>CM028132.1:151087500-153587500 GCA_016271365.2 Neoceratodus forsteri
TTGTGCTGCACAAATCCCGATGCGCCGGGGTGCACCAGTAATGTATGTGGCACAAGTGTGGGGTGTGTGCCCATTCATATTTGGCACATCCCGATATTCGGCCCGGGATGTGCAGCACATATGCAGGCACACATCCGTCTTGCACCGCACAGTGGGGCGCAAAGATCCGTCGAAAGAAAAAGAAGCACGGCCTGGCCACTTACAGGTGAGCTGCCGTATTGCAGGGTGCAACATGGCAGCCACCAGCTGTGGGTGGCCACCCGACCTCCAGAGCCACAGGCTGGGTGTCGGCTCCCCCCAATGCTCAGTCGTGGGCTTTGTGTAAATAAATATGCCCTGGTGGTCCAGTGGACCTGCTCCCCAGCCCGATCGTGGGCTTAGTATATGTAAAAGAATCACTGGTGGTCTACTGGACCTGCATCTCAGCCTGATCGCAGGCTTTGTAAATCTAATATATCCCTGGTGGTCCAGTGGACCCTACCCCCTCGCCTGATCATGGGTGTAATGAAATAAACCCAGTCCCTGGTGGTCCAGTGGACCTGCTACCCAGGCCGATTGCAGGCTTTATAAAAGAAAACCCCTTGGTGGTCCAGTGGACCCACTCCCAAGCCCGATCACGGGCTTTGTAAAAGAAAAAACCCGGGTGGTCCAGCAGTACCCCCTCCACCCACCCACTCAGACCTGTCACCCCCTCCCCGGTCAGCGGCGGCGGCAGCTCACCACCTGGCCGCCTCTCGCCACTGACTGACAGCATAGAGTATGGCTGTATGTCCAGTGGTCCACCGTGTGGGTTAATGGGTGTACAGACTATACTGTATTCACATAGTCTCCGATATGTGAATGAATCCATCACATATCAGATCTGTGTAGTACAGTATTGCCTGCACGCCTACTGGCCCACACTGTGGATCAATGGGCGACAGCTGTACTGTATGCTGTCAGTCGGCAGGTGGCTGGGCGGCTTGCAGGTGGGGAGCTGCCACCCGCCACTGACCGGGGGGAGCAGGGTGGTGCGTCTGAGTAGGTGGGTGGGGAGTGGGGTACCGCTGGACCACCAGGGTTTTGTCCTTTACAAAGCCCACGATTGGGCTTGGGAGTAGGTCCACTGGACCACCAGGGAGTTTTCTTTTATAAAGCCCATGATTGGGCTGGGTAGCAGGTCCACTGGACCACTAGGGAATGACTTTATTTAAATACACCTATGCTTGGGCAAGGGCGTAAGGTCCACTGGACCACCAGGGATATATTACATTTACAAAGCCCGTGATCGGGCTGGGCTCGGTCCACTGGACCACCAGAGATACAGTTGAATATTACTAAGCCCACGATTGGGCTGGGGAGCAGGTCCACTGGACCACCAGTGATTTTACATGTTTACAAAGTCCACGATCGGGCGTTGGGGTGCTTTGCCACTGAGGTGCAGGGGGCGTCGGTCCTCAACAGCTGCAGCCTGGCAGGGAGCCAGGTGCAAGTCGCCAGGGATCAGCGCACCTTCATGCAAATGGGCCATAATGACATGCAAATGGCCCCATTTGTGCCTTGCATGCATAATGGCCCCATCTGCATACACACCATTAAATATCGCGGTTCCTGCACCTAGTGCAACTGCACTTGTGCTGGCACATTCCCCTGCTCCTCTCTTGCGCTGGCACAGTGCCACTGCACCATATGCAATGTGGGCATCCATGGTGCCATATTCAATGGTGCCGAGCCATAGTGCAGCACCATTGAATATCACCCAGTCCTCGCCCTGGTGCATCCCAGTTGCGCTGCGCCCAGGCTTGCGTCCCTGCCTGCCGCAGTTTGAATATCCTGGCCTATGTAGTCACTTTGACAGTCAAGATAATGTTTTTAATGAAATAAAGTGCCTGTGATTGGGTGGGTGAAGGTGCTGCCAGAGTTTGCATAGCAGCACACATTACACCACCTAAATTTGAAAAAGCCAGTTCTACTTATACTTTGTTTTTAAACCCTGGCATCTACATAATGGCTTGAAGTTAGGATATCTTTTAAATTTGATATTGCCACCTCTGAGGAAATCTATTTGAATTTTCCTGGACCATTCTATTGACTTAGGGTTCAAGCAGAGTCCTTCTAGTCAGAGCTTTCACTTTCTCAAGTGCATTTAAAATTATTGATGCACATCTCCCGCCAAGTCAAAGTCCTCATCAAGGGTACAGTTTCTTCATATATGAACAGATCCAGAAGCAAATCATTTGATACCTTTTATTGGACCAACATAGATGTAACAAAAATAACAAAGTGCTTTAGCTTTCGAACCAACTCAGTCCTTCCTCGGAAGCTTCATATACGAAGAAACTGTCCAAATGGTGTACTTTGTACCAGGGATCTAGGATGGCAGCTTTCTGACCTCAGTAGTGTTTTCCCTGCAATTTTTTTATATAATTCCCAAGAATCACCCTATTTTCAACTACATTAAGTACGACATCCAGGTATTCAATTTACTCCAAATCATGTCTGTAAGTGCATGTAATATTCAAATTTACATTTAACCATTGCACAAATTCACAGAGTGTTTCAGAGCCCCCAACCCAGACACAAATGGCATTGTCAATAAAGCAATACCATTTGACAGTGTGTCTGAGGTGGGGGCTCCGCTCACCAAAAACAACATGCCTTTCCCACCAGGACAAAAAAAGATTAGCGTAAGATGGGGCTAATGACGCCCCCATCGCAGTGCCTTATATCTGGTGATAAAATCTGTTATCAAACATGAAAAAATGTGTTCCAGCACAAATGTGAGCAAACTCAGAATAAAGTGCTTGGGTAAATGTACAAAATCAGGTTCTTCATTTAAAAATTCTTCATACACCCTCGTGCCATCAACATGCCTAATATTGGTATACAAGGAACATATATTTATAGCCAGCCATTGGTAGCGTTCTTCCCATATAAATCACTCTATTTTATTGATCAAATCCATGGTATCCCTCATATAGGTTTGTGTTTTCACTACAACCTGTTTAAGACAAGCATTTGTCAATGCCGAATGTTTGCTTGCTGGCATTGGCAGTGGTAATGTAGAAGTTACAGAGCTGCGTAATAGGAATGGCAGTGAAGTACTGAACTGAAGCCAACCCCACCACCACCCTGCAGAGAGTGACAGGCATTGGGGTGAGCATTTGGGTCATCAGGCATAATGGCCTTGCCATTTCACCACACCCCACCCTGCAGACACTGACAAGTGTCATGGTGTTCCTTGGGGTGTTTGGCCCTTATGCGCACCCCATTTCATTAGGAAATGCAGTGAGATGGGTGCGATATAGGAGAATGGGGTGAACTTTGGGTCTGAAGAGTCCAAGGTATACCTCGATACCTCTCACTGGCTGCAGGGTGTGGAATGGTATAAGCATTACAGGCAAGAATCCCAAGTCACACCCCTGATGCCTGTCATTCTCTACAGGGTCGGGCGTTATGGTTGGAAACCCTAATACCTCAGGCATTCGTTGGTATTTTCACTCCAAATTTTCAACATTTTTTTTGTGACCCCACCTCATGAACAGGGGGAATATCAGTTTGTTAGCGAAAGCTGCTTATGCACAGCGAAGTACGGCATTTAGCACCACAGGTGCAAAAACATTCGAACAGGATGTAAAAATGACAGCTATTACTGTTCATGGGGAGGTGTAAAAAATGGCAATGTTGCAAATCTGCAGTACAAATATTTAAAAAAAAAATGGTGAAGTCATGCGCGTACATAGAAACTGTGCAACGCACACCCGTAATATAATTAGGTTGGGGATATTTTACAGCAGGTTGTCAACTCAGGCATTTTGGTGCCTCCGATCATGAACAGTATCACTGTGATTTTCTGTATCTGTGCCAACAATGATTCCCCACAGCGACTACAGACCAGAAGCGCTTGAAAGTGAAAACACACTTCAGCCATGTTAGAAAATGACAGCTGTACTGTTCATAAGGAAGTGTGAAAAATGCCACTGGTGAAATCTGACTGAAAATATTACAAAGTCATGAACTACGAGGGTGGAAACCTGTATTGCTCACTCCGTAATACAGTCATTTTTATGGACTTTGTCACCAAATTTTCAACATAGCCATTTTAAGACCTCTGCTCACGAACAGTGTAACTGTGATTTTCTTAATCTGTCCTAAACATTGCTTTCGCACACCAACAGCACATTGTGCTACATGGCGGAAACACGCTTTTGGGTGAGATGAAAACTACAGCTGTACTACTCATAAGAAGGTGGTAAAATGGCAATGTCGAAAATCTGAGTGAAAATATTGAAAATTGCTGAACTTACGGACGTGCCATGAGGAACTGTACAACACACTCAGTAAACAGTCATTTTTGAATTTTTCACTAAATTTTCAACATAGCCATTTTAAGACCTCTGCTCACTAACAGTGTAACTGTGATTTCCTTAATCTGTCCTACAACATTGCTTTCGCACACCAACAGCACCATTGTGTGCTACATGTGCGAAAACACATTTTGGGCGACATATGAAAAATGGCAGCTGTACTGTTTATAAGGAGTGTAGAATGCAATGTTGAAAATCTGAGTGAAAATATTAAATTTGCAAACTTACGAAACATGCATAGGAACTGTGCAACGATGCTCAGAGAACAGTCATTTTTAGGAATTTTTTCACCAAATTTTCAACATAGCCATTTTAAGACCTCTGCTCATGAACAGTGTCACTGTGATTTTCTTAATGTCCCATACATTGATTTTGCACATACTGTTGCCATTATGCACTACATGGGTGGGAACACATTTTGGGCAAGATGTGAAAATGACAGCTATACTGCTCATATGGAGGTGGTAAAATGGCAATGTTGAAAATCTGGAGTGAAAATATTGAAAATTGTGAACTTACGAAAGTGCGAGGAACTGCGCAATGCACCCTCGTGAAAACAGTCATTTTAGGAATTTTTCCACCAAATTTTCAACATAGCCATTTTAAGACCTTTGTTCATGAACAGTGTCACTGTGACTTTCTAATTTGTCCCAGACATTGATTTCGCAGACACCGACTGTGCCATTGTATGCCATATGGGCGGAAACATGCGGTGAGATGTGAAAATGACAGCTATACTACTCATAAGAAGGTGGTAAATGGCAATGTTGGAACTCTTGAGTGAAAATATTGAACATTCGTGAACTTACGAAGCGCATAGAGCTGTAACGCACGCCAGAAACAGTCATTTTAGGAATTTTTTCACCAAATTTTCAACATAGCCATTTTAACACCTGAGCTCATGAACAGTGTCACTGTGATTTTCTTAATTTGTCCCTGCATTGATCTCGCGACACTGACTGCGCCCATTGTGTGCTAATATGGGCAGAAACATGTTTTGGGTGACGTAAAATGACAGCTGTACTGCTCATAAGAAGGTGTGATAAAATGGCAATGTTGGAAATCTGGAGTGAAAATATTGAAAATTACGACCTTACGAAGTGTGCGAGGGAACTGCGAATGCACCCTCGAAAACAGTGATTTTAGGAATTTTTTCACCAAATTTTCAACATAGCCATTTTAAGACCTCTGCTCATGAACAGTGTCACTGTGATTTTCTTAATTTGACCTGATACATTGATTTCAAGACACCGACTGCGCCATTCTGGCGCTACATGGGTGGAAACACATTTTGGGTGAGATGTGAAAATGACAGCTGTACTACTCATAAGAAGGTATGGTAAAATGCAATGTTGAAAATCTGGAGTGAAAATATTGAAATTTCACGAACTTACGAGCCCGCGTGAAGAACTGCACAACGCACCTGTGAAACAGTCATTTTGGGAATTTTGGCACCAAATTTTCAACATGGTGTTTTTGGGACCCCTTCATGAATGATGTACTGTCGTGTGGTGGTATTCAGGCCTGAAGGGTGATTTCGAGTCACTCGCCAAATCACCTTCGGGCATGAATACCGCCACGATTAGCACCCTGCGGCAAAATAAAACAAAAAACGGCCGGCGATGGTTTGCCACGCTGGGTGGGCCCAGCGGCACAAGGACTGGAATTAATGTGACGGGGATTGGGCACCCCGCCGGCAAAATAAAAAAAAAAAACGGCAGACTGCTTGCCACGCTGGGTGGGCTCCCAGTGTGGCACAAGGGATTTGGGGGAGGCGCTCAGCCGACGGGATTGGGCACCCGTCGGGCTATTCAGCAATGGGGGGCGCGACGTCTGTTCAGGTGATGGAGCTGCGCTGCGGAGCAGCCGATATCTTATCGGTGCTCACTCAAGCGTAGCTCCCTTTCAACTGTATGCCACTGCATTTTGGAGCGTGTCATAGACAGCTCCAAAATGCATTGGCTTACAGGGGCCGCGCCTGCCAGCCCAGTGCCTGAATTGGAGGAGGAGGTGACACACCTCCGAAATCTCCGTTCATGGCACTATGTTTCTTGCACATGCGTGCAAGCAAACATAAAAATGATCCAAAAATCTTGATGGACCCTCACTGAGAAAACCAATCCTCGAAACGATTGGTCTCCCAGGAGAGTTCCCAAGGTCCTTGTGGATTTTCAGTAATGTATACTGTGTGGGACGTACAGGAAACTCACACTCCAGAAAAGTTCTCATCACTATCTATCCATCCTTCCCAGTAAGCTTCATTGATTAAATCGTACAGTGCACTTTTAAATGATGCAATAGGAATAAATGTAAGTAGTCTGTAGCATTGTGTATCAGACAGCTGTTTCATAATTTCTGTAGAATATTTGCTAGTATCCTGGACGACAACGGCTCCCCCCCTTATCTGCTGCTTTTATTGTTATTTCAGCATTTAATTTGAGCTCAAACAGAGCTCTCCATTCATCGGCAGTAAGGTTATTGAAATGCTGCCATTCAGGACACTGCAGAACTGTAGAAATGTCATTTTTTCACCATAAGTTCAAATAGTCTAATTGTGTTGTTTCTTGGACCTGCACTACAGAATTTGCTTTTTTTCTTTAAGTCAGTTTTGGTTCTAAGTGCTGGAAATGCATATGTAGCATCAGGTAACACATCCACTGTATCTCCCTCTGCTTCAGAAGAAACACATTCAAGTCCCTCAGCAAATAAAATTTCACAAGCACGATCTAAATTGTGCTCAATAGCACTAGAATTATATTCATCATTTAATTCATTAAAAGTCAATCCTGATGGAGCCACATTGAATTCTGGAGACATTGTCTCTTCCCCACCCCCCGGCCACTTCTCCCCCCTATCGTACTCTCCACAGCTTTTTTTCTCCCTATGCCCTGTATAATCAGCTCAGGTGCTAAATTTGCTGCTGTCTCTCAACCCAGACAAAGGTAAATGTCCCTCTGGCCTTGACTCCAAAATGCTCCTGCTCTCAGCACCTGCCATATCTCACCCACTTACCCTGCTTTTTAACCTGTCATTTAAACTCGGAACAGTCCCCAACAAATGGAAACAAGCCACAATCATTCCCTTTTCTAAAGGAGGGGACCTCTCCTCACCTTCCAACTACTGCCCTATATCCCTGCTCCCCATCCTGGCCAAACTTCAAGAATGTCTTGTCCTCTCCCAACTCCACCACTATCTTGAGACTATAGCTTTCTTCACCCCTTACCAGGCCGGCTTCAGGAAGAATCACTCCACCACCACCTCCCTCCTCTGGCTCACGAACGCCATCCTCATGGGTATGGACAAAGGGGAATTAACAGCTGCTATATTTATTGATCTGGTGAAAGCTTTCGACACCGTCTCCCACCCCTTGTTGCTGGCAAAACTTGCTCTATCTGGGCTGTCGGCAACTGCAAATAACTGGTTCCACTCATACCTGTCCAACAGGTCCCAATCTGTCGGCGTTGGCTTGGCTACATCCACCCTACTCCCAGTCACCAGCGGGGTCCCCTAAGGGTTGATTCTCGGCCCACTATTGTTCTCTATATTTCTCAATGACCTGCCTGCAGCCTGCCCAAATACGGCCATCCACATGTACGCTGACGATACGGTGTTGTTCGCCTCTGGCCCATCCTCTAGTGCAGTGACAGCCTGCCTACAGAAGGACTTCGACTCCATCCAGCGTTGGCCCATCTCAAACCAACTAGTCCTAAATTCAAAAAAAACCCGTCTCCCTCACCTTTGGCTCCCGGCCCAAACTCACCCGGCTTACTGCACCACCTACGTTCTACACTCTGGACAGTTCCCCATTGGAGGCCTGCACCTCCTATCATTATCTAGGTGTCTGGTTAGATCAACACCTTGACTTCTCTGCTCACATTGATGCTATACACAAAAAATTGAACCCCATGTTGGGAACCCTCTACCGGAACAAAAATTGCATACCCCTGCCAACCAGGCAAGAAATAGTCCAAAAATTGATCCTCCCTATTATTGACTAAGGTGATATTGTCTACTGTGTGGCCCCTCAAACCTCCCTAGCAAGGCTAGACCCCCTATTTAACTCCTTCTGCTGATTTTCACTGGACCGCCCTCCCAACACCCACTACTGTGTCCTCTACCAATCCTTGAACCTCACCTCTTTACACAACAGAAGATCGCTTCACTGCGCTAGAACCTTGGCTAAGTTCTGGTCACAGTCACTCCCTTCCTACCTGTCATCCTCCCTAACTGCCCTACCCCCACCATCCTACGCGCTCCGTAACATCGACGCCAGGCTCCTGCATATCCCACATAGGTCCACCCGGTCTGGCCAGGCTGCTTTCAGCTTTAGGTTGCCCAAATTATGGAATTCCCTGGCAGCTGATATTAGACACTCCACAAGTACTCCCCAACTAAATGCCCTTCTCAAAACGCACTTCTCTACCACCTGCTCCTGTAAGCCCCCCAACACCCCCCTCACTCCTGAACCCACCCAGTGATAGCATCAAGTCTGGTCTCTCCACTGTTTGACCTGCTTCCTTGTGAAAAACTGTATACTGTACTAATAATCTGCCTACCCTCAATTGTTTCCATTCACATTATGTATGCTACCCACTGCTGTTCTATAATACATTATGTATGTTGTTTCTGACTATATCATGTTCCACTGTATGTTTTGTTCAGATTGTATCATGTTTCCACTGTAACCCCAAAACCCCAGGGCGCATCTGGAATCGAGCGGTACTCTGCTCAGCATGCCTGCCTGGTAAATCTCTTAAATAAATAAATAAATGCATTTTAAGATCCATTTTCCGAAGCAACTTGAATAAGTCCACATCTAGGTCGAAAGAGTCAAATTCTAGCGTTGGGACAAAACTTAATCCCTCAGAACTGTGGTTTGATTATCAGAGAGTTGAATGCTTGAGATGGTAAATGCCTGAATTACCGGACTGATATCTACACTCTGTTGCTGCTGCAAAGCTCCACTGCAGTCCCATTTCCTTTTCTTGCTTCTCCTCATTTTGCTGTGCCTCTTCCTCGTGCTAGCCAAGTAGGTAATTGAGGGTCGATTGTCACATTCTGGTTCACCTGGTTGGGAGGGTTGTCCTTGTTTTCTAAAGAAGCTACACGGTTGCTGCTCTGAGACCTAATTCTTTTGTAGTTGTTATACTTTCTTGAATTGCTGCAACCTCTTGAATAAGCTCTAGTTTTCCAATTAAAGATACACCCTGCTTCATAGTCTCTTCTATCTCTTTTCATTTTTTTTATTTTATTTTTTTTTTACTTTTTATTTATAGAGTTTATGCAAAGTACATTACACCACTGAAGACTGTACAGTGTTATACTCAGTGAGACAAGTATCATTAAAAAGACATTCGAGTTTGTGAACCACTGTGACATTTGATACAAGATCAGAGGGAGTTCCCAGTAGTTACGTTTCAGATGGCCATTAGCTATCAATGCTCTTAACATCGAAATAGCACTTAACCTATTTAACTAAAAGAACAAAAACCAGGCTAATATGCCTTTGATTGGTAAATAACTCTTAATTTTAAAAAGCTCCAATATTACTTCCCAGTATGCTCCCATAGCACTTTAAAAAGAATATTTCAGTCAGTTATTTGTATTGCAATCAAAAAAAAAGATTTCCAAGGTCTTTCCAGCGTAACTATTTAGTATTTAGTATGAGCTTTTTCAGGGCAACTCAAAAAGTTCAACTTTAAGAAAAAACAAGAAGAAATAAAATAAGGCAGGGTTCTTAATATATCTTAATCAGTTAACTTTCAAGAGTAATTATGCCCTTTAAGTGAAAGGTCTGTCTTCAGCAATAACAAATAGGCTCCCACGCTCCTTTATATTTATTTAAACAAAATGTAGATGGACTTAGCCAGTTCTGCATCGTTTCAAGTGTCCTCCGCTTCTGATTCTGAAGTGAAGTCGTCCTACTGAACAGCCCTCTCAGTTTCAAGCTTTTCGAGCAGCCTCATCGCCTCTTTAGGCTCGTTATATATGTAGGCTTTCTTCCCAACCATGACATGGAGCTGGGCAGGCATCAACAAATTATTACGAACTTCCAAGGCCTTAAGGCGCCTCCTAATCCCATCAAAAGCCTTTCTCCTCATACGCATAGAATAAGAGAGGTCTGAGAAAAACAATATTTTTGAGCCATCCACCTCAACCTTTCATTGCTGCCGGACAACATGAAGGATACGATCCCTTGCTAGCACTGATGTAGTGATCAGTATTACAGTTCTGGCCCCTTCCAAGGACCTCTGTCTCCGGGTATTAATCCTATAGGCTCGCATAATTTGATCTCCTAGTTCCAGCCTGAGGGTTTCCAATAGCCAGGAATTTAGGTATTTATGCAAGTCGTTCCCTTCTTTGCCCTCAGGTAACCCTAGGATTCTGACATTAGCAGCTCGAGTAATATTTTCCAGGTACTCCAATCGGGAATGAAGTAGATTCTGTTTCTTTACACAGGTAACGGCAGTAGCTTGGGCCCGCGCGGAAGATTTTTCAGCGTCATGTGTTGTCTCAGTAAGGCAATCAAGTTTCTGCTCGACTTGTAACAGTCGAATATTATACCTGTCCATCTTTTCATCCTTCTATCTCTTTTCAATTCATATTTTTTCCTTTGTTCAAGCTGTTGTTCAGTTTTAAAGAATTTTTCTGTAACTGTTCATCAAAGGCTTTAAATTCTGGGCTGTCAGTGTGCCCTAATTCAGTTTTCACTGTTTTGAGGTCTTCAACAATTTTTACATGATTACGTCTGTCCTGTTCAATTAAAATGTCCACTAATTCTTGTGAGCAGAGGAAGAGTGAAGTCTCCCAATGTGTAGTTAAATCTTCATCTAATTCACCAGATGCAGGAGCTTTAAAAACTCTTAAACTGTGTGGCACTCTTTTATTTTCTTTATACTTGTCCGATGTAATTTTGTCAAACCAGACATTTGCTTCCTGTATATTTAGCTTTTCTAGCTTGAGAAAAACATCTTTAAGTTCATTATTAACTGCAGTTTCTTCCTGTGTACCCTCTGTGCACAGTCTATCTAAAATGTTGTGGTGTCTATCACTACTCACCGGATCAGACATGTAGAAAGGACGTTCATTTTCAGCTTCTCCCATCTCACCAGTATTGCCAGGCTCCCACTCTGAATCTGGGTTTCTGCCTCTAGCCATGACACAAAGTCTTCACCGGCACAGCGATCCTTGCTCCAATCTGGAGGAATCAGAATCAAGCCTTTGTGGACAACACAGCAAAGCAAGCAGGCTGGAGTGCTGTTCCCAATAGACAAAGGCAGAACTGCTAGAAAGTAATGTACATCAGTCGTCCCCAAGGTGCACCAGCAAGGGCAGATATATTGCAAAGTAAAGAACTGAGCACACACCACATAGGTGAGATCAGTAATTTGTTTAGCATTTATTAAAGCTTATTGCAAGCATGTCAGTTACCAGGATTAACACCCCTATGTAGCGATCCAGCTTTGTGGGGTCTTCATCAGGGAGTGGAGTTAGTCTCCAGCATGCAACACTTTATACCCCAAATACAATTAATTAATTTTCACATCATCGCATTAAACTCAAAAAACTCAAAAAACATTGCAGCTGGCAGAGACAATGTGCTAATACATTAATACACTTACTAGTGTTATACATAGTCATTATTGTTCTAGTGCAATTTACTTGTAAATCTTAACAAATAAAAAATAAAAATAAAAGAAATAATTTTCTTTGCAACATTTACTGTTACACTAAAAGGCATTTAGCATTAAACAATAACCACAACATTCAGAAATTATATGCTGCACATGGGTACTGAACAGTGGTAATTACAATCCATTTATAGACATGTATACTTCTATATTAGTGCATAGTTGCTCCCACACAAAACATTATTTTTTCGGTTGTTATACTCCTTAAGCAACATTTTCCGATAATAAATATTCCATCTTATTCAAGGTCTAGATTTTCTTTAAAACTAGTTGCGATGGAAGGTCAAATAGCACTGCAAAAGGTCATCACTTGACTTCATACTCTTTAAATGGCATTTTCAAATAATAATTATTCAATTTCATTCAAAGTTTTGATTTTCTTTAAAACTATTTGCCATAGGAGGTCAAGTAGCACTACGAAAGGTCACCACATTATATCATTTGAGCTTTTGGTTTATCAGCATTGAAATCATATCCTATTTAAATACAGATGCTTTACTTTGTCAAATGTTGATGTTTTAAACATCTTTATATTTAATACAAAATAGACTACTTATACTATTTAAATTCAACCAAGCAGACCAGGTATCAATATCATATACATGTTCATAATACAGTGCTATCTGATCTATTTCTGTCAAGAAGGGACATAATACAGTGCTAACTGATCAGTTTGTGTAAAGTTAGGGACAAGTGCGCAACATTCATAATAGAATTATCCCATAAAATGCTTTCTCAAGCCATCTTATTCAAAATCTAGATTTCTTTAAAACTAGTTGCGATGGAAGGTCAAATAGCACTGCAAAAGGTCACTACATGACATGCTTCTTAGATGGCATTTTCAAATAATCAGTTTTATTCAAGGTTTAGAATTTCTTTAAAATTGTTTACCATAGGAGGTCAAATAGCACTTGCAAAAGGTCACCACATTATATCATTACAGCCTTTAATTCATCAGTATTGAAATCATATCCGGTTTAAATACAAATGCTTTACTTTATCAAATAATGATGTTTTAATCATCTGACGTTTTAATCATCTTTATGTTTAAGGCAGAATAGACTGCTTATACGATTTAAATTTGAACAATCAGACAAGGAACCTGTCATATGCATGTCCATAATACAATGCTATCTGATCGACGTGTGCCAGGTTAGGGACATAATACAGTGGTATTCAATTAATTTGTGTCAGGTTAAGGACAAGCACAACATTCATACTAGAATTATCCCATAAAGTGCTTTCTCAAACCAGTGTTGTGGGGACCCAGTAATATACTACACCATCAGCAATGTGGACCAAGCACTATGCTACACAGTCTACAGGCCCAGTAATATACTACGCAGTCTGCAGTGGGAATCCACTAATATACTGCACAGTCTGCAGTGGGGACCCAGTAATATACTACACCATCAGCAATGTGGACCAAGCACTATGCTACACAGTCTACAGGCCCAGTAATATACTACGCAGTCTGCAGTGGGAATCCACTAATATACTGCACAGTCTGCAGTGGGGACACAGTAATATACTACACAGTCTGCAGTGGGAATCCACTAATATACTGCACAGTCTGCAGTGGGGACACAGTAATATACTACACCATCAGCAATGTGGACCAAGCACTATGCTACACAGTCTACAGGCCCAGTAATATACTACACAGTCTGCAGTGGGGACCCAGTAATATACTACACAGTCTGCAGTGGGGACCCAGTAATATACTACATAGTCTGCAGTGGGAATCCACTAATATACTGCACAGTCTGCAGTGGGGACCCAGTAATATACTACACCATCAGCAATGTGGACCAAGCACTATGCTACACAGTCTACAGGCCCAGTAATATACTACGCAGTCTGCAATGGGAATCCACTAATATACTGCACAGTCTGCAGTGGGGACCCAGTAATATACTGCACAGTCTGCAGTGGGAATCCACTAATATACTGCACAGTCTGCAGTGGGGACACAGTAATATACTACGCAGTCTGCAGTGGGAATCCACTAATATACTGCACAGTCTGCAGTGGGGACACAGTAATATACTACACCATCAGCAATGTGGACCAAGCACTATGCTACACAGTCTACAGGCCCACTAATATACTGCACAGTCTGCAGTGGGGACACAGTAATATACTACGCAGTCTGCAGTGGGAATCCACTAATATACTGCACAGTCTGCAGTGGGGACACAGTAATATACTACACAGTCTGCAGTGGGAATCCACTAATATACTGCACAGTCTGCAGTGGGGACACAGTAATATACTACACCATCAGCAATGTGGACCAAGCACTATGCTACACAGTCTACAGGCCCAGTAATATACTACGCAGTCTGCAGTGGGAATCCACTAATATACTGCACAGTCTGCAGTGGGGACACAGTAATATACTACACAGTCTGCAGTGGGAATCCACTAATATACTGCACAGTCTGCAGTGGGGACACAGTAATATACTCGCGGTCTGCGGTGGGAATCACTAATATACTGCACAGTCTGCAGTGGGGACACAGTAATATACTACACAGTCTGCAGTGGAATCCACTAATATACTGCACAGTCTGCAGTGGGGACACAGTAATATACTACACAGTCTGCAGTGGGAATCCACTAATATACTGCACAGTCTGCAGTGGGGACACAGTAATATACTACACAGTCTGCAGTGGGAATCCACTAATATACTGCACAGTCTGCAGTGGGGACACAGTAATATACTGCACAGTCTGCAGTGGGGACCCAGTAATATACTACACCATCAGCAATGTGGACCAAACACTATGCTACACAGTCTGCAGGCCCAGTAATATACTACACAGTCTGCAGTGGGAATCCACTAATATACTACACAGTCTGCAGTGGGAATCCACTAATATACTGCACAGTCTGCAGTGGGGACACAGTAATATACTACACCATCAGCAATGTGGACCAAGCACTATGCTACACAGTCTACAGGCCCAGTAATATACTACGCAGTCTGCAATGGGAATCCACTAATATACTGCACAGTCTGCAGTGGGGACACAGTAATATACTACACAGTCTGCAGTGGGAATCCACTAATATACTGCACAGTCTGCAGTGGGGACACAGTAATATACTACACAATCTGCAGTGGGAATCCACTAATATACTGCACAGTCTGCAGTGGGAATCCACTAATATACTGCACAGTCTGCAGTGGGGACACAGTAATATACTGCACAGTCTGTAGTGGGGACCCAGTAATATACTACACCATCAGCAATGTGGACCAAGCACTATGCTACACAGTCTACAGGCCCAGTAATATACTACGCAGTCTGCAGTGGGAATCCACTAATATACTGCACAGTCTGCAGTGGGGACACAGTAATATACTGCACAGTCTGCAGTGGGGACACAGTAATATACTACACCATCAGCAATGTGGACCAAGCACTATGCTACACAGTCTACAGGCCCAGTAATATACTACGCAGTCTGCAGTGGGAATCCACTAATATACTGCACAGTCTGCAGTGGGGACACAGTAATATACTACACAGTCTGCAGTGGGAATCCACTAATATACTGCACAGTCTGCAGTGGGAATCCACTAATATACTGCACAGTCTGCAGTGGGGACACAGTAATATACTACGCAGTCTGCAGTGGGGACACAGTAATATACTGCACAGTCTGCAGTGGGGACACAGTAATATACTACACCATCAGCAATGTGGACCAAGCACTATGCTACACAGTCTACGGGCCCAGTAATATACTACACAGTCTGCAGTGGGAATCCACTAATATACTGCACAGTCTGCAGTGGGGACACAGTAATATACTACACAGTCTGCAGTGGGAATCCACTAATATACTGCACAGTCTGCAGTGGGGACACAGTAATATACTACACAGTCTGCAGTGGGAATCCACTAATATACTGCACAGTCTGCAGTGGGGACACAGTAATATACTACACAGTCTGCAGTGGGAATCCACTAATATATTGCACAGTCTGCAGTGGGGACACAGTAATATACTACACAGTCTGCAGTGGGAATCCACTAATATACTGCACAGTCTGAAGTGGGGACACAGTAATATACTACACAGTCTGCAGTGGGAATCCACTAATATGCTGCACAGTCTGCAGTGGGGACACAGTAATATACTACGCAGTCTGCAGTGGGGACACAGTAATATACTACGCAGTCTGCAGTGGGAATCCACTAATATACTGCACAGTCTGCAGTGGGGACACAGTAATATACTACACAGTCTGCAGTGGGAATCCACTAATATACTGCACAGTCTGCAGTGGGGACACAGTAATATACTACGCAGTCTGCAGTGGGAATCCACTAATATACTGCACAGTCTGCAGTGGGGACACAGTAATATACTACACAGTCTGCAGTGGGAATCCACTAATATACTGCACAGTCTGCAGTGGGGACACAGTAATATACTACACAGTCTGCAGTGGGAATCCACTAATATACTGCACAGTCTGCAGTGGGACACAGTAATATACTACACAGTCTGCAGTGGGAATCCACTAATATACTGCACAGTCTGCAGTGGGGACACAGTAATATACTACGCAGTCTGCAGTGGGAATCTGGTAATATACTACACAGTATGAAGAGGGAAACTAGTAAGATACTACACAGTCTGCTTTGTGGACCAAATAATGTACTACATAGTCTGCGGTGGGAACCCAGTATTCAAACAGCATGAAGTCTTGCTGTATTCTGACAATTGCAGTGATTCCCAACCTTTGAACTGCCCCGGAGAACTAAGGGTTAACTTTCCATGCAGGGCATGGAACGCTGAGCTCAAGCTCGGTTGAAGTCTCTGTCTGGAGTGTTTTAAACTCAAACTGTCAGATTCTTTACTCTGCCTCACTGAACGGTTGCTCCGGAGATTTCTCCTTCAGCTTGGTTTGAAGTCGGTTAAAGTTTTCAGTTTTTCGTCAGTTTAAACTGAAAAAAAGTAACCGCATAGTCGGTTCAGTCTCTGTCTGTGGTGCCATGAGTACTAGATAGGAATTGTTCTATTATTTCTGTGTGGAACTTGTAAAAGTGCAGTCGGTTCGGCTGAACCAACCATTTGATTGTGAATTTGGCTATATTTAGTGTGTGGTTACCGGTTCTTATCGGTTCTAAAAAAAACATGTTTTAACCGTCTTTTTCCCATACCCGTGACACGGTTAGGAACCAATAAGGGAGTCTTGCCTGGTGGTTGCTGAAAAAAGGGTAAGTTTGGCTAGGTTGGCCATGTCTGAGAAACCCAAGAAAAAAAATGGGCCCACTGGGTTTCAACACTGCAGTGAATGTGGGGAGGTCTTTGCCAAGGCCGATCCCTACATCACCTGTATTTATTGTCTGGGGTTTGACCACCTCGATTCAGACTGCCAAATATGTAAAAATTTTCCAAAATCTACCCTTGAGAAGAGATTAGGTAGACTGAGGTGAAAGGAGGCAGAGAAGTCCGGATGGCCAGCCCGGTTCGGTTTCGACCGAACTAGAAGAAGTGCCCTCTGACCAGGGCGATACTTCTTCGGGCTAAAGGAGAGCCGATTCTGAGGCATCAGTTCTGACAAAAAGGAAGTGCAAAGATAAATCGACCAGTTCAGATCCAGAGGTTCATGTTCCAACTGCCGAAGAGATAGCCAGGGCGATTCAGATTGTGGAATCGCTCCGTCTGGTTCCGACCAATCCGGCTCCTTCTGGCAGGGGTTCGGTTTGGTTGGTTCCCCCAGTTCAAGAGTATACCCTTGAAGAATTTTATGAGCTGGAGTTTGAAGAGGAAGGGGAATTTGAGGATTATGATGCAAGTGAAGGTCTGGATGTGCCTGTGGAACCGGACATCTCTCCAGACAGACCATCAGGTGTTTCCACTCCTAGGCTTTCTGAGTCCCCTTCCCATTTTATGTTTTACAGGAAAGTGGCTGAAACCCTCCAGCTTCCTATGGAAGAGGCTGTGGAAGATCAAGAAGAGCCTGATTATGTAGAGATGATGGATATCCCAGAGTCCAGGAGACTGTCTGTTCCCCTCCACAAATCTTTTGGGAAACAGACACAAAAAATCTTAAAGTTTCCTAACACTATACCTCCTGTGGATAAAAGAATGGACAAGAGGTATACACTTTCAGGCTCTGACATGGAGTTCTTATATTAGCAATGCAGCCATGTTGGGGTAATGCAGGCTGCTGCCTGTGACAAGGCAAATATTCCCTTGGCTTCACACCCCCCTGACAAGGACTCCAGGAAGATTGATGCCATGGCAAAGAAGCAGTACATGGCATCTTCCTTTGGTCTCAGGCAGGCGAATTACATGGCCTATACAGCCAGGTACCAGAAGTCCAGGTGGGACACTGTACTGGCACTGGCTAAACAGGCCTCCCTCCAGCTAGCCAAGGAGCTGGAGGTGGTGGCTGCAGATGGGATTGCGGCATCTAAAGTGCAATTTCATGCTGCTGTGGACTCTAATGATGTTTCATCAAGAGTTATGGCTACATCTGTGGCTCTTCGGAGGATGGCTTGGCTCAGATGTACTAGCCTCTCGCAGGACACCCAGGCTAAGGCTATGGATTTTCCAGGAGTGGGTAATTCTCTGTTTGGGGAGCAGACAGAGAATTACATGAAGAAGATGGACAAGTACAGGACCACTTACAGGAGTGCTCAGGCCAAGGAAAGGCAGGCAACTCCTCAAAGGCAGCAGTCTAGGGGCAGGGGCAGGCCTTTTCAAAGGCCTTTTTACCAAGCACAGGCCTCTTCTTCCTTTTCACAGAGGGGGTTCTTCAGAGGGAGCGGGAGAGGCAGAAGGGGGATGAGCAGGCTGCATTCACCCCTCAGCCTAAAGCCCCTGCCAAGCAGATACCCTGATGGGTCTGCCCGGGTTGACTCTCCTATTCCAGTAGGGGGCAGGCTGGCTTACTTTGTCCAGGACTGGACGTCTATTACAACAGACAAGTGGGTCCTGAAAGTAGTAAACCAGAGACTGGTTCTCAGCTTTAAAAAATTTCCAAAGATGAGAGCCAGATCTTTTCCACCTGCAAATCTTTCGGAAACCCTTGCCCTAGAGGCAGAGGTTTCTTCTCTCCTAGCTTTAAGAGCTATAGAGAGAATACCTACCCTACACTGGGGCAAAGGACTGTAGTCCAGGTACTTCCTGACCCCAAAAAGACAGGGGAGTGGCGACCCATCCTAGACCTCAGATATCTGAATAAACATCTTTTAAAACCAATGTTCAAGATGGTAACTCTGGGAATAATTCTTCCCTCTCTAAGGCCAGGGGATTGGTTAGCCTCTCTGGACCTCAAAGATGCCTACTTTCACATTCCCATCAGGTGCTCCCACCGAAAGTACCTCAGGTTCGAGTTGCCCTCAGGCCACTATCAGTTCAGAACAATGCCCTTTGGCCTAACCTCAGCTCCAAGGGTTTTCACAAAGTGCCTGGCAGTAGTAGTTGCCTTTCTAAGAAGGCAAAAGATTTCCATATTTCCTTATCTGGACAATTGGCTTTTAGTGGGTCAGTCACCAGACCAAGTCAAGTCTTACCTGCAAGTGACCCAGCAAGTGCTCACTTCCATAGGATTTCTTCTCAACCTTCCCAAGTCAGTTCTCGAACCAGTCCAGTTTTACCTTTATAGGGGCAGAACTGGACACACTCAGAGCAAGAGCCTTTCTTCCTCTAGAAAGGGCAAGGGCTCTTATGGAACTAGCTTCTTCCTTCAGCCTTCAGGTATCTTGACCAGCAAGGCATTTCCTCCAGCTCTTAGGCCACATGGCAGCTTCAACAGCAGTGGTCCAAGGGGCAAGATTCCAGATGAGGGATATTCTGTTCCACCTGAGAGCTTACTGGTCTCAGGAAAAGGACTCCCATACCAAACTGATTCCAGTGACTCCGACCTTGATCCAGGCCCTCCAGTGGTGGCAGGTTCAGGACAATTTAAGGCAAGGTGTTCCTTTTGTTGCTCAGCCTTGTTCTGTGGTCCTTACCATGGATGCTTCTCTTCTGGGCTGGGGAGCCCACCTGGGGTCCCCCCAAGAATCCCTTCTCCACATCAACCTTCTAGAGCTCAGGGCAGTTTTTCTAGCTCTAAAAGCTTTCTCACAGTCAGTTCAGAACATGGTGGTTCAAGTCAGAACAGACAACACTACCACCATGTGGTACATCAACAAGCAGGGAGACACTCTGTCCATGGCCTAGTGCACAGAAGCCATGAAGTTGTGGTCCCTGGCTTATTCCCTGCAAGCCTCTCTTGTAGCAGTTCACCTTCCAGGCAAGGACAATGTGCTAGCAGATGCACTGAGCAGGATTTCTCAGGGCCATCAAGAATGGTCCCTGGACCCTCAGGTGTTGAAAGTGATTTTTTCAAGGTGGGGCACTCCAGAGATAGATCTCTTTGCAGCCCCAGACAATCACCAACTCCCTCTCTTTTGTTGCAGACCTCTAGTCTTGGGCTCAGTCCCCCTGGATGCCCTGATTCTGAATTGGAGGGAAGTTTCTGTATGCCTTCCCCCCTTCCCACTCCTGTTCAAAGTTTTAGTCAAAATAAGGTCTCAACCTTGCAAGGTGATTCTGGTTGCTCCAGATTGGGCCAGACGGCCCTGCTACCCCCTGTTGCTGTCCCTAGCAGTCCATCTTCCCCTGTCTCTTCCCAGGAATTACAACCTATTAACATCCTCTCAGAGGAGGATTTGGTACCCCAATCTCCAGTCCCTCAATCTCAAGGCATGGCTTTTGAAGAGTTAGAGTTTGCAGATCTGCATCTTTCCCAAGGGGTTCTGGACATCCTCAAGGCTTCTCGAAATCCCTCCACCAGAAAGACTTACAACTCCAAATGGAAAAGATTCAGCATTTGGTGTTCTGAGAAGAATATTTCTCCAGACACTGCTGAATTGCCTACGGTTCTGGATTATATGATCCATCTTAATGGCCTAGACCTCAGACCAGCTACTCTCAAGGTACACTTGTCAGCTGTTTCTGCATTTTTGTCTGTGGGGAAGCCTTCTTCACTATCTTCCCATCCTGTGTTCTGTAAATTTTTTAAAGGATTGTTTCACACCAATCCCCCTTTTAGAGACCCTGCCCCTGCCTGGGATTTGAATGTTTGCATTGCTCAGCTTATGCAACCCCCATTTGAGCCTATGTCTTCAGCAGAGCTTAAGTACTTGACTTGGAAAACTGTGTTCTTGGTAGCCATTACCTCTGCCAGGCATATCAGTGAATTGCAAGCCCTGTCAGTGGAACCTGATTTTATCTCCTTTCATAGGGATGAAGTGGTCCTTAGAACCAATAGAAAGTTCTTGCCCAAAGTGGTTTCAGACTTCCATTTAAACCAGTCTTTGTCTCTCCCTGTTTTCTTCACTGATCATTCTTCCACAGGAGAGAGGAGGCTACACAGTTTAGATGTCAAAAGAGCCCTTAGTTACTACATAGAGTATACAAAGGGTCACAGGTTTGACTCCCTCCAGTTGTTCCTCACTTATGGAGAAGTGGGAAAGGGCAAACCTGCCACCAAAAGATCTATTGCCAGGTGGATTGTGTCTTGTATACAATTCTGCTATGAAACATAGAAACATACTAACATACTAAAATGCCAGCAGAATAGGCCTAACGGTCTTTCATGTCTGCTTGTTTGGTCAGCCCCCACCCTGGGTGCTGACCTTGCTGTCCCCCTCGCCTTCTCTGGCTTCTCTCTTCCCAGTTCCGGATATTCTTGCTGCATTGGATTTTGCTTCCAGAACCCTTCCCTGTACCCTGTCCCACCCCTCTTGAACCCCTCCACTGTCTCTGCCTCCACCAGTCCCTAGGCAGTGCATTCCATAGCTCCACCACCCTCTCAGTGAAGTAGCACCTCCTCCTTTCTCCCTGAATCTTTCCCCTCAGCTTCCACCCATGCCCTCTAGTGGCCCCTCCCCTTCCTTGAAGCACCCTGACTGTTCCTCCCTATTTACCCTCTTCATACCTGAAGACCTCTATCATGTCCCCCGGTCTCTTCTCTCTTCCAATGTGTACATATTTAGCTCTTGAGCCTCTCCTCATAGGTCCTGTCCCCAAGCCCCCAAATCATTTTGTTTGCCCTCCTCTGGACCCTCTCCAGGAGGTTAATGTCCCTCTTTAAGTGTGGCCTCCAAAACTGCATGCAGTACTCAGTGCGGCCTCACCAAGCAGTTATACAGAGGGAGTATCACTTCCCTCCTTCTGGAGGTGATCCCCCTAGCGATGCATCCCAGCATCCTGTTGGCCTTGGCTGCTTCCCTTCTACAAGTCTCAGAGTTGTTCATCTTGACATCCACCACCACCACCAGGTCCCTCTCAGCCATCGAGACTTGTAGCATTCCCCCCCCCCAGGGTGTACACTTGGCCTGGGTTTCTGGCCCTCAGGTGGAGTACCTTGCATTTCCCTGCATTGAACCTCAGCTTCCACTTTCTAGACCATCTTTCCAGAGCCTCCAGGTCCCCCTGAGGGCCTCTCCCCTCCTCCCCATCCACCACCTGCCCCAGTTTGAGTCATCTGCAAGAGACTCATCTCACTCCCTGATTCCTGTCCTTATGTCCAGATACATAGGCGTTGAACAGAAGGGGCCCAAGGACTGATCCCTGTGGGACCCCACTAATGACCCTCCTTGGGGATCAGACTATCCCACCAACTACGACCCTCTGGGTCCGGTCCTGGAGCCAATTGCCTACCCATCTGATCATCTGGTTCCCCACCCCCATTTCTCCCAGCTTATCCAACAGGCCCACGTGAGGAACAGAGTCAAATGCCTTGCTGAAGTCTAGAAAGAGGACATCCACTGGTCTACCCAGGTCCAAGGCACTTGTCACCCAGTCATAGAACTCCACCAGGTTTGTCTGACACGATTTCCCCGGGATGAATCCATGCTGTCTATCATCCAGGCACCCTGACTTATCCAGGTCCCCACCTAGCCTCTCCTTGACAATGCCCTCCATCACCTTGCCCACCACCGATGTCAGGCTGACAGGCCTGTAGTTCCCTGCCACCTCCCTTGATCCCCCTTGTGGATAGGCACTATATGTGCCACCTTCCAGTCTTGGGGCACCCACCCTGTCCTCAGAGAGATGGTGAAAAGCTCTGCCAGGGGTTTCGCCAGGACATCTGCAAGTTCCTTCAGCACTCTGGGATGTAATTTATCTGGCCCCGGTGCTTTCTCCATCTTAAGGGAGCTGAGGGCTTCCCTCACTCTCTCTGCTGTGATTTCCACTTCCGGTACCTCTTCTCCCTGCTTAGCCCTCCCCCCACCTGCCAGTGATGCCTCCCCCTCTCCCCAGACCTGCCGATCGGTAAGGGTCCCCCTCCTCAGTATCTCTGTCTCCGCCCATGTATGATGCAGCACCCCCATTTTCCCTGGTGAAAACTGAGGTGAAGTACTCATTTAGTACCTCAGCCTGCTCCCCCGGGTCTTGTGCCCATCTCTCCCCTGATTTAATCCTGCTAATATGCCCCTTCACCCTTCATTTTTCCCCAATGTATCTAAAGAACCCCTTGTTCCCTCTCCTAATTTCCCTGGCCAGGTTCTGCTCCTTCCTTGCCTTAGCCGCCCTCACCACTCTAGTGGCCCTTCTAGCCATCAGCTCATACTCCTCGATCCCTTTCACTCCTTGAGCACTAGAATTGCTTATAGGCTGCTTTCTTTCCCCACCACCTCCTGGACCTCCCTGTCCACCAACAGGTTTTGGGCCCACCGATTCGCTCTTACTTGCACAGGTGCTGGTAGCATCCTGCACCCTCTCCTGATGATTTCCCACCTACTATCAGCATCCATGTCTCGACCCAATCCCATCCAAATGCTCCTAAGGATCCTTCCCATTTCCTCAAAATCCGCCCCCCTGAAGTCAGTTACTTCCGTCTGTAGAAACATAGACTTTGATGGCAGATAAGGACCGCTTGGCCCATCTAGTCTGCCCATTTCCCTACCTACAGGATAGGCCGTAGATCCTAGTTAACCAACAGCCTATTTCTTCCTACCTGTCACAAGACTTGCCTTATGTCTGCCCCATGCATTCTTGAATTCTCCCACAGTTTTAGACCCCACAACCTCTTCAGGAAGGCTGTTCCAGGCATCCGCTACCCTCTCTGTGAAATAATACTTCCTCACATTGCCCCTGAACCTCCCCTCTTCTATCTTTAAATTGTGTCCCCTTGTTCTTGCACGTCTCTTTTTCTGAAAGATGCTACCCTCTTGGACTTTGTTGATTCCACTGAGGTACTTAAAAGTTTCTATCATGTCCCCCTCTCCCTTCTTTCCTCAAGGGTATACATATTAAGCTCCTTTAGTCTCTCCTCATATGGTTTCTCTTGCAGACCCTGCACCATTTTAGTTGCCCTCCTCTGGACTGCCTCTATCCTGTCTATATCCTTGCGGAGATGGGGTCTCCAGAACTGAACACAGTACTCCAGATGGGGTCTCACCAACTGTCTGTACAGAGGGATAACAACTTCCTGTTTTCTGCTGCTGATGCCTCTCCCTATACATCCCAGTATACCCCCAGCCCTCCCTACTGCTTTCTCATATTGCTTGCTAATCTTAAGGTCATCTGATATGATTACCCCCAGGTCCCTTTCTTTTTTTGGTTTTGTTACTACCTCCCCACCCATTGTGTATTCTTCCCCTGGGTTCTTGTTTCCCAGGTGCATTATTTTGCACTTCTTTGCATTGAATCCTAGCTGCCATACTTCTGACCATTCCACCAACCTTGCCAAGTCCCTTTTCATCCTTTCCACGCCTCCTAATGTATCAACCCTGTTGCAGATCTTTGTGTCATCTGCAAAAAGGCATACTTGTCCTTCCAGTCCCTCTGCAATGTCACTGATGAAGGCATTAAAAAGGACTGGACCCAATACTGAACCCTGCGGTACCCCACTAGTAGCCCCTCTTTCTTCAGAGTGGACTCCATTTACAATTACCTTCTGTGTCCTGTTGTGCAACCAATGTTTTACTCAGGCTACCACCATGGGACCCACTCCCAGGCTGGTTAATTTGACTATTAATCTTTTGTGTGGAACTGTGTCAAATGCCTTGCTAAAGTCTAGGTAGGCCATGTCTGCAGCCCCTCCCTGCTCTACTACTTTGGTCACCCAGTCAAAGAAATCTATTAGATTCGTCTGACATGACCTTCCCACTGTGAACCTATGCTGCCTTGGGTCCTGTGCCCCACTGGTCTCTAGGTACTCAACTATTCTTTCCTTCAGAAGTGACTCCATCACTTTCCATACCACAGAGGTCAGACTGACAGGTATGTAGTTTCCTGCCTCTGTCTTGGTTCCACTTTTGTGAAGGGGAATCACATCCGCCTTCCTCCAGTCCTCAGGTACCACACCATCCTCCCATGATTTATTAAAAAGAGTAGCCAGTGGTTTCACTAGTTCCTTCCTTAATTCTTTTAGAATTCTGGGGTGAATTCCATCAGGACCCATTGCTTTGTCCACCTTCAGTTTTAGGAGTTCTTGCAGAACCCTTTCTTCTGTGAAAGGACTGGGATGACCCCCTATCAAGAGTGCTTCTGTTAATTGGATTAGGCACTTCCCTCCTCTTTTGTGAATACTGAGCAGAAATATTCATTCAGTATCCCTGCTTTTCACTATCCCCTCTGCCACCCACAGTTCATTCTATTCAGCCTCACTATCCCTCCTTTGTCTTTCTCACGCTCGCTGATGTACCTATAAAGGTTTTATCCCACTTCTTAACTGAGTTGGCTATCTTTTCCTCAGTTTGGGCCTTTGCTATTCTGACGTCCCTCTCTGCTTCCTTCTGCCTTAACTGGTACAGCTCTCTGTCCTACTCCTTCTGTGTTTCCTTATACTTCCGGAATGTTATCTTTTTCTTCCTGACTTTCACAGCCACCTCTTTTGAGAACCATAGTGGCTTTTTCTTTCATTTTGATTTTTATTTATTTGCTTCACACAAAGGCTTGTTGCCTCTGTGATGGCAGTTTTGATGATTCCCCATTGTTGCTCCACACCTTCTTCTAGCCTGTTTGCTAGTGCTTTTCTGAGGCACTCTCCCATCTTGCCAAAGTCAGCCCTCCTAAAGTCCAGTACCCTCACTTTTGTATGGCTTGACTCTGTAGCTGAGTTTAACGTGAACCACACTGTTTGGTGGTAACTCGTTTCCAGATGGCAACCCACTTCTAGATCTGAGATCCTCTCACTGCCCTGTTTGAGAGTATGAGGTCTAAGATTGCTCCCTCACAAGTGGGTTCTGAAACTAGCTGTCTGAGGCCTGCCACCAGTAGGGCATCAAGAATGGCCCTGCTCTTGGATATGGCTGCAGCAAATGTGCTCCAGTTAACATCTGGCATATTCAGGTCTCCCATCAACAGTATCTCCCTTTCTCTGCCATTCTAGAAGGCCTTCTTCATATCCTTGTCCATTCCCTCCCCCTGACATTGGGGTCTGTACACAACCCCTGTGCAGATTGTGGTGCCCTTTCCAGTCTCCAAGGTGACCCACAGTGCCTCCTCTCCTCCCTGTTTACTCTTTTGTTCAGTTGCTTTTATCCCTTTCTTTATCTCCCTCTTCTCCCCTGCCTGTCTCTCCTGTAGGTTATGTACCCTGGTATGTTAACATCCCAGTCATGGTTCTCTGTGTACCATGTTTCTGTGACTGCTACGATATCCAGGCATCCTCCTCCATCAAGGCCACCAGCTCAGGGACATGTTGCCCAGACTATGGGCATTGGTACTCATTACCCTCCATTTCCTGATGGCCTTACTCCCTTTTGCCCCATCCCTGTCCTTCTTGCCTTTGTCACTTTCTCCATTTACCCCTGCCCTTCTCTCTATCGACACCTCTATGTTGGTGTTTGCTGCACTTACTACCGTGATTTTTTTGGGAGGGCTAGGATTTCCCTGCTCCTTTCCAGTGCCTCCCCTTGGCTAGTTTAAATGCTTTCCAATGAAGCATTTAAACCTATCACCTAGGATCCTGGTTCCCTCCCAGACAGATGCAGCCCATCATGCCAGTATAGGCTTGCATCACTCCAGGTGGACCCCAGTCCCCAGTGAAGCCAAATCCTGAGCTCCACACCAGTTTTCAACCACTGATTGAATCCATGGTGCAGAACACCCTAGCCTCTCCTATGCCATAGATGGGCAGCACTCGAGAAGGTTACCTATGCGTACTACGTGACTAAGGTCCCTCCCCAATTCCACAAACTCTTCCTGCACTTCTCGAATCCCTTTCTTAGCCAGGTCATTTGTCCCTAGGTGGACAATGACATCCAGCTCCCTCCTCTGTGCAGCTGCTCCGGCAATCCTGAGGATTCGCTCCCTGTCCCTCCAAGCCATGGTGCCAGGCAGGCACTGTACCTCCCTCTCCCCTTCCTCCCCCAGTTCTACCTTCCTAACAATGGAGTCCCCCACCAGGAGTTGTTTCCTTCCCCTGCAGGGTCCTCTGCCACCCTCCTGTGGGTCTCCTTTGTGGAGGTTCCCAGCATCCTCCTTGGTCTCCACTGCGGGTGCCTCCATAGAGGAACCACACTTTGCCAGAATGGCATAGGAATTGTAGAGAGGTACAGCTGGAGGTTAGCACCTCTGTTCCACCACCCTCACCCTTCCTGAGCCCACTGTGATCCAACCACTCCTCTTTCTTGGCAACCTCTGAGGCAACGGCAGTGGGACTGGTGGTCCCTGGATGGAAGAGGAAGTCTCACAAATCCTGGCCAACTCAGCCTGGAGATGAGCAACCTTATCTCTCAGCCCAGAGAGGTGCCTGCAGATGGGACAACACTGCATCCTCCAAAACATCTCCCGGAAGACTGCTGCTCCACAGCCACTGCACTGCACCACTCCAATCATGTCTTATTTCGGACCCCTTAACTGTTTGCAATCCTTACTCTTTCCTGTTTTTTTTTTCTCTCTCTCCTTACTTTCTGCCTGTGTGCCCTTTAAGCTCCTGATTGTCCTGTTCTGAGACAAGAATATCCTATATTTCTCAGTAGACCCCAACTTGCTCAGAAAAACTGGGGAAAACTCCACCCTCAGGCCTGAGGGCTCATTCCACAAGAGGTACAGCTGCTTCCCTGGCTGCGGCCAGGGATATTCCTCTCCTAGAAATTTGTCAAGCAGCCACCTGGAAAACAGTCCATACCTTTACCAAGCATTACTCCCTGGATAGCCAGGCTAGGAGTGATCCTCGGTTTGGCACAGCAGTACTTCAGAGCCTATTCCCAAAGTAGGTTCTGTCCCTCCTCCTTGGAGGTACTGCTTGATAGTCTGCAATTGTCAGAATACAGCAAGACTTCATGTTGTTTGAAGAAAAAATTACTCACCTTAGTAATTATATTTTTTCTAATAGAGTCTTGTTGTATTCTGACCTCCCTCCCTCCTCCCTTCCTCCCTTCTCAGAACCTGTTTTTGGGAAGTGGGTGGGCAGGTGCAGTGTTGCACCCCAGGGGTGTATTTGCTGACACCCTTCTCCATTTTGTTTGGGTGCTTATTTATTATTGTTATTTTTTAAGTACATTGGATTTAGTTGGATTTTCTGACTTGAGTCTTCCTTGGGGATCCAAAACTTTTCAACCAGTTGGCTAGTAGAATTTTTACAATTTCCACATAGAATTTTTAGTTTAGTCAGGCTCGTAAGAATCTAATGGTTTGAGTTTAAAACACTCCAGACAGAGACTTCAACTGAGCTCGAGCTCAGCGTTCCATGCCCTGCATGGAAAGTTAACCCTTAGTTCTCTGGGGCAGTTCAAAGGTTGGGAATCACTGCAATTGTCAGAATACAGCAAGACTCCATTAGAAGAAATATAATTACTAAGGTGTGTAATTTTTTCATATGCTACTCAGTCTGTAGTGGGTAACAAAGTAATATACTGCACGATCAAGTGGGGACAAAGCAAGTTACTACACAGTCTGCAGTGGAGCCCAGAAAAATAATAAAGAGCCTGTGGTGTGGACCCAGAACAATACTACACATTCTGCAGTAGAAATATAAACAGTCTGGGGTGGGGCAAAAATAATATACTGTAGTCTGTAAAGGGGATCAAGTAATATACTATATTGTCTACTGTGGAGACCTAGTGATATTCTACATAGTCTGCAGTATAGAACCAGTAATATATTGCACTGTTTGCAGTGGGAACTCAGTAGTATACAGCACAGCCTGCGGTAGAGACCCTGTATTATACTAAGTCTGTAGTGGTAACCCAATACTGTATTACCCAGTATGCAGTGGGGAAAAAGTAATATCTTTCACAGTCTGTAGTGGGGAAAAACAGTAATGTACTACATAGTCTTCAGTGGGGATCCAGTATTATACAATACAGTCTGCAGTGGGGACCCATCAATATACTGCACACTCTGTATTGGGGACCTAGTAATATACTACACTGTCTTCAGTGGGGACCTAGTAATATACTATACTGTCTGCAGTGGGAATCCAGTAATATACTACACAGTCTACAGTGAGGACCCAGTAATATGCTACATAGTCTGCAGTGGTGATCCAGTATTATACAATGCAGTCTACACTGGGGACCCCAGCAATATACTGCACAGTCTGCATTGGGGACCTAGTAATATACTACACTCTTTGCAGTGGGGACCTAGTAGTATATTACACAGACTGCAGTGGGAACCAGTAATGTACTACACAGTTTGTAGTGGGAATCCAGTAAAACACTTCACATTTTGTAGTGGGGAACCAATAATATACTATACAGTCTGCAGTGGGGGAAAACAGTAATATGCTACACAACTTGCAGTGGGGAAAAACAGTAATATACGATACAGTCTGCAGTGGGGAAAAACAGTAATATAGCAACATAGAAACATAGACTTTTATGGCAGATAAGGACCGTCTGGCCCACCTAGTCTGCCCATTTCCCTACCTACTGGATAAGCTGCAGATCCTAGTTAACCAACAGCCTATTTCTTCCTACCCCCACAAGAATTGCCTTTTGTCTGGCCCATACATTTTTGAATTCCCTCACTGTTTTTGACCCCACAACCTCCTCAGGAAGGCAGTTCCATGCGTCCACCACCCTTTCTGTGAAAAAATATTTCCTCACATTGCCCCTGAGCTGTCCCCCTCTATCTTCAAATTGTGTCCCCTTGTTCTTGCATATCTCTTTTTCTGAAAGATGCTACCCTCTTGGACTTTGTTGATTCCTTTGAGGTACTTAAACATTTCTATCATGTCCCCTCTCCCTCCTTCCCTCAAGGGTATGCATATTAAGCTCCATTAGTCTCTCCTCATATGGCTTCTGTTGTAGACTCTGCACCATTTTAGTTGCCCTCCTCTGGACTGCCTCCATCCTGTTTATGTCCTTGCAGAGATGGGGTCTCCAGAACTGGAAGCAGTACTCCAGATGGGGTCTCACCAACTATCTGTACAGAGGAATAATAACTTCCTGTTTTCTACTGGTGATGCCTCTTCCTATACATCCCAGTATCCCCCAACCATCCCTACTGCCTTCTCATATTGCTTGATAACCTTTAAGACACCTGATGTGATTACCCTAGGTCCCTTTCCATTTTTGTTGTTGTTACTACCCCCCCATTGTGTACTCTTCCCCTGGGTTTTTGTTTCCCAGGTGCATTACTTTGCACTTCTTTGCATTGAGTCCAAGCTGCCATACTTCTGACCATTCCTCCAACCTTGTCAAGTCCCTTCTCATCCTATACCCCCCCCCCGTGTATCAACTACACAGTCTGCAGTGGGGAAAACAGTATTATACCATGGACCTTAGACAACAATGAATCAGAACGGCTGACTGGCACCTTACCACTGTTGTAAATCCTCTGATAATCACTGCAAAAGGTGCCAGTCTGCCGCATGTTTAAAAAAAAACATCTGACCCCAAAATCACTGATGGCCGACCGCCATCTTGTTTGCCCGCTAAGCGAGCATCACAAAACTACACCTCCACACATCGAAGTCAAGCAACGTTGAACTCACAGAGAACACACGGACTGTAGCAGCGACACACCAAGTAGCAGTTTTTTTTCAACTCATAGCAATAAATAATGACACAAAAACTGTTACCTGACTCATGTCAGAAACCATGCTCCATTCCCAATATTAGCTACCCGCCGTAGCGCCACGTCCACACCACCTTCACAATGTTACCGACAAAACTCCCTGTTCCCACATAAAAAAAAAAAATTCACATGTCTCAAGGGTTTGTTTGTTTTTTTTCTTGCCAGAAGCTTGTACCCCGAGGTGGCAGCTCTTAGCGTAGCGCTCCGTCTTTCACACAAAACTGCCTGCTCCTACATAATATCATGCCATCTTCATCACAAACTGTAGGCAAAACCAAACAGCACACACGTGGCTTTGTGTGTACACAGGAGGGAGAGCCTGTTAGAAACTGTGCAGCGGCTGAAGGGGGAGATGGGGGTGAAGCAGCACAGCACATCTTCTGCCCTAGCAACAAGGCACTATTTACTATAGAGGAAGAAGACCTCACATTAAAATCAATAAAAAGTTTTTAAACTTTTCTAATATTTGTAATCCTTTACTTCCTTCCGATGATGACAATAAGCCACTTGTAAGGTGGAAGAGTCGGGATTTACCACGGTTAGAGGGATTTCCATCACTCAGCTGCACCTCGTGGGCAAACCACACCAGCCATGGTAAATCCCCTGATAACCCACACCCCCTCATGGCTTATTGCTTAAATATGCTACATAGTCTGCAGTGGGGACCTAGTAATATACTACACAGCCTGCACTGGTGATCTAGTAATATATTACATAAACTACAGTGGAACCCAATAATGTACTACACAGTCTGTAGTGGGGATCTAGTAATATACTACACAGCCTGCACTGGTGATCTAGTAATATATTACATAAACTACAGTGGAACCCAATAATGTACTACACAGTCTGTAGTGGGGATCTAGTAATATACTACACAGCCTGCACTGGTGATCTAGTAATATATTACATAAACTACAGTGGAACCCAATAATGTACTACACAGTCTGTAGTGGGGATCTAGTATGGGGATACACTAGTATTCTACACAGATTGCATTGGGGACAAAGTAATATACAATACTATACAGTGTACAGTGGGAAACCAGTAATATACTATGCAGTCTGTAGTGGGAATTCAGTAGTATACTACGCAGTCTTCAGTTGGGACAAAGTAATATAATACATAGTCTACAATGGTGACACAGTAATATACCACAGTCTGCAGCGGGGACACAGTAATATACTACACACTTTGCAGTGGGGATCCAGAAATATACTACACAGTCTACAGTGGGGACCCAGTAATATACTATACTGTCTGCAGTGGGAATCCTGTAATATACTACACAGTCTGCAGTGGGGACCCACTAATATGCTACATAGTCTGCAGTGGGGATCCAGTATTATACAATGCAGTCTACAGTGGGGACCCAGCAATATACTGCAAAGTTTGCATTGAGGACCTAGTCATATACTACACAGTCTGCAGTGGGGACCTAGTAGTATATCACACAGACTGCAGAGGAAGCCAGTTATGTACTATACAGTTTGTAGTGGGGATCCAATAAAACATTTCACATTTTGTAATGGGGAACCAATAATATACTACACAGTCTGCAGTGGGTAAAAACAGTAACATACTACACAGTCTGCAGTGGGGGAAACGGTAACATAATACACAGCCTGCAGTGGGGAAAAACAGTAACATACTACACAGCCTGCAGTGGGGAAAACAGTAACATAATACACAGCCTGCAGTGGGGAAAAACAGTAACATAATACACAGCCTGCAGTGGGGAAAAACAGTAATATACTACACAGTCTGCAGTGGGGAAAAACAGTAACATACTACACAGTCTGAAGTGGGAAAAAACAGTAATATACTACACAGCCTGCAGTGGGGGAAAACAGTAATATACTACATAGTCTGCAGTGGGGATCCGGTATTATACAATGCAGTCTGCAGTGGGGACCCAGCAATATACTGCACAGTCTGCATTGGGGATCTAGTAATATACTACACAGCCTGCACAGATGTAGTATTATATTACACAGACTACAGTGGAACCCAGTAATGTACTACACAGTCTGTAGTGGGGATTCAGTAAGATACTATACATTTTGTAGTGGAGAACCAGTAATATATTACACAGTGTGCAGTGGGGAAAAGGTAACATACTAAACTGTTTGCAGTGGGGGCTCAATAGTGTACTGCGCAGAGTATAGTGGTGACAAAGTAATTTACTACACAGTTTGTAGCAGGGACCCATTTATATGCGTTACCATTTTCAGAGGGGACACACTAGTATTCTACACAGATAGCAGTGGGGACCTAGTAATATACAATACTATACAGTGTACAGTGGGGAACCAGTAATATACTACACAGTCTGTAGTGGGAACCCAGTAATATATTATACCGTCTTCAATCGGGACAAAGTAATATACTATACAGTCTACAATGGTGACACAGTAATATACAACAGTCTGCAACAGGGACCCAGTAATATACTCCACACTTTGCAGTGGGGACTCAGTAATATACTACACTGTCTGCAGTAGAGACCAAGTAAAAAAAACTACACAGTCTGTAGTGGTAAACTAGTAAAATACAACACAGTCTGCAATGTGGGGTGAAGTAATCTACTACCCAGTCTTCAATGGGGACAAAGTAATATACTACACAGTCTTTAGTGGGTATCCAGTAATATACTACACAGTCTGCAGTGGAGATCCAGTAATATAGTAAACATTCTGCAGTAGGGACCCAGTAATAAACTGCACATTCCACAGTAGGGAGTAATATATTACATCGTCTACTATAGGTGCCTAGTTATGTATTATATAGTTTAATTTGGGCCAGTTAAAAGCTTCACTGTGAACAGTGGAACTAGTTATAGATTTTACAGTCTGCAGTGGTGGTCGCATGTATATTGTAAGTCAACACTTTTTTTTTCATAATTGTTTCTGAGTGTTTTATCCCTGACCCTGCAGCACCCCTCAATCCCATCTTTGACCTTTTCAATGACCTACTGGCTTTCCACCACACACTGTGGACCACTTGCGGTGGCTGGCCTGCCATATCAGTTATGTGTATGTCTTAGGAGGGTGCCAGCCTGGACCAGGGAATATACTTCTGTTTTTTTTCCCAAATAGCACTATCTTGTGATGGTGCATTATAAACAAATGCAGTGTCAGTGGCTCAGAAGGTAGCACACTCGCCTCTGAGGCCGGGACATCAGAAGGTTGTGGGTTTTATCCCCACACCAGGCACTTGGGTTAATATCCAAATACTGACACTGCAGTGCAGCATAAGCAGGGTGTTGCACGCCTGAGGTGCCGTCTTTCAGATGAGACGTTAAACTGAGGTCCCGTCTGTCTGTTCTGATGGTAGTTCAGGTGGATGCTAAAGATCCCATGGCACTTCTCAAAATGAGTATGGGAAGTTTCCCCGGTGTCCTGGCCAATTTCCCCCATTCACTAAAAATACCACCAACAGCTTGATCTGGTTCAAGTTCAGTTGGCATTCATCTGCATCTCCCCCCGGGTCGTGCCTGAAAATAGGCAGAATAGTGCACTTACCCGGTCAACAAAAACGAAATAAAAATAAATACATGTGGTGGTGTTCCTCTATGCATGACATCCCTTGGCAGTTCCTTCCTGCACTGTGTGTTTGCTAGTGCTACCACTGCCCTCTGCCATGTAGCAGTTAAGCAGTGCCCCTCCATCTCAGGGAAGGAGAGCTGTCCCTGGATTGCTCAATCATCCCTCTCCTGCTTGGCCCCAAATGACCTGATCTTGTTCTCAAACCTTGTCACCAGCATTGGTAGTGGTAGGCCTTCTACTGTTCTATGTGCCAGGCTGTAAATCGACATCTGTTTTTTATTCTTTTGGTTACTGAGTAAGGCCACTAGACACAATGCCTGTTTTCATGGGTGACCCAGGAGCACTGGGGAGGTTAAGTGACTTGATCAGGGTCATACAGTATGCAAGTGGAGGTTGGGGGAATCAAAGCCAGGTCTGCTGGATGTACCAACCTCATTAACAGCTCATTATTCTAACATCTAGGCTAATAGGATGTACTGCCAGCACTAGTTTGACCAAGGTATATAGTGCCAGCAGTGAGACACAGTTACAGTCTCTACATTATACAGTGAGAGCCAAATGACGTACTGTATAGTCTGCAGTGGGCACTAGTTATAGACTGTATAGTCTCCCTGTTATATGCTATACAATCTGTAGTGGAGATGCTGTACAGTCTGAAATATGGCCTCCTTATTAATTGTAAGCCTGCTGCTGGATACCATTATGTAATGTACAGTCCTTGTATAGTGGAATCCCATTATATATTCCAGTTTAGGAGTCTGTGTGGTCCAGGGGTATAGCAGTAGCTTGGGATAAGCAGATCAAAGATTCAAACCCTGCTTAGAGCCAAATACTGCTTGACCTTGGACAAGTCCCTTAACCTCACATTGCTGCCATCCACTCAGCTGCACAAATAGGTAGAAACAGGATCCCACAGAAAATGAGAAGATACACCTGAGCTGGGCTATCCTGCATAAATATTGTAAAAAAATTGTAATACATGGTCTGTAGTGGAATCCATTTATATACTGCTCAATCAATAATGGGGACCCAGTTATATAAGATGCTGGTTGCAGTGGGACCCAGGTATATACTGCACAGTCTGCAGCGGGACCCAGTTATATATGGTATAGTCTGAAGCAGAGGACAGCTGTATACTGAATGTTCTGCATTAGGGCCAGTTATATACCACATAGCCTGTAGTGGGGACCCAGTTATATAATGTGCAGTCTGCACTGGGGCCATGACAAACTGTACACTTGGTACTGCTGGCCATTTATATACTGTGGGGACCCAGTTATATAATGTGCAGTCTGCACTGAGGCCATGACAAACTGTACACTTGGTAGTACTGGCCAATTGTATACTGTGGGGACCCAGTTATGTAATGTTCAGTATGCACTGGGGCCATGACAAGCTGTACACTTGGTAGTGCTGGCCTTTTACCTATATATACTGTGGAGACCCAGTTATATAATGTGCAGTCTGCACTGGGGCCATGACAAACTGTACACCTGGTAGTGCTGGCCATTTATATACTGTGGGGAACCAGTTATATAATGTGCAGTCTGCACTGGGGCCATGACAAACTGTACACTTGGTAGTGCTGGCCATTTACAGTATATACTGTGGGGACCAAGTTATATAATGTGAAGTCTGCACTGGGGCCATGACAAACTGCACACTTGGTAGTGCTGGCCATTTATATACTGTGGGATATACTGTGGGGACCCAGTTATATAATGTGCAGTCTGCACTGGGGCCATGACAAACTGTACACTTGGTAGTGTTGGCCATTTATATACTGTGGGACCCAGTTATATAATGTGCAGTCTGCACTGGGGCCATGACAAACTGTACACTTGGTAGTGCTGGCCATTTATATACTGTGGGGACCCAGTTATATAATATGCAGTCTGCACTGAGGCCATGACAAACTGTACACTCGGTAGTACTGGCCATTTATATATTGTGGGGACCCAGTTATATGATGTGCAGTCTGCACTGGGGCCATGACAAACTGTACACCTGGTAGTGCTGGCCATTTATATATTGTGGGGACCCAGTTATATGATGTGCAGTCTGCACTGGGGCCATGACAAACTGTACACCTGGTAGTGCTGGCCATTTGTATACTGTGGGGACCCAGTTATATGATGTGCAGTCTGCACTGGGGCCATGACAAACTGTACACTTGGTAGTGCTGGCCATTTGTATACTGTGGGGACCCAGTTATATGATGTGCAGTCTGCACTGGGGCCATGACAAACTGTACACCTGGTAGTGCTGGCCATTTATATATTGTGGGGACCCAGTTATATGATGTGCAGTCTGCACTGGGGCCATAGCAAACTGTACACTTGGTAGTACTGGCCAATTGTATACTGTGGGGACCCAGTTATGTAATGTTCAGTATGCACTGGGGCCATGACAAGCTGTACACTTGGTAGTGCTGGCCTTTTACCTATATATACTGTGGAGACCCAGTTATATAATGTGCAGTCTGCACTGGGGCCATGACAAACTGTACACCTGGTAGTGCTGGCCATTTATATACTGTGGGGACCCAGTTATATAATGTGCAGTCTGCACTGGGGCCATGACAAACTGCACACCTGGTAGTGCTGGCCATTTATATACTGTGGGATATACTGTGGGGACCCAGTTATATAATGTGCAGTCTGCACTGGGGCCATGACAAACTGTACACTTGGTAGTGCTGGCCATTTATATACTGTGGGACCCAGTTATATAATGTGCAGTCTGCACTGGGGCCATGACAAACTGTACACTTGGTAGTGCTGGCCATTTATATACTGTGGGACCCAGTTATATAATGTGCAGTCTGCACTGGGGCCATGACAAACTGTACACTTGGTAGTGCTGGCCATTTATATACTGTGGGGACCCAGTTATATAATATGCAGTCTGCACTGAGGCCATGACAAACTGTACACTCGGTAGTACTGGCCATTTATATATTGTGGGGACCCAGTTATATGATGTGCAGTCTGCACTGGGGCCATGACAAACTGTACACCTGGTAGTGCTGGCCATTTGTATATTGTGGGGACAGTTATATGATGTGCAGTCTGCACTGGGGCCATGACAAACTGTACACCTGGTAGTGCTGGCCATTTGTATACTGTGGGGACCCAGTTATATGATGTGCAGTCTGCACTGGGGCCATGACAAACTGTACACTTGGTAGTGCTGGCCATTTGTATACTGTGGGGACCCAGTTATATGATGTGCAGTCTGCACTGGGGCCATGACAAACTGTACACCTGGTAGTGCTGGCCATTTATATATTGTGGGGACCCAGTTATATGATGTGCAGTCTGCACTGGGGCCATGGCAAACTGTACACTTGGTAGTACTGGCCAATTGTATACTGTGGGGACCCAGTTATGTAATGTTCAGTATGCACTGGGGCCATGACAAGCTGTACACTTGGTAGTGCTGGCCTTTTACCTATATATACTGTGGAGACCCAGTTATATAATGTGCAGTCTGCACTGGGGCCATGACAAACTGTACACCTGGTAGTGCTGGCCATTTATATACTGTGGGGACCCAGTTATATAATGTGCAGTCTGCACTGGGGCCATGACAAACTGTACACTTGGTAGTGCTGGCCATTTACAGTATATACTGTGGGGACCAAGTTATATAATGTGAAGTCTGCACTGGGGCCATGACAAACTGCACACCTGGTAGTGCTGGCCATTTATATACTGTGGGATATACTGTGGGGACCCAGTTATATAATGTGCAGTCTGCACTGGGGCCATGACAAACTGTACACTTGGTAGTGCTGGCCATTTATATACTGTGGGACCCAGTTATATAATGTGCAGTCTGCACTGGGGCCATGACAAACTGTACACCTGGTAGTGCTGGCCATTTATATATTGTGGGGACCCAGTTATATAATGTGCAGTCTGCACTGGGGTCATGACAAACTGTACACTTGGTAGTGCTGGCCATTTATATACTGTGGGGACCCAGTTATATGATGTGCAGTCTGCACTGGGGCCATGACAAACTGTACACTTGGTAGTGCTGGCCATTTGTATACTGTGGGGACCCAGTTATATGATGTGCAGTCTGCACTGGGGCCATGACAAACTGTACACCTGGTAGTGCTGGCCATTTGTATACTGTGTGGACCCAGTTATATGATGTGCAGTCTGCACTGGGGCCATGACAAACTGTACACTTGGTAGTGCTGGCCATTTATATACTGTGGGGACCCAGTTATATAATGTGCAGTCTGCACTGGGGCCATGACAAACTGTACACCTGGTAGTGCTGGCCATTTATATACTGTGGGGACCCAGTTATATAATGTTTAGTCTGCACTGGGGCCATGACAAACTGTACACTTGGTAGTACTGGCCATTTGTATACTGTGGGGACCCAGTGATATAATATGCAATCTGCACTGAGGCCATGATAAACTGTACACTTGGTAGTGCTGGCCATTTATATACTGTGGGGACCCAGTGATATAATATGCAGTCTGCACTGGGGCCATGACAAACTGTACACTTGGTAGTACTGGCCAGTTGTATACTGTGGGGACCCAGTAATATGATATGCAGTCTGCACTGGGGCCATGACAAACTGTACACTTGGTTGTACTGGCCATTTGTATACTGTGGGGACCCAGTTATATAATGTGCAGTCTGCACTGGGGCCATGACAAACTGTACACTTGGTAGTGCTGTCCCCATTTATATACTATGGGGACCCAGTTACATAATGTGCAGTCTGCACTGGGGCCATGTCAAACTGTCACTCGGTAGTACTGGCCATTTCTATACTGTGGGGACCAAGTTATATAATGTGACGTCTGTACTAGGGCCATGACAAACTGTACACTTGGTAGTACTAGCCATTTATATACTGTACAGTATGCTGTGGGGACCTAGTTATATACTGTTCAGTTTGTAGTCGAGATCAGTTATATAATGTACTGTCTGCAGCAGGACCATTAAACAATCTGCAATGGAGACACAGTCATATACAATGTAGCCTTCTAGCCAGTTATATATGTTATGCAGTCTGCAGTGGAACCCAGCTATTTGCTATGTACTGTCAAATGGGGGTCAGTTATATACAGTACTGTCCCCAGTGGTAACTCAGTTACATACTGTTCCATCTACAGTGGAGACTCCATTATACTGTACAGTCTGCAGTACAGAATCTAATAGATTTCTTTGACTGGGTGACCAAGGAACTAGATCAGGGTGGAGTGGTGGAATTGCCTACCTAGATTTCAGTAAGGCATTCAACACTGTTCCACATAGAAGACTAGTAAGCAAGCTGTGTAGCTTAGGAGTGGGTCCAAAGGTGGTAAACTGGATAATAAATTTGTTAGGGGATGGGTAACAGAGGGTGGTGGTAAATGGAGCTCACGCCAGGGAAAGGAAGGTTGCAAATGGGGTGTCTCAGGGAGCAGTGCTGGGACTAGTCCTCTTTAATGTCTTTATAGGTGACATTGCAGAGGAGCTGGAAGGGAAGTCCTGCCTCTTTGCAGATGACACCAAAATCTGCAATAGGGTGGACACTCCTGGGTGTGTGTGTGGAAAGGATCAGCAGAGACCTGAGAAAACTAGAGGCGTGGTCAAGGATATGGTAGCTGGCTTTCAATGCAAAAATGTGCAAAATAATGCACTTAGGGCACAGAAACCCAGGCGTGGAGTACAAAATGGGTGGAGTGGTATTGATGATTACCAAGCAGGAAAGAGATCTTGAGGCAATCATAGTGGATGACTTAAAGGTGGCCAGGCAGTGTGATAAGGCACTAGGGAGGGCAAGTGGGATGCTGGAGTGCATGGGGGGTATCACCATCAGAAAGAAGGAGGCAGTGTTACCTCTCTAAAGATCGCTGGTGAGTCCCCACCTAGAGTATTGTGCCCATTTCTGGAGACCACATTTCTGGAAAGACATAGAGAGAGTGGAGGAGGCTAGAGGAGGGTAACTAAAATGGTGCAGGGTCTGCATCAAAAGGCCTGTGAGGAGAGACTAAAGGACCTCAAAATGTACACCCTGGAACAGAGGAGGGAGAGGGGAGATATGATAGAGACCTCTAAATACCTCACTGGGGAGAATACGGTACAGGAGGGGAGTATTTTTCAGAAGAAAAGATACTCAAGAACAAGGGGACATGATACAAAGCAAGAAGGGGTAGATTCAGGAGAGATGTGAGGAAGTACTTCTTCACAGAAAGATTGGTGGATTCCTGACACAGCCTACCAGCCGATGTCATGGGGTGAAAACAGTAATGGGTTTCAAAAATGCATGGGATAAGCACAGCGGAATCCTAGTGGAAAGGAAAGGGGAGGGAGAAAGAGTTATAGATCGGGCATGGGCTGATGTAACAGTGCAGGTAGGGAGAAATGGGCAGACTGGATGGGCCAAGCGGTTTTTATCTGCCATCAAATTCTATGTTTCTATGTTGGGACCCTGTCTGCAATGAGGAGCTATTCATATATTGTGCAGTCTACAGTGGGGGCTAGTTACATATACATTCTGTACAATCCATAGTGAGGGCCAGTTGCGTACTACACAATATGCAGTTGTACCAGTTATAAACTGTCCAATCTGCAAAGAGACCCCTTCATATACTGTACTGATTGCATGGGGGCCCAGTTATATACTGTTCAGTCTCAGCAGGATCAAGATTATCTGCTGTACTGGCTACAGTGTGATTTAGTCATATACTGTACAGTCTGCAATGAGGGCCCAGTAATATACTACACAGTCTGAAGTGGGGGCCAGTCATATGCAGCATAGTCATGAGTGGGACCTGTACGTAATTAGCAATGGCAGGGTGTGAATTACAGGATTACAATAACTGGGTCTTCCATTCTGCCATAGAAAAACTGTGGTGTTATTTACCATAATGAAGGAATGTTTATTATGGCAAACACACGCATGGTTTCCATCGCTCTATGCATGCACCTGTCGCACCTCTTCTTCCTGGACTGACGGCCGCCTTGTCTTTCGACGGGAGATGGAACTGTCATTTGGACTACTCAGTGGTAAGTCACTGCCACAAATAAAATCAAAAAATGTTAACATAAAAAACACCTCCAGGCAGAAATAAATGAATTAAAAAAGAAGTTGAAATAAATAAATAAAATGACTGTGGACCGCACACTCAAACCCAAGCAGACCGTGGCCACACAGGAATGTCTTTTTTATTTATGTGTTTGTCTGTGGCAAACAGGAAGACCAACAATTATATAAAATAAAATATGAGTTGGTGTGTGTAAACTCAGAAGTTTACACACACACCCTCGGGAGTTAATGCTTGCACAAACCCGTCGAGGATTTAGCTGTTGGGGTTTATATGTAGCATCTAACCCAACAGATAATGTAAACTTTCATTACCACCCGTACTATTCTATTTATAATGCATGCCCCAAGGGGTGCAGTATGAGACAAGGCCAAAGAATGAGTGTCCTTGCGCCCCTCACAATTGCATCACAGTCCTTTGACACACACCCTAGAGTGGTCTATTACACTTATAAAATGGTTTTGAGTAGTATTTTCAGGGGAGGAAAATAAGATCTGTCACCTGATCATGCTTTTATAGAGATTTAATGCACAGTCGAATCACATCTCTCAGTCGGTGAAATTTCTCGATTTTTCTGTGCCATTTTATAAATGTATATATTGTGCAGTCAGCAGTAAAACTCATTTATAACTGTACTGTCTACAGTGGAGGCCATGTGATATACAGTACGGCCTAAATTTACGGCTAGTATTATGAGTACAGTCTGAGGTGTGACTCCTGCGGCGTGCCTTACAGTTTGCAGTGGGGGACTAGTTACATTCTGTACAGACTGCGGTGAGACCATATTATGCTTTCTAAGTGTGCAACTGATACGTGTTATATATTGCAGTGGGATCCACTATATAATGTATGGTCATGAGTGGGACCCATGTATATATTTTAAAGTCAGCAGTAAAACCCAGTTATATACCATACTGCCTATAGTGGAGGCCAAGTTATATACTGCATGATCTGCAGTGGGACCAGTATTATGACATATAGTCTTTGGTGTGAATCCTGATATATGGCATACAGTCTGCAGTGAGGACATAGTTATATGAGGTGCAGTGTGCTGTGGACCCCATCATATACTGTTTTGTAAGTGTGCAGTGGGATACTGTTTATATAAAGTGCAGCTTACAGTGGGATACAGTTTTATGATGTGAATGGGATCCAGTTATATATTGTGAAGTCTGCAGTGGGATCCAGTTATATATTGTACAGTCTGCAGTAGGAACTCAGGTACTGTATATACTGTACAGTCTACAGCAGTCCACTTATAGACTGTACAGTCTCCATTGGATCCAGTTATTTAGAAAATGGGCAAGATTCTTCGCGCTGTGTGATTGGCTGATGGGCACTACAGGGGGGTACATTAACTTCTGATAGACACCCACTTAAAACAATTGCCAATTCAGGGTGCCGCATTACTGAGAATATTTATGGGCACCCCGAATTTTCAGTGTCATCAGCCACCATTTTTACCTCTCGCTTAGTGTTACCGAGAGAGTTGGGCAGCGAGTTTGTGTCAGTAAAATCCCCACAGAGAACCCCCCTCCCATCTTTCAATTATTTTAATAGCAGCCCCCCCAAAACAAATGGCAAAACGAGGCTGACAACCTTACCGGCTTCATGTTGCTGGCAGTGCAGCTTTCGAAATAACAGCGCGTGCTTCCGTATGGCAATGAAACTCACTTGTGCTGCTTACCAGCGCTGCTTGCTTCACACTGACCCTGACACAGTCTCTCTTCCACCACCAAACTACAAAAATTGACCCCACAACAGGAACCTTTATAAAAAAAAATGCAGAGTATCTGCTTTTTTGTCTCTACCGCCCGACTTCTGTGTTCCCCAATCACGTACAAGACAGCACTGCAGCATTTTGATTCCACAGCTCAGCCGCTTGCTGACTGCTCACAATCTAGCAACCCAAACAAATTTAAATACAAGTCAAATGGCAAACTCTTGGATTGGGGGGGGGGTGTTTAAACTAACAAATTCCTGGTACCACTTTGAAAAAGTGACACTGCAATAAACAAAACGTATTTCACAAATGGCAGCACCCTCTAGTGGTACTAAACCAGTACACCAGTAAAGGGATTATTTCACATAACCTGATATTTCTTTGCATTTTCACTAATATTTAAAAAAATTTTTTGTATTACATTATTCATAAAACAAAAATGTAAGCCCATTTTCTAAGCGCAATATTACCCTCCAGGGTGGGCGGTATTGGCAATACTGGACCTTCCAGGGGCTATAAGGCCCTTCGCCTGCAGCGTCAGGCCTCATTACACCCCTGCGTGGTCCGGTATTGCCCAATACCACCCACCCTGTCAGGTATTATTGCTTGCATACTGTACAGTCTACTGTAAGTACCCATTATGTACCATAATGTCTGCAGTCAGAACCCAACTATATATGCACAGTCTGTGGTGGGGACAAAGTTATATAAAAGTACAGTCTGAAGTAGGATTCCTTTATATACTGTATAGTTTGCAGTGGAGACCTGGTTATGCATTGTACAGTCTGCATTGAGGACCAAGTTATGCATGGTTCTGTAGTGGGGACCAAAGTATATACTTTACTGACAGCAGCGGGGCCCCTTTATATACTTCACAGTCTGGACTGAGTACCAAGTTCAATACTGTATATTCTGCAGTGGGGCCCAATTATCTACTGTACAGTCAGCAGTGGGACCCCATCACATACTGTACCATCTGCAGTGAAGACCCAGTTCTACACTGTACAGTCTGCAGTCAGCTATATAAATAGTCAGTCCCTGGAGGGTGCCAGGTGGAAGGAAGGGGTGTGGCTAGTAATTACTTGTGTAATATAAGTGCTATGCTCTAGCAGTTTTCCATTGTGTTCCTTTAGCTAAGGGCTGTAGCTAAAGGGTGTTACACTGTGGGCACCAGCATGGAGTGGCAGTCGGCAGGAGACTGTACATCCCTGATGTAATGCACTTTACTACAGTATTATTGTAAAGAGCTGCAACAGAAAATATAGAAGAGCACTGTAGCAGCAGCATTACCAGGTATGGAGAACTGAACTACATTGGGTGAATGCAAATCTATACGGTATGTATAGTGTATTAGTAAGTATAAGTAACAGAGCACATAGCTGAGGGTAAATTAAATGAAGCAATGTAATATAAATAAGATACAATGTACTGTGTAGATAGGAGTCCTAGTAAAAATTCTGTCAGGTGTACCTGATTATATGGTGCCATTGTAGTATGCTGTGGTGCAAAAAATGTGAAAGAACAAATACTAGTGCAACAAGAAATTAAACGGAAAGAACAGGGAAGAGAACTAATACATAATATAAAGCCTAAGTAGGAAATGAGTACATTGCAATGAGTGTATGAGGGTATGGGGGTGGGGATCAAATTAAAGTCAGATTTGTGGGTCAGCAATTTTTGAGGCTTCCTTCCCACCCAGTATGCAACAAAATTGTAGCATTAACTGATTAACTGCTGTATGTAAATGCATAACTCAGTATGCATAAAGTACAGGCAGATTTGGGACCAGTTCAGGAAGTAATAATAAACCACATCCCCAAAGAGTTCATGGAGTTTCAGAAAGAGGGTGGACAGAAGTTGTTAAAGGAAAGGGGAAACAATTCTAAAAGGAGTGGGAGGTAACCCTTTTGACGTGACTACACTTAGTCATTATGCACCACTTAGTAGCTCATTCAAAGCAATTAACAATTCAGGGGAATCAGACAAATCTGGATTACAAAACAACAGTAGGACCTACAGAAAAAACAAAAGTAGAGCAACGCCTTCCACAGGTACAAATGAAAATAAAAATGTACTGATTATTGGGGACTCTATAATAAGGATTACTGAAAGTTATTGGAGTGCAGAAAATAAGAAAAATGTAATAGACACCTTCCTTTGGTCATCAGCAGAGAGAGATATAAACAGGATAGAGCACATAGTAAAGAGAATGTGTACATATGTGTGGGGGAAGGGATCCTGAAGTCAGTGTCCATCTAGGGACAAATGACTTGGCAGGGAACCCTATAGGGGAAGTTACAAAAATATTCAACAGAACTAGGGAAAAATTAAAACTATATCATCATTTTCAGAGGTCCTGCCAGCCAGGCTGGTCCAAGGAAGAAAATGGGAACACTAGGATTTATTGCTTTATCACGTGGCTGACTAAGAGTTGCCTAGAAGAAGGCTTTGAATACGTAGGCAATTGGGGAAAATGTTGGAATGACAAACATCTGTACAAAAAGGATGGCTTACATCCATCACCAGGTGGAATTAGTGCCTTGGGGCAAATGTTTGATGTATCTCTTGAACAACATTTAAATTAATGGAGGTAAAAACTGTGGCTGAGAGAGGTCAGAGTTTACTGTCAGCTGCAGGAAGGCAAATAGCACTCTCCCTTAAATAAATTATGAAGGTACTTTCATAGATAGAGATAAATAATTATACATTGGGGCAGGAAAGAATATAAAAAGGTGCATAAATATACAAGACAAAGTAAACATAAAAAATCAAAAAGTGAAATTGAGTTTTGTGTGTACTAATGCCAGAAGTTTAGAAAATAAAAAGAAGTGCTCTCAGATTTATTTGGAATTTTCCCTGTACTTCCAGAGCAAGTTTCCTTTGGATTACATTATTTCGTATGGAAGCCAAATTGCTCTGTTTTCTCATATAACCAATGCAAGTCTATGGGAACCATGTCCCTGTAAATGGCTCCATTTTCCTGTAAAATACAGGAATCCCTGTAGATCTGGGAGCCTTGAAAAGAAATGATCTACAGGCATCAATGGCAGTAAATAAATTGAATATAGTAGCCTTAACAGGAACATGGGCTACAATGCATCGCAACTGGGAATTATCAATTCCAGGATACTCATTAATCAGAAAAGATAGAAAACATGGAAATGGGGGAAGGTGACATTATATGTAGATGAGGACATCTAGGCAACAGAAATTGCTGATAGCCAACATAATGTAACAATCGAAGTAAGTAAGTGGACTGTAAGTAAGTAAGTAAATGTCCAGTGGGCTGCTACTCTACATAACTGCCAGACAATGTCCTCCAGACTGCTACTCTATATAATAGTAACTACTGTATGCAATATAGTCTGTTAATCTTTGTGGTAATATGTTCTTACTGTTATTTGTATTTTGCACCTGTGTGTTACCTCTGTTGTACCTCACACTGTTTTTTCTTGTCTGCCCTCCCTGTGATGAGGTGCCTTTTTAAATAAGTCCTTGACTCAAAGGTTGCAAATCCGATTCTTAAATAAATAAAAAAAAAAAGAACTTTATTTTTATAGTGCCTTTCCAAAACCAAGGCACTGAACAGATTTAAAATACAAATATGCAACATAAATTAACAATAAAAACAGGAAATACAGATAAATTAAAATCAATCGGGGAACGCTAGGTTAAATAAATACGTTTTCAACATGGATTTAAAACTGTTGATGGTCAGGCATTCTCTTAACTGACGACGTAGAGAATTCCACAGGGTTGGTGCTGCAAATGAAAAAGCACGAGCACCAGAAGTCTTTAAGCGAACCCTGGAATCTCTAGCAATCCCTCGTCGGCCGATCGGAGAGGACGAAGGGGAGAGTAGGGAATCAGGAGATCTTTCAGGTAGTCAGGTCCCGTTATGTTATGGGTACAATTAATTGCAACAAGGGGAAGCATAATTGGGGTGGGCATAGTATATAGACCACCCTCTCAGAAGGATAAAGCAGACAAACAAAAAGATGGGCAATGATTAAAAGGTTTGCAGATAAAGGAGAACTACCATTAATGTTTTTTTTAAATATGCCTGATGTCAACTGGATAATCTCATCAGCTGCTAGTAAAAGAAAATGTAGAAAAGTAGAGAAGATGCAGGAAGTATTCCTAACACAGTCTGTGAATGAGGGGAACAGCTATACTGGACCTAGTATTCACAAATGGAAACAGGGTAGATAACATCAGGGTTTGAGAACCATTGGGAACAAATGATCACTTAACAGTTTGGTTCAAAACACTGTAGAGGGTAGTACAGGAAAATCAAAAACAAAACTAGTGGATTTTAGGAGAGCAGATTTTCCAAGATAATTGAAATAAACGAATAGAAGCTAGAAAGGAGGAAGGATGCAATAGATGCGGTTGGCATATAGAATACAATTAAATGAGGCTTACTGCAGACAACTAGTCTTTGTGTAAGGGAATACGTAAAAATAAGAGAAGAAAAAGACCATTATAGTGTAATAAGGATGTACGGATTGCAGTTAGAAAAAAGAAACAAGCTCTTACAGATTACATGGCAAACCAAACAGAAGATAAAAGGGAAATGTACCTGACAAGCACGAGGGAGGCTAACAAGAGAGTGAGAAAAGCTAAAATCAGATGCAGAGCTCAGGAAAGCTGAAGGAGTTTCAAAGGGGGACAAGACTTTTTAATGCTGTATCGGGGAAAAAAGAAAACAAAATATGGTATTGTAAGGCTAAAGAAAGGTGAGAGATGGGGAAATGTGATAAGGAAAAGGCAAATATCTTAAATGAGTATTTCTGCTCAGTATTTATGGTAGAGAAAAAGGATCCATTACCAGACTGTAAAATGCAGTTAAAAAAGGAGAGAGATGTGGGTGTTCAGTGTGTTAAAATAACGGTAGAAAGAGTATTAAAGGATCTTAATAATTTTAAGGTGAATAAAGTCATGGGCCCTGACAGAATGCATACAAGAATACCAAAGGAACTGAGGCTAATACTAGCTGCCCCATTGACTGAGTCCTTCAACTGTCCATTAGAGACAGATAGGTGTACAGTAGTTCCAGTGAACTGGAGAACAGCAAATGCTATACCTCTATATAAGAGTGAGACTAATGATGAGCCAGGAAACTATAGGCTGGCAATCCTGATGTCTGTATTATGTAAGATGCTGAAGTCAATTATAAAAGTAAAACAGATTAGTAGATTTTTTAGAGTCAAATAGGTTACAGGATGAGAACCAACATGGTTTCACAAGGGAAAGGTCATGTCAAACAAACTTAATAGACTTTTTTAATCTGGTCACAAAGTCAATTGATAGAGGTCAGGCAGTGGATGTACTGTACTTGGATTTTAGCAAGGCCTTTGATTCAGTACCTCATGAGAGATTAATTAAAAAATTAAATGACATGCGGGTTGAGCAAAATATTACTCAATGGATTAGAAATCGGTTATGCAGAAGGACTCAGAGTTAGTCTTAATGGAGAAGTCTCAGACACGAGGGATGTCACTAGTATAGTTCCCTGGGGATCAGTTTTAGGCCCAGTTCTTTTTAATATTTTTAATTTTGACATATTTGAGGGAATAAATTCAAAGATGAGTCTGTTTACAGATGATACTAAGATCTGTGGCAGAGTAGATAATGATGAGGATATAAGATTACTTAGGGAGGATCTAGAAAAACATGAGAAATGGTCTAGGGTTTGGCAGTTGAAATCAGTACAAAAAAAATGTAAGGTTATGCATATTGACCTCTATGCATTAAGGGACAGATTATTTATGCACGGATCCACAGTACGTAGGCAACTCTAAGATGGAATATTGCAAATCGGGGGTCCAACGTACCCCCTGCAGTATTCATGGAAGGGATGCACACCCCTTGCACATTCAATCCCCCAACCAATCACACAGCTATGTGTGAGGTTGGTCCAGGGGCATGTCTGGGGGCATGCCTGCACGCTACGCCTTTCACAAAGATGTGAAGTGCCAGGCCAGAAGGGCGCTGGACATGGCAGTAGGGACCCTTCCATATATTTTGCACCCTCCAATGACACCTGCTGACTGTGGCAGGGCAGAGAATCCCCCCACTGTGCTACCCTAGCCCACTGGGCTGATAGGAAGGGCTGGGGGCAGCCATGCAGGCACTCGCCCATACTTTGAAACTTTTCTGGTCCCACGCTGTCCCAGAATTCCCTGCTCGCACAGAGCATGGGATCCCCTTTAAGATCCAGGATGGGTACCAGATTGGATGTCCACCTGTGTCCCTTGAACTGTCCCCCACACAGCTGTGCACCAGGGGGGTGGGGCTGTGGACAGGTGCCCTGTGGAGGCCTATGGTTGTTCATACCATGCACCCTACACCTCTCTACAGGTGCTGAGCTATGTATGTTGGGTGCATATGAAACACCCATTCCTGGCTCACAATAGTGCATAGCCCCCATTAGAACAAAAAAAATCCAAGAGTAACCTACATCATGGATGGCATAAAAACAGATGAGGAACGAAACTGATGAGTGATAATAAATGAGAGTTTAAAGCAAACATCACAATGAAATAAGGCAGTGGGGGAAGGCAAACAAAATACTGAATTGTATAGGTAGGAGAATCAGTAGTAAATGAAAGGAGATAATATTATCTTTATACAAATCCCTTGTGAGGGCACACTTGAAGTACTGTGTGCTATTCTGGAATCCACACTTGAAAACAGATAGGGATAGAGCTGAGGTAGTGCAGAAGAGAGCAACAAAACGGTAACAAGGCAACAGGGCAAGTTGTAAGAGGCAAGCTTTTTAGATCTGAATCTGTACACACTGGGTGACAGAAGGGAGAGGGGTGGCATGACAGAGACATTTATGTTTTTTGGGATAAAGTGGAATGCAAGGATTTCTTTAAAATTCAAGCAAACACTACCTCAAGGGGAAACTCTTTGAGACTGGTGGGAGGAATGTGGAAGGAATGTTCAAGAAGATGTCAGGAAGAATCATTTCACTGAGAGGGTGGTGGAAAATTAAATTGGCTTCCCAAAGAAGTAGTGTATTCTAATGCAGTAAATTAATTTAGGCATTGATGGAATAGACATATGGGTATTGTGAAAATGAGTTGGGGGTTAACTATGGGAAATGAATGAATGTCCAGCGAGGTACAATTTACACTTTAGATCTGGCAGACTTGATGGGTCACGAGGCATTTATCAGTTGTAAATCACTGTGTAACTATATAGAACTATGTAACTATACTGTACAGTTTGCAATGGAGATCAAGTAATATACTGCACAGCCCACAGTAGGAGCTAATTATATACTGTATAGCTAGAAGGGCAACCCAGTTACTGTATATACTCTTACTCATTTACAGTATATACCCTCTTTTTACCCTTAGATGGGACTTTACCTGAGGACATCTCCTCCTTCAGGTACCTCGGGGTCTGGATTGACCAGAACCTCACCTTTTCTGGGCACATAAATGCCATCCACAGAAAACTGCACCCCAAATTGGTGTCCTATACAGAAACTGTGGATGTATTCCACTGCTGTCTCACCGAGAACTGGTCCAGAAAATTATCCTACCTATTTTTGACTACGGTGACATAGTCTACAGTGCCACTCCCAAATCTTCCCTAACCAGGCTGGACTCTCTCTTTTCCACTCCTTCTGCCATTTCGTTCTTGACTGTCCTCCCCATACCCATCACTGCACCCTATACCAGTCTCTCTCCCTTCCTTCCTTAGCAGACAGGCATTATATTCAGTACGCCAACTTTCTTGTTAAATTCTGGTTTCACTCTCCCCCCCAACTCTCCTCTATTTCCCTTAAAACACCTTCTTCTCACTCACTTAGAAACCACGACCACTGCACCTTAACCATCCCACCCAGGCCCACCTCAGTTGGCCACGGACCATTCTCACACCATTTTGCTAAAATTTGGAACACCCTCCCCCCCCCACTCATCCATCACGCTGCATCCTCTCGGGTCCTCAGCTCCCTCCTTAAGCACCTTTTCCCCCATCTTGTAGATGTGCTTAATTTTCTACCCTCACCATATTTGCCTCTCTATTCGTTTGCAGGTTAGCTCTTATCCTACATTACTCATGAAATTAATTGTTTATTATAGTCTCCTAACACTTTTTCTGGGTTGTCGCAATGTATAATATCTATTTTGTCACCCTGTTTGACGTTTGTATCTATTATTTATTATTAACTGTATTTGTCTTTTTGCTGCTGTACTTGCTGTTATCTCCATCCCCTCTCCCCCAGGACACATCTGGAAATGGGCATTCACTGCTCAGTATGCCTTTCCTGGTGACACTTTTAAATAAATTAAATAAATAAATAAATACTGTACAGTCGGCAGCAAGACCCAGTTAAATACTATGCTGTCTACAGTGGGGGCCAAGTTATATATTGTACAATCTGCAATGGGGCACAGTATTATAAAGTACAGTCTATGGTGTCATATGCTGTTCACTTGGCAGTAGGGACCTAATTATACACTGTACAGTCTGTAGTAGAACCCTGTTATATGTTGTGAGGGTGCTGAGCGACCCTGTTACATAATGTACGGGCTGCAGTGGGATCCTGTTATATACATTACAGTCCGTAGTGGTGGTGACCCAGTTATTTAAAGTACTTTTCCTCTTTGGAGTGATTATTTTGTGTCCTGTGCATCCACCATGTGTTTCTGATCTGTTTCTGTATGCAGTACAGTCCGCAATGGGGATCCTATCATATTATGTCTTTAGTGGGACTCTGTGTTATACTGTGCAATCTGCAGTAAAACTCCATTATTTAATATGTTGTCTGCAGACAGATCCAGTTATAAACAACGCAGTCTACAGTGGGACCCACCTTTTATAGATACAGACTGCAGTGGGGCTATTACACATTTTATAGACTGCAGTGGGAACCTAGTTAGATACTGAATACTCCTGGACTGGGGACACTGCACATTTTGCATTGGGGATCGAATTATGTATTGCAGTTTACAGTGGGGACCAGTTGCATTCCACACTCTGCAGGGTGGTTAAATATTGTATAGTCCACAGTAGGGACCCCGTTATATACATAAAGTCTGTAATTGAGATCAGTTATACACTGTTCAGTCTGCAGTGGGGATCCAGTCATATACTGTTGTCTGCAGTGGGGAACAGTTATATACCATTCATTCTACAGCAGGTCCCATTATATTCTATAGAAGTCAGTTATATTGGACTATGAGGACATATTATATGATGAGGTATCAGTTTAAAGCAATCTAATTGTCCTCTACAACAGAGTTGCTTGCTTTGTATTAAATGCACCCCACGATGGCTACCACTGCACGCTATATAGTAGACTAAATTGGTTGAATTTAGGTGACTGTAGATGACTTCATCTGCTATACCTGATGTACAAATGTACTGCAGGTAAGGTGCCTGACATCCTTGGCCCTGGTTAAGCCCAAATCAGTCCAGAAGGAGCTTAGATCTGCAGCATGATTGGAGTATATTGACCCTCACAAGAACACCAACTCCTACTGCTTCTCCTATACTGACCATCTGGCTTGTGCAACCTGCCTATTGGCCTGTGCCTGCTCCACACCCCAACCCCATGTGGCCCAATATGAGGATAGCACATTGTGTACTGCTCACAGTCTAGGTCCTGCTGTACCTAAGCAAGTTTGGAGACCTTATGGTATGGTGACTATACACTGTACTGACCTACATTGTATTTTTAATATGATAGTTTCATATATCCATGCGAGACATACAGGGAAGGTAACTGTAATCTATTGCTGTGTTATTTTTGGAACCAATTGAAAATATTCCTTCAAACAAATGTACTTTCCATCTTTCAGATAAGATATTAAACTGAGGTCCCATCTGCCTGCTCTGGTGGTTGTTCAAGTGGACATTAAAGATCCCATGGCACTTATCAAAAAGAGTAGGGGAATTGCCCTGATATCATGGCCAAATTTCCTACTTTCATTAAAAACTCCACCAACAGCTTAATCGGGTTCCGTATGTTAGTTTGTAGCTGAATCTTCTGTTTCCCCTGTGATAAGGCTGAAAATAGACAGAATTGGCTAGCCCTTATTTCCTGATCAGCAAAAACAAAATAAAATAACAGTTGGGCACTGAGTGCCTCTCCCCATAGGGCCTATGCTCCAACGGGCAGGACTTATGTGCTTGAGGTGTGTATTGCACCCACGGAGCTCCACACCTGCGGACTGGTGTATACCAGAGGCATGCACGACTGTTGGCCACCTGTCCGCGGCCCTGCTCCCTGGTGCGTGGGTATGTGCAAATTTGCGTGGGGTGGCCATGGGCAGAGCTGCACACCTGGGCGGGCATCCAATAGGAAGCCCATACCAGATCCCTCAGTGGATCTTTTATGTGGTAGGGGGCATGTTGGCTGTGCTCCCCAATGGATGTCTGCATGGCTGGCAGCCATGGAGGTGAAAGGTGGGTTGCGCTGCCAGCTATGCCATGGCCCTGATCTGATGAGGAGTTACAGGGGTGGGAGATGGTGCCACGATTCTGTGTATGTGGGGTGTGGGGGTTGCTATAGCCCACCACACCATCCAGAGTGCGATGCACCGCAGAGGCAGGTGGGAGGGGTTCATGCGGTCCCGGGGCTGGTGCCCCATCAGTGTGTGTGTGTGTGTGTGTGTGGAGGGAGGTTGGCATATATGGGGTCAGTGACACCGGGTGGCCAGTGGATGTGGGGCAGTGGTCCCCTTGATGTGGGATGGGTGCATGGGGTGCATAGGGCACTTATGTCAGGGTTTACCTTGACATACCGGCTACCCTTCTACATGCCCCAATGCACAGCTCTACCTGGCTATGTGCATGCTGTGTAGTGCTGGCATGCACCCAGCCCTGCACATTCTTGATTCGCTGGAGGTGGGGAATTGGGTGCAAGGGTTGCACACCCCTTAGTGCATCCCGAGCAGGGGAACAATGGGTGCGGAGGTTTGTGCTCATATACGCAGCGGAGGCACTTTACAGTTTTATTGTAGGCCCGGGATAAGGTGGAACGTTAAATATTGTTTGTAACTGTGCTGAAAAATCTGTGTACTGAAGCTATATCTTCTCAAAGCTGCAGCTAGGTCGTGCTGCTATTGGAAACTATTGTAAATGAGTCCCTGATTCAATGGTGTAACCATTTGTGCTTGCTTTAGCAGCATATGCACTAAAATTGGGTACAGTCATTTTCATGAATCAGATAATAATTATTATTATTCTATAATGTGCTATTGTATAGTCTACAGTGGAACATTCAGTTATACCCTGGACATTTAGTAGTGCTGGCTATGTCTCAATCAAACAATCAATCAATCTTTATTTAACCAGGTGGAACACCATTGAGTGAGCTCATTTGCTAGGTGGGCCTGGGTAGTACACATAAGCAATTCAACAGAACAACAATAACACAAGTCAGGATAACACAGACAACCTGAAACATGTTAAGGCAAAAGGTAATACAACAACTCTGAGCGCAACAAAATAATTATATACAATAAGTATACAAATAAGTATATACAATAAGTATACAAATAATTATATACAATAAGTATACAAATAAGTATATACAATAAGTATACAAATAATTATATATAATAAGTATACAAATAATTATATACAATAAGTATACAAATAAGTATATACAATAAGTATACAAATAATTATATACAATAAGTATACATGTAAAATAACAGTTCATAATGTAAGCACTGTGGTAATACAGGAGTCGGCCTGCTAGAAAGAATGATAGAACTGTAAGGAGGCACAAAGAATAAGGGAAAGGGAGGGATGAGGGTGGGAGGAAGGATGAGGGCTACAAGTATCACGGCAGTGGCAGCAGTGCAATTAGTGACAGGGAAAACATTTACAGGGCTGAGATAAGGATCGTGAGTAAAGTGATTTGAACCCCACAAGCATAATTGGGTTAACCAGTTCTAAAGTTTTTTGGATTTTATTCCATGGCTGGGGCAGCACGTAGCTGAAGGAAGCTCTACCGAAATAGGAATTGACCTTAGGTACATATAGTGAGATGTAAGAGTAGTTTCTCAGAGCGTAATTGCCTAAGGTGCAGAGGGGTAGGCAGTCAGATATGTAGAGGGGGAGTTTCTTAATAATAGCTCTGTAGATCCACAGTATAGCACTCCTTTGTCTCCTGAACATAAGTGATGTCCAACCCACCAGGTAATAAAGTGCACAATGATGCACAGTGTAAACTGCTCCAGAGGTGAAGCGTAGGGCTCTGTGGTACAAGATGTTGAGCTTTGCTAGTGCTGACCCTGGAACCTGAGCATAGAAGAAGTCAGCAAAGTCCAAGAGAGCTAGGAAGGTGGTTTCTACCAGCTTCTTCCTAGCTTCTTGGGTAAGCAGATGCTTAATATTATAGAATAGGCCAAGCCTTTGCTTCAGGTTGTTTGAGAGTTCCTCTACATGCTTGGTGAAGGAGAGTCTGTTGTCAATCCATACTCCTAGGTATTTTAATTTCACAACATAATCCAATGATTCACCAAGCAATGTGGTGATAGGTGGCACTGGGCCAGATTTCGAGGGATTTGAGGCTTTAACAAGCGGAGAAGGAGCATTGCTTTTGTTTTTTCTTTGTTTAGGAGTAGTTTTTGGTTAAGGAGGTTGCATTGTAGTATATCGAAGTCTGATTTCAGGTCCATACAAGCACTCTCAGGAGTAGGCTTGGTGATGTAGAGGATCATGTCATCTGCGAAAAGGTGGATGCTGGTTGACTCGATTCCATGGTCAATATTATTAATGTATAGTGCCAAAAGTAAGGGTCCCAAAATGGAGCCCTGTGGCACTCCTCAGCAGAGAAAGATCACCCACTGCTTTGACTTGCTGCATACGTTCTGACAGGTAACTAGAAAACCATTTCAGGGATAGTGCGTCCAATCTAATATTGTGAAGGGTAACCAATAGCAGGTCATGGTCCACTGTATTGAATGCCTTACTTAAATCAAGAAAGACTGTGCATACGTAATTCTGCCAGTCATTCATTACCTTAGCAAGTGCTGAGATTATACTGTGATGGGGCCTAAAGCCTGATTGTACTGGATTGAGCAGGTTGGAAGCATCAAGATAATTCTTAAGTTGATTATTATTTTCTCTAGCAGTTTGGAGAGGATGGGCAGTAAGGAGATTGGCCTGTAATTGTTGAGGTCACTTGGATCTTCAGATTTGAAAAGGGGTATGACTTGAGCAGCCTTCCAGATTGACAGGCGTTCACCTATGCCAAGGGACAAGTTGAAGAGGTGTGTGATTGGTGCTGCCAAGACTCGATGACTGAGCCAGAGTCTCATTCATATACAATACAGTGTGCAGTAGGAGTCAAGTTTTAAGGTGTGTTTACGGCTGCATTACATCTGTGGTGCAGCTGTCATGCTTGGAGTGCAGTTCTGCAGTCATTTCCAGTGGTCCCCTTCGCGGAGATACTACTGGTGCCCAGGGCCAATGTGGAGAATAAATAAAAAATAAGGGATGTAAATGCATGGCTTGGTGAATGGTGCAAGGGCAGGTGGTATGGGTGGGTGGGGGACTGGGGTGCAATCTGGGAGGACAAGGAATTGTATGCAAGGGACAGGCTCTACTTAGCTCAGAGGAAAAGAGGTCCTGCAGCTTAGACTGGCAGAATTCATCCACTTCAGGTGGGGTTTAAACTTGTGGGGGTCCCTGGCAGGCCAGGCCAGGAAGGCCCTGGCCTTTTCCACAGGTGGGGAGGGGCAGTGCAGGAGCACCCATAGTGCACGAGGGGGTCCTTGTAGGAAGGGAACAGGGAGACCTCAGGGCAGGGGAAGGGGGCAAGGGGGCACATTGGAGGGTGGGTCCTGATTAATGCCAGGAGCATAGGAAACAAGATGCCAGAGCTTCAGGTGCTGTTGGTGAAGGGGGGTGGATGAGACAGCTGTCACAGAGACTTGGGCCACTTCCAGACATGATCAGAACCTAAACCTACTAGGGTACACCACGTGCAGAAGGGATAGGGTGGAGGGAAGGGGGTAGCATTTATCATTAGGGATAACACAGGGATAAGTAAGGTTGAGGAAATGGGGGATCAGGTGGAGGCTCTATGGGTCACCCTGCAGGCTCCTGGGGGTAAGCAGGTGAAGATGGGGGTAGTATATAGACCACCCGGGCAGGGGGAGGATCAGGAGGAAGGCCTGGTGACTAACCTTAGGGATTACTGTGGTAGGAGAAGGGGCAAAACTGTGGTGATGGGAGACCTGAAAATGCCATTAGAAGACTGGGGAACTATGACATCCACATTGGGCAGGGAGCAGCGCCTACTGGACGTCTTCCAGGTTGCGTTCCTTGCCCAGTTGATGACTGACCCGATGAGGGAGGGGTGTGTCCTGGAGTGGTCCTGTCAGATGGTGAGCTCATCAGGGACCTAGTTGTTGGGAACCCACATTGGCGGGAAGTGATCACGCCATGCTTTGGTTCTCCCTTGACCTAGGGGGTGGGGTAGAACACACAAAAATGGCAGTGGTTGATTTCAGAGGGTGGACTTCAGGGGGATGGAGCATATCCTTAGGAGCTACCTATATGAGATCAGGCCAAGCATGGGCACAAAGGCCTGGTGAGAAATTATTAAAAAGGGGCTCCTGGAGGCTACTGAGATCTGCACGAGGGAGAGACGCAAGTGGGGCAAAGCTAAGTGGCCGAGTTGGTGGACAAGGGAGGTCCAGGATGTGGTGAGGAAAAAAAGGCTGCTTATAGCTGATACAAATGTTTTCAGGGGGCTATATCCAAGGGGGAGTAAGATAAGGTAGCCAGGAGGGTCACCAGGGTGGTGAGGTCGGCCAATGCGGGGGCAGAGCTGAGATTGGCACAGGGGTTAGAAGATGGGGGAAGGGTTCTTCAGGTATATCAGGGAAAGAAGAAAAGGGAAGGGGCAGATTATTAGGCTGAGTATGGGGAGTGGGTGGGTGGAGGAGGCGGGGAGAAGGCAGAAGAAGAAGAATCAGCATTTATATAGCACTTTTCATACACAGTATCCCAAAGCGCTTTACAAGCAATGCTAGACTGGTAGTGAAGTGACTGAATGTGTGGTGGCGGCCATATTGCACATCATCACCCACACACAGCCTGGATAATTGCTTGGACCAGTTTATGGGAAGGGGAATGTTGGCCAGGACACCGGGAATGCTCCCTGCTCTTTTTGCGAAGAATGCCCTGGGTTCTTTTACTTCCACCTGGACATCCACCAGGACAACACCAGGATGGGCAGAAGGGACCTCAGTTTAACGTCTCATCCGAAGGACGGCACACCCCAGCAGTACAGCACCCCCCAGTACTACACTCGGATGCCAGCGGTTTTTAAGTGCAAGTCCAATCCCGTTGTGGGACGAGAACCCATGACCTTCTGGTCCAGAGGTGGATGTGCTACCAACCGAGCCATGCTGACACCTGGCAGAGGTACTAAATGACTTTTTTTTGCCTCAGTCTTTACTAAGGAGGATGGGGGGTAGCACAGCAAGAGAAGAGGGAAGGGGGACTGGCTGATGAAGTGGGAGAAATGGATGTTGAAATCCCCAATGGGAGGGTGTGGGAAGCCCTCAAGGCCCAAAAAGGGGAAAAAGCACCAGGCCCAGATAGGATCCATCCCAGGGTGCTTAAGGAGCTGACTGATACCCTGGCCACACCCCTGGTGGACCTTTTTAACTCGTTCCTGCAGTCAGGGTGGGTGCCTCATGACTAGAGGATGGCCCATATCGTGTCTATACACAAGGGTGGCTTGCAAGAGGAGCCAGAAAACTATAGGCCGGTTAGCCTGATGTGGGTAGTGGGCAAAGAGATGGAGGTCATCTTGAAGGAGAGGCTGGAGGGGGTTCTGAAGGCACGGGGTGACCTACATGAATGCTACCATGGCTTTGTTAAGGGCAGATTGTGTCAGATCAACCTGGTGGAGTTCTATGAAGGGGTGACAAGTGCACTGGATCAGGGCAGGCCAGTGGATGTCCTCTTTCTAGACTTCAGCAGGGCATTTGACTCAGTGCCACATCCCGGGCTACTGGGGAAGCTGGAGGATATGGGGGGGCTGATGTCAGGTGGATAGGAAACTGGCTAGTGGGGTGTGTGCAGAGGGTGAGGGTGGGGGTGGGGTGGAGGTCTCATCCTCCAGAAGAGTTATTAGCGGGGTCCCACAGGGGTCGGTATTGGGCCCACTCCTGTTTAACGCCTATATCTCAGACATCAGAGGCGGTATCAGGAGTGGGATGAGCCTCTTTGCCGATGACTCAAAGCTGTGGGAGGTGGAAAGGGAGGAGGACCTGGAGACTCTGGGGAGATGGTCACGAGCCTGGAAGCTAAAGTTTAATGTTGGGAAATGCAGGGTTCTGCACCTGGGGGCAAATAACCCAGCTCATGTATACACCTGGGGGGGGAGGCACTGCAGGTTTCTAGGGGGCAGAAGGACCTCAGGGTGGTGGTGGATGCCAAAATGAATAACTCAGAGCAGTGTAGAAGGGCTTCAGCCCAAGCAAATAAAATGCTGGGGTGCATAGCGGGGGGGGGGGGATAACCTCAAGGAGTCGAGAGGTGCTCCTTCCGCTGTACAGTTGCCTGGTTAGACCACATCTTGAACACTGCGTGCAGGTTGACATCCCTACTTAAAGAAGGACATTGCTTTACTGGACAGGGTACAGAGGAGGGTGACCAGGATAATACTGGGACTAGGGAAGAGGCCCTATGAGGAGAGACTGGAGGAGCTCAACCTGTACTCACTGGAGGAGAGAAGGAACAGGCGGATGTGATACAGGTCTTCAAATATCTGAAAGGAATGAATAGGGTAAGCCTTGAGGGGTGCTTTAGCTGAGGGAGGTAGGAGCCACCAGGGTACACTCAATGAAACTGGATGGGCGGAGACTGAGTGGGGAAACAAGGAGATGCTACTTCACTGAGAGGGTGGTAGAGCCCTGGAATGCACTGCCCAGGGAGTTGGTGGCTGCTACAACTGTGGAGAGGTTCAAAAAGGCTGGGATAGGTATAGGGGGAGGGTGCATCCTGCAGAGCCCAGCTGGGGGGTTGGGGACCTTGTAGGGAGGGGGGGCTAAAACAGTGCCCTGGGAAGGCACTGATCATTGAGCAGACTCGATAGACCATAGGGCCTAATCTGCTGGCTTCTTAGTATGTTACTATGTTAGTATGTCCACACACATGAGCTGTGGAGCATTTCTGACTACTTATATTGCATTCATTTTTGATCCCTGTCTCCCATTACGTTTCCTCCAACCCCTGACCCATGAAATCAGTATACTCTCTTTTGTTATATTAGTTTTTACCCACCCCCGCCTACAAATTGGGGCTCTTCCCTCTGGCATTCCAAGCAACCACCCAGCCCATGTGCCAGTAACCTCTTTGCAGCTGATATCCTGCAGCTTCATGACAGAAACAATCACGTGGCACAAACTTGGTGGGTATATCAAAATTTGAAATCTGAATTCAGTTTTTACAACACATTGTCAAAATGGACAAAACAGCACGTTTTAAATAAGTATTTTTAAATAAGCATCATTACAAATCATTGGCTATCACGTGACCTTGAGCTGGATGACACTATATAAATGTGTTGTCAGCTCTTAGGGATAGCAGTTCCCTGATGAACAGGCAGAGCACCTCAAAGCACAAGGGCTGTTTTGTCCATTTTGCACAGTGTGTTGTAATAAACTGAATTTAGATTTCACTAGACCCACTGATTTTGTGCCATGCTTTTGTTTCTCTTTGCACTCCTTGCATACTACATGGATGCACAGTCTCTTTCTGTGAGCACTGAGTGTTTGTTGTTTGTACCTTGTAGCTTCACCTGTGTGGCGGGATCTCAGGAAGAGGGCTGTCCACCCCAAGTGCCAAGGATCAGTTCAGGCGCAGTGCTCTAAAGAGTAGGTTTAAGTGTGCCAGCAGCAATCATGCTGATGGCAGGCAGATTTTTTTCCTCTGCTTTTTTTCACAGTCCCTCCCACCACCCAGCACCCCTGACAATGGCTGAGCCTCCATTGATCTTGTCCAGTGCCACACAGTTTGTGCATGCACCACCCCTCATGATGGAGCAGGCACACCAGCCAGCTATAGGGGCTCGCTGCATCAGAGGATGTGAACTTTCCCTCCACCAAGCTGTCTCCCACTACGCTAGGCAGTACTGTACAACCCTATCTGCACCTACTTCCTGCTTTCTGAGTCTAATCCTGAACACAGATTGTTGGCCTGAAGTGCAACGTGCTTCCGATGGACTTAGAGATTAGAGCAGTGAGCTATGAAGGAGCTTGGCACATGTATTAGAACTGGGTTTGATTTTCACAGCCTCCACTTGTATACTGTGTGACCCCAAATTAGTCACTTTATATAACCTCTCTGCACTCCTGGGATGCAATTGGAAATGAGCAAAAAAAAAAAAAGGAAAATAAAAAGTGTAAACTTTTTTATTTAAAAAAAAAAAATCCTCCCACTCTTTATCTTTATGGGCTCCCCAAAACCCCTTACCCTGAACCCTGACATCAGCTGCACCCCCACTACCCCACTGCTTCAGGGTAGCCATGTCAGAATGCCTAATACTGCACCCAGTATACTCCCAAAGTCAGTCCGGAGTTCAGACTTATCTGCTCCAAGCAGATCAGCAACTGTGCAGTGGTGTAGAACAATAAGTAACAAGCATTTGTCAGTGCCAAATGTTCGCTACTGGCATTGCTGTTGTACCAGGTCTTGCTTGAATACATTTTTATTATATATTTACCCAGGATAGAGCAGATGAGATGCAATATCTCATTTTCAGTGGTGTCTTGCTTTTGTACATTATTAGACTGTAATTACCCAGGATAGGGCAGCTGAGAGGCAATAACTAATTTTCAGTGGCCTCCCACATTTTGGCCTCAAATTTCTATCAGTCTTTTAATGACCTGATGTTATGATCAAGACAGGTGGAAGTTTTAAAATCCCACCTGAAAGGTAATTTCATTGTGTGATGGTGAAAGCAAGTTTCTGAGAAGATTTAAAAAATGACACCTGTCATGTTCAGGAGGTAGCACAAGGGATTTGTTAAATATTAGAGGCCAAAATCTGCAAAAGTAAAGTTATGAGTAAATGTTGGAACAATTTAACATTTCCTCATAACTTAGTTGTTTTTTCCACATTTGTACACCAGATTCTCGGCATAGTCGTTTTATGACCACTTCTTCTGAACATGACCGGTGTCATTTATAAAACAGTGACCGAAAAACATCATTTTGTGCCACAAGTGTGAAAACACATTTTGGCTAGTATTTGAGAAATGACAACTGTCACATTCATGAGGTGGTGTAAAAAATGACTATATTGAAAATCTGGGATCAAAATATGAAAATTACCAAAGTTATGAGCGTGCGTTGAAAAATGTCAACATACACTCATAACATTGTTTTTTCACATTTTTACCCCAACTTTCCAACATACCCTTTGTATGACCCCACATAGCCTTCTTATGATCTCACCTCATGAACAAGGGCAGAGAAAAGTTTCAAATCCTGCCCAAATGGTGAGTCCGTGCAACAAGTATGAAAACACATTTTACCCAGGATTTGAAAAATAACAGCTGTCACGTTCATGAGGTGGTGCCAGAAAATGTCTGTGTTGAAAATTTGGGGTCAAAATATTGACAATTGCCAAAGTTATGTGTGTGTGTGTTTAAAAATTTCAACTGAGGCTCTTAACATTGTTGTTTTTTCATATTTTTACCCCAAATTTTTAACATAGCCTTCATATGACCCCACATGGCCTTCTTATGACCCCACTTCATGAACAAGGGTAGAGAAAATTTTCAAATCCTTTCCAAACAGTGATTTTGTACCACAAGTGCGAAAATGCTTTTTGCCCAGGATCTGAAAAATGACAGCTGTCATGTACATGAGGTGGTGTGAAAAAATAGCTATGCTGAAAATGTGGGGGTCAAAATATTGAAAATTCACAAAGTTACAAGAATGCATTCATAAATTTCAATGTAGGATAATAACTTTGTTGTTTTTTAATATTTTTACCCCAATTTTTCAACTTAGCCTTCTTATGACCCTACCTCATGAACAATGATATATAACATTTTAAAATCCTGCCTGAAAGGTGATTTTGAGCAGCAAAAACAAAATCATTTTTCAGGATGGATCTGTATAATTTTGCTGTCATTGTTCATGAGGTGGGGTCCCATAAAAGCCATGTTGAAAATTTTGGGAAAAAATATTCAAAAATGACTAAGTTATGATGACGCGTTTAAAACCCATTGAAATACATTGATCCACATACCTGAGTTCCTCAGTTCGCGGTCTAGTGAAGAGTGAAGACGTGTCCCTGGTCCAGAGAAGATTATAGCATTGGACCCCTGGTAGGTAAGTAAGGGTTGGGGAAGTGTGAGGTGATGGGTGCTGAGTAGTAGGATTGGGTGGGGGGACAGTAAAAAAGGTAGGATCAAATGTTTTGGCCAATTGTATTGTACTGCTGCTTCAAATAAACAGTAGCATACTTTTTTTTCCATGTTCTGTTTATTCTCCCTGGGGCCACAGCAAGGGAGGGCTCCTTTCTGCTGTCTGCTGCCTCCCCATTCCACTGTCCTATGTCTCCCCAGGTGAACCAGTAATGAGGGCCCCCCCATGGTTTGCCCACTGTGGTGCAGTCAGGAAAGGGATGTCTAACCCCCCAACACTCCTAATCCAGTTCCCCGCTTTGCACTACCCTGGTAATACGGCAGGTGGAGGTGTGGCCAGCGGGCATCATATGCCCTTGAAATGCTTGTCCTTTTTCCTCCAGTTATCTCCCTTAGTTGCCTAGGGCCATGGCAACTTAGTCATGCATGTGCACCAGATCTAGTGGCCCCACTCCACCCACCTTGGCCTAGCACCTGGTCACCCATCTGCGTGACACTGCCACATAACCTTCAGTCGGTGGCAGCCAAGAGCCAGGAAGACCAACCTTCACTACCTAAGAGAGGAAAGCTGCCTGCTGGCTACTCGATTCTTCTCCTGGCCCTCCCCTCCCAGTCGACCCCCCCAGCAACCCAAGCTTATTTTCAAACTTGGGTCCCCATTGTGGGAGAGTAAGGCACTAAGCGTCTCAGCCTCTGCACCACTGGGCCGGCTAACAGTAACATACTTAATATCCTCCAAAATATTCCTAGAAATCCTTCATGAAACTATATCTTATTGAATTATTTGATCTCATCATTATAAAATATTCAAAATGTGATATTTACCTTATCACCCGTTTTTTATACTACTGTCCACACCATTTTAAACTTTAGTCTTTCAGATAGAACAGATGTGTTGACCTTTTGACCTTGCTCACTTTGTTTGACCTCCTGCTATTACATTTCACAAATTCAAAAGCAATATAACACCCATTTAGTGAATACCAGTCTGTCTGTTAAGACTTCTTCTCTTAAGCCTCATCTAGTGTCTTATTAGATACTTGACTGCAAAGATGAAAAAGTACAGTATTTAATTTTTTTTATATTTAGTATAGTCCCCATAACTTAGTATGTAAATAGCATTTAGAACAATTACCTTCTTTGTATATAAATAATTTCCAGTGTATTTTACACTGTTTACAAACAATAAAAATGACCATGCCAAGGCTTCCACTGGGGAATAAAATAGACCATGTTTGATCATCTGATTCAAACACTTTCTTACAAAAAAACACATGCTGGCAGCAGCACACCCAACATGTCAAACATTTTTGAGCTGGACTTGTGCTCTTCTTTAAGACACCATGAAGAAGAGCACAGGCTCAGCTTGAAAACGTTTGGCATTTTGGGTTTGTTGCTGCCAGTATGTGTTTTTTGTGATAAAGAATTTGAATCAAATGACCAAACGTGGTCTATTTTAGTCCCCAGTGAGAGTCTTAGCACAATCTTTTTTCATTTTTTTATTTTTTGTGTATATATTTTTGTGTATATATATATATATATACATAATATATATATATATATATATATGTATATATACACTGTCTGGTTTCTGGCTTTGTTTTTTGAAGTTGTTTATCTATTCCTCTTCTGAATTGTTTCTGTAGGTACAGAGGGCCACACTACCCCATGTGTTTGGATGCCCTTGTTACTCGGAATAGCCTAGCATTGTTGTAACCCAAACCCAGTAGCTGAGTTTGTATAGCATGATGAGAATATGTGCAGTACCTTGATACAGAGTGTTAGGGCTTTATTGACCTACTGCCTATAGTTCTCTTTTCTTCCATCGGTAATATTTACTGTGTAGATACCCAGGTTTTATCAGCATTGAATAGTTATGAAAGAATATTAATGATGCTGGTTGTTGTGATTGTCAATGTACACATTTTTTTGAGTGTATGGATTTTAATTAAAGCGTTTTGTATCATATACACTGTTTTTTTTTTTTCTAATGCCCCGTGTATGTTAACCAAATGAACACATGTATTTTGACTTGTTTATGTATACTATATACTGTATTACATGTGAACATTTTGTATAAGTTCCACCCTTTTTGGTGCTGCAATAAAATTCACACACTAGTACTACTTCAGCTAGCATAACCCTTTCTGGGGTCCAGCAGCAACTAGTTTTATCTATAAAGGGGACTAAGAACTGACATAGCATATGCAGAGGGGGAGTTAATTAACTGAAAAACCTGTGGAGCTTTGCTCCTCCAAGTTACACTGTGGAGGTGTGGTGGTTACCCAATCTGCCAGAGGCTAGTGGCACTTCACTCTGAACTGGCTGCAGCTTAGACCATAATATTGCAGTTGCAGATTAAATTTAGAGTGAGGGCCAAGTGTGTCCACTGCTGCTTTTCTCCCTTAGCATCCCCCTAAGGTTCACAACAGGGGAAGGAAAGTGATAAGCAAGTGAGGAGGCCAGAAAATCACTGCATCAGGAGAGAGAGAGAGAGAGAGAGAGAGAGAGAGAGAGGAGGCGCTGGGTTAACAACTAGACCCTCCCTCCACCCCACAAGAGAAGCAATACATACTACTCCCCCAGTCAGGAGAGTCTCCTGTTACCCCGGGGCCCAAACAGCAGTCAAGCTTGCTTGCCGGGGAATGTAGTTAGAAAGAGACAGCCATGAAGAAGTTGCTTGTAGTAGGGGGCTCAATTGTAAGTGTAACAAGATGGTGGTCTGTAACTCAGACTGAAAAGGGAGGTAGTGAACTATCTCCAGGGACAACACCAGATTGGGTACTTCTAATTATACACAAGTTGGTGAGAGAAGTGGGTGGGGGGGCAGAGGATGATGCCAAAGTCAGTGTCCATGTTGGAATGAACAATCTGGCAGGAAAGTCACTAGGGGTAGTTCAGGACAATTTCAGGGCACAGGGGGGTGGAGGGGTCAGGTCAGGCTCAAGGGGTTGGCTAGTACTGTGACCTTCTCAGAATTTCTCACAACACACAGAAAGGGGAGGCAAGGAAGCTGAAAATCTTCCAATTTAATGTCTGGTTGTAAGGGTAATACAGCAAAGAGGAGTTTTGCTTCCTGGGAGACTGGATGTGTTTTAGTGGGTCAGATTTAAACTGGATGACCTCCATCTCATGGGGGGGGGCTAGGGCTCTGGGACAGATATTTTGGGCCTTCATCTCAGGACAGTTAAACTAATAGGGGGGACTAGGGCTAGGGTCATCCACTGGGTACACCTAATCAAGGGGGGGACCAGGGAAGCATTTCTCCATCTATAATGGGTATTCAGGGAGATTGGGGTATCATGGAAGGGGTAAGGGGTAACGGGTAGAGCCATATACCTGACAGTACCAAAACTGATAAGGGTGAAGATTCGGTTAACCATTTATCACACGGAGCTCGCGAAATAGGATTAGCGAATGGACAGAGTAGAATAGCAAGCAAGGTTCAAGGAGGCTGGTCTGACAATTCCAGAGGCCTTAAAAATAAAATGAGTGAGCTTCAGGCAATTGCAGCTTCAGGCAATGGCAGCAGATGACATCCAGACATAATGACAGTATTGGAAATGTGTGGAATCATCCAATAATGACTGGGGCCTTATTGTCCCAGGCAACATATTATTCAGGAGGAACTGGGTATGAGGAGAGGAGAGGAGAATGGGTTGCACAGTACATCAGGGAAGGCATTAGAGCGATGGGGAATAAGGAGATGGGGTGGGGGCATGGTTGAATCACTATGGGTACAACTTATAGTGGATCAAGGAGGATTGTCTGCTTGGCAGTGATCTACAGGCAGTAGAGGTGGATAGGGCTCTAGACAAAGAAATCACAAAGGCAGTAACTGGAGAGGAAGTAGTCCTGTTAGAAGGCTCAAAATACCAACACTGACTGTGACATCCAGATGGTGCAGAACATCATAAATCAGGCATTAATAGGCATCTTTCAGGACTAATTTCTGACTCAACTATTGGTGGAACAGACTAGGGATGGAACCATTCTTGACCTAGTTCTGGCCAACCAACCAAGATATCATCAGGTGTTATTAGTGGAAGGGCCACTAGGGTCTAGCAACCATATAACACAGTGTGGTTTGACATAGCAATGAACTCACAAGGGCAGCTGATAAGAATAATAGCTTTGGACTTTAGGAGGGATTACTTTAGAAGAATGAACAAGGAGCTATGATAGGGACTCGTGGGGTACAAACAGCTAGATGAGGCAGAGAGCAAGTGGGAGCATATCAAAGAAGGGATTCCAGCTGTAACTAAAGGTTGTCTCAGATAAGTGGGTAAGAGAAGGAGGAATAAGAGGCCTATGTGGTTTTCAAGGGAGGTTAGGGTAACAGTAAGGGGAAAAAGGTGGCATTCAAAGTGTACAAGGCCAAAAAGATGGAGGCATGCAGTGAGCTCTACATTGTCAAGACAACGGAAGCTAGCAAAACAGTGAGGAGGGCCTAGGCAGAAGTAAAACTAAATATTGCATAAGGAGTGAGAAAAAATGACAAGGCCTTCTTTAAGTATGTTACAGAAATGAGAAAAAAGCAAGGGTGGATTAGAGAGACTGAGAAAGGGATGAGGGAGACAGGCAGAAAGCTGATATTTTGAATAAATACTTCTGCTTGGTCTTCACAGTTGAGGAAGGGGAGCCACTGCCAGAGCGCAGCATCCTGGTTGGGTGGGTGGTAAATATGGAAATAGATAGCATGGCAAAGAAAATTATGTGTAAGGGGTTGAAGGGGTAGGGGGGTAGGTCCCTGGGACCAGATAGTTTGCACTCATGGGTACACAGGGAGCTGGGTGAGGCTCTGGCAGCACCCTTGGCAGATCTGTTCAGCTACTGAGTTGTGATGGGCATAAAGGCCAGTTTAGCCTGACTTCCATTGTTGGTAAGGGTCCCCAAATCCCAGTCAACTCGATCTGGAGTGTAGCAATCTCCTCCGTCAACCCTAAGAGGTGTGTGTAGATGGGAAAGCACTGCAGTCTCCAGCAAGTCTCTCTGAAAACTGCCACCCCATAGCCACTGCATTGCACCATTCCCTACATTCTCAACTTCTTTTCCCACTGTACCTTGAAATATTTTTGTACTCTTACCCCAATAGGGTTTTCTAGTTTTTCCCTTTTTTTTGTTCATTTCTATTTGTGTTCCCCTGTGCCTTGTTTAAATCTCTTTATAGTGGATACTTTAAGTTCAGAGAGGTGCTGGCTGTACCTCTGACAGTCCTGTTGAACCACTCACTGGAGAGGGGAGTGGTCCCGGAGGACTGGAGGAGAGCAGATGTAGTCCCACTTCACAAAAGTGGTAGCAGAGAGGACGCTGGAAATTACTGGTCAGTCAGCTTGACTGCAGTGGTGGAGAAATTAATGGAATCACTGCTGAAGGAAGGGATTGTGGAATATCTTGATACCAGCAACTTACAACTTACAGGATCTGGGACAGCATGGATTCACCAGGGGGAGGTCATGTAAAACAAATTTGATAGATTTCTTGGTCTGGATGACCAGGGAAATGGATCAGGGTGGAGCAGTGGATGTGGCCTACCTAGATGTCTATAAGGCCTTCAACACCATTCTACCTAGGAGACTAGTAAACAAGTGGGGCTGCCTAGCAGTGGGGCCAAAAGTGGTAAACTGGGTAAGGAATTGATTGGGGATAGGCATCAGAGGGTGACAGTAAATGGAGTTCACTCCCAGGAATGGAGGGTGACCAGCGGGGTGCCACAAGGATCAGTACTGGGACCAGTCCTCTTTAGTGTATTTATTAGTGCCATTGCAGAGGGACTAGAAGGGTAGGTGTGCCTTTTTGCAGATGGCACTAAAATCTGTAATCCGGTAGACACTCCGGGTGTGTGTGTGTGTGTGTGTGTGTGTGTGTGTGGAAAAAATGAATAGGGATCTAGGAAAGCTTGAGGAGTGGTCAAGAATGTGGCAACTAAGTTTCAATGTGAAAAAGTTCAAAATAATGCACTTAGGGCGTAGACACCCAGGGGCAGAGTACAAGATGAAGGGAGTGGTATTGACGAACACCAAACAGGAAAGACACCTGGGGCCAATCATATCTGATGACCTAAAGGTGGTCAAACAGTGTGACAAGACTGTGGGGAGACCCAGTAGGATGCTAGGGTGCATAGGGAGGGGTGTCACCAGCAGAAAGAGGAAGGTGGTGATACCACTGTATAAATCATTGGTGAGACTTCACTTGGAGTACTGAGTCCAGTTCTGAAGACCACATCTCTGGAAGGACATAGACAGAGTAGAGGCAGTCCAGAGGAGGGCAACAAAAATGGTGCGGTGTCTGCACCAGAGACCATGTGAGGAGAGACTGAAGGACCTCAATATATACACCCTGGAGGAAAGAAGGGAAAAGGTGGATATGACAGAGACTTTCAAATACCTCACGGGTATAAATAAGGTTCAAGAAGGAAGCATTTTTCAGAAATAAAGATGCTCAAGAACAAAGGGACATGCTATGAAACTGGAGGAGGGTAGACTCAGGGGAAATGTAAGGAAGTACTTCTTCACAAAGAGAGTAGTGGATACCTGGAACAGCCTTCCAGAGGAGGTGGTGGGGGCAAAAGCTGTGGCAGGATTCAAGAATGCATGAGATAGGCATTAAGGAACCTCAGTCGGCCGCATGCTCCGCAAACACACACAAAAAAGTCAGGGGCCCCGCCAATGTTTCTCACTCAGGCTGCCCACTTGTGCATGCCCACGCTGTCCCACTGAGACTGCAACAAGGATGTTTGCTTCCACACAGTCCCCTATTGTGCTGCACATCATGGTGATGCAGAGGTGTTGCTGGAGCCAATCACAGGGCTCCACTCAGTCCCTTGCTGTTTTTGCACCTCCTCCCCCTTGGACCTGAAACATTTGGTCCCCACTCAGGTCCGCGACTGTCCCATAAAGATGATCCCTCCGGCGCTCTTGGAACTATTCGGCAGAGGACCAGTTCCAGAGCGTCGGAGAGAATCATGTTGTTAAGTTGGCGAGTTGCTAACTTGGAGCTGAGCCTGGAGGAGAGAGTCGAGAGAGAGAAGACCACAGACCACACTGCATCTGAAGCCAACTACCCGGTTCCTGATCTTGGAAGAGCTGGATATCCCTTCTAATTCAGTTTACAGATATCCTCCTAAATCCCGTAAGTCCCAATTCTAATTTAGTTTTCTTAGCACATGGAATGAATGCAGCAACGTGACCTGAACCAGAGGACCCCCGCAGAAAGATGGCAATTGAATAATCTAGTGTAACGTGAACATACAAAAAGTAAAGTTTTTTGTAAGTCTCGGATTTCTGACAGTTGTGTCATGTTATAAAAGCAGGCTGTGTGTCTGTGTTGCTCATAACTTGCAGAACCCCCAGTGACACGCCATTCAGCGTTGTTGGTGCTTCATATTGACCTGTTTTAAATGCTAGCAGGTTTGCCATGATTAAGCTGGACAGCCTGGTTCCAGCTGAGGTTGAACGCTTATCTCTAGATTTGGAAGGGAGCAAGCAAGCAGGCGGGTGAGCTGTATATCCCCAAATAATGTTCCAGTGAAGAAAGGTTTTGGAGGCACAGGAACTCTGATACAAATTGTGTAAGGGAGAATAGATTCCTTGGGGTCCAGCCAGTTTAGGTAATGCTGAGTTTGGGTAAATGTTATCTTGGGCTTTGAAAACATGAGTGACAGAAGCCGTCCTTTTTACAAATAGCAAAGAATTCCACTTCTCTGGTTAACTAGGATCTGCAACTTATCCATCAGGTAGGGAAATGGGCAGACTGGATGGGCCAAGCGGTCCTTATCTGCCGTCAAATTCTATGTTTCTATGTTTCTATGTTCTCACTTGCATGTTAACCTGTATCTTTTTTTGTTATACCAGAAATAAATCTGACTTCATTAAGATAGTGGTGGATACTTTGAGGGAGTACTGGTTGCAGGGGTGGTGGTCTGACTGCCTGGTTTGTGGATAGTTTTTTTTATGTCCAGTAGCCTCATTTTTAGGCAGAGCTGGCCTCATCCTTGTTCCCCCTTCAGTGTGGTGGGGTCTGTGAAAAGATGGGGGAGGGCAAGGCAGTATTCCCACTGATCACTCCACCAAGGTGCATTTACAGTCTTTCAGTAGTCTGGGACTCGAGTTAAAAATCTGCTGGTTTCGGATTCTTATGATTTTGTGCACTCCGCCCTCATCTCTCTCCACCCCTAGACAGGCTTGCTGCATACTGTTCACTGTAATGAGTGTTTTATTATGTAAGCCTAATACATGAACAAAGCAAACAGTTCTGAGAGAAGGTGATCTGGAATATTTGTGAAGCATTTGGAATGGCTGGTACATATGTTGTCTGTGCTAGGCCTGTCGGGACTCTAGCTTAGACTGAAGTATGCATTGGCATATATCTTACGAAATTTAAATACTATGTAGAAATATTACTGGGGGGCCCCACCCTGTCTGTCGAGCCCCAGTCATAGAGTTTGCTGGAGGCCCCCAAAGTCCTAAAACCGGCTCTGGTCATTAGAGAAGGGAAGGCTAAGCCTGAGATCAAGTAGGGTCTACAGTATTACAGTAGGTAGGGAAAATGGTCAGACTCGGTGGGCCAAGCAGCACTTATCAGCCATCAATTTCTATGTTTCTATGTTTATACTCCTACCCTAGATAGAGTGTTGCTCCTATTCCCACTTTTGGCCTATTTTTGACCTTCCCAGCAGGGACTGTTACCCAAAAGTAAACAGCTGCCTTACTGTAGTCAATCGGCAGAGTCCTCTGCTTCCTTGCTTCCTTCTGCTGATGGCTGCATATGACTAACATGCCAGTCACCTGTTCCACTCCTTCACTGTTCCACTCACTTGCTGGGACATGAATGTGCTGGACCTGTTAGAGTGGCAGTGCTTTTATAGTACTCTTGTAAGAAGGCACCAATCCTCTGTCAACTTCGCCACCCCAATTACGCACCCGATTCACAGGGCTGCCGGAGTCTACTCAGCCCAAGATAAATCTCCTGAGCTAGTTTCCTCACACACCACCTCTTACAATTTTAAAGACAAGTTTCAAAGTCCCCCAAACACTGCCTACAAATCTTTTTTTTCTCCCTATTTATATTAAGAGGGATGGGTAATCAGAATGCTGAAGTAAACTAGAAATAACATATTTAATTTTGTCATGACGTTTACCTCCCTAACACACCTAGATAAAAAAATCATTATGAAAAACTGGAATGTCCTTAAAGCAGAACTGAGGTAGGATCAGTGAACCAATGAAAAGCCTAGAATAGTCTACAGGAGGTGACAAAATACTGTATTGCCAACAGCATGATCCGCAGTTTACATATACAGTCACCCCAGGTAGACATAAGCCGACCGCTTCTTCCAGAAAACCACCAGTGTGGAGGGTGCACCTTCTGTAATACAATCTAGGGAAAACTTTCTGGAAAAGCAAAGTGCAAAAGAGTACAGAGTAAGCTGTTGTATTAAAGGAAAAGTCCACCCAAAACTTGAAAAAATATATGTTGTGCAGAGTGTTTTAATTTGTACGTGAAGTTCTAGTGTTTCCTTCCCACTGACTGGTATTAGGCTTTTTTTCTAAATTAGCCTGCTAGCTTTATGCTAGTTTTATGACCCCTGGGGATCTTCATCCTTGACAGCTTAATTGTATTTCTTGTTCCCACAGTGCATCTTGTCTCATGTGACAGTGATGTAAGAGAGACCCAACATTCAGCACACACATGCCAAACAAACTAAATATCTTAGATGCTTTACAAGCTGCACATAAATTACCAGCAGCAAAGTTTTTCAGGACAGTAAGACATTTACGATGAGGGTGGTCACTAAGCTGAATTCTATAGATTTTAAAGTATAGCCATCTTTATTGTTGTGAACTGATTGTAAAGCGATGCTTTCTGCTGGATTTATGGGCTCTGCTACATCACCATCATATGAAACAAGGTGCATTGTAGGACAAAGAAATACAATGAAGCTGTTTGATATGGAGATCTCCAGGGGTCGTAAAACTACCCTAAAGCTAGCAGGCTAATTTAGGAAAAACTCCTAACACCAGTCAGAGGGAAGGAAACACTAGAACTTCACATACAAATTAAAACACTCTGCACAACATATATATTTTCAAGTTTTGGGTGGACTTCTCCTTTAAAGGAAAACTTCGCCCTCATATCTTCTAATGTTATTTGTTTCTATGTCAATAGACAGCTCTTTTCATGTAGCTGTTAAGGATATGTGCACAAGTTTTAGTCTGTTTTTACAGTTCATACTAGGTCCTATGACTGCCCTGGGAGTCTCCATTTCATGATTGTTGAAATCGCATTGTCCCTGAGAGCTGCATTGGCATATGAGAACATGATGTCAGATCACCCATTTATACCATGTATCTTTATGCTGAAAGAACAAATACCCTGCAAAAACTCTCTGGAAACTCATAAACTGAGGAAAGTTTAAAGGGAAAAAAATCTGCATTATAACTCAGGCAGTTGGCAAAGCTCACTGAAAGTAAATGTGGTATTCCACACCTTTCTGCAGCTTGTTTCTTTTAAGACTAATTAAGCAGGCAGGCATACTGGGGAGTTTAAAGGGTGATTACGCATCATTTTCTCATATGCTAATGCAGCTCTCAGGGACAATGAGATTTAAACAACCACGAAATGGAGATTCCCAGGGCAGTCACAGGGCCTAGCATGAACTGCAAAAACAGACTAAACCATTTGCATACATCCTTAAAGAGCTAGTGTACTGCCTGGAAACTGCCTGAAATTAATTGTAACTTTCATATGTAGTCAGCTATCACTTCTTATATCTTAAGTATTTTTTCCTTTCTGTTTGCTAATTAAGAGATTTTCCACCTGGCAGTACTGGGGTGATGTGTGGAGCAGCACTCTCTCTGGAGGAAAAAAAAAGTCAGTTCTGTTCCTCCCACTACATCAACACTGAGACCACACTGACTATGATATCACTAGTAACCAATGAAAATCATTTCTCACTGCCGGGTTTCACTTTCACATGAAGCAGCAGGGACTGGCTCCCCCTGGTTATTTATGATGTCAGAGTTTCCTGTATTTTGATTGGTAGTTTGTGAAAGTCACTATTCAGACTGCAAGGATTGTGGTGCCTCAAGGTGTTTTGTCTCATTTCTGAGGATGTAGTGGGAGGAACAGAACTGACCCCCAGATAGAGTGCTACTCCACACATCACCCCAGTACTGTCAGGTGGAAAAATCTTTTAATTAGCAAACAGAAAATAAAAAAAATACTTCAGATATAAGAAGTGATAGCTGGCTACATCTCAAAATTACTATTAATTCCAAGCAGTACACTAGTTCTTTAACAGCTACATGAAAAGAGTTGTCTATTGACATGGAAACAAATAACATTTAGAAGATATGAGGGTGGAGTTTTCCTTTAACTGTAATACAGAAGGCATCATATACAGAGCAACCTGTAATTGTGGCAACTTTCATGTAGGAAAGACTTTAAGAAAATTTAAAGTTCGCATTAGAGGAACAGAAAAACAGGACCTCTCGAATGCATTAGTTTCCCATGTTTCAGAATATGGTCATGGCTACCGTTTCATATTTCAAGGCCTGGAAAAAGTCCCACTCCCTAGCAGAGGTGTGGATCTGGACAACATCCTCCTCAAAAGAGAGAGCTATTGGCAGTATGAACTTAGGGCCTTGCGAAAGCCAGGACTAAATGAATTGTTCCAGCTAGCCCCTTCCTCCGGTAACCAGCCCGGTTCTGACTTGTGTGCTTTGGTTATTCTGTAAAACGTGTTTTTCTTGCAAGTATGAGATATACCTATATAATGTTCTACTTTTGGTGAATAATGTTTAATCTTTTGTATACATTATCAATGTCTCCTACAGACTTAATATAAGGGCTGATGTTTAGAAAGTAGTAGGTGTTAGACTGTCATTTGTATGGTTATATGACTGAACTCATCTAAGCAAATTTAACAACCATTTAGGTTTATTGCCATCTAGAAAACCAGCTAGAATATTACCCATATAGTTATATGAACTGTATCCTCTAAGTATTTGAACCTATTTCTCCTTCCTCCTTTTCCTCTCCCATTCCCTTTCTCTGCTTTTTTTGCATGACAGTCATCCTATTTTTAAATTTTAAATTTCGGAGTGTGTAGATGTATTTAATGTGTATTCATGGATGGGGTCAGGATTACTGTTGTTTTTGCACAAAATGTATATGAGCACTATTTTGCATCTTTGCACAACAAAATAAGTATTACTTAGAATCCATATAAAGGTTGTGGTTTTGGGCCTCCATTGTGCTTTGATAACGCACATGTGATAGGCATAAAATGTTGGCGTGGGTGGATGAGTGCTGTTTCTGTCTGTTTACCAGTAAAAAAATATTTCTGTATCTGACAACCAAGATTTTGGTTCTCTCATGTGTGTTAGTCTCAGTCCAGTCTTCCTGTTCCATGTAACTTTGTCTTTTACAACTGTGACTTGGTTTTGTCTCCTGGTGGCCGCTTTCCTCTGCACTGATCTCAATATGTATTCTCTGGAGGCCAGGAAAGAGAAAGAAGACATGACTGAAAGCTTCAAGTACCTAATGGATATAAACAAGATGGATTGTCACCAACTGTTTAAGCTTAGCAAAAGATCCATAACAAGGGTCCAGAACTATAAGCTGGCAGGAGGAAAATTAAGGAGGGACTTGAGGAAACACTTCTTCGTGGAGAGGGTGGTGGAAAAGTGAAACCATGTGTGCCTGTAGAATTCGTAAATGCCAGCATGGTGGTTAGCTTTAGGAGGGAATGGGATATACACATGGCACTGGTGAGGTTGATGGGTGGAGGCATTGGAAAAAGTGGGGAAAGGAGTTTGTTCAAGTGGAACTGTGGGATGATTGATCAGCTAGAAGCCTGGCAGTGCTAGACTGGTGGAGGCCTAGGTAGGAACTGGACAGACTGGATGGACCATGAGTCTTATTCTATCTACAAACATCTATGCATCTCTGTAACTATGTACATTTGTAAAGTCAAGGACTCCTAAGGCCATTGGGGAACTTTGAAAAATAATAATATTTAGGTAAAAGTCACATTATATTTCCTATTTTTTTCAATAATGTTCAACCTTATTTCTTTATTACCAAGGACACGCTGGAAAACAGATTAGCTTTCTGGTTGACTCTGTTGGTTTATTTACAGCAGAAATCACAATTCTGTTTATGACATAACAAGCTGTTGCTATGGGGCTAATTACAGTGGCGTAAACAGAGGATTATGGTGTTAGGCATAAGCAAGCAAATCGAGCAGATGAAGTCTGGGGCAGTGATCCTGTTTACATAGAAACACAGACAATGATGGCAGAAAAAGTTCAATGGTCCATTCAATTGGCCCATTAACCCTAACAAACCCAGGACCTACTGTCCATACAGGGTTCTATCTAACACTATCCACCCACATGCTCCCCTCCCCACCGTTATCACTCTGAGCAACCACTAAGCCCTTCATAGAAACATAGAATGTGATGGCAGGTAAGGGCTGCTGGGCCCACCTAGTCTGTCCATTATTGTTAACCTACATTTTTTGCTGAAGACCGTACTTGATATGTGACGCAATCTCTTCCCCCCCTTCCTTATCCCTATGATTTCCTTGCACTTGTCCTAGACATTTTTGAATCCCACCACTGTTTTCGCTCCCACCAACTCTGCTGGGAGGCTGTTCCAAGTATCCACCACCCGTCCTGTGAAGAAGTACTTCCTCACATCCCTCCAGAATTTAACCCCCTCCAGTTTCATATCAAGCCCCCTTGTTCTAGAGCACATTTTTCTCTGAAAAAGACCCCCTCTAGTACTGTATTTACCCCATTAATGTTTAAAGGTCTCTATCATATCCCTTCCCTTTCCTCCAGGGAGTACATATTTAGTTCCTTTATCTTCTCCTTGTAGGGCTTTTGATGCAGACCCCGAACCATTTTGGTAGCCCTCTTCTGGCTCGCCTACACTCTGTCTGTGTCCTTCTGGAGAGGTGGTCTCCAGAACTGGACACAGTACTCAAGGTGGGGCTTACCAGTGATCTATATAGGGGCAGTACCACCTCCCTCTTCCTGCTGGCGATACTCCTTCCTATGCAACCCAGCATCCCACTAGCCTTTCTGACTGCCTTGTCACACTGCCTGGCTATTTTTAGGTCATCCGATACTGATTACCCCAGGTCTCTGTCCTGCTTGGTCTTTGTCAATATCACCCTTCCCATTTTGTACTCGGTTCCCAGGTTTCTATGGCGCAAGTGCATTATTTAGCACTATTTTGCGTTAAAACCCAGCTGCTATACCTTTGACCACACTTCTATCTCTGCCCATTCTTTCTGCCCTCCCCCTGCCATAGTGGCCAATCTATTGGTGATCTTGGTGTCATCCACAAAGAATCAGAACTTCCCTTCCAGTTTCTCAGTTACGTCACTTATAAAGACATAGAAGAGGATCAATCCCAGCACTAATCCCTGAGGTCTTTCCTTTAGTAGTGTTTCCATTAACTTACCCACCACTAATGTCAGGCTGACAGGCCTATAATTGTCTGACTCTTCCTTGCTGCCACTTTTGTGAAGGGGGACTACATCTGCCCTTCTCCAGTCCCCTGAGACCACAGTAGTCTCCAGTGATCTGTTAAATAGGTCTGTCAGAGGTGCAGCTAGTACCTCCCTGAGCTCCCTCAGCACCCTTGGGTGTACCCCGTCTGGCCCCATAGCCTTGTCCTTCACTTTTTCCCAGCTGTGTTTGAAACATTGATAGTTTTGGTGCCCACCACATCAGCTGGCAGATTGTTCCACAGCTCCACCACCCTTTTTGTAAAATAAAACTTTCTCACTTCCATATTGAATCTGCCCCTCACCAGTTTCCATTTGTGCCCCCATGTTCTTGATCTGCAACTAACGCTAAATAGTTTCCTGCATTTTACCTTGTTCATTCCTTTCAGGAACTTGAAAGTCTCTATCATATCTCCCCTCTGTCGTCTGGCCTCCAGCAAGTACATGTTCAGTGCCTTGAGTCAATCTTTGTAAGATCTGCCCTGCTGGCCCTGAATCATTTTAGTCACCGTATGTTGCACTGTCCCCAGCCTGTCCTTATCTTTCCTTAGGTGAGGACTCCAGAACTGAGCACAATAGTCCAGTTGGGACCTCACCAGTGATCTATAGAGAGGTAGTAATACCTCCTTCCTTCTGCTGTCAGTACCCCTTCCTATACACCCCAGCATCCTGTTTGCCTTACTGTAAGCCTTGTTACACTGGTTTGATTGTTTTAGGGAGTCACTGATGATGACCCCTAGGTCTCTTTCCTCAGAAGTCATGCACAGCTTTACCCTCACATCCAGTACTATGCCCTTGGACACTTGTTTCCTATGTGTATCACTGTGCACTTTTTGGCATCGGATTTCAATTGCCAGACCTTTGACCATCTCTCTAGCTTTTTATTTTTTTTTTAAGTTCTCTCTGCATCTCCCTAACCCTCTCCTTGCTGTCTACCCTGCCACAGAGCCCTGTGTAATATGCAAAGAGACACATCTTGCTCTGGATTCTTTCTCCTATGTCACTAATGAACATATTGAAAAGGATTGGACCCAGGACTGATCCTTGTAGCACCCCACTGGTGACCTCCCTCTCTTCTGATTTGCTTTGTTAACCACAACCCTTTGCGGTCTCTCTTCCAACCAGTTTTTCACCCATCTGTGTCTTTCACTGTATCCAGATCCTCTAGCTTCTTCAGCAACCTTCTGTGAGGCACTGAGTAGAAAGCCTTGCTGAAATCAAAGTGAAATAAATCCACAGTATGGCCCTTATCCACTACCCTCGTTACCCAATCAAAGAATACTGTCAGGTTGGTCTGACAAGACCTTTCTGCCACAAATCCATGCTACTTAATATCTTGGAGTCCATTGCTGTCCAGGTAGTTTACGAGGTCCTCACTGACTAGTGTCTCCATCAGTTTACCTACAGTAGAGGTAAGATGGACACATCTGTAGTTACCCGGTTGGTCCATGTCACCCCCTTATGGAGTGGGGCTACATCTGCTACTCTCCAGTCTTTCATAACTACCCCTGTCTGAACTGAGTAATTCAATAGCTCCACCAGAGGGTCAGTTAATTCTGTTGCCAATTCTTTGAGTACCCTCGGATGCATCCCATCTGGCCCCGGTGCCTTATCTATCTTAAGGGCTGCTGGTACTTTCCAGACTTTTTCACTGGTAAATACTTGTTGCCTCATTTCAGGGATTTGCCTTATGGCTGCCTTATTGGCACTCTATGGCAGAGACCCTCTGTCTTCCTTTGTAAATACAAAGGAAAAGTAGTCATTAAGAATAGCTGCTGCTGTCAGCCCATACCCCTCAATTACCCTTCCTTCCTCTGTTAACCTAACAATTCCTCCTCTTCCTTCTTTTTTCCCTAATATATCTAAAGAACTGCTTTTCCCCTCACTTGACCCCCTCTGCCATATATAGCTCTGTGCCTGCCTTCGCTTCTCTGCCTGCCCTTTCGATTTCCCTTGTTCTCATTTGGTACTCTCCCCATTCTTCCTGCCCTTGTTTTTCCTCATACCTTTTTGTCTTCCTTCACTGCTTCCTTGATCTTTCCAGAGAATCATATTGGTCTCTTGTACCTTTTTCTTTTGATCACTGTTCTCATGCAAGACCTTGTTGCCTCAAGAATGGCCCCCTTGATTGCGCCCCCCCATCTTTCCTCCACATTCCTAATGCTGTCCACTCTGACTAACTTGTTACGGACCAGCTCCCTAATCCAGTAGAAGTCTGACCTTTTGAAATCTAGGACTTCAGCCTTTGATGCAGGCTTACTTGTTCCAAGGGCCAGGTCAAACCATACAGAGTTATGGTTGTTGGACCCTAGCTCCCCTACCCTCACTCCTCTTACCACTTCCAAGTTGGTGAGCACCACATCAAGAATGGCAGCCTGCCCAGTGGGTTCTTTAGCAAGCTGCATCAGTAGGCAGTTCTGCAATGCATCCAGTAGGGTCTGATGTCTGGGCCTCCTGGATGGTAGAATGACCCAGTCTTTACCTGGCAAGTTTAGATCTCCAACCACACCTCCCCCATTGCCACACCCTTTCTAGTTCTGCTCCTAGCTCCTTATCGCTCTTTTCCCCCCTGTCCTGGAGGTCTATAGATCATCCTGATTCATGGTTTCTTATCTAAGGATGCTGTGAGCTGAACCCACTGTGATTCTGTTTCCCTATTACTTCCCTTGATGTTTCTATCCTCTACTGTCTCTGTGTCCTCTCTGACATATAGGGCTATGGCTCCTCCTTTACTGTCTCCTCTATCCTGTCTAAACATGGTGTAGCCTTGGACTGTTGGGTCCCAGCCGTTATTCTCTATGGCCCAAGTTTCTGTGATGATGGCTACTAGATCCATCTCGGTGTCTACCACCATTGCCTGGAGCTCACTAATTTTATTCCCCAGACTAATAGCCTTAAAGTAGACTCCTTTCCATCTTTTTCCTGATCCCTTTTTATGTTGCTTGCATACATGTGCAAGAAACACATTGCTTTCAGCAGTTAGGAAGAATGCCTAAATGCATCAGGAAATTGCCACGCCACCACGCAATCAGCTAGTTCGGTGTCTGGCCGCCTCTGTCCCTCAGGGAAGCCGACGGAAAAGCCGCTGCCTGCCGCTCAGTGTGCCTTCCGGTGAAACATTTCAATAAAAAAATAAACTGCTGGGATGCCCAGTCCCCTGTTGGCATGACCCTCCCCAGTTCATTTGCTGACGGGGTAGCCCAATCCCCGTTGGCATAATGCACCTCCCATGGCTCATGCATCCCCCCAACACACTGTATGGCTGACAGGGGTGCCCAATCCCCATCGGCTCCACTGCGCCCCCCCAAACAAACTTCTATCTGCCATGCTGGGAGCCCACCCCAGCATGGCAAAAGTCTCCTTGGCCAATGGGGGTGCTAATCCCCCGTTGGCTCCACTGCCCCACCAAAACTTCCAGGTGCAAAGCTGGGAGCCCACCACATCATGGCAAAAGTCCCACGTCGTCTTTGCAAAACAAAAAAAAACTAACAAAAGAAAACTGTCCCTCGTTGACTCTCCTGCCCCCCCAACCTGCACCCACCCTCTGCGTACCCCACCTCCCCACACCCCCCTCACCCCATACATACCTCTGGAGGCTGGCGTGATGATCTTCAGTGGACTGGGAACATATCTGCACTCTTCAAAGCCGACTGCGAACTGAAGAAATGCCAGTAAGCTGTATAATGGCATAAATGTTTTTATTTTCTACTTTGGTGCATATCTCAGCCATTTTGGGGAATTTTTTTCACCACATTTTCAACATGGGATTCTTGGGACCCCACCTTATGAACTCAGTCACTGTCATTTTGTTATTCAGTCCCAAAAGTTGATTTTGCGGTTACTGCGCGAAACCACCTTTCAGGACAATTAACAAAATGACATTGTCTAATTCATGGTGGCCCCAAAACTCTATGGTGAAATTTAGTGAAAAAACTCCTAAAATGATTTTTACGAGGGTGCATTGCGCAGTTCCTACACGCACCCTTGTAAGTTCACGAATTCATAATCTTTTCAGTCAAGATTTTCAACATTGGCATTTTTCCACACCTCCTTATGAACAGTACAGCTGTCATTTTTTATACCCTGGCTGAAATGGGTTTTCGCACTTCTGGCGCAGAATAGCACAGTCACTGTGGGAAATCAGTGTTCGGGATAGATTAAGAAAATCACTGTGACATTGTTCATGAGTGGAGGTTCCAAAATGCCTATGTTGAAAATCTGCTGTAAAAAAATTCCCAAACTGATTATATTACCGGTGTGCGTTGCGCAGTTTCTACGCACACTCGTGACTTCACCAGTTTTTTTATATTTTCACTCCAGATTTTCAACATTGACATTTTTTACACCTCCTCATGAACAGTACAGCTGTCATTTTTCACACCCTGTTCAAAATGTGTTTTTGCACCTGTGGCACCAAATGGCATAGTCACTGTGTAAAACCACCTTTCAGCTAACAAACTGATAGTGTGACTGTTCATGTGGTGGGATCACAAAAAGCCCATGTTGAAAACTTGGAGTAAAAATACCAAGAAATGCCCAGGTTGTTAGGGTTTTCGACCATATCACCCTACCTTGAAGGGACTGACAGGCGTCAGGGGTGTGACTTGGGATTGTCGACAGTAATGCTCATGCCATTCTACCCCCACCCTGCAGCCAGAGGCAGGCATCGAGGTGTGCCTTGGACTCTTTGACCCCAGAATTCACCCCATTCTCCTATACTGCACCCATTTCAGTGTATTTCCTTATGGAATGAGGTGAGTGTAAAGCCCGAACACTTCAAAGCACACCTCGACACTTAATAATAATAATAATAATAATAATAAATAAAACTTTGTTTTTAAGGTGCCTTTCAAAAAATCAAGATGCCATACAAAATACATAGATAAAATTTAAATCATTACAATAAAAATAATTAATCAGATGAGTGCAATCAGACTCCAGATACTTGGGTCCACTGATATGTTTTTAGGGCCTTTTTAAACCCCTCCAAGGTCGCGCACTCCCTTCTCTGGTGGGGTAGAGAATTCCAGGGGGTTGGGGCCGCATACATAAATGTACGAGCCTCAGATGATTTGAAAGACACCCTTGGGTTCTCTAGCAACCCCTTGTCAGCTGAGCGGAGCACTCACCCAGGGCAGTAAGAGACCAGGAGCTCTTTCAGGTAGTCAGGGCCAAGTCCATGTAAGGCTTTGTAAGTCAAAAGACCAACTTTATAGGTGAGCCACCACTGTACTGGCAGCCAGTGCAGTCTGTGCAACACCGGCGAAATATGGCTGGACCGAGAAGTACCAGTCAAAAGCTGAGCCGCTGCATTCTGCACTAGCTGCAGGTGATGGATTTCAACCCTAGAAAGCCCTAGGTAAAGGGAGTTTGCAGTAGTCCAGACGCGAGGACACAAAAGCATGGACCAGTGTAAGAAGATCACCGGATGGAACAAGGTGCCTAATCCTGGAGATATTCCTGAGATGGTAAAATGTGGACTTGATGACAGCAGACACCTGCGAATGCATAGTCAAACCCTCATCAAGTATTACCCCCTAGGTTACGCACCCGTTCAGAGGTCGGGAGTGAAACACCCCCAAGGTAGAGTCCTGAGGGTGAACCAACTCCCGACCCCCCTATCCGGCACACTGAGTCCACTACCAACACCTCCATCTTTTCCAAGTTCAACTTCAACCAACTTGAGGCCATCCACTCCTGGATTTCACTAAGGCAGTTATTAAAGACTGAGAGAGCTCCATCCTGATCAGGTGCAAAAGAAAGGTAGAGCTGGGTATCATCAGCATAGCAGTGAAACCTCAGTCCATACCTTCTTACAATGTCTGCAAGAGGCAGCATATACACTGAGAACAACATGGGGGACAATACTGAGCCCTGAGGAAACCCACAAGACAGAGAAACTGGGTCGGAGGGATAAACCCCTGACACCACTCTCTGAGTTCTTCCAGTGAGGTAAGAAGTAAACCACCTGAGGACTACATCCAATAGTCCACAGATGAATCTCAGACACTCAAGCAGAACCCCATGCTCCACAGTGTCAAAAGCTGATGAGAGGTCAAGGAGGACCAGAATGGAGTGGTTCCTCAGATCCCTAGCCATCAGGAGATCATTGAGCACCCGAACCAGCGCTGTCTCAGTACTATGCCTTTCTCGAAAACTGGACTGGAGGGGTTCATAGATATCATGGATGGTCAAATGGTTCTCCAGTTGTTCAGCCACTACCTTCTCAATCACCTTCCCTAAGAAGGGAAGATTAGAGATTGGTCTGTAGTTTGCATGGCAGTCCGGGTCCAAAGAAGCTTTCTTCAGAAGTGGCGTTACCACAGCCTCCCTAAGGGAGCTTGGAAACTCACCTGTTTCCAAGGAGCACCAGACTATCTGTGCTAGGACTGGACCAATAAAATCGATACAACCCAAAATCAGGGAAGTTGGCCCTGGATCCAAACTACAGCATGTAGGGCATGCACCCCGGACAATCTGCATGATATCCATGATGTCGGTCTAAAGCACTCCAGGAAAACCGAGGGGTGGCAGCCTCACACTGATCCACAACAATACCCTTAGAGTGTACTGGTTGGAGCACCTCCCTGATGTCAGCCACCTTAGTAGCAAAGAATCGAGCAAGTTCATTGCACTCCTTTTGCGTAAAAGGCCTTCAGACCTGTAGACAATCTGGGTTGCACAGCCTGTCCATGGTGCGAAAAAGCTGAGCTGGTCGATTCTGAGCAGCTGCAACCTCCCCAGACAGGAACTCTGCCTTCTTACGGGTGATTACAGATTGAAAGGCTTGATAATGCTCCATCAATCTAAGGTGGCCGGCATCAAGGGAGGATCTCCGCCAGCAACGCTCCAACCTTCGACCTAGTCGCCACATCTCCCTCAAGGGCCCATCAAACCATGGGGACCGAGGGCGAAGGAAGAGAGGGCGAACACAGACAGGAACAATAAGATCCAGAGCCGCCGAGATGGCCCTATTATAGGCCACCACAAGGGCATATGGATTATTGTTTGCCACTGGAAAGGACGATAGGTCAAGAACCACCATCAGGCCTTCAGAGCTAGCATCTCGTAAAGGGCGATACCTGACCATCTCCACAGGGGTAGATCTACAAAGGGGGGCACTAAAACCAAACCCCACGGTGAAGTGGTCGGACCATCCAACTGTTTCCACCCCCAAATCAGAGGCCTTGATCCCCAGGAGAAAAACTAAGTCAAGGGAGTGACTGTGTTTATAGGTAGCAGCAGTAACTACATTGTATCTGTGTAAGGCCCAGAGATGACATCAACTGGAGGAAGTGCTGTCCAAACTGCGAGAGTTCATCATTGATCCAGGCATTGAAATCAATGAGAACCATCAGTCTCAGTGATTCAAATGCCATGTCGATGACGAAATCTGAACTTCCTGAAGGACTCTCTTCTCATCTCCGGGTGGACGGTAGATGAGGATGATCCTACACCCTACACTTGCTACCACAATACAATCGAATGACTCAGCTTCCTCAACTGGTACACTCATGAGGTTAAGTTTAGTCTTAAAACAGACTGCAACCCCACACTTGTAAGTGACTTCAGGGTAGGGTGAGGTGAAATGTCGTGACTGTTATGGGCGACGACCCAAAGGCACACCCCAATGCCAGTCCATCTCTGCAGGGTGGGGTGGAGTTGGCATCAGTTCACTACTTCACTGCCATTCCTATACTGCATCTGTCTAACTCCTGTACTTCCACTGCTAATGACAGCAAGCAATACTTGGCATTGACAAATGCATGTTGCTTTTTCCTGTTCCTTCTTCCTTACTCTTACAATGTGCAACAGTTCTCAGTAATAAAGGAAAAGGATGGAACAGGTATATAAAATGTATAAACTAAAAACTGAATTGTGTCTAAATCTCATATTTTACAAAGTTCTTCCAATGTTGTCAGGTGCTTTATCAGCACAAAATACAGAAAACTGCAGATAGCTACGTGAAAATGCATGGGCAGTGGTGTTTCCAGGGTATCATGCAACACATTTATTGGTAAGGATTTCAGTCATAAGTTATCTAAACAATATTGAATGTGAGGAGGTTAGAAGAAGACCTTTGCAGTCTGTTTTTCTTAATCTTGAAAAAAATGTATCTGTTTATTCCACCCAGAACTTAACATCTTTCACACTCATCCCCAACAATCCATTTTGGCATTGTGCGCTCAACTTCAATATTGGGAAGCATTCCCTCTTTCAATTAAATCTAGTACCAGGCTTATCATCGGTGCTGAGAAACAAATTATATCTGATGCCAGGAGCACATTCCAGGGTCTAGGAAATTCAACTGTCTCACTTTAATCCTGTATCAGGGAGGGCCTGTCCCTGGTGCCCAGAAACACTCCGCTAAATCTGTCACTGGTAGCCTATCTCCTCTAGTGGCACTCCACCCCACTCTACAGATAGCAACAGACACACACTTCTTCCACCTGCTCGGACAACCACTGTCTGATTTAAAACACTGCAAACTGCTTTTATTATCTTCCAACATGTTTGTAGGCTATTTCTAGACATGAGTGATGCCACAAGGGTTATGGATCACAAGTAAAATATCAGGCATATTTAAACTGGGTCCTTGACATATTTCATTTTTGCAATTATAATATGGGTTTGTGTGGTAAAATGTGGAAAAATGGCTGTCTCAAGGAAGTTAGTTCTGTAAGTAGAACTCTTTGAGAACAATGCAATCTTGGAATCAAATTATGTCAGAATTTTATTCTGAAGGACATACAGTGAGAATATTTTCTTTGTTGTCAACCTAGAATGAGAATATAGTGAGAATATAGAGAATACTGGACGGTCAACTATGCACAACCAGTGTGTTCTGCCACAGAGGGGTTCTGATTCCCTCTGACCTCGAGAGCGAAGCTCGAGAGGTCCATGGGGATCAGAACCCTGATGTGGCAGAACACACTGATGATGCATAAGGATACTCATCTTGTATTTTTTATAGTGTATAGTATTATGTGAAATGTGCATGCAGTGGTTCTTTCATTTTCCAAACAAAACTGACTTGTGCAGTCACTAGAGGCTTCAAAATGCTGTTGTACTACAAAAAGGTACAATCACATTCCATGACCTTTGAACTGTGGTACAACAGCATTTTGAAAGGGATGGAGTTAAATGCAGAACAATGCTCTACTATACACTGTATTGTGATATTTTCACTATAGGTCCATGACAAGAAAACATATTAGGTTTGTAACACCCGGGTTCCCATGGGGTTACTAGAACCCCTTTAGAATAAGGTTAGGCAGAACTGGACAGAAAAAGAGTGAGTTTAGAATTTAGAACTCTCACAGCAGCATAACCTCTTGCTCTCAGAGCTGCAGTTTGACTCAGTAACCAGATAGAGAGAGTTTGGAATTTGTGTAGAGCAGTTGGTGTCCTGACAACTGGCAGCCCAACTTCCAGAAGGAAGCACCCGTCTTGTTTTTCTTCGCCCTAGTGTGTCAGTAAGCAGTCTAGGTGCCGGGTTCAGGTGGTGATCATCTGTTGCAGTGCCCTGAGGGGGTGACTTTCTTCATGAATGTGTCATTCTGGATTGGTATCAGTGAGTAGCTGTTGGGACAATCCCCACACTGTGTCACTTCTCCTAAAGTGCTGCTCAGAATAGTCTGTGTGTTTTACATCAAAGCTCTTGCCTTGTAAAAGTTATTTACCTGGTATCTCTGTCATTCAGAATCCAGTACTTCAGAAAGCCCTACATGTGTGTTACTTAAGTTACTTCCTAAGTGTGTTACTGTGGGTGGGTTCTGTGGAAAAGGACCCTTGCAGTTCTGTGAGTTATGTTGGTTCTCTGGGAACTTAACATATGTTTAATGTGGGTACACTGGTGCACAGCACAAAGGTGCGTTAAACTGCTCAACATGAGTACACTGGTGCCTAGCACAAAGGTACGTTAAACGTGGGTACACTGGTGCCCAGCACAAAGGTGCGTTAAACTGCTCAACTTGAGTACACTGGTGCCAAGCACAAAGGTGCGTTAAACTGTTCAACGTGGGTACACTGGTGCCTGGCACAAAGGTGCATTAAATTGTTCAACGTGGGTACACTGGTGCCCAGCACAAAGGTCTTGTTAAACTGTTCAACATGGGTACACTGGTGCCGGCACAAAGGTCCGTTAAACTGTTCAAGCGATGGGTACACTGGTGCCAGCACAAAGGTGCGTTAAACTGTTTAACGTGGGTACACTGGTGCCTAGCACAAAGGTACATTAAACTGTTCAACGTGGGTACACTGGTGCCTAGCACAAAGGTGCATTAAACTGTTCAATGTGGGTACACTGGTGCCTAGCACAAAGGTGCGTTAAACTGTTCAACATGGGTACACTGGAGCCTAGCACAAAGGTGCGTTAAACTGTTCAATGTGGGTACACTGGTGCCTAGCACAAAGGTGCGTTAAACTGTTCAACATGGGTACACTGGTGCCTATCACAAAGGTGCGTTAAACTGTTCAACGTGGGTATGCTGGTGCCCAGCACAAAGGTGTGTTAAACATGGGTACACTAGTGCCCAGCACAAAGGTGCGTTAAATTGTTCAACGTGGGTACACTGGTGCCTGGCACAAAGGTGCGTTAAACTGTTCAACGTGGGTACACTGGTGCCCAGCACAAAGGTGCGTTAAACTGTTCAATGTGGGTACACTGGTGCCTAGCACAAAGGTGCATTAAACTGTTCAATGTGGATACACTGGTGCCTAGCACAAAGGTGCATTAAACTGTTCAACATGGGTACACTGGTGCCTAGCACGTGCATTAAACTGTTCAATGTGGATACACTGGTGCCTAGCACAAAGGTGCGTTAATTGTGGGTACACTGGTGCCCAGCACAAAGGTGCGTTAAACTGTTCAACGTGGGTACACTGGTGCCCAGCACAAAGGTGCGTTAAACTGTTCAACGTTGGTACAGTGGTGCCTAGCACAAAGGTGCATTAAACTGTTCAATGTGGGTACACTGTTCCCTAGCACAAAGGTGCATTAAACTGTTCAACGTGGGTACACTGGTGTCCGGCACAAAGGTGAGTTAAATTGTTCAACATGGGTACACTGGTGCCCGGCACAAAGGTGCGTTAAACTGTTCAACATGGGTACACTGGTGCCCAGCACAAAGGTGCATTAATTGTTCAACGTGGGTACACTGGTGCCCGGCACAAAGGTGCATTAAACTGTTCAACGTGGGTACACTGGTGCCCGGCACAAAGGTGCGTTAAACTGTTCAATGTGGGTACACTGGTGCCCAGCACAAAGGTGTGTTAAACTGTTCAACGTGGGTACACTGGTGCCTAGCACAAAGGTGCATTAAACTGTTCAATGTGGGTACACTGGTGCCTAGCACAAAGGTGCAACTCGAATAACTTCAGAGGATGCAGTGCTTGAGAAACTGTAAATGTTGTAATTTCAGAGGAAGTCTGGCTTGGCTGAATTGAGCTGACCACTCAATCCAGGTTGCAGAGGGAACCAATCTGCTTACTAGTTTTGGGGTGTTACCTTGGTTCTTCCAGTTTTATGAAAGGTAATAATGGGAGGAAACAATGTGCTCCCACCAGTTCAGGATTGTATTCCCACAAGCAACTTTCAGGATCCAGTGGGTCCATGGTCTGTGCTCTCTAAAAATGTGCTTTGGGTCTACCCATTGCAATGTGTGTTCAAGTAGTCCTGGGTATCACTGGTGCCCCTGTGTATTTCCATTTGCCCTGGAAGAGGGGGATAAAAGCTCGAAAAAAAAATTTCTTTGGCAACAAGTTCTGCAGCTTCAAAAGAGTTCTGTGTACTCTGTGTTCTGTACCTGCAAAAGCCTTGGGGCACCACATTTTCTGACTGACATCTGTGTCAGAATAAAGACATATAGTACAATCTCTTTCCTGTTGTGGACATTCCATCTTTGTGTGACCTGTACATTTTTGGGGCCCCTTCAGCCATGTGTGACACACCATAACCCAGGTAACTCTCCCCTAGGCTCTGATAAAATAGAAATATTTATTTTGTACCACTCCCTCTGACCTCTTAGATGTCCGAGCCAGGTGTTGCCCTAATGCCAGGGCTAATACCTTTGTGTTTATTGCTGTTGCATTGCCTGTAAAAGAGGGAGTGGGGTTACAGAACTGGGGGTTCTTTCAAAGATTTCAGGGAGAAAAGAGTTGCCATGCAAAGGGTATGGTTGTGGCATTTTTGTCTGGTGATGAACTGTTTCTTGTGAAGAAAATGTTGTGACCTGCTGTCGAAAATTATCAACTGTGTGTGGACTGCATTTGAAAGTGTGGACTGCATTGTGGATTTTGTGGAAAATTTGCTTCAAAGACTGCTTTGAGGAACTGTTATAAAACCTGCTTAAAGTGCTTTCAAAAACTGTACAAAACTGTCAAAATTGTCAAGCTGCAGTGTGATTTTGAAAGAGAAGTGTTAGTTTTGCTGTTTAAACTATTTCCCCCAGTGAGCGCAAGGAGTGCCTGAGGAGAAAAGTTTTGGATTTCTGTTGAATGGAGTGTGAGCTGCTTTGTGGACTTGAAGAAAAAAAAAAGTTCAGTTGCTGTTTAAAATCATTCTCACAGCTTGAGGAGCATCTGAGGAGAGTGGGACAGAGAGAGAGAGAGAGTGTGCCCCTGCTCATTAGCATGGTGTCGTGTGATTGGACCATTCTGTGGAAACCCTGCCTCCAGGTTGGAGTCTGGTGCTGGACTGTGCAAGTGCTTGTGGTGGAGTGTTGGAGAGCATTTCAGGCAGCAAGGCCTAAGAGCTGAATCAATGGTGACTTCATCGATTGAACTGTTTACCGGGAGATTATCGGGCAACCTGTTGGGCGACTCCCATAGAAATCAAAGGGATGTTCATTCCAGTTGCGGAGCCTGTGGTTCTCATTGTCAGTCACCAGTCCAGGACCATCCATTGGTGTGAGTGTGACTATCGTCGACTCTGCATAAGGCGCAGTGCAGTAGTGAAAGAATTCAGCAACTGTACATACCAAAACCACCTGATTTACCAATAAAAGTAATTCTGGGCAGATGAAGGTTGAGTATAAAGTGATTGCAAGTGACTTTGAGTAAAAGAAAGCAAAATGATAATTTTTGCATGATGCAGTGTAAATTGGGCATGCCGTGCCAGGACAGGGGATGAACATAACAATCATCAGTAATATAGAGAATAATGTATACCCAGCTATCAGTAACAAGCTGGTTTGTTCATCGAGAGGTTGCCATGGCGACCATTTGAATCTCGAGAGTGTAGCCATTAGTAACCTCAAGATGAACTAACCCAGCTTGTTACGGATAGCTGGATGTACATTGTTTTTTATAGTGTAGGATGCCAACTGCAATGAAGCATAACTTACTTTGTTTTATTTCTCCACTTTGCCGCTCGTTTTAATGTTGTTTTCACCCCCGTTGCTGCTTCCTGGTCTTATAACGCGCATGCACTAGTGCGTTCGATGTTGTTGTGCTGTAGTAGCTACGTAGCTAGTGCAGCATAACAGCTGCGATGACATAGTTACTACAGCATAACAACATTTTGAAAGTGATGGATTTTTAACAATAACAGCATTCCATCATACACTATAAACAAGTAAGAGGTTAAAACTTATGTTAAAGCACAGGTCACGATTTAAATGTGCGGGTTGTAATAACAGGACTTTTGGATTGTAAAACTTAGCTGACTGCAACAAGTAACAGCAGCTTTGTTGTATGCGTGTTTTACAGTGCTGCTGTTTACTTTATTACTGGTGACTGTTATTTTCATCCCCTGCCCTGGCACCACATACCCAATTTACACTGCGTCATACAAGAAGCCAGTCGTCAGCAAATTTAATGACTCCTGTACTTGCCAGTAAGAGTCATTCACTCCATCCCTTAAATAAGTCACGTATCACCCACTTCCCCCAGTATTTCCTTTACTCCACTACCATTACTTCTCACCTCCACCTTTATCCGCCTACCCGGTACTCTACTACCCTTACTCCTCGCCTCCACCTCCACCTCTATGTGCCTACCCCATCACCATCTCCTTCTATTCCCCCATGATCTGCCTACAGGTGGCTCCACTCACTTTTACCCTTCCTACAATCTCTCCCCACTCAGACTGCACTTCTTCTGCATGCTAAGTACTTCTGGACAACTCCCCGTGCCTATACCTCAATACCTCCCTACAAACTGTAATCAAGTTACATGCCTAGCACTTATGTATAGCTATCCATCATTCAAATCAGTGATGTATTTTCCTTGTATTATTCAAGTTGTGATATCAGACTGCACTGTGAACTACATTGTATTTTCTTTTTTTTCCTTTTATTTTAAGTTTCAATTGTAAAACCTGTGTACTCTCTGTTACATATGTCTACCTTTTGCATATACGGTGTGTGTGACTGATTGTATCTGGACCTGCTTGTAAATGAGCCTGCTCAATGGAGTTTTTCCTGTCAATAAACTTGAACTTGAACTGAACTTGAACAGTGTGCAAAGATGGCTAGTGGATCAAGGCAATATGCATTGCATATAAAGAGCTGGATAGCTCAAAAGGAGCAGGAACTCAGAAAGTTTGGGGAAGAGTTTGACTATGGGGGAGCTCCAAGAGCTGTAGCACTCTCTGGATAGCCAGTCAGTGTTTGTGTGATTTGCATGAAGGTCAGATGGGTTGTAATAGCAGTCCCTCACTGCCAGGAATGCAGAAACAAGTTTGGCTTGTGCATGACAAGTGGCCCTCCTGGAGAGACTGTCTGTTGTGTCTGCTTGGCCCCCACTTGGACTTTAAGTGCAGAACCTACCCCTGAGTTGCAGAATGCAGATGTTTGTCAGAAAGGGCCTGAGGCTTTCTGCAGAGAATTCTTTGGCAGTTTACAAGAGCACAGTGAAATGATACAAGTGAATAGTGGTCCCTCAGCCCAGGAAGAGGCTGTGTGAGCCCCACCTGTTGTTTGTTTGGAAATGTTGAACCCGTGGAAGAGAGGACCAAGTCCAAGTGTACTGGGAGTGGATGAGGAAATGGAAGACCTCACCACCTGGGAGGCCAGTACCTTCAGTTGTAGTGAAGAGTGTGTGTTTGTGGGAGTCCAAACTCTGACTGCCTCCTGGGCAACCCAGATGGAGGAAGCTGAACCTTTGGAGGATGAAGCCTGTGCACCTGAATTGGAGGTGTTCAGTGGTGAGACTGTGCCACTGGAAGCTGTGGAGCCCAAAGAGCCCTCAGAAGAGAGGGGCTCATGTGTGCAGAAAGAGGAAGAAGCAGGAGTGGAGTGGAGGGGGTGAGGATCACATAACAAGGGTACATGGAGGGGTGCACACAGAGGGGATAAACATGAAGAGAAGAATAGAGGGAAGGGAAGAAAGGTTAGATTCTAGGTGAAGGGTGGTGTCTCTGAATGCTCTGAGTCTTGGAAACAAGATGGATGACCTGCAGGCACTATTAGCAGACAGGAGGGTGGACATTGCGGCAGTAAGCGAGACTTGGGCAACACCACACCATGACTGGGACCTTGTGATCCCTGGATATAAACTATACAAGAGGGACAGGGTATTCAGGAAAGGGGGAGGGGTGTCAGTTTATGCAAGGGAGGGAATAACTTGTACGAGGGAGGAGTCGGAGGAAGGGGAAGTGGAGGCATTATGGGCTCAGTTATGGTCCAATACAGGAAAAAAGGTGAGGTTGGGGGTGGTTTACAGACCACCCAAACAGGATGAGGAGAGGGACAGGGAACTGATCTCACAAATATTGGAAGCTGTGGGGAAAGGAGAGGTGGTAATTGTGGGGGACTTCAACCTGCCCAAGGTGGACTGGGGAATACCATCAACAACATGTGCTAGGAGTCAGGTGATCCTGGAAAGACTGCAGAGTGGTTTCTGACTCAGGGTGTCACAGAACCAACAAGAGCAGAAGCAATTCTTGATCTGGTGCTCACAAATGGGGAGCATGTATAGGAAATAATGGTCAGGATGCCACTGGGTGGGAGTGACCATTGCACAGTGTGGTTCCAGTTGGATATGGGCAGGGAAAGCATCCCAACTAAGATGAAAATCTTGGATTTTAGGAGGGCAGACTTAAGGAAAATGGGCGAAGTGCTAAGGAGCCATTTGGTGCGCATCAGAGCAGACATGGGGGTGGATCAAAGGTGGTTTATCATTAAGGAAGGAATTCTGGTTGCCACAGAGGAGTGCGTTAGGCTCAGGGGGAAGAACACAAGGGCCGAAGTTCCCAGCTGGTTCAGTTCTGGGGTTGCCCAGGCAGTAAGGGAAAAGAGGTTGGCCTATAGAAAATTCAGGAAAACCAAGAGAAAGGTGGATAGGGAAAATTACCTAAGGCTGGCTAGTGATGCAACTAAGGAAGTCCGTTGAGCAAAGACATGGAAGGAGCCACAGATAGCTGAAGGAATAAGAAGTGGGAGAAGGCTTTCTTTTGCTGTATAAGTGAGAAAGGTGACAAGAAGGAAGGGATTGTTAGGATTAAAAAAGGGGAAGATTGGGTGGAGGATAATAGAGCAAAAGCAGAGATACTAAATGAATACTTTTGTTCCATCTTCACTAGGGAGAAGGAAGGACCAGTGCCTTCAGGAGGGAGAAGAGGAGCATGGAGGGAAGGGAACACCGATGTAGTGATAGAGGAGGATAGAGTGATGGAGGGGTTGCTGGCATTGAAGGTGGGCAAATCACCAGGTCTGGACACAGTACATCCAAGGGGTCAGGCATGGTACTGCAGAACTAGAGAACAGCACATGTAGTGTCACTCCCCAAAAGCGGTCCCAAGGATGACCCAGGGAAATGCAGACCAGTCAGTCTGACCTTAATTGTGGGCAAGCTCATGGAGACCATTCTAAACGAAAGATTGGTGGAATACCTAGAGGAGCATGGTCTTCAGGATGTGAGGCAGCATGGGTTCATGGGGGGGAGATTGTGTCAAACGAATCTGATTGACTTCTTTGACTGTGTCACTAAGACAGTAGACAAGGGACAAGCAGTAGACATCCTCTATTAGGAAGTTGGTGGATCTCGGGGATGGGGATAAGATGGTCAAATGGGTGGAAAACTGGCTGAGGGACAGAACCCAAAGGGTGGTGGTTGTTGGGGGAGAGTTATCTGGCACCAGAGGGATAACCAGAGGGGTCCCACAGGGCTCAGTGCTCAGGCTGGTGTTGTTCAGTGTCTTCATCAATGACATTGGGATGGCATTAAGGAAAAAATATGCCGATTTGTGGTTGACACCAAGCTCTGTGGAAGAGCGGACATAGCTGAAGGGATACAGGGCCGACAGGATGATCTGAAAAAGCTGGGGAGGTGGTCCAGGATCTGGTAGCTCATCTTCAATGCCAAGAAATGCAAAGTTTTGCATATTGGAGCCAAGAATCCCAGGACAGAGTACTACCTTGGTATCTACATCAGAGGAGGAGAAGAACCTGGGAGTGATGATCACTAGTGACCTGAAGCAGTCCACATAGTGCAAGAAAGGAGCAGCAAAGGCAAAAAAGATGCTGGGATGCATAGCTGGGGGATCAGTAGTAGGAGCAAGGAGATTGTACTGCCCTTGTACAGGTCTCTGGTTAGGCTACATCTAGAGTATGGAATTCAGTACTGGTGCCCACACCTCAAAAATTACATTAACCTGCTAGAGAAGGTACAGAGATGGGCTACAAAGATGACAGTGGGTCAGCAGGATAAGGCATATGAGGAGAGGTTGAGGGTACTGAACATGTACTCCCTGGAGGACAGGAGAGAGAGAGAGAGAAAGGGGACTTGATTTAGGCCTTCAAGTACATGAAAGGGATGAATAATGTGGATAAGGTGAGTCTTTTTAAGCTGTGTAGCAACCATAACACGAGTGGGCACAGTCTTAAACTGGAGGGCGGGAGGTTTAGGAGGGAGGTCAGGAAACACTTCTTCACAAAGAGGATGGTGGACACTTGGAATGAACTGCCAGTAGAGGTGATCTCAATAAAGACAGTGGGCAGCTTTAAGTAAGGCTGGGGTAGGCATAGGGGAAGGTGAGGATCATGGGTAGGGAGGATGGGAGGAGTAGGGAAGGGGGGCAGGGATAGTAGCTCAAGCTGTGGACCTGCAATATGAGCAGACTAGATAGACCAAATGGCCTTCTACTGCTGGCTTCTTCATATGTTCGTATGTATGTAGGAGTGGACAGTGATTTTCCTGTTTGGTACCAAGAGGCTTGACTGTCTCAGACCTGGCCACTCCCAAGCCAGACTGCAGGAAGGCACTTGTCCAAAAGCAGTAAGGAGGAAAGGATCATCAGGAGAAAGGCTAAAAAAGGTTTTGGACTGAAATTCCTATGGCATGCCCTGCTGTATGTGGGAAACAATTGAGGATTGCTGTGAAGATTGGCTCACGGAAGAGGCCAGGGCATCCACAAGTTGGCTGTGGGTTGGAAGAGGCTGTGGGTTGGAAGAATGAGGTTGGACCAGCTACCAGAGAAAAAGTATGCTGAGACAAAATTAAGTCATGGAAGGTGGGCCTCACTGTCTACTTGGACTCTGTCATTGTCACAGATAGAGAAGGCAATGAGACTGTGCATTCTGTCAGGATGACTTGTCCTGATGGAACCAAGAGGTACTGCCCCCACCTCCGGTGGTATTATGGATAAAAGTTCCTGGACATTCTAGCTTTGAAAAAGAAATTTGGCCATCAGAGATTGTAAGCCATGGTAGGCGGGCCACAGGATCAGTAGGCAATCAGCTGAAGAAACTCGAAAGACTGGTGTGCATCATCCCCCCGGGAGAACGAGGGATGTTCGAGGTTGCAGTTTATTCTTTTATTCAGCAGGTGCAGAACCAGAGTCAGAGGTGGTGGAAGACTTGGGTCCAAAGAAGTTGTCTACAGCAAAGAGATCCTGAAGAGGAGGCCCTGATTGGTGACAGAGGTGCTGCAGAAGAGTCAGCCTGCACGTCTGAACTGGTAGGGCCAAGTTTCTCTTATTTTTGTTTAAATGACTGTCACCTATGTTTGTCATGTGAATGCCATCCTAGTCCAGTGGGCTTGTTTCTGGACATTTTCCAGTGGGTTGAGTGCCCACATGCAGGAATTGTTTGGACTAGCTTTGTCACATTCCAGAGACATTCTTGACTGAGAATGCCCAGCACTAATGGACATTGCAACCTAGATGGACAATAAGGGTTTCCCCTTCCCCCACATTTCTATGTACTGTTTTGTACTGTTATGCTCTTTTTATAGAAAACCCTTTAAAAATGTTTTGGGATTGGACTGTAATTTTCTTTTGCAGGTTTTGTTTTACAGTTGTTCCTGGAAGAAGAAAAGAAGAAGAAGAAGAGGAATTTGGTGCTCAGCCAGAGCTCTTGTGGCTTTCCCTAGTCTTCTAAATGGTTCTAAAATGTTTTAACTAAGGAATGTTAGACATTTTTCATTTTCAGGTGTAAAGTATGTAGTACGAGTTTTGGGAAATATATAGCAATGCCTTGTGCATGTTCTAAAGCAATGTACAATGTAAAATGTGTAATGGTGTAGGCTGCCCCTTGAGTAGTATAGTGGCTAGATAGCTTTTCCCTAGTGGGCTAGGGGGTGTATAGGCTGGTGGCCCTGATCTGGATAGGGGTGGCCAGTCCTGTCTGGTCAGGGAGTGCTTCAGGAAGTCCATTTGGGCCACTATGGAGGGTTCCCAATCTAGTTTGTCAGAATTGCCGAAGCTGCTTCAGCATGTCTCCATATCCTTTGTAGTAACCTGCCTATACTATTCATAGGTAGGGAAGGGACTGATCACCCCTCTTTGAAGGGCCCCCAGGAGTGGATGGCCTGTGCTGCAGTCCAAAGTCCTTGTTGTGGACAGCAAGGTTGGCTGGTGGTGGTGAGTGTAACACCCGGGTTCCTCTGAGGTTACTAGAACCCCTTTAGAATAAGTTTAGTCAGGATTGGGCAGCAAAAGGGTGATATCCCTGTAAGGTCCCTTCAGGAATCCTCTGATCAGTCTCTGCTGAGCCATGACATACTGTTTAAAATTTAGAACTCTCACAGCAGCATAACCCCTTGCTCTCAGAGCTGCAGTTTAACTCAGTAGTCAGATAGAGAGAGTTTGAAGTTTGTGTAGAGCAGTTGGTGCCCTGCCAGCTGGCAGCCCAACTTCTAGAGGGGAACGCTCCTCTTGTTTTTCTTCACCCTAGTGTGTCAGTAAGCGGTCTGTGCACTAGGTCGTGGTGGCGACCGTCTGTTGCAGTGCCCCGAGGGGGTGAATTTCTTCATAAATGTGACATTCTGGATTGGTATAAGTGAGTAGCTGTCGGGGCAATTCCCATACTGTATTACTTCTCCTAAAGTGCTGCCCAGAATAGTCTGTGTGTTTTACAACAAAACTCTAGCCTTGTAAAAGTCATTTACCTGGTATTTCTGTCATTTGGAGTCCAGTACTTCAGAAAGCCCTACAGCCTGAGGCTCCTGTGTGTTACTTAAGTGACTTTCTAAGTGCATTACTGTGGGTGGGTTCTGTGGAAAAGGACCCCTGCAGTTCTGTGAGAAATGTTAGTTCTGTGGGAACATAACAAATGTTTAATGTGGGTACACTGGTGCCTAGCACAACAGTGCATTAAGCTGTTCAATGTGGATACACTGGTGCCTAGCACAAAGGTGCAACTGGAACAACTTCAGAGACTGCAGTACCTGAGAACCTGTGAATGTTGTAATTTCAGAGGAAGTCTGGCTTTGGCCTAATTTAGCTGACCATTCAATCCAGGTTGCAGAGGGACCCAATCTGCTTACATGATTTGGGGGTGGTAACTTTGTTCCCCCAGTTTTATGAAAGTTAATAATGGGAGGAAACAATGTGTAATGCCCCAAAGTGTGCCATTACAGAGAAAATATTGTAAGTAATAGAAAAGTGCCCTGTGCACTTGCAGCTTTGTAAAAAGATAGAATTTACAAGCAATGCAGGTCATAATAGCCTGGATGGAATGCTGTGCTAGGTGGCTCATGCACAGCATTCCAATCCAGCAGATCTAGAACCCTGGGAGGTTCAAGTTTAAACAATCATTCTACAAGAAAACAGTTGGAGACAGTGATTGCTAGGCAGAGGTTGAGGAGCCAGGACCCAGAGTCAGGGGACAGTTAGGGCTTACCTTTGTTTGGAGCTGTCCCTCTGGACTTGCTGTGGTCCTGTGCTACCCTCCTGCCCGAACTTCTCTGCTGCGGTAGTCCGTGGTCGGTGGTGCCATCGGGGCTGCGAAGATGGAAACACCGCTCCCGCCCGGGTTTAATGGGCTTAAAAGCCCTTCGTTTCTTTATTTTGCCCTGAGAGTGTTTTTTAAAAAAAAGTAATCTCAGTCCCACGCCGGCGGCAGAGAAGTGCCGCATCGCCGAGTCATGTTTGAGCCGTCAGAGGCCCCCGAGTCGTCCTCCCAACCGCCTGTACATTTTCCTCCCACTGCCAGCATCCCTTCCGCCTCCCAACAGGACTTCTACCCCAGTCAGGATGGCAGAGCGGTGAGTTGGCGGCAGCACGCGTTGTGCTGACCGCCAGTTTGTTGCAGGGGGGAACTGAACTGTTAATAGCGCATTAGGCGCTTGGAAAAGGCGGCTGAGCGCCACGAGGGCCATTGGTCGTTAGGACCCGTGAAAATTAATATTTATGTGGGAGCGGGATTAGCGACGCCCCAAAGGAGGGGCCAGCATATTAAGGCCATTCGAAGAGGCCTATGAATATTTATTAGGGGCGGAGAGGAGGCGGGCTTTCGCCAGTTGAGTGACAGCAGGCATTGGGAGCCTGCAGAATTTAAAGGGGCAACAGTGTTTAAAAGGGCAATTCTGGCCCAAAGTTTAAAGTGTGGCATCAGGCCCAATTTAAGGTGGGGCACCTGGCCCAATTTAAAGTAGGGCACCAGGCCCATGGTAAAGAGGGGCACCAGGCCCAGTATTTCGAGGGGCACCAGGCCCATTGTAAAGTGGGGCATCAGGCCCAATCTAAGGTAGAGCAAGCCAGCCTAGTGGTACTAAAGGGAGGCCCCGGCCTAGCGGAATAGGGCAAGCCAGCCTAGTGGTACTAAAGGAAGGCCCCGGCCTAGCGGAATAGGGCAAGCCAGCCTGGTGGTACTAAGGGGCCCGCCTGGCGGAATAGGGAAAGCCAGCCTAGTGGTACTAAAGGGAGGCTCCGGCCTAGCGGAATAGGGCAAGCCAGCCTAGTGGTACTAAAGGGAGGCCCCGGCCTAGCGGAATAGGGCAAGCCAGCCCAGTGGTACTAAAGGGAGGCCCCAGCCTAGTGGAATAAGGCAGGCTCAAGCTAACGTAGGGCTTCAGGCCCGAGGTAATGGTAGGGCATTAGGCCCGAGGTAAAGCCTGGTCTAAAGGGAGGCCCCAGCCACAGCGGACAGTAAGGGATCCTATCCCAGAAGTACCCTACCTATAGAAACAGGGGTTCATTTGAGAGTGTTCCAATTGCCTAAACTGTGAATTTACTGTGATTACTGTACTGCTTATGCTGAACAATTGCCCTAAGTACCTGAACTATTGTCCGGAGTACCTGAACTATTGCCCTAAGTACCTGAACTATTGGTCCAAGTACCTGAACTATTGCTCTAAGCACCTGGACATTGGCCCTTATCAGTAACAATTACCCCTGAAGTTATAATTTGCCCTCCCTGGCAAATTATTGTACTATTCCACAGTTCTTTGGGCATTCTTCAGTTATATGTTTACTACTGTACGAAGACAGTCTCAGTCTTCTACCACACTGCAGTCTCCTAGTGTGGTCTGTTACACCACGTGCTCAGAATCAGTCTCTACTCAGAAGAAGACATCCTTCCAGCATTCTTCACTCCAGGAAGATCCTCCATCAACTTATCCCGTCTGTTCGTGTCGTCCGCCGAAGTCGAAGTCCGTCATCAGTTGTACCAGTCGTACCCGCCGTTTTCTTGTTTTCACAGCTTGAAAGTACTTCTGCCGAAATGCATCACGACCGCCGTGCCAGTGCCGTTCCGTGTGGTTCCTGTTCCAGATGTCCCGAAGTTGGTCGCCCTCTACAGAAGAGAGAGAGTTCATCTTGGAGAACCTGTTCTGCGCCCCCACCTGGTCGTTCGCCGAAAGTCGAGTCCGTCGAAGCCCAGTCTGGGACGCATCCACCGTTTCTTTGTTTTGTGTTAGTTCTTGACCTGAGGATTGCAGATTCAACCATCATCTCTTCAGATTCCTATGGTTCCTGTTCCTGTCAGAGTTCCTTCCGATTCCAGCTGGCCCTTGGAGTGCTGCAGCATCAGTCGGATCGTGGTAGTCCTCCATTGGATTCATCGCCACGCAGATCTTGGTTTTTCTTCATCCTTGGCAACCCTAGAAGTGGGTTTTGGCGAGGAACCTCTTGCTTCAGTGTGTGTTATTTCAGGAACCAGTTGCTTTGGTTCTACATTCTGGCAGCCTCGGAGAGAGTGGGCTTTTGCCGAAGATATATGGTCTGTTTACTAAACCTCTCACCACCCCAGTGGCCTTATCTAGGTCCTTGCTGGGAATTGAGATTAGGGTTCCACAGTTCTGTTTTATTTCCTTGTAGCTACCAGCGAAGAACAGCAGTGCGCACGAAGACGACAGACATTTGGACTTTGTGAGAACTGGATGGTCATTGTAAAACCAAATATTGCATTGTGGGTAGTGAAGCACATCAGATTTCCGTCTATGTACTAGTTGCTCTTACAGGATACCGCTAAGGAATTTTAGATGTATAGTGGCAATAGGCCGTGGTGCACCTATAGAGAATAATAGTCTAGAGTTTAGACATTTTAGAGTTTAGTTGTTACTGTTTAGATATCCATAATGCTGTCCATACTCCTAATTGTTTTCGTGGTTGGTTATCATCTGCCCTATTGTTAACCGGGCATTCCCTAATCTTCTTGTGACTGTGTCTGTCTACCCCCTCTTTTGGTTGCAAATAAAACATCCGCTCTTTGGGCTTTAAAAACTACTAAGTCGACTCCTGCCTCTCCTTGTCCGGATAGCAGTTATCCTATCCGAAATATAATTCGGACCTCTGGTGCCCCGCTCATCTCTTTTCACCACCTTAGAGTAGAGCGCACTCACATAATTAACATCACCTTCTTGAGAGCACCACAAATGTGCTCCCACCGGGTCAGGATTGTATGCCCACAGGTAACTTTCAGGATCCGATGGGTCCATGGTCTGTGCTCTCTAAAAATGTACTTTGGGTCTGCCCATTACAATGTGTGTTCAAGAAGTCCTGGGTATCACTGCTGCCCTTGTGTTTTTCCATTTGCCCCAGAACAGGGGATGGAAGCTGGAAAAAAATTTTTCTTTGGTAACAAGTTGTGTACCTGCAAAAGGGTTCTGTGTGTGTACTCTGTGTTCTGTACCTGCAAAAGCTTTGGGGGCACATTTTCTGACTGACATCTGTGTCAGAATAAAGCCATTCAGTACAATCCCATTCCTGTCTTGGACATTCCATCTTTGTGTGACCTGTGAATTTTTGGGGCCCCCTCAAACATATGTGACACACTGTGGTCCAGATAACTCTCCCCCGTGCTCAGGTAAAATACAAATGTTTATTTTGTACCCCTCCCTCTGACCTCTTAGATGCCAGAGTCAGGTGTTGCCCTAATGCCAGGGGTAATACCTTTGTGTTTGTTGCTGTTGCCTTGCCTGTAAAGGGGGGGATTGGGGTTACAGGTTTATTTGCTGAAGTTTATTTCACAGGCATTGCATAAATAGTGGATATTCACTCTGGAATGATGCCAACAGTGTTGCCAGGCAATGAGTGGTGAAGTCACAAATGCCAGGCTGCACTGTTGGCACCATGAAAGAATGAATCAAAAGTTTTTTACGATTAACTTATGGAATTTCCTATGTATACTATGAGCAGATGGGTTATGCCAGTAGTGTTTTCACTGCTCAGTATATTAAAAAGACAAGTTTTTATTTTGGCTCCCCTTAGTATTACGTATGTGGAATGTTCACCATCTTAACCAGACTTAGTGTGGGAACCTTATCCCTATTGGTGGGTAGTAGAAGCAGCATACTTTTTCCTGCCGTAGCTAGGTTATGGCGATGTGTATTTTAATGATCCTAATTAGGGGAGGAAAGCAACTGTGAAAGGGCTGTAGTAGAAATAAAAGCTGCAGTGGAAATAACGTTTCCACTGCAGCTGGATAGCAATGCAAAATAACTATTTTTGTTTGCCAGTGATATTTATTAATCCCATGGTATACTTAGGGATTATCTGACGAGGTAGCTTCAGATATGCGTGTTATCTGGTTTGGAATGTTGCTGTTGCACAGTGGCAATAACAACATTTCAAACCAACTAGCATGCATATTTGAAGCTACCTCATTGGATAATCAATGTATACCTTGGGAGTTCCTACTTTTTTAGTGTGTGCCTCTTGCAGGTAAAACATGCTGTATAATTTAAATAGATTATCTGTTTACAGATTTTCTTTATTTCCCGCTTTATTAATGATGACAAGCAGAGTCATTACTTTTCTTGTCAAAGTGACAGCGCCACTGTTTGATGTGCTGCTCGCAGGGAGCCAGTTAGTGTGAAAAGCATGTGTTGTGGCTACAATGAAAATAACATAGTTACTGTGCAAATAACATGTTATTTGCACAGTGGTATGTCTCTAGTGAAAATAACAGCTTTTATCTTCCAAATTTATTTGCACTCCCATGGTATACATGGATTTATGCAGTAGGGGTGTACTGATAAAAACAAGATAAAAAGTGTTATCTGACCCGACATAGATTATCAGGAAATCGTGTTAGTTTTATTATCATGATTAATGGTATCCGGTCAATATCGCGCAACCGAAATAGAGCGGCACAATATAGCACACAGAAATCAGCGCCAAAATATATTAGTGTGAACACACTAACGCGCACGTCCTAAACAACGCATGTCAGCACTAATCCATAAAAAACCTGTGATACCAGTCCGTACCTAGATTGACGACTTTTGAGAATGGAAGTTTAGTTTGTCATCAGTCAGAAGGGTGGCAGTCTTGCATCCCTTGATGGGTTTCTTTTCAGAAAGGAACATACTGCTGCTAGCAAAACCTACTGGAAATGCTTGCAATATGATAAGGGACACTGTACTGCAAGGATACACCTCAAAGGGAACATTATCTTAAAACGCATTGGGGAACATAATCACGTCCCTAACCCTGCAACTGTTGCAACTAACGGCTATTGCTGGCATGAAAGACCACGATGCAACCCCTTGAGAGTCAACTCATCAAATTGTTGCATCGGGGATATCTGAGTTAACACCATCTGTGGCTTGCTAGCTTCCTGCTATACCACTGCTAAAACGTATAGTCAGGAGAAACAGGCGTGCCTCAGCCCAGCCACCCCCAGAGCCTTCAGATGTGCTATCATTAGTACTGCCACCAGAATATGCCATTACCAAAGGAAATGAGCAATTTCTAATGTTTGATTCTGGCGCTAGTGCTGACAGATTCTTAATTTTCTCTACAAGAAAGGATTTACAGCACTTAAAAATCGGACCATTGGTTTGCCGATGGTACCTTTAAATGTTGCCCTTCAATCTTCTCACAGTTATACACCATTCATGCTGTGAAATATAGCTCTGTCATCCCTCTTGTGTACATTCTTATGGCCAACTGCTCTGCTGCATCTTACAATAAAGTATTTGCTGAATTGAATCGCCTATGTGGGACACTGCAGCCTGAAACAATACTAATTGATTTCGAGCAGGCTGCCATAAAGGGATTCAAACTAGCTTTTCTGACTGCTAAAATGCGTGGTTGTTTTTTTCACCTATGTCAAGCGTTGTGGAGAAAAATACAGGATATACCCGCATTATGCCAACAATATACTACAGACCCTGATTTTGCATTACATGTACGATATATACCTGCCCTTGCTTACGTCCCACTTCAAGATGTCATATCAACATTTGATGAACTTTTGCAATATGACTTTTAGACCTCAAATGCAGAACTCATTTCGCCCTTGATTGACTATTTTGAAGACACCTGGTTAGGTAGGCCACTAGCCAGGGGTGAAAGACGGCGACCAATGTTTGCAACTGACATGTGGAACTGCAATGATGCTGTGCAACGGGATTTGCCCCGAACAATTAATTCTGTTGAGGTCTGGCATCGGAGTTTGAATGATTAATAAAGTTTTGCCAAATATAAGTTACCTTTTCTTCATTTTGCTTGGATTTGGGATTGGGGTGGGTCTGGGAAAGGATGGACTAGGCAGGGTTCACATGACGACTGAAGGTAGGAACTAAATATTGCATTCCCAGGGACAACTATAGATGAAACACTGACACGGTATGACTATGCAATCACTCCCTCAGTTCGCCAATTTGTTAGCACTCCACTCCACTCAGAATAAGAATAAGGTATGAGACACCATGCGAAATTGTATGACATTATGTAGCAACACTATTAATGCGAAGCACTGTTTTGTATGGGCTTACATTTACTGCGCTAATAATACCACGCTATTTTGACATTGACCCATGATTAATATCTTGAAGGTTAGTGTCATCACAATGGAGGACTGGCCCAATCAGAGAGCAGATTTCACATTACTAATGACATCACGATTGCCTAGTGCAGTACTGAAGCCAGCAGTTGAAATTAAAATGAAACAGTTCAATCTTTAAACAAACAGCAAGTTTAAAAGTTAGCACTAGTAAACTTATGAAACTGCTGCAAGTCCAGCCTCAGGATGGCAAGGGCACTGTATCTCAAGAAAAAATAGTCCTCCAGCTTGCAAAACCCAAAGCAGTTTTGGTCACAGATTAATAGTCTTCTCAAAGGCAATGCTTGTCCCCCTCCCCCAAGATATACTGTAAAATGCAAAATCAGCAAATTACCCTACCCTTGCAGCTGAAGCTTTTAACAAGTTCTTCACAGATCTGGCCTGGTTCAAGGATTCCTCTCAGGTTACCTCCCACCCCCTGGCCCAGCCCCATCTCCCACTAACTTCCACCCACTCCATAGGCCTGAGTTCCACGTTAGGCTTATCTCTTGCTGGGAAGTCTTTCTCCAGCTCCCGAGAATCAAGGCAGAGGGATCCGCTGGCCATGGTAAATTAGAGCCCAGACTACTCAGACTTGGAGCCCACATTTTTGCTGCCCACATCACCACTCTATTCAACATATCGCTACTGCATGTCAAGTTTCCAAATGACTGGAAGGTTGCCCATGTCATCCCCATACACAAAGGCGGCACTAGGGAACCAGCTGTAAACTATCGACCCATCCCTATATTATGTACCCTATGCAAAATACTAGAGCGGCTGATCTTCAGTCAGATCCAAGAGTATACTGAAGTACACTCTCTGGTTACTGCTGTCCAATATGGCTTTTGCAAGAACCAGGGGACTAACACTGCCCTAGTCCATTTGACAGCCAACATATTTGAGTCCCTGGAGTCTAAAAGAGCAACTGGTGCAGTCTTCACAGACTTGATTAAGGCCTTTGACTTGGTCAATCACAAGTTGCTCCTCCTCAAACTTAAAAAACTTGGGGTTGATAACCTGTCCTGCTCTTGGCTCACTAGTTACCTAACCGTCTGTAAGCAGCTTGTTAAGTGGAGAGGGTGCCTTTCCTCCCTACAAGATACCATGGATGGGGTCTCCCAGGGATCCATCCTTGGCTCCCTACTGTTTTCATTAATGACCTACCAGAGAACTGTGGCCGTGCCAGTATCATTCTCTATGCTGACGATACAGTGCTGTATAAAAGCCACTCTGACATCGTCTCAACTGAAAGGGACCTAAAAGCTGATTTCCACCAATTGGTATCATGGCTTCAGGCAAACAACTTGCTGCTAAATGTTAACAAAACCAATCATTCTTCAACTGGGAGCTCGTCTGTGCTGCTCGCATTAAACTGTGGAGGACCTCAGAGGAGCTTGTAAGTAGAGAATGCTGAAGGCTTACTCCAACCTATAAAAGGTATGCCATGGTTGCCTAATACAGGTGGAGGTGCTTGGCATTCTTTTATTTTGCTTTTAATATTATAATATTTATGAGACTTGTTAATTTTACCACAGATGAGCTTCTAACTAAGAATATACCTGGATCTTATTGGTGTTGGTTGCCCCCCTGTTTTCCTGTTTATTATTTTTTTCCCATTAGGTCATCCCTGAACTGGAACAGTGAGCTGCAAGACCATAATCAGACTGTGCTTTATTGGATGGTACAGCTGAAACTTGCGAGCTGGGAGCTCCGTACATGTTGCACTACAGTGAAGGGAAAAGAGTGCTGTGTTCCTGTGCTCCCATTGTGTCGTCGTGCAGGGGCACAAAACTTTGACTTTACCTTGTATGAGACAACAACCTCATTAATCTTCCCTATATTAAGTGCTTCCCTCAACATCCCTGTGGCTGTCTGTTTTTGCCTTCACTTTTGTGTGCTATGCAAGGGGAGTACATTTTATTTTCATCTTCATTTAGTCAGCTTTGGGTTTGGTTCCCTGCTGTTTGTATTCACTCTGCAAACCTCCGTTGCAAAAGGTTTTCTCCTTTTTTTTTTCCATTGTAAAAGTGTCTTTAAGCTGTGTCCTCAATAATCACCACTAATTACTTAACTTACTTACTTAATTGTTCCACCCACTTATCAGTGGCTTGGTGCATCTTCTCATTACACACCTGGACATTGTGCTACTTGCTAAGGCATGTGGTAAGTGCCCATAAAAGAGCAAACTGGCATTCTAGAGGTTAGATCCACAATTGCTCATGGCTGTGCTACTCAATGCCACTCTACGCTGCCTTTCACTACTACCCACTCGGTAAATACAACCCGGATCAGTGAGCTGGGGAGATGGTAAAAGTAGGAGCTGCTGGGCCGGCCCAGTGGCGCAGAGTGCTGAGGTGCTGGTGCCTTACCTTGAACCATGCTGGTGACCCGGATTCGGGAACGGACTCGGGACGCTGGGGGTCAACAGGGGAGTAGACGATTGAGCATCCGTAGGACTGCTCTCCTCTCCTGGGGTGGGTAGCAAGTTCACTTTGCTCTGCAGTGGCTCCCGGTGGAGACCGGGAGCACTGCAGGAGTGTCGTTGCAGAGGGAGGAACCAAGAAAACAGAAAAAAAAAGCCCAGGATTGGACGGATGACAGCAGCTGGCCTATCGGCACCCCTGAAGAACCTACCCTGGATGTTCCGCCCATTTCAGCAGTGCCCTGTGGCCGACCAAGTGAAGAGTGTGCTGGATTTCCACCACCGGTGCCTTTCCCCTCAGAGGAGGGGGACCCATCTGGCGAAGGGTTACGCCAGACTACCCCAGGGACCTGGCTGCAATGTGAGGTGTGGTGGGGTCCAGGAGGGGGACTAGTAGGAGGGCGTCGGAGACCTTGGCTGCCTGAAGGAGTGGTGGATCCTGGGAAATGTAGGGGTGGCAAAAAGAAATAATGCAAAAAAAAAAAAAGTAGGAGCTGCTATAGGAACTACAGCCGGCCAAAAGATCATAGTGCCGTTGTCAGTCTTAGTGTATGCATAGTGCTCCTGCTCTACCCTTCTGAGTATGCATTTGGCATTTGGTGTTTAGCTGAGTTAAAAAAAAAAGCTTTTCTGGAACCTAAGCTCACGATATTTCACTATGTATGCAAGTAATCAACGTTTTTTTTTTATAAATCGTGTCCTTAGGATTTTTCAGCAGAATTTTAAGACATAGGCTATGCTATATTGACTGGATTGCAATGCTTTATGCTGCGCTACTGTTTTGTTTTCTGTTAAAATTAAATATTGAGAAGCATTTTTATATCTTTTTATGTTTTCAAGCCCTTTTATCTATGTACTTTGAGAAGTTTGAATTTTTTTCTTGAAGTCCAACAGTTCTTATTTGCCCAGTTTAGTTACTAGCTAGTTCATTGTCTGTGTCTTTGCTCCTGTTACTCTTTACTCCACTTCCCCCTCACTTGTTATACAAGTGAGAAGAGTACTAGGGATTGTTTTTAAAACTGGGATCACAAAATTCTTGGTTCTTTTGCCTTTGCTCACCCTGCTTTACATTCACTATTTTTAGAGATGCAATGGAGTGTGCAGCAAGCTGGAGATAAAGGAGCTGTACATTATAAAATGTCGTACTCCTTCCCTGAATGAAAGAATAATCAAGGGCGAAGATAATCCGTCTTTGCTGGACAGTAGATTTTGGAGCTTTGGACTAAGATTCCTGTTTTTTTCTTATTTACTTGACTCTGGTGGTACTTTTCAGTGCAGCAGGACTTTCAGAATTTGGTATCTAAAAGAACTAACTGAATACATTTGGTGGACCAAGTGGACTAAATACATTCAGTAAATTAAATTTGAATTCCACCTTATAAAAACTGGATTAGAGGAAATTCTGACCAGCATCTGGGACTTCGTGATATTATCAGGGTGGACTAAAATCACAATAAGGAACTGATCCTTTTAAGGCCTCTGAAAGGGTCCTTCACGAATTATTGAGAAGGAGTGTTTTGTGTTCTTGTTCTTTTTCTTTTTTTAACAGTTACATTTTCAATCAATCAATCAATCAAGCTTTATTTTACCAGGCAAAACATCATTGAGAAAAACTCATTTACAACATGGACCTGGGCACACAGAAGACAAGGACACAGTGCAAACCAAAAAAAACAGTACAGTAATGGCGGAGCAAAATCAGTATAACATATACAATAATGGATGGGGAAGTGTGCTCAATGAGAAATTAATGGTTGCCCGAAGTGTGGGATGCTACATAAACCCCAAGGGCGAGGCCCGAGGGGTTCATTAAAGCATACCACACCAAGGGCGACCATTAATTTCTCATTTAAGCACACTTCCCCATCTTTTATTATTTATAATTGCTGGGCAGCAATTTTTTCCAGCCCTGAGTCTGAGACACACACACACACACACACACACACACTGACTCTCTCTCTCTCAGACACACACACACTCTGTCTCCCCGTTCATCTTTTTTTTTTTTACATTAATTTAATTATTGTGACAGTTTTTTTTTTTTAGGTTTGGGATGTTTAGCAGATTTGTGTACTGAGATTGCGATCATGATCTTCTTACCTGAAGAGGCAAGGTCGGAGCTGTTCTTCGCGGAGCGCGTACGAGGCATTACCGGCAGCTTTTATGTACTGGGGCTCTGAAATGGCCATTTAAGTTGTGAATGGCAGGATCAGCCAGATACAAATAGTTAAAAAACATTTAAAACAGGATTCACGGCATCACGCGCATGGTGTGGCAGGGAGTCGCCATGTTTCTGATGGTATTTAGCCCGCCCATTAGAAGCGTGGAGCCAATCGGAATGCGGCTCTTCATTTACTGACATGACGCATGTTTGCTGTTATAACCCGCGGGTTATAACGGCAAATTATAACTGGCTCAGTGTATTGAAAAAAATGCTGGCCAGTTATTATAATACAGTTAATTATTAATATAAGTGAAGCATGGCTTAGCATGAACAAATGTGCATAACTGAAAAGTGTACATATGTACATATAAAGTGCAGTTAAAAAAGGAATGAGGGAATCTGTAAGGAAGGAGGAAGGTAGGGAAAAAGGCCTAGGACAGATAAGTGCCACATAATGGTCAGGGAAAGATATCATACTACTAGTTTTATAGGGAAAATAATTTCCTGCAGTTGCAGGATTCTATAATGGATCGAGAGAAGACAGTTTTGAAGGTGGACAATTTCACCGGTGAGGCTCATTTGAGAATTTTTTGTATGTTGTTCCATAATGCAAGGAAGGAAGGAATGGCTTATAGAGGCTGCCCCAAAATGAGATCTGACTTTAGGAATGACCAGGGAGATATGAGAGAGGCTTCTGAGCATATAGCTACCAGGTGGACAGATGGGTAAGCAATCAGAGATATATTATGGAAGCTTCTTTATGACATTCTGTACATCCAAAAGACTGCATTTCTTTGCTGTCTGTAGCAGAGTGATGACCAACCCATTAGTCCATATTGTGAGCAGTGATGGGTAGAGTAGGGTGCACCCGTAATGAATCTTATCTCCCTGAGGTATAAGGTGTCAAGTTTTGACAAGGCTACATTAGCACCTTGGCCATATAGAATACCAGCATAATCCAGCAGTGGAAAGAATGTAGTCTGGACAAGTCCAGTTTTTGCTTCCATTGTAAGAAGGTGCTTTGTTAGAAAGAAAAGGCCAAGTCTCTGTTTAAGTGTTTTGTTGCATTCATCTATATGCTCAGAGAAGGACAGTTTGTTATCAATCCAGATACCCAGATATTTAAATTTTGTGACAAATTCAAGAGGCTCACCCAGGAGGGTAATAATCAGGAATACGTCACCCAGTTTATTGGTGCTTGATGGCTTAATGAAAGGAGAGAATAGCATTGCCTTGGTTTTTTTGGCATTTAAAAGTAGCTTTAGTGGGAGCAGGTTTTTCTGGGGATGGCTGAACTCAAGTTGCAGGTCCTGACAAGTTAATTCTGGGGAGGACCTAGCAATATACAGTACCGTGTCATCGGTGGATAAGTGTATATTAGCAGACTTTATCCCGGAATCAATATTGTTCATGTACATGGCAAACAGGAGAGGGCCCAGAATGGAACCCTGTGGAACGCCTCTTAGAAGGGTTCTTGAGGTGGAAAGATTTCCTTCAGCCTTTACCTTCTGAGGACGTCCAATCAGATAGCTATCAAACCATTTCAGTGCTGTATTATTCAGACCAAAATTGCGGATGATGTCCAGGAGCAAGCAGTGGGCCACTGTATCAAAAGCCTTGCTTAAGCCGGCCCGCTGGTGCATCGGTGGGATTTCCGCTTGCGACGCCGGCGACCCGGGTTCGGGAATGGACCTGGATCGTCGGAGGGCGGCTGGGGGAGAAGGATGGAGCATCCTATGGACTGCTCTCCTTCTCCAGGGAAGGTGGGTCGGTGATCGGTGGCACCAGTGACCCTGGGCGAGGCCTCGGGGTCACAGCCACTGACACTCAAATAGGACTTGGGGAGGCGGGCCAGACATCATTCGTCATTGCGCGTTCCGCCCCCAAAACGGAAAATGGACGGCTGTCGGCCGCCCTACATGAAGCACGCCATGGCTCAATTAGCCTCTCAGGCGGCCCTCCGAGCCTTAAAATAGTGTCTGCGGGGTGCTCCTCCCCGCTCCCTGTAGCCCCGTCCACGGGGGGTAAACCGCGGGGTATCGGAGGGCTCGAGGCCATTCTGGAGAAGGTGGAAGCTGCACGGGCTGATAGTCCCGGGCAGTCGGCGGCTAGGTGAGGAGGAAGAAAGCGTAAAAAAAAAAAGCCTTGCTTAGATCCAAGAACAAGGCACATACTTATTGCTTATTATCCAAGGCAGCTAGCCAGTTATTAGAAACTTTAACAAGGGCAGAGATCGTGCTATGGCAAGGCCTAAATCCAGATTGCACCGAGGTAAGTAGGTTGTTGGAATCGAGGTAGTTCCTTATTTGCGGGTTGACTAATTATGTTTGCTTGCACGCATGTGCAAGAAACATAGTGCGATGATCCAAAATGCAGTGCCATACAGTTGAAAGGGAGAGCACTGCTTGAGTGAGCAGTGCTCCCCCTCCCCACACACAGACACGCGTGTGCACGCACATTGCATGCTCATGCGCTCCTACCTCCCCCATGCACACACTGTATGGCTGATGGGAGGTACCCAATCCCCCGTCAGCTCTACTGCTCCCTCAATCTGTAAGTGGCCGACGGGGTGCCCAACTCGCCGGCTCTACTGTTACCCCCAGACTACATGCCATGCTGGGAGCCCACCCAGCATGGCAACAGGTCCTATTGCCGACGGTGGTGCCCAATCCCCCATCGGCTCCACTGCCCCCCAACAGCCTTCCAGCTGCCACGCTGGGAGCCCACCCCAGCGTGGCAAACATCCCGCGTAGTCCAAATAAAAAAAAAAAAAACTGAAAGAAAACCTTCCCTCGCTGCTGTCTTCACCCCCACCGAGCCCACCCACTGCGCACCTGCCTCCCCATACCCCACCTCACCCCATACTTACCTCCGGAGCTCGGTGCGACGATCTTCAGTGGACCAGGAACATGTCTGCACTCTTCAAAGCCGACCACAAGCTGAGGAAATGCCGGTAAGCTGTATAATGTAATGAATAGGGATTTTTCAACTTTGCTGCATATCTCAGGCATTTTTTGGAATTTTGGCACCAAATTTTCAACATGGGGTTTTGGGACCTCTCCTCATGAATTCTGTCACTGTCATGGCAATGATCGGGCCCAAAGGGTGATTTCGCGGTCATTGCGTGAAGTCACCTTTCGGGACAGATTAGCCAAATGACAGTGCCAGCGTTCATAAGGTGGGCTCTCAAAAAGCCTATGTTGAAAATTTGGTGAAAAATTCCTAAAATGACTGTTTTATTTACGTGCATTGCTCGTTCCTATGCACACCGTAGGTTCACGAATTTTCAATATTTTCCTCGAGTTTTCAACATTGCCATTTGACCACACTTCCTTATAGGTAGTACAGCTTTCATTTCACATCTCACCTGAAATGTGTTTCCGCGCACGTAGCGCACAATGGTGCAGTCGGTGTGCAAAATCAATGTTCAGGACACATTAAGAAAATCATAGTGACACTGTTCATGAGCAGAAGTGTTAAAATGGCTATGTTAAAAATTTGGTGAAAAAATTCCCAAAAATGACTATTTTACGAGCATGCGTTGCGCTGTTCCTACGCATGCTTGTAAGGTTGCGAATTTTCAATATTTTCACTCCAGATTTTCAACACTGTCATTTTACCACACCTCCTTATGAGCAGTACAGCTGTCATTTCTCACTTCTCACCCAAAATGTGTTTCTGCCCATGTAGCGCATAATGGATCTGTCAGTGTGCGAACTCAATGTATGGAACACATTAAGAAATTCACAGTCACACTGTTCATGAGCAGAAGTGTTAAAATGGCTATGTTAAAAATTTGGTGAAAAAATTCCCAAAATGACTATTTTACTGGCGTTTGTTGTGCTGTTCCTATGCATCGCTCATAAGTTTGCAAATTTTCAATATTTTCATCCAGATTTTCAACACTGCCATTTTACCACACCTCCTTATGAGCAGTACAGCTGTCATTTCTCACTTCTCACCCAAAATGTGTTTCTGCCCATGTAGCGCATAATGGATCTGTCAGTGTGCGAACTCAATGTATGGGACACATTAAGAAAATCACAGTGACACTGTTCATGAGCAGAAGTGTTAAAATGGCTATGTTAAAAATTTGGTGAAAAAATTCTTAAAAATTACTGTGTTATGAGTGAGCATTGCGCAGTTTCCACGCACCCTCGTAAGTTCATGCATTTGTAATATTTTCAGTCCAGATTTTCACCAGTGGCATTTTTCAACACTTCCTTATGAACAGTACAGCTGTCACTTTTCACAATATGGACGAAATGTGTTTTCACACTTTCAGCACAGAAATGCGTGGTCGCTATGAGAAATCATTGTTCAGGACAGATAAAGAAAATCACAGTGACACTGTTCATGACCAGAGGTCCCAAAATGCCTGTGTTGACAATCTGTTGTAAACAATTCCCAAACTAATTACATTACGGGTGCACATTGCACAGTTTGTACGCATGCTAGTGACTTCACCAGTTTTTTTTATATTTTCACTGCAGATTTTCAACATTGCCATTTTTTACACCTCCCCATGAACAGTACAGCTGTCATTTTTCACAGCCTGTTCAGAATGTGTTTTTGCACCTGTGTTGACAAATGCCGTAGTCGCTGTGCAAAAGCAGCTTTCGGCTAACAAACTGATATTGCCACTGTTCATGAGGTGGGGTCACAAAAAACCCATGTTGGAAATTTGGAGTGAAAATACCAATGAATACCTGAGGTGTTAGGGTTTCCGACCATAACACCCCACCCTGTAGAGAATGACAGGCATCAGGGCTGTGACTTGGGATTATCACCTGCAATGCTCATACCATTCCACCCACACCCACACCCTGCAGCCACTAAGAGGCATTGAGTTGTGCCTTGGACTCTTCGGCCTCAAAGTTCACCCCATTCTCCTATACCGCACCCATCTCACAATATTTCCTGATGGAATGGGGTGTGCATAAGGGCCAAAGACCCCAAGGCACACCGTGACACTTGGTGTCTACACGGTAGGGTGTGGTGAAATGGCGTGGCCATTATGCCTGATGACCCAAAGGCACACCCAATGCCTGTCACTATCTGCAGGGTGGTGATGGGGTTGGCTTCAGTTCAATACTTCACTGCCATTCCTATTATGCAGCTCTGTAACTCCTACGCTACCAATGCCAATGCCAGCAAGCAAACATTCAGCATTGACAAATGCTTGTTTTTCTAATAGCTTAGAGAGTGTTGGAAGCAGAGAGATAGGCCTATGGTTGCTAAGATCATTAGGATCTCCTGATTTAAATAGGGGAATGGTGTTAGTGGTTTTCCAAATAGAAGGAAGGGAAGCCTGAGAGAGAGACAAATTAAACAGGTGGGTAATTGGAACAGCCAGAGAGTGATATGCTATTTTAAAAAAAATACTGTTCTAGGAGATCTGCGCCAGCACTTTTCCTTGTGTCAAGCTGCAGGAGTAAGTCATCTACTTGTTTTAGTGTGACAGGGCTGAAGGAGAAAGCTGTTTGGCCCTCAGGAAGGGGATGAGCGACCAAGTCTGAGTCCTTATCAAGTAATTGGTCTCGAAGGTTGTTGGCTGGAGATGAGTTGAAGGCCAGCCCTGCCATGACAAAATGTTTATTAAATAGATTTAAGATCTCGAGTTCATCAGAAATGGTAGAACTTCCAGATGTGATTTTTGTAGGAAAAGAGTTTGCCGATCTATGACCCTCTACCTCTCTTAGTGTTTTCCAGAATAGTGAAGAGCATTTAGTAGAAGTATTCAGTTTGTTGTTGTAATAACTCATTTTGGCAGCCCTGGTATGCTTAGTGCAGTGATTTCTGGCCACTCTAAAGGCTGTCCAATCAGAAAGGAGTTTAGTCATCCAAGCTTTTTTCCATAGGACATCCCTGTGGAGTAATTCGGACTTAAGTTTGGGAGAGAACCATGGGCATGACATTTTTTTTGTTTGTATTTTCACTGGGGGGGGGGCATGATGATTTATAGTATCTTGGAGGATGTTCTGAAACAGATCAAAGGCTTCATTGATGGTAGGAGCAAGGTAAAAGCTTTGCCAGCAGGAGTGCTCCAGATCAGATAAGAAGGCATGGAGGTCAAGGTTATGATGGCTCCTTTTGAAAATATATCTAGAATGCGAGATTGGCTTTGGTAGGGACCTGACACATGCAATAGCACAATGGTCACTAAGGTCATTAAAGAAAACACCTGAGTGAGTTACCAGGTGCAGATTATTTACCAGTATAATGTCCAGGAGGGAGCTGTTTGTAGCATTTTTCTTGTTTGGACGTGTGGATTCCATAATTATTTGAGTCAGTCCAAAGGCATCACAGACTTAAGTGGTTTAGAACAAGTGGTTAGCCAGTCAAGGTTAAGGTCACCCATGACTATAACTTCTAAAGGGGAGCCATCAAGTATTTGGCTTAGGTGATTTATTATTTTGTGCCCAGCTGCGGGGGTCTATAACACCCTATCACAAGAAGTGACTGCGAAGTCGAAGTTTGAACGTTCAGTATAAGGCATTCGAACTCCTTAGGTATGGTTGTGGAGTTAATGGTAGTCACAGGGAATCTATACTGTACATAGATGGCTACCCCACCCCCTCTGGCCTGCCTGTCAGTTCTGAAAACCTTGTAGGAAGGAATGTTGATTTCAAAGTCCTGCACAGTAGGTTTTCACCAAGATTCGTTACCACCAGTACATCTGGAATGGCATGACTTAGTCAGTTTTGTATAGAATCGAATTTCTTTGTTAGGCTGCAAGTGTTAACATGGAGCAGGCTCATCCCTTTTAGGTTAGCCAGTTCGGACGGTGAAGCGATGGGGGCTGGAGGGCCTGGATTTACTTCAGTGTCACCTGAGCAGAGCAGTAAGATCATGAACATCTTTTTTAAGGCATTTAGTAGCAGCCTCAGTAGCCTGAGGCATCCCCTTTTCTGTTGATGCTTATAGAGAGTTTCTGATTTGGAAGGGCAGGTTATTGAGGTCCCTAGTGAAGCAAGCAGGAGCACCCGAGTCTTGAAGGTAAGGGACAGACGAGTGTAGATAGCAGGTAAGACTGGCAGAAAGTTCTGCCTGATTCCCATTTCTGCAGGTTAAGAGGGAGTTCAGGACTACAGAGAAAGTTTACGCCGTGAGGGCTGTCCATGATGCACCACATATAATGAGATGCGACTGGTTGTTTGGGGTTGGTGTGGAGGCTAAGGCATAGGAAGAGCATGCCAGCAAGCTGGCAGTAGAAGAAAATATGTGGTGTCATATTAGATCTGTGTTTGCTATAGTTCATGCACTATTCAGTTCAGATCCTGCAGGAGCCATGGCAGGCAACTATCCTAAGTGCCTTCACCAATAGGAGTGTCCCTGTGGCTGGGGGCAGGGACGAGGTGTATTTAATAATGGTGGAGGGAGGGGAAGGGTGGGAAGGCGGGACAAAAATCCCCTGGTCGAGCACCAGGGAGTAGGCTAAGAAACCGTGGAATTCGGTCCCTGGAGGGCAGCTACTGGAGCCAAAGAAAAGCTGTAGGTTTTCAGTCCATGGAGTGCGATGAATGTCAGTGGGGCAGTCCATGCCCAATCAGAGCAGGGCCATATGTAGAACAGCCAATAGCAGCTTTCTGCTGTAGATCAGTGCCCAATAGGAACTCCAGGTTTGAAGCCGGGAACATGGCCGTACCTGGAGGCTGGGATGCTTGATGTTGCTGCGGGCAGGGAGGTCTCGAGATGCGGCCAGCAAGGCGGCTTCTACTGCTACAGGTCACCAGCTAATGAGGCACTTTGGGAGCCCCCTCTGGGAAAAGCCTGGTGAATAAGAAGAACAACAGGATATTTAGGGAGGCTCAGACAAAGGTAGCCTAAATCGGAGGGTGAGAAGCTAAAAAAACACACTTAAAATGCACAGCAAGTTAGTTAGGCTTGGGGGCCAGGGTGAAAGGTTTAGCGCAATGGGGGTAATTTAACAGAATAGTTTTGCCAGATGGGGTCATTTAGACTCGGTGCCAGCCCAAGGTCACAATTCAAAAACTGAGTTTGGCACCAAAAGGAAGAAAAAGGCTACTGGCCACTGCCGACAGGCAAAAAAACCAACAAACTGAGCAATAAGCTAGACTTAGAACAGGGTGTTACAAATAATTTGGGGAAGCTAAAGGAACACGGGGTGGGGTGGGGGCACAATTTCCCAGTGTCTAGTCTGGGAGCTTAGCAAATGCTGCACAATTTGGAAGGCTCAGAGCTAAACCCAGAGTACAGCAGTGAACTTTTTAAAAAAGAAGCTTAAACTGTAGACTTTCACTATTTCAGCACAATTTCTGGAAGGACTTAAACACTATACAGCAATAAATCAGACATTTCCCAAAAGAGCGTAAGCACTGTGAAAACAAAATCATAGACAGTGCAATAAAAACCCACAAGTAGCGTACTGCGCCAGCAATGTACATAAATATAAGGTGCACTTAACATCTACAGTTTTGTCTAGGTCCTCAGTTAGCTCCTTAGAGTGAGCTTTTGGCTTGCCGAAAATCCTCAGGTCAAGTGCTAGGGAGTAGGCTAAGAAACCATGGAATCAGCCAGCCCGGTGACGCTGAGGGTTGAGGCGCTGTACACCACATCTCACTCCACACTGGTGACCTGGGTTTGGAAATGTGCCCGGGCCATCAGGGGTTGGTCGGGGAGGGAAAGGATTGAGCATCCGTGGGACTGCTCGCCTTTCCCTGGGGAGGAACTGGGGTACCCATTGCACTGCAGTGGCCCCCGATGGAAACCTAGGGCACTACAGGAGCGGGGTATATGTGGGATGAAGTGCAGCGGATGTCAGCATGTTGTGCCTTGACATCATTGCACATCCGCACTTCTCGGCGAAATAAAATACAGGGAGGAAAATGGCAGATGACCGAGGCAGCTTGATGGCCACACTTCAGCAACCAGGGGGCCTGTTGTGGAATCGCACTACAGTATTGATTCATGGCCCAGTGTGTGGAAAATGGGGGAGTCCCCCCTGCTGGTATGGTGCTTTGCCAGCTGGTGGTATGTGATCGGGGATGAAGGCGGCAGCTGGAGGTAGGCAGGTTGGGCTGCTGGAGTGTAAATAATGATATGATTAAAAAAAAGAAGCCATGGAATCTGGTCCCCAGAGGGCAGCTACTGGAGCCAAAGAAAAGTCATAAGTTTTGGTTCCTGGAGGGCTATGAGAGTCAATGGGGTGGTCTGTGCCCAATCACAGCAGGGTCGTAGGTAGAATAGCCAATAGCAGCTTTCTGTCATAGATCAGTGCCCAATAGGAACTCTGGATTTGAAGCTGTGAAAGTGGCTGTACCTGGAGGCTGGAATGCTTGCTGTTGCTGCAGGCAGGGAGGTCTTCAGATGTGGCCAGTGAGGCGGCTTCTACCACTGCAGGTCATCGGCCAATGAGGTGCTTCAAAAGCCAGCTCCAGGCACAGCCTGGAGACTGGGATGCTTGCTGTTGATGCAGGCAGGGGGGTCTCAAGATTCGGCCGGTGAGGTGGCTTCTACTGCTGCGGGTCACCGGCCAATGAGGCACTTTAGGAGCCTGCTCGGGGCAGAGCCTGGAGGCTGGGATGCTTGCTGTTGCTGCGGGCAGGGAGGTCTCAAGATGCAGCAGGCGAGGTGGCTTCTACCACTGCAGGTTGCTGGCCATGGAGGCACTTCGGGAGCCTGCTCTACTGTGCATTCTGTATTCTTTAGTTAGGCACTGAATCTCCGGACAACAGATTTATTTATAGGATATTTATATTTATTACCTCTGACACTAAGCACATTAAGGAAAGTATTACCTACTCTTGTTATTTAACTGATTAACTGCTTATAGGAAAATGGGAGGTTGGATCTGTTTTGTGTTTTCTGCTTTTTTAAATTGCTAGTAGAGAACCTATTTATTAAGATTATTGTGTCTTATTGTCGACACCTCTGATTAATTAGGGATAATTATATAACAGCTTAGCTTGGAAATGTTCCTTTATAGTTTTATAACCATGTTTACCAGAAGTGGGAAGGAAGTTAGTAAAGGGAAAGAATGCTCTATGAATAAGGACAGTAAGGCAAATAATAATCTTAGAGTTAATAAGAAATCCAAGAAATTTAAAAATGGCAGTGTGTTCTCACAGGAATTAGTTATTACTTCTTCCATCCCAACCTTCCTAACTGGTCTGCTAGAGCTTCCAGATTAACACATTATTTACAAGAGGAAGTTTCTATTGATAAAAGGGAAAGCTAGTATTCTACAAGTAATGCACCTATTTTGGGTGCTTCTTGCTCCCCTAATTTAGATGAAGTTTTCACTGAAACCACCAATGCATTACATAAGGAAGGCGGGGAATTAGTGGAGGGAGAGAAAATTGAACATGAGCAGGATCTCTCTAGGATGAATCAGGTACTCCCCCGAACAAAATTAAGATTGGGGAATTTGATAGAACTGTCCAAGCTAAAATAGCTGATTACTTTGTATTAAAAAACCAAAACAATCTCTTGAAGATGTGATTGAATATTCTACAGTTCCAACTGGAATCTGTGGGGAGAAGATGACTTATACAAATCATCCCTCGACTAATTCCATTTTAAAACCTGGAGAAAATGATGCTAAGGATGCTGATATCTTTCTCTACCCTTCTAGACTGGATCTATTTTATTTATTTATTTCAGGGATCAGAAATACCTTTGAGTCAAAAGACTCCTTTACAAAGGCTCCACGTCATGTATAATAGTTACAGAGAAACAAAAAACAGTTAGAGTAGAATAAAGCAATATAGGAAATGTTACAGACTTATTCACCTGGATCCTTTAGCCCAATGAACCCAACAGATGAATTGAATGATACACTCCCCCTTCAGGAGGAGTTGGACATTTTAGCTGGGCCCCCAAATAAGGTATTTATAAACTAGATAAGAAAGTTAACAAAACTGAGTTGGATCCTGAGTTCTTAGCATAATGCCCAGACACAACTTCTAAATATACCATCAAAGCCTTAGCTCATCCCATCATGTCTAATATAGTGCTTTTGGAAGCTTGCTCTGGAATTAAACATTGTACTGAGAACTTAATTACCTTATTCTCTGAAACGTTTATGTTGGAGCAGAACATTGCTAACTTGGCCCAAGAGATTTATGATAAGGAAATAAATAAACCAAAAAATACTAATAATCTTTCCTTTTCTACTATAGTAATCCCTGATTCTCCAGCACCTAGTAACAGGAATAAGCAAGTCCCTTCAGAAAAACCTAAGGAAAAAAGACTAAGGCTAAAGTCAGGAGAAAAAGAACAAGAAAAGACAAAGTATGTGGTTTAAATATTGAACCAAATTTGATAGAGCCTACAAAGCCAGAGTCCCTCAGCTCCTCTTAATTATATAAAATGGTAAACTCAGTTACCGAGCTGGTAAGAAGTGTAACTCTGGCAGTAAAACCTGAGGCCCAGATTGCTGATGCTTTGGCCCCTTCAGAACAAGAGGCCCTTAGTAAAACAGAAGCCGTAAAGAACTTGGTTGATAAGTCCTCTGTTACTTCTACCCCGCCCCAGTTTTAACTGAACCACCAAAGGTGTCTGATTTAGAAGGGGTACATACAAAGGCTCTAAGATGCTGGTTCGACAACTAAGTTTTCGACCGCCATCACAGCAACGGATTTATGTCAACCGCAACTTGTGGTTGACATAAATCTGACTTGAGACCTGGGCTGTTTTTTCATCAGGGGGCTTTGCCCCCTGAACCCCCATGTGGGGGGCTCTGCCCCCGCACTCCTGATCTCTAGGATTCTAACTCTGAGCCGGAGTTGGATCGGGGAGGGGGTGCAGGACCGGAAGAGAGAGTGCCAGGGTCTCGAGCAGTCTATTACAGCTAAAACTTTGATGTTGTTGGCATCAATGTTTTCGCTGTAATAGTGTCATTGTCCTGGGCGCATGCCCTAACAAACCCTGTCTGTTCATCTCCTCCTTATCAACTCATTACCATGGGTAAAATAAGTGGTTTTTTAAAACAGATAATATATACATGAAATCCTATGAAACCACTGAGACACTTATGGATTTAGTAACGCATTTGTTCAGAGCTGAGCTAGAGCTCCCAATGGCTGCTAGTTCAGTTATCTTTGTTCACAGAGACAGGACGAACCCTTCTCACCCTGAATATGTAATGGTAGCTAATATGGAAATTGCTAAAACTATTTGGGCTAAACAACTATCTCTAACTGCATTGGGACTTACCATATTTTCTCCAGTGACATGGTCCACAGTATGGAAATATGCCCATGGGGGTACTAAGACCTGTAAGTTGCTCTCTCTTGAAAACTTCTTTTCTATTTTAATATCTCTTAGTTAGAATTGTGAGCCCATGTACCATCCTAATGTGATATCTATATTTGGGATTGATCCTTTGGAGGGGGAAAATGAGACAAACCTGGCGTCATTTGTTGGAGTAATCCTAGCCTCTATTATTAAAAATGAAATTTCTCTTTCTGATCTGGGCAGGTTGAAAGGGTTCACCCTAAGTCTAATAGATCTCAGACAGATTGTTGAATATGTTCACTGGATTTGTTTTCTCTCTTGCTTAAAAATAGTAATAGATTTAATAGGGTTGATATCCATTTGGTTTCATTCTCTGATTTGGATAAAGTGACTAATTCTATAAAGAAGATAATAAATGCTACATGACTAACAAATTATTCTAGTTTACCAGATAGTTCTAGTTCTGCTCTCACTATGCCATCATTTTAGGGAAACTCTCCTAATGCGCTTAGCTAGAACATTGCGGGTTTGGGGACTAAGCTGGTGGACCCTCAATGGCTTGCTTTTGTTACAAAATATGAGGTTTTAGCTTTTCAGGAGACATGGGCCTCTTCTCAAACCTTTATTAATTGCTATAAATCTTTTTATATACCAGCTATGAAGGCAAAATATCATGGTAGACTTAAAGGGGACTTTTGATCCTAATAAAAATTAGGGAGGAGCTGAAGGTAGTGGAAAAACTGACTCCCACTCAGGAGTTTATTCTTACAGTTATTATGTGGGATTCCTTACTTGTACTCTTGGTGAATGTTTGTAACCCCCTAATTTTCATCTTAACTCAAATTATGATGTTTGATCTAAACTGACAACGGAATTAGACTCTGTGTATTCACAGTTCCAACTTGCTATGACCATTTTAGTGGGGGATTTTAACTCAAGAATTGTGCAATTTGATAATTTACCCCTTTTACAGGACCAGTTCTATATGGGAAATTTAGTCCCTAGAAATTCTTCTGCTAAAATATTAAATGATTTAGGAAAGTGCTTCCAGGATTTTATTATAAGTAATAATTTACTAATATTAAATGGAAGGGGGGCAGGTGATCCCAAAGGTGTTTGTACCTTTTTCTCCTTGGGAGGACAAAGTGTGATTCATTTTGTCTTATGCTCTCCACATTGTTATGACCAACTTAAGAATTGTATGGTAGTTATGAGACCCAAAAGTGATCAAGCTGCTATACTGTTTGCTGTTATAACAATAGATAGGCTCTCTCATTCAGTCAACTTAATTCAAACTTCTGCTCTATTGGCTTTAACTGGCAAAGCTAAACTGACTCAACATCAAAACTTGGTACAGTGTTGCAAATTAAATCTATTCCCCTCCTTTCTCATCGCTATTTACATTTGTTCAAAATAAAGTTAATGCTCTGTTCATAAATGAACAATTAAAGATTTGTTACCTTCAAATTAATCAAAAAATATATTCTGTAGATAATAATATGGTGCTCTCCAATACCTGGCTTGATGTATATTGTACAAGGGAAAAACATAAGCTAGGGAAATTAGTTAGATCTGTAAGAAATCACCCCTCTAAAGTTAATTTCACTAAACTAAATATAGCTTGTAAAGCTTATAAAAAGTTTATAGTTCAAAAGAAAGCTGTCTTTGCTCTCAAATGGTGGAAGTGCATGTATCAGGCCATAAATACTAAAGTCATTAAGTCCTTTAGGAGGCTGGTAGCAAAAGGTACAGCCTTATAATCACCTTCCCTTCCATCCTATGTTCCGAAAGAGACGTGGGTCATGCATTATAAATCTCTTTTTAATAGTGAGCCTCCAGGCTCGCTAAATAATATCCCCCCGTCTGGCTCTCTTCTGTTAGTTTCCAATCTTTGATTATTACCTTAGATGATGTAGAAAGAGCCATACTCCATCTTACTAATAACAAGGCACCTGGCCCAGACACTATTTCTGGTGAAATTTATAAGGCCCACTTGAATTTTTGGGTATCTTTTCTTACTAATTTTTTCAATACATGTCTTCAAGAAGCCTTTGTTCTGCCATCGTGGCTAAAAAATGTAATTGTTCCTATACATAAAAAGGGTTCTTACCAACTTCCATCTAACTATAGACCTATGAGTCTATTAGATATCAGTGGTAAGATATTTATGAGAATTCTACTAGGTAAACTTCAAGACTGGGAAGGTATGGATTCACCATTATCAATATTTCAAGCAGGTTTTCATCAAGGTTTTTCGACAACTAATAATATATTTATTTTAGTACATCTTTTGGAAAAATATAAACTATATAGGCATGTAAAACGTTATGCTCTTTTTATAGATGTTTCCACAGCTTTTGACTCCATTGTCAGGAAAAAACTTTGGGATACACTTTTGGAAAGAGGACTTCCTTTAAATTTATTAGCCCCAATATATCTGTTACACACAAACGCCATTACAGCTATAAGATATGACAATAAGGGAAATTTATTAGAATATTTTAATGTCTCTCAGAGTGTGAAATAGGGATGCTTGTTGGCCCCATTGCTATTTAGTATTTATATTGCTTACCTCCTAAATTTTGACACATCTCTAGCTTTAGATTCTCCTAGGATTATACATAATAACATACATATATTAGCCTACACAGATGACTTGCTCTTTCTTTCACTCTCCACTGTTGGTCTTCAGAGGAAATTAAAATTCTGAAATCCAAGAGTGATCATTTAGCATTGAAAATTAATAAAAAAAAAACTAAAATCATGTGTTTTGAATCTCAGAGTTTTTGTACTTTCTCACCCAAGATACACATAGATACACAGAAATGTGACGGCAGAAAAAGACCACACGGCCTATCGAGTCTGCCCGAGACCCCCACTTTTATACATCAGCCTTAATGCCCAAGCCCTTATGTCTGTCCCATGCCCTCTTGAATCCCTCCACCATTTTGGCTCCCTCGACCTCTACCTCTACCACTACCTCTTCTGGTAGCTTGATCCAGGCCTCCACCACCCTCACCGTGAAGAACTTCCCCCTGATGTTACCTTTGTATTTCCCACCTTCCAGTTTGAGGCTATGTCCTCTTATATTCGCTCCCCTCTTCATTTTAAACAAGCTCCCACCCTCCACCCTATATATTCCCTTCAAATACTTATACATCTCAATCATGTCCCCCCCCTCCCTCCTAGTCTCCAGAGGGTACAGATTTAGCTGTCTCCATCTTTGCTCATAAGGTACCTCATGCATCCTCTGCACCATTTTGGTTGCCCTTCTCTGGACCCTTTCCATCATCTCAATATCCCTGCTCAGGTGAGGCCTCCAGAATTGCACCCCATACTCCAGATGTGGCCTTGCCATGGTTCTGTACAATGGCATCAGCACCTCCCACTTCCTGCTAGTAAAGCACCTCGCAATGCAGGCCACATACCATTTGCCTTGCCCACCACCTTACTGCACTGGTTCCCCACCTTAAGATCGCTTGATACCATAATCCCTAGGTCCCTTTCTGTTTCCTTTTCCTTGATCACCCACCCTAAGGGAGTAAGTTTCCCTCTTGTTTTTCCTCCCCAGGTGCATCACTGAATACTTTTGTGCATTAAATTTTAGTTGACAGGTCTCTGACCATTGTTCCAGCCTCTCCAGGTCTGGCGTCATGGCCTCCACTCCCCCTTGTGAATCCACCCTATTGCAGACCTTTGTATCATCTGCGAATAGGCACACCTGCCCTTCCAGACCCTCTGCTAGGTCACTAACATAGATGTTTAAAAGTAGTGGTCCTAGCACTGACCCCTGCAGCACCCCACTTGTCACTGCCTGTTTCCTGGAATGTGTCCCATTTACCACCACCACCACTTGACTCCTTCCCTTCAGCCAATTTTCTACCCACCTGGTGGTCCTCTGGCCCACTCCCAGTCTGTCCAGCTTATATAACAGCCTCCTATGTGGAACAGTGTCAAAGGCCTTACTGAAATCCAAATAGGCCACTGCTCCCCGTGGTCCACTATCTGCATCACCTCGTCGAAAAACGCTATCAGGTTAGTCTGGCAGGACCTACCCTTAGCGAAGCCATGCTGCCTTTTGTTCTGCATGCCATTTATCTCCAGGTATTCCACCAGTCTAGATTTCAGTAATGTTTCCATTACCTTCCCCACCACTGAGGTGAGACTGACAGGGTGGTAGTTTTTGACATCGTCCTTCCTTCCTCCCTTGTATAGTGCAACTACCTTCACCTTCTTCCAGTCCATTGGCATGACGCCTGTGTCCAAGGTCAAGTTAAATAGCCTTGCCAGATGAGGCACCAGCTCCTCTCTAAGCTCCTTAATGCCCTTGGGTGCATAAAATTGGGCCCCATTGCCTTGTTTACCCTAAGTCTACCCAGTTTTTCCCTTGCACTGTCAGCTGTGAATTCCATTGAATCCAACTGCCTGTGACTTTCTCCCTTCCCTTCCCATTCTGTCCCTTTTCCTTCACCCTCCTTCATGAAGATTGACCCAAAGTAGTCATTTAAAGCCTCCACTTTTTCATAATCCCCTTCCAGTATTGTTCCACTTTCCCTCTTAACCTTCCAATTCCTTGCTGTGCCCTCCTTCTGTCACTTACGTACCTAAAGAAGGTTTTATCCCCTATCCTTGCCTTCTTGGCTCTCCTCTCCTCAGGGTCCTCCTTTGTCCTCCTTATATTTTGCACTGCCTCCCTCCTCTTAACCATATAGGACTCCCCATCCTCTGCCTTTTTTGTCACCTATACCTCTTGAAGGCCTTGGTTTTCTCCCTGACCCCTTTGCCTCCTCCCTAGTGGACCGTAGAGGTCTTCTCCATCTTATGTTCTTGCTTATCCTTCTAATACATGCGTCCATGATTTTTTGTACCCCTCCCTTAATCACTGCCCATAATTTCTCCACCCCTGTGTGCCCCTCGTCTTCATCATTTCTTCACTGACCACCCTCCTCAGTTTGCTAAAAGTCAGCCTTCCTAAAATCTGTTACCCTGGTTTTCATCCTACATTTCTCCCTTCCTGCTCTCACCCTGAACCTGATAGCCCTGTGGTTACTGGTACCTAGCTCTTCCTCCACCACCACCACCACCTCCTTCTCCACACTGTCCCCATTTGTGAGGACTACGTCCACCAGGTTCCCACCCCTAGTGGGCTCAGTGACCCGCTGCTGCAAGAACATGACTTGTATAGCCTCTAAGATGCCCCTACTCCTTGATGAGACTGCTGTCTGGGCCTCCCAGTCGATGTCAGGGAGGTTCAGGTCCCCCACTAGCAAAATTTTTCCCCTCTGCGCCATTTTCGCTGCTGATTCTACAAAGTGTCTATCCTCTTCCTCTCCTTGCATAGGAGTTCTGTAAACAACCCCAACACACATATTTTCCCCCTTCCACCTATCTAGGGTGACCCATGTTATCTCTGTTTCCCCTCTCCTCCTCCTGCCCTTCCATGGCCCCGATTTCTTCTTTGTCGTATAGTGCCACCCTTCCTCCCCTTTTCCCCTCCCAATCTTTCCTGAACATTCTATACCCTGGAATCACTGTTGCCCATGCATGGTGCTCATTTCACCACATCTTGCACACTGCTGCAATGTCAAGATCCAGATAATAAGCCTTATAGTGAATGTAAAATGTTGTGTTCTATAAGAAAAATGGTTGTGTTTATTGTGTCTTTTTGGAATTACTTTGTGTAACTCTTCTCATTTCTGTGTATGCTTCTGTACCTGGGTCGCACCTGGAAACGAGCTTCTGCTCAGTGTGTCCTTCCCGGTTATCAATTTTTAATAAATAAATAAATGAGCTGATTGAGGTAGTTACCTCTTATACTTATCTTGGAATCAAATTTATGGCCAATGGTCAATGGGTTTCCCACTGGAAAGAACAGCTATCCAAAGTCAGGTTGGCTGCTAAAGCTGTACTACATTTTAGTTACAAGTATGGGGGACATATAGTGTTGCTAGCATTAATGGCTGGAGAAGCTAAGATTAGCCCTATTTTACTGTATGGGGCCAAAATCTAGGGATCCACTCTATATGCTTCTCTAGAACTTCCATTATCCTTTTCCATAAATCCCTTCTACAAGTACCTTCATCAACAGCTACCTTGGTGGTGAGGGCCGAGCTGGGTAGACTTCCTTTAGCCACCATAACAAATCTATGGTTAGCCTCTTATTGGCTTAAAATTATTAATAACCAGTTTAATCTATACCTAAACTCTGTCTTGAAGAAAAAATAACATGGTTATGATATGGTTTCCACTCCCCTTGGTTAAAATGTCTCAGAACTATACTTTCAAGGGTCTTTTTAATTCATCTGTGGGAAGATTCCCAAAAGGGGATCTCAATTTCACCCCCTTTTAAAGGCATACTTAAACAAAAACTGTTTGCAGAAGCTTGGACCAAACAGATGGAGCAAGTAAGGGCTCAGAAACAAGCACCATGGTTCAGTGCAAATAAAATGTATTCCACCCTGGACGATTATTTGATTTTGCCTCTGGCCCCTAGCACTAGGAATGTAATTACATGGGCTAGAGTAGCTATGTTTACTTCCAAGTATATATACTTTAATAGACCATGTCTTGATGGGCTATCACACAAATTATGCAGATGTAATAGGGGTTTTCAGAAAACTCTCTATCATATTATAATACATTGCCCCCTCTATAATTCCACTCATTACCAAACAATAAAAATGTTTTTAACAAAGTATGTGAATTTGGATTATGATTCCTTATTTATACTGCTCCATCCCATGACAGAAGTAGATGCTGAGTTCATTCTAAATTCTTAGCTTTAGTGATAAAGTCCAAAAGGAAGCCCTTTCTTACACTACAGCACCTGTGATCTATAATATATTATATCTCTTTTGTTTTATTGTTTTTAGTGTTTGATAGATGATTCTGTACATGTAACTATGTTTCATTGCACTTTATGTATGAAGCATGTAATGCTTGCACTGTTCGTTTTTAATCTTGTATCATGTTCAGTTGTAATGTCCAACATTTTTAATGTTTTGGAAGAACAATAAAATATTATATGAAAAAAACATAAAAAAAAAACCAAAAACAAGTCTGTTCTCTTTGGCCCTAGTCATTTAGGCACCGACAGGAGCAAACTATTAAAAACCACCTCCCTAAGAGGTGATCCCGTGGAGACAGTAACCTCACTCAGGTACTTGGGTGTCATGCTAGACCATGATCTCTCATGCAGGACTCATGTTGATAGAGCCACCAAAACTTTTAACCGAAAGCTGGGACTCCTTTACCAGTTGAACTCTTACCTCTCAACAGAAGCTAGGGTATCCACAGCAAACAGTATTCTACTACCCACCATCCTATTTGGTGCCCCTGTCCTCTCTTCTCTCAAAGAGGGTGAAACCAATAAACTAAAATCCCTTTACCATCAAACATCTTGCCTTATAATGGCTGATAGTAAAGGGGAGCATCATTGCAATACCCTCTCCATACTTAACTGCCCCCCCTAGAAAAGAGGATACACTTTACCACTATCTATCTGGCTCACAAAATTGTGTACTCTCCACCCCTCCAATCTTACATCTCTCCTGGCTCTCAGACAGCCAAGTCAAGCCCTTCAATCCTCCTCCCACTCACGTCTACTGATCCTGAAATGCACGTCTGCTGGCATGAGGTCCTTTGCATCTGTGGCCCCTAGTCTATGGAATGACCTATCTGCCAGCACACAGGCCTGCTCTAACTTCAAGTCCTTTAAAACTTCCCTCAGTGACCTACTCCTGAAGTACTGTCTGTGTACTTGCCCAGGCTGAGGACCCTTAGCAGCCTCTCTGGGGTTACTACATAATTTCTGTTGCAAAGCACACCTTCCTCCTTAATAATGTTTCTGCTTATTTAACTGTTTGCAGTCATAACCATTGTTCATCCTAAATTACTGTCACATATTTTGTTCTTGATCTATTGTAAATTGTCATATTTCATCATTGTTGCCACCATGGAAAATCTTAGCTTTGTATAGCCCTACTGATTTTGTTGCTTGTATCTTATATTGACTGTTGTATATAATTAAACCCAGGTCACCCCTGAAAAAGGGACAACTAGTCTCAGTGGGCCCACCTGGTTAACAAAATCCAATTAAATAAATAAATAAATAAATTGAATACACAGTGGTCTGCCTCTCAATATGCAGTTTATTATCACCTGTATGGTGGCAGAACATTCATAACTCACTTGTGACTCAGCCACTTGTGCTACGGTCCTGCCCCCCGAACAATTAAATATAAATTTCATATCTGAGTCAGGCCACTATATATCCATATATATGTATTATATTTATATATATATATATAAAAATTATTGACTCCAAGTGTTTCTTGAAGAGATAATAAAGTTCCTGGCTTTATCAGTTCCAATGTTAGCCCTTTTCAAACACGTAGGGCCAAATATTCAAAGCTTCAGTGCAAAACAAAGCAACTTAGTGCCATGAAAAACTGATATTTGTGCCTTGAGTCTAGACTTAGCATGGTGCTACCTATATTCAAAGCATCAGTTTTCATGGTATAAATTTGGTTGCATGATGGCACAAATTTAGGTATTATACATGTGCAAATGAATGTGGTGGAGTCTTGTATACAGTTTCCTAAGATGTATGCAAAGTATTGTGATGGCAGCAAGGGCAGTTTTGCAACCCACAGATTATTGCACTTGAAAGGAATGTTTTCAATCAATCAATCAAAATCTTTATTTATCCAGGCGGGCACCATAGAGCAAGGCTCATTTGCAAGGTGGACCTGGTCATGAATACATCAAAGTACAGTACAGAAGCAGGTATACAAAAAGCAATAATATACAAGGAAGAAAAAGTATATACAGTGTATACAGTACGGTACAAGGTTGAAACAAATAAAAAAAAAAAAACAGCATTATTTTGCAATTGAAGAAGTCAGCAGATGTACAATCAACCATAGGCATACAGGGATTATAAACAAAGATCTTTTGAGTGAGGCAGCTGGCAACTACACATATAGGAGAAAGAGGCCATGAATGGGGTGGCAGGTTAGAGAGGTAATGAAGAGGAGGGATATATTACTGACGACTGGGGGAACAATTGGGCTAAAACCACAGAAAGTGACGATGGCTGTCGTGTACTTGTTTATTATGATAATGACAGAGGAGGGGTAGATAATTGGGACACTACTATGGATGGGGTGGGACTTTAGCCAGGCTGGGGCAGACAGGGAAGGGTGGGTGCAGCAGGAAGAGTTAATAGGAAAAGAGTGAGAGCCAGGGGTAGAAACATGGCACGCATCAGGATGGAAAGGGGGAGTTGTGGAAGTAGTGGGCTAGCGGTGAGGAAAACATTTGCAAGGTGCTTTCATGTAGCAATCATAGAGCGCCTTGAAGATATTCAGGCTAACAGGGCAGCTCAGCTTCAAGTTCCTTTGTAAACCATTCCACAATGTGGGTAAAGAGAAGCTTAGAGCAGCTTTGCCGAAATCCTTGGAACATGGAGGGCAATTAGGGAATAACTCCTTAGATCGTAGGTGCCTAACACACTCCAGGGAATACAATCTGAGACATATGAGGGGAGCTTGTTGGTCACCACTCTGAAGGCCCATAGGGCGGCATTTCTATTCCTTCTATAGTGAAGGGAAGTCCAGCCTAACGATGAGTACAGGGAGCAGTGGTGTGCGGAAAGTGGAAGGCCAGTAATGAACCTGATAGCTCTGTGGTAGAGGGTGTCCAACTTAGCCAGTGCAGAGGCGGTGCAGTGGCTGTACAGCAGGTCCGCATAATCTGTTAAAGATAGGAAGGTAGCTTGAACCAGTTGAATCTTGGCCTCCTTTGTGAGCAGGTGGTTAATTCTGTAGAATAGTCCTAATCTGTGCCTTAGTTTCTTCTGTAGTTCTTCGAGATGGTCAGCAAAGGAAAGTTTATGATCGAGCCAAACTCCTAGATATTTGAATTTAGCTACATACTTTAGTGTTTCTCCAAGAACAGTGGTAATTTGTGGGCTAGCCCCCCCCCCAGCAGGAATTGCCGCATGCAAGGAGGGGGAGAAGAGCATGGCTTTTGTCTTTTTCGCATTGAGCAAAAGCTTTTTGTTTATGAGCTGGTATTGTAGAAGGTTAAATTCAGCTTGGAGGTCTTCACAGGCTGCTTCCGACGTGGGACTACTCAAGTATAGTTCAGTGTTGTCCACAAATGAGTGGATGTTGGCTTTTTTGATGGGGTCATTGATGTTGTTAATGTAGACTGCAAAGAGGAAGGGACCAAGGATAGAGCCCTGGGGCATGCCCCTCAGCATAGGTTTTAAAGGAGAAAGATCACCTTCAGCTTTAACCTGCTGTTTCCGTTCTCCGAGGTAGTCTGCAAACCAGCACATAGATTTATGGTCCAGGCCTCAGGTGCTTAGGGAGGAAAGAAGCAGGCTGTGATTGACTGTGTCGAATGCCTTACTAAGATCCAAGAAAATGGCACAGACATGCTTCTTGTTGTCAAGGTCTAGGAGCCAATCATTGGTTACCTTAGCTAGGGCTGTTATGGTGCTGTGCTTTGCTCTGAATCCAGACTGAACCAGGTTTAATAAGCTTCTGGATTCTAAGTATACCCCTAGCTGGCCACACACTATTTTTTTGCTAGTAATTTAGACAGGATGGGGAGGAGGGAGATCGGTCTGTAATTATTTAGATTGCAGGGGTCACCTGCTTTTAATAGAGGGATGACATGGGCTATTTTCCATTGAGGGGGGAGGCTACCCTGGGAGAGTGACATGTTGAATAGGTGGGTGATTGGCACCGCAAGCACATGGTAGGCACATTTCAGATAGTATGGCTCTATGAAGTTGGAGCCTGCTTCCTTCCTGGTGTCCAGTTGCAGCAGTAGGTCTTTCACCTCTTTTAGAGAGACAGGCAGAAGGGAGACGGCCTCCTCGGTAGAGGGGGACTCGTGGGTTGGTGGTCCCTGAGCTGTGTGGAGGTCATTGGCAGGGGAAGTATCAAATGCCGTTGCAAAATGGTTATTGAGGGCTTCCAATATCTCCGATCAGTTAGAGATAACGCTGCCACCGGACTTAATTTTTGCTGGAATGGAATTACCAGGTGCGTGTCCAGACATGTCTTTTAATGTTTTTCAGAGCTTTGAAGGATTTTTTGAGGCAGAGGCTAGCTCCGAACAATAGTAGGTGGCCTTGGCTGCTCTGACTAACTTGGTGCACTTGTTACATGCTCTCTTAAAAAGACACCAATCCGAGTCATTCTTGCTTCTTCAGGCTTTTTTCCATAAAGTATCCCTTTCTAACAGGGAAGCTTTGAGCTCAGGCGAGAACCAACGGCAGGTGCTGTTCCTGACCTGCACCTTAACCAAGGGTGCATGCTTATTTAAAGCCTCACTTAAAATATCGTAAAAAATAGTATATGCCCTGTTAACCATTTTGGCTAGGAAGAATTCCTGCCATCGCAGTGAATGTTTCAAGTCGTGGATGTATACAAACAAATCGAGGTTGCATTTGCACCTCTTCATAGACAACTTTGCCACAAACTGTGGGTTGTGCACGAATCTAATGGTGGTGATTATACAATGATAGCTAATGTCTGAGAAAAATGTTCTGACATAAGACAACAGGTGTGGCTTGCTAACCAAAATTACATCTAAGAGGGAGCTGTTGTTAAGGTTCTTTTTATTTGGGCGAGTAGGTTTTAACAGCATCCATTATGAAGGACATGTTCAAAAATCCCTTACATGACAACTGAGGCTTGAAACACATGTAAAAGCATGGATGTAAGCTGGTAAATGAAGGTTCTTACTGCAGGTTAGACGTTTGTGTGACCAGAGATTGGACAAATTATTATGCATGTTTTGATGTGCACATGTTATAGGGATGTGGTATCACCAACCCCAGTCAAACTACATGTACTGACAAACAAATGATTCATATGCATTGAAATGCAGTCTGACAACAGCACGAAAGTCACTCTGATACAGTGCTGCTTAGTACTGTGTTCTGTTGCAGCTCCGATTGCCCATAGCCATCTGTTAACACTGGACTCCAATCTCCACCCAATCTAAGGAGCAAGATCCTGTTAATAAGCTTGAAACAGACGTATAATGAAATGATAATGACCCCTTAGCACCTTGAATGATGAATGGGCTATTTGTATAGGGTTGTTTTAATATAGCACATTTACACAACAGCACTAATATGTTTTGGATGCGCTGATACTTTGTATTTGGGTTGCCTGTTCTCTGTCCAGTGTCATATCCTTCATTGGCCAGCAGAGTGTGTGCTTTGTGACTGTGCAAACCTGTCAGTGCCTTGCTTTGCTCTGCTCTGTGCTCTGGGGGTGTATTTGTACATCCTTAGCATCCTCACAGTGTGCTCTGTGCTTGCACGTATTTACCATCTTTTGCACTTTGCACACAATAGCACAACCAGAAGGGACTTTGTGCAATGCTAACTCTGACCTTTTGAATATGGGTCCCATAATCCTCAGAAAGGTCTAACTTTTGAAGAGCAATAAACTAATTTTTTAATGAACACTTGGAGTCACTTTGCTATGAATGAATCATACTGACACAGTTTTCACATGCTATAGCAATATTATATACAGTATGTCAATATATATCAGTATACTATGACAAGTGTAATGATGAATGTTGACTTACATCAGCATGTATCTATACATTTAAACTGCATTGATATCACTTACCTAACCCCAACTTTTCATTTAATAAAAACTTAGGTTTCTAGCCATAAGAGCTCTAAAGTTAGCCCTTTCTAAATATAATTTATTTCATTTAAATGGAAGCTTGGAATCATGTGTATGTTGATATACCAATATATAGTTTTGTTACAACCTTTGTATATCGATATGAAATACATGGATAGCTACTTTTTCCCATAGGGAAACAGTGACATCTAAACCTCCTAATACCATCATTGTGGCATCATTGACTGGTAATAGCATTGTTGTGATGTCACAGTGATAGCATTATGAGAGCGATTGTTCAGAAAAAAACTCCTGCCAAGCCCAAGATGGCTTTTATCGTAACCACTACATGCAGTAAAATCTGTCAACTGTTTACCTCACTTCAAAACTGTCTGACTCCAAAACAATCTTGGTTCTACATGTAACTCCCTCCTAAAAGGGGCTTACCTTTGGCTCTCTCCAGAGCATGGCTGACTCTTTCCCTTACACTGCTCCTTGACTCCGGTTCCAGTCCAGACTGCAGTTGCGGGACCCAGGGTTGGACTGGACATTGTCATTTGTACTGCGAGTTTGTTCAATGCCCTTGTCAGCACCTGCTTTCACTCAACCAGCCCCTGGACTGCCTTCAGGGTCAGAGAGCCTGCAGCAAAGAGGTTACTCAGTTTCAAGCAGCTCTCAAAGCTGCACAAAGTTCAAAACCACTCCTCCCCTTGGAGCATGAACTTTGAGGACACTCAGCAGCACTCTCTTGCCACCAATTCACCCTCACTCCCACCAGAAGCCACACCAAGTGACAGAAACACGTTAAATTAAAAGATCAAGTGAAAGACTACAAAAGCAGCCATGTTTGTATTTTCCTTAACCCCAGAGCTATTGATATGTGTGTGTGTGTGTGTGTGGGGGGGGTTGGCAGAGGACACAAACTGGCTGGGAATGTTGGGTGTTCATGTACTTAACATTGCAGAGTCAGTGGCAGACCAGCTCAGCTCTGCAAAACAGTTACATCAGTACATCCTTCCCTGTGAAACTAAAATCAGTTTGGAGGCTATTTCAGCTCTAAAAAAAAAGCTAAATTGCAAGCTGGCTCAGGACTTGTATGCATGCTTTTCCCCAGGAGCTGACAACCAGTAAGAGCCAGGGATTTAGCATAATGAATAATGCATGAGATGCTAGCCACTGATATTTGATCCCTGGATTTCTGAACAAGGGAGAGACGTGCAACAGAGCAGATTTTATCTGGTAGACACAAGGAGAAAGATCTGTAAGAAAAGCCAGCAGTCATACACAAGGTTGGAAGAAAGCTGTTTAATGAACCTTTGTAAAAAGATTTCTGTTTCCTTCAATAACAACAACAACAAAGCTCCTGCCCTGGGCTTTGTGATCTATCAGGACATGTCCTGACAAAGGGTCTAAGTCACCTGAGGCCTGAGTGAGATTGCCTACTCCTGGGGGTGGGAGAAGGCAAGTCACTTGTTCAGTGAAGAGGACATTGGAGACCAGCACTGCCTGCACCCCTCGTCACCCAGAAGTGCATTGGGTCTGCTGCATCTGTACCATCTGCAACTCTGAGTGACCTTCTGACAGAGCCAGCCTGCAGAGTTTGTTAATGTTGTGAGCAGGTCAATACCCGTCCAATTTTTCTGCTAGTCAGCAGCAGATAAGAATAATTGCTGGCCATTTCTGCACAATTATTATTCAAAGCCAGTTTATAGGACTGCAACAGTCAGGAGCAACTAGCATTTGTGTTGAATAATTTGTCTGGGATCCCCAACCACCAGCCTTTAACTTGCACTGCACTGTGGTCCAGCATCAGGCTTGCAATTACCCACTGTGCACCCACGCAATTAATGGACTGAATTGGGGGCTCCCAAATGGACTTTGGAGTACTGTAGCACCAGTAGGCGGAAACTGTAAATACTGTGGGGGTACTCACCAGAGGTTGGTGGGATTTGGGGAGTGATCTCAAAACTGTTTAACTGCATTTAATCCATTCCATTCCCCCATCCAGATCTTGTTCTTAACCCCCTAATACAGACCTCTTGTGTTTAAATGACAATTTATAGTGTTTTGCATATTGTTGTGCTTGCATGCATAGAGAATAAGTTGGGAGCTGTGTATACTCATAAAGGTTCCCTGTCATAAGGATGGGGGTTGCCTTCATTTCCTGTGGGGCCGTACCCTAGTAGCCATCTGTAAAAAGTATCCTAATAGGTAGAAGCACCAAACCCATTTTTATTACCTCCAATACCAACGGAGCCTATGCACTGTTCACCTGAAAGCCTTATAGACTGTGCCCAAGTATTGCTGGACAGGTGTAATCTCACACCTTGTGGGTGGGGTGGTTGCACATACATTGCAAAAACATTAAATATTATAACAAATAGGGTCTATGTTCCAATAAACTAAATTTGCTCTTGAGGTTGTGATGACATGTTAAAATCTGTTGAGCATCTCCTCAAGATTCTCATATCACCAGTACCTTTCAGTTGTATTATAACCTTGCCAGATATGATCCCCTGTCAATTATTCTATTTACTGTATAAAGACAAACTAAAGTTTAAAAAAACATATAGAATTACTTTTTATAACTTTTGGTTTAACTTCAGCCTATTTCATGGTTAAATGAGTATTGATGAGCTTATTCTGTGGTGCAAAGGGGTTAAGGGGATGCCTCTTGCACACTGGGGGCCTGGGTTTGTTCCCTGAGTCCAGAACACCAGGAGCAGAAACCAGCCAAGGGGTTAAGAGCATCCACATGAATACTTTGCAGAGTAACACTTTTGAGTGGCATGGCAGATATGACATCGACAGTGTGTGTGTGAACATGTGCTGCTTAGCACTCCCATAAGGCAATCATGAGCATGCAATACAGGGAGGTGGGTAGTCCTTAAGGGTAAAAATCATCTATTCATTGCTTAGAATGATTTCTGGGGTCCAAGTGTGACCCTTGCCCTAAAGAAGCATACACAGGCTATCTCCTCCTCATCACCACACTGCCACTAAATCATACAACCTCCTCCTGACTGAAGAGACCATGCAAGAAGGGGAAACCCTGCTGCTGGGTGTAATGTGAGAGAACTTGGCAGCACAGATTGGAGTGACTGTGTTGGAGGACCCCAGAGAAGTAGTGAAGATCCATGCTGAAAAAAAATATACAAAGATTTGCGCATCTGAGCACTTTCTCAAGGAGCTTGAGAAGGTACTGGGATGCATAAAATGTTAAACATTTCTTTATGATACTGTTTCCTGCCTTATTTCTGGATCTTTTTAACCTGTAATAGAGTGAGTTTTTTTTCAAGAAATATTTTATTAATTTTCAGATGTGTTACAAAAAAATGGCAACATGAAACACATACACATACAGTAGTCTACATTATTTCAGACCAGCTTGCATGAAACTTCCAAAATCAGACTCTAAAGTAAGATTTTGGGATGGGCTGGCAGTATAGCCTAGCGGTTAGAGGAACGAGGTGTGAACGAGCTTGGTACATCCAGCAGACCAGACCTGAGTTTGATTCTCACAACTTCCACTTGTATACTGTGTGACTCTGAGCAAGTCACTTAACTGTCCAGTGCTCCCAGGTCACCCCTGAAAACAGGCACTTGTGCCTAGTGGGCCTTACCCAGTTACCAAAGAATAAAATAAAATAACATTTTTAACTTTACCAGGAGGATCTGGTCTTTTTATAGTGTGGCACAGTGAGCTGTTTCCTTGTGCTGCAGCACTAATTTAATAATTTATTAAATTGTTCATTTATGTATTTATTTACAGAAAGGCCCTTGAGCGATAAGGGCCCATTTTCAAGGGCCTCCCAATTCAGTACAAGTAACACAGAAACAACAATTTTAAGCCATACTATTGCAGAGGTATATAACACCATCTGCAGGGTGTTACAGAACAAAGATAGCATAGAAAGGATCAGCTAGTGTCTGGAACAATTTGGAGGTAGCAGTGAAGGCAGACCTGTAACACATTACAATCTGTGAATGCATGAGCAGTTGGTGGTGGTGTGTCAGCTGCTTATTGCCAACATCACTGATTAGCGCAATCTGAAGGTCAGCAGGTAGCTGGTTCCATGCCTTGGGGCAAAGTAAGAGAGGTAACTGTGACCCTAAAAAAAGAATGGAGGTGCTGGCAGTCTGCTGAACTAGTGGCATGACAACGGTCCCAGAAGTAAATTTTATTGGAGTGGAAGAGTCTGATCTTTTAACACTTTCGATACTGTTAAGTCTGTGTAGAATTGTTGTCTCTGTTCAAATAGCAGGCCTCACATTCTGCAATACTGATTGCAGTGGTGTGTGTGCAAATATTTGCTCGTTAAATACATATTGATAGTTGAGAAGGGACTTGATTCTGAAAAGTGAACTCTCAGTTGCTGCAGAGGAATTATGATTCTGTAGTCAGTTAGGTATAGTAGGAGACTTTAGGGTACCAGACTTCTGGTCTCCTCTGTGAAGTTAACTTTGTTCCTGTATAAGAGTTCCAATCTCTTGTTGACTGATTTAATGAGGTGCTCAACATTCTCCACATTGCACTGTGAGCTGTCCTGTGATAGTCCATGATATTTAAACTTTGTTGCCAGCTTAGTTTCCATGTTTTCTAGGGAGACAACATTATGAAATGGCTGTGCTAAGCCCATCATACTATTACTATCAAAGATAATAAGTTTTTTTTCATTACATTCCTTAATAGGGCAATTTCCAGATGCCACCTCTTTAGTACATCAAAGTCAGTCTGCAAGCTGTCAGAAACTGCCTGTGAGAAGCGCCCCCCACATAAAGTGTGCTGTGTTGTCTGCATATAGAAAAACCTTTGTGTTATGGCCCGCTGGTGCTGGGGGCTGAGGTGCTGGATGACTTACCTCGCATCACGCCGGTGACCCAGTTTTGGGAACAAGCCAGGGTCATTGGAGAGCTGGCGGTGGGGGGGGGAGCAGGATTGAGCACCTGGAAGGTAGCTCTCCTCTCCCGGGGAGGAACCCTGTGACAAAAAGCCCATAAACTATAGATTAAAAAACAACAACTTTGCGTTAGTGCATACAGTGAGTAGGTTATTTTCATAAAGGCTAAATAACAGTGACCCCAGAACTGACACCTGGGGGACTGCTATGTTGAGATTTCTGGCGGATGAGAGGGCATCGCTACTCTTTACTCTTAGTTCACTATCTTCGAGATAGCCGATGAACCAGGTTACTACTTATTTTGAGAAACCCAACTCAAACAATTTCAGCAATGGAGATCCATGGCCAGGAAGTTCAAATGCCATCATAAGGTCAATAAATATGGTCCTGGCATAATCACGCTCATAAACTGCTCTGTGCAGCTAGTCTGTTAGCCCCAACAGAGCTGTGATAGTACTATGATTTTTTCAGTACCATGCTGTACATCAGTTAGGATATTGTATTTTGTTAGGTAAGTGGTGATATGATCAAGGAAAATTCTCTCTAGCATTTTAGAGAGGGGAGGTAAAAATAGGTTGTTCCCTTTGTGCACTGGGATTATGATAGCCAGCTTCCAGATGTTAGGCATGATCTGGGTATATAAGTATATCCATTCTGAGTTCTGATTTGCCATATGAACGGCTGTTTTTTATGCTGTTGTGAGATCCAGGGTGGATCGCTGCTGATGAAATCATGGAATCAGAGACCAGCACCATGACTGGGTTAATAAACAATTAATTAAAGTATTTCCCTTGGGTTTTAAATTCCTATTTTTTTCTGATGTACACAAACATTTTTTTCAGGGCTGCTTACTGGCACAAGTACATTCTTAAATCTATGGAAACATTATTAGAATGATGATTTATCCTAGTATGCCATGCCCAGCTAAGAATATATACAAACAAGGAAATTAGCTCCCACAAATGCAGCCATTGGCAGCACTCAAGGGTCTTTACATACATGTCTTTCTTTCTTTGGTTACTCTGTTTCTGTGATATTATAGTCCTTGTCATTCTGCATGTACTTTTGAATTGTTTGAACAGCTTTCTGGTAAGTTTTATTTTCTTCTTGAGATTTTTCAGTTATTTTTGCCGTGAGCTGACCAACTCTGAAACTTCAACTTTAAAGGCAGATCCAAACAATGAAGCATGGCAACCCATGTATTTCTTTCTTTTGCTATATTCACACTCATATTCTACCCTATCAAAAATGTTTTATGAAAATGACATTCAATTGATATGCTTTTTTTTTTGCATAAAAACATACAAATAGTTCCCACATTTTTGGGAGTGTTAGTTCAAGAGGGCATCATAGTATTGGTAATTTACTCGTTGAGAATTTGTGGAAAAAATCAAGCAAACATCATTAAAAGTGATCTGTCCTTGTTTCATTATTTCTTTCACATTCATGTTGACGTGTTAACTACGTAAAACAATCTGACTATGGATTTTATTTTTCCATAAAAAGGGATCATTCATGTCTCATTATGTAACTAACAAACATGGCAGTCCATGTTTTTTGGTGTGGATTTTAAATGTTCAGATGACTTGGTATTACTCGGTATTGTAAATAGAAGGATGTGGTAGGCAGATCATGACTGTCTCCCACTCCTAGTGGGGATAAAGTCCATTGATTATAAACAAAGGTATGCCGACCCAATGGCAACACCAACACAGTGACATACCATGCTGTCGGCAAAATCAACACTTTGCCGACAGGTCACTGTGTTGGTGTGCCCGAGATAGGGGCACACTGTCTACTGGTCCTGCACCCCTCCTTGAATCAACTCTGACTGGACTTGATAATCCAAAGTACAGCGGGTGTCGAGGCAGAGCCCCCTGCATGGGGGTTCAGGGGTAAAGCCCCCTTAATAGAAAAACAGAACCGGGAGACATACAGGATTTATGTCCACTGTAACTTGCAGTCGATATAAATCCTGCCACTGAGATGCTGGTCGACAAAAGTGTTGTTGAACTGGCATTGTAGAACTGTAAACAAATAGTTATCCAACTCAGTCTTAAATTTATTAAAGTTGGAATGCTCGACCAAGTACTGTACTGCGGTAAATTGTTCCACATTTTTGGGGCTTTTATTGTAAAATAGTTGTCTGTCTTACTAGTAAACACCCTGGAAATTCTTAATTGCTAATTGTGAGATTTAAGATATGTTATTTTCCACTAACATCTTTCAGCCACCCCTTATTTTCCCTAAAGTCTGTTTGTATCTGTACACATTTAATTTCTGTTTCATTTTCACTATAAGTCTCCATCTCTGTCTCCTTCCCACACATTTGTCACCTTTCAGCCTTCTTACTAGGCCCTGTTAATTAGTCTCCACTTGGGGACTTCTCTAGCTCTTTCACTTCTATTATGCTTTATCTTTCCCTTCATCACCTTTTTGTTTCACAGATTCTCTCTTAATCTTGCCATTTATCAATTCTTCTCCCTGAGCCTCCCCTTTTTTATTTTCCATATATATATATATATCCTTTATTTTACCTCCCCTCTACACTAACTTTGTTTTTTTCTCTTTTAGATATTTCCTGAAGAAGACCTAAGGTTGAAACATAGGTTTTTAACTCTGTTTTTAGCATGCATTTAATATAATCATTTTGTTTTGCTTTAAGATATGTTGATCTATCTACAGGAATGATATCACATTGATTAATAAGTTGCTCATCATTCAGAATTTTAAAGAGCAGCCAGATATCACCACTTATCCTTCTAGCTTTGAGATTAAATAAATTTAGTTCTGCCAGTCTTTAAGGATATGACATGCCCCTTAATCTGGGAATTAGACAGGTGACTCTTCTCTGGATATTTTCTAACAGGTTGATATATTTTCTGAAGTACGGGGGCCAAAAAGGGACGCATAATCCAAGTGGGGTCTCACATATGCGCTATATAATTGAATAATACAGGTCCTGTTCCTAGTTACAAATACTTTTTTGATTGAATGAATCAATCTATTTGTAGTCAAAGTCACTTTCTTACACCAATCTTGAGAAGTAAAGCGGTCATTTATAATCCCTCCCAGATCAGTCTCACTTTGTACTGTCTTAACTCGGACACCATCTAGAGCGTACATTCTTCTTTGATTATGTTTTCCAAGATTAAGTACTACGTACTTGTCCACATTAAACTGCACCCCATTGGTTTTACCCATTGCTCTATATGTTTTATGTCAACAACAAGTGATTGATACTTTTCTTCGTTGCCAGCCTCAGCATTGATCTTACTATCATCGACAAACTTCAATAGGTTATTACTCACGTTGATGTGTAAATCACATACAAATTCCATATAAGGTGGGCCCCAGTACTGAGCCTGGTGGGACACCATTACTAACCTCTACCTCCCATGTACTGGACAAAAAATTATGAATTTTCCAGGGAATGTCCTTAAAAACAAATTATATATGCATATAAACATGTATTGACATGTGAACACTGTATCGATAGGACTTACCTATGTCATTAAAAAAGAATTCTAGCCCTAACTGTTCCAAAGTTAACCCTTTTTAAAATTATTTCTTTGAAAATTTTTAATTTTCAAACCACTAAGGCTAAAAACTTAATCTGAATTCTCTTCCAATGCATTTGCAGATGCAGCCAGCAAAAATAAGAAATAGGGGTTAATTGAGCAGAGAGTGAAGTTTTTGCAGTGCAATTAAAGATATAAGATAACAGCATAGATGGTTCTAAATGGCACAATTCATTATGAAAGAGGATGAAGCAGAAAGAAATTCAGAAAATAAATTTGAAAATACATTCCTTAAACTATAAATATAAACATTTCACTATTCCATATGTTGATATCTGAATGATGTAATGACATACTATTTCGATAGTGAAGTTGTATAGCAATCTATAAGAATAAGAGTATATTTTGTATGTATTGATAAAACTTATATTGATGATAGTTGAGGAAAATATAAAAATGATATGCTGATATTATGTAAAATGATAAATCTACATTTGTGATCAGAAGATACTAGTAGTGTGGGGCCACTTGACGCCAGGGAGTACTTGGTGCACTGGATGCCATGGAGTGCTTGGCATAGGATGGACGGGGGTGGGGGGTGAGCCATTGCATACTATGGAGAGCTTGAAACAGAACTGAGTGAGGAAGAGGGTGTCACTGGACACCTGGGAGTACTATGTAATTGTTAGGAAGAGGAAAAGGTGTCACTGAACACTTGGAGGAGCTTGGGTGTTCATCTGGTGAGGGAAGGCATGCCACTAGACACTAGGGTATGCTTGGCACTGGATAAGGATAGGGAGGGTCTGCCTCTGGACACCAAGTAGTGCTTAGAATAGGATGAGCAAATGCCAATAGATGCCAGTGAAAGTATGGCATGAGATGGGCAGAGGGAAGGGGATGTAAAGCAAGTTCCCCAGGATGATACAGGATGACACAGACATAGAGGAATATTACTAAATTGAAAGGGAGGAGGGAAAGTCACTGGAGACCAGTCAGGGTCTGTGAAGATAGATTAGGCAGGGACCATCTAGGCAGACTGGGTGGCCAAGCAGTCCTTTTCTATTGACAAATTCTATGTTCATAAGTTTCTGTGACACAGGTACCCCATGAAGGCAAAGAAAAAAAATTCTGAGTGTGGGTCTCCCTTGTGACTATAAGATAACTGAAAATGTGAGAGGACTGATCCCTCTCTCATTTTGACTTATCAAATAAAGAAATTGCTATTAGACATTAGGAAGAACTTGGCACAGGATGAAGAGATGGATTGGGAGCCATGTAATGTCAGGGGGAGCTTGGCAAGGTTTAGGGAGAGGGAATGAACACCACTGGATACTATAGAGTCATTAGAATCAGAAATTGGCCAGCTCTGTGGCACCAAGTGATGGGATGTCATCTGACATGCTGGTGATCCAGATTTGTGTCCCGAACCTGGGATGACAGGAGTGGATGCCAGCAGGGAAGAGTTCAGACCGTCCCTAGTATGCTTCCCTCCTGGGGTGGGGTGGGGTGGTGTGCAGTACTACTCTTCTAGTGGCTCCTAATGAAGGGTGACATGACATCCTAGGTGGTGTGGGTGCACTCACATGGCTGAGTGTCCCCCCCACAGGATGAACACTGCAGCAGCACTGACATGGGTGGGCAGGGACCAGAAAATGGTCTGCCAGCCCCGCTGGATAATGGCCGCTCCTTCCACCACACAAGGTCCCCAGAGCACACTTCCTCCATGTCCCCTGTCTGCCCCGGGGGCACTGTGCTAGAAATCTCCTCCCTGTCCCTCTCTGGTGGGCCCTTCTGGTAGGGTTAGTGCTGGACCCCCCCAAGGGTGCAGAGTGCATGGAACTGTGAATGATGGAGTGAGGCAGTAGGGGTGAGACTGGCAGGCATACCGGAGCTAGCAGGCCCAAAAGAGTGACAGAATGGGGCCATGTGTAGGAGCATCAAAAAAAAAAAGAATGGGAATTTGAGAGGTTGGGTGCCACTGAAAACCAGGGAAAACTTGGCACAGATTAAGTATAGGGAGCGTTCACTACTGCACAAGGGGTAGAGCATGATACAGGATAGAATGTGTGACTGTCACTGGACACCACAGTGTAGTTGGCATAGAACTGTATGAGGGATAGCAATGCATGGGACTGAGTTATGGAGGGGGTGCTACTGGTCACCTGGAAATGCATGGCATGGGATATGGAGAAGAAGAGAATGCCATTGGCTACTAGGGAGTGCTTATTTTGAGATGGCCAGAGGGAGCTGTGGAAGTGCTACTGGACTCCAGAGAGATTTGCTAATGAGGGGGCTACTAGAGACCAAGGGCTACTTGGTGTGGGATGGAGAGTGGAGGGGGTGCTGTTGTGTACCACAGAGCTCTTAGCAAGGTACTGGAGGAAAAGCAGGTGTCAGTGGACATAAATAAAACAATATACATGGGATGGTGTATGCTACCAGAATTTAATACACATCCAAGATGTGTGATGCTACATAAACCCTGAGAGAGACGCTGAAGGAGTTTATCAAGCATTACACACTGAGGGTATGCATTAAGTTTGATCATTACACTATCTCATAGTTTATTTTATATATGACCATCAATTTTTTTGTTCCCTCAAAAAAAAAATTCACACCCTGGAGGTTGTTACCTGTGTTTTGATATTAACTCTGCCTGATTTTAATTCCGACAGAGAAAAGACATTTGTCACTTGGACTGTAAAAAACCTTGACAGAGAAGAAGTTGTGGATATTCACTTTAAGGTTTATTCAACAACATTTACTTTCTGTCAGGAATCGTTGCTGACTCAGCTTTTCTTTGAAAGCCGCTGCTCCAGGAAGTGTTGCGTGTACTCAAGACACAGACAGACTGTCTCAAGTGCAGCTGTGCATGTCATGTACATGATTTGGGCTAAGGGCAAGGTTGTATGCTATGTTTTTTTACTTTTAAAAGTAAAAGTCACCAACTCGCCAAGAAATACTGCTGTGCTCGAGAGAGTGAGAGAGTGAATTTATAGCACAGCTCCTTTGTTCATAGCAGCAAGTTTGCTGTAATAACCAGATGGTTGTTACAGGAAATAACTGGTCAACAGTTTTGAAAAAAATTGATGACCAGTTATTATGTGAATGTAAACTGCTATTTTTAAAATAAATAATAAAATCAGAGTATTTCACTATCCTCAGGTCTTTTAAAAAGTATGTTAAAGTAAAGTAATTTTTTTGTGTTCAATACTGGTAAAGAAAGTAACTTCAAAGTTAGGATTTAAAGACTTGTGATCCATATTCACAACACATCTTAGGAAATCATAAGAGAGACAAGTTGATATAGTGCTTGTCCTCTGTCACCACTTTGCCAGGCCACCAAAATGACCAAGGGTTTGGGGAACAAGAGCTTCAAGAAGAGGTTAGTGGTTGAAGAAAAGAAGGTTGAGAGGGGATATGAGCTTAATCATCTGCATTCCCAAAGGTGTCAACACAACTGAACAAATAGATGTTTGATTTTGTGTCATCTAGCAGGACATGAGGACATTCCTTGAAGCTCAGAGGCAGTAGATTCAGAGGTAATGCTAGTAATCACTTCTTCTCCCAGAGGCTGATGAACTTATGAAACAGCCTACCAGCAGAGACAGAGGACATGAAGAGACAGTATTGACCTTCAAAGTATGCCTAAACACATTTCTACTGTACTTACTGAAGAAATCACAGGGTACTCTGAGTAAGCACTTAAGTCAGGCTGACAGGCATGTAGTTGCCTGGGTCTGACCTTGAAGTTGGGGACCATGTTGGTCAGTTTCAGGTCCTCTGGTACCACACCTAACACAGACAGACTCATAGAAGATTACGACAAGTGGCCTTGCCAATTATTCCTTGAGCTCCACTATAATACTGGGGTATATCCTATCCAACTCCAGAGCAGTCAGTGTGCCCCCAAATTATGTAATATAAAAAAAACCTGGGAGGAGCCTGTTCCAACAGCTTATCTAAAGCTCTGTCTAAGGCTGGAAATGAAGCTCATTCACCCCACAAAATTCATGAAGTTCCCATGTATTTTATTCAACTGTAAGAAATATGCTTTATTTGTTTCATACTCAATGCACTTCATGAGGGATTCTGTACTTTCTATAAAAATATATAAATAGAATTCCATTTTTAACAATCATTTAACTTTTTTTTAGTGTGGGATAGTGTAAAGTAGGAATAACAGAATTAATTAAGACTAGCATTGAACTCTTTCAGCATAAGAGAGGGTGAGGGAAAAGCATTATTGGTGGATATTATTGGAAAGGGATGGGGAACAAAAATATAAGATTTAATTTTGACTATTGAAAAAAGAGCAAATATATATTTTTGAGGAGAATAAATATCTCATGTTGATATGTTCATTATATTAAGAAATCATGTACAATAAGTTGCCTTTTATATAGGTACTATATGATTGGAGGTTGATATGGAATATCGTAGTTAAAGAGTGAAAATTATTAATATCTTTAAAAAAAATTCTGTATGGGTTATATATTAAATAGCACTAAAAATCATTGTTAAAATGGAATTATATTTAGTTATTTTTTATAGAAAGTATAGAATCCCTGATGAAGTGCATTGGGCATGAAACTTTGGATAAAAATATATTTCTGACAGTGGAATAAAATTCATGTCAACTCCATGAATTTTAATTTTGTGGGGTGAGACACATTTCCAACCTTAAATAGTGTATCCTGTCCAGCCCTTGGGATTTATCTGGCTTGATCTTTGCCAGGTAATCGTCTACCAGGGTAGGCATGATGTGACAGGTTACATAATGGTTACCCTTGATAGATGCCATGGGCATACCTCTCAACCTCCGGCCTCGTAAATCAGGGACAAGGCTTATAAAAATCAGGGACAAAGGACCAAAATCAGGGACACATTTTCAAAATGAGTGTTTTCCACTCAGGAAGCTGGAAGAATAAAGGGCTTAGTGTAAAATGCATTTTCTAAGGAAGAACAAGTCGGTAACTTTAATGTTTGACATTATTTTGTGCTTACAACCCCAGCTGTTTGGTCATGGAAACACAATTTTTAAGAGGGACAGAGTAAAATTTTGAGGCAAAATCAGGGACGTCCCTGAAAATCAGGGACAGTTTAGAGGTATGGCCATGGGCCCTCCCACTGAGCCCCCCTCTATGCAAACAGCAAAGCAGAGAAATCATTCAGAAGCCCTTGTCTCTGTACCGTAGGGCTCTGATATTGGCATGCTCTTTCAAAGATCAATCTGTAATGTCTCAGATGCTGCTGCCAGGGATGCTGCCTATGTGATATGTTTAAGATGACACTCCTGGCTCCACATTGTGGTTTTTGCCTAAATGTGCAGCATTTAGTACTGAATACTCCCTTTAAGGGCACCAAGCTCATCAGACCAGATGTTGAGGTCCTTCTCAATGACCTAAAGACCTTCCAGAAGTCAGTTATAACTGTCTGGTCCTTGGCACAGAATACTTCCAAAATGGCCATGGCAGAGGATCCTTTCATAGGAGCCCTTGCATTAATCCAACCCATGGTCCAAGAGGAAGTTTTGCTACCCAGCAGCAGAAGTTCTTGGGAACTTCATACAAAGCCCCCAAGGGATGTGGGAAAGGTGGCTGTCCCCGTCCCACTGGCAGGTTTTATCACAGACAAGACAGTCCTGGATGCCATCCAGCACTGGTGACTAATTTTGCAAAAGCTTCCCACAAGGTCATGACAATGACAGCAGACATTCCAGTGTATTATGGCTCTGTGAAGATCCTCTTGTCACTGGTAAGTAACTAACCTTTTTGTTTCTGTCAATGACATATATTAATAGTAAATTAAAATTTGTAATAAAAGAAAAGGGTGTTTAGACAAAAAGGGTTGGCCCCAATGTGCTTTATTTCACTGCTTTTTTTAACTGAGAAATATATTGGAGAGAGGGGAGAGGGCTGCAATCTGTATTTGATGGTTTGAGAGTAATAGTGCAACCCATCACCTTCAGATCCCAGGGACTTTAGCCATTTTATTGTAATGGACATTCTGTGCCAAGAACGGGGTGGAGGTGTCCATTTAGTGTTCTATGCCTGATTGGGAAAGCTCTCTTATGACTCCAGGGTGCCTTTGCATGATTCATCTCCCCCATTTATCTGATGAATAAGGACCCACCCTGAAATATTATGGGGCACACTATACACTTTTAAGGGCTCCTTCTGGCTTTCTGTATGAAGCAAAACTCTGGTACCTGGTTCAACATGTACCTCTTTAATATGCTTTGCTACTGCTCATGGTGGCACATGATTCAACTTCATACCACTGATATCTTTTGCATCAACAACCTGGCAAAGAACATCTATGGGATAGGTTTGAGGTACTTATTTGCAGTGAGCATTTAGTTCAGACTGCTTTACTGAATACTTTGCTAAGTTAGCTGGCACACCAATTCCTGAACTTGAGAACTGGTTCGGGTATCTCTACTTACCACCATTACGTCTGTGACTTGGAGTGGTGTGTCCTCTGAAACCATACTGTAGTGCATTTCCATGGCCTCAGTTTTCATGGGGTGGATCTAGGTGATTTAGTACCAGATGACCAATGGTAAAAGCTTAGGAACTGCACTTTCAAGGTTAAGTTTTTAAATTAAATGTGGACCAATAATACAGGATGTATTACTATAGGACTGTAGTAATTAAATGTTGTAGGGGACTTTGGTCCATCCACTCCATTCTCTTGTCATAGTGTGCGCTAAAACTGTGCAAGTACTGCATTAGCGCAGATTTCAAACTTTCTGTTTCCATTTCGTGTAGAGATGGCAATAAAATGTCCGCTAGCTATGATGGCCTCTTCTCAGGGCATGGATTGTCACATATAAGTAGTCAAACCCCCTTCCCCACCCAAACCAGGGTCCCATTGGCTATGGCGTGGATATACCACTTAGCCTTAACCTACATGTGGGACACTGCCCCTCAAAATTTGGGAATAGGCAATTTTGGTAGGCCACATGAAATCTAAGCAATAAGAAGTTCAGAACACTGTGGACATGACTGGCATCATGTTCACAATGTTTTCTATCCATTAAGCAACTTCCTATGAATTTCTGCTTTAAAGTCTGTATGTATAATGGGGGACAGCATCATCTGCATGTGGGACCTGGGACTTCTAAGTGGGTGAAATGAGGAACTGCCCAGGGCCTGCTAGAGAGTTTCAAAGTCAGTACGTCTTTAATGAATGGGATTGGATTTTTCACCATTAGAATTGTGTGTGTGTGTGAGTCTGTGTGTGTGTGTGAGTCTGTGTGTGTGTGTGGTTACAGTATCTTCATTTACGTGCCTAAGAGAGATGACAAATGCTAGACCCAATAAAAGGCTAGAGGAACAACAGTTTGATTATTGATACTGATTTTGTGGGAGAGAATTGGAATGGTGCGGGGGGGGGTTGCAAAATGAGTCAAACAGAAGACTCTCTGAGACTAGAGACCTGGGAGGTATGTTGTCATGTGGGACAGTTGAGGGGTTAGGCTATAGGAATAGACTGGGGGTGGTGATTGTCTAGTGGAAATCACTAGCTTGTCCCTTCTAGCTAGCCTCCAACAGTCCCTCCAGCATTACATCCAGAATTAGCTCACAAAAGACCTGTTATGTAAAATAAATACCCTTCCCCACCCACCCATCAGACACACCAATTTGCGAGGCGCAATGCATTGAAGGCCCATCTTTTTAGACAATTTTATTCATGCTGCTGCTGCTTTTTTATTATTGTTTGAAAGACCCAAATCGACTCCATGTGGTTCTAAGTAAAGTCAGCCCCTGGCTTGCCTTTGAAACAGCTCCTGCTGCAATTATGTAAAAGAGCCCCATTCAGCCAGCTGATGGCATTTAAGGGGGAAGACTGGCCCGCTGGCCGCCTTTTCACTGCCAGCCTCTCTCATGTTTGGCTTTTCAATGCACTTCCAACACGAGATGTCTTTCTCTGGGACAAAAGGCAGAACAAAACCTGGCCCCTAAACTTGTAAATGGAACGTCAAGGGAACGTTCAACAATTTAAAGCCCATAAATAATGATAAAGGGACTGGAGAAACAAGACAATCCCATTCAATTAAAAGAGTTTCCCAAGCAAAGATCAAGAGCTTTCCAAACTAGGAGTGCTAAGGCTGCTGGTTTATTCTTCTCTCACTTCAGAATGTCAAAAAATATATGGAGCAGCTCCCCCAGACCCTTCCCCTTTGTTTACACTGATTCAATATGACTTTTGGCTCTCAGTGTATTTTTTAATTTCCCTTAATAAAAAAATGAAAAAGTTGAAAACAAGAAATTTGGTGTTCAGTGGATTGAAGTTTTGAAGGGGCTATGAAAGACCTGTTTCTATAACATGCAGGCTTGAATACTGGGACTCAAGGACTGCACACGCCTGATTTTGTAGTAAATGTTTCTTTCTACAAAATTACATCCGATTGTCATGTGGCAGCATACCTCTCTATTCTCCTTGATTCTGCCTTAAAAACTATTCTGTCCCTCCTGGTATTTGGTGATTCAGGGCCCGATTCTAAGACAGTTACGCCAGGCGTAAATGCAGTACACCAGCCAAGACAGTGCAAAATGCAAGTTACGCCAGCGAGTTGTGACAAGTATGATTCCAAAAGAACACTTACAATGCAACCCACAACTGCAATGGCAAATGCAAGATATGATGCAGTTACGCCAAACAATGTGCACGCCAGTGCGCAACGTGGCCTATTACAGGCGTAACACACTAGCACCACGGAACTACTATTCCAAAACAGTTGACATACAGAACTATGGCAGAGGAGGGTCACTTAAGTTAGAACAGGGAAGAGCTGTCCTAAACCATGCACAGGCCAGAGGACCCTGCCCAGCCAGTCAGCAGCACACCACACAAACAGTAGTCCCCCAATGTGGAGCACAATGCAAACAGTGGAACATGCAAGCAAAGGTGCCCAGGGCACCCAGGACAGAGTGAAGGGGGCTGCAGCAGCATGGCCAGACATGGCAGTAGAAAATGAACACTGGACAAGGTGCAACATGGACCACAGCAAGCAGCAACAAGAGGCCAACACAGACTGTGGGACAGGGCAACACCACGTTGCACAAAGCAACAATGGGAGGAACAATAGGGAATAGTGCAAAGCACTGTGGGACAGTCTGGAGGGAAATACAGCAGATAGCCAGGCACAGGGACACACAGCACAGGTGGCAAGAGGGGTGGTACAGGGACGGTGGAGAGCTGTGAGCGCAGGCAGCACCACAGCCCCCCCCGGCAGCAGCAAGGTGACACCAGCAGCACAATGGGGCACACACAGTGGCACAATGCAGCACAGGCAATGGCATGGCACACATGCCATGCCAACATCACCGTGCTGCCAGAAGTGGTGACTGCAGCTGCCAGGTGGCATGTGACATGAGCCGCTACACTGGAGCAGTAACGGTGCCCAGGCATGCCGAACAGCAGCCATGAGGAAGGACCGTGACCATTGCACAACAACACAGGTACACACAGGGGACCACAGCACGCATGTGCCATGGGCATGGGCAGCACAGGAGGCAAAGGGCACACACTGGCCACAGACACAATGCCGGGAGGATGGCACCACCAGGCACAATGCCCCTGCCATGGCCACTAATACATGTAAACCGTGCAACCACAACAGGGACACAGCACCAGGTGGCACAGACCTGTAGACTTATGGCAGTAAGACACACCATTGCCCATGCCACTGGTGCCACCCACAGGGACCACTAGTCCCACGGGCTGAAGGGAGGCATACAAGCCCAAGGCCGCCACACAGCCAGGACATGCAATGTGTGGCGGCATGTGGCTCGGACCAAGCATGGTGCGCTGCAGCATACAGGACACCATGTGGACATGGCCACTGATGCATGCCAAAAACCGTGAGCTGCACAGCCGGCACACAGCCCAGGTGCACAGTGGGGACATACCAGGGACAGCATGAACCACCACAAGTGTGCCCACACATGCATGGCAACATGTATTTAATGAACAGTATGGCAAAACAGTAACACAGGGGCACACAGCAATAAACAGGTACAAACATCAGGAAATGGGGAGAACAGCAGGAAAGGGGTATGACAATGACAAGTACAACAATGGATGAACCCAACACAACATCAGAAGCCCCCCCCACACCAGTCCAGCATGCCCTCCCTAGGCAGCGTCAACCCTTATATACAAGCCCCCACCCCATATATACAGCCCCACCCTGCAGCACAACAGAGTCAGCCAATGTGGGTGCTAGCGCCACTGCAGCTCCTCCAGTAGGGCACTCAGGGAGCCGTGCAATGTTGCAACATCCTCTACCATGGCTGACACGTGGTGGACCAGCTGCTGGTTATCCAGCGCACCTCCCTGGCCGGGCAGACCCCCCAGGTGCCCCATCATTGCCATCCTGACCACCCAGCTGTTGCTGGTCCAGGACACTGCCATCTGCCTGGGGCCCAGGGTCGACCACCGCTGGTTCACCTCTGTCCTGCACCTCTTCAGGGGTCGGTGGCAGTGCTACCTCCTGCTGCACCTCTGCCACAACCTCCACCACTAGCACTGTAGCTGGCACGTCCAGAGCCACATCCCCCGCAGCGTCCTGGGCTGTGTCCACCCCAGCAGCCAGCTGTATGTCAGACCCCTGCTGCCCACTGTCTGTGGGGTCCTGCACCACCAGCACCTCTGCCACATCCCCTCCTCCTCTGATGTAGGTGGGATGATCCTTGCCCTCCGCTGGTGGCGCTGGGTGCGGCAGCAGTATTCCATGACATCGGCTCCCTTTACCTCTGCCATGGCCCCCAGCAGGGCTTCTGTCGGGGTGTCAGTCAGCTACGCACACCTGTGAGGAACGCAAAGGCTGCAGTCAGTGCAGGTCCTGGACATGTGGCATGCACACATCAGACACACACACAGTCACTGCATGTGCCACCATGGGCCAACACGGCATGGGCACTACACATAGCACACAATGCATGCACCTACCTGCCCTCCACTGCAACGCCTCCTGTCTGAGTCCCCCAACATGGGTATCCATCCTGCCCTGGTCCCCACATAATGCACCTTTGGGGAAGGGGAACACGGTTACACATGTGCACTACTGCAGGACATGGTCTGTGTGTCAGAACTGCACCACTGTATGGACAGCCGTAGGTATACTCACCTGCACCCACGTCCTGACCAGTCCTCATCTTGGCGTCCCTACACTGTGCCATGTTCAGCAGTCACTCCAGGAGCCCTGGGTCCTGCCGTGCCATGTCCTGCCACTGGTGCTGTAATTGGCGGATGATCCTGGGCATGCTGCTGCTGGCACCCAGCTGTGCCCCAACGGCCCACCATGCTCATTCCCACTCTGTAGCGGGGTGCCTCCTGCTCCCCAGTGGGAGTAGTGTCTGCCCCCACTGCTGCGTGCAGTTGATCAGTGTGGCGGTCTCCATCAGTGTAAAATTAGAGCCCGCTTGTTCAGGCTGAGACCGCTCTCTGGGGTATGACAGAGGCATGGGACTGGTACAGGGTCCTGTGGACGTGCGGTACAGACCTGCAGGAGAAGAAGGCACAGCACACGTGTCAGTGCACATTGGTCAGGTGTCCATGTCGACAACCCCCCTGCTGCCCAGCAGGACATGCGCTGGCATGCATGGTGGACGGGGCTGGGGCACAGTGTCACTGGTGTGGCACAGTGGTGCGGTCTGGCATAGGCATTTCACTGCAAGGTGCACCCCCTACTGAAGGTGTCCACGCCACCAGCACATACCGCAGGTGGCATGGCCTGATGATGTGGCGCCATGCGCATACACTGCGCCACCCCACACTGACACACACTACCCCAGCAGTGTACCGCCATGCTGCCATTCCCAAGCAGAGGCGTGCCTTTGTGTACGCCAGCTGCATGGATCCAGCCCAGCACGTGGTACCCCATGGCTGTGTACCTGCCAGCCATTGTCCCCATGGCACACTACAGCAGTGCTGTATAGAGTGTGGGCATCAGCCAACATCACTACATACCACCCTGCCATATGTCTACACAGCCGCTTGCACAGGGGTACACCCCACTGCGCCTATCTACCTGAACTCAGGGTACAGTCCCATGGCCCCCACATGTAGACAGTGTAACTCTGCAATACACCTACCTTCCCTGTGCACCGTGTGTGCACCCTTGGGTGGTACTGATGACTATGGTGTCACACCTGGATGGACAACTGGCAAAACGGCATTAACAAATAGTACAGACATTGACCTCAACACATCAGGTGGTATTGCAGTGTCCAACTACCTGCTCCTGTACAGTGTGGCTGACTCCTACACAAGGGGAATGGTACAGCTATATTAGGGTCATGATGTAGTACCAGCAAATTTAATGTGCATGCTGTGCACTGTCCAGTGCTCACCTATGATCTGGGTGTGTCTTATCTGGTACAACAGAATGGAAACATGAATTAGCACATGGCTGGCATATTGGCTGTAGCATATTGCTTGGGGGTGCTGTGTCCCAGTACTTACCAGTTTACAGTGATATTCCCATCTGGGCCTCTTGTCCACAGTATGTTCTGACTGTCTGAACTGCAGCCTGCTCCCCTGCTCATGATCTGAGGGTCCGTTCTGCGGCCTAGCTCCTGCCAATGCGTGTACAAGCAACACGTACATTGCAAGATGCAATTGTGCAGTTGTGGTCTGCAATGCTGCAGTTACGCATATGCGGGATGCACATGCGGCCTGTTCACACTTGTAGCCTATGCTTATGCTATGCATATGCGATTTGCGGTATGCAGTCTGCAATATGTTATGTCGGTTTATGGCAGTGATAATGAGGGAGATCACACAGATGTTTTGTGCAAACATGTTTACTTGTGACAGGTGAGACATACATAGATGACACAGTGCAGTACAATACTGTACACGTGACAAGCCCTGACACATAACAATACCCAGTGACTGTGCAGTGCTCATACATGACCCCAAACAGTGCCCCCCCATACTCCCACACATGCCCATGCACAACCCACACACACAGCAGCCAGCCGTACCCTGTGCCCACCCTGTGTGCAACCCCCCCCGCGAATGCCCACCACTAGCAGCGGCATGTCATGGGTGCAAGTCTGTCATGTGTCTGCTGCTACCGTCCAGTTCTCTTCCACTTTGTGGTCCCTGTGGTGGCACTGGGCCCATCCTGCACTCTCTGCAACTCAGCTGTGCCACCAGTGTTGCTGGGTGCCACTGGCACCACTGGCCTCCGGGTTCTGCTTTGCCTCCCGGGAGAGGTGGTGCATGCTGTGGCGCTGTCCCTCATCGGTCCTCTTGGGCACACCGCTGTCCATGGGCTTCTTCCGTGCCACTGCCTGTGCTTCCTCCTGCTATGAGCCACTGGTCCTGTGCCCAGTGCCCAGCGCCTTCCACCCCATGCCCCTGGTGGCAGAGGTTGCTGCTGCTTTCTTGGATGCTGCTCCTGCAGCTTGTGGTGCCACCAGTACATGTCCAGTGGCCATTGGTGGCTGATATCGCCCCAGTGCTGTGGGTGTTGGCAGCACAGGGGGCTGTAGTGCCTGTGGTGAGGTCTGTGGCAGTGGTGCCAGTGGTTGCGGTGGTGAGGCCACCAGCAGTGTCACAGCCACAGGTGTTGGTGGTGGTGGTGTTGGTGTTGGTGGTGGTGGCGTGGGTGCCAATGCCGGTGCCACCACCCCTGGCAGTGGCAGTGTGGTCTCCATGGCCGTTCCTGGAACCATTGATGGAGCTGGGGCCAGCTGCTCCTCCTGTGTCACCTGTGTGGCTGCGTCAAACCCAGCAGTGCCCCATGGGTGCAGGCCTGCATGTATGGCCTGCAGCAGGGCCACCAGTGCATCTGCCTGCCTGCCCTGCTGTGCCACAGACCCCTTAATGGCCATGACCAGGCTGGTGATGGCACATGTCTGTGCCTGTGCACAGGCCTGTGTGGCAGCCATGGCCTCCACAAGATGCTCCATGGTGGAACCAGTGGTTTGCAACCCAGTCTCCAGCACCCCTACGAGTGTGCCCGTCTGCTCCTGCATTACTGCATGGTGGGCATCCATGCTGAACCTTATGCAGAGCAGCATCTCGACCTGTTCCACGTGAGCGGTCACCAGGGTTTGGCAGAACCCTATGTAGTCATCAGTGTCCATGGCCTGTCCACCTCTGGTGATGGTGATGTCCCATCCAGAGCCTCCTTCAGCCTCTGGTAGGATGCAGGGCTCAGGTCTTGTGCAATCTCGTCCCCAGGCTGCCACAACTTAGATAGTCACTGAGATTCAGTCCCACCTCCTCTTGCTGCTGTTCCCCCACCATTTCCTGCTCCCCCACCACCAGTGTCCTGGCTGTGTACTGCTGGGCCTGCTCTGCAGTGGTGTGCACACTGTCCACCTGCATCGTGTCCACTACTGTTCTGCCTGTGGGGAGACATCAGTGCATCAGTGGTACGTCCCATGTCATGCCTTCAACTGTCCCACCTCTGCTTCGCTCTCCCACACACTGGGGTTGGCACTGGCCATGTCCTTACCTGTCCTGTTGTCCTCTGCCTCTTCACCTGTGGGGGAATGTGAGGGCATCAGTGTTGCTTCACCATTCCATGATGACCGTGCATGCCACAGGCCACATCCCTGCAGCACCATCCCACTGGGTGAGGACGCAGTCGGCCATTTGCTTACTTTCCCCTGTATCCTCTGACTTGCATCTGTGGGGTGCACAACATGCTTCAGTGCTAACAAACTATTACAGTCCCACCATGTGTGCCACCATCCATGCCCCGTGTCACTGTCCACCGCATGCTGGGCAGTGCTAGCCGTCACCTTACCTGTCCCTGTGTCCACTATGGCTGCACCTGCGGGGGGGGGGAATGACAGTGCATCAGTGCTGCCTACTCATGTGGTGGCTGCACCGCCTGCTGTTCACATGGCTGTGCCCCATGCCGGGCTATGGTCCCACACAGTCTCTCCCATCTGTGCACTGATCCAAGTTGTGTGGCTGTGCTTCGCCTTCACTGTGCCTAATGTACTGCAGCACGCTGCCTGTGCACCCAGCATGTCACACTCCATCTTGCCCATTGTTACATTCCATCATCATATTCACTTTGCCATGATTCACGCTTCCACTTACCAGTCCCTGCATCCATCCAGAACGTATTCAACTCTGAGTCCTTGTGGATGCTGTGCTGGCTCACAAATGTCAACACCTTCTCCTCATGTGTACTTAGGGTTGCACCTCCTGTGGTCTGCCTCCTGTGGCTGTCGCCTGCTGCTTGTTGTGGGCCTCCTTTGCTTTTGCGTGGCACTTTACATCAATGTATCACTTCTGCAGGTCTCACACAGTGCGACGTGCATTTGCCACCACATTTACCCTCTGCGCAACTGTGTCCCATGCTGCTTTCCTCTGCAGTCATTGCTCTCACTCTCCTCCCTTCTGCAACAGCAGGTCTGGTTGTGCCTCTAGCTCTTCCAACAGCATGTCTGTCTCTTTGAATGTAAAATTCCTCTTCCTCCTCTTGCTCCCGCCTGCCGCCTCTCCCCCGCTACCTGATATCTCATAGCCCCTACAACATGTCTGCAACTTGCACATACCTTTATGCTCATAGGGTTACAACATGCATATTGCTATGCCGCTATTGTGGGCTATGACTTGCACAGATGGCATTACTTGCGATATGTGTATGTTGGCATTTTTTGTCATATCTGGTGTCTGTCTCGGACTCTGGTGCAGCTCACATGTTGTAGGGATTTTGGTGCATCTTTCTGCCATGGCATACATTGCGCACTTCTCTCCCTGCTGTCTTGGAATTGGGTCCCCTGTCCCTAAAAAGAGGTGAATTAAAGCATAAAAGAATGCTCCACAACGCAGTTAAATTCTTATCAACTTGCAGTTCCACAGTGGGAGGGAGTTAACACTGAAAATCCATCCACCCCATAGCAGATATACAGTACAAGGTAAATAGTAAACCTGTTATTTTTTCAGACCTCTCAATCCATGGAAACAAATGTAATGATGTGAAGAGCTTTCTTTTCAGTTTTCAGAGCCTAAGTAAGTTTCATGTAGGCCTGGAGACCCCCACACTTCTGTGCTTTTTATATAATAAAAGACCCCAATAATTTGTAAGAGCAATCTTTGACTGGTGGTGCTCTCATTAATGAATGCAGTGGAATTTTCAGCAAACATAAACTTGGGGTTAATAAGTGAGCCTCTAAAATACAAGAAGCAAGGAGTTAAAGATATGTAATATTCATTGCAAAAAATTCGTTAATGTGCACAAAGTAGGAAAATGAAAAAATATGAGGGTTTTGGGTCTCCGGAGTTTTGGCAAATCAGTGGTAGGATGTTCATTGGGGTTGTCAACACTAATGCCCACTCTCCCAGCCTGTAGCCTCCTGTCTGAAGCACAAGGTACGGCTTAAAACCAGTGTCTTATACTGATACACTCTTTGGAGGTAGAGAAGTATGGATTGCCAGATATTGCCAACAAAAATCAGTCATAGCTTTCTTCATGCAAGTCCAGTGGATCTGTAGACATAGTGGAAAATTGGTTAGTATGAGTAAAAAAAATACTGACTAGCCGTGGTGGGTGTATAGAGATTGTAGTTTTATAGGGGATTTAAAGTGGGTTGGTTGGGAGGGTAGAAACTGGTACCATGGCAGCGACTCAGGTTCAGGAATGGACTTGAGACATTTGTGGAGGCCAATGCTGGGGATGTGGACAGGATTCAGCTTCCTGGGCTCACTTTCTTTACAGAGGGAGGGGCAAGTTGCTCCGCTCACTGACTGTCACCAGGGCAGGATGAAGCCCATGTGATGCAAGCACCATCCACTTCGCCTCTGCTTCTCTTGAGAGGGCTGTTAAGCTGCTTCCAAAATGTTAGGTTAGTTTAATCCCTCTGGATTAGATAGCACTATTACTGTTAGTAACTGTGGGACAACCTTTCTGTACTGTGTACCTACCAATTATTTGTATATTTTTTTTCCTGATGTGGAACTTTTGTAAAGGAGTTAATCTGCTCAAAGGTGTTAAATCTGAAGCTTTCAATAAATAAATAAAAATATAAATAAAAGCCACCACTTTTTGTACTCCCTGCAACACAGAGAGGGTGACAGACTGTCAAAAGTGGCAGACAGTCAAGGGGGAAAACATACATCCCCTCATATTCCTGTCATGAGGAAATCTGGGGGGTTACCAAAGGTACAAGGTATGTTCCTGAGATACAGAGTGATAGGGATGAGTGGCTGATAGCAGTAGGGGGCCTGTTGGTGGTGGAAGGCCTGCAGGACCCTGACCTTCATCCTGCCAGGTACACTTTTCTCCATCTTTTTTGCCACTCTACTTGTCCTGGCACAGTGCATCGGCCCATCAGGCTTTGATACGCACATCAACCCCTTGTAGGGGAAGGATCCCCAGCCCTCCACTAGGTGTCATCTGTGTGCCAGACCACTGCCCCTTCTCAGGCTGTGGCCGGTGCCACGTGCTGCAGCAACTTTCTTTCAGTGGTGGCCTATTCAGTCGGCTCATTGAGCTGTCACCCAAACTCCGGTCACTGGTACAAAAAGGGAATGTGGTCCCTACTGAGCCGATGGTTGTCCCTGCATACATTACTTCATTAATTTTTTTGGTGACATTTTGACCCCAAATTTTCAACGTAGTCTTTTTCTGACCCCCCCCTTCTGAACATGACAGGTGTCATTTATAAAATGCTGTGTGAAATGTCATTTCACATCCTTGAGTGCAAAAACACATTTTGGCCAGGATTTGAAAAATGATATCTGTCACATTCGTGGGGTGGTGTAAAAAATGGCTATGTGAAAAATTTGGGGTAAAAATATAGAAAATTACCAAAGTTGTGAGCGAATATTGAAAAATGCTAACATACCTTCATAACTTTGTAGTTTTTTACTATTAAACCACAAGTAGAAATGACTGCACTCGGAACTGTGGTGCTCCAAACAAATAATCAAAGGGTTTCACAGGAGAATGGGCACTCGCCACCACATATAGACACACGGGCTCCAAATACTCCAAAAACTGATTTTTATTACATGTGGTCATTTATCAATCAGGATAGGTTTATTCTAATTAAGGCCCTACTGGGTCAGTCCGAAGCAGTGCTTGGGTCCATTGACAGACCAACAGTAGATGATCCCCAGTTTTTCACTTCCCTGATGGCTCAACTGATCCCATGGTCTTCTAGTCCTCTGCTACTGGGGAGCAACTGGAACTTAACATACTGTAATGTGTTGGACAGTTCTAGATCAAATAGTTCCTCTCTTTCCCCTGCACAGTTGGCCATCGGGGAAATGATGGATTCGGTGGGCCTAACTGACCCTTGGAAGGCACTCTTCCCCTCCCGGAAGGAATTCTTCTTCCACGCCATTCCCCACAATATGTTCTCCAGGATAGACTACTTTTTGCTGGACACCGGGCACCTCTCCTCAGTATTATCCTGTAACTATCTTCCCAAGGTCATCTCAGACCATCTTCCCACTTTACTACATTGGAACCTGGGTCACCCTACTCCCCGAGACAAGGTGTAGAGATTCAATAGCCAGTTACTTAGGTCCAACAATCTTACTTCTCACCTTAGTACTTTTCTCACTAAATTACACAATATTAACTCTCCTACTATGCCCAGGTTGGATGTGCTTTGGGGGGCTCTGAAATGTACCCTCAGGGGTGAGCTTATCCAGCTAGCCACTATAAGGAAGAAGATTACCTCACAAGTTACCTCTGACTTGCTCTAAGAAATAAGGAGAGCAGAGCTATCCCTTCCTGTACATCCATCTCCTCAGGACCTCAATAATTTAGAGATTCTCAGAGATCGCTATAATCGCCTGTTAACGGAAAAAGTCGAACATCTTCTTCTCCGATCTAAAATTCAGTACTTTGACCAGGAAGACAAAGCGGGCAAATTATTGGCTCTATGGCTTCGGGCTCAAACTGCCGACAGAATAATCCCCTCTATTCATAATTCCACAGGACTCCTTGTTACCTCTCCTCAGGAAATAACAAATTGCTTCCAAGCATATTATCAGGCACTATATTCTCACCCCACCACGCCTTTTCTTCCTGAACAGGTAGACCAATTCATAAATAATCTCCAGCTCCCACAAATAGAGGATCACCAGATAGCCATACTAAAAGTGCCTCTCTCTGTATCTGAAATATATGCTGCCAAAGATACCTTGCCAACAAATAAAACACCAGGTCAGGAAGGTTGTATCGCAGAATTTTGCAAAGCCCTCAAAAAGCAGCTGGCCCCCATTTTATTAAATACATATGATTATATATATATATATATATGTAAGCATGGTATGTCGGACTGTTCTCTTGTGGAAGCCACGATAGTGGCTCTTCCCAAACCTAGGAGGGACCCCTTGCTTGTTTCCAATTACCATCCCATCTCTCTAATTAATGTAGACTTTAAAATACTAGCTAAAATCCTGGCTAGTAGACTTGCCAAGGTATGCCAGTGTCTTATAAGTCCGGAACAGGTTGGCTTTGTAGCAGGCAGATATTCTTCTGATCACATGCGTAAACTAGCTCACCTTATCTCTGCATCCAGGGACTCCTTAATTCCATCGGCCTTGGTCTCCCTGAATTCAGAGAAGGCCTTTGATCAGGTCTTCTGGGACTATCTCTTCTACCTGTTGCCCAAGAATCGCTTTCCCCTCTCAATTTATTAATTGTATTAAGACCTTGTACACGTACCCCATAGTCTGAGTTCTTTGTAATGGTCTTTTATCACATCCCTTTACTCTCCAACAAGGCACAAGACAAGGTTGTGCCCTCCCTCTGTTTTTGTTTGACTTATATTTGGAGCCGCTCATCCATTGTATTAATACCTCCTCTCGAGTTTTGGGGATTTCTGTTTGGCCCCATCAGTATAAACTATCAGTTTATGCTGATGATATTCTCTTGCATGTGTCCCATCCCTCTAAATCGATTTCTGCTACATTGGCTATTATTAAAGAGTTTGGTAGGTTTTCCAATTATAAACTCAATGTCTCCAAAATGGAGATAATGCCCCTTAATGTTCACACCTTCTCATCTGAGGTATCCCATCTGGGTCTCCAGTGGACTAAGGACAAATTGAAATACCTGGGGATTTTTCTCTCTGTCTCGGGTTCCAGTATGAAACAATACACTCTTGATAAAATGCTCACGCAGATTAAAACAGATCTAAATCAATGGTCCTTACTTCCCTTTCACTATGGGGGCACATAAATGTTGTCAAAATGAATGTTCTCCCTCGTTTACTGTACCCCCTGCAAATGATTAACCTTTTTCCTCACAAAATCCTGGTTTCTCCAAATACAAAGAGTTTTGTCCCATTTTATTTGGAATGGTAAAGTGCCCAGGAGGGCCTTCTCCAAGTTGCAGTGGAGTAAAGCTAGTGGAGGTTTACAATTACCTAACTTTCTTCTTTACTATTTTTCAACCACCTGCTCGGTACTTCTGCAATGGTTGAAAGACCCAATGCTAGCTGATCCACCATTCTATTCCCCCCTTTGGCTGCAAATTGAAAGAACTCTTTGTTCTTCTCAAGGTCTTGATCTTGGTGCACTTATATACACCCCACTTAAAAATATCCCTAAAAGTTTACTGAGCATACCCCTTAGGGTTACCCTTCAAGTTCATGCCCAATTATGTGCCCCAACCTATACTTAGGAACCCTAATTTAAAAATTAGAGGCAAACCTTTAAATTAACTTTTCTGGCCATTTAGTCTCAAACTTCAAGTTGAGGATCTTTAGAAAGATCAAAAACTATTAATATTTCATGAAGCCCGACATAAATATAATCTTCCTGTCTCTTACTGTTTTAAATACATTCAACTCTCCCATACGCTTTTTGAACATTTTAGGGCAGGCTGCTTGGGGCAGACATCAGCTGAACCTATACTAGCTGCTATTTCTACATCCCCTACATCTCATCTTATCTCCTTCTTCTACCGCCTCCTATTGGATGTGGTAGAAGAAGCAGGGAGCCATCCACACTATATATGGGACCAGATACTGCCCGTTGCATCCCAGTCATCTTGATCCTGGCCTAAAATATGGTCCCACATGTACCGGGATGTAAAATGGAATAGATGCCATCTCCTACAGTTCTACATAATTCATGATTTATATTATACACCAGTCAAACTATATAAAATGGGTATACTCTCTTCTAATCTTTGCAATCTAATCAGATGCGGGACACACCCTGGCACTTTACTGCATATTCTTTGGGAATGTGACAAGATGGTCCCTTTTTGGAAGGCTATCAGCTCTAAATTAGATCCACTATTGGATCTTTCAGATGCCTTTAATGCAGAAATCTGCATCCTGGAGGATTATGGGGGATGCCTCATTGGCAACCAGCGAAAACACATGGCTATTGTATCACTTTGTGCCAAAAAAGTAATTCTTCACCACTGGTTAGACCATGAAGTCCCATCTCTAACAGAATGGCTCCTTGTGATCTTCTTTGCTTTGCAATCAGAGAATCTTGTAGCACAAATGTCTAAGAGAATGAACCACTATCAAAAGGTATGGGCCCCCTTACATACTTTATCGACTATATAATGTTATACCATAAACTGCACTGAAACTGGGTTATTGTCCACTTCTACATGTCTAAATCACTTTATATAAAGCATGTGAAACTACCTTGCATACCAGGGAGGAGAGGGGGGTATTAGCATGGGGTAGGGGTTGGGGTTGGGGGATGATAGTGTAAAATAATATCGACTACTGATTGTTGCATTCTTTTGTTACTCCTGTTACTAAGAATACAAGTGTACCTGTTGCAGCTTGTACCTGTTGAGGTGTGTGATTAACACTTTATGCAGCTATCTTTAGTCCACTGTTATGCCATTACCTATGTATGTGCATGAAGTGAAAAGTTTAATAAAGTATAGCAAATTTAAAAAAAAAAAAGTCACAAAAGGAGGGAAGTGTGGTGTTATGGTTTTCAACTTCAATGCTCACTCCCCTCACCATCCCATACCCTTGTAACACAAGGCCAAGTTGCAGGTCTGGGGTCATGCCCCATGGCTCTGCTGCTTCAAGCTACAGGTCCAGATCCATGCCCCACAAGTCTGCTGCTTCACATGGGGCTTGCAGGATCCATCATAATTTTCTTTGCACTGGATCCTGCACAAAGCATGAGATAATCCATAACTTCTTTTGCTTAAGGCTGGAAGCAGGAGAGAAGTCCTAACTTTCTTTGTGCAAGAGCTCATTAATAACCTTCTTCTTCTAGACAGTACCACAATGTAGTACAGTAGTGGGAAAGTCAAACATGAGGTTAGGGTGCACGAGGAGGGAGATGAGCAGCCGGAGAAGAGAGGTGCTTCTACGTAGGCAGTGATACCTGACAGAGTGGGCAGTATTGTGCTATAATAGAGTGCCCAGGGGTGTAATGAGGCCTGACACCATATGGGGAGGCCTTATAGCCCCTGGATGGCATGGTATAACCCAATACTGCCCACCCTTGAGGGTATTTTTGTGCTTAGAAAATGGGTTATACGTGGCATTTTTAGGTACTATTTAAAAAATAAAAAAAGTAAAATATAACTACAAATCACTTTAAAGTGGTTCTGTTGATAAAGTAGTCCCTTTACTGGTATACTTGTCAGTGGAGGGCACTGATGTGTTTAATTCACAGTTGTTTAACTTCTCAGAGTTTTCTTTTTATGTTTGCTTGTGCGCACGTGCAAGAAACATGTTGTGACAGCTTGCTGGAGTAGCAGGTTGTGGAGGTGTGGTCAAGTTGTGGCCAATGCCACCACTACTTTTTGGGGCTTGTCTCTGTGGCACCAATGGATAAGCACACTGTCTATGATAGCAGCTCAGAAGCATGCCACCAACTTGAAAGAAATTCACTGCTGCAATGTGGGAGTGCCCCCTCATTGCAGGGCATGCCTTGCCTGGTGTAACATTTCAATAAACATGGCAGCAGCTGTTGCCATCGGCCTCATACAGTCCTGTGAAAGCTGACATCAGGGGTGCCCAATCCCCCTGTCAGCATGCCCCCTTCCCAGTTAATTTGCTGATGGGGAGCCCAATCCTTGTCAGCACAATGTTCCCCATATTTTAATGTGTATGCCAGAGGGGTGCCCAATCCCCCTCGGTATCATGCATCCCCCAAACACAGACACATTTTCTGTGATGACGGGTGGCCCAGTCCCCTTTGGCTTTGGTCCCCCTCCCCTAGAAATACAGGTGGCACACTGGGAGCCCACACCAGTGTGTCCAAGACGAACCTGAAACAAAAAAAACCTTCCTGTGATGTATTTTGTTTGTTAACCTGTAAAAGAGAAAACCGTCCTTCGTTGTCTCTTGGTGCCCCTCCCAACCCGCACTCACCCTCTGCGTATGCCACTCCCCACACTCTATCCCATACTTACCCAGAGCCGGAGTGGCGATCTTCGTGGAGCGGAAAACACGTCTGTACTCTTCAAAGCTGACCGTGAACTGAAGAAATTCTGGTAAACTGTATAATGGCATCAATGGGGAAGTTTCAACTTAGGTGGATATCTCAGCCATTTTTGTGACTTTTGGCATCAAATTTTCAACATGGGGTTCTTAGGACCCCACCTCATGAACTCAGTCACTGTCATGTTGTTATCCGATCCCGAAAGGTGATTTTGTGGTCACTGCACAGAATCACCTTCCAGCACTGATTAATGAAACAATAGTGTCACTGTTCATGAGGTGAGCTCTAAAAAGCCTATGTTGCAAATTTGGTGAAAAAATTCCCCAGAATTACTGTTATGAGCATGCATTGTGCAGTTGTCACGCACGCTCGTAACTTTGAGAATTTTTTATATTTTCATTCAAGATTTTCAACATTTACATTTTTCCACACCTTCTTATGAACAGTATGGCTGTAATTTTTCACATCCTGCCCAAAATGTGTTTTTGCACATCTGGCACACAATGGCGAGGTTGCTGTGCGAAATCAATGTTCGGGACAGATTAAGAAAATCCTGGTTAAACAACTACACAAATAAACAAACCAAAAAAAATCACAGTGACAGTGTTCATAAGGAGAGGCTCCAAAAAGCCCATGTTGCCAATTTGGTGAACAAATTCCAAAAAATGACTGCATTACCAGCGTGCGTTGTGCAATTTCTATGCACACTCATAACTTCACCAATTTTTTACATTTTTACTCCAGATTTTCCAACATTGTCATTTTTTTGCACACCGCCTTATGAACAGTCCAGCTGTCATTTTTCACATGCTGCCTGAAACATGTTTTTGCACCTGTGGCACACAATGGGCACGGTCACTGTGTGAAATCAACATTCGGGACAGATTAAGAAAATCACAGTGCCACTGTTCATGAGTGGAGGTCCCAAAATGCCTATGTTGAAAATCTGGTGTAAAAAAAATCCCCCAAATAATTGCAATACTGGTGTGCATTGTGCAGTTTCTATGCACTCTCGTGACTTCACCGATTTTTTTATATTTTCACTCCAGATTTTCAACATTATCATTTTTTTACACCTCCTCATGAACAGTACAGCTGTTATTTTTCACATCCTGTTTGAAATGTGTTATTGCATCTGTGGCACCAAATGGCACAATCACTGTGCAAAATCACCTTTCGGCTACCAAACTGATAGTGTCACTGTTCATGCAGTGGGGTCACAAAAATCCCATGTTGAAAACTTGGAGTGAAAATACCAAGAAATGCCCAGGGCCTTAGGGTTTCTGACTGTAATGCTCTACCCTTCAGGGACTGACAGGTGTCAGGGGTGTGACTTGGGATTGTTGACAGTAATGCTCATGCCATTCCACCCCCACCCTCATCCTGCAGCCAGTGACAGGCATCAAGGTGTGCCTTGGACTCTTCAACCCCAAAGTTCACCCCATTCTCCTATACTGCACCCATTTCAGCATATTTCCTTATGGAATGGGGTGAGTGTAAAGTCCAAACACCCCAAGGCACACCTCAACACTTGTTGGTGTCTGCAGGGTAGGGTGAGGTGAAATGGCATGAACGTTATGGGCGATGACCCAAAGGCATACCGCAATGCCTGTCTATCTCTGCAGGGTGAGGGTGGGGTTGGCGTCACTTCAGTACTTCACTGCCATTCCTATTCTGCATCTGTATAACTCCTCTACTTCCAATACTAATGCCAGCAAGCAAACATTCGGCATTGACAAATGCTTGTTCTTTACTGCTGTGTGTTTAACACTCCCCCACTTCTTGAACCATCACCCCCATCTCCCAGACACTTGTTGGAGGCCTGGTTTTTTTTTTTTTGTGTATGTAGTTTGATTGGGAGACGGTGGTCAGGAATGGAAATGGACTGCAGTAGCATAGCGGCTAAAAGAATATACAGCAGGATCGGGCATGGAATCCACAGTTACCCGTTACCTTTTTAAAAAAAAATTAAGAAGTTTCTTTTGTTTGGGTTGACTGGAGGTTGAACCAGGGTGATCCAGAAAGGAACTGAACCAAACAAAGTTGTATTGGACATAAGGAAAAAGGAGCTACCAGTGGGTAAGAGGTTCACTGTGACACTGGCAATCACAGGAGCAAAACAAGTTATGGAACACTCACCCAGCTAAAAAAGGAATGTCCACACTATTATAGTCAGCTTTCAATATAATTTTGCTTGCAGAAAGAAGAAATGCAGATAAAAATGAAACTTCTTGGTGAGAGGAACCTCCACTAACATTTCACCTGTACAGGTTTTGTCAACGTGTGTGTACCCCTAGGGGCAAGTGCTATTTATACAAGTAATTCTGCCATTTATACTTTTATCATATTAACTACAAACTTTATTTTCTAATTTATACTTTTATCATATTAACTACAAACTTTATTTTCTAATTTCATAGTAATAATAAAAAGGGTCTTAATGATGTCCTCCTGGAATTAGAACCATTCTTAGCTAAATGAGTGTTTTTTTATTTGATATAGACTACCGATCTTTGTGTCTGCATACATGTATATTCATGGCTTTTGGCTTGCTGTCTTACAGACCTCTATAGGAATTGGCAGTCTTGAGTTCCTTTATGTCATTTGGAGTTATCTTCTGGAGACCCTGTGTGAAGAGTGATGTGAAGACTATACACTTGTTTTCCTTGCTTCTCCTTTATCTTCCCTCCCCATCCTCACTACACACCATATACACACTCAACACTGTCATCTTCCTTTCCTCCTTTCTCTTTTTTTTCTCTTCTCCCCTTACTATCTACCTAGCCCCCTCTTCTCTTTGAGCTCTTTTTTTCTGGTCACTGACCCCTTCTTGGTAATAAACTATTTTTTATTATTACTATGAAAGTATAAAATAACGTTTATAATTATATGAGATAAGTTTCCTTAAGTATACTGTGATCAACCATGAATATAATATGGATATCATGTTTTTTAAATTTGGTACACTGTATATACAATAGGTGACTGGCTGTTTTTATGTAGCTTTATGTACACAGTTTTGTGGGGATCATGAGTTGTTATTTATTTATGTAATTGTTGAATACAATAGTTGGTTCATGTCTGCACTAAGCACTGTCACTTTAAATGAGGTCTAATTTAATTTAGCACTTGTATTAAATGAATCAATAGAATTACTTGTATAAATAACACTTGCCCCTAGCAGTACACACACTTTGACAATGCCTATACAGATGAAACGTTAGTGGAGGTTCCTCTCACAGAGAGGCTTCTGTGTTTATCTGCATTTCTTCTTTCTGCAAGTAAAATGATATTGGAAGCTGACTACAATAGTGTAGACATTCCTTTTTATGGCTGTGGGCAGAGCCTACAGCCATCCTGCTTTCACCTGAAAAATGGTGTTTCCGTGGAACACATTTTTTAGGAGTTTTCAGTGTATCCTTCCATTCTGTAAATCTCTATGGCAGTTAAATAAATACTCCCTTCTTTCTGTTTAATTAGAATGATGGACACAGAATTCCAAGCTGCTTTTCTCTGAGAGCAAATGTGCACACCTTCCAAACAAATCTAAATATCTTTAAAACTATTCAAGGTGCACAAAAACAGCCAATGTGAAAGTTGTTCAGGGCAAAAAGACCTTTCTCATGAGGGTAGTCACTAATCTGAATTATTTATATTTTGTAAAATATGGTCTTCCAAACAACCTCATTTTTTTCTCTCTGAGTGAACACAGTAGGGGTCATGCCAAACAAATGTAAATATCTCGGAAAGCATATAAGTTACCAATATGCAACCAAGATGAAAGTTGTTCAGGACAAAATGACCTTTTAAATGAGGGTAGTCACTAATCTAAATTCATTACATGTTTTTAAATATAGCCATCCGAAAGGTGAAAATTGTGATGAAAAATTAAAATTCAGGTAATCAGATGGCCATAGTTTAAAATATATTATTAGTGCAGCTTAGTGAATAGGCTCATTTGAAAGGTCGTTTGTCCTGAACAACTTTCATACTGATGGTTTATGCATGCCTCATATACTTTTAGAGATATTTATATTTGTTTGGCATAACTCCTAAGAAAAGTGAAAATTGAGGTAATCAGATGGCCATAGTTAAAAAAATATAATTCTTGCAGCTTAATGAATAGGCTCAGTTGAAAGGTCTTGTTGTTCTGAACAACTTTCATATGGTTTATTATCTGTAAGTTGTATACTTTTAGAGATATTTACATTTGTTTAGCATAAAGCGTTCTGTGCCTCCTTTACAAACCCTAATGGTTGCCTCCCACCAGTGCCTGGGACACCCCTTCTACCCTATGCAGACAAGGTGCTACCTCGCTCCTTATTCCACCTGAAACTAGTTGAGCCTGGAACAGTACTCCCCCTTCTGCGCAAAATAAACCCAGACTCCTCTCCTGGAAATGACCTTTTAGAACCTCGGCTGTTGAGGGCTGCAGCCCTGGCCATCACCTATCCCGACACCCTGCTCATCAATCGGTCCCTCCAAGAAGGGACGGTCCCCAGTAAATGGAAAGTTGCGACCATAGTCCCCATCCACAAAAAAGGAACTCAGGACAGAGTGGAGAACTACAGGCCCATCTCCCTCCTCTGCCCCCTGGGGAAAATCCAGGAAAGACTTGCCTATGATCAACTCCAAGACTACCTAGAACAACACCTACTCCTCTCCAAAGTACAGCATGGATTTAGGAAGGGCCATGGCACTGACACCGCTCTCATCTGGCTAACATCGGACATACTTAATGCCACGGACCAAGGCATCCCAACGGGCGTCCTATTCATTGACCTATCCAAGGCTTTTGACTTAGTCAACCATGAGCTTCTTCTTAAGAAACTCCATCGTCTTGGCCTGGATCAGCTCTCTCTCTCTCCTGGATCACAAGCTACCTGACAAACAGAACCCAAAAAGTCCGCTGGTGAGGAGCGCAATCTAATCCCAGGCCTATGATCTCTGGGCTACCCCAGGGCTCCATCCTGGGCCCCCTACTATTCTCCCTATTCCTAAATGACATTGAAGAGGATTGTGCTCCCTGCAACCTTATCCTCTACGCAGATGACACCGTAATCTACTTCAGTGACCCCCAACCCTCTGTTATCTCATCCAAACTTCAGGCCAGCCTCTCAGCTCTTGAAGTTTGGTTCACTACAAACTTCCTAAAACTAAACAAAGAAAAACAAAAGCAGTCCTCTTCGGGACTCGACGCCTGGGCAGTGACCGTAGTGGGCTACTCCAACTCTCATCAGCCCTAGGAAGACAAGTAGATGTCTCAGACCAGTTCAGGTATCTTGAGGTTCTCCTCAAACAGGAGTTAACCTACAAACTGCATATCGATGCCTTAACTAGATCCATACATCAGAGACTTGGCCTCTTATACCATCTGGGAAACTACCTCTCCGGAGAAGCACGACGAGCCATAACAAACTGTAACCTCCTTCCCTCATTGCTATACAGCTCCTCCTTACTCCAGTCCCTCCAGGAGTCAGAGTTAATCAAGCTTATCACTCTCTATCACAGAATAGCCCACTTTGGAACCAACTCCTCCCCAAGGAGACATTACTGCGAGGCTCTTAATGACCTTCACTGACTGACCCTAAGGCTTAAACTATCCTATGCCACTGCCTGCCTTACCTATAAATTCACCTCCCTAGGCCACCCGCCCCACCTGAGTGGCCTGCTCACTCCCAAAGTCCCCTGCCGAACCCTCCGGTCTACAATGAGTCGACTCCTTGACATCACCCATATTTGGACCAACCAAGGAAAGCGCTCTTTTCAGTTTGTGGCCTCCCACTTGTGGAACTCGCTCCCAGCAAGCATACTAGACAAGCCCTCACTCACCGGATTCAAATCAGGACTCATAGTGTACCTTCTTGAGCTGAGCCTCTGCAGCTGTAACCACTAGATCATGTCCTAAACCTAACCCCTCTCCATGACAACTGACTAAAACTCTTCTCTCCTTGGACTGACTATAGTTAATGCCAATAACACTGTTGACCTGTTGTAATGAAACTGTATCTACCAACTTTGTCTAAATGTACCCCACTGACTATGTATATACTCCGAAACTGTGTTACTGTATTCCACCAGAATACTCACCTAATGTAAAGTGGTTGGTGTACGCAACCCCGGGTCGCCCCTGAAAAAGGGATCTCTGGTCTCAGAGGGCTTACCTGGTCACCAAAATCTAAATAAATAAATAACTCCTATTATACTTCTAAACAGCTTCAGCTTTGCAAATTACAAGACAGGATCAGTTCCATCAAAAGAAAGCTATCCAAAGGTCAAATTTCACTGACTTGAATGTTCGCTGCCTGACACAAGCTATAAACCAAGTGTAGCTTCATTTTAAAACCCTCTGAGTGTGTGTGTGTGCATCTGTACTAGCATTAGTAAATGACAATGATTAAAAGCACAAGGAACAATAAGCTTAAAGAGCAGCTGACACCTTCAAGAGAACTTCAACAGAACATAATATTTAGATAAAGTTCAGCTGGTATTTCACATTAGTTCTTTATTCCTCCTCCCCATTATTTATTGCTGAGGTCATTTGCATGAAAACAGGATTTTTGCTCCCGAAGAGTTCATCTATTTCTGTTGCTGTCTCCCTACCTGAGGTCATAATGCACTGCTTGTGACATCACAGCTACTCTCATGGCAACAGATTGTAATGTCACAACAGAGTATTATGACCTGAAGTAGGGAATAAGCTATAGAGGCAGATTAACTTTAAAGTAACTGCAAGGGATAAAAATCATGTATTCATGTACATTTTCTCAGTAATAAATAATGGGGAGGAGAAAGCTAGAATATATATGGAATACAAGCAGCATTTTACCTAATTATTATGTTTTTCAAAGTTTTCTTTGCAGCATCAGTAGCTCTTTAAGCAATACATAGTAAATAATGTTAAAAGTCTTATAAATATGAAAATATATATGATAAGTAAAAAATAGGTTAGAAGACAACCTGCCCTACTGTACGTTAAGCATTCACCAGCTGTTTCACACAGTGCTATCAATCAAATTTTACACAGTGTACTGTTCAGTTACATTTTTCTTAAACTCTGTGTACAATAAGTCCATTTTACTCATGAATTGTCAAATTTATACTATCTTAAACATGATATATCTGCAATTCTGTAACAAGTGATTAGTATATGTGTACATTCAAAACTCAAACCTAACACAGACCCCCTTGTAATTGAGATACTGTTATCCTAATATGTCCATGTATCAACATGTGTCCATATGTACCTAATCTGCTGTTGTATTAAATAACAGTTCTATAAATTTAAAACCAAAACAAAACACAACTGACAGCTTCAGCTTTTATTCAGGCATAGTTAAAATAGGGATCCTTTAGAGGTATGAATATAATTTATAAAATTAGAGACATTTCAAACAGCTGCACATAAGTAATCAATTCCTGTCCCCTTTAACTCAAGGGGTCATTTCTAAAATGTGCAGATGTGCATGGGGGCCACTTTTTTCAGAGCATGCCATCACTGGCAGCAACCACTTCAAGACTTCTACTACCTTCTCCTAATGCAATTGGGGGAAAAACAGAAGTAGCCTACCAGCACTGAGATCAATATGGTTAAGGCACATTTACCAGAAAATACTGCTTAAAAAAGAATGAAAAAGTGACTGTGATGATGAGCAAATCCGAGACCAGATCTTTAGTTTAATAGTCTCCTCCTGAGTTTGATTTTTACGGTTGTGTGGGCCAAGCTCCACAGATGTTATGCCATCATCAGATTTGTAAAAGAGCACCATGGAAGTACATAAGTGGACCACTGTCTGATGTTCTGCTCCAGTGCTCCAGCATAGTTTCCAGTGATTCTGTTTATGCAGCCCTTCCCCTCTGTGGACCGCATAAACATGCCCACTTCCTGGCGCACTACTTTTCATTTTCGCAAGTGCATACATGACAGCTGCCGTGTGCAACATGGTGGTGCACACTTAAACTGTGCATGCACGAGTATCATGCATATGTATGTAACCCCCACACCACTTTTGTAGCTGGCACCACCCTTAAAAGAACTACTGACAACTACATGGTATACAATTTTCTTTTGGTAGAACTACACTCATGGTACAACCCCAAGCGTTGGAGTGTATACCAGGCTCATTATCTAGAGGATGGGGGTACATACTAAAATGGATCTTTTTATTTTCAACCAGGTCCAGGGGAGAGGATGCTAGGCATATGCTAGACCTAACTGCTGAGGAGCCCCAATAACATTCACATTATAAGCAATAAGCGGAATGTTCAAAGCACTAACTGGGATTTTGCAGTATGGCTTCATTTACAGATGTTACTTAAAGCAAGGGTGGTCCCCCAAATGTTTATCATTGCAATACAGGCACACTCTCTTTTGCAGGACACTTTGCTAGGCAGTACTGTTTTTGACAAAAAACATCTCTATCTCTCTTCTAAAGTGTACTGTATATCTGTGGGATGTGCCACACACTTTAAATATTTTCCACACATTTCCATTTCTAAAGTGTATATCTATGGGATGTGCCACACACTTTAAAATCCTCCTGGTGCATGGTCGTTGCCCAGGGAACACTGGTGCCCATCCTTGAACCACTTAGCCCTGCCTGAAACTTTAGATGGCGTTCCTCATCCTTTGCCCCAAACAGCCTCTACCATTCCTTCAGGGTTACACCAAATGAATCTCCAATCCCCGATGAATTGCTAAAGACTCCCAACTTAAACTTTAAATTCACCATAGTTGTGCTGAAAGGGGTCCTGACTGGTGTGATCTAGCCTAATCTAGGACACATACACCTCAGACAACTCCCTCAGAGAACAGTCTCAAATTCTGTACTCACAGATTAGTTGTTCCTTCCTCCCAGTCATGGAAAGAACAAAAGGCACCTTTCTTTCTCTGGTAGCTGTCAGATTCTACTCATTGTTCTTCCTTAAGGCAGCTGTGAACTTCAGGAACCTCAGGGGATTGCCCCTTGGATCCACAAGAACTGCATTCGCTCTCACTCCCCCTGGAGTGAAACTAAAGAGTCCTGCAGGCAAACTGAAGATTTTACCAAACTAGGGTAAGAAACACCAGGGCTCCTTTTGACAGAGCCCCAATGGCAGACCTCCTGCCAGTCTAACCACCTCACTTAAACTTACTGATGAACATTCTAAGCTCCCCAAGAGCAGCTGACTCTAAAATGGTTATAGTGTATGGTGGAATGCGGTTGTGTATGGAAACCCATACACTGCAAAAAGTTGTTCTGCTGCAGTAGTGACATCCTCACTAATGCAGAATGTCTTTTTGTTCTGCATTAGTGAGGATATCACAATGCAACTCGTCCCCACCAGCACTGTTCATAGGATGGGAATGGTTGACTTGTCATGTGTGTGAGCTGGATGGCATGCCAATGGAAGACAAGAGCCAGTTCCCAGTGACCAAGGATGACAAAAAGGGACTAAAAAGTAAGCAGGCTCTTATTTTTGGGCACCATACACTATAAAGAAAAATGTATGGGAGCCCACATGCACAACTGCACTATTCAGTTACATCGTGGTTTCCATGATGACAGAGACCTCTCGAGCTTCGCTTTTAAAGGTCTGCTTGGTCATGGAAACCACTCAGTAACAGAATAGTTTGGTTGTGTATGGGCTCCCATACTGATGAGAGATCCAGAAGAACCAAGATGGAACGGTTCTTCCAATCTCTCACCATCAAGAGATCATTGAGCACCTGAACCAGCGAGGTCTTGGTACTATGCCTCTTTCGTAAACCAGACTGGGGAGGTTCATAGATGTCATGGATGGTCAAATGGTTTTTCAGTTGTAAGGCAGCTACTTTCTCAATCACCTTCCCTATAAAGGGAAGATTAGAGATTGGTCTGTAGTTGGCAGGGCAGTCTGGGTCCAGAGAAGCTTTCTTCAGGAGGGGTTTTACCACTTCCTCCTTCAGGGAGCTAGGAAACTCACCCGTCTCAAGGGAGCACCAGACTAGCCATGCTAGGACCAGGCCGATGGTATCACAACAACCCATGATCAGGGTAGTTGGGCCCGGATCAAAACTACAGCATGTAGGGCACATACCCTGGACAATCTGCATGACATCGATGAACTCCAGCTGGTCGAAGGTACTCCAGGAGAACAGAGGAACAGTGACCGAGTGCCGATCCCTAACATCTCCCATAGAGTGTGCTGGTTGGAGGTCCGCCCTGATGTCAGCCACCTTAGCCACAAAGAATCAAGCAAGCTCATCACACTCCACTTGTGAAAAGGCTCTACGAACTTGCAGGCAGGCTGGGTTGCACAGTCTGTCTACAGTTCGAAAGAGCTGAGCTGGTTGGTTCTGAGCAGCCACAATATCCCAGGACAGGAACTCTGCCTTCTTACGGGTGATTGCAGATTGATAGATTTGATAATGTTCCATCAATCTAATGTGGTTGGCATCTAGGGTGGATCTCCACCAGCAACGCTCTAATCTTCGTCCTTGTCTCCACATTGCCCTCAAGGTCCCATCAAACCAGGGGGACCAAGGGCGAAGGGAGAGAGGACAAATATGGATGGGAGCAATGACATCCAGAGCTGTGGAAATGGCCCTATTATAAGCCAAAACCAAGGCATCTGGATCGCTGTTTGCTCCAGGAATTACTGGTAGGTTGAGTACTGCCACCAGGCCTTCTGAGCTTACTTCTCACAAAGGGTGGTACCTGACCATCTCCACAGTGGTGGGCCTGTGAAGGGGGCATGAATGAAAACTGAACACCACAGTGTAGTGATTGGACCATCTGACAGGTTCCACCCTCAAGCTGAAGGCTTTGATCCCCAGGAGGAAAACTAGGTCAAAAGAGTGATCATGTTTATGAGTCGCTGAAGTAACAACTTGAGTAAGACCCACTGATGTCATCAACTGGAGAAAGTGTTGTCCAAATTGCAAGAGTTCGTCATCAACCCAGGCATTGACATTGCCCAGGACCATGAGCCAGGGTGACTCAAATGAGATATCGATCATGAAATCCACTACTTCCTGAAGGAAACACTTCTCATCCCCTGGTGGACAGTAGATAAGAGCGATCCTACAGTCTACACCTGCCACTACAGTACACTCAAATGACCCAGCCTCCTCAACTGGTATACTTGTGAGACCCAGTTTGATCTTAAAACAGATCGTAACCCCCCCCCCCCGTGATCCAATCTCGAGCGGTGTAACACCGAGTACCTGGCTGGAACAGCGGCCTCTAATATGGGCCATGCTCTCATCCAGCCAGGTCTCGTGATACCACCACCCACAATCATTGGTGGACATAGACCCCGTCAGAGCACAGAGAATTCTTAACGTGTTGAAATCCATAACTTTGGCTGCTAACACGGAAACAATAATCTTAAGTGACTTCAATATGGACTGGCTCACTGCTAAATCCCACTCCCTAAAAGCCATCTGTGATGAGCTGGGTCTTACACAGATAGTAACTGAACCCACAGGAATCAATGCTTCTAACTCTGCCAACAGCTCACTCTTAGATGTCATCTTAACTTCGCATCCCCATAAAATCTCACATTCTGCAGTTTTCCATAATGACATGAGCGACCACAGTATCATTGTATGTACAAGATTCCAATCTAAAACCCAGCAGCACCCTAAATTCAGAATCAAATGCTCGTTCAGAATTCAACTCAGTAAACTTCCTAACCGATCTAGTTATTTATCAGGTGGCAAGACCTATATCTTGCCAAATCTGCTGATGCCACCGCCTCTGTCCTAAATGACAACCTCACCACCTAATTAACAAGCATGCTCCTCTTATTAAAATGAGGGTGGAAAATCTCGCATCCGTGGTTCACCCAAGAGCTCAAATTTGCACTTACCAATAGAGACAAGCTATGGGCTAGGGCCAGGCACACAAAGGACCCGGCAGACTGGCAGGTGTTTAGAACTGCCAGAAATGCCTGTGTTAAAAGTGTACGTGCTACTAAAGCAAACTTCTACTCTCCACTCTGGAGCAGGCCAAAGGGAATTCCCAAAAAATCTGGAAGACACTGAGATCCATTGAAGGCCATCCTGCTGCTTCCTCCCTTCCCACCAGGATTCTGGCCAAGGACGGGATGGTTGAAAATAAACTGCGAATCCTCGAAGAACTTAACCTTCACTTTGCCACTGCCGGGTTGGCATTCAACTCCTCCCCATATGCTAGCCGAGTGAATAGCAACACTAGCCCAGATACTACACATGCTGCTCCACCTCATCCCTTCCAGTTGTTCCCGTTTAGCTACAAAGAAGTCGAAGACATAATTCTTAGCCTTGACACCAAGAAAAGTGCAGGGGACGATGGCCTTGAATCATTTTTCTTGTGGTTAGGCTATGCCCAGCTCACAGCCCCCATCCTTCACATCTTCAACCTCTCTATTACCACAGCCACTGTTCCATCCTGTTGGAAATCTGCCCATATTCTTCCTCTCTTCAAATCAGGAGATCCTTGTGACTTAAACAACTACTGTCCTATCTCTATCTTGCCCGTTGTCTCCAAAGTGCTGGAAAAACTTATATACAACCAACTAAAAAATCACCTCGAAGTGCACTCACTCCTAAACCCAGCCCAATCTGGCTTCAGGTCGAAGCACAGTACCATCTCAGCCTTGGCTAACGTCTCTAATGACTGGATCCATGCTATGGACACCAAGAAGGTTACTGGTGCAGTCTTTCTAGACCTCAGTAAGGCCTTCGACACTGTAGACCATCACCTCCTAATCACCTGTCTTGCCTACATAGGTGCCACTCCACTTACCTTACAGTGGTTTAACAGTTATCTCACAGGAAGGATACAAAAAGTCAAAGCTGATGGCCTACTGTCTGCCCCCCTTCCAACTGCCAGAGGAGTCCCTCAAGGCTCCATCCTAGGACCAACTTTTTTCCTGTACATCAACAACCTTGACTCTACATAAAGAACTCTAGCATACATTTCTTTATGGATAATACGGTATTGTACGATCAGGCTCGTCTCCTAACTGAAGTCAGGAAGCACTCCAAACTGACTTTATCCAGTTAGAAAGCAACCTTATCAATGCCAAGCTTCTCTTAAATGCCAAAAAACAAGACAATGATTTTCTCGAGACTTGCCTTTGTCTGGTGCTCTACCCACCCCACCTAAAACTTCATAGTTACCTCCTAGGTGAACCCTTTGAAGTCGCACTTCAAATTTAAATATCTAGGTATGTGGATAGACAACAAGCTTTCCTTCAACGACCACATCGAGGCTCTATCAAAGAGGCTTAAAGCACGCTTTGGTTTCTTCTTTAGAAATAGGACCCTCTTTTCTCCTCAAGAACCCGCAAAAGACTTGTCCAAGCAACATTCCTTCCTTGCTTGACTACGGAGACATTATCTTTATCTCCTCCCAACCTTGAGCCTATCTAAACTGGACATACTCTATCACCGTGTTTTCGCTCATTACTAACTCATGCTACAGGACCCACCACTGTGATCTTATAGCAGTTGGTGACCTCTCTTGCCACCAGACGCCTCCTGCCTGCTGGCATTTGGACCCTCAAATTACTACTCCACAAACTGCCTGTCTATTTAACGTCTCTCATACACATTTCACATAGCGCCTACTCCCTAAGGAAATCTGACCTTATCCTACTAGATGTTCCCAGGACACGTACCACAGCTGGCCAAAGAGCTGCCTCATACACCCTCCCAAACATTTGGAACCAACTACAAGCCATGCTGAAGCTAACCAGCATTGTATCAATTAACTCCTACAAAACACTAGCTATCTCTAAATTAAAAGACATATGTAGGTGCTACTAGGCCCCCAACGCCAAGTCAACTTCCTAGGTACCAACTGGCCCTCTACTTATTAAACTGAAATGTGTTGCATAATTTAGGGCAAGGTTAAAGCTGGAATGTACTGCATATATAGCATAAGGACTTCTATTGTGTATACCTCTTGTATTATATATTTTTTTCTTTGCTGTTCTACATTTTATATCTCCTGTCTATGTAATTGCAAACTGTATGTTTATGTGCCTCAGGACTTCCTTGTGAATGAGCTTGCTCAACGGAGTCTTTCCTGCAATAAACTTGAACAATAAACTTGAACACCAGATCCACCAATCCAAAAAGATCTGCAATAATTACAGTCTTATTTTTGATGGCTCTGGCATTGCATAACACCGCTTGAGTCAGACAAACTTCTGGTGCTGCCTGAGCTGCCTGCCCACCAATATTGGTGGTGCCCATGAGTATGGAAACTAGACATGGCAGGCCATGATCCAGGTTCCATTTTGCCCCAGGGCATCTTCTGGATTTTACTACCCTGATTTGATGGCCGTGCTCATTCATCCACCACCGTTCACACACCCCAGCCCCCTCCCCCCTGTGAACAATACCCAGTGCTCTGCAGTGCTGATAAGTTGAAAACTGCAATGGGAGAGGGATAAAGGGGCAGAGGGCATGAAGGGCAGAGGATGAATAGCGCACGACCATGGGGGCAGACCTCCTACATATGCTAATAAGCCCAAACAAAACAAAACACACCAAGCCCACACAAAAACAAACGAACACCACCAATTAAGTAACCTATGTTAAAAATAATAAAAGAGAAATAAAATAAAGTAAAATAAAATGCTCCCTCTACTCTCACTAGAGGAAAAGCAAAAAAACAACAACCTTAAATTAACACTTAAGTCAAGTAATAAATACAAGTCTAGATGTACCCCAATAACATCAAACACTCTAAACACCAAACATTAAAAATAAAATAAAGCTAAAACAGCACAGTTCAGGAGTCCAGACAAACAATTTGAAAGGTGTGGGAATACTAGACATCTTGTGAGCAGTAAATTCCTTAGTATGAAAACTCAGGCTAAAGTCACGAAGTATAAAATAAGTCAGCAGAAGAGAACACATCTTTGGCCCTTGAGGCCCTCTCACAGCCAGGGGGAGCCTAACAATATGCAAGGACTCTCACTCACTTAATGAAATAAAATACTAATGTATCCCAGTACTTTTTCCAGCCTCTGATGCACTCTTACTGAAGGGATGTTTATAAAGCACAAACGAGAAAAAAAGTGAATATATTGTCTGACTGTATCTAATTGACAAGTCAAAGAGATCCTCTTCACTGATGCCACAACTTTGCCCTAACCCAGCGAGCCAGGCCCTGAAAATCCCACCTGGAGGCCAAACTTGAAGGGCCACGGTGATCACTACAGATCTCCACTGGGCCAACCCACCGGTAGGCCCCCTGAAGAATCTAGAGGACCCCCAGTCCAGCAAAGTCAGGTCACAGTCCCCTGTGTTGCCAGGGTAAACCAGGTGGATAGCAGAGAATTGTTCAAACAAGAACACAAGCACCTGTAGCAACTCCATGAAGCAGGCAGGGTTAAGAAGTTAAGAGAAGTTAAGAGAGATTCCGGAAAGTATTTTTTCATAGAAAGAATGTTGGAAGGGTAGAATAGGCTGCTAAAAGAGATGTGAAAAACAGGGATGATTCAAACATGGGTGAGTCAGATAAAGGACTTGGCAAAGACAAAGGGGGGTGGGGAGAGGAGGTGTGAAGAGTTACCAGGGCTCTTCCAATTGGATAGGTAGGATGGAGCAGACACATTGGGTGAAGTGGTCTATTCCTGCTGGCAAATTCTGTGTTTCTATATATTTTTATTACCAGCTATTTTTTCAACTGCTGAAACAATGGTCCTCTCATCAATGAACTTAATAACCTTGTAACTTAAAAACAAAGTATAATTTTGTTTCAAAGCCCCCACAGGCCCTTCCCAGGATTAAACTCTAAGAAACCTGTAAGTTTTATAATTTAACTCTGCCTAGTTATGTTCATGCTTGTGCTTAGCAAAGCAAATGTATCGCTATGATGGTGAATTTGAGAAGTGTGTCACTGTTGGTCCAATGTGGGGCAGTCTACAGTGAGCTCGACAGTGTCAGGCCAATCATCAGCCAGGCTAACCATGACATTCTTCTGGGCTTGCTGGGTAAAAAACTTTGTGATATTCAAGAAAAGAGTGCTGGAATCACAAGGTGGCTCTTTGCTTTGATCAGCATGGTGTTGCCCAGCAAGCAGCTGACTGGCATCATGATCAGCCTGTGCCTCGTCTTTCCACCATTGCAGCGCAACGGACAATCCCACAACACCACCCTCTGTCAAGTATCCCTCACATCCTCATCACTTCCTGTATCCCATGCCTCTTTTAAACTATACCACCCTCTGCCAAGCATCCCTCCCGCTTCCTTGTTTCCTTCCCATGCCAGTGCAAGATTTCACCCTCTGCCAAGTATTCCTTCTAACTTCCCATATCTTTCTGTGTCCTGTAAATATGAACCTGACAGTGGGGTGCCCAATCCCCAGTGTCAGTACCTGAAATAAAGAAAAACATCTCTTGATTTAAAAAAAATTTTTTTTTACACCTTGTAAAAAAAAGAAATGGTCCATTGACGTCTGTTGTCACTGCCACCTCTCGGCCATTACCCTCCCCTCACCTGACCTCCCCCACTCAGCACCAACTCCCCAAACCCCCTCACCCCTTAATTACCTACCTACTGAGGGTCCAATGCTGGAATTCCCTCTGGACTGGAGGCACGTCTTCACTCTTCAACACTGGACCTAGAACTGGGGAAATCAGGTAAGCTGCTGTCAATGTATTTCAATGCATTTTGAACTTGTACTTGTAACCTGTTAATTTTTAAACTTTCCCCCCAAATTTTCAACATGATCTTTTTGGGACCCCATCTCATGAACATGGTAGGTGAAAATTCTTCAGCTCAGGCCCGAAATGTGATTTTGCAGTTGCTCCATGAAATCACATTTTGGGAGGTATTTGAACATTTTCACCTACTGGGTTCATAATGTGGGGTTCATAAGGAGGCTATGTTGAAAATCTGGGATCAAAATATTAAGAAAACAACAAAATTATGAAGGTATGTTGACATTTTTTCAATTTCGCTTATAATTTTGGTACTTTTTAATATTTTGATCCCAAATTTTCAACAGTACCAGGTCAGTTTGTTGAAGGAAGAACCGCGTGAAATAAACCACACAGTCAAAACAGCTAAAGGAATAATAGCTACAGGGAGAGCATAGCAAAGGTAAAGCACTGCTATCCCTGTAGCTGTATTGCCTTTGGAGGAGAGGTGAAAGGCTTTGGCTGGTAATGTGCTGACTGAGCAGCTGCTGTGGCTCAGTGGATAGAGTCACAGGCAGTGAAGAGTAATGGAGTGGTGACAGGCTGGGGCTTGATTCCTGGTCTTGGGAAAATTTTATTTTTGTTTGTTTTGTCTCCTCCTTCTGAGTTTTCTCTCTTTCTCAGAGTTTACTTTCCCTCGGAGTTAGTTATGTAAAGATGGATGAGTTTGAGTGGGTGCAGCCTCCGGTAACAGGGGTATGTTTGTGGGACGGAGCCCCCCCGGAAACATGTAATTTTTGTGTTTTTCTTCATGAATGATAGCGCTTGCTGTTTTGCTGAGTGCTACCTCCATTTTTGTCAATATGCCTGCACAGTTGTTTATCACATTGTTATTTTCCGTGGCATATTGACCCTGTGCCATTTTCAACGTTGCCATTTTTTCACACCACCTCGTGAACATGACAGATGTTATTTTTCAAATCCTGGCCAAAATATGTTTTTTGCATTTGTGGTGTGAAATTACTTTTCAGTCAGTATTTTAGAAATGACACCTGTCACGATCAGAAGGAGGGGTCATAAAAAACTGTGTTGAAAATTTGGACTCAAACTGTCACAAAACAATGAAGTAATGAGGAAACATTGAATTTGTTCAATAACATTGTGATGTGTGCAGAATTGGCCCCTAATTTTAAACATTGCCCTTTTGTTACCTTACCTTGTGAGCAGGAGAGGTTTCATTTTCCAAATATTTGCTGAAATATGTTTTTGCATTTGCTCCATGAAATTACCTTTCAAACGGGTTTTAAAAATATTCTACCTTCTGTGATCATAAAGTGGGGTCATAGAAAGACAGTGTTGAAAATCTGGGGTCAAAATATAAAAAATACCCAACAAAGTTATGAGGAAACATAGCATTTTTTCATTTACTTATAACTTTGTGAGTTTTGCAGATATTTGCCCCAAATGAGAACATAGCCCTTTTGTTACCACACCTGATGAGCATGACAAATGTCACTTTTCAAATCCCATTTGAAACATTTTCACAGTCTCTCTCTGTGAAACCACCTTTTGAACAGGGCTTAAAATATTCACCTGTCTTGATCATAACATGGAGTCATAAAAAGACTATGTTGAAAATTTGGGGTCAAAATGAAAAAACAACTAAGTTATGAAGAAACATTGAATTGTTCCAACATTTGCTCATAACTCTGTTTTTGCAGGTTTTGGCTACTAGTGTTCATTGTATCCCTTGTGTTATACCAACTCATGAACATGACAGGTGTCATTTTTTCAAATCCCCTCTGAAACATGTTTTCCAGTCACACTGCAAAATCACCTTTCAGATGGAATATAAAATATTCCACCTGCCTTGATCATAATAACGTCAGGTCATGAAAAGACTATGTTGAAAATTTGGGGTCAAAATGTGGGAGCACACTGAAAATGAGATATTGTCTCACAGCTGACCTAAATACATTCTAAAAATGTTGAAAAGCAAGACACCACTGAAAATGAGATTATTGCATCTCATCTGATCTATCCTGGGTAAACATATAGTAAAATGTATAAAAGCCGGACCACATTACAGCAGAGCCTCCACTGAACTGTGCATCTATCCTTCTCTATCCTGGGGAAAAATATATTGTGAAAGCTGGACCTTATGAAAATATAACTTGCCTTTTAGCTGGGCTATCCTGTGTAAATACATTATAAAAAAGGGTAAAAGCAGGGCCCCATCGAAAATTAGATATTGCATCTCAGCTGTGGTATTCCAGGTAAATACAGTGTGAAAACTGTGAAAAAAATAATCTCATTGAAAACAAACTAGCATCTGAGCTATTCTATGCTTGTAAATACAGTACAAAAATGTGTCAAACCAGGACAGGATCCCATTGAAAATGAGATATTGCATCTCAGCTGGGTTATCCTGGGTAAATATATTGCAAAACTGTGTCAAAACAGGACCCTGCAGCAGAACCCCACTGAAAAGTGTGTTGTCTCTAAGATGATCAGTCCTAGAAAAATACATTATAAAAGCAGGACCATACTAAAAATGAGATATTACATCTCACCTCTACTATCCTGGGTAAAAGCAGTATAAAACTATAAAATCAGGACCACATTGCAAATAACATATTAGATACTACATCTCATCTGATCTGTCTTGAGAAAATATATAGTAAAAATGTGTACAAGCAGGGCCTGTTACAACTGCATGCAAGTTAACTTTTGGCACTGCTTGTTTTTTTGCTAGCTGTGATCAAGGAAATTGCTGAATTTGGGTATTTTTAGGTTATTTCACTAATTAATATCTTTTGAACTGCCAAGCTGATGTTTGTCAACTGTGTCAAAGAATTAGCCACTAGAACTGAGACTCTGCATGCCAATTTCCACATAGGGGCTAAAACTGCCAAGATATAGTCTGTCAAAACCTCAAGTTTTTCAATACTCACTAACTCAACCTTACAATACAGGTGTTATCACACCTTGCATGTAACACACAGACACAGACACAGACATATGAACATATAAACATATGAAGAAGCCAACAGAAGAAGGACATTTGGTCTATCTAGTCTGCTTATATTGCAGGGTCCACATCTTGAGCTACTGTCCCCGCTTCTCCCTACTCCTCCCATCCTCCCTACCCATGATCCTTATCTTCCCCTATGCCTACCCCAGCCTCTCTTGAAGCTGCTCACAGTCTTCAATGAGACCACCTCTTCTGGCAACGCATTCCAAGTGTCTACCACACACACATTCACTCACTGCTGGCAATTGCATCATCAATCTTATACCTTCTTGTGCCTTTTGCCTTGTCTATTAAAACATGCACACACAGAGATATAGTACTCCAGTGCTTGATTATTGATACATAGCAGCACTTTTGTTTGATAAAATTAGATTAGATGCACTGGTCTGCATTTGCTATATCCAAATGTTTTGTGTGTTATTGTGTGTAACAGGGTGGAAAGTGATTGTACTCGCTCCAGTGCAGATTATATAATCTTAGAAAATGGTCTCCATAGTATGAGCTCTCTGATTGGCTGAGAGCCACAGCAGGGGGTTACGTTAACTTTCAATACACACCTGGTAAAAACAAGTGCCAGTTCGGGGTGCCCCATTACTTAGGTTATCATTGGGCACCCCGAAATTTCAAAGTGAGTAGCTGCCATATTTACCACTCACTTAGCGGGAAAGTTATAGTGTCGGAGTTGGCACACCTGACACTAGTTTTTTTACAGGCTGCAACTTACTTTAACCTGTAAGGACACCCTACATACTGACATGCCACACACTCTCCCACTTCAATTAAATATCTACCACAGTAAAAAAAATAAAAATTATTTTTTAACTAGTAGTGCTAGCACATTGAGTGCTCAGTGCTACAGGCAGACAGAACTTCTCTATGTCCCTGACTTACCCCGCTCCACTCCCACCAAAGAAAAACATTTATATATCTGTTTTTATTTAAACAAATTCTGCCCACCTCAGGAATCTGATTACCTGCAACTTGACACATTTGTTTTCCTGATCAGCCACAAAAGTACGTTTCCCTGATCAGTCAGTAGCGCTGTCATTGTAGCCAATAGACTCCTAGAGCAGAAAAGAAAAGTCTCAATGACATCAGGTTCAGATGATGGTCTCACAAAAGAGCCCCGAAAAAGAGGAACGAAACTAAGTTGGTTGGGGGGGGTCATGGTTCAACAATCAAAAGAAGCTGTTCACAGCAGAAAGAAAACTGCAAACAAGTGAGCAGTGCTGCACTGCCCTCTACTGGTAAACTTTGCTAAGTACACCAGTGCAGGGACTACTTTATTAGGAGAGCAACTTTAAGCCATGTTTTAGTTAAGCAATAAGGCACGACAGGGTGTGGGTTATTGGGGGATTTACCCACGCCTTGTGTGGTGTGTCACGAGGCACAGCCAAGTGACTTAAGCACACAAGAAGTGGGTAAATCCCCCAATAACCCACACCTTGGAGTGCCTTATTGCGATTATACAATGGACCTATGTGTAAAATAAATTTTAAATGTGTTTAATTATGTTTTTTATAAATGTCACTTCTCAGCCGTGGGTTATTACCACGGTCATGTGATGTGTTTTGACCAATGAGGTTACAGGATTTTCATACCCCACTGTATAATCATTTTTATACAATGTTTTTTCATTTTTTAAATATTACACAAAAATCTTTACATACAGCCCATTTTCTAAGTGCAATAATACCCTCCAGGGTGGGTGGGTGGTATGGGCAATACTGGACCTTCCAGGGGATATAAGGCCCTCTGTCTGTAGTGTTGGGCCTCATTACACCCTGTGGGTGGTCCGGTATTGTCCAATACTGCCCACCCCGTCAGGTATTATTGTTTGCTTATGAAATGTGTCGAATGTTTTCTGTGTCCTGATTGGCTAAGAAGTTCAATTTGCCATGTCCTTATTGGCACATATTGTGTCAACAGGTACTTCTTAAACCAACCAGAACACAGCACAGAGATCCATGCCTGCCTGAAAATGTTTAATTTTCTGACAGTTATGTTAGTACTGTAAAAATAGCATTTGTCCTAACAGGGGAAAAAAAAAAAAACGTTTTTTTTCCCAGTTTACAAACACTCCCAATTGCTGAAATAAATTAATACAGCCCCAGTTTTATGTCCCAGACACTAAGTTATGATCTAACCTTTCTTTCCATTCATGTTCAACAATGTTCACCAAAAGTGCACTCGCTGCAGCTCCACACCGCACCCAGTCCCCACTGCACTGCTGTCCATTCCCTACTGTAGGTGTGCAGTCTTCAGTCCTCACTTCATTCCTCACACCACTTTGTGCCAAGCAGGATCAAAAGCCTCACTGCACTGCTGCCTTTTCTGTTCCTCCCTCTCCCCATGTGCCAAGCGTGAGCAGGATATGTTTTCCTTAGCAGTGTCTTCTCCCTTTTAAAACATGTGCTCAATTCAACAAAATGCACTCTCCTCAGTAGTGGTTTCCTTTTGAAGATGCAGTGAGATGTGCTAAAAGGGAAAGCCGTTCAGCTATGGTGGCTGCAAAAGGACACGCTCACTCCCTGTAAAACTGGGAGTTCTCAGTCAGTTGAAAGAGAGGCTTAATAAAAAATTAAAAGCACATACAGAGTGGTGTTTGTATGTGTGTCTGTGTGTGTGTGTGTCTTTAGAACCAACCTGAGCACTAAATGACCCCTACTGGTGACAAGCATATTCCAAATACTATACAGACAGTACATTTATAGAGGAACTATTTTTAGTATTTTAGATATAAAAACCTCTTTTTTTTTAAATGTTGACATCTTTTTTGGCTATATATTGTAGGTGACTCATTTTATAAGCGGAAGAAGACACTACAAGCTGTGGTTTATAGCCTGATAAGAGCACTTTTCCAGTGCTAAAGACACTTGGCACAAGTTCCTTGTGCCTCATTATACACCTGGGGCATGCTGTTATCAGGCCATAAACCACACCTTGTCATGTCTTATTCCTTACTTGATCTGTGGATAACATAATAAGTTCCACTGAGGGTGTGTTCTTACACAACACCTGGTCCTATAGAAATTGTATTTATTTTATTTAGTTTTTGTTTACCGGGTAAGTGCACTAGCCATGATCATGACTATTTTCAGGCACGACCCGGGAGGATACAGTACAAAACAACAACAAAGCATGACATTGTTAACAGAAACATCCTTAGGGAGAACAATGTCAACAGAAACACAATATCAACAGAAAACACAGTAGGTCAAGAGAGATAGGTAAATACATCAAACATTTCAGCAGTATACCTTAACAATAGTTTGCATAAATTTATAAACAATAGAGATGCCAGAAAGAAAGAGGCAAATCTGAAAGGTGGTTTACGCAGTGAAGAGTGTAGAGAGATTGAAGAAGAGAGAGAAAAAGAGTTAAGAGGAGAGAACTGAGTGTAAGTGAAGGACAGTGATGGTATTGAGGGAGGGGGCTAAATACACTGTGGGTGGGATATTCAGAGCACACCAGGCATGGGCACATGCCTGGGCACAGCGCAATTGGGATGTGCCAGGGAGTGTGCTGGGCGATATTCAATGGTGCTACACCATGGCTCAGCACCGTTGAATATGGCAACATGGCTTCCTGCACTGCACATGGCACAGTGGCACTGCGCCAGCGCAAGTGGCAAGAGAGGAGCAGGGGGATGTGCCAGCACAAGTGCGGTTGTGCTAGGTGCAGGAACCATGATATTCAGTGGTGGATATGCAAATAGGGCCAAATAGGGCCATAATGCATGCAAGGCACAACTGGGACCATTAGCATGTCATTATGGCCCCATTTGCATGCAGGTGCGCCGATCCCCGGTGACTTGCACCTGGCGCCCTGCCAGGCTGTAGCCATCGGGGACTGACGCCCCCTGCACATCATGGCAAAGTGCCCCAATGCCCGATTGCGGGCATAAGTATTAAATTAACATGTCCAATATCCTGGTGTCAGTGCACCGCTTCAGCCTGATCGCAGGCATAGTAGTATAAGAAACATTTTAAATTAACCCTGGTGGTCCAGCAGTACCTCCACACCCACCTCACTGGAGTCCGCCACCACGCCTCCCCGGTCAGCGGCAGGCAGCTCCTCACCTGCAAAGTTGCCCAGTTACCGTCGACGATTGGTATAGCAGCGCTCACTGGTCTGACAGCTGCACAATGGGCATGCAGACTGTAACAGTATCACACAGTCCAGGTATGTGAATGGATCCATTCACATATCAGGACCGTAGTATGGCGCATTGTTTGCATGCCCATTGGCCCATGCTGTGGGACCAATGGGTTACAGCTGTACTGTATGCAGTCAGTCGCAGGGGAGCTGCCGCCCTGCTAACCGGGGAACGGGTGGCAGATCTCGCGGGCAGGTGGGAGGGGGTTACCGCTGGACCACCAGGATAATTTAAAATGTTTGTTTTATGCTTATGTCGCGGATTGTCTGGAAGTTGTCCACTGGACCACCAGGATATTGACATGTTTATTTTCATACTTATGCTCATGATCAGCTGAAGCGCTCGACTGGACCACCAGGGATAGCATATCTCATCATAATGCCCGCGACTGTGTGTGGGGGGCGCAAAACCGATTGGTACCTTGCCCGGAGTTGGTAGCCACCCACAGCTGGCGGCCGCTATGTTGCGCCCCCTGCAATATGGCAGCTCATCTGTGGGTGGCCGCCCTGTCTCCTATTTCTTTCTGGCTCAACTTTGAGCATCAATGTGCGGCGCAAGTAGGGGTTGCACCAGCACATGCGCCGCACATCCCAGGCTGAATATCGGGATGTGTGGAATATGCATGGGCATGCCCCCCACACTTGCACCGCATACATTACTGGTGCACCCCGGTGCATCAGGATCTGCGTGGCAGTACATCCCCTTTTGAATATCGTGCCGGGGCGCATCAGTGGGTTGCGCATGGTGCAACACTATTGCGCCATGTGCAACCCCTTTGAATATCCCACCCTGTGTGCTCTGACTGAAATGCTACAGCCAGAGAAAGTTGATAGCAGATATCCACACATACAGTAATTAGTCTGAAGTCAAATATACAATGAAAAGTGTGGGTGGAAGTTAATTCACATAAGCTATTGCTGATATGAGTGGCTGTAAGAGTCAGTATATGCTAGGAAATGTTTAAATAATTTACTTTTAACAATGGCACATTTTCTCTTTTAGTTTGCTCAGTTATTGGTTTCTATAATACTTTGAGATAAATGAGCACTTCTACTGTGGCTGATCAGCCTCTGTACCTTCTCCTTGCTGAGTCCCACATTTTGAGTGCCAGCGTCACACATGTTCCCTTATTTTGAGACCCAGGGTCCCACTTTTCAGTCACAAAATGTTGAAAAATATGCATAAAAAGGCATACTCCTTTCCTTCCCTTCACGTGAAAATCATTGCCTTTCTCACAGTGCCTCATTCACAGTCAAATACTGGTTAAGCTCTCTGCCACCCTATCTCACTACTATCCTGTCTCGGCCCCCTCCTACCCCCTTTGTAACTCCTTCCGTTCCCTGACTCTACCACCTAGATCCAGCTTATTAGGTCAAGCTGCCTTCTCCTACTGCTTGCCAAAAATCTGGAACTCTCTCTGACTACATATTCGTTCTGTCTTTTCTCTTGCTAACCTACTAACTGATTTCACCTCTTCCCTCCTGCACCTGCTTCTAACTCTCATTTCACCGCCTTCCCTCGCTATAACTCCTTTCTCTTCCCCCCTGCTCTCCCCCTTCCTCCCTAAACCCTGCTTCACCATCCCCAATTATGTTTATCAGCTAATCTGGTTTCAGATGTTAGTCAGTGGTGTAATAGCTGCTATTTACAGTCATGATATTGTTTTATTTATTGTTCTGTGTTTTGCTACATTTGTAACCCATTTCCCTTCCTCCCCAGGACACTTCTGGAAATGAGCTATTTTTGGCTCAGTATGTCTTTTTTTTGGTGAAACTCTTCAAATAAATAAATAAATAAATACATATACCTTTCAATTCCATGTCTCATAAAGCAGAGTCAAGGCTTAAAAAAATTGAGGCAGATGACTAAACTCAAGCAGGACACTACGCAAAAAAAAAAAAATAATGACTGATAATTAGAAAGAGGTTCTTATCAAAAAATAAACATATAGGAAGCCTGATGTAAAAAACATAAAAGAGAAAAACTTAAAGCATATTTTTCAACATTTTGCAACTGAAAAGTGGGACCCTGGGGTCTCAAAATTAAGGGACCTGTGTGACGCTGGTGCTCAAAGTCTGGAACTCAGCAAACACTGGATACTACCTCAGAATATGGTTAAGACTCATGCCTTAATCTGTGTGTAACCCCTAGGTGGCGCTATCCCATGGGCTACTACCCCTGCCTGCTTGACTAGTAACAGGTTGAGGGGCCTAGGTTCAGTGACGAGTGCCTTCACCGAAAGGTCAGGGTTGGTATTAGTCTGACTAACCAGGCCACAGCCCTCTGGGACACTGTGACCCCTCTTGTCTCCTACTAATAGCCCACATAGTACACAATGTATACCTTTTCAATACCCCTGATAAGTCTGGCACACACACATATGCTGCGCACTTACCCCCAGGACTGGTTCCTTTGGCTTGGCTCTGGGGACCCCCTGTAAAACAAGGTGATGCAATACCAAAGAAACAATGCAATACCTTCAACATAAACTGACACCACAGTCAATGTAAATTGCAGAAAAAAGTAGATCTGATTTATTCAGGGGGACTATAACAAGGATGGGGGCAATCAGGTTAATTGGCCTAAACACACTATATATATCACAGTTGTGCATGCAGACAGTGTCCCTGTCAGTCACACTCTCTAGGTATCCAGGATGAAAAAGGGTGCTAGCCAGGACCGTTGTCCAGGGTAGGCTGGCTTTGCAGCTGGTAGGGGCCCTGTGAGAAAGAAAGCTTAACATGCACACCCACTGATTGTAATCCGGAGCCGGAGGGCTCAGTTCGTAGAAACAACACAGTAATCAGATGATACACTTTTGATTTAAAAGATATGTTGCAGGGAGCTACCCTGTTTACTACTCACGATATCCAATGCTGAGAACAAGATGGATGCGGGTTGTTCTGAATTGCCAGAAGTTCAAGTTCAAGTTTATTGCAGGAAAACTCCATTGAGCAAGCTCATTCACAAGGAGGTCCTGTGACATAAACACTTAAAGTACAAACACAGATAGGTAATAACAGTATATACATGAAATGCACGTTACATGATACAGGCTGGATATACATACAAGGGCACCACATAGGGTGACAGCAGGTGGTAAACATTGATATGAGACAGGGAAGTTACTTACAGGTTGCATACTGATAAATGAAACATGATGACTGTGTGTGCAATACATATACAGTATTTTACAGTTAGAACAAACAACAGTCTACAACTGTTATGGGGGAGGAGTGATTTGAAGATAGCAGTGGAGCGTAAGCAAAGATAAAGCCAGGAGTAGAAGGGGAAGGGAAAGCAGCTAATATGACAAATCAATTATACCTTACCAGTGGATAAATATGGCACACATGGGAAGGAAGAGACTTAATGACAGTTACAGGTGTCTTTTATTTTGGCTGAACTTAGCGATTTGTAGAAGTTTATTGAAACTGTGCTAGTTAGTTTCAGTACGGTTTGTAATTGGTTCCAAATGGAGGGAAGGGCATATGCAATAGCACGCTTACCAAGAAGTCCCGCGTCCTTGGTATGTCAAGCATAATAAAGTCAGATTTTCTTAACCTAGTATGCACTATGTAAGATACTAATAAGGAAGAGAGATAGCTTGGCAATTTCTGCAGGAGCAGTTTAAGAGTCCATAGCCCAGCATGGAGCAGGCATCTAGTAGTAAGGGATGTCCAACCAACAGCTGTATATAAGTCACAGTGGTGCGTAACGGTAAGGGAGTTGGTAATGAACCGTAACGCACAGTGATAAAGGATGTCCAGTTTACTTAGATTTGCAAGAGTGGTGGAGGAATAGATTACATCGCCATAGTCGAGTAGGGGGAGAAAAGTGGCCTGTACAAGCTTGTTTCGAGTTTCAAGGGGAAAGGGCCTATTTCTGTAGAAGAAACTCTAACCTTGCTTTTAACCTTCTAGAGACATCTTCGACGTGGCCACTGAAAGATAATTTATTGCTCATCCAGACACCTAGATATTTAAATTTGTTACAACTTCCAGAGGCTCGCTTAGCGTGGTGACAATGAAGTCTTGGGCAAGGGTATTGAGGGACTGAGACAGCACTGCGGGAGAATATCATCGCTTTAGTCTTCTTAGCATTGAGCAGAAGCTTTGCCTTTATTAGATTATGCTCAGGTTGTGCTAAGTCCGCTTGAAGCACTCCCTTGACTTCAGATAACGATGAGCCAGAAGTATACTAACACAGTATCATCTGCAAAAGTGCAGATTGGACGTAGATATGTTAGCATCTAAGTCATTAATGTACAGAGAAAACAAGATAGGGCCTAAGATGGATCCTTGGGGACTCCACTTGCAAATGGCAAGGCAGCAGAAAAAGCCTTCCGCCTTTTACTTTTTGAATCTTCCAGTTAGGTAGCTAGAGAACCACTGGGTGGTATGGTATGTGGCACCCAACTTTGCAAGGCAATTGACTAATAGTTTGTGATCACCAGTATCAAAAGCTTTGCTGAGGTCCAAAAAGTGCACCAGTTACCTCTTAGCATCTATAGCAGAGATCCAATCATTGGTTACTTTTGCTAGTGCAGTGATTGTGCTATGATTAGCCCGGAAGCCAGATTGAGCTGGGTTAATGAGAGAGAAGGTTTCCAAGTGAGATTTTAACTGAATATGGATCAGTTTTTCGAGAACTTTTGAAAGGATAGGCAATATGGAGATAGGCCTATAGTTGTTTACATCACATGGGTCACCAGATTTAAATAGAGGGAGGATATGTGCTGATTTCCAGCAGGATGGCAGGAACTGGGTAGCTGGCTAGAGAGATGAGACCCTCATGGCAGGGCCCAATTGCATTTGAAAGCAGGCGGATTCAGTCCAATGCAGCTGGATACAGCTTCCAGCCTTCAATACACAGCTCAGTTCGGGGAGGGGAACCAGGCAGCGACCCCCCTCCAGTTCACAGCACATTTATATGTAAAGAAAGTTTACTGTACCAGGCAGGCGACTCCTCGGTCCTGATCGCAAAATCACTGCTAAAACTCGGGAGTACAACGGTAGCTAAAGTTCCTGACAGGCCGATCGCTTTTAGCAAAATCTTCGGTCTTCTTCAGGTGAGCCTGGTGTTCTTTCAACAGCTTACTTCACAGCACATCAAGTGGATCACTGTCCGACTATTTTTCTCTTTCATCCTCTCTCTCTCTCTCTCTGCAAGATGGCAACAGGCCAAGTTTCGGGCCTTCCACGGTTCTCCCGTGCGAACTACTGTGCAACACAGCCACTCAATTTTGCAAGCTCTGTCTTCTTCAACTTCCAGCTCAAATCTGGCTTGCCAGCAGACAGCTCAGGGGATTTCCCTAAGATGCAAAAGGTTTGGTTGGGCAGTTTAGCTGTCATTCACAGTAAGAGCTCCCCCTTCTGTTGCAAAAAGGAACCAACAGTCTAAAACTACAAATCCCAACTGGTAATCCATACAGTCCCATTTCAGCAGACTCCATTTTAGAGTCCCCCAGTACTGATGGGTCCAATTCTGTAGTTCGGGACCAAAATGATGGAGCTAATCCAAAAAGTCCTTGCTGCAAAGAAGGCAGGTTAGAACAAACACTGTATCTTTACCGCTCTAAATATTTATCAGCAATTAGTTACATCTCTTAACAGGGCTCTGTCTGCGCCACTAGTGACGGCAGAAACGGAGCAAAAATTCAGCAGGCTGAGCAGGATTCGGGCATAGAATCACAGACTTCCCATTCAGATTAATTAAGTCTGCAAGCAGGCAGCACTTAAAGAGACAGCACATGGAAGCTTTACAGACGTTCACTAGTAGTAACATCTAAATGGCTTAAACGACGAACACCTACCAGGCAGTGAGCAATTAGGCAAGCTCTTGGAAGACTTTTTGGGAACCCCCATTTGTAGGGGGTTACACCCTTCCTGGCCTGGAAAAACTTGGCGTCCACGTCAAGTGGGTTTCTTCACAATAATTTCAAATGCAAATTATCTTACAAATCTATACCATTAGCAGACCTATAATTTCTAAGGCATTACTCAACACATTAAAGCTTTATCATACACTGTTTCTGGTATTCACAGTTCACTACTGTTGCTAAAGTACACCACACATAAGTTGCACAGATTACTCACATATACCATGCAGTTTTTAATCAGGTTATTACCTCTTGCACATTGAACAATGATAAAGGGGTCCCTTTCCTATCAGCTACCTTGGGGCTGGTTGGGACAGGGGCACCATACTTAGAGGGCTGAACAATCAACCGGGAATTGGCACTTAAGCTCAGTTTGGCCAGTGAGCTTTGGGACACATTGAGAGGCAAGTCCACGGGCCTTCCAGGGGAATCACAGCTGAAGCGCACTATTGGTTTGACAGCTCGACCAGTCTTCCTGGGGGGAACAGTCACAGTTCTGTGCCTTTCACCTCAGTCTCTATATTTTTCTCACTTGCAAGGGGGGCCTTTGTCTGCGTGGGAGAGTTTGGTCTTGGGGCACAGCCAGCCCCAGGCTCTGTGGATTCAGGTTCTACAACACTTTGCTAGTTTGAGAAACACTCTGGCACTGGAAGGGAACTGTCATCACATTCCAAGTACTTTTCATGTCCTGGTAGGTCACCAGTTGGTCTCAACTCATCTGTCTCCTCCTCAGGGGAATCACACAGTTCCACCATACACAGTGATTCGATATCATCAGACCTGACACTTTGCATAGAAACATAGAAACATAGACTTTGACGGCAGATAAGGACTGCTTGACCCACCTAGTCTGCCCATTTCCCTACATAGAGGATAAGATCACTTGGAGGACTGGACTGTTGCTGCGACGGAGACCGACGGGTTCGGGTCCCCCCCCACTGAGAAGCTGGAAATCGCGGGGTTGAGGCGCCGACAGCTTAATCTGCTCGGCATACCTCCCCCAGTGTAAAAGTGAACCTGACTTCCATTTTAAAAGTACCTGCCAAAGACGTACCCTTCCTGCAAATGAAGCGACCGCTGAAAAAAGACATTCGAGACTCTTTCCCCTCAAAGCCAGCCCTTGCTTCTGTGGTCTCCTTTGTCTCTGATCCCACTTAGCGCCTTTTTTCATGCTGGGCTACTGCAACAAGACACTTGAGCCACTGGCTGAGAAGGGGAGTGACGACGACTGCAGCCAGCTGATAAAGGCTGCTTCCCCCTTCCCAGCACATCACTTGGAGGACTGGACTGTTGCTGCGATGGAGACCGATGGGTTCAGGGCCCCCCCACTGAGAAGCTGGAAATTGTGGGGTTGAGGCGCCGACAGCTTAATCTGCTCGGTGGACCTCCCCCGGTGTAAAAGTGAACCTGACTGCCATTTTAAAAGTTTCCTGCCCACCCATCCCATTCTTGTTGTGTTTATGTAAGGGCTAGCGCCGCCCATTGTGAGCCCTGCACCAATAGGAAGCGAAGAGGAGAAGCAACGCCCCGGGCTAATTCACCTCAACCTGGTTCAATTTCAGGCAAGCCCATCTGAGCGGGGGACATACTGTGTAATCCCTTATACTTACTGTATGACATTTACTGATAGAATTGAACTTCTAAAGTCTAGTGGATGCAGCAATTTAATACAATACGCGGATGATGCTGTTATTTACATGTCCTCCAACAACCTGGATAACCTATCCAGTTCTCTCCAAAAAGATATTTACATCATGGAGAGGTGGCTCATTAACAACAAAATCATCCTTAACACCAAAAAAACCAAAGTTATGCTGTTCGGTCCAAGAACCTTAGGACAAGTCAGATTGCAACTTCTCCAACTCTCATCTCTCGATGGCAACAAGCTAGAAGTTGTTCCCTCCACAAAATACCTTGGCCTCACCCTCAACCAGGACCTCACGTTCAAACAACACGTGGACCAAGTCACTAAAGTAATTCATTCCAAACTTGGTTACTATATCGAGTTAAGGATCGACTAACCCTTGAAGCTAGGACTGCTATAGCAGCGAGTGTCCTACTTCCTACACTGACTTTTGCTACCCCGGTCACCCAGGGTATCTCAAAGCAGGAATATAGTAAACTACAGGTTCTATACAACAAAGTGACCCGCTTTGCCACTCTATCCCACTCAAGGAGCCACCACTGTGAGGCGCTAGTAAAGCTTAACTGGCCATCCTTCGAAGCACGCTTCAGCTACCCCGTGCTCTGCCTTGCCAAAAAGATAATTAGCCCTTCCCCTTCCCCTAGCCTCGGAGGACTCCTCATAGTAAAGAGTAACCAGCGCAGCCTTAGATCTTTGGGCCAAACGTTGCTTGAGGTTCCCAAGGCTAGGACTAAGGCAGGCCAGAAATCCTTCTCGTTTACTGCCCCGTCCTTATGGAACCACCTCCCGCTGGAGGTGAGAGAAACCCCTACAGTGCAGTGCTTCTGCACCAGACTCAAAACTCATCTCCTAGCAAAAAGTGTATGCCAGTGCCACTACACCTGACACTACCACCACGACCCATAATTCCGCCCCCATCCCAACAAGGTAGTACTAACTTTTCTTTCTTTTTTCGCCTCCTATCTCTACAATGAACCACCCTAATGCTCTCGAAGGATCTTACCTAAGGAACCCTAATGTTGTTTCACCTACCTGCATGACAAATGTTTGAATGCACTAAATTACAACTTACCAATATGATATACAATAGCCTAATAACTTGCTATGTGTAAACAGCCGAATACTGTATACCCATGATTGCCTGTGCTATGTTACTGCACTAAGTTCAATATGTCTGTACTAATATTCCTGGGTCGCCCCTGAAAAAGGGACCTTCGGGGCCCAGCGGGCCTACCCAGTCATCAAAATTCAATAAAATTCAATAAATAAATAAATAAAATAAATAAATAAGCTGCAGATCCTATTTAACCAATAGCCTATTTCTTCCTACCCCCCACAAAAATTGCCTTATGTCTGTCCCATGCATTCTTGAATTCTCCCACAGTTTTAGACCCCACAACCTCCTCAGGAAGGCTGTTCCATGCATCCACCACCCTCTCTCTGTGAAAAAATACTTCCTCACATTGCCCCTGAGCCATTCCCCCTCTATCTTCAAATTGTGTCCCCTTGTTCTTGCACATCTGTTTTTCTGAAAGATGCTACCCTGTTGGACTTTGTTGATTCCACTGAGGTACTTAAACATTTCTATCATGTCCCCCTTCTCCCTCCTTTCCTCAAGGGTATACATATTAAGCTCCTTTAGTCTCTCCTTGTATGGCTTCTTTTGCAGACCCTGCACCATTTTAGTTGCCCTCTTCTGAACTGCCTCCATCCTGTCTATGTCCTTGCAGAGATGGAGTCTCCAGAACTGGATGCAGTACTCCAGATGGGGTCTCACCAACTGTCTGTACAGGGGGATAACAACTTCCTGTTTTCTGCTGGTGATGCCTCTCCCTATACATCCCAGTATCCCCCAGCCCTCCCTACCACCTTCTCACATTGTTTGCCAACCTTAAGGTCATCTGATATGATTACCCCCAGGTCCCTTTCCATTTTTGTTGTTGTTACTACCTCCCCCACTGTGTAATCTTCCCTGGGTTTTTGTTTCCCAGGTGCATTACTTTGCACTTCTTTGCATTGAATCCAAGCTGCCATACTTCTGACCATTCCTCCAACCTTGCCAAGTCCCTTCTCATCCTTTCCATGCCTCCTTGTGTATCAACCCTGTTGCAGATCTTTGTGTCATCTGCAAAGAGGCATACTTTTCCTTCTAGTCCCTCTGCAATGTCACTTATAAAGACATTAAAAAGGACTGGACCCAGTACTGAACCCTGCGGTACCCCACTAGTAACCCCTCTTTTTTCAGAGTGAACTCCATTTACAATTACCTTCTGTGTCATGTTGTCCAGCCAATGTTTTACCCAGGCTTCCACCCTGGGACCCACTCCCAGGCTGGTTAATTTGACTACTAATCTTTTGTGTGGGACTGTGTCAAATGTCTTGCTAAAGTCTAGGTAGGCAATGTCCACAGCCCCTCCCTAGTCTACTACTTTGGTCACCCAGTCAAAGAAATCAATTAGATTCATCTGTCATGACCTTCCCACTGTGAACCCATGCTGCCTTGGGTTCTGTGCCCCACTGGCCTCTAGGTACTCAACAATTGTTTCCTTCAGAAGTGATTCCATCACTTTCCCTACCACAGAGGTCAAACTGACAGGTCTGTAGTTTCCTGCCTCTGTCTTGGTCCCACTTTTGTGAAGGGGAATCACATCTGCCTTCTTCCAGTCCTCAGGTACCACACCATCCTCCCATGATTTGTTAAAAAGGGTAGTCAGTGGTGTCACTAGTTCTCTGCTTAATTCTTTTAGAATTCTGGGGTGAATTCCATCTGGCCCCATTGCTTTGTCCACTTTCAGTTTTAGGAGTTCTTTCAGAATCCTTTCTTCTGTGAAAAGACTGGGATTGACCCCTCTTCAGAGTGCTTCTGTTAATTGGATTAGGCACCTCCCCCACTTCCTTTTTTGTGAATACTGAACAGAAGTATTCATTCAGTATCCCTGCTTTTTCACTGTCACTCTCTGCCCACCCACCATCCATTCTATTCAGCCTCACTATCCCTCCCTTTGTCTTTCTACCCTCCCTGATATACCTATAAAAGGTTTTATCCCCCTTCTTAACCGAGTTAGCTATCTTTTCCTCAGTTTGTGCCTTTGCTATTCTGACTACCCTCCCTGCTTCCTTCTGCCTTAACTGGTACAGTTCTCTGTCCTGCTCCTTCTGTGTTTTCTTATACTTCCTAAATGCTATCTTTTTCTCCCTAACCTTCACCACCACCTCTTTTGAGAACCATAGTGGCTTTTTCTTTCATTTTAATTTGTTTATTTGCTTCACACAAAGGCTTGTTGCCTCTGTGATGGCAGTTTTGATATTTCCCCATTGTTGCTCCACCCCTCCTTCTAGCCTGTTTGCTAGTGCTTTTCTGAGGCACTCTCCCATCTTGCCAAAGTCAGCCCTCCTGAAGTCCAGAACCCTCATTTTTGTATGGCTTGACTCTGTAGCTGAGTTTATCATGAATCACACTGTTTGGTGGTCACTTGTTCCCAAATGGCTACCCATTTCTAGATCTGAGATCCTCTCACTGTCCCCATTTGAGAGTATGAGGTCTAAGATTGCTCCCTCATGAGTAGGTTCCAAAACTAGCTGTCTGAAGCATGCCACCTGAAGGGCATCAAGAATGGCCCTGCTTTTGGATGTGGCTGCCACAAAGGTGCTCCAGTTAACATCTGGCATATTAAGGTCCCCCATCAACAGTATCTCCCCTTTCTCTTCCATCCTAAGTATGCCTTCTATCATATCCTTGTCCATTCCCTTCCCCTGACATGGGGGTCTATATACAACCCCTGTGCGGATTGTGGTGCCATTTCCAGTCTCTAAGGTGACCTACAGTGCCTCCTCTCCTCCCTGTTTACTCTTTTGTTTTGTTGCTTTTATCCCTTCCCTTACATAGAAAGCCACTCCCCCCCTTCTGCCCTCCCTGTCTCTCCTGTAGGTTGTGTACCCTGGTATGTTAACATACCAGTCATGGTTCTCTGTGTACCATGTTTCTGTGACTGCTACGATATCCAGGCATCCCTCTTCCATCAAGGCCACCAGTTCAGGGAGCTTGTTGCCCATACTACAGGCATTGGTACTCATTACTCTCCATTTCTTGATGGCCTTACCCCTTTTTGCCCCATCCCTGCCCTTATTGCATTTGTCACTTTCTCCATTTACCCCTGCGCTTCTCCCTATCTACATCTCTATGTTGGTGTCTACCATACTTAGTACACTGATATTTTGGGGGGGGGCTAGGATTTCCCTGCTCCTTTCCAGTGCCTCCCCCCTTGGCTAGTTTAAATGCTTGTCAATAAAGTATTTAAACCCATCATCTAGGATCCTGGTTCCTCTCCTGGACAGATGCAGACCATCATGCCAGTATAGGCCTGCATCCCTCCAGGTGGACCTCCAGTCCCCAATGAAGCCAAATCCCTGAGCTCTGCACCAGTTTTTCAACCACTGATTGAATCCCATGGTGTGGAGCACCCTAGCCTCACCCATGCCATAGACAGGCAACACCTCCGAGAAGGTTACCGTGTGTGCTATTGGTCTAAGGCCCCTCCCCATCTCCACAAATGCTTCTTGCACTGCTCTGATCCCTTTCTTAGCCAGGTCATTTGTCCCTAGGTGGACAGTGACATCCAGCTCCCTTCCCTGTGCAGCTACTCCTGTGATCCTGATGATTCGTTCCCTGCCCCTCCAAGCCATGGCACCAGGCAGGCACCTTACCTCCCACTCCCCTTCCTCCCCCAGTTCTACCTTCCTAACAATGGAGTCCCCCACCAGGAGTTGTTTCCTTTCCCTGTGGGGTCCCATGCCACCCTCCTGTGGGTCTCCTTTGTGGAGGTTCCCAGCATCCTCCTTGGTCTCCACTGTGGGTGCCTCCATAGAGAAACCACACCTTCCAGAACAGCATAGAAATTGTGAGAGGTACAACTGGAGGGATGTCCTCTGTTCCACCACCCTCAGCCTCCCTGAGCCCACTGTGGTCCAACCACCTCTTTCTTGGCAACCTCTGAGGCAACGGCAGTGACCCTGGTGGTCCCTGGTGGAGAGGAGGTCCCAAATCCTGCCAGCTCAGCCTGGAGATGAGCAACCGCTTCCCTCAGCCCAGAGAGGTGCCTGCAGATGGGACAACACTGCATCCTCCAGAACATCTCCCAGAAGACTGCTGCTCCACAGCCACTGCACTGCACCACTCCCAACATGTCTTTTTTCTGGACCCCTAACTGTTATTTGGAATACTTACTCTTTCCTCTGTTTGTTTATTTTTTATTTATTTTTTTTCTTCTCTCCCTACTTAGTTACTGTCTCTGCACCCTTTTAGCTCCTGATCTTCCTGTTCTGAGACAAGAAGTTCCTATATTTCTCAGTAGTCTCCTTACTTGCTCAGAGTCAGACCTCCAGCAGCTGGGGGGGATGGAGAGCTACTCTTGCCCTTCTAGGATGGTGAGTCTTTGGTGGCTCTGTGATCACTCACTTTCTGCTCTCAAACAGGAAGTTCCTATTGTCAGTTAAATCCTGTGCCTACAAAAGTAGAACTGGTTTAGGGTGGGGGGGTGGAGGGGCGGGAAGGAGGGCAATATAGCTCCATTAGAGAAGTTTTAGTTATACCAGAAGCTCCTTCCTCCTGGTGTTCTGTCTGTTCTCTGGCAGAAACTATGTAGGGCAGCGTTTATATCTGGTCTTAACCTGGCTCCTTCTAGCTAAGCCACACCCCCTACTTTGCAAATCTTTCTACACTTAGTTAATTTCACAGATAACAATTCCCTTCTGACACCTGTGACAAGCACCTAGATAAGTACACAGATAACACAGATAACAGATAACAATTTACTTCAACTACCTCTGACAAACACACTAACTCCTTTTTTTTTTTACCCTAAATTGAAGGTCCCAGTACAAGAGATCTAGTTCTTAGTCCCAGTAAAGAAGTTTTAGTAATACCAGTAACTCCTTCCTCTTGGTGTTCTGTCCGTTCACTCACTGTCAGGGAGCACTGGCTCCAAGGACAAAGCTGGGGGAGTTAGGCAGTCCAGAAGGCCCAGCTTTATCCCCACAATTGATCATGGGATTACCTTGAAACAGCTGACTCAGTTCATAAGAAGGGTAATAACCATAATTGCACTCACTCTCATCCGAAGTGGACTGACAGTCATTGTCGATTTGGGTTTGCTGTGGAGAAAACTTTAAGTCAGCGACTACGGGGGCAGGCTTACTCTGTTTCTATTTTGCAGCAGCCCTGGTCACTGATCCAGGGGGAGCAATCTCTGTGGACTCAGATTCAATCATTATTTGACCAGTGGGTAACAAATGGTTTCAGTGCATGGTCTTGACATCTTTTGAGTTGTTTTCCGGCCTCACTTTGTACACAGGTAAACCCGGCAATTTACCTACTACTATGTGAGGAAGATGGTGCCACTGATCAGCAAATTTGTGTTTGCCATGTAATCCTAGATTTTGCAACACATGGTCTCCAGCTTGAAGTTCTTGGGCCTTTACCTTTTTATCATACCTTTCTTTATTGGCCAAGTTTCTCTTTGCAGCCATGGTCTGAGCTAATTGGTAAGCATAGTTCAACTGAGCTTTTAGCTTTTGTACGTACTGTAGATAATTCTCAGCTCTGACCCCATCAGGAGAGACCCAAAAACAAATGTCCACTGGTAACCGAGCCTCTCTCCCAAGCATGAGACGATAAGAAGAGAACCGGTAGCATCATTTTTGGTACAGTTATAGGCGTGGACCAAGGTGCTGATCTGATGGCTCCATTTTGGCATGTCTTTTGGATGGAGAGTGCCCAGCATGTCAAGCAGGGTGCGATTAAATCATTCTGGCTGTGGGTCTCCCTACGGATGATAAAGGGTGGTTCTTGACTTCCATACCCCCATAGAGAGAGCATCTTTTTGATTAAGCGACTCTCAAAGTCCCTGCCTTGGTCAGAATGAATTCTTTTGGGGGCCCCATAGTGAACAAAGAAATTCTCTATCAGCACCTTGGCCATGGTGGAGGACTTTTGGTCCTTGGTGGGAAAAGCTTGGGCATGTCTGGTAAAATGCTCTATAACCACCAACACGTTACTGATATTTCACTGATCAGGCTCTAAACTTAGAAAGTCAATACAGACCAATTCCATGGGCGTACTGGTGGTTATATTAACAAGGGGGGGGCAGCCCTCTGTGGCAAAGCCTTTCTCTGTAGGCAGCGACTACAAGTTCGTATATGATGTTCAACATCTGCTCCCATTTTAGGTCAGTAGAATCGGGACTGCACCAGGTCAAGGGTTCTGTCAATGCCCAGATGGCCCATGTGGTTATGTAGGGACCTCAGCACCTAGTCTCCAAACTCTGTGGGCAGGACCAGTTGTTGCTTGTCTACTTGACCCCCCTATCTACAGTCTCTCAGTATAGCAACTGATTTATTAGCTTCAATGTAGGGTCTTCTTTGTACAGTAGCACAGTTCTCAAGACAGAAGAGCATAACTTGGACACATCTTTCCCTACGCAGAGGGCTTCAAGGGCTGATCGAATCATGGGGTCGAGAGCCTGAGCACGCTGGAGGCTGTTATTATCAAACTGAGGCAATACGCTAATATCTTTCAGAAAAAGAGATGTGTAAGAACAAGGGGGCAAAAGTTAGAGGGGGGACGGCTCAGGGGTAATGTGAGGAAATTATTTTTCACGGAGAGAATGGTGGACGCATGGAACCGCCTTCCTGGAGAGGTTGTGAGGTCTAAAACAGTGGGGGAATTCAAACATGCATGGGACAGACATAAGGCAATTATAGTGGGGGGTTGCAGGAAGTAGGCTGTTGGTTAACTAGAATCTGCAGCTTATCCAATAGGTAGGGGAAATGGGCAGACTGGGTGGGCCAAGTGGTCCTTATCTGGCGTCAAAGTCTATGTTTCTATGTAATACCTAGCACGGAGAAGTGGCAGTATGCAGCTGGTATACAAGTGTCAGAAGGGCCCAAACAATTTACCAAGCAGTCTAGTGCATCTGCGGACATCTGTTCCTCCTTGTCAAACTTCTGGTACAATACTCGAATGTCAGGCTCGGACAGTCAAACCCAATCACCTTTGAAAGCGGGCCTTCGAGAGAGAGCATCAGCACCTATGTGAGTCAGGCCCGATTTGTATTCAACAGCGTAATCATAAGAGGACAATGCAGAAAGCCACCGATGCCCAGTAGCATCCAATTTAGCTGAAGTCTGCACATAGGTCAGTGAATTATTATCTGTCTTTACCAGTATCTTTGCTCCAGACAAATAGTTATGAAATTGGTCAACAATGGCCCACTTTAAAGCCAAGAACTCCAATTTATGTACAGGATAGTTTTTTTCTGATGGGGTCAGACTCCTACTGGTGAAGGCCACTGGTCTCAGGCCATTCTTATGCTCCTGATATAACACAACTCCCAAACCTTGCAGGCTAGCATCAGTGTGTAACACATAGGGTTTAGCAGGATAGTATAGACGAGAATGGGAGCATGGGTGAGCTGATACATAATTTCATGGAAAGCAGCCTCACAGCCAGGTGTCCATCGAGACCCAAAAAGTTCACCAGGGTGGAAGTACACTCTCTCTGATTCGGTAGAGGCCACTCGCTTATGCTTTTTGTTCATGGGAGGGTAACCCTGGGTAAGGTTCAGCAGGAGGCGAATCACTCTTGAGTAGTCCTTTATGAACCATCGGTAATAACCACAAAATCCTAGGAAACGTAATTCTTTTAGATTGTGGGGCTGGGGCCAGGTGGTCAAGGCCTCAACTTTGCTAGGGTCAGCCTCTATACCCTCAGTGGATACTATGTACCCCACAAACTTCACGAGGTCTGAAAGAACTGGCATTTGTTGATGGACAGCTTAAGGCTGAAGTCTTCCAGTCGGCCCAACACTTTAAAAAGTCGGCTCTCATGTTCCTCCAATGAACTTCCTAACACAATAACATCATCCAAGTATACCAGGCACTCCAACAAGTTCATGTCCCCCACTGCTTATTCCATCAGTCGCTGAAAAGTGGCTGGAGCACCAGAGATCCCCTGGGACAGTCTCATAAATTCATAGAACTCAAGTGGACAGATGAAGGCTGTTTTCTCACGGTCTTCTGGGGCCATAGGGATCTGGTAGTACCCATTGTGGAGATCCAACACTGAGAACCACTTGCTTCCATTAAAACAGTCCAACGCATCCTGAATATGGGGCATGATGTATTGATCGGGGATGGTCTGCCTGAAGAGGAGCCTGTAATCTACACACATTCTGACTGTCCCATTCTTCTTCCTCACCACCACAATAGGCAAAGCATAAGGGCTTCTGGATTCTTGCATCACACCAGCTGCAAGCATTTCCTGTAAGTGTCTTCTTACATCATCTATATCTGCTGGTGCCAGGCGCCGAGACCTCTCATGGAATGGCCGTTCATCTTGTAGGTGTTTGTGATGCTCCGCTCTTCAGACACATCCTACATCCCCCTCCTTCAACGAAAACACCTTATCTCTCTGGGCGAGTCTCTGGCTGATTCTAGCCTTCCATTCCGCTGGCAACAGGGAGTCACCAAAACCAAACAAGTCGGGTGTCACTTGGTCAGTCACTCCAGATGGCTTTTTACTAGGTAGCACTGCAGTGTCTGCACAGTGTATAGTAGCTAAGGTGCAGCCTTTATTCACCCAAATTTCTCTATCTGACACATTGTGAACCTGGACCATGACCCATTGGGCATACGCATGAGCATGAGTGGGTAAGATACTGGGCTTAATCAGCAAACCTTCCAGTAATTTCCCATCACCTGGAGTGTCCAGCATGAGTATCTTATTCTTGACATCTTTCTGTAAGCGGACCTCCCCTTGTAGGGTGCACTGGGTGTTGAGGCCCAGGACCATTGACTCAGGATCCTTCTTCCATACTACCCCAACTGGCTCATCCTGGTCCACCTCTTTGTCATTCTGCTGCAGCTGATACGCTCTCTTAATCAATGCAGGAATCCTCAAAGCTCTACCAGCCCGGTGCTCCTGTTTCTCATAACATAGTTGCGCCAACCTCCCAAACATATGAGCATTTGTCCCGATTAGTAAAGGAACCCCATCGTACAGCCCAGTAGGGGGACACACTAGGGCCAAGGTCTCCACTTGCTCCGCTACTCCAGTCACCAAGGTGGGGAAACACAACCAAATTTGGATGTATCCAGAGTATGGGTACGCCTTTTCACTTAACCCCCAGACATGCATTCCTTCCAAAGACTGTAAGGGCACTTCAGACAAGTGCTTCTTGTACCAGTCCTGAAACATTATTGTTACTTGGGAGCCACTGTCAAGTACAGCCCTAGTAGACACTCTGTTTACTTTCACTGTTGTCTCCATGAAGGGACCCACCACTTCGGACCATTCAGGCTGCACAGATGTTGGTGTCTATCTGGCCTTGGCTGTGGTAGCATAACTTTTCTGAACAACTACCCCGGTGGCCAGTTACCATTCTGCCAACACCAGGCTAGCAACCTAGCAGTAACCCTCCTCAAATTCTCTGGTGAGCGACAGGCGAACTGGATGTGCCCATCCTCCCCACAGTGGTAGCAAAACTTGGGTTCTTTACAGTCTTTGAATGGTGGAGGGTCCTGTCTCTGCTGGAGTACTCAGGGGCACCTTGAGGCCCTTCCTGGACTTGAGGCTTACGTTTCTGAACTTCTTAGTCTCCACTATGGTTGGGATGTTGTGCGGCCCGTTGTAGTTCCCTCACCATGACTCTCAACTCTCGTAGTTCTGCCAATAGGTTACCCTCAGTCTGGGCCTCTGGAGAAACAACGTGCAGTCCCACTACACTTTTAGTCTCTGGAGGTACCTGATACAGATCAGGCTCTCTAGCTGCCTCCGTCAACTCTTTAAACAACTCTCTCAGCTGCTGTGCTTCATCCAAGTCACTCCTCTCTGAGGTCGGGCAGGTACCCTCAACCCCAGCATAGGGCTCCCAGCCCTCTTTATCAGTCTCAATTTCATGGATTTCTTTTATAAGATGACAGTACTTGGGAGGGTTAGCCCTCCTATCTTGCAACTTGAGCTTTAATATCATTACCACTAGAAAATCTAGCTGACTTTAGAATGTGGTCCAGTCTGACCCGGTTCAACTCCTTCGCAGGCACTCCCCATATTCTAAGGGCCCTCTGTAGAGCCCTCTCAATCCTGGTAACAAAAGCAGACAACTTCTCATTTTTCCACTGCTTAACTGACTTGAACTTCCACAACAGGTTGTCCCCCCAACTCAGTACTACCAAATACTCCTTCTAGTGCAGACAGATATTCAGCTGCCATAGCCTCTGGACTAGTTGCTCACAAGAAATGTATGGCTTCCAGTGCAGGGCCCCTCAAACTCTCCATCAGCCTCTTCCTCTTTTCCCCCTCTGAACATTGCCATTCTTGTACTAAAGGAGTGGCACAGTCCATCCTTGTTTCCAAGTCATCCTTCCCTGGGGACATTGGGGCTGTGCTTGAAAAGAGTCTGAGCTTTCAGTAGGAATCCAACTGTATTGAGGGAATCACTATGGGGGGGGCACAGGAGAACTCTTTGGAGAAGTGGGGGAAGTGGCTGGGGAGTGCAGGGGCGAGTGTTCCTCTGAAAGGTCTAACACCTTTACAAGCTCTTGGGCAGTTTGCCCTTCAGACACTAATAGTTTGAGCAACTTATCCTTGAACCCTTCTATACGGGGGGACCCACCCAGGGTAGTCAGATCACTGTGCAGGTGAATGACCCTCCATCCTTTCTGGGTACCCTTGGGAAAAATAACAGGAGGTATTTTCTCTGGATCTATCGGGGAGCTACAAGAGAGCAACACTATCATAGTCTGTTCAAACAGATCTGCATCTCTTCCCTTTACCTCGACTTTACCCAAACCCTTAAGATGCTCCACAGTGGCTACAATATCAGCATTAGCAATCCCTAATGGGACATCCAGTAATAGGAGAGCCTGTTGGGGGTCCAACCCCCCAGCCTCGCTCCACCCCATCATTCAGTGCACTAACAGCTTATGAGGGGTAATTTTCAGCTTGGGCGTAGTGAGGTCCTCCATTTTCTCCCCAAAACTAAACATAACAGGGTAACTTCTTCACTTGACCACTAGAGGACACTAATCCCAGCAGTGCCTCCAAGATGTAACCCCTAGGTGGCGCTATCCTCATGGCTACTACCCCTGCCTGCTTGACTAGTAACAGGCTGAGGGGCCTAGGTTCAGTGATGGGTGCCTCCACCCAAAGGTCAGGGTTGGTATTAGTCTGACTAACCAGGCCACAGCCCTCTGGGACACTGTGACCCCTCTTGTCTCCTACTAGTGGCCCACACAGTACACAATGTATACCTTTTCAATACCCTTGACAAGTCTGGCACACACACATATGCAGCGCACTTACCCTCAGGACTGGTTCCTTCGACTTGGCTCTGGGGACCCTCTGTAAAACAAGGTGATGCAATACCAAAGAAACAATGCAATACCTTCAACATAAACTGACACCACAGTCAATGTAAATTGCAGAAAAAAGTAGATCTGATTTATTCAGGGGGACTATAACAAGGATGTGGGCAATCAGGTTAATTGGCCTAAGCACACTATAAATATCACAGTTGTGCATGCAGTCAGTGTCCCTATCAGTCACACTCTCTAGGTACCCAGGATGAAAAAGGGGGCTAGCCAGGACCGTTGCCCGGGGTAGGCTGGCGTTGCAGCTGGTAGGGGCTCTGTGAGAAAGAGAGCTTAACATTTTTTTTTTTAGTTGTTTAACCAGGTATAGCACACTAAGCTGAAAGCTTTTTTACAGGAGCGACCTGGGAGCACAAGGAGGTTAAGTGACTTGCTCAGGGTCACACAGTATGCAAGTGGAAGCTGTGGGATTCAAACCCAGGTCTGGTCTGCTGGATGTCACCAAATTTGCAGCTCAGAGCCTTAGACCACTGCGCTATACTGCCTCCAAACATGCACACCCACTGATTGTAATCCGGAGCTGGAGGGCTAAGTTTGTAGAAACAACACAGTAATCAGATGACACACTTTTGATTTAAAAGATATGTTGCAGGGAGCTACCCTGTTTACTACTCACGATATCCAATGCTGAGAACAAAATGGATGTGGGTTGTTCTGGATTGCCAGAAGGAGCTGGGTAGAGAGACGAGACCCTTGTGGCAGGGTCCAACTGCATTTGAAAGCAGGCGGATTCAGTCCGATGCAGCTGGATACAGCTTTCAGCCTACAACACACAGCTCAGTTCAGGGAGGGGAACTAGGCAGTGACCCCCCTCCAGTTCACAGCACATTTATATGTAACAAAAGTTTACTGTACCAGGCAGGTGACTCCACGGTCCTGATCGCAAAATCACTGCTAAAACCCGGGAGTACAACAGTAGCTAAAGTTCCTGACAGGCCGATCGCTTTTAGCAAAATCTTCGGTCTTCTTCAGGTGAGCCTGGTGTTCTTTCAACAGCTTACTTCACAGCACATCAAGCGGATCACTGTCCGACTATTTTTCTCTTCATTCTCTCTCTCTGCAAGATGGCAACAGGCTGAGTTTCGGGCCTTCTGTGGATCTCCTACGCAAATAACTGCGCAACACAGCCACTCGGTTCTGTGAGCTCTGTCCTGTTCAACTTCCAACTTGAATCTTGCTTGCCAGCAGACAGCTCAGGGGATTTCCCTTAGATCCAAAAGGTTTCGGTTGGGCAGTTTAGCTGTCAATCACAGTAAGAGCTCCCCCTTCTGTTGCAAAAAGGCGCCAACAGTCTAAAACTACAAATTCTAACTGGTAATCCATACAGTCCCATTTCAGCAGGCTCCATTTTAGAGTCCCCCAGTACTGATGGGTCCAATTCGGCAGTTTGGGACCAAAATGGTGGAGCTAATCCAAAAGTCCTCGCTGCAAAGAAGGCAGGTTAGAACAAACACTGTATCTTTACCACTCTAAATATTTATCAGCAATTAGTTACATCTCTTAACAGGGCTCTGTCTGCGCCACTAGCGACGGCAGAAACGGAGAGAAAATTCAGCAGCCTGGGCAGGATTCGGGCATAGAATCACACAGATCCCCCCCAATTCAGATTAATTAGGACTGCAAGCAGGCAGCACTTAAAGAGGCAGTGCATGGAGGCTTTACAGATGCTCACTGTTAGCAACATCTAAACGGCTTAAACGCCGAACACCTACCAGGCGGTAAGCAATTAGGTAAGCTCTTGGAAGACTTTTTGGGAACCCCCATTTGTAGGGGGGTTAGATGTGTAAAGTTTTAGTGTGATCTTAGCATCATTGTATTATAAATTCCTGATTGGATTAGTGTCTGAGTTTGCAATGTGAGACTACGGCACCTTCTAAACAGCATTTTTTACCATGTGGAACAGAAGCAGGATGGAGCATTTCTAATATAAAATAAGGGACACTGATGGAATTCAGTTACAGCAGAGAGTTATGACAGCAAGACATTTTGTGTTTACAATACCCATTCCTCACTGATAGAAACAACAATGATAGGAGGGGCAGAGGATATTTTTGAGGCAAAATCAGGGACACTCCTGAAAACTAAATTATACTTAAAAGAGATGTGTTAGCCTTTGGGACTGAGCTTACAACCTCTATATGTGTTTGGGACATCTACCACTATCAACAACTACTGAATCATCTCAAGCTTGCTTGTACTAAGCAAACTTCTTGAAAAACTCCGGACACAGACAACTGCTGGATCACTTATTCCTCCACAACACATTCACCAAGGCACAATCAGAATTCCACTTGTAGCATTCCACCTGTGCTGGCCTATTAAAAGAAACAAACCCATGACTAAGCATCTGCTCTTGAACCTAGCCTCCACAGCGATACAATCTTCATTGATCTCACAAAGACATTCAGCACCATGGACTATAATGTACTCCTGCATAAACTGCATCTGTTTAGATAAGACTAGAGTACTCTGCCTGGCTAGAATACTGTCTGACCCACAGATTACAAACAGTGAAATCAATGGCTAATTCTCTTCCCTTAGCCCCCTCAACTTTAGAGTCGCTCAAGGATCCATCCTTAGTTCTTTGTTGTTCAGCCTCTTTGTAAATGACCTCCCATTCAGTTTTTGAGGGTCACAAAGCCGTCACTGGTGACACCTTTATCTATGCAGTCTGACTCTGCCTATGACCTCAGCAACAACCATTAAACAGTCTTCAATGAAAATACAAAATCAGGCCTGGAAATATAAAAGCAAGCTTTTCCAAAACAACAGCAAAAATAAGTCATGACATTTCATGGAGGTACATCTTCACCCCACTCCTTGCAAATCTGACCTCTCTCAGCCCCCACTTGAATCTGTGCAAACCTTTAAAGGGGTACTACAGTCAAAATTTGCAAAAACATATGTTGTGCAGTGTTTTAATTTGTGTGTGTGGCCCTGGTGTGTCTTCCCCTTTATTATTAAGAGTTGTTTATGTTTGCTTGAGCGCATGCGCAAGAAACATGTGACCGCTTTCTGGAGTATCAGGCTGTGGAGGTGCGGTCATATAGTGGCCAATGTCCCCATTGCTTTTTGGAGCTTTTCTCTGTGGCACCAATGAATTAGCACGCTGTCTATGACAGCAGCTCAGAAGCGTGCCACCAAGTTGAAACGATTTCACCGCTGCAATGAGGGAGTACCCCCTCATTGCAGGGCGTACCTTGACTGGTGTAACATTTAAATAAGCATGGCAGCAGCTGCCGCCATCCACCTCTTAAAGTCCCCAACAAGCTGACCTCAGGGGTGCCCAATCTCCCTGTCGGCATGCATCCTCACCAGTTCATTTGCCGATGGGGGAGCCCAATCCCTGTTGGCATATGTGACCCTTAGCTGTTTTTCTCTGCTGAGGGGGATCCCCAACCCCCTCAGAATCATCCCCCCCAAACACAGACATACTTGCTGATGGGGGGGCCCAATCCCTGTTGGCTTCAGTGCCCTGTCCCAAATCTGCCGAGGGGGGGTGCCCAATCCCCCTTGGCATCACCCAGACACACTTGCCAATGGGGTGCCCAATCCCTGTCAGCATGTTTAACCCCCCATCAGTATTTCCTGCCCCGCCCCACCCCTATTGTGTACCACACTGGAAACCCACCACATTGTGGCTAATATGACCCCCCAAATCATGGGACACACTGGGAGCCCACCCTAGTGCGCCCAACATTGTCTGTGCACCTGTAAAAAAGGAAACGTTCCGCGGTGTTTTTTCTGTTTTTTTAATAACCTGAAACAAAGAAAATGGTCCCTTGTCATTGAGTCCCCTTCCCCAACCCACACCAACCTTTGTTCACCTGACCTCTCCACACCCCCCCACCCCATACTTACCTCTGGAGCCTGGTGCAACGATCTTCGGTGGGGCCGGAACACGTCTGGACTCTTCAAAGCCGACCGCAAACTGAAGAAATGCCAGTAAACTGTATAATGGCATCAATGGGGGGGGGGGTCAGCTTACTGTAGGTGGATATCTTGGCCAGTTTTGTGACTTTTGTCCCCAAATTTTCAACATGGGATTCTTGGGACCCCACATCATGAATTCAGTCACTGTCATGCCGTTATTTGGTTCCAAAAGGGGATTTTGCGGTCACTGCACGGAATCACCTTCTGGGACTGATTAATGAAATGATAGTGTCACTGTTCATGAAGTGGGCTTCCAAAAAGCCTATGCTGCAAATTTGGTGAAAATATTCCAAAAAATTACTGTGTTACGAGCGTGCATTGCGCAGTTCTCATGCACACTCATAACTTTGAGAATTTTTAATATTTTCACTCCAGATTTTCAACATTGCCATTTTTTCACACCTTCTTATGAACAGTACAGCTGTCATTTTTGATATCCTGCCCAAAGTGTGTTTTTGGACATCTGGCGCACAATGGAGCTGTTGCTGTGTGAAATCAACATTCGGGACAGATTAAGAAAATCGCAGTGACAGTGCTCATAAGAAGAGGTCCCAAAAAGCTCATGTTGCAAATTTGGTGAATAAATTCAAAAAAATGACTGCGTTACCATCATGTGTGGCACAGTTTCTACGCACGCTCATAACTTCGCAATTTTTTATAGATTTATTGAATTTTAGATTTTCAACATTATTATTTTTGCACACTGCCTTATGAATGGTACAGCTGTCATTTTTCACATCCTGCCCAAAACATGTTTTCGCACCTGTGGTACATAATGGGCATGGTCGATGTATGAAATCAATGTTCGGGAGAGATTAAGAAAATCACAGTGCCACTGTTCATGAGTGGAGGTCCCAAAATGCCTGCGTTGAAAATCTAGTCTAAAAAAATCCCCCAAATAATTGCATTACAGGTGTGCATTGCACAGTTTCTACACACGCTCGTGACGTCACCAATTTTTTTTATATATTCACTCCAGATTTTCAACATTACCATTTTTTTTTACACCTCCTCATGAACATTACAGCTGTCATTTTTCACAGTCTGCCTGAAATGTGTTTTCACATCTGTGGCACCACATGGTGCAGTCGCTGTGCAACATCACCTTTCAGCTAACGAACTGATAGTGTCACTGTTCATGCAATGGGGTCACAAAAAGCCCATGTTGAAAACTTGGAGTGAAAATACCAAGAAATGCCCAGGGCATTAGGGTTTCTGACCATAATGCCCTACCCTGTAGATACTGACAGGTGTCAGGGGTGTGACTTTGGATCGTTGACTGTAATGCTCATGCCATTCCACCCCCACCCTGCAGCCAGTGACAGGCATTGAGGTGTGCCTTGGACTCTTCGGCCCCAAAGTTCACCCCATTTTCCTATACTGCACCCATTTCAGCGCATTTCCTTATGGAGTGGGGTGAGTATAGAGCCTGAATACCCCAAGGCACACCTTGACACTTGCCAATGTCTGCAGGATAGGGTGAGGTGAAATGGTGTGAGTGTTATGGGTGATGACCGAAAGGCACACCCTAATGCCTGTCCATCTCTGCAGAGTGGGGATGGGGCTGGCATGAGTTCAATACTTCACTGCCATTCCTATTCTGCATCTGTCTGACTCCTGCTCTTCCAATGTTAATGTCAACAAGCAAACATTCGGCATTGAAAATGCTTGTTTCAATATTAGCCTGCTAGTTACAGTATATAGTAGTTTTATGGCCCCATGGATCTCCATCTTAGCAAGCTTTATTGCTCTTCTTTTTCCTACAGGTTCTCCTGTCCCACATGACAGTGATGTGTCTGGGACCACTGATTCAGCAAGTACTACTGATAGGAACCTGGTGCTCTGGCTTCCACTAGATAGCTCTAAGTCAATATTTTTGTTTTCTATGTGTGTGTCAGGTCTAGCCAGCAGGAGTAAATGTTTTGCTTTTAAAACTTTTAATTTCATCAAACTACAAATAGCAATGAAAAGCGCACAAATCTCAGATCATCAATGTTATAATTAATAAAGACTTTAGCTGTTATCTTATGGAATAGCCCACTCAATTATCCCCAGGCATTTGCTAAACTGTAAATGTAGCCATTAGTGTTCACTGGCTAAGGAAAGTTACTTAATATCATAGCTCTGCTGTTGTAAAATTGACTTTAAACTGGTGTTTGCTGAATCCATGGTGCCGGCACATCACTGTCACATGGGACAAAAGACACTGGAGGAACAAGAAGAGCAATAAACCATTGTAAGATGGAGATCCCCAGGGGCCATAAAACTATCATAAAACTAGTAGGCTAATTTAGGGGGGAAAAAAAACTCCTAATGACAAACAAAGGGAAGGACACACCAGCATTACACAAACAAATCAAAACACCCTGCACAACATATGTTTTTGCAAATTTTAACTGTACTACTCCTTTTAGTGCCTTAACCTATGGCTGCATCAGAAACTAAGCCACTCGGACATATTGTAAAAACAGGCACACTAATGCACCAAAGACTTGGTGCACTCTGTTGTGTCCATCACTGTTTTTCTCCATCTTCAAAAAGCTTGTACAGTCAAACCTGATTAATCTGGATGTATTTGTCTATACGTTAATAGTGTCTGGATTAAAACGTAATGGATTAATGAGACAATGAGGTCACTATGTCACCATGATATTTTTGTTTATGGTTTATAGGTTATAGCAGCTCAGACTTTTTTAAAGGCACAATTCAGGCAGCTCAACTCAGTAAACAAAGAGCAAATTAGTTGGAGAAACTCAGAGGAACTCTCAGATTTCGAAAGCATGTTACACAAGGCACAGCATGTCCAAAAACTTGTAGTGTGTCCTGATCTGTGAGAGGACCGGATGAGTCATAAACCCACATGATCAAACACTGTTGCTGGCTCACATAGCCACAGACAGCATTTACCTGAACCTGTTCCCACATCTGTTCTATTGACAGAGTGGGTGCAGTTATAGAAACATAGAAACATAGAAGTTGACGGCAGATAAGGACCGCAAGGCCCATCCAGTCTGCCCATTTCTTTTTCTACCTTATAAATGTGCCATCGGCCTTTGCTCTGTCAGTGGCCTATCTATTCATAGTCATTTGTATTGCTCCCTTATGCCTATCCCATGCCTGTTTGAAGCCCTGCACTGTATTCATAGCCACCACTTCTTGTGGTAAGCCATTCCATGCATCCACCACCCTTTCTGTGAAAAAGAATTCCTCACATTCCCCTTAATCGGCCTCCCTCTAATCTCATGCTGTGTCCTCTTGTCCTCTATTTTTCTTATATTTAAACATGTTAGACTCTTTCACCTTGTTTATGCCCTTAAGGTGTTTGAATGCCTCGATCATATCACCTCTCTCCTCCTTTGCTCAAGGGTATACATATTGAGCTCCGTTAATCTGTCCTCATATGTCTTCTGATGCAGTCCCTGCACCATTTTGGTTGCCCTTCTCTGGACTGCCTCTATTTGGTTAATGTCCTTGTGAAGGTGTGGCCTCCAATGCACTTGCCCAGTACTCAGATGGGGCCTAACCAGTGTCTTGTACAGAGGGATTATTACCTCCTCTTACGACTTGTGATACCCCTACTAATACACCCTAACACCCCCTAGCCTTACCTCACTGTTTAGAGGTCTGCTTGGATGATTTTAGGTCATCAGTGATGATGATGCCCAAGTCTCTTTCTTCCTTTGTGACTGCTAGCAACTCCTCCCAGCCTATAGGTGGCTTCAGGGTTTCTCTTCCCTATGTGCATGATTTTGCACTTCTTTGCATTAAATCCCAGTTGCCACTCTTCTGACCATTCTGCTAGTTTATCCAGATCTCTTCTCATTCTGCCCACCCCATCTGGATCATCTACTCTGTTGCAGATCTTGGTGTCATCTGCAAACAGACAAGCCTTACCCTCTAGTCCATCTGCAAGGTCACCAATGAAGATGTTGAAGAGGACTGGCCCCAGAACTGATCCCTGAGGTACCCCACTTGTGACTTGCATCTCTTCTGACTGTATACCATTTACCACCACTCTCTGTTTTCTGCCCGTCAACCAGTTTGCCACCCAGTTGACCAACTTCTGACTCACCCCGAGCCTACCCAGCTTATTTATCAATCTTCTATGTGGAACAGTGTCAAAAGCTTTGCTGAAGTCAAGGTAGGCGACATCAACTGCTCCCCCTTGGTCCACCACTCTGGTTACCCAGTCAAAGAAATCTATGAGATTAGTTTGACAGGACCTTCCTTTTGTAAACCCATGCTGTCTTGGATCCTGTGCCCCTATGGATTCCAGGTGTTGCACTATCCTTTCCTTAAGGGTGCCTCCATAATCTTGCCCACTACTGAGGTAAGACTGACCGGTCTGTAGTTCCCCGCCTCCTCCCTGCTACCACTCTTGTGGAGCGGGATCACATGAGCCCTTCTCCAGTCTTCTGGGACCTCTCCTGTGCTCAGAGAATCACTAAACAATTCTGCTAATGGCTCTGCTAGTTCCTCCTTTAGCTCCTTAAGTACCCTGGGACGTATGCCATCAGGTCCCATTGCCTTATCCACCCTGAGCTTAGCAAGCTCTTGTAGGACCCTTTCTTTTGTGAAGGGAGTAGTGCTCACCTCCCTCCCCTGTGTCCATGATGCTTGAGCTGTGGGCCCTGCACCTTCTCTTCAGTAAATACTGAGCAAAAGTATCTATTTAGGGTAGATGCCTTTACAGGGTCCTCCTCCTCACATGCTCCCTTTCTCCATTAAGCTTAGCAATCCTCTGGACTTTCTCCTTTCACTAATGTATCTATAGAAAGTCTTGTCACCTTCTTTTACTGTTCGTGCTAGTGTTTCCTCAGTTTGGGACTTTGCCTGCCTTACTGCCTTACCTGCTTCCCTTAGTGCAGTTTGGTATGCCTCCCTATCTTCATCCCGCTGTGTTCCCTTATATTTCCTGAAGGCCAGCCTTTTGGGTCTGACCTTTTCTGCTTCTGTATTTGAGAACCAAAGTGGTTTCTTTCTTCTTTTGCACTTCCTTTTCTGTCTAACACAATGGGATGTTGCTTCAAGTATTGCATCCTTAATGCTTGCCCACTTTGCCTGTACCCCCTCACCTGTGTTTCTTTTTGCCAGGGCTAGCTTAACTCTGTTGGCCATCTTATCAAAGTCAGCTCCTCTGAAGTCCCATATTTTTGCCTTGGAATGGGATGATTTAGATGTAGTAGCCAAATTGAACCATACCATGTGATGGTCACTGGCCCCAGGTGACCTTCTACCTGGAGATCTGTGATCCCTTCTTTGTTAGTCAGTACTAGATCTAGGATAGCCCTGTCTCTTGTGGGTTGCTGTGCCAGTTGTTTGAGGCCCCCCTGCAGGGAATCCACTATGAGTCTAGTTCTGGCAGATGTTCCTGCTAGTATTGACCAATCTGTATCCGGCATGTTGAAGTCTCCCATTATCAGAACCTCCCTTTAGCTGTCATGTTTTGTATATCTTCTAACAGTAATGTGTCTATGTCCTCCTCTGGTCTGGGGCCTGTAGACAACCCCAGTTCTTATGGCTGTCCCATTTCCTGTTTCAGGGTGACCCACAGTTCTTCTGGCTCCTTATGTGTATTCTGAAATTCTGTAGCTTTGATATTTTCATTAACATACAGGGCCACTCCTCCTTTTGCACCTCAGTCTCTTCTGAACAATACATAGCCAGGTACTGAAGTCTCCCAAGTGTGGTTACTGGTAAACCACGTCTCACTAATTGCTACTATGTCCAGTTTAGCCTCTGACATTATTGCCTGCAGGTCTGGGATCTTATTTCCAGGCTGTGAGTATTTGTGTACATGATTTTCCATTGGCCAGATTTTGATGTGTTAGTTGTTGGGTGAAGTTTGGCGTACCCCTATCGTCGTATGGGAGACAAACCTTTTTCTTACCTGGTGATGCAAATGAACGGCAAACATGCTGAATTCCTGTTTGACCATTAGCTGAGGGGGAGGGGTGTTCTCCCATTCGACTACGTGGGGTGCTGCACCCTCTCCCCGCTTGCTAGTTTAAATATTCTGCAAAGACGTCAAACTTCTGCCCCAATGCACTGACTCCCTCTTTAGTCAGATGCAGTCCATCAGATTTAAAGAACTTTCACTCCCAGAACTGTTGCCAGTTCCCTACAAATCTGTGTCCTTTTTCCTGGCACCAGCCCTTGAGCCACATGTTTAGCTCCCCTATCTCCCCTTCTCTGACCTTCCGTCCATCTGCTCCCCTCTCCCAGACTGGCAGGATCTCAGAGAAGGAGATGCTGGACGAAATAGATGATAGTTTGTCACCCAGCCTAGTCAGGTGTTCCTTGGTCTCCACAACTGACTGGTTGGCGACATCATTAGTCCCTATGTACTAGGACATCAATGTTTTCTCCTGCTTTGTGAACAATTTAGCAATGCGGTCAGTGTCTCTACATGCTGATGTACCTGGAGACATCTGGACCATCACCCTGGCTGGAGATGGGTATCAGCTCCCGAATCATGGAGTCTCCTATGATCAGAAGTTTTTTGGATTTCCTTTGTGCTTGTTTTGTTTTGGTTCCTGATTTGGGTGAGTTTTGTTGTGCTAGCTCCTGCTGCAGTGTCCTGCTCTGCAGTGTCTTCTGCCTCTTTATTTGATTTCAGAGATAGAGGCAAATACCTGTTTGTAGTGTTTATATGATTTTTGGAGGTAATGTATTGGAGAGCAGAGAGTGATGGGGCACCTGATTTGCTCCTCCTAACCACCTGCCAACCTCCTGGACCAACTACCCTCTGCGGTCGAGGTTTTTCTGTTGGATGTTGGGGAAATGGAGGGTGGTTCTTATAATGTATTTCCTCTTCAATATGAAATCTGAGGCGTGCAATCTTATGTTTCTAAATGTGGGTTCAGGGAACATCAGGTAGCAACAGAAGCAACATCACAGTGTGTGTGTGTGGGGGGCGGAGAAAATGCTGTTAACCAACCCCCAATTCCAGCCAAGTAAAACTGAGCAGACAGAGCAGGCGGGAAGGAATGACTTCAGTTTAACAATCTTTACTAATCACAAACCAGCCAGTTTGACTAAAGAAATGAGACAGAGTTTCTTTAAAGTGAATGCTTCCGTAAACAGAACTCCCATTTCTGAGAAATTGCCATCCCAGAACAACTGCATTTGGATGTATCAGCTGGAGCCAAAGAAAGCCATCTTAAAACACAGCTCTCACATGCCAAAACAGGATGCAGCAGATTAGTGAGAATCACTCCCTGATGATGCACTAAGCGAAACCAATTGGAGATTTTGATGTGTGATGCTCCTACTGGCATCCCTGTTAAGGGGTATTCCTTTACTGTGGCTATTACAATAAATGATTTATGCACCTAAATTCATTTGATGTGTGTGTGACTGCAATAATACAGTTGGTGGATGGTGCTGTAATTCTTCAGTTTGCCCGCAATCTTTTCTTGCACGTCCAACCGTGGGGTGGCTTTGTTTGATATTTTGAAGGAGCCTACAATGAATAGCAGTGGGTGGGACCTTTGTCTGTGGGCACGTCTCCAGAGTTGCACCTGGGCAGGAGGTGGGGGTGGCAGGTGGGAACCACCCAGCAGAGACGGGAGGGGACTGGGGATGGGGGTGTTCCCAGGGAGGGGGCTGGGCAGGGGCTGGGGAGGGAGGGAGGGAGGAGCAAGGCCTATACTTAAGGCCAGTAGAGAGAGGTTTGCCCTCTTTGCTCCTCTCTCTCCAGCCAACGAGAAGGAAGAAGACTCCATGGACCAGCAGCGAGGTAGGTGGGCCACTTTCACAGCTGGGCATGCAGGTACGCGCCCGAGCTAGGAGGCCGAGGGCTAGATCTTTAAGGCGGCGCAATTCACCACTACTGAGGCACCACACTGCAGCCAGCGCAGCTGGAAGAGGATGGGTGTGGGGCTAGAGAGCAAAGAAGCCAAGGTTTCAGACCCGTAGAGTCACTGGAGTGTCAGGGTTGACCTCAGCTGTTGCCTCACTGGGGACCCATGGCATGGGCTGCATGGTCGAAGACTTGGTGTTCAGCCACCTACGCCACCTCCCCTCCTCTTACTCTTGCTGCAGGGTAAGTACATGTTTTTTTAGGCCATTACCAGCCTTGGTCTGAAGTCCTGACCAATGTGGTGTTATCGCAGGTGTTGGAGAGTCATTCAATGGCGGGGAGCAGAGTTGGTCCGAGTCTTGCTACATGCGGGCGGCCATTAATCTCCCCCTCGCCCGAGTCCCAGAGTCACGGAGACTTACCGTGGTGGGATCCAGGGGCCTGGTTCACTAAGCAGACAGGTGATAAGGATCTAGGCCTAGGTTCCTGGTTCCAGTAGTGGTACAGAGAGTGTTTTGGTTAAAAAAAGAACCCAAAAAAAACCAGAAGAGACACTGGAAACCATTTGGCCTCCCCAACCCTGGTGTAGTTGCCTCTGTAGGGCAAGCCCCTCCTCCCTCACCTCAGGACTAGGACAGGCAGCATTAAAGGAGCACTGCATCAAACTGAATACAAGCAAATTCAATACAAGAAAAACTTGGTACTCATCCTCTCCCAAAATTGACTGATTTCACATGAGGCTGAACAGGACCATAACAGAAGCAATAGTAGCTACCAATAATGCTCTTACGGATAGTTAGATAGAAAAGTTCTTTGCTGACAAATATTTAAGCACAACAGGTGCAAAATACATACATTTATGTTCAGTTACCCTCCTAAAGTCATGGAGGTCACCGATCAGATGAACGGCCTCCTGGTTGATTAGAAGGGGCTGCATGGGAATGGTTAGCCATACCTAGCCTCATTTGCTTCAAGGCACCGAGCTGGTTTACTGCATACTTCCGGGATATTAAAAACACCTGCAAATAGCAGGCTACTATTTGATTCTCTATGTTGTGCAGGGCTAGATTGTGGGGGAAGGGTTAATGAGTACAGAAAAGCTGCAGGGGAGTTGGTTAACGAATATAAATACAGTGCTGGGGCGATACCAACACTATGATGAGTACTCGTCACATTTAAAAAAAAGAATTAATAAATAACCATTATGAACTGAGGATCGTAAATGGAGGAAACTGATTGGCTGAGCCTTCTTCTTACCCATGATGATATCCAGCTACATCATCACGGGTAAGAAAAGGTGCCAACCAACAGCTCGTTTCACCTACACGAAATCCATTCGCCTGTACATTTCAGCGCCAGCAAGGCTGTACTCTAGTTCACTGACAGCAGCAGGCAGGGCAGTGGTTTTCACTTAGGCTGCCATACATTTAACTTAGGCTTAAATGGTCTCCAGCTGGGGGAAAAAAAAGAAAACACACAAACCCTCGGTCACGCATAGCAACAGCACCGACTACCATGTTACACCTGTACATGTTAGTCAGGGCAGCTCTAGCACGGTCACAGTAGTTTCTCACTTTTGCGAGCGTGTTTCCCATTTAAAAAAAAAAAACATTTGTCATGTCACACCACTCCCTTTTGGCTCTTTAAAAAAAATGAAAAACCACAGCAAAACAGCCTCAGAGTCTCTCCCAAACCTCCTCATCCACGGCTGTTTATAAAAAAGGCAAAAGTCATAAAAGCAATGGTCACCCTCGTCTTTAGAGCCCGCCGACGACCGGAACAATACAATGGTCACTTGCAGGAAATACATTCTCATACTAGCAAATGTCTCACGCTGACTGGTAAAAGAGAGACTGTCACATGCGGCAACCACTCCTGATCGCCGCACTAGCTTCACACTAACCTGCCCGCTCTTCTCACAGATGACAACGGAGCAGCGCTCCTGCCTGCTTGTGGCAAATGCCAGTGTCTTCCTTTCACTCAGTTCATAAATTCAGCTTCCTTCAACATTGCTGAAATTAACGGGGGGGGGGGGGAGATGCCAACCTCACAGAAAACCTTAGCTCTTCCTGTGCAAATATTAGAACTTCACCAAAGTTACTCACAACTCACTGCAAATCCTTCCCACACCATACAGTGAAGAAAAGTGTAAGACTCCAGACTGTTATGCCAGGCACTGCCAACTGCTCCTGGCACAGGACTAACAGGACAAGGTATAAACTTTTTTTAAAAAAAGGTTCTCTGCTGAGATGACATTCCTGAATGGTGCTGCTACAGAGATCTTTTGAAACACAAAACAAAGCAGGTACACTCTGCTTGCTTTCTCAGCAGATTTCATATGCAGTACTGTGCAACAGCACCACCTGCTATTTATAAGTAATAGAACTATTTTCTTTATATGTATTCCTACACCATAATTTAATACTAAAACATTTTAAAAGTCAATTTTAAAGCATTTGTTTTTACTAATAAAACTATGAATCCAGTTCATAATAGCAATAACTCACTCCAGGGTGTGGTATACCATGGGATATCTGTCACTTCTTGGGCGGTTGGAGCACTTTCGGCCTGTGGCCTCGTACCCAACCACCCAAGGCGTGATGATATCCCATGATATACCACACCCTGTCGTGCATTATTGCTTAATTATACAATGGCAAGAAAAAATCCTGGACTCCGATTGGTCAGTCTTGGGCTGGACCCATGATGTTATCCCAGTACAACATCACAGGTCTTGTCTCAGCCTCACTGTGAACCTGCAGGTGAGCATTTTATAGAGCCTTCCATTGACTGTTTTATAGAGCCTTTGATTGATTGTTTCATCTTCTCTTAAAAAACAAAAATATTTTTCCACACAAAAACATCTTTAAAATTATTTTTTTTTTATTCTGCATAACAACGAGCCATTGTATAATAGCAATAATGCCCTCCAGGGTGTGTGTCGTTTGGGATAATGTCACGCCTCAGTTGTTGGACACACTCGGCTTGCGGTCTTGTGCCCAACTACCTGAGGCGTGACGTTATCCCAGCACGACACACACCCTGTCGGGCATTATTGCTTAAATAAATGACAGAAACAAAATAGGGGATTGGAGTCAGGCGATCATTTGCTGTGGGAATCCCACAAGTAGCAGTAATTATGTAAAATTTGTTTAAGACAGTCTGGTAGTTTAAGGCGGACATGCAGTTAATCTACATTTACAGATTAGATGAGGCCTTGATACCAGAAGCCGGTGTTTTTATTTTAATTTAACTTCGGTCAGCTGGCAAGCGAGGCATGCTTTAGTACCATGGAGGCTTAGAGGCCTAGTCGGGATAGAGAAAAAAAAAAGGCAGAAGTGAATAATGCAAAAAAAAGTGATTAGTGGCGCTAATCTCTGTTTTTGGGTGGGCAGTTTTCTGGTTGGACTGCAGCGGAAGTTGCCATACCAGCCAGGGAAGTGTCGAGGGAGTGTGTGTGCATGTGCATGTGCATCTAGTTGTCTGTTTTGCAGCTTCATGGCAAGATGGAAGAAGGAGCAGCCAGCGGGAACAGCTTGGAGAGCCAGTTGGTGGAATTGATATGGAACAAAGGGAAGGCGTGGTGGGATGCATTGTTCCAAAATCAGGCTGAGACGGAAGGAGACCACAACAGCAGAGTACCGCAACCACACCGGAGGGGGTACTGATGGAACTGGGGCTCCCATCAGGGAAGAAGAACCCAGCCAAGAGGCAGACACTAGAGGGCTCTCCAAAAGTGCAGCTCAAATGGTCAAGAAACCCCAGAAAGGGGCATGAGAGTTTGGGCAACGGGCCCAATCTTCAGTTCCTCATAAGGGAGAGTGCCATTGAGACAGCCAGTCATCAGGCACACAGTGGGATGGCCAACTAGGGCAGGCCAGAGGACCACAGTTGATAGTGGCCCCATTGCAGTTCATGGTGGTGGAACATGGCACTCCTCCCAGGCAGGTGACAGCCAGGCTGAACACAGGGTGTTGGACTCGACAGCCGCTGGGCTGTCACTGAGTCGGGCTGGTCTAGAGCAAATACTGGACAAAGTTCTGTCATTTATCACAGCCCAGGAGCAGGTGGAGGCTGGCAAGTCGCAGGGCACCACAAGCTCAGGGGTCTGACTGGTCCCAGTTCAGGGTCCACAGCTGAAACAGTCCCACTGGGGTGTCCATTAATAGGGCAACCAGAGGCACGGGGCTTTGTCAGCTTGGGCGAACCAGTAGGGTCTCACTTACTGGAAAAAGTGAGACAACAAATAATAAAAGGGGAGTTTATGGATGTTTACTCTGTTAAGCAGACCCAGAGAGCTGGAAGAAGAAAAGATTAAGAAAGAGAAGGAGAGAGAGAGAGAGAAAGAGAAAGATCATGGGGTTGAAAAGAAGTGGAAGGTACTTATTAAGCACACATGGGATAATTGGTTAGCTGGATTTGCTATTTACGCAGGCTTGCTGACACAAGAAAACCCAGAGAAGGCCAGGGGCCCGTGAGTGTATTTGAGCAGAGTCGTGGCCATGCGGGCAGCTAAACCAGGAGAGGAGTGGCTAGAATATGATGAAGAATTTAGGAGAAGGATGCAGTATGATGTGAGTAGATCTTGGGACATGTTAGACTTACCCCTACTATGAGCCATCGATATAAGATGGGGAGTCCAGCATGCAGACAGCAGATTCCCTGTGAGGAACCCTTTATCTCCAAAGAAATGAGGAAAAGAGAATAATAATAGATGAGGAGGGGACACTGTTACTTATATAACCAGGGGATGTGCAAGACAGATCATTGCAGGTTTGAGCATGAATGCTTCACATGTGGACAACCTCACCCCTTCACACAATGTTGTTGGGTTTCTGGGTCTGGGTCCTTTCGCCCCTCAAAGCGAGGTTGGCACAAAGGTCCCAACGCCCATAAGGGTGGACTGTCTTAGGTTGAGACTACAGCACTACCCTGACACAGTGGCTACACGATTCTTGGTGGAGGGGTTCGGGTCTGGCTTCCGAATCCCATATGAAGGGCCTCGCCTCTAGTGTGAAGCAGAGAACCTGAAGTCTGCCAGAAAGCTGCAGGAAGTGTGTCAGGGAGAAGCTCAAGAAAGAGGTAGCAGCGGGGAGAGTGAGTGGCCCCTTTTAAGAGCCCCCAAGCCATACATTGTGGGTGTCATCCATCGGGCTGGTCCCGAAGAAAACTCCAGGGGAAATTAGGATAATTAATCACTTATCCTACCCCAAAGGGGATTCAGTAAATCACTTCATTGACCCGGCTTACACAGCAGTCACTTACACTCGCTTTGATGAGGCATTGGAAGTGATTCGGGCGGTGGGGCAGGGGGCCTTATTGGGGAAGGGAGACATTGAGTCAACCTTCAGGTTATTACCAGTACACCCAGATGATAAAGACTTATTGGGTGTGAAGTTTGACAGCTATTATTATGTGTATAACTGCATGCCCATGGGCTGCGCAGTGGTGTGCGCAGTGTTCGAGCAGTTCAGCTTGGCATTGCACTGGATCACTATCAGCAAGCAGGGAGAACAGAGGTAGTACATTATCTAGATAATTTCTTGTTTGTAGGGAAGGCAGGATCAGGAAATTGTGCCACTCTCATGTCAGCATTCCAGTGTGCGCAGACATAGGAGTGCCACTGGCTCAAGATAAAACAGAGGGATCTACCTCAATGCTGTCCTTCTTAGGCATAGAAATTGACACAGTGGCAAAGGAGTGCAGACTTCCTCAGCAGAAGTTGATGGCCTTGAGGGAACTTCTGGCAAGAATAGCAGGGGTAAGGAAGACCACACTGCACGTGATGCAGCAGCTCATGGGTCACTTGAATTCTGCATGCAGAATCATGCCCATGGGCAGGACATTCATGTGCCGACTTGCTCAGGTGGGGTCAGGTTGCACCAAGCCGCACCATAGGATATGGGTAACAGAAACTATGAGGGAGGATTTGGGCTTCTGGCAGGCATTCCTGGTGTGCTTTAATGGTCGGGCCATTTGGCAGACCCCTTCATCCAGCCAAGTGCTGGAGCTCTCTTCATGAATGCTTCAGGTGGTTTGGGGTTTGGGACTTACTTCCAAGGCCAGTGGCCAACTGCATGGTCATCAGATGGGTTACGTAGACAGGTCACCTTGTTAGACTTCCTTCCCATAGTCGGAGCATTAGTGTTATGGAGTGAGCAATTCAGGGACAGAAATATCGTGTTCAGGTCTGAGAACACTGGGGTGGTGCACACAATCAGTCACCAGCTGGGTGGTCGAGGCCCAATGGGGGACCTCATCAAGGTCTTTGTGTTAAAATGCCTGATGTTGAACATAAAATTCAGGGCTGTGCACATAGCAGGAGTGGATAATGGTATCGCTGATGCTTTTTCTTGTTCACAGTGGCAGAGGTTTCGGCAACTGGCACATGCAGTGCAGAAACACCCCAGGGTGGTCCCAGCATACCTGTGGGAGCTGGTCACTTGGAGGCCTGGGGATTAATCAGGCGGTCATTGGCGTCTGGCATGTGGGCAATGTATAAAAGGGCAGTCAATAGTTTTTTAAGGGTGCACCAGGAGCAAGGCTGGGAAAATACATGGCCAATCCTAGTTGACCATATGTACACCTATGCCCTCCTTAAAAGGAGGTGTGGCAGTTCACAGGCAGTAGTTGGACAGTATTTGGCGGGCATTGTTGGTTTTCCAAAGTCATGGGGTACACCGACCATACAAAAGTGTTCCCTTTACAGAAGCTCTTAGAAGGGTGGACCAGGGAGGCCCTGACGAAGCCAGATGGCAGGTGACCCATTAGCCCAGATCTTGTAGGGCAAGTATGGGACATTCTATGTGAGGTATGCCCCTCCCAGGTGGAAGCCCGGCTGGCTATTCAGCATAGCCTACTTGGTGGCCTTTTGCAGGACATTCCGGGTATCTGAATTGGTACAACCCTGCAAAGCAGCAGGATTGTCTGTAGTGTTAACTGATGAAGTCTCCGACGGAGGTTCAGTGGGAAGTCTGGGAGAGAGTTCAAGAGTACCTTGACCATAGATCCACGGTGGATGTAGCATTTTTTTGGCACCAGGACGAGTCCCCAGCCACAGTTTTTCAATTCACACATATTTAGGTAAGAGCCTGGGAAAGATGGCATTATATGGAAAAGATTTAACACCCATTCATTTTGGATAGGGGTAGCATTGCAAGCCTGGGCGGAAGGCTTTACAAATGAGCAAATACAGGCCTTAGGCAGATGGCGCGCTTAAGCTTTTGAAAGTTATGTGAGTCCACACACACTTTAACTCTTCTTGTTTTATCTCAGCAGGTCCCCAGCCACAGAAGTCTAGGATCTAGGTGTGTGGGCATCCATTTTTACATTGGGCAGCCAGGCATGCAGGTCGAACATGAGGAGGAAAAAATCTGTTCCTAGACCAAAAGACGTTTGAAGTGGTTTGGCTGGGCTGCAGAGGCATGAGATGGCAGGGGCTAATTCCGATGGTGTTGGCTGAAGCACAACAGAGGGGTCCTCCACAGATTCTAGTGATCCACTTGGGAAGCAATGATATTGGGATGGTCTCATCCATTGACTTGCTGAGATAAGGAAAAGAGAACTTGAGTTACTTGAAGGACATATGGCCTGGGGTCCACATCATATGGTCAAATGTGATCCAGACACTTCATTGGCACCAGGCTCGGGATTCCAGGGCCTTGGAAACAGTGCGCTGGCTACATAACGCAGCCATGAGGATATTTATGGGGAGCCTTGGGTGTTCTGCAGTAAGGCAAGATAGTATTAAGATACAGGAGCCAAGTTTATGTACAAGGGATGGTGTACATTTATCCAGTAAGGGGTTAGATAAGTTTTTAGAGGATATACACCAGGCGGTGGAGAGAACCTTGGCCTGATGTGCTTGTGGGGGTGTGAGCAGGGCTCACCCTGTGGCGGCAAGGTGGTATTGGTTGGTTGATGCAGGGGGGTAACAAGGGGTTATGGTTTCATGCAGACAGACCACCCAGAGACTGACAGGAGGCTGGGGCTGCCCCGGCTGGGGCTTACCTAGTACATTAAGGGCAAGCTTCGGGGCATATGCCCAGCATGGGGCATCCCGGACGGGAAGGGGGGATACCATGGTTGCCGGTCATGAGCCATCCCTCATGCACCAAAGGCCAGAGTCCCTCGCAGGGTTGCAAGTGTGGATGGCTTCTCTCAAAAGGATGGGAAGGCCAGTTGATTAATGAGTGTACCAATCAAGACCATCTGGCAGCACACATTCAGCTGTATGTATTAATATTACGAATTGATATGATTGATATTAATAATAATTGGAAATTAATAAATACATGGCTCTGGCCATTTCTCTCTACTTTCTGGTGTGTGTCTCAGTTTGTTCAGGGAAATGGGAGAACTGTGCCCTATAAGACGATGAAGGAGCCCACAATGAATAGCAGTGAGTGGATCCAGAGTTGCACCTGGACAGGAGGTGGGGGTGGCAGGTAGGAATCGCCCAGCAGGGGTGGGTAGGGACTGGGGAGGGGGTGTTCCCAGGAGAGGGCTGGGCAGGGGATGGGCAGGGGCCAGGGAGGAGGAAGGAGGAGGAACAAGGCCTATACTTAAGGCCAGGTAGAGAGAGTTTGTCCTCTTTTTTTATTTATTAGGCAATCAGAATTATAACCCTCTGAGTCAAGGACTCTTTTGCAAAGGCTCCACGTCAGGAATACAAAGAATACAAACAGTTCTAGAACATAAACAATGACAAAGCTCAGAAAGTACATACAGTTTAGGGTCATCGACCCAGTGTCTGGTAGTATCAAAGTACAAAGTTGTAGATAAAAAATAAAACAATAGATAAATACAATAAGAAACAAGTCCACAACTAATACATCACAGGAATAGCTCCTCTCTCTCTGGCTGACAACCCACCCTCATCCCACCCTATGAATATGGGGGAACAGCTGGCACGTAGGGGCTTGCTGTTACCAATAGGGGGACTGCCTTAAGGGTTATGAAGGAATTTCTCCATTTTTTCCGGGGGGGATTACCTTCTCCAGCAAGAGCAGGTTAGCTAAGTAGGTTAGGTTGGTTGATGCACAGGGAGTAATGGGGGGTTATGGTCTCATGCAGACAGACCACCCAGAGGCTGACAGGAGGCTGGGGCCACCCTGGCAGGGGCTCACCTAGTACATTAAGGGGGCAGCCTCTCAGGGCATATGCCCACGGCATTGGGGTGTCCCTGGATGGGGGGGGTGATACCATGATTGCCAGTCATGAGCCACCCCTCATGCCCTGGAGGCCGGAATCCCTCTCAGGGTTGCAAAAGTGGATGGCTTCTCTCAAAAGGATGGGAAGGCCAGTTGATTAGGGAGTGTACCAACCAAGACCACCTGGCAGCACACGTCTAGCTGTATGTATTGAAACAGTATTACCAATTGACACGATTGATATTAATAATAATTAGAAATTAATAAATACATGGCTGTGGCCATTTCTCTCCACTTTCTGGTGTGTGTCTCAATTTGTTCGGGGGAATGGGGGAACTGTGCCCTATAAGACAATGAAGGAGCCAAGAATGAATAGCAGTGGGTGGGACCTTTGTCTGTTAGCACATCCCCAGAGTTGCACCTGGAAAGGAGATGGGGGGAGGGTGGCAGGTAAGAACTGCCCAGCAGGTGCAGGAGGGGACTGGGGATGGGGAGGTGTTCCCAGGGAAAGGGCTGGGCAGGGGACCGGGGAAGGAGGAGCAAAGCCTATACTTAAGGCCAGGTAGAGAGAGGTTTGTCCTCTTTTCTTTCTTTCCTTCTTTCCTTCTTTCTTTCTTTCTTTCTTTCTTTCTTTCTTAATTAGGCAATCAGAATTATAACCCTGTGAGTCCAGAACTCATTTGCAAAGGTTCCACATCAGGAATACGGAGAATATAAACAGTGCTAGAACATAAACAGTGACAAAGTTTAGAAAGTACATGCAGTTTAGGGTCATCTACCCAGCACCTGGTAGTATCAAAGTACAAAGTTGCAGATAAAAAATAAAACAATAGATAAATACAATAAGAAACAAGTCCACAACTAATACATCAGAGGAATAACTCCTCTCTCTCTGGCCGACAACCCACCCTCATCCCACCCTATGAATATGGGGGAACAGCAAGCAGGTAGAGGCTCGCTGTTACCAATAGGGGGGACCGCCTTAAGGGTCAAGAAGGAATTTTCCCATTTTTTTCCCCACAGGGTTTTCTGGGGTTTTCGCCTTCTCCAGTGAGAGCAGGTTAGCTAAGTTGGTTAGGTTGTCACAGCCATGAGACAGGGCGATGACAAGGTGTTATTGGTTGGTTGATGCAGAGGGGGCAATGAGGGGTTATGGTTGTCACAACCCCACTCAGCAGGTCAGGCCCTCTGCTCCCACAATGCCAACCTCCGAGTGCAGTATTGTGAACAGGGTAACAGAACAGGGTAACCCTCCTGTCTGTTTTGTGGGTCCGAATCACCTCTGATCTCAAGTTCTGGAGGGATTCAAACTGTGAACCTCTTGATAGTGTACCTAACTGTACAGGCTCGGATAATCTGCTCTTCAGGGAATGCCAGATATCTTTCATCTACAGGCACCTAACCAGGTATACAAAATGAACCCTTAAAGACTCTATGAAAGACCTTAGATAAATTCTTACCTTTTCCTAGTTTGGTATACCATTAAGCTTATGAACAGTGTTGTCAAAATCTTAACCATTCATACATCACAGGCAAAAAGGAAGGACTTGGAAGACACAGGCAGTCTCTCTAAAATAAGAGGTTTTACTTAAAATGAATAAAATATGTAAAATGTAACCACAGAACAATATATCACAAAACATACAATCACTTAAAAGAACAAGGTGAAATACAAACATAAACTCCTACCACAATACACTTAGACTTGTCTATCTAATGTATACCTTCTTACAGTGCTTTAGTTAGCTGTTGTTGCAAGAGAATCCAAATAGGAATGTCTCTAAGTGGAAATACAGAATACAGTTAAACTGTCTCTAAACCTGCCCCTTCCATGATGTCACCTAGATCCTCCACGCAAAATATAAAAATTAATACACACAGGATGTCCCATCACTCAGGGGGTATATTAAATAAGGTAACATCAGCAAAAACTTGTTTCCCCATGTGACCCTCTGATATTGAGTCTTTCCTTTGATCTAGTGTGTTTTTTTACAACTCTGCAGTTTTCTCACCTAGCTGCAACATAGTTTTTTCAGCACCAGTTGAAATTAACTGCCCTTCCTGAGAACATCTTAAAATGGATATTTTGGTTCCTGGCTTCAAGCAACACAGATCCTAAACAAGGCTATAAAATATGAGTTCTTGGAAGTTAATCACATACAGAGATCTGCTGTTTAACATATCCTGTCCTTTGAACTGAAACCTGGGGGATCATCCCAGAAGCACAGGATGTCTCATGAGAGACACTCAATAACACATTTTTATATTACAAAATCATAGAGCAATCAGAACCAGTTCTCCAAGTTTTATAATCCTCCCCACCTAGACTAGATTTGGGGGCTCTATCCCCTGCATGGGATGAGCTTCCCAAATCAGTTCACTCCTTATAGACATGAGACAAGCCATCTGAGTTCTGATTGGTCACTCCAGCACTATGTAAGTTTGTTATGCCATACCCTTGCAAAGCAAGACTCCATCTTAACAATCTACCATTAATTTTTCCCATTTGCATCAGCCAAACCAGGGGGTTGGGGTCAGTTTGTACCACAAAATGTTGCCCATATAAGTAAGGCTCTAGCTTCTTTAGGGTACACACTATGGCAAAACACTCCTTTTCCACAGTAGAGTATGCCTGCTCCTTGGGAAGTAACTTTTTACTCAGGTACACTACAGAGTGATCTTTCCCTTGGTTGGATGTTTGACTCAGTACTGCTCCAATACCTACGTCTGAGGCATCAGTCTGAACTATAAGGCTGGTCCCCAGGCAATTTTCTTTGGCATCATTTTCTTTACCAGGTCAGATAGTGGAGGAGCAAAGGCCCTTTAATTGGGTACAAATTTCCTATAGTACCCTGCTGTCCCTAGAAAACTCCAGACCTGCTTCTGCATTTCTGGTCTGGGCCACACCTGGATCACCTCTTTTTTTATTTGGTTAGGACGGAGCTGTCCCCGGCCTACCACATGCCCTAGGTATGTCACTTCTCCCATGACCACCTGGCACTTCTCAGCTTTGACAGTGAGCCTTGCCCTCTGTATCCTGCCTAGCACTTCCCTAAGGTGGGACAGGTGTTCCTCCCAGCTGGCACTAAAGATGGCAATGCCATCCAGCTACGCCACGGCATACTCCTCAGCACCATTTAACACCTGGTTCACCAACCTTTGGAAAGTGGCTGGAGCGTTCTTCATTCCGAAAGGCATTACTTTAAATTCAAGATTTAGCTGATGATTTCTTGGAGGTACAGAATTGGTTCCGAGCCCATATATTGGTCTTAAATGAAAAAAAAAAATCCATGATGTTTGCAAGTACTAAAAAAAGATTGATATCGGACCCTATATTGTCACTATACACTGTTTCTGGTACCTTGACTGAACAAGTTAAACAGTTTAATTACCTGGGTTTACTGATGGATGAGAATATTTCTTATGAATCTCATATTCTTCATATGGTAAAGGTGACTCACCAGCGTCTAGGAGTCTTATATAGGTTTTCTCCTTTACTCACTGATACTACACGTCACCTGTTGGCTCAAAGTTTTTTACTACCATTGATTGATTCTGGGGTTTTGTTTTATAATTCTGCAAGGGAGGGATTGTTATCCAAAGTAAAAGTGTTACTTAATTCAGTTGCTAGATTTGTAGTGAAATCCCCATTAAGGGTCCATCATTGTAATCTCTTCGAGCAAGTGGGTTGGCTTCCTTTGGATGGTAGATATAAACTTCAACTAGGTATTTTGGCAAAAAAGGTGATACTTAACAGAGTTCCTGATTGTTTCTCTCTAATTTTCAAAAAGCAGAACTCTCGAGCAAATACTCGGTCAACAGTTAAATTTTCTCTTTATATTCCAAAAATGCATACTTCCCTTGGACAAAGGGCAATATCTTACATGTTACCCACTTTTCTCAATATGATACAATCAGTTTTTGACTGAATGAATCTTTCCCTTTATTCTTTTAGGTATAAGTTGAAAGAGTACCTTTTTACAGAATGTAAGTGTAAATGTTATTGAATGATAATGTTGTGATATATCAATTTGTAGCTGTCTCTATTTAAGGTGTATGTATTTATATTGCATGTAATTGTTATTTGTACACTGATCACCCATGAAAACGGGTCTTTTCTGGCCCATGGTTCTATCAGTATAAATAAATAAAACAAATAGACAATAAAAACAAATAAGCCTATCGGAGTGATGAAGGCCGACCTCTCCCTAGCTCTGTCTGTCAATTCTACTTGCCAATATCCCTTGGTCAGGTCAGTAATCGTAAGGTAGGTCACCCCTCCCAGCTTGTCCAGGAGTTCATCCATCCGGGGCATCAGGTGGGCATCTGACTTTGTGACTGCATTCAGTCCATGATAGTCCACACAGAAATGAGTAGAGCCATCTGGCTTGGATACAAGGACTACTGGTGAAGCCCAGAGGCTGTAGGATCTCTGGATTACCCCTAAATCCAGAATCTCCTCCACTTCCCTCCTAATGTCCTTTTGGACAGCCTCTGACACCCGATATGCTGTCTGCCGTATGGGCGTCTGTGTCCCTGTTTCCACATCGTGCATCGCTAAGAGGGTTAGTCCAGGCTTGGCACTAAGCAGGGGGGCAAAGTCTGCTAAAACATCCCTTACTTCCTGGACCTTGTCCAGGGCCAGCTGGGGAGACAATTTTACTGCCTCCACAGAGAACTCCTGCTTGCTTTCTTCCAGCAAGTCCAGAAGGGGGTCTCCTTCATCTGTCCCCTTCCCAGGACTACACACTACAAACATCATGTCAGCCCTATTAGCATATTGCTTCATCATGTTGACATGGTACATCCTTTCTGTCTGTCTTCTGTCAGGTAACTATAATATAGTTCACATCATTTACCTTCCTAATTACTTTGTATGGTCCTGACCACTCAGCCTGCAGCTTGTCTTTCCAGACCGGAATAAGGACCATGACTTCCTGACCCACCATGTATGAGTGAGCTCTGGCTCTGTGGTCGTACCGCACTTTTTGTTTCTGTTGGGCAGCTGCCAGGTTGCTCTGGGCTGTCCCCACAAGCTCTTTCAGCCTTTCCCAAAACCTAAGGACATAATCCACTATGGGAGTTTCCTGGGTGGCATGCTTGCCTTCCCAGTCCTCCCAGATCAAGTCTAGGGGCCCACGTACCCGACGTCCATATAAGAGTTTGAAGGGTGAAAATCCTGTTGACCCTTGGGGCACCTTCCTGTATGCAAACAATAGGTGGGGAAGGTATTTCTCCCAGTCTCTCCCATGCTGTTCAGCAAATGCCCAGAGCATTGACTTCAGGGTACCATTAAATCTTTCCATAAGCTCATTGACTTGTGGGTGATACGGTGTCGTGTATCTCTGCACCAGCCCACACTTCTCCGACAAACATTTCATCAGATCCGACATGAAGGAACTCCCTCGATCAGTGATAACCTCCTGCAGAAACCCAACATGGGAGACAATCCCAAGTAAGGCATCTGCCACTTTGTCTGTCATCAGTTTGGATAGGGCGACTGCCTCTGGGTACCGGGTGGCATAATCCACCATATTCAGGATGAATCTCTTCCCTGAGGAGCTGGGGGTATTTAAACACCCCACAATATCCATTCCAACTCTCTGGAATGGCTCCCCCACTATGGGCAATGGAATTAGGGCGGCTTGGGTTTTCTTGCCCGCCTTCCCTATTTCTTGGCACCGGTGACAAGACCTGCAATACTCCTTCACCTACTGGGTGAAGTTGGGCCAATAGAAATTCTGGGCTACCCGCTGTGTAGTGCGCACGATTTCTAGATAACCAGACAAGGGAATATCATGTGCAATCTAGAGAAACTGCTCGTGATGCCCCTGGGAAACGACATGCTGCCTGCCTAGCACCCCTCCCTCTGTCTGCATAGCCTGAGTATATATCAGTCCTTTTTTCCAATAAACCTTATGTTTACTGTCACCTCCTTGTGCTCTGTCAGAGTCTGCCCAAGCCCTCAGCTTCTCTATACTAGTGTCACTTTTCTAAGCAGCTGCAAACTCCTTACACATTCCCAAGGTATGGTACAGGTCCCCTTCAGTGTCCAAACTAGGGTCCCTAGCACTAGCGTCAGAGCACTCAGGATCACTGTCATCCCTAACCCTCTGACAATGGGTCACCCCTCCCTCTTCAGAGTAACCCTCTGTAGCTGTGTGGTTAACTGCTACTGGGGAAATTTCAACCCCACCCTTTCATTAATCTCCATATCAGGAGACACAGGCTGGGGAACTAGCCTCCCAGTGGTTTCCACAGTGGCTTCTGTGGGGTTCAGGGAACTACAATTTTCCCTTGCCACTTGGCTATGGGTAACTGCACACACCATCCTCTGTTGGAGATTGTTGCCAAGGATGACGTCTACTGCTAATGTTTTGGCTACAGCCACCTGTTGCACAGTTCCCCCTGTTTCACCCCAGTCTAGAAGAACACTAGCAAGGGGCAGTGTTTTCACCCCACCAGTAAAGTCTTGTACAGTGACATATTTATTGGGTATAAGCTGACAAGGCAGTACCAGATCCCCTTTTACCAATGTCAGGGATGCCCCTGTGTCCCTTAACCCTTGCGTCTGTACACCATTCAACATGACTGGGTGCATGTGTTCCCTCGTGTTCACAGGCATGCTTCCAGGGGCACACAAACAACCCACTTCTTTCCTAGCCCCCGGTTGTGTATTACTCACCCTTTTGGGACACTGTCTGGCAATATGCCCAATTTCTTTACACAACCAATATTCATTTCTTTTCTCAGAGAAATCTTTTCTCTGAAACCTGGGGCTAACTGGTTTTGGTGGAGGCAGTGAGGGTTTTAGCTGCCTGGAAGGTGTACTTTTGCCTTTCTGCACTGCCACACCCACCCCATTCACTCTCAGAGCAGGTCTGCTCTTGGTAGCGGTCCGAGAGTTCAACAGCCTCTTGCACTGTTTTGGGATTTCGGTCCTCCAGCCAGGTTTTCAGCTCTGCTGGGCATGCCCAGAAAAGCTGTTCTAACAGAATCACATAATTTTATCTACAGAGTTTGCTTCAATTTCTTCCCACCAACGTTTTAAAAACTGACATTGTTTTGTGGCTAGCTCCTCATAGCTCATGTCAGGGCTTCTCCTGAGCTTACGGAATTTAGCACTGTATGATTCAGCAGTTAATTACATTTTTTTAACAGTGCAGCTTTAAGTTTGCTGTAATCATTGCTGTTCTCATTGTCCATTTGACCCAATGCATCCCGAGCTTTTCTGGTAAGTGGCGGGGATAGCTGGAAGCTCCAGGACTCCCTAGGAATTTTAGCCGAATACAAACTTTTTCAAAAGAATTTAAAAAGGCATCCATATCCTTCCCCTCTTTAAATTCAGCTATCAATTTGGAATTCAATTTGTAACCCAGTCCTGTAGTTCCAGTTAAACCCAAGCCACTTACCTGCTCTGGTGCTGGTGGTTGGAGTCGTGGCTTCTCCAGTTCATGTTGCCTCTGGTGCTCTCACTCCTCTCGGTCCACCTCTCGCTGTTCATGCTCCCTCTTCTTCTCTGCATCTGGCTTCTCTCGCTCTGCTTCTCACTGTTCATGCTTCCTTTTCTCCTCTGTGGCTCATTTCTCTCGCTCTGCCTCTCTCTGGAACTCCAGCTCTATTCTGCGCAACTCTATCTGCAGCCTGAGTACTTCTGGCTCCAGAATGCTGGTGACCTTCCCCTGCTGCTGTGGCCCTTTGCTGGCACTGGCCCTGCTGCTCTCCTTGTCAGATCTGGACACTGCACTGGCTGCTAGTCCTTCCACACTCAAGGTTCGGTCCCTTACAGTCACTGTCTGTGACTCGATGCTCTGGGTATCTGCTACCATCAGGGCATGCACGAGGTTCTGCTTGGTGGCTTTCACCTCATACAGGACTCCTCTGTCCCTGCACAACTTCTTTAAGTAGTCTGCAGTGTGCCCGCTGTAGTTGGAAGCCATCTTCTTCCCTAACTATGGCTACTCTAACTTGCACTTTAAAAAAAAAAAACAGGTAGCAACATGACTGTAAGCCAAGTGATATAGTTTTGTGTCCTTTTCTTAAAGAATAAATCACTGCCTTGTTTTGCAAGTGAGCTGACAGTATTAAGCTGACACACTGAACAATAAAAGCTTGTATTACCAAAATTATGCACACCGCTGCCAACCAATCCTGAAATTATCAGCACCGCTGCCACCAATCTATCACAACCCCACTCAGCAGGTCAGGCCCTCTGCTCCCACAGTGCCAACCTCTGAATGCAGTATTGTGAATAGGGTAACAGAACAGGGTAACCCTCCTGTCTGTTTTGTGGGTCCGAATCACCTTTGGTCTCAAATTCCGGAGGGATTCAAACTGTGAACCTCTTGCTAGTGTACCCAACTGCACAGGCTCAGGTAATCTGCTCTTCAGGGAATGTCAGATATCTTTCGCCTATGGGCACCTAACCAGGTATACAAAATGAACCCTTAAAAACTCTATAAAAGACCTTAGATAAATTCTTACCTTTTCCTAGTTTGGTATACCATTAAGCTTATGAACAGTGTTGTCAAAATCTTAACCATCTATACATCACAGGCAAAAAGGAAGGAATTGGAAGACACAGGCAGTCTCTTTAAAATAAGAGGTTTTACTTAAAATGAATAAACTATGTAAAATGTAACCACAGAACAATATATCACAAAACATATAATAACTTAAAAGAACAAGGTGAAATACAAACATAAACTCCTACCACAATACACTTAGATGTGTCTATCTAATGTATATTTTCTTACAGTGTTTTAGTTAGCTGTTGTTACAACAGAATCCAAACAGGAATATCTCTAAGGAAATGCAGAATACAGTTAAACTGGCACTAAACCTGCCAGCTTCCATGATTTCACCTAGCTCCTCCCTGTAAAATATAACAAGCATTTGTCAGTGCCGAATGTTTGCTTGCTGGCCTTGGCATTGGTAGTGTAGGAGTTACAGAGCTACATAATAGGAATGGCAGTGAAGTATTGAACTGAAGCCAACCCAACCACCACCCTGCAGAGACTAACAGACATTGGGGTGTGCCTTTGGGTTGCCAGGCATAACGGCCATGCCATTTCACCACACCCTACTCTGAAGACACTGACAAGTGTCATGGTGTGCCTTGGGGTCTTCGGCCCTTATGCGCACCCCATTCCATCAGGAAATATGGTGAGATGGGTGCTGTATAGGAGAATGGGGTGAACTTTGGGTCCAAAGAGTCCAAGGCACACCTTGATGCCTCTCACTGGCTGAAGGGTGTGGAATGGTATGAGCATTACAGGTGAGAATCTCAAGTCACACCCCTGATGCCTGTCAATCTCTACAAGCTGGGGCATTATGGTCAGAAACCCTAATGCCTCAGGCGTTCGCTGGCATTTTCACTCCAAATTTTCAACATGGTTTTTTTGTAACCCCACCTTATGAAGAGTGGCAATATCAGTTTGTTAGCCGAAAGCTGATTTCACACAGTGACTATGGCATTTTGCACCCCAGATGCGAAAACACATTTCGAACAGGATGTGAAAAATGACAGCTGTACTGTTCATGGGGTGGAACAAAAAATGGCAATGTTGAAATTCTGCAGTGAAAATATTAAAAAAACTGGTGAAGTCACGGGTGTGTGCAGAAAATGTGCAACGTACACCCCAATGCAATTAGTTTGGGGATTTTTTACAGCAGATTGTCAACACAGGGATTTTGGAACCTCCGCTTATGAACAGTGTCACTGTGATTTTCTTCATCTATCCTGAACAGTGATTTCCCACAGCGACCACGCATTTCTGCGCTGGAAGTGCGAAAAAAACATTTTGGCCATGGTGTGAAAAATGACAGCTGTACTGTTCATAAGGAAGTGTGGAAAAATGCCAGTGGTGAAAATCTGAAATTAAAATATTAGAAATCCATGAAGTTACGAGGCTGCTTGGAAACTGCGCAATGGTCGCTCATAACACAGTCATTTTATGGACTTTTTTCACCAAACTTTTAACATAACCATTTTAACACCTCTGCTCATGAACAGTGTCACTGTGATTTTCTTAATCTATCCCGAACATTGATTTCACACACCGACTGCACCATTGTGCACTACATGAGCAGAAACACGTTTTGGTTGAGATGTGAAAAATGACAGCTGTACTGTTCATAAGGAGGAGTGGTAAAATGGCAATGTTGAAAATCTGGAGTGAAAATATTGAAATTAGCCAACTTCTGATAGTAGGAACAGCTCAACGCATGCTCGTAAAACAGTCATTTTGGGGAATTTTTTCAGCAAAATTTCAACATAGGGTTTTTGGGGGCCTACCTCATGAATTGTGACACTGTCATTTCATTAATTGGTCCCAAAAGGTGATTTCACACAGTGACTGCGAAATCACCCTTCGGGCCGATTAACACAATGCCAGTGAGAAAATTCATGAGAAGGGGTCCCAAAAACCCCATGTTGAAAATTTGGTGCTAAAATTCCAAAAAATGCCTGAGTTATGCATTAAAGTTGAAAAAAACCTTTTTATTGCATTATACAGCTTACCGGCATTTCCTCAGTTTGTGGTCGGCTTTGAAGAGTGCAGACGTGTTCCTGGTCCACCGAAGATTGTCGCGCCGAGCTCTGGAGGTAAGTATGGGGTGAGGTGGGGGTGTGGGGAGGTAGGGTGCGCAGAGGTTGGGGAGAGATTGGGTCAGGTCACTCAGTGAGGGAAGGTTTTTTCTTTCAGGTTTCTTTTTTTTTAAGAAATTTAGACGACGCGGGACGTTTGCCACCCTGGGGTGGGCTCTCAGCGTGGCACAAGGAAGGCTGTTTGGGGGGTCCGTGGAGCCGACGTGGGATTGGGCACCCCCATCGGCCATACTGCCATGATCTGTTGCCACACTGGGGGGACTCCCAGCATGGCACCCTGTAGTCTCGGGGGGGCAGTGGAGCCGACGGGAGATTGGGCACCCCCGTCAGCTATACGATGTGTTGCCACGCTGGGGTGGGCACCCAGAGTGGCATCTGGAACTCTGTTGGGGGGGAGTGCAGCACAGTCGATGGGGGATTGGGCATTCCCATTGGCTGTATAGTGTGTGCGTGAGGGAGGGAAGCATGAGCATGCAGTGTGCGTGTGTGTGTGTGTGTGGGGCGAGCGTGCATGAGTAGGTGATATCTTATCGCTGCTCACTGATGCATAGCTCTCGCTTTCAACTGTACAGCACTGCATTTTAGGATCATGGCACTATGTTTCTTGAACATGCGTGCAAGCAAACATAAAAATTAATACACACAGGATGTCCCATCACTCAGGGGGTATATTAAATAAGGTGACATCAGCAAAAACTCGTTTCCCCATATGACCCTTTGATCTTGAGTCTTTCCTTTGATCTAGTGTTTTTTTTTACAACTCTGCAGTTTTCTCACCTAGCTGCAACACAGTTTTTTCAGCACCAGTTGAAATTAACTGCCCTTCCTGAGGACGTCATAAAATGGATATTTTAGTTCCTGGCTTCAAGCAACACAGATCCTAAATAAGGCTATAAAATGAAAGTTCTTGGAAGTTAATCATGTACAGAGATCTGTTGTTTAACATATCTTGTCCTTTGAACTTTTGAACTAAAACCCGGGGAGGGGTCATCCCAGGAGCACAGGATGTCTCATGAGAAACACACAATAACACATTTTTATATTACAAAATCATACAGCAATCAGAACCAGCTCTCCAAGTGTCACAATGGTCTCATGCAGACGAACCACCCAGAAGTTGATGGGAGGTTGGGGCCACCCCAGCTGGGGCTCATCTAGTACATTAAGGGGTGCAGCTCGTGGTGCAGCCTCTCGGGGTGTATGCCCATGGCATTGGGGCATCCCCGGATGGGGGCTAGGATGCCAGGGTTGCCAGTCATAAGCCACCCCTCATGAACCGGAGGTTGGAGTCCCTCACAGGGTTGCAAGAGTGGATGGCTTCCCTCAAAAGGATGGGAAGGCCAGTTGATTAGGGAGTGTACCAACTAAGACCACCTGGCAGTGCACGTCCAGTTGCATGTTTTGATATTACCAATTGACACAATTGATATTAATAATAATTGGGAATTAATAAATACATGGCTGTGGCCATTTCTCTTCACTTTCTGGTGTGTGTCTCAGTTTGTTCAGGGAAACGGGAGAACTGTGCCAAATATGACAAAGATTAGTTAGAATGCCAGTACACTATGGCCGAGAGCAGGAACCAGCAGCTTGATCGCTCATCAGCACTCATCAGCTGGAGACAGGAAGCAGCAGATCAGCAAGCAGTTAACAGCTACTCCTCACAACCATCAAACGGATTAACCAGGTATTTACATCTGCACTGTACAGAGCATTGACTGGTGTAATGAGCAATGGATACGAATGCAGAGGTAGCTGGATTAACCAATATAATAATATGCCATTTTTTCCATTTCAGTGCTTAAAGAAATGGATTACCAGGTTTCTGTATTTACCAGACGCAGATTAACCATGTTTGACTGTAACTGAGAAATCACTTCCGCTGGCCCTGGAGTATGGTAGTGAAATTTGCAGGTCATCCCCAGCATTCTCACTGAACAAAATCCCAGTGGCATTCAGCAGCATCTACAGAGTTGCACTGGGTTGTGACAAAGAACACATGTTTGTTTGCTTTATAACAACATCAGAATTCCTGTCTCCAGAGAAGAGATGTAACCTCAAATGGACAACCACAATACGGGTATATACATGCTTCCATGGGCAGTACACAGCTTACCCCAGTAACCTACTTGCCAGGTCTTTTGAAACTTATGCTCTCAGGTCACAAAAAAGGACCTGTTTCAAATACCCAGAGTGTGCAGCATCATTGAAACAACGGCTATTGTGATCACTGCTCCTGCCACCTGGAATACCCTCTCCTGACATGTTAAGGAAGTTGTGCTGCTGCTTTCAAACGAGCCCTGTTTGCATGCCTCAGTGCCCCGTGCAACTGCTCCATCCCCCATTCTTTTGATCCTTCAATCACCTAGTCATCTATACTTGACCTTGACAGACTCTCCCTTTTCTGTCATATAAAACTGGAAATATGTATACACTATAACTGTTGCAACTGATTACTTCTCTTTATTAACTTTATGCTAAGTTAGTCTTGTAACTGAATGCCTGCTGCTGTATCTGTCTCCCTGGACCCTCTTGAAAACTGAGTATGAGCCTAAATTGTACAAAATTCTAAATAAATAAATTAAAAATCAGTGAATAACTAAATAAATAAACACCACAACTGGTCTGCTGTCCTGGAAAGTAGTATGATGTCATGTTGCTCATGTTTACATCTCTGGGTCCCCCTTGAAAATGGAGATCTTATGCTCTTGTGTCCTACTCAGTTAACAAATTACAAATAAATAAAAAATAAAACATTACTTTTGTAACCCCTAGGTGGCACTATCCCAAGGGCCACTACCCCTGCCTGCTTAACTACTAACAGGTTGAGAGGCCTAGGTCCAATGGCCGGTGCCTCCACCCAGAGGTCAGGGTTTACAGTAGTTAAACTAACTTGGTCACAGCCCTCTGGGACACTGTACCCCCCCCCTTTCTTCCCACTAGTGGCCCACACAATGCATTAGGAATATCTTCACAATGTACACTTACCCTCAGGACTGGCTCTGTTGATTGGACTCTGGGGACCCCCTGTAAAACAAGATGATATAGTGCAAAAACCACAGTACAATACTTTAACATAAACAAATACCTCAGCCAATGTACTGTAACTTTGCTGAAACCAACAGATCTGATTTATTTAAGGAGCTGTAACAAGGAAGGGGGAAATCAGGCTAATTAGGTTAAACACATTAATAATCACAGTACTGTGTGCATATTCAGAGTCCCAAATTGTCACTTTCACTGGGTACCCAGGATGGGGGGGGGCTAGCCAGGATCGGTGCAGCTAGTTGGGGCCCTGTGAAAAAAAAAAACACTTGCACAATACCCAAATTGTAATCCGGAGCCGGTTGGCTCAGTTCGTGAAGAAATGAAAAAAAAGCAACAATTAGATGACACACTTGCAATTCGATAAACAGAGGGCAGGGAGCTACCCTGCTTTGTACTCACAAACTCAATGCTGGGAACTGGATGGAAGGCGGATTGTCCTGGATTGCCAGGAGGAGTAGACCATGTGGACAAGGTCCTTGTAACTGGACCCCACTGCAGTGTAGAGCAAATGGACATAATCTGGATTAAACTGGGGTTTACTTCCAGCTTCATGCACTCAATTCACTGTACAGGGGATTTGAAATGTGATTCCCCACAAGCACTACACACATTTATATGTAAAAGGAAAGTACTATACCAGGCAGGCTGCTTCTCTATCCCGATCGCAATTACTGCACAATACCCGGGAGAACACACAGCAGCTTCAGTTCCTGACAGACCGAGCGCGATTCAGCAATTTCTCCAGTCTTCTACAGGGTGAGCCTGGTTTCTGCTCTTCAGATCTTCTTGATTCTCCTCACAGGTCGGATTCAGTCCAAACGGGCGTTTGCACAGGCTGCAGACCGAAACTCAGGGCCTTACACATGCTTCACGTGTGAAACTATACAGCACAGAAGCTCATAGCTCCTTCTCTCTTCACTGTCTCAACTCATCTCACTTTCCAGTAGACAGAGCTGGGCATTTACTTTGATTTCCTCCCAGTTCAGTTGGCTGGTTTGGCTGTCACTCACAATAAACACCCCCTGTTGGTAGAAAAAAAGGCGCCAAAGTCAAAACTACATTTCCCAGAGTAACTGCCCTTACAGTCCCCTTACAGCAGGCTCCAGAGGATAGTCCAAGTTCTGATTCACCCAGAGCAGGCTCCGTTTTAAAGGATCCCCACCATGACTGGTCCAGTTCAGCAGTTCAGAACCAACACGAGGGAGTTACTCTGCACTGTCCTTGCTACAAGAAAGCAGGTTAAATCAAACTGCATTTTCATCATTACTCTAACAGGTTACAAGCAAACAATTACATCTTTAAAGAGTGCTCCTTCTGCCCACTTAGCGATGGCAGAAACGGAACGATTTGGCAGTAGCTCGAGCGGCACTCAAGCAAGAAAACACACGGTCCCCCCATACAAACTAATTATGTCTGCAAGTAGACAGCTCTTAAAGAGAAAGTACCAGAGGCTGTAAAAGCACCTCACAGATAAACAGCTTAAGCACCAAACACCATTCAGGCTTGGAGCATTCAAGCAAGCTCCTGGAAGACTTTTTGGGAACCCCCATTTGCAGGGGGGTTACACTTTCATAAATAAAATAAAAATATCCATAAGCATTTAAACAATCAATATTTTATTACACCAAATCTTTTCCATGGTAGAAAGGTTACAGCACACATTAACACAATCCATGTTGGCATGTTCTACATATTTCAGACTGGGCAGACTGGGTGGGCCGAGCAGCCCTTATCTACTGTCATATCCTACATTTCTATGTTTTAGGGATACAATGGCAAATGTACTGTAAATTCTAAGAAGGCAACGAAGATGAAAGAGAATTTCTGGTTTCTGGCAACAAAATTCCAGCTGGCATTTGCAGAACTCAGTCACCCCCCCAACTCCCCAACAAACTGGAATTTTAGGATCATGACTTCAAGACAGAAAAGGCAACAGGAACCAATGATGTCTAATGGGCAAAGAGCCTGGTTTCATGAACTGTAAATGTGTAACCCCTAGGTGGCACTATCCCAAGGGCTACTAACCCTGCCTGTTTGACTACGGACAGGTTGAGGGGTCTAGGTTCTATGGCGGGTGCCTCCACCCAGAGGTCAGGGTTTGTAGTGGTTAGACTAGCTTGGTCACAGCCCTCTGGGACACTGAGACCCCCTTTTATTCCTTCTAGTGGCTCACACAGTACACCAGAGTTACAGCCCCAATACCCCACATATATCCACTGTTCACTCATATAGATACCACTTACCCTCGAGACTGATTCTGCAGCACGTCTCTGAGGACCCCCTGTAAAGTAAAGTAAGGACATTGTGGCCATCACTGAAACCTGGTGTAATGATAACCATGACTGGGAGATGGCCATACCTGGCTACAACATATTCAGAAGAGACAGGGCAGGCAGGAAGGGAGGAGGAGGAGTGGCACTGTATGTGAAAAATGACATAAGGGCCACAGAGATCCAGGAGGAACAAAATGGGGGAGAGATACTGTGGGTTAAGCTGGAAAGGAAAATGGGGCCAGCCATCCGCACAGGTGTGGTCTATAGACCACCAGCCCAGGAGGAAGAAACGGATAGGGAGCTGATGCTAGCCATCCAAAGGATGGCAGACAAGGGTGAGGTAGTACTGGTTGGAGACTTCAATATTCCAGAAGTGGACTGGAGCATCCCAGCAGCAGCATCAACTAGAGCAGATTTATCCTGGACTCCTTCAGGTGCCTTCTCAAGCAACTGGTCATGGAACCAACTCGGCAGAAGGCAAACTGGACCTTGTGCTCACAAGCAGGGACAGTGTGATGGGGTAACAGTGGGGGAGCACCTGGGGAACAGTGACCACCAGTCATTGTGGTTTGAAATCACAGAAAGAGCAGAACCAAACCACACAAAAACACGTATCCTGGATTTTAGGGGGGCAGACTTTGGGAAAATGGGGAGATACTTGAAAGAGGCATTAAGGGGAATGGGGCAGGAATTAGGGGTTGAGGAACAGTGGGCAGTATTTAAAATGGGGATTACAAGAGCAACAGAATTATGCATTAAGCAGGTTAGCAAGAGGAAAAGGAAGAGGAGACCATTATGGTTTTCCAAAGAGGTAAAGAAAGTGAAAGCCAAAAGATTGCATTCAGGCAATACAAAAAGACACAGGCAGAAGGGGATAGAGAGAAGTACCAGGAGGAGCAAAGGGAGGCAGGGAGGTCAGTAAGAGAAGCCAAAGCTCAGACAGAAGAACAGATTGCAAAATCAGTGGGTAGAGGGACAAAACCTTTACAGGTACATAAGTGAAAAGAAAAAGGAGGATAGTGAGACTGAAGGGGAGGATGGGGCTGCGTGGAGGATGACAACAGTAAAGCTGACATATTGAACAGGTATTTCTGCTCAGTCTTTACTGAGGAAGAGGAGGGTAATGTGTCTGAAGGGAGTACAAGGGGTGAGAATGGTGCAGAAATGGGCACAAGTCCTTTTACACGAGAAAGGATCCTGAAGGAACTGGAAGTAATAAGAGTTGATAAAGCAATGGGGCCAGATGGGGTGCACCCCAGGGTCCTTAAAGAACTAAGAGAGGTGGTGGCTGAACCTCTGGCTATCCTATTTAGTCGACCACTGGAAACAAGGGAGGTACTCAAAGACTGGAGTATAGCAGATGTAGTCCCCTTATACAAAAGTGGGAACAAAGAGGAAGCGGGGAACTATAGACCAGTCAGCCTCACCTCGGTAGTGGGGAAGATCATGGAAGCACTACTGAAGGAGAGATTGGTGGAACATCTGGTTGTCAATGGACTACAGGACCCAAGGCAGCATGGTTTCTCCAGAGGAGGTCATGTCTGACCAACCTCGTTGAATTTTTGACTGGGTGACTAGGGAGGTGGATCAGGGAGGGCAGGACATGGCCTATCTGGACTTCAGCAAGGCCTTTGACACTGTGCCACATAGAAGACTATTACACAAACTGGGAATATGGGTGTGGGAAGGACAGTAGTGTGGTGGGTAGGTAACTGGCTGGGCGGCAGGACACAGAGGGTGGTGGTAAATGGCTGTCACTCCACAGAGGGAAGAGTGACCAGTGGGGTACCAGGGATCAGTGCTGGGACTGGTCCTATTCAACATCTTGATCAGTGACATTAGCAGGACCTAGAAGGCAGAATTTCACTGTTTGCTGATGACACAAAGCTCTGTAACAGAGTAGACACACCAGAGGGTGTAGACAGAATGAGAAGGGACCTGCAGAAACTTGAAGAATGGTCAGGGGTTTGCAGTTGAAATTCAATGCAAAGAAGTGCAAGATAATGCATATAAGACAAAAACCCTGGCACAATATATCAGTTGGGGGTGAGGATATAGCATGCACCAAGCAGGAAAGGGATCTTGGGATTACCATCTCTGATGACCTCAAGGTAGGGAAACAGTGTGACAAGGCAGCAGGTAAAACAAATAGGATGCTGGGATGTATAGGCAGAGGCATCACCAGCAGGAAAAGGGAGGTCATAATTCCACTATACAAGACACTAGTGAGTCCCCACCTGGAGTACAGTGTACAGTTCTGGAGACCTTACCTATGTAAGGACATAGACAGGATAGAGAAAGTTCAGAGGAGGGCAACAAAGGTGGTACATGGATTGCATCACAAGTCCTATGAGGACAGGTTGAAGGAACTGAACATGTACTCCCTGGAGGAGAGGAGGGAGAGAGGGGATATGATAGAGACATGCAAGTATCTTACAAGGAGGAACAGGGTGCAGGAATACACTATTTTTAAGTGAAAAAGATGTTCCAGGACTAGAGGGCATGGGATGAAGTTGGAGGGAGGACGATTTAGAGAAACGTGAGGAAGAATTTCTTCACAGAATGGGTGGTAGACAAGTGGAACACCCTGTCAGAGGAAGTGGTGGGGGCTGAAACAATCACGGGATTTAAGAATGCATGGGATAGATATAAAGGAATTCTGGAGGTCAGGGGTAAGGGGCAACAGACTTCTAGGAAAACAAACTGAACTTACAAGCTCAAATGGGCAGACTGGGTGGGCCATAGGCCCTTATCTGCCAACACTGCCTATGTATCTATGTATCTATGTTAAACAACATACACAGCAAAACACAATACTGTTTCCATAAGTACCAACGCCACAGGCAGTATGCAGTATAACAACATCAAATCTGATTTATTTAGGGGACAGTAACACGGGAAGGGGAAATCAGATTAATTAGTGGTATTAAATCACAGTACTGTGCATACATACAGGGTCTGAAAAGTCACACTCTGGGTACCCAGGTGGGGGGGGGGCTAGCCAGGTCTGTTGCCCGGGGTTGGCCAGCAGGTGCAGATGGATAGAGCCCTGTAAAAGAAAACATATGCACAACACCCAATTGTAATCTGGAGCCGGATGGCTCAGTCCATGAAGCAGTAAAACAACAAGAATTAGATGACACACTTGTGATTGAAAACAGGCTGCAGGGGAATACCCCAATTTGTACTCACAATACCCAAGCTGAGGACCAGATGGTGGATGTTCTTCTGGATTGCCAGAACAACAGGGCATGGAGACAAGGTCCTTGCGACTGGACCCCACTGCAGTTGATAGCAAACGGATTTAGTCCGAGACAAGCTGGGGTTTGCTTCCAGCTTCAACACACAGCACACAGTACAGGGGATTGGAAATGGCAATTCTCCACAAGCACTGTGCACATTCATATGTAAAAGGAAAGTACTATACCAGGCAGGCTGCTCCTCGATCCCAATTGCAATTACTGCAAAATACCCGTGAGCACACACATCAGCTTCAGTTCCTGACAGACCGAGAGCGATTCAGCAATTTCTCCAGTCTTCTACAGGGTAAACCTGGTTTCCACTCTTCAAACTTCCTTCTTTCTCCTCGCAAATCGGATTCAGTCTGAACTGGCACTTACAACGGCTGCAGGCTGAACCTCAAGGCCTCACACGCGCTTCCTGCTCGAAACTATGCACCGCAGAAGCACAGAGCTCCTTCTCTCTTCACTGTCACAGCTGATCTGATCTTTCCAGTCACAGAGCCAGGCATTTCCTTTAGCTCCACACCATTCTGTTGGCTGGTTCGGCTGTCACTCACAATGAGACTCCCTCTGTTGGTGAAAAAAGGCACCAGGGTCAAAACTACATTTCCCAGAGTCACTGCCCATACAATTCCCTTGTGGCTGGCTCAAAATTTAGAGTCCAAGTTCCGATTCGTTCACAGGCTCCATTTTAAGGAACCCCTTCCCATTGATTGGTCCATTTCAGCAGTTCAGGACCAAAATGAAAGAGCACACTGAAACAGTTCGTGCTGAAATGAAGACAGGTTAGACAAACTACATTTCTCAGTCACTCAAATTATTTCTGGCAAATAGTTATATCTTTCAAACAAGGCTCCCTCTGCACATGTGGGCAGAAACAGGCGAATTGACAGCCGCTCGGGCGGGATTCGAGCATTAAATGCACAGTTCCCCTATACAAACTAATTAAGTCTGCAAGCAGACGGCTCTTAAAGAGACAGTATGTGGAGGCTCAAATAGCACTCATTTGGAACCACATTTAAACAGCTTAAACGACGAACACCGCCCAGACTTGCAGCATTCAGGCAAGCTCCTGGAAGACTTTTGGGAACCCCCATTTGCAGGGGGATTACAAATCTCTTTTGTAATAAAGAATGTAAAGCCCCAAAATCCAGATTTTGGGGGAATATTTTGGAATTTGATTTCTGCTGATGCCAACATATTTTTTTGTAGGAAACTGGACAATCCCTTTAAAGAAGTCTATCTCTAAATTATTTAAGTTATTTTGTTTATTATATTATAAATTAGGTGAGTACATTTTTTTGCTGCAGGTGGAAATGCATTGCTAAACAGGGCTCAGACTCTAAATAAGGCCAGGGTCCTTTAGTACATCAGTGTTAACACAGGTTAAGACTATGCGATACTTGTAATAAATTATATTTATCGTTTAGAAGAGGCGTATTATATTGCACAGTTCACAATGTTTTGGTGTGTTGTCCAACACCCCAGACTATCAATCTGCCTACTGTACTGCAGTTCATGTTGTGTTCCATGATTTCCAGGCCAAATATTCTAAGCAACTAAAGCATTACTTCTCACACTTTGTTATAGCGAGCCTCCCCCAAGCCATGGAAAAGATTTTGAACCTCCCTCAAATTTGGAAATAATCTTGGGCCCCCCAATGGAAAAAATATCATATGGAAACAGTGACACTACACATCATCCTGATGGCCTTCACTGTACTTTGCACAGTACACAGCAAAAAGAGATGAATAAAGTTGACTGAGTACATTCTCTTTTATTCAACTTATTATTCTCCCCAACCCCACACTCCAGGTTATCCTTGTCACTCAATTTTTCCGACTCTTGGACCCTTGTTGCTCTGTCTGTTTCCTCTATCTGAACAACCATCCTAGCCACCTTCATCTCTCTCTCCTCTTACGCTGTTGTTAAGCAACTTCCTGTAAACTCACCCTCAGTCACACCTGAAAAACAAGCACTGGCTCTGTGTGCCTTTCCTGTCACTAATTTACATATAAACAGCTACTGTAGAAACAAACTTGGACTCGGTGTGCATTTCCCAGTCACTAATTTATGTATAACCTACTGTAGAAACATGTCTTGACTGCGTGTCTTTCCCAGTTACCAATTTACATGTAAATGGAAATCACTGTAGTAACTAGCCTTGACCGAGTGTACTTACACTCACCAATTCTACATAATACACACCTAGAAACAAGATTTGGCTCAATGGGCCATTCCTCATCTCCAATTTGTGTATATGTAAAGAAAGTCACCGGCTGTTATCCATATTTAGTTTGCTTCATCCCTTCACACAAAATATCCAAAACGTTATACTGTACATTCTCAGACTTGACTGGGCCTCCCCTTGAACAGTCTGGGGACTCCCTTGGGAGGCTGGCCTCACCATTTGAGAACCACTGAACTAAAGCAATAAATAAATGCTAGGTAAATACGTTATACGCACAGTCATGCAATATTTGGTAAAGAAGATCTAGCCTTCCTAAACTGCCCTCTTTTAGGACAGGTAGTAATCTGGGATCTGGCAGGCACTGCTTTTTCTTGCTGTTTTTTTTCAGTGGCAAGGTTAGAAGGTGAGGGGTTATCAGTGACTGGCCAAAAAAATGGATGGATCTGTTTATCCTCAGAGATCTGTGAACTGAAGCTTCAGGTCTTCTCTGCTACTTCAAAGGCACTGCTTTCAGCTCTAAACTGGGTCATCCCTGTAATCTGCCTTCCCCAGCTCCATTGTTGGAGAGATGATAGATATGCTAATCCCAGGTACCTGTAAACAGAGGTCTGGAACAGCAGCAGGGGTGAAAGGGTTACTGGTTGGGGGTTGCTAAACTAGGCAGGTGGTTGATAGCTGATACCAGTCACCCTGTCAGTTTAGGTCTCATCCTAGGCGACACTTTGTCACATGACCAGCACTGAAGTTCCACTTGGCATTTCTGGCCCGGTACAATTCTATGTCTTAATGAGACACACACAGCCTCAACATGCTAATGCAGCCTGACATGCCTCACAGAGGGAGGCAGTATAGCATGGTGTTTCAGAGCATGGAACTGCAAACCCACAGAACTGGGTTTGAATCCCACAGCCACCACTTGCATACTGTGTGACCAAGAGCAAGTCAGTTAACTATCCTGTGCTCCCAGGATGTACCCAGAGAAAAGCCTGGGTTTTTTGTGTCTTTCCTGGCAAAAAAACTGTAAAAATAAAACAGATACACTGAAACTAGTTTTAAAAGGTGCTTTTTGGACTAAAGATTTGCTTATTCTTCCATAAGCAAATCCCTGTGTCTTTATTTTAGAACTGATGATGGACAACAATAAGCAAGCAAAGAAAAGAGCAGAGGGACTCACCCTTCATGCTATGTCACATATTTGGGTCGGAGATGGGGGGAAGGGAGTTCAGATGTGCTGGGTAGGCAAGGACATTGTTTGACAGAGGTGCTCTACACAGTACCAGGCTGGCCTTCTGATCAGTTCTTTCACCTATGGAATGTTGGAATGTTTGAGAGGGAATGTAAACAGCCCAGGCACTCAGGGCCAAACCTAAACTCCCATCAAGTTAGCTATGCCCAGGCGTTAGTGAAAACTAGGACAGGCGATGGTTCAAAAAAATGTTCATTTCCGCTAATCAGTAAGATAGTTATTTGACCAAATGAACTGCATGTTACTGTTGCGTCAAGAGGACTTGGACCAAATAATGGGTTATTTTTTTCAAAGAGACCTGCAGCAGTGCCATATGCTTGGAACTTTAACTTATTGGGCCTGATTCCAGAAAGGTGACGCAAGGCTTGTGTCAAGCCCTGTGTCTGACGCAAAGGGGGTCACAGATGTGCCAAAGCCCCTTGGACACAGAGCGGTCCAGTTCTTAAAGGGAAAGGGGTGAGCATTTGTGACATTTTCCCCACTTTACAACAGCTTACGCTAAAGGTTTGGTGCAAGTCCCGTAAAAGGGAGAGTCCCTGATGGATGCAAATGTAGACCAGGGAGAAGATGGTCTAACTCGTTCTGAACTTGCAGCAGGGCTTTTCCAGCAAGTGCGATTCTGAGTAGTGTTGTGCAAAACTTGAAATATTTCGCCTGGCAAAATATTTTGCGTAATTCTGCAATTACACAAAATCTTTCGCCTATGCAAAAACAAAATTTTACCTGTATTCTTGATTTCACATAAGTGAAATTTCGCTTACCATGACAATTTCGCCCATTGATGATCCAAATTTCGCACTGTAGCGGAATTTTACCAGCGTAACTTTTGATTTTGCCAGCAACATTTTGGTACAAAGGCAAAATTTGCAACACATTGCGGGTAAATAGGTCAAAAGTCACGTGTAGCTTGTTTCCAGGTCATTCTGCTGTGTGTTGAGTCGGAGAGCAACGTGTTGTGGTGCATCAGAACTAATAAAGCCTTTGAAAACATAGCTAAAACTTGTTTTTGAGAGCTAATTGCTGCAAAATATAAAGTCTTTTCCTAGTGCTACTGTACTGGTTCTAGGGAAAATTTTCTAATTTTGTGAAATTTTCTATAATATGTAGTTTAAATTAGGTTTTACTTTTCTGTCTTTGAAAGAGTTGTGTGGGGTAGGGTAGGAGTGTAAAGCAGTGCAGGCTATTTCTAGTCAAGCAGATTGGAATTTACTCACAATTGTGAGTTATTTATTTACTATTATTTCTTATTAATTTTGTTATATCTTGTAATTTATTTTCTCTGAAAAGTTTCTCTGTCCTGTTTGAGAGAGTTCCTGTCGCTGTTAGCTGTGTTATATATACCATTCTTCCACTTTTAGTTGTGAATTGATTGTGAATTCTAAAATTTAAAAAACACAGAGCTGATCCTTTCTTTTATTTGTTTTGTGTTTAGTTCTGTTAGCTGGAGTGTTAACTAGTGTTACTAAAACTTTGAAAATCAACAGTTGTATTAAGTACTTCTACTCAATCACTTGAACTTGTCTATTTACAGTCTCACTCCATTGTTGAATTGTTCCCCTGTATATTATTGCTGGAGCTTAACTCTGCATACTGCGCAGTGTTCCTGTTTTAGTTAACTTACGTTACCCTTTCTCTGTTATAGCATTGTTTGTGTCTCACCTGATGTGCACATTATAAAACAGTATATATTAAAATAGTCATTTTCAAGGGATTTCTTGTTGATCCCTCACATCCCTCCCACTAACATATTGTGTGGTACTAATTTCCTTTGTTGCTGTTTTATGGTTGTCTCTGCCCGCATATAAAAAACAAGCATTTGTCAATGCCGAATGTTTGCTTGCTGGGATTGGCATTGGTGGGGTGTGCCTTTGGGTCATCGGGCATAACAGCCATGCCATTTCACCACACCCTACCCTGCAGACACCAAGTTAGCTAGCTGCTGGAGGTCTGCCTCTAAGCAAGTAAGGGGTCTACTGAGAAATATAGGATCTTCTTGTCTCAGAACAGGACAATCAGGAGCTTAAAGGGCACAGAGGCAGTAAGTAAGTATAGAGAGAGAAGGAAAAAAACAACAGAGGAAAGAGTAAGGATTCCAAACAATAGTGAAGGGGCTAGAAATTAGACATGATGAGAGTGGTGCAGAGCAGTGGCTGTGGAGCAGCAGTCTTCCAGGAGATGTTCTGGAGGATGCGGTGTTGTTCCATCTGCAGGCACCTCTCTGGGCTGAGGGGGGAGGTTGCTCATCTCCAGGCTGAGTTGGCCAGGATTTGTGGGACCTCCTCTTCCATCCAGGGACCACCAGGACTACTGCCATTGCCTCAGAGGTTGCCAAGAAAGAGGAGTGGTTGGACCACAGTGGGCTCAGGGAGGGTGAAGGTGGTGGAACAGAGGTGCATCCCTCCAGTTGTACCTCTCCACAATCCCTATGCCATTCTGCAAAGTGTGGTTCCTCTATGGAGGCACCCACAGTGGAGACCAAGGAGGATGCTGGGAACCTCCACAAAGGAGACCCACAGGAGGGTGGCATGGGACCCCACAGGGGAAGGAAACAACTCCTGATGGGGGACTCCATGGTTAGGAAGGTAGAACTGGGGGAGGAAGGGGAGAGGGAGGTAAGGTGCCTGCCTGGCACCATGGCTTGGAGGGACAGGGAGCGAATCCTCAGGATTGCCGGAGCAGTTGCACAGAGGAGGGAGCTGGATGTCATTGTCCACCTAGGAACAAATGACCTGGCTAAGAAAGGGATCAGAGCAGTGCAGGAAGAGTTTGTGGAATTGGGGAGGGGCCTTAGACAAGTAGCACGCATGGTAACTTTCTCAGAGGTGCTGCCTGTCTATGGCATACGAGAGGCTAGGGTGCTCCACACCATGGGATTCAATCAGTGGTTGAAAAACTGGTGCAGAGCTCAGGGATTTGGCTTCATTGGGGACTGGGGGTCCACCTGGAGTGATGCAAGCCTATACTGGCATGATGGACTGCATCTGTCCAGGAGGAACTAGGATCCTAGGTGATAGGTTTAAATGCTTCATTGGCGGTATTTAAACTAGCCAAGGGAGGCACTGGAAAGAACGGGAAATCCTAGCCCCCCCAAAAAAGTCACGGTAGTAAGTGCAGTAAACACCAACATAGAGATGTCGATAGGGAGAAGGGCAGGAGTAAATGGAGAAAGTGACAAAGGCAAGAAGGACAAGGATGGGGCAAAAAGGAGTAAGGCCATCAGGAAATGGAGGATAATGAGTACCAATGCCTGTAGCCTGGGCGACAAGCTCCCTGAACTGGTGGCCTTGATGGAAGAGGGATGCCTGGATATCGTAGCAGTCACAGAAACATGGTACCCAGAGAACCATGACTGGGATGTTAACATACCAGGGTACATAACCTACAGGAGAGACAGGAGGGAGAAAAGGGGAGGTAGCTCTCTATGTAAAGGAACGGATAAAAGCAACTGAACAAAAATAAATCAGGGAGGAGAGGAGGCACTGTGGTCACCCTTGAGACTGGAAGTGGCACCACAATCTGCACAGGGCTTGTATACAGACCCCCAGGTCAGGGGGAGGGAATGGACAAGGATATGATAGAAGGCATTCTTAGGATGGCAGAGAAAGGGGAGATACTGTTGATGGGAGACCTGAATATGCCAGATGTTAACTGGAGCTCACTTGCTGCAGCCACATCCAAGAGCAGGGCCATTCTCGATGCCCTACAGGTGGCATGCATCAGACAACTAGTTTCAGAACCCACTTGTGAGGGAGCAATCTTAGACCTCGTACTCTCAAATGGGGACAGCGAGAGGATCTCAGATCTAGAAGTGGGTTGCCGTCTGGGAACAAGTGACCATCAGACAGTGTGGTTCATGTTAAACTCAGCTGCAGAGTCAAGCCATACAAAAGTGAGGGTACTGGACTTCAGGAGGGCTGATTTTTGGCAAGATGGGAGAGTGCCTCAGAAAAGCACTAGCAAACAGGCTAGAAGGAGGGGTGGAGCAACAATGGGGAACATCAATACTGCCATCACAGAGGCAACAAGCCTTTGTGTGAAACAAATAAACAAATCAAAATGAAAGAAAAAGCCACTATGGTTCTCAAAAGAGGTGGCAGGGAAAGTCAGGGAGAAAAAGATAGCATTCAGGAAGTATAACGAAACACAGAAGGAGCAGGACAGAGAGCTGTACCAGTTAAGGCAGAAGGAAGCAAGGAAGGAAGTCAGAATAGCAAAGGCCCAAACTGAGAAAAGGATAGCCAACTCGGTTAAGAAAGGGAATAAAACCTTTTATAGGTACATCAGGGAGTGTAGAAAGACAAAGGGAAGGATAGTGAGGCTGAATAGAATGAACTGTGGGTGGGCAGAGGGGGATAGTGAAAAAGAAGCGATACTGAACGAATATTTCTGCTCAGTATGCACAAAAGAGGAGGGGGAGGTGCCTAATCCAATTAACAGAAGCACTCTGGCTAGGGGGTCGATCCCAGTCCTTTCACAGAAGAAAGGGTTCTGAAAGAACTCCTAAAACTGAAGGTGGACAAAACAATGGGGCCTGATGGAATTCACCCCAATATCTAAAAGAATTAAGGGGAGAACTAGTGAAACCACTGACTACCCTTTTTAACAAGTCATGGGAGGATGATGTGGTACCTGAGGACTGGAGGAAAGTGGATGTGATTCTCCTTCACAAAAGTTGGAGCAAGACAGAGGCAGAAAACTACAGACCTGTCAGTTTGACTTCTGTGGTAGGGAAAGTGATGGAATCACTTCTGAAGGAAACAATTGTTGAGTACCTAGAGGCCAGTGGGGCACAGGACCCAAGGCAGCATGGGTTCACAGTGGGAAGGTCATGTCAGATGAATCTAATTGATTTCTTTGACTAGGTGACCAAAGTAGTAGACCAAGGAGGGGCTGTGGACATGGCCTGCCTAGACTTTAGCAAGGCATTTGACACAGTCCCACACAAAAGATTAATAGTCAAATTAACCAGCCTGGAAGTGGGTCCCAGGGTGGTAGCCTGATTAAAACATTGGCTGGACAACAGGACACAGAAGGTAATTGTAAATGGAGTCCACTCTGAAGAAAGTGGGGTTACTAGTGGGTTACCACAGGGTTCAGTACTGGGTCCAGTCCTTCCTAATGTCCTTATAAGTGACATTGCAGAGGGACTGGAAGGAAAAGTATGCCTCTTTGCAGATGACACAAAGATCTGCAACAGGGTTGATGCACAAGGAGGCATGGAAAGGATGAGAAGGGACTTGGCAAGGTTGGAGGAATGGTTGGAAGTATGGCAGCTAGGATTTAATGCAAAAAAGTGCAAAATAATGCACCTGGGAAACAAAAACCCAGGGGGAACATTACACAATGGGGGAGGGGGGAGGTAGTAACAAAAACAAAAAAGGAAAGGGACCTGGGCTAATCATATCAGATGACCTTAAGGTTAGCAAGCAATGTGAGAAGACAGTACGGAGAGCTGGGTGTGTACTGGGATGCATAGGGAGAGGCATCATCATCAGAAAACAGGAAGTTGTTATCCCTCTGTACAGACAGCTGGTGAGACCCCATCTGGAGTATTGCGTCTAGTTCTGGAGACCCCATCTCCGGAAGGACATAGAAAGGATAGAGGCAGTCCAGAGGAGGGCAACTAGAATGGTGCAGGGTCTGCATGAGAAGCCATACGAGGAGAGACTAAAAGAGCTTAATATGTATACCCTTGAAGAAAGGAGGGAGAGGGGGGACATGACAGAAATGTTTAAGTACCTCAGTAGAATCAACAAAGTCCAAGAGGGTAGCATCTTTCAGAAAAAGAGACATGCAAGAACAAGGGGACACAATTTAAAGATAGACGGGGGGCGGTTCAGGGGCAATGTGAGGAAGTATTTTTTCACAGAGAGGGTAGTGGATGCATGGAACAGCTTTTCTGAGGAGGTTGTGGGGTCTAAAACTGTGGGAGAATTCAAGAATACATGGGACAGACATGAGGCAATTCTTGTGGGGGGTAGGAAGAAATAGGCTGTTGGTCAACTAGGATCTGTGGCTTATCCTGTAGGTAGGGAAATGGACAGACTAGGTGGGCCAAGCAGTCCTTATCTGCTGTCAAAGTCTATGTTTCTATGTTTCTAAGTGTCACAGTGTGCCTTGGGTCTTTGGTCCTTATGCTCACCCCATTCCATCAGGAAATACGGTGAGATGGGTGCAGTATAGGAGAACAGGGTGAACTTTGGGGCTGAAGAGTCCAAGGCACAACTCGATGCCTGTCACTGGCTGCAGGGTGTCGGTGGGGGTGGAATGGTATGAGCATTACAGCCGACAATCCCAAGTCACACCCTGATACCTGTCAGTCTCTACAGGGTGGGGCATTATGGTCAGAAACCCCTAACGCCTCAGGCCTTGGTATTTTCACTCCAAATTTTCAACATGGGTTTTCTGTGACCCCGCTTATGAACAGTGGCAATATCAGTTCAGCCGAAAGCTGATTTTGCACAGTGACTATGGCATTTGGCACCACAGGTGTGAAAACACATTTTGAATAGGATGTGAAAATGACAGCTGTGCTGTTCATGGGGAGTGTAAAAATGGCAATGTTGAAAATCTGCAGTGAAAATAGTAAAAACTGGTGAAGTCACAGTGTGCGTAGAAACTACTAATGCACACCCTTAAGGTGATTAGTTTTTTTTTACAGCAGATTGTCAACACAGGTATTTTGGGACCTCCGCTCATGAACAGTGTCACTGTCATTTTCTTAGTCTGTCCCGAACAGTGATTTCCCACAGCGGCCACGCATTTCTGTGCAGAAAGTGTGAAAACACATTTCGGCCATGTTGTGAAAAAGTACAGCTGTACTGTTCATAAGGAAGTGTGGAAAAATGGCAGTGGTGAAAATCTGGACTGAAAATATTACAAATTCATGAACTTACAAAGGTGCGTGGAAACAGCGCAATGCTCGCTCATAACACAGTCATTTTACTTGGACTTTTGTTACCAAATTTTCAACATAGCTGTTTTAAGACCTCTGCTCATGAACAGTGTCACTGTGATTTTCTTAATCTGTCCCAAACATTGATTTCACACACCGACTGTGCCATTGTGCGCTACATGCGCGGAATCACATTTTGGGTGAGATGTGAACAATGACAGCTATATTGCTCATAGGAGGTGTGGTAAAATGGCAATGTTGAAAATCTGGAGTGCAGATATTAAAATTTGCAACCTATTGGGTAGAACTGCACAACGCATCAGAAACAGTCATTTTTGAAATTTGTTCGCCAAATCTTCAACATAGCCATTTTAAGACCTCTGCTCATGAACAGTGTCACTGTGATTTTCTTAATCTGTCCCAAACAGTGATTTACACACACCGACTGCGCCATTGTGTGCTACATGCAGAAACACATTTTGGGCGAGATGTGAAAATGACAGCTGTACTGCTCATAAGGAGGTGTGGTAAAAATGGCAATGTTGAAAATCTGGAGTGCAAATATTAAAAATTTGCAAACTTATGACGTCTTGTGGAACTGCAACTCATGCTTGTAAAACAGTCACTTTTGGGAATTTTTTCCCCAAATTCTCAACGTAGGGTTTTTGGGGGCCTACCTCATGAACTGTGACACTGTCGTTTTGTACATCAGTACCAAAAGGTAGTTTCACGCAGTGATCGTGAAATCACCTTTTGGGACTGAATAACAAAATGACAGTGTCAGAATTCATGAGGTGGGGTCCCAAAAACCCCATATTGAAATTTTGGTGAAAAAATTCCAAAAAATGCCTGAGATATGCATCAAAGTTGAAAAAACCCTGTTTATTCCATTATACAGCTTACCAGCATTTCCTCAGTTCACGGTCGGTTTTGAAGAGTGCAGACTTGTTCCCGGTCCACAAGATTGTCACACCGACTCTGAAGGTAAGTATGGGGTGAGGGTGGTGTGGGGAGGCAGGGTGCACAGAGGGTGGGTGCAAGTGGGGGAAGGGGTCAAGACAGTAAGCGAAGGACCGTTCTTTCTGTTTATTTTTTTTTTTCCCTTTAGGAAGACGACACGGGACGTTTGCCACACTGGGATGGGCTCCCAGCGTGGAAGCTGGAAGTTTTTTTGGGGGGGGCCAGCACAGCTGACGTGGATTGGGCACCCCTGTCGGCCATAGAGAGGTTTGCCATGCTGGAATGGGCTCCCAGTGTGGCACCTGGAAGTGTGTTGGGGGGCAGCAGATGGACATTTGCCATGCTTGGGTGAGCTCCCAGCATGACACCTGGAAGGCTGTTTGGGGGGTGCAGTGGAGCCGACGGGGGGTTGGGCACCCCCCTCAGCCTTTCAGATTGTTGCCACGCTGGGGTGATCTCCAAGCGTGGCACCTAAAAACTCTGTTGGGGAGAGTGCAAGCGCGGCCGAAGAGGATTAGGCAACCCGTCGGCCATACTGTGTGTGTGGGAAGTGCGTGAGCACTTTCACGGTGGAATGCCAGCATGCTACTTAGAAGGCGAGAGCTGTCTATGACAGCTCTTTCACTGCAGTGTCAATGTGTAGGCACTTTCTTTCAACTGTACGCCGCTGCATTTGCAAACACTGTCATAGACAGCTCTTACATTCATTGGCGCTGAGGGGCCACACCCTGCAAAAGGCAGCAGGGCATTGGAAGTAGGGAGGCACACCTACGAATTCTCATATGGTGGCACTATGTTTCTTGCACATGCGTGCAAGCAAACATAACAAGTTGTGGTACTGAATAATAACACATTACAGTACTTTATTTATCCAGAGACACAGGCAATCTGTATTTAAAGTGGGCCACTTGTGCCCTTTTTCCTTGTGTGTGTTTCTTTAATTCCTTCCTGTTTGGGGGGAAAAAAGTTACCTTTTTGTATTTTACTAGACTAGGCTGCCTACCATATATGGTATTAGTTGTACTGTAAGTGCTGGTACCTGTCCTGATTGTGTTTGGACTTTTAAGGAAGCCAGTACTGTAGGTGTGTGACGTCCTCATTCATGTATGAGGTGTTATTCACACAGTTAGTAGTAATATATCCTTTCTTCAAATACTCCCAGAGAAAGGCAAAGTTTTGAAGCAGCAGTCAGCAAAAATGTCTGTTAAGAAGCGGCCAAGTACAGGGGGGAAACGTGGCAGGGGGAATGAGGGAGCTAAACAGTCTTGCTGAAAAAAGTGCAATTTCAGTTCCAGTTCCTCATAGCAGTGAAAGCACAGGTATGTCTGCATCACTGTTTTCAAGTTCTGATGTGGGCACTGGTGGTGCAGCAGGAACCAGAAAGGAGTTGGTGGCTGAACTGGGTCAGGCATACCTGTGTCTTACTTTTTTAAAGCTTAAACTATTGCAGCCTAGCTAGTGGGGGATGCTGACAGTGAGAAGAAGGGAGGTACTGACACCAGCACAGGAACAGTGGTCCAGGACTCGGAGGAGGGTGATAATAAGTCTGTCAGTGTGACTGTCCATGTTCCTGCGGGAGTTGGTGATGATAGTGTTCAGCAAGAGTCTGACAGTCCTGGAGATAAGGATAGTCAGCCCGGTGAGATAGTTGTAGAGAAAGGAAAAGCTGCCTTCCTCCAAGAAGACAGTGATGGGAGAGGAGGACGAAGACAAGGACATCATCGCTACTGGTGGTGATGATGATGATGACTGGGATGATCCCACTTGGAAGCCTGAGTTAAAAAAGGTCAAGGGTGATGTAGGCCATTTACATGTACAGCCTGTGGTGGGTCAGTCTGTCACCAAGCCTATAAGCAAACCTCCAAGCAGTCAAGTAACCCCCCCTCCCAAAAGTAATCTTATGGAAGTCGTGGTAGCAGCTCAAAAAATACAAACTTCCACACCTGTTTCTGAATTATCCCAGTCCCAGAAGCATCTGAAGTCCAGAGGTCAAAAGTCCCTAGTTTGGGACTTTTATGTGCTAGATCCTGCTGATGAGGCCACAGCAATATGCTAACTTTGTCAAGCCCGTGTTAGTGGGGGAAGAAGGGGAAGCCACATAGGCACTGGCGGCCAACACGCCCATCTGAAAAACAAGCACCCGCCAAGATGGCAGCAACACCAGAAGGATGCCAGAGCTGTTGGTAGCAAGGTGCATGTAGTAGAACAAGAACATGAGGAGACAGGGCAGAGTGGGTCAGTGGTGGATGAGGAGAGTGAGCAATCCTTTGCTCTCTCTAGTAGTGGGCATAGCAGTGGCAGTGCGAGTCCCAGTCCCACAAGTCTTAAAAGTACACCACACTCACACCCACAATCAACTAAAATAACTGGTCTCATGCATTCTACACTGCCCAGCCAAGAGTCAGTTGTTACTCCTGAAAGAAAATCATTGCTGCTGCAAGTACAGCATTCTGGTCGGACAGCCCCAAAGATGCAACCCGCTCTGAAGACCATCCTTGAGCGGCACACAAAGTACCCACCCAATCATGCTGCTGCACAAGACTTAAATGCTGCCATTGTTGAAATGCTGGCTATAGATATGTTGCCATTCTCATTCGTAGAGAATGCTGGTTTCTGCAGGTTGATGGCCCGTGCATATCCCAAATGGAAAGTTCCATCGCAAACCTATTTTAGTAAGCGTACCATGCCAGAGCTGAACAGTAGAGTTGCTGATTACATTAGACATGCATTGAAGCATAGTGCATCACACTATATCCATCTTAGCATGGATATGTGGACCAGTGGACAAACAGCAGCAAGCTCGTATCTGTGCGTAACAGCACACTGCGCGCAGTTGCCTGGTGCAGTACTTGATTTTGGGCTTAGCAAAACATGCGTGAAGCAAAATCGTGGTGGTAGCAACACACCTGGTATTTGGCAGCATGCAACCCTGACTATGACAAGTGTCACAGGTTTGCACACGGCTGCGAAAATGCTTAATGTTCTGCTGGACGAGATTGATGGGTGGCTACACACACAGTCACTCATAGCAAGATTCATCGCAAGTGATAATGGCTCCAATGTAGTGAAGTGCATTAGCGATGGTGGTGTTTTTCAGAGTGTCCTGCCTGGCACACTGCCTTAACGTTGTTGTTCAGCAGTTTCTCAACCATGCGGACATTAAGGAAACGGTTACTGTTGCCCGTCGCATCTGTGTCCACTTTGCTCATTCTGCAAAGGTCCATGACCATCTATGTGAGCTACAGAGCAATAACCATCTGCCTCAGCACTGAATGAAGCTTGATGTTGTCACCAGGTGGAACTCCACACTGTACATGCTGGACCAGCTGTATGAACAGTATGAGGCTGTGTCAGAATACCTGCTGCTGCACACCACCAGTGACAATGCCGGAGTGTCCATTGCTCTAACAACAGAACAGTTGCACCAAATTGATGGGTTAATACTCATTCAATACTCATTCTCTGTCCATTCGAGAATGCTACACAGGCAATGAGTGGGGACACTGCTTGCATAAGTCATTCCATACCTTTCATACGTGTACTGAGGCAGACACTAGTGAATGTGCGACACCAGACGGAGGCAAGTGGGGATCATGGCACTTGTAAACTAATGGATCACATGCTCCATGTGCTGGACACAAATACCAATGTATCTGGCATTTTACAGTCAACTGACTTTGCAATCGCCACCATGCTGGATCCACGGTAAAAATGTGGCCTGCCCTCTATAATTGAAGGAGGTAATCAGTGAGTACAACAGTTAACAGAGAACCTCATTAGATTGGTACATGCTGCAAAAATGAAAAATGCACACACTGCATCAAAAATGGGTGTTGCTACCACCACCAGTGGCTCACAGGGACCCCAATCAGAGAAAATGATCAGGACAGAGCAGAAAACAGTAAGCAATCCCATTTGGGATGTTCTCTTTCAGATGGGAGTGGAAGATATGGAGGAAAAGGAGGAGGAGACAGATGAGGCAGCTGGACTCCGGGCAGCAGAATGAATGGTGGAGACCTACATGGGGGACCTAAAGCACCTTGCCATTAATGATGAGCCACTGCTGTACTGGAGCAGTGCAATGACTGAATGGCTAGCACTAACATCAGTTGCTGTGAATTATCTGAGCTTCCCACCATCCAGTGTCACTGTGGAACAACTATTTAGTGCAGCTGGGGCAATTGTCAGTGACCGTAAGACCAATTTGTCACCCAAGAATGTGTCCATGCTAACATTCATCAAAATGAATGAAATGCACATTCCACACAACACAATGATGTCAGTGGTGTTGCCACAGGAACTGTGTCTCGGGTGACGAGGATGCTGACAATCCCTTGACTAAGGCATCCACCGGCAGTGAGGTGGATGAGGCAGCAATGTTGAGAGAATTCGCACCTGATGAGAACTCCAGTCTTGAAGACTGTGAGGGGTGCTTCTTGGATGATGTGGAACTGGAAGTTGAAAAAGGCTGAGTTTATGCCAAGGACTGACCCCCCCCCCAACAACAACTTTCAACTCAGTATGGTTGCTGGGGTGTGTTTGTTAAACCTTATTTTTAGCTATGTACCACTGGATTGGTTATGGAAATATGTTGTTACGTGCTGCAGCCTGCAGTGTGTATAAGTTTCATTTCATCACCCTTTGTCATAACCCGTTGATTGGTCACCTCACCACCAGTCCCCCCCAGGCCAAAAGCCTATATAAAGCAGCAGCAATGTAATTACCATAACCGTAAATATTTTGCAATTGCTTGATTACAGTTATAATGTTTTTCTTCAGAAAATATCTTACTTTTGGCCCGGTGGCACTGAGGGTTGAGGCGCTGGATACTACACCTCGCGCCATGCCGGCGACATGGGTTCAGAAGCGAGCACAGGTTGCAGAGGGCTGGCAGGGAGAAGAGGGATCAAGCATCCGATGGACTGCTCTTCCTCTCTGGGGAGGGGAGTCCATAACGGTCAGCACCCGACTGCCCCCTGGCGGAGACTGGATATCAGGACACATGCCGTACACTGGGGAGGTGTCAGGGGTGCACGCCTGGACAGGGATACATGTGGACATGTGCGCACTCATGGCCGCTGGCATCATTGCATGCCTTCTGACTCAGGGGAACCAAGAAACATGGGAAAAAGTGGCACCTACTGTGGCTTGATGGCCATCCACGAGTGTTCTTCGGGTGCTGGCAACTGAACTGGATCCATATAGGGTGGGGAGATAGGGGGCACCCTGCCACCCTGCTGTGGGAGGTAAGCCACAGGAGTTTAAGGGTGCCAGCGGTCCTGGTCAAGATGGGCGGCAGCTGGATCTCCAACAGCAAGGATGCCAAGCTACGTGGAGAGCAATAGGTGGCCACAGGAGGATAAATATAAAAAAAATATATATATCTTACTTTTCATGTTGACTATATCAACACACCATCTTACAGCAAGATATGTTGTCTTGATGTCCTTAAAAGTGCCCAGGATGGCAAATTCCACACTGCCCCACCGACCCCTCTCATCATCTGATCTGATCTGACACACCCATGCACTCCACGGGACTGAAAAAAATGTTTCTGCTACTTAGTATTGGTGACATGTACAAGAATCCTGGCTCCTAGACAAGTACAAGTAGCATATGAATGTGATATGCTAATTCAACAGTTAACAGCACAAGGTTAACACATTTTGAAAAATGGTGAATGGTGGCCATCTTTCTTGATGCGAGTCATTAATTACAAAAGTAGTCATGAAGAGGCTTAACAACTTATGACAGCAAATCCCCCCAAAAAGGTTACTTATGCTACAGTACCAGATTAAGGTACACCGAAACCGCAATGGTTCCGGGGGGGGGGGGTGGTGGTCAGGGCAGGGTGAATGTCCTGCTGTCTTCACTTCTGAATGGATTCAAAATGTTCATGATTACTGCAGCTATGCAATCCTCATTGATTAGACAAGACATTAACCCCCTCCACCTAATTATTTACTAAACACCATATCAACCATCTGTTTTCGCATATAGTTCTTCCCTGTATGTGGGTGGCAGAGGTGATTACTCATTAATGGTAATGGTATGGACCAGTGGCCAGCATCTCAGTTCAAGCAACACCCCTGCCTTCCAGCGACACAACACAGCTCCTGCATGGCCTGGATTGATCATGTAGTCATCAAGATATGACATACGATGAAATCTCAACAGAGGAAAATGACCTAAACAAGATCAAAGATAAGAAACAATTTTGGATACTAATCAATCTGCATACCTGCTTTTACCTAACAAGTTGGAAGAAGAAGCAGAGAAAAAAATGTATACTTACCATACCCCGTGATGTGATGTCATTCAGCTGAGGACATTCCCCACAGGTACATGCTGTGAAGTGCACATGATTCCAATCCAGACCAAGGTCCGACGAAGCACAGTAGCACTAGCAGGCATTCCCCTTCCCCTATCAGCACTGCGTATCTTAAAATAAGAAAAAAAATAAGAACAAATTTTGATGATTGTTGAAAATTTCCCACCACCACCCGTGACCATCTCCCCGAGAACCATAACAAGTGAAGAAATACTTACCTCAAGGACTGTGAAAGTGGAACCATTGCACAGTTAAATAAATCCCCCAGATCAGGCACAGCAGCCAGCAGCAGCAGCAGCAGGATGGAAAAATGCTTAACTTCGCCTGAATTTCTGATGCTGAAAAAAGCAAAAAATAACACAATTACTATCAAGCTCAGACAACCATATGGCAGTAACAGACATACCACACTTGTATGAAAATTCAAACACTTACCGTCTGAGTTGGAAAATTGGGAAGATCCATACATCTCCCTACCTCATGGCCTGGCATGATGATGTCATCCACAGCACACTGAAAAATAATATAAGAGCTGTACAAGCATATTAGAACTCAAGATGCTTTAATACCAACCCACCAACACCCTAACCTTGCACATGAAAAACAGTGAAGACAGATACTTACGTGTTCATCAGCAGCAGTATGGACTGTGTGAGGATAATGCACCAGGCATCAACCATCTAGAACAGTAGTTCTTGTGGCACCTTGGAAAGTAGTGGTCATAGACAGCAGCAGGCAGCAAGCTACACTGCCCCAAAATTTCATTCACTACCCCACCGCCAGGCAAAGTACTACCACAGAGACAGTCAGTCAACACAACTAGACAATCAGTACAGCAGCACAGGGATAGGGAAGTGATATTTCTGCATTTCTCTGTCAATCAATTGAAACAGCAGCAGCAGGAGGAAAGAACTGCAAGTAGCAGCAGCATTTTGCAGGAGGAATTCATTTTCTCTGCATGTTGTCACCCCTTTTCAGGTCCCTGAGGTGGTGGTACACCATAAAGCACCAGAACTGACAGCGCATTTCAGTCAATTTGATGTCACATTTTTGGGTAAACATTTCTGGACTTGTAGGCCCTGTTTGGCACTGGCAGCAGTGAGTTTCAGGCAGAACTATTTGGCAAACAGGCCCTAAAACAGCTATTTAATGTCTGGAGTGGTGGGGGAGCACCCTAAAACATCATGGCTGAGACCAGATTTCTGTATCAATTTAATGTACCATTTTTCCTGCAACATTTCTGGACATTTACTGCCTGTGCTGCAGTGGCAGAAACAAGATGGCGCCTAAAGACAATTGTAAACGGTGGCCAAAACAGCATTTTAATGTCTGGTTGTTAGTGGGGCACCATAAAACACCAGGACTGACAGCACAATTCAGTCAATTTGATGTCACATTTTTGGGCAGACTTTTCTGGACTTGTAGGCCCTGTTTGGCACCGGCAGCAGTGAGTTTCAGGCAGAAATATTTGGCAAGCAGGCCCTAAAACAGCTACTTAATGTCTGGGTGGGGGGCACCCTAAAACATAATGGCTGAGACCAGATTCCACTTCCAGTTTAATGTTCCATTTTTTCTGCAACCTTTCTGAACATTTACTGCCTGTGCTGCAGTGGCAGAAACAAGATTTGAGACAAAAACAATTGTAAACAGTGGACCAGAGAGCATCGTTTGGTCCAGGTGGAGGTTGGACGCCATAAAACTTCATGTCTGGGACCAGATTTCACTCTCAATGCACTGTGAAATTTTTTTGGAAACATTTCTGGACTTGTGGGATATGATTTGAATGTGCAGCCAGACACTTAGGCCCAAAAAGCATTTAAACCATGCAGAAAATAACACATTTGGGTCCGCAGGGTGGGTGGGTGAGCCTTTAACTGCATGTTTCAAACTTGATTTCACTCTCAAAGTACTGTGCAATTTTTTGGGAAACATTTCTGGACTTGTGGGACATGATTTGAATGTGCAGCCACGCACTTAGGCCCAAAAAGCATTTTTCTTCTAGGTTGCTTGAAAGGACAGAGCAAAGAACCTTACCAGAGCAAGGAAAAGGATAAAGGCTTCTTTTGGCTAGGCAGATTTACTGTGTGTTGTTATTTTTATTTTGTACTCACAGGGAGTGTTACTGTTTGATGCTAACATTTTATTGCATTATTCTTCTTAGAGTCAAATTGTTGTTGCTGGGTATACCTTCTGCTGCATTATTACAGGCTGTGCCTACAGGTGTGTGCTTACAGATTACTACTGTCATCTTCTGATTCAAATTGTCTTTTGCAAGGTATATCCTCTATTACTGCTTTATTTTTCTCTGTAGCAAAGTGTTTCTTACAGGGTATATCTTATGTGAAATTATTACAGGTAGTGCTTTACAGGTTTTACAGTTTTGTTTAACATTAGGATAAGCTTTCAGGGCTACTGCATTTGTTGCTGGCTGATTGTTTCTGCTCTTACCTCCTTGTTTCTTTCGTCCATGGTTCTTCTTTTTTGGCAGGGGAAGGGCCCAGACACCCGCCCCCATCTCCAACCACCCCACACTACACTCCTTTTATAGGGTAGCACAATTGTGAAATTTCCTGTAGCAAAGCAGGAAGGGATGGATCAGAGGGGTATCTACACAGGGACCTCATTTACAGGGGCACTATTAATTTTACTTGTTATAACAAGTTATGCAAAAACAAACAAACAAAACACAAAATCAAACTTTTGCTTTCATTTTCTTCCTTCTAACTACTCTGACTAGGTTATAAACTCAGCAACTTATGTGGAATGGATATCATTAACTGCAGGTACTGTGGAACACTTTTCAGAAGGGCAGTTTTACAGGATTTAAGACACTGTCCTACATGCTGGGCCATTGGAGATCTAAGGGCTCAGGTCCAGGCAGCATGGGCAGAGATTGCGTGCCTCAAATTGCATATTCAAGAGGAAACATACTATAAGACCTGCCCACCATTTCCCCAACATCCAACAGAAGAACCTCGACCGCAGAGGGTAGTTGGACCGGGAGGTTGGCAGGTGGTTAGGAGGGGCAAATCGGGTGCTCCATCACTCGGTGCTCTCCAACATATCACCTCCACAAACCATATAAAAGCTACAAACAGGTATCTGCCTCTATCTCTGAAATCAAACAAAGGGGCAGAGGACACTGCAGAGCAGAACACTGCAGCACAGTAGCTAGCACAACAAAACTCACCCAAAACAGGAACCAAAACAAAAAAAGGAAAAAGGAAATCCCAAAAACTTCTGATCATAGGAGACTTTATGATTCAATGAGTTGATACCTATCTCCAGCCAGGGGTAATGATCAGATGTCTCCCAGGTACATCAGCGTGGAGAAACACTGACCGCATTGCTAAAATTGTTCAGGAAGCAGGAAAAAACATTGATGTTCTGGAACACTTAGGGACTAATGATCTCGCCAGTCGGTCAGTTGTGGAGAACAAGGAACACCTGACCAGGCTGGGTGACAAACTATCATCCATTTCATCTGGCATCTCCTTCTCTGAGATCCTGCTAGTCTGGGAGAGGGGGACAGATGGATGGAAGGTCAGAGAAGGGGAGATAGGGGAGCTAAACATGTGGCTCAAGGGCTGGTGCCAGGAAAAAGGACACAAAATTGGAGGGAACTGGCAACAGTTTTGGGAGCAAAAGTTCTTTAAATTTGATGGACTGCATCTAACTAAGGAGGGAGACAGTGCATTGGGGCAGAAGTTTGATGTCTTTGCAGAATATTTTAACTAGCAAATGGGGAAAGGAGTGCAGCACCCCATACATCGAATGGGAAGAACACCCTTCCCCCCTCAGCTAGTGGTCAAACAGGAGTTCAGCATGTTTGTAGTTCATTTGCATCACCAGGTAAGGAAAAAGGTTTGTCTCCCCATACGACGCACAGAGGAAAAGCCAGACCTCGCCCAACAACTAACACACCGAAATCTGGCCAATGGAAATTCATGTACACAAATGCTCACAGTCTGGGAAACAAGAGCCCAGACCTGCAGGCAATAATGACAGAGGCTAAACTGGACATAGTAGTCATTAGTGAGACATGGTTTACCAGTAACCACACTTGGGAGACTTCAGTACCTGGCTATGTACTATTCAGAAGAGACCGAGGTGCAAAAAGGGGGGGGGGGGGAGGCCCTTTATGTCAATGAAAATATCAAAGCTACAGAAATTCAGAATACACATAAGGAGCCAGAAGACCTGGGGGTCACCCTGGAAACAGGAAATGGGACAGCCATATGAACTAGGGGTTGAGTACAGGCCTCCAGACCGGGGGAGGACAAAGATATATTACTATTAGAAGATATGCAAAACATGACAGCTAAAGGGGAGGTTCTGATAATAGGAGACTTTAACATGCCAGATACAGATTGATCAATACCAGTAGGAACATCTGTCAGAACTAGACACATGGTGGATTCCCTGCAGGAGGCGGGCCTCAAACAACTGGTACACCAACCCACAAGAGACAGGGCTATCCTAGATCTAGTACTGACTAACAGCGAAAGGATCTCAGATCTCCAGGTAGAAGGTCACCTGGGGGGCCAGTGACCATCACATGATATGGTTCAATTTGGCTACTAGAACTAAATCACTCCATTCCAAGGCAAAAATATGGGACTTCAGAGGAGCAGACTTTGATAAGATGGCCAACAGAGTTAAGCTAGCCCTGGCAAAAATAAATATAGGTGAGGGGGTACAGGCAAAGTGGGCAAGCATTAAGAATGCAATACTTGAAGCAACATCCCACAGTGTTAGAGAGAAAAGGAAGAGCAAAAGAAGAAGGAAACCACTTTGGTTCTCAAAAACAGTAGCAGAAAAGGTCAGAGCCAAAAGGCTGGCCTTCAGGAAATATAAGGGAATGCAGCAGGATGAAGATAGGGAGGCATACCAAACTGCCCTAAGGGAAGCAGGTAAGGCAGTAAGGCAGGCAACGGCCCAAACTGAGGAAACACTAGCACAAACAGTAAGAGAAGGTGACAAGACTTTCTATAGATACATTAGTGAAAGGAGCAAGTCCAGAGGGGGTATTGCTAAGATCAAAGGGGATAAGGGGGCATGTGAGGAGGAGGAGGAGGAAGAGGAGGACCATGTAAAAGCATCTATCCTAAATAGACAGTTTTGCTCAATATGTACTGAAGAGAAGGTAGGACAGGGCCCACAGCTCAGCACCATGGACACGGGGGAGGTAGGTGTGCACTAGTCCCTTCACAAAAGAAAGGTTCCTACAAGAGCTTGATAAGCTCAGGGTGGACAAGGCAATGGGACCTGATGGCATACATACCAGGGTACTAAAGGAGCTAAGGGTGGAAATAGCGGAGCCATTATCAGAACTGTTTAGTGAGTCTCTGAGCACAGAGAGGTCCCAGAAAACTGGAGAAGGCTCATGTGATTCCGGCCCACAAGAGTGGTAGCAGGGAGAAGGCAGGGAACTACAGACCAGTCAGTCTTACCTCAGTAGTGGGCAAGATTATGGAGGCACTCCTTAAGAAAGGATAGTGCAACACCTGGAATCCATAGGAGCACAGGATCCAAGACAGCATGGGTTTACAAAAGGAAGGTTCTGTCAAACTAATCTCGTAGATTTCTTTCACTGGGTAACCAGAGTGGTGAACCAAGGGGGAGCCGTTAATGTCACCTACCTTGACTTCAGCAAAGCTTTCGATACTGTGACACATAGAAGATTGATTAATAAGCTGAGTAGGCTCGGGGTGGGTCAGACGTTGGTCATCTGGGAGGCAACAGAGAGTGGTGGTAAATGGTATACAGTCAGAAGAGATTTTTATTTTGTACTCACAGGGATTGTTTCCGTTTGATGCTAACATTTTATTGCATTATTTTTCTCAGAGTCAAATTGTTGTTGCTGGGTATACCTTCTGCTGCATTATTACAGGCTGTGTCTACAGGTGTGTGCTTACAGATTACTACTGTAATCTTCTGATTCAAATTGTCTTTTGCAAGGTAGACTGGGAGGGAAGTTGCTGGCAGTCACAAGAGAAGAAAGAGACTTGCGCATCATCATCACCGATGATCTGAAATCATTCAAGCAGACTGCTATTACTGCTTTATTTTTCTCTGTAGCAAAGTGTTTCTTACAGGGTATATCTTATGTGAAATTATTACAGGTGGTGCTTTACAGGTTTTACAGTTTTATCTATCATTAGGATAAGCTTTCAGGGCTACTGCATTTGTTGCTGGCTGATTGTTTCTGCTCTTACCTCCTTGTTTCTTTCGTCCATGGTTCTTTTTTGGCAGGGGAAGGGCCCAGCCACCCACCCCCATCTCCAACCACCCCACGCTACACTCCTTTTATAGGGTAGCACAATCGTGAAATTTCCTGTAGCAAAGCAGGAAGGGGCAAGTCACAAGTGGGGTACCTCAGGGATCAGTCCTGGGGCCAGTCCTCTTCAATATCTTCATCAGTGACATTGCAGATGGACTGGAGGGCAAGGTTTGTCCATTTGCAGATGACACCAAGATCTGCAACAGAGTAGATAATCCAGATGGGGTGGGCAGAATGAAAAGAGATCTGGATAAACTAGCAAAATGGTTGTAAGAGTGGCAACTGGGGTTTAACGTAAAGAAGTGCAAGATCGTGTACATAGCGAAGAGAAACCCTGAAGCCACCTATAGGCTGGGAGGGGAGTTTCTGGCAGTCACAAGAGAAGAAAGAGACTTGGGCATCATCATCACCGATGATCTGAAATCATTCAAGCAGACTGCTAAAGCAGTAGGTAAGGCTAGGGGGATGTTGGGGTGTAGTAGTAGGGGTATCACAAGTTGGAAGAGGAGTACAATCCTCTTTACAAGACACTGGTTAGGCTCGACCGAGTACTCATGGCAGTACTGGAGGCCACACCTTCACAAGAATATTAGCCAAATTGAGGCAGTCCAGAGAAGGGCAACCAAAATGGTGCGGGGACTGCATCAGAAAACATATGAGGACAGATTAACGAAGCTCAATATGTACTGTATACCCTGGAGCAAAGGAGGGAGAGAGGTGATATGATGAAAATATTCAAACACCTTATTTATTTATTTAGCTTTTGTTGACCGGGTAAGTGCACTAGACAAATCCTGCCTATTTTCAGGCACGACCCGGGGGAAGGGGATACAGATGAATGCCGACTGACCTTGAACCAGATTAAGCTGTTGGTGGTATTTTTAGTGAATGCCTTAAGGGCATTAACCAGGTGAAAGAGTCTAACATGTTTCAATATAAGAAAAATAGCAGGACAAGAGGACACAGCATGAGATTAGAGGGAGGCAGATTAAGGGGTAATGTGAGGAAGTTCTTTTTCACAGAAAGTGTGGTGGATGCATGGAAAGGCCTACCTCAGGAAGTGGTGGATATGAATACAGTGTAGTGCTTCAAACAGGCATGGGACAGGCATAAGGGAGCAATACAGATGAGTATGAATAGATAGGCCATTGACAGAGCAAAGGCCGATGGTACATTCATAAGGTAGAAAAAGAAATGAGCAGACTGGATGGGCCTTGCAGTCCTTATTTGATATCAACTTCAATGTTTTTATGTTTTGAAACCGTGCAGAAAACAGCACATTTGGGCCTGCAGGGTGGATGTGTGAGCCTGTAAATGCATGTCTCAAACCTGATTTCACTCTCAATGTGCTGTGCAATGTTTTTGGAAATACTTCTGGACTTGTGGGACATGTTTTGAGCCGGCAGCAGTGGGTTTCAGGCATAAATATTGGGTAAACAGGCCCTAAACTGCTACTTAATGTCCGGGTGGTGGTGGGGGGCACCCTGAAACATCATGGCTGAGACCAGATTCCACTTCCAATTTAATGTACCATTTTTCCTGTAACATTTCTGGACATTTACTGCCTGTGCTGCAGTGGCAGAAACAAGATTAGGGCCTAAAGACAATTGTAAATGGCGGCCAAAACAGCATTTTAATGTCTGGTTGCTGGTGGGGCACCATAAAACATCAGTACTGACAGTGCATTTCGGTCTCAATTTGATGTCACATTTTTTTGGGAAGCATTTCATTACCTGAGGGCCCTGTTTCACATGAGCAGAGCCAATATTCACTCTCACATAGCTGTGGAAAATATACTTGTTCATAGTAAAGTGCTTATACCTGACATTTGTGGATAGAGTAGAAAGAGCAAGGAGGAAACGTATAAAGAAAAATGGAGTAAGATAAAAATAGAAAGGTACACAATTTATCGGCATGGTACTACAAGTGCAACAGGGGGACCGGGACGGGGAGGTGGGAGCCGGGGAGTGGGGACATGCATGCATGGTCAGGAGGAGGACAAAGTTACTCATATTCATATATGAAAGGGGATGGGAAATGGAGGCAGCATAAACAACTGGAAAAGATAAAATAAACAAAAGGATTTAGATCAGAAGACAATGACGACAGAAAATATTTTTTTGTTGTTTTTTTGAATTTTTTTGGGGGGGTTCTTTTTTAAGGGAAGGGGTGCAGAACAAGAAGAGTGATAAAAACAAATAAAGGAGAAGAAAAAGAAAACAACACTGGCCCAACACCACAGCCATAGGCCATTCATTGTTGCTGTGCACTGCCACTTGTGCCACCACCACCACCATGGAGCTCAAAAAGGAGGTCCAACACCTTATTCTGGTCTGCCATTATGTTTTGGAGTCCCCCCCTGACCTCCTGGCTAAGCTGGTCAATGTTCTGATGGACACTTTGCACCTCAGTGTGCACAGTCTCCAGGTCTGCCCTGGTGACCACCATCTGACTTGGGGGGTGTTGCAGGATGCGTAGGGCAGGGGTGTTGCCGCCGGGTCCTCCATCGTGCATCACGGGTGGGGGATGCTTCTGGCTGTTCTGGATGCGTTCTGCTGCCAGACCTCCTCCTCCTCCTCCTCCTCCACCCCCTGGTATGGTGTCCCTGAGCCTCAGTGCTGCCTCCTTCTGCTGCTGTCTCTCGTTGTTTTTGAGAGCCACTCTGCAGCATTGTGGTGCTGCAGGTGGCTCCTTTTCCCAGAAGTCCCAAAGTGGGACTCTGGTTTCCCCCTTTTAACATTTTTTCCACAAAGGCTGCAGACAACCACATTTACATCATTAGACTTTGTGGTAAAAAATACCCAAACTGATGATGATCTTTGGTTTGGGGGGGTGCAAGCTGATGTCCTGGGAGGGGCCTTTCCCTCTACATCATCATGCTGGGGCTGGGGGCTGGGAGCCACAGGAGCCACATGATCCTCCTGGGGGGAGGGGCAATGGGCCCCGAGCCTGACTGCTGCTGCTGCTGGGTGACTGTGGCAGGGTCCACATCCTGCTGCTGGGAGGGGGAAGCTGCTCCTGCAGAGACTGCTGTGGATGGGGGATGGAGGGAACCTGCTGGTGCGGGGCCAATGACCAGCACCTGCTGCTGCTGCTGGAGGGCACAGGCCGGGACCAACTGCTCCTGCTGCTGGGGGGGGGGGCATTTATAAATGCATGCCTGTTAAGGCGAATGTGCCCTCTTCCCCTTCTACTCTGTCCAGAGTCAGACCCACTACCACTAGTCCCTTGCATCATTATTTTAAAAAAAAGTGTTTTTAAACTACTAAAAAAAAAAAATGAAAAAAGGGGGGAGTGAAACAAACACACACACACGATAAAGAGAGAACATAGAACACAAGAAAAAGATAAACTTTTGTTAAATAAAGAAATAGATGATGAACAGAAGTTCAAAATCAACACACACACACACACACACCCACACACACAACACAGACTCTCACTCTCTCACTCACAATTCACCAAACTATATATTTCTCTCTCTCTCTCACACACACACACACACACACACACACACACACACACAGAGTCTCTTCTACTGTCTGTCTCGTATCCTACAATCTGCAGGAACAGGATGTAGATTCAGTAGCTTCCTGTCTGAGTACAGGCACACATGTGACCTGTAGTCTGCTTCAGAGAACAAGTCAAGCCTTTCTTCCTAATTCCGCCTTAGTTAAATGCTAAGGCGAAACTTAGTAGTGGAAGCAAAATTTACAGGCGAAACTTCGCTGCTCAATATTGGGTGAAATTTCACACAAACTATACAGGCAAAATTCCGCACAACTATACAGGTGAAATTCCTCCCCAAGGTCATAATTTCACGAAATGTTTCGCAGGGCGAAATTGGTGATTTCGCTGGAATTTTGCCGGCAAAATAAAATTTTGCTGCATCTCTAATTCTGAAAGGCGCTTATCGCAATGTTTGACACAAGTTGAAAGTTGCGTCAACCACCCTGCTGCAAGTTTCCTGTGGTGGACGCACATCCTTTCAGAATCCAGCCCTTTGAGTGTATATGTATACTTCCTTGTGCTACAGAGAAAAGGAAAGGAAATGACTTTCATTTTATAAAATGCCTTTCATGCAAACTGTACCCTAAAGTGCGTTTAAATCTAGAGGAATCATGTGGTCATTTAAGGTGCATAGGGGGGATTCAAACAGTGCAGCAATAGATTACAGAAAGATTAAAGAGATGATATGGGCAGTTACATGAATCAACTTGCTCATGGTCACACAGTAACAAGTGAAGCAGTGGGATTCAAATCAATGTTCCAGCACTGCACTTATGACCATTGCCAAACTGACTCCCAGAGACAAATACAATATGTTTCAACTAACTGACCATCTTGACATGCATATATATTCCTTTAATTCTTTTCACTCTCAGTTCTCTTCTAAAGGCACTCTTGAAACAAAACGAAGTCAAAGAATGTACCCCCTTTGCTTATGTGACCATAGAGAAACTGCAGTCTGTTCGAGGGCAGTAAATGTATATATATGTGTGTGTGTGTGTGTGTGTGTGTGTGTTTATGTGTGCACACATCTGTGCATGTGTATGTCCTGCATGCACCATTTCTAACTGTTGGAAAGCAATTCTACCAAACAACACTGGTTCACAGATTTAACCTTGAGTTATTTATTTATTTATTTGAAATGACTTCAACCAGGATAATGCCATGAGATGTAGCATCTTGTTTTCATGGGAGTTCCAGGGAGGATAGCAGTAGTCAACATAGTCCAGCAGGATTACTTAAATACAGTCTAAAATATACACAGGAAAACAAACAAACAAACAAACAAACCAACAGTGATGTGAGATGTTAACTTGTCAAATTGTGAAAATTAACCTAAAAATGAAATAGCCTCTTTAAATTTCAAAACCACTGAGTGGTTTCGTTCGTGCCTCCTGGACCGAACTCATTCAGTAAAAACTGTTCAACTCCTTGTACCCACCTCTCCCAATCGGCACTGGCATCCCCCAAGGATTGGTGCTTGGTCCTATTCTCTTCTCCATTTTTCTAAATAGCTTTCCCTCGGCATGTACATCTTCATCCATTCATATATATACAGATGATATTTGCTTCTGGCTACTCCCCTGCTGATCTAACGATTAGTCTTCAGTTAGACTTCAACAACATCCAGTGCTGGTTACACTCATATCAGCCCTCCCTAAGTGCAAAAAGAAAATGGTCTTTATGACCTTCGGAATCAGGCTAAAGCTCTCTAGACTCCTAGCCCTCCCCTCCTTCCACACCCTGGATGGGTCTCTCCTTGAAGATGTCCCTTCCTTTAAGTACCTTGGGGTCTGACTTGACTGGCACCTAGATTTCTCTGTTCACGTGGACTCTATCCACAAAAAGCTCCACCCAAAACTAGATGCATTGTATTGGAACTGAGGATATATCCCCTTGTCGGCATGCAGAGCCATCATACAGAGAATGATTCTCCTCATCTTTGACTATGGAGATGCCATCAATGGCAGGGCTTCTAAGTCCACCCTGGCCAGACTGGACCTCCTCTATCGCTCCTTCTGCTGGTTTGCTCTTGACTGCCTGCCTCTGACTCATCACTGCTTCCTCTACATCTCATTATGTCTTCTCTCTCTCAAAGCCAGATGGTTTGCACATGGCTCCTCCCTAGTTGCCAAATACTGGATGAGTTCCCTCCCATCCTACCTCACATTTTTACTTTCCTCTCCTACCCTCTCCTCCTACTCCATTCGTAGCTCTGGCTAGGCATCCTCTACCGGCCAAGCTGCATTCTCCTTCAGATTCCTTAATTCTGGCACCCCCTCCCCCTTCCAATCCACACTGCTACCTCCATCAGCTCCCTCACTTGCCTTCACCGAGACTTCACTACTCCCTCCTGCACCTGCACCTGAGCTGTCCCCTCTTTCTCCTCCACTCTACCTACCCCCCTGCTGTACCTTCCCCCTCCTTTGCCTTCTCCCTCCTCTTCTTCTATTACCTCAACCACTGCCTCCTGTCACCCTCTAGTTAACTCCACCCCTGTAATGGCACCTGAGCTCTTCACCCTACTCCTCTACCCTTCCTGCTCTCCTCTGCCCGTCCTCTTCTTTCTTAACCCCTACCCAATGCCGCCTGACTACTTCCTAATAACTCCAACCCTCCCTGTCCACTCTTCCCTCCCTCCCTCCCTCCCTCCCACTGCTTTGCTTGCAGAGCTTTCAACCTATATAGTTGGCCATATTGGTAGTTATATATACTGTACCTTGGTATGCACACTGTTAATACTGCTATTGCCTTGCTCTGATTTCTGTACATAGCTATTGCTCTCTGTTATGTCCTTGTACAACCTTTAATTATGTATTGTAAATACTATGCATATACCTCCCATTACCCCTCCCCCATGATGCATCTGGAACTGAGCTATTACTCAGCTCAGTATGTCTTTCCTGGTAAAACTTTTGAAATAAATACATTTACTCTGATACAATATTATAATGTATGGTAAAGGGTTGTTATGGATGGAATTTGATGAATTTCTATCCTTGTTATGATATTGTTGTGACGTCAAGAGGTAGCTATACCCTCCTGAATATGTCACAGTGATACCATAACAATGGGGATGGCTCTGCACATGCACGTCTAGTGAACTACTGGCTTAGGATGTAAGGCCGTGGTGAAGAGGGCTGGCACTGAAGGAGAGCGACACAATGGGAAAAAAAAGTAAAGTATGGACAAATTTCACTTAATTGGTGCCCTTACACTATAAAAGACAATGGATGGGCACCAATTAACAACAATGTGGAGTTCCCATCTCGAGGTTGTCATGCCAACTGTGTACCTCTCAAGCTTCACTCTTGAGGTTTACTATGTTGTCTTGACAACCTCTCGATGGGCACACAGTGTTGTTTGTAACTGGTTCCCATACATTGTACTCTATTTTAAATTAGAATTGCTTTTAACCTCAAGTTGTATTTTCTTTTTCTTTTTGCTAAAGAGCTAGCAGACTATAAAATAGCACACAGGAAAATGTTACAACTTTTAAGAAGTAGCCAGTTGTAACTGTTTATTTCTGAAGCATTTTTCTTTTTCCGGTTGCTCATTAGAAAGTTTTCTGTGTGAGAGTATTATGCTGGATGTGTGGAATAGCACTCTGCCTGGCAGCTGACATAGCTTGGTCTATTCCCTCCACTACATCAGCAGTGTGACCGCACTGACTGTGACTTCACAGGTGATTGATCTGGCAGCTGCTGCGTGGTTCTTCCTTAGTAGCTGTGATGATACAGTCAGTGAGATCACAGTGCTGATGTGTAGTAGGGGGAATAGAACTAGATGTGCCAGCAGCTAGGCAGAGTACTGTTCCACAGATCACACCTACTAACAACAGGTAAAAATATCTTCTAATTACCCAAAGGGAAGTGAAAAAGCACCTCTGACATAAAAAGTAATAGTTAATTGCTTTTAAAAACTAATATTAATTTTAGGCAGTACATTAGCTCTTTAGCTTTCTGTTTCTTATTTTCAAATATGCAGTAACATTACTTGCACCTCATACAGAGTATTGGTCAGTACAACAAACAGTGTTTGCACATAGGAAACAATTGATATTCATAAGTATTTCCCCTACAATCTTTTACAATGGAAAGATCGTGACTGTTTAAAAAAAAAAGTCTAATAAATTTTTCCCATATTGCTAGCCTACTCAGCGTCTTAGGAGTGTCCTTGAATAGACAGAATGAACACAGGTAGAAACAAATGCAATTACAAGAATTGCTACTGATCCATTTCAACAAGAGCATAATGAAGATAAATAATGGCTCACTCACTGGCTGCCCACCAGACAAAGAAATGGCAGAAACATTCAATTCACAAGTATAGAGAAAAAACAATAACTTTAAAAGTTTCTCAAAACCTGAAAAGCAGAAACATCACCATGGAATTCAGGACCTTAGTATTCCCACTCAACCCCTTCATGCATAGAGTTACAGTACAAAGAGAATGGTGGAATCACCACATAGAGCCACGTCACCCATGCCTTGGCCCTTTCAAATTTCTCAAAAATAGCCCTTCACAATAAACAGGGGTACAGATGGAACAAGCTACAAACAAAAACTCATCTTCATGTCCAGTAATCAATGAATAAGCCCCTCTAATAAAGCAGAAAGGTCCCAGTCCAAACAAGTCCCGTTCATGGTGTTTGCTCACAGTAACCCATCAGGGTTGTACATCAATCCTCCCCAGAGTTGGCTCCTTCTTCTTCAGTGGAGGCTGTGGCATTTTTGGTGGTGAACTCCACCTCAGTTTGTTCAAGCCATCCACCCATGTCCTTTGGGTCAGTGAATTGTCAAACCTTTCCCCATAAATGATCCTAAATCTTGGTGGGAGAAGAAAGGAGCGTACAGTACCCCAGGGTTCAGTGATACTGCCAGACACCATCAAAAGGTTTTCTCTGGGCTTGGGTTTGAAAGGAAAGATCTAGGAAAATGTTCATATTCAGCTCATTTATCATGAATGAGTATACTGCTCTGGCCACCATTAAATGTATGTCTCTGATTTCAGCCCCAGTTGTTCTAAGCAGCACCATTCTTGGCTGAGTTGGATTAGTGCAGTGGTGGCCAATACATGGATCTAGATCCCCTGGTGAGTCTCAAGAGATTTTTGGTGGATCTTGGGGCAAAGGTTTCATTTTTGAATCACTGAAGATTCTTACAGCTGATGAGTGTAACTATTGTACTTTTTGTTCACTTTATTGTTGATGGATCTTGGAGCTTCTTGAGATCCACCAAAATGGATCTCAGTACAAGGTGTATTGGCCACCATTGGGTTTGTGGGTCTCACTCTTGGTTTCACTCAATAAGATAGCCACAGGGAGGTCCAGTCAAAGATGTCTGGTACAGCGATGGAGCTTTTGAACCAGTCAGTGAGGAAGTTCAGTAAATTGGTACCCTCTGCTCCTTCTGGTACCCTGACCAACCTTAAATTAGTGGAGCAGACTTCATTTTCTGGGGATTCTAATCTCCCTCTGAGATGCCCATTCTTCTGGATAAGCTTGGCCATGGCTGTTTGGGTAGTCATCATCTTTTTTCTCTGGTTCACCAACAGAGTTCACCAGTTTTTTGATGGCTGAATTTTGCTTCTCCAACTTTAAAAGGGTCTTTTCAATTTTAGGGTCTACAACACACATGGACTCATTCATCTGCTGCCAGGGAGGTTCTGCTGTGGGTCCCAGGATGCTGGCTGCCTCATGGCATGAGGTTTCCCCAGTCTTCCATGACTTTGGAGCCCTGGGCTTCAGAGCTCCCTGCTTTTGATTTTCAGGTTTACCCATGGCAAGTTTGGCATCCAGATTCTGCCCAGGATATCAGAAACACAATTATGTCAAGTGACTGATGAAAAAGCATGTTTTGAAATAGTTTTGCTGAACTTTTGCTTCACTGATGTACAGAGCTGCTGAAGAAGGCATTTTACCTGGAGTTTGGCTCTCTAGTGCTCCCAAGCTGTATTTTCTGTAGAAGCTGTTTTAAAAATATTGGTTTATAGCACAGTCTTGTTCTGTCTTCATTGACTTTTTAGTAAACTCATTGAGTGTTTCTGACCATTTCAGAACTGCATCATATGCAATAGTTTGTGTCTTTGTTTAGCTCTTCTGTTGTTACATCAAGGTACCTGTGTTCTACTGTAGAACTCTGTGTCAGAAAGGGGCATGAACTACATAATACATTTCTAAAATGGTGGTTACCACCAACTTGTCAATCAAAAAGTCCCATTGAGTTTTCTGAAAAGCCAGTAAAGGCTGAACAATAATAGAACGAGGTCCAGTATTTAAAACACAGCTTCTATAAGAAAGAAGCATTTGTCAACCCCGAATGTTTGCCTGTATGGTGTGTGTGGCAGGCATGCACAGTGAGATGAATAATTTGTGGTGGATCCTGACTCCTAGTAACTGTAGGTCTGTATTTGTACTATAATATAAAACTGTCATGCTAACCTGCTTGTCCAGATGCAGTGTATGGGCCCTTCAAGCCTTGACACGTACATCAACCCCTTGTGAGGGAAGGCTCCTTGGCCCATGACTAGGTGTTGTGTGTGTGCCAGAACACTGCCCTGTTCTTCCCCAGGTTGGGACAAGTGCTGCACACTGCAGTGCCTTCCCCCAGCACTGGCCCATTCAGCCAGCTCACTAAGCTTGCACCCAAACTTAGGTCACTGGCATGGGAAGGTAATGTGGTCTCCTCTGGGCCAATGGCCATCCCTGCAAGCAACATTACTTACAAATTTTTTTACAACAGTTTTGACCCCCAAATTTCAACATAGTCTTTTTATGCCCCCCCCCCCCGAACATGATAGGTGTCATTTCTAAAATACTGGATGAAATGTCATTTTTTGCACCACAACTGCAAAATCATATTTTGGTCAGGATTAAAAAAAGACAGTTGCTGGTTTCATGAGGTGGTGTGAATAAATAGCAATGTTGAAAATTTGGGGGCAAAATATTGAAAATTACCAAAGTTATGAGTGAGCATTTAAAATGTTTTTTAATATTTTGATACCAAATTTTCAGCATTGTCTTCTTACAAAACTGCCTTATGAACCTGATAGCTGAAAATGTTCAAATCCCAGCTGAAAGGTCATTTGTGCCATGATTTAAAAAACAACACCTGTCACGTTCATGATATTGTGAAAAAATGGCTATGTTGAAAATTTGATGTCAAAATATTGAAAATTGCCAGTTATGAGCGTGCATTGAAACTTTTCAATGTATGTTCATAACTTTGTTGTTTTTTACTAGTTTTACCCCAAATTTTAAACATAACCTTCTTATGACCCCACTTCATGAAACTAGTAGGTGAACATTTTCAAATCCCAGCTGGCCCACTGGTATGGAGGGCTGAGGCACTGTGCACCTTACCTCCTGCCATGCCACTGTTCTGAGCTTGGAAACAAGCTTGTGCCACTGGAGTCAGTACAGAGGAGAGAACTGAGCATCCAGAGGACTGCTTTTCTTTCTTGAGGTGGGGAGGCATGCCGACTTTGCTCCCTGGTTGCCCCCAGGTGAAGGCCTGGTGGTAGTGCCAATATCCAAGTGGCACACTGCAGTTTCATGGCATGTGTGCACCTCCATGAAGACATGTTCACATGCAGTGGTGGCAGGGGACCTAGGAACCAGAAAAGCAGAAAAGACAAACTTGGGCTCCATGAAGTTCTACCCACTCTGACCCATGCTTCTGCTTGGACTGCCAGGATCCCTGCTGGATATGTATGCCCTGGTGGGTGGAGGATGGCCCTCCCTTCCTGGCCCCACCATGGGGAGGGAGAACCCATAGAACCCATGGGGGTCTCTGGATCAAGGTGAGCATGGAGGGAGGCAGGGGTCAGTGAAAGGGGGTGGTGGAGCAGAACAGAGGTAGCTCACCTGAGTTAGCCAGGGAGGAAAAGCAATAAGAAAAAAAAAGTTCAAATCCCACCCAAAAGGTGATTTTGTGGAACAACTGTGAAATCATCTTTCAGACCGGATATGGAGAATTTCATCTACCTTGTTCATAAGGTGGAATCCCAAAAAGGCCATGTTGAAAATTTTGGGAGAACATATTAAAAGATTACCAAGTTATGAGTACAAGTTCAAAACACATTGAAATACATTGACAACAGTTTACCTGATTGCCTCAGTTCCTGATCTGGCATTGAAGAATGAAAATGTGTCTCCAGTACAGAGAGGATTACAGCATTGGACCCCCAGTACTTAAGAAAGGGGTGGTGTGGTGTGGGGTAGTGGGTGCTGAGTGTGGTGGGGGACCAGTGAGGGGAGGATAACCACTGCAGAAGGGTGGCAGTGGCAACAAACATTGATAGGCTATTTTCTTTTTAATAGAGAATTAAAAAAACAAAACTATGAGGGATGGTTTTCCTTATTTCAGGTACCAACCCTGGCGATTGGACACCCTAGTGTCAGTGTCATGTTTAGTGGCACCGGGGGTTGGATCCCTGGTGTTGCACAGTGGAAATGGACAGGATGGGGATGCTAACCGGCACTGGGGATTGGGCACCCCAGTGTCATAAAATTCAGATAGGAACACAGGAAGCAATGGGAGGAGGAAGGGATACTCAGCAGTGGGAGGGAGTTAATACAATAGAAGCTTCCATTCCAGGACAACATGGGGCGATTGACTTTTAAGTACAGATAAAAATAAATAGAATGGGATGGTTTAGGCAGATGAAATATACTAGTTGCTCTGTGAATGGAGTGGTTGGTGCCTTTCAACTACGAGAAGTTTCCACTGTTGAGCCCCCTGGAGTCTAAGATGCATTTTACCCAACAGTGAAACACCTCTGAAAGGCAGTTCTTTGTAACAAAATGCTTGTTGTGCCCACACAAATGCAAACATAAGAAGGACTTACAAGTTCAAAGCAGCTTTACTTTAATAGTTAAAACATTTTCTCTTAAACAAGAATGTTGGTATACAGTGAGAACACAGCAGATCTGATATTCCTGCTCAGCGTATAAGGGGTCCACTCACACACAAATTACTTTCAATCCTCTAATAAAATTCTCTGGACAGAGTCACAATGGCTGCTAATGCGCTAGTAGTAATATACTGTAATGCTGCACGAACAACATTTAGTATTTATTAAACCAGAAAAAACAACTGGGAATCACTTGGCAGGGTAACACTGGACTTTTGAGGAACAGTTGAGGACTTCAGGGAGTCTGGAGACAGAGTTTGGCAATGGCAGGCATGTTCAGGGAAGTGGAGGAGGAGGGACCTGAAAAGGGAAAAACACTGCCCTACCACATATGCCAGATGACTGCTCTTTTGTCCCTTCACATCACCAGAGTCCTTAGGACGTTACTGTGATCCCATAAGTTAACATCCCTGAGGAAGCAGGGGGACGCAAGAGATACTTTTTTTTTAAATGAAAGTCACCTCCAAGGCAGATCTGCCTACAAGGTAGCCCTGCCTCTGAGGTAGTTCTGTTTCTGAAGCAGACATTATGGATAGGGCTACCTCCCAGACAGGGCCTTAACCTCTACAGAAAAAGAGCTGAGGTTCACTGCTGTGTCAACCTGTAGATGTAGTGGAAAGGTCTACAGGCTGATAAACAAGAGACTCTGGGTTCGAGTCCAGATGAGATCACCTCAGTTTCCTTTTGTTAGAATTTCACTTGAATGGTGATCCATGGTGGCGTAGAGTTAGAACAGAAAATATGTAAGAAAAGGGATTTAGATGTGAGAAAGAATAAGTGCAACAGAAAAGTTTTGCATTGGAGGTAGATCTGCCTCCAAGGAAGGTCTACCTTGGAGGTGACTTTCATTTAAAAAAGTGACTCTTGTGCAGGGGGACCCTGGAGAGGATACTCTGGACACTAGGATATGATGGGATGATCTTGGGTGCCTAGAAATCACAAATAGTATTGGAAGGTGAGTCTGCAGACAGCGGGGCTTGAGGGGCTTAAACAGTGGTGTGTAAGGTGGAAGAGGTGAAAAAAACAACCACATATGTCACACGTACAAATATATGCATACAATATTACTGTCATAATACACATAACGGCTTGCATATAAATACTTTCACAGACACTGAAAGAGACAGACAGACAGACACACACACACGCACACACACTTACTTACCAGAATAGATTTGTTTCTTACTTATGGTATATTATTTGCTGCTGACTCTGACTGAAGTCTCACTGCACCTCTGGGGCTAACAGTCAGGTGGCAGGTGGGACAGGCAGCAGCAGGAGAGGGAGTTTATTATGAGGCTAAATCAGATGGCAGCAGCATTCGGAAAGATTATTTCTGCAGCTGGGGCTGGGTTGGGTGGTGGCAGAACCAGGAGTAGGCTGATTCTGTGGTCAAACTGGGCAAAGTGGCTGCAGCAGTGGGGAGGTTTGTTTCTGTGGACAGAGCCAGGTGGTGGAACCTGAGGGAAGGGGATAAGCAGGAGTGGGTTGTTTCTGTGGTTAGGCCAGAATGGTTGGTGGTAGCAGTGGGTGGGATTCTTTCTTTGATTTGGACCAAGTTGGGTGATGGCAGCAGCAGCAGCAGGAGGAGGGGTATGCTGGAGTGGGATAATTCTGTGGTTGGGCCATGTCAGTAGTGGTAGCAGTAGAAGGGGTTCTTTCTGTGGCAGGGGCCAGGTCAGATGGTGGTAGCAGTGGGATGGGGTTATGTGGCTGAGGTCAGAATAGGATGGCTGCTTTGAAGTTCCCACTCAGAGGGGGGCATCAGGGGATGGGGTTCTTTCTCCCTCACCCATCCATACCAGTAATAGTTTTTGCCATCTTTGCATATCACTTCATAGTTTATCTGAGAGGGGATTAACATTTCAAGGGATACGTTTTTCAAATTTGGGGTCATGATCATACCCAAATATTTCAGACTGTCAGTATTAAGATGGAGATGTTGATTTCCTATATTGCCACCAGGGATAATTCTTTTCCTTACATACAGGGAACGGGACTTGACAGGTCCACTGAACCACCAGGGATAATTCCTTTTCTTATGTATTGGGAGTGGGGCTTGACAGGTCCACTGGACCACCAGAGATCATTTTATGTCTTCTGTATGGGAATCAGGGCTTGACAGGTCCACTGGACCACCAGTGATCATTTTATTTCTTCTATACAGGGACTGAGGATTGACAGGTCCACTGAACCACCTGGGATAATTCATGTTCTTACATATAGGGAGTGGGCTTGACAGGTCCACTGGACTACCAGGGATCATTTAATTCTTCTATAAAGCTCATGCCAGAAACAACCAGAAACAACAGCTCAGACACAAAGGGCAACCCTAGGAGACATACGCCAAGTGCAGTCCAGCCCCTAGCCTTACTGTCTGCTGAGCTTCACTGATCTTCACTGATTGGGAGAGAGACCTCCTCTCCTCCAGTCTCTAGTTGTGCTACTAAGTGGCAGACCTTAACAAACTGATTGTGTTTTCAGCAGGAAGGAGAAACAAAGGTTCTGCCCTCCCACCCTACCCTTAATCCTACCCACCCCCGGGGTCCTCTTCCTATATAGGTTCTGCATGTCACCGCCCACTTCCTTCCTGAACTGCCTAGAAAGAAAGAGAAAAAAAAACTTTAGAAAAAAAAAGTTTTCCCTACCTTTCAATTCTGTTCAGCAGAACAGCTCAGACACAAAGGGCAACCCTAGGAGGCATATGTCAAGTGTGGTCCAGCCTCTAGCCTTAATGTCTGCTGAGCTTCACTGATCTTCACCTGAGGGAAGCGCAAGTAGGAGAGTTAAATTCTCCCATGCTCTTGCCTGCAGGTCTGCTGACTGAAGCGTTGCAAGCAGAACTCACAGCAGCATAGCCGCATCCAGGTTCCATCTCGTTGGTGGCTTCTACTCTCTTCGGTGGTTTCTGCTGCAGCTGTTCCCTGGGCACTCCAGCATTTGAGAAGGGCAGGTATTGTCCTGCAGCCAGTGGATTAGTCTCCTCTTCCTCAGAGCAGCAGGGAGATAGGACACATGGACCACAGGAAGGTTTTTTTTTTACTGCAAGTAGCAGTGACTCCATGAACTGTTCCAAGCCAAAGGGTAGAACAACTGAACTAGTAACCAGATTCCTTCTTACCTTTCAGGAGTACAAGCTAGACCTCATCTGTTCAACAGCTATCTGATCGCTTTCTACAGCACATAGGAACAGCCAGATATGCCCACCCACCTCCCCTAATCCCACCCTCCCCAAGTGCTCTTGCTTTATAGGCATGGTGCACCACCCACAACACCTGATAGGGAGGTACAGTAGTAAGGTGCAAAAAACAAAAACAAAAACCTCACTGTTCTGTTTTCGTTTTTGTCCACACTTCCTGCCAAGAAACAGGAATCAGCACTATCTCTCAACTAAAACAAAACCAAAAAAAAACACACAAAAAATGGACCTTGTCAGTTGAGAAAACTGCGGTGCACTTTACAATAGAATCTACAAATGGCAGCCAGGACCCTGCTGTGTGTACTGCACCATAGCAGATCTTACAGCCCAACTACAGGATGTTTCAACTATAATATACGACCTCCAATACAGGGAACTCTAAAGCACACCTCCTCAACCCCCCCACCACCAGTACCAGCATGTCAGCTAGGGGACAGGACTCAAGGCAGGGCCCAGAGACTGGCAGGTGGTAAGGAAAAAGAGGCATCATAGGAGACCCAGGAAGGAAGCCAAAAAACAAGAACATTTCCCGGCTATCCAAACAAAAAATAGGTTTGCTCCACTGCTACCACCCACAGACAAAGTAATACAAGGTAAAGAAATCAAACCACCAACAAAGGCTAACACACCAATTAAAACCAATACAAACTATAATAAAAACAAAAATACTAATACTCAAAATATAATCAACAACAATACCAAAACCAAATGCAATAACAACAAAAATATTAAAACTCAAAATAAGAGCGACACAAATGTAAACATAAGCAAAATTCTCATATCGGGGATTCCATGATCCGAGGAGTGGAACACCACCTAACACAAAATGTTAAAAGTGACATTGTAGTAAAGTGTCTACCAGGAGCCTCTGCAAGTATGGACACTAACCGCATAAAGAAAATTGTGCAGGATTCAGGGGATGTTACACTTATAACAATACACCTTGGTACCAATGACTTGGCAAATCAAAAAGTTCAGGAGGCCAAGAAACACTTCGTGGACTTGGCCAACAAATTTTCTTCCCTTGAATCCAAATTAGCCTTCTCAGAAGTGCTGCCAGTGTGAGAAAAAGGGAAAACACCAAGTGAGTCAGAGAGATTGAAGTAGGTGAATTCAGCTCATGGCTGCATGATTGATGCCAAGGCAAGAGATACCACAACATAGGGAACTGGCACAACTTTGGGAAAGAGCATTTTTTAAATATGGCGGATTGCATCTAAACAGAAAAGGCGTGCAAGCACTCAGACAAAAATTCAATGTCTATACAGGTAGTTTAAATGAAATAAAGGGGAGTATGATGAAGCTCACACCCCTGCCATCGGTGGGCTGGTCATCACTCCCCAAAATGCCAAATGCCTGCATACATCCTCAGAAAACAAATCAGAGCCAACATCCACCAGAACCAGCTACCTCCATAATCTCTTGTCCGGAAAGAGCAAACTGGAGCAGTCCAGGAAGAGGGTACGACCTCGCGCAAAAGAGGATGTACATTCCTGGAAGACAATGGTTACAAATACTAGGAGCCTAACCAACAAACTTCCTGAACTCACAGCCGTCTTGGAAACAGAAAGGCTGGACTTGTTGGCTGTAACAGATGCATGGTTCACGAAAACCAAGGATGGAATAGGGCCATTCCCAGTTACAGTCTGTTCAGGAAAGATAGGCAGGGCAGAAAAAGAGGTGGGGGCACTTAGTCATTTGCATTTGGCAGGAAATAAAAGCCACAGAAGTAAAATGGCAAGCTGAGAATTTTGAGTCACTGTGGTTAACAGTAGACATGGACAAGGGAAAACCTTTCAGAATCAGCGTCGTGTACAGGCCCCCAAATCAAGGAGATAAAGGAGACAAAGACCTAATAGAGGAAATCCACAAAATGTCTGATAAAGGCAAAGTAATACTGGTGGGGGACTTTAACCTACCAGATATTAACTGGAGCACACTAACGGCAGCAACAACAAGATATAGCTTTTGTCACTACAAGGAGCGGGACTGTTCCAACTTGTTAAAACCCAACAAGGGGAGATGCCATTCTCAATCTTGTCCTCACAAACTCGGAAAGTATCAAGGACGTCGAAGTGGGATGCCATATGGGGAACAGTGACCATTGCATGGTAAGCTTTAAGGTAAACATAACACAGGACACCAGCCATTCAATGATAAAGGTGCTAGATTTCAGAAAGGCTGACTTCCAAAAAATGAGGAACAACATAAATAGCCAGTTAATGGAAATAGAGGTTGAGGAGGTGGAGGTCATGTGGGGAAGACTCAAGAGAGCAATAAAGACTGCTACAAATCAATGTGCCAGATGGGTCAGCAAAGCAAAAAGAAAAAGGAATCCTCTATGGTTTTCCAAGGAAGTGGCTACCACAATCAAAGAAAAAAAGAAGGCTTACAGCATATACCAGAAAACTAAAACTGAGAAAGACTGGAAGTTGTACAAGGAAAAAATTAGAGAATCTAACAAACAAATTAGAAAGGGAAAAGCACAGACAGAGGAAAAGATAACAGAAGGGGCAAAGAGAGGAGGCAAATAATTTTTTAGATACATTAGGGAACGTAGGAAGGCAAAAGGGGGGATAGTAAAGATTGCTACTGAAGAAGGGAAATGCACCAAACTTGACCTAGAGAAAGACAAAATCCTCAACAAATACTTCTGCTTGAGTTTATCAAAGAGGACCCAGGGGATGGTTCAGCCCTGAAAAAACACAACACCCCAGGACCAGGGGTAGACACGAGTCCCTTTACAGAAACCAAAGTATGGGAGGTGCTAAATAAACTAAAAGCAGACAAAGCCATGGGATCAGACTAGATGCACCCCAGAATCCTTAAGGAATGGGGGGCAGAATTAGTAGCCCCTCTGGCACTTCTATTCGCGAAATCCTTGAAGAGCGGTGTGGCACCTGAAGACTGGGAAAAAGGCAATAGTGGTTCCACTTCACAAATCAGGGAGTTGTGAAGAAGCTAATAATTACAGACCGGTGAGCCTCAAATCTATAGTAGGGAAACTAATGGAGACACTACTCAAACAGAGGATCATAGCATTCCTCAAAACTAGCAGCCAACAAGACCCTAAACAGCACGGTTTCACAGCAGGTCGGTCACGCCAGACAAATCTGCTTGAGTTTTCTGACTATGCTACAAAAATAGTAGACCACAGTGGGGCAGTAGATGTGATCTACCTAGACTTTAGATAGGCCTTCGACTTGGTTCCATACAGAAGGCTGATAAAGAAGCTTGACCACACAGGGGTTGGTCCATAAGTAGTCAGATGGGTACAAACCTGGTTACAAGGCAGAATCCAGAGGGTACAGATTAATGGAACGCAATCGACGGAAGGCAGGGTGACCAGCGGGGTGCCCCAGGGTTCAGTGCTGGGGCCTCTGTTCTTCAGTGTTTTATAACAGACATCACTGATGGACTGGAAGGGAAGGTGTGTCTGTTCGCAGATGACACCAAAATATGGTAACAGGGTGGACATCTCAGAAGGAGTGAGCAAGATGGAAGCTGATCTCAAGAAACTAGAAGAATGGTCTGGAGTGTGGCAGCTGAGATTTAATACCAAAAAGTGCAAGGTCATGCACATATGAAAGAAAAATCCAAGAAAGGAGTATAACTTAGGAGGTGAAAGACTGGTGGCCTCAAGCCAGGAACGAGATCTGGGCATCATAATCTCAGATGACTTAAAGATTAGTAAGCAGTGTGAGAAGGCAACATTGAAGGCCAACAGAGTGCTGGGCTGCATTGGGAGGGGAATCACAAGCAGGAGGAGAGAGGTGGTACTACCACTGTATAGATTGCTGGTCAGGCTTCACCTGGAATACGGAGTCCAATTCTGGTGGCCTCACCTCAGGAAGGACATTGACCAGGTAGAAACAGTACAGAGAAAGGTAACAAAAATGATTCAGGATCTGCAGTACATGTCCTATGAGGAAAGACTTAGGGAACTGAATATGTACTCCCTGGAGCAGAGAAGAGATTAGAGGGGACATGATTGAAACATTCAGGTACAGTACATAAAAGGCATTAACAAGGTACAGGCACAGTAACTTTTTCACTTCAAGAAGGGCTCTAGGACCAGGGGGACATGACCTCAGGCTGTAAGGAGAGAGGTTCTCTACCAACACCATGACGTTTTTCTTCACAGAAAGAGTGGTGGATGCCTGAAACAGCCGGCCCCAAGAGGTTGTGGGGGTCAACACTGTGGGGGGGATTCAGGAATACATGGGATAGACACAAGGGAGCCCTGACTACAAAGGGCAACTATAGTGTCAAAATAGGTCTAAAACAAATGGGCAGACTAGATGGACCTAGTGGTCTCCTTCTGCCGTCAACTTCTATGTTTCTATGTTTCTACATTTCTATACAGGGATCAGGGCTTGACAGGTCCACTGGACCACCAGGGAAATTTATTTTTCTTATACAGACATATGAAGAATGCCAGTAGACAAGACGTGATGGTCTATCTAGTCTGCTTGAATGTGCAGCTAGCAGTCTGTTACACTGCAGCTGCTCCCCCCTCTCCTACCCGCATAACCAATTTCATGCCCATTCTTGCTGTTACCCCTTCCCCCAGTGCTTCATTGGTGACCTTCTGTCTGACTTTGTCCCATCATCTCTTAAAACTGCCCACCGTCTTCAAGGATACCATCTCCTCAGGCAGTGCGTTTCACCCTGTCACCACTCTCTCTGTGAAATAGTGCCTTCTCATTTCCCTTCTGAATCTACCACCCTCCAACTTTAGATTGTACCCTCTAGTGTTCCTCTCCCTCTCCTTAATCTTAAAATTCTCTCTGTACCATCTTTATATATGCCTTTCATATATTTGAAGGCTTGTATCATGTCCTCTCTATTCCTCCATTTCTCCAGGGAGTACATGTTGAGCTCCCATCAGTCTGTCATCGTAGTGTTTGTTCTCCATACTGAGGATCATCCTGGTTGCTCTGCGTTGAATCCCCTCCAGCAATTTAACATCTTTCTTTAAGTAGGGATGCCAAAACTGCACACAGTACTCCAGGTGCGGCCTCACCACTGACCTGTACAGTGGCAGGATGACCTCCTCTCTCCTGAATGTGATTCCTCTGGCAATACTCCCCAGCATCTTATTAGCCTTAGCTGCCGCTTTTCTGCACCGTACTGAATGGTTCCTTTGCTATGTTATTATCACCCCGACATCTTTTTCCTCCTCTGCAGGGGATAACTGTACCCGGCCCAATCGGTAATGATTCCTAGGGTTTCTTGCTCCCAAGTGCATGGCTTTGCACTTCTTTGCACTGAACCCCAGCTGCCATGTTTCTGACCAGTGCTCGAGTCTAGCCAGAGTTGTATCTATGGGGAGCAGGGCTTGACAGGTACACTGGGCCACCAGGGATACTTTTTGTCTTATGTAAGGGGCGTGGGGCTTGGTGGGGCTGGCCCGGCACATTCCGACAGGTGCAGCCATGCAAATAAGTCCATAATGGACATGCATATGGACCCTTTGTGCCATGCATTCCCAATGAGCTCATTTGCATGTTTGGGCTGATTATCGTCCCTGAGGACATGGCACATCCACGTATGTGCCACGCTTTCCCCTATGGGTGTCCTGCAGCCCTGCACCCTGGATGCGCCGTGCCATACATGGTGGGTGCTTGCTGTGTGGCACACATCCAGGGTCCGTTATTCAAACAGATGGCATGATCACGCCATCTGTTTGAATATGACTCTAGAGTCAACCGGCGCATTGTTTTTGCACAGCGCATGTGTGTGCACACACATCATGCTGTCTCCGAATATGGGGCCCAGAGTAAATAAATCTTTATGATAAACTATGACTATTTGTAATTCATTTCTACTTCTAATCTAATTATGTCACAACATGAATTCAAAATCAGAATTAATGAATTATAACATATCAAGTGCCCCTAAATATAACTACATGTCTTCTTCTCCAAACTCATGAAATTCTTTAAAAGTAACATCAGTGTACACGCTTCTGATTTGAGAAACTGCACATGCAGGAATTATTCTTCTGTTATGTCTTCCTAGGTAACCATGTGTCCATAAGGTAAGCTGCCTATAGGAGGTTAGTCTGAAACATCTGAAATAAGGGAAACCAAAAATATTAAATAAATGTACACATGCTGAGTAAATTGCCAGGCATGAGTAACAATTCATTCAAGGGCTACAGTGTCAAGGGTAGATACCCAAATAGAGGAGACAGAGTGAACACAACATGTACACCATACATAACAGGGGCCCAATCTGCAAAAGGTTTCCCAGTGCAGGTTTCCTATATTCAAAAGTCCAGTTATATGAGGAAACTGGGTTTGTGCCAAACCAAACCATGGAAGGGGATGCATTGCCCATGGAGGGGCAGTGACCTAAATATCGAACCATTCCAATCTGAAGTGTATTTGCTCCACACTTAGGTTTTCTTGTGTGTTTCCATTGTGGGTAGCAAGAACTGCCTGTGGAAACCATGACTAACTGTCCCCCCAACCATTGTGGTTGGTGGAGGAAGTGTGGCGGCCCCCCCACCCATAGTCATTACCATACAGTGGGAAACATGCCCTGGTGCTACTTTCATATGCTGTTAATCTCTAGCTATTATTAACAACCAACCCTTCCAGGATGTCCACTAGTCATGCCCCACCCCACCCAGTACTGGACCAAACTCACCCACACTCACCTCAACAGTAGCTACCACGGTGACGTGGGAGCATGATGCATCCCACACCACCCACCACACACCACATCAGCCAGTCCTCCATATGGACATGTGGTGAGGTTGTCTTATATTTAGAAATCATGACACATTGTCATATAAATAGGAGGTGCATTCCCCACATGTACATATGACACCATGACTGAAAAGGTGTGTGGAACAATGTGCTGGGCGCCATATGCCTCTGTGGCATATTTATGTCTACTGCTCAGGAGAGTGGGTTGGGGGGTGGTCAAGGGCATCTGATGTGGGGGGAAGACACTGGACACCAAGAAGGGGTTTGTTTTAAAACTGAGATGGCAATCGGAAGGCAGATGGCACAACAACCACCAGGGATGGGTTCAATTATGTCAGGGCCTGGTACAGAGAGAAGCTGAGCACCTCTGGCACCAGGGAAGTTTTCTATCATTACATGGCTGTCGATATGACTGGGTGGTTGGTTGGAAAACTAGTACCAGGGATTGCTTCACCTCTTGGACCAAGCAATTGTTGGGGCAGTGTCACACAAACATGACTGAAAGTTTTCAAATACAAGTTTGTTGGTCAGTAGTTGAAGTACTGGCAGGATGGATATGTAGCCTGACAATATGCATGGTAATTTTACTCATTTATTCATTTACCTAATAACGAATACATCATTTGTATGAGTAGCAGACATCACTTTTTGGTGAAATAACTCTAACACACACTTTGTTATATCTGCTTGGGATGGGATGCTGCAATCTAATCCCTCTAACATCACTGCTGGCTAGTATGGCTACCTCAGATGCATCAATATCAATGCAAATATTGTGAAGTGATGGGTTGTCAGTGATGCATTCATAATCCAACAATCTGTGTTGCCCAGCATTCACCTCATGGCAGCAAATGCACTCTCTTTCTGTGTTCATCACTAAACAGTGTGTGCATGAGCACCAATCCAGATTTAGTCACTTACTGTTATTTACTTCAGTCACTCTGTCACCGTTATCATCAGTACTGCTATCACTGCTTAAATTTAGAACTGAATTTATCTCATCCAACTCTGGCTCAAATGCATATCCAGTCACTTGAGAATGGCTGAAATCAGTGGAGTCCTCATCACTACTGTTGTAAGCCAGCACATCTAAAGTGGATATGTCCTCACTGTCAGACATTTCTGCATTCAATTCAATTAAATTCAACTTTATTTTTATAGCACCTTTCAAAACCAAGGCGCTTAACATAAAAACAAAACAAGCAATATAAATAACATTAAAACATAAAAGTTACATTATCGATCACTAGGGAAGGCCAGGTCAAATAAATAAGCTTTAAGCTCAATTTTAAATCTACTGACAGTTGGGCATTCTCTCAAATGATGAGGTGGAGAATTCCACAGGGTCGGCGCTGAAAAAGCAAAGGCACGGGAACCAGATATCTTTAATCGTACCCTGGGAATCTCTAGCAATCCCTCGTCAGTGGAATGGAGAGGATGGAGGGGGCTGTAAGATACCAGGAGTTCTTTATGGTAGCCGGGTCCCTGATTATGTAGGGCTTTGAAGGTTAGCAAGCCAACCTTAAAGGTGATCCGCCACTGAACAGGCAGCCAGTGCAGCCCGCAGAGCACAAGCGTAATATGACTGGTCCTAGATGTCCCAGTCAAAAGTCTGGCCATTGTGTTCTGCACTAGCTGCAAACGGCAGATATCAACCCCTGGAAGCCCTAGGTAGAGGGAATTGCAGTAGTCAAGACAGGTCATAACAAAGTCATGAACCAATGTTGGAAGATCATCCAAGGGAACCAGATGTTTCACCCGGGCAATATTCCTCAGATGATAAAAAGAGGATTTGACGACAGCTGACACCTGAGATTTTAAGGTCAAGCTATCATCAAAAATAATGCCAAGGTGACGCACCTGGTCTGAGGTAGTGAGTGGCACAACACCAAGTAATAAACCTGATGGTTGTCCAACCCCCAAACCCACCCTTGGACAACCTGGGTCCACAACCAACACTTCAGTCTTGTCTGGATTCAGTCTCAACCAGCTGGAACTCATCCAAGATCTAATCTCGGCAAGGCAACTATTTAGCATGGAGACTGCATCATTCTGTCTGGGAAGAAAGGACATATACAGCTGAGTATCATCTGCATAGCAGTGAAAACTCAGACTGTATTGCCTGATGATATCTTCCAATGGCAGCATATACACTGCAAACAACATGGAGGTTAATATAGAGCCCTGTGGCACCCCACAAGGCAGGAAATAAGCGCCAGAGGAATAAATTCCAGTGGTCACTCTCTGAGACCTGCCTGTGAGGTATGAATGGAACCAATTTAGGACTGTACCAGACAGTCCACATAAAAACCGCAGGCACTCCAATAGCATCACAACTGCGACAATCTAGTTGAGAAATAAAATTTAAAAAACTTTACTTTCTAATTGATACCTATTTATTTATTTATTTATTACATTTTGGTGACCGGGTAGGCCCACTGAGCCCTGAAGGTCCCTTTTTCAGGGGCGACCCGGGATAACAATACAAGTTATAAGAATGAACAAGGACATAAGGAACATTTGAGGCATTGTGAGTTACATAATGAGGTGGTTACAGTAAAGAAAAATAGTGGATACAGGCATGGTTACAGGCATGGTAAAAGAAAAGCAGTGGATACAGGCATGGCTTACAGGCATGGTAAAACAAAAGCAGTGGATGCAGGCATGGGTACAGGCATGGTTATCATCATGACATGTAAGCAATTGGTAGTACTTTGCATATAGTTTATTCAGGGGTTACACGTGGCCTCTGGTGAGCAGTCTGTATAAGGCAGGTAGTAGGAAGGTTAAGCTAGGAGACGGGAGTTGGAGAGGAGGGAATAACCTTAGGAGCTTTAAGTGCCATGACAGTGGCATGCGCTTGAGGTCAGCAGATGGGACTTAAGCCTGGTGCGGAAGTTCATGAGTGAGGAGGAGGCCTGGACCTGGGGCGGGAGCTTGTTCCATTGGCAGGCTGCTTGGGAGGAAAAGGATCTTCCGCCAGCGTTTGTCCTTACCCTAGGGACTTCTAATAGGCGTTCTATCTGAGGTCCTTAGGTTCCTTGGGTTGTGTTTGAGGGTTATGGTCCTGGCAATGCTTGGCGGAGCGTGGGGTTTGAGAAGCTTGTAGGCCTGGACAAGCAAGGGGTGTTGGAGGTGGGTGACCAATGTGGGCCAACGAAGATTGGTCAAAGTGTCACAGTGGTGATGTCTCGGGTGGTCTAAGGTTGCAAAATGAGCTATTTTATTATATAGGGTTTGCATCCTGGTAATCTCTTGTTTAGCCATGCCCTGTATAATAGGGACCGCAAAGGTCATGTTGGGTAGAAGGACACTGGTAGCTACGGAGAGCATGGCTTCAGGGATGAGTTTGTCCCTGAGTCAGTACAGGGTGCCAAGTTTCCAATGTACGGTCCTGGTGACCTGGTCCACGTGTTCCTTGTATGTGATATTCTGATCCAACGTGAGGCCTAAGTATTTAAGGGAGGGGACTACGTTAATGGCTTTACCAGAGAGTGAAGTTAAGGAGAGGGATGAGGACCTGTCAAATCCCAGGGATCTTGGCCCAAATAGCATTGCCTTGGTCTTGTCGGCATTTAGTACCATTCTGTTCTTACATAGCCAAGTCTCTAGTGAAGTGAGATCCTTTTGGAGTAGAAGGCCTAGGGTAACCACGTCATGCAGGGGTCGGAAGATGACAGTATCATCAGCATACTGCACAACCGAGCTCTCCCCACAGTGGGTACGCAGGTCATTGGTAACAAGGAAAACAGGAGGGGGCCTAGAATTAAGCCCTGAGGTACACCCTGGTTTAGGGGTAGTGGGTCAGACTTGGTCCCTTTCCATGAGACCCTCTGTGCCCTGCCTGATAAGTAGCTCCCAAACTACTTCAGGGCATGATTGTCTAGGCCTATATTTTGCAGCTTCTGTAGTAGCAAGTTGTGGTCGATGAGGTCGAACGCCTTGGATAAGTCTATAAAGACTGCACCAGTGGGTATCCCTTTGTCCATTGCCCTGAGAACTTCATCCGTGAAGTTAATGAGGGCAGTGTCAGTACCATGGTTTGTTCTAAATCCATCTTGGGAGGGGCAAGGAGCTGATGTGCTTCCAGGTAGTCCCTGAGTTGATTGTAGATGACTCTTTCTTGCACCTTAGCAAGTGAGCAGAGGAGGGAGATGGGCCTGTAGTTGTTGAGTTTTTCCCTGAGCCCCCCTTTGTGAATAGGGACAACATTGGCATGTTTCCATGGGTCAGGGACTGCTCCTTCCCTCAGTGATTGATTGAGGAGCATGGTTATAGCCAGGCTAAGGAGGTAGCTCCTGTCTTGAGTAGCCAAGGGTTGATACCGTCTGGTCCCCCTGACCCTTTCGGTTTCAGGTTCCTTAGGAGGTTTAGTACTTCAGTGCATTTAGCCAGTCTCAGGTGAAATGGGGGTCTTTCCATGTGAGGTGGTTCATCTGATTCCAGTGGCAGCCTTGAGTGGAGGCAAAGAGACTGGATTGACCATGTGCACACATTTACATATCCCCTTGTTCTACCCCACCAGCAATCCCCCAGGCAAGCCAACCTCTGGCCAGACCATCTGCCAGACAGATCTTGCTTCACTAGATGCTTCAGGTATAAAGCCCATCACATTCAGTGATCCACAATGATCTCATGTTTGAATTCCTGCATACTCAATGGCACTTGCTCACTACTGATCTCGACTGTAAATGCCACCACACTCATTGACCCACTACTGTCCTCAGGCTTGAAGTTCACCACATTCAATGGCTCATGTCCACAAAGATAAAGCTGAAGCCAAAAACAAAAACAAGCAAACAAAATTCTACGACAGACACCCTACCACCCTTTTCTCTCAATTCCCTGTCCCATTGATGCCAACCTGTGTTGCAGGTCTGGCCCAGGAATGTATGCCCCAAGGAGTAGGTTGGGTAAAAGGGAAGGGGATCAGAGAGGGCTGCAAACTAAGTCTGGACTGGGGACAGGAAACCTAACACCTGTTGCTCTCCTGATCTGGTGCAACAATGGTACTCACGTCTAAGGAATCTATACAATATATACATTTGACGAGAAAAAGGTAGGAACCTTTGAAGAGCCGTAACTATTAAAATTAAAAGGTCCAGGACACTGATGCAAGGACGTCTCCCAGAACAGCATAAAAAAATGGGATAATTGAAATTATTTTTTCCAGTGGTCATCAAGTTTCATATCGGGAGTCAGAAAGTGGTAATCTGTAATTGTTTTTCTTTTTTCTACAGTCCATGTCTAGATGCACCATTAATTTATATGCTACATTGCAGGGCTACATTTTACCTTTACTAAGGACAAAGGCATAAACGTTTACCACTGAAACCTGGGAAGCTCATTATGATACTACCCAGGTCTAGACTTTTAATGACATATGTTGCATTTTCATGTACCATACTTAGACAAAGCATCTCAAGCCAATTCCCCTTACATTTGAAGTTATACATACTAAATACATACACATTCTTTTTTGCCAGACTAGTAGCACTACTAATTTTGTTCTGGGTAGATAGGGATGATACCACTGGATGCTTTAATACAGACAAAAAGCCAAGTGTAACACAGAATGCAAAAAAAAAAAAGAGTTAATCTGGACTGCAGTCTTGGAACAACTATGTACTGTATTATGGTGGGGCGCAGTGATTGCAGGAGGGTCATAGATAAATGTTTTAAACTGTCATCCACAAGGCAATAAACAGATGTAGTATGGAATTGCCGGTTCATTTGAACTATACAGACATGGAAAAAAAAATGATTGCACATTCTAACATATTAGTAGCGATACATGAATAAGAGAAAAATTGATTGAGAGCTGCTACAGCATTCATGTATCAGTGGAACAGTGATTTAAATTCACCCCCCCTTCTTTTGGTTAGACACAGACCGTAGAACCCCCCCCCCACAAAAAAACCCAATAATGGACAGCCTGGCACAGTTTGAATATCTGGGCCAGTATGTGTAATTACTTAAAACAACTACAGTTGTGAAATGTAGCTCTGTGTTATGTGTAAGAGATATGAAATTAAGTGAGCTAATTTCTTTGTGATGCCAATACTAGTCTAATACATTTTACCATGTTCCTTTACTAGTACTAATACTGTGTATAGTACTGTACTCGTACTAGAAAATAACATTTACAGTATTTTCATATTGAAAGTTATGAATGTTACATTTGTATATAAACATTCAGCTATGTTTTCTGTTCATTGTATTATACTGATAATCTCTTGTGAAAAGTTTTTTTTCTAACATGTGTTGTTTCTTATGTACTGGTTACTGTACTGGTACTGTGCCTGCACAATAACTTTGCAACAGCCTATATCGTCCCATGTGCCATGTTTCTGTTTTATAACTGCATGTATAATTACACCATCCGTTATGTATTTATCTGAACTAGTACTCTGTATATCCCTTTCCCTTTCCCCCAGAACATACCGTGAGACGAGCATTAAGTTGCTCAGTGTATCTTTCCTGGTGAAACAACTCAATAAATAAATAAAAATAAGATCTTAAAAATTAGTATCATACAGTAAACATGTCCTGTTGTTAGTGTAGTGAAAGTTTCATTATGTTTTTCAAAATGCATCATTAACAGTTACTGGTATTATTCTTAAAAGTTTGTAGTTCCATATAATTAATAATATTACACTTACAATATATTGTAAATAGTTTTCTCAATTGTACGTGTTCTTTCTTATGTGCTACTTGTAGGATGTGTTTGAAATGATTTACCTATGCCGTGGTAACACCAAAGTCACTGACATCCCCAAAATCGACAGACATAATGTCGAGTGTCGGTATTGTGCTGTCGGTATGTTCTGCCCCCACACCCTCCGGTATTTATATATCCAAATCCGAGTCACAGTTGTCTCAGGGAAGGGATGAAACACTGGGAGATGCAGTGATGTTTTCAGAGGGGACCATTACAGTGATCTGTCGATTTCTGTCACTGTAATGGTTTTTGCTGTAGATGTTTCATTATTCAGTCAGCATACCATTTGAAGTTGGTATTGTTTTGTAAGGACATTCTGTTATTAGTAGACTGAAAGTTTCATTATGTATTTGAAATGATTGTTAAATGTTAGCATTGTTCTTTTTTAAAATTTACATTCAGACTTTTGTAAAGCCAGATGCTTACCTCATATGCAGTTCAACAAATGTTCCTGCTTTTTATAGCGGCGCCTTTATTAAGGGGTTGAGTGTGGAATTTTCTAAGTGGAATCCTGTAAATACTTTTGCACAGTTTCAGCATGACAGCTGAGATGTACTTTGTCTTTACTGTGGTTCTTTTTTCAAGCACTTCTTTTTTTTGACCACTCCAGAAACATGTTTTAATTTGGACCAATTTCAATTGGCTTTTTCAAAGTTTTTTTATAATTCTTTACTTGTGTTTTGTGTCCTTCTTTATATTATGCTACAGTTTTAACTACATTTTAAATGTAGTTTTTTAGCATTTCTCACAAAACAATATATTGTACTTTTTATTCGCGATAATGGAGATTGACCTGCAGTGTCTCATCCTTCTCTTTCAACTACAGTACAAGCCCAATAATCCAACCCCCGTTCATCCAACCTCCCTTTCTAATGGACGCTCTGGTAGTCCCCCACTCCATAATACAGCTTTACTGCATCAGCTGATTAGCGAGCGATTAACACCAGGGCCCCTACTTTTCTGCGGCACAGTAGGACCAAGTTCTGCGGCAAGACTACCATTTGCCGCAGAACTTCTGCTGTGGTGGTTTGCAATTTCTGAGGAAGTTCTGCGGCACTAACAAACTACTCCATCACAGTGACAGCTTGCCATCCTGACTCCACTATCATGGCAGTGGTTATTGCAATCAGGATGGTGGAAAGCACAGTAACACTAGTTCAAAAAATAACAGAATTATAAAAATAATTTTATGCCTAAAAAAGCAAAACAAATGTCTCTCCCTTAAGGTCCTAGCCTGTTAAATAAATCACATATGCAGAGGGGATCTTATGTGATAAATAAGGTATTTCTATATGCATGTTATCTAGCCCACTAATGAGGTTTCCACTGTCTATCACTTATATATTTGTATGTGCTTTCTACACCACTCGAGGTTCCAACTGTGTATCACTTATATATTTATATGCAATTTGTAACATACATACAAATGTGTGTGTGTATGTGTGTGGTGAGAGAGACAGAGATACTGTGTGTGTGTGTGTGTATATATTTTTTTTTTATTTCCATGAACTTTCATCCTCATTCATACAGGTCCCATTAGAAATGGAATAGAGGCTTTCTTGCAAAACTCATTTTTGATGTCAACCTGCTTTCCCTGACACACTGTGTAACACCATTAGGCCATGACATGTATGTGAACTGATTGTGAGATAGAGCTCTCCAGACCAGCACAATGTGTCCACCATGTGACAGAACACTGCACCATACCTTCCCAGGCTCCGAGCAATGATGTATTCCACCAATCCTTGTGCTGCCCAGCCAGCTCCCAGAGCTAATCTCTGAACCTGAGCTGCCAGCACAGAAACACAGCATGTTACCCTCTGGCCCAACAGCTGACCCTGCACACAACATTTCTCCATAACTTTTAGGTGATTCTATCAACCAATGACAATATGTAATCAATAACCCTGGCAAAAATGCATACAGTGCAATTATTTATTTAACAGGTCTTTTCTTTCAACAGGCCTATACATTATTATATTCCACTTTTCTGGGCATAATTACTTTACTTTTCTTAAAAATGACAGTTAAATTCATTTTACCAGTTATTCATTTCAGATACATAGATACATAGACAGTGTCGGCAGATAAGGGCCTATGGCCCACCTAGTCTGCCCATTTGAGCTTGTAAGTTCAGTTTGTTTTCCTAGAAGTCTATTTCCCCTTACCCCTGACCTCTAGAATTCCTTTATGTCTATCCCATGCATTCTTAAATCCCGTGATTGTTTCAACCCCCACCACTTCCTCTGGCAGGGTGTTCCACTTGTCCACCACCTCGCTCTGTGAAGAAATTCTTTCTCATGTTTCCTCTGAATCGTCCTCCTCCAACTTCATCCCATGCCCTCTAGTCCTGAAACATCTTTTTTCGCTTAAAAATAGTGTTTTCCTGCACCCTGTTCCTCCCTGTAAGATACTGTATGTCTCTATCATATCCCTCTCTCCTCCTCTCCTCCAGGGAGTACATGTTCAGTTCCTTTAACCTGTCTTCATAGGATTTGTGATGCAACCCATGCACCATCTTTGTTGCCCTCCTCTGAACCTTCTCTACCCTGTCTATGTCCTTACGTAGGTATGGTCTCCAGAACTGTACACTGTACTCAGGTGGGGCCTCACTAGTGTCTTGTATAGCTGGAATTATGACCTCCCTTTTCCTGCTGGTGATGCCCTGCCTATACATCCCAGCATCCTATTTGCTTTACCTGATGCCTTGTCACACTGTTTCTACCTTGAGGTCATCAGAGATGACAACCCCAAGATCCCTTTCCTGCTTGGTGCATGCTATATCCTCACCCCCAACTGATATATTGTGCCAGGGTTTTTGTGCCCCATATGCATTATCTTGCACTTCTTTGCATTGAATTTCAACTGCCAAACCCTTGACCATTCTTCAAGTTTCTGCAGGTCCCTTCTCATTCTGTCTACACCCTCTGGTGTGTCTACTCTGTTACAGAGCTTTGTGTCATCAGCGAACAGTGAAATTCTGCCTTCTATATCCTGTGCAATGTCACTGATGAAGATGTTGAATAGGACCGGTCCCAGCACTGATCCCTGTGGTACTCCACTGGTCACTCTTCCCTCTGTGGAGTGACAGCCATTTACCACCACCCTCTGTGTCCTGCCACCCAGCCAGTTACCTACCCACCACACTACTGTCCTGCCCACACCAATATTCCCCAGTTTGTGTAATAGTCTTCTATGTGGCACAGTGTCAGAGGCCTTGCTGAAGTCCAGATAGGCCATGTCCACTGCCTCCTGATCCACCTCCCTAGTCACCCAGTCAAAAATTCAATGAGGTTGGTCTGACATGACCTCCCCTGGTGAAACCATGCTGCCTTGGGTCCTGTAGTCCATTGACAACCAGATGTTCCACCAATCTCTCCTTCAGTAGTGCTTCCATGATCTTCCCACTACCGAGGTGAGGCTGACTGGTCTGTAGTTCCCTGCTTCCTCTTTGTTCCCACTTTTGTATAAGGGGACTACATCTGCTGTCCTCCAGTCTTTGGGTACCTCCTGTTTCCAGTGATTGGCTGAACAGGATAGCCAGAGGTTCAGCCACCACCTCTCTTAGTTCTTTAGGACCCTGGGGTGCACCCCATCTGGACCCATTGCTTTTCAACTCTTATTACTTCCAGTTCCTTCAGGACCCTTTCTCGTGTAAAGGGACTTGTGTCCATTTCTGCACCATTCTCACCCCTTGTACTCCCTTCAGACCCATTACCCCTCTTCCTTAGTAAAGACTGAGCAGAAATACCTGTTCAATATGTCAGCTTTACTGTTGTCATCCTCACGCTGCTCCCATCCTCCCCTTCAGTCTAACTATCCTCCCTTTGTCCTTTCTTTTTTCACTTATGTACCTGTAAAAGGTTTTGTCCCCTTTAACCACTGATTTTGCAATGTGTTCTTCTGTCTGAGCTTTGGCTTCCTTACTGACTTCCCTGCCTCCCTTTGTTTCGCCTGGTACTTCTCCCTATCCCCTTCTGCCTGTGTCTTTTGTATTGCCTGAATGCAGTCTTTTGGCTTTCACTTTCTTTGCTACCTCTTTGGAAAACCATAATGGTCTCCTCTTTCTTTCCTCTTGCTAACCTGCTTAATGCATAATTCTGTTGTTCTTATAATTCCCATTTTAAATACTGCCCACTGTTCCTCAATCCCTGATTCCTGTCCCATCCCCTTAATGCCTCTTTCAAGCATCTCCCCATTTTCCCAAAGTCTGCCCCCTAAAATCCAGGATATGTGTTTTGTGTGGTTTGGTTCTGCTCTTTCTGTGATTTCAAACCACAATGACTGGTGGTCACTGTTACCCAGGTGCTCCCCACTGTTACCCCATCACACTGTCCCTGTTTGTGAGCACAAGGTCCAGTATTGCCTTCTGCCGAGTTGGTTCCATGACCAGTTGCTTGAGGAAGGCACCCTGAAGGGAGTCCAGGATAAATCTGCTCCTAGTTGATGCTGCTGCTGGGATGCTCCAGTCCACATCTGGTATATTGAAGTCTCCAACCAGTACTACCTCACCCTTGTCAGCCATCCTTTGGATGGCTAGCATCAGCTCCCTATCTGTTTCTTCCTCCTGGGCTGGTGGTCTATAGACCACACCTGTGCGGATGGCTGGCCCCATTTTCCTTTCCAGCTTAACCCACAGTATCTCTCCCCCATTTTGTTCCTCCTGGATCTGTGTGGCCCTTATGTCATTTTTCACATACAGTGCCACTCCTCCTCCCTTCCTGCCTGCTCTGTCTCTTCTGAATATGTTGTAGCCAGGTATGGCCATCTCCCAGTCATGGTTATCATTACACCAGGTTTCAGTGATGGCCACAATGTCCAGGTCTGACTGTACCATGACAGCCTCCAGATCTTCCATCTTGTTGCTAAGGCTCCTGGCATTTGCACACATGGCTTTCCATGATTTGACCTCCCTAGACTGCTTCACTGTTCTACTCCAGCCCCTTCCTTGGTTGTCATTTATCCCTGGTTCTCCTTGCTGTCTGCCCTTCTGCTGAATTTTGCCCCTTTTCTGCTTATCCACCTTTTGGACACTAAGCTCCAACTTTTGCACACTGCTTTGCATCGCTATGCCTTAAAGGCACAAATAGGTTTGTACAAAGTGAGGTATGGACTTAACAGGTCTGTGCTATTGACAAGGTTTTGTTTAAGTTGGCCCTAGTGTAATAATGTAAGACTGAAAATTGTATTAGGCTGTAGTGCAGGTTGAGCAAATATCACCATGCCTGATGTGCTGTGCCACCGTCTCTGGCAGTGGAAGCTGTGGTAGATAAGTGACTGTTCATTTCTGTTGCAGATTGCAGCCATTTCATTAGCTAATGTATGATGTTATAGCAATGATAACATCACATTCTGAGCATATGGGGGGTTTAGGATATAAAAAGAGGGGAAAGGAACCAGATTCCATGGCAAAACAGAAATATTAATAAAAAATCAGCAAGAAGAGTGTATTCTGTGGCACCGCAGAAGTTCTGTGGTAGATTGCAAGTTCTGCACAAAATTCTGTGGCCGCAGAATTCTAGGGGCCTTGATTAACACCTTTCTAAACTGAGCTGAGCTAGATTTGCTAGATTGCCTTAAATCAATTACCACCACACAGTACTTAAGTGTAACTGTCTCAGGCTCAGTGATTAGCATATCCCAATTGTGATCTGCACCTCGTATCCTGAGATGGCAACCAAGCATAAACAAGTAGTGCTCAATGTCTCCCAGAAGCTTCGGATAATGGAGCGCCTGGAGAACGGCGAGAGGGCAGCCATTCTTGCTGGAGAGTACAGAGTTGGAAAATCAATGACAAGTGATTTCAAGGCTGCAAAAGAAAAGTTAAGGGACTTTGCGCTCACCATGGAGACAGCAGCTGGAGCTGAGGAGTGAAAGAACATGCACTCTAGATGCTCGGTACTCAGCACCAGGGACCTGCACTTCATGTGCATCCAAACATCCTCCTGTGCCTTGTGGGAACAAATCAAGAAAACATTGTGCTTCTAATTTGGTCTCCCAGATACTAACAGGACTATCTTCAACCTGTTTCATCTGATAGAGGTCAATATTGTCCCCAACTGGATCCCTGCCATGTACAGGGTGAATTGTGTACTATTCATACATATTCTCATTTGTGCTCATATTGACCATTTCAATCATTGGCTTTCTTGTCTCCATTATTCCAAACTGCATATCCATGTTGGTAAGGTCATCAATATTGAGGTCTTCATAAAAAGGTTATTGCTCTTAAGATATCTTAGAGCATTTTTAACATTCTCTACATTCACAACATCCTGCCAGACAACTTTGGACTTTATGGGGGCACCATTAACCAGAATCACCAAGCTGTTTTCACGAGAAATTGCTTCCATATTCTCTTGAAGGGGAAGTGGAAGATACATTTATTTATTCTAGGATTACAAGTACCTTTGAGCCAAGGCTCTTTTACAAAGGTTCCACATCAGAAATAACAAACAACAAGGAAGCAACAGTGAAATAATAGTAAACAATTCATGTATAACAGTGCTATTGAAAGGTGTCAATTATGGGAAGAGCAAGGTGTAGATGAGGAGGAGAAGAAGTGTAGGTAGTTAACAGAGGCAAGTATAGTAAAATGTTGAACACAACTAGGATGCATGTGTTCACAAGGAATGGGTAAGGTCAGGTGCCCGGGGGAGTGGCAGAGAAACAGGGATGAGAGAAGAGGGAGAGGATGAAGATGCAGCCAGAGGCATTTGTCAAAAAATAAATGGGAAGGAGTGATAGAAGATAAAAAGGGGTCAGGGTGGGGGGGAATAAGTGCTATAATGGGGCAAGGAGAGACTAATGAGGTGGTATGAAGACCTGAGATTTGAAGTAGCACCTCAGGAGCTGGGGGGAGATACATAATAGAACCCTTTAGAGATTTCATAAGCTCTTTTTTGTGACATATTTCTTGTCCTTGTATTCAGTTGCAGAATGGTATGGAATAGTTTCATAGTTTGTATGAGAATTCATTCAAACATGTTCAGTGCAGCAATATCTGAAGGTGTTACATCAACCTCCATGTTGTTTGAAACAGACCTAGGAGGCAATTCATTACCTTTTATCTTCCCAAAGCAGTACTTACACATTGTAACCTTTGGGTTCAAATCAAAGTTAGACTTCAGGAGTAGGTACGCTACCAAAGGACCCGACATGAGATTGAATGACTGAAAGTTCTCTTTATCAACCTTCTCAGTGTGTTCTCTGTAAAAGAGTATGTTACATGATACACAAACATAGTCAAATTTCTGTCTCTGACTATTCAAACTTTGCAATATGATTACCAAAGGTTCAAATAATCTCAGTTTTCCTAAGAGAAACAGTGGAACAATCTTCATCTCTATCATCTTCTGAGACTCCATCAGAAGGCTGTGCATCTCGTGTTTCTCTGATGAGAACAGCAGCATCTTTCATATCACCTTCAGACAATAAGTGATCAAGCTGTGTAAACTTTGCAAAAGCATGCCTGACTCAATAGTTTGAGGAAAAATTTACACATTGCTGTGTTGTGCATGGGAATCATGCACATGTGATGGAAAACACTATCACAGACACCACTGTGCAAGCATACCAAAGAATGGTCCATCAACCCAGAATATGGCTGCAATTCACAGTGGTCAGTGTTCTCAAACAATATATATCTTTCTGTCCTTTTAGTTGCAACAAAAAGATTTACAGATTTCTTGATTTCATCAAATGATGTCTGTCATGCATTGCAAGACTCATCATATGGCCATAACAGACACCTGCGTCTGCATTGTTTGTCTGCAAATCAGTTTCCTCTTCTGTATCATCTACAGCATCATCCTGAGCAAGAGGCAAAACACTGCATACTTTCCACCTGCATCAACATACAGTATAACCTCCTTTCTGTGTGGATGATATTCTTCCCAGAAAAAAATGCCTCAGAATGTTCTGAGTGTAGCCACTGCCCATCAAAAATGGAACAGAAGTTAGACAATGTTTTGATTTCCTGTATAGTATAACTGTGCCATGATTTTATTTTTGTGACATTTCATTAATCTGTTATATGTACCTTTAATTGAATTCTCATTAAAAATTTGACTTGTAAAAAAAAGGAGCAGTTTTCTCTGTTCAGATTTGCAACTTCTTGCAATTTCATCTTAACAGAGAAAAAACTTTCTGAAATTGTTCAATCTGATGCATCGTCTCCACAAACGTGCACACGCAGTAACAGTCATGTTGACAAGAGTGTGAACTTTAAGCCATAGCTTCATTAAGGCAAGCTTACTCTTCAGTTTCTTACCAGCATGTCTCATTATGGCAGATATTATCTACTCAATTCTAACTTTAGTAGCTAACATTTGGAAGTACTTAACCTTATTCAGATAGCTACTTACAGCAGATACATGTTTCTCTTTTTTCTTTTGCTTCTTAACAGTTGAGCCCATAGCTCTTTTCTTCTTCTGTTTAGATTTCTACAAAGAGGGAGCAACAGTTCTGTGTCCCTCTGGTAGTGATACATGATTCACTGAAAGTGACACTGAGTACCTATCTGATGACACTTTTCTGGACACAGACAGAAGAGTAGTTCCATGATTCGCTATCTTTGCCACAGTGCACATTGTAGCATTATGCAACACAGAACTAGTACAATACCTATCCCTTCTACTTAGACTCTTGCATCTGTCTTTTGTAGGCATTTCTGCGATTCACAAAGTATTACATCTGCTTAGATGTCTATATGTATATATTTTTTTATTTTACCCAACCCAATACTGAGGCAGTGAACTACACATTATGCAGTACTGTACTGGAAGAACTACATCACATTTGAAAGGGAAGTGACATTCATGCATGGCACAGATAACTATGATTACCACAAGTTCAGAATAACACTGAGATACATTAAATAGAACATGAACAAAAGATAATTTGTTGAGCTTAATAATCCTGCTTTACATTTAATTTTGTGAAAAAAAAAAAGACCTTTGGCCATGTTTTAATATTAACTACAATGGCATTGGCATGAATCACAATCCTGTTTCATGAAAAAGGATCCTTGATTATGTGGTTCCATTCACTACAATGGGCTTGTCATGAATCACAGTCATGTTTTCGTGAGAAAGAATCCTACATAGTGTTTTACCATTCAGTACAATGGCATTGCCACAAATCACAATCCTGATTCATGAAAAAGGATCCTTATTTTTGCTTTGACTACAATGGGATAAGTATGAAACACAATCCTGTTTCACGACAAAGGATTCTTGATCATGTTTCACCGTTCACTACAATGGCATTGCCATGAATCAGAATCTGGAACCACAAAAAAGGATTCTACTTTGAGTTTTCCCATTCAGTACAATGACATTAAATGAACCAGTATTGCGTTTGTGAGCAGGATCCTGTTTCTCGGCACCAACAATGTATTTCAATTGGAATACTGACTCAACCAATTGTGAAAAAGAATTCTATGTCACAAAATGAAACACAAACAAGGATGACGTAACATGAAACAGGATTCTTTTTCATGCCAGTGCCAATACATTCGAATAGGCCAGAGACCAACGGTGACGGTGGCAGCACGATCGGACAAATAAGAGAGATAAGATGTGCAGGATCAACCAGATATAAAGCAAAGCAGGATCATCTAGATATTTTCACTTACGAATGTGAATACAAGGCAGGATCAACCAGATATTTCAAGTTTTATATAAACTGAACACTCCCCTCATTAACGTCCACCATTTGTTTTTTTAAGCCCTCCCAATCCTTTATAGCAGCCAATAAAAGGGCAGAGCACAGTAAGACAGATGTGTGCTGCATAACAACCACAACACACACCACCTAGCAACCAGCCTATAACTACAGATACAAATGAAGAAATATAATTTGTTTTTACAGGTAGGAACAATTTAAAGAATAAAATGTATTTAAACCGCACTTAACAGTATGGGAAAGCATATTTTAAAACAGAGAACCCAGTATAGCACATTTCTAAAAGGAGTTTGCATCAGTTTAAAATAAGCTGGAATCTAAAGAAGAAATGCCACAAATCAGTCAATCACAACACATCTTTACTGGACAGGAACCAGGAAGTCAATCATATTGCTTGATTACTGGAGTGAAGAAAGAACTACTGCTGTAAGTACTACAATTTTACAAGTGATTTATAATCTTACTAGAACAAGTTTTCATTACAAAATATACAGGCCCAGATATTCAAACTGCGCCAGGCTGTGGCGCAAGCTTGGGTGCAGCTCAACTTGGCTGTGCAGGGCTGTGGACTGGGCAATATTCAATGGAGCTGCACCATGGCTCAGCAACTTTGAATATCGCACCCTGGCCACCCCCAGTGTGCATGGTGCAGTGGCACTGTGCCAGCACAAGTGGTCAGAGTGGAGCATGGAGATGCACTAGCGCAAGTTCCATTGTGCTATGCACAGCAACCGCGTTATTCAAAACTTGACATGCAAATGGGGCCATAATGTATGCAAGGTGCAAATGGGGCCATTTGCATGTCATTATGGCCCTATTTGCATGCAGGTGCACCGATTCCCGATGACTTGCACCTGGCGTCCTGCCAGGCAGCAGCCATTGGGGACTGACGCCCCCTGCAGCCGGCAATGTGCTCCACAGCCCGATCGTGGGCATTTGTATGAATAAATATGAAATAAGTCCAATATCCTTGGTGGTCCAGTGGACCGCTGTCTGCCCGATCGTGGGCATCTATATAAAAAAAGAAATATGTCCTATATCCCTGGTGGTCCAGTGGACCGCTGTCTGCCTGATCGTGGACATTTATTATCAAAAGAGTAATTCGTCCACTATCCCTGGTGGTCCAGTGGACCGCTATCTGCCCGATTGTTGCCATTTGTAAAAATAGAATTAAATGTCCACTATCCCTGGTGGTCAAGTGGACTGATGTCTGCCCAATCGCAGGCATCTGTAATTAAAAAAGAAATAAGTCCAATATCCCTGGTGGTCCAGTGGACTGCTGTCTGCCTGATCACGGGCATTTGTATATAACAATACATAAGTCCAATATCCCTGGTGGTCTAGGGTACCCCCCACCCGCCCACTGAGCCCCACCGCCCGCTCCCCCAGTCAGCTGGTGGGTGGCAGCACCACCCACCTGCTGCCCCACCACCAGCCATGACACCATCAGTAGGGCTGTCGATTGGTTCATAGTGAGTCAATGGCATGCAGTCCATATTATATTATTACTCCAGATATGTGAATGATTCATTCACATATCTGGAATGTGTAGTATGGTATGTGGCTGCATGCCCATTGACTTATGCTGTGAACCAGTGGGTGTACAGCCCCACCGATAGTGTCATCGGTGGGGGCAGGTGGTGGTGCTGCCACCTGCCGTTGACCGTGGGGAGCAGGGCAGTGTCCAGTGGCAGGTGGGGAGGGGGTACCCTTTGACCACCAGAAATATTGGACTTATGTATTGTTATATACAAATGCCCATGATTGGACAGACAGTGGTCCACTGGACCACCAGGGATATTGGACGAATTACTGTTTTGATAACAAATGCCCGCGATCTGGCAGATAGTGGTCCACTGGACCACCAGGGATATTGGACGAATTACTCTTTTGATAACAAATGCCCACAATTGGACAGATAGCGATCTACTGGACCACCAGGGATAGTGGACATCTAATTCTATTTTTACAAATGCCCGCGATCGGGCAGATAGCAGTCCACTGGACCAGGGATATTGGATGAATTACTCTTTTTACAACAAATGCCCGCGATCAGGCAGATAGCCTTCCACTGGACCACCAGGAATATTGGATGAAATTATTTTATTTTATTACAAATGCCCATGATCGGGCATGGGGGGGCATTGCCAAGTGCAGCCGGAGCTCGGGTGGCCACCCATAGGTGGCAGCTGCTGTGTTGCACCCTGCAATGCAGCAGCTCACCTGTGGGTGGCCATCAGTTGTTCCTTTTTTTTTGGATCAACTTTGTGCTGGCACAGGTAGAGGTTGCACATGCATGGCTCTGCACATCCCAGGCTGAATGTCGGGCTGCAGGGTATGCATGGCATGCTCTACCTGTGACTGCATACATTACTGATGCACTCCGGCGCATTGGGATTTGTGCCGTGCACTTTTCCCTTTTGTTGCATCATGCACAACCCTTTTGAATATCGGGGCCACAGTTTTTTAAAATGGATTTTACACAGTAACATCTAATGTCACTATTACTGCTTTCCTGTCTGTTAATAGCTCTATAAAATTATGTTTAAAAATAGAAACAGAAGTACACCTTACCACCAAGAATGCCAGCTCAAAAAGGAGGGAGCACAGGTGTGAAGGTGTACAGATACAGTAAGAACACTCCCACCAATAGAATTACAGAATGTTATAATGTTTACGAATAGTAGCTTATAAGGTATCAAGGAATTCCCTCCTGCAAAATATCTGCTAGTTTACAGTACTGGACCAATCAAAAGTTACACATTGTACTGTGGAAAATATTACTTTTCATTGGCATAGACATAGTAGTACCAGCCAATGAAACTTGCTAAAAAAACTGTTGCTACCTGACTCAGCAACTTTCCTCTGTACAGTCAGAAAGAAAAATTCTGTCACTCATTTTTCTCAAGCTGCTGAGAGACACAGATGCATTTTAAAGATAGCTGTCACTTGACCTGTCTACAAAAAGACACAAGATTACAGAAAGCTCCAAGGCAATTGTTTGGATGATCGGCAGTTCACGTATCTGAAGGGCTGCCCAGTTTGCTCGAGCTAATCATTTTGGGAATGATTTGCACCTGCCAAACTGCAAGGTCTATTGGTTTGCTAAGGGTGGCATGAGGTGGGAGCAGCTTATGCCAACCATGTACCAACTTCTAGACACTTACCCTCATCCAGACATACTGCTCATCCATCTCGGAGGTAATGATTTGGATCACAAAAGATGGGTAGATTTGGTAAAAGAAGCTAAATCAGATTTGGCTTCACTGGTGAGAATGTTATCTGCCTGTAAAATTCTGTTCTCAGATATAACAGAGCATATTATCTGGAGAGCTGCTCAACACATGTATCTGATTGACCAATCTCAAAGAAAGGTAAACGTTCACATATTGGGCTTCCTTCATGATCTGGTCATGAACACTATACACTACCCCCAAATTAAGTATTACAAAGATTAGCTGTACCTAAAAGATAGTATGCACTTCTCAGATGCTGACAATTGCCTTTTCCTGGGAGACCTCCAAGATGGGATCCAAACAGTGTTCTGATATGCAGTGTCATACATCATCAGATCAAGCTTACTACCTACAACTAGAGCCAGAGTTCTATGTGTTGTAAGGATTCTAGTTCAGTTTAGGTTCGGCAGGATATAGTTCAAGTTCGGTTCCATTCGATTTGATAAGTAGAAGTTTGGGTTGAGTTCCGTTCAGTTCAAGTATTTTTGTGTATAATTTATCAGTTTGAGTTTGATTTGTAATGAATCCACCCTACTGCCTCTATGTGGGTTCTCCTCATCTCACATGGTCTTTTTTTTTAGGGTTCAAGTTCGGTTCAGATCAGGTGAAAATTGGAAAGTTCGGGTTTGGTTCATGGACAACTGTGGCTCTACCAACAATGGCTCTTCTAAGAGCCACCTCTTCTTATTTGGTCAAAAAATAGATAATATACACCTACATGAACACAAGTCACATGTGTTTTTTTTTGTCACATTATATTAGATATAGCAATGTATGACAAGACTTATCCCCACCCTTGCCCCAGGGGTGCATAGGAAGGGTGGACACAGTCACAGTGGACACCCATCACATTATATGTAAGCAATAATCCATGGGAGACTGTGCATTATACAACTCTAATGCATGCCCTAGAGGTGTAATAATGCACAAGGGCAAAGCTCAAGTGGCCTTACACCCCTGGGATGCATATTAAAATCCCATGATACACATCTTGGAATGCCTTACTAGGTGATAAGCCATGACAGAGTGTGCATTATACAATTTTTATACGTGCCCCAGGGGTGTAGTAAGATGGGAGATTGAAGGCCGAGTGTCCTTACATCCCTGTGAAATGCATTAAAATCCTATTATGCACACCCTGGAGGGGCTTACTGAATGCGCACTTCTGAGCTGCAGTAACACACAAGGCCAAACCCAAATGTCTTTACTCCCTTGGGATGTACATTAAAATCTTATGCTGCAGACACTGAAGGCTCTATCTAATAACACATGTCAGGGTGTGCATCATACAATTTTGATGCATGCCTCAGGAGGGTAGTAATGCATGACACCAAAGGTCAAGTGTACTTACACCCCTTTGAACTGCATTAAAATCCTATGATGCACACTCTGGGGACACTTAGTAAGTAGTAAAGCATAACAGCAGGTGCATCATAGGATTTAAATGCACACCCAATGCATCTACTGAGGAGCAAGAGTCAATCCCAAATGTCCTTACACCCATAGGAAGTCCGTTAAACACCTATGATGCATACCGGGTAGACACCTACAGAGTAACAAACCATAAGAAGGTATGCATTGTAGGACTGTAATGCACACCCCAGGGATGCAGTAGAACATGATGCCACAGGTAAAGTGCCCTCACACCCCCCCCCATGAACTGCATTACAATTAATGATGCACAACCTGGAGCAGCTTACTAACTAATAAGTGATCACACAATGAACACTATAGGATTTTAATTGACACTACTGCAGTATACCAATGCAGTAGCCTGAACATCAGGGGCCCAGTTCCAAAATGGGTTACACATGTTGCAAGGCAACTTACGCCAACCCCAATGGTGCAAGTCACACTTTGTGACATGCGTTATGCCGTGTGCTATTCCAAGATCTGGTCTGTGCCATGGCATAGGAGTCTGCCGTCCAAGGGGCCTTCTACCGGCTGCAGCCCCTACGGCACAGTAGAAGGGGGGTTACACAAGCAACTGCACCCTATTCTGTAAGGGTAGCTGTCCCCCTTATGTGATTCCAAGTCCCACTGCAGCACTGCAGGGTTAGGCCAGCAATTAACTGGTCTAAGGGGCATCCATCCTGGCAAAATGATGGTTGCCCCTTGCAGTGCTGCAACATGCACACAGCCATGCCCCATGGACCCCCATCACAGTGCTGCCCCCCACAAGTCTGGGTGCTACTCAGGTCTGTTTTTAGGGGTGCCCCACTTGTGCATTTGCCACACTGTCTGTCCCCCATGGCCCCCAAGGGATTGTGGACTTGTTTCGGGGGGAGCTTGAGGGGGCTCGGGGGGCTGTTCCTTGTGGTCTGCAGCTTGCAGCACCCATGTCTGTTGTGCCATGCCCGTAGTGCAACCCTGCGGCTGCCGCAAGTCACAGAACATAAGTGTGGGGAACCCTGCCTGTCCTGGAATAGGGCACAGGGTCCCTGGCATAGCAGCACATGTCACAACTTGCATATGCCTGTGAGTTGTGACATGCATCTTGGAATCGGGCCCCAAGTGTCCATACACCCATTTTAAGTGCACTAAATCCAGTGATGCAGATCCTGCACATGGTTGTTACATGTATAAAATGTCTAAGTAGGTGTTTTTTCAGGACAGAAAAATGAGATTTACCATCTAGGCATGGGTTTACAGACATTTAGTTGTCTGACATAAGTACAATTTCAAAACCAAAACTAAAATATGAAGAAATATACAAGATTCCAGTCCACCTCGAGTAAGAGAGAGCATCTCCAGGGGTGTGTATGTTGGGGGGGGATGAACATAACATAGTGCTGATGTTATAATTTACTATCTTAAGCACATCTGAAAACAAGCATTTGTCAATGGCGAATGTTGTCTTGCTGGCACAGGCATTGGTAGTGCAGGAGTTAGAGACACATAATAGGAGTGGCAGTGAAGTACTGAACTGACACCAACCCCACACCCACCCTGCATAGACTGACAGGCATTGGGGTGTGCCTTTGGGTCATCAGCTATAACGCTCTTGCCATTTTACCTCACCCTACCCTGTAGACACTGACAAGTGTCGTGGTGTGCTTTGGGGTCTTTGGGCTTTATACTTACCTCATTCCATAAGGAAATGTGCTGAGGTGGGTGTAGTATAGGAGACTGGGGTGAACTTTGAGGCTGGACAGTCCAAAGCACACCTCGATGCCTGTCACTGGTTGCAGGGTGTGGGTGGGGGTGGAATTATGGGAGCATTATAGCTGATGAACTCAAGTCACACTCCTGATGCCTGTCAGTCTGTACAGGGTGGGGTGTTACAGTTGTAAATCCTAACACCATAGGTGTGTGTTGTATGTTCACTCCAAATTAGCAACATGGGCTTTTTGTGACTCCACCTCATGAAGAGCGGCACTATCAGTTTGTTAGCTGAAAGGTGATTTTGTACAGCGACTGTGCCAGTTGGCGCCACAGGTACGTAAACACATTTTGGGCAGGATGTGAAAAATGACAACTGTATTGTTTATGAGGAGGTGTAAAAAAAATGGCAACGTTGAAAATCTGGAGTGAAAATATGAAAAATTGGTGAAGTCATGAGCATGCATAGAAACTGCACAATGTACGTCCGTAACCCAATTATTTATGGGATTTTTTTAACCACATTTTCAACACAGGCATTTTGGAACCTTCCCTAATAAACAGTGGCACTGTGATTTTGTTAATCTGTCCCAAAAGTTGATTTCCCACAACGACCACGCCATTGTATGCCACAATTGCAAAAACACATTTTGGACAGGATGTGAAAAATGACAGCTATACTGTTTATAAGGAGGTGTGAAAAAATGCCAGTGCTGAAAATCTGGCATGAAAATATTGCAAATTTGCAAAGTCACAAGGGTGCATGGAAACTGTGGAATGCATGCTTGTAACACAGTCATTTTATGGACTTTTGTCACCAAATTTTCAACATAGGCATTTTAGGACCTCTGCTCATGAACAGTGTCACTGTCATTTTGTCAAACTGTCCCAAAAACTGATTTTGCACAGTGACCGTGTTATTCTGTGCCAGACGTGTGAAAACACATTTCAGCCAGGATATGTAAAATGACAGCTGTACTGTTCACAAGGAGGTGTGGGAAAATGGCAATGTTGAAAATCTGGAGTGAAAATATTACAAACTCATGAAGCTACAAGCATGCATGGAAACGGCACAATGCACGCTCGTAAAACAGACATTTTTTTTATTTTTGTCACCAAATTTGCAACATAGGTGTTTTGAGAGACCCCCTCATGATCAGTGGCACTGTCATTTCGCTAATAGGTCCCAAAAGGTGATTCCATGCAAGGACCGCAAAATCACCTTTTGGGGCCAAATAACACCATGACAGTGACTGAATTCATGAGGAGGGGTCCCAATAACCCCATGTTGAAAATTTGGTGTCAAATTTCCCATAAATGGCTGCAATCTGCACCAAAATTAAAAAAAAACAACTATTTATGCCATTATACAGCATACCAGTATTTCTTCAGTTCGTAGTCGGCTTTGAAGAATGCAGATGTGTTCCAGGTCCGCCGAAGTTCATTGCACCGGGCTCCAGAGGTAAGCATGGGGTGAGAGGGGGTACGGGGAGATAGGGTACGCAGATGGTGGATGCGGGTTGAGAGAGGGAGCAGGACAGACTGCGAGGGACCATTTTCTGATTTACAGGTAACAAAAAAAAAAATTGCCGGACAGTTTTTTTTTACAGGGGCATTTGGCACACTGGGGTGGTCTCCCAGCATGCCACCTGAATGTTTTTCTGGGGGGTACTGTAGCCGATGGGGGATTGGGAACATCCATCAGTATATAGCAAAGGGGACAAGAGCCGAGGGATTGGCACCCCCTCGGCACACAACAAATGGGGGGGCAATATTATGCAGATGTGGGCTCCCCCATTGGCACATTAAACTGGGAAGGGGGATTAAAACCAATGGGGATTGGGACCCCATCAGCAAAGAAAGACTGCTGAGAGGAGTGCATGATGCCATGGAGGACTGGGCACCCCCTCAGCAGAGACTTTAAATGGGAGGGAAGGGGCATTATGTCAACAGGGAGTGGGCTCCCCCGTCGGCAAATTATGTGTCGGGGCATGCCGACAGGGGGACTGGGCACCCCTGATGTCGGTGCTCTGTGTGGCGGCAGTCAATGCTGCCATGTTTATTGAACTGTTTCACCAGGAAAGGCATGCCCGCTGCATGATGAACTTGGCTCTCATTGCAGTGGGCCTTTCCTTAGATCTGGTGGCCAGTTCATGTCTTGAGGGTGTCAACGCCTGCAGCTGCCTTATTGGTAAATGAGGGATGCACCTACTGATGCATGACCTGCATTTGCCCACAGTGACTACACCTCCAAATCTGCTATTATTGCAATATGTTGGCTGGCATGCATGCGCGAGCCAGCATAAAAAAGATCATCAACTGCGGGTGTTTACTTCTATCCCATAACTTTTTTCTTTTCACAGAATTCTAAGTAAAAATAGTGTTCATGCACCAGTTTCTTACAGCCTTAGCATGTACTTTCTAAAACCCTGGTGTACTTAAGCAATAAGGCACAACAGGGTGTGGGTTATTGCAGGATCTACCACGGTCATGTGATGTGTTTTGACCAATGAGGTTACAGGATTTTCATACTCCATTGTATAATAGACAATAAATGTACAAATGTTCATGATGAGATGCAAAATAATCATAGATTCTGCGATGGTCAAAGACATACAGACAATCCTTTCTATAACTGTATCTACAGAACTGAGATATATAATAAGTAAGAAGTAACTGCAATAAAATGTACAGTAACAACAAAAGAAAAGTTGCCTTTGTACTGCATACCTCATGAGAAGAGTGACCATCACTACAAGTATATATATATATATAATATTTCTCTTCATTATGTTTCCCAGAAGCCATTTGCTTGCCTGCCGCTTCCCTGCAGAGGCCAGACCTAGAACCAGATCAATGCGCAGAAGTGGAGGAGCACACAAGACATGAAGATGATGATGTCATCTTTGTAAAAAAAATCTGGTAAGTCACACTTACAACCCATCACAAAAAAACTAAATGTTTTCTATTCCTTTAACAGTTGCTACAATAAACACTTCCTCTTCATCTCATGCAGCAGTAGCATCACCAAAGAAACATAACATCCTGATAGTTTGAGCCAAGAAGACCTGCAACATTCCAATATGAGTGTTCAGTTGTCTCCCACCACCTCACAAGATTCATATTCTTCCTACAGCTGTTCACCCCCATTTACAGTGGTGAGACCACACCAGCACCATTGACAGGTGCTGCCTGCAAGGAAACAAACGGGGCAGAAAGTCTTCTTATTTCAGCACCAAGTGCAGGCAAAGCCAGGTGTATTATAATTTATTAATTATGTAAATCACACTCCAAAAGAACAACAGATAAAAGGTCTGGTGTATGTTAATTAGAAATGTCCTAGGGCAGAGCCAGAAACTCTTGCCTATTTGTTTGAACAGGTAAGCAATGTTTGATGAGTTGATCTACTTACTGAACAGATCTGATGAGCTTACCAGTGCTCAATGCGGACTTTGTCTATATGTCTCTTGTGAGATTTACACACAGCTAAACCCTAGTTTCACCAATCAGCTTGCACCATTTTGCTTCCCAGTTGAATAATACATAATGTCATGTCTACACATAATTGACTGATATTACAAAGTTAATTTCTAAAACTAAAAATTGTGATGAGAACTGTGTATAACTGTGGTTCTTTATTTAAGAACAGCAACACCCCTCAGTTCTAACCATTATCAGGAGTGGGCACTGTTTCTTCTTACGACTCAGGACCCAGAGAAAAAAGTACCTCTGTCCTGAAGGTGTCTATCACAAACCACACTGGTATCTTCCTAGGACCTTTTTGTACACAAGACAACATAGTAATGCTCATGACTGACATCAGGTCTCAGTCAATAAGCTTGCACAATTTTTGTTTAACAATTCACAAAGAAAAGTATATAATGCATATTAACGTAAATATCATCATTCATATTTAAGAAATAAGCAATAACTAAGGGTTACGTTAATAGTTTGTTAATCACCGTCTAGGGGTGTAATGTAACAAGAGGCACAGCCGAGTGCCACATGCACCTAGAGGGTTTTAAGTGGCCATTAATATAACCCCTGGGAGTGCCTTATTGCTATTATAATAAAGAAGTTTCTTTAACCAGCATTAAACCTTGTTCACTATATGACTAAACTCCATATGTATGGTAATACAACATTAACATAAGAGTGCTAGAATGCTTACAGCCAAAGAAAAAGCTGTACTTCTGAAATAATTTTTCTAATGTATGAACAATGTCTAAATAATATATATTTATCTTTCTCTTTCAGAAGCCAGGGAGGATGCTAGTGGTGAAGGAGAGCTACCCAGCAACCTATGGGTTCCTTTCAGAATCAAGGAAGAGGAGGAAGAACTACCAATGGTTCCTGTTGGTTCCAAAGCCACAACAATGCAAGGGAAGTCACAGGCTGGTCCTAGCCATCGGCCTGTTGCAGAAGCAGCAGTTTGTGGATCCCAACATAAGTAGATACCCATCCATAACAAACCACAATAAATCATAAAGAAAGCAAATGAAACACTTTAGTTCAATTAAGGAAACTGAACTTCACATGTTATACATACTTGACATCACTATGTAACCAATAAGTATGTAAGCTTCCAGCCAAAGCTACCTCTGGCCGGAAGCTGCAACACTGGACTTAGGATTTGCAAGAAAGTGAGTTGTGCTCACAACAGAGGGAGGTGAACCTTACAATCTACAATTGTCTTTGGTTTGTAGCAGATTCCTTAGGAAAGTTAATATTCTTCAGGTGGAGGATACTTCTAACTGAAAGGTGAACTAAGGAACTTAGAATTATCAGAAAAGGCAGTCTTTCAGTCAACAGAAGGAGGTGGACCTTGCTTTACTTTTGTTACAATTGTTAAGATTTTCAGTGCAGGAAGAGTTTAAACCCACAGGGACTGAATACTGTTTACTGTGTCTGTCGTGGTGCACAGCTGACGTGTTTCGGGGCTGACTGCTTTCACAGCACAAGTCACCAGGTTGTTTTGGGGCTGGGGAGGTTTACCTGTGTCTGACTTGGATGTTTGGATTTTTCTTTGTTTGATTAGCAGGGTATTTTCTCTGTCAAATTGTCGTGTAGGGCATCTTGCTGACAGGAAGGCACTCATCGCAGCGGTAGGTCAGAGCTTTTAGTTGATTGTTTCATTAGGGCACAGTTTAGGCCCAAACCCTTCCCACCCCTCACCCCTGGAAATAGTTCCTTTATACCTGGGGTTCTGACATCATTTCCTCAAGAGGGCAAGGTGCATATCACTGTCATATCCTCTCTAGCACACTGCACTGACAATATAAGCATACACATTATATAATATATATATATTTCTATATAACAAACCAATCACACACACACACACACACATACAAAACAAAACAAACAAAAAAAAACAAGAACGTAGACAGACATGTGGGGAGTAGTGCAATGTAATGGCTGTGGGGCAGCAGTCTTCCGGGAGTCTTTCTGGAGGCTGAGATGCTGCCCTGTTTGCAGACAACTCTGTGCCCTGAGGGAGGAAGTTGCCCATCTTCAGGCCACACTGGACAGTAGTAAGGGAACCTTCCACCAGGCCGCACTGGACAGTAGTAAGGGGACCTCCCCCATTCAGGGAGTACCAGAGCCACTACCACTACCTCAGAGGTTGCGAAGAAAGCACAGCACTTGGACCACAGTGGGCTCAGGGAGGGTAAGGGTGGTGGAACAGAGGCACACCCAGTCAGTTGTCCCACTCCACAATCCATACACCATTCTGGGGGAGCATAGTTCCCCTATGGATGCACCTGCAGAGGAGACTAAGGAGGTTGCAGACAACTGTCACAAGGGAGGCCCTCAGGAAGGAGGCAGAGGACACTACAGGGAAAGAAAGCAGCTCCTGGTGGGTGACTCAATTATTAGGGGGATCAGTGGCAGAGGAATAGCCAGTGCAGTGGCACAGGGGCCCGACACACATAGGGGCCCATAGTAAGAATCAATCATCAATTCAGATTTTATTCGCATTGTCTTTTTTGACAGGTCTGTCTGTGTGACTGACTTACTCAGCTGCTGCAAGACAGTGTGACTTTGTCACTCACACAGTGACAAGCCTGTCAAGCTTGCTGCCACCACCACCCCCAACTGCAGATGGCAGCACTGACCACAGAGAGAGGTGCGGGAGTTAACTGAAGGGACGTGTTGCCATCGTACACTGTGCACGCAACAGCAGCAGCAGTGTCCCTGCCCCCCACAAACAATAATAACAAGTAAAAAAGAAGAGTATGCTGAAAAAAAGAAAGGTGGACCGATCATGGTGGCTGGTGGTAGCCAGTGATGGCGAATCGATGCTGTTAGTGTAATTGTTGCTGTGTAGAGGCTGGGACTGTCTGGGACTAGCCTGGGAGCTGGCTGGAGCTGCTGGAGCCTGGAGGCGAGGTGGAGGTAGGATAATGGATCAAGTGCACTGCTTAGCCTGCCGCAAGTTTAAATCGCTTGTTCTTTTCTTGCCCTGCCCTGGTGCCTCCCTTGCCCTAATACAATTCCTGGCCATAGTGGCTGTTGTGTTTACTGTTTCTAACTTTAGTCTGGTGATGGTCTCTCTGGAGACTGAGTGAGTGAGTCACTGCTAGCTTCAGTAAAATTCTTCTGGCTGCCTGGCTGAGTTGACCCGGTCTGTCCCAACTCCCCTCAGCCGCACTTGTGAGTGACTTGAGATGAGTGACTTGTCTGTACTCCTAACACACAGGCTAGCTGCACTGCTGCAGCATTAGTTGATGAATGGGAATTGGGATTGGGATTGGGACCCTCACCCTTCAGGATTATTTTTAAATTTTTTTATTCATGTTCCACTTCTGCTTCAAGGCTGTGGGGGGAATAAAATCGGAAGGAAGGATTTAGGAAATAGGAATCACTGCACTGTGACTGATATTTGAGGGAGGTGGGTGAAGGGTGCGTAACCATAAGTAAACAGTTAAAAAAAAATCGGGGGGCCCAGCCGGGGAGTTGCGGCACTGGTATGGGGGTGGGGGCCCAAAATTGCAACCTGCACTGGGGCCCATCTTTCTCTTCCTCTGCCACTGAGGGGGATAGAACTGGGGGAGCAGGGAAAACTGAAGTAAGCTGCCTGCCCGGTGCCATGGCTTGGAGGGACAGGAAATGCATCCTTAGGATCATGAGAACAGTTGCACGGGAGTCTGAGCTGGACATCATTGTCCACCTAGGGACAAATGACTTGGCTCATCATGAGATTAGAGCAGTGTAGAAGGACTTTGTAGAGTTGGGGAGGGGTCTAGGACAAGTAGCACACACAGTATCCTTCTCAGAGGTGCTGCCTGTCAGTGGCATGGGTGAGGCGAGGGTACTTTGCACCATGCAGTTTAATGAATAGTTGAAAAAATGGTGTGGAGCACAGGGGTTTGGCTTCATTGGGGACTGGGGTTCCACCTGGAGGGATGCCAGCCTATACTGGCAGAATGGTCTGCATCTGTCCAGGAAGGGAACAAGTCTTTTGGGCAATCGGTTTAAATGCTTCATTGGCAAGCTTTTAAACTAGTCAAGGGGGGAGGCACTGATAAGCAGCAGGAAAATCCCAGCCTCCCCTACAAAACAGGGTACTAAATGAGGAAAAGACCAAGGTAGAAAGGTCAGTAGGGGATGCTGCTACAGAAGGTAAAGCCATCAAAAAATGGAAAGCAATGAGTACCAATGCCCGTAGTCTGGGTAACAAGCTTCCTGAATTAGTGGCCTTGATACAGGAGGAACATCTGGATATCGTGGCAGTCACAGAAACATGGTACACACAGAACCATGACTGGGATGTAAACATACCAGGATACACTATCTACAGGAGGGACAGGGAGGGTAAAAGAGGAGGAGGAGGAGGAGTAGCTCTCTACATAAGGGAAGGAATCAAAGCAACAGAACAAAAGGGTAAACAGGGAGGAGAAGAAGCACTGTGGATCAATTTGGAGACAGGCAATAGCACCACAGTCCGCACAGGGGTTGTATACAGACCCCCCTCTCTGGGGGAGGAAATGGACAAGGAAATGATAAAAAGTATACTTAGAATGGCAGAAAAAAGGGAGCTATTGCTGATGGGTGATCTGAATATGCCAGATGTTAACTGGAGTGCAGTTGCAGCAGCCACTTCTAAGAGTGGGATTAGTCTAGATGCCCTACAGGAGGCATGCCTTAGACAACTAGTATTGGAACCCACTCAAGAGGGAGCAATCTTAGACCTGGTTCTCTCAAATGAAGATGGAGAGAGGACCACAGATGTAGAAGTGGGTAGTCATCTGGGAACTAGTGACCATCGAACAGTATGGTTCACAATAAACACAGCAATAGAGTCAAGCCATACAAAGGCCAAAGTACTGGACTTCAGGAGGGCTGACTTTGCCAAAATGAGTGAGTGCCTAAGGAATGCACTAGCAAATGGGCAGGAAGGAGGGGTGGAAGAACAATGGGGAATAATAAAAACTGCCATCACAGAGGTAACAAACCTTTGTGTGAAACAAATAAACAAAACAAAACGATGTAAGAAACCACTATGGTTCTCAAATGAGGTGGCATTGAAGGTTCAAGAGAAAAAGAAAACATGCAGAAAGTACAAGGAATCACAGAAGGAGCAGGACAGAGAATTGTATCAGTTAAAGCAAAAGGAAGCTGGGAAAGCAGTCAGAACAGCAAAGGCCTGAACTGAGGAAAAGATAACCAGCTCAGTTAAGAAGGGGGATAAAACCTTTTTTAGGTACAACAGGGAGCAAAGGAAGACCAAGGGAGGGACAGTGAGGCTTAATAAAGGGGAAGGGGTGGGCAGAGGGTGAGGGTGAAAAGGCAGAGATACTAAACAAGTATTTTTACTCAGTATTTACAAATGAAGAGGGAGAAGTACCTAAAACAAACAACAGAAACTCTCTGGATACAGAAGTTGATACCAGCCCATTTACAGAAGAAAGGGTTCTGAAAGAACTCTTAAAACTGAAGGTGAACAAACCAATAGGGCCTGATGGGATTCATCCCAGAATTCTAAAAGAACTAAGGGTAGAACCAGCGACACCACTGACTACCGTCTTTAACAAATCATGGGAGGATGGGGTTTTACCTGAGGACTGGAGGAGGGCAGATGTGATTCCGCTTCACAAAAGTGGGAGCAGGGCAGAAGCAGGAAACTACATACCTGTTAGTTTAACTTCAGTGATAGGGAAAATGATGGAATCACTTCTGAAGGAAAGAATTGTCAAGTACCTAGAGGCCAGAGGGGCACACGACCCAAGGCAGCATGGATTCACAGTGGGAAGGTCATGCCAGATGAATCTAATAGATTTCTTTGACTGGGTGACCAAAGTAGTAGATCAGGGAGGGACTGTGGACATGGCCTACCTAGACTTTAGCAAGGCATTTGACGCAGTCCCACACAAAAGATTAATATACAAGTTAGCCAGCCTGGAAGTGGGTCCAAAGATGATAGCTTGGGTAAAGAATTGGCTGGAGAATAGGACACAGAGGAATAGTAGAGTGAGTCCACTCTTAAGAAAGGGGTTACTAGTGGGGTACCACAGGGTTCAGTATTAGGACCGGTCCTCTTCAATGTTTTTATAAGCGACATTGCAGAGGGACTGGAAGGAAAAATATGTCTCTTTGCAGATGACACAAAGAACTGCAACAGAGTTGATGCACAAAGTGGGGTGGAAAGGATGAGAAGGGACTTGACAAGGCTAGAGGAATGGTCAAATGTATGGCAGCTTAGATTCAATGCTAAGAAGTGCAAGGTAATGCACCTGGGAAACAAAAACCCAGGGGAAGAGTACACAATGGGGGGTGAGATACTAACAACAACAAAAATGGAAAGGACCTGGGGTAGTCATATCAGATGACCTAAAGGTGGGCAAGCAATGTGAGAAGGTAGTAAGGAGGGCTGGGGAATCTGGGATGCATAGGGAGAGGCATCACCAGTAGAAAACAAAAAGTTGTTGGCCCTCTGTACAGACAGTTGGTAAGACCACATCTGGAGTACTGTATACAGTTCTGGAGACCCCATCTCTGCAAAGACATAGACAGGGTGGAGGCTGTCCAGAGGCGGGAAACCAAAATGATGCAGGGTCTGTATCAGAAGACATATGAAGAAAGACTAAAGGAACTAAAGATGTATAGCCTTGAGGAAAGGAGGGGTGGGGCATGATAGGTACTTTCAAATACCTCAAAGGAATCAACAAAGTCCAAGAGGGTAGCATCTTTCAGAAAAAGAGATGTGAAAAAACAAGGGGCACAATTTGAAGATAGAGGGGGGATGGCTCAGAGGTAATGTGAGGAAGTATTTCTTCACAGAGAAGGTTGTGGATACATGGAACAGCCTTCCTGAGGAGGTCGTAGAGTCAAAAACAGTGGGGGAATTCAAGAATGCATGGGACAGACATAAGGCAATTCTAGTGGGGGGTAGGAGGAAGTAGGCTGTTGGTTAACTAGGATCTGCAGCTTATCCGTTAGGTAGGGAAATGGGCAGACTAGGTGGGCCAAGCAGTCCTTACCTGCCATCACATTCTATGTTTCTATGTTTCCTCATCTGCATGGAGGACAGTGTACATACTATAATGGTATCCTTATTCACCTATGGCAGAACATGGTCCTACATGCCCTACAGTCCCATCACTCCATAATCGCATCCTGTAGCTGACTATGGGAGGGGTAGGTGGGTCCTAGGGGTTTGCAGGAGGGGATCACATACTGTAATGGTATCCTTATTTGCCTGTGGGAGCACAGGTCCCTCTGGGCCCTGAACTCCCATCCTGTAGTCTGCAGCATCCTTATGTGCTATAGCTCACTTCAGGACAGAGGGAGGTGAGGTTTGCAGCAGGGGATCATATACTGTAGTTGTATCCTTATTTGCCCATGGGAGTGCATGCTCTTGTATCCTTATCTGCCTGTGGGAGTATGCATCCTTCCGGGCCCTGTGCTCCCATCACTCCATAATCATATCCTTATGTACTGTAGCTCACTAAAGGATGGACAGGGGGTGGGATTTGCAGCAGGAGATCATATACTGTAATTGTATCCTTATTTGCCTATGGGACTGCATGCTTTTTGTGATCTCCCTGTGGGAGCACATGGCCCTCTGGGCCCTGCACTCCCATCACTGCATAATCATATCCTTATTTGCATGGAGGACAGAGTACATATTGTAATGGTATCCTTACTTACCTATAGAAGAAAATGATCCCCCAGGCCCAACAGTCCCATCACTCTATAATTGTATCCTATAGCTTACTATGAGAGGGGTGAGGGGTACCTATAGGTGTCCAGGAGGGGATCACATAGTGTAGAGGTATGCTTACTTACCTGTGGGAGCACCAAAGAAACACCTCACATGACAATGTTATCCGATAGAAACACAGCAAAATTTATAACCTGTGTAACTCAGCAATTAATTAATTTATTTTAAAGAGACCAACAAAAGGCATATCAGTAAGGCAAGCCCTTTGCACACTGAACATTTCATGGCAAAATTACAAACCATTTCTTCACAGCAGAGTAACAAAGAAACAACTGTGTACACCTCACATTACAATGTTATCCTATGGGAAACGAAGCAAAAGTTAAACCTGCAGAACTCCAGAGTAAAGTAATATATTTTCATCAAAGCAGCAAAAGGCACATCTGTGGGGCACGCCCTTTGTACCCTGAAAATTTCAGGGCAAAAGCACAAACCATTTGGTAACTGTGCAGTGATAAAGAAACAGCTCTGTTAAAATTCCTTTTTTGCAAATTATGATTATGGATCCTGTTTTGTGATTAATGTTTTGCAGTTTGCTGTAAAATCCTTTTTTGCAATTTGTGAAACAGGATTTCAACATGTTAAAAAAATAAATTTCTAAGTGACTTATCGAAAAATGAACCCCAGAATCAGATTCTATAGGTCCCAATTATGTAAAAATAACTGTTGCTGACTAGTAAAGCCATGTATTTTTTTAGTTATTTAATTTTGTTGCTACCACTAACTGAAAACAGGATGGCGGCAGTACAAAAAATATCTCCCATTTGTGACAAAGGATTACCCATTTGCAAAAAAGGAGTATCCATTTGCAACAAAGAATCCTGTGTCGAAGCTCACATATAACTGGCCCCATAGGAATAATGGGAAACTTTGTCATTAAATAACTTTGGGACGGATTAAGATTTTTTCACCAAATCTTCAAAAGGCACATTTGTGACCCATGATCTTTGTACCCTAAAAATGTCAGATCAAAACTCCACACTATGTTTGCTCAGTGATGTGACAAAGAATTTTACAAAAAATGGTAATTTTCACATTTTGAGACACTCCGTATCTCCACACCCACACATCTGACCAGAACAAAACTTGCCAAATCATGAGAACTTGGGTCCTTGATGATACATGCAAATTTTCGTACAAATCACTTGAATGGTTGCAAAGTAATTAAAGTGCAAAATCTTGAGTTTAGCACAGAAGTCAAGGCTGCACCCTAAGTATAGGGATGCGCCTGCATCCCTATAACTTGTATATATGTGTGTGTGTGTGTGTGTGTGTGTGTGTGTGTGTATATATAGAGATATATATGTGTGTGTGTATATATATATATATATATATATATTTATAAAATGGGGTGGTAAAATCATAGAAATTCCAGTAACATGATTGGACAGAATGCATCACATGACCGTGCATTATTTCCCAACGACCGCACGCCTCCCAGTATGACCGCACGCCTAAACTACTTTCCAGCCCTCAAAACCTTCTCACCAGCAGTGAGATCACTCCACGCCTAATGCAGTTAAGCAGCCACATACACACACACACACACACACACACACACACACACACACACACACACACAAGTGGCACCCACAGCCATAACTAAATATATCACTAGTAATCCCACACTGTACAACCTGATTTACTTGATTGCACCACTCCTTTTTAAATAAACTATCATCTAAAAAGCAAATTCTGCCTGCCATTTTCACACTCTTACTGCAGAGCCACTAACTTTTAGTACTGCACACTGTGTCACCACCCTAAATTCTACAAACAACATAATGCAACCCATTTAACAGAAACCTAACTGTGTATAAAAAAGCAAGACAAACTACAGTTCTCTTACTTCCTACTCTCACTTTCTGTTAAAAAATCTCCCTTTCTACACAGAGTTGCCCGATCGCTCAGCACTTTCACTTTTCCTTCTTGAATATAAGCGTGACGGTAGGCATTCGAGGAGTGATAAGTTATTCTGAGTTGAAGTATTTTTGTGTTTAAAGATAAAAGTGTTTTCTGTTGTGAGTTTCTTTTTTGATCAGATTGATGAGCTGATAGTCGAGTAGCAGTTTAGCGTGTTAGAGCAGTGGCATGACAACTCTCGCCTCTGGCTTGCGCTCACCTTCAAAGCTGCCGACTCACTCGGGCGCCTCCTCGCCTCCATTCTACATAGACTCTGCAGCTTGTATTACTGAAATTAAGAGAAACTAACAGGAGGGAAAGCACTTTCATCTTTTTAAACACAAAAGGACTTACTTTCAATTCAGAATAGCTTGTCACTTCCTGCAATGCGCGCCTGTCACGCTTATACTTCATCACTCGCTCTCGCTTCGGACTACTTTCCTAAAGCTGCCGACTCACTCACTGTGTCCTCGCTCCCTTCTACATAGAGTCTGCAGCTTCTCTCACTTAACTAACAGAACATAACATAAAGAACACACTTTTCATCTTTTTTAAACACAAAATGACTAACTTTGAACTCTGCCACCATATCATTTACCAGCTAGACAGAGGGATTATTATAAACCAACAGAACCTAACAGGAGGGACACACTTTTCATCTTTTTTAAACACAGGACTTACTTTGAACTCTGCCAGCATATCATTTACCAGCTAGACAGAGGGATTATTATAAACCAACAGAACCTAACAGGAGGGACACACTTTTCATCTTTTTTAAACACAGGACTTACTTTGAACTCTGCCAGCATATCATTTACCAGCTAGACAGAGGGATTATTTTTCCACCCACCCCCCCAAAACATGTGTGGCCATTTTATAAGATAGATATACCACTCTAGGGTGTGCGGTCGCGCTCTGATATACGCACGCCTTGGGTGGTTGAATGCACTCGGCCTGCGGCCTCGTGCATCACAACGCACACCAAGGCATGCGATATCAGAGCGCGACCACACCCTAGAGTGGTATATCTATTACTTATATATATATATATGTCTATATCTATATACACCTTCATTGCAGTCTGTTAATGCAACAGTTAGGGTTTCTATTACAGTGAAAAAAGTCTGGAAATTTGGTGTTAGGGTTACCAGCTCTACCACCCCACCCCCACCCTCCCCACACCAACAGGTGTCGGGGTGTGCCTTGGGGTCCTCAGCCCTAACTTTCTCCCAATTCCATGAGTAAACAAGCTGAGATGATACAGTATAGGAAAATGGGGTGTGAGTTAGGCTCGACAACCCCAAGGCACACCCCAATGCCTCTTGGTGTATGGAGGGTGGGGAGTGGGGGGGTCAAGTGGTAGGGTTGGTAACCCTAACACTGAATTTCCAGACTTTTATGGCTGTAATAGAAACCCTAACTGATGCATTAACAGAGTTTTTTTCAATTCATTTCCCTTCTTTTTGAGATAGTATAATAGTATCCTTATTTTACTGTATGTGCATATGTATGTAGCTGTGGAAGCACAGGACCCTGCTCTTCCATGTGTCGAACAACAGTGACCAAATTGTCAGCATAGCCATCTTATTACTCCACCTCATGTAACCTGGTACAGAGAAATTGTGAAATGCAAGGCAAAATGTAATTATGCGCAACTGCAACGCCATTCTGTACCACAGGCACTGAAACACATTTTGGGCAGGATGTGGAAAATGACAGCTGTACTATTCATGAGGTGGTGTGAAAAAATGGCAATGCTGAGAATTTGGAGGCAAAATATTGAAAAGTACCAAAGTTATATAAATTCAATGGACGCATGCAACTTGGGCATTTTTAGGAATTTTTTCATCAGATTTTCAACATGAACTTTTTGGAACTCCTCCTCATGAATAGTGGCACTGTAATTTCATTCTTCAATCCCAAAAGGTGATTTCATACAGTGACCATGCCATTCTGCACTACAGGTGCGAAAAAATATTTCAGACATGATGCGAAAAATGGCAGCTGTACTGTTCATGAGGTGGTGTAAAAATGGCAATGTTGAAAATCTGGAGTGAAAATATTAAAAATTGAAAAAGTTACAAGCACGCGTAGAAATATTTCAATGAATGCTCGTAGCTTGGACGTTTTTCTAAATTTTTACACCAAATTTCCAACATGGGCTTTTTGGTACCCCATCTCATGAACACTGGCACTGTCATTTTGTTACTCAGTCTCAAAAAGTTATTTCTCACAGTGACCACGAAATCACCTTACTGGTCTGATGAAAGAGACGACAGTGACAGTGTTCATGAGGTGGGGTTCCGAAAAGCACATGTTGAAAATTTGGTGTAAAAATTCTGAAAAATGGCCGAGATAGCAACATAAGTTCAAAACACCTTAGACAGCTATTATACAGCACTTACCTTGATTCTTCAGTTTGCGGTTCGGCTTTGAAGAGTGCAGACGTGTCGCTGTCCACAGAAAATTGCAGCCAATGGTCTCCAGTGATAAGTATAGGGCAAGGGTTGTGTGGGGTGGTGGATTGTTGAGTGGAGGGTCGGGATGGGGAGGGGGATGGGAGACGATGAGGTACTGTTTTCTTTTCAGGTTGTTTTAAAAAAAGACTTTGGGGGACTTTTCTTTTTTCACAGGAACAAATAAACAATATTTTGGGACACAGGGGGTGGGCTCCCCAGTGTCCCAGAGTACTGGGTAGTGGAGGACATAACTGGGGACAATGGGAATGGGCTACCCAGTGTCCCACACTGTTGGGGACGGGGGGTAGTGCTGACACAGGATTGGGCGCCGCAATGTTGGCAGAGATATTAAAAGAAATATTTCAGTACACTGGGAGTGGGCTCCCAGTGTACCACACTGGCAGGGGGTGGATGGGATGGATTTTTACTGCCAACATGGGATTTGGCACCCTGATGTTGGCAGAAGCATAGTTTTTAAAATAAACATTTTGGGACACTGGAGTGGGCTACCTAGTGTCCCACAGTGGCAAGTGGGGGGGCATATTTTTACCACCAACATGGGGATTGGGCACCCTGATGTTGGCAGAAACATTTTTCTAAAATAAAACATGCCTCGGCCCCCTTGGAGGCAGTAAAAGGAGAAAAACTTCTTTTATTAGGTAAACATGTGTTTACCAAAATGGGGGCCAAGGAACACGATTCTGACATTATTTGGCCTAAAAAGTGGCCAGGAAAGGTTTTGGATTTTTTTTACTGGGGCCACTGGTTTTGTCCTATTGAGGTAGTGCTGCAAATTTTTCCAATTTTTGCGAAACAATGCTGCAATTTGTGTCAGTTGTCATGCTACAGTGCTGTTACTTGCACAAGAATTGCCACAATTTGCGGCACTTTCACAAACACAGTGCCATAAATTTGTGAAACTTCTGAGGAAAAAATTGTGAAAACATATTTTCAGCCATTATTTGTAAAAGCTAATGTCAAGATCACATTCCACAGGCCCTGAGTAGGTAAACACAAATGTTGATGTTTACCAAGGGGCAGCATTTTTTAAATGACAGTGTTTGTTGCCATTGCTAACTGAAAACAAGATGGCGGCAGCATGAAAGTGCACAGCCCATTTGTGGCAGTCAAAAGTGCTTTCACAGAAGCAAAGGCAAAAACTGTTTTCGAGGCAGACATAAATTTTTTCCCATGGGCTATAATAGGAAAATGTTAACTTTAATAACTTTTGAACAGATTAATATTTTTTCACCAAATCATCAAAAGGCACATCAATGACCCAAACCCCATATACCCTGACAATTTCAGACCAAACCCCCAAACCATTTGGGCTGTAGTCCTGAGCAAAGAATTTGCCAAAAAAGTGGTACTTTTCACATTTCGTGGCACTCTGCAGCTCCGTAACTGCACATCTGACCAGAATGAAGCTTGCCAGATCTAGAGATCTATGTAACCAGACAGCACATGCAAATCAGATGAACAGTTGCAAAGTTATTGAAGTGCAAAATATTGGGCTTAACATAGAAGTGACCATGCAAGCCTAACTATAGTAGCACTATATAGATATATTATGGTAGCACGGTAGTGCTACCATAGTTAGGGTTGAGGAGCTATTTACATGTTAACCCCAAAATTTTGCACCTTAATAACTTTGCAACCGCTTGACGGATTTGCCTGAAATTTGGAGTACATGATCAAGACCCATACGCCTAGGATCTGCCAGGTTTTGTATTGATCGGATGCACGCTGTGGGTTGATGGCGTGATCTGCGTGTGCGTTTACGCTTTTGCGGGAATTCTACGATCCGCCTACTAGTTCGACGGTTTGTGGACCGGCCTGAAATCTTCAGGAACGTGCGGCTGGGTCCCTAATGTGCCTTTGAAGATTTTGTGAAAAAATATTAAACGGTTCAAAAGTTATTCAAAACAATTTCCCATTATAAGTCAATGGGAAAAGTTAACAAAAAGTTCGACAGTGTCGCAAATGCATTTTTACTTTCGCAAATGGCCTTTTTACTGTCGCAAATACACCATTTTGTTTTCAGTTAGTGATCAGAAAAATGCTTGGCATTTAAAATTGGGACCCTCTAGCAACCTAATTCTTTTTGTATTCACCTAGTCGGGCTCTGAGGATGCTAGCCATGTCTTTATTTTGGGGTAAAACACCCCAGAAATATGTTTTCCAAATTTCTGGAAAAAGTACTTTCGCAAAGTAGTGTCGCACTCATGAAAGTGTCTCAAATTTTTGCAAAAGCTTTCACAAATTGCGACAGTACTTTTCTAGGCTGTGGGAAAATGACAGCAATTATTTGGTACCCTGCTGCAAAAGAACGGTTTGGTGCTTTGGCTTGAAATTTGGAGGAACGCAGCCAACATCTCACAGATGTGCCTTTCAGTATTATGTTGCAAAAATATTACATGGTGCCAAAGTTACGGTACTCCAAAGTTGATGCTTTTTCCCATAGGATAACATTACGGCATCGGACGCATTGCAGCAATCCTTTGGTGCCCAGCTGCAATATAATGGCTCAGTCTTTTGGGCTGAAATTTGGAGGGAAGACAGCCAACATCCCATAGATGTGCCTTTCTGTGGTTTGGTGAAAAAATATTACAGGGAGCCAAAGTTATGACATTCCGAACTTCTCTTTTTTTCCCATAGGATAACATTACGGTGTTCGCCGTGCCTTTCAGGGCCCGTATCTCGGAAACGGTGCGAGATACGGACTTTTTGTAGAAAAAGAACTTAGCCCCCTAGAACTAGCCAGGAAAGTCATAAATCATATGACTTTTAAATTTTTTTTCTACGTCGTACGGTTCCTGAGATATAAGCTATTTAGTATTCCAACTCCTCATTTTCTGCTCCGAGACCCATTATTACGCATACATTCTTTGTACTCACTGTCTTTCTCTATGTAGCTTTTGGGAAAACCAGCCTGTGCACTTCCATTACTGTTACCGTTGCGCTTTCGGCTTGTGGTTCCATACCCATTTCACTTACCGTTCACGTCTACACCACCATGTGCGTTATCCTTTGCGTTTTCATTTCCGCTTGCGTTTCTGTTATTTTTTGCCATTTGTGTCTACAGTACTGTTTCTCTTTCTGTTTCACTTTGCGTCACCATGCCCATTGACATTTCCATTTGCGGGCACCATGTTACTATGTGACAAGATATTACGTGGTGGACCATTCCCGTCTACGCCACCGTGAGCGTTACCCCTTTCTGTTCTCATTCACGCTTGCGTTACGATGTGTGCCACTGTTAGCACTTCTGTTTGTGTTGCTGTTCCTGTTACTCTGTCACAAGACATCATGTGGCGGGAGCGCGGGGCCCTTTCCTGCCGCTGCATTACATTCACTATTTCTTGCTATCATTCTCAAAAAAAGGAATTACAGGCAAAAACTCTGTTTAATGCACCAGTTAGTTGTTCCAGGCCTGGCAAAAATGAGGAAGTCCGGTGTTGGGTTGAAAAACCCCAACCTGACCCCAACCAGCATTGGGAGTGCGCATTGGGTGATTTCGGTCCTAACTCTCACCCCATTCTCCTATACTTCGCTGCTTTACACGTGTGATGGGGTGAGAGTTAGGACCGGCGGCCAATGCGCACCCCAATGCTGGTTGGGGGTGGGCTGGGGGTCCAGGAGGTTTTCAACCCCTACCCAAATTTCCTCACTTTGTCACTGTGAACAACCCTAACTGATGCATTAAACTGAGTTTTGCCCTATATATATATATATATATATATATATATATATATATATAAAATGGTTCCTCATTCCTTAATTATGGTAGCACTACATGCAGCCATAATATATATATATATATCATATATATATATATATATATATAATAGGGCACAGTCATGCCCCTATAGTTAGGGTTCAGAAGGCACTTCAATGTTAAAATCAAAATTTTGCACTTTAATAACTTTGCAACCATTCTACGGATTTGCAAAACATTTGGTATGCACTGTCCTGTGGGGAAGGTCTGCTGATGTGGCAAGTTACAGTCCAGTCAGATGTGCAGTCTCTGAGTTATAGAGAGGTGAAAAAAACATGTTTTCGCTCATAGACTTTGCTGGGATTTTTCTTTGAACTTGCCTACAGCTCAGACAGTTTTTTTTTTTTGTCTGAAATTTTCAGGGCCGAAAGGGACTACCCCACAGATGTGCTTTTTGTTAGTCTGGTGAAAAAAGAATAAGCAGCTTTTAAGTCATAGCAATTTAAAAATGTGAAAAAAATTGTTTCTGAGCATGCTCAGTAAGCACTACAATACAGCTGTATGAAATGAAGAAGGAATCCTGCTTCGTATGGCCACCATCTTGTTTTCAGTTTTGCCTGAAAATCTCTAATTTGGAAACCTCCCAAAATTATATTCTGGGGAGGAACCAACACATGTGTCTTGCTTATTGGGACCCCCCCAGGTGCATTCTGCACTTTACTGCTTAGAAAATGCCATTAAAATGTGTATTATTTAACATTTAAATTCTTTGTTCATATCGGCATCATACGAAGTAGGATCTTAGTTTGTATGATGAGATACAAACAAGGATCCTACTTCATGAGTCATACAAAGTAAGAGCTTAGTTTGTATCTTGTCATACAAACTAAGATCCTACTTCGGATGACTCTGATACAAACAAAGAATTTAAATGTGGATATCTCAGTCATTTTCTGGTATTTTCTCACCATAGTTTCAACATGTGCATTTTGGGACCCCACCTCATGAACACTGTGGGGCCTGATTCCAAAATACGTTATGCATGTTGCAAGATGACTTAGCCAAACCCAATGGCACAAGTCGCACTTTGACATCGCGTTACTCTGTTAGCTATTCCAAGACATGGCCCGCTGGGGCCATGCATGTGGGTGGCCTGCACCATGTTTCTCCACCGCCACAGCCCCTCACAGCATGCAGAAGGGGTTACAGCACCTGTGCCCCATTCTGAAAGGGTGGCTGCTGTAACCCACTTATGCCATTCCAGGCCACACTGCACCACTGCGGGGTTAGACCAGCAATTGGCTGGTCTAAGGGGCATCCATCCTGGCAAAATGATGGTTGCCCCCCTCCTCACGGTCTACGACTTCTGGCACCCAGGTCTGTTGCACCATTCCCGTGGTGCAACCCTGTGGCTGATGCAAGTTGCAGGATGTAAGTGCCGGGGGCCCTGCCAGTCCTATAATAGGGCACAGGGTCCCTGGCATAGTGATGCATGTCGCAACTCGCAACCTGCGAGTTACGACATGTGTCTTGGAATCAGACCCTGGGCCTGCCATTTTGTTACTCTGTCCTGAAAGGTGATTTCGCAGTTCCTGTGCAGAATCACCTTTCAGGACTCAGTAATGGAGTGACAGTGCCAGTATTCATAAGGTGGGGTTCCAAAAAGTCCATGTTAAAAATCTGGTGCAAAAATACTAAAAAATGCCCATGTTACGTGCGGCTGTTGACATTTTTCCACGCACCCTCGTAACTTCGGCAATTTTTTGTGTACTTTCACTCCAAATTTTCAACTTTGCCATTTTTTCCCACCGTGTCATGAACAGAACAGCTGTCATTTTTCGCATCCTGCCTGAAACGTGTTTTTGTACCTGTGGCATGCTCACGGCACAAAATCACCTTTCAGGACCGATTAATGAAATGACAGTGCAAGTAATCATGAGGTGGGGTCCGAAAAAGGCCATGTTGAAAATTTTGTGAAACAAATCTTAAAAGTGCCCGAGTTATGTGTGCCCATTGAATTTACTCTACGCACGCGCACAGTTTTGGTGATTTTCAATGTTTTGCCACCAAATTTTCAACATAGCTATTTTTCCACACCACCTAATGAACAGTACAGCTGTCATTTTTCATATCCTGCCTGAAATGTATTTTTGCACCTGTGATGCTGAATGGCATTGCAGTTGCGCTGCTGCACATAATTACGTTTTGCCTTCCATTTCACAATTTATCTGTATCGGGGTAAATGAGGTGGGGTAATAAGATGGCTATACTGACAGTTTGGTCGCTGTTGTTTGCCACACCTGCATACATATGTGCATCTATGGAGGGATTGGAATGTGGGGTCCAAAGAACTCTGCGCTCCCACAGTAAAATAAGGATACTATTATACTGTCTTAAAAAGTAAAAAAAATTCATTGCAAAAAACTCTGTTAATGAATCAGTTAGGGTTGATATTACAGCAAAAAAAGTCAGGAAATTCAGTGTTAGGGATCCCAACCCTACCACCTCACCACATCCCCCACCCTCCATATACCAAACATGAAAACATAGAAACATAGACTCTGACAGCAGATAAGCACGGTTTTGGCCCACTCAGTCTGCCCTTTTCCCTACCTATTGGATAAGCTGCAGATCCTGGTTAACCAACAGCTTACTTCTTCCTAACCCCCACCAGAATTGCTTTATGTCTGTCCCATGCATTCTTGAATTCTCCCACTGTTTTTTTTTTAATTTTGCTATGTCTCCTTCTTGCCCCCTCGGCTCTGGTCTTCATCGGGAGTACATGGAGTCATCCCCCTATGGCACAAACCCTACCTGGCCATCCTCTGTCACCCATGTAACCTCAGTTGTACCCCCTGGGTGGGCACTGCAGTAATGTTGGTAGAGAGGATGCCAGGTGGGAGGCTGTAAATAAGGAGCAAGCTCCGGTGCTCCATCTCCACCAGAGCCAAGAGGCACTTTCTCTGGTTTTTTCCCTGGGGAGTGGCTGGTGCCCTGATGTCAAGGCATAACCGAAGTCTGCCACTCACCCACTCCTTCTCTCTACTCCTCAGTGCCTGCTGTATCTCCAGCCTCTGCCAGAGATCAGCAGAGCACCAAAGAGGGACCCCTGTCCCTCCATGGGAGAGGAGAGCTGTCCTCCAGATGCTCAGTCCTCTCCCTCCCCTGCTGATCCCCAGCAACCTGGGCTCATTCCCGAACCCGGGTCGCCAGTTTGGTGTCCAGTGCCTCAACACTCAGCGCCACCGGGCCAGCTCCCCCACTGTTTTTGACCCCACAACCTCCTCAGGAAGGCCGTTCCATGCGTCCACCACCCTCTTCATGAAAAATATTTCCTCACATTGCCCCTGAGCCATCCCCCCTCTATCTTCAAATTGTGCCCCCTTGCTCTTCCACATCTCTTTTTCTGAAAGATGCTACCCTCTTGGACTTTGTGATTCCCCTGAGATACTTGAAAGTTTCTATCATGTTCCCCCCCCACTCTTTTTCTCGAGGGTATACATATTAAGGTTCTTTTGTCTCTCTTTGTGTGGCTTCTGGTGCAGACTCTGCACCATTTTAGTTGCCCTCCTCTGGACTGCCATCATCCTGCCTATGGTCTTGCAGAGATGGGGTCTCCAGAACTGCATGCAGTACTCCAGATGGGTCTAACCAACAGTCTGTACAGACGGATAACAACTTCCTGTTTTCTACTGGTGAGGCCTCTCCCTATACATCCCAATATCCCCACAGCCCTCCTTACTGCCTTCTCACATTGCTTGCTTACCTTTAGTTCATCTGATATGATTACCACAGGTCCCTTTTCATTTTTGTTGTTGTTAGTACCTCTCCCCATTGTGTACTCTTCCCCTGAGTTTTTGTTTCCCAGGTGCATTACTTTGCACTTCTTTACATTGAATCTAAGCTGCCATACTTTTGACCATTTCTTCAACCTTGCCAAGTCCCTTCTCATCTTTTCCACCCCTCTTGTGTATCAACCCTGCTGCAGATCTTTGTGTTGACTGCAAAGAGGCATACTTTTCCTTTCAGTCCCTCTCTAATGTCACTTATAAAGAATTAAAAAAGTCTGGTCTCAGTACTGAACCTTGCGGTACCCCGCTAGTAACCCCCCTTTCTTCAGAGTGGACTCCATTTATTATTACTGTACCCTCTGTGTCCTGTTGTTCAGCCAATTCTTTACCCAGGCTACCACCCTGGGACCCACTCCAAGGCTGGCTAACTTGTTTATTAATCTTTTGTGTGGGACTGTGTCAAATGCCTTGCTAAAGTCTAGGTAGGCCATGTCCACAGTCCCTCCCTGGTCTACTACTTCGGTCCCCCAGTCCAAGAAATCTATTAGATTCATCTGACATGACCTTCCCCACTGTGAATCCATGCTGCCTTGGGTCCTGTGCCCAGCTGGCCTCTAGGTACTCAAAAATTACTTCTTTCAGAAGTGATTCCATCATTTTCCCTACCACCAAGGTCAACTAATAGGTCTGTAGTTTCCTACCTCTGCTTTGCTCCCACTTTTGTGAAGGGGAATCACATCCACCCTTCTCCAGTCTTCAGGTACCATACCATCCTCCCATGATTTGTTAAAAAGGGTAGTCAGAGGTGTCACTAGTTCTCCCCTTAGTTCTTTTAGAATTGTGGGGTGAATCCCATCAAGTCCCATTGCTTTGTCCACCTTCAGTTTTAGGAGTTCTTTCAGAACCCTTTCTTCTGTGAATGGACTGGTATCAACCCCTCTATCCAGAGTGCTTCTATTGATTGGATTAGATACCTCCCTCTCTTCTTCTTTTGTGAATGCTGAGCAGAAGTATTCATTCAGTATCCCTGCTTTTTCACTGTCACCCTCTGCTCACCCACCTTCCCATTTATTAAGCCTCACTATCCCTCTCTTGGTCTTTCTTCGCTCCCTAATGTACCTATAAAAGGTTTTATCCCCTTTGTAACTGAGTTGGCTATCTTTTCCTTGGTTTGGGCCTTTGCTATTCTGACTGCCTTCCCCGCGGCCTTTTGCTTTAACTGGTACAGTTCTCTGTTCTGCTCCTTCTGTGTTTCCTTATACTTCCTGAATGCTATCTTTTTCTCCCTAACCTTCCCCACCACCTCTTTTGAGAACCATAATGTTTTTTTAATTTATTTGATTTATTTGCTTCACTCAAAGGCTTGTTGCCTCTGTGATGGCAGTTTTGATGTTACCCCATTGTTCCTCCACCCCTCCTTCTTGCCTGTTTGCTAGTGCTTTTCTGAGGCACTCTCCCATTTTGACAAAGTCAGCCCTCCTAAAGTCCAGTACCCTCATGTTTGTATGGCTTAACTCTACGGCTGTGTTTATTGTGAACCACACTGTTTGGTGGTCACTTGTTCCCAGATGGCTACCTACTTCAAAATCTGAGATCCTGTCTTCATCCCCGTTTGAGAGTACCAGGTCTAAGATTGCTCCCTCCCAAGTGGGTTCCAACACTAGCTGTCTAAGGCATGACCCCTGCAGAGCATCAAGAATTACCCTATTCTTGGATGTGGCAGTTAACATATTCAGGTCCCCCATCAACAGTATCTCCCCTTTTTCTGCCATCCTAAGGATGCCTTATATCATTTCCTTGTCCTTTTCCTCCCCCTGAGATGGGGGTCTGTATACAATCTCCTTGTGGATTGTGGTGCCATTTCCCATCTCCAGGGTGCCCCACAGTGCCTCCTCTCCTCCCTGTTTACCCTTTAGTTTCATTGCTTTGATCCTTTCCCTTACGCATAGAGCTACTCCCCCTCCTCTTCTACCCCTCCCTGTCCCTCCTGTAGATTGTGTACCCTGGTATGTTGACATCCCAGTCATGGATCTCTGTGTTTCTGTGACTGTCACAATATCCAGGTGGCCCTCTTCCATCAAGGCCACTAGTTCAGGGAGCTTGTTATCCAGACTATGGGCATTGGTACTCATTGCCCTCCATTTTTTGATGGACTTACCCCTTTTAGCCCACCCCTGTCCTTATTGCCTTTGCCTTTTTCTCCATTTACCCCTGCCCTTCTCCCTATTGACTTCTCTATTTTGGTGTTTACCTCACTAACTACTCTGTTTTGTGGGGGGGCTGGGATTTTCCTGCTCCTTTTCAGTGCCTCCTCCCTTGACTAGTTTAAATGCTTGTCAATGAAGCATTTAAGCCTATCACCTAGGATCCTGGTTCCCCTCCTAGACAGATGCAGATCATAGTGCCAATATAGGCCTGCATCCCTCCAGGTGGACCCCCAGTCCTCAGTGAAGCCAAAACCCTGAGCTCTGCACCAGATTTTCAAACACTGATTGAATCCCATGGTGTGGAGCAACCTAGCCTCATCCATGCCATAGACAGGCAGCACCTCTGAGAAGGTTATCATGCATGCTACTTGTCTAAGGCCCCTTCCCAACTCCATAAACTACCCCTGTACTGCTCTGATCCCATATCCATCCAGGTCATTTTTCCCTAGGTGGACAATGATGTCCAGCTTCCCCGTGCAGCTTCTCTCACAATCCTGAGGATTCGCTCCCTGTCCCTACAAGCCATTGTGCTGGGCAGGCACCATACCTCCCTCTCCCCTCCCTCCCTAGTTCTACCCCCCTAACAATTGAGTCCCCCACCAGGAGTTGTTTCCTTCCCCTGTGGGGTCCCATGCCACCCTCCTGTGGGTCTCCTTTGTGGATGTTCCCAGCATCCTCCTTGGTCTCTACTGTGGTTGCCTCCATAGAGGAACCACGCTCTGCCAGAATGGTGTATGAATTGTGGAGAGGTACAACTGGAGGGATGTGCCTCTGTTCCACCACTGTCACTCTCAATGAGCCCACCATGGTTCAACTGCTCCTCTTTCTTGGCAACCTATGAGGCAGCAGCGGTGGTCCTGGTGGTCCCTGGGTGGGAGAGGAGGTCCCCTGAATCCTGGCCAACTCAGCCTGGAGACAAGCAATCTCCTCCCTCAGCCCAGAGAGGTACCTGCAGATGGGACAACACTGCATTCTCCAGAATGTCTCCCAGAAGACTGCCGCTCCACAGCCACTGCACTGCACCACTCGCATCATGTCTTGTTTGTGGCCCCTCAACTGTTGTTTTGTATACTTACTCTTCCTCTCTCTGTTTACTTTTTTTTGTTTGTTTTTTCTCTCTGCTTTCCTACTGCCTCTGTGCTCTTACAGCTCCTGACCTTCCTGTTCTGGGACAAGAAGTTCCTGTATTCCTCAGTAGTCTGCTTCTTACTTGTTCAGAGACAGACCTCCAGCAGCTAGGGTTTGAGGAAGAGCTATTCTTTTCCTTCCAGGATGGTGAGTCTTTTGTGCTGCTGTGATCACTCACTTCCTGCTCCCAAACAGGAAGTTCCTGTTGTCAGTCAAATCCAGTGCCTATAAAAGTGGAACTGGCTAAGAGTGGGGGTGGTGGAGGAGAGGGAGGGCTATATAGTCCCAGTAGTAGAGTTCTAGCAGCTGCCTCCTTCCTCTTGCATCTCTCTGCCAAAAGCTAACTAGGAAAGTTTTAAATGCAGACACCAACAGGCGTCGGGGTGTGCGTTGGGGTTATTGGGCCTAACTCTCACCTCATTCTACTGTACTGCACCATCTGAGTTTCCTTACACGTGGAATGGTGTGAGAGTTAGTCCTGGTGACCCCAAGGCACACCCTGAGGCCTGTTGGTGTGTGGAGGGTATGGGAGTGTGGTAGGGTGGTAGGGTTTGGTACCCTAACACTGAATTTCCTGACTTTTGTTGCTGTAATATCAACCCTAACTGATACATTAACAGAGTTTTTTAAGAACATATGTATGAATCTGCCAGCAGAAACAGGCCACCTGGTCTATTAATGTCTGCCCAAGTGTGCAGCTAGCCCCCTAGATTGCAGCTGCCCCAATCCCCTCCCCATCTGTCATTCCCATGATGGCCTCGGCCCCTCCACCCAGACCCTCCCTTGTGCTCTGTCCTATGCCTCCTTAAAACTTTCTACTGTCTTACATGATACGACCCCCTCTGGTAGAGTGTTCCATTTAGACACCACCCTCTCCCTGAAGTACTACCACCTCATCTCTCCCCTAAATCTTCTGCCCTCCAATCTTAGTCCATGCCCCCTCGTGTCCCTACCCTCCCTCAGTTTATACACCCCTTCAGTGCTAGCTTGGTTTATCCCCATCAAATACTTGAACGTTTCAATCCTATTCCCCCAATCTCTCCTCTCCTCCAGCGTGTACATATTCAGCTCATTCAGCCTGTCCTCATAGGCCTTGCTTTCCATCCCCTGCAAAATTTTTGTTGCCCTCCATTGCACACCTTCCAGTAAATTAATATCCCCTCTTCAGATATGGCAGCCAGTACTGCACACAATACTCCAAGTGTGGCCTGACCAAAGATATGTAGAGGGGCAGTATCACCTCCCTATGCCTGGATGAGAAACCCCTTGCGATACAGTCCAGCACCCTGTTTGTCTTAGCTGCTGCTTTCCTGCATTGGGCAGAGTTGTTCATGCTCTCTGTTACCAACACCCGTATGTCCTTCTCTTCCTCAGTGATCCCCAGCCTAACCCCTCCCAACTAATAGTCCCTCCTTGGGTTCTTTGCCCTGAAGTGCATAACCTTGCACTTTTTTGCATTGAATCCCAGCTGCCACTTCTCCAACCATACCTCCAGTTTGGTTAGGTCCCCTTTATAGTTGTTTCCATTCATCCTCTTTGTCCACCACTGCCCCCATTTTGGTATCATCTGTGAACAGACTAACCCTGCTCCCAACTCCGTATGCAATATCTGAGATAAAGAGCCCAAATAGCACTGGGGCCAGCACCGAGCCCTGTGGCACACCACTCATCACCGGTCTAAGTGTCAAGAGCCCCCCCCATTACCACACGTTGCAGCCTCCCCTGCAGCCAGTACCTTGCCCAGTTTGTTAGCTTCGTCCCCACCCCTGCAGCAGTTAGCTTCCCTCTGAGCCTCCCATGAGGCACTGAACTGAAGGCCTTGCTGAAGTCCAAGTACAGGACATCTACAGCATGATCCATATCTAGCTGTCTTGTTACCCAGTCGTAATATTCTATTAGAATGGTCTGACAAGACTGCCCTGAGATGAACCCATGCAGCTGCCCATCCTGGAGGTCATTACCCTTGAGGAATGACACCAGCCTCTCCTTCAGTATCATCTTCCTAAGTTTACCCACTATGGAAGTGAGACTGACAGGCCAATACTTTTCTGGCTCATCCCTAGGGCCACTCTTGTGTATGGGCACCACATGGGCCACCCTCCAGTCCTGAGGCACCCATCCCGTGTCCAGAGAGGTGCTGAACAGGTTCATCAGTGGTTCGGCCAACACCTCCACCATTTCCCTCAGCACCCTGGGGTAGATGCCATCAGGCCCTGGTGCCTTGTCCAACCATAATGCCCTCAGACCCTCCAGTACTCTACTTCCCTCGATCATTCTGTCTGTCATCTCTTCCCCTCCCACCCCCACTCTCCCAATCCATGGTGGTAGTGGACCATCCTTCTTTGTGAAAATGGAGCAGAAGTATTCATTTAGTACTTCTGCTTGTTCCTCTCCCTTTTTCACCCACTCCCCTTCCCACTTTATCTTCACTATATGGTCTCTGCACTTCCTGTTTTCCCTGACATATCTAAAAAAGTGCTTCTTCCTTCCTCTCCCTTTATGCCCTGCACTAACCTTAGCTCCCTGGAGGCCTTGGATACTCTCACTCACTTGGTTACCTCCTTGGACCAACTCACATAAGCCTCCCTGCCTTCCTCATTCTCCTGAACTTCTGGTACGCAGATCTCTTTGCCCCCACCCCCTCCAACACTCCTCTGTTCAGCCAACATGGTTTCCTGGCTCTGCACTTCTTGCTGTTAGTCCTGGTGTAAGCTTCTGTAGCCTCTGTTAGCCCAGTTTTAATAATTTCCCACTTTTGCTGTGCATCCATCTCTGGCCTAAAACCTTGACGTCTCCCTTGCAGTATTTCTCTCATCCTCCTGAAGTCTGCCTTCCTAAAATCCACCACCTTTGTTATTGTGCCTCCAGACTCCCTGCCCAACTTGAGAGTGAACCACACCGTTTGGTGGTCACTACCAGCTAGTGAGTCTTCCACCATTATTTCCCTCACTGCATCCCCATTTGACAGCATCATGTCAAGCATGTTATCTAGTCATGTTGGCCCACTGACCAGCTGTGTCAGAAGACCATCCTGGGTTGCGTTCAGGAGCACCTGCTCCCTGGCACTGGAGGTGGCAGGAGTGCTCCAGTCTACCCCCAGCAGATTGAAATCCCCCACAATCACCACACTCCCCTTTCTTCACATCCTTCTTATTTGATCCACTAATTCACTGTCCAATTCCACTGACTGGGCTGGTGGTCTGTACACCTCCCCCAGCCTCAGCTTTCTACCCTTGGAGTTCAGAAGCTGCATCCATAGTGCCTCTGTCCTCCCTTCCTCCCCCTTGTCCCTTGTACATCTGATCCCTTCCCTCACATACAGTGTTACCCCCCCTCTCAAACCCTTCTCCCAGCTTTCCTGTAAATTTTATACCCCGGGATTGCCAGATGCCAATCATTATACTGGGTGACCCAAGCCTCAATCACTGTAGTGATGTCCACATGCTCCTCTACAAGGAGCGCCTGAAGCTCCACTGTTTTATTACTCAGGCTTCTTGCTTTTAGGGAGACCACCTTCCACCCATTCCCATCTGTCCTTCCCCCCAGCTCCTTAGTCTTCCCCCCTCCTCTCAGTGGTCCCCTCCCCTTACCCTCAATATTATCAAGGGGGGACAGTGCATTTTACACCCCAACCTGGTTACCCTGCATGCTAGCTGTGCAATCGCCTCCCCCCACCTATTTTAAATACCCTCTTGAAACAATATAATCCTCTAATTTGCTCTTTAACACCCCCTTACCTGCCCATTCAGGTGTAAGCTGTCCCTTGCATACCGTTCTCTGTTAGTCCATGTATCTCCCATCCTTCTACCAACCCATACCCTTGTGCTTTACACCAGACTCTCAGCCAGGAGTTGAACTCTGCTATCCTCTCCTTTCTTGCTCTGCTCACCCTTGGGACTGGTAGCACCTCTGAGAATGCCATGGACCTCCCTATTTCCAAGCATAGCTTCCCCAATTCCTGAAACCTCTCCTGTACTGACTCCACCATGCAACCCCCAAGGTAATTTGTGCCCACATGTACCACCATGTGAGGTTCCTGCCATCCTCCCCTAATACACTTCCTCAGAGCCTGCCCTGCCCTGTCTGCTGTCAGGCCCGGTACAGGTTCCACACAAGTCTGACTACGTGTTTCACCCCTCCCTCCCACCAGATCCCTTTCAGGATAGAATCTTCTCTCAGTATAACTCCCCCCTTCCACACTCCCCTTCTGGTTGCACTCTCCCCCCAACTCTTCTCATGGCTCTTGTTCCTTCCCTGTCCCTTAATTTCTGGAGCTGTTCTTCTTACTCCTTCTTCTCCCCTCTTGTCCAGCCTCCTGTCCACACTTGTGCCCTCTCTCCCCTAAGCATCTTTTCTCCCCCTGTGGTCCACCCCATCCCACTATGCACCATGTCCCCTTCCTCCTGGGCACTCCCTCCTGCCATTGCCATGGCATTGCCCTCTCTCCCCGATGTATCAGTGTCCCCCTCTGTAGCACTGGACCCTGTGCCCCCTCTTCCCTTCTCCCAAGCATCTCACTCCCCACTTCTACTTCAGTTGCCAGTACCTCGTACCTGTTGCATGACCCCAGTTCCCACCCCCATCTCCTGCTGTGTCCTCACTCCTGCTCTATATTTCTCCTTGGCATTGTCTTCCTCCCTTTGTGCCTACCTACCCCACCCTCTCTGACCATGTTCCTCAACCTCCCTATCTCCACCTCCAGCCACTGGATCTCTGCCTGTATGTCTCTTATCCTTTGACATATGGGACACTCCCATAGCCTTCATAATGTGCACATCCAGAATGCCAACCCACATCCGTTGCAGATTACTAGCATGTCCCCCTGTTCCTACTTCTGCCCCCACTCCCCTGGTGCTTGGCCCCCCCTTTCTTCTCAACCTCACCACCTCCATCCTGCCAACTGCAACATCTCCTCCTCCTATGTCCCCCTAGTGTTTGCATCTCCCCTCCTGTACCACACCCCCTATTTTTATACTCAGCCACAAAATGTACCATGCATTCCTTTGACTATCCGGTGCTGCTCAGAGCATCAATGTGTGTGCTGACCTCTCTTCCCTAAACCTCTGCCAGTCCTACCTGCACATTACATAAAAAAATCTTAACCCCTAAAATCCAGGTAGTAAAAGCTTGAATGACAGAACGTTTCACCGTCTGACTGTTAGCTTTAGAAGTTAGTTCATATGGGCAGTTTGCAGCTCCCCAAGCTCCTCCCTCACAGCCTTCAAGCCCAACCCTCAGTGGCTTTCCAGTGTTTAAGACAGGCTGCTGGAGGGGGTGGATGGCAAGGCTTTTACTCCAGCCAGCAACAATCCTGAAAATCAGTTACAGAGTTTAAAGAAAGCTTTAAGCTGCTCCCAAGCCAACAGCAAACTCACAAAAAATCAGTTACAGAGTTAAAAAAAGATTTGAACTAATCCCAAATCAACAGCAAGACTCACCTTCCTCCATTTCCTCACAACAAGCAGAATACGCAGGCAAAATGGCCCTGTGAATATTTAAATAGAGGTTCAAACTGAGTTCCAAACAAACCTGATTGGCTGCTCTGTCTCTGGGCAAAGAATACCTTCCCCCCAGCCAGCCAGAAACAGTCCTGAAAATCAGTTACAGAGTTTAAAGAAAGCCTTAAGCTGCTCCCATGCCAACGGCAAACTCACTAAAAATCAGTTACAGAGCTAAAGATCTAAACTAATTCCAAATCAACAGCAAGACTCACCCTCCTCTGTTTCCCCACAACAAGCAGATGAATATATATAAATATATATATATATTATACTAGCACAGTCGTGCCAGTATAGTTAGGGTGAAAGTGCACGTCTATGTTTAAATTCAAACTTTGAGGGTTAATACCCTTGGAGCCATTCAATGGATTTGCAAGAAAAGTGGCATGCATAAGCTCTAGAAGTAGATCTCATGACCTGCTAAATGTGGTGGGAACCCGTCAAGTGGTTTATGAGATATAAAGTGTTGAAAAACAATAAAATTGGGATTTTTTTGACATTTCTTTGTCATTAAGGATCTCAGAAATGGCCATATGTTGTGGGCTGAACTTTTCGGGGTAGAAAGCCCTTGGGCCACAGATGTGCCTTTTGAAGGTTTGGTGAAAAAAATTAATCCATTCAAAATTTATGACATTTTAAATTTTCCCATTATTTCCTATGGGAAAATTTATATTTTAGGCACAAAAGATACTATCTTTCGCACAATACGAGTATCGTGCAAAAAATACCAGGTTATGTTCGAGAAATAGGACTACTGTACAAAAAATACCAGCTTCTTTTCACAAAGAATGCTGGTATTTTTTGCACAGTTCACGGTCCTGCGATCAATTGAGCTGTGTTGCAGCCACCATCTTGTTTTGCCGCTTAGCGAGGATGTTGAAGTACCAAACATTTTAAACACACAAAAAAAATCAGAAAACAGCTAAAGAGATCCCATTTAGGTGTATCCTGATTTTTTTTGTGTGTTTTAAGCTCGACCCAAAGAAGTTTTTTCTTGGGTGCCAGCTTATGCAGAGAACAGCTTGGAGGCCACTCTCTGTATGAGAAAAGCGGTATTTTCTTGACTTCTGCAGCTGCAGCTGGAACCCATGCTGCCAGCTTTGGAGTCAAGGAAGACTCGCTTTGTGTGCGTAATAAATAATGTGCTTACTGGGCACACTGGGAGCCCACCGCAGTCTGCCCAAATGTATTATTTGATTTAAAAAACCTGTGAAAAGAAGAAAACTGTCCCCTGAGGTATTTTCTTTGATGCAGAATCCTGCATCAAAATTTTCCATAATTTTGATGCAGGATTCTGCATCGAAATACCCTAATGTGCTGCACAATACTTTCTGACATGGGGTGCTCAATCCCCATGTTGGTACTGTGCACACATTGCTGTATCTACACTCCCACTATTCTCACACACTAGGAGCCCACCCCAGTGTGCCCAGATAAATACATTTTTACTTTCTGACACCGGAATGCCCATTCCTGGTGACAGATGTCTCCCCCTCCACTGTCTTTCATTGCCAAAGGGGGTGCTCAATCCCCCTGTTAGCAACATGTGTGCCCCCCAATTCATGTGGCACACTGGGAGCCCATCCCAGTGTGCCCAAAGTATTTTATTTTTTTTGGTCCTGTAAATGAAGAAAACTGTCCCCCAAAGTCTTTTTAAATTTTTTTACCTGTCATGAAGAAAACTGTCCATTGTCATTTCTCCCATCCCCGTCCCCACCCTCCATCTGTGCACCCACCTCCCCACACCCCCTCACCCATACTTACCCTTCGGAGGCCAGGAACCATGATTTTCTTTGGACTGGGACATGTCTGCACTCTTCAAAGCTGAACTGCGAACTGAGGAATCGGATAAGCGCTGTATAAAGGGAGTTAATGGGGGGATCAACTTAGGTTGATATCTCAGCCATTTTGGGGAATTTTGGCCCCACATTTTCAACATGGGGTTCTTGGGACCCCACCTCATGAACACTGGCACTGTCATTTAATTTCTCAGTCCCTAAAGGTGATTTTGCAGTCGCTGCACGGAATCACCTTTCGGGACCAATTCACAAAATGACAGTGCCACTGTTCGTGAGGTGGGGTCCCAAAAAGCCCATGTTGCTAATTTGGTGAAAAAACTCCCTAAAATGACTGCGTTATGAGTGTGTGTTGCACAGTGTTTATGCACGCTCATAACTTCACCAATTTTTTATATTTTCTCTTCAGATTTTCAGCATTGCTATTTTTTCACACCACCTTATGAACAGTAAAGCTGTCATTTTGCACATCCTGCCCAGAACATTATTTCACACATGTGGCACAGAATGGTGCAGTCTCTGTGCAAAATCAACTTTTGGGTGAATTAACAAAATCACAGTTGCACTGTTCATGAGGGGATGTCCTATAGTGTCAATGTTGAAAATTTGGTGAAAATATTCCAGAAAATGAGCACATTACAAGTATGCATTGTGCAGTTTCTACGCACGCTTGTAACTTCGCCAGTGTTTTCCATTTTTTACACTGTTGTATTATCTGGATGGAAGGACAGGAGTGCAAGGTCTGAAGGACCCTGGCTGTCACTGTAACATATGGACACTGTTGTACTATCTGGATAAAGGGATGGGAGCGCAGGGTCCAAAGGACCCTGCACTCCCACCGTCACATATGGGCATTGTTGTGCTGTCTGGATTGAGAGATTGGACCCTGCACTACCACCGTGACATATGGACACTGCTGTGCTATCTGGATGGAGGGGATGGGATCACAGGGTCAAAAGGACCCTGCACCCCCACCGTGACATATGGACAGTGTTGAACTATCTCGATGGAGGGATGCAGACCCTGTGATCCCACAGTAAAATTAGGATATAATTATACTATCTGAAAAAGAACGGAAATTCTTTGCAAAAACTTCTTTAATACATCAGTTAGGGTGACTACCAAAGTGATAAAAGCAGGAAAATTAGGCATTAGGGTTTCCAATCCTAATGCCCCACCTGTAGGGTTGTGAGGCACAAGGTGCAGCTGAGTGCATCCTTCAACCACCTGGGAAGTAGGATATAAAATTCCCATAGGATCACATTGAAAATTGCAAGTAAGCAATAACACACAACAGGGTATGCAGTAATGCTATATTACTGCACACCACAGGTGGGTTGTGAGGCATGAGGTACAGCGGAGTGCCATCATCCAGTTGGGAAGTGCTGATGTCTTCACTTAGGTGCCAAAGGCACCTATGCTGCCACGGAAGCACGGGGCATGAAGGGCCCTGCACTTCCATGCCCACATGGATGATTGCACACAGGTGCCGAGTGCCTTCAACCACCTGTGGCATGTATCAATGGCTGGAGACGCACTGGACTATGATGATGGATGTCTCTTGTGTCACGTGGAAAGAGTTGTATGTTGTTTGTCTTACTTGATGATGGATGTCTGTGGTTGCTTGTGTTGCCTTTCTTCCTTTGGCTGCTTGGGAGGGAATGTTTAGTTTGGGTTGAAAACCCTAAAATCACATTTCCATACTTCTGACAATTTAATAGCAACCTTACCTCATGCATTAATGGAATTGTTTGCAAAGAACTTCCTTATTTTTTGAGCTAGTGTAATCATATTTTTATTTGCCTGTGAGAGCACAGGGCCCTCCAGGTCCTGAGCTGCCATCCCTCCATAGATGCAGACATGTATGTTGCTGTGGAAGAGCAGGGCCCTGCATTTATAGCAAAACAACAACCAAACCATCAGAACAGCCTTATTTTTTTTCCAATTGTTTAACCAGGTGAGACACACTAAGCTGAAAGCTTGTTTACAGATGCAACCTGGGAGCACAGGAAAGTTAAGTGACTTGCTCAGGGTCACACAGTATGCAAGTGGGGGCTGTGGGATTCAAACCCAGATCTCCAGATTTGCAGCTCAGAGCCTTAAACCACTGCACTATACTGCCTATTACCACACCTCTTGAACCTGGTACTGAAAATGTTCAAATCCCTACTGAAATATTATTCTGTTTAGCCAGAATGCCATTCTGTGCCACAGGTGCAAAAACACAGTATGGGTAGGATTTGAAAAATGACAGCTGTCACATTCATGAGGTAGTGTAAAAAAATTGCTATGTTGAAAATTTGGGGTCAAAATATTTTAAATTACTGAAGTTACAAGTGAGTGTAGGAATATTTCAATAGACGCATAACTTTTAGTATTGTTACATATTTTACCTCAATTTTCAACATAGTTTTCTAGATTCTACCTCATGAACAAGTGATGGTGAAAATTTTCAAATCCGGCCCAAATGGTGATTTTTTCCCAGTGACTGTGAAATTGTCTTTCAGCCCAGATTTGCATAATTCCACTGACATTGTTCATGAGGTGGAGTCCCCAAAAGGGCATGTTGGAAATTTGGGCTCAAAATATGCAAAAAGGGCAAAGTTATGCCACAAATTTGAAAACCCTATTGAAATACATTGAACGACACTTACCTTATTTTCTCATATAGCAGTCGACATTTCCAGCAGCAAGCTGTGTTTATTTATTTATTTATTTCAGTTTCTGATTAATACCTTTGAGTCTGGGACAATTTTCCAAAGGTTCCATGTCAGTGAAACACAATACAGTAAGATGCAATACAGGGCATAACCATACAGACAGAAACACACCATTGTTGCAGCTGAATACAGTTAATATAACTGCAAAAATATAATCAAAATTAAAAAACAAGAGGAATTCCAGAGGCAAAAATTGTGGGTTTCAGAGTACATTCGATCGGCACACTGTAAGTGCAGTGAAAAGTCATTGTGAAAGTGCTGGGAGACTGACAGGTTGGGAGGAATCCCAGTAATTAGTGGAGTGGTATGCAGCCAAAGGTTTTTGTCATGAGTTGGATACAGGGGTAGTTCGGCCAGAGAAGACTTTGTCAAGAGAACATGGAGCAGCTTGGTGATATGCTTTTGGGGGTGAGGATGGGGCAAGGGGAGGTAAGGGTATTAGGATGGATGGGGAGAGGGAGTGCAGGGATTAGAGTGGGAGTTGATGGAGGATGCAAACAGTGAGGGGTTAAGGGGGGGTGTTCAGGTGAATCTGGGTAGAGACTGCAGGGGCCATTATTTGTTAGGGCATCAACAGACCTTTTCACGCTCAAGGTAGGACCATAACCCTGGTTTAAATTGGCTGACCTTGGTACGCTCTATGAGATTAGTAGGTAGCTCATTGAACAAATTGGGTCCCTGGTAGGATAGTGATTTCTGGGCAAGCTTTGTGTGCTTGAAAGGCACCAGGAGTCCACCTTTGGTCACTTTTCTGGTTTGCTGAGTGGTTTGTGCAGCTTTGAATAGTCTGCAGGTCGATTCAGGCATAAGTCCCAGTACTGCTTTTTTCAGCAGTAGGCAGGTCTGGTGTTGGATCCTGAGGTGGAGTGGGAGCCATCCTGTCTCACTGTATAGGGAACAGGTATGTGTCAGGTGGTCAGCCCCTAGTGTCAATTGGCAGGCCTTATTTATAAGGGTTCTTAGTCTTTTTAAGGTGGAGTCAGAGCCAGCCCCATAAATTGGTAGGCCATAGTCTATTGAAGATAACACCAAGCTACTTGTGACTAGTTTCATGGAGGCAGGTGTGAGTTTTTGTGACAGTAGAGTACACCCAGTTTTATGTTTGCAGTTTTGACCACATGGTCAATATGAGTGGTGAAACTGAGTGTGCTGTCTAGGTGTACCCCAAGATATTTGAACATGTATACTTGTTCCCTCAGATCTCTCTGCCAGCTCCATGTCATTAGGGAGTTGTGCTTATTCTTATTCTGTGGTACAGTGAAGAGTATGCTTTTGTTTTTTTCATAGTTGCGCATTAGCCTGCTCTATGTGAACCATGTTTGGAGCTTAATGAAACTTTGTTGAAGCTTAGTAGTGATAGAGGTTAGCTCTCTGCCAGCTGCCAAGATGATGGCATCGTTGGCGTAGAGCACAATATGTAATGAGCCGGCAGAGGGAAGGAATTTATAAAGAAGCTGAAAAGTAGCAGGCCTAGGATGAACCCTTGTGGGACTCTTGGGCTTACATCCTTGGGATCCAAGAGTATGCCATTAATTCTGACACATTGTGACCTGCAGGACAGATAGCTGTCAAACCAGGTAACAGTTTTGGCGGACAGTCCTATAGACAGCAGGCGGTTCAAGAGAAGACAATGGTTAACTGTATCGAATGCATTTGTGAGGTCTATAAAAATAGACCCCACAGCCATCCCTTTATCCAAGGCATCATAGAGTAGGGAGGTGTATTCGACCAGGGCAGTAAGGGTGGGGTGCTTTTCTCAGAAGCCATACTGTTGCATGCAGAGTAGGCTGTGTTTTTCCAAGTACCCTGTGAGTTGGCTCGAGACAACCCTTTCGAGAGCTTTAGATGAGGGGGGATAGAATGAAGATAGACCTGTAGTTAGCTGTTTTGGTTCTTTCATCAGCTTTATAGACTGGGGTGACAAGTGCTGCCTTCCGTCTATCAGGGAATGCACCCAACCTTAAGGAGTCTTCGATCAGAGAGTGGATATTCACCATGGGACCTGCCAAGTTTCATTCCAGTCAGATGTGTGGTTTCTGAGTTCTGGAGAGTGAAAAAGATCAAAGAGTGGATATTAACCCTGGGACCTGCTCAGGTGAGTGAGGATGTGTGGGGGATGTGGGGTGGTGGGTGCTGAGTGGGAGGTTGGGAAGGGGGGATGGACTGGTGAGGGACTATTTCTTTTTTTGCAGGTTTAAAAAAAGACATTGAGGGGTCATTGTCTTTATTACAATAAGGATGGTGAACAGAAGGTGGGGGTGCCACTAGACACCAGAGAAGGAAAATGTAGCCCAGAATGGTGATTGGAGGGTGGATGATGCTACTAGACACTAGGGAAATATAATTAAAATATGTGGACAGTATCAGAGGGTGGGGGTGCCATTAGACACCAGGGAAATATAAATTAAATATGGGGATGGCAATCAGAGGGTAGGGGATGCCACTAGACATCAGGAAAATATTAATTAAATACAGGGACGGCATCAGAGGGTGGGAGGGTGTCACTAGACACCAAGGAAATATAAATTAAATACAGGGATAGCATCAGAGGGTGGGAGGGTGCCACTAGAAACCAGGGAGAAAATGAATGATTATGGGGATGGTGATCAGTGGGTGGGGGATGCCACTAGACACCAGGGACAAAATAAAGGATTTTTCACCTCACGAAAAAAGATTGGCCCCAAACAAAAAGGATTCCTTTTCATTTCATACAGCTATGAAGCAAGTCATGAAAAGGATTTAAAAACAAAAAACACATTTGGCGTCATTTTTTTTTAAATTTTATTTTAGTTGTTTAACCAGTAGTAGCACACTAAGCTGAAAGCTTTTTACAGGAGCGACCTGGGAGCACAGGGAAGTTAAGTGACTTGCTCAGGGTCACTCAGTATGCAGGTGGAAGCTGTGGGATTCAAACCCAGGTCTGGTCTGCTGGATATCACCAGATTTTTCCAACACTTAAGTGCAGAATCCACATAACGGGGTCCCGATGAGCCAGATAGAAATGTTGGTCTCTCTCCAGGATGTCATTTTTGTGGCTTTTGAATTTTTTTGGTTTTAGAAAGACCAGAAACAAGATGGTGGCAAACAAAAAAGGATTATTCCCTGCAAAAAAGGATTCCTTTTTCACTTCATACAGCTATCTTGAAATGCTTACTGAGCATGCTCAGAACAGAAATGGAAAAATTAAATAACTGAAACTGATTATTATTTTTTCCACCAAACCAGCAAAAGCACATCTGTGGGCCAACCCCAGTCTGCCCTGAAAATTTCAGACCAAAATTCCAAACTGTCTGGGTGCTATACAAGTTAAAAAACAACAGCTTAGAAATAGCAAAACACACCTGAAAAATTACTTTTTTCACTCTCTGGAACTCAGAAACCACACATCTGACTGGAACGAAACTTGGCACATCCAGAGATCTACCCTACGAGACTGCATATGCAAATTGTCATGCCAATCCATTGAATGGTTCCAAATTTATTAAAGTGCAAAATTTGGGGTTTAACTACTCAACCCTAACTATAGGGGCAAGTGTACCCCTATTTTATATATATATATATACTGTATATATATATATATATATATATATATATATTATAGGGGTGCAGTTGCACCCCTATAGTTAGGGTTGAGTAGGCACCTCAATGTTAAACCTCAATTTTTGCACCTTAATAACTTTGCAACCGTTCAACGGCTTTGCACAAAATTTGGAATATGTGGTTTGGTATGGTAGATCTCTTGATTTACTAAGTTACATTTCAGCCATGCATATGGTTTATGCACAGCAAAACACTAAAAAATTCACTTTTCGCCACTTTTGTTACATTTTTTGCCCATGGTGCTGCGATCACACCATGTGGTCTTTTGGTTTGAACTTTGGAGCATAGAAAGAGTTTTGGTCAAGGAACAATCCAGTGTTGGTTTGGTAAAACAATATTAATCAGTTCAAAAGTTATTTAATTTTAAATTTTTGAGTTCTGAGCATTCACTCCAAAATTTATATGTATTTTTTGTGAACTAAGAATTGCCTCATGGACAAGGATGTTGTCAGCGCCTGACTTTTGGGCCAAATGAGGCATGGGTTTTGTTCAGGGTGATGCCCTCTACAAAGCCATGCCTTTGGTTTGGTTCATTTTTCTCAAAAAATTGCTTTTTAAAAATTTTAAATTCTTTGACTGTGACTTACTATTGATCCTAGTCTGTGAGCTGACAAAATCCTGGTCCACGAAATGATCCTGGTCTGCGAGCCTTGTCCATCATGGAGTGACCAGATAGCCGGAATTTCATGACCAGATGTCCCTGATGGTGTGACCAGATGTCCCCTCATGGACTAGGATTTTGCTAGCTCACAGACTAGGATTGATCTGATGGCTCAGGATTTTGCTATCTCACGGATTAAGAATATTTAAAGGTGTAAAAACTTTACAATTGCACAGCTCATTAATGGTTTGGTCTTTTTACTTGAAATTTACATGGTGTTGAGGGGATGCCCTACAGGTGTGAATTATGATGTTTAGGTGTTGGGGTATTAAGTGGTTCCATAGATATGCCATCACGAAGTTGAGATTTTACCCATAGGATAACATTTCGGGGTCTGTCATGCCTTTCAGCGCCTGTATCTCGAAAATGAAGCGAGATACAGAGTGTTCACTTTTAAGTGATCTATGCCACTGGAACAAGATTTGAAACCATAGAATATACTTGCAGTGGAATTTTTTCCATGGGTTGCACTGTTCATGAGATATTGTCAAATTAGTGTCACAAGGGTTCAAAGAGTGCCTGTCCAGTGCATGTCAGTGCCCATATCTCATAAATGATGTGAGATACAGGTTTGGTTGTTTATTGTCATGTACAGTACTCGCTGTGATAATTACAACACTTGAATTTTTTTCTACCTGCTACAGTTCCTGAGATATCGGCAAATCAGTGTTACATGGGTTTCTTGTCCTATAGTGCTGCTCTATGGCTCTGTAGCTATGTGTACATGAGAGCACAGGCCCTGGCCCATGCTCCAATGGATGCATATTGTTATGCAGAAATGGACAAGTTGGTGGGACTGCGGGGTCCTGGGCCCCGCGCTCCCACTAAAACATGTTTTTCACTAGTTATGTTACACTTTTTCAAAAAGTAAGGAAATTCATGGCAAAAAAATGCATTTAATGCATCAGTTAGGGTTAAAGAAAAAATAGTGAGGAAATGAAATGTTAGGGTTGAGCCCCTAACCCCCCACACAAATCCACACACCCATCCTCCACAGACTGACAGATACCAGGGTGTGCCAAGTGGTCATGAGGCCTAACTCTCAACCCATTCTCCTTTACTGTAGTATGTCAACCTGCTTACGCATGGAATGAGGTGTGAGTTGGGCCTGACAACCCCATGGCACACCCTGGCATCTGTCAGTCAGTGGAGGATGGGTGTGTGGGTTGTGTGGGTGGGGGTTAGGGGCTCCACCCTAACATTTCATGTGTGGGTGAGAGTTAGGGGCTCCACCCTAATGTTTAATTTCCTCAGTTTTGTTACTTTAACCTTAACTGATGCAGTAAATGCATTTTTTTGTCATGAATATATGTGTGTGTGTGTATATATATATATATATATATATATTCAAAAGTCCCTGGGCACATAGCACAATGTGCTGCCCTAAAATAATGCCATATTCAGTGGATGTGTCATAAGATACACCGACGCAACTGTGGCTGAATATACCATGGATGCACTATAGCACAATGGCACATGTGCTGCACATTAGGGCAGGACTGAATATAGCAAGTGGAGCAAGTCTGCCTGAGACACTGGAGCAACATGGCAGGGCCCAAGGTGGGACATGGACTGCATGCAAGTGCACAAACAGGGGGGCACCAGCAGCCATGGCCATGGTAAACAGAGAGGCATGGCAAAGCCACAGTATTTGAACAGCACAGCACTCCAGGGGCACAGAACAGGACACCACACACAGACAGGTAGGCAATGGGCCCAGCAGGCACCTTTGATATGGCACAGGTGAGGGCATGGATGAAAAGCCACAACACTGGGAGGTGCCAATTGACAGCACGGCCAACACAGGCACCATGACAACAGTGCCAAGGAGCCAAGAGTGCCAGGTGTGTGTAGGCCGCACAGGGTGCACATGTCCAGGGGCACACAGGATGGCAGACAGTGCTGCAATGCAGCATGGTGTACAGTGCAACAGTGGTGGCATGCACAGCAATGTGCTAGGGTCCCAATGACTGTGCCACTGTGGACAACAGTGGGTGAAAGCACAGATGCAGCACAGGGATGCCCATGGTAAGCACTGTGTGGGCATGACTGGGTGGACAGGATGGACTTGCGCAACATGGCACATACAGGCAAGTCTTTGCAGCCCAAGGGGTAGTGAGCAACATATACAACAGAACAGCTGACCCCAGCAACAGCACAGAAATAATCAGACACAGGGAAAGTATAATTCAACAGGATTTACTATAAACCAACAGGTAAAAAAAATACAAAAAGGCAACAACAACAACAGCAGCAACTGTTAAAATGGGTGTGGGGAGCAGATGAATAGGTAAAAGGGAATGCAGGGGAGGGCAGCTATGTAGAGTGGGAAACAGGGTGAGAGGATGATTGCAATGGGGCTAATCAAACATGTTAATACAAAAAGTCCAATGGCCACACAGGCCTACTGCCCCTGCTGGTCCCCTACAGGAGGGCGGTTCCCCTGACCCCCCACACAGCACCTCTGTCTGCTCCTAGATGGCTCACAGCATGGCCCCCTGCCTTCGAAACATGGTCCCTTGTCTTCTGTAAATGGCCATGAGGATCTCTGGAGTACTGCGTCTCTGGCCCTTTCTGATGCCATCTCCTTGCCCAGATCCATGTACAGAACCCTCAGCCTGACGACATGTGTGGGGAAACAGAGGACATGCACTCAGTGCCATGGCTTACACAGGCCATGCTCCCTTCCCTGGATGGGAGTGATGCGCATGCTGGACATTGATGAGACACATGCACAGGCCCAACAATGTACCACGCACATAACGGACCAGCGAAATGTCATGCAACAAGGCCACACGGTGACAGAAATGTTGCACGGGGCACTGCAATGTCAGCATGTGCATACAATGGATGTTGCCGGGGGACATGATGCCATGCCCACCCATACCATATGAGATCAATAGCAACATGCACCATGTCTGGAGGCCCATTGGAACCCCGTTTGTGTGATGCTGTGCACCCACAGTCCTGATGGGACGCACACCATGTGGTGGACACACATGGGCATAGTGCACAGTGGGACTGCCACACAGTGACAGGACAACATCCACAGTGTGCAGACTGGCACACCTGGGACATACATAGCATGTGGCCAAGGGGCTGTGGTGGGCAATGGAAAGCCACACCCCCATCCACACTACAAACATCACAGAACAGCAACACAAAAGTATGCTTACCTGCCACAGGTTGGGACGGCACCTGAGCCATCCCAGCAGCCACTGCTGTCGATGACCTGGCCCTAGACCTGACATGGCCCCAGTCTTTCATCTACTGTCACTCTTCCTGGCCTGCAAGGGGAACAGAATGGAAGGGAAACATGAGCAGCATGATGTCACCATCCTTCATGCCCCCAGCCCCACACCCACCCCCCATTGACACTACAGAGTACCCCACCACGCCCAAGATCCCAAACCCCGCAGCACCAACATACAACTTAGCCACCACCCCACAACTGCAAGCCTGATATGCAGGCAATGTCAGCATGCCCCATGGCAGCATGCCCCATGTCAGTGGCTCATCAGGTAGCACACTCACCTCTGAGGCTGGGAGATCAGCAGGCTGTGGGTTCCATCCCCACACCAGGCACTTGGGTTAATATCCCAATATTGACACTGTAGTGCAGCATGAGAGGGGTGCTGCAGTCCTGAGGTACCGTTTTTCGGATGAGATGTTAAACCGAGGTCCCATCTGCCTGTTCTGGTGGTAGTTCAGGTGGATGTTAAAGATCCCATGGCACTTCTCAAAAACAGCAGGGGAATTTCACCGGTGCCCTGGCCAAATTTCCTCTCATTCACTAAAAATACCACCAACAGCTTAATCTGGTTCAAGGTCAGTTGGCATTCAGCTGTATCCCCCTTCCCCGGGTCATGCCTAAAAATAGGCAGGATTTGTCTAATGCACTTACCCGGTCAACAACAAAAAAAAAATAAACTAAAAAAAACTAAAATGTGTACATACCTGGTGTGGAACATCTCCCTTATGGGCACGCTCCTGCAGCCCCTCTGGGTCCCTCCGCCGAAGGTCACCAAAGCGGTGCCTGCACTATTCACCTGTGTGAGGCACCCTCATCTACCTGACCAGCCTCTCAGAGACCATGGCCCAGATTTGGGTCCTGGCCTCCTGTAAGGCCTCATTGCCAAACAGTTGGCCTTCAACAGGCTGCACCAATGCCACAAGGTTGGCCAGCTCTGTCTCTGTCCAGTTCAGAGTCCTTGGCCCAGCATCCTGCACATCTGCTATGTGAACAGCAGTGGTGTGTTCCTTTGCCGGTGTTGCAGCATACAGCTCTGCATGGTATATGGCCTTTCTGCACCCGATGCATGATAGGCCTGCAAGCAATGCCCCGCGCAGCATGCAGATGTGCAATAATGATGCGTGATACACAGGCAATGGCACAACACTGCGCATGTGTGGTACCACAATGCTGCACAGGAGGATGGGGTCATGCCACCGTGCACTGCACATGTGCAACCTGTCTGGCAGCCATCTTGTCACAGTACACCACACATGCAGCCAACGGCAACGTGCAATGGAAGGGCCATGCGCTGTGCACCAACATGGCGCATGCCCCACACGCAGTGGTGATACATGATGCATGGAAACCCACAGTACGGATGCCCCACTGAGCATGGCATACATGCTGCAGCATATTGCGCATCTTTTGGAGATGCGCTGCACTGCAATGCACCATGTATGGCCAGGAAATGACAGGATATGCTGCCACGCATGGCAGGTATATGCCAGTGAACTGCAAATGTGCAGAAATGTGCAATGCGGAAGTGCATGGCACAAATAGATGCACAGAGAAAATTGAGATGGGCCAGGAGCAAATCTGCTATATTCAGCCAGGATATGCAAATTGCCTCAGTGCAAGTCCCCACATATGCATCTCATTACAGGCTGCACATGCCCTCATTTGCATGTGTTCAGCTATAAATGAGCTGCTTTGCGCCACCACACAGCACTGGTGACTGGGAGGTACTGCAGCTTGAAGATTTGTTTGGCACTGCTACACTGTTGAAGGGTGTTTAGCCATGCATACACCATGTCTGGGAACTGTGCAGCAGGACTTGGAACTGTGCTGACACCTGTCGCCCTTCCACCCCACAGGCACTAGAATGGCAGAGGAGAAGGAGGAGGAAGTGAGATGGAGGAGATGTTCCAACTTTACTGAGGATGAGCTGAAGGCACTAGTTGAGGCCTATATCCAGATGGAAGACCTCCTGTCCGGGAAGACAGGCACGTGGCATGAGAGGACACGGGGTGGGATGTGGTGGCACAAGCTGTGAATGCCCATGGGGAGTATAATCACACTCCACAGGAGTGAATAAAAAGGATGAACAGCGAGAGGACCAGGGCCAGGGAGCACCTGGCCACCATGCGGGCATCCCTGCAGGCCACAGAGGGTGTGCCACACACTGTGCCACCACTGACAGCACACAAGGAGCTGCTTGCATCCACCCTGTCCAGTACCTCTGTGGAGGGTGTCTCTGGTGGGGGGTTCCAGACAGGAGGAAGCCCTTCACAGCACTGTGAGTATGCATTGGTCACTTTGTCCACATGGCTGCATGCCGTGTTCCTGGATGTGCAGGGTATGCCATGCATGGATGCACACTGTCGCCATGCCACTGTGCAGGGCATCTATCATTGTACAGTCCCCCATGGGCATGCAGTGTCTCTGTTGCAGCCTGTGGGTGCTGCTGTTTGAGGCTGTGTCACCAGGGATGTAGGCCTGCTGGGGCCACCGGTGATGGTCCAAGGCCATGTGTGTACACGTGCCACGTCTGTGTATGTTCACCACTCATGCCGGTGCAGTGCACTGCAATGGGCTGTCACTGTTGCTGGTGTGCCCACACACCAGCTGCAGTGGCTTTGCGCTGCGGGGGCATGTACACATCCCAGACCCAATGGCTTTACACATCGTGGAACCATGCGGGCATGGCCCAGCGGCATGCATTGCACACACCATACGGTGGTGTGGGTGACACAGGTCACAGTGCTTGTAACTGCCATGTGTGGCAGTGCCAGCACACTTGTGCTGCATGGCGCATGGCCCCATGTACACTGGTCAGTGGACAACCATAGCCATGATACCCTGACCATGCACTCATGTCTGCCTTACAGCACCATCATGCCTCATGGGTGCTGCAGGGCCCAGGCCACAGACAGAGGGGCTGTAAGAGAAGGTGGAAGAGGAACCCATGCCATCAACATCAGCTGGTGCCATGGCAGGTGCAGGCAGGGAACCCACATTCCAGGACCTCCTGGGGTTTGTGGGCCTGAATGCCCTGTCTGACCTAGAGTTGCCAGATGGCTTCTTGGTGCTAGCAGCTGCCACAGAGGATGATGATGAGGAAAATGCCACACAGGTAGTGGTGACAGCAAACAGCAGCATCACTGCCACAGTGCCGGTGGCTACATGGACAGTGATGGATAGGGTGGGGCACAGGCGCTATACTGCGTCCCCATCAGGTCACCCCTACACTGGCCGCACCTCGTGGTTGTAGGTGGCCAGGGCCGGGGTGTAGCTGTGGGTACCGGGGCTGTCCCCATGGTGCAGCAGGGCGCTGTGCTTCAGCAATGTCCTGCCCGTGTTCATGATGCACCTGTACCAGGTTCCACTGTGCCTGCTTATGCACAGTCCCCACCCGAACAGTGGCTGACCATGCAGCATCCACAGGTTGTGGATGTTGCACTGCAGGCGGGTATACCACCCGCCCGTCAGCAACCCCCACAGGACAGGTCCCCTGCTGACATGCTGAATGAGCACACCCAGTTCCTGTAGACATCTGTGGAGCAGCAGGGTGTGCTCAGGGAGGCATGTCAGGGTCTGTGTGTGCAGGTGGGCATCCTGGATGACCATGCATCTGCAGGGTGCTCCCAGTTGGTTGATGAGATACGCCAACCCTGGGTGGATGTAGATGGCAAGATTCACCAGCTGCGGGCAGACATGACTGCAGGCTTTGAGAGAACAACACAAGCCACTGAGGTGGGCTGTGCTGCCCTGGTGCCCTGTGGCCACAGGAGTACCCACCGCACCCCACGTAGTTATGTCAGCACCCCCACCTCATATCATTGCATGGCCCCATTACTTCTGATGCCATCCTCTGCCTCAGGTATTCCCAACACCTCTGGGTTCAATCTGGACTTCAGGAATGAGACACCCATGAGCACATAGTCATGGTCTCATGGGTCTACTCCTGCTAGCGCAGTTGGGTCCTCAGTTGAGGTGGTTGACACTTCAGAGGGGTCACCCGTCATGGATGTGGCCACCCATGTGTCCATGGCAGCAGTGGTGGGACACAGTGATGCCATCTGTGTGCAGTCATCGTGGCACAGTCCCCATCCAGGTGTCGTTGTCCCACATACCCTGCTGGCTGAGCCCAGGTTTGCATGCAGGGGCAAACGAGTGTGCCTGTGGCATGCATGTCCATGCTGTCCATGTGGTATTTCGGGCATGTGCTGGGGCACTGCTGTCGTGTTGTCTGGCATGGGCATGATGAGTGCAGCCTTGTGTGTCTGCTGTGCATGTGTGCAGGCAATGACCTCTGATCCATGCCAACCATCACAATAACCCCATGTACTCCTGGACCTGATGGTACCACAGTGGCCACACCTGCTTGGGTGTGTTCCTCCACCACTGTGGACCTGTTAACCGTGTTGCATCAGCCTACCTGCACGTGTGTTTCCCTAGTCCCACCCACTGTTGCACATCCCACCATGGTCCTACTCTGGTACCCACCTACAGTCTCCAAAGTACTCCTTCACAACTGTGTCCCTGTGCCACCATGCCCTGGTGGCCAGCTGTGGGTCCCTATGGTCATGGTGTTCCTTCCCACCCCCGGCTGGTGGTCTCTCATCCTCTGAGCTGTTGCCCGCCTTGATCTGGAAATGGATTTCACAGTCTATGGCCATGTTGTGTAGCATGCAACAGGCCAGGAATATGCCACAGGCCTTCTCTGGGCTGTACTGTAGGGCACCACCAGACCTGTCCAGGCATCTGAAATGCATTTTCAACATGCTGAATGCATGCTCAATGATACTGCGTGTTGTGGTGTGTGTCTCGTTATACCTATTCTCCACATCAGATGAGGGTCGGCATATGAGGATGAGCATCCATGGCCATAGGTGGTGTACACAGTCACCTGTGGGGGAGAAATAGCATTTAGTGTACATCATGCATTCCCAGGTGTGCAATGTCCATCTGCACATGCCTGTCAGCCCCAGCTCTGTGTGGACCCCACACTGCCATTCCCACCCCCTGACCATGTCTGCAACATCACATCAGTGGGTGCACTGCAAGTGTGCTGCATGCAGGGCACATGCCGGACATGCCATGGCCACCCACAGCCATGCCCTGCCCTGCTGTACACATGCCCTGCCCCTGCAGGCATGCTGCCCCATCCTGTCCAGCTGTGGTTCTGTGAACCACCACGACACCTGTGTTGGGCACAGACCCTATGCCACTGCATGCCTAGACACATGTGCATGCTGTGTGTGTCCCCAGCCCTACCCTTCCCAGTGCACAGCCCCCCCCCACTGTCTGTGGTTCAGGGTGCAGCGGGCACACGTGGGTCATGGCACAACATGCCTCTTGGCTGTGGTGACCCCTGTAAGTGTCCCACCTGGCAGTCCCACCAGCTGTATTGTGTGCCACTGTGTGCTGTGTGGGCCCATTTTCCAGCCCCACTCACACACTAGGTGGCCACTTGGTATCCCCCTGCTCTCAAACAGGTGGCACAGGGTTGACTGGTGCCAGATGTTGGCATCATGTGCACTTCCAGGGTGCATGGCACAGACATTGGTGCTGCACCCCATGGCAATGCACACCACCTGGCAGTTTATGGAATGGAAGCCCTTTCTGTTGACATATTCAACACCCTCAGGGCCAGGTGGTGCGCGTATTGCCACGTGGGTGCAGTCTATAGCCCCTAGCATGCCTGGCATGCGTGCCACCCTGTGGAAGTACATAGTTTCTGTCTGCTCTGCCTGTGTGCTTGGGAATTTGATGTACTCCAAAGCATGTGGCAGCAGAGCGGTGAGGAATTGGGTGTGGAGACAGAATGTGGCAGACTGTGTGATGCCAGTGGTGTCACCCACTGGCATCTGGAAGGTGCTCGTGGTGAGCAGGCACATTGCTGCTGTCACCTTTGTCTCCACTGCCATGGTGTGACTTCTGTGTGTTTGTGCCTTTAGATCATCATGGAGCAACTCACAGAGCTGTCTCAGCAGTGCCCTGTTGAGTTGATACTGGTCCACAGTCTCTGTGTCACTCAGCTGTTCAAATATGATATGGGCATGGTACCTTCTCTGCTGGGCATACCGCCTATGGGCCCTTCCATGTCCATGTTGCTGTTCCTCCTGTCTCCTCACTCTCCTCATGACTGTTGCCATCAGAAATGCAGACCCATCCATGGCTGCTTTGCGGTGCTATGCTGCTCTGTACCTGTGGGTGGACTAGAGTTAGGCATGCTTTTTATATGCCCATCTTTGCACGGTGCATCTGCATGATGCGCCGCAGATGTGCAGCACATTTTGGCTGAATGGCACATTCATGGGAATGCCCACTCCACATGCACTGCATACATTATATTTGTGCTCAGGCACATCCAGTTTTGCACTGCGTATCCATGTCCTTTCAATATTGTCCCGCGGCACATCCTATGGTTTGTGGCGGCACATCCTCTGGTTTGTGGTGGCAGATCCTCTGGTTTGCGCTGGCGCATCTCAGGTTGCGCCATGCATCTGCTTTGAATATCCTGGCCACAGTTCATCTGTAGGGAGCCATTGCCACAGTGTTTTGCTCTCAACTCTTTTCCAACTATTTTTTTGTGGTACTCATGTGTATTAGGAGTACTTCATAAATCTGAAACCTTTTTGCAAAATCTCTTTTTTTGGTATACAAATTATTTATTGCTCCCATGGATTGATATATGAACAATTTATTGCTCTCATGATGCAGTAATAGTTTCAAAATGAGTGTTTTATAACTTTAAGAAAATAAATGTTCTTTACAAGGTGCAAGTTTTCAGATATCTGATCACGCCCCCTGATGAAGACCTTCTGGTCAAAGCTCAGCGGCAGACAGTCAGCGTCCTTTGCACAGTTGAGTAAATGGTGACTTGACTTTATTTTGCCTGTGGACCTCACTCTCTCAAATGCATCCCTTTCTTTTTTCCAGAAGTCTGGTTAGACTATCTTCTAATGATCCATATGACAGTTGTGTATTTTTTGTTTTAAGGTTGTAAAGTTTTTGTTCATACTTAACTGCAAGTCAGAAAAAAGGTCCACAATTTTAGCTATTTTTTTGAAGTGGTACAAGCATGCATTAGAGCTGAAAACTTTAATACGTTGTAAGTTAAAAACAAAGAAAGCATAATTTCAAACCATTAGAAAGCCCTATTCTTAGACAAGATCTAACAGACCTGAAGTTTCAAAATTGAAAACCCTGTCATGTTTTCGACGTCCAGTGGCAAACTAAGGGTCTTAATGTTGAGATTTTTACATAATTTTACAAATTAATGACATTTGAAGCCAAACTGATTTTCACCAAAGTTAATAAAAAATTAGCCCCTAGGTCTGAGATTGTACACACCAAATTTAGCTATCCTAGGGGCTAAGACTACCAAGTTATAAGCTGTCACCCCTCCCCCCCATTTTTGACAGAAACACTAACTCAGCTCTAACAAACAGGTCCTATCATGTCTGAATAATATATTTATTTATTAAACTCTTGGCTAGTAGCTTACAATCCATTTAGCTCAAACAGAAACAGAATTTTCCAGCCGATAAGGAGTGCTTGGCCCACTTACTCTGCCTATTACGCAAATGCGATCATATTATTAAGCATAGTTTGAGCCATAATATAATAGTCTCAGAATTATTGCCCTCATACCAGCCAATAGTCTTTGGGGCATGAGCAGTATATTCGTTAACTTGACTGATGTTCTTTAAAAGTTACTCCTGATCTTAAAAGCAGGTGCTGCTACTTTAAACTTGCTGCAGTGCACCTGCTTGTTACACATTGGTGTTATTGCTAGTTAATCATAACTATAGTTCATTGAGCACAGCTGTGGGTTAACTAGAAGTTGCACTTCAGTCACACAAAAAACTAACAAAGCTTTCATAAAAAAGGCTTACTAAAACAAATATGGACTGGCATTCTCTGTTAACTGTAGGAAATTATTGTTCCACTTCCTTGGGTTGAAAAAGTGACCTCTAGTGGCAGTAATGTCCACAGCCTGTGGAAGCTGCAGCACATATTATAAATGCAAGCAGCTCATTAATAGGGCAAAAACAAAAAAAACAAACACAGAGCTATGGTTAAAAAAAATGGTTCAAGATAATGTCAGTGTTCTTCAGGCACATTATAGAAAAAAGGCAAACAAAAGATAACCTAGAAAGGATAAAAAAAGATGAGATGAGTGTGAATTATGATGTGGGGAAAGTAACTATATTGAATGATAACTTCAGCTTTGTGCTTACCATGAAAGCTAGAGGATCAATACCAGAAAGTAAAATAAAGTCTGAGGGCATGGGAGACAATAGGTTATTGATGGAACATAGCACTAAGTAGAACATACTAAAGGTTCCAAAGGACCCGATGGCTGACAGGTTCCCAGAGCCAGATGGTATGCACACAAGGGTACTGAGAGAGACAAGGCAGGCCAGACAGCACCATTGACAGACCTAGTCAGTCAATCAGTAGTAATAGAGGAGGTGCTGATGGGCTGGATGGGGGGCAAATGTGATCCCTTTATAGAAGAAGGGGGATAGGGAGAACTCAGGTAAGTATAGGCCATCAAGCCTCACATCAGTAGTAGGCAAGCTGCTGGAGACAATTATTAAAGAGCAGGTTGTCGAATTCTTGGAGGAAAACTTACTCATAGATAGGAATCAGTATGGGTTCACAACAGGTAGGTCATGTCAAATCAACTTGATTGATTTTTTTCAATTTAGTGACACAAATGATTAATAGAGATCAGGCAGCAGATATAATTTCTTTGGATTTCAGCAAAACCTGTAATTCAGTGCCAGATAGGAGGCATGGGAAGAAGCTAGGTGTTTTATGACAAAGGGATGCATTAATTAGATGGGTTGAGAATTGGTTGAGTGGTCCTGAGTGTAGAGTTCTCTGATACAAAAGAGACAACTAGTGGGGCACCTCAGGGGTTTGTAATTGGGCTACTACTACTTTTTTAAACTTTTTATTTTCTTTTGCAAGAGAACACTTACACAAATTTATTGCATTGGAAAATAACAATTCCTATAAACTGTTCTGTATAGTCACTTACAATTATGTATTTGGATACATCTCTAGTGTTAAGGATTAGGGGAACTAAGTGTTTAAATGGCAATGATGCACAGACAGATAGATAGATAGATAGATAGATAGATAGATAGATAGTTACTTTATTTATAAAGCACCCCATTCTGGATACTTGGAGTGCTGTACATTTTAAAACTAAAACATTTAACAGACAATAATAATAATAAAAATCCTATGATATTCAGCAAAGAGCACTAAGAAAACGTATCTATCTTGATATTAAAACAACTGATTCACTTTACAAATTACATGCCTGTTGAAATAAAAATGTCTTAAAGGTTTCCACAGAGGGTGCCTCCCTTAGATATTTAGGCAGTGAGTTCAACAGGGTAGGCATGGCAACTGAAAATGCCCCATCCCTGGAACACTGCATCCTAACCCTGGGAACTCCAAGAAGGCACCCCTCGGCAGAATGGAGAGCCCAGGTCAGGTGATGGGGCACAAGATCTTGCAGATAGACTGGTCCCCTTTTGTGTAGGGCCTTGTAGGTCAGGAGCCTTACCTTGAAGACAGTCCTCCACCTGACTGGCAGCCAGTGTAACTCGTGGAGGACAGGTGTGATATGCTCACTACTTTTCACTCCTAACAACAGTCTTGCCACCACATTCTGCACCAGCTGCAGTCAGTGAAGGTTACCTAAAGATATTCTTAGGTACAGGGCATTACAGTAATCCAATCTGGATATAACGAAAGCATGTACCAGCATGGTCAGATTGGCATGTGGATTCTGGGCCTGGATCCAGGTAATATCCCTCAGATGACAAAATCCACTTTTGACAATGGCTGACACCTGAGTATCAAGTGTCAGGCTGTCATCGAAGATCACACCCAGATCCTTCACCTGAGTGGATGGTGTAAGTGGGGTCCCCCTCAGCACTATGCCAGGGAGGTGTCCCTCTCCAGCCCCACCACAACGGTGACCTGGATCCACCACTAGTACTTTAGTCTTGTCTGGATTAAGTCTAACCCAAATTTGAGTCATCCAAGTCCGGATTTCCTTTAGGCAGTTGTTAAACACAGAGGCCGCCATCTGGTTTCCAGGTGCACAGGACCAGTACAGCTAGGTATCATCTGAATAGCAGTGTAAACCAAGCCCATACCACCTGATAATGTCTCCCAGTGGCAGCATATACACTGTGAACAACAAGGGTGACAAGACCGAACCCTGTGGAACACCACAGAGCAGAGGCTTCGGGCTAGATGTGGCAAGCTCCATTGTCACCTTCTGCACTGCCTGTCAGGTATGCCCTAAACCAGTCGATAACAGTTCCCAAAAAGCCACAACAGTACTGTAGGAGATCAAGTAGCACTGCATGATCCATGCTGTCAAAAGCCGCTGACAGTTTTAGGAGGACTACGATGGTATGCTTCCTCCTGTTCCTTGCCATCAGTAGATCATTATCAACTTCACCAGAGCATTCTCCATACTATGCCCAGCATGAAACCCAGACTGGAAAACCTCATAAGTGGAGGAGGAGGCAAGATGTTCCTCATGCTGGATGGCCACCACTTTTTCTATAACCTTCCCTAAAAACGGGAGGCTAGATACTGGTCTGTAGTTGCTGAGACACTCCGGATCCACTGAGGGGTTTTCAATAGGGGTCTGGCCAAAGCATCTTTCAAGGCCAATGGAAAAACCCCCTCCTCAAGGAACTCTGGACTATCTCAGCCACCACAGGTCCAATCAGATCCAAACACTCAACCAGAAGGTGGGGTGGACCTCGGTCAAGGTCACATTGTGTTGGTCACAGCCTCAAGATCACTATCACCACCGTCTCTACTCCAACTGGATCAAACTCAGTCTAGACAGGAGGAGTGCCTCGACATGAGTCAGAAAGGATCCCACAGTCCTTTCAAGTGATGTCGGAAGAGATCTCAGCCCTGATAGAGGACATCTTGTCAGCAAAGAGCAGAGCAAACTCCTTGCATCTAGTGCTTGAACCTACCCTCCTCCCATATGGAAACAGGCATGATGTAATAACCCGTCTACCATGCGGAAGAGCTAAGCTGGTCTGTTCCTTGCTGCAGCAATCTCCCTAGATAGAAAATCTGCCTTCTTTCAGGAGATTGCCCCCTGATAGTCGCAATTATGGAACCTCAAGGCAAATCTGTCCTCCACCAGGCTACACCTCCTCCAGCATCTCTCTAACCTCCGATCCCTAGTCTTTAACTCCCTGAGTGACTCATCAAACTAAGGAGATCTCTGTCAAATAGACAGGGGTTGGACACGAATGGGTGCAATTAAAACAAAGGTGGCAGTGACAGCCCTGTTATAGGCACTCCCTCCTCTGTTCTAACCACACATGTAGTCTCCACACCAGATAGGTCCAGTACTGCCAATAGTCCTGTCAAAGACATTCCTCTTAAAGGGTGGTATTGGACCATCTCCACAGAGGCAGGACCATCAGGGGGCCCCAAACATGAACCCCACACTGCTGTGATCTAACCAAGCTACTGGATCTATACTAAGGTCATTGACCTTCAAGCCAATTGAAAACACAAGATCCAGTGTGTGGCCGCATGAGTGGGTCACTGTTCTAACATATTGTGACAGACCCATAGCCTCCATAATCCTCAGGAGATCACCACCAAACCCTGAGAGCATGCTGTCGACCCAGGCATTGACGTCCCCCAGAATCAGTAATCTGGCACTCTCCAAAACCAGACCAGTGAGAAGCTCTCCAATGTCCCGCAGGAAATCTCCATCCCCCAGAGGAGGGTGATAGAGCAGGAGGACCCTGAAGCCTGCACCAGAATCTCCTCATGCTGCAGCACACTCAAAAGACTTTGTGGAATCTACAGGTAGAACCGTGAGGCCCAGACTGGTTTTAAAACAAATGCTCCTCATTTGCATACAACCACTGGAACTCTAAGGAGCTAGTTGGATACTAGTTATCACCCATTTACTTATTAACATATTGACCAAAGTGGACATTTTGGTTCCCACAATAAAATACTAAAAAGAGAAATCTTGGAATTACCTCATGGTAGCAAAATGATTGTTCTTTTATCATTAGTAAAACAACTGACGTTGCCTATGGGAAGCATATCACATTGCCTAAGAAGCTAACTAGAAATGTTTATAATGTTAAACAAATTCAACAACACTTATAATTAAGCATGTAAACTGACTTCCAATACAAAAAAAAGAGACCCGGAGATTAGCATAGAAAAGTTGAAAACTCGGAGTCCAGTTTAACAGCATGAAGAAAAGAGTTATTGCAGACTGAACCAGTATTCAGAGTGTTGCCATACTTTATAACACTTTTGACCATTTTACAAATGTTATAAGTAATATTCCACACTGTGTGCATTGGTACTGTTATACCCTCACTTCCTGGGTGGTTGAAGGCCCTTGGCTGCACCTCAGGCCTCAAAACCCACCCAGGTCATTCAGTTGTTATAGTGCTGATATACAGCCTACCCTGGATTATTCTTTACATAATGCAGAAATTGGAAAGCAGAGTCAACTACGTGCATTGTGCCATCCAGTAGCTAGAATGTATGGTGCCCTTTTTTCTTTTCAGCCAAAAATGTGCCAAAGGAATGCCCCGTTGAGGAAGATGGCTATCTAAGGCTGGAAAATACCATATTTAGTCTATTGCATAGTACATATTTAATTCCACAGAAGAAGCAACACTTGTGGAATAAAAACACCATGCAATTCTGCTTAAAGTTGGACCAGCATAACATTCTGTGGTGATTTGCATATGCAACCCATGATGATTTGCATTGTGTGGGCATGTGTGATCTTGTATTTTCTTGAAACTTGGCTTCCCAGCCAAATGCCCTTTGGTGTAACCCTTGCCTCAGTGTTTGTGCACAGAGGTTCTTTGTCTTTTAAATAGTTTTTTATTTTAATGGGTTCACCACAACATATCCAAGACACACTGTCTTAGAGTAGCTGGTCCATTCCACTGGGGTGTCAAACAGATGAGGCATACTGATGAGTCCTGGTAGGACCCTTTGCAAACTGTGTGAGAGGCCTTTCGGCACCATGCAATTTTGCTTAAAGTTGGACCAGCATAACATTCTGTGGTGATTTGCATATGCAACCCATGATGCTTTGCATTGTGTGGGCATGTGTGATTTTGTATTTTCTTGAAAATTGGCTTCCCAGCCAAATGCCCTTTGGGGTAACCCTTGCCTCAGTGTTTGTGCACAGAGGTTCTTTGTCTTTTCTATAGAATTTGATGGCAGATAAGGACCTCTTGGCCCACCTAGTCTACCCATTTCCCTATCTAATGGATAAGCGCAGATACTAGTTAACAAACAGCCTACTTTCTCCTACCCCCCCACTAGAATTTCCTTATGTCTGTCACATGCATTCTTGAATTCCTCTACTGTTTCTGACTCCATGACCTCCTCAGGAAGGCTGTTCCATGCATTCATAACCGTCTCCATGAAAAAATACTTCCTCACATTACCTCTGAGCCATTCCCCCATTATCTTCAAATTGTGCCCTCTTGATCTTACACATCTCTTTTTCTGAAAGATGCTACCCTCTTGGACTTTGTTGATTCCCTTGAGGTACTTGAAAGTTTCTATCATGTTCCCCACTCTCCCTCCTTTCCTTGGTGCTATACATATTAAGCTCCTTTAGTCTTTCTTCATAGGTCTTCTGGTGCAGATCCTGCATCATTTTGGTTGTCCTCCTCTGGACAGCCTCCGCCCTATGTCTTTGCAGAGATGGGATCTCCAGAACTACATGCAGTACTCCAGATGTAGTCTCACCAACTGTCTGTACAGAGGGATAACAACTTCCTGCTTTCTACTGGTGATGCCTGTCCCTATGCTTCCCAGTATCCCCCAGCCCTCCTTACTGCCTTATCACATTGCTTGCTCACCTTTAGGTCATCTGATATAACTACCCCCCAGGTCCCTTTCTATTTTTGTTGTTGTCAGTTCTCACCCCCCCATTGTGTACTCTTCCCCTGGGTTTTGTTTCCCAGGTGCATTACTTTGCACTTTTTTGCATTGAATCTAAGCTGCCATTCATATGACCATTCCTTCAGCCTTGCCAAATCCCTTCTCATCCTTTCCACCCCACCTTGTGTATCAACTCTGTTGCAGATCTTTGTGTCATCTGCAAAGAGACATACTTTTCCTTCCAGTCCCTCTGCAATGTCACTTACAAAGCCATTAAAAAGGACCGGACCCAGTACTGAACCCCACTAGTAACCCCCCTTTCTTCACTGTGGACTCCACTTACTATTACCCTCTGCGTCCTGTTGTCCAGCCAGTATTTTACCCAGGTTACCACCCTTGGACCCACTCCCAGGCTGGCTAATTTGTTTATTAACCTTATGTGCAGGACTGTGTCAAATGCCTTGCTAAAGTCTAAGTAGGCCATGTCCGCAGCCCCTCCCTGGTCTACTAATTTGGTTACCCAGTCAAAGAAATCTATTAGATTCATCTGACATGACCTTCCTGCTGTGAATCCATGCTGCCTGTGCCTCACTGGCCTCTAGGTACTCAACAATTCTTTCCTTCAGAAGTGATTCCATCATTTTCCCTACCACTGAGGTCAAACTGATAGGTCTGTAGTTTCCTGCCTCTGCCTCTGTCTTGCTTCCACTTTTGTGAAGAGGAATCACATCCACCCTCCTCCAGTCCTCAGGTACCACACCATCCTCCCATGATTTGTTAAAAAGGGTAGTCAGTGGTGTTCCTAGTTCTCTTCTTAGTTCTTTTAGAATTCTGGGGTGAATCCCATCAGGCCCCATTGCTTTATCCTCCTTCAATTTTAGGAGTTCTTTCAGAACCCTTTCTTCTGTGAAATGACTGATATCAGCCCCCCAGTGCAGAGTGCTTCTATTGACTAGATTTGGTACCTCCCCCTCCTCTTCCTTTGTGAATACTGAGCAGAAATATTCATTAATTATCCCTGCTTTTTGACTGTCCCTCTCTGCCCAACCATCCTCCTCTTTATTCAGCCTCAGTATCCCTGCCTTAGTCCATAAACAAACAGTGAGCTTTGAATTTGCATTCATTTATTTATTTGAGTCTAGGATTACTAGAACCTTTGAGTCAATGCTCTTTTACAAAGATTCCATGTCAAGTGAGGTACAAGGCAAACATGACAAAAATTGAGTAACAATACACAGTACATTTAAGGGAAAGTAAGTACCAGAGCAGGGCAGGGTAAACATAGATAGCTGAGGCTTGGAAGGGACACAAAAAGAGAGGTGCAGCCATAGACATTTGTCAGGCCTCAAGAAAGTGCAGAGGTGAGCGGGGGTAAACGGGAGGGGAGGGATGGGAGGAAAGTAGGGGTGGTTGTAGGATGTGAGAGAGAAAGAGTAGTAAGTGCCAGGAGGGAGAGCAGCTTATGAGGGACAGTCACAGGAGCTAGAGGCAAAGAGGAGGAGGAGGAGGCCGAGGTGGAGGTTGGCTTTGAACGGGCCTAGCTTTTGCAGACAGGAGATGTTTTTGTTGAGTCCATTAAACCAGCTGGGAGCTCAGTGAGCAAAGGATATTTGGCCCTGCGTGGTGCGACATCAAAGGATGTGCAGCATTTGATTTTCAGAACCCCTGGTGAGGTGGGGGTTGTGTGCTGTATAGAGAAGAGTTGGACTCCAAGGGGTGCAAGACCTAGCATAATTTTCTCAGCCATTAATCAAGTTTGGTACTTGATACAGTTTGAAAGCTGGAGCCACTTCATTTGGGCATAGAGGTCACACGTGTGGGTGAGACGGTGGGATCCTGTAATGAGATGGTGTGCTTTGTTTAGGGCCAGGGATAAGCGCCTAAGGGCTGTGTCAGTAGCATAGCCATAAATAATCAGTCCATAGTTGATTAGTGAGACCACAGAGCTCTGTACTGCTATCCTTAAGGCATCTGAGGTAAGGCACTAACTGTGTCTGTAGATAAGCCCAATGTGTGTGTTAACAGCTTTGGCAACAGTGTCAATGTGGATGCCATAAGACAGGTGGTGACGTCAAGAGTGATTCCAAGATATTTAAAGGATTGAACTTGTTCGAGGACAGCACCATGGCAGTTTGCAACTGTGAGGGGGTGAAGCCTGTGTTTGTTGTGGGAGCCGCAAAAAAGCATTGACTTGGTTTTCTTATAGTTGAGAACCAGCTTTTGGCTATTAAACCATTTTTCAATCGAGGTGAAGTCCATCTGGAGCTTGTTTTGGAGTAGGTGGGGGTCCTGATGGGTAGTGTGGATGACGACATCGTCCGCATAGAGTAGGATTTGTTCCAAACAGGATTGTGGAAGATTGTTCAAAAAAAGGCTGAAAAGGAGTGGCACAAGAATGGATCCCTGAGGGACTCCTGAGTGTATTTTTTACATCATATTCAATATATATACATTTCCTCCCAGAATGCCTACAGTTCTCATAGAAACATAGAAACATAGAATTTGACAGCAGATAAGTACCGCTTGGCCCACCCAGTCTGCCCATTTCCCTACCTAATGGATAAGCTGCAGATCCTAGTTAACCAGCAGCCTACTTCTTCCTGCCCCCAACCCCTAGAATTGCTTTATGACTGTCCCATGCATGGTTGAATTCCACCACTGTTTTTGACTCTACAACCTCCTCCGGAAGGCCGTTCCATGCATCCACAACCCTTTCTGTGAAAAAATACTTCCTTAAATTACCTCTGAGCTGCCCCCCCTCTATCTTCAAATTGTGTTCACTTGTTCTTGCACACCTCTTTTTTTGAAAGATGCTACCCTCTCGGACTTTGTTGATTCCCTTGAGGTACTTGAAAGTTTCTATCATGTCCTCCCTCTTCCTCCTTTCCTCGAGGCTATACATATTAAGCTCCTTAAGTCTCTCTTCATATGTCTTCTGGTGCAGATCCTGCCCATTTTAGTTGCCCTCCTCTGGACAGCTTCCAACCTGTCTATGTCTTTGCGGAGATTGGGTCTCCAGAACTGCACGCAGTACTCCAGATGGGGTCTGACCAGCTGTCTGTACAGAGGGATAGTAACTTCCTGTTTTCTACTGGTGATGCCTCTCCCTATGCATCCCAGTATCCCCCCAGCCCTTCTTGCTACCCACTCACATTGCTTGCCCACCTTTAGGTCATCTGATATGACTACCCCAGGTCCATTTCCATTTTTGTTGTTGTTAGTATCTCACCCCCCATTGTGTACTCTTCCCCTGGGTTTCTGTTTCCCAGGTGCATTACCTTGCACTTCTTAGCATTGAATCTAAGCTGCCATACATTTGACCATTCCTCTAACCTTGCCAAGTCCCTTCTCATCCTTTCCACCCCACCTTGTGCATCAACTCTGTTGCAGATCTTTGTGTCATCTGCAAAGAGACATACTTTTCCTTCCAGTCCCTCTGCAATGTCGCTTATAAAGACATTGAAGATGACCGGTCCTAATACTGAACCCTGCGGTACCCCACTAGTAACCCCCTTTCTTCAGAGTGGACTCCATTTACTATTACTCTCTGTGTCCTATTCTCCAGCCAATTCTTTTACCCAGGCAGTCATCTTGGGACCCACTCCCAGGCTGGCTAACTTGTATATTAATCTTTGTGTGGGACTGTGTCAAATGTCTTGCTAAGTCTAGGGTAGGCCATGTCCACAGCCCCTCCCTGATCTACTACTTTGGTCACCCAGTCAAAGAAATCTATCAGATTTGTCTGGCATGACCTTCCCACTGTGAATCCATGCTGCCTTGGGTCCTGTGCCCCTCTGAACTAGTCTAGATACTCGACAATTCTATCCTTCAGAAGTGATTCCATCATTTTCCCTACCACTGAGGTTAAACTAACAGGTCTGTAGTTTCCTGCTTCTGCCTTGCTCCCACTTTTGTGAAGGGGAATCACATCTGCCCTCCTCCAGTCCTCGGGTACCACCCCATCCTCCCATGATTTGTTAAAGAGGGTAGTCAGTGGTATCACTAGTTCTACCCTTAGTTCTTTTAGAATTCTGGGATGAATCCCATCAGGCCTCATTGCTTTGTCCACCTTCAGTTTTAAGAGTTCTTTCAGAACCCTTTCTTCTGTAAATGGGCTGGTATCAACTTCTGTATCCAGAATGTTTCTACTGTTTGTTTTAGGTACCTCCCCCTCTTCCTTTGTAAATACTGAGCAAAAATATTTGTTTAGTGTCTCTGCCTTTTCACAGTCACCCTCTAATCAGCTAAGAGCTCTGACCCACCGCTGCGATGAGTGCCTTCCTGTCAGCAAGATACCCTACACAATAATTTGACAGAGAAAATACCCTGTTAATCAAACAGAGAAAAATGCAGACATCCAAGTCAGACACACGTAAAACCTCCCCAGCCCCAAAACAGTCTGGTGGTTTGTGCTCTAAAAGCAGTCAGCCCCAAAATAAGTCAGCTGTGCTTTAAACTCTTCCTGCACTGAAAATCTTAAGAATTGTAACAAAGACTGTCTTTTCCTGATAATTCTAAGTTCCTTATTTCACCTTTCAGTTAGATGTAGCCTCCACCTGCAGAATATCTGCTACAAATTAAAGACAATTGTAAGATTCACCTTCCCCTGTTGTGAGCACAACTCGTTTTCTTGTAAATCCTATGTTCAGTATTGCAGCTTCCAGCCAGAGATAGTTTGACTTGAAAAATATTAGCTGTTCATGACTTCTAACAGTAGGCCTTCTAAAGGCAATTTGAGTTTGACACGTCCAATTCCATGGCTTCATCAGATCTCTGCTAGTCTTCAATTTTCAGTGTCAATGTTGTCACATCACACAACTCATCAAAAAGGTATACCTGTCCATTCCAGGTGACCAAAAGATTGAACAGAAGTAAAAGCTGTTATTGTAACAGAAGGCTCCGAAACATCATCTGCACTCCATCTACTTCCTTCTGACATTGCCTTGTACTGTACAAAAAAATATGGTCAAAGGGCTACTTCCATGCTCATATTCAATAGCCTTCTCAGCTGTCTGACTGCATTCACAGCCTTCTCCTTCTCTTTCAGCCCAGAGTAAACAATCAGGAAAATGCTGGTTGAAGAAGAGGAGATCACCACCCTCTGTGGCGTTATCTCATATGCATTATCTAATTGAAAAGCAGAATCAAATTTAAAGAAGAACTTTCTTCATACCATAAATGTGCAACCCTACTAGGGAAAAGGCACAGCTCAAGGCTGTTAACAGCATAGAATCTTGGGCACATGAATATTTCGGACAGCAGCAACTCTCCAGTTACTTTTGTTCTTGCAGTGCCCCTAATTATGTGAAAGTAGATCCATATAGATTATACTGTTCATCTTGTAACAAACCAACATTATACAGTAAGTCATTCACATACTTATATCTTTATCTAAAATAAAATGCAGTAAACGGTTCCCTATCTCATCAGGAGAGGGGGAGGATGATGAAAAAGGCTCACCATCTGCTTCTCTAATGTGGTGGAACTTCTTTGTGGTATTGGGCCAACTAGAAAAGACTTGCCAGAGGAATTAATGAAAACAGGTAACACTGGAAAGAAAACTGCAAACAGTGTAATCACTCACCTGTAACAAGGGAGGCACCCCTATTGATCATACAAATCAAACCTGTTAATCTACGTACCAAAAACAACCAATATTTAAAAGTAGAACTGCTCCATAGATAGATATATAGGTAGATAGATATAGATATTATAGTGGCACGGTATCGCCACTCTAGTTAGGGTTGATTAGGCAGTTTAATGTTAAACACCAATTTTTCCACCTTAATGTCTTTGTACCTGTTCAATGGATTTGCACAAAATTGTGCAAGCACAGTCTCATGGGGTAGGTCTCTTGATGTGCAAAGTTTCATTCTGGTCAGATGTGCAGATTCTGAGATGCGGATAGTGAAAAAATTTAACAAATTGCTATTTTTTTGTTTTTTATCATCGCATAGTGCCCAGATGGGTTTGAATTTTGGTCTGAAATTTTCAGGGTAGAAAGGGCATGCCTCAGAAAGATTTTCTGTGGTGGTTTTGTGAAAAAAATACTGATCTGTTCCAAAGTTATTAAATTAAAAAAATGTGGGTTCTGAGCTTGCTCAGTCAGCACTTAAAACTGCTGTAAAAATTATTATTCATGACCATGCCACGGTCTGGTTCTGCCTGGACCTAGGAGGGGTAGAAGGCTGCACAAAGATGGAAGTAACTGACTTCAGGGGGGTGGATTTTAAGGAAATGGGAAGGATCCTTAAGGAGCATTTGGATGGGATTGGGTCAGACATGGACGCTGATAGTAGGTGGGAAATCATCAGGAGAGGGGTGCAGGATGCTACCAGCACCTGTGCAAGAGTAAGATAAAAATGCGGTAGGGCCCAAAAACCCTGTTGGTGGACCAGGGAGGTCCAGGAGGTGGTGCGGGGAAAGAAAGCAGCCTATAAGCAATTCAAGTGCTCAAGGAGTGAAAGGGATCGAGGGGAGTACGAGCTGATGGCTAGAAGGACCACTAGAGTGGTGAGGGCGGCTAAGGCAAGGAAGGAGCAGAACCTGGCCAGGGAAATTAGGAGAGGGAACAAGGGGTTCTTTAGATACATTGGGGAAAAACAAAGGGTGAAGGGGCAGATTAGCAGGATTAAATCAGGGGAGAGATGGGCACAAGACCCGGGGAGCAGGCTGAGGTACTAAATGAGTACTTCACCTCAGTTTTCACCAGGGAAAATGGGGGTGCTGCATCATACATGGGAGGAGACAGAGATACTGAGGAGGGGGGGACCCTTACCGATCGGCAGGTCTGGGGAGAGGGGGAGGCATCACTGGCAGGTGGGGGGAGGGCTAAGCAGGGAGAAGGGGTACCGGAAGTGGAAATCACAGCAGATAGAGTGAGGGAAGCCCTCAGCTCCCTTAAGATGGAGAAAGCACCGGGGCCGGATAAATTACATCCCAGAGTGCTGAAGGAACTTGCAGATGTCCTGGCAAAACCCTGGCAGAGCTTTTCACCATCTCTGAGGACAGGGTGGGTGCCCCAAGACTGGAAGGTGGCGCATAGTGCCTATCACAGGGGGATCAAGGGAGGTGGCAGGGAACTACAGGCATGTCAGCCTGACATCGGTGGTGGGCAGGTGATGGAGGCATTGTCAAGGAGAGGCTGGGGGGGACCTGGATAAGTCAGGGTGCCTGGACAATAGACAGCATGGATTCATCCCAGGGAAATCGTGTCAGACAAACCTGGTGGAGTTCTATGACTGGGTGACAAGTGACTTGGACCTGGGTAGACCAGTGGATGTCCTCTTTCTAGACTTCAGCAAGGTATTTGACTCTGTTCCTCATGTGGGTCTGTTGGAGAAGCTGGGAGAAATGGGGGTTGGGAACCAGATGATCAGATGGATAGGCAATTGGCTCCAGGACTGGACCCAGAGGGTCGTAGTTGGTGGGATAGTCTCATCCCCAAGGAGGGTCATTAGTGGGGTCCCATAGGGATCAGTCCTTGGGCCCCTTCTGTTCAACGCCTACGTATCTGACATAAGGACAGGAATCAGGAGTGAGATGAGTCTCTTTGCGGATGACTCAAAACTGGGGGCGGTGGTGGATGGGGAGGAGGGGAAGGTGGCCCTACAGGGGGACCTGGAGGCTCTGATAAGATGGTCTAGAAAGTGGAAGCTGAGGTTCAATGCAGGGAAATGCAAGGTACTCCACCTGGGGGCCAGAAACCCAGGCCAAGTGTACACCCTGGGGGGGGAAATGCTACAAGTCTCGATGGCCGAGAGGGACCTGGGGGTGGTGGTGGATGTCAAGATGAACAACTCTGAGACTTGTAGGAGGGCAGCAGCCAAGGCCAACAGGATGCTGGGATGCATCGCTAGGGGGATCACCTCCAGAAGGAAGGAAGTGATACTCCCTCTGTATAACTGCTTGGTGAGGCTGCACCTTGAGTACTGCGTGCAGTTTTGGAGGCCACACTTAAAGCGGGACATTAACCTCCTGGAGAGGGTCCAGAGGAGGGCAACCAAAATGATTTGGGGCTTGGGGACAGGATCTATGAGGAGGCTGAAGAGCTAAATATGTACCGTTGGAGAGAGAAGGGACCGGGGGACATGATAGAGGTCTTTAGGTACATGAAGAGGATAAATAGGGGAGGAACAGTTGGGGTGCTTCGAAGGAAGGAGGAAGGGCCACTAGAGGGCATGGGTGGAAGCTGGAGGGGGGAAGATTCAGGGAGAAAGGAGGAGGTGCTACTTCACTGAGAGGGTGGTGGAGCCATGGAATGCACTGCCTAGGGGGCTAGTGGAGGCAGAGACAGTGGAGGGGTTCAAGAGGGGGTGGGACAGGTACAGGAGGAGGGTTCTGGAAGCAAAATCCAATGCAGCAAGAATATCCGGAACTGGGAAGGGAGAAGCCAGAGAAGGCGAGAGGGACAGCAAGGTCAGCACCCAGGCTAGGGACTGACCAAACGAGCAGACACGAAAGACCGTTAGGCCTATTCTGCTGGCATTTTAGTATGTTAGTATGTTAGTATATGAAGTGAATCTAGGCATCCAAGCCAGGATGCCTATGGTCACCTTTTAGCTCATGAATAATAATGAGCTCATTTGCATACACATTTTTTAAAATTGACAGAACTAGAAAAATCAGGTGAAAACTACAAGTTATCCCTCCTTGGGAAGCTTGGTCTGTTCAAAATCATTGTTTACAAGAATTTCTTTTTGGGGTCACCTGTTTGTATTGCAAGAAGAACAGTTCCTTATGTGCCCCACATTTCAAAAATGTCAGTGAAAGCCTAGCTCATAAATAATTAAGAGTTTATTTGCATACCTTTTTTAAATTGAGGGAATAAGAAAAACGTGCTAGATATTTCAGTACTCACTACAAAAATAGGAGACTACATTTCTCAGTAAAGAAATCATATCAGCTATATACTGTATGCACAATAACTTTGAAAATAAACATCTCAGATCTTATATTGTTGCAACCACTATAAAAATAGGAGACGTTGCCTCCTAGTAAGGAAAATAGAAAACAAATTCTTATTGTAGTCAGAATGGCTTGTTATACACATCTATATATTAGGTGTTATACTACAGCCAGCATTACTAAAATAGGAAACTGCACCTCTGAGTAAGAAAAATTTAAGTACATTTTTATAATCTATGAAGAATTTTTTATTGCTGTTTGTAAACCAGCCAATTAGCTGTTATACTGCTGTAACAATTATCAAAATAAGAGGTGATTTAACAAAAAGGGACAACTTCTTGTTTGAATGCAGTTACAATAATAAATTGTTTTTAAAGGTGGTTTTATAATTTTTTTTAAATTTTACAGCTTTAACAATGTGTAATGTAGTGATTGCTCTAGAGATAGTAGGATGAATCAGTTCTAGCCAGGATAAGTATATAATTTATGATGGAACTCGTGTGAACTCAGAGACTGCATTACAGATGGCAGTAGTGAGTGTTACATTTTGCACTTAAATATCTTTGCAACTGTTAAACAGATTTGCATGAAATACTGCATGCGTGGTCATGCTGGGTAGATCTCTTGATACACCAAGTTTTGTTCTGGTCGGATGTGCGGATTCCAAGATGCGGAGAGCAAAAAACGTAAAAAATCGCTGTCTTTTTTTTTTTTTTGTCATTGCCTTGCACCCAGATAGTTTGGAATTTTGGTCAGAAATTTTCAGGGTAAAAAGGGCTTGGCCCACAGATGTGCCCTTCTCTGCTTTGGTGAAAAATATTAATCTGTTCCAAAGTTATTATCAGGCGTGTGTAAATCTCACAACAACACACCCACATGTGCATTTTTCCTTAAATGGAACTCATGTGTAATTCAGTGACTGCCCTACAGATGGCATTAGGGATAAGTTCTAGCCAGGGTAAATGTGCAATTTGTAATGGTACTCATGTGCAATTCAACTACTGCCCTCCAGATGGCAGTAGTGAGCATAACATTTTGCACTTTTATATCTTTGCAACCATTTGATGGAGTTGCACAAACCTTTACATGCATGGTCTTGTGGGGGTAGATCCCTTGATATGCCAAGTTTTGTTGTGATCAGATGTGTGGATTCCTAGATGTCGCTAGCTAAACAATGCAACAAGTCACTGTTTTTTGCTGTTCTTTTGTCATCACCTTGTGCCCAGACAGTTTGGAATTTTAGTCTGAAATTTCCACAGTAGAAGGGGCTTGGCCCACAGATGTGCCTTTCTCTGGTTTGGTGAAAAATATTAATCCATTCCAAAGTTATTATTAGGTGTGTGTAAATCTCACAACAACACACCACCTGTCGTGCATTAATGCTAAAATGGAATTAATGTGTAATTCAGTGATTGCCCTACAGATGGCAGGAGGGATCCATTCTTGCTGGGTAAGTGTATAATTTATAATGGAACTCGTGTAATTTAGCAACTTTCCTACAGATGGCAGAAGAAATCCGTTCTAGCCAGGCAAATGTATAATTTATAATGGAACTCATGTGTAATTTAGTGACTGCCCTACAGATGGCAAGAGGGGATCAGATCTAGCCTGGGTAAGTGTATCATTTATAATGAAACTCGTGTAATTCACTGACTGCCCTACAGATGACAGCAGTGAGCATAACATTGTGTATTTTATTATCTTTGCAACTGTTCAACAGATTTGCACAAAAGTTTGCAAGCAGGACCTCATGGGGTAGATGTCATATGCCAAGTCTTGTTCTGGTTGGATGTGCAGATTTTGAGCTGAGATAGTGAAAAAAACATAAAATCACTGTTTTTTGCTTTGTTTTTTGTCATCACCTTGCACCTAGATGATTTGGAATTTTGGTCGGAAATTTTCAGGGTAGAAAGAGCTTGGCCCACAGAGATGCCTGTCTCTTGCTTGGTGAAAAATATTAATCTGTTCAGAAGTTATTAAATTTAAAAATTTCAGGTTCTGAGCATGCTCAGTAAGCACTTCAAAAATAACTATATAAAGGGACATGGCTTGGACACCTAAAGTCACCTCATAGCTTATGAATAATTATGAACTAATTTGCATACCCATTTTTTAAAATTGAGGTAATTAGAAAAATTGGATGAATATAAGCGATCCCTCTTTGGGGAGCTTGGTCTATTCAAAATCACTGTTTATAACAATTTATTTTTGGTATTGCCTGTTCATATTGCAAGAAGAACAATCCCTTATGTGCCACACCTTTTTCAAAAATGTCTCTGTAACTATAGCTCATGAATAATCATGACTTATTTACATACCTTTTTTTTTCAAAATTGAGGGACTTAGAGCAAGCATTTGTCAATGCCAAATGTTGATTGCTTTGGTCCGTTGAGGTAGGTCACTGGCCCTCTGTCACTCGCTCATTCTATTTCTCCCAGTGCTGCAGGCTGCCCTTTTGTACTGGGCTCCTGCCTGCATTGGCACCTTTTTCTGCCCACAAAGAAATCCGCAGCTGTCCTGACAGAGCTCCATTGAGGTGGCTCATTCCCCCCCCCATTCGCTCATTCTGTTTCTCCTGGCGCTGCAGGCTACCCTTTTATACTGGGCTCCTGCCTCTGTTGGTGGCTTTTTCTGCCCACAAAGAAATCTACAGCAGTCCTGACACAGCTCCATTGAGCTCGCTCACTCCCCCTCTCTTACTCGCTCATTCCATTTCTGCTGGTGCTTCAGGCTGGCCTTTTGTATTGGGCTCCTGCTTGCGTTGCCGCCTGTTTCTGCCCACAAAGAAATCTGCAGCAGTCATGATAGAGCTGCGTTGAGCTCGCTCACTTACCCTCTGTCACTTGCTCGTTGTGTTTGTCCCGGCGCTGCAGGCTGCCCTTTTGGACTGGGCTCCTGACTCTAGAGGTGCCTTTTTCTGCCACAAAGAAATCTGCAGCAGTCCCGACAGAGCTCCATTGAGCTCTCTCTTTCCCTCTCTCTCACTTGCTCATTCCATTTCTGCTGGCGCTGCAGGCTGCCCTTTTGTATTGGGCTTCTGCCTGCATTGCCACCTTTTTCTGCCCAGAAAGAAATCTGCAGCAGCCATGATAGAGCTCCGTTGAGGTCGCTCACTCCCCTTCTCTCACTCACTCATTCTGTTTCTCCCGGCGCTGCAGGCTGCCCTTTTGTACTGGGCTCCTGCCTGCGTTGGCGGCTTTTTCTGCCCACAAAGAAATCTGCAGCAGTCCTGACACAGCTCTGTTGAGCTCGCTCAATCACCGTCTCTCACTCGCTCATTCCGTTTCTGCTGGTGCTGCAGGCTGGCCTTTTGTACTGGGCTTCTGCCTGCGTTGCCATCTTTTTCTGCCCACAAAGAAATCTGAAGCAGTCATGTTAGAGCTCCATTGAGCTCGCTCACTCCCCCTCTCTCACTCAATCATTGTGTTTCTCCTGGCGCTGCAGGCTGCCCTTTTGTACTGGGCTCCTGCCTGCATTGCTGTCTTTTTCTGCCCACAAAGAAATCCACAGCAGTCATGATAGAGCTCCGTTGAGCTGGCTCACTCCCCCTGTCTCACTCACTCATTCTTTTTCTCCTGCCACTGCAGGCTGCCCTTTTGTACTGGGCTTCTGCCTGCATTGCCACCTTTTTCTGCCCAGAAAGAAATCTGCAGCAGCCATGATAGAGCTCCGTTGAGGTCGCTCACTCCCCTTCTCTCACTCACTCATTCTGTTTCTCCCGGCGCTGCAGGCTGCCCTTTTGTACTGGGCTCCTGCCTGCATTGGCAGCTTTTTCTGCCCACAAAGAAATCTGCAGCAGTCCTGACACAGCTCTGTTGAGCTCGCTCAATCACCGTCTCTCACTCGCTCATTCAGTTTCTGCTGGTGCTGCAGGCTGGCCTTTTGTACTGGGCTTCTGCCTGTATTGCCATCTTTTTCTGCCCACAAACAAATCTGCAGCAGTCAAAACAGAGCTCTGTTGAGCTCACTCACTCCCCCTCCCTCACTCGCTCATTCTGTGTCTCCCAACGCTGCAGGCTGCCGTTTTGTACTGGGTTCCTGCCTGCATTGGTGCCTTTTCCTGCCCACAATGAAATCTGCAGCAGTCCCGACAGAGCTCAGTTGAGCTTGGCCACTCCCCATCTCTCACTTGCTCAATCCTAATCTGTCCCAAACACTAATTTTTGACAGCGACTGGGATATTCTGCGTCGGAAGTGTAAAAACACATTTTGGCCAGAATGTGAAAAATGACAGCTATACTATTCATAAGGAGGTGTGAAAAAATGCCACTGTTGAAAATCTGACTTGAAAATATTACTAATTTGCCAAGTTACAAGGGTGTGTGGAAACTGCACAATGCACGCTTGTACCACAGTCATTTTATGGAGTTCCATCACAGAATTTTCAACATATGCATTTTAGGATCTCTGCTGATGAACAGTGTCACCATGATTTTCTTAATGTGTCCTGAACACTGATTTCCCACAGCGACTGTTCTATTCTGTGCCGGAAGAGCAAAAACACATTTTGGCCAAGATGTCAAAAATGACAGCTGTACTGTTCATAAGGAGGTGTATAAAAATGGCAATGTTGAAAATCTGGAGTGAAAATATTGCAAATTGTCAAAGTTATGAGCGTGCATAGCAGCTGCCCAACACACGCTCGTAAAACAGTCATTTTTTTTATTTTTCCCACCAAATTTGCAGCATACACTTTTTGAGACCCCACCTCATGAACACTGGCACTGTCATTTTGTTAATCAGTCCTGAAAGGTGATTCTGTGCAGTTCCTGAATTCATGAGGAGGGGTCCCAAAACCCCATGTAAAATATCTGGTGCCAAAATTCCAAAAAATGCCTGAGATATGCATCAAAGTTGAAAAAACCCTATTTATACCATTATACAGCTTACCAGTATTTCCTCAGTTCATGGTTGGCTTTGAAGAGTGCAGATGTGTTCCTGGTCCACAGAAGATCATCGTGCCAGACTTCGGAAGTAAGTATGGGGTGAGGGGGTGTGGGGAGGCAGGTTGCACAGTGGGTGGGCACAGGTTGTGGGAGGGGACAGGGAGACCGCAAGGGACCATTTCCTTTTTTCACAGGTTACAAAAAAAAACTTCACTGGACTTTCTGTTTTTTTTACAGGGGCATGTGGCACACTGGAGTGGGCTCCCAGCATGCCAACAGAGTGTTTTTTTTGGGGGGCAGCTGTAGCCGATGGGGGATTGGGCACACCCGTCATCACAAAAGGGGGGCACAAGAGCCGAGGGGGATTGGACACCCCCTCAGTACAAATCTACAGGGTTTTCAATGAGGGGGCATTATGCCGACAGGGAGTGGGCTGCCCCATCAGCAAAACAAACTGAGAGGGGGGACATAATGCCAATGGGGAGTGGGCTCTCCTGTCAGCAACTTTCACTAGGAGGGGGACTGAAGCCGATGGGGATTTGGGCTCCCATTGGCAAAAACACTGTTGTGGGGGGGCACATGCTGCCAAGGGGGATTGGACATCCCCTTGGCACTGGGGGCTCATGAATATTGTTTGCGAACACAGTGTTAAGCCACCGCCATGTTCACAAACAATATTACAGTAACAACATTCCACCCTGCAATGATGGGTCGCTCCCTCATTGCAGTGAATGGCTGACACTGCAATGATGAGGTGGCCCCTGACTGCAGCATCTGAAACATTTCAAGGTGATGGCATGCTGGCTGAACTAGTGTCAGCAGCAACCTGCCACCCCATTGGGGAAAGCAGGCCAAGCCTTTAAAGGTTGTGGGGGCATTGGCCACAACAGTGCCGTGCCTCCACAACCTGCTGCAATATATTTCTTGAGCATGTGCACAATCACCATAAAAATCAGGTGAAAACTACAATCGATCCCTCTTTGGGAAGTGTGAATTGTTTTGAAACATGGGCAACACACCAGTATTTTAAACATTAGGGCTATAGAAGGAAAGTATTATTTTTTTAACTTATGTTAAAATAGACATTAGAATACTGATTTTTGTTCATGTGAATTGAAAAAGTTTCAGACAGTTCAACAGTCAGCTTAGAACTATGCAAAATTTAAAAAAAAGCCTTGGCAATACATAGAAACAGGAAAGTATTATTGGTTGTTTTAATTTGGATCTGTCTTGGCTTAGGACAAGAGAACACTGACACAGGAGCAAATGTAGTGTAGTGGCTAAGGCTCTGGGCTATGATCCCAGAGATCTGGCTTTGAATCCCACAGACCCCAATGAATATGTTCAAAAGTTTTTTTTTATAGTAACTTATGCCTTTATCAAAACTAATTATAGAAAAACACTCATGCATTTATAAAAACTAATTGCAGAAAAAGAGCTGTCTCAAAAAGTAAGGAAATTCATTGCAAAAAAACTTTGTTAATGCACTTGTTAGGGTTAAAGTGACAAATGTAGGGAAATGTGGCATTAGGGTTTCAAACCCTAACACCCCATTCCACCCTGTAGGCAGCAACAGGCATGGGGTGCATCTTGGGATTGTCAGCCCTAACACTCATCCCATTCTCATATACTGTATCCATCTCAGCTTACTTAATCATGGAATAGGGTGAACGTTAGGGTTGACAACCCCAAGGCACACCTCATGCCTGTTGCTGCCTACAGGGTGGAGATGGGGTGTTAGGGTTGGAAACCCTAATGCCACATTTCCCTACTTTATTGCTTTAACTCTTACTAGTGCACTAACAAAGTTTTTTTCAATGAATTTTAGTGGCACAGTAGGGCCAGTACAGTTAGGGTTAAGCAGTGGTTCCTATGTTAAACCTCAAATCTTGCACTGTAATATCTTTATATCCATTGCACGGATTTGAACAACAGTTTGCATGTGTGGTGTCATGGGCTAGATAACTTGGCATGCCAAGTTTCATTCCAGTTGGATCTGCAGATTCTGAGCAGCACATAGTGAAAAAATATACAAAATTGCAAAAGTTTTGCATTTTTTTGTCATTACACTGTGCCCAGATGATTTGGAATTTTAATCTGAAATTTTTAGGGTAGAATGGGCTTGCACCACAGATGTGCCTTTCACTGGTTTGGTAAAAAAATATTAATCCCTTCCAAAGTTATTACATTTTAAAATGTCAGGTTCTGAGCATGCTCAGTCGGCCTACAAAAATAACTATAAAAATTACTATTCATGATTGCCTAAAGTCACCTTAAAGCTCATGAATAGTCATGAGCTTAGTTGCATACCCAGTTTTTTTAAATTGAGGGAACTAGAACAATTGGGTGAAACTACAAGCTATACCTCCTTGGGAAGCTTGGTCTATTCAAAATCATTGTTTACAGCAATTACATTTTGGTTTCACTTCTTCACATTGCAAGAAGAACAGTTCCTTATGTGCCCCACATTTTCAAAATTGTCGGTGTAAGCCTAGCTCATGAATAATCATGAGTTTATTTGCATACCCTTTCCTTAAAACTGAGGGAATTAGAAAAACTGGCTAGATATTTCTGTAGTCAGAAATAGGAGACTGCTTCTCTCAGTAAAGAAATCATGTCAGCTATACAATGTATGCACAATGCCTCATTTTGAAAATAAACATCAAAGATCTTATATTGTTGTAACCACTGCAAAAATAGGAGACTGCCTCTCCTAGTATGGAAAATAGAAAACAAATTCATATTGCATTCACAATGCTTTATTAGGCACATCTATATATTAGTTACTTATACTGCAGTTACTACTAGGAAAATAGAAGTTTGTTCCTCTGAATAAGAAAAATTGAAGTAAACTTTACAATTTACCAATAATTCCTCATTGTTGTTTAAAAACAGCATATTAGCCTGTTAGAGTCAGTGACTCAGCAGGTTGTAATCTGAGGCTAGAAGGTTGTGGGTTCATTCTACACACCAGGCACTTGGAGTAAAAACACTGTAGTGCATCATGAGGTGGATGCTGTACTTCTGAGGTGCTGTCTTTTGGACGAGACATTAAACTGAGGTCCCGTCTGTCTGTTCTGGTGGTTGTTCAGGTGAATGTTAAAGATCCCATGACACTTCTTGAAAAGAGTTGGGTAAGTTTTTATTGTGAAAATCATACAATACATAAGGACACTAATTCACCACATACATATACAACTGTGATAAAATAAAAGAAAAGGGAAAAAAATCAAAAATTGAAATAGAAAAGTGCTAAGAAATTAAAAAGGAAGCAAACAACGTAACTTCTTACAATAGCCATCCAGTACAACATTTCTAGGTTATACTCAATTGATATGTAGAAAAAGTTTGTGCTTCATAGGCATAAATCCTTTTTACTTGTGCCCTTATAAACTGAATAACCTCTTTTTGGTCTAAATAATTTTGTTGAAGAATAAATTGACATCTGGCTTGCCATACAGTATATTATAGTTTATAATACCAGATATGACTCGTAAGGTGCTTGGGTGATATTTTCTCTATGGTCCTATATAGATATGCAAAATAAGTACCTCATAAGTCAAAGTGATAAATTCTGGGCTAGAGACCATATGGGCTAACATGTTCCAAAAACTGACAATGTAAGGATATTCGATAAATAGGTGATCTTGATTTTCCAGAAACATAGAAACATAGAAGTTGATGGCAGAAGGAGACCGCTATGTCCATCTAGTCTAGCCATTTGTTTTAGACCTATTTTGACACTCTAGTTGTCCTTTGTAGTCAGGGCTCCCATGTGCATATTACAAATATCTCTAGGGCGATATCTTTCTGCTATGGGTTTATGCTTATGATTGTCCATCCCACCTGTCTTATCATGACATGTCAGCCATATGGTAGCCCATAAATATTTAGGAATTCTAATATCTGTCAACTGTCTAATAGTATCCTGGATGTTCCTTGCTATGCCTTTAGGAAATTGCAATGTCTCCGCAAAGTAAGTTAATAAAATCCTGTCATGCAATATATGTTGTGTGTTATTTGTAAACTGTTCTATAGTAATTTTCCATATTTGGATCTTCTGTGAAGTGGTAAATATGTGTTGTGGAATTAGGCTATTTTGTAGTTGAAAATTCCACCTGTGTGCGGACCATATTGGATGGACAGGGTAAACCATGCTTCACTCCATATAATCCCTGATGTACCTGATCCAGTAACTAAGGAGGTAAGGTTGGCTACCCAAAATATAGTGTGAAAGAAAACCAGAAAGTTCACCATTCCTAGTCCTCCTTGCGAGACTGGAAGATATATAATATTCCTTTTGCTAGGATGAAATCTATTGCCCCAAATAACCCTGAAAAAAAATGCTATATAATTTGGTTTCTAACTCCAGGGGTGGAGGAAATATAGAATTTATATATATAGTAGAATTGGGGTAATGGATGTTTTTATTAAGCAAAGTCATTCAAGTTTAGAAACTTATTTTTCCAAGTAAAGATTCTTCTTTCACAGTCTGAGAGGTATCCAGCTGACGATATCCACATTAAAAGAGCAATGTTATATACTTAATATGATAATGGTGTTTACTAAAGATATCCCACATAGGTGAATCAAGTCCAGTGGCTGAGTATTGCCAATACAGATTCTTTTACTTTTCTGAATGTTAATTTTGGCTCCAGCTATTTGAGACTAGTGGCAAATTACTTCCATAGCAAGGTGACTTGCACTTTCATTTGCCAGAAATAGGCAAAGATCATCAGCGTAAGCCATAACTTTAAGAGGTGGAGTACAATGAGACAACTGTAATCCCATGAGGCCTGGGGTCTGAATTAATGTGCTAAGTAAAATGCCTATGTAAAAGACATATAAAAGTAGTCTCAAAGGGGAATCTTATCTCACACCTCTTGCATTTTGTGTCTGTTTCCCTTTTGTCCCATTTATTAAAGGATGGAAATGAGCCTATGAGTATAATAATTTAATCCATTTGATAAAAATCATAGGAATGCCATGATATTCTAACACCTGGAAAAGCTATTCATGTGGTATCATATCAAACACTTTTTTCTGGTCTAAGGAAATGACAAAACCATGTAATGAGTTTAGACTGCCTCTGGAAAAAAAAAACTTCTCTTATGCATATTGGCCCAGATATTCAAATTGCGCTAGGCTGTGGCACAAGATTGGGCGCAGCTCAACTTGGCTGCACAGGGGTGTGGACTGGGCGATATTCAACGGAGCTGCGCCATGGCTCAGCAACATTGAATATTGCACCCTGGCCACCCCCAGTGTGCATGGCACAGTGGCACTGTGCCAGCGCAAGTGGCCAGAGTGGAGCATGGAGATGCGCGAGTTCCATTGCGCCATGCACAGCAACCGCGATATTCAAAAGTTGACATGCAAATGGGGCCATAATGTATGCAAGGCACACATGGGGCCATTTGCATGTCATTATGGCACCATTTGCATGCAGGTGCGCCGATCCCCGACAACTTGTGCCTGGCGCCCTGGCAGGCAGCAGCCATCGGGGACCGATGCCCCCTGCAGCCCGATCGCAGGCATTTGTTTAAAAAAAAGATCCCCTTCCAATATCCCTGGTGGTCCAGTGGACCAGCTATCTGCCTGATCGTGGGCATTTGTTTAAAAAAAAGATCCCCTTCCAATATCTCTGGTGGTCCAGTGGACCTCTATCTGCCTGATCGCGGGCATTTGTAAAAAATAGAATAATTTGTCCAATATCCCTGGTGGTCCAGTGGACCGCTATCTGCCCGATCACGGGCATCTGTATAATAATAGTAAAAAGTCCTATATCCCTGGTGGTCCACTGGACCGCTCTCTGCCTGATCGCGGGTATCTGTAAAAAAAAAGTTCTATATCCCTGGTGGTCTAGGGTACCCCCCCATCCGCCCACTGAGCCCCACCGCTCCGCTCCCCCCGGTCAGCCGGCGGGCAGCAGCACCCCACCCACCTGCCACCCACCGATTGACACCTCGGTAGGGCTGCACACCCATTGGTGCACAGCGTGAGGCAATGGGCATGCAGCCCCTACCATACTACACATTCCAGATATGTGAATGTGGATTTGTGCCGCTCACATTTCCCTTCTGAATATCGCACCGGTGTGCATCAGTGGGTTGCGCATGACTCAACACTATTGCACCATGCGCAACCCTTTTGAATATCTGGGCCATTAAATTATCAGTCATACACCTTCCAGGTATGGCACATGTCTGAATTTGAGCAAGTACTTTACTGGATATTTTACTTAATCAATGGCAAAGGATCAGTGTCAATATTTTCATATCCATATTTAGCAAGGAAATAGGCCTCCATATTTTTATATCCGGTTTGTCACCTTTTGTATAAAGTAAAATTAAAAAGGCTTTTGACATATTCTCAGCCATGTTAAAATTTTCAGGAATATCATTAAAAACTTCTAACAGTGTACTGAACAAAATTTCAATAAAAGTTTTATAGAAGTTGGTACTGAGGCCATCTGGACCAGGGGCAGTATTTGGCTTAAGATTTTTAGTAGCTGCTTGGATTTCATTAATTCTGATTTCTCAGCAGTAGTCAAGCTTTCAAAGTAATTTTGTAAAACTATCAATATTGCTGTATGTTTCTATAGGTTTCTCAAAGGAAGATTATAAATAACTCACTATGACCTTTGTAATATCCTGAAAATTAGTATGAACCTTGCCATGGGAATCTTTAATCGCTGTCCATACTTTGTTATTTACCCTGTCCTGGCATTCTTTAAAAATATCTAGGGAATGTCTGGTACCCTGAGTGCCTAATGATTGTTCAGCCTTTAAAGATTTGGCTCTATCAAAGAGGTACCACTTCATTTCTTGATTTATATTCTTGATCCGTGTAGTCGAAATGATCTGAATTCAGTAGAGAAATAAGTTTATAAAGGTGTTGCCTTAACTTCAGAAACTTAAAATATGCATCTTGGCCTGTAGTTTTTCCCATTGTTTGGTACAAATATGTAACATCCTTTTTGGTATCCTCCCACTATTCTTCCACTGAATCATACCAGGGTGCCACAGTGGCTCTAGCTTTTGGATGTTCCACTGTTTTTTGTCTAACTTTAGGGTCAGTTAACATTGAGTTATTAATGTGCCAGTACCCTTTCCCTAAGTTATTTGTATGCAAATTTACCTAGGTAACATGTAGTTCCAAATGGTCTGAGGTAGCTGTGGGTACAGTGGAGACATTATTAACTGTCCAGTGTTGGGAAAGAAAAAGGTAATCTATTCTGGAGGATAAAGATCCTCTATGGTAAGTGTGTTCCCTTGATTTCCACATTGTTCTGTAGCCATCCTGTAATGCTGCTGTGGACAGACTCTGTCTCAGAGCAATAATATCACAGTACCATTTTTTTGTACTTCTTGATTTATCAGTAAGGTCCAAAGGGCAAAGAAAATTGCCTCCTAAAATATGTTTCCCAGTGGTGTTTAGGTAGGGATGAATCAGTTTAAAAAGTTTGATCCAAGAAGTTTTAGTCTGTGGGACATAAATGACCCCTATCCTAACTGCTTGTCCACTAAGATTTATATCTAGAAAAAGGGCACTACCTGGGTCAATATCCATAACTTTTTGTATATGTACCTTACAAGAAAAAATAATTCCTACCCCTGAGCAGGGATCTTCACCCAGGGACCATACTGAGAGTCCCCATGGCCATACATTTTGGGCCAGATGTCTATGTGAAATAGTTTTCAGATGGTATCTTGCAATAAAATGATCTGGACATTGGATTGTTGTAAAGCAGTAAAAGTAATGTCATGCTTCTTATGGTTTTTGATACTGTTAGCATTTAAGGAAATGACTTTAACAGTGTCCTCAGACGCATTAGACATGTGTGATGATTAAGAAAAGGGTAGTACCATTAAGACATTCATGATTTTTTCTATTTTTCTTTCTTTTTCTGCTTAGGTTTATCTTCAATGTCCCCATCAACATCAGAAGTTTCCTTCTGTGAGGAGTTTAAAGATGATACTTCTGAATCTTCATCATCTTCTGCTGAGTACTCTTGTTGTGCTGCATATTATTCTGTAAATCAGTGCCTTTAGTTTTAGCAAGTTTTGGTTTAGGTGTACTTCTAGTAAATCTCCTCTTTCCCTTGACCATTTGATAGTCCTCTTGTGGGGGTGGGGGCATTGTAGTAGATGGAATACTTGGCTGGTCAGGGGTAGTCTGTTCTGAAATATGAAAGACTTCCATATGAGAATCAGCACACTGAACATCCACATCTTTAGTGACAGGAGGGGCGTCCACAGTGTCAACCTTTGTAGCTGAAATCACAGTAGCAGAAGCTACAGAGGGTGTTGATTATGAGGGCTGTGGATCTGTGATTAGACTTTGGGTTTGTAGACTTTCCTCCTGGTGTGCTTGTTTAGTCTGCTTAACCTGGGTGGTATGCGCTACATTATCTTGATTGCAAAAAGTTCCTCTGTTGTGTACAGCCCAAGAGCATTGCAGAAAAAGATGCTCAGTTTCCTCATAGAGGTTACATTTGGGAGAATTCAGGCAAAAGGTGTTAGTATGTCCAGTTTGTAGGCAGAAACTGCACACCATGGCATCACAAGCATTACTCAGATGGGAGAGTGAGCCGCATCTGTGGCAGGTCTTGGGTTGGCTGGGATAGAAAAAAATCACTGTTCTGGCCTGATGTAGAAACAGATTGGCCAGTGCAGAGGCCCAGCCTCTGACATTCGTAACTTGATTTTAATTTTCCATCCACCCGTCCAGATATTTTCAGCATCCAATATTGGTATAGGTTTATCAATAACGTCTGCCTTTTGTTTTACCCAATACAAGATGTCATAAATGTGCACACTCTCATTTCTAAACAGGATAGTAATATTTTTACAGCAGGTCTTGTAAGTGGAATGACCAAATAGGGAGTCCATAATGGAGTCGTTTTCAGTTGGTAAAATCTGTTCCAGAATTTTTCCAGGTGTAATGGAGTATTAAAACCCACATTGAAAATAGTGTCCCCAGAGATGTGGTTTAGAGCAAAAATATCAGATGCAATGAATTGCATCGAGACTTTAAGAAGTTTCCTTGTCACGTACGCCCCATCTGGAGGCGTATCCAAACCTCCTTTGTATTTAATCTGCACAGTGTTTCATCTAGTTGGGGGTTTTCTCAAGTTCGTCAATAGGTCTGACAGTTTAAAGTGGGGCTTAGGTCTGCCATGACCTGGTGCATTTGATGTAGTAGTTTGGGGGGCATGTCGGATTGTCTTTCCCAGAATGGGGATCAATTGTAGTATTTGAAACCTCAGCCTCCGTTACTTCAGCTCATGAAGTAGAGGGTTGAGGTTCTTGAGTCATTGCTTCAGGGATAACAGTTTTTGGTTGCTGTCCCTGTTCAGAGTGGGTGGGCTGAGAAGGGAGTTTGTAGGATGAGAAAGTTTTGTATTAGAAACAATTTCCTCAGTATCTTGCCTCCACACAACTCCTACAATAGCTCCATGTATAAGCCTTTCTTTTGTTTGTAAAATAGTAGCTGAAATACCTTGTGTGGGAGTGCATTCTCCTGGTCGTAGTCAGCTCCCAGCTGAGACATTGTCATGGTGATCCTTTCAGCTGATGTGACAGAGCTTGTCAAGTCAGGGTGTTGGCTGTCAAAACCATTCAGTGGTAAGTCTTTGTTGTTCTGTGCATTTTGAGGTTTGCAAGCAGCCATAATATGTGCAGCAGTAGGTGCTGCACCAGGAAGCCATTATTTACCATCTGTTGAGTGCTGCCACCCGGTAGCAAGCAATGGTTTTTTTTGAGAGACTATGGGCACAGTCCTGTATTTTGCCTTGCCATTTCTGCCTCAGTCAGGTGAGTTCTTGAACGGAGACTGGTATTTCAGATGGTCTCACAGAGTCTTGCATATCTGTAGCATGTGCATCAGTGTTTAATAAATGGAGAAGCCATGCATGCCTTTTGGTCGAGTCCACTGGCATGTGGACCTCCATACTTCTGTGCTTAACTGGAAAAGCTGCAGGACCTTTAGAAGTGGTGGGTACCTCAGGTAAATGTCCAGAATCTTTTGGAAAAGAAACGTTATCAATATGCATAGTGGTGTCCTCTCCATTAATCAAGTCCGGTTCGGGTATATCCATAGAATTTTGGAAGTTCAAATAAATTTTATGACCGCACTGAGCTCCCTGAACTCCTCCACATCCTCTGTCTTCTCCGGTATGATTGGACGTCTTGCCCACTAGAAAGGGCAACAGCTCCCCCTACTGCAAGAGTAGGGGAATTTCCCTGGTGTCCTGGTCAAATTTTCCCCCATTCACTAAAAATACCACCAACAGCTTAATCTGGTTCAATTTCAATTGGTTACCATCTGTATCTCCCACCTGGGGACAAGGCTGGAAATAAGCAGAATTTCCTAGTCCTCTTTTTCCTGTCAACAAAAACTAACTAACTAAACTAAACTAAACATACTGCTGTAACCATTACCAAAATAAGATTTTTTTGGGGGGTCAGTAAGGAAATGAGGAGACACTTTTTACAGAGAGGGTAGTGATGATGGAACACACTACCAGAGGAAGTGGTAACCTGTAAGACAGTGAGCTGCTTCAAAAGGGGATGGGACAGGGTAAGGGGGAGGGTCATTTGAGGGGGGAGGGGAAGGAGCGGCAGCTGCAGTATAAGGGCTGCTAGCTGCACAATTGAGCAGACTCAGACCAAAAGGCTTTTATCTGCTGGCAAGTTTGTATGTTCGTATGTATGTAAGAGTTAACTGATTTAACAAAAAAAGGGACAACTTTATGTCCAAATGTAGTTACAATAATAAATTATAATGTTTTTAAAAAAGGTTTTATAATTTTTTTTTTTATTTCACAGCTTTAACAATTTTTCTACATGTTATAATTTATAATGGAACTCAAGTGTAATTCAGCGACTGCCCTACAGATGACAGTAGTGCATGTTAAATTTTACACTTTAATATCTTTGCAACAGTTCAATGGATTTGCACACGCTTTTGCACTCATGGTCTTGTAGGGTAGATCTCTTGATGTGCCAAGTTTTGTTCCAGTCAGATGTGCGGATTATGAGATGCAGATAGTGAAAAAAAGTAATAACACTTTTTTGCTGGGTTTGTTTTGTCATCGCCTTGCAAGCAGATGGTTTGGATTTTGGTCTGAAAGTTTCAGGGAAGAAAGGCTTGGCCCACAGATGTGCCTCTCACTGGTTTTAATCCATTCCAAAGTTAATATTAAGCATTTGTAAATCTCACAACACACCACCTGTTGTGCATTATTGGTTAAACAGTACTCATGTGTAATTCAGTGACTGCCCTACAGATGTCAGGAGGGATCAGTTATAGCTAGTAAGTGTATAATTTATCATGAAACTCATGTGTAATTTAATGACTGCCCTACAGATGGCATAAGGGATCAGTTCTTGCAGGGTAAGTGTATAATTTATAATGGAACTCATGAGTAATTTAGTGACAACCCTGCAGATGGCAGGAGGGATCAGTGCTAGCCAGAGTAAGTGTATAATTTATAATGGAACTCATGTGTCATTCAGCAACATCCCTACAGATGGCAGTAGTGAGCGTTACATTTTTTCACTTTAATATCTTTGCAACTGTTTAACAGATTTGCATGAAATGTTGCATGCATGGTATTGCAGGTTAGATCTCCAGATGTGCCAAGTTGTGTTCCAGTGGAATGTGCAGATTCCAAGATAAGGATAGCAAAAAATATTTAAAAAAATCACTGTTTTTTTGCTTTTTTTTTGTCATCACCTTGCGCCCAGATGGTTTGGAATTTTGGTCTGAAATTTTCAGGGTAGAAAGGGCTTGGCCCACAGAAGTGCCCTTCATAGGGTTGGGGAAATAATATCAGTTCCAAAAGTATTACATTTTAAAATGTCAGGTTCTGAACATGCTCAGTAAGCATTTCAAAATAGCTGTACAAGTAGGTGTGGATTGGATGCCTAAAGTTGCCTCATAGCTCATGAATAATTCTAATCTTCTTCGCATACCAATTTTTAAAACTGAGAGAATTAGAAAAGTCACGTGAAAACTACAAGCTATCCCTCTTTGGGAAATATTAATGATTTTGATACATGGGCTACAAATCAATATGTTAAACATTAGGGCTACAGAAGGAAAGTAGTCCTTTTTACACTTGCATTAAAATAGACATCAGAGTATTAATTTTGTGTTCGTGTGAATCGAAAAACTTTCAGAAAATTCAATGGCTTAGAAAAATGTCAAGTTAAAAAAAGACTTTTGGTAATACAGAGAAGTAGGAAAATATTATTGGCTGTTTTAGTTTGGATCTGCCTTGACTTAAGATAAGAGAACACTGACACAGTAATATCAAAGGAGGCAATGTAGCATAGTGGCTAAGGCTCTGGGCTATGTACTTGAAGACCTGGGTTTGAATCCCATAGCCCTCAATGAATATGACCAAAATTAGTTGTTTTCTTTTGTAGTTTGTTTTTTTAGTTATTAACCAGGTGAGACACACTAAGCTGAAAGGTTTTTTACAGGTGTAACCTGGGAGCACAGGGAAGTTAAGTAACTTGCTTAGGGTCACACAGTATGCAAGTGGAAGCTGTGGGATTCAAACCCAGGTCTGGTCTGCTGGATGTCACCAGATTTGTAGCTCAGAGACTTAAACCACTACGCTATACTGCCTCCCTTGCATCTTAATAACTTTGGCATTTTTTGACAAAATAGCCCAAAAATTGGGATTTGCTGTCATTTTGTCAGCATTGCAAGATCTGAAAAGTGTTGTGATGGCAGCTTGTATGGTTTTTGAGATATAAAGTGGTCAAAAACAGTAAAAATGACATTTTTTCCCCATAGGTTAACATGGGATTTTTTGGCGTCATCTACAGCCCACATGGAATGAAAAACTACTCTGTAATTCTCATAGATGATGGGATGCGTGCCAAGGGTGTGCCTTTGGATGGTTTGGTGAAAAATTCTATTATAGCTTTTGAATTATAATGACCTCTGTGATAGCCACAAGACAGGCAGGTGAATGAAAACTGTTAGAATGGTAAATAACCATTCAAATGGTTCATTTGCTGGTCGATTCTCAGACAAATACTGTTCAAGATGTCAGCCATCTTGTTTCTCTAAAAAATGTCCAAGATGGTCTTGTACAGAACTAGTGTACCCTAAGGACAGCACAACACCCATATTTAGGTCTCAGTTACATGCTTAGTTAGTTGTTTCTCTTTAAATTAGTATATCTCTGTAGCAAACAGGTGTTTTTTCACTGAAAATCATGTCCCCCATCCCTTGCTAAGTAATTCCTTTCAGTTTATTTATAGTATCATAGTATCATAGTAAAAGCCAGCAGAATAGGCCTCATGGTCTATTGTGTCTGCTCGGAAGCTAGCCTCCTACTGGGAGCTCACTCCTCCTCTCCCCAGCCCCAGAGGTGGCCTTCCCTGGCCTCAGTGTCACCCTGTAACTGTCCCAACCCTTCTTGAATCTTTCCACTGTGGTCTCTTCCACCAGATTCTTCAGCAGTGCATTCCATGGTTCCACCACCCTCTCTGTGAAGAAGTGTCTCCTGCACTCCCCCCTGTACTTCCCCCCTTCCAGCTTCCACTCATGCTCCCTGGTAGTTCCCCCCCTCTTCTTCAGTCTGAACACTTCCCTGGCTCAGCCCTTCTTTATCCCCTTTACATACTTGAAAGTCTCTATCATGTCCCCTCTGTCCCTCCTCTCCTCCAATGCATACAGATTGAGTTCATCCAGTCTCTCCTCATAGGTCCTACCCTTCATGCCCTGAATCATCCTGGTCACCCTCCTCTGGACCCTCTCCAGCAGCGCTATGTCCCTCTTAAGATGGGGTCTCCAGAACTGCACACAGTACTCAAGACACAGCCTAACCAGGGCATTACACAGAGGGTAATCTCCCTGGTTATGCTGGTTATTTACTATTTGAACTTTATTGTTCGAATGGTAAGTAACAAATTGAAAAGGTAATTACTCCGTGAGTGTATTAAAGGGTGGTCTAGAGGTTCTTCCCCTTCTTCAGTTCTCAGATCACCATCCCTGATGTTTCTAATACATTCCCTGGTAGCTAGTGGTCCCTCACCCCTCTAACATTCTCCAGTTGCTGCCCGTGTCATATGTTCTGGTGCTGTTGGAGGATCTGGTGTTTCAGAAGTGGGTCTCCTGATGTTGCTACAGCCAGTACTCTCTGTCACAAACCCACTCCTGGGGGTCAGGCCTACTGAGCTCACAGTGCCCATCCTTAAGTGCAATCCATGATGGAGGAACAGGGATACCCTCCTCATCCCTTTTGAATGCTCACCGAGGTCACGACTGTACCTCTGCCATGAGGATCCAGGGCATCCCTCTAGCTCTGGATAAGGGCACAATACCAGTCTTGAGTCTTGTGGCCAAGTATGAACCCTTCCTTGGCTATTACACACAGGAGGAAGACCCAGGTAAAACACTCTCTTTGGGGTAGCAATGTAAAAACCTGATTTGCCTGTCTTCCTACAGGGCATGCAACAGCCTGGTTCAAAATCTTTGTAGACTCTGGTATTCTCCCCATTCTTCCAGATGTCCCTTACAGACTCCCTTTCCAATCTGGTTGCTTATTGTGGCCCCTTTAGCAATAACAGTTTTTATAGATTATTAATAAACCTTCTACACTCCCACATGCAATATAAGGAATCTCACACAGGCAGATTTTCTTTAAGAAAATGATTGTTTTTACTACAGTAATTAAATAAAAGCAGTTACAACTAAAAGAGAACATATACTAATTTAGGTTACAGTATCAGAAACAGAATGGGAAAAATATACAGAAAATCACATTAAAACATGTTAGCTAAGTCTACCTTGGGTATGAAGATTTTAAAGTCTAGAGAATCACTGGTTTGTAAATTTTCAGTCTTTCTGTAGCAGCCTTTGGTTCTTAGGCAGTCTCTGTGCTGACAGGTGTTCTCTTGTGGGCAGGGGAAAAAGTTCAAACAAAATGGCAAAATGGCTCTGAGTGTCTGTGCTGTTGAGTTTATATAGAAGACCCCCCAGTCTGTAAATAAAGACTGGCCCTTCTGTGAATAAAGGCTGGCCCTTCCACTTTAGGCCACCGGGTGTCACTATTGTCCTTCCCCAAAGTCTTATTTTCCTGATAATCTCTGATGTCAGATTACCATAGCTAACACAGGGTTTATAATCTCACACACGCCTGTTAGAAGGATGTTTCCTGGGACTTAAAAATATCAGTGTACTGTGGGAATCTATCATGTCACCTCTTGTCTAAGACCGTTTCCCTTTTGATCTTAAGGGTTTACAGCAGTGGAAATAGCTTCTCTCATCATGGGATTTTTGAACTGGCTTAATTTAATTAATTATAAGGAAGATCCTGTAAATTGTATGATTATACAAGCTGATTTTATTACTTCTGTTTCCCTTGGCCAGTTAACATTAGAGGAATACTCTTTGATCATGTATCCACAAACCTTTTGACAAGAACTTGTCAGATTCCTGCTAGCAAGGCTGGCCTGCAGGTCAGAGGAAGGTCAAATCCCTTTTTAAAAAAAAAACAGTCTTTTCTCTATGTTCCTTTGCTGACATTGGCATGTACATAGAATTGATTTAAAAAAATCACAAATACAACAGAGTAATATCTACAAATAAGGGCTAGTAGCTGGGCAGCTCACCACACTCTTGGCCCATGTTGAGAGGTGTGAGCAGTGTAAAAATTAATAATTTCAGTAGCCCTCTGATCTCCAATCCAATGTTTGCTCCAGTGGCAACTGATGCAGCTGTTTCTGAGCCCCTGTTTGTTACTGAGTCAGTTTCTACTGGGGCTGTTTGAATATTGGCACTTTTTTTATGGAAACCAATCAGTTTGAAATGAACTCCAGTGCTGTTGGAGGGTCCAGCATTTCAGGAGCGGGTCTCCTGATGTTGCTGCAGTCAGTACTCTCGTACAGTGTTGTGAGGGGAGGGCAGTGTAAAAATGAATCAGATCAGTAGCACTCTGACCTGTGAATCCATGTTTGCTCCAGTGGCAACTGATGCAGCTGTTTCCAAGCTCCTTTTTATTACTGAGCCAGTTCTTCTGGGGCTGTTTGAATATTGGCACCTTTTTTATGGGAACCAATCAGTTTATATGTTTTCTTTTTTTTCATTGGTAGTCCAGTGGTCCCTCCCCCATCCTTGAATCACCATTCCCCTACTGCTGCTGATAGCCTCCCACCCGGGACTTTAACAATAGATCTATCTATCTATCTATCTATCTATCTATCTATCTATCTATCTAGCTGTCTTATACTGTAATTCACCAAGTGCTGTAAAACAATGGGTTGCTTTTCATCCTCCACTGTTAATGAGCAGGGATCAAGACTCAAAGTCATGTGGCATTTAATTTCTAACTCTGTAGTTTTTTTTTTGGGAGGGGCCTTCTGGTCGGTGTCCAAAGTCTATTGCGGTGGCTGCTGAGCTCTGCAGGGTCCCGTTGCCGCTTACAGGCTGCCACTCTATCCCCATTGCATGTTACAATCATGCAGGATCCCAACATTATAGTAAACTGTTAGCCTGAAGGTAAATTGTATGCTGCCAAATTAAGTCGCAAGAAGAAGAAATTATTTTGCCTAAATATACCAATCTCTAAAGTACGTATCTCTTGATACCAGGGCCCAGATATTCAAAACTTTGCTCCAGGGCTAAATTAGTCCTGCCCAGCATGCTAAATGTATTTATTTATTGAATTTTGTTGACCTGGTAGGCCCACTGAGACTAGAAGTCCCTTTTTCAGAGGTGACCGGGGAGGAGGGGGGATACAGATTGTAACCAACTGAAACTGAACCAGATTAAGTTGATGGTGGTATTTTTATTGCATGGGAGAATCTGACCAGGACACCGGGGACATTCCCCTACTCTGCCTGCAGGGGCCCTTGCTTCCTGTGAGCAAAGGGGACCACTTTGTCTGCTGCACCAAGATGGCAGACAACAAGGTGGAGAGTATGGAGGCTGGTGTACCTGCAGAGGATCTGATCTCTGTCCCTGTAGGTCCAGATCAGGAGATTAGCAATGGAAATTCAGCAGTACCTGGAGAAAAAATATCTGAATCTGATGGTGGTGCTGCTGTGAGCAGGTCTAGTTTGGTTCAGCAACATACAGAAGAAAGTCCGAGTGAAGATATTGATTCTACCTCTTCCACTTCTACTTCCTCAAAGAAAAACCTACAGAGCATGGAGTTTCAACAGGTACCTGTAAATAATGTAGATGTGAGACCTACAGATGATGTTTGTTAAGAAACTGCAGGACATGTTCCCACTACTCTCATCCAAGAAATGTTGCTTAGGGATGCTCTTAAATCAAACAGAGAATTTCTGTTAAAACTATTGAATGAGGAAGAAAGTGCTACTAGACTTACGGACAATGTTTCTTCTGACTGCGAGTCTTGCTCACCCTCAATGTCAATTCCATCCCAGTTTTCCTCAGTACACTCAGAAAATCTACAGTTTGCTTCAAATTCAGTTCACTGACCTGAAAAACCACTCACTTCATTAAGAAAAGGGCACCTGATGGACTCACAGCAAAAACAAACAAATTGGACACCTGAGGCAGCATTGTATGCTGCTGATTGGCAAAAGGACACAGATCAAAGTGGTTGTACTTCTCCTCACCCTGTTACTGCTGAGGAGATTAGACCTTTTTATGCTTCTGAGGTGAACACAGCACCTTCTGCTATCTCTGCCCATAGTGAGGTTTCCATAGTGACAGATGCTGGAAACCTGCCGAATGACCCCCCCATGCATATGGGGCTCCCTGACACAGCTACAGCTTGCAACAATACTGTCCCAGGACAAGAAGAGGAACTAGTGCAATGAGAGGCAACTGAGGAGCCAAAGAGACTGTTCATGGCAGATCTGTTCAAACATGCAGGTGAGCCCACACAGCGGTGAAAAGCCATGTGGCTCAAATTTAATGGGAACATTGATGTTGCACCGGACAGAAAAATTCTTTTACACAAAATGTTGAAGGAGGGTATGGGGATTCAGCCTAATGAATTATTTGCTGTGATTCATGTTAGGGGGGAACCCATATATGATGTTAGTTTTAAAACTAGTCATTCATTGTAAAGATTTTGGGAAACGTATCCATAGGTTTCAAGCTCAAACTTATGCATTCTTTCTTTCCAATCCCTCTAACAAAGCCAACACTTAAAACAGTCACTTTGCTGTTTAGAAATGAGGGGGGAGAACATTTCTGTTGTTCAGTATTGGTGGAGGCAGCGCAGCACAATTCTAGAAGCCCCTACCCCCATCTTAGATGAAGATCTTGTTTGGACAGGGAATTGGAAGATAAAGTTTCAGCTAAAAAATACTGAACAAGGTATTTTACATCTCCCATGGAGCTTCTTTATTTGAAGGGACAAGGGGTTGTGTTTCTACCAGGGACAGCCTAGAATCTGTCACAAATGTGGTGCTCACACACACCTCAGTTCAGTGTGTGACAAACCCAGATGCAATTTGTGTCTTGAATATGGACATGTCAGCCTAGGCTGTCCTAACCCTCTAAAATGCAACCTCTGTGAGGAAGAAGGGCACTCTTATCAAGGCTGTCCTCTAGGCCAAAAGAAACAGGCTAGACAGAGCACAACAAGACCCGGTACACTTACTAGAAAAGTGTCAAGCACAGGAGGCAAACAAGAAAGTGAGGGATCCTGACCCCCAAGAGACAGCAACTCCCCAGTCTTCTGCAACCCTGCCTTCCACTAGCATATATGATCATTTGCTTCCCTCTAGGGCTACTGATCAATCTCAGGATGAGGCCTCACATACAGGCCTTGAAGACATGGAAACTTCTGACATGTTACCCCCCCAAGAAGCTTTTCAGTACACCCCGGTTGACCCTAAGAAAAAAAGAAGTAAAAGAAAGGCTAAGAAAACTCCTCCCAAAATTTCTACCATTGTGACTAGAAATAAATTTTAGGCACTAGCAAAGCATCACCAGTGGTGGAACATGATAGAGTAAGATGGTGACTCTGATTCCTCCTCCTCTGCATAAACAGAGTCTCTTTCAGACCCACAGGCCTCACTGGAACATAAACAAAAAGACACCCATCATCGGAAAGTCCCTTGATGATTTTCTTTTTCCTAAGATGTTGGAAGGAAGCAACAGCTCTCTGTCCTCACTCTAAATACCTGTAGTATCAAGAATTATAAGATACATATAACAACCTTTCAGATCATGAAAGACCTTCCTAATAATGTTATATTTCTACAGGACACTAGACTCAAAACCTCTTATGAAGTTAATCAAGCAAACAATTCCTGGAATATAGGCCCGTCTTTTTTGGTACCAAGGTCCAGATAGGTGCGATGGGGTGGGGGTTCTTTTGCAGCGTTTTGAATTCACAATCCACAGAGTGCTAGATATTTCTCCAGGTAGAGTGTTACTGCTGGATGGCTGTTTTGGAACTCTGTTTTTTAGGCTAATTAATATATACGCTCCACAGGGTATTGCAGTATGGTCAGATATTTTTAAACTAATTCAGCCCTATCTCCATACAAATAAACATATAATTTTGGTGGGGACTTTAATTGTCCACTCTCCTTAGCAGACAAGGGGGGGGTGCATCACTAAGCTATTTGGGGACACTAACTGTTTAAACTCTATTTTAAAACAGCTGGTTTAAAGGACAGTTATAGGGAAATTCATGATCTTGGGGCTAGAACCTTCATAAAAGGTACACAGGCCACAGTAATAGACTACATTTTTCTTTCAAATGATCTTGATACTACACAAGCTTTCACCATTCCATGTGAAACCTCTGATCATTTGGCAGTTTCAATTGTATGTAAACTTTCTTCTAAGTCTCCAGCTGGGAAAAACAGATTTGCTAGATGGAAGTTAAATAATCAGCTGTTGTCACTGCCATCTGCTGAGAGCAAAATATACTCCTTGCTAGCAGCAAAATATACTCTATTAGAAGCTTTTGACTCCTTAGGTGACTGGTGGGTGGAGGTAAAAAATGAATGTGAAGCTTTTTTTATTCAGGCCACAGCAAGTGTATCAAGAACAAAATATTTGCATCATTTAGGCTTAGGGGAAAACTATTCTCTCTCATTTCTAGATCTTATGAGAATGCAGTAGATTTGTCGGCTGAGATTCAGGAAGGTAAAGCTGAAATGTTCAAAGTGCAGTATAATAGAGCAGAATCTTTAAAAAAAGAGATCCAGTTTGGCACTCAGAGCTCAAAACCTTCACTTGACATTTGTAAAAGTTGTCAAGCTGGAATACAACACACTAATCTAGATCAAGTAATGGATCCACACACTAGAAAGGCTTTCACGGATGTTTTTCACATACAAGACTTAGCACAAAACCACATTTTTAAAATGTTTGGAACTCTTTCCATGGAAGTTTGGGATGAGGAGTATCTCAATGACATAGATGTTCCCGCTTTAGATCCAAGGTTAGTGACCAGTTTTTCTGCACCAATTACAATAGAAGAAACTCAACATGCTATATCTAAGGTAAAAAAAATTTGGCCCCAGGTCTGGATGGTCTGACATCAGAATTTTATATAGCATACTCCAAATACTTGGTCCCCATTTTAACAGATGTTTTTTCAGACATGCTAGTCTCACAGGTTCTCCCTAAAAATATATTTCAGGCTCTTGAAATTTTGTTTTACAAAAAAGGGGGCAAGAGTGACTTAAAAAACTGACACCCCATAAGTCTATTGAATATAGACTACAAAATTCTGGCAATAATCATTTTGAACAGATTATCTAAAGCTGCAGAAACAGTAATTTGTCCAGTACAAATCTGTGCTATACAAAAAAGATTCAAGTTTCACAATCTTGCCTTTTCAAGGGAAATTCTATCCAAGAAAAAGGACAGTAACATACGATGCTTAATTCTGGACTTAGATCAAGAAAAGGCATTTGACAGGGTAGAACATCATTATTTATTCCAAGTTTTGAAAAAATATGGCATCTCAGATAAATTTATTCAGTGGGTGTCTATGATGTACGCTTCATATTACATAACCCTTTATATAAATGGAATCCTTGGGAGACAGTTTAAAGGCTTGAAAGAGATACGCCAAGGATGTCCCATGAGCCCTTTTTTGTATACTTTCCGAATCAACCCTCTTTTGAGGAAAATATTAAATTCTGGAAATATACCAGGTATTTGCATAGAAGGACACGGCCCCCTGCCAAACATCTGCGTATATGCAGATGATATTAATATTTGTTCCACCCCAGACATGGATGATTCTGCATTAAAAAATGACATTTCCAGGTCTGAAAACATCTCAGGTGCAAAATTAAACTCTGATAAAAGCAAAGGACTTCTATACCCATCTCCACTAAATCAAGGGCCAGACCCCTCCACCACCTTTGCAAATATTTCAATATCTATAGAGCCAGTGACAATCTTAGGACTACAGTTTGGTAGCCAGGATGATGCCACTTTAAACTGGGTCTTGGCATTACAAAAAGCTGAAGGTTTAGTGGCATCCTGGAAAAACAAGATCATTTCTAAAAAGAAACGTGTTTCTTTGCTATATTCCCTAGTTGTTCCAGTTTTGCCTCATGTGGCTCATGTTTTTCAATTACCCCCTTCTCTAGAAGTGAAAGTAATGAAAATCTTCTTTTGGGGGTTCTGGGGGAGCAGATTAAACCCCGTGAAGAGGAGGTACACCTATCATGATTACAGTCTGGGTGGGGTGAAGATGATCCATCCAGTCTTATTCTTTTTTGTATTTTTGTGTACCAGAACACTGTCCCTATGTTAATTGACACATGTTCCTCCTGGCTAATACATTTTTTTTATCACATCTATATTTCTCCTGTCCTGTATGGCCCCCATCTGACTGACTCCCCCAGCTCCGTCCCCCGGAATTACTGGGGCTTACCTTACACCCAGTCCAGGGGTGGTGCCTGCAGAGAATCAGTCACCACCCTGCCACCAGTGTCTTTTTCCACTTTTCTCCCCTATTTTTTCCCTGAGGACCCCAGGAGAAGTACACATGCGTGTGGAGGCATGCATGCACCTTACAGCCCCAGTAATGGTCCTTCTCCACCCACCCCATTGGCCTATCACCGGCACCCTTGCTTGAGCAGCCCCTCGGCCTCCACCAGGGGGTAGCCATGAGCAAGGGATGCCACCCCACCTCCCCAGAGAGGAAAGCTGCCTTGACAGCCACTCCATCCAGCTCTGCCTGCCCCCCATGATGACCTCTGATGACCCAGGCTTGCTCCTGAACTCGGGTCGCTGGCATGGCATGAGGTGAGACATCCTGCACCACTGGGCCGGCACATGGCTAGTACATTTAAAGACAATTTTACGTGACTTTGTAGGGACCTGGACCTCAACCCAAGGCCTACCCAGATCCTTGAAGAAATTAAATCTCCCCGGTTATTTGCTCCCAGTCTGTAATAAACTTAAGGAGTGGAAAATCTCCACTTCACAGCTTATTGGGAATTCTAGGAGGGCTTGTTACTCTGTAATCCTATCAGACCATTTTTCAGAAACACCAGATAAACTTACACCATATGAAGGCAGGCTAGACAGTATTTAGGGCCAATTAACAGATAGATGGCTTCCCCCAAAGTGTGGGACACTACATGGCTTTCCTGTCATAGCAGGTTGGGGGTAAGGAACTACCACAAACACAAACAGCTAGAAGAGTGCATGTGCCCTAGAGAGACTTGTCCAGGAATATTAGAGACTCAAGAATATTTCTATGTACACTGCCCATTTAACCAGCAATTCTGGGCTGACATTCTCATGTCCTGGGGAGACAGGAATCTATTTCAATTCTCCTGTGAGACAATTGTTTATGGTTTATATCCAACTAACCTGAATAAGTACAATAGTAGCACACTGCACTTATTTGTTTCCGTTTGTAGGTTTTGTTTATGGCAAGTGAGATGCACTTTAATGCTTCAACAAAAAGAGTATAGCACAAATCAAGTTGTTATTCAAGTATCTCAGAATTTATTGTGTATATATGAAAAGGAGATATTGCAAAGGACAAAAAATTGTTCTGATTTATGGAAGAATTTCTCATGGTTTAAATCCTAAGATTTGCCTTTTTTCTGTTATGATGTACACTAAAAGCTGTAATTTCTGTAATGATAGGTTTATTTTGTTTGTTACAAGTTTATTTGTTACTTTTCCCCCATTTCTTTGTTGTTTTCTGAGTATGCTATTGTAATTATGTGACCTGCTTACGTTCTCCTTTGTCATTGTACTATTTTCATTTAAATAAAAAATTCCCCTACTCCATTGTTGCCAGTGGGGGAGCTGCTGCCTTTCTGTTTGCAGAATGGCAGTCTGCACAATGTTGCTGGAGGAGAAGGAAGTCTTGGAGAGTGATAAGCTAGAGGTTCTATCCCTGACCTCAGCAGTGGATTTGCTAGGGGATGAAGTTGGTGAAAAAATTCGGTCTCAGGATCGTGGAAGTGATTTGCACGGCTCAAACTGTGCAGTGGGAGAAATAGATACAAATATTACATCTAGGATTTTATCGACCATGATACCACTGCAACCAGAGCTAGAAATACAAGCAAAGACTGGTCCAGGGTTTGTTGAAGAGCCCACTACAACTTCAGCAAAAAACTTGACAGATGCAGCTGATTGTCAGATCCCGGGACTCGCATAGCCAAGGAGGGTGAGTCAGGATACTGATGTCCCACGCAGAGGAATGTGGAAGCCAGGAACTGCTGACATGGCATTCCCCAGTACAGAATGGAGCAAAGAAAAAGCACAGGCAGATGCTGGCTGGACATTTCAAGATGGAGAATAGATACTGGATTCTGCTTGGATTTCTTTTACACCAGAGTCACCAGATCATCAGGTGGCCCCCAATGCAAGAGAGCAGACGTAATATACAGGTCAGCAAAAACCATTTGAAAATACAAATGTGAATGAAGATGCTCACGATATGGGAGATAGGGAAGGGGTTGAGCAAGAGTTACCAGACATCCCCCTCCCCCACGGAGAGATAATTTTCAAGCTGGACCGCATTTCTCTGATTTATTCAAACAAAACAAACTTGAACAAGCCCCTAGAAGGAAAATGGTTTGCTTGAGATACAGAGGAGCCTTGCAAGAACACCCGGATAGATTCTTTACAGCACGGAGGCCATTGAAAGAGTTTATGAACTTTCAAGCAGCTGACATTTATGCACTTATAAATGTAAGAGGAGAGGACACCTTCGACATCAGCTTTAAGACTTTTGCTGGACTGGATAGATTTTGTCAAAAATATGAGTCATGTAAAACTATGCCCTTATGGACACCTTTCTGGGCAATTCCCATTACAAAACCTCTTTTTAAAACAGTAATATAATGTTCTGAAATGAAGGTGTCAATGTAGGGGACATACAGTTCTAGTTAGAAAGTAAATGCGCTATTGTAGGGACCCCAGAACCCATTATAGATGAGGAAGAGATACAGAAAGGTAATTGGAAATTTAAAACCAAGTTTCATACATTGGAGGATGAGGTACAACATATTCCAAGCAGCTTTTTTCTGGGAAAGGATGGGGGTTACCCAGGGTAGCCGAAGGCCTGCTACAAATATGGCAGTAAAAGGCATTTGAGTAGTGCATGTGACAAAATCAAGTACGCACTATGCGATGAGATAGATCATGATAGTGGAACTTGTAGGAATGTATTCAGGTGCATCCTTTGTGACGAACAGGGACATGCATATCACCAGTGTCCATGGGCAGGGCAAAACAGACAAGGGGGACTGGAGAAAGAAACTTCAATAAACCAGGCCCAAGATAGATATAGGCCTTGGCCTGAAAGAGAAGAGGCACCACAAACAGGCCCTACTCCTACAAACACGCATAGCAATAATGAGACTCAGAGGAACAACCCTGACGGTCAAAACTCTATGCAGAAAGATAGTGACATAGTAACAGAACAGACTGGGATAGATATAATGCCCCCTTCCCCAGCTCCAGAGTTTCAGACACCACATCCCAAAAAGGTCACTGGGGAAAACAGTAAAAAGATGAGCCAGACTATAGAAGTTCATGTACAAAACACTTTTCAGGTATTACAAGAGCAGGAGGGCGACTCTGAATCTAATGTCTCTACCAGGTCAGGGGCTATTTCTGAAATGGAGTGTGAGGAAGAGGGTGGATCTGAGCTTCTAGAAACAAAGGAAAAAGAAAGGCAGAAAGAGAAAGAAAGAAAAACAGTAAAATGCTTTTGACATGGCATCTTTAAATCTAGTTTCAATCAATACCTGCAGTATTAAAAATTTAAAAAAAAGAATGGGGTTTCATAATTATTGTAAAACTCTAACTGCTGATATAATCATGTTGCAGGAAACTAGATTTAGTTCACTACAAGACATCAAACAAACAAAAAAACTATGGGTGGATGGACCCTCCTTTCGGTCCTTTGGAGCCAATGCCATAGATGGGGTTGGTATTCTTTTTTGTAGCACACAGGTCCAAGTGATAAGATTGGCTGAAATTGCTCCTGGGAGGGCCTTACTTCTTGATTGCATGTATAAGGGGTTTTCTGTACACTTAATAAATATCTATGCTACATAAGTTAAATCTGCCAGAATATAATTATTTTATGACATATAACCTTATTTATTTACACCTAGACAAATAATCTGGGGATTTACTGTGACACACATGCCTTACAAGAAATTTTAATTAAAACCACTCTAAAAGATGCTTACAGGGAACTGCATCAAGGGGGCAGGGCCCACTTATAGAAGAAGCAGCTATGCCACCAGAATAGATTATTTTTTTATCTCAGAAATCTTGATCCCAGTTAAATTTACCTTAAATCATTGTGAATTATCTGACCATTTGGTTTTAAATTGTTGCCTTAATTTGTCTGGTATACTTCCAAACCTTCCCTGCAGTAACTTCCAGATGGTAACTTAATTCCTCACTTTTAGAGCAAAAAGAAGTTCAAATGAACTTACTGGGGGTTTTACAAAACAGAAAGTCAGTAGCTGAGATGTGCAATACCTGGGCAGAGTGATGGATGGATACTTAAACAGAAATTAAAAGTTTCTTTATAAATTTAGGGGGAAAAAACAGACGGAGGTCTATCTCACATATTTAGGCCAAAGAAATCAATATTACAAATTAATGTCACTTCTGAATGCCTCTGACATAAGGATAAAAGATCAGATAGAACAACTTAAACTACAGATGAAATATTATCAGTATAGCAGAGCTAATTTGTTTAAAGTAGAGATAAACTATGGTTTAAAAAATACACCCTACTCAGGCCCGTATTCAGCATGCAAACAGGTTCTAGATAGAAAAACAATGGAAGGTTTATTGGATAACAATAGCAATTAAAAATAAACAGATGAAGAGATGTTGGAAATAGTCCAGTGTACTTTAAAAGAACAATACGGATGAGCCTTTCAACCCAAAGTTAAATGGAATGATCTTGTAACCTTTCTCCCACCAAAACTTACACCTACACAGATTTTGGAGCTAGAACAACCTATAACTATAGAAGACATTAAAGCAGCAATTTCTTGTTTAAAGGTAGGAATATCACCTGGAGGAAATGGACTCACTAACGAATTATATAAATGTTTGCAGGAAGATTTTGGTAACCTACTGACTCATGTCTACAATGAAATTTTGGAAACAGTAAACATGCCAAAGGGTTTCGTAGCAGCTCTAATTATATTTCTATATAAAAAGGGAGCAAAACAAAATTTTGACAACTGGAGACCAATTAGCTTACTCAATACTGATTATAAGATCCTATCAGCAATACTATGCCATAGACTCCAAAAAATAGCAAATTTATTGATTCACCCGGTACAAACTTGCTCAATTCCAGATAGAAATATTCAATAAAATCTAACTCTTCTATGAAATGTTTGTGAATGCAGCCATATGAACAAATTAACAGGGTAGTTATTATCCATAGATCAAGCTAAAGCGTTTGATAGAGTATCTCAAGATTTTTTATATCAGGTACTCCAGGAATATGGATTTTCTTTAAATTTCAGAAAATGGATACAAATCTTATATAAAAAGGCAATAATCTACCCCATGGTCAATGGTCTAGTTGGGAAAGGCTTAGAAGAGAAGTAAGACAGGGGTACCCAATAAGTCCTTTATTATGTGCTTTTGTTTTAGATCCGATAATTAGAGAGTTACTGAATCAACCAGATATTCAAGGTTTAACACCTTCCATCGATTTAGAACCCCAAAAATTAATAGTTTATGCAGATGACATGTGCCTTCTGATGAAAAAATAATCAAGAATTGCTGCACTTGAAACTCTGGAGAAGTTTAGTGATCTAGCAGGCACTAAAATCAATCAGAGAAAAAGTTCAGGGATGTTTCTAGGGGAAGGACCTTATGAACCTAGCATAGGTCAGATAAAAATCACTAACATAACATTTAAAATTTTAGGATGTATTTTTGGAAATGGAGATTTGGAAGACTTAAATTGGAAAAACAAAATTGAAGCAGGGGAACAAAAGGCACAATTATGGAAGACTTGGTCTTTTTCAAAACAAAAGAGGATAATGATTATAAAGAAATTCATACTCCCCATTTTTTTATATTTTAGTGCTATTTTTTTCTTTACCTAAAACTTATGAAACATGGCTATTAAGCAGCTTTTTCCAGATGCTTTGGGGGAGTCATTTGAATCTTGCAAAAAGAGATTTTACTTACTTAAAGATCATGTGCAATGGTTTTTACATATTTTTACTAAAAGCTTAAATAGTTGCAGTTCAAGTCATTGGGCCAGATATTCAAAGGTTAGCCCCTTGCAGCGATTAGCACTACCCAGCATGCAAACTTAGCCCGGAGAAAAATGCCAGCCATATTCAAAATGAATAGCCCGGGGCAAAACCAGCTGAATATAGCAGGCAAAGGAAGCCGGGCAAACCGGGCCAGGAGTGCAGGGCAAAAACAGCCTGGGAATAAGACAGCACTGAATATAGCCCCAGGCAGGCAGTGCAAACACACAGTGGAACACAGTGCAGAGACAGCCTGACCCTGGGACACATGCAAGGGAACACATGCAGGAATGAGGTATCAGGAGCACACCACAGTGCTCACCCAGGAGGATGCCACACATGCACGGGAATGTCCAGCAACAACCCAGACCCATGTGGAGAACACCAGCAACAGTACAAAGCATGTGGAACCCCAGCACCCAAGAATGACACAGGACACAGTAAAATGTCGTAAACCAGTGTAATTAACAATAATGGAGAGTAAAGCAAATGGAAACACAACAGTGAATAAAATATAGAACAAAACAAAGAAAAAAACCCAGAATACAAAATGCCCCACCCACCACTGTACAACCCTCCCGACAACATGGAGACAGAACCAGAACATACCCACCAAGCCCCCCAACACACAACCCCAAATGCCCACTACATGAAAATAAAAGTCAAGTACCATTGGCATAAAAAGGCACACAAAGGAAAACATAAGGACGACAACAGATAGAGGGATGGGAAGACACAGGACAAGGGTGAAAAGCGGAGGAGGATGCACACAGGGACAAAGGACAATAGGCAAGGAAGGGATAAATAAGTCCAGTGAGGGGGTGTGGTGAGGGAAGACGACAAAATAACAGGGCAGAACTAGTTGCCCGCTGGATCAGGGAGACAAGCGTCCAGGATATTCACCACCCTCCGGGTCTCGGTTATGATAATGGCCTACTGTTCAATCAATGTCCATTGCTGCCTCACAATCTGCGCAGCAGGTCATCTGTGCCCTCCAATTCTTCAGGCCTCATTGCCCACTGTGATGCCCGGAGTGGACCTACAAGAGGAAGGGTGAGACCATGAGGACAGTACACCAGACAGGAGGCAAACAGCAGCCAACCTTTGCCATACAGAGATGGACAGCATGTCTCAATGGGCTATCCCTGGTGACGTTGAGTTCTGCAGTGGTAGAACAACATGGAAGCTTCCCACAAAGCAGCACAGGGCAACACAGGCACCAACACAAAACCCAACACGGATGATGACAGCGATCCTGACAGCAGCAGGGAACATGTGACACCACCCACCATGATACAGCACACTGCGAGACACAGCAGACACACAGTTGGAAACTCGGAGAGTTGAGTGCAAGGGACATACTACGACATGCACAAGGGCATCCACTCGTTGGGACATGCTGCCCACCCACACATGGAAATGTACAGTAATGCAGAGCACAGAACAAACAACAACGACAGACATGCAGGAGCATCAAAGAACCATGACAGTGGCCTGCCAATGACAGACCCAGGCCAGGGGATAACAGTCAACCAGGGCACAGACGCTGTCAGTGAAGGGCCTTCACATGCCGCCAGGCAATACCACTGAAAGCATACCACCCAACTGAGACATGGTACATGAAAGTGTCCCCAACCCACATAACAGGACCCCCTTCCCCACACAGTGAGTGCCACTTCCACAGCCACGGTCAACATTGGCAGGAAACGATGCACATAATGCAATAGCACAGTGATAATACCGCTCTGCAACTAAACTGCAACACAGTAATCTTGCCATGAGATACACATGGAAGGACTCCACAATGCGTATGGCACAGTGCCAGGATGTAGCACAGTGTGACAGGCAATGCTCCACAGCTGGTGGCCAGAAGGGGGAGAGGTAAGGCCGCAAGGCATGGTGCGTGTTGTCCCACATGCACAGCAAGGAACCACCACCTGTGCAAATGTGGACACCCTGTGGGTGGTGGTATGGATGGACCACAGAGGTGGGAAGGTCAGCCGTCAGCATGTTGTCCCCATGGAACTCTTGCTACCTGAGCAACCAACACCATCAGTCATCCGCACAGCAATGCAAGCTGACAACCCCCCCCCAGGCAAGACTGACAGCACTCAGCTGTGGTGTGAAACACAGGTGTACCACACAGTACACTGCTACACCACACTGGCCCACTGCCCGTTGCAGAAATGCCACCAGACAAGTCAGTGGCTGGACACTCAAATGTGACACACAGCCTAGTGAAAGGGCATAGATCACAGAGCAATGAAACAGGTACTCACGCAACATGCCACCGCTTTCAGGGCTGCTCTCCTGCATCCACTGCAGAAGGGATGGCACCCTCGGCCTGCCCCATCTCTGCTCCTGTGGCCTGGGCTGACTCCCTCCTGCGGCCATGGGCTGCTCGATCCACTCTACAGTGGACAGATGAGAAAGTGGTGTTAGTGCATGACACTGCATACACAACGTGAAGTACAGCAAGATGCACATGCAACCCCAACCACAATGCACACACATGGAGTGAACAGGGAGGATCCCCACACTTAGGGTGGCAGTGGCCATGGCGCACTCACCAGGCACACACATCAGTGATCAACGGTGCCACAGTACTGCGACAGTGGCCATTGCAGCTCCCATGCGAACATCCGCATACCCATGAGTGTACGTCGACAGTCCACCATGAGCGTGTTTCCTGCAACATGGTGGTGCCGTCCACAGGCCGGTGATGCCCTGGGACTTGCAGAACAGCATGACCCAACCCTCCTCCTACAGCAATGGTCACGGCATGTACCGTGCTCCTATGGGGCATACATGTGCCACTCCACCTGTTCACAGTGTGCAACAGCACCATGCATCATTGTGCACACCTGTGCACACACACACACCCACACCCACACCCAAACCATACCCCCCCACCACCACCCCCTCTGCACACCCACACACCCACTCACCCACACCCAAACCCCCACCACCACCACCTCTGCACACACACACCCACCCAAACCCCCACACCACCACCCCTCTGCACACCCACACCCACACACAAACACGAAGCCTTACATGTTGGTACACTGTACATGCAACACCACTCACCTGGCACAGGCACAGTGCCATCACGCACCATGTGCTTGTAGTGCTCAAGCTGCTGCCTCTGCCTGCGTCTCAGGTCTGTGTACCTGTGGCGGCACTTTTTGGTGTTGCGGGATAAGCCAGTACGGGCAGTGAGTTTCCTCGCCACCGTGTCCCAGACTTGCATTCGTGGGAGGTCCCCCTTCCTCGCCTCCCCAAACAGCCTCCTATGTCTTTTCATTACAAGCTGCACTAGGTTAGCAGTCTCTACCTCCCCCCAGTGCCTGTCTCTGTGCACAACTGCATGATGTCTTGAATGTCCTGACATGGCAATCAAAAGCTGGTAGACCCCTCAACCTGTCTCTGCTCAAACTTGGCTCTCCCAGGACTTCACCTCAACAACCTCTGTAGTGCTGTGCTATCACATGACGTAGCGCGGTGCTACCCAGAAGTAACCACACTGCTCATGCGCGACCCCCAGCATGACCCTGAGGTTGTGTATCACGCATGCGTATAGCACCGCGCTATGCTGGCTAGCAAGGCGCTACATCGCGCTATGACAGGGTGATAGCATGCACATGGGGGCCTCACGAGTATGCGTGTAGGCCGCGCTAAAGCACATAGAGCTGTGCTATTTGGATAGCGCGGCACTGCCCCTTCAATAGCCCTGCACTGGCTTTTGCACAGTGCTGCTGTGCTAGAACTGTGCTAATCGGTGCCATATTCAACAGGGGCATGCAAATGGGGGTACTTGTGTATGCATGGGGCAAACTGTGTGATTAGCGTATCATTATGCGCTCATTTGCATGACTAACAGGCTTGATTGCCTGGATGGGCTATAAAAGGGCAAGCAGTGCACCACCAGTGTTGTGTTGTGGTAATGCAGCATAATAAAGAAAGTGAGCATCAACCACAGACTGGTGGAGAGATGCAACAGGGGGATGAGCAGCAAGAGGCAGGTATGTATGACTACCGTAGGACACTCTTGATTGGCAAGATCTCAGAACAGGGTCAGCACGGACTGAAGCACACAGATGTAACCTCTGGTGAATGGTCAGACACATGTTGGACCACAGGCAAGCACTGTGGTGTGTGATGGTGCACAGCCCTAGATGTCTGCCTGGGCATCCTACCATCCAGTGCACTGTGCATGTTCCCCTGCAGGGAACTGTTCCATGTGGCACTGCCTGCACACTGTGTCTGCCAGGTGGGGCACTAGTGCACTACCGTGGTGTGTCCTGCAACAGTGGCCCACTGACATGACTCCCTGGATGTGTGGCATGTAGGCTGTGGCCTCCCTGCAGGATGTACACAGTGTCCCAGTGCTGTGCTGTCCCATGCACCATGTGGACTTTGCATGGTGTCCTGACATTGTCTATGTGCTAGTGCACTTGTCCACACAACCATTGTAGTGATCACGAAGGGCACAGTATAGTGCAAGGCGGTTAGCGTAGGGGTGGACCCAGTCATGGGAGCACATGGCAGCCATGGGCAACAGCAGTGCACATGTGTGTACAGGACTCACTGTCCAGACACAGAACTGACAGTGACTATGTGGCCGTGTGCACTGTACATGCACATGCAGCAATCTGATATGTCCATGTGGCCTGTGGCACTGTAGGGGGTGGCATCATGGTGTCTATGTGTAATGCAATGCAGTACTGACACGGCCAATGACACATGTCCCCTTTCGACTATCCCATAGGTTTGGCAGCATGCCAGGAGCGCATACGTGCCCACAAGTTCTCACAAGAGGAGTTGAACACCCTTGTGCATGCTGTTAAGGAGATGGAGCAGGTGACAGGGCCACTGATGCAGTGGTGCGCCAAGCCTGGGAGGAGGTGACTGTGGCTGTAAATGCTGTAGGAGGATGTGGCAGGACAACAGAGGCTGTGTGCAAGCGATGGAATGACCTTCTGTGACATGCAAAGGAGGAGGAGGAGGCACAGTGACTGAGGGACAGAATGAGGACCGGTGGAGGACCACCTGAACGTCAGCAGTGGGTGGAGGAGCCACACATGGCCATAGCGGCATCGACTCTGAGGACAGTGGCAGTCGCAGGTGTGCCAGGTGCTGGATGTGAGATGCCTCTCACACTGCCAAGGACAGGTCTGTATTTGCATGTGTATACCCTGTATGTTGTGATGGCATGGGTGCATGGTCATGCTGTTGGTGTCCTGCACAGGGGTGCACTGTGTGCTGCTGAACAGCTGCCTGGCATGGGCGTGGTCACTGTGGGTTGGGTGGATGCATGTGGTCACGGGCTTGTGTGAAGGGGGTACGTGTCCTGGGGTCTGTATGGTGTAGTGGTGGTAGTGGTGGTGGTGTTTGGGCACAGTGTCCGTGTACGGGTGACTGACCCTGTCCCTATTGTCTCCACAGCGGTGTCTGCCAGGTCTGCAGAACAACAGAAGCTGCCAAGGATGTACGGCCATGTTCCAGAGGTAGTGGAGGAGGATGATGGAGAATGGCCATCAACATCCAGGCTTTGTACAACTCATGGCCACACAGACACTATGCATGTGTGGCAATCACATGGACAGGGGCTGCAACTGCCTGGGGAGGGGGGGTCACACCTCAGTAGGGGAATTGGGATACACTGGCCACCTGGATGCTGCACAGATGGAGGATGGTGGTGTAGGGGAGGTCCTACTGGTCACTGTTACCAGTGGCGATGACACTGATGTGTCACAGTTTTCACAACACCTGGAAGTTCCTGTGCAAGGGGATGCAGGAGTGGGTCTGCTGGCAGGCCGTGGGACGGTTGCCAGTGGTGTAGTCAGCATCACTGATGTGGCTGTACCTGGGAACACGGTGGTGGGCAGTGTGGGGAACATTGCAGAACCACAGGACGTGCAGTGTACAACACATATCGGGGTCCATGTCCATACCGTGCCACAGACCACCACCAGTAGTCGCCAGCAGCAGGACGTGCCTGGCGTGCAACAGCATCCAGTTGCTCCTGTGATGCAGGCACCTCTGCCAGCTGCAGCTGAGGGTTCTGTGCCCCTGGGGCAGGATGGCTATGGTGCCCGCCCACTCCTGCAGGCTTCTGTCACCTCCCAGCAGGAGGCCCATATGGACCTGTATGGCATACGGAGGGAGCTGCGACATGAGCTGGCACAGATCAGAGAGGCCATCTCAGTGGGCTTTGCCCATGCTGAACAGCGGGCAGAGGACAGGTTGGGCCACCTGGTGGGTGCCATCTACTGTGGCTTTTCTGGTCTGACAGCTGCTGTGGTTGACATAGGGAATGTCCTGCATGGTGTGCATGGGAGTCACCAGCATGGGATGCTTGGTCATGGTGCAGACGGCACAGGGGCACACAGGCGGGCAAACCATGGCTGCAGTGCTGCCAGTGGTTCCAGCTCCACAGCATCACACACTCCATCTGAAACCCAGCGCCGCCGTGGCTGTCCACTCACCCTGTCAGGCTCCACCATCCCCCGGGGGCACAGGAGGCCAACTCTGCCTGCCTCACCTTTCTCTTTGGCGTTGTCCTCTGCCCAGAGCACACCAGGGTCTGTGTCCCATGGTACTGATGCATGGCGCATGCGTGGTGGTAGGTGTCGATGATGCCCACAATCACTCTGCGGCACTGTGCAGTCATCACCCTCCTTTGCAACATTGGCACACCCACATGCATGTGCAGACATGCACACACACACACTTCCACTGCCACAGTTGCACCCCTTACCCTCACAGCACACATCACACTTCTCCACCGACACTACACCAATTCTGTCTGTCCCCCCCACATGTGTCCTGCACACCCCCGACCTCACACCACATGCACACATGTTGTCTGATCCACTGTGTTGGTTTACTGTTGTGATTGTTGGTGTCACTGTTCTGTTTCTTTGTGCACATTAAATAGATTATTAATTGTACTCTTTCAAGTTGTTGTGCAGTCTGTACTTACCCTCTTGTCTGTAGTAGTGTCCTGATGATGCTGTCCCTGTGCTGTATGGCCCTGCGTGTCATGCAAGGGTCCCTCCTCTTGAGTTGCTCCACTATCCCCCTGACCGCTGGCTCTGGCTCACTGTCAGACTATCCTTCAGGTTCAGGTGCCTGTATCCCATGGTTCATTGCCATGTTGTGCAGCATACAACAGGCTAGGAAGATACGGCATACCTTCTGAGGTGTATACTGTAGGGCACCGCCTGATGTGTCTAGACATCTGAATCGCATCTTCATGATGCCAAACACCCTCTCTATGATGTTCCTTGTGCTGGCATGTGCCTCGTTGTACATCTCCTCGGCCACTGTGGCCGGTCAGAGTACTGGTGTCAGCAGCCAGGGTCACAGGGTATAGGCACTGTCCCCTGTCAAGAGAAGTATACCTGTTAGTGCCGTACTGCAGTCTGTTGGATGCTGTCCTGCACCTCTGTGTAGCCCTCCCACACCCCTTCCCTGGCCTGCAATGCCTGCCCCCATCCATGCTGTTGTGTGTATGCCTTGTATGCTACTACTCACCGACTAGTTGCCCACTGGGCATCCTGCCCTCCTCAAAAGCTTGGCACAGCTGGGACTGGTGCCAGATGAAGGCATCGAGGGCACTGCTGGTGTACCATGCATAGACATTGCTGCTGCACCCAGCCGCATCTCACACCACCTGGCAGTTGATGGAGTGGTACCCCTTCCCGTTAACATACATGTCACTACCATCACCACGTGGTGCACGGATGGGGACATGGGTGCAGTCAATGGCACCCAGTATGGATGGTAGCCGTGCAACTCGATGGAACTGCTGCATTGTTTCTCTGCACTCTGCTGCCATGCTGGGGAATACTATGAACTCCCCAGCATGTGGCAGGAAAGCCTCTAGGAACTGGGTCAGGAGGTGAGAGGTGGCAGACTGCATTACCCCAATGGTGTCCCCCATTGGTCATTGGAACGTCTCTGTGGCAAGGAAGAACATCATTTCTGTCACCTTCTCCTCCACTGTCATGGCATGGCTGTGTCTGATGTTTGAGTGCATCTGCTCATGCAGAAGTTCACAGAGCTGCCTCAACATTCCCCTGTTCATCCTGTACCGGCCAATGATGTGGTCATCAGACAGGGTCTTGAAGGAGACCCTGGGCCAGTACCACCTGTTTGCAGCATACCGTCTCCTTGGCTTGTGTTGTGGCTCATGTTGTGCCTGCTCCTCCTCCTCCTCCTCCTCCACTACAGCTACCATCAATGGCAGCATCACTGCTACTGGCACTGCACACATTTCCACTTCCTGTGGTGGTCCCTCCTCCTCTGTGTTTTGCCCTGGGTTAAGACCAGCCTTTTATAGGCGGTAACTAGGGCCGCACTATGTGTCGCGCTATGAGTCCTAGCACGGCACTGGGCCTTTGAATATCCCCTTGTGCATCTCTCTTGGCCCCCTCTTCCTTTTGCCTCTTGCATACGTTAGTGGTTTGCCCCACGCTAATGCTGTTAGCGCGCGCTAACTGGTCCTTTGAATATGGCAGCTCTGCACTATTCCCACGCTATTGTTTTGCACGCTGCGCTATGCTTTGAATATCTGGCCCATTGTCCCATGATTAGTGTTTCCTGAAAATTTCATGCTGTTTGGTTTTGTGGTTTTCTTTAAATCAGCATTTGTTAACTTGCTCTATAGTGGCTGAAAACAGTGGAGTTATTTCTATCCTCTCAGTCAAGCCTTGAGTGCGATGACATCATTTTGGAGTAGCTTGCTGTTTGATTCCCAATCAGAGCAGCACTCTGTAGAGTTTATGGTTTGCTGAGCTCTCCAGGTTTCTTACAAACCCAGTCTCTGGTTTATGTTTAGATAGATCAGCTTAAAATATATCATCCTCTTCCTTTAAAAAGCTGATCATTTCAGTTTCAATGTTGAACTGAAGTAGTGGAAATCTTTTTCTGTGAGAAATCAGCTTGTCTGTATCACAGCTCTGTTCTTTATAATCAAACCTTATTTTTTTTCTAACTATATAACACAGGGCTGTTTAATGAATATAAAATAAATCTAAATTTTGTTCATTCACAGAAAGTTTGTTTTTGATGTAGCCTTCATAAATACAGTCATGTAAGTAAGAACCTTTTTTTTAATGTCAGATTAACAAACAGGTGCTTGTCACACTCTGCTACAGTATTTCAAGCACATGTATTGTCAGAACTCACAAATTTAAATTCTTTGGTGGCTTCTGTGTGAAAATATATCATGTATGTGTATAACTAAAAACACTATGTGGCATCCCGATGCACCATGTCTCTGACCCACAAGCCCCCTGCCTTCTGATCCACATTCGAGGCTGCCACACTCTGCTGCCCATGGTCTTCTCCCACACAGTCAGGGATCATGCACCCTGCTGCCTCCATCCCCTGCCTAAAGAATCAGGACTACTGCACCCTGCCGCCCCCTGCTCAAAAATTGAGGTTGCTGCACCCTGCTGCCCTCTCTCCCCCACCCTCACAGTTAGGGATGCTGCACTTGTTGCCCCATTCCCATCTCCACAGTCAGGGCTGCTGTGCTGTGCTAAGCCTTAGAGTGCCAGGTTTTCTGCCTCCACAGCTGGGTCTGCTGCCCTATGCTGCCCTAGCACCAGAGGTGGGGTTTTTACTGCACTCTGCTATCCACTTCCATTGCTCCAAATGGTCAGGGCTGCTGCACCATATGTACCCTATCTCACAGCCAGGGCTGCTGTACCCTGATGCCCCATGTGTCCTACCCCACAGTTGAGGCTTCTGCACCATGCTATCTTCTATCCCCTGTCACTACTGACAGGGCTGCTGCATCCTGCTCCTTTCTACTCAGTTGGGATTGCTGTGGCCTGCTGTGCCCTAGAGCCCCATGCCTCTGCAGTTAGGGCTGCTGCACCATGATCCACTTGCCACAAGATTCAGGGCATTTTCTGCACCCTGTTGCATGCCTCCACAGTTGAGGCAGTTGCACCCTGCCACCAGAGTCAGATCCTTTGCCTCACCCTGCTGAGACAAGAACAGGAGGTAACATGTGTAGTGTCCCTGACTGTGAGGGTGAGAGAAAGAGAGAGAGGGTAGCAGGGTGCAGCAACCCCAGCTGTTTGGGAAGGGTGCAGCACAAGAATAAGGGAATTTACTGCACCCTGTCCCCTATCTGTGGAGCAAGGGGTTGTGTGGTGCAGCAAGGCACAAGGTGGCAGAGGACAAAGGACAGCATGGTGCAGAAGCCCTAACTGTGGGGCAGGACACAGGTGGGCATCAGGGTACAGCAGCCTTGACAATAGCACAGGGTGCACATTGTGCAGCATCCCAGCCCATATGGGGTAATGGAAGTGCACAGTAGGGTTCAGCAGCCTCAACTGTGAATGCAGGCCACATGAGACTCTAGGGTGTAACACAGCATAGCAGCCCTGCCTGTGAAGATAGGAACAGGGGGCAACAGGGTGCTGTGACCCTGACTATGAGGATGGGGACAGAGGGCAGCAGGGTGCAGCAGCCCTGAATGTTCAGGCAGGAGATAGGGGTGACATCAAGGTACAGCAGCCAGGCCTGTTTGGGACAAGGGATGTGGGCAGCAGGGTGTAGCAAAGGATCCGACTCTGGTGGCAGGGGAACAGCAGGGTGCAACTGCCTCAACTGTGGGGGAATGCAACAGGGTTCAGCAAATGCCTTGAATTTTGTGGCAAGTGGCAGCATGGTGCAGCAGCCCAAACTTCAGAGGCATGGGGCTCTACAGCACAGCAGTCCCTAGCAACCTCAACTGTGTAGAAAGGAGCAGGGTGCAGCAGCCCTGTCTCTGGTGACAAGGGATAGAGGACAGCATGATGTGGAAGTCTTGACTCTGATGCAGAACACAGGGGGCATCAAGGTACAGCAGCCCTGCCTGTGAAATGGGGTACAGGTGGTGCAGCAGCCCTGCCCAGTTGGGGCAATAGAAATGAACAGCAGAATGTAGCAAAAGCCCCACATCTGGTTGCTAGGACAGCATGGTACAGCAGCCCCAGCAGTGCAGGCAGAGAATCTGGCACTCTAGGGCTTAGCACGGCACAGACAGCCCTGACTGTGGCGACATGAACAAGGGGCAACAGGTGCAGCTTCCCTAACTGTGAGGGTGGGGGAGAGAGAGTAGCAGGACACAGCAACCCCAACTGTTTGGGCAGGGGGTGGCAGGGTACAGCAGCCCTGATTCTTTAGGCAGGGGATGGAGGCAGCAGGGTGCACAGTCCTTGACTGTGTGGGAGAAGACAGTGGGCAGCAAGATGCAGCAGCCTCAAATGTGGAGTAGAAGGTGGGGGGGTTTGTGGGGCAGGAACAGATGGCAGTAGACTGCAGCTGCCTCAACTGTGGGGCAGAGACACGGTGCATCAGGATGCCACATAGTGTTTCTAGTTATACCTAACATGATGTATTTTCACACAGAAACCACCAAAGAACTGAAATTTATGAGTTCTGACAGGTGCCTGTCATACTCTGCTACAGTATTTCAAGCACATGTACTGTTTGTCAATCTGACATGAAAAAAATGTTCTTACATGAATGTATTTATGAAGGCTACATCAAAGACAATGAATGAACAAAATTAAGATTTATTTTATATTCATTTAATAGCCCTGTGTTTCATAGTTAGAAAAAAAGTGAGTTTTGATTAGAAAGAACTGAGAGCTGTGATACAGACAAGCTGATTTCTCACAGAGAAAGATTTCCACTACTTCAATTCAGCATTGAAATTAAAATGATCAGCTTTTTATGAGAAGATAATGATATATTTTTAAGCTGATCTATCTAAACACAAGCCAGAGACTGGGTCTGTAAGAAACCTGGGAGAGCTCAGCAAACCATTAACTCTACAAACTACTGCTCTGATTGGGAATCTGAAACAGCAAGCCACTCCAAAATGATGTCATTGCACTCTAAGTTTGACTGAGAGTATAGAAATAACTCCACTGTTTTCAGCCACTGTAGAGTAAGTTAACAAATACTGATTTAAAGAAAACTACAAAACCAAACAGCATGAAATTTTCAGGAACCACAAATTACGACGCAGGGACTTGAAGTTCAGCTTTTCAAGTTTTTATAAAAAAATGTGTAAAAACCGTGCACATGATCTTTAAAATAGAAACAGGGAGGACTGGAAATGATGAGAAGAATTATAAAAAACACCCCTGGATAATCTGACATTATATCAAGTAAAAGCTTTCTTACAGAAATTGGAAAAATGAGGTTTCAAAAGTAAAGGCTGAAACAGGAGAACCTTCCTTTTTATATAGGATTGTTGCGAAATTGAGAACATGGGGTATTACTAAGAAGCAAGTACAAGGGCTGAATAGGAAAGCTTTGTGTATGGATGTAATGGAAAGGAATGTTTTAGTTCAAGTTGATTTTCCAAAATGCCTACCTACAAAAACACACATAGCTTTAAAAATTCTAAATGATAAGAGAATACCCCCCATGATGTGGGATGTCATATGGCTTAGTTGCCATGGGGAATTAAGGGTAAAAGGTAATTTAAAACATAAACCCATGGCAGAAAGGCAATGTCTTAGACCAGAGTGTGCAGGTATAGAAGAATCACTAAAGCATTTTTATATTTCTTGCAGTTATGCCAAACTATTTTGGGCTGATTTAGTGGATAAATGGAAATGGGGCCCTATGAGGCACATTACATATGAAAGCTTGGTGCTAGGAGACTATTCTGGTTTCTCATCTCAGTACTACCCTAGTACCTTAAACATTATTTTTGCCAGCATAAAGTTTTATATGTGGCAGGCAAGATGCCAGTTCTCATTACAACACACTTACACATTAACATCAGTATTAATCAAACATGTTGAAATGGCAATCCAGAGACAGAAGGATTTAAAAAGGGATTCATTAGAAAATAAAAAATGTCAAGGCTTTTGGAAATACATTTCTTGGATTTAATTAATCTAACAGGGCTTAAGGGGTTTACTGTTTGTGTTATATTTGTTTTCCTTTCTGGGAAAGCTGGGTATAATAGGAGTTTTTGTTTGTTTTGTTTTTATGAAATGTTATGTTTTCCTACTTTTTTTCATGTTCAGAAATATTTGATGTTTTTTCTTCTCTCATATTTTTGTTGTTTACATGTATATTTCTTAAAATGATGTTATGTTTTTCTCAATAAACAGTTGCCCTACTCTTTTCGAGAAATGCCATGGGATCTTTAACGTCCACCTGAACAATCACCAGAACAGGCAGATGGGACCTTGGTTTAATGTCTCATCTGAAAGACGGCACCTCAGGAGTGCAGCATCCTCCTCGTGCTGCAAATTAGCCCAGAACCAATAGCCCACTATATTCAAAAGGGATAGCCCCAGTGCTAAACCCCCTGAATGTAGTGTGCTAAGAAAGCCAGGCAAACTTATCTGGGAGTGCAGTGCAAAAATAGCCCGGGAAATAAGACAGCTCTGAATATAGCAACTAGAAAGTACAAGCAGCAATCCAGTGCTCAGTGACGTGAAGGAAGGTAAAGGTAAACTATGTGGTCAATGTGTGTGCTAGCAAAGGAGTGGATTCATTAAAGCTGTAAGCACCAGCGCATGTGAAATTCTGCAGAAATGTACTGTTTCTGAAACGTTTGCATGATGCAGACACATTTGTGCAGGTTTTGCGCAGAGCTAAGACATTTGCCTGGCACTATCACATTTACCAAGCGCAAAAAATTGCTATATTCAAAAGTGACATGCAAATGAGCCTACTTAGGCAGTCTGTGGGCAAACATCAAGATTAGCATCTCATTATGTCCTGATTTGCATGTAGTTTGCCCAGTGCTATTGCAGGGTCCCACAGCTCCACCTGTAGGTCCATCTGGAAGTACAGGGGCTGGCTGGGTCTGCCCACAGCTCCACCTGTAGGTCAGTCTGGAAGTGCATGGTGGTAGCTGCAGGCTACATTTGTACAGAACCGCATAGAATATTGTACCCCAGGAGACCATACAGCACAGGCACAGGTGGTGGTGCTGCATGCAATAGTCAAACCATAGTTTCTGCTACAGTGCACAGCAGACACTACAGTAACAAGGGGGCCAGTAGTGTGCAGGACACAGCAATGCCTATGGTGTGTGGGCATCAATGACTGCTGCACTTTACATACTGACAGGCCCATCTTGCAGGTGTGTACCGACAGTGGACATTACTGTTATGCTGTTGTGAACCACAGACACTTCACCACTGGCATGGGATACTCACAGTGACATATACATGGCTGGCTGTGTGTGCTGTGGTGTCTGTACAGATGTGTGGTATGTGGCTGGGGGGGCACATACCATCAGACAGGCACACTGGTGTTGGGGGTATTCCATACACTGGATCATTTGCACTGCAAGGACTGTCCCAGCCTTGTGGCAGCACCCAGTATGTGGTGCAGACTGGCCACCTGTACACCCTCCCCTCAACAACCTCCATGCCCCCAGTGCTTCATATGTGTGCTGGATTCTGTTGGTGTCCACCAAAGGGTGGTCTGCAGGTGTGTGCTATATGGACACACTGCCATGGTGTCCACTGGGTGCCAGGTCACCAATTAATGCATTGGCATGGTTGGGACAGGTGGCAGATGATGGCAACATAGGAGGTGCCATCTGTGTGCAGCATGTTTCTTCCATGTCTGGTTTCTTTCTATGTTTAATATTTACTGGTTAGGGTCAATAAACCACCGCTGGCAGACCTTTGCAAACTCCATAATTCACACTTGTGCATTACAGAGTCCCATAAATCATGGTTCTGTGTCACGCAAAGTCACACAAAGCTGCACAAAGCCACAAAGTCATGCAAAGCTGGTTTGCCCAGAGTTAAGACTACCCTTTCCTGGGCAGTAATTTGCACCACACAATGTGTCGCGCTAAGTAGCGCAAAAACACTTTGCGTGATGCTAATACACTGACTACAGCATTACACCTGTATTCATGTACACCCCCCTCTTTTTGCCCCTTGCATACATTATACTTTTGTCCAGCACTAATGCAGTTTGCCCGCACTAGTTGGTCTTTTGAATATAGCGGACCAGCACAAAGTTTTGAATATCTGACCCCTGAAGTACATTTTCATGCTTTAGGAACCATGTGAGGTCATTTTGCCATTTGTGCATGTTGGCTTGGGGGGCGGATGGCAACGAATTGGATAACAGGTATGACAGCTTTCCCATCGGATACTCTTCTCCAATTTCCCACCACCCCAGTACCAACACACACATTTAAGAAAATAATACAACATTTCATCACTGCTGAGAATGAGAAATATGATCAAAGCTCTGTGGTTTATTTTCTGTCCAGAATTCGTTTGCCAGCATACATTTTTCATTCATGCCACTTAATTTTGCTGCATGCATTTTATCATCAGGATAACAGTTTACTATAAGTTTGGGATCCTGTGTGATTTTAACATATGATGAGGCCAGAGTGGCAGCCTGTAAGTGAAAACAAGATCCTGCAGAGCACAGCATCAGTCACAGCATTAGACCCTGGGCACAGATCAGAATGCCCCCTCCCCCCAAAAAAAACCAGTAATAGTACACTGTTGTCACTTTTCTTAATAAAATGTACAGCTTCTTTTGGAGCCTCAATGTCATGCCTGCATACAGTCTTTCTGCACTGGTGTGTGTGTGTGTGTTGGGGGAGCATAGTTTGTCAGAATGCTTTTGTGCACTCGTTTTTAGTCCCCCCCACCCCAAGTAATCAATCATCTTTAAAGATATGCAAGATTAACAAATCAGTCAATATTGGACAGTCAGATCAACCACTGCAATCAGCACAGGGATGCCCTTTTTGGATGCAGCAGAGGATATACCACACTTCAGTGTAGTGAGGACTTAAATAGAATAGCCCTGCACATCGTGATTCCCCATATAGACCCCAGGTCTGTTCACTGTATTTGTAGCAATGAACTGGACTAGCCCGAATATTGATCAAGTAGTGTTTTACCTAAAATCCTGCTGACAAAGTGCTATAACTTATAGCACATGAAAAGCATGCTAACAAATTATGCCCCCTGACACGCAAACGTAGCTCATTGGTAATTATGTCATCCTAGCATCATGACATCCCTGTCTAATTTACCGTTTGGTCTGGTTATTAAAGAAACAAACCAGTGCAAAAAGACTGTATGCTGACATGACATTAGGGGCCAGATATTCAAAACTTTGCCCCGGGGCTAAATTAGCACTGCCCGGTGGGCAAACTTAGCCCGGAGCACAAAGCAAGCTATATTCAAAAGGAAATAGCCCAGTGCTAATCCTGCTGAATACACCAGTCTAAGGAAGCTGGGCAAACTGGTCTGGGAGTGCAGGGCAAAAACAGCCCAGGAATAAGACAGCACTGAATATAGCAACAGGGAAGTGCAAACTGCAACTGCAGCTCATTAAACTCTGTAGCAAGTCAGTGCTGCAGGTGGAGAACATTGTGTGTGATTGCATGAGATGTCTTACAGCTACTGCAAACACACCTCCCAACCTCCTGGGAAAAGGCTTAACACAATCAGTGACAAAGGTTTAATATCAGGGACAGACCTTAAAAACTGGTGATATCCACTCACTAAGCTGGTAGAATAAGTGGTTTAGTGTAAAATGCATTTTCTAAGGAAGAACACGTCAGTAACATTAATGTTTGACAGTATTTTATGCTTACAACCCCCACTGTTTGATCACAGAAACATAATATTGAGGAGGGCAGAGTAAAATATTGAGGTCAAATCAGGAACGTCCCTGAAAATCAGGGACAGTTGAGAGGTGTGACTGCAAACAACAATGTAAGCCACACACCGCAGAACTGTGCTATGCTGAAGTGAGGTTTGCCTGGGGTTAACCTGATTACACAGTGCTAACACATTAGCCCGGTGCAAACTGGTTAGCCCGGGGCAAATGGGAGCTATATTCCAAGCTCCCATGCAAATGAGCCTACTTAGATAATCCGTGGGCAAACAGGCACATTTGCATCTCATATGCTGCTTAGCATACAGTACCATGCAGTTTGCCCGGTGCTACTGCGCGGTGCACACAGCTCCCCCTTTTGGTCAGAATGGCAGTACAGGCTGGACGCTGCAGGCCAAGGCATGCCCACAGCATCCCCTGTTGGTTGAAATGGCCTACAGAGCAATATAGCCATATAGATATATATACATATGCATATATATATATATATAGAGAGAGATATAGATATAGATATATATACACACACACTGCCTGAGGACAGCCCCATACCCCTCATGTGTCCATCATTATGAGGGTCATCCCTCATTCGGCCCCTTAAAACTGCTCTGCCCCTCATGGAAAAGGTGCTGCCCACACAGTGGATGTGCTGTGCATACAGACTGTACTGCATGAGTACTGTACAGTCTGTAGCACTATATCTGAAGTGTATATTGTATGGGTCAACACTATGGTGTCACAGTGTCCTGACCCTGTAATGCCATGATTGAGGATAGGTTCCTCATTCTGAGTGTCTGTATCCCTCATTGTCCCTCAACTTGAGTGTCCAAAATGTCCATATTCCTCATTTTGGCGACATGGTTGACAGGTATGATAGCCCACTCCCCATTGATCCCCGACCCCACAGCACAGAAACACCTGGTAGTCTAGTGGACCTCTGCCCAGCATGAATTCTGATCCCCATTCACAGTAACAGAAAAGATTTCCCTAGTAGTCTAGTGGCCCCACCACCCACAAAGCACAAATCCTGACCCCTGGTACACATATTTAGTGTACATATGTGGGTGGGGGACCACTAGACTACCAGGGAAAAATATGACAAATATGTGTCGGGATTCGTGCTTGGGGGATGAGGGGACCACTAGACTACCAGGAAAAAATATGATATATACTTTTCCGGGATCGGGATTCATGCTTGGGGGGTTGGGGGACCACTAGACTACAGCGACTACTTTTATTTAACCTAGGATGGGGTCGGGAAGGACTTTGTGCTGTGGGGTGGGGGCACGGCCGCATTAACACCAGCTTTTTTTGGTGGTATCTAGTACCACGCTACAGGTCATACTAATGCCTGCAGCGCGGCGCTATACCTTTGAATATGCTGCGCTGCTGGCATTCATGGTCGCTCCACTGTCCATGCCCCTGCATACCATTAACTATTAGCGTTGGTGCTATCACACAGCGCCGGCACTAATAAGGCTTTTGAATATTGCATCCTCGTGCAAAGCCAGCACTATTCCCATGCTATGGCTTTGCGCTCGGCGCAACAGTTTGAATATCTGGCCCTAGGTCTCCAAAAGAAAGTAAGAAAAGGGACAACAGTGAAGTATTAGTGTTTATCTATTTTTGAATACAGCCACAGTTGGTTGACAACACAGTCAATGCCAATCCTGTCTCTCCCTCTTTCCCTTCCCCTTCATTCTATAACATAGAAATGAGTAGCTAGGATGACTATTAAGTGGTGATTCACAAAAAAATAGACCATCAAACCCTGCAGTCCTGAGTAATCAAAGACTGCTACGTGGCATGGCTACACCAACCTGTAAGATAAAGTGTGTTACTGTCAGTACTGTACTGACACCTTGCCATGTTCTGCTCAGCATTTTCAGCGACAAGTAAACTACATTTAAAAACATTTTTATGAGTAATACTGCTGTTTCAATAACTTTGGCTTTTGAAACACACACACACACACACACACACACACACACAGTCAGTGAATTATTGCCATTGAACTGACCATGAGAGAGTTCCCTCTCTGTGTGTGTTTCAAAAGAGAAAATTATTGAAACAGCAGTGTTATTTAAACAGTTTGCTTTAAATCTGTTTTTACATGTCACTCAAAGTGTTGAGCAGAAATAACACAGTGAGGTGTCAGTGCAGTACTGGCAGGGTCAGACTCTATCTTGTTATAGCTGTGCTATGTCGCAGTCTTTGATTAAACAGGAGTGCAGGGTTTGATAGTCTGTTTTTTTTGAATTCCCACTTAATAGTTGTCCTTTCTACTTTTCCCCCATATAATAGCATGAATGAGGAGGGAAGTGGTGAGAGACAGGATTGGAATTGACTATGTTGTCAAGCAACTGTGGCTGTATTAAACAAGCATTTGTCAATGCCGAATGTTTGCTTGCTGGCATTGGCATTGGTAGTGTAGAAGTTACAGAGCTGCATAACAGGAATGGCAGTGAAGTATTGAACTGAAGCCAACCCCACCACCACCCTGCAGAGAGTGACAGGCATTGGGGTGTGTCTTTGGGTCGTCAGGCATAACGGCCATGCCATTTCACCACATCCCACCCTGCAGACACTGACAAGTGTCACGGTGTGCCTTGGGGTCTTTGGCCCTTATGTGCACCCCATTCCATCAGGAAATACGGTGAGTGGGTGCGGTATAGGAGAACGGGGTGAACTTTGGGGCCGAAGAGTCCAAGGCATACCTCGATGCCTCTCACTGGCTGCAGGGTGTGGAATAGTATGAGCATTACAGACAAGAATCCCAATTCACACCCCTGATGCCTGTCATTCTCTACAGGGTGGGGCATTATGGTTGGAAACCCTAACACCTCAGGCATTCGTTGGTATTTTCACTCCAAATTTTCAACATGGTTTTTTGTGACCCCCACCTCATGAACAGCGGCAATATCAGTTTGTTAGCCAAAAGCTGCTTATGCACAGTGACTACGGCATTTAGCACCACAGGTGCAAAAACATTCCGAACAGGATGTGAAAAATGACAGCTGTACTGCTCATGGGGAGGTGAAAAAATGGCAATGTTGCAAATCTGCAGTAAAAATATTAAAAAAACTGGTGAAGTCACGAGCATGCATAGAAACTGTGCAACACACACCCGTAATGTAATAAGTTTGGGGATATTTTTACAGCCGATTGTCAACACAGGCATTTTGGGACCTCCGATCATGAACAGTGTCACTGTGATTTTCTTTATCTGTCCCGAACAATGATTTCCCACAGCAACCACGCATCTCTGCGCTGAAAGTGTGAAAACACATTTCGGCCATGTTGTGAAAATGACAGCTGTACTGTTCATAAGGAAGTGTGGAAAAATGCCACTGGTGAAAATCTGGACTGAATATATTACAAAGTCATGAACTTACCAGGGTGCGTGGAAACTGCGCAGTGCTCACTCATAACACAGTCATTTTATGGACTTTTGTCAGTAAATTTTCAACATAGCCATTTTAAGACCTCTGCTCATGAACAGTGTAACTGTGATTTTCGTAATCTGTCCCAAACATTGCTTTCACACACCGACTGCGCCATTGTGCGCTACATATGTGGAAACACATTTTGGGCAACATGTGAAAAATGGCAGCTGTACTGTTCATAAGGAAGTGTAATAAAATGACAATGTTGAAAATCTGGAGTGAAAATATTGAAAATTTGCAAACTTATGAGCGTGCGTAGGAACTGCGCAACGCACGCTCATAAAACATTCATTTTAGGAATTTTTTCACCAAATTTTCAACACAGCCATTTTAAGACCTCTGCTCATGAACAGTGTAACTGTGATTTTCTTAATGTGTCCCATACATTAATTTCTCACACTGACTGCGCCATTGTGCGCTACATGGGCGGAAACATGTTTTGGGCAAGATGTGACAAATGACAGCTGTACTGCTCATAAGGAAGTGTGGTAAAATGGCAATGTTGAAAATCTGGATTGAAAATATTGAAAATTCGCAAACTTACGAGAGTGCGTAAGAACTGCGCAACGCACGCTCGTAAAACAGTAATTTTTAGTAATTTTTCCTCCAAATTTTCAAGATAGGCTTTTTGAGAGCCCACCTTATGAACAGCGGCAGTGTCATTTTGTTACTTGGTCCCGAAAGGTGATTTCGCACAGTGACTGCGAAATCACCCTTTAGGCCTGATTAATGCCATGACAGTGAGAGCATTCATGAGAAGGGGTCCCGAAAACCCCATGTTGAAAATTTGGTGAAAAAATTCCAGAAAATGCCTGAGATATGCAGCAAAGTTGAAAAAACCCTATCTATCCCATTATACAGCTTACTGGCATTTCCTCAGTTCACGGTCAGCTTTGAAGAGTGCAGACGTGTTCCCAGTCCACCGAAGATCATCGCGCCGAGTCGGAGGTAAGTATGGGGTGGGGGGTGTGGGAGGCAGGGTGCACAGTGGGTGAGCGGGTAGGGGCAGAGACAGCGAGGACCATTTTTCAATTTCAGGTTGTTTTTAAAAAACAAAGGACGAGACGATGCAGGACGTTTGCCACCCTGGCGTGGGCTCCCAGCATGGCATAAGGACAGCTTTTTGGGGGGCGTGGAGTCAACAGAGGATTGAGCACCCCCGTCGGCGACAGCATCTGTTGCCACGCTGGGGTGGGCTCCCAGCGTGGCACAAGGATGGCTGTTTGGGGGGGCCTGGAGCCAACAGGGGATTGGGCACCCCCATCGGCGACAGCATCTGTTGCCATGCTGGGGTGGGCTTCCATCATAGCACCCTGTACTCTCAGGGGGGAGACAGTGGAGCCGATGGGGGATTGGGCACCCCCGTCGGCTATACATGTGTAGCCATGTTGGGGTGGGCACCCAGAGTGGCATGTGGAACGCTGTTTGGGGGGGAAGCGCAGCACAGCCGACGGGGGACTGGGCACCCTGTCAGCTAAGGTGTGTGCGTGGGGGGTGAGCACGCAGTGTGTGTGTGTGTGTGTGTGTGTGTGTGTGTGTGTAGGGGGAGCGTGCATGAGCAGGCGATATCTTATTGCTGCTCACTGAAGCGTAGCTCCCCGTTTCAACTGTACTCCACTGCATTTTCGACTGCTGTCATAGACAGCTCCAGCAGGCACTGGAGAACTGCGGCCGTGCCTGCAAACACACTGACTGAATTGGAAGAGGGCTGCCACACCTCCAAAAACTCGAATGATGGCACTATGTTTCTTGCACATGCATGCAAGCAAACATAATGAGTTCTAATAGAGGATCAGTGCTGCTATTGTTTAAAATAAAAAAAGCAGCCACATTATTTCTGCCTAGATCATAAGTGCGTTTATATTTTCAGAAACATGCAGCATTAAAGGTTTGTTAACAATTGCAATGTTGCAGAAGCCACTTGCAATACATATTGAAAAGGCTGGGTGAATGTTTTAATATGCCATAAAGGTGGTGATCATATGCAGCAATAAATGAAACTCTAAGTGCAAGGTATCAAAACTGTAGCTAAGAGGTATTGACTAAAGTGCCTACATGTGGAAAAGTTACAGCACTGTGAAATATTTCTAATTATGTTGCAGAAAAAGCCTCATATGAAAGCCCTTGTCACTGTGTGGGCACTATAATAAATACTTGGAGTAGAACCTGTTGCTAGAGGCTTTTTCTGCAATGTAATTAATGTTATATAAATTGGTTGCCTTTTTATTTTAAACAGCAGTAACATAGGCACACTATATTTTTAACAATATACTATCCATTGGTTTCTATAATTAGATATGCCACTTCGGGGCCATGTGGCCACAGACTTTCTATAGTGGGTAATTGTAATAAAGAGGTGCAAGTGATATTTTTGAACCACCTATTGGCAGCTATAACAATTTATGCCACTTTAGTGTAGTGCATATTTTTTTAGCTAACCCGTTCTATCCTTGTCCAAGGGTAGCGACAGTGGCACCTTGATTTACAAATCCTCATGCAAAATATTACATATAGAATAATACATGGGGTGGTATGTTTAATGAGATTTTGCAACCCCCCCCCGAGGTGTTGGAAGCTACATTTATTTAAGCATCCAACACTGAGGGGTGTGTGTAAAATCTCGAGTTAAAGACACCACCCCAAGTTTTATTTTATATAATTGCTGGGAAGCATTTTCTCACCACAACAATTGTATAAAATAAAACAGCTGTGATCTGGTGTGGATGAATGCAGTCCTCGGCTGAGTGACTGCTGAAGTCTTTTTTTTTTCTTAAAGTTTAGCTGAGCAAGGACTAGAGCTGAGTGGCCAGTTTTTTTTAATTATTCACTTACCGCTGAGTGAGCAGTGTCCAGTTTGCAGTGGCATGGCAAGTCTCCAGCACCAGCACCTTGTCAGTGGAGAGACCAGAGGCAGGCACACGTGTGGAGCATTGGAAACTTGGTGCATGTTTGCCGTTATAACCCATGGGTTATAACAATGAATTATAACCAGGCTTCCATACAGGAGAAAATGCTCCCCAGTTATTGTAATGAGATTAAGATCCTTTTAAGGGGATTTTAGAACATTCATCTGAATTTGTACTACAGGATTTCACTGAGTAGGCTGTCTTTTAGCCACATAGTGTTGTGTGTTCTACCCCGTTTAACTTTTCCTCCCTCCTCATATTAGCCCTGTGTACTTAATTGGGTCAGGTGCCCCATGTTAGAGTTCATTTTTATGTTTGCTTGCGTGCAAGCGCAAGAAACATTATGCAGCAGCTTAGAAGAGAAGTGGGTTGTGGAGGTGCGGCACTGTGGCAGACAATGGCAGCACTGCATTAGCGGGCTTGGCACTGGAGGACCAATGCAGGCACACTGTCACCAAGTTGAAATGATTTAGTCGCTGCAATGAGGGGCCACCTCACCATTGCAGCGTCAGCCATTCTACTGCAATGAGGGAATGACCCGTCATTACAGGGCGGTACCTTGCCTAGTGTAACATTTTTTGTAAACATGGCGGCAGCTTGCCACTGCCTCATAGCCCCATGAAAGCTGACGGGGGTGGCCAATTACCCTATTGGTATGCCCTGACCCAGTTCATTTGCCGATGGGGGAGCACACTCCCCGTCGGCATAATGTAACCCCACCCCCCATTTGTTGGGTGCCAAGGGGGTGCCCAATCCCCTTCAGGATCATGCCCCCCCAAACAATCATTCTTTGCTGATGGGGGGCCCAATCCCCAATGGCTTAAGTCTCCCCATCCCAAAAAAGGCAGGTGGCATACTGGGAGCCCACCCCAGTGTTCTGAAAGCAAGCCTGAAAAAAAAACCTTCCTGCGACTTCTTTTTGTTTGTTTTTTTTCTCCCTGAAAGAAAGGAAACGGTCCCACGCCGGTCGCCGTCCCCTCCCTCAACCTGCACCCACTACACACTGTACCTTCCCCACATCCCCCCTCACCCCATACTTACCTCCAGAGCCTGGCGCAATGATCTTCGGTGGACCAGAAACACGTCTGCACTCTTCAAAGCCGACCATGAACTGAAAAAATGCCGTAAGCTGTATGATGGCATAAATAGGTTTTTTTCAACTTTGGTGCATATCTCAGGCATTTTTGGGAATTATGGCACCAAATTTTCAACATGGGGTTATTGGGACCTCTCCTCATGAATTCAGCCACTGTCATGGTGTTATTCTGTCCCGGAAGGTGATTGCACGGTCACTGTACGGAATCACCTTTTGGGACTGATTAACGAAATGACAGTGCCAGTGTTCACGAAGTGGGCTCTCAAAAAGCCTATGTTGCAAATTTGGTGAAAAAAATTCCCCAGAATGACTGTTTATGAGCATGCATTGTGCAGTTTCCATGCACGCTTGTAACTTCACAAATCTGTAATATTTTCACTCCAGATTTTCAACATTGGCATTTTTCCCCACCTCCTTATGAACAGTACAGCTGTCATTTTTCACATCCTGACCAAAATGTGTTTTCAGACTTCCAGCTCAGAATAGTGCGGTTGGCTGTGAGAAATCAGTGTTCGGGACACATTAAGAAAATCACAGTGACTCTGTTCATGAGCAGAGGTCCTAAAATGCTTATGTTGAAAATTTGTGATGAACGTCCATAAAATTACTGTGTTACGAGCATGCATTGCACAGTTTCCACACATGTTCATAACTTCTCGAATTTGTAATATTTTCACTCCAGATTTTCAACATTGCCATTTTTCCACACCTTCTTATGGAACAGCACAGCTGTCATTTTTCACAACCTGGCTGAAATGTGTTTTCTCACTTCCCGCACAGAATAGTGTGGTCGCTGTGAGAAGTCAGTGTTCGGGACAGATTAAAAAAAAAATCACAGTGACACTGTTCATGAGCAGAGGTGCTAAAATTCCTATGTTGAAAATTTAGTGATAAAAAATCCATGAAGTTACTGTTTTATGAGCTTACGTTGTACAGTTTCCACGCACCCTCGTAATTTCGCGCATTTGTAATATTTTCACTCCAGACTTTCAACACTGGCATTTTTCCACACCTTCTTATGAACAATACAGCTGTCATTTTTCATATCCTGCCTGAAATATGCATTTACACATCTGGTGCATCCGGCAAATGAAGTCCGCCTACTATAAGCATGCCCTCACAAACTCCTGGGGTAATGGTCAGGAATTCTGGAAGAATATAAAGGAACTCACCAAGAACCCACCCAAAACTCCCCCCATCAATACTCAACATCAACGGAACCACAACACTCAACCCAAAAACCATTGTGGATACCTTTAACAAGGCCTTTACCGACCTCAGAGCTGTTCTACCCCAGGACTACTTCAAAGATGGTGAAGCCCCTCTGTCCGCAATGAACACTACTCCCACTAGCTCCCCCTGCTTCTACTTCAAAGCAGTCAAGGCTCACCAAGTATGCAAATATGTTACCAAAGCTCTTGGTAAATCAAGATTTAGTAATGACTCCATCGATCTTGAAATCCTGTCTCTCACACTTGATGAAGTGCTTAGTCCTCTGACCAGAATTTTCAACCTCTACCTTAGCCTTAGCCAGTTCCTGGACAGATGGAAATCTGCCACTGTCACCCCAATCCATAAAAGTGATGACAAAACTGCTCACGATAACTACAGACCTATCCCTCTACTACCCCCACTCTCCAAGGCACTAGAACGCATCGTCTCGGACCAGCTCACAGAATACCTGGATACGTACAATATCCTGTGCAAGATACCACACGGGTTCCACAAAGGTCACAGCACCTCCACAGCCCTACTTGAATTCACCAGCACAATCCACAACGCACTTGACTCCGGTGAACTACTAGGCTCAATCTACATTGACTTAACTAAAGCCTTCAACACCATCAGTCACCGCCTCCTGCTTGTCCAGCTTCAGAACACTGGGCTGTCAACCAACTCCACTGGCTGGTTTAAGAGCTACCTTGAAGAACGTTCCCAAACAGTAACAATCGCTGATACACTGTCGGACCCTAGACTGGTCCACTCTGGAGTCCCCCAGGGCTCCATTCTGGGATCCCTCCTCTTCAGCCTATTCTTAAACTCACTACCGGACAGCTGCCCAGAACAAATAATTCTCTACGCCGATGATGCTGTGATCCTCACCTCGGACCCTGATCCAATCCAATTACAAAATAAACTTCAGCGGGCCTTCTCCTCCATCGAATCCTGGTTCCTAAATCATAAACTGCTTCTCAATCAGAAAAAAAAACAAGTCTATGGTCTTCTGCAGCCCCCACAACAAAAACAAACAACTCCACCTCTCCATTGCAACTGAACAAGGAGCCATCCTAGAGCAAACTCAATCATTCAAGTACCTCAGCATCACCCTTGATCCCCACCTCTCATACGCTGCCCATATCAGCAATGTTGCAAAGTCTGCCAATGTGAGGTTAGGCATATTATTCCGGCACAGGAAACACCTAACCCCAGAAGCACTGTCAATGGCCATCCAAAGCTCCATTGTCAGCATCATAGACTATGGTCTTATCATATATGGGTCTGCAACTACCACTGCTCTCAAACATATCATGACCTCCCTGAATAAGGCCTGTCATCTCATCACTGGCTCACATCGTCATACCCACACATGTGACCTTTATTCCCAATCTGGATGGCTTCCACTAGACAAATGCATAAAATATCAAACCTGCATCATGGCCAAGAAAATGATAATGTGGCTTGTCCCACCTGGTGTCTGTGCCCTCCTTAAGCCTAGACAAATAGTAACATCACTACAAGGAGATCCAATTCCCATCTACTACATATCCCACGATGTCGCACAACTCAAGGACAAAGATCATTCACCTATCGGGCATCCAACTGGCTCAACTCACTTGGCAGCGACATAGCAACCGCTCCAACACTTGGACATTTCAAGTCCAAGCTGCACCTCTCACTGCTTGTATCCTGCGATTGCCCATCTTAACATTTCCACCGTTCCAGCTGCACATGCCCCAGCACCCAGCACTTACAATCAGTCTTTGCACCCCTAGCACCTTACCTATCATATTCCCTCGACAAGGCCCCCTGGCTGCACTGTCTCCCACCCTCACCCACCTCCCCATATCTCCACTCCTGCCCCACTCCAACCACCTCCCGTACTCCCCTCACCCCTGCACCTCCTTCCCTCCTTGATCTCCTACCTCACTCCCCACCCAACCCCCTTCCCTTGTCTTGCTCATAGCTCAAGTCTTTGTACTGGTTATTACATGTCTGTAAGTCAATGACTATATGTTTGTAAATAAAAATTATGACTTTTGCACATGCTGACGTGGAACCTTTGTAAAAGAGCCTCAGCTCAAAGGTATTGTAATCCTATATTGAAATAAATAAATAAAATAAATAGGGCGGTTGCTGTGGGAAATCAATGTTCGAGACAGATTAGGAAAATCATAGTGACACTGTTCATGAGCAGAGGTCACAAAATGCCTATGTTGAAAATTTGGTGCCAAAATTCCACTAAATGACTGTGTTACATGCATGCGTTGCGCAGTTTCCACGTAAGCCCGGAAGTTTGAGTATTTTTAATATTTTCACTACAGATTTTCAACATTGCCATCTCTTCACACCTCCCTACGAATGGTACAGCTGTCATTCTTCACATCCTGCCCGATTTGTGTTTTCGTACATCTGGCACAGAATGGCATGGTTGCCATAGGAACTCAAAGTTCGGGACACATTAACAAAATCATAGTGCCACTGTTCATGAGAAGAGGTCCCAAATGCTTTCATGAGGTGGGGGTCACAATAAGGCCATGTTGAAAATTTATAGTGCAAATACCAACAAACGCCTGGGGCGTTAGGGTTTCTAACCATAACGTACCACCCGGTACAGACTAACAAGTGTAACCCCCTGGTTACCCGGGGTTACTAGAATCCCAGTAAGACCTAGTGGTAGGCAGGGAAGGCAGCTTGTGAAACTCCAGTTAAATGGGTTTCACACTGTCTCACTCTGTTCTCAGTCTCAGCTGAGACTGAGGGATGACATCAGCAATATAACTTTCGCAGCTGCATGAGCCACATTGGAATTTGCAGCAAAGGGAGTTAGAACGTTGGGAGTTTTTTGAAGTCAGTCTTCAGTTTGTCTTCAGTGAGTGAGTGTGAAGTAGGGAGTTTGCTGGTAAAGCAGCTCAGTGAAGGCTCTAGGAGCCTCAGCCCTGACAGAGGGCTACTTTTAAGTAATAGGGTGTGTGTCTCCACCTTGAAGAGAGACACAGAAGATTACTGAAGTGGTGGAGACCGCTGTTTTCGGGTCTCAGTGCTCCCTCCCTCCGGGGGGGATGAGAAGGATTCTCTGCAGATTCCTGGGGCAATCCCCTAGTTCTGCTTGTGGAGGAAAAGCTGCCTGTTGGTTCCAGTATTTATTTGGGAGAAAAGAAGATTTGTGAGTCGCCTGTGGGGCACCTGCAATGAGAGGGTGAGTGTCTGCTCTGGCTAAAAGGGCCTATGTTTTCACCCTGGGACTTGTGTGACAATGTGGGAATTGAACTACTACAATATTGGGAAGCTTAGAGTAATGGGCTAAGCAAGTTAAAAGTAGTTTCAAGTCCAGAGTGGGTTGGGATGCAAATAATATGTAGAGGTGATGTGACAGATGTCTACCCTTAATCTACCTTTGGAAGTTCAGTAAAGGAATTGTTCAGTTTCCAGGGAAATGGCCGGGTATGGGCTGTGGGAGCTGGAGGTGGGTGGCCCCCCCATCTTTAGTGACCAGATCCACCCCTACGGATTTCTTCTGTGGTTTTCTACTTTGCCTCAGGCACTTGGCCAGTGATGAGGGAAGTACCCAGATGTGGGATTGTAAGGAAAATTCTCTCTAGGAGTCACAGACTCTAGTGTGGTGTGGGGAGCCATGACAAGATAGTTGGTTCATTCTTGCAATGGACCATGTGAATGGGCTAATTGGTTCATTCTTCTATTGGACCGTGAACAGGATAATTGGTTCATTCTTCCAGTGGACCATGAATCAAGTGGCCAGCGGGGGAGCTGGGCCAGTGGGGAAAACCCAAGAGTGTACAAGTCGGGCTGTGTACCCAAAGCTGCGTACAAGTCCAGGCTATGTGCCTGGTGGGTCTAGAGCCTGAGGGCTGGAAATAGTGATAAAGTGTTCTGTTGTCTCTAATCTGCATTACCAGGAAATGTAGCCCCTTGGGGGTCCATCTATGCTTTGTTTGTTCAGCTAGGATGTGAATAAAAGCCACACTGAAGAATCCCATTCCTGGTTCTGGACATTACAGTTATTGCTTCCTGTGTTCAGATTTACTTGGGTGCCCCTGTTCAGAGTAGCCAGACCTAGGCTCCCCTGTGCAGAGTAACCTCATCCTCCCCGAACCCAGTCCCCACCAGGTACTGCTGTCAGCTTCAACAGCATGCCACCTGTCATTTTGCTAAAAAGGCAGGGGTGAGGGGTTACAAAAATGGAGGCACCGCTTTGGATTTTGTTCTGGGAAGGAAGGTGCTTGGGCAAGGGGGCTAGCGTTTTGGCTATCTGGCAGTGGGTAGCCCAAAAAGCTGAAGCAATTTCCCTAGTGTTGCTGTGTGCTGTGGATCTTGTGCTGCTGTTTAAAATTGCCAACTGTTTAACAGGGAGCAGTAAAGCCAAAGAGTGTGCCCTTGTTCTGCATCAAAATGGTTTACAGCATTCTTGCCTGCTTTTAAAATGAACTGTGGTAAAGAAAAGTGTGGAAGACTAGGGGTAGCAACAGGAAAATTGTGCCCTGGACATTTGAAATGCTTTTAAAATGAACTGTGGTAAAAAAAAGTGTGGAAGACTAGGGGTAGCAACAGGAAAATTGTGCCCTGGACGGTGGAAATGCTTTTTGAATTGACTGAGAGACTGCAGTGTAAATGGCTATGTTAAATGGCTGAAATGGGCTCCCCCCTGTGGAGTCAGCTGGTGGAAAAAAAAAATGTTGCATTCTGCAGTTTAAATTTGCCTGCTCGATGATAACCTGAGGAGAAGAGCCCTCTTGAGTAAGAAGAGGCTCATTTGCATGGCGTCGTGTGGTTGGTCAGGCTGCAATCAGTCCCGCCCCTCAGCCAGCTCTATAGAGACTGCCCCAGCATTTGAGAGGGAGTGTGAGTGGAGTGCGTGCACTGGCTAATGGAGGAGCGTCGCGGAGTGTTAAAATCGTTGTAAACAGTTTAAAAATTGACTTTCTAGTTTAAAATTGGGCTCAACCCGCTAATCGATTGTTGAAATTGCAAGAGTGGTGGTTGAAAAGACGATCGGTAGAACTGCCCGCCCGTTTCTGTTCTGAGGCCTCCAAGAACTGGCTGCAGGCCGTTTTTCCCCATCGCAGCAAACTTCTACTGATAACAGTAACTAACCACCTTAAAACTGCTCAAACAGTGATTTTCTGCCCTATGCCATATAAATGTGAGCAGCAGTGTAGTCGCTTTGCAAGTAACGACTGTGTCAAGTCCTGCCAGCAAGTGCAAGTCTGTTAAGCCATTGACTGTGTGCATAGTAATGAATTTAGCCTCAGTTTAAAGTTTGAAGCCAGAGACAGACTGTGGGTTGTAGCTAAAGTGCAGCACTAGTTATACAGGCAATCCTGTGCTAAAAACCTGAAGCTTTAGGGGACTGTGAAAAAAAAAAAATGTTTCCAGCATGTAAAAAGTCTGTGGAAAATCCAGTAAATGTGTTTAAAGCAAGAACAGAGCAAGTTGTGCAGTTTGAGCAAAAGTTATCACCAGCTTGTGTAAATCAGGTGCGCAGTGGCTTGACCCAGGTTCTAAATGTTGATGCACAGGAGTTCTGCCGCCGCCATTACAGGGTGGGGTAGTAAAGTAAACACAGCAGCAGAGGAGCCATTTTACAACTAAAGAGTGTGTTCAGTAAAGTTGGGACTTTCAGGTACAGTGAACTTTTATTTATTTTTCCTGCAGTTATGGCCTCAGGACCAGCTCGCTATCTGGATCATGCCCGGGGTTGCAGTAACAGCAGCAGTAATTAGACTGAGGAATGTTGAAAAGTGGTGCTATGGAGGGCAACTACCTCCTCATGTGGCGATTCCTGGTTTTCCAGTGCTTGTATGTCAAATATGCTTGAGAGCTGGAAGGGACGTCTTCATGATTCCTCACTGTGCTGGATGCCTAGACAAATATGGCTTGTATAAAGCACCTTAAATCCATTTGGCTCCCACATGGACAAAGGTTCAGGAATTTGCAGTTGGCAGCACACAGCACCAGGAGGAGCCTGTGGAGGAAGGCCCCTCGGGGGAGTGTGGCACAAAGCTAGAGGGTGCAGAGTTAGAGACAGAACTAGAAGTTGAAGTTTCAGATGCTAGATCCCAGAAGGAAAGTTCGGATAAAGCATCAATAGACCCCTGGAGGGGGGGGGCCTAGCCCAAGTCTCTTAGACGAAGATGAGATGCGGGAGGCCTTTGAGTGGGAGGTGTCGACCTCCACACCTAGTGATGAGTGGATAGTCTCAGGAGTGAGAACGACTGCTCACTCCTGGGCTCAGATCCTCAGTGAAGAGGAAGATGAGGGGGAACCTACTGTATGTGGCCTTGTGAAAAAGGAACTGGTACACAGCCTCAAGATCTTGCCTCGGAGGAATGTATGGAAGAAAGTGGTGATGCCACTGCCCTGGTTTCACAAGAGGAAGAAGTCAGGGATCCATTTCTAATTTCTTTAAGGATGCGTAGCTGGCAGAACCAGGACTGGCCACCCCCCAAGCCAGGCCAGTGGTCTCAGATTGACCAAAGCAAGTAAAGAGGAGAGACTGGTTCGTAGGAAGGCAAATGAGATCTATGGTATGACCTTTCCTACCTTTCCTCAGAAAGTCTGGGAGGAGATTGAGAACTGCAGGAAATCCTGGATCTGGGACGAAGCAATGAAAAGTGTGCATCCTGGGGCCAACAAGCACATAAAGAATAAACTGTTCCACGAAAAGTATACCCAGAGGAAGAGAGGCAGGACACTGTTTATAGACTGAGAGTGAGAATAATGGACGGAGAGGGATGTGAAATCTCCCACTGTGTGAATTACGTGCACCCAGATGGGGTAATAATTCAAGCTCCTGATCCCTGGTACTATTGGCCTTCAGTGCAAGGACCTCTCAGCAAATGTGCCCGTGCCTACAAAATGGAGAGCCCAGCAGTGGTAGTCAATATTGCCACACCAGACTGTGAAGTGCCTTATTGATCCACCAATATGAATATCCAGGACTCAGGTGCCCCACATTCATTAGTCTACAGTGTACTGGCCTTCCCAGAAACCATCGACTGGCCCACCAGATGACTTCAGATCCAGAGAGGACACCAGCCCAGCTGTATCCTGTTCATCGCCTGGTAATCGGATGATGTCGGACCAGCTGTTTTCTTTTTTGTTCCTGTTCTAAGGTTCCATCTCCAGAGATGACATCAGCCCAGCTGTTCCCAGATGTGCCCTCCTGTGGTTCCCGGAAGATGTCCGCCCAGCTGTATCGGAAGAAATACTGCTAGGGAGAGTCTTCGTCAGAGGTGCAAGTCGGTCCCAAAATTTCCATTCTACAAGTGGCTGGTAAGTACGAACTTTTCTATCTTTATGACATTGCAGTACACACCCTACACTAACAGACTTAAAGACTCTTCTCTTCAGGACTTTGGCCTGTTAGAACTGTGCTTCACCGGGCTCCGGCCCAGGAAAGACTCTTTATTGGACTAGCCTTCGGGCATTGTGGTCACTAGTTGGGACTTTTAAGGCACTCCATCCCCCCAAATGTGTATTGTAAATAATGTTGTTGTTTTCTAATGTAAATACTGTTTTTCTACCCTTTTTCTAAAAAAAATCTTTTTGGGATTCTGCAGTGTTTTGATGGTAGGGGTCTAGGTAGACTGTGTATGCAGATTAGGAATGTGTGTGTTGTCTTTCTTTTTCTTACAGGTGTTCCTGGGAAGATAGAAGAGAAGACAAGAAGAGGAGGAGGGGTTCATCAGTGCTTTAGTGTGTAGAAATTTAAAGTACTGTGGTGTTATTGTTATGGTTACTGTATTAACCCTTTCCTTCCACAGGTGTGGTTCTGGGGGTAGGGAGGAGACAGTAACATAGTATAAAATGTGATATTTTAATGGTGTGTGGTTGCAGATTACCCAAGGTTGGGGAGGTCCCTGGGTTGTTTTTGTTTTGGGGGTATTAGGTTAGAAGCACCCCCCTCTGCAGGTAGCACATAGGGTGGGATGGCCTAAGGCCGGGTAAATAATGACTGCGGATAGTCATTTTCCTGGTCAAGGGTGAGTGTAACTCCCTTGTTACATGGGGTTACTAAAATCCCAGTAAGACCTAGTGGTAGGCAGGAAAGGCAGCTTGTGAAACTCCAGTTAAATGGGTTTCACACTGTCTCACTCTGTTCTCAGTCTCAGCTGAGACTGAGGGATGACATCACCAATAGAACTTTCGCAGCTGCATGAGCCACATTGGAATCTGCAGCAAAGGGAGTTAGATAGAACGCTGGGAGTTTTTTGAAGTCAGTCTTCAGTTTGTCTTCAGCGAGTGAATGTGAAGTAGGGAGCTTGCTGGTAAAGCAGCTCAGTGAAGGCTCTAGGAGCCTCAGCCCTGACAGAGGGCTACTTTTAAGGAATAGGGTGTGTGTCTCCACCTTGAAGAGAGACACAGAAGATTACTGAAGTGGTGGAGACCGCTGTTTTCGGGTCTCAGTGCCCCCTCCCTCTGGGGGGGAGATGAGAAGGATTCCCTGCAGATTCCTGGGGCAATCCCCTAGTTCTGCTTGTGGAGGAAAAGCTGCCTGTTGGTTCCAGTATTTATTTGGGAGAAAAGAAGATTTGTGAGTCGCCTGGGGCACCTGCAATGAGAGGGTGAGTGTCTGCTCTGGCTAAAGGGCCTATGTTTTCACCCTGGGACTTAGGTGACAATGTGGAATTGAACTACTACAATATTGGGAAGCTTAGAGTAATGGGCTAAGCAAGTTAAAAGTAGTTTCAAGTCCAGAGTGGGTTGGGATGCAAATAATATGTAGAGGTGATGTGACAGACATCTACCCTTAATCTACATTTGGAAGTTCAGTAAAGGAATTGTTCAGTTTCCAGGGAAATGGCCAAGTATGGGCTGTGGGAGCTGGAGGTGGGTGGCCCCCCATCTTTAGGGACCAGGTCCACCTCTACGGATTTCTTCTGTGGTTTTCTACTTTGCCTCAGGCACTTGGCCAGTGATGGGGGAAGTACCCAGACGTGGGATTGTAAGGAAAATTTTCTCTAGGAGTCGCAGACTCTAGTGTGGTGTGGGGAGCCACAACAGGATAATTGGTACTGCTGTCAGCTTCAACAGCATGCCACCTGTCATTTTGCTAAAAAGGCAGGGGTGAGGGGTTACACAAGCATCAGGGGTGTGCCTTTGGATTGCCGACTGTAATGCTCATGCCATTCCACCCCCACCCCACCACCCTGCAGCCAGTGACAGGCATCGAGGTGTGCCTTGGAGTTTTTGGCCCCAGAGTTCACCCCATTCTCCTATACTGCACCCATTTCAGCGTATATCCTTATGGGATGGGGTGACTGTAAAGTCGAACACCCCAAGGCACACCTCCACATGCATCGGTGTCTGCAGGATAGGGTGACATGAAATAGCATGAACGTTATAGGAGATGACCCAAACACATACCCCAATGCCTGTCCATCTCTGCAGGGTGGAGGTGGGGTTGGCGTGAAGTTCAATACTTCACTGTCATTCCTATTCTGTATCTCTCTAACTCCTGTATTTCCAATGCTAATACCAGCAAGCAAACATTCAACATTGACAAATGCTTGTTCAACATAGATTCCATAATGATATTTACATTATAACTGCAAAAAAGAAACTGATTGGTTAACTATTTTAACCTCAGTATTGTCCCTGCAACTCTCACTTTGGCATGTTGTGTTACTAATATTTTCAGGCATTTAGGCATGTTTCGATATTAATATGTTTAATTCTTCATTTTTAACTGTATTTGTTATTATTGTGTTTTACTTAATTGATCTTTGCAGCTTAAACCACTAATGTTGTTACTTTAGTAAAGGGCTGCCAGTGGTGACCTCCTTCCTTGAGCCTGACCTCCCTGAAAGCAGGGGGTCTGTTATAATTGCTTATCTGTTTGAGAATTTATAGAAAATCCTCCCATTTAGTTAATCAATTTTATGTCAATTCTTTCAGTTGAAAGACGCACTGACTCAAACTTTCCTTTCTGGAGGATGTGTACACATGGTTTCCATGACTATATACACACAACTCTAGTGGTGCCGTGACATCACCATATTTAAAGTATAATATAAGACACTCTTACTGAGTGCGGTGCTCTTTGAGAGGCCCCATGAGGACACTGGTCAGATTAGTTTTCACTGGCACTTCTACAGAGTTTTTCTATGCACTCGACTTGATTTAGATCTGACTGAGCTTATGGATTTGATGAGTTTAGCAACTCCAAAACAGTCCCCTCCCCATCACTATTTCAGTAGAGGCTCTACTTTGTCATATCTGTTTAAAAAAAAATTACTTTATTTCTGGTCCACCTGCTTGTGATCTCCCTTTCACCATTATTTTATGTTGCTGATTTATAATAAGAAAATAAATATGAGTAACACGAATGCTACCGGTAGTATTACTTTGCATCCAGTTCCCCCGTACTTTTAGTAAACTCCATACAATATAGAAACTGTGCAGCAGTGGTGTATACAGAATAATATATGGTTTCTGTTTATGACATTTCTGTAAAAGTATTCCCAGAGTTTCAGATACATGCATACACAATAAAGAGGTACCATCAGAGGGAATATATTATTAATAATATGCATAGATGTAAAATGCAGGACTAAATATAAATGTGGAACTTGCTATTTCTGCCTCTATGTCTTTAAATTGCAGTCTAATTATTTGCAGGTGGCTGTATATATTGCAGTATAAAGTATGGTTGGCCATGTATGTGATGATGTAAGTTAGAAAATGTATTCCCCGAGTTTCAGATACATGCATACACAATAATGACGTACCTTTCAGAGGGAATATGTTGTTAAATATTATGCATTACTGTAAAATGCAGCTGACTGAACATAAATGCAGAACTGCTATGTCCGTTTCTATGTCTTTAAATTGCAGTTTAATTATTTACAAGGTAGTTTTCCTGGCAGTGGATGTATTTTATTTCTGTATACAGTTTTGTTGGCCATCCGTGTTATGATGTCAGTGGAAAGCCTGTCAGTGGCAAGTTGTGGGTGTTTTAACCCTTACAGGGCTGCAGACTTATATATCAGTCCAAAATTCCTATACGTTCTAATTCTATTGGCATCCTGAGGGTTAACATGGTGGGATGGATACCTATTAATTGGCTGGGTTTGCTCATCCACATATTAACAAGTAAGACCATGCCTATGTAAGGAATGACTATCAAAAACCTGTAGAAAGTCAAACAAAATTCTTTTAATGTCCCACCTATATTCAAGAGCAATCCAAACATATCCCGGTCAAGTGCATTTTTTAACCTGATCAACAAAATTAAAAAAAAAAAAAAAAAAGTGTGATCATTTTGTTGCTGTCCCCAGTCATTTACCACCCCCTCCCCCCCATTCTCCTCCATCCCTTATTAGCTGGGCCCTCTAAAGGCCCTAAATTTATTTTCTTGCAGTTCTTCTATGGTTCCTCTGAGATAATCTATTTACTTTATCCTTATCGTGCTGCACACTAGTGTTGTATTTCCTCTCTCTCTCTCTCTCTCTGACACGGCTATCCTATCAAGTTTGAGTTATTGAATGTTACTACTCATAGTAAAGCCTGTCAAGTTAAATGGAGATTGGTTAATCATGTTTCTACAGCGGGGTTCTGTAACATAGACAAATCCCAGTCCATCATGCCATGCAGTGGTTGAATTTTATTTCCCTTGAGGCTTGTGCCCTCCCCCTCCACCATGTGGCAGAAACCACAGTTTATTCAATCAATTCCTTGGCATAGGGAGTACCCCCTGGCCACTCTGTACCTGGGTGGTAGCAGGATGTACATATATTCTGGGCTTCAGGTTAACTTATTGGTGCATGCCTGCATGTTCTTTCACCTTTGATTTTCTAATGTTAAAATGTTCCCTAGTCACTATCTCATGCAGCTTTACAGGTTTAATTTCCACAGTTCAGTCACTGAGTGGGTCAGGGACCACAGTAGCTCCCCACTGTCCCTCCATAGCATCACCAATGTGCACACTCATTTCCTTCCTGTAGTTCACCAATCTGTTGGTGTGAAAATACGGCATTGTAGTTTTATAAATATACATATCATATACATGAAGTATAGTATGTACTAAAGCTGATCACACCGACAGCTGCATCGCATGTTGCAAACAATTTAATAAAATTACTTTAGTTAGTCAAAGGATGCCATAATGTCACCCTTGGGTTCAAATCACAACAGCCACCCATCAAATTTCACAATGTCTTCTCTCTGGATACATGAAGCAGATTGAGATCAGAAGGAGGGTGGGTGGAAGAGGCGAGGGACCAGGCAGAGGTATTTAATGAGTACTTTGCCTCTGTGTTCACTAGTGAGGGGGATGGGATATCTACAAAGCAAGGCATGAAGGGGATAGAAGCAGCAGTGAGTGGGATCAGGGGAGCAACAGAAATGGAGCAAGAGGGAGGGAGAGGTACCCGAGGGGTGTCACATCTGGATAAGGATAAAAAGGCAAGTAAGGTGGAGGGACGGATGATGCTATCTCGCCAAAGGTGTGGTTAGCCCTCAAGGCCCTAAAGAAAGACAAATCTCCTGGGCGGATGGCATTCATCCGAGAGTACTATGGAATTGGTGGACATACTGGCTGCACCCCTGGCGGAGCTCTTCAACAGGTCACTTGAGACAGGGAGGGTACCTAGGGATTGGCGAGGCACATGTGGTGCCAATCCATAAAAGGGTCGAGGGAAGTACCAGGTAACTATAGACCCATCAGTTTGACCTCGGTGGTGGGAAAATTAATGGAGAGTATACTAAAGGAACGATTGGGGGTGTACTTGGAGGAGGTGGGAGGTCTGGATAGTCGGCAACATGGGTTTGTGCCAGGTATATCATGTCAAACCAATCTTGTGGAGTTCTACAAATGGGTAACATCAGAACTGGACAGGGGAAAGCCTGTGGATGTATTATTCTTGGACTTCAGCAAGGCGTTTGACTCTGTCCCCCACAATGGTCTGGTGGAGAAACTGATGGGGTTAGGAGTAGGCCCTTTGATGGTCAGATGGATTGAAAACTGGCTAGCTGGATGCACCCAGAGAGTAGTGGTCTGTGGGGAGCTCTCAACCCTAGAGAGGTTGGTAGTGGGCACGTAGGGCTCGTTCCTGGGTCCAATCCTGTTTAATGCATACATATCGGACATCAGGGAGGGTATAAGGTGTGAAATGAGCTCTTTATGGATGACTCCAAGATGGGGCAGTAGTTGAGGAGAAGAGGGAGGTTGACCCTGCAAGGGACCTGGACACCCTGGAAAGCTGGGCTCACACATGGAAATTAAATTTCAATATCACTAAGTGCAAGGTGTTGCATCTTGGTCGGGAAACCCTAAGCACAGGTACACCCTGGGAGGGAGGCGCTGGAGGCCTCAATAGGGAAAAGACCTAGGGGTCATGGTGGATGCATGTATGAATAACTCTGAGCAGTGCAGGAGAGCTGCAAGGCAAACAGGATGTTGGTATGCATCGTAGGGGGATCACGCCTAGGAGCAAGGAAGTGATTCTGCTGCTGTACAATGGACTGGTTAGACCACACCTTGAGTACTGTGTACAGTACTGGAGACCACACTTGAAGAGGGACAACAGCTCCTGGAGAGGGTACAGAGGAGGGCAACTAAGATGATACGAGGGCTAGGGATTTGGAGTATGAGGACAGACTTGAGGAGCTCTGCCTGTTTTCATTGGAGGAGAGGAGAGCGGGGACATGATTGAGGTCTTCATACCTCAAGGGAAAAATAGGGTAAACATGGAGGGGACTTTTAGACTAAAGCAGGGAGGTATCACCAGTGGGCATGGTTTGAAGTTGGAAGGTGGAAGGTGAGGGGGAAAAGAGGAGGTTTTTCACTGAGAGGGTGGTGGACCTTGAAATGCACTGCCTGGCGAGCTGGTTCAGAGATCCACAGTGGAGAGCTTCAAGAGAGGGTGGGACAGACACAGAAAGTGGATGTCTCAGATGATGGCCTATCCTGGGGGGTGGGGATGGATGATAGGGGTTTCTGGAGCACAAGGGATGGGAAGGCCTCGGCACCCAACTAAGGATCTAAGGTTCGAGCAGACTCGATAGACCGTAAGGCCTAATCTGCTGGCAAATAGTATGTTAGTATGTAATTAAACTGCTTTTTTATGTTTATCTCGGCATCGTGCCAATAACCACTTGAGGTTGCTGTATAGATCCCTGTGATGTGTCATTCAACGTGACTGTGAGGCAGATCTGCAGTGCATACATTATTAAAGGTAACATTCCTTCTATGTAGAGCTGCCTCACAAGCATTCAAACAAGCAGAGCAGTAAGTCAGTAAGCCTTGACATCAAAAGACTCCTTTTTTGGTAACCTGGTAAGGTATACTCCTAGCTATGGACAACCTAGCCTGTTGTACTGTGCAAGCTGAGCTTACCATACAGTTTACCAAGTGACAGATACTGTCAAGCTGTAAAGTGAAAGTCAATGAAGGATCTAACAAAACCACAAAGTACTTAAAAGTATCCATTCTCCAAAGAGGCACCAGTACTCACACTGTATACATGTAGTTCTTCCTTAGCATCTGCTAGTTTTTAATTTGAGTGGAACAGCATTGTTTTTGTTATCTCAGCATCATGCCACCTGTTTCTACCCTCCCCCCCCCCGATTACAATGGTCACCTGCTTATCTGTAACTTTCTGTACCATCCTTTACTGCAAGTACTGGGTGCTCAAGCACCACTCAGGAAAGAAACTTACACTGGAACATCTGTTGCTAACCCCTCTTCATTGGAACACTTGTTGCTAACTCTTCTCAGAACATTTGCCACTAATCCTCCTCATCAGACCACTTGCCACCAAACCTCTCTTGCTAATCTCAGTTGATGGCACAGGTGCATCTAACAAGGGTGGAACAAGTTTGAATTATTTCTCTGATTGCCACTTCTTCCTGAGAACACCATCATGACTTAAACTTGATTTTGTTGTTTAGATCTTGTTGTAGCTGACATTTTGGCATTTTGAGCCCCTGCACAAAAGATAAAGTCCCATTCATTTTAATGGGGTTTGCATGTTTCTTGAGTGGTCGGTGTTTTGACCGACGTTATTGCGGCACATGCTGTTTTGGTTGCGGCATTTTTTGCCATGCTGTTTTGTCCGAGACATTATGACCCCATGCCGATATTTCTCTGTTTCATGTTCACTAAATACAAATGTGGCATCCATTCATCCTTAACCTGCACTCATTGTTTGGCAATACAGTCATGCATTGTTCATAACATCATATGTTGCATTGCACATTACTTACTGAGATAACAGTGAGCTGTACAAAACAAATGGGTTACCTGCACTGTTACAGTGTGTCTGTTTTATCCTCTCCACATGAATGGCAGGGATATCAATTTGTTCGTTTATTTGCAGTGTACTTTTCTGCAGCGAATTAACTTGAAAATGCATTTTTTATAATTTAAAGTTGTAAACTCATCAGTACATTGTAAGCCACTTATAACAGCCAACTCTGTCTATGACATGTGTGTCTATTATGAACAGCTGTCCATTTTACCCAAGGAATGAGTTTTTTAAACTTATGATTGGAGTGAGTTTTAAATTGCTTCTATCAGCTTCGCTAGTACAGCATTACAGTCTGACTACATCTAGGCACACTCTCCTGATAGTTTGGGTTTAAACTTGTTTTCGCATACAAGAATACAGAGAAAACTATTTAAATGCTGAATGCTGAATGTTTTAAATACTGAAAATGCTTAAAGCTGAGTAGTGTTTTGCATGGACCACATTTCATTTTTGTTTCAGCACTTCAGCACTATGATACAGTATTTAAATTCTATTACATTCACTGTATCAGTACTGAATAAGTTAAATAATTAAATGATAAGTTAATTGATAAGTTAGATGATGTTGCAATGAGGCAATGAACTGAGGCTGTTTCAATGCTGAAAAAAAAAAATCATCCACATTGGCCATTATCATGCCCTTTCCAAAACAGCTTGGTCAGCTACCAATTCCTGCAAAAAAGAAAACCGTCCCTTGATGTTTTTTGTGCTGCCAAAAAATGGTTCCACCCTCGGAATGCACCAGCGTTAGGGTGCCGAGTCATTAGGGCATGATTCGGTAATGTCACTGACCACTGTTTTATGTGGGGGGGCTGTGCTCCCCCGTGCCCCCCCTTGTAGGGGGCTGTGCCCCTCACACCCCCCTAATATTAGATTCCAACTCTGGGGGGGCAGACCTTGGGTAGGGGTGGTGCATTCCAATTTTGGTGTGCTAATGACTTGGCATCCTAATGCTGGCACCCTGAAGCACCTCAGTGCAAGAAAACAGTCCCTCGCTGATTAGCCAACCACCCCTACCTGCCACTCAGCACCCACCTCCCAGCACACCCCCATCTACCCTCACTCACCTGGACAGGTCCCAGGTTTGTTATTCACTCTCCCAATTGAAGACACGTCTTGCAGCTGGAACCAGTGAGTGCAATATGAGAAACTAAGGTAAATGCAGTTCAATGTATTTTAATCGGGGGGGGGGGTCAACTTTAATGCATAACTCAGCCACTGTATGACATTTTTACCCCAATTTTTCAATATGGTCTTTTGGGGACCTCACCTCATGATAAATATGACTGTCATTACACAACTCTTGGCTGAAAGGTGATGTTGTGGTCAATTGGTGAATTCAACTTTTGGGCTAGATTTGACAATTTTTTCTGATCTTGTTCATGAGGTGGGGTCATAAGAGGGCCATGTTGAAAATATGAGGTGACAATATGTAAAAATGGCAGAGTTATGACCATTCATTGCAATTTCAATCTGCACATTCGTAACTTCGGAAATTGAAAATATCTTGACCCCAAATTTTCAACATAGACTTCTTATTACACCACCTCATGAATGTCACAGCTGTCACGTCATTTTCAAATCCTGGTCAAAGTGTCTTTTTGCATCTGTGGTGCAGAACAGTGTTACAGTTGTGCAGGATTACATTTTGGCAGGGATTCATACATTTTCAGTAGCGGGTACATGACTTGGGATAATAAGATGTCTATGTTGACAATTTGGTCACTGTTTTCCTATAAATGGAAGCACAGGGCCCTTCCAAAAATGCATTCATATATGTATTTATGGAGGGATGAGGACCCTCCACTTCATCAGGCAAATGAGAATATGATTACTCTATCTCAAAAACTATACATGGGTGGGAGCACAGGGCCCTTTGGCCATGCACTCCCACAGGCTACTAAGGCTATGATTACACTATCTGAAAAAGTAAAGAAATTAATTGCAAAAAACTACATTAATGCATCAGTTAGGGTGATAACTGAAGTTATCCTAGTGGCTCAGTAGCTGTGTCAGTGGCTCAGTAGGTAGCACACTTGCCTCTAAGGCCGGGAGATCAGAGAGCTGTGGGTTCAGTGCCCACATCTGGCACTTGGGTTACTATCCTAATACTGACACTGTAGTGCAGCATGAGAGGGGTGCTGCACTTCTGAGGTGCCGTCTTTCGGATGAGATGTTAAACCGAGGTCCCATCTGCCTGGATTGGTGGTAGTTCAGGTGGCTGCTAAAGATCCCAAGGCACTTATCGAAAAAGAGTAGGGGAATTTCCCCAGTGTCCTGGCCAAATTTCCCTCATTCACTAAAAATACTACCAGCAGCTTAATCTGGTTCAATTTCAGTTGCTTACCATCTGTATTCCCCCCAGGTCACCCCTGAAAAAAGGACTTCTAGGCCCAGTGGGCTTACCGGGTCAACAAAATTCAATAAATATTGCTCTCATCCCCATTGTGTATATATACATATATATATTAGAGGCAAAAAAATCCATTTAATGCATCAGTTAGGGTTGTTCCACAGTGACAAAAGCAATGAAGTTTGGTGTTAGGGTTGAAAGCCCCTTGGACCCCCAGAACACCTACCCCAACCGGCATTGAGGTGCGCTTGAGTCTTGACTAACTCTCACCCCATCACATGTAAGAAGCAGAGGAATAGGAGAATGAGGTGAGAATTAGGACCAATGACCCCAATCGCGCATCGCTCCTGAAGTTTTGGACCAATCGCAAAACTGCGGCGTAATTTGTAGGTGACAGAAAAAAGCGTAATTGCACATTTTGTTGTTGCTTAATAACTCCACAGCTGTATATCCAACTGGAACAAAACTTGGCAAGTCCCAAGATCTACCATGCCCAATCATGCATACCAAATTGCAGGCAAATCTGTTGAATGGTGGCAAAGTTATTAAGGTGCGAAATTTGACCCTTTAACCTTAAAAGTGCTACTCAACCCTAACTATGGTAGCACTACCATGCTACCATAATCTATCTACAGTATCTATCTATCTATCCAACTTCATTAATGCATCAGTTAGGATTAGGGCGACAAAAGTAGGGAAACATGGCATTAGGATTTCCAACTGTAACACCCCATTCTTCAACCTGGACAGACCCACAGGTGGAGGGGGTCTTTTCTTGCAGGCTGTGAACCCTAACATTCACCCCATTCAGCTATGCTGTACCCATGTCACCTAATTTTGTACTGGAATGGGGTGAGCATTAGGGTTCACGACCCCGCAAGACAGACCCTCCCCATACCTGTGGGTCTGTCCAGGTTGGGAATAGAGTGTTAGGGATGGAAACCCTAATGCCACATTTCCCTACCTTTGCTGCTTTAACCCTAACTGAAGCATTAACAAAGTTTTTTGCAATTTATTTCCTTACTTTTTGAGATAGTATAACAGTATCCTTATTTTATGGTGGGAGCACAGGGTCCTTCATGAGGTGGAGTGTCCAAACAGCCATGTTGAAAATTTGGTACCAGAATTCTGAAAAATGCCTGAGTTATGGCTGAAAGTTGAAACCCTCCCATTGAAATACAAAGAAATGCATTTAGCTTAGTTTATATTGCAGTTGCCGGTTCCAGCAGCAAGACGTGTCCTCAATCGGTGGAGCAGGTCTCAAACCTGGGACCTCCCTAGATGAGTGGTGGTTTGTGGGAATGTCACAGGGCATATTGGGAGGTGGGTGCACAGTGGGTGGTCAGGTGGGGGGTGCCGGAGCGATCATCGATTGACTGTATTTTTTTTTTACAGGTACAAACATTAATAAAACAAAAGAGGACATTGAGGGACTGTTTCTTTTTTTTTCAGAAAAAGAAAAAAAAACATGGGAGGGTAAGGGCAAGCCATTGACCACCAATGCAATAAAAAAAGGGGTATCTCGGAGGGTTGGGGGCACTACTAGACACTAGGGATCAGTGCTACAGATCATAATGATAATAATAATAAAAAAAAAATTCTATAATAAATAATGAAAACAAATTTGGGTATGGATGTGGATGCCACTAGCCACAAGGGATATTTAGAGGCAAACAGGATAAAATGCCTCTATTTTTCGGCACACAATAAGTTGAATCCCCACTGCTTGAAATACATAGAAGCATATTTACCGTAGTTTTTCATATTGCAGTCACCAGTTCCAGCAGCAAGATGTGTCTTTGATCAGCAGAGTGGGTCTTGATCCTGGGACATCCTCAGGTGAGTGAGGGTTGTTGGGGACATCGGGGATGTGTGGGAAGGAAGTCCACAGTGGGAGGTCAGGTGGAGGTATGAGCGTGATCTGCAATGGACCATTTTTCTTTTCACAGACTAAAAAAAAAAAGACAATGAGGGACTGTTTTCTCCTTTTGCAGGTTGTCACAGGAGGGTGGGGGGAATGCCACTACTTCCAATGATCACACTGCAGAAAATCAGAGTGTGCTGGTGTGTGTGTATGGAGGGGGGTACCACTAGCCATCAGGGATAAAGGGCAAACTAGCAGAACGCCACAATGGTTGGGGGGGGTAATAAAAAAAGTAAAAAAAAAAAATATATATATATATGTAAAATATACATGAAGATTGAAGGTGGGGTGCCACTAGACACCAGGGATAAATGGCAACATGCAGAACACCACAATGGGGGTAAAATAAGACATGATTACTTTTTTGTATTCCTTTTTTTGTGACATGTCCTAATCCTTTTTCATGATGTGGAAAAGGATTATGACATCTCATGAAAAAGGAACAGAAGTGAGTCACGAACAAGGATTTTTAAAATCAAAAATATGCATTCTGAGGCCATCTACAATTAAAGTAAAGGCATACAACAATAAAGGTTGTCCTGATGAAAAAGATGCATACTTGGATGTCTGCAGGAGACATCCCTGGGTAGAGTTATGACAGTTTGTTTGGGCAAAAAAAAAAAAACCAAGACGGCGGCTTATGAAAAAGGATTTTTTTCTCATGAAAAAGAATCCTTTTTTGTGAGGTGTCAAAATCTCTTTTTGTCAGACCAAAATCCTTTCTCGTTCTATAAAGCTATCCAAAAGACTGAACTGAGTATGCTCAGAATCCGAAATTTCAAAAATTAATAACTTTGGAACGGATTAATATTTTTTCACTAAACCAAAGCTGGCTTGTTTTTTGGGGCAAGCTCTTTCTGCCCTGAAAATGTCAGAACAAGATTCCAAAGTCTCATAGAAATTAATAGGGAACGTTTGCAAATACTGTGAGTTTCAAGTCTTATAGATATCAATGAGAGAAGCTCGCATGCACTGTGACTTGTGCGAAAGTACTATATGTGTTCCTGAAAGTCTCATAAAAATGAATGAGGAAAGCTTGCTAGTACTGTGAGTTTTGAAAAAGTACTGTGTAGGCCCCTCCTGTGCTATGTCTGTATATTTATGGGTAGGTGGAATTGCAGGGCCTTTGACACACTGATCCGATTCAAGTCTGGGACTTTGTCCGGTTCCAGAAAGGGAATTCCTCCCCACCCCACAGACACACACACACAGCCTTAGTGATCTATACTGAGGTAGTAGATAGAGCCCAACTGAACCCATTCCAATTTCTGTGCAACCTTCCTGACAGGAACCGGATATATGGTTGAACTGTGGCATAGCCACAGCCAGGGTTTCATACTGTACATGTTTATAGTCATGTGCCCTTTGATGACACATATGGCACTGTGCTCATATTGGTAGATGAAACTGATGACCCTCTCCCCCTTCCTCCCTCCCTCCTCACCATCCACACACACATAAAGGATAGGTAAATGTTTGTTCAGTTGTATTTACCTTTCAGCCCAAGAAATAGTACAGTTATGGCACTGGTATGATATAAAAGACTGTATTGTGATGCAACTGTCAGCGTTAAATGATACAGTGCATGGTTTGAGGGACTGTGTATCATTTCACACTGAGAGTTGAATGCAGTATAAGTTGTGTACTTCTTTATAGCCCTGTGTACTTTGATGCCAAAAAATGCCACTATGCTTGTATTGGTACATGAAACTGATAACCCTCCCCCTTCACCATCCACACACATAATGAATACTGAAATGTTTGTTCAGTTGTATTTACCTTTAAGCCAAAGAGATGGCGCTAATAGTACAATTATACCACTGGCATGGCATAAAAGGCTGTATTGTGATGAAAATGTCAGTGTGAAATAGTGGTACAGTGCATGGTCCGCAGCACCATGAGCTATGACATCATTTCACACGGACAGTTGCATACAATGTAAGGTCTGTACATGTTTATAGTCATGTGCCCTTTGACGACACATATGGCACTGTGCTTGTATTGGCAGATGAAACTGGTGACCCTCTCCCCCTCCCCCCCTCCCCACCATCCACACACATAATGGAAGGTTAAATGTTTATTCCAGTTGTATTTACCTTTCAGCCCAACAGATTGCACTGATAGCACAGTCATGCACTGGTATGGTATAAAAGGCTATATTGTGATGCAACTGTCAGCGTGAAATGATGGCACAGCGTATGGTCCACAGGTGATCATTTCACACTGATAGCTGCTTGCAATGCAAGGTCTGCACATATTTATTGCTATGTGCTCTTTCACAGTACATATGAGAGTGTGCTTGTATTGCTAGATAAAAGTGATGACCCTGCCCCCACCCTGCCTGACACACATTAACATTTCTGGTTGCATTTTTTAACCACATGAACATTTACCCTTCATGACAAACAGCTAGAGTTAATGAAATACACTACTCATGACAAAATTATTTTTACTTTTTTTTTTTAGAAAGCAAATTGTGAAATTATTTACATTGAGTATAAAAATTAAAATGATGAAAATATAAATCGGTTTTCTATTAAACACAATTATCATCATTGTGTATACATTGTAAAAAACATATATACTTTTATAAAAGAAAGAAAAAATATTATTGTTAAAGGAAAACAAATTTGAATTAACACAAAATTATAGCAAAACAATTACAATTGGAATAGGTGACTCTGTGGTGGGGGCTGGGTGGATTGCTAATGAGAGAGGGAAAGGGTGGCCAAGTATCTTCCGAACTGCAATAAGAAAAGTGTAAGCTGCCTAGGCATGGGCAAATCCCTAGGCCATAGAGGAGGAGTCTATGGTTGAGCCATGTGGAGACTGGCATGTGCTTCGTGGAGAGTGGCAGGTCCTGGAGTACGCCGCTGTTGGCATACGGCGTTTGTCAGCTCCTTGATGCACTGACACAATTCATTTGCTTTATTGATTCTTTTTAGGAGGATGTTAGTAATTCTAGTGCTTTGTGTTTGTATTTTTAGTAAGCCAATGCACTCATTCATTGATTACTTCAGTGCATCAAGGTGCTGACGAATTTGCTGACATCTGGTGTGCTAGGACCTGGAAAGAGCAAAAAAAAAAAAGCAGTCATAAATATATGAACATTGTCAAAAGTACCACTGAAAAAATTTTACATCAGTTTCATATATGTTACTATTACCATAATACTGTAGATACTCTTATGTATAGTTTCCTCTCTGAAGAATTCTGAAGTTACTGTAGTGAAATCCACCAGGATGAAGCACAGCGCTGCAGAATTGTGCAGTAGAATTACTGGAAGAAACAATTCAGTTTCAAAGGTAGTTAATCTTTTTTGTCATGCAGTAAACCTGTGACACTGTGCTTCATCCTGGTGAGCTTCAATGTATGTACTGGCATGATGTGTTGTTGATACCACGCTCAATCTGTACTATAATACAGTATCACTTATTGTACAATGACAAGGACATTTTCTGCCTTCTGATTGGCACTGGGTGCCTGGAAGAGTGATGTAATTGTACAATAACATCATTGTATGAAGTCCAGGCACACTGGTGATCACAGAACAGTAAAATAAATCCCTCCCTTGACACGGTTTCCCCCATGAAGCTGATACTGGCACGACCGGACAGATGGAAAACAATGTACTGGCAGATGCTGAAGCCATCACAGATCTCCATCCACCCCCTGCCCCCTTTCCCAAGTAATTTCTTCCATAGCTCCACCACTTGGAGCTAATACAGGTAAAAGTAAATATAAAAAAAGGCGGAAGAGAAATTAAGCCAAGGCATCAGTTTACCACTCCTTAGCTCAGCCTGTGAATTTGTAAAACAGCAACTTTTACCTCAAAGTGCCACTGTGCCTTTCAAATCATGGATATCAGAGATACTCAGGCTCGGTACCATTTTCCTGAGCATCATGAGGAAATTAAAAAAAATTTCAAAAGTAACAATAAACTCAGTAGTTAAGAAAAGCGAAACATCTCTTCCTTGTCCCACTTGGCACTGAGATTGTGTCACTGCATACACTTTTAGACTGTAGTCGTGCTGTACAGTTCCCCAATGGGTTGTCATCCAGAGAACAAACCAGCTCCACTTAAAATAAAAGGACACAATGCAAAGCATTGTTCCCTTCAAGCATTGTACACTACTAGGTGGAAGGCAACGACTGGGAAGTGCAGAGGGGGGACTGATATCACATAGGAACAATCTTGGGGAACTTGGCTGGCAAGCTCATTCTGGCTGCAGCTCCAGTTTGTGGTGGAAAAAAATATTCTGGACTCTTTTTTAAAAACGATATACCTACACCCACAAAAGTCCCCCCAGATATGCATAAAATGTATTTTTTTTCTTCTTTTTTAAGTAACAAACAAGCCATTGCATAATAGCAGTAAGGCAGTCCAAGGATGTGTGTTATTGTGTAATAACGTCACTTCTCTGGCATTGGATGCACTCAGGGTGTGGGCTCGTGTTTCAAGCACCCAAGGCATGATGTTACTACACAATAACCCAAACCCTGTTGTGCCTTATTGCTTAATTACATGTACCAGAATTAATGAGGAAACGGGTATCAATTTGCCCACCTTCAAATAGAATGCGTTATCATAAGCATGAGGATGCGACTAACAGTGTGTGATGCTATCTCACCCTCAATATGTAATGACCTATCACTGTTCAGTAATCTACTATAATTCCTTAGTGAATCTAAATTAGTTATTAAGTATGCAGTTTCTGTCTATCATGGTAATGTATCCTCACATGCTACTAGCCTGTCAAGTCACTGATACTTACATTTTAGCTGATAAAATTGACACCTGTCTTTTTAGTTACTTACATACATACTAACATACAAAAATGCCAGCAGAATAGGCCTAACAGTCTTTCATGTCTGCTCGTTTGGTCAGCCCCCAACCTGGGAGCTGAGCTTGCTGCCCCCCCTCCCTCTCTGGCTTCCCTCTTCCCAGTACCAGATATTCCTGCTGCACTGGTTTTTGCTTCCAGAACCCTTCCCCTGTACCTGTCCCACCCCTTCTTGAACCCCTCCACCATCTCTGCCTCCACCAGCCCCCTTGGCAGCGCATTCCATGGCTCCACCACCCTCTCAGTGAAGTAGCACCTCCTCCTCCCTTCTCCCCTGAATCTTCTCCCCTCCAGCTTCCACCCATGCCCTTTAGTTGCCCCCCCTTCCTTCAGAACATCCTGACTGCTCCTCCCCTAGTTACCCCTTTCATGTACCTGAAGACCTCTATCATGTCCCCCGGTCCCTTTTCTCTTCCAATGTGTACATATTTAGCTCTTTGAGCCTCTCCCCATAGGTCCTGTCCCCCAAGTCCCAAATAATTTTAGTTGCACTCCTCTGGACCCTCTCCAGGAGTTCAATGTCCTTCTTTAAATGTGGCCTCCAAAACTGCACGCAGTACTCGAGGTGCGGCCTCACCAAGCAGTTATACAGTGGGAGTATCACTTACCTCCTTCTGGAGGTGATCCCCCTAACGATGCATCCAAGCATCCTGTTGACCTTTGGCGCTGCCCTCCTACAAGTCTCTGAGTTGTTCATCTTGATATCCACCACCACCCCCAGGTCTCTCTCAGCCATCGAGACTTGTAGCATTCCCTCCCACGGGTGTACACTTGGCACAGGTTTCTGGCTTCCAGGTGCAGTACCTTGCATTTCCCTGCATTGAACCTCAGCTTCCACTTTCTAGACCACCTTTCCAGAGCCTCCAGGTCCCCCTGTAGGGCCACCCTCCCCTCCTCCCCATCCACCACCGCCCCCAGTTTTGAGTCATCCACAAGAAGACTCATCTCACTCCTGATACCCTTCCTTATGTCAGAGACATAGGCGTTAAACAGGAGGGGCCCAAGAACTGATCCCTGAGGGACTCCACTAATGATCCTCCTTGGGGATGAGATGATCTCACAAACCACGACCCTCTGGGTCCGGTCCTGGAGCCAATTGCCTATCCATCTGATCATCTGGTTCCCCAACCCCATTTCTCCCAGCTTGTTCAACAGGCCCCCCATGAGGAACAGAGTCAAACACCTTGCTGAAGTCAAGAAAGAGGACGTCCACTGGTCTACTCAGGTCCAAGGCACTCATCACCCAGTCATAGAACTCCACAGGGTTTGTCTGACATGATTTCCCTGGGATGAATCCATGCTGTCTATCATCCAGGCACCCCAACTTTTCCAGGTCCCCCCAGTCTCTCCTTGACAATGTCCTCCATCACCTTGCCCACCATCAATGTCAGGCTGATGGGACTGTAGTTCCCTACCACCTCCCTTGATCCCCCCTTGTGGATAGGCACTACATGCACCACCTTCCAGTCCTGGGGCATCCACCCTGTCCTCAGAGAGATGCTGAAGAGCTCCGCCAGGGCTTTCACCAGGACATCTGCCAGTTCCTTCAGCACTCTGGGATGTAATTTATCCGGCCGTGGTACTTTCTCCATCTTAAGGGACCTGAGGGCTTCCCTTACTCTCTCTGCCATGATTTCCGTCTCTGCTACCTCGTTCCCCTGCTTTGCCTTCCCCACCTGCCAGTGATGCCCCTCCCAGACCTGCCGACCGGTAAGGGTCTCCCCTCCTCAGTTTCACTGTCTCCTCCCATGTATGATGCAAACCCCCCCATTTTTATTGGTAAAAACTGAGGTGAAGTACTCATTTAGTACCTCAGCCTGCTCCCCTGGGTCTTGTGTCCATCTCTCCCCTGTTTTAATCCTGCTAATCTGCCCCATCACCCTTCATTTTTCCCCAATGTATCCAAAGAACCCCTTGTTCCCTCTCATAATTTTCCTGGCCAGGTTCTGCTCCTTCCTTGCCTTAGCCACCCTCACCACCCTAGTGGTCCTTCTGGCCATCAGCTCGTACTCCTTTCGGTCCCTTTCACTCCTTGAGCACTTGAATGCCTATAGGCCACCTTCTTTACCCTTACCACCTCCTGAATCTCCTTGGTCCACCAGTAGGGTTTTTGGGCCCTACTGCATTTTCATCTTACTCTTGCGCAGGTGCTGGTAGCATCCTGCACCCCTCCCCCAATGATTTCCCACCTACTGTCAGTGTCCATGTCTGGCCCAATCCCATCCAAGTGCTCCTTAAGAATCCTTCCCATTTCCTTGAAATCCGCCCCCCTGAAGTCAGTTACCTCTGTCTTTGTGCAGCTTTCTACCCCTCCTAGGTTCAGGGAGAACCAGACCATGGCATGGTCTCTCCCCTCCAATGGGTCCCTTACCTCCAGGCCCCCAGTCTGATCACTGTCTGCCAGGACTACATCCAGTATCCGCTCCTCCCTGGTCGGTTCCCCCAGCTGCTGGGTTAGGAACGCATCCTGAAAGACATCCAACAACCTCTGTTCCCTGGCCACCTACGATGCCATAGTCTCCCAGTCTGTTCCTGGCATGTTTAAGTCCCCCAACACCACCACCCTTCCCCTTCCAAATCTGCAGTGTCTCCCAACATCTGCCACCAGACTCTCCTCCATCTCCTCCGCCAGCACAGGGGTCTATACACCACTCCTATTTTTACTCTCTTGCCCCTCCCCGTTATCAAGGTGACCCAAATCACCTCCACAGTTCCCTCCATCTCCTCCACTCTTCCTATGGCAATGCAGTTTTTTTGACTATCCACACCTTTACTGCTCGCAACTGGTCCTTCCCTCCCCATCTGCTAAACTAGCCTGGCTCATCTTCCCTTCCTTCCTGTCTCTGTTCAGCCCCCTCCTTGCCTGTCGTGCTTCCCTGGCCTAAACCCTCAGCTCCCTTTACTGTATCCTCCTTGTACTTCTGGTCCTTCTCCTTGCCCTTTCCTCCCAACTGGTCCTTCTTCTTGCGCTTTCCTCCCTCTACCCCCTCCTTCTCCTCCTGCTCTGATCCCCTGCTCCTCCCATTTTCCCGCATTCCAAGTTCCCCCTGTTCTTCCTGCTATCTGGCCCCCGCCTCCTGCCCCCTACTCCCTTTCCATCTCTAACTGCCCCTGTCATGGCTACATCACCCCCTCATCCTCAAGCAGAAGAAGAGAAAGATACTTGTTATAACAAAAAAAAAAAAATAAGGGTGAAGTTATACTCTTTATACTGTGGTGTATGAAGAGTTTGCTAATATAATGCAACATACCTGCAGCACTCGCTCCTCCTCCTCTTCCTGTTCCACTTGTGGTGGCACTGATGGAGTGGGTGCTGGGAGGTGCAGGCCCATGTCTTTCCTCCCTGGGCTCTAAAAGAGATAATCATGTAGAATATCTAGTGTTACTATGTTTTTATTATTGCAATGTCAGAAACAAAATTAAATAGCATTTTAATATGCCAACTATAAATAGTACTGTGTGTAGCAACAGTAAATATCTAGATGTAAAATTTATGACAGGAATAGTAATACAGATCTTAACACTGACATAGTATGAAGTTGTAATTATGAATATAGGATTGTTAAAGAGCTACTGACATCTCAAAGAAAACTTTAAAAAACATAAAAATTAGGTACAGTTCTCCCTGCATTCCATTTATATTTTGTATATTTCTCTTCCCCATTATTTATTACTGAAGAAATTTGCATGAATATATGATCTTTATCCATTAGAGTTCCTTTAGGGTCCATCTGCTTCTATAGCTTACTCCCTACTTCAAGTCGTAATCCTCTATTGTGACATTACAATCTGTTGCCATGGGAGTAACTGTGAGGTCCAAGCAGTGCTCTGTGATTTCAGGTACGGAGAGGGCAGCAGGAACAAACAAACTCTTCAGGAGCAAACATCCTGTTTTCATACAAATGACCTCAGCAATAAATAATGGGGATGAGGAATACAGCACAAATGGGAAATACAAGCTAAACTCCTGAACGTGTCACCAGCTCTTTAAGTATTATGTTACACAAAAACACAATCTGATTGCATGACAATTACTTGTGCTAACTCTGCTAGTAGAATAGTTTTTTGTTGAGACTCTGTTATTATTCATTACATTTGATCTGTTGTACAGCTGTATTGTTGATTGGTAAATGACTGTTTAACTTATGCTAATTATATGCAATACAATAATCGTTCTATTAAGAAATGATACTTTGTCATTTAAGAATGCATTTCTTCTGATAGTAGCATGCGTATGACTATCAACTTGCTTATAAAATTACGTTTCTTACATACTTGTACATATTATGAATTGCTTGTACTGAGACTTACCATGTTGTCTCACGGAAATGGGATCATCTCCATGAACTGTCTCCTCCTCTATGGCCAATTCCTGGCCTAGTACGAGAAGTGGCCTATGAACTCATTTCTTAATGGGCTCTAGAAAACAGATGCCGGAAAAGTCCTGTGTTATGGTCAAATAAATACATTTAGTTCTATTGAATTAACATATTAATACTATATACACTTATTGCTTTTAACGTCTAATAAGTTTTTTATATGAAAAGTAAAAGAACAAGAGACTACGTAAACAGGGAATCCCCCTCTCCCCTTCCCCTTCCCCTCAACAAACTAAAATGCTTTATGCTGCGGTAACAGCCACAGCCCAGCTGAACTGTTTCCCATTCCTGTATAACCTTCCTGTCACCAAACACACATGAGTTTAAACCCTGTGACCTTGTACAGCCCCAGTCAGGGAGTGCCCCCACCCCGCAGGCACAGAGCAAGTGCTGGATCCTGATGTAGCACCATAGCCCAACTGTACTACTACTACACATTAGTGTTACTCTTATCTTACACAAACCACACATCCAATTGAAGTCTGGGACCTTGCATGGTACCACTCAGGATATCACCCCCTCACACAGTTTGAGTGGTGTAGCCTGAGGTAGCAGCCACAGCCCAACTGAACCCATGCCCATTACTGCCACATGTCCATGACACTAAATACACATCCAATTCAAGTCTGGGACTTTGCATGGCCCCAGCCAGGGAATGTCCCCCTGCACCACACACAGCCCAAGTGTTGGATGCTGAGGGAATAGGCACAGCCGAACTGTATTCCTACCCATTAGTGTTACACTTACCTTACACCAACCACACATCTGATTGAACTCTGAGAGATAACATGGTACTACTCAGGGAGCCCCACCCCCACACACAGGCAGAGTGGTGTAATTTGATGTAGCAGCCAGAGTCCAGCTGAATCCCTTCACATTACTATTACACCTTCCTGACACCAAACATATGTCTGAGTCAACTCTGGGACTAAGCATCGTCCCACTCACGGAATCTCCTCCCTGCACAAACCAACGTAGGTGCTGTATCCTGAGGTAACAACCACAGTCCGACTGAACCCCTTCCCATTTCCATCTAACCTTCCTGTTACCAAACACACATAAGTTTAAACCTTGTGACCTTGTACAGCCCTAGTCAGGGAGTGCTCCCCTTCCCACACATACAGTCCAAGTGCTGGATCTTGAAGTAGCAGCAGTGCTCAACTGTACTCCTACCCATTAATGTTACTCTTACCTTACATGAAGCACACATCCGATTGAACTCTGGGACCTTGCATGGTACCACTTATGATATCCCCCCCCCCCACACAGCTTGAGTGGCATAGCCTAAGGTAGCAGCCATACGCCAACTGAACCCTTATCCATTACTGTTACTTGTTCATGACAGTAAATACACATCTGATTCAAATCTGGGACTTTGTATGGTCCCACTTAGGGATTATCCCTCACCTTCCCAACCAGCCCAAGTGCTGAATGCTGAGGTAACAGCCACAGAACAACTGAACCCCTTCCCATTTCCATGTAATCTTCCTTTCACCAAACATACATAAGTTTAAAACCTGAGTTTTTACATGGTCCCACACAGGAAATGCTACACCCCCACCCGAGCAAAAAGTTACAATATAAGTCTAAGCCACTGTACTGCCCGTACACCACCCACCAAAAAAAGATTGCACAGTAGTGTACTACTGCAAGACTGAAGTCAGTTTCCATGCCCACCACAATAACAGTGAAACACGCTTGAATCAGTGCAACAGAGTTTCATATACTGTATCTCCACCTCACCATCTATGTGTGAACAATAATATTAGTACATATTAGCTACGCAAGAACCTGAAACAATTTATGATTTAATTACGCTACTTATGGTCCACTACCCTTTCTCCAAACTCCCTGTATCCAGAGCTCATAGGCCATCTCATACCAGGCTTTGTCTTTGTCAAGGATTTTGCCAGATGTTTTCAGTTTATGAAATCGCTGCCTGAGCAGCTTCTCTTTCTGCTTGCAGACGTTCTTGTCTTTGTCCTGTAGTTTTTTTTTTCTTCCGTAGGTACTTGGCCACCCCCTTCCACGTTTCTGAGAGTTCTTTGTTCATTGCTCTCATTAGCACCTTTGGATCACAGATTTTTCCCACAGCCTTGACCAGCAGGGGCATCTCTTCCTCATCCAATATTTAACCATTTTCTGTAATAGAACAAAAATTAAAGTGAAACACTTCACATTTGCATAGCAATGTTGACATACCATCTTATGTGTTGCAGATCTGCTTTTGTTTGCTGACTTAAAGCCCCACCACCTACAGAACTCACATGGAATAGGTTGCCATTGTATGTCATTATAAGTAAAGACAAGGTACAGTTTAAGGCACAATTAAACAATGATTTATTATCTGGTAATCAACTGACTTGTTATTGATTGTGACTAGTATGTGAGCTCTTATGGGCTGTTAAGCCTTCTTGCTCATTTCTCACCTTAGTATTAGTATGAACACTGACAGACAAACAACACTGAAAACATTAACCTTAAAGATATTACTTTATAATTATGTATTTATATAAAGAAATTCTAACAGAATTACTAAAGAGTATTGATAATGCTATAATTTCACCATACAATAACTAACAGTACAGGTGTGTATTTCTATGTGTGTTGTTGTGTCCCCCGCTCCCTATAATACACCAGGCGCTGGATGCTAAAGTGACAGCCACACCTTAACTGAACCCCTATGTATTACTGTTACAAGTATCTGACACTAATCAGAGATAGATTTCAACCCTTTGACCTTGAACGGTATCAATCATGGAATGCCCCTCCATACACTAGGTGCTGGATCTTGAGGTCACAGCCAAAGCCAAACTGAACCCCTACCTATTACTGTTACATCTCCCTGACAGCAACCAGAGAGGCGTTCGAACACTGGCAACTTGCGCAGGATGTTTGATAACAGAACTCAACATTCCAGCTATGGGCTGGTGTTCAACCGGTTCCTGTTTAATTAGAGATGGATGGCTGTCTCCAGTTTCTCTGTGCTCCGAAACACAGTCAGAGCACAACTTAACCTACCCATTACTATTACTCTACCCTGACACCATCCAGACATAGGTTTCAACTGTGGCACTTTGCATGGTATCAGTCAGGGATTGCCCCACCCCCAATATTTGGTGTTTCATGTATGATATGTTTTGTTTACGTATAAAGAATTATCTTCCATAGAGTAGAACTACATTATAACCCCCCACCCCACACACACACACACACACACACACACACACACACACTGACAACAACCACATGTGCTGAGTTATAGCTATGGTTAAACATATTGGGCCCAGATATTCAAAAGAGTTGAGCCATGCGCAATAGGGTTGTGCCTGTGCAAGTCCAAAATTGCGCCATTCTGCGATATTCAGCAGGAGGCAGTTGCACCCCCGAAATCATGCTGAGCAACAGCGCAATGATAATGAAGGCATGCACAACCGAAGGGGGAGGAACCATGCATAAATGGCGCAGTGCGATATTCAACGACTTGCGCCATGCACAATAGGGGAGCAAGCGGAAGTTGCGTCATAGCGGAAATGAGCCAAAATTAAAAGGAGCAAGGGAGAGGTGCAAGAACACTACAGGGAAGCCACATGAGGCAGAACTCTAGCCAGACAGACAGGGCAGGAGGCACAAACATGGTAGGCCAGGGAAAAGGCACTCTGAACAGCCAGGCACAGGAAAGGTGTGGGGAGCCACACAGCACAGAGGCCAGCACAGGCAGGTGTACCCGGTGCAGGGGAAGTAGCAGCCAGGACAGCGGGGGGAATACAGCAACAGCTGCTGGGGGGGTGAACACAAGCCAGGGACATGGCCAGTGCCACCTTCCAAATGGAGTCTGTTATGAGGGGGGTGAGAAGGCGGGTGGCAGGGGGGCATGGCCGTGGAAGGGCCCGTCGGCGGTATGCCCCCAACAGGCAGTACAGAGCCCACACCAGCTTTGAGCTGTACACTGATACTGAGATTGTGGGCCGGTACCACCTGAATAGGGCAATTCTGAGGTGGCTCTGTGAACTGTGCAGTGATGTGATGCAGGCACCCACACGATGGAGCCATGCCCTGTCAGTGGAGACTAAGGTAACAGCCTGCATGTGCTTGCTTGCCACGGGTACCTTCCAGAGACCAACTAGGGACACTACAGGTATAACCCAGTTGGTCACGTCATGCCACCTCACCCAATTCCTCAGCGCACTGCTGCCACATGCTGAGGAGTACATCCATTTCCCCAGCACAGCGGCGGAGTGCACAGCAAACATACAGGAGTTCCACAGGGTAGCACGTATGCCTGGCATGCTAGGGGCAATAGACTGCATCAATGTGGCAATACGCACACCACCCGGCCCTGAGGGGGCCGCATACATAAATCACAAGGGCTATGCCAGCATCAACTGCCAGGTGGTGTGCGATGCCAGGGGAGCATAATCAATGTCTGTGCCACGCACCCTGGGGAGCACACGATTCTTTCATCTGGCACCAGTCGGCACTGTGCCAGAGATTTGAGAGTGGGGACATCTCCACTGGACAACTAGTGGGTGAGTACGCAAACCACATGGACAATCATAGGTCCTTGGAGGCATGGCCAGAGGTGGCATGGGTAGTGGCCTACATGGCCTGGGGCAGGGCGATCATGATCACAAAACTAACCTCCACCCTCTACACACAGGTGACAGTGGATACCCACTCCATCCCTGGCTGCTCACACTCTACCGGCGGCCCGCGACCCCATCGCAGCAACGCTACAATGAGGCACACACCACCACACGTAATGTCATCGAGCGGGTGATCAGGATGCTGAAGGCACGTTTCCATTGCCTAGACACCTCTGGCGGTGCCCTACAGTACAGCCCCTCAAAGGCCTGCGGGCTATTCCTGGCCTGTTGCATCCTGCACAACATAGCCAATGAATGTGGGATAGCCATATAGGTCAAAGAGGGGGACAGCGATGGGGATGATGGGGACGCCGGTGACGATGGTGATGGGCAGCCCCCCTTGGCCGACGGGGGCCCCGACTGCTCTGGCTGGCACAGCTGCACTGGGACACCATCATGGAGGAGCACTTCAGCCAACCCAGGTAAGTCATGGGGCCATGCACAACCACCAGTGGCTAAGGTACAACCCACAAACACACATGGACACACACCAGGGGTGCATGCCATCAAGGGAAGTGGCAGGGCACAGAAGCACACACACAACCAGGGATGGGTGAGGATTAACATGCCATGTCGACGGACACACACACATGCACACACACAATGCAACAAACGTGCACAGAAGGCAGGAGGCACACTGACCCAGAACGCAAACCCTAGCAACACACATGTCCACAGGCCAGCACGCCCACTGCCCATCCATGTGCGTGTGTCAGATGCTGAGCACCATTGCACATTGGTGTACAGCGCAATGCAGGCAACAAGATGCACACGCAACTGCAGACAGCAGCCGGGAGGGTGTTCAGGTGGACTGTGTGTCCGTGTGCAGGGCCGGGTACCCACCTGTGCACTGCCCACTGAAACACACAATGCACACAGGGCAGCACCAGACAGTAGCCATGCTGTGAGACAGGTCAGTCACGCGACACAGTGCCCCGGCCACCACGGATGCGTGGGCGGCCCCGCTGAGACCCGCTAGCACTGACAGGCTGACCACTGGCCTCATGGGGTGGCACCGATGGTCCCCCAGGGGTTCCACTGCATGAACATGACCGTGCTCGTGCAGGGGTCTGCAGCACACCGAACATGCCTGCACCAGGAGTGCTCAGGATGCCCACTGCTGAACCCGGTGTCGACAGGGTGGGAGTCACACGATGCCGGGAATGGGAGTGGATATTGCACTGCATGGTGTCTGCGATGCATGGGCACCTGACTGTGTGCCCATTGTGGATATGACAGCAATGAATGCCTGTCAATGGCAGCGGTCACACCCTCCCGCAAACGGTCCATCCCTGCAAGGATCAGTGCGGTGTCCCTGCTGCGACACTCCTCTGCCCGCTCCAGAGCCACACGCAGTGCATCCACGGATGTCGCAAGCCACATCTGCTGCTGGACCGATGCTTGCAATAGGCGGGTATGCTCGTCCAAGAGGTCATCAGCCTCATCGGCATCCTATCCCTCAGGGTGTGCACAGCCCCAATGATCAGTACCCCTTGAGGGTGGGTGCTCTGCACCAGGACCAGGTCTGGGCATGTTCACAAGTGGTGCACAGATGCCGCCGCTGAACCCCATACCCCCAAGCCCATTGGCCGACTGCTGATGCTGCCCCTCCGGCTGCCGCTCCCCAGGGCTCAGTGGTGCCGCCGCAGTGGCTGCAACAGTCCCACTGTCCTGAACAGACACCAGTGCTGCCCCACTGGTGCTGACAGGCACAGCCTGGGACTGTGCTGACACACAGGCCTCCATGGCGGCACCACCCACAGCCATGGGCGAATTGCCCTGCTGCGTGGCCATCCCGTGGCACACACGTGTCACTGCCCGTGATGGTCGTGTCATCATCACTGGTGATGGACTCTGCACCGGCCACAGTCACAGCATGCTGGCATCCATGGACGCCAGCACATTGGGACACAGGCAGGGCTTCCTCCACACCTGTTAAAATGACATCAGTGTGGACAGCCAGGCGGCCCCACTGTCGCAATGATCCATGTATACCTGTGGAGGTGGATGGTCCCTCCTCCAACTCCAGCTGACTGTCTGCAGTGGACAGGCCCACCACCGCTGACCCATGCAGATGCTCAGGATCTGTAAGGGAAAGCAAAGTCGCGTTTGTGTGTGTGACCTACCCTGCCTCCCCATAGACAGACCACCATGACTTACCATGCAGTGATGGGCCAGCACCCGTCTAGAAGCCACCACCGGGAACACCCTCAATGGCACTGCGCTGCATGCTTCCAGCAAGCCTCTCCTCCTGTGGGGTCAGCTATACCACCTCCGGCTGTCCCCCACCTGTTGCAGCACATGCTGCCCTGATGGCAGCCACCTTCTCCTTTATCCTCCTCCTGTCCATGCCCATCTTTATCTCACACTCCTGCACAGAGTGCTGGTAGCTGCCATGCAGGTTCACAGCACAGGCCACCTCCTCCCATGCAGCAGCACGGGCTTGAGGTGTTCCCCGCCGTCCACTGAGAAGTGGCTCCTGATCCAGGTAGGCCTCGAACAGGGCCTCGGTTTCAGCCTTTGTAAAGTTAGGCCTCCTCTTCCTCCCACCACTGTGTTCCTCCTCTCCAACAACCTGCTTGGTCATTATGTAGCCTGTAAGAATGGCAGTTGTTACCTGTGACTGTGCAGTCCCATAAATGTCCCTGAATCCACAGTCCACACTCCCAAACAGCATGCAACTCACCAATAGACTGCAGTAACCGACTATGGCCACTGCAGCACAATGTCGCACTTTTATAGCGCAACCCATGCAAATGAGGCTAGGAACAACTTTAAGTAGATGCAAATTGCAGTGCTGAGCCATTGAATGGCTGATTAGATGATTTGCATATGATGGCTGAATATTGCGCTGTTGCTCTTTGCGCAATTGTATTGAACGTGCTGAGCCAATGGTGCAGTTCTGTGACATGCATAGTACACACCTCACTGCGCATGCCTGGGTTGCTGACGCAGGCATCTGCCACGCTGATGATGTGCTGTGTGTGGTAGGCAATGCAGGGCACAGCCACCATTGTGCCAGTGGCCCTATAGCGATGGTCACTACATGGTGCTGTGGCACTGGGCCATCATATGCGCAATGGGCCAACTGCGTAGTGGGCTGCTATGGTGCTGGCACACAGGCAGCCAATCACGCTACAAGCATTGTCTTCCAATGGTGCTGTGCATGGCCATGCGCCAGAGATCCTTGACCCTGTGCCCGACCTTTGCCCCCTAGGCGCCATACGTCAGGCATGGGTGCACCTCTATCATGCTGTTCGATAACAGTGTGATAGGGAATGGCAGCGCTGTACTGCGCAGCATCTGCATGTGGGGAGCCGTGCTGCAGAGTGCCATATTGCCTACTATTACTGAGAGAATGGCACGCAGACGGGCAGTGCAGTGGTCTGTGATAGAGTTAGCCAATCTGGTGGCAATTGTGGAGCCACACCATGGGCCTGTCTTCGGGGAGATGCCCCAGGACAGGGCCAGGACCCAGGTGTGGCAGGAGGTGGCCACTGCCCTGGAGGAGGCCACTGGACGGGGGAGGAGCACGAAGCAGTGCAGGCACCGCTATGGGGACCTGCGGAGGAGGGAGCTGGAGCTACTGGCACAACTGCGAGCATGCGCCAGGAGGGGCACGGTGCCACGGCCAGGTAGGGGTTCTGACAACATACTTTTATCATCCATATGGGTAACAGTGTTGTATGTGCCCAGCACATAGGGGAGGGACTGTCTGGGGTTGGCTGTGGTGGTGTTCAGGGTGTGGGTGGGTGGGTCTGGCTGGGTGGGAGGGCACACACCTGGGGGCAGGGGGACTTTGCTTCAGGATTGTACTGATGTTCTTCTCTCCTTGTTTGCCCCACAGGCCCAGAAGAACACCACCGTTTGAGAGAGGAGCGGCGGAGGGAGGAGGACGGTGCAGCCAGGCAGGGCGAGGGCCATCACCACCCACCTGACTGGCCCGATGAGGGTGAGTGCCATACATCCAAGATTACTATTGCATGCTGTGTGACAGGGTGGGCAGTGGGGCATAGCCACCATACATCAACACCACTGCCATGCACGCAACTTGTTACAGTCAACCCTGTCCAGTGGCAATACATGTCTGGGAGTGCATCAATGGTGGTACATGCGTGCACCAGGTACATGGTTGTGCCACTGCCTTTGCACCACATAGCCATGTCACTAAACGGCCACAGTGGTGCTGTGCATGACTTGGCCGGTGGGTGTGTGCAGCGTTCCGCATGGCTGTATGTGCCTGGGTGGGCAGGTCCTGTGGACGTGATCACTGCGGGTGGTCACACACCATCACAAGGATATGTTCCATGGCCATATGCCATGCACAGTGGGTGGGCTGTATGGGGTTGTGCATTCACACCTATTGACTGTGCTCACTTGTGCTAGGTACCTGCCATCTTCGAGAGATATGGGAGGCAGTGCAGGAGATTCTGGTGGTCGCACGGGCATCACTTGAAATCCTGTGTCGATTAGACAAGACTGGGGTTCTGAGGAAGCACAGGGCCCAGAGGAGCCAAAGCAGGAAGAGGCGCTCCCGCTAGTGTGAATGGCTGGCAGTTTTCCCCTACCTGCCTGGACCCACCCTCACGCCCTCCTTCCCCGTCCCATTTGTCCACCCCTGCTCTCTACCCACCCCCACCTTGTTTGTGGCCCCCCAACCTTGTATATAGTTCCACTGTTTTATTGTATATAGTTTCTGTTATTGTATATAGTTGATGGTTATATATTTTTTCAATAGATTTAATTTTGATATGAATACTGTTGTGGTCTCTGATTTGCAGCGGGCTATAGGTGCTCAGCTGCAGTGGTGTGCATGGCGTCAGGGGTGGTGCAGTCATGGGTGTGTGTGTGTGTGTTAGTGTGGAGGTGACTATGGTGTGGGGGTAGCTATCAGTCAGTATCTGTGGTGTGTGTGTTGTTCCCTGTGCACTGGCTGACTATGTGCAGTGGGCCATGGTGCATGCTCTGTGTCCATGGTGCACCCATCAGCCCATCCATGGCCTGTGCAACTGACACACATGCATGTCTGTGGCCTGCATGGTCCACTGGCATGTCAGTGGTGGCAGTCCCTGCAGGGTGGCCACTGTACCCGTCACTTTGCTGGGTTGCCTCCTGTCACTGGTGTGGTGCATGCCTGGCTCGGGTGGCACTGTGGGCACCACAGTCGTTGTCCCACCTCCATGCCGCGGCCTTGTGTGTGTGTTGCAGGATATGCCCCACTGTCTGTGACTTATTGCTCGGGCGACTGCTGGTGGTGTCACGGTCCACAGTGCCTGCATGAGTGGCTGGCACTCCAGTGCCATGGAGGACTGTGGGTTGTGTGTACACAGTTTACATGGGCCCACAATTGGGGCTTGGTTGCCACACCACTGCGTCCCTGTATTGTTGTGTCCTTGGGTATGGGTGGGTGTCTGTCCATACACTGTGTGGCATCCAGTGTGGTGCATGCTTCCATGCACCACTGTGAGTGGCTGTGCTAGCTGCTGTGGCCAGTGGTGGGTTGGGGTGTGTCACTGGACTACTGTGCAGGGTGCTGTACCACTGGTGGTGGTGTCAAGGGCACGCCCTGTCCCATGTGGGGTACCTCTTGTGCCGACGCATGGTTGGTCTCTTGGCAGTACCTCGTGGGGACTGTGCATGGTGGCACTGTGTCTGCCATTGTTGCATTGATGTGTGCTGCCACCCGCTGATGGGTGCTTGTGGTGGGGCTGGCTTGCATGGTTCTGTAGTGCACAGGGTTGCAGTGTCACAGTGGGGCTGGTGGCATGCATGGGGTTTCCTGCAGTGGTGGTCACTGCTCATGGGGGGGTGTCTGGGATCACGGTGCAGGGTGTGTTCTGCACTGGAGGGAATGGTGTGGCAGGGGGTGGTCAGCCCTCCTTGTGTGCCAGCCACAGCTTGCCGGTAGGTGTGATGGGGCACCATGGCCTGGCTGTGGGTTGTTTGCTTGTCTCCATGGGCCAGTGGTTATTCCAGCCCTCCCCTAGTTGTGCAGTGCTTGGGGTGTGGGGGGACGATGTCTGTTCTGCTGTGTGTTCCTGTGCCCATCTGTGGCATGGGTGGTGGGCCCCTACCTCCCTGGTTGTGCAGTTACATTGCTCTGCTGCTGAGGGGCATCCCTGGTTGCGCTATGTCGCCTCTGGACTGCTCAGCTGAACATCCCTTGTTGAGCTCTGGCACATCAGATCTGCTCAACTTCCCCTCCCTAGTTGCACTATGGTGCAGGTGGTGCGATATTCAGTCGTCGGCTGTAGGCGCAATTTGGCCTGCTCTGTTTTTGAATATCGCGTCTCTTGCACATGGGCACAATAGACTTGCGCTTGCTCCTGCTATTGCACACTTTTTGGGCGCAGTTTGAATATCTGGGCCATAACTGTCTAATTATTAATAAACACTTATGATATTTCATAACACAGAAAAAAAAAGTAAGGTTGTGTATCTGTGTTTGTGTGTATCATGTGTAATTCCTCTATTTTTTGACCAAATAATTTTAGCTGTTACAAGAGCCATTTTGTTTTATCCACCTTACGGTGATTGTCTGATGCACTGTACTTCAGAGCACTGACTGGATGCCATCTTGGCAGTCCCCGAAGAGGCAATTACCAGCATCTGAGAAGTGCACACCGTCTGGTAAGTATAGCCAATCTTTAAAATACTTAATTTCAGGGTGACGAATGATGTACAGATGTGTCAACCATGATGAAGTGCAATAACTTGCAGTAATGATGTCACAAAATCCTGCATGACAAAAGGGCTTAATTGCCATTGACTTACAATGGCCCTTGCAGTAAACTGCAGTATTCTGTGATATTCTGCAGCATTTCTGCACTTCATCCTGGCTTGACACATTTGTACATCCCAAGATCATGTAAACATACAGAAATATGGATGTTTGCCTTTTTTCTAGCTCTGTCAAGCAGATACATGTGTTGATCTGCATGCCAGTTCATACCCTCTGTAATATCTGAGAAGACAATCTTACAGACAGGCAACATCTATGTCAGTGAACCGAGGACCAATTTAACTTCAGTCACTAAATCTATCCACATTTTGTCACCTAAATCATTACTTCCATAATGGATCAGCAGAATGTCTGGTGAGGGTGGCTGCTCAATAGCCAGTGCATAGCTGGCATAAGCAAGTCCCATCTCATGCCTCCCTTACCAAACCACTGTACCTTGCAGTTTGGCAGGTGCAAATCACTCCCAAAGTGACTTGCTCAAGCAAAATCACCACATCTATGTATTAAACTATAGCCAACCATACACACAGTGCGTCTGGAGTTATCTTCCATCCTTTGTCTTGCAAAAAACAAAGAAAGTGACAACTAGCTCTAAAAAGTCAGTCTGTGTCTTTCAGTTATCTGTGAGATCTGAGTGTCAAACTCTGCACTTCTCTCTATGTCAGCAGACATTTGGTCAGTCAGGTAGCAACAGTGGGTTTTAAAAAAATCAATTGGCTTGCACAATTTTCTCTGTGCCAATTAAAAAACAACACTTCATAGTGCCCAACTTGTGACTTCTCATTGGGTGACACACAGACAAAACATAAAAGGCCTGATTCTACAAGGGTGGCACAAGTCGCCACCAAAGGTGACTTGCGCCAATCCCCATTATGTCAAGGACCCTGTGTCCAATTCTGGAAGGGGCAGGGTTCCCGCGGCTAAGCCCTGTGATTTGCAACAATCTCACAGGTTCACCAAACAAAGGGTGCACCTGTAGGGATTGCTGCAAGCTGCATCCCCCTGGATCTGACATGCACAAATGCCCCCCATGCCCACTTCCTCTTGCATACTGAAGCCCCACAGGGCTATTACTGTCCCCCCATGCCCTGACCCCCAAAGTGCCAATCACAGCCCTGCAGGGCTATCCCTGTCTCTTCCTGAATGCCCCAGCTCCAGTACAAGCACATTATTGCCCCACAGGGCTATTCATGCCCCCTCCCAATGCCCCGATCCCCATACTGCCACCACCTGCAGACTGCGGCCCCTGTACATGTTCAGGCACACCCATAACTGTGGTAGTCTAGTGGCCCCCCACCTGGCAGTACCAGATTACCCCTCCCCCCAACCCTACCCAGCCGGCGACTGGCATAGACCCACTTCTCACCACCTCGGTCAGCCACCGACTGAGCTCTGTATGAGAGCGTACTACTAAAAAATATGGGCTCAATGAATGGCAATTCATTCATTGCGTGCATACTATTTACAGTGGTACACGCTCATACAGAGCTCAGTCGGCGCTGCGGTATGAGAAGTGAACTTATGCTAGTCGCTAGCTGGAGATGGAGTGTGAGTGGGGTGGTCTAACACTGCCAGGTGAGGGGGATACCACTAGACTACCAGAGATAATGGGATATGATCATCTGTTTTACAGTTTACAGTACCTCAAGACTTGTGTTCGGGGATTGGGGCTTGGGTGGTGCTAGCCCTGCAGAGCTTCTACATTGGTGATCAGGCATGGGGATTGACAGCCTTGGGGCTTTTTTGACTGTTTGGGGATCAGGGCATGGGGACTACATAGCCTTGCGGGGCAGTTGTAATGAATGGTGGGGGGGTCAGGGCATAGGGGAATACATAGCCCTGTGGGGCTTTTTTAATGTATTCTGGGGATCAGGGCATGGGTAGGGGCTTTATGTACTGGGGGATGGGGAGGCAGGTACATTAGTGCAACCCCTGGTGGGCATAAGTACAGTTAAACCAGCTAAAAGTTGGTGTAACCCACTTTGGTGGATGTCCTCCGGGAGCTGTTTGAGAATAGTGCCCTGGGGACTTTGTTGCTACCCTTCCAGAATAGGGTGCAACTGCTACCATAAACCCCCTAGCACCATGTCGCGGGGGTTTAGGGTGTAACTGGTGGCATATGTCCACTTAGGTGCAAACAACCTGTGGCATGTCACAGGCTGCTTTGCAGAATACTGTATGTCACAACTGCTGGCATAACTTGCTACTGGCACCACTTATTTTGGTGTAAGTCAAGTTACACCAGGTGTAACCTTTTGAGAATCAGGTCCAATGTGTTTTGGGGAGAATATAATGGTTTGTTATAAGCTGCTTTGAAAAAAAAACAGCACAAGTCCTACTACTGGATTGGTTGTTAGCTTTCTTCATATACATGTGCACTCTGTAATCACCCTCCCTTTTGAGCTGGTATTTGTTGTGGTAAGATGTTATTCTGGTTCTGACTTTGATTGATGATATCTGCTATTTACAGTGTGGCAAACTGTTTAGATTTACACTGTTTATAGAGGTTAAAAAAGTTTTTAATTAACTAATTTTACTTACGAAAGAATAATACTTAATATGTTTAAAAATATAGTTTAAAGATAATGTACTTACTGCAGTGGATCTGTGGTGCTTCCAGCTGTTTCAGAAATGGCAGATTTGTCCTTCTTGTTCAATGAACTTGTTCTGTGATTGGCTGTTTCACAGGGCTTCCTGTTTTGGTTCAAACTGGTTAATTAAATATGCAGACTTCATATTACTGCTATGCTGTTATTTGTTGTGGAAATCTGTCACTCAAGGCTTATCTGTGTTCTGATTGGTCGGAAGTGTTGTGTGGGTTTTTTTCAAGAAAAATCATGGCTGTCATTTGTGGGCTTAATGCTTTGTTTTCTTAGATTGCCACTTATTTCTTTTTTTTTGTAAAATATTTTTATTTGCTTTTCAACAAACTTCAGCAGACAATCAAATACACAACTTATTCATTCTACTGCCAATATCATACATTATAGTAAGCAACCTTTTCACTTCATTACCAACTATGTTGCATTCCAGTTAAGCTTACTTAAATTAAATTAGATTTAATTAAATTAACTTAAATTAAATTAAAGTGAAAGTGAAACCAGTATACTCATGCTTTTTACATCCAGTCCTTTTCTCATTCCTATTTTTTCACCATCCTTTACTTTATTCCTTTTTATCTTCCCTTTTATTCTACTTGAAGCATTTCCACTGCCCCCCCTTTTTTACTCCTTCTTTCTGCTTTCTATATACCATCTCTCTTCCTCCTTCCCTATCTCAGCTTATGAAACCTTCCCATAATACCCAACTCTCTTCCTCCGACAGAGAAACCAAAAAAGGAGCTCATTGCCTTGTAAATCCTTCCTCCCTTCCCCCATCACATAAGTTAGCCTCTCTAGCCCCAATGTCTGCAGCACCATCCTCCACCACCCTTGGACTGTCAGTGCAACTTGTGAGACCCAAGTATTCTAGATCCCATGATGGGCCAGAACATATAGTACCCTAATCCATCTAGGTAATAACATCCATTCCTCCTCTTCTCCATCTTCCACCCCAAATAAACATCCCAAAGGATCCAATAGCAGCTACCTCCCAGCAATCTTTCCCACTCTGGATACCACATCCTTCCAATATATCAGGCACTCCCAAAAACAGTGCATATATGTCCCCCATCCCGAACCACACCTTCTGCATAAAGGCGATACTTCAGGGTGCACCTTACGCATTTATTTATTTATTTTTTTATTTATTTAGCTTTTGTTGACTGGGTAAGTGCACTAGACAAATCCTACCTATTTTCAGGCACGACCCGGGGGAAGGGGATACAGATGAATGCCAACTAACCTTGAACCAGATTAAGCTGTTGGTGGTATTTTTAGTGAATGAGGGAAATTTGGCCAGGACACCAGGGAAATTCCCCTACTCTTTTCGATAAGTGCCTTGGGATCTTTAACATCCACCTGAACTACCACCAATCCAGGCAGATGGGACCTCGGTTTAACGTCTCATCCGAAAGACGGCACCTCAGAAATGCAGCACCCCTCTCATGCTGCATTACAGTGTCAGTACTAGGATATTAACCCAAGTGCCAGATGTGGGAGCTGCACCCACAGCCCTTTGATCTCCCGGCCTCAGAGGCGAGTGTGCTACCTACTGAGCCACTGACACTGCTAGATCACCGGTGGGTGGTACACCCTGTGGATAAATTTAAAATATGCCTCCTTATATTTATTGCATACCATAATTCCAGAATGCATTGGGAGCAATAATTCCAGTTTTTATCAGTTATGCCCCTACTGAGGTCCCGTTTCCACAATTTTTTAGTTCTTAGCATTCTATCAGGAAGTATGACCTTTCCTCTCTTCACTGCCCGGCCTATGAACCCTTTCTCCTGATTTTGAGCTGCATAGATCATTACCTCCACTGGGTCCACCTCATATATCCCTTTATTCTCCTTTCCCAGACTTCCCATATATGCCCTTGTTTGTAAATACCTGAACCTATCTCTCTCACCACCTCCTACCACCTTCTGCAGTTCCTGTAATGAGCAGAACCACCCTCCCACTAATAGGTGCCCCAGACTCCTTATTCATTTTCGCTCCCATTTCCCAAAGCCTATGCCTTCCAACCCTGGCAAGAAGTAGGGATTACCTACCACAGGGATTAATAGTGTCTCCTTTCCTTGTGTCCAACCTTTTTTCCTTAATGCCTTCCAGGCTAGTAGTACCTGCACTATCAAGGGGTTGAATTCTTTTCCCATCCTATACGCCCTCTTAACCCTTTACTATGGAGATATGCCATTATTTTACCCTGGGCCATTCCCTGTTCCAGTTCAACCCCGCTGGCAACCTTGGGTTTATGTACCCAATCCACCACATATCTTTGCTGTATAGCCAAAAAATAGTTTCCCAAATCTGGGAAGTTTAAGCCCCCTTTCTCTCTCTATCTGCCTTTAGCCTCCCCAAACTAACCCTCAGGCACTTCCCCTCCCAAATAAAGGTCACGAAGGCCTTCTCCAACCTGTGTACATCCTCCCTAGACAGTCCCAGATGTAGCATCTGTAGAAAGTACAAAATCCTAGGCAGCACGTTCGTTTTTATTATATTAATTCTGCCCAGCCATGACACGGGTAGCTGCATCCACTTTCTTAGATCCACCTCGATAGGCCACTTATTTCTTAACAAACATATACATTTTATATGCTTGGTCCTGTATAACATGGTTCTGTGGTTATTTTGAGTTATTTTCATCACATTGTGTGGTTGCCAGCATTTTTGGTGTGAATTTTGCCATTTCCTGGTAGCTATGCTTCATGAGAAGTCAAGGTAAAAGGTTATTCCATGTGTGAAAGTACTGAGTACTTTCATGAAAGCAGTCTGCAGTTTCACGAAAGTACTCAATATTATTGATGGGGGAGAGCTCGCAAGTACCGATACTATCGCAAAACCACTGTGTGCTTTTGTGACAATCTTATTGGAATGAATGGGGAAAGCTTGCAAGTACTGTGAGTTTTGTGAAAGTACTGTGAACTTGGAAGAAACTATCATAAATATCAATGGGGAATACTCGTAAGTACTGTGACTTTCATGAAAGTGCTAGGTACTTTCATGAAACTCGCACAGAAATGGATTGGGAAAGCTTGAAAGTACTATGAGTTTCATGAAACAGCTATGTGCTTTCACTAAACTCTCATACAAATGAATGGGGAAACCTCACAAGTATTGTGAGTTTCATGAAAGTATTGTGAGCTTTATGAAAGTACTGTGTACTTTCGTGAAACTGTTATAGAAAGGTATGGGGATAGCTCGCAAGTACTGTGACTTTCGTGAAACTACTATGTGTTTTCTAGAAACTATCATACAAATGGATGGGGAAAGCTCACAAGTACTGTGAGTTTTACAAAAGTTCTCTGTACTTCCGTGAAACTCTCATAGATACCAATGGGGAAAGCTCATAAGTACTGTGAATTTCACGAAAGTACCCTGTGTTTTCCAGAAACTCTCACAGAAATGAATGGGGAACACTCACAACTGATGTTAGCCATATGTATTGTCTGTATACTTTTCTATGCAATCTGTGTATAATTTCTTAACTACTGTGTTGATTGTATCTGGTGCCATGAGTTTCTCTGTATAAACCTGTCTTTCATTGTACTCTCCCGGGTCACACCTGAAAATAGACATCTGTTTTTGTCTAGTGTGCTTACTTGGTCAACAAAAGGTAAATAAATAAATAAAGCACTGTGAGTTTTGCGAAAACACTATTTACTGTCGCGAAACTCCCATAGAAATGAATGGGGAAAAGCTCGCAAGTACCGTAACTTCCATGAAATAACTATGTGCTTCCAAGAAACTCTCATAGAAATGAATGGGAAATGTCACAAGTACTGTGATTTTTGCAAAATAACTACTGTATGTACTTTCACAAAACTCTCATATACGGTATAACAATGGGGAAGCTCGCAAGTACTGTGACTTTTGCGACAGTACTATGTGCTTTCACGAAATGTTCATAGAAATGAATATGGTAAGGTCACAAGTACTGTGACTTTCATGACAGTGGTGTTTACTTTCGTGGAACTCTTATGGAATGAATTGACGAAGCTGACAAGTACTGTTAGTTTCATGAAAGTACAATGAATGGGGAGACATCACAAGTACTGTGAGTTTCATGAACCTACTGTCTACTTTTGTGAAACTCTCATATATAGTAAATGAATGTGGAAAACTTGCAAACAGTCATTAATTAATGGGAAAGACTTCTGCTTTATACAACTAATTGAGTTTTTTATTTCCTTCTTTTTGTAGGTGTGTGATACTGAGGATTACTTTTTGCCTTGCTGTTGTATGAGTGATTTGGAAATATTCCAAGCAAAATGAGACATGCCACCAGTCATAGATGAGATAGGTACCATAACAGCGTACTGTTACTGAAGATTACTAAAAGCAGTTCAAGTCATTCTACACAGCATAAGAGCACTGTGCATTCTGTGCACAAGAAAAGGTTCTCTGATAGTGAGAAGACCTCTGCCTCAGTTAGTTGCACATTAGCAACCAAACAATGTATAGCTGCTAAAGATGTGGTGAGTAGTAAGCAGCAGAGGAATGCTGTTGTTGGATCAGGTATTAAGAACCGAACAAGAAAACAGAAACATACTTCTGTTGTCAGTGGCCATCTCAGCAAGCTGAAGTATTTCCGTAACCGGGCCTCAAAGGTCAAAGTTAATCAGATAATTACTGCCATTATGAGACATGATGGAAAGAGACGGAAGAGTCAGGTTGGCTTAATGAAACTATGTCTCAGAGTTAGCACTTTTGTGAACATGGCACTTGCTGTCCTTGCACATTTATGGAAACGATGTAGTAGATTGCTGATGTTGTCAACTCTGTACAGGTGAAATTACAAAATGTTGCAAATCAGATCAGAGATAACTTGTGTGGAATTTTCGAAGGACAATGGCTACACAAACAGCATTCCAAGGCATTTTTCTGGGAGTCTTCATATCATGCACAGAAAAATGACATTACTCTTTATTTATTTATTTATTTATTGAGAGATCGAAATTACAAACCTTTGAGTCAGAGACTCTTTTGCAAAGGCTCCACGTTATGGAAGTACGAAACAAGAGTTGGCTTAATGAATACAATGAAAAAAAGCATTACAGATGAATGCAGAGGGTAAAACAACCCAGAGTTAAGTATGGTAGAAAGGTAACGAGCAATACATTGAAAAGTATTTCATCTGAATGTGGAGGTCAAAACAACCCAGAGTCAAGCATTGCTTACATTCAGATTTCAAGGATAATACAAGGTTTCCTAAGCCAATAAAACAGATACTTAAGATAAAGGCACAATACATCAGAAGAATCAATCAGAGTAGAGGGAGAGGAGAGAGGAGAGAGGGGGCAGAAGGCACAGAGGTTTGGCTTGGCACACCAGTAAAAGAGGGGCAACTATGTGAGTGGACAGCTCAGGGGCAGTCACAGGTACTGGCAGTGAATAGTTGCTCTCTGAGTTTGAGTTTGAAATGACCAAGGTTCTGGACAGATGTGGTATTGGGGGCTGATCATTTAGCCAGAGTGGAGCCCTATAGTGGAAGGCACATTGCCCCAAGGAAGTTCTGCAGAATGGCACTAGCAATGTGGCTTTGGCTTAGCCTCTAGTATCCCTTGTGGAAGGTGCATGTTGAATGGGGTTAAGGAGCCCAGTGGGGGATTGACCATTGCCAATCCTCCTGGCAAGGAGGCAGGTGTGGCATTTCAGCCGGTCCTCAAGGTTGAGCCAGTTGGAGAGCCAATATAGGTTACAGGTGTGAGTCATCCTATCACACCCTGTGACAAGACAACAGGTCCTATTCAGGGTGACCTTAATTCTTAATTCTTTCCATGGATGAAGGTGGTAAAGTATGCAATGTCCTCACTGTGTGTGACAGTGAGGAATCAAATGTGTCAGAAGGTGACACTGACTCAACAGGTGGACAACACAAACACACCTGTCTGCCATGGCCATGTGATGATATATGTAATGTCAGATAAGCATCATTTGATGCTTTTGCTGAATTTGTGAATCTCTTTGTTGTAACTAAAAAAACATAGCAACACAAGTTGTTCCAGAGCATTGACCACTGTGACATTTGTCCACATTCCAGACTGCTGGGTCATTCTTTGGCATGCTTGGACAGTGGTGTGTATGTAATAGTGTGTTCCACCACATGTGTATTGTTGCTGTACACAATTCTGCTATGCGCAACTTTTTATGCAGAATCTATGAAGTGAGAAAAGCTGTATCAATTTTTACACACAGCTAGATGACTTGTTGCATGCAGGTGATATGAAAGGTGCCACGGCTATCATTAGAGATGTGCAACATACTAGGAAAGGTTCTGATGTAGTCTTTGATGAGACTTCCACCACTACATTTGTGCAGTGTGTACCTCTCAGGGAAGCAGAGATCATTAAAACCTTTGGGAAACAAATTGCCGAGTCTGAGTTGGCAAAGAGAGATAAGTTTGACTCTGTGTCTCATGTCACAGACTACTTTACAGACAACAGACTGTTACTGTTGATCTGGAAAATAAACTGTCTTTCAATGAGATGTGGGCATGATTGTTGGCTTTTTTTCTACTAGAGCATGACTTTGACCTAGACCCAACAGTTATCATGTGTAAGTACTGTTTTACTAAGGTGAAAAATAACACACTGCCACCAAGGCCTGTGTTGAACAATATGGAGGCTGATGTGACACCTCGTGAGAATGCTGCATTGAATATGTTTGAACGTATTCTCATACAAACGATGAAACCATTCCAGACTATTCTATGTCTCAATACATGTACATGGAATGGATCCCAGAAAGAGCTTTTGAAGTCTCTGAAGGGCTCCATGATGTATTTGCCACTATCTCTGAAGGAGAATGTTGAGGCAATCTCACATGAAAACAGTATGGTCATTCTTGTAAATGGTGACCCCACAAAATCAAAGATTATCTGGCAGGATGTTGTCAGTGTTGAGAAAGTGAGGACTGCTCTGTGGTATCTGAAGAGCAATAATCCTTTCTATGAAGACCTTGACATTGATGAACTGAGTAACATGGCTACTCAGTTTGGAAGATGGATTCAAGGAAGCCAGTGATTGAGAAGGTTGATGTTGTAATGAAGGAAAATGTGTATGAACAGTACACAATTCACCCTTTACATGGCAGGGACCCAGTTGGAGATAATATTGACCTATATCAGATGAAGCAGTTTGAAGGCAGTCCTGTAAGCATGTGGGAGGCAACACTGGAAGCACATTGTTTTCCAGATTTGCTTCCACAAGGAACAAGAGATCATTTGGATGCACATGAAGTGCGTGTGCCAGGTGCTGAGCACCAAACATCTAGAGTGTTGAACAAGGATGGCAAATTCCATAGGAACATTCAATATCTGTTCCACCTGCTATGGGACAGTGAACTTGGTATCCTCTCCACATCTATTGCACATACTCTACAGCTTACTGTTCCACTGGATGGAATCACAGTCACAGAGTTTTTCCAGAAATTTAAGGACAAGGATGATACATTGCAGGTGAATTTGAGTTAAATTCTCTCTAGTCTGTGTGATACTAAAGAATACTGGCATCGGAGACACTCAGAGGTCATGTGTATGCTGCGAGAGTATGGTGCAGCAACATGGTTTGTAACTCTAAGTTATGCTGAATGCAGCTGGGATGAGTTGATTGAACTACTGAAGTGGGCTAATGCTGGCACTGATGGAATTTCGTCAATATCTCTTGGTGAGATGTGCGCACTAGATCCAATGTCTGTGTCCCAACATTTTCACCAGTGTTTTCATGACATCTTGACATTCATTTTGTCAAAGGATCATCCACCTCTTGGACCCAATGAGCACTACTTTTGGAGGATAGAATACCAGGCACGAGGCGCTCCTCATATCCATACGTTGCTGTGGATCAGTGATGCTCCTCATATTGGCGAGAATGAAGCTGCAGAAGTTTTGAGCTTTATTCAGTGTTATATCATGCGTCACATCTCTGACAAGTATGACAGTCCTACACTATTGAAACTGGTGCAAACGTTCCAGCGGTATCTTTGTGGAAAGTATTGCCACCAGCCAGAGTCATAGTGAGTGTTACACCAGGTGTTGTTTTGGTTTCCCTAGATGTGTCTGCCAGCAAGGATGCATGAATGACCTATTCTCAGCAATGCATCATCATCACAAAGCAAAATCCACCAATAGGGTGTATGAGTTACCCAGACAGGAAAATGAGGTATACATCAATGATTATAATCTTACTCTTCTCCTGATGTAGCAGGCAAACATTGATGTGCAGTTTTTTGCTGACAACTCTTTGGCTTTTGTTTGATACTTCACTTTGTACATCATGAAGCATGAGCAGACAAGTTTGCAGGAGCTTTGGCAGGATATTGCTAGCTCAAGCCATTTGATCACTTTACAGCTGTGGTTACTGGGATTGAAGACACTGTCTCACAGGGAGTGCAGAGAATATGAAGTTAGTGATTGTTTGATCGGGGCACACTTGTATGGCAAATCTGATGCTGTACGGTTTCTCAGTGTGAACTACAAATAGAAATGCAAGCTTGTGTTGAGACCTCATCAGGAGATTGAGGAACTGGCTTTGAACCGACCTTCTACCAAGAATATATTCAAGAGCAACCTTATTGACACATACTACCCCAAGAGACACAGTGCCATGGACAGTATGTGTCTCCTTGAAGTGGCAAAATGGTATGACTACAAGACTGACATAGCATCTGATAGTACATGAGACATTTACAAGGTCAAAGGCTTGGAAGGCTGTTTTGTCAAAAGTTGGAAACCATGGCTGATTGACCACTGTAAACTGAGTCTCTCCACTACTTACAGCAAAGAGCATTATTATTTTGCTCTTATGTTCCTATTCAAGCCATGGGGAGATGAGAGTACACTGAGAGGAGACTGTGATACATATGAAGAACTATTTTACCTGACATATGAGACCTTCAAAACAGAACACTCTGAGACATATGTTCAGACATTGGATTTAGAGAAGGAGCAGCTTGAGAAAGCCCAGAAACAGCTTGAGGAGGATACTCCAGTTAATTTGCAGGACAACATTGATCCTGAAGGAAAGGGTACTCTTGGAGCTCCTCTACCTAAGAATGATCTTGTTATACCCATGGCTGAATTGGAAAGTGCGATGCAGTATTATTCCCATGGCAGCAAGGATCTGAGTCAACTGAAAGAAAATCTGAATGCTCAGCAGCTTCTGGTTTACTGTGGTGTTACAGAAGCAGTGAGACTAAGGATGGATGGTATAAGGAGCCAGAAGGCAGAAGCCCATATATGCTCCTAGACACAGTATCCTACACCGAGAAGAATCAATGTAACTGTGGAAATGACAAACCATTACTAATGTTTGTTAGTGGTTCAGCAGGCACAGGCAAGAGTTTTCTAATTGAGACAATTACATCTGAGATAAGAAAAAGCACAGGAGTAACAATGTCTGTTGCTGTTACTGATCCAATGGGATGGCTGAATACAACATTGGCAGTGTCACTCTACACTGGTCATTTATGCTGACACTAGAACACGGCAAAACAGGAGAGTATCATAAGCTATCTTTTGAGTTAGCATCAGAACTTCTTCCCATGTTTTGCAAAATGAAACTTTTGATCATTGATGAGATCAGCATAGTCTCAAATGTCATGCTTGCTCGCATACATCTACATCTCTAGGAGATTCTTGGGAGTAACTACGGTGATGCATTTGGTGGAAAGAGTATTGTTGTGTTTCAGGACCTTTTACAACTTGCACCTGTGAATGGAGAACTGGGGGCTGATTTCAAAATGGGTAGCAGAACTCGCACGCAGTTGTAAGTTACACTGGTCGCCTCTACGTCAGGGACCTTATGCCGCATTCCAGAAGCTGCACGGTCCTAACAATTGTGACTTGTGATGTATGACATGCATGTGGCAGTAGCCCACACATGGCATATTCCAGTCGCAAGGCACAACTTGTGACAGGTGGCTCCCCTTAAGCACCCCCTGCCCCGGAACACCACCGGACACACCAGGGGGCATGGAAAGGGGCAGGACAGGAGACACAGGTGTTGGGGGTGTGCCGGAGAATGGACCCCCCCAAGGGTCCCTGCTATTTGGGGGTGGGGGCAGGGGTATGCATTAGGGAACACGGGGGACACATCTGCACCATTGCCGCAGAACCAGGAGGTGGTCAGCTGATGGATGGCACCGTCGGTTGCCACTTAGAGCAGCTCAGAGCTGTTCTAACTTAGCCACACTACTGTGGCTTCCATAATTGTGCTTGTGGGTTATGACAGTCGCCCTACTGGAATTGGGCTAGGTTGCTGTCATAACCCACAGTTGCTCCAGGCGTTGTGGACTGTGGCATAAGTGTTGGCACAACCTGCATTTGTCACAACCCGCAGATGCTAAGGCACAACTCACCTCTTGGAATAGGGGCTGGCGTATCACCTGGTGTAAGTAGTGAGATACGCCATGGGGTTTGGCGTATCTCACCTTACACTGGTGTATGCCCTTCTGGAATCAGGCCCCATGTCTTTACAGCACTCAGTGTGCAGCAAGCTAAAAAGACAATAATTTGCATCAGAGGTATTAACCTCTGGGAGTTGTTCACTTATGTTGTGCTGTATCAAAACATGTGACAGAGTGGTGATCTGGTCTATTAGGCATTGTTGGATCAGGCTTGTACTGGTTGTTTACGAAACCAAATCTTTCTCTGTTGAACACACTTGGGATCACTGCTGAAAGTACATCTATGGCCACTGCATGTGATATGTTCAGTAAAGCATACTCAGATAATACACAGATTGTGTGTCCTTTGCCATTTCTTGAGCAATGTGTAGAATTCAATACCATCATGTTGCAGAGAGAAAGTTAAGAAATCATCACTCTGCATGTAGTCGATACTGTTGATGGCATTTTCTTAACTCAACAGCTGGTAGTTAAGCTTACTGAACAACCCACTGAACTCAAATCTGATGTGTCCCAGACAGCTGGTCTGGATGTCGTTCTCATGGTTTGTAAGAATGCACGCATCATGCTGCACCATAACCTTGATGTTGGTCAACAGTGTAATGGGTCACATCACTGACTTTCTGTACAATGTACAGAAGACATTCATAGAGGCACTTGTTGTCCAGTTCAAAAACATTGAAGAGTCACTACCGATTGAATGAACTACTGTGAAGTTCCAGGTGGTGAAGGAGATATATGTAACAAGGAAACAGTTCCCAGTACATGTTGCATATGCTGTTTCCATACACAAGTCGAAAGGCTTAAGCTTGGACTCAGCTATGACTGACATAGGTATTGGCTTCTTCAAAGATGGTATGAGCTATGTTGTATTGCCACGTGTTTGGACTCTTGCTGGTTTGTACATCATCAGCATCTCGCCACAAAAAAATCTGTGCTGACAAAATGGTTCTGTGCCCAGATGTTGGTTATGAACTACAAAAAAATGAAGGTAATGCTGTTTAGCACCTCTTGCAACAAATATAAAGCTCATGCCTTTGCTATCAAAAAACAACTTGTTCCACTTGAGCTGGTGGAGCATTTCAGATATCTTGGAGTTACTTTGGATCATCACCTAACCTTTGCACAGCACATTAAGAATGTAGCTAAGGTAGTAAATATAAAAATTGGCCTACTCTATAGCCATAAGCATCATTTAACCCCTGAAGGCCTCAAACTGGCTATTCATAGCTCCATCCTCTCAATCATCGATTATGATCTTGTTATCTACTGCTCAGCTCCCCCCTTCTCCCTTCAAAGGATTACTGTTGCACTTAATAAGGCTGCTAACTGGTTCAGATCACCTTACCCATACTTGTGATATTTATGCACAGACTGGCTGGCTACAGCTTAGTAGTAGGATTAATTATCAAACATGCCTACTAACCAAAAAAGCACTCCATGGCCTTCTTCCTCCGGGGACTGCTTCACTGTTGACCCCTTTCTCTAGCTCTAAGTAAATGCATGCATCCATTAGTCAACTTCTCCATGTCCCCATATGCCGAACTACCCAAGGTCAGTGATCCTTCTTCTACAGAGCTCCCCACTGGTTCAATACTTTGTCTATTGAAGGGACATTAATGCCAAAACTTGGACAATTCAAGCATCTGCTCAGACAGCACCTTGTGTCAAGCAACTCTTGTGACTGCGTCCAATAATTCACTGACCCTCGTTATCTCCTGGTATTCACCTGTATGCCTCTGCCGTGGATGACAAATCCCTACCCTATGGCATAGGTTTCTCCAAATTCCCTCACCCCTATTCCCCATTTTATATGACCTCTCGCCCGAACCTCCATCTGCCTTCCTCTGGTTTTCTATTCCACTTCCCATCCCCCTGTCCCTTCCCTTTTCTCCTACCATCCTCTCCTATTCAGCATGCTCAGCCCCTTTTTCCCCCTTTGGCTCCCACCTAGCCTATTACTAAGCTTGACATGGCCATTGGCTGCTCCATCCCTTCTCTTCCTCCCTTCCCCCCTCTTTTCTTTCCTATATTATTTCTTAATGCTTAGTCATTGGTAATACTAGACCTTAATTTGCAGAGTTTTCCTATTGTTTACTAGTCTCTTATGGTTATTTTGTCATGTTTAGATTATCTCTGTTAGTATTCCTATGTCTGTTTGTAACCCCTACCCACTGATGTGGAACCTTTGTAAAAGAATGCACCGTGCTTAAAGGTATTATAATCTTAGACTAAAATAAATAAAATAAGCACTGGAGTAAACTGCTATGCAAAATCAGCAATGCAAACATTTCTCCATATGCCTCACTTTGATGGAAGTATCAGAGCTTCACATGATACACCATTGTCAAAGTTATTGAAGCAAATTGTAAAGGATACTGCAACACATGACAACATGATTCAGACTCACACCTTTATGAATTGTTTTAGGTGGGCATGACAGTCATAGGACATTTGCAGATAACATCTAACAGGATGTAACTGAGTTTATGATGCCCATCATAAACAGCCTGGATGATGAGCATATTCCTGTGCAACGTTACTTTGCTGTCACCTATGTGACAAAGTACACTTGCCAGTCTTGTGGTCATTCACACAAAGAAGTAACAGAGGATATGTTCTGGATTTCTCTGTATATTCCACAGTCATATATTGTCAAGTTCAGAGAACTGCTTCACAATGCACAATGTGGTTGGTTACTTGGTTACTTGGTAAAAGGGACAAAAGAGAGCTAAAAGCCCATAAACATTGTCCTCCACATATGTGGATCATTAGTAGTAGCCCCTATTTAGTTAACCATTTGTCCAATTTGAGTTTGAAATTAGTGAAGGAAGGGGCATCAACAACATCCTGAGGAAGTGTATTCCACAGTCTTGGAGTTCGTATTGAAAAAAAATGTTGTCTTTTTTTTGTTTTGCATTTAGCTATATCTAGTTGTTTGTTGTTTAATCTTAATCCAGTTTTCCTACTAGCAAAGGAAATTCCACATTGACTCATTAGTGTCGGACATTGAATAATCTTAAAAAGCTGAAGTAGGTCCCCTCGCTGTCTTCTTAGCTCCAGAGAATGCAGCCCTGTTTTATATAGTCTAGTTTTGTAATCTAGTTGCGACAGGTGAGGTATAGATTTAGTAACTCTTTTTTGTATCCTTTCCAACCTAATCACATCTCCACAAAGGTAGGGACTCCAAAAAGGTGAACCATAATCAAGATATGGCTGGATGTGTGATCTATACAGTGGTATAGTACATTGCTCGATTCTGGAAATGAAAGTACCCTTAATTCTACGAAAGAGTGAGTTTGTCAGATTAGATATCTTGTTGCAGTCACGCAACAAATGTAAGTTTGTTATTAACTAAGATCCCCAGGTCTTTTTCTAGGCATGAAGCCTTAATTATGCTGTTGTTCAATGTGTACGTCTGTTTAGGGTTATTTATCCCAAAGTGCATAACAGCACATTTAGTTGTATTGAATTCCATTTTATTAATAATAGCCCAGTGTTCTATGGATATAAGATCATTCAGTAGGATTTGCTTATTTTCAGCAGTATTAACAGCACCACCCAGTTTGGTATCATCTGCAAATTTAATAAGTATGTTAGAAGAGTGAATTTTCATGTCGCTAATGAAGATGTTAAACAATGTGGGTCCTAGGACCCGAGCCCTCGGCACCCACTTGTAACCCATCCTGTGTCTGATAGAGTATCATTTACCCTAACCCTCTGAGATCTGTTTGCCAACCAACTTTTATCCATGAAACCAGAATCTCAGAAAAACCCAAATGAGTAAGTTTAGAAATGAGGATACTATGGACACTTTGTGAAGGCCTTGCTGTAATCCAAAAAATAACATCGGTAGGGATATTTAAATCCAATTTTAAACTTATAAAGTTATAAAAGGCCAATAAATTGGTGGTACATGACAAGCCCGATCTAAACCCATGTTGGGAAATATCTGTAAGTTTTAGAGATAAAATCTCCTTATCCAAAAGTGTTTTAATAATTTTTCAAGTAGTTTACGGAATGGATGTTAAACTAATAGGACGATAGTTATTTACTTGTGAGTAGGATCCCTGCTTATGTAGTGGGGTAATTATTGCAGCTTTCCAGTCAGGAGGAACTACTGATTCATGAAGAGATTTGTTAAAATAATTGTTAATGGCTTTAAGATTGTATTTTGTGTACCCAGAAGAAATTTGGGGCTTATGCCATCAGTCCCGGGCTGGTAGTTTTCTTCAAAGGCGTAAAGAAAATTATAGACATCAATTTGCTGAATTAGATGTTCATTTGTAATATATGTGTCTAACTGAAATAGGTTGGGGAATCTTGAGTAAATACCGAGTAAAGTAATTATTTAATGTTGATGCTATAGCGTAATCAGATTTTATTATTTTATTATCAATCATAAGGGGACCGATTGTTTTGTTGTTACCTTTTTACTGTTTAGATAGGCATATAAGGTTTGTGTGAGTCCTTTGTATGTGCTATGTGAAACTCAAGATTCCTTTTGCTGTTAATATAGATTTCTTGAGAATTTTTACTGACTCTCTATACTGTAATAGTAGCTTACTATTGCCTGTCAAGGTATTATTTCCCCTCCTTTTAAGCGTGTAAATAATTTCTCTTACTTCGTGTTGTTTTTAATGGAAGCGTTAAACCAAGGGGTATTTTACCTTTACGGTTTGTGTGTTTGCTTATTTGGGACATATTTGTGTTCAATAGCGGCTATTTGTGTCTTAAAAAAATCCCATGCCTCGTTGGTATTTAGGGGGGTTAAAGTATGGTCCCAGTTGATTTTAACTAAGTGTTCATTGATTTTTTGAAAATCTGCCTTCTCATAATGTTTAGTTATTTTTTTGCTGGGGGCTGAACAGTGGGATGAAGTTATGGTGAAAAATATTGAATTATGATCACTGTTACCTAGAGGGTCAGTTATGTGTACATCTTGACTAACTATAACAAGATCAAGTATATTTTACCCCTTGTGGGTTCTTTTACTAGTTGATATAGATCCAGGTCAATAATAGTTGTAAGGAAATTGTCAATACTATTTGAACCCGTCAAATTATCCCAATTTATATTTGGAAAATTAAAGTCTCCCAAGAGAAGAACTGGGCCATTGCTGGAGAATTTAGAAATGTCCTCAAGTAGTTTAGAATTCTGAGTACTATCTAAAGATGGAGAACGATAGCAAGTACCTACACAAAATTTGGGGAGACCTTTTGGTTGGATATATACCCATACGCTCTCTGAGTTTTGTTCAAAAGGGGTTTGGTATGAGGGAATGTTGTCTTTAACATAGAGACTGACTCCTCCCCCTGATTTTATATCTGGCCTGTTTTTAAAGAAGTGTTTATAGCCAAGAATCTTTGATGACCAGTTCTTATGGGAATTTCCCCAAGTTTCAGAGACAGCGATTAGTGACAGATCCAACAGATGAGCTTTTGATTCTAGTTCTGCTTTTTTAGTTATATTCAATGATCGTGCATTTAGAGATAGAATATTTAAGTATGAATTAACAGGTTCAGACCCTTTTTCAAGAGTTTTGGGTGACTGTCCAAACTCTCCCTTATTTATTAGTTTAAATGAGTATTTATGTAGGTAACAATCTTTTTCCCAAGTATGACACTTCCTCTTCTACTGAGGTGTAAGCCGTCCCAACAGTAAAGGGACAGATTTAGATGAAAGTCCTCCCAGTGGGTTAAACAATGAATACCCTGTCTGAGGCACCATTTCCTCAACCATTCATTTATGATTTTAATTTTGAGTTAATGGTGTCATTTGCCCTTGGGATAGGAAGTATTTCTGAAAGGCAGATCTCACAGCCCCTTTCAACCAGTACATTACAAAGGGAAACAAAGTCCTGTTTTATCTCTTGACGGATTTCTTGGTAATATCATTAGTTCCCACATGGACAATAACTAGTGGATTTTTTCCTGCAGTGTTTAAGGTGGATTTGAGCATAGATGTAATGTCAGAAATCCTAGCACCGCGGTAGCTCAAACTGGAACGATGCTCTTTATCCTGATTACAAACAATACGGTCAATGTATTTTGTTATAGAGTCACCAAGTATGTAAACCTCTTTATAGTTGTCCAGTGTATCTGATACACAAGGGGAAAATGAGGGAGAAGGCAGAGATGGGACTCCATTGGGTATGTTTTTAGTTGATATATGCTGCATAGGACTGTTCTTATTGGTGTGGCTAAGTTTGGGACTGGCTACTACAGTTTCCTCAATAAAATTTGTTAGGTGCTCAAATGAGTTGTGAATGTAGAATTCGTGGTACCTGATGAAGATAATTGTTAGCCACTGATTTAGACTTGGCTGCACATTTTTTGGTAGCCAGAGATTTTCATTGTTGACTATAGACCGTTGTTGAGTTGACGTAGTGGGGGTGGAGGTAGAGGTAGGATGTTCTAACAGTGGGGGGTGAATAACATTTGATTGGGACTGAAAGTTGAATTCATTGCCTACTTTGCTGAAATTGGAGTATTATCCTCCGCCCTGTTTGTTATAATAGTGGTGTTTGCTTCCACTAGTACGGACATCTGGTCAATATAGTCCTCCAAGGCTTTTATTTCTGGGTTAACAGACAGTACAGGCTGAAGTCTTGAGACTTCATTTTGTAACTCAGTGATTAAAATACACTTTTCACATTTGAAATCAACAATGTGTTTACCCATAGCATACATTTTACATGTAATGCAGTATTTATTGGCTTTCTTCATAATGAAACTTGAAAGAAACACTAACAAACCTCAATAAATTCTTTGATTGTTGGTGTTAATAGTTTTTTACCTTGTCCCCGTTGTCCACGATGGACCACGATGAACCGCCAGAATGCGCGTGTCTCTCTGTATCTCCGCATGCAGCCCAGCACCTCGCCCGCTCACTAGAGCTGCTGAATTTAAGGGCCGAAACCGAAGTGCAATCGCCTTACTTCGTTTCGCGATGTTGAATATAACCATCAAAACTTCAGGTAAAGCCTTTAAAAGGCTCTCTCAAGTGCTGTGAGGTGTTATTTTAATCAAATAAACTTTCTCTGGTTACAAACAACCCCTGTAATATGGTTTAACTGGAAGGGAGGAGAGAAGGTGTAGCACAGTCCTCCTATACCCCACAATTCCTTGCAACAGCCACTGACAAGCTGTCAGGAAATGGAGGGCACTCAGCAAAACAACAGTAAATAAGGTATATTTAAGCTCAGAGAAAAGTCTGATTAACAACTGAATTCCATAAAATAAGTAAACCTCTCTTCAGAGGTAAAGATTAGTGTCACAAGGTGTCTGGTTGGAGGTGTACTCGGTGTGGAGGGGAATGTACTTAATCCTTACGACTTAGAACCTCTTCTCAATATCTTGTCCTTGTCTTGCAGAGATTTGACTCCCATGGACTAAGAGTTGACACACCCATCATTGATTTCACAGCTGGTAGAGTACAGCTTGGGAATGCCCGATTTGATACTCAGGCTGTGATTTTCCACCATGGCCCAACTGTACACGCTGGACATTATGTTACTTGGCTGAGGTACAGCAATGGTTGGGTGGACTGCGATGGCTACATGAGCCCTTTTAAACAGAGACTACCTTATAAACTAAAAGATGCTTATGTGTTGGTTCTTAAGGGTTATAACAACCTTCATCAAGCAGATGAGTAGTCACACTGTATGTGACATATATGTCTTGTGCACTGTGTACCAATCATTATGATATACAACCTTTACTTGTGATGTGCCTGATGTCGTTTCTTGCTTGGAACCATACAGAAGAAAGAAGTCTGTCACATGAATATGATCGTAAGTTTTTTACAACTAATGTAGGTGTGTTAGTGAATCATTCAATGAACATAGTCTGAGCCGGCCAATAAAATGGTGCAGACTGTGTGCATAGTTATTTACCATACCACACTTATTTAGCTGTAGAATTTTCATAAGAACAGCATATTGACAAATTGATATATGCTGAAGTGTGCCCACAAACAGTTGGTTTAGCAGCTGTGTGGTGTCTGTCACAATCTGCCCTGAGTTTGCTAACAGCACCATTATGTGTTCATGTAGTGCACATGGAACACTCATATGACTTACTGTTAAATGTTTCAGCTTATATGTGGTGTGTATTGTAGATGTTCAACATCTCATGCCTGTTGTGACACAAGTTATTGTGATGTCTTAGGCTTTTAGTGGCATTACAATTGTGTTACTACATATACACCATTACAGATTTTCAGTGGTAGTGTAGTTATTGCTGTTTCATTACCCTGTATGTCAGTATGTTGCCACACTAAACAATCGGGTGATACCTCTGTATTTGTTACAGGTAATAGATTTGCTGTTCAGATGTCTTCATTATGGTAACTGTACACTACTATGTGTTTACATGACATGTGCATCATTACAATACTGTTTTATTATCTCTTTTACATATATAGAGACACGGCATGTTAACTGTAAATGTGTGAGCGTGTATAGGTTACGAGGTTTTGTGTTTAAATGAATATGACATTGCATGACTTAATTATAGTACAGTGCAAGTCACTTATAACGGGCACATTTGTGCCAGTAGTTTTTTATTATAGGGAGGGCTTGTAACCAAAGATAGTTTTTTAAAGCAAAATAAACACACTGGTAGTGGTTACCGAGCTTCTACGTCCTGTATGGGCTGTATAATCATTATCATAATCATCACAGCTAGTGTACCTGCATAAAACAGCACAAAACCTCCCCCGATTCCTTCCTTCTGCCGACGGCTCCGGTGAGTACTGTATACCAGCTGGCTGCTCTGGTGCAAACATGGCTGAAAATAAAAAAATACATTAAAGTCATGGGTTGAACATTAAAGCCTCAATTAGGCACTAAGAGACTTATTCCGCTTTGTTTAAAATGAATAGCAACCTAGTGACCCTCAGAGTGCCAGTCTGATGAGTTCGGTGAGTGGATTACTGTAGTTGCAGCACGATCCATTTTTTTAGAGGATTCGCACACCACGAGAGCCACCCTTGCTTCTGTTCACATTAGGGTTATGCCATCCTTCTATTACTGCAAATTAGCTGCTCGTTAATGTTATTTCACAATTTGGCATTTGAATCGATTGTGCTAATGGCACTAATTACAGTAAAGTAGCAGCTAATCTGCCCGTAATAGAAGGAGGGCATAGATCATTATAACCAGCATATTTATCATTGAAACCTATGTATGTGGCAAGTGGAAAATGGAATTTGCCCGGAAAAACCGATTGCCCGGTTAAAGGGTGGGCGCTATAAGTGGTGGGGACTGTATTACATTCTAACTTTCTGATGAGATTAATGACATCTTGGTTTAGCTTTGCTATGAATTATTACCATTATATCTTAAAGAGTTATCACTATACTAATATATATATACTGTTTCTACTGTGATGGGGCATTTCATAAGTTTTAGCCTAATGAAGTATTCAATATTACATTAAATGATTTCAGATTTGCAGATTTCTTGCCCCACATTGTTTATAAGTTTTATTTCATAGGAAGATGTACATTGTTTTTACCAGTTGCATAGCTTTTATTGGTCAATCACATATATACATGATGTATTAATAGTTACTATTATCTAGTACAAATGTTGAGCTATTGATTTATTGTAAAGTAATTTATGTGATCATAATGATTGTTTAATGTTCTGATTTGTATTTTGAATACCGTTTATATTCGTCAATGTAAATCACACACTGCCCTTAATATCAGTTCCATTTATGTTCCGGATTTTTTTTCTGATCACCTTTATTAAGGAGGTGGGTGGGAATTTCCCCAGATGCAATTTAAAGTAATATGTGTATGTACAGTGGTACATGATGCCACCATGTTTGGGATGCACTGTTGAATGTTTAATTACTTACCAGTTTTACTATTAGCATTTGGTTTTTCGCCCAGGAACATTGACTTACTCAGCCACACATAGTAAATGTTAATATACAGCATCTTTGTTTAACCCTACTGAATATTATGTTATGAGGCTGACTGAATTTAGTAATTTGGCCTAAAAGGAAAAAGCAATTGGCATTTTATTATTACATTTTCTAACTTACTTGCCTGTGTCTTGTGTTTCACTCATACACTATGTTACAGTTAAAAAGCATTTGCAAATGATGTACAACTAGTATAGAAACAGAACGAATACTAGTTACCATGATGGAGCAAATTGAATGCTGTTGTCAATATGACATCTATGTAAAAACATTAAGAGAGTACACCAAAAGTTGTACATATTATGTTAATGTACACAACGGTAATGGCAAAGTTGACTGAGAGGTGGTAATATGGTGTCACAGTACAAACTTTATTGTATTAATATCAGTGACTGATCAATAGAATTGAAGCCATCTGTTGTAGCAACACTTTTAAAAATTAAACAAGGTAAGAACTGTGTTTGTATATGTCAGGAAGGAGTGACAGTGCACATGTGTATCAATATGTATATGTGTGTGCTCAATACCACAGGTTATGTACTGCGATACTAATGTACACAGCTTATGTTGCTGTAGAACAGGTATATCCACAGTGTCTGGTACTATATCATGCATTGGTAAATTTACACCCATTTGTACTTTTCATGAAATCTAATTGTCATGGCACCATAAGATTAACATGTCAGGCCCATCTAAGGTAACTGCACTTTAAAAAGAAAAATGCAGGAAACAGTCTGTGGGTGCTGTCACTGTTGAATGAGTATCAATATGTGTATGTGTTGTGGATACAACAAACTTTGAAGTCATAGCAAAGGTAGTATTTTCTGCCACATTACATTGACTTGCAGTTGCAAGCCCCAAAGGGTTCTGTAAAATACAAGTTGAATTATACATAATTACATCAACTCAAAAAGTAAGGAAATTCTGTGCAAAAAAACTCCATTAATGCAACAGTTAGGGTTGATATTACAACGACAAACATTTTGAAATTCGGTGTTAAGGTTGCTGACCCTAACTCCGCATCCCACCAAACACACACAAACATATACAAGCAGGGGACGGGGCAAGGCAACACAGCCAATCAGAAACGGCCACCATTAGGTAAAAGAAAGAACATACAATTCCGTGAACATACCACAAGAGACATCCATTATCATGGTTCAGTAACTGTACAACTTCTGCTGCCATCCCGGTGTCTTGGGGGGTATAGCCAAAATGGGAAGCAAGACATATCATTAGAGTTTGTTACAGGCAAATAAAATCTAACACTACATTTCAATAGGACTTTATCTTATAATGTTTAATGTCAGCTGAAACACTGCCTCGTTAGAGAGAGAGAAAGTGACTTGTAACTGTGCTGTCACTTCTTTCTGTTACAGCACTGACAGCAGTCCCTCGATCCAAGTCTTGTGAATCCCTCAATGGCAGATGGGATAGAAGAGTTTCTGAAGTAAAAAAAAAAATTACCAGACCTGATTTTTCATTAATGCTGAAATGAATGGACACAGGCAGATAGTATAAACAGCTAACACAGTAATAAAGATTTCAAGATCAACTCGGGATCTAGATTCAGATTCACCAGTGCAGCAGTAGCACAGAAGCAGCACAGAGACTACTCATGCTGTGCAACTGATATATGATATGTTTAACAACAATGAGAGCCATAATGTTGCCCATTTTTTAAATAATTCTTTATTGCTATTCTCATGGGGATTGGGGGGTTATCACATCAACTCCATATGAAGAAAAGTAGCACAGTGAATAATACATGGTCAACTTGTTACATGATGGAAGAGCATGGCATAAAAAATACCACAGGTCTGAGCCACACGAGTCCACTGTTATGCCCTTTGTGGTGATCCACTGAGGTGTAGTTTAACAGTAAATCGACTCAATTCCACTATCTGCACGGGCCCACTGTTATGGTTTTGTGGTGATCCATGGATGTGTGGTGTTTTAATAGTAAATCTGCACAAGCTCTTTTTCATTTTGCTACTTTTGAGCAGTGCTGTTTTGCTTTGCAGCTTTTTGCCAACTCTGTTTGTGACCGCACTGCAATATATTTCACTCACTTGACATGGAACCAGGCAGGGATCACTGTCTTGCTGCATCCTATTCAAAGTCATGTAATTCATAGTGAAGTAACACTATGCACTGTGACTCAATGGGTTTGATGTGATGGAATGATTTTTCAGAAATCATCCCTATATTTGCTGTTTTTTTTTATTAAATCATTATGGCATTCAGTGACACTTAGTTCTGTAATTTTTGCAAGTGAGGCAGGGCACTGAGGAAACTGGCGACTTATACTAATTTTGATTAGTTTGCCTACTACCTATCTCCCAGCACCACCACAAGTCTTTCTCTATATATCTCATTTGGCACAAAATTTTAGGTCTATTACATGAGTGGGTGTGTTTTTTTTTAAATAAATAATTCATATACATTGACAAACATAGCTATTGCATCCTGTCATTTGTCACTGAAATAGCATTCATTAACTTGGCATCAATGCAGCATTGTGCTGTCAAATATCAGCCTTACAATCTTTGTATTCTCTGTAAAAATGTCTTCAATCAGTAACTTGGCAAAAGGAAAAGCTTAAGATTTAAACAGACATCCTAGTTAAAGAGCAGGCTCCTACCCTGCATGGTGCTGCTTTTCCCTGGCCTAATCGATGACTTACATCCTCAGTAGCACTGTTCCCAAATGTGGCATAAAAACTCCTTCAGTTTTAAAAGATCCATCCCTCGTAAAACAGAAATATGCAGCCCGGGCCAAAAAGAAGACTGACTTCCCAGTCATGAAAATATGGCCCCACATCAGCCCACGCAGCCCTGTTTTGTGATGTTACAAAATGAAGGCTGCGTGAGCATGTACCATTTACTTCTATGGGACTGATATTTTGTAATAGTTTTATACCCTTTGGTGTTGGGATTTTACTCAATCAAAGCGACTGATTGATTAATAGGGAACCTACTATTCAATTGATTGCTTTGATTGAATAACATCCTACCACCAAAGGGTATAAAACTATTACAAAATATTGGTCCCATAGAAGTAAATAATGTACTCACGCAGTCATCATTTTGTAATATCACAAAACAGATCTATATGGGCCAATGTGAGCATGTTTTCAGGACCAGGAGATTGTTTTTATTTGGCCGGGCTGCTATTCAATTTTATGAAGGATGGATCTTTAAAAACTGAAGTCTGTATGCCACATTGAGGGAACAGTGCTACTGAGGATGTAAGTCATTGATTAGGCTGGGGCAGGCAGCTACCCAGAACCTGCTCTTTAAACTTACTGCTATTGTTAGAATGGACCCCAAGTAAACTAATGAATTACAATCATAAAATCAGTCTAATTCCTATCAGTACAGAGCATGTTAGTGCATGATTTAACCCCCACAGCATCACATCCAGTCAGTTCTGTGCTGAAAAAAATAAAATTCTCTGTATCTAAACAGACAGAACTGAACAGGCAATCCACTAGCTCTTTAACTGTTGGAGAAATGCCCTTGAAATGTGCTTTTTTTAAAGATTATAAATCTTTTTTCATGATTGGTGACACAAAAAAAATAATATTTTTCCATATCGCGAATCATGAAAAAGAATCTGTTCTCATATCATGAGTCACAAAAAAAGACCTGTAATCTTAAAAAAAGAACATTTCAAGGGCATTTCTCCAACAGTTAAGTGCAGAATCCCACTAACTGGTCCCATCGCTGAACATACATGTGCTGGTCTCCCTCTACTGTGCCATTTTTGTGTCTTCAGTTTTATTTTTTTATTTTTGGAAAAAAAAAAGTAAAAAAGATGGTGGCATATGAAAAACATCATGAAAAAGGATTCCCCATACAAAAACTTCATAAAGCTATTTCAAAGTACTTACTGACCATGTTCAGAACTCACATTTTTAAAATGTAATAATTTTGGAACAGATTAATATTTTTCCATCAAACCAGTGAAAGGCACTTCTGTGGGCCTATCCCTTTCTACCCTGAAAATTTCAGGCCAAAATTCCAAACCATCTAGGTGCTAGGCAATGACAAAAAAAAAAAAAATTCCAGCAAAAAATGGCAATTTTCTGCATTTTTTCTCTATCTGCATCTCAGAATCTGTACCTATGACCAGAACAAAACTTGGCAAGTCAAAATATCTACCTTACAAGACCATGCATGCAAATTTTTCTGCAAATTCATTGAATGGTAGCGAAGCTATTAAAGTCCAAAATTTGAGGTTCATTATTAAAGTCCTACTCAACCCTAAATACACACATATGTGTGTGTGTGTGTGTGTGTGTGTGTGTGTATATATATATATGTATATATATTCTTTGCAAAAAAACTTCATTAATGCAGCAGTTTGGATTCCACCATCAAAAGTGTAAAAGTGTGGTGTTAGGGTTTCCAACCCTAACACCACACCCCCACCCTCCACACACCACCAGACGTCAGGGCTGCACCTTGGGGTTGTCAGCCCCAACTTTAACACCCCACCCATATCCTGCACATACTGACAGGCATTGGGGGTGTACATTGGGGTTGTCAGCACTAATGCTCATGTCTTTCCATAAGTAAATAAGCTGAGATGGATACAGTAGAGAAGAATGGGACAAGTGTTAGGGTTGACAACCCCAAGAGGCACCCCAGATGCCTGTGGGTATGTGCAGGGTGGGGTAATAGGGTTGGGGCTGACAACTCCAAGGCACAACCCTGATGCCTGTTGGTGCATGAGGGTAGGGGTTGGGTGTTAGGGTTGGAAACCCTAACACTACATTTCCAAACTTTTGATGGTGGAACTCTAACTGTTGCATTAATGAAGTTTTTTGCAAAGAATTTCCTTAGTTTTTGAGAAAGTGCAATCATAGCCTTATTTCCTTGTGGGAGTGCAGGGCCCTCTGGGACCTGCTCTCCTATCCCTCCATACATGCTTATATGTACAATATGTAGCTTGTAAGTGCAGGACCCTGTGGGCCCTGCACTCACATTTGTAGAGCAAGAGTGATAAAATTGTCAGCATACACATGTTATTACCCCATCTGATGTACCATGTACAACAAATTTTTCAATCCCTGCCAAGATGTAATTGTTCGCAACTACAACGCTATTCCATGCCACAGGTGCGAAAACACATTTTTGGTAGGATCTTAAAAATGACAGCTGTGACATACATTTGGTGGGGTAATAGCAAGTGTATGTTGAAAATCTGGTGTCCAAATATTTTACATTTGTAAAGTTATGAGTGTGCGTAATGAAATTGCAATGAATGCTAATAAGTCAGCCATTTTTTGACATTTTGACCACAAATTTTCAACATTTTCTTTTGGAGACCTCATCTTATGAACAATATGACTGTGATTACAGAAATCCCACCCAAAAGGTGAATACACCAAGTGACTGCAAAATCTCCTTTTGGGCAGAACTTGCATAATGACAGTCATATTGTTCATGAGGTGGGGTCCCCAAAAGGCCATGTTGAAAATTTGAAGTCACAATATCAAAAAATGGCTGAGTTATGCATAAAAGGTGAAATCCCCATTGAAATACATTGAACCGCATTTACCTTAATTTCTCATATTGCAGTCACTAGTTCCAGTAGCAAGATGAGTCTTCAATCAGGAGAGCAGATCTTGAACCTGAGACCTCTTCAGGTGAGTGAGTGTGTATGGGGGTGTCAAGGGGATGTGGGAGGTGGGTGCACAGTGGGAAGTTGGGTGGGGGGTGTGGGTGTGATTTACTTTTTTTTTAAAGGATAAAAAAATTAAAAAGACATTGAGGGATGGTTTTCATATTTTCAGCAGAAAAGAGACATGGGAGGGTGGGGGGATGCCACTAACCAACAATAATACTGAAAACTGGACATTGGAGGGTGGTGGGTGGTGGGTACCACTAGACACCAGGAATAAAGCTGGGATGGTGGGGGACTGCTACTTAACACCAAAGGGGGCTGGGGTATAAAAAAAATTAGAAAAGAACAAAGAAATAAAATGGGAATCAGGGGTCGGGGAGAGAGAGACACACACTAGATCAGCAGGAAAAGGTATATTGCAAAGAAAATAACATTAGGGATGGAGGAGTTACATATATAGATGGGGGATTGGGGTTGGGGGCACTGAACCATGGATGTGCACCACAGTTGATGGACATTTTTTGTTTCACAGATTAAAAAAATTAAAAAAAGACAATGAGGGATGGTTTTCTCATTTTCAGCACAAAAGAGACATGGGAGGTGGGGGGATGTCACTAACCACCAGCAGTACTGAAAACTGTGCATTGGAGGGTGGGAGTACCACTAGAGACTGGGAATAAACCTGGGATGGTAGGGGACTGCTACTAAACATCAATATACGGGAAAATATGGTTCTTCCACGAAACAAGTGTCGCAATTTGAGGCAAAAGAATGCCTCCAATAAAATAAACACATTTCTGGGCATTCTTTTAAGAACTGAACCAGAATCGATTCCTTGGGCCCTGAATATTTAAGTTTGTTTCCCTCGCTAACTGAAAACAAGATGGCGGCAGCAAAGAAAAAGAATCTGCATTTGCGGCAAAAAATACTGCATTCGCGGTACAAGAAAATGTTTGCTCAAGCGGGACATCTAACTTTTCCGATAACAAATAATGGGAAACTTGAAAATGTAATAACTCTTGAACAGAGTTGTATTTGTTCACCAATCCTTCAAAAGGCACATCTGTGATCCAAGACCTGTATACCACACAAATTTCAGACCACAACTCCACACAGTTTCTGAGAAACGGTGTAACAAAGAATTTGCACAAAAAATAGTAATTTTCACATTACTTAACACTCCATATCTTCACCCCCCCATAAGTAACTGAAACAAAACTTGCTCAATCCAGAGATCCTTGGTCCCCAATGGTGCATACAAAATTTCATGCAAATCGGTGGAATGGTTGCAAAGTTATTAAAGTGCAACATTTTGAGTTTAACAATACGTGACCATTGAACCCTGACTATATGGATGTAATCGTGCCCCTATAATATATGTATATGTGTGTGTGTGTGTGTGTGTGTATATATATATATATATATATATATATATATATATATATACACATATATATATATTAGGGGTGCGGTCACTCCCGTATAGTTAGGGTTGAGTAGCCATTTTAATGTTAAACTCGAAATTTTGCACTTTAATAACTTTACAACTGTTCAACGGATTTAAATGACAATTGGTACGCAATATCACCCATGCCAGATCTCTGGATGTTGCAAGCTATGTTCCGGTCATATGTGCGGTTACGTAGTTCTGGACTGGTGAAAAAGCATTTTTTTCGCTCACTGACTTTGCTGGGAGTTTTCTTTAAACTTGCCTACAGCTCAGAGGGTTTGTTTTTTTTGGTTTGAAATTTTCAGGACAGAAAGGGACTAGCCCACAGATGTGCCTTTTGCTAGTCTGGTGAAAAAATAATAAGCCATTTTTATGTTATTGCAATTCAACAATTTGAAAAAGCATGTTTAGTAAGCACTAAAAATAGCTGTATGAAATGAAAAAGGAATCCTATTTCGTATGGGAAAATTCCTTTTTCATGTGCCATCTTGTTTCCATTTTTGTTAACATTTTTTTTCAAAAGCCACAAAAATGACATAATGGAGAGAGACCACTACACCTAGCTGGCTGACCGAGACCCTCTTAGGTGCAATCTGGACTTCAATGTTATAAATATGCCCTAGAAATATGTTTTACTTACTGTTATAAATCCTTTTCGTGACTGCGTAATATGAAAAAAGAATATTTTTTTGTATCACGAATCACAAAAAAGGATCCTTTTTCACCATTCAAGAATCCTTTCCCTGTATTTCCCAGGTGTCTAGTGGCACTCCCCACCCTCCAATCCCTATCCCCTTTCTTATTTTGTTTCTCTGGTGTCTAGAGACACCCACACACTCTGATCCCCATCACCTGTCTTATTTTCTTTCCCTGTGGTGCCTAATGGTGCCCCCTTCAATATTCATCCCGATTAAACATTTTTTACTCTGGTGTCTAGTGGTACCCCCCCACCTGCTGATCGCCATCCCTATGATTTGAACAATTTCCCTGGTGTCTAGTGGTAGCCCCACACCCACAGATGCTGTCACTTACCTGAAAAAAAAAAGAAAACCATCATCAATGGATTTTTTTCTAGTGGCACCCCCAACCTCTGATCACCATCCCTGTGATTTTAACTGTGATCCCTGGTGCCTAGTGGCCTGTAAAAACTTGGCGTCCGTGTCAAGTAAATACCCCAATAAACTCTAATACCAAACATCATATACATTTACACTCCAGCACATTACCTTTGTTATAAACACAATCTTTACATTTCTCAGCACAATACATTCTACACAGTATTATACATACATTGTACTTTGAACTCAGGTCATTACTTCCTGCACATAAAACCTGGAAAAAGGGGCCCTTCCCTATCAGCTACCTCAGGTCTAGATGGGACAGGGGCACCATACCTGGAGGGCAGAACAATTAACCTGGAATTTGCACTTATGATCAGTTTGGGCAGTGAGCTCTGGGATACATATACTCCTTTATGGACCACATTGAGAGGCAAATCCACAGGCCTCCCAGGAGAATCATAGCTGAGGCGCACTACTGGTTTTACTGCTCAATCAGTTTTTCTGGGGGCAACAGTTACAGTCTCTGCTCTGTTAGCTTGGCCCTTGGTACTTTCCTCACTTTCTGCACTGTCTTTACTTGCCAGGGGAGTTTCCATCAGGGTAGGAAGGTTTAAACTTGGTGCACTTTCAGTTCCAGGTTCTGCAATTTCTGAGTCCACAACACTTGGCTCACATGGAGAGCATTTTGGCACTGGCAGGGAACTATCAGGACACTCAAAGTACTCCTCTTGCTCTGGTATGTCACCAGTTTGTCCCAGCTCATCTATTTCTTCCTCTGAAAGCTCATACAGTTCCATCATACATAGTGATTCCATGTTATCCGACTTGATACTCTGCACTTCACTCTTAGGGAGCATTGGCTCCAAGGATGAATCTGGGGGCTTAGGCAGTCCAGAAGTCCCAGCTTCATCTCCATAATTGACCAGGGGGTTACCTTGAAACAGCTGACTTAATTCATACAAAGGGTAGTAACCATAGCTGTATTCACTTTCATCTGAAACAGACTGACAGTCATTCTCAACCTGGATTAGCTGGGGAGGAAACCGTAGGCCAGTACCAGTAGGGGCAGGCTTTTTATATTTCTGTTTTGCAGCAGCCCTTGTCACTGGTCCAGGGGGAGCAACCTCTGGTGGCTCAGATTCAATCAGTATCTGACCGATGGGCAACACATGTTTGCGATGCATTGTCTTGACATCCTTTGAACTGTTTTCAGGCCTTACTTTATACATGGGTAGATCATCCAGTTTTCCCACTACAATGTGAGGGAGATGGTGCCACCTGTCGGCAATCTTGTGTTTGCCATGGAGTCCCAAATTTCTCAGCAATACATGGTCTCCTGTTTGGAGCTCTTGGGCTTTCACCTTTTTATCATATCTTTCTTTGTTAGCCAAATTTCTCTTTGCAGCCATGGTCTGAGCTACTTGGTATGCATGATTCAATTGAGCTTTTAACTTTTGCACATATTGTAGGTAACTGTCAGCTCAGACCCCATCGGGGGAGACTCCGAAACACACATCCATAGGTAGTTGAGCTTCTCTTCCAAACATAAGATGGTAGGGAGAGAACCCAGTGGCATCACTTCTAGTGCAGTTGTAAGCATGTACTAAGGTGCTAATTTGCTGGCTCCATCTGGGCTTGTCTTTTGGGTGGAGAGTGCCCAGCATGTCAAGCAAAGTGCCGTTAAAACGTTCAGGCTGTGGGTCCCCCTGGGGGTGTTAAGGGGTGGTTCTGGATTTCTGCACTCCCCACAGAGAGAGCATCTCCTTGATTAATTGGATCTTGAAATTTCGACCTTGATCTGAATGGATTTTCTGAGGGGTTCCATAATGTACAAAGAAATTCTCTACCAACACCTTAGCTACAGTGGATGCTTTCTGGTCCTTGGTGGGGAAGGCTTGGGCATACCTTGTAAAATGGTCAGGGATCACCAGCACATTGCTAATATTTAATTGGTCAGGCTTCAGACTCAGAAAGTCAATACAAACCAACTCCATGGGGGTGCTGGTGGTGATGTTAACAAGGGGGGCAGCCCTCTGGGGCAAAGCCTTTCTCTGCTGGCAGTGACTGCAAGTCCATATATGATGCTCAACATCAGCCCCCATTTTTGGCCAGTAGAATCTTGACCATACTAGATCAAGGGTTCTGTCTATACCGAGGTGCCCCATGTGGTTGTGTAGGGACCTCAGTACCAAGTCTCTGAAAGTGGTAGGCAGAATTAACTGTTGCTTGTCTACTTGCTCCCCTCTGTCTACTGTTTCTCTATACAGCAAGTGGTTGATCAGTTTCAGTTTGGGGCCTTCTTTATACAACAGTGCAGCTCTCAAATCAGAGAAGAACAACTTGGACACATCTTACCCTGCGTAGAGGGCTTCAAGTACTGACCTGATAATAGGATCTCGGGACTGAGCCTGCTGAAGACTGTCATTATCTAACTGAGGCAGTGCACCAATGTCTAATACAGAAAAGTGGCAGTAAGCAGCAGGTATACAATTGTCAGAGGGCCCCAAGCAATCTACTAGACAGTCTACTGTGTCTGAGGATACTTGTTCCTCTTTGTCAAACTTCTGGCATAATGCTCGAATATCAGGCTCTGACAGTCTGACCCAGTCATTCCTGGAAACAGGCCACCGAGAGAGAGCATCCGCATCTATGTGACTTAGGCCTGCTCTGTACTCTACAACATAATCATAGGTAGACAATGCAGACAGCCACCTATGGCCGGTGGCATCCAATTTGGCTGAAGTCTGTACATAGGTCAAAGGATTATTATCTGTCTGGAATTGATCCACAATAGTCCATTTCAATGCCAGGAACTCCAGTTTATGTACAGGATAATTCTTCTCGGATGGGGTCAGACTTCTGCTTGCAAAGGCCACTAGTCTCAGGCCATTGTCATGCTCTTGATATAACACAGCCTCCAAGCCTTGTAGGCTAGCATAAGTACGTAACACATATGGTTTTGCAGGATCAGCATAGGTGAGGACAGGAGTGTGAGTGAGTTGATATATGATCTCATGAAAAGCAGTTTCACAATCAGGTGTCCAGCGTGACCCAAAAGATTCATTGGGGTGGAAATACACTCTCTCGGTTTCAGTGGAGGCCACTCTCTTGTATTTCTTGTTTGTGGGAGGGTAACCTTGGGTAAGATTCAGGAGTGAGTGAATCACCATTGAGTAGTCTTTAATGAACCGCCTGTAATAACCACAGAAACCTAGAAATCTTTGCAGCTCTTTGAGGTTATGGGGCTGGGTCCAGGTGGTCAAGGCCTCAACTTTGCTAGGATCAGTCTCTATCCCCTCGGTGGATACTATATGCCCCACATATTTCACTGATGTTTGAAAGAATCGGCACTTGTCGATGGATAGCTTGAGGCCAAAATATTCCAGGCGGTCCAGTACTTTGAAAAGTCTGCTTTCATGTTCCTCCAACGAATTCCCAAACACTATAACATCGTTGAGGTATACCAGGTACTCTAATAAATTCATGTCCCCCACTGCACACTCCATCAATCGTTGAAAGGTGGTAGGGGCACCTGAGATCCCTTGGGGTATTCTCATAAACTCATAGAACCCAAGTGGACATATGAAGGCTGTCTTCTCACGGTCTTCTGGGGCCAAGGGGATCTGGTAGTATGCACTGCGCAGGTCCAACATGGAGAACCACTTGCTACCGTTCAGACAGTCTAGCGCATCTTTAATGTGAGGCATGGTGTATTGGTCAGGAACTGTCCTTCTGTTGAGGGTCTGATAATCCACACAGATCCATACTGTTCCATTCTTCTTTTTCACCACTACAATAGGTGAAGCATAAGGGCTTCTGGATTCTTGAATTACACCTGTCGCAATCATCTCCTGCAGGTGGCGTCTTACATCATCTATATCAGCAGGTGCCAGGTGTCGAGACCTCTCACGGAATGGTCGCTCATCATGCAGCCAGATATGATGCTCAGCTCCTTGCACACATCCCACATCCCATTCCTTTAGGGAAAACACCTGGTCTCTCTGGGCAAGCTTCCTACTGATTCTTATCTTCTATTTGGCTGGCAACAGGGAGTCACCAAAATCAAACAAGTCAGGCATCACTCGGTCATTCTCCCCGGAATTCTTGTTACTGGGTAGCACTGCCATGTCTGCACAGTGTACATTAGTTAGGGTGCAACCTCTATTTACCCTAATTTCTCTGTCTGACACATTATGGACTTGGACCATTACCCATCGGGCATAGGCATGAGCCCGGGCAGGTAAGATACTAGGTTTAACCAGCAATCCTTCTGGCAATTTTCCATCGTCTGGGGTATCCAGCATGAGTATTTTATTCTTAACATCCTTCCTTAAGTGGACCTCTCCTTGCAAGGTACACTAGGCATTAGGTGCCAGGATCAGGGACTCAGGGTCCTTCTTCCATACGACTCCCACTGGTTCATCTGCATCCATCTCTTCAGCATTCCTCCATGACTCATAAGTCTTCTTGATCAAGGCAGGAATCCTCAAAGCTTTACCATTCCTCTGCCCCTGTCTCTCATAACAGAGTTGTGCCAACCATCCAAACATATGGGCATTCGTCCCAATCAGCAGAGGAACTCCATCATACAATCTAGTAGGGGGACGCACTATTGCCAAGGTTTCCACTTGCTCTGCCACTCCAAATACCGAGATGGGGAAAGACAACCAAATTCTAATGTAGCCGGAGTGGGGGTATGCCTTTTCACTTAACCCCCAGACATGCAATCCTTCCAAAGGCTGTAAGGGCACATCAGACAAATGCTTCTGGTACCAGTCTTGAAACATGATGGTTACTTGGGAGCCACTGTCCAGCACAGTCCTTGTAGACACTCCATTCACCTTCACAGTCGTCTCCATGGAGGGACCCACCACTTCAGACCATTCAGGCGGTGCAGATGCTGGTGTCGATCTGACCTTGGCTTTGGTAGCATAACTTCTGCGAGCAGCTCCCCCTGGTGGCTGGTTGGTATTTGGATGAAGCAAATTTAATAGTCTGCCACGGACCCTCCTCAGATCTTCAGGTGAATGACAGAAAGGGCGGGTGTGCCCATCCTCCCCACAGTGATAGCAAAACTTAGTTTCTCTAAAGTCTTTGACGGGTGTGGAGGCCTTTCTCGGCTGGGGTAACTCAGGGGTACATTGAGGTCCTTCCTGAACTCAGGGCCTTCGTTCTTGAACTTCTGAATCCCCACTATGGTTGGGAGTTAGGGCAGTTCTTTGCAGCTCTCCCACCATGGCTCTCGACTCTCGGATCTCTGCCAGCAAGTTACCCTCAGTCCCATTCTTGGAAGAAACAACATGCACTCCCACTCCACTCTTATTCTCTGGTGCCTGATATAGATCAGGTTCTCTGCTTGCCTCAGTCAGCTCTTTAATCAATTCTCTCAACTGTTGGACCTCATCCGAATCACTCCTGTCTGGACTCTGGCAAGTGTTCACAACCCCCGCATAGGGCTCCCAGCCCTCCTCATCAGTCTTAATTTCACGAATTTCTTTCAAGAGGTGGCAGTATTCAGGAAGGCTGGCTCTCCTATCTTGCAACTTGAGCTTTAATACCATTACACTTGAAAATCTAGCAGACTTCAGAATGTGTTCCACTCTGACCCTGTTCAAATCCTTGGCAGACACTCCCCCTTTCCTGTGGGCCCTCTGCAGAGCCCTCTCGATCCAGGTAACAAAGGCTAACAACTTTTCATTCTTCCACTGTTTAGCTTACTTGAACTTCCAAAACAGGTCATCCCCTGTCTCAGTGCTGCCAAACACCCCTTCGAGGGCAGAGAGGTATTCAGCCGCAGTAGCCTCTGAGCTAGTGGCTTGTAGAAAATGGATGGCTTCCAGTGCAGGGCCCCTCAAACTCTCTATTAAGCGTTTCCTCTTTTCCCCCTCTGAACACTGCTATTCCTGCACTAATGGGGTGGCATAGTCCATCCATGTCTCTAGGTTATCCTCCCCCGGAGGCACTGGGACTGTGCCGGAAAAAAGTCTGAGCTTTCGGTAGGAGTCCAGCTGGATGGGGAGAATTATGGTGGAAGGGGGGCTACTGGAGAGTTCTTGGGGGAAACTGGGGATGTACCTGGGGAATGCAGGGGCATGTGGTCACCTGAGAGGTCTAACACCTTTACCAGTTCCTGAGCAGTTTTCCCCTCTGATGTTAACAACTTAAGCAGTTTCTCTTTAAACCCATCTATACTTGGAGACCCAACCGGGGTGGCCGGACCACTATGTAAATGAATGACCCTCCATCCCTTCTGGGCACCTTCAGGCATCATGGCAGGGGGTACCTTCTCTGGGTCCACTGGGGTGCTACACGAGATCAGTACTATCATGGTCTGTTCAAATAAATGAGCATCTCGTCCCCTTACCTCAACTTTGCCCACACCCTTAATTCGTTCCACAGTGGATACAATGTCAGCATTACTGGTCCCTAAGGGGACATCCAGCAACAGAATAGCCTTTTGGGGGTCTGCCCCTCAGCTTCGCTCCACCCCATCATTCGGTGCACCAACAGTTTATGGGGGGCAATTTTTAGCTTAGGTGTAGCAAGGGCCTCCATTTTCTCTCCTAAACTGAACATATTGGGGTAATTTCTTCATGTGGCTACTAGAGGACACTAATCCCAGTGGTGCCACCAAGATGTAACCCCTAGGTGGCACTATCTCAAGGGCTACTACTCCTGCTTGCTTGGCTACTAACAGGTTAAGGGGCCTGAGTTCCAAAATGGGTGACTCCACCCAAAGGTCTGGGTTGGTTGTGGCTAGTCTAACCAGGTCACAGCCCTCTGGAACACTGCAACTCACCTTTTCTCCCTCTAGTGACCCACACAGTACACAAAAGTAACTTTCCCAATACCCCAGATATGCAAACCACATATAATTGTACTTAGCACTTACCCCCAGGACTGGTTCCTTCAGCTTGACTCTGCGGACCCCCTGTAAAATAAGGTGATGCAGTACAACAGCAACAGTGCCATACCTTTGGCATAAACTGACAACACAGTCAATGTGAATTTGCAGAAAAAAACCAGATCTGATTTATTCAGGGGAGCTGTAACAAGGAGGGGGAAAATCAGGTTAATTGGTTTAAACACAATAATAATCACAGTACTGTGCATGCATTTAGAGGCCCAATCAGTCTCGTTCTCTGGATACCCAGGATGGGAAAGGAGCTAGCCAGGTCGGTTGCAGCTGGTTGGGGCCCTGTGATGGAAAAAAGAACATGCACACACAATTTATAATCCGGAGCCTAATGGCTCAGTTCATGGAAAGAAACGCACAAGCAATCAGATGACACACTTTGATTAAACAAAAGTTGCAGGGCGCTACCCCGATAGTTACCCACGATGCCCAGGTTAAACACTGGAGGGCTGATGGATGAACTGTCTGGATTGCCAGAGGAAGCTTGTCCCATCGACAATGGATCTTTCTGTGCAGCAAGGTATTGAGGTAGGACCTTCGTGGCAAGGCCTATCTCCTCCAGGCAGCACAGATTCAGTCCGATTCTTGCTGGGAAAGCTGCTTCCAGCACTAGCACACAGTTTACAGCAAATGGGGAAACCAGATCGCATTCCCCGTCCAGCACATGCTCATTTATATGTAAAAGAAAGCTTACTGTACCAGGCAGGTGACTCCTCGGTCCCAATCGCAAAACACACTGCAATTACCTGGGAGCACTATGGTAGCTAAAGTCCTGACAGGCCGATTGCTTTCAGCAAAATCTTCGGTCTTCTACAGGGTAAGCCTGGTCCCAACAGCAGTAGCTTGCTTTTTCCTCACAACTTCAGATTCAGTCCGAAAACACCTTTTCCTCTCTCTCTTCCTCTTGCTCTCATAACAGCAAGCAGGCTGAAATTTGGACCTCACACGTGCCTCCCGCGTGAACTACCACGCCGTTCGAACAGAGCAGAGCTGAGCTCCTTCACTCTTCACTCTTTAACCTGGACCTGGCTTCCCAGCAGACAGCTCAGGGTCTTTCACTTAGATTCAAAAGGTTGTGTTGGTCAGTTCAGTTGTCAATCACAGCAGGGCTCCCTCTATAGGTGCAAAAAGGCACCAAGGATCCAAAACTACATTACCCAGAGTCACCTTCCATACAGTCCCATTTCCACAGGCTCTAACTGAGAGTCCCAGTCCTGATTGGCCCAAAGCAAGCTCCAATTTAGAGTCCTCACATACTGATTGGTCAAACTCGGCAGTCCGGGACCAAAATGGTGAAGCCAATCAGAAACAGTTCGTACTGCAAAAGAAGCAGGTTAGACAAACTATATTTTCACTAATACTCAACATTTCTCCCCAGAATTAGTTGCATCTTTCAAGAGTGCTCACTCTGCCCACTTAACGATGGCAGAAACAGAACACTTAGCCAGCAGCTTGGGTGGGACTCGGGCATAAACACGCACAGTCCCCCCATTCAAACTAATTATATCTGCAAGCAGACAGCTCTTAAAGAGACAGTACTTGGAGGCTTTTAAAAGCGCTCACTGGGAATCACATTTAAATGGCGTAGACGCTGAACCCCTCCAGGCTCTGAGCCATTTGGTAAGCTTTTGGAAGACTTTTGGGAACCCCCATTTGCAGGGGGGTTACACATATATGCACGGACCCTGCATTCCCAGAGGCAAATAAGACTACGATTACACTATCTCAAAAAGAAAGGAATTTCTTTGCAAAAGACTACATTAATGTTTCAGTTGGGGTTGACATCAAACTGTAAAAAGGAGGGAACTATGAAATTGGGGTTTCCAACTCTATCAACCCACCCCCACCCTGCACACACCAACAGGCATTGGGGGTGTGCCTTGGGGTCATCAACCCTAATGCTCACTCCATTCCATAAGTAAATAAGCTGAGATAGGTACAGTATAGGAGAATGAGGTGAGCATTAGGCCTGATGACCAAGGCACCCCCTGACTTGTTGCGTGTGCAGGTGGGGGGCATAGGCTGGTCCTAATGTCATATTTCCTTCCTTTTTATGATTTGATATTAACTCTAACTGATGCATTAATGTTGTTTTTTTTGCAAAGAATATATATATATATATATACATATAAATATGGGATACATGATGGGAGCGAGTGCGATATGGAAAATATTTTCACTCCTCTAAAGTGACCTCTGAATACTCACGAGTGGCTAAACCACGAGTGAGGTTTCAGAGGTCACGGTACTGGACTGAACATATTTCCCATATCATATGAGTGCACATCATGTATCCTATTTATACAATGGAGGCCTCATTGTTGCAAAATGTACAATTTGCGAGGCTTTGTGCAGCTTTGCACGATTGTGTGGCTTTGCGCAGGTTTAGTGCAGGTTTTGGGGGTGTAATAAATGGCATTTATTTTAACTCTGCTGATGTCATCAGGATTTATTTCACTGCAGTGAAAATAACGTGTTTTATCTCACTGGACTATTTCTCACTCCCATTGTATAAATATATTTATATAATAGGGGTGAGCTGATAACACATAAAATAAAAACACATATCGCTCACCCCCAAATGCAACCAACTGACATTTATCACACTCTGCTTACCTCACCAGCGTGTGATAAATCCTGCTGCCTGACATTTATACATACTGGTCCAGATATTCAAACTGTGCCCAAAAAGTGCGCAACAGCAGGAGCAAGTGCAAGTCCACTGCGCCCATGCACAAGAAGCGCGATATTCAAAAACTGCGCAGGCCAAGATGCACCTACGGCCGATGACTGAATATTGCACCACCTGCACCATAGCGCAACTAGGGAGGTGAAGCTGAGCATATCTGATGCGCCATAGTGCAACAAGGGATGTTCAGCTGAGCAGTCCAGATGTGCCATAGCGCAACCAGGGATGCCTCCAGCAGCAGGGTAGCAATGCAACAGCACAACCAGGGATGCAGGGGCCCACCACCCATGCCACAGATGGGCAGAGGAACACAAAGCAGAACAGACATCATCCCCCCACACCCCCTGCACTGCACAACCGGGGGAGAGCTGGAATAACCACTGGCCCATGGATACCAGCAACCAACCCACAGCCGGGCCATGGTGCCCCATCACACCCCCTGGCAAGCTGTGATTGGCACACAAGGATGGGCGACCACCCTGTACCACACCATCCCATCAATGCAGAGCACGCCCTGCACCATGATCCCCATACACCCTGCCCAGGAGTAGCACCCAACAGTGCAGGACACCCCATGCATGCCACCACCCCCACTGTGACAATGCAACCCTGTGCACCATGGAGCCATGCAAGGCAGCCCCACCATGGGCACCCTGCAGCGGGTGGCAGTAGACAGTGATGCAACAGATGCATACACAGTGCTGCCCTGCATGTCCCCCAGAGGTACAGCTGAGAGACTGACCATGCATCAGCACATGAGGTACCCCACATGTGACAGGGCATGCCCCAGACCCCACCTCCAGCAGTGCAGCACCCTGCACACCCTCCCAAGGACACATCCCGTCCCAGCACTGGCCACAACAGCCAGCATAGACACGCACAGTGTAGCATGGAGGCATGCACCACACAGGATGTGACACAGTGCATGGACAAACACCCACCCATACCCAAGGGTACAGCAACACAGGGACACAGTAACGGGTCAACAAAGCCACTGGCGTGTGGCCACGGCTGACGTGTACACACGGCCAGCACCCCTACATTTGCACAGGTGTGCCAGCCACCCTGCGCAGGCACCATGAAGCTGTATGCCACCAGCATGCTGCTGGAGCACAAGTGACAGACACTGGAGCACATCCCCTGCAACAGACACAAGTGACAGCATGGATGGGGGACAACAACAGCGGAGGCCACAGTGCCACCGGAGGCAGACGTGCACCATACTGGTGATGGTGGTCAACCTGGCATTATGCTGGGTACAGTTGTTATCCAGCATGGACAGCCACCACTGACATGCCAGCAGACTGTGCATATCAGAGACATGCAAGGGTGTCAGCTGCTCAGGCCATGCACACAGTGCAGGCCCCGTGGACCACTGCACACAGGCATGCAGTGCACAGAGTACAACACACAAACCACAGACAGTGACTGATCCCCCTGTCCACATCATAGGTGGTTCACTTCTGCACACACACACACACACACACACGCCCGTCGTACCACCACCTGACGCCATGCACACCACTGCAGCTAAGCACCTGTAGCCCGCTGCAAATCAGAGACCACCACAGTTGTTATAACAAAATGTATATATTAAAACTATGTACAATAAAACCATATACAAAACTATATACAATAGTGGGGAAGGCCACATAACAGGTGGGGGCAGGTGAGGGGCAGGGGTGAACATATGGGAGAGGGAAGAAGGAGTGTGAGGGTGGGTCAAAGGGGGGGAGGTGGTATTTGGGGCATGGGGATGTCACTGGCCACCCCAGTCCTCTTCCTCCTGGCGCCGATGGGATCTCCGCCTCCTCCTCACCCCGTGGCGGTGGATGTGCCTCAGGAGCTCCAAAGTCTCCCTCCCAACCCGCAGCAGCTACTGGATGTCCCACTGGATCTGCTGGAGAGTCTGGCCACTTAGGACAAGGGAGCAGAGTCAATAGGTGTGACTGTCCATCCCCCTGCAGCCCACCCATTGTGCATGGCATACAGCCATGTGACACGCCCCTGCGATGGTGTGCGACCACCCACAGTGACCATGTCCACAAGATCTGTCCACTCAGGCAGCCACAGCCATGTGGACCACTGCACACACTCACCGCCCATGTCCTGCACTGCACCACCATGGCCGTACAGTGACTTGGCTATGCGGTGTGAAGGCAGTGCCACAGCCATGTGCCCGGTGCATGCATGGACCACCATTGATGTACTCCCAGACATGCAGTGTCACTGGACAGTGCTGACTGTAACAAGTTGTGTGCATAGCAGTGGCATTACTGGATGGTGGCCATGCCCAACTGCCCACCCAGTTATATAGCATGCAATAGTAATCATGGATGTAAGGCACTCACCATCAGCAGGCTGGTCCATGTGCCACGGACCACCTTCATCCCTCCTCTCCCTCTGCTCCAACATGCGGTGCCTCCCCTTGTGGTTGCGCCTCCTTTCTTCTGGCCCTAAGGTGCAAACATGGAGAGAGGAACATCAGTACAATCTAGTAGCAATGTCCCCCCGCCCCCATGTGTGTGCAGTCCCACACAGCCAAACCCACCCAACCCAAACCCCGATACCACCACCATGGCCAACAACGGATGGCCCCACCATGTGCTGGACACATGCAACTGTGATACCCGTATGGACGATAAAAGTGTATGGATGTTGCACTTACCTGGCCGTGGCACCATGCCCCTCCTGGCACGTGCCCGCAGGCAGGCAAGCAGGTCCGGGTCCCTGCACCTCAGGTCCCCATAATGGTGGTGGCACTGCCCTGCCATCTGCCCCATACCGGTGGCCTCCTCCAGGGCGTTGGCCACCTCCTGCCATACTTCACTCCTGGCCCTGTCCAGGGGTGCCTCGCCAAAGCCCCAACATGTGGCTCGACTATGGCCACACAGTTTGCCAGCTTGATCTGGCTCCACTGCACAGCATGCCTCCATGCCATGTCTGCTGCTCAGTTCAATCAAAATGGCTCTCTGCAGTGTGGTCCTGCCACGTGCAGATGCTGCATGGTACAGCGCTGCCATTCCCTATCATGCTGTCACTGCACAGCGCAATAGTGGTGCACCCATGCCTGATGCATGGCACCTAGGGGGCAAAGATCAGGCACAGGGTCAATGGTCTCTGGTGCATGGACAGCCACAGCATGATTGGAACTCAATGCGTGCAGCGTGATTGGGTGCCTGTGTGCCACCTCCTGTAGCAGCCTCCCGCGATGTTGCCCCAGTGTGCCTACGATGTCCTAGTGCCACAGCGCCATATAGGTGAACAGCGCTGTAGTGCCACTGGCACAATGGTAGCCATGCCCCTGCATTGCCTCCCGCACATAGCACGTCAGCAGCGCGGCAGGTGCCTGCGTCATCAACCCGGGCATGCGCAGTTAGGTGTGTACTGCGCATGTCACAGAACTGTGCCCTTGGCTCAGCACGTTCAACACAATTGCGCAAAGCGCAACACCGCGATATTCAGCCGGCATATGCAAATCAGCTAATCAGCCATTCAATGGCGCAGTCACTGCATTTGCATGTACTTAAAGATGCACCTCGCCTCATTTGCATGGGTTGCGCTATAAAAGTGCGACATTGGGCTGCACTGGCCATAGTCGGTTATTGCAGTCTATTGCGGTGAGCTGCATGCTGTTTGGGAGTGTGGACTGTGGTGTTTGGGACATGCATGGGACTGCACAGTCATAGGTAACACCTGTCATTCTCACAGGATGAATCATGACTGAGCGTGTGGTGGAGAAAGAGGAACAGAGTCGTGGGAGGAAGAAGAGGCTGAATTTCACTAAGGCTGAGACAGATGCCTTGTTCGAGGCCTACCTAGACCAGGAGCTGCTTCTCAGCGGACACCAGGGAACACCACAGACCCATGCTGCTGCATGGGAAGAGGTGGCACGTGCTGTCAACCTGCATGGCAGCCACCAGCACTTCATGCAGGAGTGCAAAAAGAAGATGGGCACAGACAGGAGGAGGATTAAAGAGAAGGTGGCTGCCATCAGGGCAGCATGGTCTGCGACAGGTGGGGGACAGCAGGAGGTGCTACACCTGACCCCACAGGAGGAGCAGGTTGCTGGCAGTGTGCAGCGTTGCACCATTGAGAGTGTTCCGGGTGGTAGATTCCAGACAGGTGGTAGCCCATCACTGCATGGTAGGTCATGGTCTGTCTATTGGGGGGGACAGGGTAGGTTACATGCAGTAACGTGACTTTTTTTTCCTTACAGCTCCTGAGCATCTGCACGGGTCAGCGGTGGTGGGCTTCTCCACTGAGGCCAGTCACATGGAGATGGAGGAGGGCCCATCCACCTCCACAGGAATATGCAGGTCAGGGTGACAGTGGGCCTGCCTGGACGTCCAGACTGATGTTGGTGGAGCAGGTGCGGAGGAGGCCCTGCCTGTGTCCCAGTGTGCCAGCGTCCATGAATGCCAGCATGCTGAGACTCGGGCTGGTGCCGGATCCATCACCGATGATGATGGAGCTAACGTCATGGGCAGTGACATGTGTGTGCCCCAGGATGGCCACACAGCAGGTTACATCGTGGCCATGGCTGTGGGTGGTGCCGCCGTGGAGGCCTGCATGTCATCACAGTCCCAGCCTGTGCCTGTCAGCACCGGTGGGGCAGCACTGGTGTGTGTACAGGACAGTGGGACTGTTGCACTCTGCGCGGCACCATTGAGCCCTGGGGAGGCGGCAGCTGGAGGGCAACTTCAGCAGTCGACCAATGGCCATGGGGGTACAGTGTCAGGGGCGGCGTCAGTGCACCTGTGGACATGCCCAGGCCTGGCCTGGTGTGCAGCACCACCCTCAGGGGTGATGAGCATCAGGGCCGTGAACACCCTGAAGGACAGCATGCCCGATCAGGCAGATGACCTCTTGGATGAGCACACCTGCATACTGAAAGCATCAGTCAATCGGCCGATGCGGCTTGTGATGGCGGTGGATGCACTGAGTGTGGCTCTGTGCCAGGCAGAGGAGCATCACAGCAGAGACACCGCTCTGCTCCTGGCAGGGATGGACCGGTTGTTGGAGGATGTGACCGCTGCCATTGATAGGCAGACACAGGCATTCACTGCTGTCATGGCCACAATGGGTACACAGTTATTTGCCCATGCGTCACAGACATCACACAGTGCAATGTCCATCCCCCCATTCCCGGTGTCGTGCGACACCATCCTTGTCGAGACCAGGTTCAGCTGTGGGCATCCCAAGCATGCCTGGTGCAGGCATGTTCAGTGTGCTGCAGACCCCTGCGTGAGCATGGTCGCGTTCCCACAGTGGAACTTCTGGGGGACCATCAGTGCCACCCCATGAGGCCAGTGGTCAGCCTGTCACTGCTGGTGGGTCTCGGCGGGGCTGCTCTTGCATCTGTGGCAGCCGTGGCACTGTGGCACGTGACTGACCTGTCTCCCAGCGTGGCTACTGTCTGATGCTGCCCTGTGTGCATTGTGTCATTCAGCAGGCAATGCACAGGTGGGTACCCGGCCCTGCATGCACACACACAGTCCATCTGCACACCCTTCCGGCTGCTGTCCGCAGTTGCGTGTGCATGATGCCTGCATTGCACTGTACACCACTGTGCAATGGTGTCCAGCGTCTGACACATGCACAATGACAGGCAGTGGGTGTGGTGGTCTGTGGACATGTGTGTGGCTAGGGGTGGCGGTCTGGGTCGGCGTGCCTCCTACCCTTTGTGCATGTCTGGTGAGTTGTGTGTGTGTGTGTGTGTGTGTGTGTGTGTGTGTCTGACCGCGTGCCATGTTAGACCTCGCCCATCCCTGGTGGTGTGTTCAGTTCCATGCCCGGCCACTTCCGTTGACGGTATGCACCCCTGGTGTGTGTCCAAGTGTGTTTGTGGGTTGTGTCTTTGCCACTGGTGGTTGCACATGGCCCCATGACTTACCTGGATTGGCTGAAGTGCTCCTCCGTGCTGGTGTCCTGGTGCAGCTACGCCAGCCGGATCAGTCAGGGGTCCTGTTGCCCAAGAGGGGGCTGTCCATCACCATTGTCACCGGTGTCCTCATCGTCCCCATCGTTGTCCCCCTCTTCAACCTGTACGGCTATCCCAGATTTATTGGCCATGTTGTGCAGGATGCAACAGGCCAGGAATAGCCCACAGGCCTTTGAGGGGCTATACTGTAGGGCACCACCAGAGGTGTCCAGGCAACAGAAACGTGCCTTCAGTATACCCAACACCCACTCGATGACATTACATGTGGTGGCATGTGCCTCATTGTAGTGTTGCTGCGATGGGGTCGCGGGCCACCAGTATGGTGTGAATAGCCAGGGGCAGAGTGGGTATCCACTGTCACCTGTGTGTAGAGGGTGGAGGTTAGTTTGGTGATCAACATCGCCCTGCCCCGGGCCATGTAGGCCACTACCCATGTCACCTCTGACCATGCCCCTCCCAAGCTCTATGTTTGTCCATGTGGTTTGCATACTCACCCACTAAGTGGCCAGTGGGGATGTCCCCACTCTCAAATCTGTGGCACAGTGCCAACTGGTGCCAGATGAAGGCATCATGTGCTACCCCAGGGTGCATGGCACAGACATTGATTATGTGCCCCCTGGCATCGCACACCACCTGGCAGCTGATGCTAGCATAGCCCTTCCGATTAATATATGCGGCCCCCTCAGGGCCAGGTGGTGTGTGGATGGCCACATGGGTGCAGTCTATTGCCCCTAGCATGCCAGGCATACGTGCTACCCTGTGTAACTCCTGTATGTTTGCTGTGCACTTGGCCGGTGTGCTGGGGAAATGAATGTACTCCGCAGCATGTGGCAGCAGTGTGCTGAGGAATTGGGTGAGGTGGCGTGATGTGGCCAACTGGGTTATGCCTGTGATGTCCCCTGTTGGTCTCTGGAAGGTACCTGTGGTGAGCAAGCACATGCAAGCTGTCACTTTAGTCTCCACTGACAGAACATGGCTCCGTCGTGTGGGTGCCTGCATCACATCACTGCACAGCTCACAGAGCCACCTCAGAATTGCCCGATTCAGGTGGCACCGGCCCACGATGCCAGTATCGCTGTACAGCTTGAAGCTGGTGTGGGCTCGATACTGCCTGTTGGGGGCATACCGTCGATGAGCCCTTCCACGGCCGCGTCCCCCCTGCTGCCCACCTTCTCACCCCTCTCATTACTGCCACCATCTGGATGGTGGCACTGGCCATGTCCCTGGCTTGTGTTCACCCCCCCGGCAGCTGTTTCTGTGTTCCCCCCACTGTTCTGGCTGCTACTTCCCCTGTACCGGGAACATCCTCCTGTGGTGGCCTCTGTGCTGTGTGGCACTACTCCCTTCTGCACTTTCTGTGGCTCCCCACACCTTCCCTGTGCCTCTCTGTTCAGGGTGCCCATTCCCTGGCCTGCCCTGTGTGTGTCCCTCCTGCCCAGTTTGAGTTGCTAGAGTTCAGCCTCACGTGCCTTCCCTGTAGAATTCTTGTGCCTCTCCCTTGTTCCTTTTTATTTTGGCTCATTTCCACTATCACGCAACTTCCGCTTGCTCCCCTATTGCGCATGGTGCATGTTGTTGAATATCGCACTGCACCATTTATGCATGGTTCCTCCTCCTTCAGTTGTGCATACATTCATTATCATTGCGCTCTTGCTCAGCGTGATTTGGGGGGGCGCATCTGCCACCCGCTGAATATCGCAGAATGGCACATTTTTGGACTTGCGCTGGCGCAACCCTATTGCACATGGCGCAACCCTTTTGAATATCTGGGCCACTGTGCTTACCTCATCAGCATTGATTTCAACTGTGCTGATCTCACGTAGCAAAACTCAGATTCTGCCTAAGTGTTGGAACTGCTTTCATGAAGTTAATGACAATAACGTAGCTCACATGTCTCACTTGCATCTGCAGCTCCCTCTTTCACTCTCATCTTGTGCAGTCTATGAAGGCCCCAATGCAAACAACCAGCAGCTTGAGTCTCATACTGGAAAAAAAATTCAAAAGAGAGCAAAGTCTTCCACATCCATGAATATCTCAACTGCCAAGGAAAACAGCCTGCTTCAGCCAAATGGCAAGACAGTGTTTAAACTTGTTTTAGCAGAATTTTCTTTTTTGTCTTCTTTATTTATTCCACAAGATAAACTGAAATAAAAAAACACATGTTCTGGCCCCTATTGTATAAATTGCACACATGATGTGCAAATCGTGTGATGTGGAACATATTCTCACTCCTGTAGAGTGAGCTCTGGATACTCTCACTCATGCCTTCTGCACTCGTGAGTATCCAGAGCTCACTCTGCAGAAGTGAGAATATTTTTCCATATCACACTCCTGCCCATCATGTATTCCCTATACATATATATCTTCACTGCAAAAGACTTCATTAATGCATCAGTTAGGGTTGTTACTAAAGCAACAAAGTAGGAAAATGTGGCATTAGGGTTTTCATCGCTAACACCCCACTCCCACCCTGCACACACCAACAAACATTGGGGGTGTGCCTTGTGATTGTCAGCCCTAATGCTCACCCCGCTACATAAGTAAATAAGATGAGATGGATACAGTATAGGAGAATGTGGTGACCGTTAGGGCCGATGCCCCCCAAGCCCCACCGTGACGCCTGTTGGTGTGTGCAGGGTGGGGGTGGGATGTTAGGGTTGGAAACCCTAATGCCACATTTCTCTACTTTTGTCACTTTAGTAACAGCCCTAACTTATGCATTAATGAAGTTTTTCACAATGAATGTCCTTATTTTTTCAGATAGTATAATCATATCCTTATTTGTCTGTCCCATCCCTCAACAGATGCATATATGTATGTAACTGTAGAGGCACAAGATCCTATACACCTTGCGAGTCCATTTATAGGACAACAGCAACCAAATTGTCATAGCCATCTTATTACCTCACCTCATGTACCTGGTATGGAAAATTTTCAAATCCCCACCAAAATGTATTTCTGTGCAACTGCAACGCCACAGGTGCGAAAACACATTTTGGACAGGATTTCAAAAATGACAGCTGTAACATACATACATGAGGTTGGGTAATAAGAAAGCTATGTTGTAAATCTGGGGTCATAATATTAAACATTTCCCAACTTTATGAGCGAGCATAATGAAATTGCAATGAATGGTCATAACTTTGGCATTTTATCATATTTTGACCCAAAATTTTGAGCATAGCCTTTTTATTACCCCACCTCATAAACTACATAGGTGAAAATTTTCAAATACGTACCAAAATGCCATTCCATGCTACAGGTGCAAAAGCACATTTTGGACAGGATGTGAAAAATGACAGCTGTACTGTTTATGAGGTGGTGTGAAAAAATGGCTATGTTGAAAATATGGACTCAAAATACAGAAAATTACCAAAATTATGTGCATGCGTAAAAAAATTTCAATGAACGCTCATAGCATGGTCATTTTTAGGAATTATTTCACCAAATTTTCAGCATGGTCTTGTTGGTTCCCCACCTCATGATCATTGGTGGTGAAATTTTGTTATTTGATTCCAAAAGGTGATTCTCTTCAGCAACTGTGAAATCACCTTCCAGGCCTGATTAACGAAATGACTGCCAGTGTTCATGAGGTGCTATCCCAAAAAGGCCATTTTGAAAATTTGGTGAAAAAAATTCCTAAAAATGGCATAGTTAAGAAGATATAGTTCAAAACACCATTGAAATACATTATACAGCACTTACCTCGATTCATCAGTTCACAATTCGTCTTGGAAGAGTGTAGACGTGTCTCGATACACAGAAGATGACAGCCTATGACCTGTGATGGTAAGCATATGGTAAGGGGTGTGTTGGGTGCTCAGTGGGAGGATCAGGATGGGGAGAGGGACAGCGGGGGATGATGAGTGACCATTTTCTTTTTTCAGATTAAAAAAAAAGACATTGAGGGACATTTGTTTCTTTTCAGGGACTGAATAATGAATTTAAAATATTTGGGGGGGCGCTAATGAGCAGCTAATTGAGCGGTCGCGTTTCCCGCTAGCTCCGTTGGGACAGCCGTTAAATAAGTATTAAAAGTACAGAATTTCCTACTCTGGAGCGGGCAAAACGGTGTTGTCGGGTGCTGGAAGGAGCGATGGAAGCGTATCTAACCTCCATGCCTTCTAAAAGCCAGTGGACGATCGGGAAAACTGGAAAGAAGGGAATGTCGGGCCCTGGAAGGGAGAATGCAGGCCTAGTCTCGCTCTCGGCTGCTGAGGTTGCGGCCCTAGGGAAGGAGCTGACGGGCCAAGTAATTGCAGCCCTGAAGCCACGTTGGTGAAGCTGGAGGACAAGCTGGATGGTAGACTACTGGAGGTCTTGCAGCATCAGGGGCAACAAGGCACTAGATTGACAGAAGCCGAGGAAAGAATTTCCAGATTGGAGGACGAGGTGTTGATGGTGCCAGGGCAAGTTCTAGCTCTCCAGAGGGAGCTGGAGGAGTTCAAGGAGGCATACGATTATCAAGAAAATTATCACAGGCGGTTAAACCTGCATCTCAGGGGGCTTCCAGAGGGGTAAGAGGGGAACGATGCCCTTGATTTCTGTGGCAGTGTTACCTGAGCTGCTGGGCCTTAACATGAAAAATGGCAAGGTTAAGCTGGAGCGAGCACATCGAGCGGTCATGCCACGGCCGCTGACGGATCAGCTTCCCCGTCAGATAATCATGCGATTTCATAATTTCCAGGACTGGGAGACGATCCTGAAGGTGTACCGATCCCAGGGCTCCCTGAGTTTCGAAGGGCATAGATTGTTTCTCTCACAGGACTATTCGGCGCATTTGCTGAAAAAGAGGAAGGCTTTAAACGAGCTTATGGCTCAGCTGAGGAGCCTAAAGGTGGAAAATTTCTTGGTCTACCTTGCCACACTCAGAATTAAGCACGAAGGGGTGACCTACTCCTTCTGGGAGCTCGAGAAGGCAGAGGAGTTTGTAAAGGCCTTAAAGAGAAGAGTGAGTTGAATGGCTTTGAGAGAGTCAGGAAGAGCTAGAAGGCTGGGCTGAAAGGAGCCTGTATTTCTTTCTTTTTGGTGTGCTACGTTCCTGTCTGTACAGATTATGGACTAAATTATGTTTAAAGTGTTCCTGTTGGTGCCGTTGCACCCCATTCATGCGAGGAGTCCATAATATAGAAGGGTTAGATGTTGGCCTAGTCGACACTGATATGCATTGGACTGGTGGGGGCCGAGAAGTTTGGAGATTGGGCCCTGATGTGTCTCTCTCTGCCTGTAAGGTAGGAGCGGGGGTGGGCCTAGCGCGTGTTTTTTGATGGCACAGCTTGCCCCCATGCCCCTGATACTGTCTACACCTTACACCTGCATCTGCTTGGCTAATCTGGGCTGAGGGAGGGAGATGGGGGGGTGGCAACGTAATGAAGTGGGAAGTGCTGGGGGGGGTTTGAACCATTTAGTAAGATTGGGGTGATGAGGGGAGATGCCGTGGGGGACTGGTTAGGCATGCTCGAATCCATGTGGTGAAGGATTTACCTAGGGAGAGCTGGTTTAGTAGGGCAGCTTAAGGCAGTGGGGTTCAGGGATGTTACCGAGGTCCGCCTCGTGTATTTTTTCCTTTTCTTGTTTGTGCTGGTAGGCATATCCTCAGGGCGCTTCGGGGGAGGGAGGCCGTGGAGCCTGGAGTGAGGAGTTGATGTTGGGACCATTATAGGAGGGGGAGCGAGAGTGAACTAGTCATATTCCGGTGCACATTGCAGATCAGTCCCTTCCTGAACTTTGCGCTCTTAAGCTTCCTGCACTGCGGTATGCCCTTGTTATGGTCTCGGGGTTGTAGAGTGGGATAAGGCAGATGTGACTTACAGCTGCACTATTGTTCTTTCCTGGGTTGGAGTGGGGTGGCTGCCTTGGTGTGCTGCACTGGTTCGAGGAGACGTGGTGGGGGAAGAGTGATTAGGGACTGCTCCCTTTGGGGTGGGATGGCACTGGGGGAAGGGGGAGTGGGTTTTGGGCAGAATGGTGCTGAGGAGACAATAGAAGTTGCGATGATGGGCTGTCGATTCCGCCCTCGGGGGGCAGTCCTTGAGGGTGGCGAATCCGCCAGGTGAAGGCAGGCTACCTGGCAGATAGATAATTTGGATGGGAGGGTATTACGACAGGCGGAAGGTTTTTATGGTTAAAATTTGAAGAAAAGAGGCCCAGAAGGATGGGGGAGATGCAAAGATGAGCTGCTAGAGTGGGTAGGGAAGGGAAGAGGGACGAATAGATGGGAAGCAGATGTAGGTAAAGGGAGGGGGAAAAGGTGGAGGGGACCCCAGAGGTAAAAGATGGGACAGTATGGTATTTCTTGGGTTTTGGATTGGTTCTGTTGGGGACTCCAGGGGTGGGATTTTTCCGGAAGGAGGGAACTTGGCTGCTGGAGGGGGCAGCGGGACACACATCTCAGTTGTGGAGGAGAATTGCTGATTGTTTGTTTTTTCTTGTCTTAAAATATACACTTGTGCTATGTTAGAAATTAGTGTAGTGGAGGGAGGGTGGAAGAGTAGAGTGAGTAAGGAGAGTGGGAGAGGGGGAGAAGGGGGTGATGGGGTGGGGGGATGGTTACAGGGTTATGAAGATATAAATGTTGTGTTAGATAGGTTTACTACTGTTGTCATTGTTGCTGTGGTTACCTGGTTATATTTTTATGGATGCAGTCGATTGTGCAGAAATCAAAGACAGTGTATGAGTATTTCTGAAAGCGCTATGATAACTTGGATGTGTGCAGGGCAATATCAAGTGGAAACGGCTTGGAACTTGGAAAGCTCTATAGAGTGGAATGGGTGATCCAGTGAATCTCAATGTTATATCTTGGAATGTAAAAGGTATAGCGAGCCCAGTAAAGAGGATCACACTTTTAACTGCGCTTAGACGAAAGGGGGCACAGGTGGCATTGCTGCAAGAGACATACCTGACAGACTTGGAGCATGCCAAACTGGTACGTAACTGGGTAGGGAAGTGCCTGTGGCCTCTTATTCCAATCATAAAAGGGGGGTAGCGATACTCCTGCATAAGAATCTGCTCTTTGAGGTGAAAAGAGTAGTGAGAGACCCAAAGGAGGGCAGATATATTTTTGTTACTGGGATGTGGCGAGGGGAGGTGCTTACATTTGTCTGTGTTTATGCACCGGCGGTGTATGACCTACAATCCTATTCCTCTTTGCTGGGCCTGCTTGTCAGAGAGCAATTTCCCGGGCTTATTATGGGAAGGGACTTTAATTGGACTATGGATGCAAATGTGGACCACTCTGCAGGTAAGGGGCCGGAGACAGAGATTATGTGTCAGTGGCAAATCGGGATAGCAGACTTAGATATGGTGGATAGCTGGAGAGCGGTTATCCCCACTGGGCGGGAGTACACATTCTATTCCAATCCCCATAAGACCTGGTCCCACTTGGATTATATTTTTCTGCCTAGAAGTTGGGTGGGAAGGATAAAGGAGATAAGCCACAACCCCATCTTCATTTCGGACCGTGCTATGTTGGTGTGCTGAGGATCACGGGGGGGCTGAGAGTAGACCTGCAACCTAGAGATTCCCTATGTATCTGGCTAAGGATCAAACATTTAGGGAGTATTTAGCGGAACAATGGAAGTTCTATGAGGAGACGTATGCCACGGATGAGGTCTCTAGTGCCACTTTCTGGGAGGCAGGTAAGGCCTATATGAGGGGGGCTATAATAGCCTATGTAGCTAAAATTAAAAAACAGAGAAGGGGCAAGAGGGGAGAACTAGAGAGGCAATTGAAAGAGCTGGAGAAGTGGGTAGGGGGAGGAGAAAGGGGAGAAGCTTCCAAATTGTTAGCAATGGAGAGAGAAGCCCTTAATTCTTTATTGAAAGAAGAAGCAGGGAAAGCATGGTTCTTCTGTCAAAGAAGGGTGTTCGAGTGGGGGAATAAGCCTGGGCCTATGTTGGTGAGGCTGATGAAGGGGGGCAAATGTCCAACATGGATACTGAGGATTAGGGGGCAGAGGGGCAAGCCATTACAAGTTCAAAGGCAATAGCAGACCGCTTCGGGAGTTTTTAAGAAAGGCCGTATAGGGCAGAATATGTGGGGAAGGAAGAGTGCATCCGGGAGTTCCTTGATGGGGTGCTTTTGCAGAAGGTCACAGATGAGCAGAGGGAGGTGCTGGGTCAGCTCACCTCAAGAACAGAAATCCTAAGTGCCATACAGAAGCTGCAGGAGGGTAAGGCCAGTGGGCCAGACGGGTTTCCTGTCAAGTATTATAGGATTTTGGGAGGGAAAATGGCTGAAGCGCTGAAGAAGGTATTTGAGAGAGGGGGGAGGAGGGACAGATCCTAGAACTACCTAACTCATGTTATAACATTTGCTTAATACATAAGGGGGGACAGGATGAGCTCGAGTGTTCAGCTTATCGACCTATTTCTCTCCTTAACATTGAGATGAAAATTCTAGCCAAGGTCCTAGCCACTAGGTTGGAGAACATTCTGCTGGAGGTGATCCATCCAGACCAGACCGGGTTTATCAAGGGGCGCCAGTCCTACCATTATGTATGTAGATTATTAAATGTCATATGGCGGACTGGCCAGACCAGAGGTAAGATGGGGGTGATCTCCTTGGACGACGAAAAAGCGTCTGATAGTGTGGAATGGGAGTACCTCTTGAAGTCATGACCCGGTTTGGTCTGGGGATTCGCTTATAGGCTGGGTCAGGGCTTATGTACCTAAGGCCAAGCACGCAGGTGATGGTGAACGGGTGCCTTTCTGGGAAATTCGGGTTGGGTAGGGGTACGAGACAAGGATTCCCTCTATCCCCTTTGTTGTTTGCCCTGGCGATCAAACCCTTGGCGTTGGCGATACACCAGCATGAGGGTGTGGTGGGTGTAGGCGATGTGGGGGAGAGAGAGCATAAGGTGGCGCTTTATGCTGATGATATGCTGTTATTCCTAGGGGATATACGTAACTCTATGGGACACCTGATGGACATTATTGAGAAGTTTGCAGGTTTCTCTGGGTATAAGAGTAATGTCAGGAAATCAGAAGCTATGGGGTTCCCGGATGCTGGCCCAGAGGTACAGCAAAGGGGATTCAGGGTGGTCTAGATGGACTTTAAATATCTTGGGGCCCAAATAGGACGGAGGTGGGAAGAGTTGTATAAGCTGAATTATCATCCCTTGATCAAATTGGTATTGGCAGACCTTAAGAGATGGATGCAACTTCCTATGTCTTGGATTGGGATGGTCAATCTCATAAAAATGAATATTATCCCCTGCATCTTATACCCCATGCAAATGCTACAGATAAGGCTAACACTGGGGGATGTGAAACGGTTGGAGAAGGGGTTCACAGATTTCATTTGGCAGGGAAAAAAGCCTAGAATAAGCTTAACAAGTCTTAAAGTGGATAGAAACAGGGGAGGGCTTAATTTCCCAGATCTGGGTACGTATTATAGGGCGGTGCAGCTTAGTGGTGTGGCTGACTGGGTACATAGACCAGAAGTGGCTAGTTGGGTAGGACTGGAACAAGAGGGGACTCCAGGGAGGCTTACAGCCTACCTTCATAGTAAGGGATTACGAGCATATAGAGATTTGGGAAGTAGCAACCTGTTAGTTCGGGAAACATTGGAGGCCTGGGATCATCTGTGGTGGCGGAAGGGACTGGCCCAGAGGGAGACTGTGTTACTCCCGATTGTGAAGAATCCCTTCTTCGGGCCTGGGATGGAAGATAGGGTTTTTTTAGAATGGGAGAGAGGAGGGATGGTATATGTAGGGATGTTACTGGAGAAAGGGGAGCTGAGTGAGTTTAATAAGATTAGGCGAGAGATGAGGTTAGGGACATCCCAATTATTTCAGTACCTGCAAGTGAAAGTGTTCGTAGGAAGACTGGGTATGGGGGGAAGGGGTGGGCTCCACCCAAATTGAATAGAGCGGATGGTATGTCAGGCCAGGAAAGATCTGAAAGACTTTATTGGGAAAGTGGCCCAACAGGATAAGCAGAGCCTTCCAGACTTAACGGGCCCCACAAAGGCTCTTTGGGAGAGGGACTTAAGGCAGCAAATATCGGATAGGAACTGGAAGTTAGTGTTAGGTATGCCGGAGGGAATTATGGTATGCAATAAGTTTAAGGAGGCCTTCTATAAATTTTTGCATAGAATATATTGGCCCCCAGTGGCAGTGCATTGGGCTCATCCTGCAGTGTCACCGAATTGTCGAAGGTGCAGCAGAGGGTTGGGTACCTTTTTTCATTGCTTCTGGACATGCCCGGTCTTGATTAAGTTTTAGGGGGGGATAGTCCAGGAGGTGAATAAGGGGATGGGGGGGCCGACTGTCTCGTGACCCTTTGGTTTGCCTATTTGGGGTGGAGGTAGTGGAAGGGGAGGAGGAGTGGTAGCCACTACCTAGGTGGGTAAGGGTGTTGTTTGTGCTGGCCAGGCACTGCATTCAGAACACCTAGGTCACCGGAAATGGACCTACGCTGACTGAGTGGTGAGGAACGGTTATATGCTCCTTAGCTCTGAAGAGGCTTACATGGCTCATAACAGATAGGGAAGAGGTGTTTTTGAGGGACTGGGCTCCTTTTATGGCATCCTTGAGCATATCTGAAAACCTAATGCTCTGTATAGGGTTGAACATCTAAGTCTCAGATTGACTGTTAGGTAAAGGGAGAATGCTCCTCTTGTTAGTGTTAATGTCAGTGGCCTACCCATGGCCTATCAGGTACTTATGGTTCTGTTTGCCCTGCACAGTATGAATTGTAGGGGATCACCTTAATGTTATGTGATTAATATTATATGATCAACTGTGGATACTTGAATATGTCTGAGAATATGGATTGTAATGCACACTCAACTGCATCTTTGTGATGGAATGTGATAGATATCAATGGTATAACTGGGATATTAGTGTGTCTGTGTTAGTAGCTGTCTATTGTTATATGTTGTATGTGTATGTTCCTGTAATAGAAAACTTCTAATAAACACAGCATTCAAAAAGAAAAAAAAAATATTTTGGGATACTGGGGGTTGGCTCTCCAGAGTCCACATTGCCAGGGGAGGTCTTATAAATACCAGCACAGGGATTGGGGCCCTGATGTTTGCAAATATTATTAAGACAACTGGCTGTGGGGGATCTGATACCAGGGCGGGCACCCTGGTGTCAGATTATACAAATAAATAATTTAATTAAAAATAAATAATTAAGTATGGGAATGGGGGATGTTACTAGACACCAGGAACAGGGGACACTGATTGGTGGGGGGGCCAACAGACACCATGGAAAATGACACCTCACAGTTGAATCATAGCCAGCAGCACAAGTTCCAGCTGCAGCAGTCAAGCAAATCCCATTGTTCTCATACCGAGAATGAAGGGGAAGCACTCCTCTCACTAAGGCGGACACACGGGATTTTGGATACCCAGAAAACATGTTTCTTGGTAGAATATAAAAAAAAAAACACAGAATGTAGCTAAATTGGTCTGATGTTTTTTTTTAATCCATTCATTTTTATGTGTTTTCTTTCTTTTGTTTCTCTCACTAACTGAGAAAATAAATAGCAACAGACTGAAAAAAGGATTTCCCATGTCTGCAAAAATGGATTAGCTTATACGAAAAATAATCCATTTTTGGGCAGGACATCTATTTGTTCCCATTGAAAATAATGGGAACTTCAAAATTTTATAACTTTGAAAGGGATTAATATTTTTTCACCAAACCAGCAAAAGCAAAACATCTGTGAGGCAAAGGCTTTCAACCCCTGAAAATTTCAGACCACAGTTTAAAACAGTTTTTGAGATACAGGTGGACAAAGAAACAACACAAAACACATACATTTAAAAAAATTTAACACTCTGTATCTCAAAAACTAAATAACGGATTCACATGCAATTTGCCACATTAAGAGACCTACCCCAAGATATTATGTTGTGCAAACTTAAATGCAAATCTGCCGAACCTTTGCAAAGTTATTAAGGTGCAAAATGTTTGGTTTAACATAGAAGAGATTCCCTCAACCCTAACTATACTGGTGCAACCGCACCAGTATTAAATATATATAATGTGTGTGCATTTTATATATATATATATATTTATAAAACATGGGTAGGGAAAATCCTGTTCCTGATTGGTCAATACCTTGAGTAAAGCATTTGTTTCTGGCAGCACTACCAATGGTTAAATAAGTCCCTAACAAAAGAAAGTGCACATTCCACAATACTCATCCACTTCATGGAATCCTAAGAAATTCAACAGAAGCAATTTTTTTCTCACTCACTGACCACTGTGCAACTGAATAGCAGTGTCCAGTTTACCTGGCACAAGTTTTGGAATTATACTACTGCCTGAGATGGAGAATATCTTCAATCCTTTCTGTCCCTGAAACACAACCAGCAACAAAAAATTGAAAAAATGAATCAGTCTGTAGGGCTGGCCTGCTGGCACAGTGGTAGAGCTTCCGTCTGTGATGCTATTGACCCAGGTTCAGAAACGAGCCCAGAGCATCAGATGTCCAGCCAGGGGGCAGTAGGCTTAGCATCCCATGGACAGCTTGCCTCCTCCAGGAGCTGAAGTTGTAGGTACCTGGCACTACAGTGACTCCCAGCGGAGGCTGGGAGAACACAGGCTGGGACCCAACATACATGGGAGACAATGATGGCGGACATCTGAGGAGCATGTGTGGTAGCAGGCATGCTTGTACATTGACATCATTACATGTCCATGTTCCTGGGGGAAAACAAAGCCTGAAATCCCTGCAGTTGAAGCAGGATGATACCAGGAGCCTAGCAATCACCACCCTAGCCCATTCCAGGATGCTGGACTCCAGTTTAGCATCTCGGTCCTCCTCATAGGGCTGGGGGGGGCCTCACCATGGGGTAAGCCATGGTCTCCCAGAGTTCCTGTAATCCTGGGGATGGCACATGACCGGATTAACGTATATGCAAATGATGCCATGGTGTAGGGCCTCGTGGGTCAGGAGGGTCAATATAGCAGCTTATTTGTTTTGTGGTTGTTTCTTTTTCTTTCCCCCTGCTGTGTGACCATGCTGAATTGCCATCCCAAAAAGCACCAACCCCCCTCAAACTGGAGTCAGCCCCTGCTGCTGTACTGCACCCCCCCCTTAGCTCAGTCAGTGAGTATGTCAGTGGTTTCTGACCCCGCCCGCGTCCACTCCACTGAGTGAGCAAGCCTCTCGGCTGGCTCTGCCTCTGATCATTTCCACCCCTGACCCCACCAAAGACACACACTAATCATGAATCATTCTGAGGTCCTAAGGAGATGTGGCTACACAGGAGCGGGAATCAGTGGCAGACTGGCAGTGCGTGCGTGAGATGCGTCAGGATCAGGTCAGGGCCATGCTGTAGTGAGGACAGAGTCATCGACGGACTCAATGAGGACAGGAATATGAGAGAGTAGAGAAAGAGCTGTGTGGACATCGTCAGACTCATTGACGGTCATCGTCGGTGGTCGGTCCATCTCTCAATTGAGAAGAAGCAGAGAAAGTAAGCAAGCTGTGAGAGACTAGAGAGCGGGCTGCGGAGTCGGATTTAAGCCCCTTGTTTGCCCTTCACCACCTGTGACCTGACAGGCTGACATGCCACCCTCCTGGTGTGCAGTGCAGGTCAGCCCAGAGAGTCGTGTGCTTGCTGCTGTGGTGTTTAGTGGTGCATGAGGATGAGAAGGAGTCCTATGGTGCCACCGGGCATGGTGGGTCGAGTCATTATGTCATCACCACAGGCCTGAAAGAGTGCAGAACTAGGAGTCCAACATCGATCATCTCAGGCCACGGTAACCAAGGAGCAAGGCCTAGAGGTATGTAGGATTATTACTTGTTTTTTTAGCTCCACCATGACCTCCCAGTTTACAGACCAACCTGCTCTAACCTCTTTATTTGCCTGACTGTGCACTAACTGTTATACACTGTATTTGCTTGCACTGATTTGAAAAGGAAAAAAGACAGTGTTTGTTTGAATTGCGTCACAGAATTCAAAAAATGGCATGGCAGACAGTGAAGGTAAATTCAGACAGGCTGCTATAGAAACACACAGCTACACACAAAGATGATTATATTGATTTTTGAAGGTCCAGCTCAGCTGTTTCTTGTTTAGAGGGCTTTGCTGCTTGTCATTTTGTTTGTGGTGTTCGGTCATGTTTTAGTTCTTCTTGCTGGACATCCTGCATGATGAGTACGGTCTAAAATATAGTTTATTGAGAATATTTTGTATATTAAGGGGTGTCAGGTATCACTTCACCATAGCATGCCTATAACATTCATAGTCATTTAATTCGAAAACATTCTTGTAAAGATGCCCTCTAATCTATTATAACCATGTTTGAAAAAAAAGGGATCTCAATAAGTACTTCATGAATCTGATAGATTATTTTGACTGGGTGACAAAGAAAGTAAACAGGTACAGGGGGATGAGGTGGACATCGCCTACCTCAGTTTCAGCAAGGCCTTCAACACTGTCCCACAGTCCCAGTCCCACATAGGAAGGTTGGTTAACAAAATGGGTAGTCTAGGCATGGGGCACAAGGTGGTAAATTGGGTTAGGAACTGGCTAATAGACAGGAAGCAGAGGGTAGTGGTGGTAAATGGGATCCAATCCAAGGAGGAGAGGGATTGATGACCAGCAGGGTACCTCAGGGATTAGTCCTTGGGCTAGTCCTGTTTAATGTCTTCCTTAGTGACATTGTGGTAGGATTGAAGGGAAAGTCTGCCTGTTTGCAAATTACACCAAGATCTGTAACAGGGTGGATACTCCAGACAGGATGGAGAGAATAAGAAGGGAACAGGGGAAGCTAGGAGAAAAATGGTCTGAGACTGAGATGTAGCATTTAGCAAGCTGGCCAGGCAACTGAGGTTCAATTAAAAAAAAAAAGCCAAATAATGCATATGGGATGAGGGATGGCACTGCAGAAGAGTGGGATGTTGGCATTTAGGGGCCCCCCGGGCCACATAATATAACTTGGAGTAGGGCCCCCACATCCATTAATCTGGGCCTGGGATAGCACGAAGATGAACCTAAAAGTTGTCCATGGCTGATTAAGGGGGTACATCCCCATCAGTATTGCAGGTGCAAAAATAGAATTGATAAAAAAAAATCAGTCAGTGAGTTCTAGACATTTATCTCTGTCTAACACTGAAGTTGATGCCCTTAAAGAAAATAAAAAGTAGACAAATACTAAAATAAACACTGCTTGAGGTGTATCTGTCTTTACCAGTCTGCTTGTATCCAAAAACAAGCAGGCTAATTAGTAAGTAACTGTTAGTAAGAAAAATTTGAACACATTGCTCTATGAGTTCTATGCTGCTGTGAGGAATGAAGCCAGTGAACAGTATGCCATCAGAAGTTTCACAAGTCTGGCAGAGGACTTAACCGTCATGTTAATTCACTTCAGCTATTCAACATAATCATATCCCCTGTCTTTCGATCTGTCAACAAGGTATTTTTGGCATGAATAAAGGCATATCATGAAACAAAAAAGGATGTGGCTGACCACCATCCCCCAATTAGCCCTGCTGATTTGGAGAAGTTAAGAATGTCAGACTGCATTTCTCCTGACACGGTGCCTAGCTGTGTGATAAAGGTTTGGCTTGAAATACAGCTTTGTATGGCCAAGTACAGGCTGGAGGGAGTGAGAGATTTAAAACCTGATTCACTAACTGTTAGGAAACACAAAACTGGACCTGAGTATGTGACCTTTGCATACAATGAGCATATTAAGCACCATCACAATCACAATGAGCTGAACAAACAGCAGCATCACAGTTGCAGGTCTCAAGTGTGGAGAAGGACCAGGGGGTGCTGGTGGATGCCAGAATGAATAACTTGGAACAGTGTAGGATGGCCACAGCCAGAGCAAATAGAATACTGGGTTGTATCACCAGGGGGACCACTTCAAGAAGTAGGGAGGTGATTATACCACTGTACAGTTGCCTTGTCAGGCCACACCATGAGTACTGCATGCAGTTTTGGTGCCCATACCTCAGGAAGGATGTTCAGCTCCTGGAGAGGGTTCAGAGGTGGGGAACTAGGATGATCCAGAGACTGGGAGATAGGACTTATGAGAAGAGACTTGAGCTGAACCTGTACTCACTGGAGGAGAGGAGAGATGGGGGGACATCATTGAGGTCTTCAAATATCTAAAAGGGGTTAATTAGGTATGCCTACATGGGATCTTTCAGAAGAAGGTGCGAGGGCCTACTAGGGGGCATGGTTAGAGGCTGGAGGGAGGAAAAATTAGAGGGAAAGGAGGAGGAGGCAATACTTCACTGAGAGGGTGGTGGATCCATGGAGTGCACTGCCTGAGGAACTGGTGGAGGTGTCTACGGTGGAAAGGTTCAAGAGAGACTGGAACAGATACAGGAGCATGATGAACAGAAGGGACGCCTGCCTGGGGAAGGGGAACCCTGGCTAAGAGATGGAGGGTAGGGAGAGAAAGCAGGAGGATGGTTGCAGTGCCCATTAAGGGTACTGACTCTCGAGCAGACGTGATAGACCATTGGGCCTACTCTGCTGGCATTTTTGTATGTTAGTTACACTTGCATGATGCCTGGCAAAAAATGTGCCCAGTTGCCTCTTGCAAACAATACGTGTTAAAAATTCTCTACAATGCACTGGCCCTGTGTTTGCATCCCCAGAGACATGCTCAGCACTGTCTTGATTGCCTTGAACATTGGTACACCAGTGAAGCTATGGGGATAAGTTTTCTTTCAGAAATGATACCCCAACTGAGCTCAGAAGCAAAGCGGCCTATGCCTTATATGAACCACATTGTAATGAAAACACCTCAAACTGAACTCTACTATCTCTTGACTCCAGCACAAATAGTAGCCAATAGAAAACTGACAGAAAAGCAGCAGCAGCCCCTTCCACTTCAGCTGCAGGATCTCCATGGAATCTGATCAACTGTACATTTATGGCTCCAGCACAATTTATTAAAGAGACGTTCTAAGATTTTGGTAATGGCTTTTTAAATACATTAGCACATTGCCTTCTGCTGGTGATAGTCATTTGAGCCAGCAAAGGAATTTTTTTGCTTAGTCCATTACAAGAGGGAAGGGATCAAAAAGTCTAATATTTCAACAAACGTGCTTCCTCTTATACAAAAAAGAGATAGGGGGGCTACCTTTATATTTAATGTAACAGATCTGGTGCACTTATACCTCAGAGCCCATCTAAAATGTCAGAAAAATTTAAGCAGCAAAAAAAAAACCACTTATGAGGTCAGCACTCTCAAAATAAAATGGCACAAGATAATTCATAAGACCATTTATTGAAAAATGTAGCAGCCAGAAAAGAGAGGAAAGAACATACAATGAGGAAAAAATTTCCTCTCTCACCAAACTCAGTCTCTCAGCAGTCCAGATAATGCAGATAGTTAGCATCGGTTAGCATAAGTAAGCAGTACTAGCGCCAATTAAAGAACAGCCTGTTTCCCTCGGTGCAAATGAATGCAACTACAAAGTACAAAATGCGCTAAAGGGCTAATATTCACACTAAAATGCTATTGCACATAAACGAGGAACATAGTTTCAGATTCGGATGTACTAAATAAATACATGCTTCATGCAGGATGCCACAGAGACTGCCGAGTAGTCGAGAGTGCAAACCTAGAAGGCATACTTACATATTGACTGTAGTGGTCATCATCAGAGCGTGCACCATCATACTCATCAATCACCTTTATGTGTGGAAATTAAAGTGCAAGTACCTATTTCATTAGAGTGCCAAAGCACACAATTCAATCTCAAACACCACACAGATATTAAAGACAAGGACATATACTAAACACATAACATGGTAGAGAATGTAAATATAAATACACTTCCCACATACAAAATAAGTATACATATATTCAAAAGAGGCAAAGCACGGCAAGTCTAAACCTTATATGGGCAGAGCACGTCAAGTCATAACCCATATTATTTAAAAAAAGCAGACAGTGCCGGAAAGTCTAATCTGCTAGATCAGCAGAGCCGTCAAGTCATACTTATCATAAAATACCAAAAAACAAGAAATAATAAGAAGGGAGTGCATGAGACAAGTGCACAGCAAAGAAAGTCAGGATGGGAAGAGGGGAGTCAGTGTGATACAGCAAAAGGGGGTTCTCCTGAGGACTCTGTAAACCCCTTGGAAATGTCACTTTACATATGGGTTGGATATTATTCTAAATCTAATGTAAAACAGGGGTATCTTTTTATGTCTGTTACTAAATGACCCTGTGGAAACCCGGTAACAGAGCGCGTAATGCTTTTTGCACTATTTTGAAACAGTCTCTACTTTAGACAGTGAAAACAAGGAAAGTCATACAAAGTATACAATTTTAAACAAGCTGACAAGTCTGAGACTTATCTACATAGATTATATAGATTTCTGAGTTAAAAGTAGTGACTAGAGGCAATCCTGTGTTAATTAGCTTCAGTATCAGATCGAGGACTGTCTATAGCGGCAATAAGAGGTGTTTGCATATAAACAGAGAGTTTTAGTATAAATAATAACTACAAAAGATAAAGTAGGCAAAATAAGTAAAGACACAAAATAATTATAATTGTTTTTGTTTTAATAAAGTTTAAACCCCATAAGTGTAGTCACATGATGGTGATGTCATACACCTTGTGCTGACTTAAAAGTGCGAATGCTTGGTGTTTTACCCAGAGAAATCACCATTTTGAAACTGCACCCATAGGAAGAGAGTGAAGCACAGAAGCTATGGCAAGCCTGCACTGGTTTATAGTCTGCTGGAGAATTAAAAAATGGAAAAGAGGTAGCATCGGGAGATGGAAAGGTAAAGTGAGTAGATTGGATGAAACGTATCTGATTCTATATTTGCGCTATATTAAGTACTGGCAATAAGATAAAAAAGTGTCTCTTATATTTTAGATACTGGAACATATAGCTAAAAGGGCAAAATAAGTGAAGCTGCATAAACTGAAAATCAAGAGAAGGGCCTATGCTACATGAAGAAATCAGGTCCTAGATAATAATAAAAGCTAAACAAGGTATGATAGTGAAATTTTAACAGTTTTTAAAATTGTTTAATTAGGTTAATACTGAAGCACTTTTGTGTTTAATACATGCTTCTCTTGGTGGTTTATGAGAAAGTTCATAGATTATAATTTAATTGTGTCTGTGTGTACTAGAGTAAAAGCAGTTAATAGTGTGCGTAAATAAAGGAGCAGATTCTTGAAGATTATTTTATAACCTCTGTTGGTTTAATAATTCAGATAGTATACATGACACTTTGATTTAGAACACAAGTAAATCTGCTGTTATTATCTATCTGGTAAATGATTAGATCAGACTGGAACTAAAGTGGAAATTATATTAATTTAGGTCAAAAATTTCTGATGCTATTTCAAAATAGTTACAAGAACACTTCTCCTTTTAGTGATTTCAAGGACTACAGAATATTAAAGAAAGTGGCACTGCATGAAAGATTGGCCTTCATTTGAAAACTACATAGCATCTTTGGTGCCATTTTGGGATATATACAATGTGGAAAGGAACTACATCTTGTGCACAATCAGCTTAGAACTATATTTAAAAGGTACTGTTCTTGTAAAACACTGGAGTGGCATCTGGGAACGGCCTGGATAAAAGCTTCACATTTTACAGGCCTTTTTATATCCGAGTGCAAAAAGACTCTTCACATTTTAAATAACAAAGAAGCAAGAAATTTTTCATATGAACATTTTAAGTGTGTAAAAGTTATTTGTACTGCAGCAATATTTATTGTGACTAGGGAATTTGTATTGTGTCTTGATACATGGGACATGATAGAGGTCTTCAAGTACATGAAGGGGGTAAATAGGGGAGGAGCAGTCAGGGTTTTCCTAAGGAAGGAGGGGGGCAATTAGAGGACATGGGTGGAAGCTGGAGGGGGGCAATTCAGGGGAGAAAGGAGAGGCACTACTTCACTGAGAGGGTGGTGGAGCCATGGAATGCACTGCCCCGGGGGCTGGTGGAGGCAGAGATGGTGAAGGGGTTCAAGAGGGGGTGGGACAGATACAGGGGAATGATTCTGGAAACAAAGTCCTGTGCAGTGAGAATATCTTGGACTGGGAAGGGAGAAACCAGAGAGGGCAAAGAGGGCAGCAAGGTCAGCTCCCAGGGTGGGGGCTGACCAAGTGAGCAGACATGAAAGACCATTAGGCCTATTCTGCTGGCATTTTAGTATGTTAGTATATGATAGATATTTTTCTTTATACTGGGTGTTTTTAGTCAATATTCATGGCAAAATGAATACAAAACAGTCAAACAGAAAAGTAAAGGCTACTATAATTAGCTATAAAAACAAAAAGGGCAAAGGAGCAAAAAGGAATACAGATGGGAAGATCTCAAAAAGTGAGCAAAAGATTACTAGCTATATGTTATCTCCAGGAAGCCAAATTAGCCTGATAGGGAAAAAGGAGGTACTAAGGACACAGAGCTCTTCCCTACCACCACTAAACTCTTCCACTATTAAAACTATACCAGAAGCTAAACAAGATACAGTGGAAGAACATACACTAATGAAAACAATTAGAGATTTAAAATATGAGTCTCCATGCAGAACCAAGATGATGATGGGAAGCTGGAAATTATGGAAAACGCTAGAAAGAAAGACCACATTGAAGTAATAGTACAAACGGAAAAAAGTAATGGGAGGGAAAGAGAAAAGCGGAAAGGAGGGGAAATTTAGAGAACTGGCTATGGTAAATACTGCAAGGATAGAAAAAAACATTAAAAAGGAGAATCAGATAATAGAGAAAATAGAGAAAGCAGATGCGCCTGAGAAAATAACATATAGCGGTATATCCCATCAGTGCCCAAGTAACGCATTTCTAGGAAATTTTGAAGCATTTTCAGCACCCTATGTTTTAAGACCAAAACTGGATCCACTTACACATTTTCCACCAGATATATCACATATCATAAGAAATAGTCTAGCCATGGAAAGAACAAGTAAGAAAGATGAAATAGGCAAGGATGGAAAGAGAAACATGAATCCCCCAGCTGGACATTTGATTAATGATCTGCTTAAAGAAATAATGGATGGAATCTACACAAATAATGAATTGTTAACGCACTTTACATCATTACTTAGTGCCCATTTGACAAAGGAAGGTGGACATTTACTGGTAACACCAAACAAGGAGAGCGATCCTACAAATAAACCAGAGAAGTCGCATAGCAAACAAAACACAATCAAAAGCATAAGTGAAAGGATAGGCAATAGAGAGCTAATGGAAACAGAAAAACTGATTCAAGATTTACAAGGAAATAAACAAAATCACAGTCTAAATAAAAATAAAGGCAAAGCTAAGACTAAAGAGATAAAAAAATCAGGAAGACCAGAAAAAGAGTAAGCAAAAGGAAAAGAAGAAAGGCAGAGAACATAATGGATAAATCTTAGAATTAGAAGAAGAAAGGATTGTCAAAAGATATAAGATTGCGGAAGAAGTCTCTGAGGGAAAAGAAAACTGGGAAGAAGTAAGCTTAAGCAGGAAAAGCAGTAATAAGGAAAAAAAAAACCCATCTATGAACACATCAAATAAAGATACCCCAAATAAGGAAGACTTAATAGAGAGAGAAGACATTTTACCAACTGTCTTTTTAAAGGAATTTCGAAACCCAGGAATGAAAATCATACAACTCTCAAATTGGCAATGTATAATGTATGTGAAGGTATATTGGGTATCAAATTTACATGGAATGACATGGGTTTATCTTATAGATACCAGTGAGGTAAACAAAATGGATGGATCTGTCTGGTGTTGACAAATAGAAGTATCAGGCAAAAACTAATGGAAGCAAGGGAGCAATTGCTAGAATTAGGAGTTACTGCTCATAGAACAATTCATACTAAAAATCATGATGTAAATAAGCTAAATCAGGAGACAGAGTTACCAATAACAAAAAAGAAGGAACAAAATAATATGCAACTAACTAAACCTACTGGAAAAAATTCAACAAAGAATTTTGAACTACATGAGATCAATACAAAAAGAACATTCATTGCTGGTAGGTGAATATATGCTAGAAAATGAAAATAGGAAAGTTATTAGAGGCTGATTACAAAAAGGGCCCAGAATAAATAACAGCACAATCTTAGAAATTACACAAATATCTGTTCAAACTGTAGAACAAGAACAAATGCTGACTGATGAAAGTGAGTATGGTAATCAGGACAGTAATCAGCATTATATTCTGAATGAATTAGAAGAGGAATGTTGTCAAAAAATAAGAACAATATCTCAGAAGCTTGCTTAGCTGGAATATAGCTGGGTTGCTAGCAAGTTTAAGGATACTGGATTGATAAAATTTCTGTCTGAATCACATATAATAATGCTTCAAGAAACTTGTGCTTGTTCATCTGATGGCTGTTATATGGAGGGATAGTAGAGCTGGGATACTTCTGCAAGAAAGGTATCAAAGTATGGGAGAGCTTCAGGTGGAATACGTACCTTTCTGAAAGTTTGCCCTGATTTAAAGACTAGGTGTGTCTGGAAGGATAATGTGCATTATATTTTGGTCATTGAACTGTCTTGTAAGAATGAGGTAAAATGTTTGTTAATGAATGTTTATTTTCCACCTGATACTATTGACTCTCCTATTTCAGGATGCATAAATGAATTTAAAAAAGTAATACAGCATTTCAAACTCGGTATCCAGGAATACTGTTATTGGTAGCAGGAGATTGTAATGTATGGATGGAGAATTCACCAGAAGACTCTGGTGAATAGTGGAATTTGGATGATGCTCTACAAATACCTATAAGAAAGTCTACAGATAAAATAATTAATAAGCAAGGAAATTATTTATTGGTTACACTTAATAATTTAAATCTATGGATCCTAAATGGGTGTTGTCAGGGGATAGAGAGGGTAGAAGCACCTATGTATCTAAGAATGGAATTAGTGTGTTGGATTACATCATTATAGATATTTTTTTCATCTAAGCAGATTTTAACTATCGAGGTAATTAACTGGGATAGTGACCACTGACCTGTCTAAGTAAACTTAAACACTGATGTAGGCATCTGTACAGAGAATGCAAGTCAAAGAAGGATTGCTGACAACAACATGTTAATAGAGAAAAATGAAAGTATTAAATGGCCTATAGTTAGTAGGGAATGTATAAATAATATTCTGGAGTTACAAATAATTAGGGAAGCAACAAGGAACATGGAGATGCTTATTGCCAGTCTAGAAAATAATGATACAATGGTACAGATCCAGACAAACTACTCTATATACCAGCAAATTGAAGAAATTGTAGTAAAAGAACTTGAAAAACAACAAGGAAAGAGAAAAAATAATAAGGTCTGTTTTAAAGCTTCAGTAACTGGTTTGATCATGAATGTTATAAGAAAAGAAAACTGATACAACATATAGGGAAAAGAATAACAAAGTTTAATGAATATGAAGATCGTATTGCACTAAGAAACTTAAAGACTGACTATAGAGCACTTACAACCTCCAAAAAAAGTAAATTTAATCATAATCTTTGGTGTTCCCTACCAACAGCAATTGAAAAAAAGGATACCTCACATTTTGGAACCTAGTGGCACATGGTACAAATGGAAATAGATATAGTGTGGTAGCGGTAATGCCACCAGAAACTTGGAGACAGCATCATTAAAAAGTATTTAATAAAAAAACATTAAATATAGTAATAATGTGCCAAATAATAAAACAGAACTTCTAACAAGGGAGGCAGATGGAAATTGGCTACAGATAACAAAACACGAAATAATTCAGGCAATCATAATTCAAAAAAGAAATAAGGCCTCTGGGATTGATAAAGTAGGTGCAGAATTATACCAAGCAGATCCAGAATGGTGGGCAGAACTTTTGATACCCCTGTTTAAGAACATAATAAAATACAAATTATACAATGGTGTGTGAAGATCATGTAACCTCATTGATCAAAACATGTCACATGACCGTGGGTAAATCCTGCATAACCCATGGCTGAGGAATGGCATTTATAAAAAACATAATTAAACACATTTTAAATTTATTTTACACATTGTGGTTTATCCATAGCGCTTCGACAGCGCTAGTATCCTACAGTGACGCTACAATGCCAACTGTCGTTGTAGCCACAGGGATGTTGGCGAACACAATCGGGGTTGCACCAACCCTCCCTAGGATTCAAACGCTGAGTCGGAGTTGGACGGGGGTGCAATCACCCAGTGATGCAGTCTCAATCACCGCAAAGACCAGCACAGCAATGGGTGGGTTTTGCTCGATTCCTGGTGCTGTGCTGGTCTTCGCCATTGGGCAGTTACTGCGGTGATGGTATGCGGTCAATTGTATAGTCACAATAAGGCACTCCAGGGTGTGAGTTATGGGGTGATTTACCCACTTCTTGTGTGGTTAAGTCACTCAGCTGCACCTTGTGACACACCACATAGGCATGGGTAAATCCCCAATAACCCATACCCTGTTGTGCCTTATTGCTTAAACAGTACCAAAAAATTGCAATATGGGGGTATTGGTCCCATTACATAAAAAGGGGTCAGTCTTGATGCCAGAAAATTATAGGCCATATATATAACACTAATGAATATAAATAAAAAAAAAGTCTAGGTTATTTTATATAGAATGCTTTTTTGGATGGAGGATAATAAGATCCTATCAAGATTTCAGGCTGGTTTTTGTAAAGGGCACTCCACAACAGAGCATGGGCCTGATTCACAAAAAGGGGCTTAGATAGGCACAAGTTGTGCAAATAGCACCTTGCGCTGAAGCCCGGTGTGCCAGGGATCCTGCACCAGAGTCTGGTATGGGAGGGATCCCAGTGCTTAAGTCCCCACACTTGCGGCAACCTCTGCCATGCGACAAATGTCCAGTGCACAGGAGGGGTTTGCCACAAGCTCCTGTGGAATGGCAAGCATCCTTGCCCAACCCCTGGTATTCTAGCAGACCCTCCCCCCACCCAGATATGCCCACTGTGTGTACACTTTTATTTAACCCTGGTGGTCTAGCAGGTCCTCCCAGCCCCCATATGCCCATTATTGTAATATGTAAATGTATGTACCCTGGTCATGCAGTGGTCCTACCCACACCCGATATGTCCAATATTGTGTGTAAATGTTTATTCAACCCTGGTGGCCTAGCGGTCCCTCCCCACCCTGATATGGCTGGTAAGTAATGTGCATTTAAAGTAATTTACCCTGGTGGTCTAGTGATCCCATCCCCCCATCCTGGCATGTATGCCTACACCCCCTCCCCAACCCATACCCGAGCTGGCACACACATCTCCTCACACCACCTCAGCCAGCACAGACTGAATTGTCACTGAGCACTATACCACAATACAATATGGGCTCATTGGCAATCATTGAGCCCATAATATGTAGTAGTACAGCTTAGTGACAGTTCAGTCAGTGTCAGCCAAGGTGGTGTGAGGAGGGGTGTGCTGGTGCCAGCTAGGGATACGGTTTAGAGGGTGGAGTGGGGTGCTTGACACTACGTGACAGGGTTTGGGGGTGGGACCACTAGACCACCACGTTAAATTACTTTCTAAATGCACATTACCAGCCATATCACAGCAGGGGGAGGGACCACTAGACCACCAGGGTTAAATAACAATTACACACAAAACAGTCATACTGGGTGGGGGGAAAGACCACTAAGTTACATACATTTTCATATTACAATTATGGGTATATCGGGGCAGGGGAGGGACCACTGGTCCACCAGGGTTAAATAACAATTTACACACAAAACAGGCATATCAAGCAGGGGGAGGGACTGCTAGACCAGCAGGGTTAAATATATGTTTAAATCACAATAATGGCATATTGGGGCTGGGTGTGTGTGTGTTGGAGGTACATGGCACATCGCCACAATAGGATCAACCCCTCCAGAGGATATTGTTCCAAGTACCCTTAGACCAGCCCTGGCTGGTCTAAGGGTGCTTAGAAAATCATCCTCTGGGGGAGTTATGAGAATCACATTTATGGGGATGTGGCAGCTTGCATCTGCTGCTTGCCCACTAGCACCAGATATCAGCCCATTTTCTTGGTGCAGTGATGGAGCAAGCCCCATTTGGGGCAGGCAGCCTGTGGTTGATGAAGGCTGCTTTTGTGAATAGCTCAGAGGGCAGTTTTGGATGCAAGGTGCCACTTGCACCATTAATGTTTGGTGCAGGCACCTTGTGTCATTGTCAGGGCCTTGTGAATCAGGCCCCAGATCTTTACACTGAAATATGTTCTGGACAAATACGTAGTCTGTAAAAAGAGAAAAATATATACTGTACAGTCTTTTTGGACAGTATGTCGGCATTCGACTCTGTTAATCTGAGAACAATGTGGGAAATTATGCAGAAAAAAGAAATGGAGGGACAACTACTCTCTATCATTAAACTTTTGCACATTAATACCAAATTGGTTGTTAGATATAGTAAAGACAGAAGAAATAAATACAATTTCATGAGTAAAACAGGGATGCTTATTACCACCAACTGTTTAATCTTTATATTGATGTAATGGTAGAAAACTTGGCAACAGTGGACACTTTTCCACTGAAAGAAAATAAAATTGCAGTGCAGTTAATTGTGTACGCAGATGATGTGGTCTTGGTCTCACAAACCCCTTTGGGGTTAAAAGAGACATTAAATCTGCAATAAAGACCCTCAAAAAACTGGACATGGCTCTTAACTTAGATAAAACAAAAATAGTAGTATTTAGAGAGAAAAAATGTAATTATCCAATACAGAAAATAAATGGACTAATTATCTCGGATGTTCATGAGTTCCAGTATTTAGGTGTTGCTTTTAGCAATAATGGGACATGGAATAAACATATAGAAAAAAATGAAGGAAAATGCCAGTAAGACTTTGAGTGGTATAAACCACTTTGCATACTCAATAACAAAAAACTCTTATATGGCACAAGTCTCATAGCAAACGTGAACTCCCAACTTTTATATGGGTCTGAAATATGGGGTACATTCTGTAATTTTAAAGAAGTAGAAGTAGTTCAAAATAGATACTTAAAATAACTGTTGGGGTTCTGAGTGCAACTTCAAATTCTGGAATACATGCAGAAACTGGAACAATCTCATTATACGCTACAGTTGTAAAAAGATTTATTTTGTACTAGAGAAAATTAATTAAGGCACCATCACATAGTCTAATTTACAACTGCTGGGTAGATGCAGTTCTCAGGCGGGATTATGGTGTGTCAACTTGGTTTGGCCTTTTTAACCATGAACTGAACCATAGTGGTTTACAGTGTAATTATATAATGGGAAATTCTGCTGATCCAGACAATTTGACATCTTTCACTATATAAAGTATTGTAGATATCTCAAAACAAAAATGTATATCTAATATTAAAGATTCCTGAAACTGCAGCCCTTTAAAAATAATCAAGATGGATTTCAAAGTAGAAAAATATTTACTCATGTGTGATAATCTAAAATATAGAAAAACCTTGACCAGACTGAGATTTGGAATATTTACAAAGTGGGGAGCATCTGAATATATAAGTAATAGGACACCAGATGTGTACAGAATGTAATAATGCATTATTAAATACTGCCCATTTATTACTGGAGTGTGATGCCTTTATATAAGAAAGAAATATATTTATTCAGGCAATGTTTAAACATTTAACATCTTTATATAAATATGAAGAATTAATATTAATGTAAAATATAGATAAGCATAAACAAATGTATGCACTGGCAAGTTTTGCACATAAAATTGCACACAAATTAAAATGGAACTTATGAACAAGAGGTATGTGAGTGGGATAACTGTCATATAGCTAACAAAAATCTTTATATGCTACTCAGAGCTATCTTTTGGATAAAAGATTGTTTTATATGTATATATTGTCTGTCTAGTTAAGAATTTTGAATTGATAACAGGGATTTCAAAGAATTTTGAAATTATGTGTATGTAACAAATGCTATTTTATGCATACAAAAATAAACTTAACCTGAACCTGAAGTTGGGGTGCTGCATTATGCAATGGCACCAGATGTTTGGCTCCCTGGTGCCAAAATGGGTGGAGGGAGAATACCAGCACTGGGGATTGAGCAGTCCCTTGTCGGGCAATAAATCAATGCAGACAATTGACTGCAATTCTGCAACACACACAGCAGCTTGGGTACCTGTTGCCAGTTCCTTATATTAAAACAGGTTGGACGGAAGGGGAAATAATCTACTGGTGATGAGATTGAGTGCATCCCCTTCCAGTTTTAACCCTTGCTGAGCCGCGGACTGATATATCAGTCCAGAATTCCTACACGTTCTAATTCTGTTGACAGCCTAAAGGTTAAAACAGAACATAGATGTGTTGGGGGAACCTGCAATGGAATTGAGCACCCACCACCATTTTTACTTCTAAAGATGATTGCATTTCACTAGCAGTGTGTGGTAATGATTTCCAGCACCCTGCTTTCATTTTCTGGAATCACTAATGCACACTGCTATTGAGAAAATACAGCTAACCTTAGAATGCTGTTTTTTCCTATCGAGCATTCGTGAGAAACAGAAAAGATTTAAATGTATATGTAAACAGAATATTAGTTAAAAACTTAAAGCAGCAGTGCAATGAAAAAAGTTATTCCAAAAAGCTAATTTTCTGCTACGGTTATGAAAAATATTGGCAGAACTGTTGATTTGGGTTTTCTGTATGCTTCCTATGCTGAGCACTGTACATTTGCATTTTTGTCTGAACTCTCATCCTTCTTGGATCCTCAATATTATTTCAATGCAAAAATTTGGTGGCCATCTTTTTTTCTTGAGAAATAGTTATTTTAAAACTTTCATAAAATTCTTAAATGATAATAAAAACTAAAAATGTTACCGCCAAAATAAACAGGAAGACATATGGCATTAATTATGAAGAAAAAAGGTAGGATCAAATTTTAACCAATCTTTGTTGCACTGCTGCTTTAACACTTACAAAAATGTGTACCTTGGACCATGCTCTATCAAACCTGTCAGTTTCAGGTTTTGAAGACAAATCACTTTCTAGTTATAAGCGAGCAAAAAAATAAAAGACCTCTTAATCTTGGAATCGATCCAGAAGCAAATCAGAAGCAAGTGGGGGGGGGGATTGATTCCATTGCACCATATTCAGTTTTCCCAGCCTGCTAGTGTACATACAGGAGTGTTATCTTATACTGTTATATATAATTTTTGTAACTCTGTACATATTGGGATGTGTGATCTCATTTGCTCGGGGGTCCTGCACATATCTTTTTACATTAGGCTAATATTGTAGTAATTTACTCAGAATTTCATTACAAGTTGTATTCCTTTGGGGAACAATTACAGTGACTGAAGTTAATATAGGTTCACTAGGAGAGAGATTGAGTGTGTGTGTGTGTGTGTGTGTCTGTGGGGGACAGAGAGAGAGAGAGAAAGGAGGGGGGAGAGAGAGACAACATCTCGCTTTGTTATAGATTCTCCCCCACCACATTATTGTGATGTGGGGTGGGTTAGGTTGTACTGTTTGTATGAGCAGGAGGAGATAAATTACTTTTTATCTCTTTTTCAGATTCCCTAGACACTTGTGGTACATGTAGTTACATTCTCAGTATATATTGACATCAGTACATATCAGGATGCATGGTCTGAATTTTTGAAGTTCCTCTACTAGAGTTTTTGTTTAACACTAATATTATCAATTTATATTTATATTATCATTTATATAGTCCTGAGGTTTTTGTAATTTCTTGGGCCTTTTATTTAGCTTGAGAATACAGCTGGGTGACATGTCTAGCTAGGTTTTACACATCACAGTGTGCACTGATGTTTTTAGACAACTTTACTGGTATTCTTGTCTTTAATGCATACATTGTAATTTCATGAGCCCTATAACTATCTTAGTTTGTCTTTAAGCTGGGTGGGGTTGCCTTTCAGTAATCACATCCTTATACTGACTGTGACACTCATGGCTTGATTTGGGAGTTATCTGCTTCAGCAGTGTTATCTTATGTCAATTAAATTTATGTGCAGTAGGATTCTTTATGTTTGTTGCACCAAGCACATCTTAACCCAAGGTTCATTCGGACTGAGGGCAGTATTGTACTGTTTAACTTCTCTGACATCATCTTCTGTTTTTTTTTTTTTAAATGAGTATTTTAAACCAATGGGGATTTTTTTCTTTTTTTTTCTGTTTTTCTCTGCATTATCTAGCTGTTAAAAGTATTGTATTTTCTAAACAACTGCCATGAGCTTCTGAAGAAGGACTGGTTGGTCCGAAAGCTAGAGCACTTTGTTCTTGTTGTTACATCTATGTTGGTCCATTAAAAGGTATCAAATCATTTGCTTCTGGATCTATTCTTGCAAGGACCAATACGGCAACTACTAAATCAAGATTTCTCTTAATCTTGGTGAATTTATGTGTTTTTGCACCTCCTTAACTTTGCTTCTGCTGAACGGAATGTCACAAAAGTGCTGATTCAACCCTAGTACAGTATACTGCCACTACAGTGCCTGTATAATATATATCTACAGTGTTCTCTCTTTTATCCACCCCCACTTTATACACCACCATCTCCAGTGTAAGCCCCTGTCCTGTTTTTCACAAATGTTATCTCCCCCTTTAACTGCCACCCTCTGTTTTCCACCTCCCTATCTTTTCTGCCAAAAGTTGGGATGTACAGATGGTTGCAGATAAAAGAGGAAGCACTGCATTGGGGTTGTGAAGGCAGTTTAATGTTAAACCCCAATTTTTGCACATTAGTAACTGAGACATCCTTGGAGCAAGTTAACTGAAATATGGTGTGCATGGAGTTGGTACCAGGATCTCGGGATTGTGTCAGTATGGTAACAATCTATTCAGCAGTTTACATTTTTAGAATGATGCAAACACATGAAATCCCCTGGATTAAGAACTTTTCTTGCTGACTGATAGCATAAAATGGTTGGGATATGAAATCTGAGACTTTCAGGTTCAATGGAGTTTGGCTCAAGGAGGATCCTTTTATACTTTTTTTTCAAATATATGTAGATTTTGAATCATTAACAAAAAAAGGTTAATTTTCTACACATACACAGTGCAGAAAATGAACATTCTAAGGATAGCTAAAATTTCACAACACTGATGCTGCATTGGTTACATCACCTGAAAACCAGTGATCTGATAAAATGTTATTGGTTATGTAACCATTACTGGCCACAAAACCAGTGAAAAAACAAAAAATATTTCTGCATTGAAACCAAAAAATCTGTTGCCAGTTATGTGTCAAATTGTCGTGGTTGGCTGTAGGGTGTAAAGATGATTATTTTAGAAACACAGAAAAATAGAAATTTTCAGCAGAAAAGTACCGCTTGGCCCACACAATCTGCCTAGATGTTCCCTGTCTAATCTGTCTCCATACACCTTAAATAGTCTTCGGCAACCCTCCCGCCTCCCTCCCTACCTCTTTCTCAATATTTATTTATTTATTAAATTTTTGTGACCGAGAGAGCCCACTGGCCCTGGAGGTCCCTTTTTCAGGGTCGACCCAGATGTTTATCCCATGATTGCTTGAAGCCCCCCCCCCAATGTTTTTGCCTACACCACTTCCATTGGCAGTCTGTTTTAGGTATCTACTATCCTTTAAGTAAAGAAATATTTCCTCACATCCAACTTAACCCCCCCCAGCTTCATCACATGTCACCTGGTCATGGTGCTCCTACTCATTTGAAAGAGACTTCCCTCCTGTACCCTGTTCACCCATGTGAGGTACTTGTCGGTATCTACTGTATCATGTCACCTCTAGCTTTTCTCTCCGCCAGTGTGTACACATTGAGATCAAATAATATAACAAGGATGAATGCCACTGCACAAATGGTACTTTATGCAAAAAGTCTGCTTTTATTTTGAGTCTTCATTCACACTTTGGAAGCCAGGGTGACGTTTTTGTGGCCGTCGTCACTTCCTCAGGCCCAAATGCAGTGCTGAATCTAAATAAGAACAAATAAAAACATTTCTTACTGACCAATCCATATCAGACAATCTTTACTTTACAAACCAATGACTAAGCCTCCACCACTATTTTTCCAGAAGAGTGCATGTATATAAAACATTTCATAACATTCCACTAAAAATACAACTTATTGTTGCTACTATAAAATAGTTGAAAAGACCCCAGTGAGATGTCCCATATCAATTATTGTTACAATTCCAATAATACTTAATGCTTTTTCTCACTCACTTCTTTTTATCTGTTTGCTCTCATATTTAAACTCATCAATTCCAGCTCAGTCCTTAGACCATAGAATCTGTTTGTACATACAAAAGAAGGGGGGACAAATGAACAACTGCACCAAATTAACTACTAATTAATTAATATTTATCACAAATCACTTACATTACTTTCTTCTTATTTACAGTATTTTTTGGAATTGATGCATTTAAATATAAGAGAAAACAGATAAAAAGAAGCAAGTGAGTAAAAGCATTCAGTATTATTGGAATTGTAGCAATAATTGGTATGGGACATCTCACTGGGGTCTGTTCAACTATTTTATCATAGCAACAATAAGTTGTATTTTTAGTGGAATGTTATGAAATATTTTATATATATGCACTTTTCTGGAAAAATGGTGGAGGCTTAGTCATTGGTTTGTAAAGTAAAAATTGTCTATTATGGATTGGTCGTAAGAAATGTTTTTATTTGTTCTTATTTAGATTCAGCACTGTATTTGGGCCTGAGGAAGTGGTGAAAGCCATAAAACCATCACCCTGGCTTCCAAAGTGTGAATGAAGAATCAAAATAAAAGCAGTCTTTTTGTATAAAGTACCATTTGTGCAGAGGAGTTCATCCTTTTTGTATTATTTGATGAATTAGACCGCCTCTTTTCAAGGATGACCCAAACAATTTGAAGAGTAGAAGTTTTAAATTAGGGCAATCTGAACCATCTTTTTCATTGTACATGTTGAGATCCCATGCTCTCCTCGTAGGGCTACTTGTGCAACCCCAGCACCATTTTAGTTGCCCTGCTCTGGAGTGCATCCACCCTGTCTATGCCTTTTCCAAGTTGAGGCCTCCAAAACTTGACACAGTATTCCAGTTGGGGTCTCACCAATGAGCGATACAGTGGCTACACCACCTCCCTCTTGCTGCTGGATATACCTCTCCCTATGCACCCCAGCATCCCTCTAGCCCTACTCACTGCTTTGTCACACTACCTTTCCACATTGAGGTTGTTTGATATGATATCCCCATGGTCCCTTTCCTGTTTAGCTACCATCAGTACCACTACAATCCTATACTCAGCACCTGGGTTCTTACAGTATACCCTAGATACAGGGCAGCAAGGAGGGCTGGGGGGATACTGGGATGCATAGGGAGAGGTATCACCAGTAGAAAACAGGAAGTTATTATCCCTCTGTACAGACAGCTGGTGAGACCCCATTTGGAGTACTGCATGCAGTTCTGGAGACCCAATCTCTGCAAAGACATAGACAGGATGGAAGCTGTCCAGAGGAGGGCAACTAAAATGGTGCAGGGTCTGCACCAGAAGACATATGAAGAGAGACTTAAGGATCTTAATATGTATAGCCTCGAGGAAAGGAGGGAGAGGGGGGACATGATAGAAACTTTCAAGTACCTCAAGGGAATTAACAAAGTCCAAGAGGGTAGCATCTTTCAAAACAAGAAGTGTGCAAGAACAAGGGGGCACAATTTGAAGATAGAGGGGGGTCGGATCAGAGGTAATTTAAGGAAGTATTTTTTCACAGAGAGGGTTGTGGATGCATGGAACGGCCTTCCAGAGGAGGTTGTGGAGTCAAAAACAGTGGTGGAATTCAAGCATGCATGGAACAGTCATAAGGCAATTCTAGGGGGTGGGGGCAGAAAGAAGTAGGCTGCTGGTTAACTAGGATCTGCAGCTTATTCATTAGTTAGGGAAATGGGCAGACAGGGTGGGCCAAGTGGTCCTTATCTGCCATCAAATTCTATGTTTCTATGTTTCTATGATCTTACATGTATAGCATTGAATCTCAATTGCCATGCTTTAGACACTATTTGAGTTCACCAGATCACTGCTCATTCTCTTTTCCCCTTCTGAATGTCCACTGTATTGCAGATTTTGGTTTTATCTGCAAAGAGGCTTACATGGAGGAACAAACTTTGCTGACAGAGAGGGGTGAAAGCACCAAACTTTACCTTAAAGATATATTTATATTTCTCTTCATACTGAAAGTAGCAGGGTAAGTGAGGACAACAAAAAAATATACTGTACTTGTAGGCAGTGTTTGGAGCACTTTGAAACGTGTCTTTAAAATTGTAACAGGTATTGTGGGGGAAACTAGCTCAGGAGATTAATCTTGGAGCTGAGTAGATTCAAGAAGCCCTGTGAATCAGAAGTGTAATTAGGGGGGTGAAGCTGACAGAAGCTTAGTGCCTTCTTACAAGAGCACTATAAAAGGATTCCCTTCTAATGTGTCCCACAGAAGCACTGTTTACACAGCAGCAGTGCCTCCAAAAACTCTGCTGCCTTTCCGCTGCGCTGTGACTTGATCCCGCAGTTTCTCCAGTTACACTTCCGACCCTGATGCACTGCAGATCATGCTGACAGGAGTGTCCCTGGACAACCGGTAAGGGTTCAAAAAAATTAAATCTTCAGCCGGCAGATAGGGGATCAGAGTGGATCGAGCGCATCAGTGGTTTACACCGTGGGATAATGTGCTCGATCCAGTATGTGTCCCCACTTTTCTGTCGGCTTAGAATCTGGAGTGGTTCTGCACTTAGGGTGATGTGGTGAGTGTTCACAAAGCTGTCTTTGCAGTGCATCAATCAGAGCGCATTAGTTGATGTGCTGCAAAGACAGTGGTGTAAATGAGGCAAAACATTCATATCTCCGTGAGTGACTGGAACAGTGAAGGAGTGGAACAGATAACTGGCATCTAAGGCATCAGCAGGCATTATCAAAAGGAAGCAGAAAAGCAGGGGACCCTGTCAGTTGATTAAGGTCAGGCATCTGTTCACTACTGTGTAACAGTCACTGCTGGGAGGGATACAAGGTAAAAGGTGGGCCAAAACTAGAAATAGGAGCAGCATTCTATCTAAGATTGGAGTATAAACAGATTTAAACAAGGTACAGGGGAACACAAGTAGAAACAAACAAAAAGGAAAACTAAGAACACCCTATCAGGGGTACAGGTACAAAAGTATTTCCAGGTAACACAGGGAGACTAGAAGCTGGGAATGCTGGAAGTGGTGCAGTGCAGTGGATGTGGGGTGGCAGTTTTCAGAGAGACCTTCTGGATACTGCAATTCTGCCCAACATGCAGGCACATCTTTGAGTTCAGGGAGGATGTTGCTAGAATACAGGGTGAGTTGGCTAGGATTTGTAGGCCCTCTTCCCCCCTACACAGGAGCCACCAAGACTGCCACTGTTGCCTCAGAGGATGTCAGAAAGAAGGAACGGCGGGACTGTGGTGGGCTCTGGAAAAGTGGGGTGGTGGGACAGAGGCACATTGCTCAACCTGTACCACTATGTAATTCTTACACCACTCTGGTGGGGCAGGACTGCTGGTAGGGGGCACCCATGGTAGTGACCAGGGAGGATGTGGGGCCCTCTGTAGTGGAGACCCCAAGGGGGGTAGTGGAGGACCCCAGAGGAGGAGGAAGCAACTTCTCTTGGGGGACCTAGTTGTGAGGGAGACAGATTTGGGACTAGGAAGGGGGAAGGGCAGGTTAGGTGTGTATGCAGTGCCATGGCCTAGAGGGATAGGAAGCAGCTCCTGAGGATCACTAGGGCAGCAGGATAGGAGGGAGGGGAGAGCTAGATGTCATTGTCTACCTGGTGACTAATGACCTGGCTAGAGATGGAGCTGTGATAGTGAAGGGGCAGTTAAGGGAGCTAGGGAGGGATCTTAGACAGATAACATACTTAGTGGCTTTCATAGAGTTGCTGCCTGTCTACAACAGGGGGATGGTGAGGGAGCTCCACACCAGGAGCTTCAACTTATGGCTTAAGGTGGTGCAGAGAGGAGGGGGTTTGTATATATTGGGGACTGGGGAGCAGCCACCTAGGAGGATAAAAGCCTGCACAGTGGTGATGGCCTGCATCCATCCAGGAGGGGAACCACAGTCCTCAGTGGAAAGTTTAAATGTTACTTTGATGAACATTTAAACTAGCTGAGGGGGGGTGGCAGAAGGATTTGGGGAGGCAGAAACTGCCCATCCACAGGCTGAAGTAGAGAATGGGGAGAACCTGTGGGAAGAGCAATCCCCCAAGGTGAAAAATTAATTAAGGAAGCAGGGTGGTACAGATAAAGGGGGAAGAGAACTGGGAGCATTATATAGAGAGGGATAAGGAAGGATGGCAAAAAGGAAAAAAGAGAAGTAACGTAGAGGGGGAAAAATCTGGAAGAACATTTGTGCAATGGCTAGAAGTACAGGAAATAAGATTCTGGCCTTAGAGGCCATCATGGCAGAGGCCGACCTGGATATCTTGGCCATTACGGAGTCATGGTGCACTGAAAACCATGACTGGGACATGGTCATACCAGGCTATACTTGGTTCGGGAAGGACAGGGTGGGATGGAAAGGAGGAGATGTGGTGCTTTATGTGAGGAAAAGCATAAAACCAATGGTGATACAGGGAATACAGGGGGAGGTAGAGGTACAGTGGGTCACCCTGGAGACTGAGAATAGAGCCACTGTTTGCACTGGAGTGATTTAGAGACCTCCAGCACAGGGGAAGGAATTAGATAGGGTACTGGTGGAAGCCTTTGGTAAGACAGCAGAAAAGGGAGAGGTGCTGCTGGTGGGAGACTTCAACCTGCCGGATGTAGATTGGAGCCTCCCAGCACAGGGTTTTAAATAATTGATTAGCAGTTTTTTTCTAGGGATTATACTAACTGTACAGAAAGTATTTATATAGATTTTCTAGAAGTGCTGTGTTTGTTAAACACAGTGAGGCAAGAGCTATGCATTTTCATAAAGATTTAGCACTTTTATGAGCAAAACGCTAATCAATTTTTAGAGTTAAATAAATCCCTGCAGCAGCAGCTTCAGCCTGAAGCAGGGACATCCTGGACTATCTGCAGGGGGCATTTCTCAGGCAACTGCAGTAGTCACAGAACCCACTAGTGATGGGGCAATACTGATCTTGGTACTCATTAACAGGGACAGTGCTGCAGATGTCAAGGTGGGAGGCCACCTGGGGACCACTGATCACCATACAGTGTGGTTTAGTATGTGGATGACTGCGGAATTGAACCACACATGGGCGAGGATACTGGACTTTAGGAGGGCAGATTTTATAACGATGGGTGAAGGCCTCAGGGATGATCTGGTGGGGGGATGTCCTGAGTGGGGTGGAGAAACAGTGGGAAAAGCTAAAAGGCAGCATAGTAAAGGCAACAAAACTCTGTGTTAAACAAGTGAGCAGAAGCTAGGGAGAAAAGAGACCTCTATGGTTCTTGAAAGAGGTGGCTAAAAAGGTAAAGACTAAAAAAGGTAACATTCAGAAGGTATAAGGAGAAGCAGAGGGAGGTGGATAGGGAGCTGTATTGGGGAAACAAAGGGAAGCTGGGAAAGCAGTAAGGAGTGAAAAGGTGCAAACTGAAGAGGGAGAATAGCCCAGTAGATAAGGACTGGGACAATATATTTTTAGATATGTAAGTGAAAACAGGAAGACCAGGGGTGGGATTGTAAGGTTAAAAAGGGAAGGAGGGACTATGCAAAGGGGGACCAGGAAAAGGCAGACATCCTGAACAAATACTTTTGTTCAGTATTCACAGAGGAAAGAGAAGGGGAAGGGACACAAAAAAGTAACAGTAGCTTTGGAGGGAGGGTGGTGGACACTAGTCCTTTTTGGAGGACAGAGTCCTGAAGGGACTCACTAATCTGTAAGTGGACAAAGCAATTTTGCCAGATGGGGAGCATGCAAGCTGTTGAGAGAGCTCCAGCAGGTACTAGCTACACCTCTGGTAGTCCTATTTAACACCTCACTGGAAAGAGGAATGATTCCGAAGGACTAGAAGAATTGCAGATGTAATTCTACTTCACAAAGACGGTATCAGAGAGGAGGCTGGCAATTACAGGCCATTCAGCCTGACATCAGTGGTAGGAAAGTTAATGGAATCATTGTTGAAGGAAATATTAATATCTTGAATCCTATGGGTTTCAAGACCCAAGGCAGCATGGATACAGGGGGGTTGGGGAGGTCATGTCAAATGAATCAGATGGATTTCACCAAACACAGAAAGCTCCACTCTGTGAGATTGGGACAACACTGAACAGTCTTGCACAGCCATCATAAGATGTACTTTCAAATCGATACATAAGCTAATAGGGTGACCGCCGTGGCATGGGCTGGCATGAACAATGTGCTGGGTACTTCATTTTCTTATTTTTTGATTTGGCATTTTTCTCACCTCATTGAAGCAACATTTTAGCCTATGTTGTGGTGGTGCTGCAGATGTTAGCATGCTGTACAAAATTCCCAAAACTGAAGTAAAGTCCAGTTAGATATACTGTTGCCCTCCTGCTTCTACTTGAAGCTCTTGAAGCTTCTTGTTTGGTGAGCTGTATCATATATCTACTATGTGTTTTGCACTTTGTTTTTCAATAAATCTGTTATTTCAAGAGTTTGTGGTCTCCCGCATTTTAGCACAAACCTGTTCAGACTAATCCAAGCCTCACAGAGTGGAATTTTCTGTGTTTGGTGACTTTCCCATTACTCCCAGGTATTGTGCACTCTCGAGCATTTTGTGAGCTATCAGTTCTGTGTACTTTTTCAAATTTTATAGATTTCTTTGACTGGCTGACCATGGTCTTAGATCAGGGTGGAGTGGTGGATGTGGCCTACCTAGATTTCAGTAGGCTTTTGACACTGTTCCACATAGGAGATTAGTAAGCAAGCTGGATAGCTTAGAAGTGAATTCAAAGGCAGTAAACTGGGTAATAAATTGGTTAGAGGATAGATGACAGAGGGTGGTGGTAATCAGAGTTCTCTCCAAGGAAAGGAGGGTGACCAGCAGGGTTCCTCAGGGATCAGTGCTGGGACTGGTCCTCTTTAATGTCTTTATAAGTGACATTACAGAGCAGCTGGAAGGGAAGGTCTGCCTCTTTGCTTATGACACCAAAATCTGCAATAGGGTGGGCACTCTGGAGGGATGGAAAGGATAAGCAGAGACCTGAGAAAACTAGAGGGGTGGTCAAGGGTATGGCAGTTGGGTTCCAATATGAAAAAGTGCAAGTAATAAACTTAGGGTACAGAAACCCAGAGGTGGTGTACAAAATGGGTGGAGTGATATTGGCACCACCAAGCAGGAAAGAGACTTTGGGGTAATCATATCTGATGACCTAAAGGTGGCCAGGCAGTGCAACAAGGCAGTTGGGAGTAGGGTTACCACCTGTCCTGATTTTCGCAGGACAGTCCTGATTTGGGTAGCTGTGTCCTGCAAAAAAACATGAAAAATACTACATGTCCTGACTTTACTGTAGAAAAAATGTTTTCTTACTTTATACTAAATGTTGCAGAAAACTATAATACCGTAACTAAAATACCTTAAAATTATAAAAAAACTATAGAAGCAACTAAGAAACTACAATGTTTAGCATTAATTCTGATTATATAGAGAAAACAAGTCTGTTGCATTGGTCGAGGTTACTTACTGTCCTGCGAATAATCATGTTCCAGTAAGAAAAGTCCCACTTTGGGCTTCTTAAAAGGTGATGACCCTAGTTGGGAGGGTTAGTGGGATACTGAAGTGCATAGGGATGGATATCACCAGCAGAAGTGGAAGGTGGTGTTACCTCTGTATGAGTCACTGATAAGACCCTACCTGGAGTACTCTGTCCTGTTCTGGAGACCATGGGACCAATTCTCAAAGCTCCCAGCATGGCGCAAGGGGCACGTGCCACAAAGAATGGCACAAGGTACCTCTTGTGCCAAAAGATGTGCTGGGAGCAATTCTCAAAGGCAGCCTGCATCAACTGCAGGCTGCAGGTACCAAAGGGGGCTTGTGCCATTCATAATGGGCTGTGGCATGGTGCTAGGGTTTGCAGCAGATGCAGGCTGCCAAGTCCCCTAAATCAGGATTCTAAAAACTCTCCCAGAGGGCAAATTTATAAGTACCATTAGACCAGCCAGGGCTGGTATAAGGGTAATTAGAAATTTGCTGTGGGAGGGTTTAGCATCCTGTGTCAATGTGCCGCAGTCCCCCGCCGTCATCCTGATCACCTTAGTAATAAAATAAATAATGTCCCTGGTGGTCTAGTGGTCCCCCCAGCCTTGATCTCCTTTGTAATAAAATAAATGTCCCTGGTGGTCTAGCGGATCCCTCTAGCCCTGATCCTCTTATTAATTATAAAAATTAATGTCCCTGGTGGTCTAGCGGTCCTGCCCCAGGCCCCACTCCTTTTATTTATTTATTTTAATATCCCTGGTAGTCTAGAGGTCCTGCCCCCAGCCCGATCCTCTTATTATGTTTTTTTAATATCCTTGGTAGTCTAGCTGTCTGGCCCCTGGCCCCAATCCTCTTAATTATAAATATTTATGTCCCTTGTGGTCTAGTGGACCCCATCCCCCCAACCCTGCAGGTAGTTCCCACCATCCCACTTCCCCATCCCAAACCCTGAGCTGGTGACTGACACTGCCCTCTTCTCACCACCACAGCCAGCCACCAACTGAACTGTCACTGAGTGCATACTGTATAATACAGTATGCACTCACTGATTGACAGCTCAGAGAGTGAGCTGTCAATCAATGAGCGCTTACTATATTATACAGTATGCACTCAGTGACAGTTCAGTCAGTGGTTGGCTGTGGTGGTGAAAGGAGGGCTGTGCCAGTTGCCAACTCATGGTTTGGAATGGGGAAGTAGGGTGGAGGGTACTACCTGCAGGGGGGGGGGTGATAAAACAGACTACCAGGAACATATATTTTCATAATTAATAAGAGGATTGGGGATGGGAAGGAACTGCTAGACCAGGGACATTAAAACAATTAATAAGAGGATCAGGGCTGGGAGCAGGACCGCTAGACCACTGAGGACATGAATTATGTTATTTCTAAGGGTTTCAGGGATAAAGGGACAACTAGACTACCAAGGGCATTATTTATTTTATTGCTAAGGGGATCAGGGTGGGAAGGACCTGCTGAAGTCCATGTCCAAGGGTGCAGCTGCTGCCTGACTGCCCTGCAATTTGCAGCACAACTTGTAGATGTGCTGTCTGTTTGGTGTTGTGCCACTGTTGCCGCAAGCTGTGTGACGTAGGTGCTGGGACCCTACCTGATAGTGAATTGGGTGCAGGGTTCTTGAAGCACCTGCAATCAGTGCAAGCTGCCGCTGGCGTGGTTTGCACCAACGTTTGTGACTCAAGCCCCACATCTCCAGATGGACATAGACAGAGTGGAGGCAGTCTAGAGGAGGGCAACTAAAATGGTGCAGGGTCTGCATCAAAAGCCCTACTAGGACAGACTAGGGGAACTCAATATGTACACTCTGGAAGAGAAGAGGGAGAGGGGCATATGATAGAGACTGTCACATACTTCATGGGGGGTAAATAAGGTACAAGAAGAGGGTGTTTTTCAGAAAAAAGGTACTCAAGAACAAAGGGACATGCTATGAAGCTGAAGGGGGTAGATTCAGGAGAGATGTGAGTAAGTACTTCTTCAGGGAAAGAGTGGTGGATTCCTGGAACAGCCTTTCAACAGAGGTGGTGAGGGTGAAAACAGTGGTGGGGTTCAAGAATGCATGGGACAGGCATAAGGGAATCTTAGTGGAAAGGAAGGGGGGAAGGAGAAAGATCCGGAGAGCAAGTACGGTCTGTGGTGATACTGTAGGTAGGGGGAAATGGGCAGACTGGGTGGGCCAAGTAGTTCTTTTCTGCCATCAAATACAATGTTTCTATGTAGTTGTTTAATAGAATATTACCAGCCGCAGGTGCACAATCCCGCCACTGGTATCCTCCATCCCTCAACCCAGCTGTTTAATTAAATAAGTCTGGTGGTGGGTACCCAGTCACATCAGTAGTGCTACCAACCCAGCTGTCATATTTATTGGTAGTAGGAGCTCAATCCCATCAATGGCATCCTCCCTCCTTCCTGATCCATTCAAGTTAGATCTCACCCTTACCTACAAGCATTCATGCCACCCTCCCCGACCAGTACCCATACTGTGATCCCTGATCTCAAATTCTCTATGTACTCTGGTGTAATTCCTCAATATCCCTCACTGTACTACTCTACCCAAAGGGAAGAAAATAATGGAAAAAAAAAACAACCCAGAAAACTTAAGTCTGCAAATGCTCACACTATACATTGCTGTGGAGATAGTCATTATGCATTTTTTTCTACTTTTACTCATAACTTGACCATTTTGGACCAGTTTCACAACAAATATTGATTCAAGTTGCCCACCCCCTCAGAAATAATTAAGTGTCACCTTGTAAATCTGGTCCTTAATGCATTTTTGGCAGTGAACTCCCAAAACAAATTTCAGGGTGCACTGACACGGTGAAACTTGTTTGTTTGTGAGGTGGGTTAACAACTTGGCCACCCTGAACATCTGGATGAAAATTATCAAACGTGGACAAGTTATGAGTAAAAAAAAAAAAAGGAAGAAAAGCAAAGTCCATGAGCATGCTCAGTAGGTGCATTTCCAAGCTTAGTTTGTTTACACACAAAAGAAAAAATGGTTGATAAAAATGTTCTAACACAAGCAAAAAGGTTTAAAGCAGTAGATAAATTGTGAAAAATGTACTATATCAAAGAAAGTTAGGACTCATTTGTATTTTATGCATGCTGTGTTTTGTGTAGGGCCTGAGGGACCCTGTGCATCCGGTTTCATGAAGGGCACAAAGAGCCCTTTGCAAAGCAAGTTAAGATGACTCATGCTTCATGAAGGGCCCTTTGGATCCCATACAAAGCATGTTTGGACTCGGCTGCTGTTTTGAGCCCTGTACACCCTACTCCTGCACTAAGCAAGTTAGGACTTTGTTCTTTTTCCATACAAGGCCTGAAAGTCCCTATTAAAAGCAAGTTTGGACTTAGCTCCTGTTTTGTTTGGGCCCTGTGTGAAGCATGTCACATCTCTACTTTCAGAAAAAGTAAGGAAATTAATAAAAAAAAATGTAATGCATCTATTAGTGATAAAAACGCAAATCAGATTAAGTAAAGAAATGGATAATTAGGGTTTAAAGTCTTATGAATCTTGACAAATCAGTGGTGTGGTGTTCCTCAGGATTTTAACACTAATGCCCATCCCCTTCCCAAGCCCCTAGCCTTGTGACCCAAGGACCAAGTGCACAAAGTATCGAAATGGAAAAAAATTAGGATTTAGAGTCTTAGGAATCTTGGCAAATTGGTGGTGAGGAGTTCCTTGGGGATTTCTGCCCTAATATCCAACCCCTCCCTAGCCCTATGTTTTTTCATTAAATCTGAGGGACATGGTACTTTGTACCGTTCCTCATGAACACCCAGTTGGCATGTTTCACAACTGCACAATGGTAATTTTGCTTTGTGTATGGCCTGCAGGGTCCCACAAATGGAAAGCTATAGGTCCTGGGCACTGCCCAAATGGTGTACTGCTTTGTGTAGAGCCCTCAGGGCCCTGCACAATACAAGCTGGAAGTCCGGCCCACCGATGAGACTCCTGCTTCACATATGGCCTACAGGGCCCTGAGTAAAGCAAGTTACTGGTATGGAGCAGTGTGTATCACCATAATGTTGCTTCATGAGTGGCCTACAGTGCCACTCACAGTACAAGTATAGGTTTGATACAATAATGTCATCACAAAGCAAGCTTCATGTGTAGTGCACAGAACATCACTAGTAAGAAGCTTTTGAACATCTGTTTCAAAATTAAGAACATTATTGGCAAATAAATACGTTTATGCATCTATAAGGGTTGCAATGCAAAGTGTATAAAATAAGGAAATGAAAAATTAGGCTTTGAAGCCTGTAACCATAGCAAATTAGTGGTGTGGTGTTCTTTGACGTTTCATTGGTCATGTGAAACAGTGCTGGCATTACCCTAATATTGGCACTGTCTGTGCAAGCATTACTGTGTCATTTACTTTGTGTGACAAGACTGCCAGTATGAGGGTAACACCAACCATGCATCACATGACTGTATTTTGCACCTTTATAACTTTCAATGAACAGAATACCTTGAAATGTAGTAGTTGGTGCCAGTATCTTTGAATCCTTTACATTTTGTAGCAGTCAGTTCTGCAGTTAAAAAATTCTAGAAGGTTGAAAGCACATACAAATAAGGAAATTAATAATGTGTACTTTGGGCCATATTCTATCAAACCTTTAGAAAATGGGCAGAGAGAAATGTTGAAGCTGATTGGCTCAAACCACCAATCAGCCAGTGTGGTATAAGGCAACAGAGACCAGGAAATAACGACTCCTAGTCTCTGTGTTCCTCATTTAGTTGTAATAGTATTGTGCCCATGGAATTTTGAAGTACAAGAAACATAGAATTTGATGGCAGATAAGGACCACTTTGCCCACCTAATCTGCCCATTTCTCTACCTAATGGATAAGCTGCAGATCCTTGTTAACCAACAGCCTACTTCCTCCTACCCCCCACTAGAATTGCCTTATGTCTGTCCCATGCATTCTTGAATTCCCCCACTATTTTTGACTCTATGACCTCCTCAGGAAGGCTGTTCCATACATCTATTACCCTCTCCGTAAAGAAATACGTCCTTACATTACCTCTGAGCCGTCCCACCTCTATCTTCAAATTGTGCCCCCTTGTTCTTGCACATCTCTTTTTCTGAAAGATGCTACCCACTTGGACTTCGTTGATTCCCTTGAGGTATTTGAAAGTTTCTATCATGTCCCCCTCTTCTTCCTTTCCTCGAGGCTATACATCTTAAGCTCCTTTAGTCTTTCTTCATATGTCTTCTGGTGCAGACCCCTGCACCATTTTGGTTGCCCTCCTCTGGACAGACTCCACCCTGCCTATGTCTTTGTGGAGATGGGGTCTCCAGAACTGTACACAGTACTCCAGATGTGGTCCTACCAACTGTCTGTACAGAGGGCCAACAAAGTCCTGTTTTCTACTGGTGATGCCTCTCCCTATGCATCCCAGTATCCCCCCCCAGCTCTCCTTACTACCTTCTCACATTGCTGACACACCTTTAGGTTTTCTGATATGACTACCCCAGGTCCCTTTCCATTTTTGTTGTTGTCAGTATCTCACCCCCCCAATTGCGTACTCTTCCCCTGGGTTTTTGTTTCCCAGGTGCATTACTTTGCACTTCTTTGCGTTGAATCTAAGCTGCCATGCATTTGACCATTCCTCCAACCTTGCCAAGTCGCTTTTCATCCTTTCCACCCCACCTTGCATATCAACCCTATTGCAGATCTTTGTGTCATCTGCAAAAAGGCATACTTTTCCTTCCAGCCCCTCTACAATGTCACTATAAAGATATTAAAAAGGACTGGACCTAGTACTGAACCCTGTGGCACCACTAGTAATCCCCCTTTCTTCACTGTGGACTCCATTTAATATTACCCTCTGTGTCCTGCTGTCCAGCCAGTGTTTTACCCAGACTACCACCCTGGGACCCACTTCCAGGCTGGCTAATTTGTTTATTAATCTTTTGTGTGGGACTGTGTAAAATGCCTTGCTAAAGTCTAGGTAGGCCATGTCCACAGCCCCTCCCTGATCTACTACATTGGTCACCCAGTCAAAGAAATCAATTAGATTTGTCTGACATGACCTTCCTGCTGTGAATCCATGCTGCCTTGGGTCCTGTGCACCACTGGCCTCTAGGTACTCAACAATTCTTTCCTTCGGAAGTGATTGATAAATGCCTGAACCAAACCAGAGTGGGGGGGGGGGAGTTCTGCTGGGAGAATTGCAACAGGGGCAAAAGGGGGAAATAATGTGCAGGAGGAAGAAGAGGAACCAGGAATGAGAGATGGAGATGAATGGAAGCAATTATTTGAGGGGGGAGGAAGATCAGTAACTTTTTCAGAGGTACTTTCAGTGCCCAAGGCAAGCACAACAAGAAAGCTGAGAACAGAGAAATTTAATGGATGGCTAAGAACCTGGTGTTATGCTAAAGGATATGGGCTGTTGGGGGGGTAGGGAGGGACCTGGGAGGACAGTAGTCTCTATGCCAAGGACAGACTACACTTGAGTGAGGAGGGAAAGAAAGTGTTGAAACACAGGATGGAGGAGTACATAGAGGAAGTTGGGAATTAAAACTAGGAGTGGGGGGTGGCAAGTGGGCAAGAGACATGCAGAGACCGCAGGTTGGGAAATGAGCTTACCCCCATAACAGTGACAAAGGACAAATGGCAAGTACTGTTGTTGATGCTAGTAAAGGAGGGCAGGATGGGAGGTGGGGAAGGGTGGAAGGTGGTTACTCTTAATGCTAGGAGCCTTGGGATGAAAACTGCAGCATTACAGGTGCTCATGGCAGAGGGAGAGGTGGACATTGCAGTCATCACAGAAACATGGGCCACCCGATACAATGACTGGGATCTGTCTGTACTAGGGTACAGGTTATTTCATAGGGACAGTGTGATTGGGAAAGGAAGGGGGTGGCACTATATATGAAGGAAGGACTGAAGTGTGTGAGGAAGGGGAGGAGGGTAGTACGGAGTTACTTTGGATGCAAATCCAGGATTCCAAGAATAGAATTCTCAGAATGGGAGTGGTATACAGGCCACCCTCTCAGATGGAGGAGTTAGGGAACTAGTGGTACAGAACAGGAGGACCTGCGAGAAGGGTAGTGTGGTGATCGTGGGGGACTTCAACATGCCAGGAGTGGACTGGAGTACCCCAACAACCAGGAATAGAAGGGAGCAGGTACTGCTGGATGAATTCCAGGACAGCTTCCTGCTGCAAATGATCAGTAAACCGATCAGGTTAGTGAATACGCTTGACCTTGTGCTGGCAAATGGAGAGTTTGTGAGAGAACTTATGGTGAAAGAACCACTGTCAGGGAGTGACCACCACTCAGTATGGCTCACATTGGATATGGGCAAGGAAGGAGTGGAATCTGGCACAAGAAAGCTGGGCTTTAGGAGAGCCGACTTTGGGAGGATGGAGGAAGTGGTAAAAGGGTACCTGGCCAGAATTCAACCTAGTATGGACACTAACCAGAGGTGGGAGCTCATAAAGCTGGGGATAGTGGAGGCAACCAAAATCTGCTGCAAGGCCCAGAGCAAGAAGGCTAGGGCTAAGAAACTGAGCTGATTGAGCAAGAAGGTCATGGAAAAGGTAAGGAGGAAAAGAGCTGCCTTTAGGAGATACAAGAAAACAGGGAAGGGGGAGGACAGGGAGGAGTACCTGACGGAATCGAAGGAGGTGACAAGGGCAGTAAGGGGAGCCAAGGCATCTACGGAGCTCAGGCTGTCACAAGGCATTAAGAAGGGGGAGAAGGACTTCTTTAGGTACATCAGGGAGAAAAGGAGCTGTAAGGATTACATAGTAAGGATTGGGAAGGGGGGGGTTGGGTGGAAGCATTGTGCGATAAGGCAGAAGCGCTAAATGATTACTTCTGCTCAGTATTTACTAAGGAGAAGAGGGGATTATACCCAAGGGGGGAGGAATGGCAGAAACGGGGGGGGTGACTGATGGGGAAATCATGGAGGGCAGAGTTCGGGAGGGTTTGACGGCACTGAGGGTGGATAAGGTGCCAGACCCAGATGGACTCCACCCCAGGGTACTGAAGGAGCTGGCAGAGGTTCTTGTGGGAACTTTGGCAGACCTATTTAATGCCTCACTACACTCAGGGTGTGTACCTCAGGACTGGAGGATGGCTCATGTGGTGCCCCTCCACAAGAGTGGCCCCATGGATGAACCGGGGAACCACAGACCGGTGAGCCTCACATCCATCATGGGTAAGCTGATGGAGACTATCCTGAAGGAGAGGCTGGTGGCCCTCCTAGAGGCCAGAGAACTACAGGACAGCAGACAGCATGGTTTCATATGTGGCAGATCCTGCCAAACCAACCTGGTGGAGTTCTATGACTGGGTAACCAGGCAACTGGACTAGGGCCATGCAGTGGATGTCCTTTATCTGGACTTCAGTAAGGCATTCCACTCACTGCCACATGGGAGGCTGGGAAGTAAGTTAGAAGGCACAGGGGCAGGTGCAAAGCTGGTGAGATGGGTAGGGAACTGGCGTCAGGGAAGGCAACAGAGGGTGGTGGTGGGTGGGGAGCTCTCACACCCAAGGGTAGTGATGAGCGGTGTTCCACAGGGCTTGGTGTTAGGACCAGTGTTGTTTGGGATATTCATTGCAGACACATCATTGGACATCAAGGGCAGGATCAGTCTGTTTACTGATGATACCAAGATGGGAGAGGTGGTGGATGACCTAGGAGGATGGCAGGAGTTGCAGGATGATCTGGCAAAGCTTGAAACCTGGTCATACACCTGGCAACTGGGGTTTAATGCCAGAAAGTGCAAGGTGCTGCATTTTGGGGTGAAGAACCCAAGGAGGAGTTACTAGCTGGTGGAAGTGCAGCTAGCCCAGATGGAGGAGGAGGAGGAGAAGGATCTGGGGATGCTCATTACAGGGTCAATGAACAACTCGGCACAATGTAGGAAGGCAGCTGCAAAGGCCAACAAAATGCTGGGTTGCATTGCAAGGGGTATATCCTCGAGGAGGGAGGAGATGATTCTGCCATTGTATAGGTCATTAGTTAGACTGCACCTGGAGTACTGCATGTAGTACTGGTGCCCATACCTGAAGAGTGAAATTAAGTTGCTGGAGGGGGTGCAGCGCAGGGCTACAAAGATGATCAAAGGGCCGAGGGACTCATCATATGAGAGGAGACTGAGGGAGTTGAACATTTACTCGCTGGAGGAGAGAAGGGACGGGGGGACATGATTGAAACCTTTAAGTACATGAAAGGAATAAACACAACAGGTACAGAGGGGCTGTTCAAAGTAAGGGAGGGGAGGGACACCATGGGCCATGATATGAGACTGGAGGGAGGAAAGTTCAGGAGGGAGATGAGGAGACACTTTTTTACAGAGAGGGTAGTATCTGGGTGGAATGTGTTACCTGCAGAAGTGGTATCCAGTAGAACAGTGGACTGCTTCAAAAGGGGATGGGACAGGACAAGGGGGAGGGTCAATGGAGGGGAAGGGTGGAAGGGAAGGGGCAGCTGCAGAATAAGGGATGCTAGCTACACATTTGAGTAGACTTGCTAGACCTCTAGGCCTTTATCTGCTGGCAAATTACGTATGTTCGTATGGTCGTAGTTACACACCATCCTCCCATGATTTATTAAAAAGGATAGTCAGTGGTGTAACTAGTTCTCCCCTTAGTTCTTTTAGAATTCTGGGGTGAATCCCATCAGGCCCCATTGCTTTATCCACCTTCAGTTTTAAGAGTTCTTTCAGAACTTTTTCTTCTGTGAAAAGACTAATATCTACCTCCCTATCCAGAGTGCTTCTATTGACTGGATTGGGTATCTTCCCCTGTTTTTCCATTGTGAATACTGAGCAGAAGTATTCATTCAGTATCCCTGCTTTTTCACTGTCGCACTCTGCCCAACCACCTTCCTCTTTATTCAGCCTCAGTATCCCTGCCTTAGTCTTTCTTTGCTCCCTAATGTACCTATAAAAGGTTTTATCCATCTTCTTAACTGAGTTGGCTATCTTTTCCTCGGTTTGGGCCTTTGCTATTCTGACTGCCTTCCCCACTTCCTTCTGCTTTAACTGGTACAGTTCTCTGTCCTGCTCCGTCTGTGTTTCCTTATACTTCCTGAATGCTATCTTTTTTTCCCCTAACCTTCCCCGCCACCTCTTTTGAGAACCATAGTGGTTTTTTCTTTCATTTTGATTTGTTTATTTGCTTCACACAAAGGCTTGTTGCCTCTGTGATGGCAGTTTTGATGTTTCCCCATTGTTGCTCCACCCCACCTTCTTGTCTGCTAGTGCTTTTCTGAGGCACTCTCCTATTTTGACAAAATCAGCTCTCCTGAAGTCCAGTACCTTCACTTTTGTATGACTTGACTCTACAGCTAAGTTTATTGTGAACCTCAGTGTTTGGTGGTCGCTTGTTCCCAGATGGCTACCCACTTCAAGATCGGAGATCCTCTCTCCGTCCCCATTTTAGAGTACCAGGTCTAAGATTTCTCCCTCCTGAGTGGGTTGCAAAACTAGCTGTCTGAGGCATGCCCCCTGTAGGGTATCGAGAATGGCCCTGCTCTTGTATGTGGCTGCCACCATGTTGTTTTTCTCCCTTAGCGAGGGAGAGCCTCCCCCTCTTCCCAACTCACTCATCAGGCACAAAGGTAGTCATCACAGGTAACAGAACAAAATGTGGTAAAAACATTTCTCTCTGCCCATTTTCTAAGTGTGCCCTCCCAAACTCCAGACTCCATGAGCAGGTTGCTGCCCTATCCCCTACCCCATCCCCGTCCCCACCCTGCTGTCTCCACTTACATGTTGTTGTTTTTTTCTTACTAACTCAGACCCAGATGTGAACACAGCTTACAGTGTTGTAACACTCTGCCATCCTTCTCCAAAAGAAACTGACAGGATCACATTAGACTCTGGCTTAAAAAAAAAACCCTTACAGGACAGTTTTATCTTTTTTGGTTTTAGTAGTAAAGACACCATGGTTTGGCAGCTTTATCACACACTCATTCACTGAAGCAATTTAAAGTCAGAGCAGTGAAAATAAGTGCTCTGTTTACTTTTTTTTTCAAAAGTATGCTTGCTTGTGTTAGTGACTGATTTAAATGCCAAGTACATTTCTGTAGCGACTGCCTGCTTGATGCCTTCCATTGCCTGCCATCATGGATTCAGGGTTTTTCTGTGACTCCTGGCTACCATCCGTTTCTGGAAAAACATGTCCCCACCACCAAGTTGCACTTTCCTACTGTTTCATTCTGGGTGCACTCAACTGACATCAACACACTGAAGTTTTAAAAAAAAGCTGACATCCAGACATCGTGTTCGCCTGACCGTGATTCAACACACAGGTGGGGGGGGGGGAGAGATGGACCGATGCCAGCATACAAAAAAGCAAACAAAAAAATAAGCAAAAAAGGATCACAGCTTGTGTGTCTTTATATATGTGTGTGTTGGGGGGGAGAAGATGGTCAACTTTTTCGATGGAACCAAGTCAGACTCACAATCTGTGCCTGTGTGTGTGTGTGAGGGTGAGTGGTAACCATGACAACCAGCTCCAACTCAGAACACTAATACAGGCAGAGGAACAACATTTTATTATAAAACTTATTGTGCACTAAGGTTTTATTATCATTTTTTTAATTAAACTATTTTTTTACAGTGTCCATTTTCTAAGCACAATAATACAATCCAGGTTGGGTTGTATTGGGCTATAATAACTGGCTTAGCTCTTTTTCCATAGAGAAATCATGGCGTAACTTGCCATTATAAAGGAGTGTTTATAACAACAAACACACACATGGTTTCCCTCGCTATGCGCATGCCCCACTGCTGCTTTTCCCTTCAGAACGCACGCAGCCGCTTTCTCCTAGAAGACTGAACTGCCACTTACAGTCAGACTCGGCGGTAAGTTTAACTTAAAAATTTTTTTTAAAAGAACCTGTTTCTACTGCTCAGCCCTCCAAAAAGTTTTACATTTATTGAAAAGGGCACTGTGAGTCACTGTCGCAGACCGGATGGTCAAATCGAACCGGGCGGACCGCGCAGCAGCCTGCATTCATTTTATATAATTGCTGAGGCAAAAAAGACAAACCCAGCAATTATATAAAATAAAACATGGGTCTGGGTGTGTGAAAACTCAAATTTACACACACCCTCGGGGTATGATGCTACGCATAAACCCCTCGAGCTTCGCTTTCTGGGTTTATGTAGCATCAAACCCCTCGGGTGTGTGTAAATTCTCGTAACACACCCAGACCCATACTTTATTCTCTATATATCGGACCTTCCAGGGGCTATAAGGCCCTCCACCTATGGCATCGGCCTCATTATGCCCCTGAGCAGTCTGGTATAGCCAAATACTGCCCATCCTGTCAGGTATTATTGCTTACGTAGGTTTCAGGTTTAAAAAAAAAAATTGTGACAAGTGAGCAAAAAAGTCTTGATCTGGGTGGATTTTAGGATTTTTGCACCTCTATAACTTTGTACCCCCTGAACTGATTATAACAGAGCTTTTAAGATTCAGAAACCCTCACCCAGACTCAATGCCTACTAAATTTCAAGCAAATCAGTTGAATGCGGGCAGGGTTCTTAAGGTGCAAAAATCGGGGTTTAACATTAAAGACCTTCCTTATCCCTTATTTACAGGCACATCTCTGTCTGTATAATACGTATGTATGTATGTATCTATGTAACTGTCTGTCTGTCAGTCTATCTATCTGTCTTTATGCAATGCACTGTATGTGTAATTAAAATAGCTCAGATAAATCAGTTACTTCCCCTACTAAGAATAAATGACATTTCACATGTGAAAAAATAATTTATTTTCATTTATTTTTTATGTTGCAGCATCTGTTAGATCGGCAGCTTCAGCCAACCAATCAGCATACAAGTTTTCATTAAGAGAATTCTAAATCACCACCAGTTTTTTTCCTGGAGTAAACTCCAAATTACCTCTGTGCAGACTTCCATAAACAGTCACTTGCCCAAAATAAGCATTTCAGACTGTCCCTTAATTTTAAACACTGTTTGCTATTTTATTTGCTGATAATTAATCCATCCTCAATTTTCACAGCCACACATATTCCATGTGGCCGTGATACAAAACAAACTCCGATCGGAGCCAAAAGGGTTGCTATATGTTAACCTATTAATAGATGCATTTAATACTCACTTCTCTGATCTCTCCGGATATACCACTGCTTTCTCTCCTGATAACTTACTCTCTGGATCCCCACCCAGAAGAACACGAAAACAATGCCTTCATTCTACTTGAAAACTATCTAAAAGAAGGATGTCCTCAAACATCTCAATTCTATATCAGACAGTACTGCTGTTGGGGCTGACTGCCTTGAACCAAAACTCTTAAAGTTAGCAGCCCCGTTCATTGCAGGACTGCTATCCAGAACACTCAATTTGTCCCTGTGTGAAGGAGTGGTGCCCAATATATGGAAACTAGCCAGAGTCACGCCGTTTTTTAAAAAAGGCGACAAAAAGATATAGCTAACTGTAGGCCAATAGCTATACTGTCAGTGTTAAATAAAGTCCTTGAAAAGCTTGTCACTGCACAGAAAGAGTGGTGGACACATGGAACCACCTTCCTGGGGAAGTTGTGGGGTCTAAAACAGTGGGGGAATTCAAACATGCATGGGACAAACATAAGGCAATTATAGTGTGGGGGTTGCAGGAAGTAGGCTGTTGGTTAACTAGGATCTGCAGCTTATCCAATAGGTAGGGAAATAGGCAGACTGGATGGGCCAAGTGGTCCTTATCTGCCATCAAAGTCTATGTTTCTATGTTTCTATCAGATCTCTGAACACCTCTCCAAGTATAACCTCCTGGACATAAACCAGCATGGCTTCAGAAAGGCCATAGTACTCAAACTGCTTTATTACAGCTAACAAATGGTGTTCTTCAGGCCATGGATCAGGGTCTTCAAACCAGTGCAGTATTTATCGATCTGATGAAAGCTTTTGATCTTGTTAACCACCCTCTTCTGCTTGCAAATCTCCAAACCCTGGGTTTCTCAACTGGAGTTGTAACCTGGTTCCGTAACTACCTATCGAACAGAACTCAAGCAGTAAAATTCAACTTGGCCATCTCCGAAAAAGCAGTCATTAATGTTGGTGTACCACTGGGATCTATTCTTGGACCCCTTCTCTTCTCAGTCTTTATTAATAATATAACACAAAACATATACTCCTGTTCATCGTTGCCATATGCCAATGACCTTGTTCTTTACACTAGCTCAAATAATGTTCAGTCTATTAACCATAAGCTCTCTACGGACCTACTAAATATTCAGTCCTGGATCACCAGAAATAAGCTCGTTCTCAATGCTGGCAAGACCCAGGCTATGCTCTTTGGCTCTTCCATTAAACTAAAACAAAGCAGGGAATTTTTACTGGTCTTCTGGGCTGATGGTTCCCCACTGGTGATGGTAACTTCCTTTAAATACATAGTTGTCTGGCTTGATGAATCCCTCACTTACGATGCCCACATAACCTCCACATGTAAGGCTGTCAATGCCAAACTGGGCTTAGCCTACAAAACAAGCTGTAATCTAACCCCTTCTGCAAGATTGGCCAGTGCTAGAGGAATCCTACTGCCATCACTCTCATATGGATCTGTAATCTATACAAATGCATCTAAGGCTATTCTTCAGAATGGGACACAACTTATAACAATACATGCCATTATGCCTCTGTATCCTCCAGGTTAAGACATCACTGCCTGCTGTATTCAGACCTAAATTGGCCCATTTATATTGCACACTGGCTCCTCTCTCTTGGGAACCTTCTGGACAGTATACTGAGGTCCAGTATGCCTACCTACCTGACCTCCATACTGACCCATCAGCCCATCTCCTACCGCCTCCGATTTTCAAACCTTTCCTTGCTTAGCATTCCCAGATGTAGAACTATCGAAGGCAAATCAGGTTTCTCTCATGTAGCTCCCACTTATTGGAATTCGCTGCCCCTAGATGTATGCCTGGCCCCTAGTCATGCTTCATTTAAGAAGAGGCACCGCGCCCTCTTTGCTGCATGTGCCCGATGCAACTGATTCAACCCACCATAGATCTTCACTCCCTCTGCTTGTGCTGCCTCATAGTTTCCCTCCATCTTCTGTGGTGTGAGCTGGCACCCTGCCCCTCTCTGTTTTCCACCACAATTTCTATCCTACCCCCTTCTTCCCATCCCTTTCCCTCTCTCTTCCCCACCTCTCGCTTACCTTTCTCCCTAACTCCTCCCAAAAAAATCCCTGTTTTTTTCTGTCAGCTGGTTGTATGATACTATTATACTGTTATGATGCCCTGTGATATTTCTGCACTTTAAATGTGATATTACGATAACTGTTACTCACGGGCACTTACCTTCTATTTGTATAAAACACTTTACGTGCCTTGGTCCCACTATTGTCAATCTCGTTCACTTCTGATATGTGATGTATTGTATATTTCTTGATACTGTATGCCATGTACCTGTATCTCTCTGTGTTGTGACCTTCCGGGTTGTGCCTGAAAATAGTCACTTCTGTGTCTAGTGCACCTACCCGGTTATCAAAAAATAAATAAATGTCAATTTAATGTTTAGCTTGGATTGTAATGACTAACCAGAGGACAAATGGTATATAATTATAGAAAGTTGTTTTATTTGTGGGAAAGTGTTACCATGAACAGACTGTTATAAGACAGGGAGAGGAATAAGAAGAATTCCTGTCCACCTCCCCCACGCTGGCCTCCACGAGTAACCCAAGTCCATTTCCAAACCTGGGTCACTGGTTACTGGTATATTCTATCCGACCAACCCACATTAATACTGCCTTGTTTGTCTTATACTTACTAAAGAGCTGCAGAAATTTGTGACCCCATCACTGTTCTTATTTACAGGTATGACTGGATGTTCCCTGTAAACCCCCCATTGCAGGATCCCCAGGACCCAGGTAAGAGATATTTTACTTATTACCTGTGCTAAGATGATAAGGTGTATCATTGGAATTCCATGTGTTGAGACACTTTTATGTTTAACTTGTTAGATGGTTGGTGACACAGGGCTCAAAATATCTCCACTATTCTGTTTATTCAATTTCCAAAGGGACCTGCAGAAATAAGGATACGATTCCACTATCACAAAAAAGGGAAATTCATTGCAAAACACTATGTTACTCCAAACATTAGGATTGAAGAACATGAAGTGTACAAAATAGGGAAATGAAAAACATTACTGGATGGCTAAAGTGGTGAGCAGAGGGAGTGTGCCAGCCACCATCTCAGAAGATAGGTGGCAGCTTTGGTAAGTGGGGACTGGGAGTGGAAGGTCCTGAGTGGGCAGGGCAGGGGGGGTCTGTCAGTCATTCAGGGACTGGAGATCGGGGAAGTGGGAGACCACTGAACACCAAGGTGGGTTTGCTAATATTGGGACAGGTTATAACAGAGAATATCAGGATTCTGACCTATACTGGGAGAGCAGTAGGTGACAAATGTACAGCACCAAACACATCCTATGCCTAATACCCACCAATGTTATACCGTGCAAATAAATATGTGGATGGCTGCACTGGCAGTGGAGGTTGCACAGCTCTGCACAATGCCACCACACTGTGGTGCACAGCAACATTGTGCAGCATGCTAATAAGCCTATATTGGGCATACAAATGGTCCTTTAGCACCTTGCATGCATTATAGGCTTATTAACATATTCTGGCTGAATGTGGCTTGCAGGAGTACTGGTGCTATCCCATCTGGGCCTTGATCAGTTCCCGTGAGCCATATTACAGTAGGAAGCAGCGTCAGCACATTGTATAGTCATTATGGGCTGTGCAGACACAGCCCCATATTCAAACTGTGCACTCTGATGTGCGAGCTAACTGAATATTGTAGTAGGATCACCAGCACAGGAGTAGGGCTACTGTTTGTGGTACTGAAAACCCGAGTTTGGGAGTGACTTTAGAACATTTGAGAGTTGACCAGGAAGAGTAGGACTGAGCACCCGACAGACTTCTCTGTTTCTCTGGAGGGGGAGTTGTGTAATACCCAGCACAGCCTGGCCCTTAGTGGCAACTGAGGGCAAGGAGCCAGGATGTTTGATTACACTGATAGTATGATAAAGGAGATCTCCAATTATTATAGGCAAATCACAGGCACCCATTTACAGTCATAATATAGGTATACTATAGGTATAAGACAGGTACTTAAACAGGCAAAGAACAGCCAGCGTACAGACATTGGACAGTTCTAACCAGGGTATTCCTGCTTTTATCGAGGATTCACTTTCTAAGTTCCAGCTCAGTCCTAAGCAGTATTCTTAACCTTAAATATCTTAGTTTACAATAATCATTAAACAATTCAAGCTAGTCATAAGCAGTAAAAGCACACTGTAGCAAAACAGTCCATAACCATTATCCAGACTGCTGCGAAAACTGCTGGCTTAGCCTTGTAATTTGTATCTCATTTAAATTTTTCATCCACTGGGCAGGCTAACGCAAGGCTTCTGACTGTGAAGGCCATCATGATGGGCATTTATCTTACAATTGACTCTTAAGATCACAAAACGGTTTTTTCAATTTCATTCTAAAACACTGCTATGGTTTTAATAGTCAGACTGCTACTGCAAGGTTAAGAGAATGCATTCCATTTTGACAAGGGAAAGGACATCAGAAACACACATAAAGGCAACAATTGACAAATTAGTAACATGACTTATAATAGTGAAACTGTCATGATTGGGAAATAAAATGTTTAAAATAATGTTGTCATTTTCTTAAATTATGACTTTGAATTTTCAAAATACTAGATTTTGTTTGCCCCAGCATATGAACATCACTGACGGCACATATAAAATGTGACCCAAAACACTGTTTAGTGGAACTTCCGTGAAAACAAGTTTTGGAGGGGGGTTTGATAATTACACCTGCCATAGTCATTCAATGGGAGTAAAAAACATGAGTATGTTGAAAATGTGGGTTAAAAAGTAAAAATATTGCAAAGGTATGAGTAAATATTGAAAAATGTCAACATTTAATCACAACTTTCTTTTTTTCAATTTTGACCTTAAATGTTCAACATAGTTTTTTTTATTATACCACCTTATGGACATGGCAAGTCTCATTTATGGAATCCTGTCCAAAATGTCATTTTATGGCACAAGTGTGAAAAGACGTTTTGTGCAATATTTGAAAAATGACATGTTGTGTTCATGAGTTGGGGTACAAAAATGGCTGTGTTGAAGATGTGGGGTCACAGTCTGGTAAAATATCAGAGAGAGGAGTAAACACTGATGAATTTCAATGTTTCTTCATAACTTAGTTGTTTATTGAGATTTTGACCCCGAATATTCAACATAGTCTTATTATGACCCCACCATATGATGAAGAAAAATGAAATATTTTAAATCCCACCTGAAAAGTGATTTCATGGAGTGACTGTGAGAACATGTTTTGAAGGGGATTATTTTTTATTATCCTACCTTATGATCAAGAGAGGTGACATTTTTTAAATGTCATCTGGAACATGATTTTGCAGAGTGACTGTGAAAACACATTTCTTTTGGGGGGGGGTTGAAAAATGTCACCTACCTGTTTCATGAGTTAGGGTTAAAAATTTAAGGCAAAAATATAAAGAGATGGCAAGGTTATAAGTAAAATCTCAAAATACATTAAAAAGCCATTAACTGAAGTTACCTTGTTTTCAGTCACAGGACATTCAAGAATGAGCAGTGCTGGACTGGATAGGTAAGTATGAAATGAGGGTGTGTGGGGGATGTGAGGTGATGGGTACTGACAGGGGGTTGAGGTAGGGGCATGGGGCAGAAGTCATCACTGGACCATTTCCTTGTTTTAGAGGCTTATGGATGGGGCACAGGGGAAGGATCAGGAGGTGGGTGGGATACTTGTCAATGGGAGGGTGTTTTTTTCCATGGACAGGGCACAGGGAAGTATCTGGAGGTGAGGTGAGTGGTATACTTTGCAGTCGGAGGTTTTTTTATGGATGTGGCAGGGGGAAGGATCGGGGGAATGATCAGGAGGTGGGTAGGATACTTGGCAATGAGAGGGTGTTTATTTTTACAGAAGGGGCACCAGGTGAAGGATTGGAAGGTGGATGGAATACCTGGCAGAGAAACAGAGCAGAAGAGAGAGAGAGAGAGAGAGAGGAGAGAGAGAGAGAGAGAGAGAGAGAGAGAGAGAGAGAGAGAGAGAGAGAGAGAGAGAGAGTACACACATTTGTGTATGCCCATTATGTGCTGCATGGAACAAACATTTGTGATGCATTCGGTATTCAGTCACACCCTTACAGCCCCACTATATTCTCTCCTCCTCTGTTCACAGTACATCAGCATAGCTTTGCCATGCAGCTGTAAAAACAAACTCAGCCTGCACTCTGCAAGTGATCTTTGGTTACACAAGGTAAATATTTACCTTACATTTTGAACCAGAACTTCACTCTTCAGCTGAGCACATCCCCACACTCAACTTGAATATTGAGGCTGAACCACAAAGTCACCATTTGAACCACAAAGTTTCTGTCTGTCACTAACTCCAGAGATTCATTCGCTGTCCTCAATTACATAACCATCGCACTTACAAATCTCTCTCTCTCTTTCGCCCACCCTTCTTAGCTTCAACTACTAAAACCTACAATCAACTCAAAAAGATGCAGCTCCAAGAACACAGCTGCAAGGAAACCAAACACTGTCAAAAGTCGAGGTTGAATGGCAGACAGATCATTTTTAAAGTAAGCAGTAAAATGAAAAGAGGGCTTGGGGGCAGCTTGTCCAGCAAACTGTAACTTCTTATCATCAATGCAAGACACTAGCATTTGAGGTTTTCTGTGAGTTAATTTTAATTACTCATGCAATATATAAATAGAACATGCAATGGGTGGGGGTAGAAATAACCCATTTATTTCCACTCATGAGGGGGCGGGATTTCCATAACTCACTTGTGGTTTTACTACTCATGAGTTATGGCCCTATCCCTTCACTCATGGAAATAAATAGTTTATTTCCACCTCACCATTGCCATGTCGTGTGTGTGTCTGTCTATCTATCTGTCATGGCCAGCAAGCTTTCTGCCATTTCCACCGGCTGCACTCAATAAATCCACGGCATGTTTGCACTCAGAGAACAGCCTGCGATAAGTGAACACTGTGCTACTTTTGACTGTTCTAAATGTTCTGCTTAAGAACTGCGCTGTGCTACTGTTATCTCAGAGACTGCTTTCAAGAACTGCACTGAGACATTTATATCTTTGAGTTTGCTTTTAACATCTGCACTGCGACGCCGATTCCTCTGAGCTTGTCTTTAATGTCTGTGCTGAGTAATCTATAGATTTAAAACATTGCTGACATTCTTTCCACTGTGCCTGATCCCTTTGTCTTGGGACCATCTGTCCGTGGTATGTGGGGGGCACAGTGGCAAGCCAGTCAGGGTGCAGAACAGGTGTGTGGAGGAGGGGCCAGTGGGATTTAAAATGCAGTGCTGCTCCACAGCATGAGTGTGAGTGGTGAAAGCACCACTCAGAATATTTACAAAAAGAAGATTCAGCATGTGGTAATTCAGGAAAACTTGTAATGAATTTTACTTGATTTCATTTATAACAAACTGGAGAGTGTCTACATCTTTAAAGGTTTATAGTGTATAGTGGAGTGTTGTTCTGTATAGAATTCCATCCCTTTCAAAATGCTGTTCTACTACAGTTCTAAGGTCATGGAATGCTGTTCTACCCTACTGTGGCAGAACAGCATTCTAGAACCTCTAGAGACTGCATGAGTCAGTTTTATTTTGAAAGCAAAAGAACTCACAACACATTTTTTACACAGTACTATACACTATAAAAAATACAGGATGGGCAACTCTATGCACAACTAGTGTGTTTTGCCACCTCGGGATTCTGATTCCCATGGACCTCTCGAGCTTCTCTCTCGAGGTCAGAAGGAATCAGAATCCCTCTGTGGCAGAACACACTGGTTCTGCATAGTTGCCCATTCAGTATTCTCTATGTAAGTCACAATTCAAGCCTTGCCTTTTAGCGTATGTATGCTTAGTAATTTAAAATATATTATTAGGGATTTGACCTTTATTTAGGCCCATTATTTTTATTGTTGTATTTTATTGCCTATTATATCTGCGTATCAAACACAAGCTGTTTTTGCATTTATGCTGGTACATTTGGATTATGATAACTTGTATCTCCAGTCCTCCTACAGATTTGTTCTAGCTGGAGTTTAATACACTAGAAGTGGCCTGGAGCATGCTCAATTAACACAGCTTTTCAGATTTTTGAATCTTTAACAGTGACTTGAGCGTGCCCCGTTTTAATTTAGAATTAGGTAATAGTAATTTGTTCTTCTTTGTTTATTATTTTTTTGAGAGTACATTGAAGTTTCACAACTTATTTTTAGTATCCATTTAATATTTTTAGATAAAATCTGCTTTAGAGGGGATATCATTCCAGGAAAGCAGGAAACCAATTTATTATTTCCTAATAAGGCTAATTTGTTAACCTGCAACATTTGCCATTCTAAGAGGTTTATTTGAACATTTATGTAAATTTAAATTGATCTATATAGCTCAAGAACATTGGCTCAGAAATTAAATTTACTCTACATTTGCTAAGTTTGCTTTTGGTAATCTTTCTCACTTACCATTTAGGTGAGAAAGGGAGAGACGACTTGAGAAGTCCGTCTTTTGAAATAAAACATAATTTACAGCACAAAGCTATTCATTGATAATTCTACATCCCCCAAACTTGGCAAATGGCCCTAAAATGAGGATAAATTGTTTCTGCTATTATTGGAACTCTATGCATTACAAAAAACAACCAAAATTGTCTAGTTGCTTAAGGAAATATTTATGTTTTGATAGTGTAACAGATACAATCACCATCCAGATAGTTTTATTGCTGGCAGGAGATATTGAAGTTTACCCAGGACCCAGTCTCACAACTAGACCTGATTTAAAATTAACACATGAAAACACAAGAAGTATGATCAAAAAATTGAATTATGAATTTAGAAACAGGAACATATTACTGATATTATGGAATTCTCTGAAATTTGGCTAACAAAGCACATTCAAAATGAGGAGATCTATCAAGAAGATTACAATGTTTTCAGACAAGATCAGAGCAAACGAAAGGGAGGGGTGCTTTTTTACATTCACTCTAAATTGAGGATGCTTGAGATTAGATTTTCAGGTACAATATAGGGGATTGAATGGGTATTTGTCATGTCTAAACAACTCCAACTCTTTGTAGAAATAATTTATTTTCCTCTAAGAAACACAATGAATAGTTCTGAGGCAGTAGCACAGAAAATTTTGGACATTGCAGAAAATAAAGATATTATGTTAGTTGGTGACTTTAACACCGCATGGGGTAATCCCAGGGGTAAAAGGCTAGAACAGATTTTTGAAATTTTAAACATACAGCAAGTCATAGATCAAGTTACAAGGAAAGGGTGTACACAAAATTTGGGTAACATTCTTGACCTTATGTTTTTCTCTAAGAACTTCAGTATCGACAGCTGCAAAGCACTGCCCCCTAATTTAGGTGACCATAACCCTACAATGTGCACAATTCAGGATATTTATTGCTGTACTAACCCAATTAAATATATTAGTAGTAGAAGTTCTGTAAATTGTCATTCTATAAACATTAATAATGATCTGCAAAATAAAAACTAGGAAAGGTTAAATTTATTCCCTGATCCAGAGTTAGGGATAGCAGACTTTACTGATACATTTGTGCAAGTTTGCAATAAACATGCCCCATTAAGAACACAAAAACTGAGAAAAATCATTTAGTATGGGTGGATAAATTCATAAAGAAAATGATTCGGTTCAAATTAGACTTTAGAAGAAAGTGAATAAACTGTTAAAACTAGATGACTGGGAACCATTTAAAAAGCAGACAAACATAATTAAATTTCTTATAAAACAAGCAAAATAAAATTAATAATACAATACAACCTAAACAGTACTGGAACATTGATAAAGAAATGTACAACCCTGTTAAAACTAGACCAGAAATTAAAATAATGGATAAAAATTGGGATATTTTAAGCACTAAAAAAGTGTCTAATGCTTTAAATTCTTTATTTTGTTACTTTACCAGACATTAAGATTCCTAATCCTACTGATATGCATCTGGAAAGTTTGGAGAAAGGGGATTATGGAGAAAATGTCCCAATGTTTTATTTTAGGGAGATAAAAGTTAAGAAAGTGTTACAAGAAATGAATAAACTAAACCCTAAAAAAGCCAATGGTTTTGATAAGGTGGAAAACACATTTTTAAAGGATGTGGTTAGCACAGTGTCACCAGCTATAACCAAATTGTTTAACTGTAGTTTAATAGAAGGTACAGTCATAGCCAAAGACATGGCCAGATATTTCCTGAAATTTCTGTGATATTTCTAGAGAAATCTCCTGCTCTCTGCATTTCCACAGTAGGGGCGGCATGGAGAAACTCTTTATAAATGTTGTGAACTATCTGGAAATATCTGACCATGCCTGTGGTTACCACTGTATAGTCCCTGAAAACAGGAAGCAAGCTAAAATTGTGCCCATATATAAAAATGGAAGCCCTAATGAACCGTCCAATTATAGGCCAATCGCATTGCGATCCACTTTGTCTAAACTGTTGGAGAAGGCTGTATACAACCAACTCTATGATTACCTGGAGAAACATCAAAAACTGACCTAATACCAACATGGGTTCAGGACAGGACACTCAATGGACTTCATTGATAAGGTGGCACATTTGTTGAATGCTGGGGAGTCCATGAGCCTGGTGTTTGTACACCTGTCAAAAACATTTGATCTGGCGAACCATGAAATATGGTTCACCAGACTAGAAAAAATTGGAATGACTCCTGACCCAATTGGCTGGTTCTGATCTCATCTACATTATAGAACACAGAGAGTGGTAATAAATGAACATCTATCCGACCTGGGGTATTTAACAAAAGGTGTTTCCCAGGGTTCAATCCTGGGGCCACTATTGTTCCTAATATATGTCAATGATTTACTGGGCTACATACAAAATAGTCATATTCGATGGGTTTATGTGATAATGGTGGAAGCCTAAAGGTGATCATCATTATTGTGAAGTCAGAGTGATGAACACTTTTATTTCAGCACTCTGACACCCCGGCGCACAGCAAAACGGTGCCGGGGACTTAGTTTTTTAATGTTTTATGCTATTAGTGTCAGCTAAATCACCTGATTTAATGTGGACAAAACTGCAGACAGATTTTTACACACTTCAGGACTGGTTTTGTAACTCACAGTTAGTACTGAGTATTGAAAAACTCAAGTTATGTATTTTCAGGGAAGGTAACAACAAAAAGACATGTTACATGACAGGGAGATATTCACACAAGAAGGTCAAACACTTATAGTAACAAATAAACACAAATATCTTGGAGTAGAATTGGACAGTTGTCTGACATTTGAAGAACATATTGATTACATAACCAGAAAGGTCAATACTAGAATAGGTGCATTATGGAGATCTGCTTCCATAATTACACCACAAATGTGTAACATGATTTCTGTCCAACTCATCTTATCAGTCCTGGAGTATAGCAACTCTGTTTACAGATCTGCAGGGCAAAAAACCCTGGAAAAGGTAAATAATTCTTATAACCAACTTGCTAGATTTGCTCTGGGTTGTTCCTTTAGAACCCACCACTGCCTTATGTATCAGCAGCTACAGTATAGAAAGAAACAATATTTGCTATTAATCTATAAAGTTAAAAATGGTCTGATCAAGGGAAATCTACATATTGATCATGAAACAAATGTCCAAAGATACCATTTAAAGGAAAGGGATGTAGTACATTGAGGTCTTAAAATTCCAAAAATAAGAACAAAATATGGTAATATGACCTTTCAGTTTAATGCTGCTAAAATTTGGAATGAAATTCCTCCTTCACGGAGAAATTTACCAAACTTTGGAATGTTCAAAACAACCATCAACAAAAATGTTATTGAAGCATGTACTTGCACATAGATCTGTTAGATACTTTAATTTAATGATTTCATTGCTTTGTTTATATATGTCTGGTTAGTATGCGGCATATATGTTATGTGTATATTGAATGAAGTAAGTCCTACTTTGTAAATTTGTTACTGTATGAATGTTTTACAGGACAGCTTTGTAAATAGGTCCACTGGGCTTGAAGTTCTTGTTCTGTCAAAAAATTAAGTTTTATCTATCTATCTATCTATCTATCTATCTATCTATCTATCTATCTATCCTATCTGTCATAACTGGAGAGCGTTTTCTCCCATGGATGGTCTGACTGGCAGATTCTTGAAACATGGGAAGTTTCATGACAGACTCTTATTGGGTTTCTATGATCCAGATGTGCACATTTATGTACAAATCCACACCTTTTTCCTATTTGTGCCATTTGTTTGATCTTAAATACAGACTAGAAGGTATAAAATTTAGTTCCAAACTTTCAGGATAGAAGGGGCCTGTGACAATGGTGTGTCTTTTGAAGGCTTTGTGAAAAATTATTAATTTATTCCACAATTATAAGGTTTTGAAATTTTGCTTCTTAGCAAGCTCAGTAGGGTTTTGGAATAACCCTATGATACAATACTAAAATTGTACTTTTGCAAGTGATTTCCTTTCACAAAATTAGTGTTTTCCCTCTCGGGAGAAAGAAATTTCAGGATGTGGAGGCCGCCATCTTTTTTTTTCAAAATAAAAGCAATGGAAAATACATAAAAATAATGATTTTTTTTCAACAAAACAAACACCTGAACCTAGGTAAATGAGACCCAATTAACTAGATTCTGGCATTTTATTTTTTGAGCTTCGGCACAGAAATACCTTCTCTGGGCACCCAAAAGCATGGGTGTCCCACTTAGCAAGGGTTGCACCCCCCGGTACAGCTGAATGCCAACCCTCCAGCCCTTCAGATCACCCACCCCTCAGCAGATAGATGGTGACACTGGAGTGCCTAGCCCTGGTGCCGCTGAAGACTATGCTGATACTGGGGTGCCCAGAACCCTGTGTTGGTATGTTCTCCCTGCAAAAACAGAAAACTGGGGCCAGCCCAGTGGCACTGGAGGTGGAGGCCCTGGTTGCTACACCTTGCACCATGTTGGTGACCCAGGTTCTGGAACGAGCCCAGGCCGCTGGGGGTCAACAGGGGTGAGAGAGGATCGAGCATCTGGAGAACTGCTCTCATCTCTCAGGAGGAGGGAAGCCTGTCACCCCACTCATTGACTGCCCTTTGGCAGTAGGTGGAGGGCAGTACAGTTCAGGAGGCATGCACTGATGTCCCTACATAAGTAGGAAAGGAGGGATGGGAGAAAAAGAGAAAAAGGGAGCTGTTGGGCTCCATGATGGCCCCTCATCCCTGTGCCACCCCCAGCTTCTGGATTTGTGTTCTGGGGAGGTGAGAAAGCCAGCGCGCTCCTTCCTGGCCCACCAGGGGTGGTAAGCCATGGAGGAACTACCAGGGTTTGGCTGAGCGGGGATGCGTGGGGCCAGAGGATGAGTCCCTATGAGGGAGGGCCACAGCCACCCACCAGGCTCTGGAAAAAACAAATAATAGGAAAAAAAACCCAGAAAACTGTCCCTCATAGACCTTTTTATTTTTTAAACCTGAAAAGAAGAGAATGGCCCCTTGCTGATCTCTGACCACTACCACACAAACCCCTGCCCATGTGACCTTCATCCCCACTCACGATCTACTACCCCATACCCCTCACTTATCTAAAGAGGGTTCCCCATCATAGATCCAGTATCCAAGCCAAAAGACTTCCTCCTCCAGGAGCCACAACAGCAAAATGAGCAAATAAGGCAAGTGTGGTGAATGTATCTTAATGCTTTTTTAACTTTTACTCATCACTTTGTCATTTTTAAATGTTTTTCCACAAATTTTTCAATATGGCCTTTTTGGGATACCACCTCTTGAACAAGGTAGGTGAAACTGGCTTTCTCACTCTCACTGTAAACTTTGCCAAAATATTAAATCCCTACATCTTACACAAAATATTTCAGTGCCCACTCATCACAATTGTGGATCTCAAAACCATTCGCTACTACACTGAGTACTCACAAACCACCTGCACTGCATCATCTATGCTGGTACTCTCCATGATGCAGTCAGTGATCATGATATGATCTACTGCAAACACAAAACTCACCATCCTAAAACCCCCCTAGAATTATCCAGATCAAGTCCTTCCAGTCTATCGACTTAACCTCTCTACATTCGTAGTTGCAATCCACTGACTGGTCTCCTATCTCTGAGGCCAGCAACATCAACCAAGCTTTGAAATACTTCCGCTCCAAATTTTTACTAATCTGGTATCTGCATGCCCCCCCCTCCTGAAAACCAGAGTCTGAGGTTCTCACCTCCCCTGGATCTCAGCAGAACTGTTGGCTTGCCTCTGGGCACATGACCTGACATGGAAGACTTACGAGGCCAGTGGTGCACTAGCAGGCCTTAACAGGTACCGTGCCCTGACAAATACTTGTACCAGAGCCACCAGGCTTGCTAAGGCTGAATTATTTTCCACCTCTTTTCAGAACAATCTTAATCATACCTCTAAGTTCTAGAAAGTCATCTATTCTTCTCCCCACCCAACCAGTTCCCCCCATCATCAAGTGGGAAACACCATCATCTCTGATCCTCCATCAGTGGCCTTTGCTTTCAACTCTTATTTCACCACCTGTGCTTCCTCACTCCTATCTGCCTCCCCCTCTACTCCCCACCCTCTCACATGCCCCTCTCACTCCCCTTTTCCTTCTTGCAAGTTACCCTGCTACTTCTTTAAGTGCCCTCCTGGCCCTCAATACTCTGAAAGGTGGGAGCCCTGTTGGGCTTGACCCAAAACTCCTGCACCTCTCTGCCCATGCCATTGCCTTTCCCATCTCCTCCTTCCTAAACCTGTCCTTTTCTTTAGCTTCAGTTCTGGACTCCTGGAAGCTTGCAACAGTCATTCCCCTTCCCAAAGGAGGAGACTACTCTCGTGGCAATTTCCACCCTATCTCCCTCCTTCCAACTCTATGTAAACTCCAAGAGCCCCTAGTTCTGTCTTAACTCTGGCCTTTCTTCAACTCCTCCTCCTTCTTCACCCCTTCCAGTCTGGCTTCCACAAGCACCACTCCACTACCTCCTCCCTCCTCTGTCTCATTGACTACATCCACACAGGCATGGACCAGGGCCTCATCACTTCCACCATCTTTACTGATTTAGCCAAGGCTTTTGAAACTGTCTCCTACCCTCTTCTCCTAGACAAGCTGAAGTCAGTGGGTCTCTCAGACTCTGCAACAAGCTGGTTCAGCTCCTACCTTGTAGGGAGATCTCAATCAGTGAGAATTGGAGAGTCTCTTTGCCCTTTTCCTATTTGTACCTGTGTGCCCCAAGGCTCTGTCTTTGGCCTGTTACTTTTTTCCATATTCCTCAATGACCTTCCCTCTGCCTGCTCATCTGCGCCCATCCACATGTATGCAGATGACACAGTCCTGTTTGCCTCTGGGTTCTCTCCAGCTGAGTTAACAGCCAGGCATGAATTTGATTTTGAGGCTGTCCAGAAATGGTTCAGGTCAAATCAACTATCCCAAAATGCAAAAAAAAAAAGCAGTCTTTATGTCCTTTGGTATTAGACAGAGGCTTTCCAGGCTCCCATCCCTCACCACCTTCCACACCTTAGATTGAGTCACAATTGATGATGTGTCCTCATTTAAGTATCTTTAGGTCTGGCTCAACTGGTACGTTGACTTTTCACAGCACGTAGACCCTATTCATAAAAAACTCCACCCCATGCTCGGCACTCTATTTAGGAACAAAAACTCCATCCCACTATATGCCCGCCATGACATCATCACTAAAATGGTCCTCCACATCATTGACTATGACAACATTGTCTACAGTGCTTCTTCAAAGTCCACCCTGGCCAAACTGGACCCCCTCTTCCACTTCATTTGCAATTTTGCCTTGATCTGCCCTCCCCACACTCACCACTGTTCTTTGTACTCTGCCCTCTCCCTTCCCTTGAAGATCTTCTCCTCACCTACTGTGTCTCTTTCATTTCTAATTCTGGCTGGCATCACTGCCCCCCACCTCAGCTCTCTCCTCTCCCCTTTACCCCCTCCTTGTACTCCCTCCATAACTCAGAATATCATTCTCTCATGTTTCGCTTTCATAAATCCCTTGTTGGTCAAACTGTCTTCTTTTCTGCTTTCCTAAACTCTGGAATTCCCTCCCCCTAACCATTCACTCCACTTCTTCCACATGTTCTCTCTCTCTCCTTTCTGCTCCATGCCCATACTGCTCCCTCCTGTAATTGCCCTTAGTCAAAGCCCAGCCCTGCTCCACTTCTAGCTTCCTCCCCAACTTTCTCCTACTCTTACTCATTCCCCTTCCCAATTCCTACCATTCTTCCTCAAGTCTCCCTCTCTCCCCCTCCTCCCTCTCCAGTTCCCTTCCACACTAGTTCCCTATTCCCCCTCTCCCCCTCTGTTGCCTCCCCTCAGTGCTTTACCTCCTACTGGCTCACCACAATATGCTCTTTTAAGTGGGACACTTCCCACAACCTGGCTATATGTTAATGATATTTATTATTGCATGTGTGTGCCTGTTCACATACACTCCTGATGCATAAACCATTGCACTGTATAATTTATATCTCTGTTTGACACTGTGCTTCACTGTATAATCTACTGTTCCACACTGTACTTATCCCACCTTCCCTTTCCCCCAGGACACATCTGGAAATGAGCTTTCATTAGTGCAGTATGTCTTTTCTGGTAAAATCTTTGTGACAAATAACTAACTAAATAAAAAAAAATGTTCAAACCCGGGTCAAAAGGTGATTTCACAGTTGTACCATGAAATCATGTTTTGGGTGTAATTAGGACATTTTCACCTAACAGGTTCATGAGTTGCGGTCATAAGAAGACTGTGTTCAAAGTTTGGGGTCAAAATATATTAAAAAAAGTTATGAATGTACATTGAAATGTTACTATGCTCACTTATAACTTCTATAATTTTCAATATTTTTACTCCAAACTTTCAACTTAGCCATTTTTTTCACACCATCTCATGAATGTGACAGGTGTCATTTTTCAAATCTGGTCCAAAATGTGCTTTCACATTTGTGGTGTGAAATGATGTTTTAGTCCATAGTCCATAAACACCACATGTCATGTTTATAAGGGGGAGTCATCAAATGACTATATAGAAAATTTGTGGTCAAAATTAAAAAGTAGGGCCAGCCTTTGGCCCAGTGGGTAGTGTTTTGTGATCCCATGCCAGTGAGCTGAGTTAAAGGGCAAGCTCAGTGATCCAGCTGGATGGGCCAAGGTTGAGGAGACAGTGCTGCCATGTGGCACCACCCCCAGCCTGGGAAGGAAGGTGCAGGGTTTGCCACATGGGCCCAAGTACCATATAGTAAAGAGAACTTTTCTCTTGGCATAGTACCCTACACCTGTGGCTGTCAAAGGGCCCCGCACTTTGGCTGATAGATGGACTCTTTGTTCTCCATGTCTGTATCTATAGCCACATGGAAGCCCAGGGGCCATAGGTCCTGCCAGACAGCCCCATGAATTCTTTGCACACATTATCACACAGAAGTGCAGGGCCAGTATGGCCTTGCCCTTCAGCAGGCATATGGACTGTTTCCTTGGGGCAGGGCCCAGAGGGCCCTGTGCATCTGCATTTGTCATGAGGATACAATTCCACTGTCTAGAAAAAAAAAGGAAATTAATTGAAAAAATTCTGCCATCACCAGGTAAGACAAACAACATACAACTATTTCCAGATGAGAGAAATGCAGTAGCACTGTTGTGCTACCTTTGTGGATTTGTATCTGTATCTGTGGCTACAGAAGCACCAACCCCACAGAGGCCTATGCTTCTGCAACCACAATTTGTGTGTATTTTTTATAATGTGCATGAGTACCTGTGGCTACAGTAGCACTGGTCCCAGAGGGGCCTGTACTTCTGCAGACAGAAGTTCTGTTGCAATTTGGGTATCATGGATTTCTTTCTTTTATTTTAGTTCTGGAGCATTTTAGTCAACATAAGTGGCTACATGTGTTAAAGAAACAGCAGTAGAGAAATTATAGGTAATGTTAAAGATATGTATTCACTGAAAAAAGCTTTGGGATTAAATTTAAATCCTATTACCCCAATGTTGAGAACTGCATGAATTGTAAATTGCTTATGCAATAAAATGTGTATTAATTTTTCTGATTTATATGACATGCAGGTATTTATGTAGGAGAAACATTTCAATAAAATGATGTAAAAAAATAAATGTTTGTATATCAATGGTACAGTAAAAATGATATCAGTTAGGCTCTGCATATATATGTAGAATAATGTATAGGCAACCATACACAACAAGACCATGTTTCCAATGAGAGGCTGCAGTGACATCATATGGAACTCAAGAACAAAGCATGAGAGGCACATGATGTTCTCTCAACCCAGAGATGGAAACACACGCAATGCTGGAAATGGTTGCCCTTTTATAATGTATGGTTTTAAGTAGTTTATTCAATAAATTTGCGTTGACCTACACTCCGCAGATCCAGAAACATGAAGTTGATTTGAAAAACCCACCCAGCACACAGCTGGATATTACCGACCTGCTTACAGTAAGAAAATACATCCAAATTTGCTCAAGATAGTATGTCTCACTACCTTCGAAAAATGACCCATACTGGGAGACAATTCTAACTCGCCAAGCACATTCATTTCAAAGAGGATTGTGGTTATTAAAATGGAGGTGCTTATCAAGTGAGGACCTTCATCTGATGGGAGACCTCCCTTAAAAATTATTTGAGTTATACTATTCTAAACAAATCCAAGCACACTTTGTTACAGCAAGCAAACTGGCAATTAAAAAATGTTATTGTAGGATCATGTAGGTATACACAGAGGTTATATTGTGCAACACCATACATAAATTCATTAGCTTGATAGTAAATCGTAGTGTATTTTCCATATAGAACTGTACAGATTAATGTCTCTTCCTGTAAGAATGTCATGTGATATTGATAGCCTTTTCAGAAGAAGGTATCAGAATCTGATAAATGTGTTAAGTACCAGTTAGCATGTTGGTGTGATTTAGAGGTTAAACATTATGATCATAAATGGGCCAGCACATAGGGCTTCTATGGCTATGTTTTATTTTTTTTAATTTATTTCATAATTCGGAAAATGTCCTTTGAGCAAAATGCTCTTTTTCAAAGGTTAAACGTTAAGACAAGGTACATGAACAATACAACAGTAACACCACAAATATGACCGGTTCATAGTTAACATAGTATGAAGGATTGCATAATAAAACTATACATGTGGTTATAAAGTTCAAGGGCAGCATTAACATGTCAGTTGGAGATAAAAGAGTTGGCAGGAGGATGCAGTACAGTTGAGAAACATTGAATGTCGTGTTCATCCATAGGGCCCAGGAGGCATTTATTGAGCATACTAATCCACAGAGGTAGAGCAGCCAGAGACAGGCATTGTCATGAAATACAGGGGGAGAGAGAGGAAAAGAGGGGTAAGCATAGGAGGTGTATGCCAGTTAGAGGTGTGGGCAAGAGCACCCGGTAGATAACCCTGAAAAACCTGGAGACCCCACTAGCAGGAGTGGAGAAAGGTCAGATGGGGGGGCACAGCCTCCTGAGCCATTTTGTCCTTGAAAAAGGGCAGTCTACCTGGATTACTGACAATCACAGGTGCAAGTGTCAGTGAGGTGCTGCTTCTGCAATGGTTTAAATTCTGTAAGGCTGGTGTTGCTAGTTATGTGGGTGGGGATTTCATTCAGCCATAGAGGTGCTCTATAGGCAAAGGACCGCTGACCTAGAGAGGTTTTTCTGAATGGGATGGCTAAGGAGTTTCTGGTCATGCCCCTGGTGTGGTTAGAAGCATGACTAGCCTGCAGCAGGAGTTTGAGATGGAGGGGAGCTTTCCCTAGCAGGATTTTCTTACCCAGAAGGCATGTCTGGTACTTTATTCTGTTGTTGAGGTTTAGCCAGTTGGTTTGTTCATAGAGTGAATAGGCGTGTGTCCTATTGTCAGCTCCCAAGGTTAGTCTGCAGGCATTATTGAGGGCTATCATGACTCACTTAAGTGCTGTATCCACTGCAGACCCATATACTACCAGGCCATAGTCGATTATAGACAGGATGGAGCTGGAGACTGAAAGGCGGAGGGCAGAGGGAGTGAGGTATTGTTTGTGTAAAACACCCAGTTTGACATTGACTGCTTTGATAACATTATCAATATATTGAACATAGGAAAGGGTGTTGTCGATGTGAACCCCTAGGTACTCGAAAGCGCGTACCTGTTCTGGGGGGGTAGCCTTGTTATTGACTATTGTCAGGTCTAGGTATGATTTCTTGTGCTGAGAGCTGGAGAACAGCATAGTTTTAGTTTTTTTGTAATTCAGGAGCAATTTCTGTGTGCTGAACCAGTCCTCCAAGGAGTGGAAGGTGGACTGCAGCTCATTCTGTAACTGATCAAGCTGGGCGCTACTACTCAGAATGACCGCATCATCAGCATATAGAATAATCTTGCTCACACAAGCTTTAGGTAGTCTATTTAAGAATAGACTGAAGAGGAGGGGAACCAGAAAGGATTCCTAAGGGACTCTGAGACTGATTTCCCTGGCTGTGGAGATCACGGACCCAGTCCTGACACTTTGGTAATGGTTAGAAAGGTAATCTTTAAACTAGAGGGTGGTTTGAGAGGAGAAACCTAGAAGAAGTAGTTGTTGAAGTAGTACTGGATGATTTATGGTGTCAAAGGCCTTTGTGAGATCTATAAATATAGATCCCACTAGTTTGCCATTGTCCAGGGCCTTATGCACATAGTCTGAGAATTCGACAAGTGCCGTGGTGGTACTGTGACCCTTAGGAAAGCTGTGCTGCTGCTGGCACTGGAGATCGTATTTCTGGAGATATTCAGTGATCTGATCAGCTACAATTCTTTCCAGGACTTTCGATAAGGGAGAGAGAATTGAGATGGGCTGGTAATTGGCCGTGTTGGAGTGATCCCCAGTTTTAAACACTGGGGTCACCAGCGTTAGCTTCCAGGCTGTTGGCAATTTTGCCAGGGTGAGAGATTTGTTAAATATTTTGGTGATAGGGACAAGCAGCTCCTCAAGCGCAACTGACACAAGCTTCATGTCAACATTATCACTCCCAGCCTTGTTTTACCGAGTACCTTCTTGACATAGGTTCTGACTTCCCTGATTGAGACACACATAAAGTAGAAATGGGGAGTGTTAGTATCCTGTCTAGGCATTGACAATGCTAGACCACAGGGGGTAAGATAACCAGGAGGGAGAACCCCACTTAGATCAGTGAATGCTGAGTTAAAGGTTTCAGTGATTGTACAAGGATCCATAGTGGTGGTGGCATTGACATGTAGCAATGAGGGGTGCTTCTTATCCTCTTTACCCAGCAGTTCCTTGATGTTTTACCAAAACCTTTTACCATTCTCCCAGCTACTGTCTAGCTGTTCTTTGTAATATTTTGCCTTTGCCAGCCTGGCGAGAAATGTGTACTGGTTCCTGGCTGCCCTGTATTTCTGGTGGTCAGATGGGTTTTCAGATTTCCTGGCCTTACTCCATAGGCTATCCCACGGCCTGAACTGATCCAGAAGGTTGCAGGTGATCCACCCATTGGAAAATCTCCTGATTTTTCTTTTCCTCATTGGCACAGAAGTATCGCAGATCTTGTTGAGTTTGTCAACAAAAGATTTCAGTGCCAGGCCAATGTCCAGGAGTCTGTCCAGAAGGGACCAATCAACCTGCACTAAGGCTGCTCTAAAGGAGTGTGTTAGACCCCTCTTGATTATGCGGTTACGAATAGTAATGGGGGGACCTTTTCTTCTTTATTCACCCACTTGCACATGACAGGGGAATGGTCACTGAGGCAATCAGGGAGCACCACAACTTGTCTGATCCTAGAGGGGTGGTTGGTTAGGATCCAGTCAAGTAGCGTGCCCTTGCCAGTTTTATAATTCAGTCTGGTATTCTAAGCTACCATTTGTGTAAGATACACACTGGTGACCTGGTCCTTGAGTGTATCTGACTTCTTGCAGAGCCAGTTACAGTTGAAATCCCCTATAACGATAATGTCTGAGTTCCTCCTAATTTTAGAGAGTGCTTCAAGGACAGGGCCAAGCCCTGTCCTAGCTTTACCAGGTGGTAATTAAGGTCTCTTTTCATTGACATCATCATATCCCATGTCAACAACATCTTATGCCCAGATCATGGAGCGGCTTTTCAAAATGGAATAGAAACTGCTTACTACAATTGAAGCCTGACGAAAAGTATGTAAATGGAAAAAGCTAAGGTAAAGATTATTATATTCTGAAATGACTGCCCATAATCTAAGTCATCATGATCTCAGATTTTTTAAATCATGCTCACTAAAAAGCATGGTTTAGGTGTCTTTAAGCAACCATCACAAAACTTCTCACATCTTGAGAACTTGTTACTGAGACTGAATATACCAAATATTGTACAATTTCTTTGCATGCCACCAAAGTTACTGAGGTGCAAAGGTCTGGGCTTAACATTGAACACTCTGCTTAATCTTGCCTATACTTGCGCTAATGATAAAAAAAGTATGTACAAGAAAATAATACAATGGAGGGAGCTGAAGAGCTCAAAACCTCAAGCCAAAGGTATGTGTGCCTTTATGAGCTTTTCAGTCCCATAATTGACATTAGTTCACTAGTATACAGCACTTTACTATTGTTTGTTTTATATAACCCATTATGTTAGCTAACAATAGCTTTATTTTAAAACTGTTTTACAGGTATACTTCCTTGGTGGGGGTTGGGCGCTGCTCCTGCTGCATGACTGCCAATTGCTGGAAATCAGTTGGATAGCATAGATGGGAGCATCAGTGAGGAGAGATTTCTGCAGGATACCTATCACACAAGCATGCCAGTGCATGCCTGCATGACTGCATCACTGTATACCTATACCCCAATGGAGGAAAAATGGAGGATGGAGGGAAAAGCCAGGTTGTCCAGGCCAGCAACCCCGCAGGCTCTCAAATGACTGACATCGCTGGACCTCTTCCATACTGTGGTCATGCATAAGTGGTGGATAACTGGTAAGTCTGTCAGAAGGTTAAAGACAGAGCTGTGGGGGATGCCATGGGCAAGACTCACAATGAGAAACAGCTTAGTAGAAGAAAATGTATCATAATATCTTGTTAGAATTGTCATATTTAATAACTCGAATGTTAAGTACGTTAAACAAACAATATTGCCTGTGGAGATGTGTCTTATGAGGATTTTTCACACACCTGATGTGTGGGATAATTCATAACCCTCGAGAACAAAGCTTGAGAGGTTCATGAAATTATCACACACTAAGGGTGTGTGAAAAATCCTCAATACACACCTTGACACATGCTTTATATTTTATAATAACTGGTCAAGGTCTTATGATAGAGAAAAAATTTTTACAATATGGGGTTTTAGAATAGCATTTACAGTGTGAGCCTGAAAATGGCATAATAACCTAGTATGACATCATATCGGGTTATCACAGCATTTGAAAACATGTCACAGCAAGTTGATATATGGGTCACCAGTTACTGTAATAGAGTAATGAACCAAATCAGAGAGCAGACTACACAATGTTTATGACATCACAATTGCAGTGTATAGCACTGATGTAAGCAGTTGTAATTGAAGAGTAATTTACATCTTCAAACAAACATTAGATCTAAAAGCCGTATGTAGTAAACTGGTGTTATATAAAGCAAATACACAAAGTTCTGACTCAAAATGCACAGTTTATCATCACTTGTGATGAGACAGGACTTTCATAACTCACTTATGGCTCTGTTTCAGGGGTCTTCACTCTCTTTCAGGGGCCTGCGCATCTGTAGCGAGATGTGTGTGCAAATCTTACAGTGTGCATGAGTGCCTGTGGCTACAGAATCACTGGCCCTACAGAGGCCTATGCTTCTGCAGACACAGTTAGCATTGCAATTTAGGTATCATGATTTTTTTCTGGCCTGCATGTCTGTAGCCAGAAATGTGTGTATGTTTTGCAACATGCATGAGTACCTGTGGCTACAGAAGTATTGGCCCCATAAGGACCCGTACTTCTGCAGATAGAAGAACTGTTGCAATTTGAGTATTGTGGATTTGTATCAGTGGGTGTGTTTCTGCAGACAGAAGTAGTGTTGTGATTTGAGTATTGTGGATTTTATCTGTAACCAGAAGTGAGTGTGTAGTCTTTCAGTGTGCATGCCACAGATACAGATCCATGAAGGTAGTACATTAGTGCTACTGCATTGTTGTCATCTGGAAAAAGTTTTATGTTGTTTGCCTTACCTGATGATGGCTGTCTGTGGTTTCTTGTGTGGTCTTATCCTTTTCCTGCTTGTGGGTGGTGGAGAGTTAGGGTTTGAAACCCTAACACTGCATTTCCCTTTTTTGTGGTGTTACATTAAACCCTAATTAGTACATTTATGCAATTGTTTTGCAATATATATATGTATATATATTAGCATGAGCCTTGTAAACATATGCCATATATATACTGAGTTTTGCAGTATGAAGTGTCAGTTCCCCCATGCCTTTTCTTGCTTTCACAGAAAACACCCCCTTGTATACAGCTAGTAACCACCAGGGTGCCTTTTGATAAGGGATTTGCTCCCTTCTTCGAGTCTGTCTGGAACAGCAGAATCTGCTCTCCCTCTCTGCATCTGTCTCTCGAAATCCCTGCAGGTCACAGGGGCACAGTCTCATTAAAACCGATAGAGTCCTGAACTGCAATGCAGACATTAAAGTGCAGTATTTTTCAATTAGAGCTGACGAATTCAATCAAAATTCCATAGATTAGGATGAAATGAGGCATGGGTCATTTACAAGGGAATTTAATTGCACAGCCATTAGACAAATAGTATATCTGCCATTCTGGTATTATCCATCATTTACAGACATCAATACTGGGGGGTGGGGGTTGGGGGCATTTTTACTAATATTGCTGCACTTTCAAATCATAACTTAGAAGGGCTTGTTCATAACATCCAAGATGGCAGAGATCTCTTTAAAGGTACAGCGGCTTTCTTTAATTACAGATGCTTGCTGCAGAATTTTCAACAGAGGATTTTTAGTTTTCCTCTTATCACAAAATTGTTAGGGTTCATGTAAAGTATGCATACCCTTTTAAGTCTTAGTTTTACATTTAAAAAGGCAAGAATGGTGGATTTAATTTATTCTGTTCCAATGAGATGTTCCAAAACATGGAAACAATTCCAGGCAGAATTTTCTAACTGGTGCTCCAGTGACATGTACTTGGGATGAATACTGGGGCCAGCTTTTGTCCGTATGCCTCCCAACTGTCCCACATTATGAGACAGACCTTCATTCTACTCCTCAGAATTGCTCTCTCCCAAATCCCACATGGAAAAGGTGCAGTCTGTCCCTCACAGAGAAGGTTCGGCTGTCTCACAGTGTAAATTCAAGACATTACAGATGAAATCCATAATGATCTAGAATGCTAAAACAAAAATCAGAATGTGTGCAAATGCAATTACTAGCTTCCATCACATTGTTCTAAGTTGTAGTTATGTATGACGATGTGCCCCTCATTGTTCTGTCCCACATTATGAGTGTCTGTGCTCCACATTTCCATAACAAAAGGTTAAGAGATACTATATGCGTGTGTCAACTGTCACCATTGAAACTGCCAGTGCTGTTTGTAAGGAGTCATGAAAGGGGGGTATTATTACACTCACAAGTGACCTTTTCTAAGGCATTGTGATGTACAGGATAAGAAATTACAGATATTTCAGAATGTTAAAGGCTGCAAACTGCAGCCCCTAACAGCCTCTGTGGGGACATTGCCAAAACTGACTCCTTATGGTGTACCTGTGGCTATAGAAGCACCGGTTAATAACAACTTAGGGTTATGTGGAGGGGAGGGCATGTATATTATTTTGTTTGTACAGCATTCTTATGAATCCCTACTTATAAAGTGAGAGTAGGAGGCAACCTAATTGACCTAGTGTCCCTTCTGATCTTAAATTGCCATAAATCACATGTTTTTCCTTTATTACCCACAGGCTTCAGTGAAATGAGAAACCTTGTTTTCTATCCATAGTAATGATGTTTCGTGTAAGGAGTAATAATGTACAAAATTGCATCATCTCATCCCTGAGTTGTTACCTTGGAGATGGAACTTCAGAATCTCACGGCAGGATTTTTAAAGAGATTCACACAAGATGTGTCTGTTGCTATTTTCAGAGCAGAAACCCATCCAAACCTGTTAGACCATCCATTAGATGGCCTAATAGCATACAATGTTTGCATCCAAGAATGGACATAATTGCACTTGTGTCCAGTTTGGACACAACTGCATTTATTGTTTGCCGCAAATTGTGACTTTTTGTCATAAATGTCCACAGCTTCTGAAAACAGCAGCAGGGCTTCCTGGATACAAGAAAATGGACGCAGTAGCAGATGCAGCATGCATTTGTGTCCATGTCCAATCCTTCTGAACCCCACCTCTTAGTGTTTAAATGCGGCAGTCTGATCACAGCCCCTCTTGCATTCTAATGGCAGATTTATTTCTCCACTGAAGAGATCACATGCCACCAAGTCCTATTCCAGTTCTAGTAGCAAGTTTACTTCGTTTGTCACTTTTGTTTAACTACTTCATCATTTTTAAAGTTATTCATTGCTCAGCATTAATTTAGACACATTTTTATTGTCAGGGACACTGGTTTTGTGCATACACAGAATTGCAGACAGAAACACAGGATTCCAATTAGCCCACAGAAATTCAAAGCCCTGCTGGCACAAAACTGAAAAGGTGCTTGTTCACAAACTCTCCATGAACACAGCACTATAAAACAGGCAGCAGTGTTGTGCTTGGCCCTTTGCTTTACTAGCTCTATTCCCCACCGAACTGCTCAACTACCATCTCAATCAGCTCAACCACCAACCCGACCTGCTCAACCACCAACCCAACCCATGTCACTGCCAACCTGACCTGCTCAACCACCAACCCAACCCATGTCACTGCCAACCCGACCTGCTCAACCACCAACCCAACCCATGTCACTGCCAACTCAACCTGCTCAACCACCGACTCAACCCATGTGACTACCAACTCAATCTGCTTCACCACCAGCTTGACTGTTTCATCGCATTTGCAACAAAGCTGCAAACACAATCCTGGATGAAGCAAGTAAAACATATTTTTTGCTGCAATGTGGGCAGCCTGCATTTTACTTGGTACATTTTCAAGCCTGCAGATACTTAGCAGCTGCAAAATCAGTGTTTTGGAATATTAAGGGATTTGCTGCAGATTGGGGTGATTCCTTTTGAAGGTGTGCTTTCCTTTGTTTTGGCTATGATTTCAATGCAGTAATGCCTGTTTTGCTTTGTCTGTTGTGTTGAGGAGGGTAGACAATTTTATCAGGGGGGAAAATGCTGCCTAAACAGAAGGCCCAAGATTACAGCAAGGTATTAATTACCTATAGCATTTTTAAGTGCTGTGACATGTGTACTAGTGTCAATTTTAAAAATAAAAAAGTAAAGCCACAAATGTAAATTGCAAATCCCAGACTGCAAACTGAAAGCCTACCACAGTTCTTTCAATCTGTGCATTCTGTGTTTATGGAGTGAAGTAGGGAAATCGATTGCATCAAGGGAACCTGTAATGGTGCTGCTGCTTACACATGAAATATGATCTTACAGGTAAGGTACTTGACTTACCTGTGCTATATTAACTATGCCCTTTTGAAAAAGCTACAAATGAAAAACACAAACTAAAAACCTACAGAGGTTAGTTCTTTCCATCTGTGTCTGGTCTGTGGAATTGCACCAACACGTTCAGTCCGCAGTCACCATAAACCCTTGCCATCAACCTAAAAACAAGCCCCGATATGTAATGACCCTAATTGTTAGTATGACCTGCACATCGTAGGGTGGGGGTAGGCAAGTACTGGCTGATCCAAATGTTGCAAGACCTGTACTGAAAGATCCAGTTCTCTCTGGGGGTCACTGTGGTGGTGCTGCCTAAACATGTGTGGGTCAGTTTTACAGGCCAGGTAATTACCACTTTATTGACGTGATTCAGTTACATATCCATGCAGAAAATTAGATATTACGGTTGTGCCTTGGGAATGGGGACATATGAGGGTGTGGGGTGGAAACTGGACATGTGGTCAGGGGAGGTGGCTTTGGTGGATTTGTTATGGAAGAGGAGCAACTGGCCATGTTGTTGGGAGGGCAGGCATGTGGCTGGAAGTTGACTGTTGAGTGTGTGGATGGCTGGGCATGTGTGCAGGGAAATGCAAAGCACTACAATTCTAGGAGGTTGAAGTGATGCCTATCTATGAGGCTCGATGCAGCTAGCACATCTTTTTAACCACACTCTCTACCTTTATGGGGGGTTGTCAGTGTTACAGTTGGTAAAATTAATTTGGGACATAGACATAGACATAGTTAGATTTTCAATGTAACTGCCATGTTTTGGTCAGAAAGTTGGCAGTTGTGGTGTATGTGTGACTAGGCATGTGTAAGTGGGGGCAGGGTCTGGCCATGTGGTTGGGGAGCTGTTTGTGTTGGTGTTGGGGGGATACTCTGGCTGTACTTACTACCTGTTATGCATATTTTGAGGTATTGCACACCACAGCAGCTAATAAATTTAAATAACGGATATGATGACTTCCCAGAATGTGTTGGGGCAACAGTGGTGTGGGGCTGGCATTTTTGGTGGGTTTCTGGGACTGTCTCTGCTCACTTGGGTGGGGTGGGAGGACTGTCCATGTGCCCACAGTGACCATCTGTGTTGGGGCTGGGAGGTAGGAAAACTAGCCATGTTTGCTTGGCTGAGGTGGATGGACAGAAAATGTTTCCACAAGGACTGTCTGTGTTGGTGCAGGAGCTATTTGTGTAGGGGCTATGGGTAGCGGAGCTGGCTGCATTCACTTGGGTGGGATGGAGGGACTGGCAGTGTTGGTGGGGTGTGGAGACTGTCTGCACTTGTTTGGGTGTGTGGGAGGGGCTGGCAGTTTTGGTGGGGATGTGAGGACAGGGCATGCTGATAGATGGGTTTTCTGTATTGGGGCCTGGGTGGGTGGGTGGTGAGTGGGCTGTACTGGTGCATTGGAGAAGCCACCTATATTTGTTTGGGTGTAGTGGGGGGATTGGCCATGTTTGTTCCAGGCTGTCTGTGCTGGTGCTGAGGGGAGCTGCCTGTGTTCTCTTTTTGGGGAGAGGATTGGCTGTATTGGTACAGTGGCCGTCTGTGTTGACATCTGGGAGGGTGTGTTGGTGCAGTGGGGATGGGACTGGCCATGTTGGTGGCCTGGCTGCGTTGGTGTTGTGTGGGAGCTGGCTGTGTTTGCTTGGGTGAGGTGGGGTGTGGCCATTTTGGTGCTGGTACCAGTGAGAGATGGCTGTGTTTGTCTTTGGAGATGAGACTGGCTGTGCTGCTGCAGGTGCTGTCTGTGTTGACACAGGGGGAGCAGGTGGTGCTGGAGATTGGCAGTGCCACTAAGTAGCGTCATAAATGGTGCTATTGTTGGTTTGTAGTTGGAACACTGACTTGGGAACCTTGATTGCTCACTGGTTCAAGCTCCACTAGAGCAAAATCACCATGGTGTAACAAGTCTCTTAACCCCCCCAGTGTTCCAGTCAATCAAGTTGCAGAAATAAGTAGAATTGGGACCCCACTGAAACTGAGATGTATGGTACATCTCAGCTGGACTATCCTGAGTAAATTGTAAAAAAAGAAAAGTAAATAGATGCACACACTCAGATAAAAAAAATCTTTACTAACCACATCAAACTGAATCAGTCATATTTCATCTGTCTCCTTCAGAACTGCTCTTGAATGCTTTTTTAATTTTAACATAAGCCAATGTGAAAATACAACAGTTGCCCAGGAAAAGTACTATGTTGGCCATTATTTCTTGCCCTGGGTTGGGACTGGCCATGTTGTGGTGAAAGCTGGCCGTGTTGGTGTAGGGGCTGCCTGTGCAGTGTGTGGGGTGAGGAGATGTACCGGATGAGGAGCTGGCCTTCTTGAATGGGAGCTGTCTGTGTTCATTTGCGTGAGTAGTGGGCTGGGCAAGTTGGTGCCACTACCTGCCTGCCACTGTATAATACCAGAGGTGCTGGGCATGCTGCAACAGCACCCAACCCATATAGGCCATTTGTTCCACACAGGGGGCTGGGGAAGCAGATGGGGCAGGATGGGGAGACAGAGATCCAAAAAATATAGAACACTCAGAGGCACATAGAAGCAAAGCCACAGGAACGTATGATGTCAGTGGGCAGAGTGGGGGTTCATTCACATTGGAGCTCTGATGTGAAAACTAAGGCACACCTTTTTATGGAAAAAAAGTAGGAAAGTAGCCACATTTATGTGTGAATGTGTTTAATGTTAGGGAGATGTGTGATTCTCCATTAGTGAATTAATAAATTAAAACCTAGATAGGACTGAACTGTAGGAGTCCACCATGGCATTTGGTGGTTTGACTTTATTCATGACTGAGCTCTGACCAACTGAGCCCAAGAAATTTGTTAGTTGAAGGATGAGGGATATAGTGCTGCCATCACACCTGAGGGCTGGGGGTAGTTGTGCTGCTGTCATCTCTCCTGAGTGCTGTAGTAATGCTGCTGTGTTCACACCTGATAGAATGGGATGCTGTAGTGCTACTGCCGTCACACCCGAGGGATAGGGTAAGTACTGCTGCCAATGCCATTACACTTGAGAGAGGGGGCAGTAGGGCTGTCACACCTTAGGGATGGAGCTGTAGTGCCTCTGCCATTACACCTGAGGGATGGGGGCAGAAGTGCTGATGCCATCGCATTTGAAGGATAGAGGACTGTATACATATAAAACAAATAGTGATACATGTGGAACAGAGGCACATCCCCCAACCGGTAACTCTACAGAACTCCTACGCCATCCTGGCAGAGCGGGTAGGACCCACAGTACCACCAAAAGTAGTCACCAGGGAGGATGTGCAGGTCCTCAATGATGGAGCACCAAGGGAGGGTGGCAGGGGACCCCAGAAGAGGAGGAAACAAATTCTGTTTTAGGGCTCCATTGTTAGGGGAATAGAGTTGAGGACAAGTAACGGGGGAGAAGACTGTAAAGTGCCTACCCGGAAGCACAGCTCAGAGGGATGGGAATCGGATCCTGAGGATCGCAAGGGCAGCAGCAAGGAAGGGGAAGCTGGATGTCACTGCCCACCTGGGGACAAATGACCTGGCAAGGGATGTGACAGGATTGGAGCAGTGAAGGAGGAGTTGAGTGAGTTGGGGAGGGGTTTTAGACAGGTAGCACACTCCATGACCTTCTCAGAGGTTCTGCCAGTCTACAGCAAGGGGGAGGTTAAGAAAAAGAAAATTGGTACATTTTGAGATCTGACCCCCTGTTGAAAGAGGCTACTGCCTTACCCCCTTGAATGGTATATAAGAGGGGCACCAATCTGAGTGATAGACTTGTGCATAATCTACAGAAAGAATCTAGACCCACACTCACGAAGGAATGTTGGTTACCTTCTAGATCTTGGGGAGCTTATCCCTGTGGTAATTGTAAATTTTGTAGTTTCATTTTGAAGAGTAACACCTTTACATCAGTGAATGCTAGCATGACATATAATGTTGAGGCTTTTTTTAGCTGTGTTACTGACAATCTGGTTTATTTTTATTTTTATTTATTTATTGAAGTCTAAGAATTACAACCCTTTGAGTCAGAGACTCTTTTTCAAAGGCTCCACGTCAGTACAAAGTGTGCAGACAAGTATTACAGATATCATGAACAATGACAGTAATTGTACACAAAGAGAAAAATTATACAATAGGAGCTATTGCAAAGGTTCCACGTCAATGCAAAGTGTGGCAGGCAAGTGTTACAGACATCATGAACAATGACAGTAACTATATACAGAGAGAAAATTATACAATAGGGAGTTATCTAATAACGATGCAATACAATAAGCATTGTCAATTGACATGGGAGTAACCAAAATTATTGAAATAAGTCAGAGGAGAAAAAATAAATATTGGATACAGGAACAACAGAGCTATGGAGGAGAAAGTGAGAAACAGGCCCAGGAAGTGGACCCAAGAAGAGCTGGAAATATAGTAAAGACCAGAAAGCTACCCAATAGGCGTTGTCGTGGGGCTAAAGTGCAGGAGAGGAAATAGTTAGAGGGTTACGACAGTGTTACAGGCAGTCATAGTTTATGAAACCAGGATGTGGTCCTGCAGTTCTTTTTTAAAAGGGCTCAACCTGGGTATGGATAGGAGGGAACCAGGGATGAAGTTCATCATAAAGGGGCCCTATATTTGAAGGACCCTTGACTGGCAGTGGTTCTATAGAAGGGGACTTGGAAAGCAGTTTTGTCAGTGTGTCTGGTCGCCACCTATACTGCCCTGGAGAGAGGAAAAGGTTACAATCAGGGGTGAGTGGCCCATCGAGATTTGTTTTGCTAGTAGGCAAGTCTGATAGTAAAGACACCCTTGGAAATTTAGCCAGGCCGAGCGTTGATAGAGATCACAGATAGGTGTCAACTGTCGCAGCCAGTGGCCAGTGGCAGGCTTTGTTTAAGGCAAATTTAATTTTTCTCAGGGCAGAGTTTGAGGCAGACCCATAGATGACTATACCATAGTCTACCAGGGATAGAATAGAACTGGAGATAGCCAGTCTAAGAGCAACAGGAGGGAGGCAGAACTTAAATCTGTAGAGGAGGCCAATTCTGGCATTAACTGTGGAGCAGGTAGCGATAAAGTGTTCATGGAAGGAGAGGGCAGAATCAAAGGTGATACCAAGGTATTTAAAATGGGGAACAGATTCCAGGGGGGGGTGCCATGAGCATTGAGGCTAGAGAGGGTGGAGGACTTGTACTTATTTTGGTGATGGGAGAATAGCATTACTTTTGTCTTTTTATAATTGAGAATTAGTTTATGGGTTGAAAACCAGGATTCAACTTCCTTGAAGAAGAGCTGCAGGTCCTGTTGAAGCAGGGTAGGGTCAGGGTGGCAAATGAAAATCACTGCATCATCCGCATAGAGGAAGAGACATCCAGTGCAGGCCCAGGGGAGAGAGTTCAGATAAAGGGTAAATAGAAGTGGGCCAAGAATGGAGCCCTGGGGTACCCCAGAGCAAACCTGCAGACTAGTGGATAGGGTGCCATTTATCTTCACTTGCTGGGATCTTCCTTGCAGGTAGTGGGTGAACCAGGCAGTGCCCTCCTGGGACAGGCCAGTGGAAAGGAGAGAGTCTGATAATAGGGAATGATTGACAGTATCAAAGGCCTTGGTGAGGTCTATGTACACAGACCCAACCATGGCCCCTTGGTCAAGGGCGTCGTGGATGTATGAGGTGTACTCCAGGAGGGCAGCAGTGGTGCTGTGGCCCTTCCTGAATCTGAGCTGTTACTGGCAGAGAAGGTTATGTGATTCCAGGAAGTCAGTGAGTTGGTTGGCGATGATTTTTTCCAGCGCTTTTGAGAGAGGCGGCAGTATGGAGATAGGCCTGTAGTTATTATGGGAGGTTCGGTCACCGGTCTTGTGGATGGGGGTGACCACCACCCGTTTCCACTTGGAAGGGAACTGACCAAGGCATAGTGACATATTTAAGATTTACCTTGCTACTTGCAAGTGTGGGTCCTTTTACATTGGAAAAACTACTAGATTTTTTAAATTAAGAACTGGTGAACACTTGAGAAGTACAGCGGTGGGGGGGGGCACCACAAATGTGCTAACTATGCATTGCGTAAGAAATAGGGAAAGGGGGACCAGTCATAATTTTAAATTCTGTGGGATTGAGCATATTCGGTTGGGACCTTGGGGTGGTGATCTAAATGGAAAATTAATGCAGAGGGAAGCCTTTTGGATTTTCACCTTGGTGGCCCTAAAAACACCAGGACTTAATGACAGGATAGGTGTTCTGCCTCTCATTAAGAAAAAAATGTTTGTTATCAGGTATGATTAGTATGCAATATGAACTGGGTCACTTGGTTTTTATAATGGGAGGAAGTGAGACCAGGATGATTTTTTTTTTTTCAGAAAGACCTATCTTGAGATAGAGATAATGAATTTATTCCTTTTTAAGTATCAGAGATTGACCATATTGAGTGCCATAAATGAAATGGAGACCCAACTGTTTGTAAGTGTAATTGTTACTTGTACTGTTATGGTTGTAAGATATTGCAATCATTGTCCTGAAAATAATATGTCAAGTTGATGTACTGCTTTGCTTGTATTTTAATAATAAAGCTGAGTATAAAAAAAAAATTATGCAATTTGAAAACTATGAAACTGTAACATTTTTTTAACTATTTTGTATTCTCTCCATAGGGCGTGGAGGATCCTTGGATTCCATCCCTCATGCATTGGAGGAACCTAGTTTCTGCAATTATTTAACTACTTTTTGCCTGGTTTATTTGTGCTGCCCCAAATCTATTTTTATATACATATTTTTTGTATTATTTTGTATTTGGATGATTAAGTAGAGTTGTTTAACTTTGTGTTGTTAATTGCTATGTAATTTAATTTCCAAACACTTTGGGGTCGATTCGCAAAGGCATGGCATGGCGCAAGTCATGCCAAAGATGACTTGCTCCAAATGCCAATGCGCAGGGGACCCTGCACTCGATTCTCTTTTGGTCAGGGTCCTGGCTGCTAAGTCCCGCGAATTGCACCAACCCCAGCTGTGCGCTAAACAGAGGACGCACATGAACAGGTTGCTGCAAGCCTGCGGCATTGCACAGAATAGGGCACAAGTGCCCCCCAGCCCGATCCCCAAAAATAAATATGAGAAAGTCTCGCTGGGCTATTAGACTCCCCCAGCCCCAATCCATGATATAATTATTTACATCAGCCTTGGTGGGCTAGCGGACCCCCTCCCGTCCCAAGCCCCGATCCCTGAACATTTATCATAATATATTTGTATTATAATGTGTCATGTCTCTTTTGAAATGTAGCCCTGGTGGTCTAGTGGCCCCCCCCACCCAGCAGTGCCTTACCACCTCACTCCCCTTGACCCATACCCAGCCAGCGACTGGCACAGCCCACCTCTCACCATCGTGGCAAGCTGCTGACTGAGCTCTGTATGAGCATGTACTGTAAATAGTATGTGCTCAGTGAATGACAGCTGGTTTATAAGTGACATTGCAGGGGGACTGGAAGGGAAGGTGTGCCTGTTTGAGGATGACAAGAAACTTTGTAATAGGGTGGACACATTGGTGGGGGGTAGATAGAATGAGGAACAATTGAAACAAATTGGAAGAATGGTCATAGATTTGGAAGCTGGGTTTTAATGCAAGAAAATACAAAGTCATGCATATGGGGTAGAGGAACCCAGAGGCAATGTACCAAGTGGGAGGAGAGGTGCTAACAGTCACATAGCAGGAAAGGGACCTGGGGGGGGGGAGTGATCATTTCTGATGACCTAAAGGTAGCTAAACAATGTGACAAGGCTGTGGGAAAAGCTAGTGGAATACTCAAATACATAGGGGGAGGTATCACCAGCAGAAGGAACGAGGTACTATTGCTCTGTATAGGTCACCAATGAGACCACACCTCGAGTACTGTGTTCAGTTCTGGAAGCCCCATCTCTGAAAGGACATAGATAGGATGGAGGCGGTACAAAGGAGAGCAACCAAAATGGTGCAGGGCCTACATCAGAAGCCCTATGAAGAGAGGCTCAAGGATTTAAACATGTACTCACAGGAAGATAGGAGGGAATGGGGGGATATGCTAGAGATATTCAAGTACCTAGCAGAGATAAACAAGGTATATGAAAGGAGCATCTTCAAAAGGAAAAGATGCGTAAGGACAAGAGGACACAATATGAAGCTGGGGGGCACAGGGAAAACGTAAGGAAGTACTTCTTCATGGAGAGGGTGGTGGACGCTTGGAACAGCCTTGCAGAGGAAGTGGTGGGGGCTAAAACAGTTATAGAATTTAAAAATACATGGGATGGACACAAGAAAATTTTAAAAGAAGGGAGGGTGTAAGTCGGAGTCCAAATAGGATCTCCAGAGGCACTATAGGTAGGGAATTTTGGACAGACTAGGTAGGCCAAGTGGTCCTTATCTGCCGGCAGCTTCTATGTTTCTATGTTGAGCTCATCGTAGGCCATATTATGAATAATTTTTTAATAGGTACAAGAATAGCTGCACAATAATAGAGGCCAAAATTGCTAAACACACATTAGCAGAGGCAAACATTGTTGAAGTTCATAAACAAAACATTGATCACAATGGATTTTGGCTTTCTAGACACCAGTGACAATGTCATTTTTTCTGTAAAATGAATTTTACCATTTTTCAATTTTGGTAAACCAGTGTTGAAGACAGTGTTTTTTTCTTGGTTCCACTGAAGTTACTGGAACTAAAGAAACTGCATTTCCTGTCTGTTACCAGTAAGACTCGTTTCCAATAACTTTTTCAATTAGAGTTTTTTTTTTATTTCAAGTTGCCTTTATTTTTAAAATGATTGGTCCATCTTAAACTACACAAACACCAAAGATATTGTGGTGTCTTTGTATCAGATTGTCATGACAGCAAGGCCTAAAAAGGAAACAGACCCCCCAGCCAAAGTTTAAACATTGAAAATCCTGCACAAGAAACCACACTCTAGGGTGGAAAGGAACGTGGTACCTTAACAAAATACTCTGCTTAGAAATGTTTTTATTTACCTATGTTCACTTGTTGGAGGGTCAGAGGTTTATTCATTAGCATCCCACTTTAATCAGTCAATATCCAAAACTCATTGGTGGTGTGAAACAAACATTTTAGGTCACCTACTAGTGCATCAGCCCAATGTTGGTGAGCTGGTATAGAGGTGGGCGTGTGCCAATGCATGCATGCATACTGAATTTCCTTTCCTCTGAGCTAATGGGTACACCCACCCAGCACACCTAAATACTCGCAGCTGCTGAATATTTATGAGGTGGGTGTGTACCTTGGGGCCACATGCATGTTCCCCAGCTCAAATCATTCTGGGGTGCAAAGACTGCATACACTAACAGTGAGAGTGCAAGTACAATCTTATCTGAAGTGCTTAGGAAGTTACCAGTGATTATAAATATATCATAAATAATCTAATAACTACACCTACTAAATGTACACAATAAATATGCATACCACCACCATTAGAAGGCAATAAAATGGGGAGTAAAGAGCAAAAGGCCTCTGGTATGGGGAGCCCTGATGCTACAGATGACAAGAAAGAAAAAAGTTCCTTTGACTAGCAAAAATAGAAGTACATCCTGGTTCCTCAGTCTGAAAAGCAAATAGAGGAACCAGTGCCAGAATAAAACAAACTCTGGCCAATGCCGATAGGGCTGCCGCTGAGGAATTTGGGGTAAAAAAATGTTGATAATTACCAAAGTTACAAGCCTGCATTAGCAAAATGTAGCGTAGGCTCATAAATTTGTTGTTTTGTAATCTTTGTGCACCAAATTTTCAACATAGCCTTGTTATGACCCTGCCTTATGAAGAAGGGCAGAGAAAATGTTCAACTCCTACCCGAAAAGTGATTTCGCGCAGGGACTGCGAAATAAACTTTTGGGATGCAAAAACACATTTTGGGCAGGAGTTGAAAAATGACAGCTGTCACATTCATGAGATGCTGTAAAGAAATGGCTATGTTGAAAATTTGGGGTGAAAATATTGAATATTACTGAACTTACGAGCCTATGTTTGCAAAATTCAACATAGCCTCATAACATTTTTGTTTTTAAATATTTTTCCACCAAATTTAAAACACAGCCTTCTTATGACCCCACCTTTTGACCAATGGCAGATAAAATTTTTAACTCCTGCCTGAAAGGTGATTTTGCGCAAGGACAGCAAAATCACGTTTCAGGATGTAAACAAAACCCTTTTTGGCCAGGATTTGAAAAGTAATAGCTTTCACATTCATGAGGTGCTGTAAAGATATGGCTATGTTGTAAATTTGGAGTAAAATATTGAAAATTACCAAAGTTACGAGCCTGCATTTGCAAAATTCAATGTATGCTCAATATTTTTACACCAACTTTTCAACATAGCCTTCTTATGACCCCACCTCATGAACAAGGGCAGAGAACATTTTCAACTCCCTGCCCAAAATGTGATTTCACACAGGGATGGCAAAATCACCTTTTGGGACAGATTTTCCTAATGTCAGTGCAATTGTTCATGAGGTGGAGTCCCAAAGAAGGCATGTTATAAATGTGGACCAAAAATATGCAAAAAAGCCCAAGTTATGCCACTAAGTTCAACCCCCCATTGAAACACATTGAACCACATACCTGATTTCCTCATTTCACGATTCAGCTTTAAAGAGTGAAGATGTGTCTGCAGTCTACAGAGGATTATGGCATTGGACCCCTAATCAGTAAGTAAGGGCTTGGGGGTGCAGGTGGTGGGTGCTGAGCAACAACAGCAAAAGACATTGATGGATGGTTTTCTTTTTAAAGATATATATAAAAAAATGAAGATTTCTGCACTGGGGGATTGGGCACCCCACAGTGTCACTATTATGTTTCCTGGGGGGTGATGGGAGCTGAGAGGGAGGGTCGAGTTGGTGATTTAAAAAACAGACAAAAAAACAAAAACAAATAACTATTCATGCACAGTAGTTGATGGGGGGGGGTCACAATAAAACCCACAGTAAGGTAAGGTAACTTCATTTATATGACGTCTAATCCCATGGGCTCTGGGTGCCTTACAGAAATCAAAGAAGGCAGAGTAACCAACAAAGCATATAAATAAGGTTATAAAGGGTTATGCAATAAATTTAAGATTCAAGTATAAATAAACATTAATAAACACTAATTTATAACTACACATATGAAAATAGCTACAATTAGTCTGGAAATGCCTGTTTAAAGAGGTAGGTTTTCAGACCCCTCTTTAATGCCTCCACCAAAGGGGCCTCCCTTAGCAAGTTGGGGAGTGAATTCTAGAGGCCAGGCTGGCCACCGTGAACACTCGATCACCAGAGATTTTCAGCCTGGCCCTCAGAATTGCAAGGAGATCCTGGTGAAGGAGCAGAGGAAGTGGACCTGAATGGCAGGTGTAAGGAGATCAGTCAGGTGGCCAGGGCCTGAGCTATATAGGGCCTTATAGGTGACCAAGCCCACCTTGAAGATGATCCTCCACCTGACAGGCAGCCAGTGCAGGTCAATAAGGACCCGGGTCACATGACATGATCTTGACAGACCCGTCAGTAACTTGACCACTTTAGACAACACATGACACCTGAGCATCAAATGTCAACCTGTCATCCAGGAAGATGCCCAGATTTCTCATCCTAGGAGAAGTCATCAATGGGGTGGTTTCCAGAACCAATCCTCTTGCCACCCCAGAGTCACTACCATCAATCAATCAATCAAAATCTTTATTTATCCAGGCGGGCACCATTGAGCAAGACTCATTTGCAAGGTGGACCTGGTCATGAATACATCAAAGTACAGTACAGTATAGAAGCAGGTATACAAAAAGCAATAATATACAAGGAAGAAAAAGTATATACAGTACAGTACAAGGTTGAAATAAATAAAAAAAAACATTATTTTACAATTGAAGAAGTCAGCAGATGTACAATCAACCATAGGCACACAGGGGTCATATGCAGAGATCTTTTGAGTGAGGCAGCCAGCAACTACACATATAGGGGAAAGAGGCCGTGTATGGGGTGGCAGGTTAGAGAGGTAAAGAAGAGGAGGGATATATTACCAACTGGGGGAAAATTGAGCTAAAACCACAGAAAGTGACGACGGCTGTCGTGTACTTGTTTATTATGATAATGACGGAGGAGGGGTAGATAATTGGGACAATACTATGGATGGGGTGGGACTTTAGCCAGGCTGGAGTGGACAGGGAAGAGTGGGTGCAGCAGGAAGAGTTAATAGGGAAAGAGTGAGAGCCAGGGGTAGAAACATGGCGAGTGTCAGGATGAAAAGGGGGAGTTGCGGAATTAGTGGGCTAGCAGTGAGGAAAACATTTGCAAGGTGCTTTCATGTAGCAATCGAGAGCACCTTGAAGATATTCAGGCTAACAGGACAACTCAGCTTCAAGTTCCTTTGTAAACCATTCCACAATGTGGGTAAAGAGAAGCCTAGTGCAGCTTTGCCGAAATGAGTTTTGACCCTTGGAATTTGGAGGGCAATTAGGGAATAGCTCCTTAGCGTGTAGGTGCCTAACACACTCCGGGGAATACAATCTGAGGCATATGAGGGGAGCTTGTTGGTCACCGCTTTGAAGGCCCATAGGGCAGTGTTTCTATTCCTTCTATAGTGAAGGGAAGTCCAGCCTAATGATGAGTACAGGGAGCAGTGGTGTGTGGAAAGTGGAAGGCCAGTAATGAACCTGATAGCTCTGTGGTATAGGGTGTCCAACTTAGCCAGTGCAGAGGTAGTGCACTGGCTGTACAGCAGGTCCGCGTAATCTATTAAAGATAGGAAGGTAGCTTGAACCAGTTGAATCTTGGCCTCCTTTGTGAGCAGGTGGTTAATTCTGTAGAATAGTCCTAATCTTTGCCTTAGTTTCTTCTGTAGTTCTTCGAGATGGTCAGTGAAGAAAAGTTTATGATTGAGCCAGACTCCTAGATATTTGAATTTAGCTACATACTCTACTGTTTGATTAATCAAATGGCAGCTATGCTGAATCTACTATCCATGGAAACAGAAGTGGATAAACATGAAACTGAATTTATGACTGTTTTGGTGCTGGCCTCCTCAAATAAAGTGCTCGTCCTCATCCACAAGGCTTTCCACAAAGTCACTAAGAAAATTCTTGCAGTGCCTGCTTCCTCTGCAGCCATGGAGAACAAAATGAAAAAAAGAAAAGAAATGTAGAGTCTAAGGAAGGTACTGAATTTATCTATACCCACTCTGACCTAGAGGGATGATACAGGCAGCTGGATGAGAGAAGACTAAAGTCAATCTTTCAGTGGCAGCTCTTGATAAAGATTACAGAAAACTGGATGTTATGATGAAAATACAAACACAACCTCTACCCTGCTGCTGAGCCAGGCAGCCTGTGTTAATTAAAATACACATTAGCCACAGGCATTATAGAATACAGCTCTACATTTGTTTGAGAGCTTGCCTGTCCAGGAGAATGTGCACCTTGCTCATACTGTTAAAGCCGGTCAGGAAGCTGCTAAATATCAGCTTCAAATGGTTGTTGATGCAAATGACACTGCTTCTAGGGGTCTAGCAAGTTCAGTCTCTGCCAGAAATTTTGCATGGCTGAGAACTACTGGTCTGTCAAAGGACATGCAAAGCAAGGCAAATGATTTCCCTTTTGGAGGTACCTCATTTGGTGACAAAAACTGAAGCATATATGAAAAAAGTTGATGAGAAGAAAGCAATTTTCAAACATCAGACTAAAAAGGAGAGGGCCTTCAGTCCTAACTGGTCCTGTGGAGGGGGAGGTATGAGAAGGGCCTACTGTATCAGTCCCTATGTGTACTATGAATATTGCATTCCGAGAGGCACAGGGAGTATCAGAGGCAGGAAAAGGGCAAAGCAGAAAACTGCTTGAGCTCCTCCAGGCCAGGTGAAGTTTAACCCCTAACGGTTTTTCCCATGTTGCCATAGACCTATTAATTTACAAGTAGAAAGGTGCCTGTCCTACTATCTCCAGGAGCCCAAAAGAATTACCACATACAGATCATCCTGGAGATAGAACAGGGCTTAACCCTTGAGTTTGTACAATTTCAAAAGTTAAACAAGGTCAGAGTATATCCACCCGAGTTCAGAGCAGAAATTCCTACTGGGCAGAGAAGTGGAAGAGTTGCTGTAGTTAAATGCAGTGGAAATATTCCTGTTTCCTAGTTGGGGAAAGTCTTCTTTTCCAGGTACTTTCTTACTTGGAAGAAAAATGGGTAATGGTGACCCATTCTGGATCTAAGGTTCCTGAACAGGCACCTAAAAAAGAGGTAGATTCAGAATAGTAACATTGCAGACAGTGGGCCCCATTTACAAAGCTCACCTGAGTGGCACAAGGGGCTTGTGTCACAAGGAATGGTGTAAGGTGTGGCTTGCACCAAAAAATGCACCAGGAGCAATTTACAAAAGCCACCTGTGGCAAATGGAGGCTGCATGTGCCAAAGGGGGCTTTTGCCATCCTTGTGCCACAAACTGAGCTGCGACATGGTGCTAAGAGGCTTGGGTCAGACATAGGCTGTCATATCCCCTATTTCAGGATTCATGAAACCCTTGCAGAGGGCACATTTCTAAGTACCATTAGACCAGCCAGTTCTTAAGAGATGTTTCCTCTGGGATGGTTGAGAACCCTGTGCGAATGTGCTGCAGTCCATCCCCAGCCCCGATCCTCTTGTCAGTAAAATGAAATCAGGTCCCTGATGGGCTAGCAGATCCCCACAGCCCTGATCTGCCCATATACAGCAAATGTAATCATCTTTGGTGGTCCAGTGGACTCCCCAACCCTGATCTGCCCATATAATCTAAATATATTCATTCCTGGTGGTCTAGAGGACCCCCCCAGCCCCAAATAGCCAGTTTTACTACACATTTGTGGGACACTGTTCATTTTGCCTCCAAATTCTGTGCCTATCCTCCCTGAGTGCTCCAGTTAACGCTGCAGCATTAAGAACAGCTGAGAGGGGGCAGCCACCGGAGTGACACGTCACCATCAGAGGAGGGGCAGGACTGCATTTAAGAACTCGCGCTGCTACTGCAGCTGAAGGTGAATAGCCAGTTTTACCACACGTTTGTGGGACATTGTTCATTTTGCCTCAATGGAGTGTCCTGATCCACCATCGGCGATAAGATTGTAGATTACATACCATGCAACTCTGACGATGCTAAGATCATTGATGGGCCATGATGTTGGTGTATATTTGCACAACAATTTTACTTTATGGAAAGTTAACAAGTGCACGTCAATTCGAGATAACTAGCACTTTAGCAATTGTAATAGGGACTTCTACTAGTGGGGGATATATTTTTATGAATGAGGGCCCAAAAAATAAGGGATGGGGTAGGAATTCTTTTTCCAAAATAAAGATTCAATTTAAAAATAAATATCATTTATTAGGGCTATTGGGACATGGATCCAAAACATCGAGAAACTGCTTACTAATTTTGTTACTCCTGGGAGGAGACATTGAAATTAACCCTGGCCCAGGAAATTTTGGATCTATTAAAATTATTCATGATAATGCCAGGAGTTTAAGGAAGAAAATTGATTTATTTAAAACTTGGATTAATGCTGAATCTCCAGATATAGTTGCCCTGATAGAAACATGGTTAAATGACAAGATTGTAACAGAGGAAGTAAAGCCAGAGGGCTTTTTCAGCCATCGACTTGATAGGACTGGTCGTAGAGGAGGGGGAGTTATCCTATTTACTAAATGGGAACTTGGTCAAATGACAGTGTTATATGCAAACCAAATAGGTTTAGTAGATTGTATATTGGTAAAAATTCACAAATTGGATTTAATCCTATGAGTTGTTTATGCCCCCCCTAAAACAGTACTAGGAGAATTTGATAATTTAGCCTCAGTAATCCAAAAGTGTTCAATGGGCTGTGAATTGTTAATAATTTGGGATTTTAATGCTGCCTGGGGTAAGCCACGAGGATTAGCTTTGGAAAATAGTTTTAAGTCGTTAGATGTAAATCAAAAAATATTTCTCCCTACTAGGAAAACTACCCAACAAAGTAAAGGAAACATATTGGATTTAATTTTTGTATCAGCGAAAATTCTGATTCAGTCAATTGAAGTAAGTCAACCTATATTGGGGGATCACAGTTTTTAAGTTGTGTCTTTGGACTTGGGGGAAGAAGGCACAACCGAATACTAAATCCTTCACTAAAAATCAAGTGTAGAAACTTTAAAAATTATAACAAAGAGGCTTTTGTTGCAAGATTATCTCAAGTTAAGTGGGATAGATTATTTTTAATACCATCTGTAGATTTAGCAGTCCAAGAATTTACAAAGTGGTTTCTAGATGTATGTAATGAATTAGCCCCTTATAAAATATGTGAAAAAAGAAAGTCTCATGTGCCCTGGCTAACAGAAAAACTGAAGAAATTAATATGTATAAAAGATTGGTTGTGGAAAATTGCTGGGAAAACATTAAAAACTGAGGACTGGGACAAATATAAAAGGGCTAGAAATAATTTGAAATTACAAATAAAAAAGCAAAAACAAAAATATTATGAAGAGAAATCAAATAGCACTACAGATAATAAAAAATGTTGGTCTCTGATAAAGTCTTTTGAATTACCACAAATTCAAGGCCCTCCTATCCAAATGATAAGTACAGGTGTACTTCAGTCAATTAAACAGTCAGCAAACATATTGAATGACTATTTTGTAAACTTGCCCGATTTGAATTTTTATAGTTTGATACTTACAGACCCTGGTAAAAGGATGGAAAATATGAAAGCACCTAAATTTAGATTTAAGGGTATTACCTGTAGACAGGTTAAGAATGAGATTAGAAAATTAAGATCAAAAAAGCCTACGGGTTGGGTCTAATAGAAAACCGTTTTCTTAAAGATGCTATTCAAGTGGTTGCCCCAATACTGACAAAATTGTTTAATTGGAGTTTGGCTGAGGGAATTTTCCCAGAGGTTTGGAAAAGTGCAAAAATTGTACCAATATATAAGGTTGTAGGGGATATATATCTACCCACAAACTATAGGCCAATAGCTCTATTATCGAGTATATCAAAAATCCTAGAGAGACTGGTTCAGGAACAGTTGACTGATTTTCTGGAGAAGCATTCTTTGTTAACAAAATATCAATCTGGGTTTCAAAAAGGCTATTCCACGAACACCGCACTCACCATCATGATTGATGATTTAGCTACAAGGTTGGAAGATGACTTGTCAGTGGGTGCGGTGTTCGTGGATTTATCAAAAACCTTTGACACGGTGTCTCATAGACTTTTGGGAGAACGGCTAGCAGAGATAGGTTTAACTAACAAAACATATAATTGGTTTACATCTTATTTAGAAAATAGAAAACAGCAAGTTAACATAAATGGGGTCCTATCCAATAAAATATCTGTACTGAGAGGAGTCCCTCAAGGCTCCATTTTGGGGCCATCACTGTTTTTGATTTATATAAACAATTTAGTAGATGTAATACAACATTCAAGTATAAATGTCTATGCAGATGACACCTTGTTGATTGCAGATGGACGTACTCCCGGAGAACTGGAACAAAAGCTGCAGGTAGACTTTACCAGACTATGCACATGGTTGGCCGAATCAGGATTAATAGTTAATAGTAAAAAAACAAAACTCATGGTTTTTCATAAAACCAATCAAAGGCTGAACAGTTGTAAGGAAAAAATGATCATAAAAACATTACAAAATGAAGAATTAGAACAAATATTAGAATACAGATATTTGGGGGTATGGATTGATCATGCTTTAAAATTTGATAAACATATATCAGATTCCATATTAAAGGTAAATAAAAGACTGGGAGTTTTTAGACGGACAAGTTTTTGTATGAATAAATCTATAAGGGAAACTGTAATAAAACAACTTCTTTTACCTATACTTGAGTACGGTAACCATGTGCATGGCCTGACATCTAAAGGTCTCTTGCAAAAAATTGACTCAATGTATAACAAGATGGCTAGATTCATATTGAGAAAGGATTATAAAGTGCATCATTGCGAACTACTGAAGGAATTAGGTTGGCTTTCTCAGGAAGCAAAGAGGCAGCTCTCATGGGCAACGCAAATTTATAAAGTTATAAACAAAAAACAGCCAGAGTATTTAAGTGACAAGTTAGAGAAGAAACTACATGTTTATAATCTGCGAAATATAAATTTAAGAAACTATTCTCTTCCCAAACTAAAAAATGCATATACTAATATGCGTTTTCCAGTTATTGTAGATAGAACATGGAACAAGATAAAATCAGTAGTGAATAAAAAATTTAAAGATGTGAAAGCATTTTCATCAAGCCTAAAGTTGGAATTAAGTACTAGGTGTGAATGTTATGGTTAGATTCAGTAATTTTAGTATAGTGATGAGTAATGTATGTCATATTGTCAAACAATAATTGTTTGTAGTGTAATTATTACCTTTGTGTCATTTTTTGTTATGTTTGTGAATGGACTGTTTGGTTATTATTTTTGATTGTTACATGACTGCACTAAATGTAAAATTTTATACAACAGGAGCATCTTGCAAACAGGACTTTGTCCTAATGATGTATTTATGCCAACAACTTTCCTGTATAAAAATAAAGGTTTTTACTACTTTACTACAATCCCCGATCTGCACATATAATGTAAATATATTCATCCCTGGTGGTCTAGGATCTCCACCCTGGTAGGCAGTGCCCACCACCCACCCCCATCCCATCCCAAGCAGGTGACCAGCACAGCTCTCTGCTGTCCACCACAGCTGGCCACCCAGAGAGCTGTGAATGTGCACATACTGTATACAGTATGCATCCATTGATTGACTGCTCTGTCAATCAGTGGGCATGTACTGTATGCAGTACATGCTCATTCACAGCTCAGTGGGTGGCCAGCCATGGAGGAGAACAGCGGTCTATGCCAGTCACCCACTCGAGATGGGACGAGGGGAGGTGGGTGGTGGGGCACTGCCTGCCGGGGTGGAGGTCCACTAGACCACCAGGGATGAATATACTGTATTTCCATTATATAGGCAGATTGGGGACCAGGACTGGAGGGGTCCACTAGACCACCAGGGATGAATATATTTACAGTATACGGGCAGATCAGGGGTTCAGGCTGGGTGGGGGGGCTGCTAGACCACCACGGATGAATACATTTACAGTATATAGGCAGATCAGGGATTCAGGCTGGGGGGGGGTTCCACTAGACCACCAGGGATGAATATATTTGCACTGTATGAGCAGATTGGGGATTGGGGCTAGGGGGTCCACTAGACCACCGGAGATGAATATATTTACACTGTATGGGCAGATCAGGGCTGGGGGGTCCACTAGACAACCAGGGATGAATACATTTACAGTATATGGGCAGATCGGGGATCATGGCTGAGGATGTCCACTAGACCACCAGGGATGAATACATTTACAATATATGGGCAGATCAGGGCTTGGGGGGTCCACTAGACTACCAGGAATGTGATTTTTTTTTCCTGACAAGGGGATCAGAGCTGGGGGGGTGGTGCTAGCTACCAGGGACTGCTGTTCATGGTGTTATTGCCGCAGGGCTGCCCTACGGTTTGTGGCACACCTTCTAGATGCACTGCCTGTTTGGTGCAGGACCACGGATGCTGCAAACCACAGGACTTTGCCACCAGGACTCTTCCCAATAGTGAACTAGGTGCAGGGTCCCTGTCCCTGGTGCACTGGCAATCGGCACAAGCTACCTTTGGTGCAGCTTGCATAGATCTTTGTGATTCAGACCCAGTGAGTCTATTTCTTCATAAAGGGGATTAATTGGGGCCATAGGATTTGAAGTATGCTTATTTCCACATTCCAATAAGACCCTGTCATCTGAGATTCAAGGTATGGCACCCTCAGTACCAGTGTGAAGGTGTGGGATGACAGATGGACAAATAGTCAGGAAAGTAGTTTTGCACACAGAACGTGATATATATTTATCAGAAATCCTTAAATTAAAAAAATAAATAACTAAAAAAACCTTTTCTAAATAAAAAAAAAAAAACACATACCAAAAAAAATAACTTTATTTCAAGAAAATAAATCAAATATAATTGCTCAAACACAGCAGTACTTCCAGAAACAATTTTTCTTCAGAGTTTTCTCAGTTCAATCACTATATCCAAGTTGTCCTTCCTCCTTGCAGGTCAGTATCCCTCTAACCATCAAGCTACATTACCTCAGGAAATCTAGTCTTTTATACCCTCCCCCAACATATCATGTGACCTACCCCAGTTTCCAGAATCAAAATATCTTTATTTCTATAGTATTTTCGCTTTTGTAATGCTGATAATCATTCTAAACAGGATACAACACTTTTACTAATGTTAAACAAGAGTAAGTTAGCTCCTCTGTAAAAGTTAGTACGGGACTTTGCAAAACAGACTGGCTCCTCCCCTTTTTGTGAGGTCACTACTCTCCTTTAGTTTAAAGGCATTGTCATTGGGGCAGGCAGTCCACACCTCACAACCTCTTGGTATTAAAAATCATAACATTAGCCTTCAAAAATCATAACAAAGGGCCAGAATGTGTAGCACTTTCTTATTTTAAACAATGATATGTCTACAGATAGTGGGCCTCATATAGTTAGTGATAAGGAATGTTTCTATCAACTTAGTTCAATGATTTAACAGTTTGTGTGTCCAGAAATAGCTGTAACATTATGAGGAACATCAGTAAACCTATGTGGAGCAAGGGTATATTTGAGAGTGAAAATCATAGTGCTACGTGAAATTCATAGCAGTTGAGAGGTATGAGGCACTCACCTAAGGAACCTCAGAGGGAACAGGTAAGAAAAAAATGCTCCTATTGTTTTATTTTCATACAAGAACTGAATTAATTACAGAGCACAGGAATAGGGCTAATGAATTACCCATACCTCAGTATTGCAATGAACCCCTTTTCTGTTTATCTAACAATAATAATAATCTTTATTTTGCGCCTTTCAAATGTCAAGGCGCATTACAAAATATAAAGCCTCATAAAACAACAATAATAAATACATAAAATCATGAAATTACACAGTTAATCACAGTAGGCCTTACTCCATAAATATGTTTTCGATGCCTGCTTAAACCCCTCCAGGGTCGCACACTCCCGAATCAGATGGGGTAGAGAATTCCAAAGGGTAAGGGCCATGTGTGCAAATGCATGGGCCCCTAAAGATTTCAGAACTACCCTTGGAATTTCTAGCAACTCCTTGTCTGTTGAGCGGAGCAATCACTCAGGGCAGTAAGGAAGCAGTAGCTCTTTCAGGTAGACAGGGCTGAGTCCACGTAGGGCTTTATAAGTCAGTAATCCGACTTTGAAGGTGATCCGACACCGAACTGGCAGCCAGTGCAGTTTGCACAGCACTGGCGTGATATGGGAAGTCCAAGGAGTCCCTGTCAACAACCTGGCCACAGCATTCTGCACCAGCTGCAGGTGGCGGATATCAACCCCCTGAAGCCCAAAGTAAAGGGAGTTGCAATAATCAAGTCGCAAGGTCACAAAGACATGGATTAATGTAGGTAGATCACCGGACGGAATACGGTGCTTGATCCTAGCAATGTTCCGCAGATAGTAAAAGGATGACTTAATTACGGCCGACACCTGAGATCGTAATGTCAGCCCGTTGTCAAGCATCACTCCTAGGTCCCACACCCATTCAGAGGTCAGGAACTGTGAATTCCCCAGGAAAAGCCCAGAGGGATCACCCGCCCCTAACCCCCCCATCTGGCGTCCAGGATCCACAACCATCACCTGTCTTCCCTGGGTTCAGCTTCAACCAGCTGGAATTCATCCAGTCCAGGATTTCAGCAAGGCAGTTATCAAAAACCAAGAGAGCTCCATCCTGGTCAGGTGCAAAAGACAAGTAGAGCTGGGTGTCATCTGCACAGCAATGAAACCTCAGCCCATACCGTCTTACAATGTCTCCGAGGGGTAGCATATACACCGCGAATAACATGGGGGACAGCACAGAGCCCTGAGAAACCCCATATGAGAGAGAGAGAGGGGGGGTTAGAGGAATAAATCCCCGACACCACCCTCTGAGTTCTGCCAGTGAAGAAGGACTTAAACCATCCGAGAACTGAACTTGTCAGTCCACAGATGAACCTCAGGTGCTTGAGCAGTTCTTCATGATCCATGGTGTCAAAAGCTGAAGAGATATCTCGAAGCACCAAGATGGATCAGTTCCTTTGATCTCTCGCCATCAGGAGATCATTGAGCACCCAGACCAGCGCAGACTCGGTACTATGCCTCTTTCAAAAACCGGACTGAAAGAGTTCGTAGATGCTATGGATGGTCAAATGGTTCTCCAGTTGTGCAGCCACTACTTTCTCAATTACCTTCCCCACAAAAGGGACGTTAGAGATGGGTCTGTAGTTTGCCAGACAGTCTGGGTCCAAAGAAGCTTTCTTCAAAAGGGGAGTCACCACAGCCTCCTTCAGGGAGCTAGGAAACTCGCCCAACTCAAGGGAGCACCAGACTATCTGCGCTAAGACCGGGCTGATAACATCACAACAACTCATAATCAGGGAAGTTGAGCCTGGGTCTAAACTACAGCATGTAGGGCACATACCCTGGGCAATCTGCATAACATCCATGATCTCTAGCCAGTTGAAGGTACTCCAAGAGAAATGAGGGACAGTGACCAAGTGCCGATCATCAACAACTCCCATAGAGTGGGTTGGTCGGATCTCCGCCCTGATATCGGCCACCTTATCAAGCAAAGAACCGAGCAAGCTCCTCACACTCCAATTGTGAAAAAGCTCTCCAAACCTGCAGATAGGCTGGGTTGCACAGCCTATCTACGGTTCAGAAGAGCTGTGCTGGTCGGTTCTGAGTGGCAGCAATCTCGCCAGACAGGAACTCTGCCTTCTTACGGGAGATTTCTGACTGGTAGAATTGGTAATGTTCTAACAGTCTAAGATGGTCAACATCTAGGGCGGACTTCCGCCAATGATGCTCCAACCTTCATCCTAGTCCTTGCAACCCCCTCAAAGTCCCATCAAACCATAGGCACTGAGGGCAAAGGGAAAGAGGATGAACGCGGATGGGAACAACAGAATCCAGAGCTGCAGTAATAGCCTTATTATAGGCTAAAACCAAAACCTTTGGATCCCTGCTTGCCATAGGAAATTCTGATAGATCAAGTGCCGCCACTAGGCCATCAGGGCGCACATCCCGTAAAGGGCGGTACCTGACCATCTCCACAGGGGTAGGACTACGGGTGTGTGTGTGTGTGTGTGCAAAAATCGAATCTCACAGTGTAGTGGTCAGACCATTCAACGGGTTCCACCCCCACGTCAGAAACCTCGATCCCCAAGAGGAAAACCAGGTCGAGAGAGTGGCCGTGTTTATGAGTAGCAGAGGTAACAACCTGTGTGAGGCCCAGCGATGTCATCAGCTGGAGGAAGCATTGACCAAAAGGCGAGAATTCATTGTCGATCTAGTCATTGAAGTCACCCAGGACCATCAGCCTGGGCGACTCAAATGCCAGATCAACCACGAAGTCCGCTACTTCCTGCAGGAAAAGCTTCTTGTCCCCTGGAGGACGGTAGACAACAGCCATCCTGTAACCTTCACCTGCTACTATGGCACACTCAAAAGACCTGGTATCCTCAACTGGTACACTAGTGAGACCCAATTCGGTCTTGAAACAGACTGCGGTCCAATCTCAATCAGTGAATCACCGAAAACCTGGCAGGAATCGCAGTCTCCAATATGGGACCCGTGTTTCCATCTAGCCAGGTCTCGGTGATGCATGCCAGATACACAGTCCCCACAAGATCCACAATAATTGCGGTCTTGTTCTTATCAGATCTGGCATTACATAACACTGCTCGAGTTGGATGGAACTCCTGGGCCGCCCCAACTACCTGCCCACTAATACTGATGGTGCCCTTGGGTATGGAGACTAGACATGAAAGCCCACGTTCCAGGCTCCATTTCTCCCCAGGGCATCTTCTGGACTTAACAACCCCAATGTGAGTGCCTCACTCATCCAACCTTCGTCATTCACACCCCACCCCTACGGGCAATGCCCAATGCTCTACAACGCTGATAGGTAAAAAATGGTAAGAGTGGGGGAAAAAAAGGGCGGAGAGCATGGAGAGTGGAGGCTGGAAGGCTGGATAGCACACGACCTGGGGGTAAATCCATAACACATATCTCAGGCTAAAATAGAGCAAGAAAAATATACCCCCTTTTCCAAAACTCCTCACCCACTCTCACCAAAAAAGGAGAGACAAAAAAACAAATCAAACTAAATTCCCCAACCAACCTAAGAATATTTTATTTTAACAAAAAATAAATACTTTATAAAACAAATTAAATAAAACCCTCATCAAAAAGAATGTTAAATCGCCATCGAAAGTCACTTTCAGAAAGTCCAGATTAGAATTACCAAAGTAATTCAGTACACCTCCTCTCACAAGCTACATTAATTACCACAAAATATAGGACACCCAGGTTCTCTCATTACCTGGGTACTCAAAGCAACTGGGCCCTCTCACTGCTCGGAATACAAAAGTTTTGGCAGTCCTGTTTCCCAAAAGAAACTCCTCAAATGGCAAGAAGCATCCACCAAGTCTCCAGTTCCCTAAACACTCTCAGCAGTCCAAATCCAATTCAAACCCTCCTGTGAGGCCCAGCCACAGAAAATATCAGTCCCACCACTTCAGCACCTCACTTAATGCCCGCTCACCAGCAGACCAGAAAAGAGCCTTGGAGAGATCATGAGCCCACCAGCCGGCTCCCCAGCTCCAAGTAGGCCCAGCCTCCCGGGTAGAAGCAGACTCCTGTGACTGGCCACCACAATAAAAGGGCTATAAGCCAGTCTAAGGGACTCTATGTACATTAATTGAACTATAAGACAAAATCCAGCCGAAAGGTCTGCAAAACACACAATATCCAAAAGTATGTGTGATCTTCGTGCTCTTCTTAGCGCTACAAATCCCCAAACACACGTACCACTAAATCCTTAGAGTTAATAACAAATTGGAATAGTGTCACCAAACAAAATTCAAACAAGCTGTTTCTTGGCAGGTCCTTGACAGATAATCGGCAGTCTTCGAACATCTCCACCCATAAACTCCAAATACTTTGCAGCACAAAAAAGGCCAGAGATGAGGAGCGAAAAAACACTCCAGAAACTCACCACAGAAAACAACCCAAAGTTGTCCCAGACTGGCAGATCATATGCCAGCAGTCTTCAGTCCTCAAAACGAATTAAGGGCACACAGCCACGATTTCCACAAATAAATGTGGAGAGTCCAACAAAACAGTGCCGGTGCCAATGAAAAAATACACTGACAAAAGGAGACTCCTTCTGAAGCCTGCAGAGAGCGTAAGCAAAAACAACAAGTTCAACAGACACAGAACAAGTATACAGTTACAAGCTGCTACTTGCAGCATTCTTGCACAGCGACAAAACAAAAATCGTTAGAACACTAACATGAAAAATAAAATAAATGAGCAAAACAAAACAAATAAAACAAAAACTAAACTACTATTACTACTGTTACTGTGCAATTACTGCACTCACATACTAAACCGATGGTCAGCCCAGCGTGGCTGCCATCTTGGCTCAGTAAACATTGAGAAGTGATTCTAGGGCTTTTTAACAATATACCAAAAGAAGAATAACATTTTCTCAAACAGCAAGGCCCCATTTTGCATACTAGGCCCCTATACAACCTCTAGTAGAGAACAAATAGCAGAATAACTCTGGAATTATATTCTTAACCTACATCGGTCAAAGACTGGAGTATCTTTTTAACATAATAAAACATGAACTCTGTGTTTTTAAATTTTACTATGGGTTTTACCTTTTTACATCTGCATTTTCTTTCTGCACATGGCACTTTATAACATTATGTAGCCCACTCTGGCACATTTCATATGTTTATATCAGAATTCTCTGGGAAGGACATGAACGAATGGAAAAAGAAAGCACAGTGGATTTAGTAAGACAGAGATGGGGATGGGGGCTCCACAGGTGGCCAACCTGATGGGGCAAGAAGAAAAAGCTGGATAGATTTTCAGATAAAGGTTTAATGCAGTTTTTATGTTTGCTTGCACGCATGTGCAAGAAACATAGTGCCATCATCGGAGATTTCGGAGGTGTGTCACCTCCTTCTCCAATTCAGTCAGTGTGCTGGCAGGCGCGGCCCCTGTAAGCCAATGCATTCTGGAGCTGTCTATGACACGCTCCAAAATGCAGTGGCATACAGTTGAAAGGGGGAGCTATGCTTGGTGAGCAGTGATAAGATCTCAGCTGCCATGCGCTCCCCCACCACTGCAGCAGCCTTGCGCGGTGCGCGCGCTACCCCACTGCACACTGTATAGCCGGCGGGTGCCCAATCCCCGCCGGCTGTGCTGTGTTCCCCGCCTCCCCCAAAGGCCCAAATGCCACGCTGGGTGCCCACCCCAGTGCGTGGCAATCCATAATAGCCGACGGGGTGCCCAATCCCCGCCGGCTGCACTGTCCTCCCCCAGTAAGTGCCACGCTGGGAGCCCACCCCAGCATGGCAATCTATTCCTTAGGCCGACGGGGTGCCCAATCCCGTCGGCTGAACGCCCCCAACGACCCTTGTGCCACGCTGGGAGGCCACCCCAGCGTGGCGATCTATTTTCAGGCCGACGGGATGCCCAATCCCCGCGCTGAACGCCTCCAACGCCCTTGTGTCATGCTGGGAGCCAACCCCAGTGTGGCAAACGCCCACACATCGCTTTTTTTTTTCTACCTGTAAAGAAAAACGGTCCCACGGCGAGTCTCCCCACCCCTCCCACAACCCACACCCACCCACTGCGCACCAGCCTCCCCACACACCCCTCACCCCATACTTACCCCGACTCTGGCGCGATGATCTTTGGTGGACCGGGAACACGCCTGCACTCTTCAAAGCCGACTGAACTGAGGAAATGCTGGTAAGCAGTATAATGGGCTAGATGGGGGTTCAACTTTGTTGCATATCTCAGGCATTTTTTTGAATTTTAGCACCAGATTTTCAACATGGGGTTTTTGGGACCCCTTCTCATGAATGATATCACTGTCATGGCGTTATTCAGGCCCGAAGGGTGATTTCACGCAGTGACTGCGAAATCACTCTTTGGGCCTGAATAACACCATGACAGTGACATCAATCATGAGAAGGAAAACCCCATGTTGAAAATTTGGTGCCAAAATTCCCCAAAATGACTGTTTTACGAGCGTGCGTTGCGCAGTTCCTACGCAGGCTCGTAAGTTCGTGAATTTTCAATATTTTCACTCCAGATTTTCAACATTGCCATTTTACCACACCTTCTTATGAGTAGTATAGCTGTCATTTTTCACATCTCACCCAAACGTGTTTCCGCCCATGTAGTACACAATGGCGAGTCGAGTGTGTGAAATCAATGTACAGGACAAATTAAGAAAATCACAGTGACAGTGTTCATGAGCAGAGGTCTTAAAATGGCTATGTTGAAAATTTGGTGAAAAATTCTAAAAATGACTTTATCGAGTATCGTTGCACAGTTCCTATGCATGCTCGTAAGTTTGCAAATTTAATATTTTCACCCAGATTTTCAACATGTCCATTTTATTAAACTTCCTTATAAACAGTACAGCTGTAATTTTTTCATATGTTTAAATGTAAGCTGTGACATGTAGTACAATGGTGCTGTTGGTGTGCGAAGCAATGTTTAGACAGATTAAGAAAATCACAGTTACACTGTTCATGAGCAGAGGTCTTAAAAGGCTATGTTGAAAATTTGGTGACAAAAGTCCATAAAATGACTGTGTTACGAGTGAGCAGTGTGCAGTTTCCACGCACCCTCGTTAGTTCATGACTTTGTAATATTTTCAGTCCAGATTTTCACCAGTGACATTTTTCCACACTTCCTTATGAACAGTACAGCTGCCATTTTTGACAACATGGCTGAAGTGTGTTTTCACACTTTCAGTGCAGAGATGCGTGGTTGCTGTGGGAAATCATTGTTCGGCACAGATAAAGAAAATCACAGTGACACTGTTCATGATTGGAGGCACCAAAATGCCTGAGTTGACAATCTGCTGTAAGGAATCCCCAACCTAATTATATTATGGGTGTGCGTTGCACAGTTTCTATGTACGCTCGTGACTTGACCATTTTTTTAAATATTTTTACTACACATTTGCAACATAGCCATTTTTTACACCTCCCCATGAAAGAGTACAGCTGTCATTTTTTACATCCTGTTCGGAATATTTTTGCACCTGTGGTGCTAAATGCCATAGTCACTGTGCATAAGCAGCTTTCGGCTAACAAACTGATATTCTCCCTGTTCATGAGGTGGGGTCACAAAACAAACATGTTGAAAATTTGGAGTGAAAATACCAACGAATGCCTGAGGTATTAGGGTTTTCAACTATAACGCCCAACCCTATAGAGAATGACAGGAATCAGGGGTGTGACTTGGAATTCTTGCCTGTGTTGCTCATACCATTCCACACCCTGCAGTCAGTGAGAGGCATCGAGGTATGCCTTGGACTCTTCAGCCCCAAACTTCACCCCATTCTCCTATATCACACCCATCTCACCATATTTCCTAATGAAATGGGGTGCGCATAAGGGCCAAAGACCACAAGGAACACCGTGACACTTGTCAGTCTCTGCAAGGTGGGGTGTGGTGAAATGGCGTGGCCGTTATGCCCGACCACCCAAACGCACACCCCAATGCCTGTCACTCTCTGCAGGGTGGTGGTGGGGTTGGCTTCAGTTCAATACTTCACTGCCATTCCTATTACGCAGCTCTGTAACTTCTACACTACCACTGCCAATGCCAGCAAGCAAACATTCGGCATTGACAAATGCTTGTTTAGTAATGAGATAGAAAAGAGTCCTTCCAGTTATATAGGGTTCTACCCTGTCAAATCCAGTTCAAATCAATATCCTTTTGCCTGACTTCAGAACCTAGAGGGATAACAACGTTCTTATCAGTGGTGAATGCACACCTGAGCAGGCAAGGAGTAGTGGGGTTTCCCTATGTAGATGACTAGTTAGCATGTGAGAAAACACAGGAGGAAGCAGCGACTTCCATTCAAATGGTACAAAGTGACTCGAAAATTAGGGATTCCTCCTGAACTTAGAATTGTCCACCTAGAGCCCAGACAAGTGATAGAGTTCAGAGGTGCAGAACTGAACACAGTAATGCAAAGGGCATACCATAGCTCCTCTTACAAAGGGAAGAAGAGGCTCTCACCCCGTGTACAGAAACGCTCCAGGTAGGCCAGAAAAATGCTGCTCAGGAATGTCTGTGGCTGTTATGTGACATATCATCTACCACAGCAGTGGTCACAGGAGCCGACTTTTATTTTTCCCCGGGGTGCTGAAGAAATGGCAGGGGGGGCTGGGGATTTTGGTGCTCTGTGGTGAATTTTGAGGGTTTTACTGTCTTAATTTTAAAATTTAAGGGCATTATTCAGCAACTGCCACATCTGTGTGGGCATGTGTTTTGTGAGTCATTGTTATGTTTTCATTTATCCTTTCCTACTGCCGCTATCAAAATTAGGAATAGTTATCTCATAGGAGCTGATCGTACTCCTCTGAAGTGTAGTTAACACCACCATGTCCCATCCACTGAGCAATCCCACTCCAACCTTGTATCATCAATGCCCCACCAGTCCCACTTACTAAGCAACACTATTTCATTCCTATAAAAAGTATTAGACCAGCACCAGAAGCCCAACTCCAGTGCTCACAAATACATCTCACCCTCTGACAATTACTCCTGCATTGGAAGATTGTCCCTGGTGCTGGTATTCAACACATACACTAAAAAGAGCAACCTGGTATCAGGAGTCCCTCCATTGTGCCAGTACTGTACACAACACCCGGGCTCTTCCAAATATCAGTTTAGCACCAGAAGCCCATATTGTAGTATGGGTCAAAAGAGATAGAGAAGAATGTTAAGCATGTAGAGGTTGTGACTTGCTCAAGGTTGCACTGCAGGTGGCAGTGGTGATACTCAAACCTGGGTGTCCTTGTTCACAGCTATAAACTCTAACCACTAGGCTGCACAGTCTCTATAATTAGTTAAGGAAGTTAAAAGCAAGGGGTCTAGCAGCTAAGTTTCCAAATGCCCAATATTATCCTAAGGACTGCATTCCCAAACTATCAAATAATAGACTTGTTAAAATACAAAAATAAAAAAGTATGAGGGCTAGCCAGCAGTATGAGCAGCAGGGGGTGAATTTTAGCTAAATAGCTAACCAGGTTTAGAGTCTGAATCCAGGACACTGGTCAGACTGGCAAGAGGAAGTTCATGTATTCCAGGGCATAGTGGTACCGCTCAAATGTTTGTTATTGAAATGTGGGACACTGGCACTCAAATGTGGGGCATTGACCCTCCTTATGTGCCTCTTATCATCAAAAATGACATGGATATACGCACTCAGAACACAGTGAAAACCAGTATCATTATAATAAACAAGATTAATTATGATTTAACACACCAGATTAGTGTGAATTATTCCTGATGACAGCAGGAGCACCTACCCTGTGAAGGGAGGGCCCAGGCAGCAGCTTTCCCTGTGGAACAAATGTATAATGCCCAATCCCTCCCACCCTCCTTTTACATAAGCCGTGCCCCTGGCAATGTTCTGTGGGAGCCAGTGACACACCCCTGCCTGTAGCAGGACCAGTAATTCAAATCACCAGAGACACACCCCCTGGTGACTTCATTTACACAAGCTGCAACCAAGTTGTTGTCTATCTTAATTGATTGACTAACTCCTTGAGCACCCCCCCCTTCCTTCTTCTCTCCCTCCCTGCCTCCCTCAAACACACCAGGAATTTCACCACAAACACACACATACACACACTCCTTCTAGTAAATTTTATTTATTTTGCAGAAGCCAAAGCCGCAATTTGTTGTCTCTTCTTCACTCACCTCCGGCTCAGAGGCTCCGCTCCGAGTCTGCTCACAACTCAGTGACGAGCCTGACATCTACTACTAGCCTCCTCAAGAAATAACAGAGGTCTCTCTGTGTCGGTAGTGTCATGGATCTGGATCCAATTCCAAAAATCCCAAAGTGAGGGTCCCGGTTGGATCCGAATCACCCGACCGAAGTCCGGCTCCTCTGAGCTCCTGGCCCTAGTGCAGTGGAAGTCCATGACTGCTCCATCCTCTCCACAATGTTGGCATCTGATCCACCCATCTGTGAGGATGCAGCCAGGGATACAATTATTTGAGCAGCAAACAAATGGTGCTAAAACTGGTACTGCTGGCTACTAGGCGTCACGCATGTGTGAGCCCAGACCATGAGGTCGAATGATCACCTCACAAGTCCAAGTCAAGAACCAATGAAGTGATGCTGTGACCAGGGTTGACCCGACATCTCCCCCCCAACCCCCGCCATGCTGTGCTCCACACCTGGTCGAGTCATCCAGGGTTAAAAAAATTAAAAAAATGTAAATTGAATTTATTTATTTATTTATTTAACCCTTTTTCTCTCTCTGGAGCCCTGGGCATCCTATGAGAGTACCCTCTCGCCTTTGTTACTCACTCCCTGCTTGAACCCCCACTTCCCCCAGGCTCTCCCCCCCAAGTGACTTTGGCAGGTCCAGCCCCCTGGATCACCCTCCAGGAGGGACCTACCTTATCACCTGGTTGGCCGTGGGGAGTCCTGGGTGTGCTGGGCCAGTATTGGGATGTGGGTGCGCCACCGGAGTCTCCGTCATCTCACCAGAGCATCCAGAGGTTTTTTTTGTGCTTATTTAGTCCCCAAGGAGCTTGGAAGTGCAATGGTGGCTGGGCATTATGTGCCACCGTCCACCAAGCTCCTCCCCTGCTGTGCGTAGCTCTGCAAGGTCTGTGCTACACCCGACTGTCGCCAGGTGCCGCTACAGAGCGGCACATTCCTGGAACCCTCCTCAGGGAAGGGAGAGCAGTTCTCCAGATGCTTGATCCCTTCCATCCCCTGCTGACCTGTTCCCAAACCCGGGTCGCTGGTGTGGTGTGAGGTGTGGCGTCCAGGGCTTCAACCCTCAGCACCATTGGGCCAGCTGAATTTATTTATTTGTAATTAAATTTTGCATTACACAATTCTATCCCTCGGGCCGGTGGGGCAGAGCCTCTACCTCAACTTCCTGGGGGGTCTTCAGCCCTCCTGTAGTCAGTGCCTATGGCAGTGGTTCCATGGGCCAGGCTACACGTGCTAAATGTTCCGTGCCACCTCAGAAGGTACTGCCACCAAAGAAGTTCACCATTGCATCAATAAGGACCACTAACAAACAAAATATAAGCACTCAAGTGGTTGAAAGAAGTGAGCAATCTCAGGGATGGTATTCCTTCCTTCAGTACTCCCCCAGAAGAGTCCCAGCCACAGATGCTTCCCTTCTAGAATGGGGGAACAGCTGAAAAACCAAAAGGCAAATGTGGTATGGACTACTAGAGAGAGACAGAACATTTAACTTGTTGGAACTCATGGCTGTGTTCCTAGCTATCATGTCTTTCTCCTCCCTGTTGCAGGACCCAACAGTCTTGATAAAGATAGACAATACAACTGTAGCCCCTAGGTGGCGCTATCCCATGGGCTACTACCCCTGCCTGCTTGGCTACCAACAGGTTGAGGGGCCTAGGTCCTATGGTGGGTGCCTCCACCCAGAGGTCAGTGTTGATTGTGGTTAGACTAGCTCGGGTACAGCCCTCTGGGACACTGTGACCCCCCCCTTTGTTTCCACTAGTGGCCCACACAATACTCGGGAGTTACCTTCCCAATACCCCACAAATGCACACTTCTTACACACACAGTAACACTTACCCTCAGGACTGTTGTCTTGCAGCATGTCTCTGAGGACCCCTGTAAAACAAGGTTATGCAATATACACAAACACAATGCAATGCTTTTTTCTACATGCATTGACACCAAAGACAGCATATAGTTCAATAACAACAAATCTGATTTATTAGAGGGGGCAGTAACAAGGAGGGGGTAATCAGGTTGATTTGGTTTGGAAATATTCAAATCACAGTACCGTGCATGCATATAGGGTCCAAACTGTCTCTGGGTACCCAGGATGGCGGGGGGCAAGTCAGGGTCGGTGCAGCTGGTTGGGGCCCTTTGATGGAAAAACACATGCACACACAAATTGTAATCCGGAGTGTTGAGGCTCAGTTTGTGAAGAAATGAAACAGCAATAGTCAGATGACACACTTGTAATCGATAAAAGGCTGCAGGGAGATATCCAGATTTGTACTCACAATACCAAAGCTGAAAGCTGGATGGAGGATGTTCTAGCTGGATTGCCAGAAAAACAAGGTATAGAGACAGGGTCCTTGTGGCTGGACCAAACTGCAGTTGATAGCAAACGGATTTAGTCCAACTCAAGCTGGGATCTGCTTCCAGCTTTAGCACACAGCTCACAGAAAAAGGGGAAATAACATTGCGATCCCCCACAAATACTATGCACATTTATATGTAAAAGGAAAGTACTATACCAGGCAGCTGCTTCTCAATCCCGATCGCAAACACTTGCAAATTACCCGGGAGCACACACAGCATCAGCAGTCCCCAACAGGCCGATCGCACTTCAGCAAATCTTCAGTCTTCTATGGGCAAGCCTGGTTCTACACACTGGTTCATTCTCTTCAAAACTCGGATTCAGTCCGAACTGGCACTTACAAATGGCTGCAGGACAACTTCAGGGCCTCCCACGAGCTTCCCGCGAAAACTGCACACCACATCAGAAGCAGGGCTCCTTCTCTCTTCACTGTCACTACTGATCTGATCTTTTCAGTAACAGAGCAGGGCATTTCCTTTAAGTTCCTCCCAGTTCGGTTGGCTGGTTCGGCTGTCACTCACAATAAGGCTCCCTCTGTTGGTGCAAAAAGGCGCCAAGGTCCAAACTACATTTCCCAGAGGCACTGGCCATACAGTACATAGGTAGCTGGCTCCATAATGAGAGTCCAAGTTCTGATTTGCCAGCAGCAGGCTCCATTTTAAAGGTCCTCCCACACTGATTGGTCCAGTTCAGCAGTTCAAAACCAGAATGGAGGGCTAGGCAAAAACAGTTCAGACTGCAAAGAAAAGCAGGTTAGACAAACTGTATTTTCATTATTACTCTAAACAATTCCTGGCAGATTGTTACACCTTTTGAAAGAGCTCCCTCTGCGCATTTAGTGACAGCAGAAATGGAGCGAGTTGACAGCAGCCCGGGTGGGACTCGGGCATTGAAACACACAATCCCCCTTCTAAATTAATTATGTCTGCAAAGCAGACAGCTCTTAAAGAGACAGTAGATAGCACTCTCTTGGAACCACATTTAAACAGCTTAGATGCCGAACACCTCCAGGCTTGGAGCATTTCTGCAAGCTCCTGGAAGACTTCTGGGAACCCCCATTTGCAGAGGGGTTACACCCTTCCTGGCCTGGTGTCCTCGTCAAGTAGGTACCCTTATAACATTTTAAAAACAGATTATCACATTTATACATATCACCAACAGTTCAGGTCTGCATCTTTTTAAACAACAGTCAACATATTAAATCATTTATATAGCTATACTTATTCTGTAATTCACAGTTTACTACTGGTTACACAACATTGTACATACAAGCATTCTGAAATCAGGTCATTACTTCCTGTACATAAAACCTGAAGAGAGGGGGCTTTTCCCTATCAGCTACCTTGGGACTGGATGGGGCAATGGCACCATACTTAGAGGACAAGACCAATAACTTGGAGTTAGCACTTATGCTCAGTTTGGGCAATGAACTCAGGGACACATACACTCCCTTATGGACCACATTAAGAGGCAAGTCCACAGATCTCCCAGGAGAATCATAGCTTAAATGCACTACAGGCTTCTCAGCTAGACCAGTCTTGCTAGGGGGAAACTGTTAAAGTCTCTGCACTTTTAGGCTCGCTTTCGTCACTGTCTTTACTGGCCAGGGGAGTTTCCATTGGGGTAGAGAGACTAGAACTTGGGACACTTTCAGCTCCAGGAGTTGCAATCTCTGAGTCCACAACACTTGTCTCATGTGGGGAGTTTTCTGACACTGGCAGTGAACCATCAGGGCACTCAACATACTCTTCTTGTTCTGGTATATCACCAGTCTGTTTCAGTTCATCATTTTCCTCCTCTGAAAGCTCATACAGTTCCACCATGCACAGTGATTCCATGTCATCCGACTTGATACTTTGCACTTCACTTTCTGGGAGCATTGGCTCCAAGGACAAAACTGGAGCTTAGACAGTCCAGAAGGCCCAGCTTCATCTCCATGATTGACTAGGGGATTGCCTTGAAACAATTGACTCAGTTCGTAAGAAGGGTAGTATTCAAAGTCACACTAACTTTCCCCTGAAGTGGACAGACAGTCAGGTTCAGCGGGGGTTTGTTGTAGAGAACACTTTAACTCAGCATCTGTAGGTGCAGACTTTCTTTGCTTTTGCTTAGCAGCAGCTCTGGTCACTGGTCCAGGGGGAGCACTTTCTGGGAGCTCAGACTCAATCAAGATTTGGCCAATGGGCAGCAGATAATTTCGATGCATTGTCTCAATATCTTTTGAATTATTCTCAGGCCTTACTTTGTACACAGGCAGATCATCCAGTTTGCCCACTACAAAGTGAGGGAGACGGTGCCATCTGTCAGCAATATTGAGTTTGCCATGCAGTCCCAGATTTCTTCGCAATACACAATCTCCCTCCTGGAGTTCCTGTGCTTTCACCTTTTTATCATACCTTTCTTTGTTGGCCAGATTGCTTTTGGCAGCCATGGTTTGAGCCAGTTGGTACACATGATGCAGCTGGGCCTTTAACTTTTGCACATACTATAAATAGTTATCAGCTCGAACCCCATCAGGAGAAACTCCGAAACAAACATCTACCAGTAGTCGGGCCTCTCTTCCAAACAAGGCGGTAGGGGGAGAACCCAGTGGCATCACTTTTGGTGTAGTTGTAGGCATGTACCAAGGTGCTAATTTGTTGGCTCCATCTAGGCTTGTCTTTTGAGTGTAGGGTGCCCAGCATATCCAACAGAGTGCGGTTAAAAAGTTCAGGCTGTGGGTCCCCCTTGGGGTGGTAAGGGGAGGTTCTAGACTTTTGCACTCCCCACAGAGAAAGCATCTCCTTGATCAACTGACTCTCACAGTCTCTCCCTTGATCAGAATGGATTCTTTGTGGAGCCCCATAGTGAACAAAAAAGTTTTCTACAAGTACTTTTGTCACGGTGGATGCCTTCTGGTCATTGGTGGGGAAAGCTTGGGCATATCTTGTAAAATGGTCAGTGACCACCAGCACATTACTAATATTTCTTTGATCTGGCTCCAAACCCAGAAAGTCAATACAGACCAGCTCCATGGGGGCACTGGTGGTGATGTTAACAAGGGGGGCAGCCCTCTGGGGCAAGGCTTTCCTCTGTAAACAGCGACTGCAAGTTTGAATGTGTTTCTCAACATCAGCCCCATCTTAGGCCAATAGAATCTGGATCTCACCAAGTCAAGGTGTTCTGTCTATACCAAGGTGCCCCATGTGGTTGTGTAGGGACCTCAGTACCAAGTCTCTGAAGGCAGTAGGCAAAACTAACTGTTGTTTGTCTATTTGTCCCCCTCTGTCTACTGTTTCTCTGTATAACAGTCGATTAATCAGTTTCAACTTAGGACCTTCCCTGTATAACAATGCAGTGCTTAAATCAGTGGAACGTAATTTGGACACATCTTTCCCTGCATAGAGGGCTTCTAAAGCTGGTTTGATCATAGGATCTCGGGATTGAGCCCGCTGAAGACTACCGTTGTCTAGCTGAGGCAATGCACCAATGTCTAATGCAGAAAAGTGGCAATAAGCAGCAGGTATGCAATTCTCAGAGGGCCCCAAACAATCCACCAGATAGTCTACTGTGCCTGTGGACACTTGTTCCTCTCTGTCAAACTTCTAGCAGAGTGCTCGAATATAAGGTTCTGACAGTCTGACCCAGTCATTCCGGGAAACAGGCCTCCAGGAGAGAGCATCAGCATCTATGTGGTTCAGGCCTGCTCTGTATTCAACAGCATAGTTGTATGTAGATAATGCAGAGAGCCACCTATGGCCAGTAGCATCCAACTTAGCTGAAGTCTGCACATAGGTCAAAGGATTATTGTCAGTTTTTACTAGTATCTTAGCCCCATACAAGTACTCGTGGAATTGGTCCACAATGGCCCACTTCAAAGCTAGGAACTCTAAGTTATGTACAGGATAGTTCTTTTTGGATGGGGTCAGGCTTCTGCTGGCAAAGGCCACTGGTCTCAGGCCATTCTCGTGCTCCTGGTACAATACAACCCCCAAACCTTGCAGGCTAGTATCAGTGTGTAGGACATAGGGTTTTGCTGGATCTGCATATGCAAGGACAGGAGCGTGATTGAGTTGATATATAATCTCATGAAAAGCAGCTTCACAATCAGGCATCCATCTTGCCCCCAAAACTTCATTGGGATGGAAATAAACTCTCTCAGTCTCAGGAGAAGCCGACCTCTTATATTTTTTGTTCGTAGGAGGGTAACCTTGAGTAAGATTAAGCAGAGGATGAATCACTCTTGAATAATCCTTGATGAACCGGCAAAAGTAACCACAGAATCCCTGGAATCTTTGCAGTTCTTTTAGATTGTGGGGCTGTTGCCAGGTGGTCAAGGCCTCAGCTTTACTCGGGTCTGTCTCTAGTCCCTTGGTGGATACGATATATCCCACATACTTTACAGAAGTTTGGAAGAACTGACATTTATCGATGGATAGTTTAAGGCCAAAGTCTTCCAGTTGGTCCAACACCTTGAACAACTTGCTCTCATGTTCTTTCAGTGAGCTGCCAAACACAATAACATCATCTAGGTATACCAGGCACTCTAATAAGTTCATGTCCCCACTGCAGGCTCCATTAGTTATTGAAAGGTGGCTGGGGCACCTGAAATCCCTTGAGGCATTCTCATGAACTCATAGAAACCAAGTGGGCAGAAAAAGGCTGTCTTCTCACGGTCTTCCAGGGCCATCGGGATCTGGTAGTACCCACTGCGAAGATCCAGCATGGAGAACCACTTGCTACTGTTCAGGCAGTCTAAAGCATCATGAATGTGGGGCATTGTATACTGATCAGGGATAATCCGTCGGTTCAAGGTGCGATAATCCACGCACATCCTTACTGTCCCATTCTTCCACGATAGGTGAAGCATATGAGCTTCTGGATTCTTGTATTTCACCAACGGCAAGCATCTCTTGCAGATGCCATCTGACATCATCTATGTTAGCAGGCACCAGGCGTCGAGACCGCTCATGAAATGGCCTTTCATCATGCAGCTGGATATGGTGCTCAGCTCCTTGCACACATCCTATGTCCCATTCCTTTAAAGAAAACACCTGGTCTCTCTGGGTAAGCTTCTCACTGATCCTTATTTTCCATTCAGCTGGCAATGGAGAATCACCGAAATCGAACAAGTCGGGCATCACTCTGTCACTCTTCCTGAACACTTGTTACTGGGTAACACTGCAGTATCTGCACAATGTACATGAGCCAGGGTTCAACCTCTATTTACTTGAATCTCTCCATCAGACACATTATGAACTTGAACCATTACCCTTCTGGCATAAGCATGAGCTCTGGCAGGCAAAATATTTGGCTTGACCAGCAGTCCTTCCGGAAATTTCCCATCGCCTGGTGCATCCAGCATGAGTATTTTATTCTTGACATCCTTTCTGATACGGACTTCCCCCGTAAGGTACACTGTGCATTTGGTGCCAAAATCAGAGACTCAGGATCCTTCTTCCAGACAATTCCAACTGGTTCCTCTGGGTCCACCTTTTCAGCATCTCTCTGTGCCTCATAGGCCTTCTTGATCAAGGCCTGAATTCTCAAAGCTCTACCAGTCCTTGACCCTTGTTTCTCATAACACAACTGTGCCAACCATCCAAACATATGCGCATTCATCCCAATTAGTAGAGGAATCCCATCACACAGTCTGGTAGGGGGACACACTAATGCCAGGGTCTCTACTTACTCAGCCACTCCAGCCATGTAGGTGGGAAAAGACAGCCAAATTCGGATACACCCAGAATAGGGGTAGGCCTTCTCACTTAACCCCCAGACATGCAGTCCTTCCAAAGATTGTAAGGGCACATCAAACAGGTGCTTCTGATACCAGTTCTGAAACATAATTGTCACTTGGGAGCCACTGTCTAATACAGCTCTTGTAGACACTCCATTCACCTTCACAGTGGTCTCCATGGAGGGACCCACTATTCTGGACCACTCTGGAGAGGCGGTAGCAAGGGCCTGGGTAGATGATCTAGCCACAGAAGGACGTGAGTTAGCATTTCTGGGACCCTCACTGTAATCATTTTGTGCACCTCTTAACCACTGATTTGTTCTCTGAAGCTCTCCTTGTAGCCTGTATGCAACTTTGCCTGTGTCTTTTGAGGACCTGCATTCTCTCTTTATGTACCCATCCTTCCCACAATTATAGCAAAACATACCTTCCTGAGATTGAGATGGCTGAGGCATCACACCGGGCACCGGGACGGGGGTACTTCCAACAGAAAACCTTGGTCCCGCCTTTGTCGGCGGTGTGGTGAGCATTTGGAGACATCTCATCAATTCCCTCACTTCCATAGTCAAGACATCAAGTTTTGAACTGTTATCAACATGAGGTGCCTGGGTGGGCACCCCCAACCCCACAGTAGATGCAGTCTGATAAGGATCGGAGCCTGTACTTGTAGGGGGGGCCTTCATAAGGAGACTGTTTTTTGCTTCCCTGAATTCCCTCTGCAGTTTGTCCCAGGGCGGGACATCTGTAACCGTCCATCTCTGACTGGGCCCACCTTGGCTAAAATGGGGATCTCGGATTGTGTCATGAGATTTAGATGATTCTGGACCATCAGCATCTGACCCTGCACCTGGAGCAGGGGATGTAGCAGCTACAACTGCGCAGGGCTCTGACAAACCTTCCTCCTCCTCAACTTCCCGTACCTCCCTCATCAACACATGGAATGTCAAGGGACTGGATTTCCTTTGATGCAGTTGCAATTTGAGTAACACCCAGCTGGAGTGCCGGGCAGAGCAGAGTATATGATACAGCCTTACCCGGTCTACTTCACTAGAGGTCCAGCCCCCCTTCCAAAAAATGGTTTGTAAGATTCCCTCTAATCAATCCATATAGGCAGATAACAATTCCCCCAGCTGTTTTCTAACTTTTTAAAGTCTCCCTTTCAAGGCCTCAACACTAGTGGTACCCCCAAACACATTCTCAAGGGTGACTATGTCTCTTGGGCTTTGGTGTCAGGGTTAGAGGACCTCAGGGAGCGTAAGGAACGTTGGGCAGGTCCCTGGAGGCTTTCTTCCAGGCGGGCCCTTTTTTTGGCCAGTCTTGTACTGCAAGAGCAGCAGAATGTATCCAGGTCTCCAGATCAACTTCCCCATTTGGAGTAGGGTGGATACCAGAGAATACCTTGAGTTTGCAGTAAGGTCCATGACTACTTGCTGGCTCAGGGGCTGGAGCTGGTGTGGATGTTGGGGGTGGTACGCCACCAGGTGGCAAGAACAATTTCTTTATGTCCTCCACAGCTTTCCTTTCCCCCCACAACAATTTAGCAAATTTCTCCTCAAAAGTTTCAGATAGTGGGGGGGGGGCTCATTCTCCCTGGGGTCTTTACTGTCTTTAGCTATCACTCTCCAGACAGTGAGGGCTTCCCCTGGGGTAATAGTTTGTGGCCCTTTAGAACTGTCTATAGGGTCCTTACACTCTATTAGGGCCATGAAAGTTTGGGCGAGCAGATCAGCCTGTCGCCCCACCACCACAGGGTTTCGAAAACATTTGACCTTGGAAAGTACTCCCTCTACAGTGTCCGTACTGGTACCCAGTGGGATATCCAAGATAAGTATAGCATTTTGGGGGTCAATCTCCTGCCCAGTACACCACCTCACCAACTGGTGTACAGCCACTTCTGTTGGGGTATCCATTTATTTTTAACAGTAATTCATAAATGCGGCCACTTGAGGATACAAAATCCCAGCGGTGAGCCTCCAAGATGTAACCCCTAGCTGGCGCTATCCCAAAGGCTACTACCCCTGCCTGCTTGGCTACTAACAGGTTGGGGGACTAGGTCCAATGGTGGGTGCCTCCACCGAGAGGCCAGGGTTGATTGTGGTTAGACTAGCTTGGGTACAGCCCTCTGGGACGCTGTGACCCCCAATTTGTTTCCACTAGTGGCCCACACAATACTCAGGCGTTACCTACCCAATACCCCACAACTGCACACTTCTTACACATACAGTAACACTTACCCTCAGGACTGATGTCTTGCAGCACGTCTCTGAGGACCCCCTGTAAAACAAGGTTAGGCAATATACACAAACACAATGCAATGCTTTTTTCTACATGCACTGACATAAAAGACAGCATATAGTTCAATAACAATAAATCTGATTTATTAGAGGGGGCAGTAACAAGGAGGGGTAATCAGGTTGATTTGGTTGGAAATATTCAAATCACAGTACCGTGCATGCATATAGGGTCCAAACTGTCACTCTCTGGGTACCCAGGATGGTGAGGGGCTAGCCAGGGTCAGTGCAGCTGGTTGGGGCCCTTTGATGGAAAAACACATGCACACACAAATTGTAATCCGGAGCCCTGGGGCTCAGTTCATGAAGAAATGAAACAGCAATAATCAGATGACACACTTGTAATCGATAAAAGGCTGCAGGGAGATATCCATATTTGTACTCACAATACCAAAGCTGAAAGCTGGATGGAGGATGTTCTAGCTGGATTGCCAGAAAAACAAGGTATAGAGACAGGGTTCTTGTGGTTGGACCCAACTGCAGTTGATAGCAAGTGGATTTAGTCCAACTCAAGCTGGGATCTGCTTCCAGCTTTAGCACACAGCTCACAAAAAAAGGGAAAATAACACTACGATCCCCCACAAGCACTATGCACGTTTATATGTAAAAAGAAAGTACTATACCAGGCAGCTGCTTCTCAATCCCGATCGCAAACACTTGCAAATTACCGGGGAGCACACACAGCATCAGCAGTCCCCAATAGGCCGATCGCACTTCAGCAAATCTTCAGTCTTCAACGGGCAAGCCTAGTTCTATACATTGCTTCTTTCTCTTCAAAACTTGGATTCAGTCCGAACTGGCACTTACAAATGGCTTCAGGCCAACTTCAGGGCCTCCCACGAGCTTCCCGCGCGAACTGCACGCCGCATCAGAAGCAGGGCTCCTTCTCTCTTCACTGTCACTACTGATCTGTTCTTTCCAGTAACAGAGCAGGGCATTTCCTTTGAGTTCCTCCCAGTTCGGTTGGCTGGTTCGGCTGTCACTCACAATAGGGCTCCCTCTGTTGGTGCAAAAAAGCGCCAAGGTCCAAACTACATTTCCCAGAGGCACTGGCCATACAGTACATAGGTGGTTGGCTTCACACTGAGAGTCCAAGTTCTGATTTGCCAGCAGCAGGCTCCATTTTAAAGGTCCTCCCACACTGATTGGTCCAGTTCAGCAGTTCAAAACCAGAATGGAGGGCTAGGCAAAAACAGTTCAGACTGCAAAGAAAAGCAGGTTAGACAAACTGCATTTTCATTATTACTCTAAACAATTCCTGGCAGATTGTTACACCATTTGAAAGAGCACTCTCTGAGCATTTAGCGACGGCAGAAATAGAGCGAGTTGACAGCAGCCCGGGCGGGTCTCGGGCATTGAAACACATAATCCCCCTTCTAAATTAATTATGTCTGCAAAGCAGACAGCTCTTAAAGAGACAGTACATGGAGGCTCAAATAGCACTCACTTGGAACCACATTTAAACAGCTTAGATGCCGAACACCTCCAGGCTTGGAGCATTCCTGCAAGCTCCTGGAAGACTTCTGGGAACACCCATTTGCAGGGGGGTTACACAACTACAATGTATTACATAAACAAACAAGGAGGTACCACCAGACCATCCAAATAGTGCAAGTTAATGAAGATCTGGAACTTGGCTTATGCACTGAATGCAAGAATTTCAACAGTCCACTTAAAGTGCAATTACAGTGTACTGGCAGATTTACTCAGCAGAATGGGTCATTTCACTGATGAATGGTCTCTGAAAAAGCAAGGGCTGTATTCAGTGCTACAAAGATGGGGAGTACCAGAGGTGGACCTGTTCACCTCTAGAAAGAACAGGAAACTCCCCAAATTCTGCTGCAGACATCCCTCTCAGTGGGAACAGCCACTTGGGATGTTGTGTCTCTTCCTTGGAAGAACAAGGTCCTCCATGCAGTCCCTCCATTCCCACTAATCCACAGGATTTTGTTGAAATTAAAAAAGGGAGTCAGCAAGTAATAACACTCATAGCACAAGTCTGGGTGAGGCAGACCTGGTACTCACTTCTATTGACACAGAAACATAGACAATGATGACAGAAAAAGACCAAAGGCTCATCTAGTCTGCCCAGAATTCTCTATCTGCCCTAGTACCTATTGTCCATATGGGGTTTTATCTCTCCTGATCCACCCCCTGCTCCCCTCGCTACTGCCACTGACCTGAGAAACCAGCAAACTCTTCACTCTGTCCCAGCCATGCTTGAAACCATTTGTGGTCTTGGCAATCACCACCTCTGCTGGTAGACTGTTCCATGGCTACACCACCCTTTTTGTAAACTAGAACTTCCTTAAATTCCTCTTAAACCTCCCCCCATTCAATTTTCACTCATGACCTTGCCCGACTCTGTACTTCTGCTAAATAGTTCCCTGCAATTCACCTTGTTTATTCCCTTCAGGAACCTCTTTCATACCCCCTCTTGCCTGGTGTCCAGTGTGTACATGTTCAGTGCCTTTAGATGTTCTTTGCAAGATTTACCCTGTTGGCCCTGAATCATCTAAGTCACCCTGTGTTGCATCGTCTCCAGCCTGTTTCTATCTCTCCTCAAGTGAGGACTCCAGAACTGAGCACAGTATTCCAGACAACAATTTGACAATGTCACAAAGAAGGCCTCATTTAGACTATTGCTCAATGGTTGGAGCCCTCACCTGAAGAGTGACATTAACAACTTAGAAAGGGTTCAGCATAAGGCCACTAAGATGGTAATAGGGCTGAGAGATAAGACGTATGAGGAAAGACTGGACGAACTGGGAATGTATACGCTGGAGATGAGGTGAAGGTGAGGGGACATGCTACAAATGTACAAAATTATAAAACATGGTGAACTGATGAACAGCATGGGCTTAAAAATACATATAAATAAAAATGACCTACGTTGTCATACACAGTAAATCCTAACACAACACTGTACTAAAAATACAAGAAGAGGATTCTTCACATACAGAGCAATACAGGATTGGAACTCACTACCATGAGAAGTGGCATCAGCAGGTTCCATAGAATTATTTAAAAAGAGGCTCAACAAATATCTTCTCAATCAAGAGAAAAAGATTGCCTCAGCATATCAGGGGAGACAGGCCCGATGGGCTAACACCTACTTCTGTCTTAGTCACTCGGTATAGAACTCAGTATAAGGCCAGTACATCTGCCACTGTCCCAGAACAGAATCAGGCGCCCAGCTGTTAAAACACTGCATTTGAGAGCATGGTTCCTGAAGAGCAAGAGTACTGCAGCCTAAACCTATTTAGTGTGGTCCTGAAAGTTTTGAAAGTTTCTAAATGTTGCAACCAGAAAAACGTATACAGTATGTCAAGATGGAAAAGATTCAGTATTTGGTGTGATTTCCATCATAACATTGAAATGGCTTGAGGTTTGTCAGTGGTATTAGATTACCTGGTACAACTACAGTTCCAGGACCTGAAATCATTTACTCTGTAAGTTCACTTAGTAGCTGTTTCAGCTGCTGCTTCAGCAGGTAAAGAAAATATCCTGCGCCTCACAGCACGTGTTCAAGAGATTCCTCCCGTGAAGAAACCAGTATCTCCATGGGATCTGAACCTGGTCATTGCACAGTTGGTGAAGCCCCCCCATTTGAGTTGTTCTTGGTTGAATTTGAATATTTAACATGGAAAACAATGTTTTTAGTAATCATTACTTCTGCCAGGAGGGTCAGCAAGCTGCAGACCCTCTGTACAGACCTTCATTTTGCAGTTTCCCATAGGGATAAAGTAATGCTTCAGTCAAATATAACATTTCTACCAAAACTGTTTTCTGCATTTCACACGTAGCAACCTGTAACATAGCCTGTGTTTTTTTCCCCCAAAAAAAACTCACTCCAGTGTATTCAAAGAGAAACTACAAAACCTAGATTTGAAGATAGCCTAGAGTTTCTACATGGACTGAATGAAAGTGTCTAGAGTTGATAGCACATAACTGTTATTTGTGGTGAGGTTAAGGTAAATGAGAAACATAGAAACTGAAGGTAGATACGGACTGCTAGGCCCATTCAGTCTGCCCGTAACCCTACCTATATTGGCGTTTGTTTATTCTACTTTAGCCTCTCCTTCCCACCTCTAGGGTTTCCTTATAACTGTCCCATGCATGTTTAAATCCCCCCACTGTGCTTGATCCTGCCATCTCCTGTGGCAGGCTATTCCATGCATCAACCACCCTTTCCATGAAAAAAAAAAACTTCCTCACATTTCCCCTTATCCTACCCCCCCAAGTCTCATATCATGCCCCCTCATTCTTGTACCTTTCCTATATTGGAGTGTTCACCCTGTTGCAGATCTTGGTGTCATCTACAAACAGGCAAACTTTCCCTTCCAGCCCTTCTGCAATGTCACTAATGAAGACATTAAAAAGGACTGGCACCATGACTGATCCCTGAGGTACCCCACTGGTCACCCCCCTCTCCCCAGATTGGATCCCATTTACCATCATCCTATGCTTCCTGTCTGTTAACCAGTTTCTAACACAGTTTACCACCTTGTGGCCCATGCCCAGGCTACCTATCTTGTTAACCAGCCTTTTGTGTGGGATGGTGTCAAAGGTCTTTCTGAAATCAAGGTAGGCGATGTCCACTGCTCCTCCCTGATTCTCCTCCTATGTTACCCAGTCAAAAAAATCTATCCGATTTGTTTGGCATGACCTTCCTGCTGTGAATCCATGCTGCCTTGGATCTTGGGCTCCACTGGATTCCAAGTGTCCCACTATCCTTTCCTTAAGTAGTGCCTCCATAATCATACCCACTACTGAGGTGAGGCTGACTGGCCTATAGTTTCCTGCTTTCTCCCTGCTACCATTTTTGTGAAGAAGGACTACATGAGTCATCACCCAGTCCTATGGGTTGAGCTACTCACTGAACAAGGCTGCAAATGGCGCTGCTAGCTCCTTTTGTAGTTCCTTTAATATCCTGGGATGAATGCCATCTGGTCCCATTGCCTTGTTCACCTTCAGCTTTGTGAGCTCCTCCAAGACTGTCTCCTCCGCAAATGAAACGGTGTCTACCTCCCCTCCCCCCTTGTACCTGATGCCCAGCTGTAGTCCCTGACCCTTCCCTTCTTCAGTGAACACTGAACAGAAGTATTTATTTAGTATTTCTGCCTTTTCCAGGTCTCCCTCTACACCCTTCCCTTCATCCCCTTTGAGCCTTACAATTCTCCCCTTGGACTTTCTTCCTTCACTGATATGCCTATAGAATATCTTGTCCCCTTTTTTCACTGTCTGTGCTAATCGTTCCTTTGTTTGTGCCTTTGTGCTCCTAACAGCCTTCCCTGCTTCCTTCAGACAATTTAGGTACACCACCCTGTCCTCTTCTTTCTGTGTCTCATTATATTTTCTGAATCCCAACCTTTTGGCCCTCACTTTACCTGCTGCATTTTTTGAGAACCATAGTGATTCCCTCCTTCTCTTTCCTTTGTTTCTCAGCCTAATGCACTGGTTTGTCATCTCCACTATGACTTCTTTTAGGTATTCCCACTGCTCCTCAACCCCCCACCATGTCCCTCCTCTCCAGGGCTTCTTTGATACACCTGCCCATCTTAGTAAAGTCTGCCTTCCTGAAATCTAAGACTCTTACCTTTGTGTGGTTTGACTGTGTCCCTATACCCATGATAAACCTCACTATGTGGTGGTTGCTGGACCCCAGGTGACCTTCTACTCAGACTCCTGTGATTCTGTCTCCATTAGTCAGTGGTAGGTGCAGAATCATCACCCTGTCCCTGGTGGGTTCTAGCACTAGCTGCTTTAGGCCTGTCCCCTGCAGGGAGTCTAGGATGCCTCAGCTCCTGGTTGAAGCAGCTGCCAGTATGGTTCAATCCGTGTCTGGCATATTAAAATCTCTCAGCAGCAGTATCTCCCCTTTTATTGCCATCTTGTGTATTTCCTTCACTTGCCTCTGATCCACCTCATCCCCCTGCACTGGAGGTCTGTAGATCACCCCCGTGCAGATTGCTGTGCCATTGCCTGGCTCAAGGGTGATCTAGAGTGCCTTGGCTCCCCCATCTACCCTGTACCTCTGTTGCTTTCATACCCTCTCTGACATACAGGGCTATCCCCCACCCCTTCTTACTCTCTCTCTATCCCTCCTAAAAAGAGCATAATCTGGTACAGTTACATCTCAGACGTGATTTGCAGTGTACCACATCTCAGTTATTGCTACTATGTCCAGGTCAGCTTCAGCCATCAAGGCCACCAGGTTTGGGATTTTATTTTCCAGGCTGCGGGCATTTGTAAACATGGCTTTCCACAGTTTGTTGCCTGACCTTATTCTATTCCTGCTCATGTAGTCTTGTTTCTTCTCTCCACCCCTGGTTCTTTTAATTGCTGCCTCCCTTCCTCTGCCCTTCCCTTTATGACTGGTTTAGGTGTACCTGTTGACAACTTCCTCTCCTGTTCCTCATTTCTGTCTACTCTAACCTGTGGGAGTGCCTGGGCTGCTTAAGTCTCCCTGTTCCCATTGCCCCCCCCCCCCCGGCTAGTTTAAATGCTTACCAAGGACGCTTTTTGACCTCTCATTGAGGACTGCTGTCCCCTTCCTGGACAGATGCAGGCTGTCTCCTTTGTACAGGCCCACAGCATTCCAGGTGGATCCCCAGTCTCCAATGAAGCCATACCCCTTTTCCCTGCACCAGCCCTCCAACCAAGTGTTGAAGCTTCTGATGTGGAGATTCCTAGCCTCCCCCCTGCAGTGGACCTGCAGCACCTCCGAAAATGTCACGGAGCTTGCTACCCTCCCCAGGTGTCCTTCTAACTCCCTGAAGTCCTCCTGCACCTGCTCCATGCTTGCCTCATCCCTGGCTAGGTCATTTGTCCCCAGGTGGACAATGACCTCCAGTCCCCCTCTTGCTACTGCTTTAGTGATCCTCTGGATCTGCTCCCTCTCCCTGTGAGCTGTGCTTCCTGGAAGGCACCAAACCTCCTTCTCCTCTCCACTATCTGTGCCGAAATACATTCTCCAAACAATTGGGTCCCCCACCAGGAGTAGCTTCCTCTTCCCTTGGGGTCCTCTTCCTTCAACTCCCGGGTCTCCCTCCTGGAGGATCTGCACATCCTCCCTCGTCACAGCCTCAGGTTCCCTTATGGGACTCACCCTCTCTTCCAGGATGATGTAGGAGTTCCTAAGCCGGACTGTTTGGGGACATGCCTCTGACCCCCCCTCACCCTCCCCAAGCCCACCATGGTTCATCCAGTCCCCTGCCTGGATAACCATTGCGGCAGTGGCTGGGGACATGGTGACCTCTGTGTGGGTTTGAAAGTCCCCAGTACTCTTGCCAGCTCTGCCTGGAGACTGACACCTCTGCCTTCAGCCCAGAGAGGTGCCTTCATATAGACATGCAGCAGTTTTCAGGAGAACATTCTGTACACAGAATGTTCTCCTGAAAACTGCTGCACTGCACCCAGAGCACTGCACCACTCCCTGCATCTTCCTGCTCTGCTCAGTTACCCTCTTTTTTACCCTGTGTCTTTAGATTAGCCTTTTATCCCTCTTTTGTTGTTAGTGACTGCCCCTCCATACTCTGTCCCTACTGCCTGCTCCTGTGTAGCAAGAGGAAGTAGTAGTCTATGTGTAGATTATAAAGGCGGAGTAACCTGGGATGGGTGGGATGGGAGGTAGGTGGGATATAGTCTCCGGTCGCCAAAACACAATCTGTTCACACGGTGGCTAGAACATGTCTATATCAGCACCAAGATGTTCTCTCCAGCTGCTAAAGGGACACAAAACAATAAAACACCTTCAACTACTATTCATCCCCTCAAATCAATGTGAATGCACCCCAGTACACCACAGTCCTCAATTGAGGTACAAACAGTCTCCCGTAAAAGAAAGACAAACATTATTCCCCCTTCCCTCTCACACAGTTGCAACTGCCGAAAAAAAAACCCTGAAACAGAATGAAGAAATCAGTAGCAATACTTCCCTGTTTATTCAGTCTTCTCCAGTTCCTACCTCCCCCCCCCGATACACTCAGGCAGCCAAAACTGTTAACCCTGCTCCTAAGTTGCTCACCTTCTGCTGACACCAACCCCCTCGCCGAGCTTTTAAATATCTTTGTCCTGGTTGGGAGAGGGTGGGCAGGATCTAGCCTTCAGTCGCCGAAAAACAATCTGCTCACCCAGTGGCTAGAAGGTTTCTATATCAGCACCCAGACGTCCTGACCAGCCGCTAAAGGGACACACCTCAAACTACTAGTAAGCCTCTCAAATCAATGTTAATGCCCCCCAATATACCACAATCTCCCGTTTTGGTACAAACAGCTCCCTGTAAAAGAAAGACAAACAATATTCCCCCTTCCTTCTCACACAATTGCAATTGCAACCACAGAATAAAAAAACCTGAAACAGAAAGAAATCAGTAGCATACTTCCCTGCTTATTCAGCCTCCTCTCCCCCCCCCCCGATATATTCAGGCAGCCAAAACTGTTAACTCTGCTCCTGAGTAGCTTGAGAGCTGCTAAGACTATTTCTTATTAGATAGTCTCTTGTATATAGTTCTACTATGAAAAGGCAGGCAAAGAGCCTAAATGACTAATGGCACACTCCATCAGAGCTACATTTGCCTCTGTGCAAAGCAGCTACATGGTCCCCAGTGCACACCTTTACTTCTCATTATTGTCTGGACATCTTAACCAGGAGGGATATCAGATTTGGTACTTTAATACTTAAGAATCTTTTTCCTGAATATACCATGCCTTCCAAGGTGTTACTTGGAGTCTGCAGTTTTATATGACATCATTGCTAATACATTCTCATTGTTAGAAGGAAAAAGTACTCACCGTAGTAATTGTTTCTACTACAGAGTGTATCAATGAGTCCCACCAACCCTCCCTATCTCCCCTTCTAGAACCTTAGTAAAAAGAGTGATTCAGAATAAATCAAAAATTATTTTATGGCCTAAGCATTTTATGCATCTAAATGTTGCAGTTTTTACAATTTTGACATGTGTGTGAGTTATGTTTTGCATTTGCATTTACGTTTACATTTGGTAAGAATACATAGTATAGATTTCTTAGTTGGTCACTGCTCTCTTCTGGTCTGCAGCTATAAATCTGTTTTTGTAACACTAGAGGGAGTGTGACCACGCTTAAATTTGTATTTTAACATTCTAAAATTCCATCTCTAGGGCAACAACTTAGGGCTCAGATGATTGAATTTTGTGAGACTGACTAATACATCCTCTAGAGGATATAACACCACTGAGTGAGCGCATTCGGTGTACAACCAGCAAATTTTTGTCAACCAACTCAATGAAATTAAGCAGTAGCCCTGTAAATAAAAAACACCTAATTGTTTAGTTTAGCTAGGTATAGTTAGTTTTTGTTGATGGGAAAGGAGGGCAAGAAATACTTTCTGTTTCAGTTCGTTCTGGGGGTAAGGGTTACTGATGCAAACTGACTGATATTAAATTAAGTTAATCTGTTGGTGCATTACTGAATGGAGGGACATTTGGCCAGGAGACCAGGGAAGTTCCCTTTCTTTTTCCAAGTAATGCTATGCAAGCCATAATACCTGACGAGGTGTGTAATATTGGGCTGTACCCGCCTACCCAGGAGCGTAATGATGTCACAGACAGAGGACTTTATAGCCCCTGGAAGGGTGGATATAGCCCAATACCAACCACCCTGTCTGGTATTATTGCATTTAGAAACTGGGTTGCACATTAAATTTTAATTAAAAGGTTTGAAAACTTATATTATATATATACAGTATATATTTTTACTTTTTTATTTTTTTTTTAGTCTTTGGTAACTGGGTTAGGCCCACTAGGCACAAGTGCCTATTTTCAGGGGTGACCTGGGAGCACTGGCCGGTTAAGTGACTTGCTCAGAGTCACACAGTATGCAAGTGGAGGTTGTGAGAATCAAACTCAGGTCTGGTCTGCTGGGTGTATCAAGCTTGTTCACACCTCATTCCTCTAACCTCTAGGCTATACTGCCAGCTATATATATATATATATATATTACATGAAACTGTGCATATAAGCATGTTTATGGTAAAGTAGTCCCTCAACTGGCATCATTGCCAGAGAGGGCACAGTTTTTAATACACTGCTTCCTCTAATCGCTTCCCTAAGGCACTCGCTGTTGTTAGTATAGTACAGCATTTCCTCTGGTCATGCCCCCCCCCCGTGTGTTAGTCATATGACAGAGCAGCTGATAGCCATGAAATTGTAAATTTTCACCGCTCCCATCCTGCCTAGTCTTTACTACAGTGATTGATCGGCAGTTTCCCCTAGTACAGCCATCATGGTACAGCAGACTGAGCGACATCAGGAACAGTTGACCCAGCAAAGTTTTGGAACTGCCGAGCGAGTGCACTTGAAAATAATTGACCTAGCATGTGCACAGTGAGCTGATAGGAAAACAAGATGAAACCTGTAATAACAGGTAACATTTTATTTTAGTCTTTGGTAACAGGGTAAGGCCCACTAGGCACAAGTGCCTGTCTTCAGGGGTGAACTGGGAGCACTGGGTGGTTAAGTAACTTGCTCAGAGTCACACAGTATGCAAGTGGAGGTTGTGAGAATCAAACCAAAGTCTGGTCTGCTGGATGTACTAAGCTCGTTCACAGCTCATTACTCTAACCTCTAGGCTATACTGCCAGCCCAATGTTTTGTTATTGTTTGGTATGCGGACAGGTGAGTGGGGATACAGTGTGATACCTCACTAAGTGTGGAAAAAGAATGATGGCAGTGAAGGATTTTAAAATTCGAGCCTGGCACACTGATTCTTATTGGTAATAAAGTAGTTAGCACTGGCACTTGTTTTACCCAGGCTCTGTTGCCTCATAAATGCCCACCTTGACAAGGGGCTCAGCCAGTCAAAGTCAGGGAAAACTTAACCCCATTTTCTAAGGGATCTTTAATGTCCAGCTGAACAACCACCAGAACAGGCAGATGGGACCTCTGTTTAATGTCTAATCTGAAAGACGGCACCTCCAATAGCACAGTGTTCCCTAGAACACTATACTGGGGCATCAGTATGGTTACTTTTAACTAAGGGAGAGTGTCCCCTGCAGAGCTACTGCCACCACTTCCTGTAGCATCCTCTTTGGAGGTCCCCAGTCCTACTGCTGACCACGTCTGCCTACTTAGCTCCTGTGATCTGATAGTGCTTCTGAGAGCTGACAGGATCAGGCTCCAAGGTGGTAAGGCTGCTGGCCTTCTCCGACCTTAAGCTATCGCTCTAAGAAGCTACACAAGCAGTTTTCAAATAAAAAGCTACTGCACTGTATATTTATATCAGAAAAAACAGAAAACTTATATGTTTGTAGAGGAAACCAGACTGCCTTGCAAATCACCTGGATCCATCAGCACAGAGGAAACTTGGACTGTAATGAACAATCAGTATGGGTTTTACTATACTTAAAGACCTGGACTGTAATGAATAATCAGCATGGATTTTATGATACATAATGCCCTAGGTAAAATCTGGACTGGATTCTAATATCTGCTGCATTTCAGTAATCTCCTGCACTTGGTTTTCTAAATAAATGTCCTCCTTACCATGCAGTGTAACTTATTAGATATGGCACCTGTGAAGTACTTGATTGTTACTGGCCTGGTAGCACAACCACTCCCTAGGGCAGTAACTCGGGTGTGGGAAAGGACTTGGGTCCAGCTGGCGGGAGGGAGAAGTGAGCATTCCACGCTGATGGGAGGGAGAAGTGAGTTTTCCACACTGGCGGGAGGGAGAAGACAGCATTCCATGCTGGAGGAAGAGAGAAATGAGCATTCCATGCTGGAGGAAGGGAGAAGTGAGCATTCCACACTGACAGGAGGGAGAAGTGAACATTCCATGGACAGCTCTTCTCTCTCATGGAGGGTGGACTCTGCATCCCACTCTGAGACTGTCACCTGGTGGAGGTTTGGAGGCAGCATAACAGACGCTCGATCTAGGGGAGGGAGAGCCAACAGATGCCAGCACCTCTGCACCCATGCAAGCATGTCCCGGCATGCCGATCCTCTCAGAGGGAGTTAAACATGGAGGAGAAAATCCCTGAGTCTTCCGGAGTCAGCACTGGCAAAGCCCACAGGCCTACCTATGACTGGCAGGGCAGGTAACTCACCATGCTGTTGCCCTACCTAGGTAGTGGATAACCAGTAAGTACCTGAGAAAGTTGATGACATGGGTGTGGGGTGGCTGGTGGTATGGTAGAAGTGATGGTGCCAGAGGAAACAGGCAAGACTGAAACAAAAGAGCTTAGTGGTAGAGTAATCCATCTTGTGGAGCTGGGGTGAGAATAAGCCATGAGGCTGAACCCCCAGGTTCACTCACTGAAATTATTTGTAAATAAAGACGTAGTGCACTCACAGTAACTTCTGGTATATCATTTGATTTATTAGTGTCTACACCACAAAATGGGCAAAATAACAAAGAAGACACAGAGTGCGTCGATATGTAAGGGAATTAGACATGACCATTAATGCAGTAATTGGTCTGCAGGATGTCTGTAAAATGTCAGCAATGTTTGCACATTTTGTGATGTAGACACTAGTAAATCAAGTCACATACCACAAGATCTTCTTTGAGGCAATCTCTTGCAGCAGATCATAACGTGTGGGACTCAGCAGCAGGAGTCATTTCCTCTGGATGGTTTTTCTCAGCAGTCAACCCTGGGACTTCCCACAGCACCACCATGTCGTCTTCACCTGGCAGGTATAAAAGGGGGAGGTCCCACCTGCTCCTCTGTTCTTTTCAACCATGACCTGCATGCAACAAATCCTCCTTTGGAGTTCCTACTTTCCAGTCATCTAAGAAGAGTTCTATTGACCAAACTTTATTTTTTTATAAGTAATACTAATGTGTTTGGAACCTTTATTCCAAAGTTGTTTCTGTGGCCACAGAATCACAAAAGAAGACCTTCACAAAGTCTGTGTTCATTGCCTTGGTCCTAAACATGACTCAGTGGAGTGTGCCTTCTGCAACAAGTTGAAAAGAGCCACAAAATGCTGACGGCTACAGCAGCTCTGTGAGTTCCTTATGGAGCAGAAAGTAGCCCTCCTGGAGCAGTAGCAGAGATCCATCGGCTTCATCTTCAAGGTCTCACTGCTCTACAGGTGACTACTCCTTGTTGACACAGGGACATGATCAGAAACATGCCTCAAAAACTAAGCATGTCTCTACCACCCCTGTACCGGCTTTAACAATGAGTATAGAGAAGGCAGTCCCTCACATATCGTCTTCTACACTGTCAACGATTGAGGGCTCCTCTCTTCCCCCCGTTGATGGCTCCTCCGTCGGCGGTGGGCTCAGAGATTGTTCTGCAGCTTCCTGTGCTGCCTCCCCCTTCCATGCTTTCCAGCCACCATCCATCAACAATGGTTGCAGCCTCACGGACGACACTCTCGTCAATGGCTTTGCCTCATGGCCCGTCAATGATCTTAGCATCGTCAGAGTTGCATGGTATGTAATCTACAATCTTATCGCTGATGGTGGATCAGGACACTCCATTGATGACAGGGGCTTCAGACTTGTCGACAATCTCATCATCGATGACTGGCCTTACCCCACATGGCTTAACGCTACCACCTTCATCGACGATCCTGGGGTCCTAGGTACACCACTCATCAATGGCTGCATGTCTGGTGCCACTGCCTTCCATGTCGTCAGTGGTTTGTATTCACTCTGTCCAGTCCACCATGGCTACAAATACTGGACAGATGGCAATGATAGATGTCCAGACTCTGGTAAACACCATATTGGAACTATCCCAGACCCCGTGCCCCCCTTGGGAGGGGTCAGCTGTGGTCTCTGCTCCCTCTAGGCCCCCTTCTGCCCAGCGGACTACTAGATCTTCCCCCTGTGTCCCCGGGTCTGTACACCCAGGATGTGGACATGGAAAACCCTTTCCTACAGGATTGGGACCTGGTGGACAGGGAGGACAAGGACGACATGGACCACGAGGATTCCCCTCAGTCCTCCTCTGCTGCCTCCTCTGTTCAGGGTGAAACTAGCCCTGAACTCCCTTGTTCTTCACCAGATGACCTGAAGTTTTCAGACATTATGATCCACCTCCAGAAAAGTTTGATTTCCAGGGCACTGAGCAGGATTCTTCCAGGAAAAAATTGGCTCAGTACCTGGGTGTGCCGGAATGCCCCACTCTGGTCCCCCCGGTCGTTGCTGTTGAGAAAACTATTATGGTGGCTTGGAAGCAATCTTTTAGGTTCCCTCCAACCCACAAAAAGCTGATAGGATTTGTCAGGCTCTGGTAGATCACCCCCTATTTCATGTCTCCACCTTAGGCAGATTCGGTGGTGATCAATGCCGTACATGATATGTCCTCTAGACCTCAACATATGAGTGCACATCCCCCGGATACGGAATCCAAGAAATTGGATGCCATCGGGAATGTTTTTTTTCTTCGGCCAACTTGTCCCTACATATACTTACTTACATGGGCCACCTCATGAAATATCAGCAGGAAATTCTTAAAGCCTCCCAGGTGACAGTACAGTCCCTCACAGCAGATTCTATCTGAGAGTACCTGACTGTGAAACTATCTATTGTGGCAGCTGTATGCCACCACCTGCTGAGAACCACTTGTGATGCCATTGATACTATGACTCACACATCCTCAGCTAGAGTCTGCCTCAGATGACAAGCCTGGCTCCGGGTGTCAGGCTTTTCACAGGATGTACAGCAATCAGTTCTGAATGCTCCCTTTAAAGGAGTTCAGCTGTTTGGTCCATAGACCCAAGACATCTTGAAAGATCTGCAGGACTCAGGTCGTACTTTCAAATGGTGTGAACCCTTTACTGTCCAAAAGCCAAAATGGCCTTCAGGGACTCCTCGAGTGGCCGCCACTACAGAGGCCATCCATCTGCTCAAAGACAACCTGCCAACAAGAAAAAACCTCAATTACAGTTGCCAGGTCCTAGAAATACTCAGAAACTCTGTTACTTCCCTGCTGCCTCACAGCAGGGCCAGCCTTCAGCCTTCTGCCTGAAGGTGTTCCTCCGGTCATGGACTAGAGACCCTACCAACAGCCATCAGGGGCAGGCTTTCATGCTTCAGGGTGTCCCCAAAGGTGATGGAGGTTCTCCAGGCAGCCTGGAAGCCTTCTACTAGGACTTCCTATTCCAAGAAGTGGAAACGCTTCTCTATTTGGGTGTCTTCCTTGGACTTAGATCCTTATTGATGTTCCCCTCAAAGCATCTTAGATTATTTGCTCTCCTTATCGGAGGGTGGACTGAAATATTCCTCTGTGAAAGTCCACCTTTCGTCCATTGCCGCATTTCATTTGCCTGTTGACAACATACCTTTGTCCCAGTTGCCATTGATTCAAACCTTTTTAAAAGGTATTCTGCACCTACATCCCCATCAGGGGTCCGGTCCCTGTCTGGGATTTGAATTTTGTGCTTGAAAAATTGACTACGAGTCCATTTGAGCCAGCTGAAAACAGCGACCTCCATTATTTTTCATGGAAAACTATGTTCTTAGTTGCCATTACATCTGGCAGACATGTCTCAGAGTTGCATACCCTAATGTGCAAGCCTCCATACATACAATTTCATTATGATCGGATGTCTTTACATACTAACCCAGTGTTTTTACCAAAAGTTGTTTCTGAATTTATTTTAAATCAGATAATCCAATTGCCAGTATACTTTGCTGAACCTCAGAATCCTGGGGAAGCCCTACTTCATACTCTCACTGTGCATGGAACATTGAGCATGTACCTGCTCCACACTTCACAGCTGCAAAAAACTGAGCAAATTTTTGTTTCTTTCACCCCTGGAAACCAGGGTGTTTGCATTTCAAAGCAGTGCTTGTCCACATGGCTAGCCAACTGGATTACGTTTATTTATGCAAAATATGAAAAACCTCTCACAGGAGTTGTAAAATGACATTCTACCAGAGGCTTGGCTGCCTCTACGGCGTGCTTCTGGGATGTTTTGGCCTTGGATATTTGTGAAGCCACCATGTGGTCTACTGTACATATCTTCACTTAGTATTGCAGTCTAGACATCACTTCTAAGAGGTGCAGAGTTTTTGGACAGGGCGTCCTACAAGGACTACTGTCCTAAGCCTTCATGATTCACTTCCTCCTCCTGCTGGATATAATAACTTCTTGAGAATCTTCCCACTCATTATGACCTGCTGCAAGAGATTGCCTCAAAGAAGATAGTATGGCTGTGTAAGAACTTACTGTAACAGTAGATCTTTGAGAGTATCTCTTGAAGCAGGTCATGAAGCCCCACCCTCCTTGCCCCTTGCTGTTGCTTCAGAAGGATTCCTTGCTTCTGTCTTTTAAGACTCCAAATGCTACTGCTTTAATTTCCCTCCTCGGTTCCCATTGGAGGCCTGAGATATGTTTACACATTTGATCACCAGGATGGAAAAGAACTGAGGAGTAGCTGGGACCTCCCCCTTTTATACCTGCCAGGTGAACACCACGTGGTGGTGCTGGGAGAGGTCCTAGGGTCGACTGCTGAGAAAAGCCATCCAGAGGAAATGACACCTGCAGTTGAATCCCACATGTTATGACCTGCTGCAAGAGATACTCTAGAAGATCTACTGTTACAGTAAGTTCTTACACAACCATACTTTACCATGTGTGCGCTACCTCTTTTTTTACGAATGGTTTAAGTGTCTAAGAGATATTGGTAGTAACACCATAGCCATTCGAGTTACCCACTCCATGTAGTTGTCTGTTGTCACTCGCTGAAATTACTACCTTGTTCTTCATAGACACCCATGCATAATCAAATATGTATTTATCAAACAGTAAATTGCGGTTTAAAATGCAAACGATTAATTTTTTTTAGCTTACATTTTTTAATAACCTTACTTTGGCTCTGGGCAGACAGGCTGGCTTGTTTGGGCTGCACTTGCTCTTGCTTTTCCTATGTGATTCATTGAATGCCCACTGCCCTGCCAGGCTAGACCCCAACTATCTGCCTGTGGAGCCCCGAGGCTTGTCAGGGCAGAAGTCGGGAGGCAGTATCCAGGAACATTTATCCATAGTGTAAGCATCATAGTGGTGTGCACGCAGAAACAGGGTCAGTGACAAATGAAAGTAAACTAGATAAAATCTCTCACACAGACACTACTGCTAGCATCAGTGCCCTCCAGCAGCAGCGCCCTCTACTGGCAATTCCACTAGCGGAGGGACTACTTTGCAAAAGAAAAAAGAAAGAAAGCATCAGTTGAAATGATTTTCTACATTTTTAAATGTTTTATATATATATATATATATATATATATATAAATGTACAGTACATATATCCATTTTCTAAGTGCAATGATACCCTCCAGGGTGGGTGGTATGGGCTATGCTGGACCTTTTCAGGGGCTGTAACTGAGGTGTTGGTTGTGGACCCAGGTCATCGGGTAGAGGGGTCATTGGCTTGGCAATCCTCTGGGCTTTGGCTTGGAAGGGACCAGCAGTTGACCTCTGACCAGGTGTGGAATCTGTGTGTTATACTTGATGACGAACTGACACTCAAGTTTCAGGTGTCGGACACCATCAACACCTCTTTTTATCATCTGAGGATGTTAAGGGGAGGAGATGAAAGGGGCCTAGTTGAACTGTGGATTTAAAACAGGAGTTGTTTGTGGTCTCTGTCTGCTGAGACAGAGAAAGAGAGAGAGAGAGAAAGCTGCCAAAGCTTCCTTAAATCAATGAGGTTATTTTCTAGACTACACTGAATTGAATTATTACTTTTTGAACCTGTGTAAGTAACTAGTATTGATTTTGTTTTTGGGGTTGACTTTTCTTAGCTTAACTTTAATTTACCAGGGAGGAACTGTAGCTGGGACATATTTGCAGTATTTGTGACTAGACCTGTTACTTAACCTCTGTGAAACAGATGTCCGAAAAGAAGGAAGGCACTCCCCCGAGGTGGAGGGTCAGAGTTGTAGTTGATTGTTTCTGGACAGCATAGGTTTACCTGCTTCCCCACCCAGGGACAACCCAGGTCACCACAACTTCCTCAGAGGCTGCCAAGAAAGAGGAGTGGTTGGACCATGGTGGGCTCAGGGAGGGTGAGGGTGGTGGAACAGAGGCACATCCCTCCAGTCATGACTCTCCACAATTCATTCACCACTCTAGCAGAGCATGGTTCCTCTATGGAGGCACCCACAGTGGAGACCAAGGAGGAAGCTGGGAACCTCCACAGTGGAGACCCACAGGAGGGTGGCACAGGACCCCACAGGGGAAGAAAACAACTCCTGGTGGGAGACTCAATTGTTAGGGGGTAGAACTGGGGGAGGGAGGGGAAAGGGAGGCAAGGTGCCTGCCCGGTGCCATGGCTTAGATGGACAGGAAACAAATCCTCAGGATCATGGGAGCAGCTGCATGGGTGAGTGAGCTGGATGTCATTATCCACCCAGGGATGAATGACCTGGGCTGAGAATGGGATCAGAGCAGTGCAACAGGAGATTGTGGAGTTGGGGAGGGGCCTTAGACAAGTAGCACACATGGTAACTTTCTCGGAAGTTCTATCTGTCTATGGCATGGATTTGGCTAGGGTACTCCGCACCATTGGATTCAATGACTGGTTGAAAAACTGGTGCAGAGCTCAGGGATTTGGCTTCATTGGAGACTAGGGCTCCACCTGGAGGCCTATACAGGCATAATGGTCTGCATCTATCCAGGAGGGGAACCAGGATCCTAGGTGATAGGTTTAAATGCTTCATTGGCAAGCATTTAAACTAGCCAAGGGGGTTGGCACTGAAAAGGAGAGGGGAATTCCTAGCCCCCCTAAAAAAATCAGTGTAGTTAATGAGGTAAATGCCAAGATAGAGCAGTTGATAGGGAGAAGGGCAGGGGTAAATGGAAAAAAAGACAAAGACAGTAAGGACAGGGATGGGGCAAAAGAAATAAAGCCATAAAAAAATGGAGGGTAATGAATACCAATGCCCGTAGTCTAGGTAAAAAGCTCCCCGAAATGATGGCCTTGATGGAAGAGAGATGCCTGGACATCGTGGCAGTCATAGAAACATGGTACACAGGGAACCGTGACTGGGATGTCAACATACCAGGGTACACAATCTACAGAAGGGACAGGGAGGGAAGAAGAGGTGGAGGAGTAGCTCTCTATGTAAGAGAAGGGATCAAAGCAATAGAACTAAAGGGTAAATAGGGAGGGGAGGAGAGGAGGCACTGAGGGTCACCCTGGAGACTGGAAATGGCTCCACAATCTGCCCAGGGGTTGTATACAGACCCCCATCTCAAGGGGAGGAAATGGACAAGGAAATGATGGAAGGCATCCTTGGGATGACAGAGAAAGGGGAGATATTGCTGATGGGGACCTGAATATGCCAGATGTTAACTGGAGCCCCTTTGCTGCAGCCACATCCAAGAGCAGAGCCATTCTTGATGCCCTACAGGGGGCATGCCTCAGACAGCTAGTTTTGGAACCCACTCGGGAGGGAGCAATCTTAGACCTGGTACTCTCAAATGGGGATGGAGAGAGGATCTCCGATCTTGAAGTGGGTAGCCATCTGTGAACAAGCTACCACCAAACAGTGTGGTTCACAATAAACTTAGCTGTAGAGTTAAGTCATACAAAAGTGAAGGTACTAGACTTCAGGAGGGCTGATTTTGTCAAAATAGGAGAGTGCCTCAGAAAAGCACTAGCAAACAGGCAAGAAGGTGGGGTGGAGTAACAATGGGGAAACATCAAAACTGCCATCACAAAGGCAACAAGCCTTTGAGTGAAGCAAATAAATCAAAATAAAAGAAAAAAACACTATGGTTTTCAAAAGAAGTGGCGGGGAAGGTAAGGGAGAAAAAGATAGCATTCAGGAAGTATAAGGAAACACAGAAGGAGCAGGTCAGAGAACTGTACCAGTTAAAGCAGAAGGGAGCGGGAAAGGCAGTCAGAATAGCAAAGGCCCAAACCGAGGAAAAGATAGCCAACTCGGTTAAGAAGGGGGATAAAACCTTTTCTAGGTACATTAGAGAGCAAAGAAAGACTAAGGCAGGGATACTGAGGCTGAATAAAGAGGAAGGTGGGTGGGCAGAGAGCAACACTGAAAAAGCAGGGATACTGAACAAATACTTCTGCTCAGTATTCACAATGGAAAAGCAGGGGGAGATAACGAATCCAGTCAATAGAAGCACTCTGGATGGTGGGGGGGATTGATATTAGTCCTTTCACAGAAGAAAGGGTTCTGAAAGAACTCTTAAAACTGAAGGTGGATAAAGCAATGTGGCCTGATGGGATTCACCCCAGAATTCTAAAAGAACTAAGGGAAGAACTAGTAACACCACTGACTACCTTTTTTTTTTTTGCATAATCTTTTTATTAAGTTTTTTTCCATAATACATCCACATGTACATATTTATATTCCATTCATCTTAAACCATCACATTAACCGATTAACAATTCCCCCCTCCCTCTTCCCCCTCCCTCTCCCCCCATCCTAACGACAAAAAAAAAAAACCCTCACCCCCTTTTTTCATCACTCTTGCCATTTGTGCCTTCTTTTTCTAACATACATCTCTTAGCCATCGGTCTTGATTGTGGTTTAACTTTATAATTTGCAATGCTCTAGCTTCAGACTCAGGCACCCCCTCTAGTCCATTTATTCCTTTAGCCTTTCATCTTTATACCTCATTGTTCCTCCAACCTCTCGGCATCCCAAGCCATCCACCTCAACTCTCCAACCCAATTTCCATAATTTCCCTTTCCGCCAGAAAGAGAGAAAACACGTATGCCCCCCCACGTTGCCCAAAATTGATCTTCCCTGTTCCTTGACATATAATATAGCTTTTCCATGCCGAGAGCCTGCAGGCACAGGTTCCTCCACTGCTGCAGGGTAGGAATATCCCCTGATATCCATGTGTTTAATATACAATGTCTGGCCATTGCCACCAGAATTCTTATCCATCTCGGAAGGGGTTTCCACTCCTCCTCTTCCGAATCATCTACCCCAAATAGGAGGAAACATGGATTTTTCCCTACTTGCCTCCCCAACACCTTGCCCTCTTCCATAGCCACACCTTTCCAAAATTGCGCCAATTGTTGGCATTCCCAAAAGCAGTGTATGTAGGTACCAACCTCACTCTTACACCTCATACATAGGGGTGAGATCTCCGGACGGTATTTGTGCACCAGATAGGGGGCAGTATGTCCTATGTAGAAACTTATAAAAGGACTCTTGATACTTATTATAGACCAATAGCCCCTTGTGTTGTCGCATCAGCACCTCCCAACCCTGATCACGGATATCCCTACCCAAGTCTCTGGACCACAATGCTCTAGTTTTACAAACATAGAAGGGTCTATATTTCCTCCTCGTCCTCGCCACTCTACCTATTATGCCCTTCGCCTCCTTCTGGATACTAAGTACTAATTGTTCCATCTCCTTAAGGGGGGAGTTCCTCTTTCTGTTTTTCCTAATAGCCTTAACATAGTCTCTCACCTGAAAAATGCGAAACATGCCTAAACCCATCTTCCCCCTGACTCTGCCCCTGTCCCTACCCCCTCCTCCTCCTTGCCAAAATCTCCAATACACTTAACCCCTTTCTCTTCCCACCTCCGGAACTCAGCGTCTTCCATTCCCACTATAAATTCAGGATTCCCTCTGAGGGGGAGCAACAAGGTCTCTTCTTTTGTGTTCACCCCCATCCATTTATGAAGTTGCTCCCATCCGTCCAGCACCGAAACCACCAGAGGGTTCGGGTCTGGTCAATTTCTATACGCTTTCTTGCTACCTATCCTCAAAAACGCTGACAGCCACACTCCCTTCTTCACTTCTTCCAAATCCAACCATCTAGCTTCCGGTGGTCTATTCACCCAGTCCCCTATCAACCTATACTGCATGGCCAGTGCATAATTCCTCACATCTGGGAAATTCAGACCCCCTCTATCCGAGTCTGTCTGTAGTCTATGGAGGCTCATCCTAGGTCTCTTTCCACACCACACAAACCCTGAGAAAGCCTTTTCTAACCTTTGACATCCTTCTTATTGAAACCCTCTGGCAACATCTGCATCAGATATAAAATACGTGGTAGTGTATTCATCTTCAGGAGATTTATCCGTCCCAACCATGACAGCGGAAGACCCCTCCATCTTCTTAACTCCTGCTCCACACTCTGAACCATCTTCCCATAATTAAGTTTATATAGCTGACTCAGTTCATGACCTATTCGAATGCCTAAATATGTAAATTCCATTTCTACTTTCTGTAAGCCCCATGCCGTTTCCCCATGCTCTCTTTCAATACTTCCCCATAGCATAATTTCAGATTTATGGATATTGATTTTATAGCCGGAGAATATTGCAAACTCCTTTATTACTTCTCATAATGGGGGAACAGACCTGGCTGGATCCCGTACAAACAATAACATGTCGTCAGCATACAGTGTTATCTTATGCTCTTCTCCTGAGTTCCCAACTACCCCACTAATTCCTACAGAACTTCTAATAGCCACCGCCAGAGGCTCAATTGCTATAGCGAATAGCAAGGGCGAAAGGGGGCATCCCTGTCGGGTCCCCCTATGAAGAGCAAACCTCCCAGTTAGACCCCCCATTCACCAGTACCCTTGCCACCGGGGCCTCATATAAACTGTCCACCCACCTAATAAATCTGTCCCCCAGGCCGAGTTTCCGTAACACCCTAAATAGGTACTCCCACTCTATGCAGTCAAAGGCCTTTTCGGCATCCATTGTAAGCACTGCAATATCCTTACGTCCCCAGCCCGCCCTCCATATTACATTGAGGAGTTTTCTCATGTTATGATATGAATACCTCCCCCCTACAAAGCCCGTCTGGTCCGGATGCACCAGTTCCAGCAAAAACTGTTCCAGTCTCCCAGCCAGAATCTTGACTAGTATTTTAGCATCGCAGTTCAGCAATGAGATCGGCCTATATGCTGAACACTCTTGCTCATCCTTCCCTGGCTTAGGTACTAGGCAGATAACTGCTTCCCCAAAAGAAGGCGGGAGGCCCCCCCCAACCTCACCAAAAACCCTCTGGAGGGGTTCCACAACCTGCCCTGAGAATTTTTTATAAAATTCTATGGGAAACCCATCCGGACCACTCGCCTTACCCTGTTTCATACCTTTTATGGCTTGTCTGACCTCCAACTGCGTAATTTCCCCACTCAACTGCTCCTGCTGTTGCTCATTCAGGCCAGGTAATTTAATTCTCTCCAGAAATCTGGCCGCAATATCCCCCATACCTTCGCATTCAGCCTGGTACAGCTGTTCATAAAACTGCTGGAACCTGTTTCTAATCGCGACCCTTTCCGTGACCAACCGCCCCTCCTCTCCCTTAATTCCCGGTATATACACACAAGTCCTTCTACCCTTAATCAATCTAACCATTAAAGGGACAGGTTTATTACCCCACTCAAACATTCTACTCCTGGCCAACATACCGGCTGAATGGGCCTCTCCGAGGAGAAATGTATTTAGGGCTTCCCTAGCCACCATCAAGTTCTTACCCCCATTCCTCTTTGGCTTCTCCACCACCTCCCTCTCTCATCTTTTGACCTCATCCTCCAACCACCTTCTAGTAACTTCCTTTTCCTTTTTATATTGGGCCACAAATCTGATAATAGAGCCCCTGATATACGCCTTTCCAGCCTCCCAATATACCCCAGGGGAATCGACAGACCCCTCATTCATCTCTTTATAATACTGCCACTGCTGTTCCACATACTCCGTAAATTCCTCACTTCTCAGCAAGTATCTAGGAATTTCCATGGGGGGGGGCTCCTCCCTGTTCTCTCTCATCTCCACTTCCATCCTAACCATAGCGTGGTCTGAGAGCATTATAGGGCTGTGTTCAATGCTTTGTATTCTACTTAACCAAGACCTTGGTATATAAATATAATCTATTCTAGTCCAAGTGTTGTGTGGGTTAGAATAAAAGGTATATCCCTTCTCCCCTGGGCGCTTAGTCCTCCAGCCATCTATTTCATCCAGTTCCAGCATCCCCTCCTGCCATCTCTTCAATTTACCTGCCCTCCTATCTTTCCCTTCTGAATGGTCTAGGTTTTCCTGCATAATCACATTGAGGTCACCTCTTAAGATTAGCCCTTTAAATTGTTCCTTCACCAGTACATCGAGGACCTCCTGATGGAAGGCTGGGTCAAATATTGAGGGGGCATAGACGCTGCCAAAAGTGACCGTCTCCCCATACAGCTCACCTTCCACAAATAATACCTGCCTTCCCCTTATCCACAATTATCCTAGAGCTAAGAAAGGGAACTCTCTTCCCCACCAGGATCGTCACCCTCTTTGTGGGCTTTATAAGGAGATGCGTAACATCTGCCCACCCACCTCTTTCCAGCTTCTCATGCTCTCGTTGGTTAGATGTGTTTCCTGGAGAAGGGCTACTTGAGCTCCCTGATGGTGCAATGCTGTTAACACACTTGCCCTTTTGGCTAGAGTCGAGATCCCTTTTACATTCCAAGAAACAACCCCCAAAGTTTTACCCCTCATCATTGGTTTCGTGTACTCTTCCCTTCTTTTCCCTCCTTAGTTTTACATTTCCCCACAAGCCCGGTTGACCAGCATCCTTGAAATGGCACACAAACCCCTTTTTAACCCTAAAGAACAAAAACATATAATTTCCCCCCACATAATTCAACAAACAAAACCCCTTCCCCGAACATTCCACCCCAACATTGCCCCTCCTCTCCTGCCCAGAATATGAAAACCTCCTTACTCCTCCACATATGCCTTCCAGGCTCCTCCCACCTTCTCCACATTCAATGACTAAGAAAACCCTCGCCCACACATTGTAAACGCCTGTCTCCCCACCCCCACCCACTTGACTTTTCAAGCAGACTTTACAATTCCCCAGAAAGAAGTTTCCGCTTCAACAGGTGAAGAACAAATAACATATAACATATCAGTCCTTGTTCCAGTCTTGGTCCCTGCTCCCTTCCCGGTCTTAACCAATATCCCATTCAGCAGCATTTTTATATCCCCTTTTCACCTTCACATAGACCCCCCGTCCCCCCGTATTTTGTCAATCTTTTCCATCTTTCTTCCAACAGTTTAACCATCTAGGGGCTTATAGGAGCGGAGGGGATGCCGGCCCTGCTCTCAGGACACACGCGGTGCCAGTACACCACCCCCCCTTACCCAACCCCAGGGACTTTGCATCCACAGGGGAATCAGTTCACTTTTCTTTAGCGGGAGGCAAAACACTCCAGTTTCGTCTCACAGCCCCGAGTAAATCCCCGCCAAATCGCCACTGCCCTGGCCTTTCTGTAGCCATCCATCAAACCTCTTCCCCTCCATTTCTACTGTAACCCCCCTATGAATGGGCGTTCCTAAAAGTTTCCCCGGAGCTCGGGTGAATGCTCCGCGCCTGATTGGGGTTTGGCGTCAAAGCCGTTTAAATGGGTAGCTAGTGAGTGCTTTTAAAGCCTCCGTATGCTGTCTCTTTAAGGGCTGCCTGTTGCAGTCATAATTAATTGAAATGGTGGGGGCTGTGGGGTTGTATGCCTGAGTCCCGCCCGGGACGCTGAAAAATAGCTCCCTTCTACCATCACTAGTGGTGCAGAGGGAGCTCTGCTGGGGGATGTGATTGTTTGCTAAAAAAAACGTAAAATGATAATGATAATGTAGTTGTTCTGACCTGCCTTCCTTTGCAGTAGGAACTGTTCGACTGTTTCCTCCATTTTGGTCCAGAACTGCTGAATTGGGCCAATCAGTACCCCAGGACCCTACAGAGTTGGCTGACCAATAGAGGGACTGCTTGTATTTTGGGAAAGGTATTATGGGCTATGGCGCTTTTTCGCACCGCTGAGGGAAGGAGGAAATGACTGGCATGTTCAGCCAGCCAATGGAAACAGGTGGCACCCGATCTGTAAGGAGTGCTTAGTGCTGCCAAGGCCAGATGCATTGTGGCTGGTGAGAAGAGAGGAGCTCTGTGCTTCTGTGTTGGTGGAGTGTTCGCGCGGGAAGCGCGTGAAAGGCCGGAGGCTGCCGTTTTTCCTGTTCGAGTCTGCGGACAAAAAATCCGCCAGCGTGCGGTCAGAGGAGGCTGGTGCCAGCCCAGCTACCTACCAGGCTCAACCTGAAAGGACTGGAGAAAATTGCTGAATCGCGCTTGGTCCACCCGTGAGGTTGAAGTTGCTGTTTATTGCCCGAGTCTACTGCAAGTGTGTGTGTGGGGCCTAGAAGCAGCTGCCTGGTATGGTACCCCTCTGCTAATTGCCATATAAATGTGTGAGGAGGCTGGTGAAATTCAGGCTCAGCCCTGCTGGTGGTGACAGAATCGGTATCTGCTGGAGCCGTGAGTATTAAATCAGGATAGCTCCCTGCCAAGTTTGCAGACAGTGGTCTTAAGTGGTTTGTTACACTGCTGACTGCCCTAGTGGAACTTTCTTCTTATTTTGACTTTCTCAGGATTGTAAAGGCTAACTGTGTCAGGGCCCCAACCAGCTGCCACATTGGACTAGCCATTAGGGCTTGGGTACCCAGGGACAGTAACTATTAGGTTCAGGCCTGTGCACAGTGCCCTAGGTAGATAATTATAGAGTAAGCCAATTGCCTTGATTCCCCTGCCCTTGTTATTGGCCTCCTGTTAATAAATCAGATTGATGTGTTGCAACTACACCCTGGTTAGTCTGTGCATCTCTGGTGAATTACTGCATAGTGATTGTGACATAACTGTACCTTACTTTACAGGGGATCCCCGGAGCGAGCTGAGAGATACCATCTGGGGGGTAAGTGCATGTGGGAGAAGTATTGTTGGAACCCTGTGTGAGCCACTAGTGGGTCGAAAGGGGGGTTGCAGTAACCCAGAGGGCTGTGACCGAGGTAAACTCGATAGTCTTAACCCCGACCTCTGGGTGGAGGCACCCGTCAATGGATCTGGGCCCCTCACCCTGTCTTTGTGGAGACAGGCAGGGGTAGTAGCCTTAAGGGTAGCGCCCCCTGGGGGTTACACTACTGTTCCACTCCATCTTTCTGTTCAGCTCCACTGTCCAAGTCCATTCTTAGCAAGGGCCCTCTTCCACCTCTCGAGCTATCAGACATGATAAGAGATCTCTGGGACCAAAGTACTGAAGCAAAGTCCAAAACTCTGCCCTATAGAACATTAGGGCGTGAATTCCAAAAAGCAGTAACCATAACAAAATTTTATTCGTGCAAACCGTATAGTGTCCCAGTTTAGCCGGCTTCCATCTCTGCCACCAACCATGCTTTTCACTTTCATCCTGCTTTCTTTTTGAGCTCCTCCACAAACGCCGACACCCTTTCAAGTTCCCAAAAGGTATATGTTGCGCCCTCGTGCTTGACTTTCAATATCGCAGGGTACAGCATGAATCCCTCTACTTTCATTTCTCTGAGTTGTGCCAGCAATGGGCCAAAAGCTCTGCATTTCTTCAGGACTCTATTTGAGTAGTCCTGTGCTAGAAAAAGCCTCTCTCCTTCATAACGCAGCTCCTTCATATTCCGGTAAGCTCGCAGCATCTCCTCTCTGTCCTGAAAATTATGGAAATGGAAGATAATCTGCCTCAGGGGTTGCCCAGCTGGAGGACGTGCTGTGGCTGCTCTGTGCGCCCTTTCCAACTTCAGCTTTCCATGCTTGAGCTTCATTCCCAACATGTTAGGGAGTTTAACTGCACAAAAGGTCATGATATCAGAGCCCTCCTTCCCTTCTGACAAACCTCTGATCCTTAAATTTAGTCACCTTGTGTAGTTCTCTTGATTATCATGCTGCTCAATTAGCTCTGCCAACTCCTTCTCGAGCTTCCCCATACGAGCAGCCATGGGATCCACTTCATCCTCCAGCTTAGATACCCTCTCCTCCACTTCTGTGATTCTATCCGACTGCGCATTCAGTATTTCCATCAAATTCTGCAATTTGTTCTCAATCTTTTTTTCTAAGCTGTCCCACTTCTCCTCGAGCACTTCCATAGCTTGGCCCGAGACCTCACAGCCTAGTAAAGCCACCTTGCCAGCAGAAAGCGAAATCAGGCCTGGTGTCTCCGGGGCCTTTGCTGCCGCTCTCTTCCCTTGCCCCTTCAAGGTGGATTTCAAGCTCTTCCCTCCTCCCGACAGCAAGTAGTCATCCATTGCCCTTCTAACACTGTTCCTCACCCTCAGAAGTCGATTTAGTTTGCAAAATCTGCTAAAATAATGCTTTTCTTTATCGCGGGTAAGGGAGCTGCAGGAACCTACATCTTCACCGACGGCTGCTCATTAGCGCCTGACTACCCTCTTTAATAAATCATGGGAAGAGGGTGTGGTACCTGAGGACTGGAGGAGGGCAGATACATAGATACATAGATACATAGACAGTGTCGGCAGATAAGGGCCTATGGCCCACCCAGTCTGCCCATTTGAGCTTGTAAATTCAGTTTATGTTTTCCTAGAAGTCTGTTGCCCCTTACCCCTGACCTCCAGAATTCCTTCATGTCTATCCCATGCATTCTTAAATCCCATGATTGTTTCAGCCCCCACCACTTCCTCTGGCAGGGTGTTCCACTTGTCCACCACCCATTCTGTGAAGAAATTCTTCCTTACGTTTCCTCTGAATCGCCCTCCTCCAACTTCATCCCATGCCCCTAGGCCTGGAACATCTTTTCGCTTAAAATGGTGTATTCTCCACCCTGTTCCTCCTTCCAAGATACTTGTATGTCTCTATCATATCCCTCTCTCCCTCCTATCCTCCAGGGAGTACATGTTCAGTTCCTTCAACCTGTCCTCATAGGACTTGTGATGCAATCCATGCACCATCTTTGTTGCCTCCTCTGAACCTTCTCTACCCTGTCTATGTCCTTACGTAGGTAAGGTCTCCAGAACTGTACGCTGTACTCCAGGTGGGCCTCACTAGTGTCTTGTATAGTGGAATTATGACCTCCCTTTTCCTGCTGGTGATGCCCCGCCTATGCATCCCAGCATCCTATTTGCTTTACCTGCTGCCTTGTCACAGTTTCCCTTCCTTGAGGTCATCAGAGATGATAACCCCAAGATCCCTTTCCTGCTTGGTGCATGCTATATCCTCACCCCCAACTGATATATTGTGCCAGGGTTTTTGTGCCCCATATGCATTATCTTGCACTTCTTTGCATTAAATTTCAACTGCCAAACCCCTGACCATTCTTCAAGTTTCTGCAGGTCCCTTCTCATTCTGTCTACACCCTCTGGTGTGTCCACTATGTTACAGAGCTTTGTGTCATCAGCGAACAGTGAAATTCTGCCTTCTAGGTCCTGCGCAATGTCACTGATGAAGATGTTGAATAGGGCCAGTCCCAGCATTGATCCCTGTGGTACCCCACTGGTCACTCTTCCCTCTGTGGAGTGACAGCCATTTACCACCACCCTCTGTGTCCTGCCACCCAGCCAGTTACCTACCCACCACACTACTGTCCTGCCCACACCCATATTCCCCAGTTTGTGTAATAGTCTTCTATGTGGCACAGTGTCAAAGGCCTTGCTGAAGTCCAGATAGGCCATGTCCACTGCCCTCCCCTGATCCACCTCCCTAGTCACCCAGTCAAAAAATTCAACGAGGTTGGTCTGACATGACCTCCCCCTGGTGAAACCATGCTGCCTTGGGTCCTGTAGTCCATTGACAACCAGATGTTCCACCAACCTCTCCTTCAGTAGTGCTTCCATGATCTTCCCCACTACCGAGGTGAGGCTGACTGGTCTGTAGTTCCCCGCTTCCTCTTTGTTCCCACTTTTGTATAAGGGGACTACATCTGTTGTCCTCCAGTCTTCGGGTACCTCCCCTGTTTCCAGTGATCGGCTATACAGGATAGCCAGAGGTTCAGCCACCTCCTCTCTTAGTTCTTTAAGGACCCTGGGGTGCACCCCACCTGGCCCCATTGCTTTATCAACTCTTATCACTTCCAGTTCCTTCCAGAACCCCTTTCTCGTAAATGGACTTGTGTCCATTTCTGCACCATTCTCACCCCTTGTACTCCTTCAGACCCATTACCTCCTCTTTCTCAGTAAAGACTGAGCAGAAATACCTGTTCAATATGTCAGCTTTACTGTTGTCATCCTCCATGCGGCCCCATCCTCCCCTTCAATCTCACTATCCTCCTTTGTGATTCCCTTCACAAAAGTGGGAGCAAGACAGAGGCAGGAAACTACAGACCTGTCAATTTGACCTCAGTGGTAGGGAAACGATGGAATCACTTCTGAAGGAAAGAATTGTTGAGTACCTAGAGGCTAGTGGGGCACAGAACCCAAGGCAGCATGGATTCACAGCGGGAAGGTCATGTCAGATGAATCTAATTGATTTCTTTAACTGGGTGACCAAAGTAGTAGACCAGGGAGGGGCTATGGAAGTGGCCTACCTAGACTTTAGCAAGGCATTTGACACAGTCCCACACAAAAGATTAATAAACAAATTAGCCAGCCTGGGAGTGGGTCCTAGGGTGGTATCCTGGGTAAAACACTGGCTGCACAACAGGACACAGCAGATAATATTAAATGGAGTCCACAGTGAAGAAAGGGGGTCACTAGTGGGTACCACCGGGTTCAGTACTGGGGCCAGTCCTTTTTAATGTCTTTATAAGTGACATTGCAGAGGGACTGGAAGGGAAAGCATGTCTCTTTGCAGATGACACAAAGATCTGCAACAGGTTTGATATGCAGGGTGGGGTGGAAAGGATGAAAAGGGACTTGGCAAGGCTGGGGGAATGGTCAAATGTATGGTAGCTTAGATGCAACGCAAAGAAGTGCAAAGTAATGCACCTGGGAACCAAAAACCCAAGGGAAGAGTACACAATGGCGGGGGGTGAGATTCTGACAACGACAAAAATGGAAAGGGACTTGGGAGTAGTCATATCAGACAAACTAAAGGTGGGCCAGCAATGTGGGAAGGCAGTAAGAAGGGCTGGGGGGATACTGGGATGCACAGGGAGAGGCATCACGAGTAAAAACAGGAAGTTGTTAGCCCTCTGTACAGACAGTTGGTAAGACCTCATCTGGAGTACTGTGTACAGTTCTGGAGACCTCATCTTCGCAAAGACATGGACAGGGTGGAGGCTGTCCAGAGGAGGGCAACCAAAATGGTGCAGGGACTGCACCAGAAGACATATGAAGAAAGACTAAAGGAGCTTAAGATGTATAGCCTCGAGGAAAGGAGGGAGAGGGAGGACATGATAAAAACTTTCAAATACCTCAAGGGAATCAACAAAGTCCAAGAGGGTAGCATCTTTCAGAAAACGAGATGTGCAAGAACAAGGGGGCACAATTTAAAGACAGAAGGGGGACAGCTCAGAGGTAATGTGAGGAAGTATTTCTTCACAGAGAGGGTTGTAGATGCATGGAACAGCCTTCCTGAGGAGGTCATAGAGTCAAAAACAGTAGGGGAATTCAAGAATGCATGGGACAGACATAAGGCTATTCTAGTGGGGGGAAGGAGAAAGTAGGCTGTTGGTTAACTAGGATCTGCAGCTTATCCGTTAGGTAGGGAAATGGGCAGACTAGGTGGGCCAATCAGTCCTTATCAGCCATCAAATTCTATGTATGTTTCTATCTCTATGTGTGTTTCTTAACATCGCTCGGATAAAGACCCTAATCTCGCCTGATGATCTTACGACCTTAATCCACACCTCCCATCTTGATTACTGCAATGCCCTATACCTAGGGCTCCCAGGGGTGGACCATCGCCACCTACAGCTGGTGCAGAATGCGGCTACCAGGTTGCCAACTGGCTTGTCAAGATCTTGTCATTTCACACCTGTGCTTTGTGGAGTGCACTGGCTGCTGTTGCATTGGAGGATCACCTCCAAGGTTAGATTGCTGACCTGTAATACCCTACATGGACAGAGACCGCTCTATTTGCAAGACCTCCTGTGCCCCGACTGCCCCGTTCATCCACTCCGTTCCACCGATGAGGGATTGGTGGAGATTCCCAGGGTTCATTTGACATACCCGGAGCTAGATCTTTTGTCTTTGTAGCACTGACCCTGTGGAATTCTCTACCTCATTGGATTTAGAGAGTGCCCATCCATCCAGGCCTTCAGATCTGCCTTAAAGACCTGTCTTTTGAACTTTGCCTTTTGTGAGGTTTAACTCCTGCTACTTTTATATTTGATTTTAAGTATTTGTTTTTATGATAGCTGCATTTAAACTGTGATCATGTGCAACACCATGATCTTCTGGAATGGCGTTTTATAAATAAACTTTCTTTGCTTTACTTTGTTTTGCTATAAATCCCTCTGCCTGCTGTGTTAGGCCTCATTATGCCCCTGGGCAGTCTGGTATAGTCCAATACCACCCACCCTGTTGGGTATTATAGCTGACATGGGGACCTCAGAAGTAAAGCACGTGAGGTCCCACTCGTGTTATTCTGCTTAGTAAATGGTTTAAATCATAAAATAAAAAAATGCTGCATTTTTCTTCCCAATAAATCTTCAGTTTAATTTTTTATAAAAAAAAAAACAGAAACCCACTGACATCTAACTAATGAAAACCCACCCGGTGAAGGATGGGTTTCTGTTTTTTATAGTGGTAGAGTAACAGAATATGTTGTGTTAAGGAAGGGTATGGGTTCTGTGTGTGAGTGGAAAAGAAAAGTAAAATGGCAGCTAGCATTTGCTTCCATTCTAATTTGAAAAGCTGTTGTACTATGGGAGAGTTCAACAGCATTCAATGACCTGTAAACTCTGGTACAACAGGTTTTTAGGTAGGATGGAAATTCATGCACATAAAGGGTTAACTATATAATATATATATATATATATATATATATATATATATATATAGAATAAAGTATGGGGTGGTATGTGTAACGAGAAGTTTACACACATCAAGGTGTTAAATGCTACATAAACCCTGAGAGCAAAGCATCTAAACGTTGAGTTTAAACACACCACCCCATACTTTATTCTATATATATTTTATATTACTGCTGGGTTTTCCTTTTTCGCCACAGCAATTATATAAAATAAAAATACATTCCCATGTGGCTGCAGTTCTGTTAGGTTTGAGCGCGTGGACCGCAGTTGCCTTTCTTTCATTCTTTATTTAAATATTTTTTTATTGATTTATTATTGTCTGCAATCGAAACTTAAGTTTTTTTCTTGGTACTTCACTTTGTTTTTTAAATCACTTATCTCTGAGTCTGAGTGGTGATTGACTCTCCAGAGGCAAGAGAAGTTGGCCAGCGTTCAGGATGTAATTGGTGCAGCTGGCGCATGCACGGACTGAGGCAACTCAAGCGCGTGTTTGCCGTAATGGTGTAGGGCCTGCCCGTAAATTCAAAGGGCATGGACTATTAAACACTGACACGCCCAGCCCTCTCTGCTTAGTGTTTCTCAGTTTGAACGCTGGGCCGGGCGGTGGTTCTGTCCCGCTGGACTTACCTGTTGCCTTGTTTTTTTCCAGCTTTTCGCCGCTTGCAGCATTCTTTCAGCATCCTCTGCTTCTCTTCTCCTTGCTCCCCCCCTCTCTTTTACCTCCACGGTTTCGGGTGTTGGATAGCCCGATTCTCACTCTCTCCTTCTCCTGCTACGCACCTGGCCCCTTCCTCCATTCATCCAGTGTGCTTCCTGCTGCAGGTTCGGCCATTTTTTGTCCCGCCTGCCCCCAGCTTTTTCTTTTTGTTCCGCTTTCCTGGCAGTTCATTTACTCTTTTTTTTTTTGGAGTTTCGTGGCCTCCTGCTTGTCCTGGATTTCTTGGTCACTACCTCCTGGATATCTGACTGCTTCATTGGACATATTTGCTTTTTGTTTCTGCTATTCCTTCCTGGTGTTCAGCTCGTGATTGCATTCATGGATCCTCCTGCTCCACCTGAAGGCCCCCCTTCCCCGCTCCTCAGAAAAAATCTTCAAAGTCTCATCATTCCTTAAATAACTGGACTGTTCCGTGTCTCCTCGCTGAACTAAAGGTTCTTGGGGTCCCTGTTCCTGCTGGTGCTAAAACGCAGGAGCTTTATGATTTATGGCTTGAAAATCTAGATCACAATCCTTGCCCCGGGCCAGCCTGCCCTGCTTTCCCTGCTCCTGATGCCTTTGCTGAACTCAAGGATTTGATTTCTCAACTAGCTTCCTCTGTGACTGATATTTCCAATCACCTGGATGTTATAGAATGACGTCAGTCCTCCTCTCCACTTCTGCAGACTCTGCCTGCCCCTCTGCCTGCTCCAGCCCTGATACCTCAGCCCTCTCCTTCAGTGCCGGCCATTGCTTCCAACTCAGGTAATTTGGCTTCCAACTCCTCTATGCCTGCCATCTCACCTGTTCCTTTGGTTCCCGCTCATCTCCGCAAGGATATCATCGAAGGGAAGGATGTCAACCTTATCTCATTGCTTATTTCTTCTCATGATACTATTGAGAACAGAGTCGTCTCTTGTGGCGACTTCTCCGCTGTTCTGCGTTCTAAAGGCCCTAGGCTTTCCAAGAAATTGACTATTCCTGAATTTGTCCTGGCATTTAGTCTGTTCAGAGACATTCTGTGGTCTGCCTTTCCGTCTCGAAGGGAGGAGCTGGATACCTATTTATATCTCGTAGTCGACCTCGGCATCCGCTATGGTGGTACTCACTTTTACGACTACCATAAATCTTTTTCAGCTAAGGCAGCTGCTGCTTTATCTCACCTGAATGTTTGCCTTCACTGGGGTTCTTTCGACAATGAATTGTTTTGCCACCATTTCACTGGCCAGCAGGCACTCACTTGCCAGATTTGCGGATCCTTTTCCCATGCCGCTTCTTTCTGCCCTTTATCCGTTCCTAATTCATCTTCCCATACTTCCACTTCAGGCTCCACTATTACCAGGACTATACATAATCATATTGTTATGCCCTGCTTTTCCTTTGACAAACATGGTCGTCCAATTACTTTCATGGCTGGTAGATCTGTCTGTAATAATTTCAATGATATGGGTTGCTGCCTTCATCCCTGCCGTATGCTGCACGTTTGCAGTCATTGTGGTGAAGCTCATACGAAATCAATCTGCCCTAACCTCAGAAGCAGGACCTGACTATTCAGTCATCCCTCTACTCCTATTGATGTCGCCACGCTAGTTCATTTTCTCGCTGATCATCCATCTCGCTCCTTGGTGCAATTTCTCATCTCCAGATTTACTTTTGTATTCCATACTGGCATATGTTCTCTTCCTCAGGACTCCTACGAATCTCCTAATTTGCAAACAGCTCTCTCTCAACTGGACTTGGTCTCCTCCCTCTTACAGAAGGAACTGGATAAAGGCTATATCATTGGACCATTCCTCCATCCTCTGTTTTCTTTCATCCATGTCAGCCCTATTGGCATTGCTACTGGCAAATTCTCTGGAAAGCAATGCCTTATATTCGATTTATCTGCTCCACGTGCCACTTGCATTCCTAGTATCAACTCTCTTATCCCTTCTCAGGATTTTTCTCTGGCTTATGCCAAGATTGACGATGCCATATTGACTATCAAACAGATGGGCAGAGGCGCATGGCTTTCCAAAGCTGACATTGCCGATGCGTTTAAACTCCTTCCTATTCATCCATCCCTTTGGCATCTATATGGCATCAAATGGGCAGATTCCTACGAGTAGTCTTCAGTTGCAAAAGCAGTCCGAAACTGTTTGACATATTTTCTTCGACACTTGGTTGTTGTTGAATCGTTGTCAGGTGACCTCAGTGATTCATTTGCTTGACAATTTTCTTCTTATCGAGCCTCCTTCAGCGCCTCTGGCGGCAGCCCTTTCTGCCTTAAGTTGTTTATTTCATCAAATGGCTGTGCCTGTTTCAGAGGAAAAGACTTCTGGTCCTGCTACTTCCCTTGAATTTTTGGGCATCATTCTTGACTCCGTTCGCATGGAAGCCAGACTCCCCTATGGACAAGTTACTCAGAATCAAGACTCTGGTCCTTTCATTCTCCAATCACTCATCTTGTACAAAACATGAACTCCTGTCTTTGCTAGGTTATCTCTCCTTCACTACACTTATAATTCCTCAAGGACGTACATTCATAGCATATTTACTCGAATTGCTCCCTTCAGCTTCAGCCCTCCACCATCATATTTCTATTACAGCCACTGCAAAATCTGACCTTACCGTGTGGTTCCTCTTCCTAAACCAATGGAATGGTCACTCCATGTTCTATAAAGACTTTTCTCAAGAGCTTTCTCCTAAAGTCTTCATGGATGCTTCGCCTACTCACGGATTTGCTGCTATTTTCCATCAATCCTGGATTTCTTCAACATGGCCTCACGAATTTCTACACTTACCCACAGCCTTGACTTCTTCTCTGTTATTTGAGATATATCCGGTAGTTGCAGCAGCTGTCACTTGGGGTCATTGCTGGTCTTTGTCTACAGTATTAATTTATACAGACAATCAAATAACAGTAGATATTATTAACAAAGGCAGATCATCTTCTCCTACAATCATGCTGTTCTTGTGGAGATTAACATGGCTTTCTCTGATTCATAATTTTTTGTATTCAGTGTCTTCATATTCCTGGTCATCTCAACACAGCAGCTGACTACCTTTCCCGTTTTCAATTTCAGAAATTCCGTATTCTCCTTCCTGCAGCAGATCCTCTACCAACTCCAGCTCCTCATTTCAAGGATCTAGTCATGCCATGAGCAGTTACCTGACTTCAGCACAAAACCTCATGTGGTCAGCATTATCTGCCAGCACACAGTCAGCTTACCGCACAGCCTGGAGAAAATACAATTCATTCTGCGCCATGTCAGCCTCCTCTGCATTCCCGATTTCCTTACCTACCATATTAGCTTCCACGACCTATTGCCATTCAACCAGTAAATTATCCTATTCTACCATTCATCAATACTTAGCTGGCATTCAATTTCATTTCTGCTTACAAGATTCATCATCTGGCTCCTTGACATCTTATCCCACAGTTAAGCTCCTCTTTTCAGCAATCCAAAAACTTTCATTCAAAAGATGCCTACTCGCTTGCCCATCGACGATGTCATATTAAAACAGCTAATTACTTTACTGAAGTCCGAACCTCCTACTTCACATTCCACCATTCTACTTGCAACTATATCTTTGGCATTTTGTGGATTTCTACGCCTCGGAGAATTTACAGTCTCATCAAGTTCTGCAACATCCTTTCTCAAAGTTAAACATCTTACCAAGCAAGCTGACTACTGTGTTCTTCATTTACCCACATCAAAGACAGACAGACTTCGAGAAGGCGTAGACATTCGATATTTTCCTACTAATTCGGCTTGGTGCCCCATCTACTTCTTGAACCAGCTATGCAACCTTCATAGTCAATCCAGTCCTGATTCTCCTCTACTTACTTCTCATAATAACGCTCCTTTAACCACCAAAGAATTTGTGGATTCCATTTGATCACTATTGCAACGCCTGGGACTTGATCCTTTCACTTACTCTGGACATTCATTTAGAATTGGTGCTGCTACCTCTGCATCTCAAAAGAAAGTTCCAGCCTACATCATTAAACGTCTAGGAAGATGGACATCATCTTGCTTTGAGACCTACATTCCTAATCCCGAAGCAGAAATACGTTCAGCCTTTATTTCCATCTCCTCTTAGTATGCCTAGAAGGAAGGCAACTTGGTAGCCATGGTTCCTTGGAGGTTTCCTCCATTAAAGGGTTTTTTTCCTCTCCTGAGTGCTGCCAGGTATACTCTCCGTGAGTTGGAGGAGGTGGATTCTAGTCTATTCTTTGGGCCTTCAACTATCAGCTCATACTCAGGATGGGAACGAGCAAGACCAAAACAAATAAATGTACAAACAAGTAGCACCAAGCACAATTCATAAACATTATTCCCACACAGTGAATAGACACTCCTTTATTACAACAAATTCTGCCACAAGTTTTCCTATGGGAAAAAGAGAAAGCTAGTTATTATATACATTATAATGCAGGGCCACCAAGCATAACTAGGCTGTGTTTCTATTCAGTGGTTCTGATGCATCATAGTGACCTTGAGAGCGATGTGTGCAAGGTCCCTGATATCATCAGAACCCCAAGATCCAAACACAGCTGAGCTGTGTATGGTTGCCCATGTGTTATTTTATTGGTATATGGTTTGAGACATGAAAAAGGCTGTATTTTATCTTCTCAAGAAATCTTTGGTTTGGCTTCATTTTTTTTGTTATTTAAAAGAAAAAAAAAAGAAATCCAGCCTCACTCAGCTGCTGAAAACCCACCTTGGTGAGGAGTGGGTTTCTGTTTTGTTTTTAAATGATGACAGTACAAAAAGATTTTGTGTTTTGGGAGTCTCTGGGATCTGTGTGTGTGATAAGAAAATAAAAGTAAAATGGCAGGTGGCACGAGTTTCCATTCTAAATAAAATAAGGAATGATGTATGGTCAACCATACACAAGTCTGCATTTCTGTTGAGGGATTGAGAAAGCAGCACATTGACCTTGAGAGCAAAGCTCGAGAGGTCCATGCTGTTATCATCCCTGAGACAGAAACACATTGTGAGATGTGTAAGGTTACCCATATTTTATTTTTAATAGTACAGTATGCCCCACTTAATTGGGATGTGGTTAAGTGGGATAACTCGCTTCAACAGAATGTCTCTTTAGGAACAGATTTTTTTTCCCTTACTGTGTCATGTTAATTTCACCTGGTAGTGGGACTGGTAACATTTGGTTAGTTGGGATGATTCTGCTAACGAGCTGACCTTTAATAAATGGCTGCTGTTGTTGCAGCTGTGTGGTACAGTAGCAAAAATGGCAGCCAAGAGAAATTAAATCAGCCTGTCTGATAAAGTTAAGATCCTTGTGCCCTTGATATTTCCAGTTCCTCTCTTGCCTCTGTAGCCAAAACCTTTGGCATCTCACAATCACAGGCTGGAAGTATCAGCCCAAATCAGGAGAAGATCCAAACAGACTGGCAGGTAAACAGCAACTCCAAATGCAAACACAAGCGTAAGAGAAAGAAAACTGATGTTATCGGGGCAATCCATGTGCTTCCAACAAGCCTAGCTGGGGGGGCTTGTCTATTAGGGTCGATGTTAATGAGCAAGGCTAAAGATCTGGCATCCCAGCTTGGACATGATGCTTTTGAGGCAAATGAGTGGTGGATGTGCGATTGGAACTCATGGAACAACATTGTGTTTAAGCGTGAACATGGCATGAAGGCAGATGATGACACAATGACAGCTCACTCCTGGATTGCCAATGTTTTACCTGCTGTGCTAGTCAACTACAACCCCGAAGATGTGTTTAACACCTGTGAGACTGTACTCTTCTACCATGGTTATCCTGACTACAGACATGCCCCAAAGAGTCTTGATCTCCCCAGTATTAAGACGACAAAGGACATTGTGTCCATACTTGTCTATGCCAATCTAACAGGCACGAAAAAGAAAAAAACTGCTTGTGACTGACAAAAGCAAATGGCCACTGTGCCTTCCCAAAGATCTAAACACACTGCCTATGAGCTACACAGAGTCCATAAACACCTAGATGACAGCCACAATCTTTTAGACCTGGCTATTGCAGCATGACCAGCAGCTTGAGGTGATCATGTCATCGAGTGCTGCTCTTGTTAGACAGTTATAGTGCTCACCCCCATGAGCTTGCCAACCAAGTCAGGAACATAAAGTTGGCTTATGTTCTACCATATCACCACCAGCATGATTCAGTCCCTGGGTGTGATCAGAAATCTGAAGTGCCACTACCCCTCACTTGTGGCAAGCAAGATCACAGCCACAGTCAATCAGGGTGACAATGTCTACGTGGCTGAAGTTGCCAGAAAGATCACCCTGACTGATGCAATCTACATGTGTAGACCCTCGTGAAGCCTGTGAAGATTGCAAACTACTTTCAAGAAGCAGGTTTCAGTGGTGGAGATGACCCCAACAAGACTCCAGCGGAGAATGCTGCCCTGGTCAACATCACCAGACTGGACTTTATGTCTGTGGATGAGTTTGCAGAATTTGTAGACATGGATGCAGAAGAGTCTACCATGGGTGAACTAACTACAGAGGATGTTGTCTCCAGTGTCAAGAAGCTGAAGATCTGCAAGGCTGAATATGAAGACACTGATGATGATGAAATGCCATCCTCTGCTGAAAAACAAGTGTCAGTGACAGCCACAGAGACACTGTACAGGCTAACGGTGGCAATGAAATGGTGCCAACAACGAGGTCTGATCGCTGTATAGGACAATCTTCCAAAGCAGTCAGCAGTTCACCAAAGTCTCCTGAGTGAATTAAGGCAGAGCAAAGTGACAGACTTCTTCAAATAACACAGAAAAGCAAATACAGCACAGTACAGTACAATATACACCAAGCACCCCAACACGCCCCCGAACCAGGTACATGTCAGTACGCTCCCAACAATTCATCCTGACAATCATTCGCTCCTACATCAATGCGCTCCAGTCAAATTCACTCCACTGACAGTTCTTCATAATGTGAACACGCTCCTGCATGCTTCTGTCACCCACATGGTCTGATCTGACAGTTCTTCTTAATGTCAATATGATGGCAACCTAGCTGCACAGTGCTTTTTATTGGGCAATGAATTCAAAGTAGCCATTCACCTGACACTGGGATTTAGTGGCATCATCAATCTGCATCACTGGTATCACATGTATTTATGTGCACCATCACTTCTGGATACCAGTGGACGTAACACTGAACATGCTGAACATCCTGACATGGTAAGACACTTTAACTCACTCTTAGTTGCCTAAAGTGCTTGCTTCTATGTTGTTTCTTTGCAAATCAGTAATAGGAGTGAGCGAGTGAGCGACTGAGTATGTTGTGGCAAGGGAGAGCAAATCAGTAATAGGAGCGAGCGAGTGATTGAATTGTCATCGTAGCCAGTTTGATTGGGAGTGATTTGTCTTTGGAACATGTTGTCGGGAGTGAAAATGTGGGGAGCGAATAGAAGGGAGCGAATTGTCATGTTCCCCCCGAACCTCTCTTGCACTGAAATTACTAAAGTCCACAAATTTTATTTATTTATTTATTTAGTGTTTGTTGACCGTGTAAGTGCACTAGACAAATCCTGCCTATTTTCAGGCACGACCCGGGGGAAGGGGATACATATTAATGCCAACTGACCTTGAACCAGATTAAACTGTTGGTGGTATTTTTAGTGAATGAGGGAAATTTGGCCAGGACACTGGGGAAATTCACCTACTCTTTTCGATAAGTGCCATGGGATCTTTAACATCCACCTGAACTACCACCAATCCAGCCAGATGGGACCTCGGTTTAACGTCTCATCCGAAAGATGGCACCTCAGAAGTGCAGCACCCCTCTCATGCTGCACTACAGTGTCAGTACTGGGATATTAACCCAAGTGCCAGATGTGGGAACTGAACCCACAGCCCTCTGATCTCCCAGCCTCAGAGACAAGTGTGCTACCTACTGAGCCACTGACACAAATCATAAGACAAAGAACCAAAAAATCTACATCAAGTGAAATAATTGCAGAACAATGTGCAAAATAGTCACCCTAAACACTATTAACCCAAACTAGCAACATACATTCTCTATCAGTACAGTACAGTATGTGTAATTAATTGCCAGCAGGCTGCTGCAGGTGCACGTCGCATAAGAGAGACACCCACTTAATCAGAACGATATTAAATCCATGGCACCACATCGCATAAGAGAGACACCCACTTAATCAGAATGATATTAACTCCATGGCACCACATCACATAAGAGAGACACTCACTTAATCAGGACGATATTAACTCCATGGCACCACATCGCATAAGAGAGACACTCACTTAATCAGGACGATATTAACTCCATGGCACCACATCGCATAATAGAGACACCCAATTAATCAGGACAATATTAACTCCATGGCACCACATCACATAAGAGAGACACCCAATTAATCAGGATATTAACTCCATGGCACCACATCGCATAAGAGAGACACCCACTTAATCAGGACGATATTAACTCCATGGCACCACATCGCATAATAGAGACACCCAATTAATCAGAAGGATATTAACTCCATGGCACCACATCGCATAATAGAGACACCCAATTAATCAGGACGATATTAACTCCATGGCACCACATCGCATAATAGAGACACCCAATTAGTCAGGACGATATTAACTCCATGGCACCACATCGCATAATAGAGACACCCACTTAATCAGGATGATATTAACTCCATGGCACCACATCGCATAAGAGAGACACCCACTTAATCAGGACAATATTAACTCCATGGCACCACATCACGTAAGAGAGACACCCAATTAATCAGGACGACATTAACTCCATGGCACCACATCGCATAAGAGAGACACCCAATTAATCAGGATGATATTAACTCCATGGCACCACATCGCATAAGAGAGACACCCACTTAATCAGGACAATATTAAATCCATGGCAGCATCCTAATTATGCAGTATCTACTGTATATGGTTTTGATACTCATTGTAGAGATCTTTAACATGGGGCCTCACTTTGCCTCTGTGGCCTTGGGCCCTGCCTGCTGTACTGTAAATTGGAAAGTACTTTTAATTTTTGTTTTAAGAATCATGCAACTCACCGCCCCATCTGGGTTTTCTACAGTTGGTGTGATTGCTGTCATGGTTGGTGGTATGCAGGACATGACCGAGTAGACTTTGCTGTTCTGACCACACCTGTTCTCAGTGCTGCAACATGTTTGGAGAACTCTGCATTCATTATGGAGCACACAACATGAGCAGAGACATGCCATCAGAACAAAAGTGAAAGAAGTTAGTGCAAGAAACTAAGTTGAAGGCACAATAAGTCAGTGCAAGAGACACAGCTGAAGGCATAACAACATTATTAGAACATGTACAACAACTTCTGGACCGCACACGGCAAGGTTTTTGAACTGACTGAATTTCATACACAGAAAGCCCTAATCATGTGCTATAAAAAGATGTTGTACCACAGAAGGGTATAACAACATTCTGTCACCTATGAACTGTGGTACAATAGCTTTTAGTCAGGATGGAAAGCCATTTTGCACAACAGTGGGTAACTATACACCATAACAGAAAACATAAGTGCAAGTTCTAAAAGGATACATGAATGCAAGTTAGTGACTGCACAAGAAAGAGCATAGCAACAGTGGAGGACACATTCTTAGCCATCAGATAATGGGACATTAGCCATAAGGGATGAAGGTTGCCCCTCGATGCACACAGATACTATGGAAAGCTGAAGAGAAGGCGGGTGTATTCAGGTGGATGGGGCATCAATGGATCTTTAAACTGCTCAAGCATCAGCCTTCAGAATCTAGGAGGGTTAGGGGTTTGCTGAAGGTGGGCTGACAGTTTGTTCTAGTCTGCCAAGCCTAAGGAGAAGGCATATGTACTGAAGTCTTTTCCAGAATGTGGGTATTATCCAGCTAGCTGCCTCTGTTGATCTTAGAGAATATTTGGTGAGGACGGGAAGGGAGGAATAGGGATGAAAGATATAATCAAATATTCAGGTGATCCCTTTTTAAGCCTATAGTGAGAAAGTGAAGCACAACTTCTGGAAGCTAACACCAATAGTAATTAATAATAATGATAACAATAGAGAAATTAATGATTGTGCAGGCACAGTCAATTATCACACACAGAGGGTGTGTGAAAAATCCTTATAAAAAAAACCTTGCACAGGCATTATTTTTTTATAACTGGTGCAAGGTTTCAATAGAGACAAAAATGGTAAACTGTATTTCTGAGAGCCAGCTTGTCCCAGAGCAGCCACCGTAGTGAGCTGCTTTTGCTTCCCATTATTGACATTATGATGTAAGACAGTTAACGTAACAATATTAGTACTCAATATTGAAATATGTTAAATTAATATGTAACCCCCCCAAAATTGGGGGGCTTACCGTGAGTGTCTCCCTTGGCTCCAGTAATGCCCACTGCCTGGCTGATGTCCAGTAAGGAAAGGTAATCCATGTACAGTAATGGTACAATGCTGTCCTGCGTGAGTGTGCAGAGCTGTGTCGCTGCTCTGTCTCTTTAAGAAGTCCAGCTTGTGTATGGTGTACATAGCCCAGGCTGGGTCCGAGTAAGTCAAGGCTTGCGTCCAGCTGGGCACAACCCCGATTAACTCCATTCAGCAGTCACTCAACAGCGCTGAGGGAGCCCTTCAATGCCCTGTAAATGTTTATCTCTAAATCTTTCTTGTTATATAAATGAGCAATTTACATTGACTATTTATTCCTCCACTATGGGAGCCACCATGTTTGGTCCGGGACTCAGTGGTTGGACCAATCGGAATCAGGGAGTACTCAAGGGGTCCTAATTACAGTGACTTCTGGGAAAAGCTATGAACTTTCTTGTTGGCACCTAAATTAACCTATGAGAGCTCTCAGACTGTGACTGACAGTAAAGGAAGCCAACCAGAATACAGAGAGCCCAGTCTTCAGTTGGGACTGTTTTTGAACAAGAGGGAGTTCAGCTTGAAGCCTGTGTGTGTGGGCTGAGAGAAGTGTGAGGGGAAAGGTCTGTTTTGCATCCCTGCAGGACTTGAAAGTGTAGTAGACTGCCTAAAAGCAGGGACAGCAGTTCAGCTTGAGTTTAGAGAAAGTGGCCTGTGTGGTGAGCTGAAAATAGTTGTGGGGAATTAAGCCTTCCTTGCCTCCCTACAGGACTTACACTGCCAAAACGTAGAACCGGAGAAAGTAATCCTCAGTTATCCTGACTGAGTTCAGAGACCTTGATGCTGGAAAACAGCGACTTGCCTAAAAGTGGGCAGCTGAAAGAACTGTGAGAGGATTTCTCAATCTGAGGATTCCAGTGCCATTTGGAGCCAGCGGATGCTGTGTTTGTCTCCTACCATGTTTAATAAAAAGGGAGACCTGTTACCAGTTGTTCCTGTTTGCTTCCTATTAAAGTTAGGCCACCCTGTCAGCTGCAAGGTAAGTGACTTTTCCGAACTGTATATCAAGCTGAATGTCATGTACTGGGCCTGTGCCATCTGTGGCCCTAAAGACTGTTCCCGCACCAGATCTAGTGTCTGCCTGCCAGAAACCAGCCTCAGGGAGTCAGCCTCTGTGTAGCAGGTTGCAGCCACCTACAGGGAAAGGCTGTGAAGTGGAGGTGAGTCTTGTCTGCTCTGCTCCCCACCATCATCCTGGAAAGGCAGCAGATCCATGGTGTCTTTATCCGTTTTGCCAACTAGTCTGGGTGCAGTGAGTACAATCAGGATAGCCCCCTTCAACAGCCAAATAAATGTTTTGTATCATCTGATTTGCCCTATAAATCCTCGTTGGGTGTTGACTGTGATTACAGGCCATCTGGCCCAGGATTACAAATATTTTACTGTTTGCACGTGTTTCAATCTGTCTACTAACAGGCTTTTCTCCATCCAGGGCCCCAATCAGCTTCAGCACTGGCCTACCCATGGCAATGTTTCAGGCCCGCACCTAACAATATCCTGGGTACCCAGCAGCTTGATAAACTGACTAATTCAGGGACAGATTTAAGGATCATAAATTGCCATCTGTTTAATTACAGTGCCACAATAATTAACCTAAATTTTCTCCCCCTCCCTGTGTTCAGTCCCCTGAATAAATCTGATTTGTTTTGCATGTTAACTGGGTCTGTGAGCACATTAATTGTTGTGGGTTCAAGGGTTGGTAAAAGTAAAGCTGCACCGTGGTTGCTGGTTAACTATTCTTTTGTGGGGGACACAGGGTGTATTCCAGAAACCCAGACCCTGTTGGTATGTGTGAAGTTAGAGAGCATATTATTAGTATTATCACACACAGAAGGTGTGTGAAAAATCCTTATAAAAAAACCTTGCACAGGCATTATTTTTTTTATAACTGGTGCAAGGTTTCAATAGAGACAAAAATGGTAAACTGTATTTCTGTGAGCCAGCGTGTCCCAGAGCAGCCACCGTAGTGAGCTGCTTTTGCTTTCCATTATTGACATTATGATGTAAGACAGTTAACGTAACAATATTAGTGCTCAATATTCAAATATGTTAAATTAATATGTAACCCCCTAACTAACTAATTATTATTAGTGCTAGTCATTAGGATAGCATTCAAGAAATATAAGGAAACACAGAAGGAGCAGGACAGAAAACTTTGTCAGTTAAAGCAGAAGGAGGCAGGGAAGACAGTCAAAATAGCAAACTCACAAACTGAGGAAAAGATAGCCAACTCTGTTAAGAAGGGGGATAAAACCTTTTATAGGTACATTAGGGAGCGAAGAAAGACCAAGGTAGGGATACAGCAACTTAATAAAGAGGAGGGAATGTGGGCAGAGGGTGACAGTGAAAAAGCAGGGATACTGAATGAATATTTCTACTCAGTATTCACAACGGAAGAGGAGGGGGAGGTACCTAAACCAAACAAGAGAAAGACTCTGAATAGGGGGGTCAATACCAGTCCATTCACAGAAGAAAGGGTTTTAAAAGAACTCTTGAAACTGAGGGTGGACAAAGCAATGGGGCCTGATGGGATTCACCCCAGAATTCTAAAAGAACTAAGGATAGAAGTAGTAATGCCACTGACTACTCTTTTTAACAAATCATGGGAGGATGGGGTGGTACCTGAGGACTGGACGAGGGCAGATGTGATTCCACTTCACAAAAGTGGGAGCAGGGCAGAGGCAGGAAACCACAGACCAGTTAGTTTGACCTCAGTGGTAGGGAAAATTATGGAATCACTTCTGAAGGAAAGAATTGTTGAGTACCTAGAGGCCAGTGGAGCACAGGACCCACGGCAGCATGGTTTCACTGCAGGAATGTCATGTCAGATGAATCTAATAGATTTCTTTGACTGGGTGACCAAAGTAGTAGACTAGGGAGGGGCTGTAGATATGACCCACCTAGATTTTAGCAAGGCATTTGACACAGTCTCACACAAAAGATTAATATACAAGTTAGCCAGCCTTGGAGTGGGTCCCAAGGTGGTGGCCTGGATAAAAAACTGTCTGGACAACAGAACACAAAGGGTAATAGTAAATGGGGTCCACAGTGAAGAAAGGAGGGTAACTAGCGGGGTACCGCAGGGTTCGGTACTGGTACTGGTCCTCTTTAATGTCTTTATAGGTGACATTGGAGAGCACCTGGAATGAAAAGTATGTCTCTTTGCAGATGACACAAAGATCTGCAACAGGGTTGATACACAAGGTGGGGTGGAAAGGATGAAAAGGGACTTGGCAAGGTTGGAGAAATGGTCAAATATATGGCAGCTCAGATTCAATGCAAAGAAGTGTAAGGTAATGCATCTGGGAAACAAAACCCAGGGAAGAGTACGTAATAGGGGTGAGATAATAACTACAACAAAAATCAAAAAGACCTAGGAGTAATTATATCAGATGACCTAAAGATGGGCAAGCAATATGAGAAGGCAGTAAGGAGGGCTGGGGGGATACTGGGATGCATAGGGAGAGGCATCAACAGTAGAAAGCAGGAAGTTGTCATCCCTCTGTACAGACAGTTGGTGAGACCTCATCTAGAGTACTGCGTGCAATAATGGAGACTCCATCTCCGCAAAGACATAGACAGAGTGGAGGCTGTTCAGAGGAAGGCAACCAAAATGGTGCAGGGTCTGCACCAGAAGACATACGAGGAGAGACTAAAGCAGCTTAACATGTATACCCTTGAGGAAAGGAGGGAGAGAGGGGCATGACAGAAACTTTCAAGTATCTCAAGGGAATTAACAAAGTACAAGAGGGTAGTATCTTTCAGAAAAAGAGATGTGCAAGAACAAGGGGGCACAATTTGAAGATAGAAGGGGGACGGCTCAGAGGTAATATTAGAAAGCATTTTTTTAACAGAGAGGGTTGTGGATGCATGGAACAGCCTTCCTGGGGAGGTTGTGGAGTCAGGAACAGTGGGAGAATTCAAGAATGCATGGGACAGACATAAGGCAATTCAAGTGGGGGGTAGGAGGAAGTGAGCTGTTGATTAACTAGAATCTACAACTTATCCATCAGCTAGGGAAATGGGTAGACTGGGTGGGCCAAGTGGTCCTTATCTGCCATCAAATTCTATGTTTCTATGTTCACTAAATGTGGTATTGCATGCAAAGTACATTACTTATTGCCAGTCTGTATGTTGAACCACTAGCAGGGGTTGTGGGTAGGTATAGCTTCCCAGAGGGCTGTACTAGTTTGGCAACTTACTCACTTAATCATTACCCTGGGAGGAGGCACCATAATCGTAATTCTGCTGCTGGTAGGGCAGACACAGTAACTGTTAAACCCGAACTCAGGCCCTCAACCTGAAATCAGAGAAGCAGGCAGGGGTAGAAGCCCTTGGTATAATGGTGCCTAGGGTACATCATTGGAGGCACCGCTGAGATTGCCTCCTAGTGGCTGAAACACTGAATTGCAGCTAAATGTTACATGAGTGCAGTATTAATATGAAGAACATAAGTGGTCTTAAATTTGGAGTCCCTGCTTATAAAATGACTGTGCATTATTTATTGGGGTGGTGTGAAGCTGAGGAGGCTGACCCTCACAAGGCCATGTTTTTATTGGATATTCCCCTGGGCATGGCCAAAAGTGTTATAGAGGGGGCCGTGAACGAAGTTAAATATCTGGGTAAGGCTAACATGAAAGGGCAAATGGCTGATCTGTTCACCCAGAATATAATGGCCTTAATTGAATGCAGTGCCTCAATGGATATTTATAGGGTACCCAATATTATTATTGCCCCTGATGAGTCCCCGGTGGGTTGGAAGGTAGTCACTATGCATAGTGTGGTGTCCACGCCTGGGGGGGTCACCCAAATTAAAGGGATTAAAAGAGAAACTGGGGAGTTTGCCAGCCACTGAGGGACAGACTTTTGAGGATTTAAAAAAGACCTTAGAGACTCCAATGGGTGCTACTCCTACAAACCTCTCCCCTGCACCGTCACCAGGTCCTTCATCAACAACCTCACCTGGGCCCACTCCTGTGCCTTTTTCAGTACTTGTTTCATCAGTGGACCTTGACTGTTACTGCAGGCTAAGGATGTTCTCTGGTACTGTTCCCACACCCTAGGGGGAAGATGACCTAGAGACTTGGATGGACTATGCATCCCCCCTGGTTCAAGAGTGGCACTCTTCAGAAGCAGAGGAAAAGAAAAGGCTTATGGAAAGTTAAGGGGAACCTGCACTTGAAGCAATTAGATTTTCGAGGTCCACAAATCCTGATGCTTCAGTCAATGAGTATTTTTCTGCATTAGAAGGTGTCTTTGGTAGCACTGAATCTGGAGAAGACTTGATGTGGAAGTTTAAATCTACCAAACAGCGGAAAGGTGAACGTCTGTCTGCATATGTCACTAGACTGAAAAGGGCCTTACAGAGAGCTGACAGAAAGGGTGGGGTATTGGCCAATGATCTGAATAGAGTGAGATTAGACCATATTCTCAAATCCACTAGATTTCCCAGTGTGCTAATGCTAAAGCTAAAGTTCCAGGACAGGAGAGATGATCCCCCTGCTTACTGCTGGCTCATGAAGGAGATTACAGAGGCTGAAAATGAGGAATAGTTTTGAGATCCTTATGCAGGTGCTGCCTGAGCGGCCCCAGCCCCTGAGAAGCCCACCGAAAAAGACGCTGTCCTTGATGCCCAGCAACTAAAAGATTTATTGAAAGAGTTAAGGGAACTAAAGGCTAGTGCACAAAGTGCTGTCAAATTGGTCAGAGGTCAGACTGTACGCTTCCATGCTGCTAAAGTGTCTGGTGAGGTCCAGTCATCTGCAACCAGTGCTAGTGTGCAAGTCTGCAAAGAGGAGGCAGATAGTGACATGCTGAAAGAGATGAAAGAATTAAGAGCACCAGTAAGTGATCTTGCGCAGTCATCCCATCAGCCTTCAACTTGGAGAAAGCCTAGTGGAGCTGAAAATGAACCTAGACCTAAAGGTGATTAAAAATCTTGTCCTCACAGTAGTAATAAATCGCTTGAACCTGCTCAGACCCCCAACCACAGACCCAATGCTTTCTGCTACCATTGTGGTGAGGATGGACATACAAAACAAGTATGCTGGTCCCCCGAGCATTTGCGAAGGGTAATTATAAAGCTGCTCAACCAGGTCTGACAGAGTAATCTGATGTCATCTCCTAAACTTCCTTATAGGCCTTATGTCAGCAAGTCTGCTGTCATGCATCCTACCAGTAATGCCCCTCCTGACTGTTCAGAATTGGTGGGTCCCTCCATGGAAATTACTGTGCATGTTGATGGCATCCCTACTCAAGCTGTCCTCAACAGTGTGTCCCAAGTCACCATAATATTCAAAGACTGGTACGATCAGCATCTATCCATTACAACCTCTAGATGGACTGCATGTATGGGGGTTGAGTGACAAGTCGTATTCATAGCTTGGGTATCTACAAGTGTGGCTCTTTTTTCCATCCTCTGTAGCAGGAGTAGGAAACCCTGTGGAGACACTAGCCTTGGTCTGCCCTCTCTCTGGCCTCAATGATGGTATCCCTGTGTTGATTGGTACTAATGTGCATATGTTTGGCTGTCTTGCTCAATTGTGTCAAGGGAGACAAAACAAGAAATCTGGGAGAGCACTGCATGATCATGCCATGATCCAGAAAGCGTATGAGATGCAAATCCACCCTGAAGAGAGTGACAAGGATGAACCTGTGGGGATTGTTTGGAAGAAAGATTCCTTTGCTATTGTTCTCCCTCTGAATGCTAACTGCACAGTCAGTGGAGAAGTGCGGCTGCAGAAAGATGTGACAAATAAAATACTGATGCTGGATGCCCCAGAAGAGGGAAAATTGCCTGAAGGACTGCTGATTAAGCCCAATATACTTCCTGTTCATGCCCATGATTATGCCAGAAAAGTGGTGGTCCAAATTCAGAATGTTACCAATCAAGATATCAAGGTGCACCAAGGTTACACTCTGGCCAAAGTCTATTATGCTGACACTGCTGTACTGCCATCCAAGTGCCAGAATACGGAAGAATGAGAAGTTTTGCCTGATATTTTTGATTTTGGAGAGTCTTCCATCCCAAATGGTTGAAGGGACAGGATTAGCCAGAAGCTGACCCGGTGAACCGGAGTATTTTCCCTCAAGGAGTGGGATGTTGGCTGTGTAACTGGGGTTGAACATCATATATGACTGCACAATGAGAGACCCTTCAGGGAAAGATCCAGGCACTTAGCTCCTGCCAATATCAACAACTTAAGGTGTCATCTGCAAGAGATGTTAGCAGCCGGCATAATGCAGGCATCATGGAGCACCTATGACTCTCTGATTGTTGCAGTGCAAAAGAAGAATGGTTCTTCTGAATGTGTGCAGACTACTGAACCCTTAATAAAAGAACTGTCCCCAATCTATATACCATGCCATGCCATGCATACAGGATGCATTGGACTGTCTGAATGAGAGTAAGTGGTTTTCTGTCCTCGATCTCCACAGTGGATACTACCAGATCCCAATGGCTCCCGAGGACAGGGAGAAAACAGCATTTATTTGTCCCCTGGGATTCTACGAATTCCTTCACATGCCACAAGGGATTTCAGGTACCCCTGCAACCTTTCAAAGACTTATGGAGATTGCTGTGTGTAACCCCCCTGTTACCCGGGGTTACAAGAATCCCAGTAAGACCTAATGGTAGGCAGGGAAGGCAGCTTGTAAAACTCCAGTTAAATGGATTTCACACTATCTCACTCTGTTCTCAGTCTCAGCTGAGACTGAGGGATGACATCATTTAGAACTGTCGCAGCTGCATAAGCCACACTGGAATGTTGCAGTTGGAGGTTGTGTAGAACGATGGGGAATTTGAAGTCAGTTCAGTAGAGTCTGTTGCAGTCTGAAGCAGGTGCTCTGCTTGAGGCAGGCAGGCCCTCAGAGCAGCTAAGCTCTGTCAAAGAGCTATTTTATTTTATAGGTGTGTGTTCTCACCTGAAGAGGAACACAAGAAGGGCACACTGAAGTGGTAGAGACCAATTTCAGTGGTTCATGGCCCCATCCCTGTGAGGATGGGGGAAGGAATCAGCCTGCTTCCAGGGGCAACCCCCCTGGTCCAGCTAGAGAACAAAGATGCTGCCTGATTTAAGTTTGTGCTGAGGCATCAGAAGTTCTGGATGAGATTTCTTGGAAGAGAAAATGCCTGTGGGGCACCTGTAACCAAGGGGGTGAGTTCGCTCTGCTAAAGGGCCAATGTGTTTTCACCTGAGACAAAATGAAACTAAAGTGACTATTACTGTGGGGTCAGGAAGAGACAGCCAAGTACAGTTTGGAAGATGTGGGGATTGGACTGCTTAAATCTGTGGGGGGTCTAGAGTAATGGACACAGCTACTTATTAAGTATGTTCAAGTTCAGCACAAATGGGATGTAAGGACAGTAGATTGAATGTGAATACATTTAAAAAGAATCTACACAACAAAGTGTTTTAAAGGATGAGGTGTTACAGTCCAGAGAAATGGCTGGGTATGAATTATGAGAGCAAGAGGTGGGAGACTCCCCATCAGTAGTAACCAAATTCACCTCTACTGGTTTACTTTGGGACACCTGTTGCTTTCTCTCAGGTACTTGGCCAGTGCCTGAGGAAAGTGCCCAGACGTGAGATTGATGAGGAAGATTCCCTGATGGAGTAGAAGTGCTCATAGGTGGTTTAGGGAGCCACCAGTAAATGTTTCCATGCTATATGGAAAGTGTCCAAGTGGCTGGCAATGGATCCAAGCCAGGGGAAAACCCAGAGCAGCGTACTAGTTCCGGCTGTGTGCCCAGTATGTTTCAGAGCCTGAGGGCTAAAGTGAATAGAATGTGTTCTGATCTCCATAAATCTGCATTACGAGGAGTGTAGCCCCGTTGGGGTCCATCTATGCTTTGTTTATTCTGTTAGATATGAATAAAAGCCACACTTTAGAATCCCACTTCTGGTATTGGACATTACAGTTATTGCTTCCTTTGTCCGGAGTTACTTGGGTGCCCTTGTTGCAGAGTAGCCAAACCTAGCCAATGTGCCGAGTGACATATTCCTCCCGAACCCAGACCACCAGATAGTGCTGTCAAGATAGAAATGGCATACCTGGGTGGGGGTTACAAAAATGGAGGCACCACTGAGGATTTGGGTTTGGAATTTAGGGAGGAATGTAAGAAAGGTCGCTCGGACAAAGGCTAGCATTTTGGCTATCTGGCAGAGGGTAGCCCAAAACAACTGAAGCAACGTTTAACTAATGTGCCGCTGTGTGCTGTTATCCATGTGCTGCTATTAAAATGCCAACTGTTTACCAAGGAGCAGTAAAGCCTGAGAGTGTATGCCCTTGTCCTGCATCAAATTACAGCATTTGCCAGCTTTTAAAAGTGTTTGTGACAAAGAAAAGTGTGGAAAACTGTGGGTAGCAAAAGGAAAATTGTGCCCTAGACGTTGGAAATGCTTTCTGTGTGAATTGAGAGACTTGTTGTGCTTAATGGCCATGAAAAATGGTTGAAATGGTCTCCAGCCGAGGAGCTTCAGTTAAAAAAAAAAGTGTGGTTTGCAGTTTAAATTTGCTTGCTTGACGATCGACGAGAGGAGAACAGCACGAGAGGAAAGAGCTCATTTGCTCGTCATTGAGTGATTAGTGAGACTGCAATCAGTCCTGCCCCCAAGCCAGCTCTAGAGCAACTGCACAGCATTCGAGAGGGAGAGTGAGTGGAGTGTGTGAACTGGCTTACCAGGAGGAGTGTTAGTGGTGACTGAAAGCTGCGTAAAAAGTTTAAAATCTGACTTTTCTGTTTAAATTTGGGCTCAACCCACATCGCGATCGACTGGACTGTGAGTGTGGTGTTCAGAGGGACAATCGGCAGGACTGCCAACCCGCTTCTTTTCAGAGACCTCCAAGACTGGCTGCAGGCCATTTTTCCATCGCAGGAAGCAGCTACTGATAACAGTGAGTACCAACAGAAATAATTGCTTAAACTGTGTGATTTCACCAAAAGCCAGCTGAATCTGTGTGTAGCAGTGTAATCGCTTTGCAAAGAAGGATTGTGTTAAGTTTTACCAGCAAAAGCAAGAATTCTAAGCAATCGACTGTGAGCATAATTATAGGTTCAGTGTTAGTATAATTTTCAAAGCCATGTGAGAGACTGTGAGTTGTATCAGATGTGCAGCAAGAAACACAGGCAACCCTGTGCTATGAAATACTGAGGCTTTAAGGGACCGTAAGCTAGAGCAATGTCTTCAGTGAGTAAAAAGCCTGTGGTAAATCATATAAATGTGCTAGGAAAAAGAACAGTGCAAGTTTGTGCAGTTTGAGCATAGTTATTAGTAGAGTGTGTAAATCGGATGCTCAGTGGCTTGACCCAATTACAGAATGTTGATGCGTAGGAGTGCTGCCGCTGCCATTACAGGGTGGGGTAGTAATGTAAACACAGCAGCAGAGGAGCCATTTTGAAAGAGAAAGAAAGTTTTCAGTGATGTGGGACTTGAAATAACAGTGAGCGTTGTTTGTTTTTATCTGCAGTCATGGCTTCAGGACCAGCCCGCTACCCGGATCATGCCCGGGCTGTGATAGCAGTAGAAGTTAACAAGTTAAGGGACATTGAGAGATGTTACTACGGGGGATGACTGCCTCCTCATGTGGCGATTCCTGGATATCCAGTGTGAGTATGTGTGATGTGCTTAAATGCTAGAAGGGACGTCTTCATGGTACCTCACTGTTCTGGGTGCCTAGAGAAATATGGTTTGTTTAAAGCACCCAAGATTCATTTGGCTCCCACATGGACAAAAGTTCAAGAATCTGCAGTTGGCAGCACACAGCACCAGGTGGAGCCTATTTTAGGAGGCCTCTCAGAGTGTGGCACAAAGCTAGAGGGTGCAGATTTACAGACAGAACAATGTGCTGATGTTTCAGAGTCTGAGTCGCAGAGAGACATTTCATGAAGAGCATCAGTAGACCCTTGGAGAGAGGGGCCTAGCCCAAGTGTCATAGGTGAAGATGAGATGAGGGAGGCCTTTGAATGGGAGGTTTCAACCTCAGTGCCCAGTGAAGAGTGGACAGTCTCAGGAGTGAGGATGACTGCTCACTCCTGGGCACAGAATCTCAGTGAGGAAGAAGAAGAGGGGGAACCTATGTGGCCTTGTGAAAAAGAAACTGGTACACAGCCTCAAGCTCTTGCCTCAGAGGAATGGATGGAAGAGAATGGTGATTCCACTACCCTGGCTGTGCAAGAAGAAGCCAGGGATCCATTTTTTGTGCCATTAAGAATGCGTAGCTGGCAGAACCAGGACTGGCTACCCCCAAGCCAGACCAGAGGTCTCAGGTTGACTGAAGCTAGTAAAGAGGAACGACTGGTTCGTAGGAAGGCGAATTAAATCTATGAGATGTCCTTTCCTACCTTTCCTCGGAGAGTCTGGGAGGAGATTGAAAAAAGCAGGAAATCCTGCGTTTGGGAAGAAGTAATGAAATATGTGCATCCTGGTGAAAACAAGCATGTCAAGAAAAGAATGTTTCTAGAAAAACACAGCCAGTGGAAAAGAGGCAAGACACTGTTTATGGACACTGTTCGAATTGTGGATGGAGAGGGACATGAAACCTTTCACAGTGTGAATTATGAGCACCCAGATGGGGTGATAATTCAAGCGCCTGACCCGTTGTGCTATTGGCCACAGTGCCAAGACATTCCTGTGAATGTGCCCATGCCTACCAAATGGAAAGCAGAGCAGTGGTAGCCAGTGCTGCTACTCCACCTGTTGCCGTACCTATGTTGTTCCGCCAGGCTGGATGTCCAGGACTCAGGTGCCCCACATTCATCAGTTCTGCAGTGTACTGGCTTTCCAGAATCCATTGACTGGCCCACCAGATAACTTCAGATCCAGAGAGGACACCAGCCAGCTGTATCCTGATTCATTGCCTGGATATAGGATGACTTCAGACCAGCTGTTTTCCTTTTTGTTCCTGTTACAAGGTTCCATCTCCAGAGATGACATCAGCCAGCAGTTTCCAGATGTACCCTCCTGTTGTTTCCTGGAAGATGTCCACCCAGCTGTATCGGAAGAATGCTGCCAGGGAGAGTCTTCGGCTGAGGACGAGGTGTAGTACCATTTTCGTTCTACAAGGGACTGGTAAGTCCAGACTTTTCTATTCTTATGACATTGCAGTACACACCCTACACTAACAGACTCCAGATGTTTGAACTGTCCTCAAAGACTCTCCTCTTCGGGACTTTGGCCTGCTATAACTGTGCTTCACCAGGCTCCGGCCCTTGAGAGACTCTTTAATTGACTTGCCTTCGGGCACTGTGGTCACTAGATGGGACTTTTAGGGCACACCATCCCCCAAATATGGTGTATTGTAAATAATGTCATTGTTTTCTACTGTTTTCTGATGTTTATACTGTTTTTTCTACTTTACTAAAAAAATATTTTTGGGAATTCTTCAGTATTCAGACTGTAGGGGTTTTAGATAGACTGTGTATGCAGATTAGGAGTGTGTGTTGTCTTTCTTTTTCTTGCAGGTGTTCCTGAAGATGATAGAAGAGAATAGAAGACAAGAAGAGGAGGAGGGACTCATCGGAGTTCCTCAGTAGTACTTTAGAGTGTAGTGTTTATGTTGTTGTCATTGTTACTGTGTGTAACTTTTTCTTCCACAGGTGTGGTTGTGGGGGAGTGTAGGAGTAATGCATAGTGTATGGTATTAGCTCCTAGTGTGTGGTTGCATGGTGTCCCGGGTTGGGGGGAGGTCCCTATTTGTTTTGTTTTGGGAATTTTTAAGTTAGAGGCAGACAGGTTTTCCCTAGAGGGCTGGAGGATAGACAGGCTGTAGTCCTGAATGGCAGTAGGGGCTGCAGTACTGATCTAATAGGGCTATGCTCTGGACAGTTCTTCCAGAGCCACTGGGTACCCATAGTCAGCGGATAGAGTAGAGGCTGATGCATCAGCTGATGGCCTCTGGGCCCTTAGTGTTACCTGCCTGTGCCTAGCACATGGTAGGAGGGGGTCTGATCACCCCTCTCCGTAGGTAGCACATAGGGTAGGATGGCCTAGATCAGGTAACTAATGACTGTGGACAGTCATTTTCCTGGCCCAGGGTGAATGTAACCGCCCTGTTACCCGGGGTTACAAAAATCCCAGTAAGACCTAATGGTAGGCAGGGAAGGCAGCTTGTGAAACTCCAGTTAAATGGATTTCACACTGTCTCACTCTGTTCTCAGTCTCAGCTGAGACTGAGGGATGACATCATTTTAGAACTGTCACAGCTACATAAGCCACACTGGAATGTTGCAGTTGGAGGTCAGAGTAGAATGTTGGGTAATTTGAAGTCAGTTCAGTAGAGTCTGTTGCAGTCTGAAGCAGGTGCTCTGCTGCAGGCAGGCCCTCAGAGCAGCTAAGCTCTGTCAAAGAGCTATTTTGTTTTATAGGTGTGTGTTCTCACCTGAAGAGGAACACAAGAAGAGCACATTGAAGTGGTAGAGACCGATTTCAGTGGTTCAGGGCCCTATCCCTGAGGGGATGGGGGGAAGAAATCAGCCTGCTTCCAGGGGCAACCCCCCTGGTCCAGCTAGAGGACAAAGAAGCTGCCTGATTTAAGTTTGTGCTGAGACACCAGAAGTTCTGGACGAGATTTCTTGGAGGAGTAAATGCCTGTGGGGCACCTGCAACTAAGGGGTGAGTTCGCTCTGCTAAAGGGCCGATGTGTTTTCACCTGAATTAAGATGAAACTAAAGTGACTGTTACTGTGGGGTCAGGAAGAGACAGCCAAGTACAGTTTGGAAGATGTGGGGATTGGACTGCTTAAATCTGTGGGGGGTCTAGAGTAATGGACACAGCCACTTATTAAGTATGTCCAAGTTCAGCACAATTGGGATGTAAGGACAGTAGATTGAATGTGAATTCATTTAAAAAGAATCTACACAACAAAGTGTTTTAAAGGATGAGGTGTTACAGTCCAGAGAAATGGCCGGGTATGAATTATGGGAGCGAGAGGTGGGAGACCCCCCATCAGTAGTAACCAAATTCACTTCTACAGGTTTACTTTGGGACATCTGTTGCTTTCTCTCAGGTACTTGGCCAGTGCCTGAGGAAAGTGCCCGGACGTGGGATTGATGAGGAAGATTCCCTGATGGAGTAGAAGTGCTAATAGGTGGTTTAGGGAGCCACCAGTAAATGTTTCCATGCTATATGGAAAGTGTCCAAGTGGCTGGCAAGGGAGCTGAGCCAGGGAAAACCCAGAGCAGCATACTAGTTCCGGCTGTGTGCCCAGTTTGTTTCAGAGCCTGAGGGCTAAAGTGAATAGGATGTGTTCTGATCTCCATAAATCTGCATTACCAGGAGTGTAGCCCCGTGGGGGTCCATCTATGCTTTGTTTATTCTGTTGGATGTGAATAAAAGCCACACTTCAGAATCCCACTTCTGGTATTGGACATTAAAGTTATTGCTTCCTTTGTCTGGAGTTACTTGGGTGCCCTTGTTGCAGAGTAGCCAAACCTAGCCAATGTGCCAAGTGACCTATTCCTCCCCAAACCCAGCCCACCAGGTAGAGCTGTCAAGATAGAAATGGCATACCTGGGTGGGGGTTACATGTGGGTGACATGAATCTCCTCAAATGCCTGGGGTACCTTGGCAATGTTATTGTTTTTGGGAAGACTCTTGAACAGCATGAGGCTTGCCTGTTTAAAGTGCTTGATAGGCTTGAGGAGTTTGGCCTGAAACTATCTAGAGATAAATGTCAACTTTTTCAAAGCTCTGTAAAGTCTGTGGGTCACATTGTCTTCAGAGGGTATACAAACCGACCCCAGCAAAGTGGAGGCATTAACCAGCTGGCCAAAGCCCAACAACTTAAAAGAACTTCAAACGTTTCTTGGATTCTGTGGTTATTACCGCCATTTTGTCAAATACTACACCAAGGTAGTACGCCCATTGCTAAACTTAACTCAAGGGTACCCACATATTCACAAAAAGTTCAAAAAAAGGCACTGATAAAGAGACTGCGAAGACATATTTCAGACCCCATGACCATTCAGTCCAAGATGGACTCTTGATTGTGATACAGCATTTGAAGAAATCATCTACCAGTTAACTTACGCACCAGTACTAGCTTATGCTGATCCATCAAAACCTTATGTGTTACATATAGATGCCAGCCTAAGTGGCCTAGGAGCCATACTTTACCAACCGTACACAGAGGGGTTACACCCAGTAGCTTTTGCTAGTAGAAAAATTACCCTGTATACAAATTTGAATTTCTTGCTCTCAAGTGGGCAACTGTAGAGTAGTTCCACAAATACCTATATGGTGCAAAGTTCCTGGTCAAGACCGACAACAACCTGTTGACATATGTCCAAACCTCTGCCAAACTAGATGCTTCCAGACACAGATGGCTTTCTGCTCTTTCAACATATGATTATGCAGTACAGTATTGTCTAGGCCTAAATCACATCGATGCCGATGCCCTTTCGTGCAAACCTGCTTCCAGTCAGGAATGGGTGCATATTCCTGAACAATCATTAAAAGCCCTATGCCATAAATTTGATCGAGATGAGCCTCCCTCTTCAGAAACTGTAAACTGTTTGGTAGATTGCTTGGGGCCTCCAGATACTTGCATACCAGTAACTTACTTTAATTTTGCAGCTCTAGACTTAAGCTGTATACCCCAGATAGCCCCAGCTGACATCCAAAGTGAACAGAACTGTGTTCCGATGATAAGCCAAGTGGTTAATGCCTTGAAAAGGGGAGAGGATGGATGTCTCAAAATGCAGTCCAAAGACCCCAACACTGCTTTGTTATTGTGAGAAAGGCCTAAACTCAAACTATGAGAGCAGTTATTGTATAAAGAACTAACGGATAGCCAAGGCGAGATTGTCAAAAAACAGCTAGTATTGCCCACCAAGTTTAAAAGCATTGTGCTGAAGGCCTTACATGAAAACATGGGGCATTTGAGAAGTGAAAAGAACCCTGGACCTGGCTAGAACATGCTTTTATTGACCTAAAATGGGTATAGACATTGAACAGTACTGTAAAACGTGCAGCAGGTGTCTCCAGAGGAAAGCTCAGCCTCAGAGAGCAGCCCCACTGGTCAATATAACTATGAGTGCCCCAATGGAGCTTGTATGTATTGATTTTTTTAGTTTAGAGCCAGATTCAAAGAATATTTAAAATGTGTTGGTAGTGACTGATCACTTCACGAGGTATGCTCAGGCTTATCCTACTAAAGACCAAAAGGCCTCAACTGTGGCAAAAGTTCTTGTGGAGGGACCACGTGATGCAGAACACCTGAAAGCAGCTCCGACTAACCGCTCCAGCCACCCGACCATTTAATAATCTATTTTCTGAATTCCAAGTGTGAATAAAGGTTAAAGAACCCGATTGGAAGATCCAGTAATCAGCAGATTAAGGGTTGCAGCGATTTCCAGCACCATGGAGTTAAACATTCGAAAGGCGCCGCCAAAGCACAGTCCCCGGTAACACCGGAGAAGGCCCTAAGAAAGCATGGGCCACCAGTGTGAATGCACCTCTGGGGACAACCCACCCTCAGACAGACCAAGAGCCACTTACGCTGTCTAGGTTTTTGCCTGAATTTCATCCCTTTCAAGAAGAACTCCGAGGGATGGCCATGGAGATCAAATCCCTCTCGCAGACTCTGGAGGACATTGCAATAGGTACCTCCAATTGTAAAGCCCGCATCAGCTCACTGGAGAGATGGATCGAGAGGGTCGATCCAGATCTTGTGGCAGTTAGACAGCGGCTCACAAAAATGGAATTGAAGGTGAAGGATCTGGAGGGCCGCAGCCGCAGAAACAATGCGGTCATCATTGGACTCCCAGAGGCTGAAGAAGGCCAGGATACCATACTCTTTTTGCAAAAACTCATGGAAAAATTGCAGGGCCTTCTCCCTTTGGAACCAAGTACGTAATCAAAAGGGCACACCGTGCACTCCAACCGACCACCCCACCCGGTACTTCACCAAGGCCGTTAATCTTCAGATTCCTAAACTATTTAGAGGGCCAACATTTTCTCTTGAAGGTGAGAGGAATTCAAGTGGTCCATTAGGAAGACAACAAAATTCGAGTTGCCCAGGATTTGCCAACCACGATCCAACAGCGCAGTACGGCCTTCCATCCCCTAGTTACCAAGCTTATCGCTGCAGGGGTGGAATTCAAAATGAATTATCCTGCAAGGCTCCAGGTTCTCACTGCGGGCAGCTGGCAGGCTTATGAAGATCCAGAGGCAACCCAAGCCAGACTTAAGATCGCCCTGCCCGACCCCTTCCATGGCACCTGAGCTGGCTTAATTATGGCTTAATTATGCTCCTTCAGAATGTGAGGAAGGGTTTCATGGTATGTTGGACTACTGTCTGGTGTGCAAGGCTGTAAAGAAGACACCACATGTTTTAAACAGTATCCGAGTTGAGTACTTTGCGATTTTTCACCATTGAGCTTTGCAGGGTAGACTGATCTAGGTGGTAGGTTGAGATTCTGGACTTGTCATCTTTTCCACAGCGGCTTAGGCCTGCCTCCATCTTGCCCCTGGAAAGCTGCACCCGATGGACTTAACTAAGTGTGCTGTTTGACTGCTCGGCTCTGTACACAAACGTGTGGCTTAAGGTTCCCCTGATGTTTGTGTTACTTCATCCTTACGGCCACCAGAGGGGGTGTGTTCTCTATGTTTAACAGGCCTAAGGGCTGGATTTAGTGGTGGATTCCCAGTCTCTGCTTCGCTCTTGCAGTTCACAAATGTGTTAGCTTTATTTTTTGCAGACTGAACATCTAATTCTGGGACAGTTTTCACTATTGGATATTCCTCAACTAAGCAGAAAGATGTACAGGAACTCACTGTAGAGACTTAAGTTATCCAGGAAAATAGTGGAGCTCTTCCGTTATTAGCAACTCTGAGTTTATGTATTTACTCCATATTTGTCAAGTGGGGTTTCCTTATGTTATTGCTTGTTTTGTTGTATTACAAGGTTCAAGGTGAATTAACCTTACATTTAACGATTGTACTATTAATAGCCCGGCTGTTGCTGACCTGGATCGAAAGGTTCTTGTTAATGATCTCGGGCAAATATATTTTCTTTTTCAGCTATTCAGTTGATGGGAAATGTTGAGCAGGTAATAGTTAGGGGAGGCTGGAGAGGGGGAGCAGTGAAATGGGGTTCTGCAGAACAAAGTTCGTAACAGTAAGGGGAGGGTGGGTTGGGTTAGTCTATTGTTTGGGGGCTTCTGTTTGGATATCTTCGGATATGTGTGGATATGAACGGGGGTTTGGGAGCGGGGAAGTATGGGGGACAGCACAGAATCAGTGTACGATGAGGTATCAAGGTCATATACCTATGCCATATTACTGATAGTTTTCTGGTATGACTCTACTAAAGCGAATGGCTAGAGATCTTAAACTGGCTACAAGAAACATGAAAAGGTCCTGAAGCATTTGAATATTCTGACAGCTGAAATTATATTTATACAAGAGTCACATTTATTAGATTCTGAAGCGTTGCAGATGAGGAGACAGCAGGTGGGGCAGGTGTTCTCTACCAGGGGCAGTACCCAGAGTTGTGGGGTCATGATTTTAATAAATAAGAGAGTCCCATTCACCCCCTCTCAGATTATCAGAGGCCCCGCCCCCGGGGCAGATTTATATTGGTTCGGGGCACAACATATTCTACTGAAATTCTTTTAGGCAGTCTTTGCGGGCCCAATGTGGATGTTCCCGGGTTTTTCATGCAGCTCATTAATGCTCTCATCCCCTTTCTATCAATCCCAATAATCCTGGGGGGGTGACCTAAATCTAGTTTTTGATCTGGTAATGGATTGATCTGTTCATTCTCGAAAAGGACCCTCCCCTGCTCAGTGGGCCTACCGGGTCATAATGTCTCACACTTAACAGCATACGACATTATGGCTAAACCTCTACAGCGTAGGATGTAACCGCTAAGGTTGCAATACCACTTCTACTGCTGTACATGGTATTGCACCAGTAGCGCCTTCCCAGGCAGAGGATATGACCTCTGCTGGGAGGGGGGTCTGAGGAGCAGCTGCCGTGGCTCACAGGACTGAGCCACAACAGCAAGAACCCAGGCTCTGTGTCTGGGGCAGGGTTTTATTCTCGGTCCCAGAATCTTTTATTTTTTACACTTATGTGCACTCCTCAAGTTGACCCCCCCCCAGAGTTGAGAATCTTTAGAGGGGGGTTCGAGGGGCGCAGCCCCCTGTAACAGGGGTGTGGGGGGCACAGCACCCCACAAAAAGAAGACTTATGCCTCATGGCAAAATCGCACTGCCAATACAGTGTGATTTTGCCATGAGGCATAATGTCTGGTGACATTATGACCCTGTGCCCTCAGCGGGCACTTCGAGACTGGATTGACCAAATAGGCCTGTGTGATGTCTGGCATATCTTTAACCCCAATGATAGGGGATACACATTCACCTCCCCAGTTCACAGGTCCTCTTCCCACATTGATTATATACTTCTCTCCCAGACACTTCTCCTCAGCGTCTTGGCCTCCGCTATTCAGCCTGGTCCTCCCTCAGATCATTCTCTGGTTACGTGCCAACTTTCCCTTTCTTCCCTCCCTTCCCAAAAGGAGGGCACGTTGGAAGATTAAGGCATATCTAAGAGGAATCTTGATTGGCCTGGCATCACAGAGAAGAAAAAAAAGGAACAGCAACTGTTACATCTTCTTTCTCAAATCCGTAACATAGAGGCGAAATTGGCCCCCCATTGCCCTGATAACCTTAGGCAGGAATTGGTCAAATTGAGAGACACTTATCTAGACCTTTTGAGAGAAAAGGCTGAATTCGCAATCCTAAGAACTAAGGCTTCTTTCACAGACCAGGGTGAAAAGGCAGGGCCCATGTTAGCTCTCAGAATAAAGCAACAAGAATCTGCTCATTTCATCCCCCCAATTTGTTCTCAAGGTGATGGCTCCCTGAAAATGACACCAGCAGACATTGTAGCCAAATTTACCAGCTACTATAGACAACTGTATGGGCCTATGCCCGATCCACCTTCAGACCAGACTCTAGACAGCTTTTTAAGGGTCTCCCATTTACCTTCCCTTTCTGAAGCACACTGACGTGTATTAGTAGCCTCTATCTCTGCGTTAGAACTAGCTGAAGTTATCAAAAGTCTTCCCACAGATAAAACCCCCTGGGCTGGATGGCTTCTCACCCAATTTCTACAAACAGTTTAAAGACCAATTCATCCCTTTACTTCTGCCATTGTACCAACATATTTTATCGGGGGCACAGTCTGACCCAACTCTGTTCAAAGCCCTGATTGCTTTTTTGCCTAAAGCTGACAAGACTCCTGAACTGGTTACGAGTTATCGCCCTATTTCCCTCCTTAATCAGGATATTAAAATTTTAACTAAATTGCTTGCTGACCGTCATAGCCTAATTCTTTCCGATCTTATAGGTCTGGAGCAAGTGGGCTTCATGAAGGGGAGGTCTTCGGTAGACCACCTTCATACTCTGGCGCATGTTTTCTCGGTGTCCAGAGATGCTCCTTTCCCTATGGCCTTGGTATCTCTGGATGCCGAGAAGGCCTTCGATAGAGTTAACTGGAATTTTCTATTTCGGACTCTCAAGGCCTTTGATTTCCCCCCTGAATTCCAGAAATGGTTACATGCTCTGTACCAGTCCCCGACTGCCTGTGTGACTGATAATGGAGTGATCTCATAAATCTTCTCATTACAGTCGGGTACAAGACAAGGCTGCCCTTTGTCTCCTTTGCATTTTAATATCTATTTAGAGCCCCTCATCTGTAGATTGAAGGAATGTCAGGGGATTCAAGGAATTACCATCCAAGCCCAGGAAGTCAAGGTCTCCGCTTATGCGGATGACTTCCTCCTCCAGTTGTCCCACCCGGATACATCTAACCTACCCATGTTAGAAATTATTGAAGAATATAGCCAGGTATCAAATTACAAGTTGAATGCTAGCAAAATGGTTGTTTTTCCCCTTAATCATAAAGTGTTTAAAGATGCTGTTCTGGCGTTACGGCTTTCCTGGACGCAAGTTTCTCTAAGGTATCTTGGAATTGAACTGACAAGAAATTTAGCCATTTGTATCAAACGGAATTTAGATTCTCTGGTACAAGTTATTAGTCAGGATTTAGATCAATGGTCCATTCTCCTGATTTCTTTGTGGGGGAGAATTAATCTAATTAAGATGAATGTTTTTCCCCACCTGTTTTATCCCCTTAACTTACATAATATTTGGCATCCGTGGTCCTGGTTTAAAAAAGTGCACGGACTCTTCACCAAATTCATCTGGTCTGGAAAACAGCCAAGAATAGCCTTTTACACACTAGCTGCTCCTAAGCTTAATGGGGGCCTACACCTCCCCCACCTAGGCCTTTACTATTGGGCCAGCCATGCCACCAAATACCTCAGATGGTTGTCCGTGGGTAACTCATTAACCCCCCACTTTTCCTCCCCGCTTTGGCTCAAAATTGAACTAGCCCATATTCGATCCTGTTGCCTATCACTGGCAGCACTTCTACATACAAAGCTAAACTCTCTGCCTTCAAGTCTCAGAACCTCTCCTGTAGCTATATCTGTAAAAGTTAATTCCCAACTTTGTGCCTTCCTCAAATATAGACACACTCTTGACTTGTCTCAATCCATATGGGGCAACCCCAACTTTAAGATCGACAATCAAGTCCTGATGCCACGATGGTTACCATACTTGGGGGATGGTCTGCTCACCAGCTTTATAAAGGAAGATGGCTCCTGGTTTTCCTCTGCAGAAATCATGAGGAAATTCAGTATTCTGAACCAGTACATTTTTAAAGTCTTCCAACTGAGGCACTTTCTCATTAAAGTGCTGGGAACAGACCCCCCAGCCTGCCAAACTATATCTTTCCAACTGGAACTAAGCCATGTGGTGAGTTTTCCACAAGCTGTTTCCAAGACATATGGGATCCTATACAATTGGCTCTACCCAGACTGCTTTTGTCCCACAGCTTACTGGGCATCTCTTTTCCCAGATTTGAATATTGATTGGCCTACCCTCTGGTGGAACTGTCACAGATGTGTAACCCAAAACAGGCTGCGCCTCATGCAATTTCATATATTGCATAATCTGTATTACTCCTCGTAGAAATTAGCCAAATTTAGATTAGTGTCCTCATCCTTATGTTCCCGCTGCCAACAAGGAGAAGGCACCATACATCATATTTTCTGGACCTGTCCTAAGGTGGCTCCACTATGGGCTAACATTCAACAAAATGTAGACCCTCTTTTAGGGCTGTCTGACTTATTTACTGCGGAAACCTGTCTACTTGAAGATTACTCTGGAATTTCAGTGCTTAATCGCAAATATTATATGGCCCTTATCTCTATGTCTGTCAAAAAATTAGTATTGAAACACTAGAGGGACAGCGAGGACATTTCTTACACTGAATGGCTTAACGAATTGCTGGCTAATCTTTGAACTGAGAAGGAAATAGCAAGCCTCAGTAATAGGCTTAAAGGTAAAGAAGGATCTGGGACCCCTTACATACTCTATACTCCTTATACTGTAGGTGATAAGTATTGATGCCTTTACTTCTATATAGGTGTTCACGGTTTGCCCTGCTATGCTGGGGGTTAGGAGGAGAGGGAATGGGAGGGAAGGGTGATGGGGAAGGAAGGGGGTAATGGGAGGGAAGGAGTGGGTCCATTGCATTGTTAAATGTCTGTCTAGTCTGCTGTGTCAGGTATAGATCTGCTCCCTGTATTGTAAAACTTACAATAAAATTTGAATTGAAAAAAAAAAGTTCTTGTGGAGAAGTTCTTTGTGTACTATGGCGCTCCTCAGCACATTCATTCAAATCAGGGCTGGGGCTTTGAGAGTAGGCTCATTAAGGAATTGTTATCGGGGGGGGGGTGTGCTAATGAGCAGCTGAAGGAAGTAGCTGTACCACTCCAGATCTCCACACCACAGCGGGATAAAAAATGATTTTTTTGACTGAATTTCAAACTTCAAGCGATATCTGGAGTCTTCATTAAGTAAAATAATGGACGAATTCCTCAATACAGGCAAGCCAGCCCAACAGACAGCTAAAAATGTGAAGAAAACCGCCACGCAAGATGAAGGAGCGCTGGGAGGCACAGGCCAGATTTCGCTCTCTGCAGCAGAAATAGCGGTGATAAGTAGAATGGTGTCTGAGAAGATTCTGGCTGGCCTGAAGCCCTGATGGGACAATCTGGAACAAATGCTCTTGGGGATAACTCAGGACATAAAACAACATACCATACAGATGAATGAGGTGGAACAGAGAGTGTCCGACCTCGAGGATACCATGAAAACAACCCCTGAAAAACTGGCGAAATTGGAAAAGGAGACGGAGGAGCTTAAGGAAGTGCTGGACTATCAAGAGAACTATAGCAGGAGGAATAACCTCCATATAAGAGGGTTACCAGAGGGGACTGAACGAGATAACCTACTTGACTTCTGTGCTGATACTCTTCCTAAGCTACTGGGGTTAAAGATGAAAAAAAGGAAATTAAAAATTGAATGGGTACACAGGGCCCTTGCTCCCTGCAGGCCGAATGTCCAGCCGCCTCGGCAAGTAGTTTTTCGGCTACACCAATATCAGGATTGGCAAGCTTTGCTGGCAGCATACAGGAATAGAAAATAACTAACCTTTAAGGGCCACAAGCTGACGCTTCACCAAGACATGTCCACCACGATCCAGCAGAAATGGCAACAGTTTAACGCACAGATGGAATGCTTGAGGGGAAGGGGCCTCAACTTCTTCATGGTATGCACAGCAACAGTGAAAGTAAGGGTAGAGGGGGGCCACCTACTCCTTCTGGGAGTCAGACAAGCATTGATGAGTAGGACCGAAAAAACAAGAAGTCTTGAAAGCCCATCAGAGTCAACGGAAGTTGTGACTGATATCCGACCTGAGTGCAGAGCATGCTTTGCTAGACGGAGACACACTGGAAGCAAATAGTTACGAATGTGAGTGTTACCTTTTAATACCCCTTGAGCTGGACTAAATATAGGACTAGAGACAGAACTTTTGTAATACCCTTATAAGTTGAAAGGAACCTGATTTTTTGAAGTACTGCATGACTAAAATCATGCACAGGAGAACCACATGGTGGCTGATGAGATGGAAGAAGGAACTACGAGGGGGCGGAAACTTGGCATGGAAGGAAGGCCATGCACTGGTTGAGCTACCTCCACCAGGTTTTAAAATAGGAGACCTTTTCTGCATAACAAGATCGACCTAAGGGCTTGGTGTTTGAATTATGTGGACTTCGAGGGGGGCGCGGGGGTTAGATGAAATAATTTCAGGGGTGGTAAAGAGAGGTGATAGTAATATTAGCCAGTATGGATATGGGGTAAATATATACAGGGGGACACTAGTTATGGCTAGATTAATAGAATGTGCATTACAGAGAAGTAAGTTGGAGTGAGAGGGGATCTGGAGAGCATGCTGATTCGGGGGCTAGTGGGGGGAAACAACTGAGCTCATAAAGCCTGATGGAGACCCAGAGTGGAATATACACAAAAATAAATAAAGGAATATATATATTAGAGCACATGACATAAGGGGAAATAAAGTAGGGTGCGGGGCAGGAGGAGGGGCGTACCGAGGGCTAAGAAGATATTTTGCCAACTGAAAACTATCTAATCAAAATGAAGTGTACTTTCAAGTGCATGAAAAGAGGAGAGAAGAGACGAGGTGGAGAAGTTGCTGTTACAGGGTGTGGAGGGGGGATGGGGAATATGTTAATTGTTTATTGTTTAATGTTACTGTTGTAACCCCCAGGTGGCGCTATCCCAATGGCTACTACTCCTGCCTGCCTAACTGCTAACAGGTTGAGGGGCCTAGGTTCTATGGCGGGTGCCTCCACCCAGAGGTCAGGGTTTGCAGTAGTTAGACTAACTTGGTCACAGCCCTCTGGGACACTGCAACACACTTTTATTCCTACTAGTGGCCCACACAATACACCATGAGTATCTTCACTACTTACACCTACCCCCAGGACTGGTTTGGTCAGCTTGACACTCTGGGGACCCCCTGTAAAACAAGATGATGCAGTACATTAGCCACAGTACGATACTTTAATATAAACGAACACCACAGTCAGTGTAACTTTGCTGAAACAAACAGATCTGATTTATTTAAGGAGCTGTAACAAGGAAAGGGGAAATCAGGTTAATTAGGTTAGACACATTAATAGTCACAGTACTGTGTGCATATTCAGAGTCCCAAATGTCACTCTTACTGGGTACCCAGGATGGTGGGGGCTAGCCAGGATCGGTGTAGCTGGTTGGGGCCCTGTGATGGAAAAAACACTTGCGCAATACCCAATTGTAATCCGGAGCTGGATAGCTCAGTTCACGAAGAAAGGAAGGAAAGAAATCATATGAAACGCTTGCAATTTGATAACAGATGGCAAGGAGCTACCCGGATTTGTACTCACAAACTCAATACCAAAAACTGGCACAAATGGGGTCCTGGATTGCCAGGCTCCCTCACACAACAGGAGATGAACTTCTACAAGCCAGGCACACAGCTTCAATCAGCAACGGATTCAGTCTGCATACATGCAGTTGGATTTCAGTCTACACCGCACGGGGACAAGAGGACCCGTTTAGATGTCCTTCACAAGCACTCCACACATTTATATGTAAAGGAAATTACTATACCAGGCAGCTGCTGTCAGGTCCCGATCACACTTACTGCTAACCCGGGAATTCACACTGCAGCTTCACTTTCCTGACAGACCGAGTGCGATTAAGCAGTTTCTCCAGTCCTCTACAGGGTGAGCCTGGTTCCCACTCATTCAGCCTCTCATTCCTCTTGGCAGCCGCTGATTGAGTCCGAGTCAAAATGGCTATGCTTACTTGATTCAAGTCTCCATGTGCTTCCCCACGAAAACTGTAAGCGCAGAGCTCGGAGCTCCTTCCCTTGTCATGGTCATAATGGATCTGCTTCTCCAGACACAAGGCAGGGCATTCCATTCAGGCGCCACCTGGTCCAATTGGTGGACTCAGTTGACAATTACTCAAAACTCCCCCTGTTGGTGCAAATAGGCGCCAAGGTCCAGAACTTCACTTCCCAGGAATTACTAGCTATATGTCTTATGGCAAGCCGGCTCCCAAGAGAATCCTGATTCTGGTTGGTCCGCATAAACTCCATTTTAGAGGCCCCTCTTGCACTGATTGGATCTATTCAGTAGTCCAGATCCAAAATGGTGGGGCAAAACAGACAGAGTCCCAGCTGCAAGAAAGGCAGGTTAGACAAATTACATTTCCACTAATACTCTAAATGATATGCGGCAAACAGTTACATCTTTGAAAAGTGCTCACTCTGCCCACTTAGCGATGGCAGAAACAGAGCAATTTGTCAGCAGCTCAAGTGGGCCTCGAGCAGGGGAAACACACAGTCCCCCCATACGAACCAATTATGTCTGCAAGCAGACAGCTCTTAAAGAGACAGTACCAGAGGCTCTAAAAGCACTCACAGACAAACGGCTTAAACGCCGAACACCATTCAGGCTGGGAGCACTCAGCCAGCTCCTGGAAGACCTTTGGGAACCCCCATTTGCAGGGGGGTTACACCCTTCCTGGCCAGAAAAAGCTGACGTCCGCATCAAGTAGATAGCCTTAAATCACTTTAAGGCAGAACAGATTGAACTTGCATGCCTTTTAAACAGCAATCAGCATGTTAAACCTTTGTCATATACACTTACACTGTATTATACATTCTACTACTGATTATTCAACAGTACACATACAACCATGTTAACTCAGGTCATCACTTCCTGCACATGAAACCTGGATAGAGGGGGCCCTTCTCTATCAGCTATGTTGGGGCTGGAGGGGGCAGGGGCGCCATACTCAGAGAGCAAGACAAGTAATTTGGAGTTATTTCCCAGGCTTAGTTTGCTCAACAATCTCGGGGTCACATACACTCTCTTATGGACCACATTAAGGGGCAGGTCCACAGATCTACCCAGGTACTTGTAACTCAGCCATACTACAGGCCTCACCTCTCAACCAGTCCTTCTAGGGGGAACGATTACTGTCTCTGCACAGTTAGACTCACTTTCAGCATTGCCTGTACTCGCCAGAGAGGTCTCCACTGGGGCAGAGAGGCTAGAAATTGGGGCACTTTCAGCTCCAGGATTTGCAAGCTCTGAGTCCACAACACTTGGTTCACTTGGGGGGCTCCTGACTCTGGCAGCGAACTATCAGGGCACTCAACACACTGTTCTTGTTCTGGTGTATCACCAGTTTGCCCCAGTCCATTATTCTCTTCCTCTGAAAACTCGAGCAGTTCAACCATGCACAATGATTCCATATCATCTGACTTGATGCTTTGCACTTCACTCTCTGGGAGCATTGGCTCCAGGGACAAATCTGGGGGCTTAGACAGTCCAGAAGGCCCAGCTTCATCTCCAAGATTAACTAGGGGATTGCCCTGAAACAGCTGACTCAGTTCATAAGAAGAGTAGTATTCAAGGCCACAATCACTTTCCTCTGACATGGACTGATAATCATGTTCAGTTGGGACTCGCGGAGGGGAACATGTTAATTCAATTTCTACGGGTGCAGGCTTTCTTGACTTTTTCTTAGCAGCAGCTGTAGTCACTGATCCAGAGGGGGCATTTTCTGGGGGTTCAGACTCTATCAAGATCTGTCCAATAGGTAGTAAATGATTTCTATGCATGGTCTTCACATCTTTTGAGTTATTTTTGGGCCTTACTTTGTACACAGGCAGATCATTTAGTTTGCCTACCACAATGTGAGGGAGATGGTGCCACCTATCAGCAATCTTGTGTTTTCCATGCAGCCCCAGGTTTCTTATCAACACCCAATCTCCCTCCTGGGGTTCCAGTGCTTTCACTTTTTTGTCATACCTTTCTTTGTTGGCCAGATTTCTTTTGGCAGCCATGGTTTGAGCCAGTTGGTACGCATGAGTTAGCTGGGCCTTTAACTTTTGCACATACTGTAAATGAGTAGCTGCTTGAACCCCATCAGGAGAAACTCCAAAGCAAACATCTACTGGTAGTCCGGCTTCTCTTCCAAACATCAGACAATAGGGGGAGAACCCAGTGGCATCACTTTTGGTGCAGTTGTAGGCATGTACCAGTGTGCTAATCTGTTGGCTCCATCTGGGCATGTCCTTTGGTTGAAGGGTGCCTAGCATATCTAGCAAAGTATGATTGAATCGTTCAGGCTGTGGGTCCCCCTTGGGGTGGTAAGGTGTGGTTCTGGACTTCTGCACTCCCCAGAGAGAAAGCATCTCTTTAATCAGACGACTCTCAGAGTCCATTCCTTGATCAGAATGGATTCTTTGTGTTGCCCCATAGTGAACAAAAAAGTTTTCTATAAGCATTTTGGCCACAGTGGAAGCCTTCTGGTCCTTGGTGGGAGAAGCCTGAGCATATTGGGTGAAATGGTCAGTGGCCACCAGCACATTACTGATATTTCTTTGATCTGGCTCCAAACTCAGAAAGTCAATACAGACCAATTTCATGGGTGCACTGGTGGTGATGTTAACAATGGGGGCAGACATCTGGGGCAAAGCTTTCCTCTGTGAGCAGTGACTACAAGTTCTAATGTATTGTTCAACATCAGCCCCCATTTTAGGCCAATAAAATCTGAATCTCACCAAATCAAGTGTTCTGTCTATACCAAGGTGCCCCTTCTGGTTGTGTAAGGACCTCAGTACTGAGTCTCGAAAGGCAGTGGGCAGCACTAGTTCTTGTTTGTCTAGTTCTCCCCCTCTGTCTACTGTTTCTCTGTATAATAGTCTATTGATCAGTTTCAACTTAGGACCTTCCTTGTATAACAATGCAGTTCTCAAATCAGTGGAGCGTAATTTGGGCACATATTTCCCTGCATAGAAGGCTTCTAAAGCTGATTTGATCATGGGATCTCAGGATTGAGCCTGCTGAATACTGTCATTGTCCAGCTGAGGCAGTGCATCAATGTCTATTGCAGAAAAGTGGCAATAAGCAGCAGGTATGCAATTCTCAGAGGGTCCCAAACAATCCACTATACAGTCCACTGCGTCCGGGGACATTTGTTCCTCCCTGTCAAACTTCTGGCAGAGTGCTCGAATATCAGGTTCTGACAGTCTGACCCAGTTATTCGGGGGGTGGGCAGGTCTCCGTGAGAGAGCATCAGCATCAGCATCTATGTGGTTCAGGCCTGTTCTGTATTCAACAGCGTAGTCATAGGTGGATAATGGAGAGAGCCTCCTATGGCCAGTGGCATCCAACTTAGCTGAAGTCTGCACATAGGTCAAAGGATTATTGTCAGTTTTGACTAGTATCTTAGCCCCATACAAGTGCTCGTGGAACTGGTCAACAATGGCCCACTTCAAAGCTAGGAACTCTAAGTTATGTACAGGATAGTTCTTTTTGGATGGGGTCAGGCTTCTGCTGGCAAAGGCCACTGGTCTCAGGCCATTCTCGTGCTCCTGATACAACACAGCCCCCAACCCTTGCAAGCTAGCATCAGTGTGCAGGACATAAGGTTTTGTTGGATTGGCATAGGCCAACACTGGAGCGTGGGTAAGTTAATATATTATCTCATGAAAGCAGTCTCACAATCAGGAGTCCAGCGGACCCCAAATACTTCACTTGGATGAAAATACACTCTCTCAGTCTCGAGGAACGCTGACTTTTTGTATCTTTTGTGGGTTTGAGGGATACTCTTGAGTAAGGTTAAGTAAAGGGTGGATCACGCTTGAACAGTCCTTGATGAAGCGCCGATAATAACCACAGAAACCCAGGAATCTTTGCAGTTCTTTTAGATTTTTGGGCTGTGGCCAAGTAGTCAAGGCTTCAACTTTGCTCAAGTCGGTCTCTATACCTTCAGTAGAGACTATGTGCCCCACATACTTTACTGATGTTTGAAAGAATTGACACTTATCAATGGACAGTTTAAGGCCAGTCTTCCAGTGGGTCCAACACCTTGAACAATCTGCTCTCATGTTCCTCCAGTGAGCTGCCGAACACAATAACATCATCTAGGTATACCAGGCACTCTAACAAGTTCATGTCCCCCACCGCACGCTCCATCAATCATTGAAAAGTGGCTGGAGCACCTGAAATCCCTTGAGACAGCCTCATGAATTCATAGAAACCAAGCGGACAGATAAAGGCTGTCTTTTCACGGTCTTGTGGGGCCATTGGGATCTGTTAGTACCCACTGGGAAGATCCAACACTGAGAACCACTTACTACCATTCAGGCAGTCCAAAGCATCTTGAATGCGTGGCATTGTATACTGATATGGGGTAGTCTGCCGGTTTAAGGTGCAATAATCGACGCACATCCTCACAGTCCCATTCTTTTTCCTCACTACCACAATGGGAGAAGCATATGGGCTTCGGGATTCTTGTATTACCCCAGCAGCAAGCATCTCTTGCAGATGCCGTCTCACGTCATCAATGTCAACCGGTGCCAGGCATCAAGACCTCTCATGAAATGGCCTTTCATCATGCAGCTGGATATGGTGCTCAGCTCCCTGCATGCAGCACACATCCCACTCTTTTAGAGAAAACACTTGGTCCCTTTGGGCAAGCTTCTTACTGATCCTCACCTTCCATTCAGCTGGCAATGGGGAATCACCGAAATCGAACAAGTCAGGTGTTACTCTATCACTTTTTCCCAAACTCTTGTTACTAGGTAGCACGGCAGTATCTGCACAGTGCACAGTAGCCAGGGTGCAGCCTCGGTTTGCTCGGATCTCCCTGTCAGCCACATTGTGAACTTGAACCATCACTCTTCTGGCAAAAGCATGGGCTCTAGCAGGCAGAATACTTGGTTTGACCAGCAGCCCCTCGGGCAGTTTTCCATCTCCCAGTGCGTCCAGCATTAATATTTTGTTCTTGACATCCTTTTTTATGCTGACCTCTCCTTGTAGAACACATTGAGCATTTGGTGCCAAAAGCAAAGATTCAGGATCCTTCTTCCAGATAACCCTAACCAGCTCCTCTGGTTCCAGTCTATCAGCATTTCTCTGGGCCTCATAGGCCTTTTTAATCAAGGCTGGAAATCTTAGAGCTCTGCCAGTCCGGGACCCTTGTTTTTCATAACACAACTGTGCCAGTTGTCCAAACATATGTGCATTAGTTCCAAGCAACAACGGGACCCCATCCTTACAGTCCAGTAGGGGGACACACTAAAAGCTAGAGGTCTCCACTTGCTCTGCCACCCCAGCCACAGAAGTGGGAAAGGGCAACCAAATTCGGATATAGCCAGAGTAGGGGTAGGCCTTCTCACTCAAGCCCCACACATGTAGCCCTTCCAGGGGTTGCAGGGGTACATTAGACAAATGCTTCTGATACCAGTCCTGGAACATGATTGTCACTTGGGAGCCACTGTCTAGTACAGCTCTGGTGGATACCCCCATTCACTTTCACAGTAGTCTCCATAGAGGGACCCACCACCTCGGACTGTTCAGAGGGCATTACTTGGGACGTTGCTCAGGCATTGGCCCTGGTGGCAAAACTTTTCTGGTTGGCTCCCCCTGGTGATCGGGCACAGATTTTGCAATGCCAGGCCACCGACCTGCTGGTAACTTTCCTCAAGTTCTTTGGCAGCCGACAATCAGTCTGAAAGTGTCCATCCTCTCCACAACGATAGCAAAACTTAGTATCTCTGTTGTCCTTGGAGGGAGGGGGTCTCTTATCTGGTGGGGTATCTCAGGGGCTCTGCATGGCTCTTCTTGAACTGGGTGTTTACCCCATCGGATCTCTGGTTCTCCACTTCTACTGGGGGTGAGAGCAGCCCGTTGCAGCTCCCTTACCATCTCTCTTAAGTCCCTAATTTTTGCTCTCAGGTTGCTCTCAATTCGGGTATCAGGGGAAATGACATGCACTCCCATTCCACTTTTAGGCTCAGAGGGAGCTTGATACAGATCCTTTTCCCAGTAGGTCTCAGTCAACCTCTTAATCAACCCTCTCAGCTGTTGAGTCTCATCTGGCTCACTCTTCTCAGGGATCTGACAAGGATTCACAGCCCCAGCATAGGGTTCCCACCCCTCTTCATCAGTTTCAATCTCGCGAATCTCTCTCATCAATTGGCAGTACTCAGGAGGGTCGGCCCTCCTGTCTTGCAATTTGAGTTTCAGCAATATTACACTTGAAAATCTGGCTGACTTCAATATATGGTCTAATCGGACCTGGTTTAGCTTATGAGCAGACACTCCCCCTTTTCGGTGGGCCTTTTGCAAAGCCTGACATCACTTCCTCAACAGGTCTTGAGGCAGAACTGTCATATTCTTAATAACCCAGCACAGTGCATAAAGGGTAGGTACACACCACAAATAATAATAATAAAAAATATATAAATATATATATATATATATATATATATATATATATATATATATATTACATATATATATATATATATATATATATATATTATATATACAGTATATTACATATTGTATATTATAAGGAGAGGACATGTGGGAGTGGTGCAATGCACTGGATGTGGGGCAGCAGTTTTCTGGTAGATATTCTGGAAACTGCATTGCTGTCCTATTTGCAGGCAACTGTCAGTTCTGAGGGAGGAGGTTGCCCACCTCCAGGCTGAACTAGCAAGGACTAAGGAGTCCTCCCCCATCCAAAGAGCACCACTTCCACAACCACTACCTCAGAGGTTGTAAAGAATGAAGAGCAGTTGGACCACAGTGGGTTCTGGGAGGGTGTGGGTGGTAGACCAGAGGTGAAGCCCCCTAGTTGTACCTCTACACAAATCATATGCCATTCTGGCAGAGCAAGGTTCCTCTATGGTATGGCACCTTCAGTGAGAACAGAAGAATGCTGAGGACATCCACAGGGAGGCTCACAAAAGGATGGCAAGGGACACCACAGGGGAAGAAGCAGCTTCTGATGGGGACTCAATTGTTAGGGGGTAAAACTGGGGAAAGGAGGAGAGAGAAGAATTAAGGTGCCTGCCTGGTGCCATGGCTTGGAGGGACAGGAGGGAATCCAGTGGATTGCAGAAGCAGCATCACAGGAGGGAACCAGAAATCATTGTCCACCTTGGGACAAATGACCTAGCGAGGCATGGGATCAGTGCAGTGTAAGAATGAATTTGTGGAGTTGGGAGGGGCCTCAGATGGGTAGCAAAGCACGACACTTCTCAGAGTGCTGCCGGTCCATAGCAGGGGTGAGGCTAGGGTAATGCACCATGCAGTTTAATGAATGGTTTTAAAACTGTTGCAGAGCACAGAAGCTTGGCTTCATTGGGGACTAGGGGCCACCTGGAGAGATAAAGGTCTATATTGTACGATGGTCTGCATCTGTCCATGAAGGAACCAAGCTCCTAGGTGACAGATTAAATGCTTCCTTCAAAAGCTTATAACTAGCCAAGGGGAGGTGCTGATAAGAGAGCAGGAAATGTCAAGCCTCCCCCCACAAAACATGGCAGGTAGTAAGGTAAACACTGAGGTACAGAGCTCAACACAGGGCAGGACAGGGTAAATGGAAAAATAGATGAGGGCAATAACAGCAGGGATGGGAGAAAAAAGGATAAAACCAACATTAAATGGAGAACAATGAGTACCAATGCCCGTAGTCTGGGAAACAAGCTTTCTGAGCTAGTAGCCCTGATGGAAGATGAACAATTGGGTATTGTGGCAGTCACAGAAACATGGTACACAGAGAACCATGACTGGGATGTCAACATACCAGGGTACACAATCTACAGAAGGGACAGGGAAGGTAAAGAGGGAGGTGGAGTAGCTCTATACATAGGAAGGGATCAAAGCTACAGAACTAAAAAGTAAAAGGGAGGACAAGAGGCAGTCTGGGTCACCTTGGGAGACAGGGAATGGCATCACAATCCGCACAGGGTTGTATACAGACCCCATCTCAAGGAGAAATGGACAAGAAAATGATAGAGACATTCTCAAAATGGCTGAAAAAGGGGACATACTGTTGATGGGGGACCTGAATATGCCAGATGTTAACTGGATGACATGTACTGCAGCCACATCAAGAGCAGGGTCATTCTCGATGCCCTGCACTGGGCAGGCACATGACTGCTAGTGTTGGAACCCACTCGGGAGGGGAGCAATACTAGACCTGGTACTCTCAAATAGAGGATCACAAATTTAAGTCAGTAGACATCTGGGAACAAGCGACCACTGCACAGTGTGCTTCACAATGAGCACAGCCATGGAGATAAGCCATACAAAAACAAGGATACTGGACTTTAGAAGGGGCTGACTTTGGCAAAATGGGTGAATACCTGAAGAATGCACAAACAAATAGCAAAAAGGAGGGGTGGAAGAACAGGAGAAAATCTAAAACTGCCATCATAGAGGCAACAAGCCTTTGTGTGAAACAAATAAAAAAAAACAAAGCGGAGTAAAAGCCACTATGGTTCTTAAAAAGGTGGCAGGGAAAGTTAAAGAGAAAAAGGCTGCATTCAAAAAGTACAAGGAATCACAGAAGAAAGCAGACCAGAACTGTATCAATTAAAGCAGAAAGAAGTGGGAAGGCAGTCAGAATAGCAAAGGCCCAAACCGAGGAAAAATAGCCAACTCAGTTAAGAAGGGGGCTATAACCTTTTATAGGTACATTAGGGAGCATAGAAAGGTTAAGGGAGGGATAGTGAAGATTAATAAAGGAGAGGGGAGGTGGGCAGAGGGAGACAGTGAAAAGGCAGTGATACTGAATGAATACTTTTGCTCAGCATTCACAAAAGAAGATGAGGAGGAGTTACCTAAACCAGACAATAGAAGCACTCTGGGTGGGGGGTTGTTACCAGTCCAGTCACAGAAGAAAGAGTCCTGAAAGAACTCCTAAAACTCAAGGTGGACAAAGCAATGAGACTGACAGGATTCACCCAGAATCCTAAAGAACTAAGGGAGGACCTAGTGACACCACTGACCCACGCTTTTTAACAAATCCTGGCAGGATGGGGTGGTACCTGAGGACTGGAGGAGGGCAGATGTGATTCCCTTCACAAAAGTGGGAGCAAGGCAGAAGCAGAACTACAGACCTGTAAGTTTGACCTCAGTGGTGAGAAATGTTGGAATCACTTCTGAAAGAAAGAATTGTTGAGTACATGTAGAAAGACCAGCAGGGCACAGGACCCAAAGCAGCATGGATTTACGCAGGAAGATCATGTCAGATGAATCTAATTGATTTGTTTGACTGGGTGACCAAAGTAATAGACCAGGGAGGGGCTGTAGATATGGCCTACCTAGACTTTAGCAAGGCATTTGACACAGTCCTGCACAAAAGATTAATAATCAAGTTAGCCAGCCTGGGAGTGGGTCCCAAGGTGGTAGCCTGGGTAGCAAACTGGCTGCACAACAGGACACAGAAGGTAATATTGAATGGAACACATTCCGAAGAAAGGGGGGTTACTAGTGGATTACCTCAGAGCTCATTACTGGGTCCAGTCCTCTTTAACATCTTTATAGGTGACATTGCAGAGGGTCTGGAGGGAAAGGTATGCCTCTTTGCAGATGACACAAAGATCTGTAACAGAGTTGATATACAAGAGGGGGTAGAAAAGATGAGAAGGGACTTGGCAAGGTTGGAGGAATGGTCAGACATATGGCAACTTACATTCAATGCAAAAAGTAATGCACCTGGGAAACAAAAACCCAGGAGAAGAGAACACAATAGCAGGGGAGGTACTAACAACAACAAAAATGGAAAGGGACCTGGGGGTAGTCATATCAGATGACCTAAAGGTGGGTAAGCAATGTGAAAAGTCAGTAAGGAGGCCGGGGATACCAGGATGCATAGGAAGGGCATCACAAGTAGAAAAGGAAGTGGTTATCCTTCATATACAGACAGTTGGTGAGACCACATCTAGAGTACTGTGTGCAGTTTGGAGACCTCATCTATGCAAGGACAGAGACAGGATGGAAGCAGTCAGAGGAGGGCAACTAAAATGGTGCAGAGTCTGCAGCAGAAACCATATGAAGAGAGACTGAGAGAGTTTAATATGTATACTCTTGATGAAAGGAGGGACAGGGGGGACATGATAGAAAATTTCAAGTACCTCAAGGGAATCAACAAAGTCCAGGAGGGTAGCATCTTTCAGAAAAAGAGATGTGTAAGAACAAGGGGGCACAATTTAAAGATAGAGGGGGAATGGCTCAGGGGTACTGTGAGGAACTTTTTTTCACGGAGAGAATGGTGGATACATGGAATTGCCTTCCTGAGGAGGTCATTGGGTCTAAAACAGTGGGGGAATTCAAACATGCATGGGACAGACATAAGGCAATTATAGTGGGGGGTTGCAGGAAGTAGGCTGTTGGTTAACTAGAATCTGCAGCTTATCCAGTAGGTAGGGAAATGGGCAGACTGGATGGGCCAAGTGGTCCTTATCTGCCATCAAAGTCTATGTTTCTATGTTTCTCTCCATTCTAGTAACAAAAGTAAACAATTTCTCGTTTCTCCACTGTTTAGCTGACTTGAACTTCCATAACAGATCCTCTCCAGTTTCCGTGCTGCCAAACACCCCCTCTAATGCGGAAAGATATTCTGCTGCAGTGGCCTCCGGACTAGTGGCCCATAGGAATCGAATGGCTTCCAGTGCAGGACCCCTCAAGCTTTCCATCAAACGTTTCCTCTTTTCCCCCTCGGAGCACTGCCACTCTTGCACTAAAGGGGTAGCATAGTCCATTCAGGTCTCCAAATCATCTTCCCCTGAAGGCACGGGAACAGTACCAGAGAAGAGTCTCAATCTCCGAAAGGAATCTAGTTGAATGGGAGGAATAACCATAGGGGGTGGGGCTAGTATGGAGCTCTTAGATGACCCAGGAGATGTACCTGGGGATGGCAGGGGAGTGTGGTCGCCTGAGATGTCTAAAACTTTTACCAATTTCTGAGCAGTTCTCCCTTCTGCGGTTAACAGTTTGAGCAGTTTGTCCTTAAAACTATTAGTCTTAGGGGACCCACCTGGGGTTGCAAACCACTACAGGTGTGAATAATCCTCCATCCCTTCTGGGCACCTTAGGGCAAAATCATGGGGGGCACCCTCTGAGGGTCTATCGGAATACTACATGAAAGCAGCACTTGCAGGATTTGTTCGAGCAAGTCAGCATATTGCCCTTTCACTTCCACCTTGCCCATACATTTGACATGTTCTACAATAGATACAATGTCAGTGCTTTTAATCCTCAATGGGACATCCAGCAAATAATACAGCCCTTTGGGAGTCCAATTCCTCAGCTTCGCACCACCCCATCAATTTGTGTACCATCATCTTAAAGGGGTCGAGTTTTAACTTGGGCATGGTACCCCCCTCCATCTTCTCCTTCAAGTTAGACATAATGGGGTACTTTCTTCACTCGGCCACTAGAGGACACTAATCCCAGCGGTGCCTCCAAGATGTAACTCCCAGGTGGCACTATCTCAAGGGCTACTACCCCTGCCTGCCTAACTGATAACAGGTTGAAGGGCCTAGGTTCTATGGCGGGTGCCTCCACCCAGAGGTCAGGGTTTGCAGTTAGACTAACTTGGTCACAGCCCTCTGGGACACTGTGACACACTTTTATTCCTATTAGTGGCCCACACAATACACCATGAGCATCTTCACTATTTACACTTATCCCAGGACTGGTTCGGTCAGCTTGACTCTGGGGACCCCCTGTAAAACAAGATGATGCAGTACAATAGCCACAGTGCAATACTTTAACATAAACGAACACCATAGTCAGTGTAACTTTGCTGAAACAAACAGATCTGATTTATTTAAGGAGCTGTAACAAGGAAAGGGGAAATCAGGTTAATTAGGTTAGACACATTAATAATCACAGTACTGTGCGCATATTCAGAGTCCCAGATGTCACTCTTACTGGGTACCCAGGATGGTGGGGGCTAGCCAGGATCGGTGTAGCTGGTTGGGGCCCTGTGATGGAAAAAAACACTTGCGCAATACCCAATTGTAATCTGGAGCCGGATAGCTCAGTTCATGAAGAAAGGAAGGAAAATAAATCAGATGAAACACTTGCAAGTTGATAACAGATGGCAGGGAGCTACCAGGATTTGTACTCACAAACTCAATACCAAAAACTGGCACAAATGGGGTCCTGGATTGCCAGGCTCCCTCACACAGTAGAGAGATGAACTTCTACAAGCCAGGCACACAGCTTCAATCAGCAACGGATTCAGTCCGCATACATGCAGTTGGATTTCAGTCTACACCACACGGGGACAAGAGGACCCGTTTAGATGTCCTTCACAAGCACTTCACACCTTTATATGTAAAGGAAATTACTATACCAGGCAGCTGCTCTCAGATCCTGATCACACTTGCTGCTAACCCGGGAATTCACACTGCAGCTTCACTTTCCTGACAGACTGAGCTCGATTAAGCAGTTTCTCCAGTGCTCTACAGGGTGAACCTGGTTCCCACTTGCTCAGCCTCTCATTCCTCTTGGCAGCCGCGAGTTGAGTCCGAGTCAAACGGCACGCCTTGAAGTCATAGGCCTCCACGTGCTTCCACATGTAAAAACTGTGTGTGTAGCGCAGGAACTCGGAGCTCCTTCCTTTGTCACGGTCACAATGGATCTGCTTCTCCAGACACAAGGCAGAGCATTCCATTTGGGCGCCACCTGGTCTAATTGGTGGACTCAGTTGTCAATCACTCAAAACTCCCCCTGTTGGTGCAAATAGGTGCCAAGGTCCAGAACTTCACTTCCCAGAATTACTAGCTATATGTCTTATGGCAAGCTGGCTCCCAAGAGAGTCCTGATTCTGGTTGGTCCACATAAACTCCATTTTAGAGGCCTCCCTTTCACTGATTGGATCTATTCAGTAGTCCAGATCCAAAATGGAGGGGCAAAACACACAGAGTCCCATCTGCAAGAAAGGCAGGTTAGACAAATTACATTTCCACTAATACTCTAAGTGATATGTGGCAAACAGTTACATCTTATACTGTGATACTGAGATACTGTGGGTTAAGCTGGAAAGGAAAATGGGGCCAGCCATCCACACAGGTGTGGTCTATAGACCACCAGCACAGGAGGAAGAAACAAATAGGGGGCTGATGCTAGCCATCCAGAGGATGGCAGACAAGGGTGAGGTAGTACTGGTTGGAGACTTCAATATTCCAGACGTGGACTGAGCATCCCAGCAGCAGCATCAACTAGGAGCAGATTTATCCTGGACTCCCTTCAGGTTGCCTTCCTCAAGCAACTGGTCATGGAACCAACTCGGCAGAAGGCAATACTGGACCTTGTGCTCACAAACAGGGACAGTGTGATGAATTAGGTGGGGAGCACCTGGGGAGACAGTGACCACCAGTCACTGTGGTTTGAAATCCAGAAGAGCAGAACCTAACCACACAAAAACACGTATCCTGGATTTGGGGGCAAACTTTGGGAAAATGGGAGAATACTTGAAGAAGAGGCATTAAGGGAATGGGGCAGGAATCAGGGGTTGAGAACAGTGGGAAGTATTTAAAATGGGATTACAAAGCAACAGAATTATGTATTAAGCAGGTTAGCAAGAGGAAAAGGAAGAGGAGACCATTATGGTTTCCAAAGAGGTAAGAGAGCAAAAAGTATGAAAGCCAAAAGATTGCATTCATGCAATACAAAAAGAACACAGGCAGAAGGGATAGGGAGAAGTACCAGGAGAAGCAAGGGAGGCAGGGAGGTTAGTAAGGAAGCCAAAGCTCAGACAGAAGAATACATTGCAAAATCAGTGGGTGAGGGACAAAACCTTTTACAGGTACATAAGTGAAAAAAAGAAAGGCAAAGGGAGGGATAGTGAGACTGAAGGGGGAGGATGGGGGCTGTGTGGAGGATGACAACAGTAAAGCTGACATATTGAACAGGTATTTCTGCTCAGTCTTTACTAAGGAAGAGGAGGGTAATGGGTCTGAATGGAGTACAAGGGGTGAGAATGGTGCAGAAATGGACACAAGTCCCTTTACAGAAAGGGTCCTGAAGGAACTGGAAGTAATAAGAGTTGATAAAGCAATAGGGCCAGATGGGGTGCACCCCAGGGTCCTAAAGAACTAAGAGAGTGGTGGCTGAACCTCTTGCTATCCTGTTTAGCCGATCACTAGAAACAGGGAGGTACCCAAAGACTGGAGGATAGCAGTTGTAGTCCCCTTATACAAAGTGGGAGACAAAGAGGAGCGGGGAACTACAGACCAGTCAGCCTCACCTCGATGATGGGGAAGATCATGGAAGCACTACTGAAGGAGAGATTGGTTGGAACATCTGGTTGTCAATGGACTACAAGACCCAAGGCAGCATGGTTTCACCAGGGAAGGTCATGTCAGACCAACCTCATTGAATTTTTGACTGGGTGACTAGGGAGGTGGATCAGGGAGGCAGTGGACATGGCCTATCTGGACTTCAGCAAGGCCTTTGACACTGTGCCACATGAAGACTATTGCACAAACTGGGGAATATGGGTGTGGGCAGGACAGTAGTGCGGTGGGTAGGTAACTGGCTGGGCAGCAGGACACAGAGGGTGGTGGTAAATGGCTGTCTCCACAGAGGAAGAGTGACCAGTGGGGTACCACAAGGATCAGTGCTGGGACCGGTACTATTCAATATCTTCATCAGTGACATTGCAGGACCTAGAGGCAGAATTTCACTGTTCGCTGATGACACAAAGCTCTGTAACAGAGTAGACACACCAGAGGGTGTAGACAGAATGAGAAGGGACCTGCAGAAACTTGAAGAATGGTTAGGGTTTGGCAGTTGAAATTCAATGCAAGGAAGGGCAAGATAATGCATATGGGGCACAAAACCCTGGCACAATATATCAGTTGGGGGTGAGGATATAGCATGCACCAAGCAGGAAAGGGATCTTGGAGTTATCATCTCTGATGACCTCAAGGCAGGAAACAGTGTTGACAAGGCAGCAGGTAAAGCAAATAGGATGCTGGGATGCATAGGCAGGGGCATCACCAGCAGGAAAGGGAGGTCATAATTCCACTATACAAGACACTAGTGAGGCGCACCTGGAGTACACTGTGCAGTTCTGGAGATCTTACCTACGTAAGGACATAGACAGGGTAGAGAAGGTTCAGAGGAGGGCAACAAAGATGGTGCATGGATTGCATCACAAGTCCTATGAGGACAGGTTGAAGGCACTGGAACATGTACTCCCTGGAGGAAGGAGGAGAGGGGATATGATAGAGACATACAAGTATCTTGCAGGGAGGAACAGGGTGCAGGAATGCACTATTTTAAGTGAAAAGATGTTCCAGGACTAGAGGGCATGGGATGAAGTTGGAGGGAGGGGCGATTCAGAGGAAGCGTGAGGAAGAATTTCTTCACAGAATGGGTGGTGGACAAGTGGAACACCCTGCCAGAGGAAGTGGTGGGGGCTGAAACAATCACGGGATTTAAGAATGCATGGGATAGACATAAAGGAATTCTGGAGGTCAGGGGTAAGGGGCAACAGACTTCCTGGAAAACATTAACTGAACTTACAAACTTAAATGGGCAGACTGGGTGGGCCATAGGCCCTTATCTGCCGACACTGTCTATGTATCTATGTATCTTTGAAAAGTGCTCACTCTGCCCACTTAGCAACGGCAGAAACAGAGCAATTTGTCAGCAGATTGAGTGGGACTCGAGCAGAGAAACACACAGTCCCCCCATACGAACCAATTATGTCTACAAGCAGACAGCTCTTTAAGAGACAGTACCAGAGGCTCTAAAAGCACTCACAGACAAATGGCTTAAACGTCGAACATTATTCAGGCTGGGAGCACTCAGACAGCTCCTGGAAGACCTTTGGGAACCCCCATTTGCAGGGGGGTTACACTGTTAATAGTTGATTGGTCTGGTCTGTACAATCACATGAGTGTGGATTCTAGACATATGGGTCAACAAAGGACTAGCGGTGAGGACAATTGTCCAGTATAAATGCAGGGTACTACCAAATAAGTAAGGTTGTTTCATGGAGCGTGAAGTGCTTTACATCCCCAACTAAGAGGGCCAAGGTTCTGGCAGCATTGCGCCATAGAGGAACAGCTGTAGCTCTGCTGCAAGAAACTCACCTGTCCCTGCGAGAGCTTAAGAAATTGATAGGGGGTGGGTTGGGGCCTGCCACGCAGCATCATACAGCTCTCATAAATGAGGGGTGGTTATGTTAGTGCATAAAAATTTTCCGCTTATAGTACAACATGTTATGAAAGACCCTGTGGAGGGCCGATATATTTTTGTAGTGGGGGAAGTACAGGGCCGACAAATAATGTTTGGAAATGTATATGTACCATCTGTAATGGATGCAACCTTTTAACAAAAGATCCTAGACATAATTATAAGAGGACAGTTTCCTAATTTAATACTGGTGGAGACTTTAATTGTGTGGCAGACCCCAATTTAGACTACTCTGGGGCTAGGGACTGGCCAGTTTTTTGAGCCCTCACGTTTCTTGGTCCAGACTCACTACTTGTATGTTCAAAGAGACTTATACCCCCAGATGTGTAGAGTGGGGCATAGCCCTATCTTTTTGTCAGACCACGCTATGGTTGAAATGGATATAGACTTGGTCTCAAAACAGAAGGGGAGGAGAAATTGGAGACTTCCCACCTACTTACTAGCTAGGAAGGAATTTAGGGAGTTTCTTAAAGAACAACGGAAACTATCTGAAGAAATGAATAAGGGTACAGTGAGCTCTGAGGGAATGTACTGGGAAGAGAGTAAAGCCTTCATGGGGGTGGGGGGTCATAATAGACTACACAGCCAAAATGAAACCGGAGAAATGACAAAAGCAGTGGGAATTGGAGAAACGGGTCGGGACTTGGAAAGAGAGATGTATCGGGGGAAGGGAGAGAGAAGGTACGAGAACTCCAGATAGCTAGAGAAGCATTAAATTCAAATCTAACAGCTGAAGTCAGAGATAAGGTTTTCTTTGCTAGGCAGAAATTGTACAAGTGGGGGAATAGGCCTGGGCCCCTTTTGGTGCATCTCATGAAAGGTGGAAGATCTAACAAATGGATAGAGCAGATTAGAGACAAGAAGGGACACACAATAAGAGAGGAGGAGGCTATTAGGCAGAGATTTACAGAATTCTAAGATGTCTTATACCAAGCAGAATGTCAGGGTACAGAAAGTCTAATAGATGAGTTTTTGAGGGACTTCATATCCCCAAACTTGGCATTGAGCAGCAAAAAATTCTAAAATCATGACAGAGGAAATAAAGAAAGCAATAGGCCAATTAAGAAAAGGCAAAGCAGCAGGCCCTGATGGCTTCGGAGCTGAACACTATAAGATACTCAGAGAGAGTTTGGCTGAGCCCCTACGAAATGTTATGGAGGAAGCCGGGGGGGAGAGGGGTCTTCCAAGAATGTGCTCTGAGGCCCTTGTCACAGTAATTCCCAAACAGGGCAAAGACGCAGAGGAATGTGCATCCTACAGACCAATTTCCCTCCTGAACCATGATTGTAAAATCAAGACAAAGGTCCTGGCTATGCGACTGGAGGGACTGCTTCCCCTCCTGGTGCAATCCGATCAAACAGGCTTTATACAAAGCAGGCAATCATATCATAGTAAGCGTAGGCTGCTGAATGTGGTGTGGTGGGGTTCTCAGCATCCTGGAAGGGCTTGTGTCCTGTCCATGGATGCTGAGAAAGCCTTTGGCAGGATAGAATGGGGATCTCTAATGAGAACACTAGAGAGATTCTGGCTGGGGGAAGAATTTTTGCAATTAGTAAGTGCCTTTTATAAGACCCCATCTGCTAGGATCATAGTAAATGGGATCCCATCACCGGAGTTTAGATTAAAATGGGGAACAAGGCAGGGATGCCCACTATCGCCTCTGCTGTTTGCACTAGCAATTGAACCTTTAGCAATTAAGATTCGTAATGACCCAAAGATAGAGGGGGTGATAGGGGTGAAGTGGGTAAGGCATGTTATAACCTTATACACAGATGATGTTCTGCTGTTCCTTATGAACCCTGAACAATCTGTCCTGGTGATGCTAGGTATAGTAGAACAATTTGCCAGGTTTTCCGGATATAAATTGAATCTAAATAAGTCAGAAATAATGTTTCGGTGGGGAGTGCAATAAGAAGAGGACTAGATACATGGGGACTAAAAGTGGTAAATAAGATATTTACATACCTAGGGATTGAAGTAGGAAGAGACCTTGGGGGTTTGTATGATGCAAACTATACACCCTTATTCAAACACATTTTGAGGGATTTAAGCAGGTGGAAGGCATTGCCAATCTCATGGATGGGCAGGATTAATCTTATAAAGATGAATGTGCTACCCAGAATACTCTATGTGATGCAAATGCTGCCTTTTGGTCCCACAGCAGGGGATATCAAAACATTAGAGAGGGGATTTACTGAATTTGTGTGGCAAGGCAAAAAAAACAAGAAAAAGCCTCAAGCGACTGAAGGCCCCTGGGGAACGGCGAGACTTAAGTTTCCCTGACATCAGGGGATACTAACTTGCAACCCAGTATAGCTATATTCAAAACTGGGTCAGGTGGCTGGGTAGCTGGATTTGGAGGAGGAGGAGGAGGGGGCCCCCAGAAGAATTTCAGTGTATCTGGGACAGGACGGCCTGGGGTCATATAGGAGATTAAAGGCCCCTAACCCTATGGTGGTTGCTAGCCTGGAGGCATGGGGAAACATCAAGAGAAGACAGGGAATGGCATCCAAAATACACTTCTTGTTCCAGTGGTGGACAGCTCAGATTTCCTTCCAGAGCTAGGGGATGAAGGCTTCAAAATATGGCAAGAGAGGGGTATAAGATGCATGGCTGGCCTTACCACAGAGGCAGGGATGCATTCCTTCCAGGACTTACAAACAAGGCTGAATATACCAGCCACACACCTCTTTAAGTATTTCCAGGTTTGGAATTACTATAGGAAAATTAAAAGACCTCAGGGGACATCACCCTGATCTCGGAAATTGAGAGAAAAGTACTGGGGGCAGCCAGAAATGAAAACAGCCTGATGGGTAGGGCAGTGAAATTGGACAGAAAAGCCTTCCAAGGAGACACACACAAGGCTAAGGGGCAGTGGGAAAGAGATGTAGGGGTAGAGATAAGTGAATCTAACTGGGCAATGCATCTGGAGTCGCATATGGGACTCTTAATATGCAATAGATACAAGGAGGCACAGTATAAATTCATACATTGACTATATTACCCACCTAGTATGGTTCATAGATTTTGCCCTGAAATCACACTGATATGTAGCAAGTGCATGGTGGCACAGGGTACATATATACACTACTACTGGAGCTGCCCTCAGATCAACAAATACCGGAAGGGAGTGGCACATGAGATCTCACAGATGCTGGGCCACCCAATAGAACACTCCCAGAAATCTCTGTTACTGGGAATAGAGGGGGAAAATAATGGTGAGTGGATAATGCACCCTAGATGAATTAGAGTGTTTCTGGTGGTTGCTAGGCAGGGGATCCAAAATCTGTGGACCACAAATGTTGTGCCTACAATAGGTCAGTGGAAAAGTTTCACCATCAGAGCACTGGCAGTGGACAGATTGACTCGTGTATTAAAGCGGGCTGAGGAGAAATTCTAGGGGACATGGGCCAACTACCTGACCACCTTGACTATGGGAGAAAGAGCTCTTCTTGAGGAAGGGGGATGACATAGTTCAAGATTATATAAAACCCAATAGAACAATCGGGGCTCACTCAGGTGGGATCAATTAAATATGAATAGAAGGGAACGAGGAAACAAAATCAAATAGTTAAGATATAGCTATATAAAGAACATAAGTATGAAATACAGACACAGGCCACATGATTTCTGGTTTTAGTAGTTTTTATTTTGTTAAGGTTTGTCATTATAGTTCTAAAAGGGACAAAATCCATCAGGCTTTTATTAGAAGGACTTGGAGCACCTATATACTATGGCATGTGCAATGAACTGCAGAAGACACTCAGGAGAGACTTTTCTACTATATGGACACTGCATATGGTTAACATGGATAACTCATTTACCAGATAATGAGATGCATATATGATGTGATATCTATGTACAAGATTTGTGACATGTACTGCTGTAACACAAAAATGAATATTGTCCTGCAATAAACACATTATATAAATAAAAAAGGAATTGTTTATCCATCTGGGGTGTCTGAAAATCCAGAACTACCCCCCATCATCCACAAGGAGATCTGCAACCAGAGAGATTTAACCACACACTAGTAGATATGCTTGGCACCTTGCACCCAAAAGACAAGCCCAGGTGGAGTCAACAAATAAGTGCACTAGCACATGCCTATAATTGCAGGAAAAATTATGCTACTGGTTTTTCACCGTACCACCTTATGTTTGGTAGAGAAGCTTGTCTCCCGGTAGAAATATGTTTTGGAGTGCCTCCTGATGGGACTCCATCAGAAAACTACCTTCAGTACACTAAACAGCTAAAAGCATAATTGAACCATGCGTATCAGCTTGCAAATACCATGGCCGCTAAAAGAAATCTGGCTAACAAGACTTGCCATGATAAATGTGTCGAGGCCCAAGAGCTCAAGGTGGGAGATCATGTGTTCATGCGTAACTTAGGGCTTCAAGGTAAACTTTAAATAGTCAACCACTGGAGTCACACCCCATATATTGTAATCAGTAAACTAAATGATTTGCCCATCTACAAAGTGCATTCTGAAGGGAATCCTCATGCTGTCAAAACCATCCACATGAATCATCTCTTACCTATTGGGAAAATAGTCTTGGACACAGCACCACAAGCTACAACTCCAACAGGCCCTGTCACTAGAACTGAGATCCATAACAAGCAGCTCAATCTACCTCTTACTGCTCAACCACCAGGGCCCTTAGCCAGTAATGCTACAGCTGATAATGATGACAATTCTGAAGATGATGCAAGTAAGTTTGGTGCTGCTTATTACCTGTCTCTTGAATTGGCTCAATTGTTTCAGGGAACCTACCACTCCACCTCCAGTAATGTTGCTAATAACCCTGTAACTTCTGACAATCTTGAACTCTCAGTCGTTCTCGACCTTCCAGATAGAGATATTCAAAGCATAAGCTTTGAGTGTGCTGATTCCCTTTGCATGGTGGAGTTAACTGGACTCAAGGTACCCGAATCAGAGGACACTGGTAGTGAACATGCAAGTGAACCTAAAAGTGATACAGGACTAAGCAGGCTTAGTGAACTATTCCATTCCAAAGAAAGCATTGTTGTTCCTGAAAATGCTAGCTGTGTGTTGGACGATTCTAACTTCATTGACATACCCGTCTGATGAGAATGAGCCACAAGAACCAGAGAATTGTAGCAATGTACAAAGTTATGATCCTACAACAAGTTCTGATCCTCCTGAGAGTGCAGTGGTGCCCCTTCTAACAGAAGCTGTCTTCTGCTGAACAATAAGCCGGGAGTTGTGAACCCGAATGCTAATGCTGAAGTGTAAGTGCCAATGCCACCCATGTTTAGAAACTCTGAAAGAATTGTAATACCTGTGGTTCAGCTCACATACAACACACCAGGAAAGCCTGTTGACCTGCTCATGAATGTTGTTCATAAGGGAATGTATGTCACAGCCAATTCCCTGCCCAAATTAGTGTTCGCAGCATCCTCTAAAATCAAAATCTAAACCTCCACCCAGTATCCTAGGGTTCCCCCTTATAGAGTCAAAGGGGTTAGTTGAGGCATATGCTGGTTAATTGTACAATTGAATCAATACTTAAGGGTGCCTAAAAGTCAAATGTTATCTCATGTGGGTAATTGCCTGAAACAATATGTGACAAATAGATTCAATGTGTTCTGTCAATGTGTTAAATAACTGACCTCTACAAAATGTGTAAAGGAGTACCATTTAGAGTTAAAGCATGCTATATTATACCTAGTGATAGTATCTCTGCACAGGTGTTGTATACAGTAATGTATGGTCTAGACCTGTATATAACAGAGGGGTTAATAGTAATTGTTATTTGTATTATAGACTTCATGCGGATGCCGAGTTTCTTGGGCAGGAAAAAGTGTAACCCCTGTCCCCTAACATGGGGGCTTGCCTTGAGTGTCTCCCTGAGCTCCAGTAATGCCCACTGCCTGGCTGATGTCCAGTAAGCCACGCACAGTAATGGTGCAATGCTGTCCTGCGTGAGTGTGCAGAGCTGTGTCGCTGCTCTGTCTCTTTAAGAAGTCCAGCTTGTGTATGGTGTACATAGCCCAGGCTGGGTCCGAGTAAGTCAAGGCTTGTGTCCAGCTGGGCACAACCCCGATTAACTCCATTCAGCAGTCACTCAACAGCGCTGAGGGAGCCCTTCAATGCCCTGTAAATGTTTATCTCTAAATCTTTCTTGTTATACAAATGAGCAAATTACATTGACTATTTATTCCTCCACTATGGGGAGCCACCATGTTTGGTCCGGGACTCAGTGGTTGGACCAATCGGAATCAGGGAGTACTCAAGGGGTCCTAATTACAGTGACTTCTGGGAAAAGCTATGAACTTTCTTGTTGGCACCTAAATTAACCTATGAGAGCTCTCAGACAGTAACTGACAATAAAGGCAGCCAACCAGAATACAGAGATCCCGGTCTTCAATTGGAACTGTTTTTGAACAAGAGGGAGTTCAGCTTGAGCCACCAAGAAGGAAGGAGCCTGTGTGTATGAGCTGAGAGACATGCAGGGGAAAGGCCTGTTTTGCCTCCCTGAGGAACTTGAAAGCGTACTAGACTGCCTAAAAGCAGGGAGAGCAGTTCAGCTCGAATGGAGAGAAAGAAGCCTGTGGGGTGAGCTGAAAACAGTCACGTGGAATTCAGTCTGCCTTGCCGCCCTGCAGGACTTACACTGCCAAAACACAGAATCACAGAAAGCAATCCTCAGCTATCCTGACTGAGTTCAGAGACCTTGATGCTGGAAAAGAGTGTTTTTCCTAAAAGAGGGAGCTGAAAGAACTGTGAGAGGATTTCTCAGTCTAAGGGCTCCAGTACCATTTGGAGCCAGCAGATGCTGCGTTTGTCTCCTACCACGTTTAATAAAAAAAGGGGAGACCTGTTGCCAGTTGTTTCTGTTTGCTTCCTATCAAAGTTAAACCAACCTGTCAGCTGCAAGTTGTGACTTTTCCAAACTGTATACCATGCCAAACTTCATGTACTGGGCCTGTGCCATCTGTGGCCCTAAAGACTGTTCCCACATCAGATATAGTGTCTGCCTGACCAGAAATCAGCCTTAGGGAGTCAGCCCCTGCATAGAAGCAAGTTGCAGGTTGCAGCCACCTACAGGGAAAGGCCGTGGAGTGGAGGTGAGTCGTGTCAGTCCCAGTCCCCACCATCATCCTGGAAAGCCAGCAGATCCATGGTGTCTTCATCCGTTTTGCCAACTGGTCTGGGTGCAGTGAGTACAATCAGGGTAGCCCCCCTGCAACAATCAAATAAATGTTTTGTGTCATCTGATTTGCCCTATAAATCCTTGTTGGGCGTTGACTATGATTACAGGCCATCCGCCCCGGGATTACAAATATTTTACTGTTTGCAAGTGTTTCAGTCTGTCTGCTAACAGGCTTTTCTCCATCCAGGGCCCCAATCAGCTGCAACGCTGCCTAGCCAAGCAAAGCTTCAGGCCTGCACCTAACAATATCTTGGGTACCCAGCAGTTTGATAAGCTGACTAATTCAGGGACAGATTTAAGGATCATAAATTGGCATCTGTTTAATTACAGTGCAACAATAGTTAACCTAAATTTTCACTCCCTCCCTCTGTTCAGTCATCTGAATTGTTTTACATGTTAACTGAGTCTGTGAGCACATTATTGTTGTGGGGTCAAGGGTGGATAAAAGTGAGGCTGTACTGTGGTTGCTGGTTAACTGTTCTTTTGCAGGGGACACATGGTGTATTTCAGAAGCCCAGACCCTGTTGGTTAAGTGTGAAGCTGGTGAGCATATTATTAGTGCTAGCCATTAAATGTGCTATTGCATGCAAAGTACATTGCTTATTGTCAGTCTTTGTGTTGGGCCACTAGTCAGGGTTGTGGGTAGGTATAGATTCCCAGAGGGCTGTACTAGTTTGGCAACTTAACCACTTAACTATTACTCTGGGTGGAGGCACCAAAATTCTAGTTCTGCTGCTGGAAGGGCAGACACAGTAACTGTTAAACCCGAACCCAGGCCCCTCAACCTGCAATCAGAGAAGCAGGCGGGGATAGTAGCCCTTCATATAACAGCACCAGGGTTACAAATGTTAAACGGATCATGAGTGGTCCATCAGTAGACCCACAGTGCTTGCAGAGAAACCATAGACCTTGAGACCATGAGTGAGAGCGTGAGGAGGAAAATGCCATAATAACCCGCCATTGAGTTTTTACAGAATTCAGCAGGTTATTATGATGTTTTGTCACTAGCAAATATACAGTCATTGTAGAGGGTCACCAGTTATTATATAGAGAACAATACATGGGGTGGTTTATTCACGCATCACACACCGAAGATGTGTATTAAATTCAAGTGAGGCACACCACCCCATGTTTTATTTATTATAATTACAGGCCATCAACTTTCTCCACCTCCCCCCTCCACCCCCCCCCCATAATGTTAGTCACATCAGGGGAAAGAGTGATCAATGCAGTCGACTGAAGTAGAGTCTGATACTGACACAGAAAGTATGAGCTAGCAGGATAGGGAGATCAACCAGCACCTGTCTCAAATGGCATCAGTAGTGAAGGAATAGAGTTTTTAGTTGTGGAAACAACTGGTGTCTGATGCTGCATGCTATGAGTAGTGCTGGTCACGAGCCCCATCATCATCTTTGTAAACAGAGAAGCCGCTCTGATATCGGGTTGTTAGTGGATTAGTAAGGATAGTTTTTGGGGACTGGCTGCAGTTTATTTGTAGCCAAAAATAGTATTTATTATGGATTTGTTTTCACTGATGCCCTTTTTAGTGAAAAACAGCCATCTCGCTGAGTGCAGCACTCTAGGGTGCCTCGAGACAGGAGCTGCTGCTCAGTGTGCGCATGTTTGTCGTAATAACTGGCCGATTATTATGGTAAATAATAACTGGCCACCTCCACTGAAAAAATTGATGGCCAGCTATTACATCAATATATAAAACAGGTTTGCTAAACATCCCTTTACAGCCGCACTCAACACCATGAATTCACAGAGAGGCATAACTGTATTTCAGTATTTACACACACGTCTATGATGTAAAACGGGGAACCACCAGCACATTTTTGACAACAGAATTACTTTGTTGAATGTGTCTCCTACAATGTATCAAATCACAGTCACCAAACCCTAGGACAGACTTTTAAATGCGCACATTTTACTTATAACAGCCTCTAGCACTGATTAAAATTCCTTTTGTAATAATGCAATGGGTTCCCAGACTGGGTTCAGCCTATTTAGACATGCATTTTTTGATGTTCAGCACTACAGTCCCCAATAGAATTGCTGGAATCACAAGGTTCCAGTTAAGATCTGCAGTGAAGACAGAATACAGAATACAGACCATGTATGCTAAATCCTGGCTCTTGCCTTGATTCACGTGCAGTGCCTGGTTATTCAGACAGGTATAGGGTGCCATCTGCAGGATTTGTTAAAGATAACTGCCCCTCAGAGGCCAGGTTTGCATGGTTCCCATTTCCCTTCTCATGCCTTGTTTTATTTTCTATTTCTAGTGCTCCATCCAAAACATCTCACACCCTCCCCACACTCACAACTATCTTAAAAGCCTGTTTGCGGAGGCCTTTTGGCTTCTTGCAGTCCTGATTAAAGCATAGCCCACATAAACTCCTTTATGTAATTTATTTTTTATTTCCTAATTTTAATTTTTGTTCCCACTCCAGAGTAACCTCATTTAAGTACAGCACCAAATTTGTAAGAGGTTTGTGGGAGGAGGCAAGTTAAAGTAGCAGTACGAATTCTTCTGGTACTGTAAATGTCAGTTTAAAGGTACCTAATATTTTATCTGTAATTGGCATATAATGCCTAGGTATTATGGGGATGTTTTTATTTCTGTGTGTTTTCCTCCACATTTTGTCCACTGTGTCAACCATAGGCATTAACCACTGCTACCCCTCCCCAATCTGTGGTATTGATTGTGGGGCTTGAAGGCACATCTCTCAACCAACCAATCTGCATAAAAATGTGGAGCAATGGGGCATGATTTTCAAACAGGAGTGCCATCGCAGCAGAAATATTTGTGCTGCACTTGTGCTAGTGCCCCACCCAGCGGCTGCTGTATTCAATCTGACAGCAGGTGGTGCTATCAGACTGAATATCGGACCATGTTGGCACACGCTAAGTGAAACTGTGCTGCCCCAACATGGACCTGGGCTGTATATAGCTCACAGGGAATAGCACTGCCAGAAATGGGATATCGCCCAAACTCCATTGAGCTGTATTCAGCCACAACATGCAAATGAGTCCATTAGGCATACAAGGCACTGAGGGGCCATTTACATGTCCATTATGGTCTAATTTGCATGGGGCACAACATCCCCTTAGCACCAGTACCAATGAACATGTCTGCCCTGGTGGTCTAGTGTGCCCCCAATTGTCCATTTACAAATATTAAGTAAGCCCTGGTGTCTAGTGGTTCCCCCATCCTCCCGAGTGCCTGTTTACAAATGTTAAGTAAACCCTCATGGTCCAGTGGTTCCCCTCTGAGCATCCATTGACAAATTTACAATGTATCAGTGGTGGTCCAGTGTCCCCATACCAGTCCCTCCCACTCACATACTACCAACCCACACACCCCTTATCAGTAAAGCCCAACCAATGTAGCAACTGGCACAGCCCTCCTCTTACCTCCTTGGCCACCCACCATATCAGCTGTGAGTGGGTGCACATACAGTAGTTATACTGTATGCACGCTAACTGACAGCTCATATGATGGCCGCAGAGGAGGTGAGAGGAGGGCTGTGCCAGTCACCCAATAGGACTTCATTGATTGCTGGCAAGCCAAGTGGGGGTGTGTGGGGTGGTTGTATGTGAGCAAGTGGATGGGTGGGGAGACACTGGATCACCACTGATACTTTGAACGTTTATTAAGGGGTGCTCAGGGGGGTATCACTGGACACCTTGACTTCCTTAATGTTTGTAAACATTCGATCGGGGGGAACCACTGATCACCAGGAAGAAGTGTATGCATGTACAATGGGCGATTGGGGGACCACTAGACACCAAAAACTGCTGGCATATGTAATATGGGCATGGGTGTCGGCAGACATACTTAGTGTACTCTGCTGAGTGCAGTAACATTTGGAAAACCCAGGGGCAACATGAGCCTTAGGCCAGGGCAACAAACACAAATGGAGCCTGATGTACCTAAAGAACTGTTTTTCCCCTTTCTCGATGCTTCAGTGTGAGTTTGTGAATAATCTTTGGCAGATGTGTGGGTGCCTAACTTAAAGGCTATGACCATATGAATGACCCAATCAAGTATGTATGCATGAGTGCTGGTGTGAATGGACTTCTGTCAGGCTGGCTACCTTGATGTGGTACAGAGATTTATCACAATGCATCCTAAACATTGTAGTAAAAGCCACCCAACTTCTGCATAATTGCTAGTGTGTGTGCATGTGCGTTAGATAAAATAAAATGTTATGAATCTATCTGGATTATTGGCTTACTGCAGATTGTTAACTGAAATATGGGTGAGGCAATGTTTGTGTGGTGGGGCAGCACATCTTTAGGGTTGTATTTACGGGGAAGGGGGGACAGTTCTGTCAACTCTTGAGTACAAGTTTAAAATTCCTGGCTACATGCCTGAGTATGGGTGATCATAGGCAAGTGGTTGCAGTACAGCCACCCAGACTTTGGGGGTGGTGAGAGTGCCCTGTAAAGAGCTGGTTTTTGGTAGCGGTAAATAGTGTCCCTTTGGGGGTTGTTTACCACCACTGCAAATCTTTGATAATACTGTTGCACTGATATGGATGGGGGAGCCCCTCATTTGCATAGGTGAAGCGCTGTGGGTTTGTGCTTGTGCTCCTGGGGCTTCTGAATATGGGCCAGCCAGGAGTGCCAGCACAAATCCATATTAGCGCACCCATTAACCCTGTCTGCAGGTAGGCTAATCTTTGAATATTGGGCCCATGGTCTTTAAAATTATGATCAAATTTCCAGAATGCATAAATGCAGGGCACATTCTTAAATGAAAGAATAATAATAAAGATAATGGGTATGATATGCTTGTGTAAGCCCCTCACCCCCGTGGGGCCTACCTTAGGTGCTGCAGCCCCAGTGGGTGAACTCCTTTTGCCTCCAATCCCTCGGACTTCAGCAATGAGACTGAAGGGCTTCCAGTGGTCATGGGTTGGATCTGGGCCAATGTGCCCACCAGAACGTCGTGGCTGCAGCCGCTGTGTTATTCAGTTCCTCGGCCCAAGTTCAGATGGGGGCCAAAGTCTGATCCTTGTTTCTGAGCCTCCAGCACTTAGGGAGGCATGGGATGGTCCTGGGACAGTGAAAGTCCCAGACTGAAAGTGTAAATAAAAAACATGATGGCGTGTGCCTTCTGCACATGAGTGACCACCAACTGTAGAAGAATTAAAGGAGCAACAGCTCTGGTGAGTATTTTCTGGCTGCAGCCAATATGTAATAATATCCCTGGCTCCATGGCAGGCAGCAGAGCCAGGGGTCAACAGTATAAAGCCTCTGGGTTTGGGGACAAAGTTTTCCTGCCCCTGCAATAGCAAATGATAAAATATAAGGGCATGTGTGCTTGGCACTAAAATGTAAACAAATATAGTGGCCCCTATGGCAGCTGGAGGGCCGCTGGAAAATGTGAGAGGTCATCAAGAAAAGCACAGGAGACGTGCAGCCAATCAGGTGGGGACTCAGTAGAAACTATAAATACTAAAAGGAGAGATTTGTTTTGGAGCACCCAAGAAGAGCAAGTATGAGAGAGACTGTTGTGGCTACCCAGCCCAAAGGCCTGCTATACCTGCCCAATGGCCTCTTTGACCCCAAGAACTGCAGAGAACAGGCATATTACCAGAGAAAATATTGTGATCACAGGAAAGAAAGGTAAGCCAATGATTGTTTCCCTGAGTAAGATTTGAACCTGTTGTTGTGTTTTGAGAATTGTGGCCTGCAGAAAAGAAACATTTGCAGCCTGTGTCTAGAAATGGTTTGCAGTAGAAAATGATGTTGCTGCAGAAAGAAAAGAGATTTTGCAGCAGAGAAAAGAGAGACTGAGTCACTGTGTTTCGCCTCAGAGGGACTAGTTGTGAACCTGCTTCACTGATTCTAGCCAGAGACATGTGTGCTTGGGCTAGAGACTGAGCCAGAGCCCCACTGCAGGTGTGCTTTCTGAAGCTGTATGCCAAGCAGGAAGTCTCGGGGACTTCCAGCCTGCCTAGTCCCCTAGACCACCGAAAAGATCACCATAGAAGAAGACTTCGAGAGGCCTGTCAGGTGAACACTGCATACAAAGGCCTTTGAGGTGAAGATTTGAAAGGCCTGACAGCTGAAGACTAGCTACTGTTCAACTGCGACCTGCTGTCATGGCACACCAACAACAACTCCTGCTACTTGCATGGTACCATTTGAAATAATTTGCCTGCTGAACCCCCTCCCCAATCTACAAACTGTAAGTACCTCTGGCCATGGCTCAGAGGAGTTCTCATTTAGCAAGGTAGCTAGTTAGGACAAGGGGGTTAAGTCCTGGGCAAGACTGCACCAAGTTTAAAGCTGCACCCAGGCACTAAAGCTAAAAAAGTTGCTGTGTTTAAAAGTTATTGGGCCCCAATGAAAGTATTCTTTTTTCCAGTTACAAGACTGTTTATCCCCACTGAATCCCTGCCTTTTGGAGCAACTCTGGTGAAGTACCCATTGCAACTGACTGTTGTAATGGCCATTTGGGGGGAAAACCAGGTGCACCTACAGGTAGGAGGTGTGGGGGACAGTGTGGGGTATAGTTGTTGCCATTTATTGCTGTGCTATTTCCTTCCCTGTTCACCTCCTCCCTATAATAAAATGGAAGGTTGGTTTATGGTACAGTTTAGTATTGCTGATTATTGGAAAGTGTATTCATTTACTGTGTGGGGAAGGTCCTGTGGGGGGCAGTTATTGTATTTTCCTGGGGGGTGGTAACCTGGGATTTATCCCACAGGTTGCCCATATCACTACTCCAGGTGGCGGCACCTTGCCATTCTACTCCTGTATATCACTGTCGACTTGAGAACCCAGGCCGGCCCCCTTGGAGGTGTGTGTAGTGTGGACCTGAGGGCCCCGGAACAGACAAGGTGAGTGAGTCAAGGGGGGAGGTTTACAAGTGGAGGCACTGCTGGGATTCTCCAACACCCCACATGTGTACCCCAAAAAAAGGTGACTCCCGAAAAACAGAATGATTGTTCCAAAAAATTGCCCTGGAGCTTTGGAAGAGGCAAAATGACACTCCAGGACTTATAAGACTGGTGCCGAGGGGAGAAACTGACTGCAAAAAGGCCTGCTTAGTGACTGTTATTTCAGAAGATTTTGAAAGGTCCAGAATTGCTGATGAACTGTTGGCTTTGGAATGTTTTGACAATTTAAAGCTCCAAGGACTAAAATACGACCGTACTAGTAACAGTGTAAGTGCACTGATCAAGAGTGATGCTGAAATTGATGTTGCCAAGCTGCCTACCACCCTCTCCCTGTGACGGAATGGGTCTGCCTGAACCTTAGTGACTCATAACAGTGACAAAAAAATATCCCAGGGTCCATCAAATGCAGATGACTTTAAAGTGAAATTTGAACTGTGCTTGAAAGCAGAGGGGAGGACTCCCCAATAAATACAAGAACTGCACAAAACTGACCTTGTCACACCGCCTGATCAACCCACAGCTTGTTTAGCTACTTGGACGCTGGGGAGAGGAACAGGATCATACCTGAGACTAAGACCCTTCTTTGGGATAAAAAACAGTACCACCCAGGGAAGATGACTTTGAAACTTAGATGGGTCAGGCCACTCCTATGGTGCAAGATCCCCAGTGTCCCAAAGATGAGAAAAGACGTCAGCTGCGGGAGTTTGAGAGGACCTGCCATGGATGGCATTGGAGCTTTGCAAGCTACTTGTTCTGATGCTGCTGGCCAGATGTACCTTAACACTCTGGATGGCATGCTCAGGAGTACCGACAGTGGCACCAGAGTTCTGAGAAAGTTGCAAGAGACAGCACAATGAAAAGCTGTCTGAATATTTGATATGTCTAGGGCAATTAATAGCTAGAGCCTACCATAAGAGAGCAATGACTGCCCAAGATATGAATAGGCTGTGGTTGGAAAAGTCTTAGAGGGAATTGGGCACTCAGAAATGCTTCTGATGAAGTTGTGGTTGGAGGGGCAACTGAGTAATCCCCCTTCCTATGGCAAGTAGATGCATGAAGTCTGAGAGAAGGAGGATAGGACTGCACAGCAAGCCCAATGGCAGCACCTCTGAGGAAAATAGCGACTCCTGTAAGTCAAGACTTGCCTGGGTGAGACAACAATGAAACTGAGGATTTGAAAAGACAAATAAAAGAACTGACCAACCAGGTAGCCATGCTATGGACTACTAGTGAATGAAATCAGTGAGAGACAAATCCATCCTCTGGGGGTTGGAGATACTACATTGGCCAGAAGTCTTCCCTGTCACAGTCTGAGAAAGCAACTACTGCCAGTAGTGATGGATTTCTCTGCTACCAGAGCAGTGAAGATGGGCACCAAAGGAGGTATTGCAGGAGGCCTGAAAATTCTGATCTGATAGTGCAGAAGTTATTGAAAATGAAGCATATGTCAGAGAAACACCAGTGGGACCCAGTGAAGGAGCGAACTGGGGTCCTGCACCAAACCTGTTCTATAAAACAGATGCAACCTTTTAATGTTACTGAAACCAAGCTCCCCCCAGGATTAATAGGACCTTCTAGGGTCCTAGCCAAGATTGAAGGGGTGAAGTTTACTGTGCCACTTGATAGTGGTGCTCAAGTGACTGTTGTGCTTGAAGATTGGTACCAGAAATATTTGAGTCAGGTGCCTTTGAAACCTTTGGAAGGACTGGCTGTCTGGGGAGTGAGCGACCAGCCTTACCCATATCGGGATGTATTGTTATTCATATCAAATTTCCCCAAAGTGTGTGCTGGAGTCCAGGCTCCTATAGAAGCACTCGCCTTGGTGTGCTCTATTACGGGTTTGGAAGGAGAGATCCCAGTCTTGACTGGGGCCAATGCCAACATGTTTCAGAGATTGGCTCAGATATGCCAAGAGATGAAGGGTCCCCAGTCCATACACAACCTACAGATACACCCCTGGATCTGATGTGTGTATATGAAGGGACCCATTTCCGGTAAGCCAGATACTGAAGATGAGTGAGTGGGTGGGATTCGCAGATGAGATGCCCACCCTTTGATTTTACCCAAGCTGCTGAATGCCAAGTTACAGGGGAAATGGAATTTGAGTCACCCGCCAAAAGCAGTGCTTACATTGTGGACACACCCACGGATGGAGAGTGACCCAATAGCCTGCTAGTACACAGAGGGGTGGTGCCAGCCCCCTGTACACCTTCTGGAGTTAACTTGATTAATGCTTTACTGAGGAATGAGACTGAAAAAGAAGTGACTATTCAGAAAAGACGGACCTTAGCACATGTCTGCTGAGCAGAGGTGGAACAACTTGCGGTTCGGAACCCAGCCACCATTAATGGTCTGATCTAAATCTGTTCCGCTTTGGAGAGTCTCCAAACCTGAATCTTACAAGTGGAAATTGAGACTGATTCTAGCCAAGAGGACTAATGTTTTTTCCACCAGCGAGCTTGATGTTGAATGCTTCTGAGGTGAAGAGCATCACATACATGAGTGACAATTGACCCTTTCAAGAAAGGTCCAGATGACTAGCTCCAGTAGATGTGGAAGAAGTTCACCAACACTTACAAGAATTACTAGCCATTGGTATTATATTTGAATCCAGAAGCCCTTATGCATCCCCCACTGTGGTAGCCCATAAAAAGAACGGGGCTGTCCACTTGTGCATTGACTACCGGACTTTAAACAAATGTACTATTACCGATCAGTATACTGTACTAAGTGTGGAAGATGCTCTGGCCTGCCTCACCTGCAGCAAATATTTTTCTGTGCTGGGTCTGCCAAGAAGGTATTACCAGATTCCCATGACCAAAGAGGACAAGGAAAAAACAGCTTTCATTTGCCCCTTGGGATTTATCAATTTGAATGGATGCCACAAAGCATCTCGGGGGCACCAGCCACTTACCAGCGGTTGATTGAAGAAGCCATGGGAGACATGAACCTGCTGCTAGTAATAGTCTATTTGGATGAACTGATTGTTTTTGGATGCATCTTAGAGGAACATGAAGAAGGTACTGGGTCAATACTGCACATGTAAGACAGCGTGGTATTAACCGTGTTGTACATGCAGCGCTTGAAAACACAGCAACTGGGATTTACCGCTACCCCTGTTGCTACACACTGATGGAGAGAGAGGAGAAGTTGCCATGTGCTGGGTGCCTGGTTGAGCCGCTCCCATAATGGAGTGGCTAGAGCAGCAGCACACGGCTCATTTGGGAGACCTGGGACCATGGTTCGGTTCCTCCCTGGTCTCCCCTTCTGCAACTTTTGTCAGCATTTTTTTTTTTTTTAAGTCAAACTTCCCTCTCCTGAGTTTCTCCCCCATCCTCGAAGTCCCCCCCCCCCCCCCCGCCAACAGAGTTTGTTATTTAAGTTCTGGGGGATGTGAGGGGTACAGGGAGCAAAACCCACCCTTGCAAAAAAACATAAAGACCCATTGTTTTCAATGGGCGCAGTGCACAGAATTGGTCTGTATTTTGCCCAGCTCTGTTTTTGTGTTGCTCTGTTTCACTGTGGCATTTTCAGCTGCGTGGTTTTGTCATATGGTGGTATGCCCTGTGCCCATGAAGAATGCCTGATAAAAGTTTTGGATAGACTCAAAGAATTTGTACTCAAAGTGCTAATCAACAAATGTCACTTCTATCAACCCTCTGTAAAATATGTTGGACACATTGTTTCAGCCAAAGAAGTACAAACTGACCCTGACAAGGTAAAGGCCCTCACTACCTGGCCAAAGCCCCATAATATGAAAACACTGCAATCCTTTCTTGGCTTCTGCAGTTATTATCAGAGGTTTGTTCAGGATTTCTCCAAGGTGATCTGACCACTTACAAATCTACTGCAGGGTTATCCTCCCCTCCCCCCCACCAATTACAAGAAGCAGAAGATGAGGAAAGAGACACCCCAAAAGACTTACCACAAAGTTAATTAACCATTTGGAGATAGATGGAATCAGGACTATGAAAATGCATTAAGAGAAATAATTAAGAGACTTACTGAAGCTCCTGTGTTGGCTTTTGCTGATCCCACCAAGCACTATTTCTTGCACATGGACGTCAGCATGGATGGGTTGGGAGAAGTACTGTATCAAGAGTACCCAGAAGGACTGAGACCTGTTGTTTTAACCAATCATGGCCTGATACTAGTGAAAAGAACTATCCAGTGCACAAGCTAGAGTTTTTAGCTTTAAAATAGGCCTTTACAGATCAGTTCCATGACTACCTTTATAGGACCAATTTTATGGTAAGAACGGACAATAATCCTCTTACCTATGTCAACACCACTGCTAAACTGGATGCAGCAGGTCACCGTTGGGTGTCTACCCTTTCCTTGTACAATTTTACCCTAGGGTATCACAAAGGTATGAATAATACAGATGATGATGCCCTGTCTCACAGGCCTCACCCTTTAGATGAGAGCTGGTGGACTCATATGACTCCTGTAACTGCAAAAGCTTTATGTATGAAATTTGGGGATACAGATAGCGAGATGTCTGATTTTCACCCCGGATCTATGGATGTGATGGGACCCCACCCTGACACTATACCTGAAGCCTATTACAACTTTGAGGGTTTGGACATCAGCCATTTGCCCCAGCCAAAACAGGGAAGATGGTCGCAGCGGCAAGATTACAGACTCAAAGGAGTCATTTCAGCTCTGGAAAAAGGAAAGGGTCCAGACAAAGGGCTGCATTATTATCCAGAGGTTCCAATTTTGTTGAGAGAGTGGGGCAAGCTGTCCTTGAAAGATGTACTGCTTTTCAAAACTGTGCAAGACCCCAAAACTATGGTCACCAGTAACCAGTTGGTACCGCCGTGGAAATACTGCAAAGGCGTCCTCAGAGTATTACATGATGACATGGGGCACCTTGGGTTTGAACGTACCCTGAACCTGGTGTGATGCTGATTTTATTGGCCCAGAATAGTATTTGACATGGAGAAGCACTGCAAGAACTGCGCCAGATGTGTTCAGAGAAAGATTTTGCCCAGAAAAGCAGCTCTGCTTGTAAACATTAAAACCACTGAACTATTAGAACTGGTGTGTATGGACTTTTTGTCACTGGAACTGGACAGTAAAAGTTATAGTCATATTTTAGTCATCACTGACCACTGTACAAGTTATGCACAAGCCTACCCAACTAGAAATCAGACTGCCCAGACTGTTGTGCAGAAACATAAAGAGTTTGTAACTCATTGTGGTATACCCTAGCGTATTCACTCAGAATAAGGGCCTGACTTTCAGAGCCACCTAGTGAAAGAATTTTTTGCTGCCCATGGCATTCAGCAGTACCGCAGCACTCCCTACCATCCTCAAGGGGACCTGCAGCCTGAAAGGTTTTATCGTACTTTGTTAGACGTGATAGGTACATTGGACCTGGAACAGAAAATAAATTGGAGCCAGCCGGTCCCCAAGATTTTAGCATGCCTACAATTGTACTCGAAATAGTTCTGCAAATGCTTCACCTTACCTGTTAATGTTTGGTCAAGAAGCCCGTTTACCAATTGACTTGGCTTTTGGCATGTCTGCTGATGGAACCTCCAAAGAGTCTTACCTTGAATACACAAAACACCTAAAAAAGCAACTGAAAGAGGCCTATCAGCTGGCTGCAGAAGTTGCCAATAAAGTCAGTGCTGCAAATAAACTCGGATATGACCAGAAAGTGCAAAACCAGGTGTTACAAATTGGAGACAGAGTTCTCCTAAAGAATTGTGGCCTCCATGGAAAGCACAAGATATCTGACTGTAGGTCTTCTGAACCGCATGTTGTCCTTGAAAAGCAACCTGATTTAACTGTGTATTGGATTCATCAAGAACGTAGGTGGGGAATCGTCAAAACTATTCACCACAACCAACCTTTGCTCACTGGTCAGCTTGAGCCCATAACAGAGACTGTAACAGAGCCTGGGCCGTAATCAGAGCCAAGGCTGGAAAAAGATGGCAGTAATGATTCCTGAACCAGTACTGAATAATGAATCAGATACACAGCCTGAACCAAAAGACAGTGCAAAGATTGAGGAAGAAGAGAAAATGTACTGATAGCAACCTCCTGCAGAAGCACCCAGAGAGAAGGTGACTCCTATGGACTGGCCACAAGTTAATAGTGAAGAGACAGACTTCTCTTGTATGATGTAGACCCTAATGCCAAACCATTAGAGACAAGTGCTACCCCAGTCAGAGATCAAGAGACACCCTTTGTGGTCATGGATGTAGAGGCCTTGGTGGAGGACTTTTCAACAAAGACTAATCAGACACCTGCTATTTCAGACCAGGCCCCTGTGCTGGACTCAGTGCCCAGAGTAGGCGGTGTGCACTCTATTCCTATGGAAGAATTAGTAGCCCCCCCAAAGTCTAGTAGAGCCTATAGACCACCCTTTAAATTAACTTACAACCTCCTAGGTGCCTCCTCTGATATCCCCCCTTCTGGTGGTTCACAAGCACACTGTTCTTGTAATATATCACCCAGTGTGCTGCAAAACAGATAGGGGTGGGAAAGTGCCTTGTGCATATCATTACCTACTGTTACTAGACAGATACCGATGCTTAGATAGCCATTTACTGTGGTTGTATGTATAAATAGTTTGGATAGTCAGGAACCAGGTGTTAGCACTGTACCTATTGATATGCTTACTTGTGCATAAAATGTTTTGAACTGTAATGGTTTGTTGAGGACATCAAGGTTTTAGTGGGGGAGCATGTAAACCCCCCAACCCCATGGGGCTTACCTTAGGGGGCTTGGACTCTGCTAGGTGTACTCCTTTTCCCATCAGTCCCTCAGACTGCAGCAATGGGACTGGAGGGTTTCCAGAGGTCCCAGGTGGGACCTGGGCCAGTATGCACACCGGAACTTCCCGGCTGTGGCTGCCATGTTATTTGGCTCCTCAGCCCAAGTTCAGATGGGACCTGAGGTCCAGTCTCTGTTTCTGCACCTTCAGGTGCATAGGGAGGCATGGGATGGTCCTGGGAGAGTGAAAACCTTGGACCAAAAGTGTGAATAAAAAACGTGGTGGTGCGCACCTTCTGCACATGCACAGTTGCCCAGTGTAGAAGAGTTAAAGGAGCTATGATTCCAGTTGAGTGTTTTTTGGCTGCAGCCAATATGTAATGATATTCCAGGCTGCAGGACAGGTACTGGAGCTAGGGATCAACAGTATAAAGCCTCCAGGCTCGGAGATAAAGTTTTCCTGCCCCTGCCACTCTGTGGTTCAGGTCGTGGCCGAAAATGGTCCATTGTATCAGCTCACGTACCCGGTTATCAAAAACATGAATAAATAAAAAAAATAAATAAATAAATTATAAAATGTAAGGGCTTGTGTGCCAGGGACAGAAATGTAAACAAATATGGTGGCCCCCTTGGGACTCTGGCAGCAAGGGGGCCACTGGGAAATGTCAGAGGTCATCAGGAAATGCCTGGGAGAAGTGCAGCCAATCAGGTGGGGACTCAGTAGAAACTATAAATACCATTGGCAGCCAGTCAAAAGGAGAGATTTGTTTTGGAGCACCCAAGGAGAGCATGCAAGAGAGACTGATGTGGGCTAACCAACCCAAAGGCCTGCTGTACCTGCCTAATGGCCTCTTTGGCTCCAAGAACTGCAGAAAGCAGGCAAATCACCACAGAAAATATTGTGATTGCAGGGAAGAAAGGCAAGCCAAGGACTGTTTCTCTGAGTAAGATTTGAAACTGCTGTTGTGTTTTGAGGATTGCAGCCTACAGAAAAGAAACATTTGCAGCCTGAATCTAGAGAAAAAGAATTTTGCAGCCATAGAAAATGATTTTGCTGCACAGCATAAAGCAATTTTGCAGCAGAGAAAAGAGAGACTGAACCACTGTGTTCTCCCTGGGAGGGACTAGTTGTGAACCTGCTGGAGTGCTTCTAGCCAGAGATGTTGTGAGTGCTGGGGCAAGAGACTGAGCCAGAGCACTGTTGCAGGTGTGCTTTCTGAAGCTGTGTGCCAAGCAGAAAGTCTCGGAGAGCTCCAGCCTGCCCAGTCCCCTAGACCACCAAAGAGATCACCAGAGAAGAAGATATCAAGAGGCCTATCAGGTGAACACTGCAAACAAAAGCCTAAGAGGTGAAGATTTGAAAGGCCTGACAGTTGAAGACCAGTTACTGTTCGTCTGCGACTGGCTATCATGGTGCACCACCACCAGCTCATGTTACCAGCACAGTACCGTTTGAAATAATTTGTCTGCTGAACCCCCTCAATCTATAAACTGTAAGTACCTCTGAGCTGTGCCTCAGAGGAGTTCTTATTTAGTTAGGTAGCTAGTTAGGACAAGGAGGTTAAGTCCTGGGCAGGCTGCGCCAAGTTTAAAGCTACGCCTAGGCAGTAAAGTTAAAAACATTGCTGTGTTTAAAAGTTATTGGGCCCCGATGAAAGTATTATTTTTCCAGTTACAAGACTTTTATCCCTACCACATCCCTGCATTTGGAGCAACAATAAGGGAACCCTAGAAGTAGAAAGGGGAAAGAGAGGAGAAAACCATTGATCAAGTAGGGTTAGAGGCCACAAACAAGGGGAAGGCTTACGGACAGACTGGATGAGCCTGGCAATGTTTATCTGCTGACAATTTCTATGTTTCTATGTTCTATGTTTCTGTGTTTCTATAACTCTGGTGAGATACCCACTGCAACTGACTGACTTTTACTAACGGCCGTTTGGGGGGAAAGCCGGGTGCACCTACAGGTGGGAGGTGTGGGAGACAGTGTGGGGTATAGTTGTTGTTGCCATTTATTATTGTGATGTTTCCTCCTCTGTTTACCTTCTCCCTATAATAAAATGGAAAGTTGGTTAATGGTACAGTTTAGTATTGCTGGTTATTGGAAAGTGCATTTACTGTGTAGGGAAGGTACTGTGGGGGTAGTTACTGTATTTTCCTGGGGGGTGGTAACCTGAAATTGATCCCATAAGTATCCCATATCACTACCCCAGGTGGAGGCACCTCACTACTTTACTTCTGTATATCACTGTCCACTTGTGAACCCAGGCCGGGGCCCTTGGAGGTGTGTGTAGTGTGGGCCTGAGGACCCCAGAACAGCCAAGGTGAGTCAATGGGGGCTGTTACACTTGGCATTAAAGGAAAACTACAACTTCATATCTTGTAAAGTTCATGTGTTTCCATGTCAACAGACAACTCTTTTCGTGTAGCTGTTACATATGTGATTGCTTTAGTTTATTTTCACTGTTTATACCAGTCCCTGTAACTATCCTGGGGGTCTCCATTTTCTGGTTGTTGAAATCTCATTGTCCCTGACAGCTACATTAGCATTTGAGAACATGATGTGTCAGCACCCTTTAGACTCCACAGTATGCTGTCTGCTTAATTAGAACTCAAAAAAGAAAGCTGCAGCAAGGTGGGAAATACCGCATTTACTTTCAGTTAGCTTTGCAAACTGTCTGAGTTGTAATGTAGGGTTTTTCCTGTGCATTTCCAGAAAGTTTTTTCATGATATTTGTACTTTCAGCATAGAAATACATTGTATAAATGGGTGCTGTGACATCATGTTCACATATGCTAATGCAGCTGTCATGGACAATAAGATTTCAACAACCATAAAATGGAGACCCCCCAGGATAGGGGGACACTGTGCCAAGCTGTGGAACACTATGCCTTAACTTTGTCTAGATGCTATTAACCATGCACATTTAAAAACTCAGGTAAAATCTTATTTGCAGCAACAAACTACCTTTAAATGTTATTAATGTTGAACTAAATTTACATGTTATTGTGTATTGCATGTATTACATGTTGTCTACTGTATTGTACTTGTTGTATCACTGTGCCATCTAAACCACATATGTAGTGGCTCTGGGTCGTTCCTGAAAATGGGCCATGGCCCAGTGTGCTTACCCAGTTAACAAAGTGAAAATAAATAAATGAATACATAAATAATGTGAACAGTGAAAACAAACTCAAACAAACATGTATATTCCCAACAGCTACAGGAAAAGAGTTGTCTGACATGGAAACAAATAAAATTTACAAGATATAAGGGCATAGTTTTCGTTTAACCCTGAAGTCCTGGTCATCACTGAATCCTTGCTTTCTGTTAGGTTCAGTGTTAGTGACATCTCCATTCTTGGCTATGTACCCTTTCATCAGAATAGGGGTAAGACAAGTGGTGGTGCAGTTATTTATGTCCTTTGTAGCCTCTCCTGTGATGCTGTCTTTTGTGCTGCCATTTCCTCCTCCCTTGCAATTGTGCTGTGTAAAGTTTCTTTCCCTCACTTTCTTACCATCTTCCTTGGTGGGGTTTGCCAGTCCCCAAGGCTAAACCTAATTCTGTCATTCCCCTTCTCTCCTCTTTACTCATTCTCACTTTTTCTGGCAAACTTATTATCCTTGAGGACTTCAATTTAATCAGGCCATCCCTTTCTCTCAGATTTCTCATTCGAAAGGTTGAGTCAGTAGATCTTTCTCAACTCATTTTTGACCCTACCCATCACCAACCTTTACCCCTGTAATTACTCGCTTCTTAACTGAATACATTATTCCCATCCACAAAGAATTTGTGCTGCAGGTACCCTTCTGGACTCCATCAGTGATCACTGTGTGGTCTATTGTATCTAGAAAATTCATTGTACCAACTCCTCCCCTGGTATTCATTTGGTCCCAGACATTCAGGTCTCTGAACCTCTGAACTTGGATAGCCTCTTGGATAGAAACATAGAAACATAGAAGCTGATGGCAGATAAGGACATCAAGGCCCATCCAGTTTGCCCATTTTTTTCTACCTGTCAATGGCCTCTCTATTCATACTCATCTGTATTGCTTCCTTATGCCTATCCCATGCCTGTTTGAAGCCCTGCACTGTATTCATATCCACCACTTCCTGAGGTAGGCCATTCCAGGAATCTACCACCCTTTCTGTGAAAAAGAACTTCCTCATATTACCCTTTAATCGGTCTCCCTCTAATCTCATGCTGCGCCCTCTTGTCCTGCTATTTTTCTTGTACTGAAACATGTAAGACTCTTTCACCTTGTTAATGTCCTTAAGATGTTTGAATGTTTCGATCATATCACCTCTCTCCCTCCTGGATGACCTCCAGTTGGGCTCCTTTTGTCCACTGCACCAACATAGATATTGTCCCCTCCTTCTTTTCCTCCAATTTCAGATCTGCCTGGGACAAACACGCTCCCATGAAGTGTCTTCAAGTAAATGGGTTTAATCTGCCTTGGGTCATCTCTGAACTTACCTCCCTCCTTAGGGCCCATGACTCAGCTCGGCCCCTCCACAAGTCTTTGGTCTCCCATGAGGACTAGTTTGGATACTGTCAATTGCTCAATGCTGGCACAAAGTCTTTGAGAGAGACAAAAGCAATTGATTTGCCTTAATCCTCCAGAACAATATTAGTTCCTCAAGTAAGTTCTGAGGGTTATTCACTCAGTTTTTAATCCGCCCACCCATATATCTGCACCCACACTCAAACTCAGCAACCCTCTCTTGGTAATCTCTGAGCCCTCGGCAGATACCGCCACTTTCAACACTCACTTCACCTGATGTGCCCTGTGTACTCCTCCCTCTCCTACTTTCTTATCTACTGCTACTCCCTCCCCTCCCCTTTTATGTTTACTTTCTCTCCAGTCTTGCCCTCTGATGTGTTGTCTGCTCTTTATGCTGTCTATCCCTTCAAAGGCCACAGTCTTGATGATCTGTATCTTACAATTCTTTTCCTGTCTGTACCTACTATTGCTGCCGCCCCTTTTTGTGCTGCTAACTCTCTCATTGAAACAGGTTACTAAGGTAGATAGGAATAGGAATAGTTCAGTGATCCTTCTTGCCTATTCCCCCACTACTCAGTGGAGTATTTTGTCTCCTTCAACATATGATTATCTAACAACCTTTCAAAGGCAGTAATATTTGTAGCTTGAACTACTACATCAGGCAATGTGTTCTAATGTCTCAACACTCTGTGTGTGAAATATGACCCTTTGTTTTTGCTTCTGTACCTTCTCCCAATTAGTCTCATGCTATGTCACCTTGTGTTATGCACATTTTCCTTATATTGAAAACAAATTTGCATTGATTTAAGTCTTCCAGGATATTATAGAACAGCAATAGATCTCCCCACTGTCTCCTTCATTCAAGACCGTACAGTCCTAGAGAATGTTAATCTACTATTATAATCCTGTCCTTCCAATCCATGAATACACTTAGTAAATTTTCATTGCACTCTCTCCAGTGTTGCAGTCTGCCACTTGCATGCTGGTGACCAAAACTGCGAGCTGTAGTACAGATGAGGTCTTATCAATGTCTGGCACAGAGGCACCATAACATCTCTATTTCTACTGCTAATGTTCCTTGTTATATTTCCTATTATTCTATAGGCTTTGTTGCACGCTCCCATGAAGAGTCTTCAAGTAAATGGGTTTCATCTGCCTTGGGTCATCTCTGAACTTACCTCCCTCCTTAGGGCCCATGACTCAGCTCGGCCCCTCCACAAGTCTTTGGTCTCCCATGAGGACTAGTTTGGATATTGTCAATTGCGCAATGCTGGCACAAAGTCTTTGAGAGAGACAAAAGTCAATCGATTTGCCTTAATCCTCCAGAACAATATTAATTTCTCAAGTAAGTTCTGAGGGTTATTCACTCAGTTTTTAATCCGCCCACCCATATATCTGCACCCATACTCAAACTCAGCAACCCTCCCTTGATAATCTCTGAGCCCTCTGCAGATACCGCCACTTTCAACACTCACTTCACCTCCTGTGCCCTGTGTACTCCTCCCTCTCCTACTTTCTTATCTACTGCTACTCCCTCCCCTTCCCTTTTATGTTTACTTTCTCTCCAGTCTTGCCCTCTGATGTCTTGTCTGGTGTTTATGCTGTCTATCCCTTCAAAGGCCACAGTCTTGATCTGTATCCTACACTTCTTTTCCTGTCTGTACCTACTTTTTCTGCTACCCCTTTTTGTGCTGCTAAGTCTCTCTTTGAAACAGGTTACTAAGGTTACTAAGGTAGATAGGAATAAGAATAGTTCAGCGATCCTTCTTGCCTATTCCCCCACTACTCAGTGGAGTATTTTGTCTCCTTCAACATACGATTATCTAACAACCTTTCAAAGCAGTAATATTTGTAGCTTGAACTACTACATCAGGCAATGTGTTCTAATGTCTCAACACTCTGTGTGTGAAATATGACCCTTTGTTTTTGGTTCTGTACCTTCTCCCAATTAGTCTCATGCTATGTCACCTTGTGTTATGCACATTTTCCTTAAATTGAAAACAAATTTGCATACATAGATTTAAGTCTTCCAGGATAGTATAGAGCAGCAATAGATCTCCCCACTGTCTCCTTCATTCAAGACCGTACAGTCCTAGAGATGTTAATCTACTATTATAATCCTGTCCTTCCAATCCATGAATACACTTAATGAATTTTCATTGCACTCTCTCCAGTGTTTCAGTCTGCCCCTTGCATGCTGGTGACCAAAACTGCGAGCTGTAGTACAGATGAGGTCTTATCAATGTCTGGCACAGAGGCACCATAACATCTCTATTTCTACTGCTAATGTTTTTTGTTATATTTCCTATTATTCTATAGGCTTTGTTGCAGATTGACTTTATGTGTAATGGGAAGGACAAATCAGTTCGACAATTACCCCAAGGCCCCTTCCCTGGTCAAAACTAGATCGGAGGGTGTTACCTAGATAATACTGATTCCTTGGGTTCAACTTTTGAAAATGCATTACACATTTTTCTGTGTTAAATGCCATATCTCAACCTTTAGACCAGTTGAATATTTTATTTAAGTCATTTTGTAACATTGATGTAGTCTCATCTGTTAAAGCCGGTCCCCCCACTTTCGTGTCATCTGCAAACTTTGTAATATTTCTGTCAGTACCATTATGTAAATCTAATACATATAATTGAAATAGTGTTGGACCCAAGCCTGATCCCTGCGGTACTCCACTTGTAAAACTTGTAGCATTTAACAATGAGTCACCAATTCTAACTACCTGAGTTCTCCCTTTCAAACACTCACCAATCCATCTCACCAATCTGATATCAAGACCCATGCCCCCTATTTCTTCCACCAGCATCCTATGTGGCACTTGGTCGAAGGCCTTTGAAAGTCCAGGTAGATCACATCACTGGGGATGTTTAAGTCCAATTGTGCACTAATTGACTCATAAAATGTTATTAGATTTATGAGACATGGAGCAGGATTCTCAAAACTCTCAGAAGGTGCAAAACCTTCCCTAGGTCCCCAGAACTCCCTCAGCTATGGAAAAAAAGGGGGAGTTTGCTCCAAGTGCTAGTCACAAAAACCTCCGCAGCTGGGGGAAAAAACATTATGGACTGTGGAAAAAAGTGCAGCTGCGGAAGTCCCTCAGGACAAAAAGGTGTGAGATAAGTAAGGCACAGCCCCTGAAAGGCTATTCACAGCCAGGGTTTTCCCACAGCTGAGAAAAAAATGTTACACACAGTGGAATGAGGTATAACTCTCCCTCAGCACACTGCAGTAGTGCCCCAGCAATTGGAATCAATTAAGGTGGAGGTGTACCACAGGTAATAGCATCTCAGACAGTACAGCAGTGGCAGATGTTACAGCACTGAAAGCACACATTGCCATGTTATGGCAACAGGCATCATCCACTAGACCCAGTGCAGCCTATGACAGAGCCCCACAAGCAGTAGAGCCTGACCAACTAGCAGCAAGTGCTACCCCCCCCCCGCAGGCTACAGGAACACCCCAGGGAGGAACGGCCAGCAGGGACAGTCAGCCACTGTGGTGCCAAGGTATCACAGGTACCTGTGGTGCTACTGTGGTCCCAGTTGGGGACTGGTTGCTGGTCTCTGTGTGTACTATCAGCTTCATATTATAACAGCACTGTTATAGTCTGCTGCTTCAGCTACTGTGGTTCCCTATTACTGTGCCTTCACAGCCTCCACAGCTGCGGATTCGTAGCACTTGCCCAAGTCCTGCGGCAGCTAAATTGTGTCACCTGTGGCTCTTTTTATGGAAATCCACAGCTGCGCTGGTTTTCTTTGAGAATACAGCGCAGCTGCATTTCCACACTGCAGCAAGCCTTTTTCCCGTAGCTGCGGGAATTTCGGCTTTCTTTGTGAATCTTGCCCACTATCTTTTGGACACAAAACCATATTGACTGTTATCTACATTCATATACCTGGTTATTTTATCAGTAATGTGATCCCTCAGTATCTTCTCCAGCACTTTACCCCAAACCAGATTCAGGCTAATTGGCCTATAATTTGAAGGCTGTGCCCTACTGCCTTTCTTAAATATTGGTACTACAATACATGTTTCCAATCCTTTGGTTTTTCCCTGGTCTGAATAGATGATATGAATATATTATGCACTAGCCTACAAATATATTCATTTAACATTCATAGCAAACATAGGCTTAAACAATCACTGCCAGGCGATTTGTGTGGGTCCAACTTCCTTATTTCATCATTAATGCTTTTAATGGTGAATATATCAGTGGCACTAATATAGTTATTTTTCACTATGCTCCAAAACTCTGTCCATGGTGGTTTCTTCTTTAAATACTATACTGAAGCAAAATAATCATTAAGGATGCAAGCCATCTCCTTGGGTGTGCCAACCAAACCATTGTTACGCATTAATGTACCAACAGAGGGAGCATTTCCCTTGAAAGAATGAATGTAACTATGAAATTCCTTGGTATTATTTTTATTGCCAGCTAAATTTCGTTCAAAAGTTCTTTTACTTTTATGTATTTCATATTTGAATTTTTTTAACCATTTTTTTTGTACCTAACATTGTTGGTTTCAGTTTTGTCTTCAATACATATTTTCTACAGATGCCTATTATGTGCCAGTAATCTACTTATTTTGGTGTTCATCATTTTAGGTTTGGTGCCTTTTTTATTGTATTTCCTTTTAATTGGGATCCATTTATGTTCTAGAGCCAGTATTTTGGACCTTAGGATATCCCACTTTTCATTGACTGATTTGTCTATAAATTCTATCTCTCAATCCCATGATGCCATTTCTTTTACTATTTCAGGGTAGTTTCCCACCTTGTAATTGTACTGCAGGTTTCTATTTTTAAAATCTTGATGTCTAAAGTCAAGATTTATTTTGATCATGACATGATCACTCGATCCCAGTGACTCTAACTTTTCACAATTGTTATTTTTTTCCTTTTATGTTTGCGATTACCAACTCTAGTATATTTGTGCCTCTTGTTGGATCTGTAGCCATTTGCTCTAATCTATATTCATTTAGTATATTTAGCCATTTGTTTTCAATAATTCCACATGTTGTATCATTAGTCCAATCTATATGACCAAGGTTGAAATCCCCCATGATCAGAATATCTTTATTTCTTTTGCATAATTCTCTTATCTCTTTCATCAGGGCCATATTATATTCCTTATTGCTGTTAGGTGGTCTATAACAAGTACTTATCATTAAGGTTTTGTGTTTAGCTATGATGGTCACCCAAAATGATTAGATATTTTCATCAGATGGACTTATTGTTTCCATGACCTGAATGCAATTTAAGCTGTTATTTACATACAGGGCTACCCCTCCTCCCCTCATATGATGTCTATTTCTTTTAAGGCTATATCCCTCCAGGTACTGCCCCCAATCTTCATTTCCATTCCACCAAGTTTCAGCCATTTAGATAATATCATATTTGTTCTTAGTCACAATCAGTTTTAACTCATCTATTTTGTTATTCAGTGATCTGGCATTTAGATACAGTACTTTTAGTGATTTAACATTACATTTGATATTTGTTATTTTCACAGATTTCCTGACCTCAAAATTTTCTTCTGAGTTAGTATTTGTTTATTTGAAATAGCAAAAGCTTAGCACTCAGTCTGGAGTCAACTCCACGGCACATCCAACTGAAATAATATTCATAGAAACTTCTTTTGCAGGGCAATTTGATTTTATTGGAGTGCAAACAGACATTTAGGCATACAATTCAACAGAGGAGCACGGTTCCTGTTCCTGGAAACCTGGCAGATTTTGAGCCTCATACTGGCTCTTTCTGAAAGGCCTTTACAACAGGAATATTTGTTGCTAGCCTAGGCAGAATATGTCATCACATAGTTTTATAGCAAAAATGTACTTCTGACATCCTTAGATTCATGCTCAGTGTATGTTTCATTGTTTCAAATATTGTTAAAACAGCTTTTACAGTTAATTTTGTAATTAATGACTCACATCATTAAAAATGGCCACCATTTGCAATAAAAAAATCTCTTCTGCTGAGGTTACCTACTAAATGCAAATGCTAGATTCATACCATAGATGTATTAGGATGGTGCTACCACATGTTTCTGATAGTAAACAGCACAACAGTGTAGCAAGATATTTTTTTTCATGGCGGGCATGGTATGGGAGTGTAAACTTTTAAAACTGTCAAAATCATCTTGGTTCAGGAATAGAAGAAAGTAATAAGAAAAATGTGTATCTTATATTTTTGCCAGACAAACATTACTGATGAAAAAAAACGATATGATTGATAGCAAATACTGTTGCTTTAAGTCTGAATGCCTTTTTGGATCTGCATTGTACCTGCACTGTAATACATCATTACACTACAAAAGAAAGTACTGTGCCTGCACTGCACTGCAAAAGAAGTTTCTGGAAATATTTTCCATTTGGATGTGCTATGGCATTAACTTGGGGTGAGAGCTAAGATTTGTCTTTTTATGTTTCAAGTATATCTGCTATCAGCATCCTTGGATGCTTCTCCTCCCATTTCCTTTGTGTAATTATTTCCTTTCAGCAATGCCCCATCCCCACTTACTGGTAAAAGGTAAATGTTTCCCTCTTTACAAAAGGAGTGACACCTGTAACCATGGACACTATTGTCCTACCTCTCCTTCCCTCACTGGCTAAACCTGCAGAAAAGCTGGTTTTCTCTCACATCTCTGACTTTCTTAACAACTCTTTCCTTCTATTTCCCCTCCAGTACAGCTTTCAGAAAGCCCATTCTACTGTCTCCTCCCTCATCTGTGTCACTGACTCCATCCTGATAGATATGGATAAGGGTCATATGAAGATAGAAAGAAGCCAGCAGAATAAGGCCATTTCATTTATCTAGTCTGCTTGTATTGCAGGGTCCACAGCTTGAGCTACTGTCCTTGCACCCCCACTCCTCCCATCGCCCCTACCCATGATCCTTATCTTCCCCCATGCCTATCCCAGCCTCTCTTGAAGAGGCCCACTTTCTTCAATGAGACCACTTCTTCTGGGAGTGCATTCCAAGTGTCCACCACCCTCTCTGTGAAGAAATGCTTCTTGACCTCCTCCTAAACCTCCCACTCTCCAGCTTAAGATTGTGCCCCCTTGTGTTATGGTTGCCACTCAACTTAAAGAGACCCACCTTATCCACCTTATGTATCCCTTTCAAGTACTTGAAGATCCCAATCATGTTCCCTCTCTCACTCCTTTCCTCCAGGGAGTACATGTTCAATGCCCTCAACCTCTGCTTGTATGCCTTACCCTGCTGACCCACTATCATCTTTGTAGCCCTACTCTGGACCTTCTCCAGCAGGTTAATGTCCTTTTTGAGGTGTGGGCACCAGTACTGAACTTCATACTCTAGATGTTGCCTCACCAGTGTCCTGTACAAAGGCAGTATAACCTGCTCTTTCCTACTACTGATCCCCCTAGTCATGCATCCCAGCATCGTGTTTGCCCTTGCTGCTGCTTTCTTGCACTGTGTGGAGTGCTTCAGGTCACTAGTTATCATTACTCCCAGGTTCTTCTCCTCCTCTGATGCAGATACCTGGACTCCACCCAGGCAGTGCTCCTTCCCGGGATGCTTGGCTCCAATGTGCATAACTTTGAAGCCAAGCTGCCAGATCCTGGACTACCTCCCCAGCTTTTCCAGATCATCCTGTAGGTCCTGTATCACTTCAGCTATGTTCTCTGTCCTGCAGTGCTTGGTGTAGTCCATGAATAGACATATTCTGCCCTTATTGCCATCCCCAGTGTCATTGATGAAGACATTGAACAACATTGGCCCCCGCACCAAGCCCTGCAGAACCCCACTGATGACCTCTTTGGTGCCAAATAACTCTCCCCCCCCCACAACCACTCTCTGGGTTATGCTCCTCAGACAGTTTTCCACCCATCTGGACATCTTCTCCCCAACCCCCAGATTTGCCAACTTCCTGATCAACCTATTGTGGGGCACAGAGTCAAAGGCCTTGCTGAAATCTAGATAAAAGATGTCTACCACTTGGCCCATGTCTAATGTCTTACTGACCCAGTCAAAGAAGTCAATCAGATTTGTTTGACATGAACCCATGCTGTCTCACCTCCTACAGACCATGCTACTCTAGATATTCAACCAAAGTTTCATTAAGTATGGTCTCCATGAGCTTGCACATGATTGAGGTCAGACTGACTGGTCTGTAATTCCCTGGGTCATCCTTGGGACCGCTTTTGTGGAGGGGCACCACATAAGTATTGTATTTAAAGCATTCACTAGGATCAGTTGAAATTCTAACTAAAGGTAGTTTATATAGTATAGAATAGTTAGTGGTTTACATTCACAATTTAAAAATGGCTATAGTTATTATTTATTCTCCACCCAGTATGAAGATGGAGAAGATTGAACTTGTGTTAAATAATGTTTATGACAGTTTAGGGGATAAGCCTGTAATTTTAATGGGGGATTTTAATTGTGACTGGTATAAATCAAGAAAGAAAAAGTTAAAAGACTTGGTAGTACCTCTAGTGGTTAACAGTACATTAAAACATCTACCTGTTTCACAAATACAAGATCTGAGGGGCAATCTTGGATTTGTTATTTGCTTCCCCTCTCAGATTCTTGTGCAAAATTTAGTAATTGTGTCACCAATCTTAGGGGATCATAATTTGATTTGGGCAAAAGTATTATGTGAACAAAAGGGTCACTCTAGGTCTAATATCTGGTGGGTTAGAAATATGAGACATTTTTCAGTAGAAAAGTTTAAATTGAATGTGCAAAAAGAACATTGGGAAAGATGTCATTTAATTCCTGACATTGATACAACAGTTCAATACTTTGCAGACACCTTTTGTTCAATTTGTAATACACGTGCACCACTTCATAAAGTACAGAGTTGAGAAGCTAGAACACCTTGGGTTACGGAGAAATTGTTTAAAGAAATCAGGATTAAAAATAGATTGTGGAAACTAGCCAGAAAAATAAAACTGAATAAAGACTGGGAACATTTTAAAAAGAAAAGAAATATTTGTAAGGGCTTGATTAAGAAAGCAAAATCTGGTTATTTTAAAAAGAGAGGGAAATAAAGATCCTAAAAATTTTTGGAAACCAGTGAATAGCTGAACTAGTCCAGGTAAAAAAGAACAGCAACAGATTAAGCAACTGGCTCATGACAGCAGGCAAACTGAGGACACTTACAGTATCTCTAGTATTTTTAATAACTATTTTGTAGATTTACTGGGTTTAGACATTAATGATAGAGCAGATGACGAGAGGGAGGGGGAATCACTACATTGTGGACCTGTACCACCACTTTGGTTCAGATATTTGAGTATTTCTGAAGTTAAGAAGGGCCTAAAAAATATTAAATAAATCACCAGGACTAGATGGGCTTGAGGGAAGGTTTTTGCAAATGGCAGCTGACTATACTGCATCTACTATAGTTTATATATTTAACTGGACTTTATGTTTAGGTTATTTTCCCTCAGAATGAAAGCAAAGCAAGATTATTCTTTTTTGTAATTATAATTTTTGTGGGGGGTAGGAAGAAATAGGTTGTTGGTTAAATAGGATCTGCAGCTTATCCTCTAGGTAGGGAAATGGGTAGACTAGGTGGGCCAAGCGGTCCTTATCTGCCATCAAAGTCTATGTTTCTAGTCTTATTTATAAAGGGGGAGGACAAAATGACCCAGGGAATTATCGCCCAATTGCCCTGTTGTCAATTTTATCCCAAGTGTTTAGAGAGACATGTATGCACTCAGATAATAGAACATTTAGAAAAATATAATTTATTGACACCCTTTCAGTCGGGATTTAGGAGAGGATATGCCACTAATACTGCTTTAGTGGAGTTTCATGGTCTGGTGTCTACTTCATTGGACGCAGGGTTTCATACTGTTGTTTTGTTTGTAGATTTGTCCAAGGCTTTTGACCTGGTGAATCACTCCCTACTGCTAAAAAGGTTAAGGATGTTGGGAATAATGGATTGTCCCTGGGACTGGGTTAAGTCATACTTGACAGATAGGTCCCAGAGGGTATCTGTGTCCCAAGTCCTGTCCTTGAGTAGAGGGATACATCAAGGGGTCCCACAGGGTTCAATCTTGGGACCAGTGCTGTTCCTGATGTTTATAAATGATTTCCACTGGAAGTACAACATTCTCAAATAAGATTATACACTGACAATACGGCATTGATTACTATAGGGGTAGGAAGGTATGAACTTCAGGATAAGCTACATAGAGATTTTGACAGTATTGGAGAGTGATTCATCAGGTCAAGACTTCAAATGAATACTGAAAAAACAAAAGTGCTTTATTCTGGAGCAAAGAAAAATTTTGAGTTGTCTATTTATACTATAAATACAACAAAATTAGAACAAGTGACAGAATATCGTTATCTAGGAATAACTTATGATGTGGAGTTATATTTTGCCCAACATATTACAAATACACTTAAAAATATAAATGGGAAGTTAGGAGCTCTCAGGTGTACTTCCAGGTGCTTGGACTTAAAAACTGGAAAGACTTTGGTGGAACAAATGGTTTTACCGGTTATGGAATATGGGAGTAATATCTAAAGGACAGGGAATAAATGGATGTTACTAAAGTTAGATAAAGTCCAGTACAGATTAACAAGATTTATTCTAGGATGTAGTTTTCATACGCATCATTGTAATATGTTAAACACATTGGGGTGGTTCACTTTGAATTCAAGAAATAATATGACCTGGTTAAAGTCACTCCATAATTCTTATATAAATGCTCCATCCCACTGTATTTCAGTAATAGCTCTGGGAAAGAGTGAAACAACAGCTTGAGTTTTAACCAGGACAGTTCATGAAAATAAGATACCAGTCAATTTGTATAAGACTAAGTCTGGGACAAAAACACTGATATATAAGGCTTCTGCTCTCTGGAATAAATTACCGTATCCCTTGTGTACTATCACTTCACGTGGTATGTTTAATGCCATGTTAGAATCTATTTTTTCTTTGGTATGTAGATGCTAGTGTATTTTGTGTAATTTGTCTATACACCTGTATTTTGTGTAATTTGTCTATACACCTGTATTTTGTGTAATATTGTATCGTGCAGTTTGACTTGTGTGTTTATGTATTTATTATTTTTATGTACCAGAGAACACCTAAACAGGACTGTCTTGGAAACAGGGTATTTTACCCTAATGACATGTATTTATCCTGTATAGAAATAAACACTTTTATCTATATCTATCTATGAGTTATTCTCCAGTCCTGCGGTACCACTTCTGACTCTAGTAAAATATTGACTAGGCCTGCCAGTGGCCCTGCCAGTTCCTCAGCCAGTTCCCTTAGTACCCTTGGATGGACTCTGTCTGGGCCTGGTGATTTGTCCACCTTCAATGCTAACAGCCCTTCCCTCACTTATCTTCCTCTATCACTATATTTGTGTTCCCCTCCCCCTTGATCCTCTTCTCCCTCCTGAAGGCATTGGTCCATCTTTCTCCCTGGTGAAGACGGAACAGAAGTATTCATTTAGTATCTCTGTCTTTCCCCCGTTATCCTCCACACACTTATCCACTTTCTTAAAGCCCAACAATCCCATCTTTCTTGTTCCTTTTCTCACTTATATAGCAAAAGAAGGCCTTCTCCTCCTTCTTAATTCCTTAAGCTATCTGCAGCTCCTTCTGTGCCATAGCTTGCCAGACTTCCTTACTTGCCTCACATGCCAACCTTAGGTCATTTTCCCTATCCACCTCTCTCTTGGTCTTCCTGAATACTGCCTGGGTGACCCCAGAACTGAACCAGAGGATACTTTGGCCCTTGAGTTCTTCTGCCTGAGCCTAACGCACTCTCTGTGACAACTAGTATTCCTTCCTTAATGATGAACCACCTTTGGTCCACCCCCATATCTGCTCTGATGCCTGCCAGGTGGCTCCTTAGCACTTAGCCCATTTTCCTGAAGTTTGCCCTCCTAAAATCCAAGATTTTGGTCTTAGTCAGGATGCTTTCCTTGCCCATATCCAACTGGAACCACACTGTGCAATGCTCACTCCCACCCAGGGGCTCCCTCACTGTTATTTCCTGTACATGCTCCCTATTTGTGAGCACTAGACCAAGAATTACCTCTGCTCTTGTTGGTTCTGTCTTGCCATGAGAACCCATTTTGCAGTCCTTCCAGGATCACCTGACTCCTAGCAAATGTTGTGGATGGTACGCTCCAGTCCACCTTTGGCAAGTTGAAGTTCCCCACAATTACCACCTCTCCTTTTTCTGCAGCTTCCAATATTTGCGAGCTCAGCTCTCTGTCCCTGTCCTCATCCTGGTTGAGTGGCCTGTAAACCACCCCAGTCTTACCTTTCTCCTCCTATTGGACTGTAACTGAACCCATAATGCCTCCACCTTCCCTTCCTCTGACTTCTCCCTCGCTCAAATTATTCCTTCCAGTATGTAAATTGTCACCCTCCTTCCTTCCCGACTACCCTGTCCCTCCTGCATAGTGTGTATTCAGGGATTGCAAGGTCCCAGTCATGTTGTGGTGTTGCTCAAGTCTTGATTACTGTCACTATGCCCACCCTTCTGTCTGCTAATACTGCCTGCTGGTCGTACATCTTGTTTCCAAGACTCTGCATGTTCAGAGATACCACCCTCCACCTAGAATCTGACCTTCCTTCCCTTCCCTCTATTTTTTGCTTCACATTTCTCCCCCCATGTGCAGTCCCCCACTCTTGCTATGTGTTCCTCACCCTCTCCATCCTTTGCTAACTGTTTTCTCATCCCTTCCACCTCCTTCCTCCAGACCTCTTCCATCACTGGGGGGAGGGGAGTCATTGACCTCCTTCTCTCGGAGTCTTTGGGCATGTACCCCTGCTGCTGCCCCCCCTTAGTAGTTTAAATTAAGTGTAGTGGTTATGTATTCACCCAGTTTGTCCCTGAGTACCCTAGAATCCTTCCAACTGAAAAATAGCCTGTCTGGTGAAAAGAGGGCTTTGTTTGATCAGGGCTCATCCCAGCCTCCAATACAGATGAACATCTTCTCCCTGTACCATTTCCTCAGCCAGTAATTAAATCCTCTGTTCTTCTTTTCCTGGCTGTACTGGCCCTTGGTACTGGTATCACCTCTGAGAAGGCCAGTGAACTTACTTCCTCCCTGCTGATCTTCCCTAACTCCCTGAATTTACTTTGCACTACCTCAGTCTCCTCCCCAGCTAGATAATTGGTTCTGACGTATATAACTAAATTAGGTTTCTCTCCACTCTCCCTTACTATTTCCCTTATTCTTGGGCCCACCTTCCCCACTGTCATCCCTGGCATACAACTCACCCTCCTGCTTGCATTTGGGTTCCCTTTCCTTCCCCAGTGAATACTCTTAGTTATGGAGTCCCCTGTGATTGCCACCCTTGGATCCCCTGCACCTGTGGTCCCCATCCTTCCTTTCTTACCTCCAATACTAGCTGCTCCCCCACCTATTTGCTCTCCCTGTACTCTAGTGAACTTATCTTAGCATCCACTATTTATCCCTGTAACTGTTTTTCCATCTCCCACTCTGCCCCTCCCCTTCTGACTATCTGTATCTGCTTCCACTTTTCCCTCTCCTCTTCCTTTCCTTTTCTCTCCCTCCCCCTTATTGTCCACTCCATTTTACCTGCCTCCTCTTCTCTGCCCACCCTGTCTAGTTCCCTCTCCGCTCCCCTGTACTCTTACTCTCAGCCCTGGCTCAACCCAACCTCCTACCTCACCTCCTGCTGCCCCATTCCTCCTTCCAGACAGTGGTGCAAATCTATTCAATAAAGACACCCCGTCAGAAGTTCCCACACTTGATGCTACCCTCACAGTCCCACACCTTCCCCTTACCACTTGCCATTCCTCCACCCTGGGCTCCCTGGTCCTCTGAGGAAGAAATACTCCTGCATACTAGGTGTTCCTCTTCGCTCCCATCTCCTGCCTGATGCCATTGCTCCCCTGGGTACCACCCCTCTGTCTTTCCCCTACACTGCTGTGCTCCTCTGACTTCCTACACCATCCTCCAGAGCTCCCATCTCAGGGGCCTTGCTTCATCCATTAGCTGCTCCAGGCTCTTACACACTGGACACCCGCTTTACTCCACATTACTCCCAGAAAGATAGCTGCCCCACAACTATTACAGTTTACTGTGCTTCCATACATGTACCTATTCCACCACGTCCTCCCCAGCCCAGCTTCTCCTAGCCTCCAGTTATACATAACTATAAAATTCATGCATCATGTATCATGGTCATGTATCGTCCGCCACCATTATTAAGACATTTGATTCTGTTGCCCATCCTCTCCTCCTTGATAAGTTGGAGCTTGCTTGGCATTCATTATTGGTGGTAGACTGGCACTGTTTCTACTCTTCTTGTCATAGCCAGCATATCCAGGTTGGGGAATTCATGTTGGTTCCCCTACTCATGACCTTCAGAGTGCTGCAAGGCTCAATTCTGGGCCAGTTCTCTTCTGTTTTCCTGAATGATCTCTCTTCATTCTGTGTCTCAGTTAATATACACATGTATGCTGAAGACATAGTCCTTTATGCCTCTGCAACCTCCATCCCCCAGTTAGAAAAGTCCCTACAATATGAGTTAGCTAATGTCCAATACTGGTCCTGCACAAAGCAGCTCTCTTTGAACACCAAAACACTGTCCTCATGATGTTTGGTTTACGTGGTCAGTTCAGCAGCCTTATCCAGACACCTATTTTCTCTACCCTGGATGGCACTCTCATTGAGTATATCTCCTCTTTCATGTACCTTGGGGTGTGGTTTGATAGTCACCTCAACTCTTCAGTCAACACTGATGCCATCCTCAAGAAATATACCCCAAACTAGGTACCCTGCATAGGAACTCCTGTTAGACAGAAGATTGTTTCCAAAATGATTCTCCCACTGTTTGATATGTGGATGTGCTCTATGGTGATGCCTCCAAATATTCCCTAGATAGGATGGATCCTATCTTTCACTCTTTCTGTTGCTTTGCTTCTGGGACTCCCCCCTCTTACTCGCCACTTGTCCCTGTATCAACTCTTCACTCTGCTGTCCCTATCCTCCTGATACCCATCCCACTGCTCCTCTCCTCTCCTTTCCAAGTACTGGTTTTCATTCCTTCCCTCCTATCAACCTGATGTTCCTCCTCCTCCTTCTCCTACCTCCTCCAACTCCCTCCAGTTTTCTAACACTCTTTCCTTTAATATCCGCTGTTGCTCTACATCTAGTGGTCAGTCTTCCTTTATCACTACATCTGCCTTCTCTCTGGAACTGTCTCCACTCCTCCCTTAGGCTATATCCCTCCCACCCCCATTAGACTGGGCATCCCCTCCTTCCTTGCCCTTAGGCTCCTGCTGTAGTCCCATTTCTCCTCTGCTTGCACCTGTTCTCACCCTTTGGGCACCTGACCTAGCTTTGCCTTTGCTTTCTTCACCCCAACATTCCTCAGAGTTCTTCTTGGTGCACTGTGTAAGTTCCATATTTCTGCATGCACCTGCTCTGGAATTTGTTTTTTACACTCTCTTTTGAGGTGTCACATTCTGTTGTAATGTATTATACTGTTTATTACCCTACTACTATTATCAGTAGTAAGCGTTAGTTATTACATTTGACTGTCTGCAGCATCATGTATTGCTATGTTACTATTCTCCCTTGCCCAAACTGAAGAGAGAACAGCCAGGAGGTAACGAAAGGGGACAATACATTTTTTAGGTATGTAAGTGAACAGAGGAAGAATAGGAATGGTATTGTAGAAACACAAAAACATAGAATGTGATGGCAGATAAGGGCCACTTGGCCCACCCAGTCTGCCAATATTATGTGTTTTGTTTTGTTTTGTTTTGCTGTAGACCACACTTGATCTATGTACCATCTCTTTCCTTCGCTTCTTCATCCCTATAATTCCCTTGTGCCTATCCCAGGCATTTTTGAACCCTTCTACTGTTTTTATCCCCCACTACCTCTGCTGGAAGGCTGTTCCAGGTATCCACTACCCTTTCTGTGTAGAAGTACTTCCTCACATCCCTCCTGAATTTACCCCCTCCAGCTTCATAGCATGACCACTGGTTCTTGAGCACCCTTTTCTCTGAAAAATACTCCCCTCCTGTACCTTATTAACCGCTGTTAGGTATTTAAAGGTCTCTATCATATCCCCTCTCTCCCTCCTCTCCTCCAGGGTGTACATGTTTAGCTCCTTTAGCCAGAAGCACCGATGGACACTCTGTCAACATCCCCCACTGCAACACCAGTATAATGCCGCACAGAACCCTGATGCAAACGAGACCAACGGACAGATCACCAATGCATCACCCAATGCGGACACCATGATGGCCACTGACATGACTGGCCACTGAATGCTACACCACCGACAGACACCGATGGGAGCAACACCTCACGAGGTGTGTGCACACCCCCCCATGGTGCAGTTCACAAAGCACAGCAGGTTGACTTAATGGGCAGCAGGTGGGCTGCAGATGGAGACATGGTGGCAAGTAGGTCAGGGCAGTGCAGCAGCAAACATGACAGGCACACACACACACACACACACACACAGTGGACCCCCCACCTACGGACTAGAGCCCAATGCTGGACATCACTGACGAGCGCACAGTATGGTGGCAGGGCAGGTGAACATCACACGGAGGCTACCAGTACACATTACCGACCCCTGGTGTTACACAGGGTCACACAACATGGCAGCATGGCTACCAGACACATAGGTGAGATGAACATGGCTGGGACCCCTGGCTCAGACACGACAGGATGCCAAGTTGTGGTAAGGCACAGGGAACCTGTAGCAGCCATGGGGGGATACAAAGGAGGCCGGTGACGTTGCCCCCCAGCACGCACCCCAGAGCTCAGACCTGGAGGCCGATAGTCAATGCCATCCCCATCAGATAGTCCCTGCGGCTTCGCATGCTGTACTGGGCAACCAGGTCAGTGATCTGGGGGAGGACTCTCCCTCCACCACCAATGGAAGCACTCAACAGCCTGCTCAGACACAGCCTGTTGCATCTTGACCTCCGTTAGCTGCTGTTCCCCCCCACAGGAACTCAAGGAACCACCACAGTGTGGAGTGTGCCGTGCCAAGCAGGGCATTGAAGGCTTTGTGCCAGACCTTGATGGCATTATTCAAGCGTGCCATCCCATCCATGAAAGACACAAGGCAGTTCCAAACAGGGATGGGGAACAGTGACTTGCAGTGGTGCCCACTGTGGACAGGCCAGCCCAGCCAGGTGTCCTTGAAATAATCAAGGACTGGGGCAAGGGTCTCCTCATGCTCCATGAAGTATGGCCAGCTGTGGCGCTCCTTGTATGTGGCACACACTTCCTTGGTGAGCATGAAGGCAAGTGCAGGCAGCATGAGGAGGTGCATGGTGCACACATCATTGCTTATGTACAGGCGTACCAGCTCCACATGCTGCTGTATTTGGCTCCACACACACTGGCATAGGTGGAAGAAACAGCCATGCACATCCACCTGTTGGAAGACATTCCACAGTGCCCTGTAGGTGGCCATTTCATAGTCTATCAGCATGTCATGGGGGCTGCTTACAGGGCACAACTCAGCCACCATGGTAAAGACTGCTGTGTAGGCTGCCACCATCCTCTTTGTCATCAGGACGTATATGGTGGGCAGTACCATGGCACCATCAATGCCATGCAGGGTGTACAGTTGATGAAATGGGGGGGGCAGCACTTGAATGTACTGTCCCCTAGCCAGGAGGGGCTGTGGGCAAGATATTCTAGTTTCCTGCTGGTGCTGAACCATTTACCCCCCTTACAGTGACATTTTGCCAGCGAGGTCCCCCACAGCGACTACAGTGCCTAGCCGCAGTGGGAGACCCGCTGGAACCTGGCCTTGTATGTTGGGGTCCTGTACCCCCAATCAGTCTTCGATGGGAGTTGAGAATCTTGAGGAAAGCGGGGACAAGCAGCCCCCACGTGGAGGTTCGGGGTGTAGCCCCCTGAAGAAAACAAAGAAATCAATAGCGAACCAGCAGCCGACTGCAGAATACAGTCGACCTGTCGGTGTCACTGACAGGGCGTTCGACAGAATTTCTGTTGGACTCCTGTCGTGGATCCGTGCTGAACAGCAGTAACCTGCGGTCAGTCACCAGTTCCCTCAGAGTCTTATAACAGGAAAGGCTCACCATCCATTGTCCTGCGAAATTCCTCCAGGACTGCTAGTTCCGTGATACTCTGGGGGTCCACTGCTGCCCGATGGACACTGCGCCACATGCGTTGAGCTGATCTTTTCAGAAGGGGTACAGGTGGTAGGCTCCCCTCCATGGCCTCACTCACACCTGAGCAGCATGCCACCATGATTTGCTGGGATGATTCATTGGTGTTCATGGCCCACTGCTTCACAGTGGCCCACACCCTCCAGGCTCACACCGCGGCTGTGTCAAGCACATGGTTATGGGTGCGCGACACAGTGGGTTCTCCCCCGTGACAGTCAGTGCATGGCCCTTGCACCATGTCACCTCATAGTCACAGCACTTCCAATACGTCCATTCTTCGCGGCTCCGTTCACGCTGGTAGGTGTATCCATCCACCACCAGCAGTCTGTTGCACTTAGCACTATCAACGAAGTCAGCCTACATAATCCCCGAGGTCATATTGAACGGATTTTCAGGTATGGCCAGCACCTTTATAGTATGCCAGTGCACCTGCTGATGCTCGGGGGGGGGGTGTATCGCTTCCATTCTGCTTTCACTGCTGCAGCTGTTGGGGTGCAACATGTCACAATAGTGGTGTCACTGTGGAGGTGTTGATGTGATACCATGCTTCCCTTTAGCCTCTCCTCGTAAGGCTTATTATTTTTTTTTATTTAGTTGTTTAACCAGGATTAGCACACTAAGCTGAACGCTTTTTTACAGGAGTGACCTGGGAGCACAGGGAAGTTAAGTGACTTGCTCAGGGTCACACAGTATGCAAGTGGAACCTGTGGGATTCAAACCCAGGTCTGGTCTGCTGGATGGCACCAGATTTGCAGCTCAGAGCCTTAAACCACTGCGCTATACTGCCTCCCTTTTGATGCAGACCATGCACCATTTTGGTAGCCCTTTTCTGGACCGCCTCCACTCTATGTCCTTCCTGAGATATGGTTTCCAGAACTGGAAACAGTACTACAGATGAGGTCTTACCAGTAATCTGTATAAGGGCAGCACCACCTCCCTCTTCCTGCTGCCGTTATCCCTTCCTATGCACTGTAATAGGGTGGGATCAAACAGACACTCAGACGGGAGTAAAATTGCATAAAATAAATGCAGCTTGCATTTATAATCTTTATTCCACAAAATCAATATGTACAGAAATCAAAAATAAACTGGTGTTAATCATCACACCTAAAACAAAAGAAAATTCTTACAAATGCAGCTTCACTTTTTCCTTAGTGAATGATTTACTGCTGGTGTGAATCCTAGCACACCACTTCTTCTACCAGCAACCCACTGGCCTCTCTTTCTTGTCCCTAGGTCCTGGGCTTTTTATCCCTCCCAGAGTATGACATCACAAACATGTGACCTAGCCAATAACCCTATTAAGCTTTTTAGTTGTAAAGAGAATGACAGTCGGAATGGCATAGACATATGCTAAAGGATACACTTTTACTCTTTTACCTACCATATGTCTATCCTCTTTTCATGCAGCCCTTCTTAAAATATATACATATAGCAGCTTAATGAGGATCATTAATAATAGAAGCTCCACCCCTTTTGTGACATCATCCATCCCTGTCATTATAACTATAGTCATTCTGAGGCCACCCTGCCCTATAGAACATGCTGGAGCACTTAAAGTGATTTACCAACTTCCCCCGATGTCATGTTTGCAGATCACCTTCCCTTCATTGAGTGATGCAAGCTCAGCTGCCCTGAAGTTAAGTATTAAATATATTCAGATGCTTAGTTTTTTAACATTTTTGTGCCACAGTTGTCTCTGCATGTTTTTTTCTTTGTTTGAAGTTCGCACATGAGCAGTGCATCCACTGCATGAGTGACATCAGCACAGGAAGGTGTTCCCACTGCACCTTTCTCACTGCTCGTTCATTCATCTTTCCTGGACCCAGCCTCAGTGAGTGCAGATCCAAAACTGAACTGGCAAAAATTATAGCACTGATGACTGAAACTGTTTGTTATATTGGCAGCTGTTATACTTGCTTTTTGGATTGCAGAAGTGGTGATTTCTCCTGATTTTCAGTTTTACTCATCTGACTAAGCTCTGTGTCCTAAGTCCATCGGTTCTAGGAATATCACAATCTACATTGCTTGAGTACAGTGTTACAGTTTTAATAAGTGCTGCAAGTACATAATTATAACAAGTCTGTATAAAAAATACATTTTTTTAACTGAGTGGAGCTGTAATCTGTAGCGTATTGGGACACAAAAGGACGACTTTTGAACTGGACAGATCTATAAACTGAAGTAAGCTTTTCAGTATTGGTACATAAAGGTCTGTGTTAAATAGATGACTTTTTCAACAGTTCAGAATTGTAATGTGCAGTAAGAGTATAAGAACTGAGCTGCACAGTCCAATCCCAGGAGAACAGTGCAATAAACTGTGTATTTTTGGCAAGTGCTGCTTCCAGTGTGATTGCTTCAGTAAACTGCCTTTGCTATTGCATTTCTGATTGTCACCATCATTATAGACAGTTTATATTTTTTCTTGTGCTCCTGTGTTTTTTTGGGCTCATTTGATGTTCTCATAAAAGCACCATAACACTGATCACCAAAGTATGCTTAGATGTGCATGAATAAAGAGACATGGTGCACTGAATTGTTTCTCCAGCTTGCCAGCTCCTCGCTAAGTTTATAAATGAATGCAATAAAATCAGTTATATACTGTACATAGTTTACAGTGTGTCTCAAAATTAAAAACACTTAGTTTTTTAACATTTTAACATAGTCTTTATTTATAATTAGGATTATAGCATCATTGTATGTGCTCCAGAGCATCAGCAAAAGAAGAGACTGCAGTTGCCATCCTCTGTGGTACCAATGTACGGCTTCTATAGTGTTATATTGCAAAGTGTGTGAGTCAGTTCAGCATACTTAGGGAATAATGTCTGAACCAAAATATGGGCTACACAGCAGTGAATGCAGGGAGTCTACACAATGCACAATGACATCGGTAAGGCATGGCAGACAGTATAGTGCAGCATCTGTAATATTTGCTGTACATTTTATGCATATGCATCAGAGATCCACTGTAATGGAAAAAATGGGAAAACACAAACGGCTTGACACAGACTGAAGTGGTAATGAAGTATGGTGACATAAGTGAGGCAGGGTGGTTCAAATACAGTCTAACACTTGAGTACCTACCGCAAGGATATGTCCCTTTTTGTAGTGGACCAATCAAACGGTACTTAGGCTATCTAAACATAAATGCGGTCTCTTTCTCCATGATAAGGGTATTGGCAGTGTCATTTTTAACCTTGGGGGGTTGGGGACGATCACCAACTGTACTATGTATTTTTTGCTCAATTCATAACGCACCTGGAGGCACACATGTAGTGGCAATAAGCCAATGCCAGGATGGTGTTACAGATGCTTATGCAGACACTAATGACAGCTGCAGTCTGTATAGTTCCTGAGCGCTTAGAGGTAACACAAAGCTGGTGCAATAATTTGTAGTTTTAAATTTATAATATGCCGTAAACAGGGGAACCGATGACTTCAACACGTTAATCACTGATACCTCTAAAGGGGAAAGTACAAGCAGGCCCCCCACCCCCAAACACACATATACAGAGAAGAAAGCTATAGCACAGACCAGTTGGCACTAGGGCAAAGACAGACCCAAACAGTATAAGTAATTTACAGATAATAAAAGTTCTATGCTGCAGCATTTTTCTAAGTGTATGTGTGCAGCTGGGGGGTTTGGAGTGGTTGGGGTACAAGGTGCTTGCTTGTAATTTCCACCCTGTGCTCCATCAGAGTGAGAGACTGATAAATCAATTGTCACTACTAACTAGTACCAGGTGAGGAATTTGGACAAATTTGATTTGGACAAATTGTGAGCCATTTATCCTGCTCAGGCAATGCCACCAGATCGAGCCATACTCTCAGTGTCAAGCTGGAGTGGCCAACAACTCGTTAGCATAGGGAAAGCAATCCCCCCCCCAAAAAAAAGAAATATAAAAACCCAGGGTATTATCACTAGCATTTGTGTGGGCACATCAATGCTGGGAGTAACAGAACACACACCATACCTCGATTTTGCACAGTAAAATGACAGCAATGACGGGAACCAAACCGTAGCACTAAGTAACAAAATATAATATTAACAGTCCGTGTTGCTAAGTCTGCTCTCACTGCTGTACTGGAATGGATCGGGACTACTGCTGTGACTGCCTGACCTACTGCCCACATCATTCTTGCTGCTGTCTTAGGGTTATCCTTATGGGGATCTACCATGCAGTGGCTGTCAAATTGTGGCACTATGTCACTGTCCGAAAGATCACTGTTAGTGCAGGACAACATAATGCTTTCATCATCAGACCCTGAAAATGAACTGTTTGACATTGCTATTGTCATGCTGCTTGCTGCAACCAAGAGCTCTGTTATCAAGACAGAATTGCTGTGACCAAGAATTAATTTTAATTGCAGAGCACAGATCTCCCTGTGGTGACATTGCAAAGGTAATGAGTGTCAAAGGTCACCAAATACAGGCTCCAATACACAAAATGACACTTCCTGGTTTGTGAGGGTGAAAACCTGATTTAATTTGCTAAAATAGGCTATGCATCTACCAAAATACATTGCGAATCAGTTCTATGTGCAGTCATCTTGCAGTATATGGTTCATATATCAAAACTTGGTAAATCGCTTTAAACCAAGTAGATACCTTCTACTGTAATTGTATGGCTTTTAAAATAAACTGACTGGGAGCTTCTAAAACATGTTTGGGCGAGCTAAACCACCAGGGACTGAGGGCGCGTTCCTCATCTCTGTGGTTTAGTTGCTCACACATATTTTTAACTTATTTCTGGCTTTTGCAGTTTTAATACTTCATTTTTCTCACTGTGTAACATGTTTTTATGCATTTCCAAATTCAGAAAACAGTTTGGGGTTCACCCTTGAGTAATAACTAAAGAGACTGTACAGTCCTTGAGACTTCTCCTTATTTTGATGGCTGAAATATTAGCCGTCGGCTTTCTATTTCATTTGGGCCCTTTTTTCTTACTTTTACGCTTGTACAGCCCAGTTACAACATTCCTGGGTCTGTCCCATACAATTTTTCCTATTTCATTTATTAGCAGGTCCTTCTCAGGGAAACTATACCCCACCTTGCTTTGCATGGTCCTTTTCCCAACTAATTGTGCCCTTTTGCACTATTTCCATGCAGCCGCTCCCACTTTTTGGAGCTGCAACGGAGTTCGGCCGATTTCTGCTCTGATCTAGTAGCTTACAGACGTAACATCTGTACTTTTCAGTAATCAGAGCATAAGCCGGCTCTGAAACACTTAGAAGCATTTTAGGAGCTAAACCAGCTCCTGTCCATCTCCAGATACTTCTGTCTCTATTCATATTATGCTGCACTGCAGCAGTCGGTCACACTCTGCAACCTGCGGCGGCTTTTGGAACGCTCGCAACTAGAAGCACTTTTTCTGGAGCTTTTAACACTATTTCTCTCCTTCGGGAAGAGCTTTGGGGCACCAGTAAGTTTGTGTTTACTCTCCTTAAGTATGTAGGAGAGTTCCTGGATTATTTGTTAATGACTACCTGTACTGTATTAAATGGGAACATCCTTTTCAACTAGGGGACAGGTTCAGTAACCATGTGTACTATGGAGAAAAAACTAACATACAAGGGATAGCAAAGCTAGAAGAGTGTTTTGTCAGGTTGGCCACCCCAACAAAGAAAAGAAAAAGGACAGTTACAGAATAAGTGATAGAATAAGTTACAGAATAAGTGACAGGACAGAGTGAAAGTAATATGTAAGGGGATACACATGATTTTGTCAAACTGTAGGCAGGGGAAAACCTTTCATAACAGGGCGCCTGTTACATGCACCCCAGCATCCCACTTGCCCTTCCAACTGCCTTGTCACACTGCTTGGACACCTTTAGGTCATCCAGTATAATTACTTCTAGGTCACTTTCCTGCTTGGTCTTTGTCATCACTCTCCCCATTTTGTACTCCACTTGTGGGTTTCTATAACCCAAATGTGTTATTTTGTACTTTTTTGCATTAAACCTCAGCTGGCACTGCCATACCCTTGACCACTCCTCTAGTCTTTTCGGATCCCTACCTATCCTTTCCATCCCCTTGAGTGTCCGCTCTGTTGCAGATCTTGGTAACATCTGCAAAGAGGCAAACCTTTCTTCCAGTTCCTCTGCCTTGGTATGGTATGGTAAGATTTTATTCATATTCAACATGAACAAAGTTAAACTCCATTGAGTAATAAAAACTCATTTGCAAGGAGGTCCACAAAACATAGACAATAATTCCACATATAAAAATAAACATAATAACAATATACAATGCATGTAAGGTACAAATCAGTATTAAATTATCCAAATACATTTCAAATAGCAATATGCAGGACTTGCTATGTCACTTATAAAGACATTGAAGAGGACTGGTCCCAGCACTAATTCCTGAGGTACCATGCTGGACACCCTGCCTTCCTCAGAGCAAACTGTTTACCACTATCCTCTGTGTCCTGTCCACTAGACAGTTTTTTACCCAGGTTACCACGTTATTACCCACCCCAAGTTCTCTAACTTACTTACCAGTCTCCTATGGGGAATGGAGTTGAATGCCTTGCTAAAATCCAGGTAGGCCATGTGTACTACCCCCTCCCTGATCCAACTCCTTGGTCACCCAGTCAAAGAAATCTATCAGATTTCTTTGGCATGATCTTCCCCTGTAAACTCATGCTGCCTTGAATCCTGTAGTCTACTGGGTAGTCTACTGGGTACAGGGCCTGATTCTCAAAACTCCCAGAATGGAGTAAGGGGCTTGTGACACAAGGAATGGCACAAAGCGCCACTGGTGCCAAAAGAGGCACATGGAGTGATTCTTAAACACAGTCTGCATCAACCATAGGCTGTGTGCACCAAAGGGGACTTGCGCCGTCCTAGTGGCACAAAATGGGCTGCAGCATGGCACTAGGGGACATGTGGCAGATGCAAGCTGCCATATACCTTAATTTAGGATTCTTTAAACTCTCCCAGAGAGTGAAATTCAAAGTACCCTTAGACCAGCTAGGGCTGGTCTAACAGTACTTAGAAATTCACCCTCTGGGAGGGTTAGAGCACTTGGGCCACTCTCGGAGCCCTCCCTAGGTGGAAAGAAACATGTGCCCATCCCATATCCCCTTTTATTACAATTAATCCCCATCCCTGGTGGTCTAGCAGCACCCCCAGCCATGATCCCCTTTTATTAATACATAATCATGGTTTCTGGTGGTTTGGCAAACCCCCCAGCCCTGGTCCCTTATTATCAATATATAATCATGGTCCCTGGTGGTCCAGCAGCCCCCCCCAGCCCTGATCTGCCCATATAGTAATAGACAACATTCCCTGGTAGTCTAGTGGACCCCTACCCGGCAGGAAGTGCCCCACCACCCCATTCCCCCCCTGTTCCATCACAGAGCCAGCAACCAGCAAGCCCTCCATTCTCCACCATGACTGACCAATGACTGAGCTGTCAATGAGTGAATACTGTATAAAGTACATGCTCATTGACTGACAGTGAGCTGTCAATGAGTTAGCACGTACTGTATACAGTATGCGCTCATTGACAGCTTATTTGGTGACTGTCTATGGTGGACAGCAGAGGGCTGTGCCAGTTGCTGGCTCAGTGATAGGATGGGGGGAGTGGGGTGGTGGGGCACTTCCTGCCATGGTGGGGGGTTGGGGTCCACTAGACCACCCAGGGAATGTTATTTATTATTATATGGGCAGATTGGGATTGGGGAGATCCACTAGACCACCAGGGACTATGATTATATATTAATAAAAGGGGAGAGGGGCCTGGGGGGGTTCTGCTAGATCACCAAGGACCATGATTCAATGGCCTACACAGCCAGTATATTGTTATGATTATGTAACTGTGTTAGTTTGGTTTTGGCCATTTGCACTCTCTATACCAGAGGAATTACCACCCTGTAGGGGTACCAAAGGCAAGAAACCCTCAAAGAGGGTTTCACCCCTAGAGGTGTCACGGGATAATTCCAGTGGCTAAAGGTACCTTAGGCAGGATTCCAAAGAGAGAGACGTGCTGCTGCTGAAGGAGGAGGAGGGGAGGATGGTGGGACAAAGAAAAAAGTGCTTCACAAGGAGGCTGAGAGGAACTGCTTATGTAGCTCAGGAAGTGGGAGTGGCTGGCTACTTGTCCATTGAACTCCAGGCAAAGCCTTCCAATTCAATGGCCTACACAGCCAGTGTAGTGTTATGCTTGTGCAACTGTGTAAGTTTGGTTTTGGCTGTTCACACTCTCTATTCCAGAGGAATTACCACTCTTTAGGGGTACCAAAGGCAAGGAACCCTCAAAGAGGGTTCCACCCCTAGACGTGCCACGGGATAAATCCCATGACTAAAGGTACCTTAGGAAGGATCCCCAAAAAGAATGAAGTTCAAAGCACATAAGCAAGCAGTAACTGTGACGTAGTAGTAGATAAGCATAGACAGTTTGATAACGTAGTGAGATGCTCAGTTTGATATCATAATGAAATGCCGAGGTTTGCATGGCATGATACTGATGGTTTGCATTGAGAATGAGGGGATCCTTTAAGGAGAGAGGGAACGGCAGGGACACTATCCACCTCCATCCAACAGCGGAACCTACCTAAAGAACTAGGGAACACTACTATGCTAATGGGCAGGCTATAAGCCTGAGGTTCGATTGGGTAGAGCAACTATGTCACTCCCCTACCAGGCTTTATTAGGTAGCTCACCCCGGGCCTTCCCAGGATTCATCTCTTTTTGCTGCCGGAGGCTCTGTTGGTCTGTCCTCTGAGCTGGCTGGAGTCTACCCCCCCCCCGCCTGCTATTTTTGTGTGTCTCTGCTGGACTTTTGGTGCTTGTTTTTCCTGCTTCTGGTTTGTATCTTTCCTCCGGCTGTGAGCTTCCCTGTGTTTTATGTCTCTTGTTTTTGGACCTTGTTCCCTGTTTTCTGTTTTGCTGTATTTTGGTTTTGTCTTTTGGGGCTTTATTTCTAAGCTCCTAGCATACTGCTACTCAGAGCTCATACTACTGATTTTGGTTACCTACAACTGCAGCCACTGCTACTGTTTAATCCATTTACTATTGTACCCAGTGCTTGTGTTTTTACACTGTTGCTCACCTCGCTCAAACTGCTGCAATGCACCTGCAATCATTATCTGCGTGTTTCAGATCAACCATAGCTGCTCCATGTTGCATACTTAATTCTTTTCACCTGCCACAGGTTTACTCTGACCCTAGCTGTGCTGCTCATTCATGCTGTCATTCTACTTGCAGCCTCATTGCACTGCCTTGATACACCTGTTTGCAGAGCATTGCCTCCATGTTTTGTTGCAGTTGCAACTCTGAGGTCAGCCACCTGAACTCCTGCTGAGGCTGTTAATATAGCTTTATTATTAATAAATCTTGCCTCACCGCCGAATATCCTCAGAGTATTTGTCACCTTGATTTGGCCTCCTCCTCCACTTCGATGTCCTGCAGTTCTCCCCCTGTGCCGACCATCTTGGATTTGATCCACTCCTGGCCTGCTTTCGTTCTTTTTATTTTTGACATTCATCTGACTCACCCTCCTGCCGTTCTCCTTACTAACGGCCATCTAGGTTTTATTCCATGCTCGGTCTGCATTCGATATTTCTTTTGGGCTTGCCTATCATGGTTCCTATGCCACCTTATCAAACTCCTCCTGCCCCGTGTGTTCAGATTCATGACTTCGTTCCATAATCCCTCATCCATACCGTCCCTGCTCAGCCACCTGGATTCAATCCACTCAAGGCGTCACTCCTCATCATACATCGTCCGTTTTGCTCAGCGACCCGCGCCCCACCTGCCGCATGTCTCAGGTTCCATACTCCTTATCTCATGCCAGCTGCCTTTTCTTGTACTGGCCATCGGGATTCAATCCACTCATGGCGTCACTCCTCTTCATCCATCATCCATTGTTTCCCTCCAAGTTCCTTTCCAGTTCATTTCTGAATCTACCTCCTTTCGAGGAGCTTCCTTCATCACATTGCTCGATTTTTTCTACCTCCACTCAAGGCCATGCCTTCCAGGTCATTGTCCTTTGCTAAGGACTGGTTGGCTGCTCTCCACCATCATTCAGTTCATCTTCAAGTTCCTTCCTGTCTCCTCTTCCTCAGTCTTCTCGTGTTGGACTGCTGCACTCCTGCGGCGATCGTCATCATCAGTCTGCCTCATCCTCAGTCTTCTTGTGAGCACATCTGGAATACCCCTTCCTCCTCTGACTTCTACATGGATCTGCTCCTTCCCATCTCCTACTCGAGCATACCCCTCTCAGGTCCCTACTGCCTCATGTTCTTTCTTCGACCTGTGTTTTCCTTTTGGGGTTTTCCCCATCCCGTCATCATCCTCCCTACTGATCCTTCTCTTTAACACGTACGTCCTTAAATCAAAAGTCGTTAGCCTGGAGAGAAGGTGACCTAGGCCTTGGATCCCCAGAGGTTTCCTCCTTAAAAAGGTTTTTTTTTTCCCTCTCCTCCATGCCAATGGTCATAATATTAGCTAGAGTTAGTGCTTCCTTAGGTTAATGTGCTATCTTAGGTTAATTAGTTATGTTCCGCTGTTGGATGGAGGAAGATGGTGGCCCTGGCTTTCCCCTCTCTCCTTAGGAAGTCCACCTTAATCATCTTGTCAGTTTGCATTCATTCATCATCCTCGCCTCTTCGATGCTCGACACCCAGTAAAGTATTCTTTTTGGGCTTCTTCCTTAGCTACCTTCAGTCGATGGAATCATCACCACGGCACCTATGGGGAAGGGGAACCTCCTCTAGGGTTCCTTGCATCGTACCCTAATAGGGTGGTATATCCCATGGATAGAGAGGTGGAAAGCCACAACATAAATCATATTCACAACATAAGTCAAGTCACACAAGCATTATCTCATCCAGTTGCATAAGCACAATTGAATGAGAAGGCTATAAGCCTGAGGTTCGATTGGGTAGAGCAACTACATCACTCTCCCACCAGGCTTTATTAGGTAGCTCACCCCGGGCTTTCCCAGGATTCATTTCTTCTTCCCCACCATCCACCCCTCCTCCTCCAGTGGCACGTCTCTGTTACCCATGGGCTTCTTCCTAAGCTACCTTTAGCCGATGGAATCATCACCGCGGCACCTATGGGAGGGGCCCTCCTCTAGGGTTCCTCACGTCATACCCCAATAGGGTGCTATATCCCACGGATAGAGAGGTGGAAAGCCACAACATAAATCATATTCACAACATAAGTCAAGTCACACAAGCATTATCTCATCCAGTTGCGTAAGCACAATCGAACTAACAGTTATGACCTGAGGCAACGGAGGAGAGAAAAAAAAAATACTATGAAGTAGAAATCTCAGGGGATCCAAGGCCTAGGTTGCCTTTCCTCCAGGCTTGGGATATTTTATTTAGTGACAGCTCTGCAGTTGCAATTTGGAAAACCCAATTAAAGGGAGGTGGAAAATATTCCAATTTGGAGGAAGGCTCTCACTCAATCCCTCTAGTGGGAAATGCCGTGGAAGGTTGCCAGAGAACTCTGCAACAATACGTGCAACCAAGGTGGGAGGAGGAGAGCAATGACTGCTGAGGCACTCACCCTCGTCTACTCACCCTATATTCAAACTAGGTGAACCAGAGGCAGTCGTATGGAGAATGCGGTGAAGGCATCTTGCTAGGGAAACCACTAAAGCCAATGGATAACCATTATAGTGGAACACTAGAGCCAAAGGAGGTAATTTTTCCACCCTTTGTAGCTAGTCTTAAATTCTACACCAGGAGCTGCTGTTGCATAGTGAACAGCTAAAGCCAAGCCCAGAACAAGGACATTCCCAGATATGGGCCAGGTGAGAAGGACCCAGCCCCAAGTCGGGCATGCTCAAGATGTGGACTAAATGCAGAGCAAGACCATCGGCTGCAGGGAACCCTGCACCAGAATGGTATGGCTGGCATGCCCCAAACTGGTAGAGAGCTGAAAAGCTATGAGCAGCTGAGCACTTGTATGCTGAAACATAATGAGCATTGCGTGCTGAGACCTTGCAAGGCCGAAAGTAGATTGAGTGTAGCAGACACCCCAGAGGTTGCAGCCAAGGGGATGCAGTAGGCATGAGCAACGATTGTGTAAGCAGAGTGGACCTGCACGTAGGTCAGTAAACAGAGTAGTAATAGGAGGACCTGCATGTAGGTCTGCATAACATAGTAGCAATGATCAGCACTGAACAGTGGGGCAAGCCAGCCAAGCATCCAAAAACCAATAGAGGTGACACATACTCAGAGGATTTGTCAGTGGCAGAGACAGGATTTAGAAGAATTAGCAACATGGGGCCATGACTCCCGAAACACCTCCAAGTCCATTCCATAGGAAAAACAAGAAAGTGATGGAAGGGCCGAGACCCACATGCAGGTATTGAAACTAAGTCACAGCCTCAGCAGTAGCTTTAGCTGACCTCTGAGTATAACAGGGTATATGAACATAGAAGCAACATCTGTATCAAGGGCACTGAGTTGTAAGCTGCATTAAACATAAATAAAAGAGACACAATGCTCTGAAAGCAGGTGTAACCAGGCAGTGCAATGAAGCTGCTGCAATGAGGTAAGTAGAATGAGAGAGAGCATGATTGAGCTGCATAACTAGGTTCAGAGTAAGCTGAGTCAGGTGAAAACAATTAAGTATGTAACATGGAAGCAGCTATGGTTGAGCTGAAACACACAGATAATGATTGCAGTTGCATTGCAGTAGTGTGAGAGTTGTGAGCAACAGAGCAAATAGTAGGAGCTCTGGAGCAATATGCTAGAAGCTTAGAAACAAAGCCCCCCAAAAAGATAAAACCAAAGACACACAAACACAGAAAATGGAACAAGACTGAAAGAAGCACACACAGCCGAAGGCAAAATACAAACCAGAAGCAGGAAATAAATGCAGAAACCTAGCAGACAAGCAGGAGCAGCAAGGTGGGGGGTGAGAGACAACCAGCTGAGAGGACAGACCGACAGAGCCTTTGGCTGCAAAGAAAAAAGTGCTTTACAAGGAGGCTGAGAGGAACTGCTTATATAGCTCAGGAAGTGGGAGTGGTTGGCTGCTTGTCCATTGAACTCCAGGCAAAGTCTTCCAATTCTATATTAATAGAAGTGGATCGGGGCTGGGGGGGTGGTCCACTAGACCAGCATGGATGGGATCAATTTTAATACAAAAGGGATTGGGGCTGCGGGGTTGACCACTAGCCACCAGGGACATCCTAGAGTGGTGCATGGCTGTCCCACAGCTGCAGCACCCATCCAGATGCACTGTCTGTTTGGCACATGGCTATAGATGCCACAAGCTGTGGGACTTTACCGACGGGACCCTACCCAATAGAGAATCGGGCCCAGGGTCCTTGGTGCACCGGCATGGCTGGCACTGAGTTTTGAGAATCTGGTGCAAAGTGTTCCACTATCCTCTCCTTTAGTAGTGTTTCCATTAGCTTACCTACCACTGATGTCAGGCTGACAGGCTTATAATTGCCCCCTTCTTCTCTGCTACCTTATTTGGGAAGTGGGACTACCTGTGCCCTTCTCTAGTCCCTCAGTCCACTCTGGTCTCCAGTGATCTGTTAAATAGGTCTGTCAGAAGTGCAGCCAGTATTTCCCTGAGCTCCCTCAGCACCCTTGGATGTATCCTATCTGGTCCCATAGCTTTGTCCACCTTCAGGTTAGTTAGTGCTTTCCAGACTTTCTCCTCAGAAAACGGACTGGTGTCCACTTCCCTCCCGTCAAAGCTCTTGGTGCCTTTTTGAAGCCCTTCCCCCTCCCCTTCCCTTCTACTGTGAATATTGAGCTAAAGTATCTGTTCAAGATGTTTGCCTTTTCTTGATCCCCCTCTGTACAGTCACTAACTCTTGAACCTTACAGTCCCTCCCTTGGCCTTCCTTTTCTCGCTAACATACCTAAAAAATGTGTTGTCCCCTTTTGTTATTCCCTGAGCTATTCTTTCCTCAGTTTTCACCTTTGCACTCCTAACTGCTTTGCATGACTCCTGTTGTTTTGCCAGATACATTTCCCTATTCTCCTACCTCTGGGTCTCCTTATACCTTCTGAATGCTATTTTTTTAGCCTTCATCTTTTCCGCTACATCTTTTGAGAACCATACTGGTCTCCTTCTTTTACTTTAGCTTACCTGCTTGACACAGAGGTATGTTGCCTTCTCTATGCCTTCTTTTAGTTTGCCCACTTTTCCTCCACCATCTCTAGGTCTTCTCCCCATACCAGGTCATTCCTGAGGCACTCACCCATTTTTATAAAATCAGCTCTTCTGAAGTCCAGGACCCTCACCACTGTGTGGTTGCATTCTGCAGCAGTTATTTATGTTGAACCACTCTGTACAATGATTACTGGTCCCCAGATGGCATCCCACCTTAACATCTGCAACACTATAACTGTTTGTAAGCACCAGGTCCAGGTCAGACAACGGGACTCACAGCTCTGCACTTCCTTCTTCGGGCAGCATATCCAGGCAATCGGAGGGCTGAGGAGGTAGGAATTTTAACACATTGATTTCTTCACAGGTTTGGGACCCTTGGAAGAAAGGATCTATGTGCTCTGAGATTGCAGCAGCCATCAGGAGAGCTCTGGAAGGGGTCGAGAGGGGGCTTTTCATTCAGCCTAACCCCCCTCTCCCCACTGATCGCCTCCGACAGAGAGACTAACAGTTCTGTACTCCATTCTCCAGGCAGTTTCCCCAGCCAATCAGAGGGCTGCTTCCTGATTATACCTGCTGTCTACTCAAGTGGCCTGTCTGTGCAGTGGCCCAACCATGCAAAGGGCCATGTGCTAAGGGCAGCCAAAGTGTTTGCCTTGAGTCTGCTGGAGTCAGCTGGTAGGCAGCCGGTCTGCTGGCAACTCTGCTCCTCACCATACTAGTCATATGCTGGTTCCTCCAATACTGTTTAATGGAAAAATATGTGCATGCCTACACAGTGCTTTATGTCTCCCTATTTTGCTTTAAGTTTCTTGCTGCAAGCAGTACTCGTTGTCTCCCTGGTTGACTTCTTGTAGTTCCGTCTTCCTGCTACTGCCATAGCCTGTTCCTTTCCTACGCTGCTGTGTTTATCTAGCTTGCCTTATTGTTTCCATTTATTGCTGATATTTTGCTCTTGTTCATCCTATTTCTCAATTCTCATTCACTTACACTGTCACGTTGTAGTATGCATTCTGCTTCTTAGCAGTACTGATTTTATGCTCGATGCTCTTTCACTGCCACGTTTTATCATGCATTCTGTTTCTTAGCATTACTGATTTTATGGGCTTGTCTGAATATATTCATTTTTGCCTGTTTGAAACTTGCATACATTGCATTTACATACTTATTGCCCTACTCCAGTGTTACTGCAACCTTCCTTGTTTTCTCCCTCCTCTATCCCTCCCCTCCCCAATGTGACAACTCTCGTGCTTCTCTCTCTTCCTCCTCCCTCACACATTAGACACAGCTCTGGCTCTATCCGGACCTCCCTACCCTCTGCCCTTCTTTGTCCTCACTGTACTGCTTCTTCCCTGGCCAGCTGATCCCCCTTTTTTTTTTTTTTTTTGCAGCCTTTACACTCCCTCCCTTCCTTACTTTATGTCACTTGTACAAACTCCCTATTGTGGGTCCACTTATCTTTTTATTTACTGTGCTGTTCTCCTACTCTATCCATCCCTCCCCTCTCATTCTTCACCTGTCTTACCAGTTCTGCCCCCCTCCTGTCAAATGAAAATGTCCCTATATACAGTCCCTTTGCTTTGTATCCCTGTACTGTATCCACCCCCAAAAAATATTGCTCTCCCCCCCCCCTCACTCCTCTGTTATTCAAGCTCTCTGGTTACCTCAATAGTCTCTGGCTTTCTAATATGTTACTCATCTCCCTCCCTCCTCCCTCTCTCTCTCCTTCACCTCATATTTTCCTTCACTTCTCCCCTCACTATGGCTTTCCTTCTTATCCACCCTCCCTCCCTCTCCCCTTCTCCTTCCTCCCTCCCTCCTCAGCCTTATCCCTTTCTCTTACTCATCCTGGATCCCTGGATGTTCCCTCCTTCTGGATCCACCTTGATACTCTTAAATCTTTTCTCCCTTCCAGCCCCTTGCTCCCCCTTCCCCTCAACCACCTCACAAATGCTTTTCTGTCTCCATCAAGCTCCTCATCTCACTGCTGCTCTTAGTGGCAGGTGATGTCAAGCCCAGCCCTGACCCTGTACTCCCCCCCCCACTTGCATCCCCATAGGGTTGAGACTGACACACATCAATACCTGAAGCTTTCTTCCCTAGATGGACCAGATACAACCACTCATGGCTATTCTTCAACCTGATGTGCTAATAATCTCGGAGTCGTGGCTATCCTCTAAGATCCCTGACTCTGCAATCGTCATCCTTGGGTACACTCTCAACTGACAGGATTATGCCTCAAGGGGTGGTGATGTTGCCATCTACCTCTCCTCTTCCATCCAGTTCATTCTCTATCACCTCCCTGCTGCTTATGAACTTCTCCTCCTAGAGCTCTCCCTCCCTTTCTCTGTCCCTATCTTCCTAGCTGGGGTCTATTGCTGCCTTGGCCTATCTTCCTCATCTGTCACTCAACTTCTGACTTCCATTACCACTCATGCCTCGTCTGGGGAATTATTCATTCTAGGGGACTTTAGTATCAACTGGCTCTCCCCCTCACAAAATTAATTCGGCCAAAATATTAAGTCTCTCAACTTCACTCAATTGCTCTCTGACCCAAACCGACCCAATCACAAATCCCTTAATTACTCCTTGGTGGACTGGGCTCTTACTTCTCACTCACACTGCATCATAGATGCTGGCACCCTCCCTGATGCCATTAGTGACCACCACGTGGTCTACTATGTGTGCCAAAGTAACTGTTCCAAAGCCCCTCCTAAGCTCCTCCAGATCTGGGCTCTCAGGTCACTGGACTTGTCCTCCCTTCATGCAGACTTGGTAGCTACCAACTGGTTGCTCATCTCATCTGTCAGCTCCATTATCTCTGACCTTAACTACTTCAATTCTAATTTCCTAGCAATTTGGGATTTGCACGCTCCCCCTTAGGAATACCAGGGTCTGAGGCTCCCACCTTACCTGGATTTCTGCAGAGCTACTGGCCTGTCTGCATGCTCGTGATCTTGCTTGGAAGATGCTTAAGTCCTCTGGCTCCCTAGCTGACTTACTCAAAGGGAAACACCAATGATCCTAATTGCACTGCCATCTCTTACCTGACTATTAGTTAGCTCGTCGCCCTTTATCTGTGTTGTCCGAGTCCTGTGTTATGCTAGTAAATAAAAAACAAATCAATCACTCCATACCATGCCATGTTGAGTGGCTTCTTTTGGCGTGACTGCTTCTAGTATTCAAATGAGACAGCTTGACCCCTAATCACCACGTGTCACGTCATTCATGCCAGTCACGCATTGGGTGCAAAGAGCACATGTGTGCCCGTGGCTGTAACTGTGTGCGCGCAGTTGTAGTACAGGTGTTTATCTCCCAGCGGGATGTCATTTTATTTATTTATTTTTTTTTCAATTTTATCTTTAATCGGCCCTGGTCACGGCCCCTGGAAACCTCTGCCACCATCTATGGCTGCCGAGGTCCCCCAGTCACCCCCGGCTTGCCCCCCCAGAGGGCGGGGCCGTGGCTACCTTCTTTCGGTGACCACAGAACCAATGTCTGGTCGGGGACCTGCAGCAGCGGTGTTATCAAGGTCTTCCAGGAGGCTTCTTGTATCACGGTGGTCCTTGCCCGCCTCGATTTTCTTCTATTTTCCTTATGGAGGCGAGGGCGTGCAATGATGCCAGCATCCGCCCCATCTCCCAGAGCTGTGGCGTCGGTCGCCTGGGGTCTCCCAGCCTCTGCAGGAAGTCCTCAGTCTTGATCGCTTCCCTCCCTCCCCGGAGAAAGAGTAGCCCTTGGGATGCTCTATCCTTCTCCCCGCTGGCCCTCTGACGATCCGGGTCCGTTCCCAAACCCGGGTCGCTGGTGTCACAAGTGGAAATCCCACCGCTGCGCCAATGGACCAGCATAGCAGGATGTCATTTTAAATAAAATAAAAAGAGAATTCTATGAAACAAAACATGAGCAATTATGGCTGAGATCTTGTTTTTGCTCTTAGTGTGTGCTGATGGTTGGGGGTGGGGCTACTTATATAGTGTACAGTACACGCTATAAAATTGATCATTGTTAGTTGCCCACACCTAGACCATTATTGCTGAATTATGTGCTTAGAAGTAAAACCCAGATGCAATGCAACAAAAAAAACAGGAGCAATTCTTTCTGAGATTTGGTTTTTACGATTATAGTATGTTGCTCTGGTGGTTAGTGTCACGCAGTATGAGCCCTTCTATGGATAGCACAATGGGTGGCGGTCTGATGTACTTATAGTCTTTCCTGACATTACAGCACTGCTGCTTTGTGTGTCACAACATTTACCTACATAGGTACTCTTTTGTATAATGCTGATATTGTACCAAAGGTATTTATACTGTGCAGGCTCATGAGAAAGACACACTGGTGGACTGAAAACATTTGTTATGCTGCTGCATTACAAGTGTTGTGGTATACAAAAATGTTGATTTTCCATGGGTGGATACAGACAGACACTTTCCTTATACAGTGCAGTTATGCCCATAGACTGCGGGATGCAGACATTGAAATGCAAATTGGCCGATGAAATTGTAATGCTTCTTCCAGCAAAGCCTGATTGTAATCACTTTATATATTGGAGTCCTAATGGAACGTAAAGATGAGCACCATTACATCTCTATCACAGTTTGTACTGCTGCTGGCACACAGTGTTATCACTGCGGAGAATTGCCTTAGACCTGAGGTGATGTGGAGACCCTTCTGTTGATCACAGCCCTGATCACAGATACACAATGTGTTGCCAGCAGATGTCACTGAGCTGAGATTCCATGATCGTGTTCTATTCATAGCCCGTGTAAAATGGACATATCAACACTGTGTCTCTCTCTGCACCCTGTCTGTGACATAGCTACTCAGTGTGTCTCTGCAGCATAGTTAAATCCATTTATGCTTTATTACACACTGTGTATTCAGTGCCCTGCGCCTTGTCTGTGACATAGCTACTCAGTGTGTCTCTGTAGTATGGTGAAATCCATTAATGCTGTGTTACACAGCTTGTTCAGTGCACTGCACCACTGTTTGGGACATAGCTAATCAGTGTGTCTGTGCACTATATTTAAATCTCATGATGCCATATTACACACTGTCTGTTACATGGCCTGTCTGGGACATAGCTTATCACTATGTCGCTGCAGTATATTGAAATTCATTCATGCTATATTGCATCGTCTCACTGCGCACTGTTTGTGCCATAGGTACTAACTGTGTCTCTGCAGTATAGTTAAATCTATTTATGGTGTATTACATACATTCTGTTATGTTCCCTGCACTCTGTCTGTAACCAGTATTACACACAGTTTTGTTTGGTGCATTGCACACTTTCTGGGGATGAGCTACTCAGTTAATCTGTGCATTTTATGAACATACGAAACTGCCCGCAGATATAGCCCTATCAGTCTATGTAGTCTGCTTGAGTGTGCAGCACTTCAGTGTTTCATACTGCAGCAGCCCCTCCTTGCCTCCACCCCCACTGATTTTGCCTATGTAGCTATCATTCACTCCCACCCCCTGCCCCACGCCACAGTTTAAACCCTCACGCTGAACCTGTCCCACACCCATTTTGAAGCTGCCCACCATCTGCAGTGATGTCACCTCCTCTGGCAGTGCGTTTCACCCTGCCACCACCCTTTTGGTAAAATAATGCCTCCTCATTTCCCTCCTGAAACTTCAGACTGTGCACCGTGTTTCTCTTCCACCTTCTAATTTGAAAATACATCCTGTGCTTACTCTGTTCATACCCTTCTGGTACATGAAGGTCTGTATCATATTCCCTCTCTCCCTTCTATCCTCCAGGGAATACATATTGAGCTGTCTCTTAGTCTTTCCTCGTAAGGTTTATCTCCCAACCCCAGGATAATTGTTGCTGCCCATTGCTGTACCCCTTCCAATAGCTTGATATTCTTTTTAAAGTATGGGCTCCACTACTGCACGCAGTACTCCAAGTGCGGCCTCACCAGGAATCTGTACAGGGGCATGATGACTTCCCCTCTCCTAGAGGTAATTCCTCTTGTGGTGCACGATAGCATTCTGTTGTCCTTTGCTGCTGCCTTCCTGCACTGGGCTGAGTGGTTAATTTCACCCAGTCAGTAGTACACTCATATCCTTCTCCTTCTTTGAGTTTGATAACTGCACTCCCCTCAACCACTAAATATTTCCAGGGTTTCTGGCTCCCAAGTGCATGATTTTGCAGTTCTTTGCTCGGAATCAAACTTGCCATGTGTAACACTATTCCTCCAGTTTTGCAAAATCCTGCTGTGGTACTGTACCACCATCCCCCTCTATCAACCTTCGTACATCTGTTGGTGTCATCGGCGAAGAGACTGATTTTACTCTTTATCCCTTTTGCATTGTTGGAAACGGAAACTTTAAACAGCACTTGTCCCACTACTGAGCCCTGTGGGACCCTACCTTTTACAACTGTGGTCTCAGATACCTCACCACTCACTACTACCTTCTGCTGTGTATCCTGCAACCAACTCCAGACCCATCTAACCAGTTTCCTATCTGCTCCCCAATTGCTCAGTTTGCTGGTCAGCCTACCATGCAGTTCTAAATCAAAGGCCTTGCTGAAGTTCAGGCATAGGACATCCACTGCATCACCCTTGTCCAGTGGCTATGTCACCCAATCAAAAAAGTCCACCAGGTTCATCTGGTAGTATCTTCAAGGGACAGACATGTGCTGTCTGCCATCCTGGCGATCATTATCCTCCCAAAAGTTTACCAGCCATTCCTTGAGGATAGTCTACATTAGAGCTCCCACATTTGCGGTTTGGCTGATTGGTCTATAGTTCCCTTGTTCTTCCTTGGGCACACTGTTATGGAATGGCACCACATGCACCATCATCCAGTCCCTTGGTATGCATCCCATTTCCACAGAGGTTTTGAACAGGTCCACCAACGACTCCACCAGGACTACTGACAACTGTCTCAGTACTGTAGGATGAATTCCGTCCATCCCAGGTTCCTTATCAACCCTCATGGACTGAAAACCCTCCAACACCCTTCCCTCTGTGATTTCCCCATCTGTGATCTCCTCACCCTGCTCCCCCACCTGTCCCTTCCCCTAATGTATGGGCCCATCCCTCTCCTTTGATGAGTACTTCTGCCTGCTCTGCCCCCTTTTTCTACCCACCAACTTCCATTCTTGATTCTTACAATCTGATCATTAGTCTCTCTCAGAGTATTCAAATCCATTTGTACTTTATTAGAGACAGTCTGTTTGGTGCCTCTAGGCCTGTCTGGGGCATAGCTACTTAGTGTGTCTCAGCGGTATATCAAAATCCATGCCTGTTTTATTAAAAACAGTCTGTTTGGTGCCCTGAGCCCTGTCTGGGACATAGGTAATCAGTGTGTCTGTGCAATATCGTGAAATCCATTTGTGCAGGATGACACACATTTTGTTGTTTTCCCTGCATCCTGTCCGTGAACTGTATTATATACAGTGTTTGGGTGCACCACTTCCTGTGTGGGACATGGCTACTTCGTGTGCCTCGGCAGTATAGTATAATCTATTCATGCTTTATTACACATAGTTGATTTGTTGCCTATACCACTGTCTGGTACATATATACTCTGTATCTGTCTGCAGTATAGTGAAATCCATTTATGCTACATTACACGCTGTCTGTTTGGTGCCCTGCACCCTGTCTTTGATGTCACTACTCTGTGTTTCTGTGCAGTATAACACAAACCATTTAGTTCGTATTGGACGCTGCCTGTTAGGTGCCCGAGGTCATCTCGGTAACACACTGAGACAACTTCTTTCCTCTGAGTGTGCTTGCATGAGTTAATTACTTATTGGTGTGACTTCATCTGGCCTGTGTAACACCATGTGTGGACTGTTTTCTGATGAGAGACCATCATACTTCATGTAATGGAAAAATAATGTCTCTTCAAATATGTCTTATTCATGTACAACGGCAGTCAAACAAATGTGTTGTGAATTTATCCAAAAATTGTTTTGTGTGTTTTTTCCAGGACTTTTGACTTCTCACTTACTGTCTTTCAATTGAATTATGGCCTCTGCTTCCAAACATGATGATGAATTGGGTGCCAGCACTGATATGGATACTGACAGTGAGACAGAGAATTTCTGTCTCTCAGTCTTTCACAATGCATGCAGTACTGAGAACAAGATCCGCCCATATATGTTTGAGCCCCGTCAACCACACAGAGTTGCCTCATCAACTGACGATTCTACTGATTCTCAAAATAGTACTGCCAATAAAAGTGAATCAGATTTGTCAAGTAGACTGGATAATGTTGATTGGTGCATGTGTACTGAGTGCACATCTATGACAAGTGAGAGGGAGTCACTTTGTTGCCAGAAGGTTTCTCACCAACTGGGTGAAAAGTTAAATAGTACACAATGCATGACTCAGCACTGGAACTACCAGATCAGTTGTTTGGATGACTTTGTGGTTCATATGGCATTGATAAGCATTTGAGCGTGCTGCAGACACCCTGATCCTGCTGATCCTCCTCCAAACAGGTATTAAAATAATCCCTGTTATCCATCACTTACATCAGTACCTCATTACTGTGCCTCAGTTATTGCTCTATCTTGTGATGTGTTTTATTATAACCATAGAGACATAGAAATTGTCAGCAGATAAGGAGCGTTAGGCACATTCAGTCTGCCATAAGTCCTACAGTTGTATGTGGCCACTGACTGTATATGTTCAGTGGTCTTTCATCACTTCCTCCAACTTCAAGGTTCCGTTACTCTGGTCCAAGTCATGTATAAACACTCCCCTACTGTGCTTGCTCCTGCTGCTGATTGTAGTACATCATTCCATGCATTCTCTACCCCTTCTGATAAAGCTACCAACTTTCTGAGGTCTAAAACTGGGACAGTTCATCCTAATCATGACTCTGCCCCCCCCACCGTGTCACTCCCACGGACACCGCCGCAGTCAATGCTGCGCACAATCAGTTAAATTTTCCTGCTTGCTCTGGCCATGCCACCCCTCAAGTAACACCAGTAGCAAACATTCAGATCAAAACAATACATCATTCTGCTGCAGCAAGTTCCAAACCATGATGTACAGAAAGTTCATTAGAAGCAAACCCGTATTAAATTGTGATCAGATGTTGGAGCTGCATGTATTGCTCCTCCTGACAGTCCCATCCAACCCACTTACACTCACCTCATTTGCTGAGCAAACTTCACTTCAGTGACTCCCACCACCACACCAGATTGTTTTCACACACTTCTCTACAGCTGATCAGGTACAGGTACCTTAGTTCTCTGCTGCCGGTCTCTTCTCTGTCTGGAGTCCCTCTAAGCTGCTGGCAGGTAGACGTCCACATGTGCTTGTTTGCACTACTACCCATTCTAATCTAACAGGAAGGAACATGCTTTACTGTGCTCCCACTGACATGCTTGCAGTGCAACACGGGCACAGAGATTGAAGTTGCAAACTGCTGTCCCAGCCCAAGCAGCGCCGCAGTAGTGCTGAAATAACTGTCACTCATGGATTAGCAGTCAGTAAAAAAAAGGGGGGGACAAAACTGGGACAAGTAAGCAAAAACTGGGGCAAAAGTGATATTTTGCAAAACTTGTTGGGGACACTGGGACATGCTGCCTAAAATAGGGACTGTCCTGGGAAAACAGGGACAGTTGGTAGCTTTACTTCTGAAGTATCCACCCTGTTGCAGGTCTTGGTGATATCTGGATAGAGTCAGACCTTTACTTCTAGCCCTTCTGCAATTTCTCTAATAAATAGATTAAACTGAACTGATACTCAGACTGATCACAGAGGTGCACCTCTGGTTGGTTACCTCCCTCCCTCTCCCCTGAGTGGATCCCATTTACCATAAATCTCTGCCACCTGTCTGTCAGCTACTTAATAACACAATGTATCAACTTTTGTCCCATGCCCCGGCTACCCATCCTTTCCTGTGGCTAACTCTAGCTTGCCCACTGCAAGGTTATTGGTCCCCATTTGGATAGTGACATTCAGCTACTCCCTACTCACTATTGCCCTAGCGATCATACTGATCCACTTATTTGTTATTTTGTGGATCTGGCACAAGTGTCCTGAATGTGGTGTACCTTTGTTTACATGGTGGTGTACTTGTGCTGATACGTATCGACTGGTGTGTGTGTGTGTAAGGCAATACTGATTGCACAAATAACACCCTTACCAGAGTAAGGACAGCTATTTATGGCCGCTATATAATTACACACCACAGCTTACCACTTGCAAGACATACACCTCCCATTGCCTCAACCCTGTACCACACTTTACGGGCCTTCAACACATGCATTAATGTATACACAACCCAACATTGTACTTTCTTACAATCTCCACTTTTCAGCCATACAAACAGAAATATTACCAGTGACAGTTGAAAATGTTGACTCAAAATCACTGATGTTGATCAAATGTAGGGAAAGGTGAGAGGTATGGGTGGAGCTATTGCATGCCTAGATATTGGAGCACACCTCGACACTAAGACCCTGCCCGCACTGGGGATCTTAAAACATTAAAGAGGCCCTGTAATGTTATAAAATCAGGAAACATGGTTCGCATCCACACTGGTAACATTACGAACCGTGTTTCAAAACCGTGTTTAAACCCCGATACAATCAAGGTTTTAGCATGGTTTTGAAAATGGTTTAAGTGAAAAACATTTTTACTTACCAGTGTGTACGGGCTTTCAACCTGTGTTTCCTGCAGTGATCCTCCTGGCACCCATGATGCAGCATTTGATCTGCACTGGCAAGCGAGCTGACAGCGTGTTAAAACACACTTTCATTTCGGGAGGTTTGAAGGGCACAGAACCGTGTTAAGACACGGTCCCACCTAGTGTGGATGCGGCAGCACAGTAATCCCCTAACGGTTTAAAAACCATTAACAAATTTTAACTGTAAATGTGGACAGGGCCTAAGTCAGCAAACTCATTGCCAATTCCCTCCCTCCCTCCCAAACAACATCACATTTACTGTTTCATGTACAAACAGTGTGTAAAGTCATCAATGCACATCACCACAAACCACCAATTGCATGGTACACTGCCATACACACCATTCAATGGTGCCCCAACTACGCTCACTGTGTTGTCATTTCTGACTTACACCATTGCAACACACACTCCCTGCATGGTTTCCATGGACACCACCACCAAGACACACCAACCTTGTACGTGTTAAGAGTCATCCTCTCCCTCCGGGCTTACCATACACTAGTCCCCTCCGTCTGTGTCTCTTGACATGAGCTACCCCACTGCCTCCACAGTCAATCATCAGTAGGTAAACATTGCCACACACTACCTCATTCCATGAGACTATCCACACATGTGACAATGCACATCCCTCACTCATTACCCTCCACCAACAGTCACCAACACACAACACCCTTCCGACTGTCTCCATCCTTTTGTTCAGTTACCACCACACCATTAGACATCTGTTCTATTCCCAGCTGCTGCATAACAGTTAGTATAGCCTCCATTCATTACCAGCAGTCCCTGGTAGTAGGAGTGGATACAGAGGGAGTATGCGGTGGTGGTTCACTTGTAGGTACTGCAGTTACATCAGATTGTACCACAGAATTCATGGCTGCTATTAGGGTTGTCATATTTTGTGTTGGGTGGTCCATCAGCTTTTGAGTGGTTGGCAGTGGATATGCTGAATGCACCACTGAGTACTTTGTTTTAAATATACAACCAAAGGAAGGGTACACGACTCAGTGTTTTCATCCTTTCATGTACAGACCTTGGTCAGTTCACTTCCACCAACATGCTGCAGTTAACAACCAGTTTTGAAGACTATAACATATGTGTACAATAAGGAATATTAATGCAAATTGTTAATAACTTTCATTGTAGGGCAATGAGATTGGCGGTGTATATACAATACATGCACTGGGTTCATGACATTCTCGCTCGGAAGGTACATCATGTGATTCCTGCATGTGTGACCATGGCCATAAGGAGCAAATGGCCAGAAGTCAGTGAAGTATACCGCGGTTTCCATGAGGCAGATGATGATGTGGATGAAGCCTGGTCACAGTCATTTCTTGAAGAATTCCAGTCTCAAGATACTCAATAATCAGTCTTTCAACTGTTGTTTAGTACCATTCTTTACAATAGTCATATGTGGCTTTGATTCTACATAGAGTTGAAATAAATGTCATGGTCAAGATTTCTGTATGTCTCTGTTAATCAATGCCCTACTATTTTTTTGCTGTAATGCACTGTGTTTCTGTTCCATTACTAAGAGTATGTTATAATGGCAGAGTTGCATTGTGTTTTTGTACCTACTACTACAGTTCATAAACATATGACTATGAACTATGAACACATGTTGTCAGTATTCCATTATTAATGGCAATTGATGCTATACCTCGTTGTCGTACTTTATGTAAATGATTATGTACTGTCATGTGTCACCATTACCAAATAATGGCTACTATTCTTACTGTTGTACATCTTTATTTCACTTATACATGCCAGTATATGTAAGCAGTAACACACAACAGGTGTGCAGTTACTGTGGATTAATCAGCACCTTGTTTGCATTGTGATTCCCAAGTACACAGGACAGTGGCCTCACTGCACCGTGGTGGTTGATTAATCAATAATAACTGCACATCCTGTCCTGCGTAATTGAGTTTATAACATGGTGTGTGTTCAAAGTACGCTAGAACCTATGTCAGACCATGGGTGTATCGGGGCATTGATGCACGCCCTGGGTGGGTTGTGAGGCATGAGGGCTTTCCTGAGTGACTTCAACCAGCTGGGAAGGGCATTGATGCCCTGATGTACCCATGTGCTGGAGTGGATTATCGCACTTATGAAATGGGCTGGCTAATTGTAAAAGCAAAAAATCAAAAGCTTTTTACAATCGGCATGCCAACCGTTAGTCTACCATGGCATTAATGAATGGTCAGGTGACACTTTCTGCCAAATGGCAAGTCGTCATTTGACCTTTCATTAATGCCTGTTTTATAAATGTGGAGCAAACATCCCTGTGTAACTTGCAAAAAAGGGACTGTATCATGCACACAGAACAAATAAGTACTCCATCTTTTAGTGCTGTTATGCACATGCTAATTTCAATAAATGACTACTAACATGATCTGTTATATTGGCTTGTCATAAAAGAGTGTAGACCAGTACCAAGGTGATGTACCAAGGCACCTCACCACTACAGACTAATGCAGCACAGAGAGGTAGGGAAACACATCCACATACATATGCAACATCTTTGGTTGCTCTTGTGAGTTTGTGGGTGGTGGGGGGGACTGAAGGCTACTCATCACTTTGCAGTCACTGGTGGTTGTGTGCATGGTGGTGGTGGCCAATGATGGGATGCTTGAAAATACAATGTTATGTCACCTATTACTAAATTTTATGGTAATTCACAAGGCATACACTGTGATGGTGCCAGTTTTGTGATGTAGCTGATATCATTATAACAGGACTTCTTTTGTGGGCCTCTGCAGGGTTTCAGACATGCTGGATGGGCAATATCATGTGTCCCATTCAAAACATGCCAGATATAATCTTTCAGCATAAATGATTTCCATGTGACCACAAAAAGACATTACACACAAATCCGTATGTTTTTTAAATTCAATGCTTTATGCACAACTTCTCAACAGTTAACGAGAGGATGACTGACACCAAAGTAAAAAAACAGTACTTAAAATGTCAAACAGTTCATAAACTTAATTACAGCACCACGAAGTATGTATAATGGCACAAGGAGTGGTGCAGTTTGTGTGGAGCAGCGGTGCTCTAGGCTGAGGGAAGAGGTTGCAGGGCTTCGAGCACAGCTGACAGGAGTACTATGGACTTTTGCACCACACAAGATCCACAATACCACCAGCCACCGCCACAGAGGAAACTCAGTCAGAAGCCTGGATGCACAACGGTGGGCTCAGGGAGGGTGATGTAGGTGTGGCTCAAGCCCCACCCCCACACCAGTACAATAAACAAAGCAAATATGATGTTGTCAAGGAGAGGGAACCCAAGGCTGTGACCATGGGTGAAGGGCATACCCACTGTGAGGTGGGTACATGGGATGGTGCCACAGAATCCCAGGGGAGAAAGCAGATTACCCTATTGGGTGACTCAGTATTTCAGCGTATGTATATAGTATCAGGCATCAGGAGGGCAAAGGAGGTTATGTGTCTCCCAGGAGGCACAACTCTGAGGTAGGGGGACCAGATCACGGTTAAGGGAAAAAAGGTTCCGGCTGTGGGGATGAACATGGAGGTTACAGTATGGGGGGGTAGAAAGGGTGTGGTTCAGGGCTTAGGGTAGAGATGACAGTGAGGATGAGGGACAGATTACATCTGAGCATGGAGGGGAAGGGTGTGATAAAACAGAGGTTACAGGAATACATAGAAAGAAACGTTAATTTCAACTAGGCAGGGGGTGGATTAGTGGGTTGCTGAAGTGAAGGCTCTCCAGAGAGGGGAGACAAACAGGCCTACCACCCCATTACAAACTGGGTAGAAAGCAGGGATGGATTGAAGGGTGTGGCTGAGAAGGGTGTGAAATTGGGTAAGGAGTGTAAGTTAACATCTTGGAGGGTTGTCTCCTTGAATGCAAGGAGTGTGTGTAACAAGACTGACTAGCTCTGTTGGCAGATGGGAATGGTGGACATAGCTGCCATCACAGAAATCTGGGCAAACCACTACCAGGACTAGAACCTGATGATCCCAGGGTGTAAAATTTAAAGGAATGATATGGGCAAAGGGAAAGGGGGAGGGGAAGTGATATATGTACAGGAAGGGATAAAGTGTTCAATGAAAGAGGGGGAGTATGATAGGACCGAGGTCTTGTGGATGCAATTGCAGGACATGAGCAATCGGATTCTCTGGATGGGTGTGGATCGCAGGTCACCAGCTCAAGGGGAAGACCTGTACAGGGAGCTGGCAGAGCAAATTAGGAAGGTGTGTCTGAAAGGTAACACAGTGATGGTGTTGGACTTCAGTCTACCAGGAGTGGATTTGACTACTCAAGCCACTTCAAGTGCCAGGGAGCAAATACTCCAGGATGCATTTCAGAACTGCTTCCGGGCACAGGTAGTCAGTGAGCAGAATCGGATGGGGAATTCACTTGATCTAGTTCTGGCCAACGGGGGCTGTAAGGGAGGATACACTGGCTGGGAGTGACCAACACTCAGTGTGGTTCACACTTAATAGGAGTAGAGAAGCAGCGGGTACTGGGACCAGGATGGTGAACTCCAGACAGGCTGACTTTGCTAGGATGGGTAAAATCTTAACGGGCTATCTTGAAGGAATACAGCCACACTGGTGTGCAAATCACAAATGGGAAACATTCAAATTGGGGATACTGGAGGTTACTGACACATACACCAGATTGCAGAGCAAAAAGGTAAGGGATAAAAAAACCAAACTGCTTAAGTAGAGGGGTCTTACAAATGATGAGTGCTACAAAGCCAACATTTGAGAAATAGAAGAAATCTGGGAAGGGGGAGGATACAGAGGAGTATGTGAAGAGGTCCAAGGAAGTTAACTGTGGAGACAGAGCAGCTAAGGCCTCCAGGGAAGTGAGGCAGGCACAGGGCATCAAGGATGGGGACAATGACTTTTTCGGATGCATGCAGGGGAGAAGGAGCTGCAAGGACCACATAGTGAGGATCAGGAAGGATGGGGGTGCGTAGAGCAAGGGGTGCACCAGACGGAAGCACAGAATAAGTACTTCTGTTCCATATTCACGAGGGAGAAAGGAGGGCAGGAACCGTGGGGTGTGGGCGGGAGGAGGTGGTAACGGACGTGGTGGTAACTGAGGGTAGGGTATTGGAGAGATTAAGGGCTGTGAAGGTAGATAAGGCACCAGGACCGGACAGCATAGACAACAGGGTGTTGAATGAACTGGCTGAGATCGTGGCTGGACTGCTGGTGGAACTATTCAATACCTCACTGGACACGGGATGTGTACCACATGACTGAAGGATGGCCTATGTGGTACCCATCCATAATAGTGGACCAAATGATGAGCTGTGCAATTACAGGCTGGTAAGCTTAGCTTCCAACGTGGGTAACCTGATGGAGATAATACTGAAAGGCTGCTGATCTTTATGGAAGACAGTGGGCTCCAGGACAGTCACCAGCATGGGTTTTTCTCAGGAAAAACCTGCCAGACAAACCTAGCTGAGTATTACCACTGGGTCACGAGGGAATTGGATAAGGGTCATGCGGTGGAAGTGATATACTTGGACTTCAGTAAGGCCTTCGATTTGGTGGCCACATGGATGTTTTGGAGGGAAGCTGAACTACGTGGTGGTAGGGACTACAATGGTTAAATGGATTGGGAATTGGCTGCAGGGGAGACAGCAGAGGGTAGTGGTTGGGGGGGAATGTTATCTCCAAGAGCTGTGAGGGTGGTGGATGATATAGCAGGTTAGCAGGGGCTACAGGACAACATGACCAGACTGGTGGAGTTGTTGGAAGCGTGGCAGCTGGAGTTCAATGAGAAGAAATGCAAAGTCCTGCACTTTGCAGAAAAGAACACAGGGAGGGGTTGCAAGCTGTGAGGTGTGCAGCTAGGTTCCACAGAGGAGAAGAAGGATCTATGGGAGGTTGTTCATGACCAGCTCTTTCTGTAAGTAACACATGCCACCAAGGAAGGGAATGACTAAATGAGTTACCATATTTTGACACAATACTGACTGAGGTAGTCTCCATAAAACACTACATTTTTTAAAATGTATATATTGTTCCAGTAACAACAGCTCAGTGGCAGGACATTCAGTTGCTGCAATGTTCCTGGGCAACACTGGAGTTTCCAGTACATTGATGTCTGACAACAGCCCCTCTCTGAAATTCACTACATCTTCAAGCAGGGAAGAGACATACTTAAATGTTTTTTTCTCTTTGATCTGTTTTATGATCCATTGCTTTGTTGGCTTGAAGATCACAAAACAGTGCCTTTTTGTACCTTTGTTTTTACCCCTTTTGATAACTACTTGTTCCAAGTTGCAGTTCTTGCTGTAATCTAACATAGCTAACTGTGTCCTTGCCGTCATTCCATGGTACAAAAAGTGTTGACATTTTAGGCAGTACTTTGCCAGCAGGGAGTTAAAAACTTCTAGGTTCCCAGCATGGCAAAACTTTATCAGTTTTTTCATGTCTTTTAAGAGTTGCTTGTCCATAACAACAGCTTTCAAAGCCTCGTGAACTGGTTCACCCTTTTTGAGCCATGTTATTTCTTTTTCATCATGGTGTGTTACTTGTGCATCTTCACAATGTCGGTACACTAACCCCACATTCCATGGATGTATGTTCACAGTGTGTTCAAGAATGGAAATCCACTTCTCCCTTAGAACAATTGCGTTCTCACCACATGTATTGGTCGACCACCAAAAGTAGTTGCGTATTGAACATATCCATCCACTTAGTTGTTCGCAGTGTCTCTGTTTGGCTTTAGCACATAGTTTCTTGACAACTGATTTTGAAACATGCCAAACATCAAATTGATGTTGTATGCCAGGAGAATTGGCGCCCTTCGACATCAAATATGTTATCTGTGGGTGGTGGTCCGTGGCTATGGTACTTATTTTAAGACCATGATCCAGCATGTTTCTTTTTGTGTGTGTGAAGCCTTTCTTTTCCATAACGTTAAAGTTTGCAACTTCAGAGACTTGAATAATTGCCAATTCCAAAATAAGGGTTGTTTTCATCTCCATCATAGTGTATGTACAGTATTTTGCACTGTGCCCAGGCAAGTCACACTGACCATCTCCAATCAGTGTTATGTCCATACCCTTAACTAGGTCCCAGTGTTTTTTCTTCTGCCGGTTCCAGTGGTGGTTTATGTCGGGGGACAGGTATTGACTTTGTAAGTTGTACATTAACTCAGCAAATATATGTGCCACCCTCAACCTAGTCACCCAAGGAACCTCCTGAGCCAGGTCGCTGCCCTTGACTTCTTGGGCTCACGTGCCGGCAGTCTGGCCCACTTGTGGCAAGGCACTTCCAGCCGCCTCGCCGCCCTCCACCTAGCCATCCAAGGAACCTCCTGAGCCGGGTTGCTGCCTTTGACTTCTCAGGCCCATGCACCGGCAGTCTGGCCCACTTGTGGCATGGCACTTCCAGCCACCTCGCCACCCTCCACTTAGCTGCCCAAGGAACCTCCTCAGCCAGGTTGCTGCCCTTGACTTCTCGGGCCCACGCACCGGCAGTCAGGCCCGCTTGCGGTATGGCACTTCCAGCTGCCTCACCGCCCTCCATCTAGCCATCCAAGGAACCTCCTGAGCTGGGTCGCTGCCCTTGACTTCTTGGGCCCATGCGCCGGCAGTCTAGCCCACTTGTGGCATGGCACTTCCCAGCTGCCACGCCGCCCTCAACTTAGCCATCCAAGGAACCTCCTGAGCAGGGTGAGGCTGCCTGTCCCACCGAGGCTGCTCTGAGCTACTGCCATTGGCCATTGCTCACAGCAGCATGCCCAGATTGGACCTCTGCCTCTTCTCCTCTTCTCCGATTGGCCTGCTGTTTTCTCTGGACTTGGGGCTGCTGCGCCCATTGAAAATCAGTGGCTTCAGCCAAATTTTTGTTGTATGGCTGCCAGGCCCAGTTTAATTTTGGACTTAACTGAAACTGTTTGTTTAACTGCCGAATCTGAGGAAACTGTTAGAGTTGTTGGTGAACTGCAGCTCTTTTGTGATTTTGTACTTGCTCCCATCTCTTTTTCTCAACCTCCTCCAATCTCCTGGGCCTGAATCGCCCCACTCCTTCTCCTCCTTCTCCTCCTCCTCTCCTCATCCCCTGCCTAATCTTCCCATAGTCTCCCCAGTCTGCCACTACCCCTCACCTCCCCCCCATGTGGCGCCAAGCTAGGGCACTCGAGTAGCCTGAAACCTACGCTGCTCCTGGCTGCTGCCATTCCCCCCACCACTCTCACCTCCGTTTCTGTTCTCTGCCTCTCTCCGGCTATCTTCTGCCTCCCGGCCCTTGATTAACTTTCCTTTGTTTTCTTTGTGCCTTCCCTTCCCGCCCACAGCTAACCCCCTGTTTTTGTCTCTCCTCTCCCCAGGTCACTGCCTTTGACTTCTCAGGCCCACGCGTTGGCAGTCTGGCCTGCTCACGACATGGCACTTCTAGCCGCCTCGCCGCCCTCCACCTAGCTGCCGAAGGAACCTCCTGAGGTGGGTAAAGCTGCCTGCCCCACCAGGGCTACTCTGAGCTGCCGCCATTGGCCGTTGCTTGCAGCAGCATGCCCTGATTGGACCTCTGCCTCTTCTCCGATAGGTCTGCTGTTTTTTCTGGACTTGGGGCTGCTGTGCCCATTGAAAACCAGTGGCTTTGGCTGAATTTTTGTTGTACAGCCACCAGGCCTGGTTTAATTTTGAACTTAACTGAAACTGTTTAACTGCTGAATCCAAGGAAACTGTTAGAGTTGTTAGTGAACTGCAGCTCTTTTGCCGAATTCGAGGAAACTGTTAGGGAGTTGTTAGTGATCTGCAGCTCTTTCTCTCCCTCCTCTGATCTCCCGGGCCTGAATTGGCCCCCTCCTCCTCCTCTCCTCACCCCCCTCACCTAATCTTCCCGTAGTCTCCCCAGTCTGCCACTACCCTCACCTTCCCCCCATGGTGCCAAGCTGGTCACTCGTGTAGCCTGAAACTTATACCACTCCCTGCTGCCGCCCCCCCCACTCTCACCTCCATTTCTGCTCTCTGCCTCTCTCCAGCGATCTTCTGCCTCCTGCCCCTCGATTAACTTTCCTTTGTTTTCTTTGTGCCTCCCCTCCCCTCTCCGCCCACAGCTAACCCCCAATTTCTGTCTCTCCTCTCCCCAGGTCGCTGCCCTTGACTTCTCAGGCCCATGCGTCGGCAGTCTGGCCCGCTCGCGACATGGCACTTCCAGCCGCCTCGCCGCCCTTCACCTAGCTGCCCAAGGAACCTCCTGAGGTGGGTAAAGCTGCCTGCCCCACCGGGGCTGCTCTGAGCTGCTGCCATTGGCCGTTGCTCACAGCAGCATGCCCTGATTGGACCTCTGCCTCTTCTCCGATAGGCCTGCTGTTTTTTCTGGACTTGGGGCTGCTGCGCCCATTGAAAACCAGTGGCTTTGGCTGAATTTTTGTTGTACGGCCACCAGGCCTGGTTTAATTTTGAACTTAACTGAAACGGTTTAACTGCCGAATCCAAGGAAACTGTTAGAGTTGTTAGTGAACTGCAGCTCTTTTGCCGAATTCGAGGAAACTGTTAGGGAGTTGTTAGTGATCTGCAGCTCTTTTGTGATTTTGTACTTGCTCCCGTCTCTCTTTCTCTCCCTCCTCCGATCTCCCGGGCCTGAATCGCCCCCCTCCTCCTCCTCCTCTCCTCACCCCACCACCTAATCTTCCCGTAGTCTCCCCAGTCTGCCACTACCCCTCACCTCTCCCCCATGGTGCCAAGCTAGGGCACTCGTGTAGCCTGAAGCCTATACCACTCCTGGCTGCTGCCACCCCCCCACTCTCACCTCCGTTTCTGCTCTCTGCCTCTCTCCAGCAATCTTCTGCCTCCTGCCCCTCGATTAACTTTCCTTTGTTTTCTTTGTGCCTCCCCTCCCCACCCACAGCTAACCCTCTATTTCTGTCTCTCCTCTCCCTAGGTAGCTGCCCTTGACTTCTCTGACCCATGCGCCGGCAGTCTGGCCCGCTTGCGGTAGATACTTCCAGCCACCTCATTGCCCTTGACCTAGCCACCCAAGGAACCTCCTGAGCTGGGTAAAGCTGCCTGTCCCACTGGGGCTGCTCTGAGCTGCCGCCATTTAGTGTTGCTTGCAGCAGCATGCCCTGATTGGATCTCTGCCTCTTCTCCTCTTCTCTGATTGGCCTGCTGTTTTCTCCGGACATAGGGCTGCTGCGCCCATTGAAAACCAGTGGCTTCGGCCAAATTTTTACACCCGCTCCCCATCCCCCACCCCAGGCCTTAATTAAATAGATGGTTACCATGCCCCCTGAGTTGCCCCTCCCCATTACTCTTACTCTATTGGCCTCCGTGTCTGGCCATCCACCCTTTGGCATTCCCTAGCTCTCCCACACCCTTTCACTCCTGTACTCTTTACCTAGTGCTGCTACCTCCTGTCTCTCTGTCATTTAATGTTTTTTAATGCCCTTTCTTCTACCTCTCTGCTATTCCCTCCTTTTTTGCTACCACTCATGTCTTCTCACTGTCCCACCCTCTGCCCATTCTCCCACAGCCTCTCGCTTGCCTAGTTCCCTGTGTCCCTTCGAGCCCCCACCTTATTGTATACCTCTTGCCAATTCTCTTGCTGCCTCCCTCCCTCCTGCCCAGCCCCCTGTGCCCACTCTCCTCCTTCTCACCCATACACATAGAACATGTTTCCCACCAGTACTCTGTAGCCCTTTCTCCTCTTCCTAGTTCCCCTCTTCCCTCTCCTCCACCCCCCAGTACTTGCATCCCCCCTGTCCCGAACAACTACCAACTCACTCACTCACACCCCCCCAAGGTACCTTCCCTCTCGATCTCATGTACCTGCCTTGGATTGCCAATCACTACGAAATGGCCCTCTCTCCCCAATGGCCATTGAGTACTCCATCTGTCCATCTCTACTGCTGCCACACTATACCCCCGCCTCCACCCGTTTACATGCCCTGGTGAATCTCGCTGTTCCCTGGCCCAAAAGAATAGGCACCAGTCATGGGTATCTCACACCAGTACTCTAAAGCTTATACTTCTTCTCCTGCTGTTGTCTGGAAACATTCATCCAAATCCTGGCCCAGCCCGCGCTAAAGGAACAACTCAGAACAATCAACCAGGATCCCTCTCAATAATCTCACTTAATATATGCAGTCTTCTTCACAAAATTGATACCCTTCAGACTTTTGTCTGCCAGCATAACCCGGACATTCCAGCAGTTGTAGAAACCTGTCTCTCACCTTCGGTTCCTGACCATGCTATCACCCTCCCTGGGTACAATGTTTATCGGCTTGATCAAACATCTAAAAGAGGTGGTGGCTGCGCCCTGTACCATAAGGACATGATCCGGGGGCACCTCATTAGCTTTAACCCCCAAAACACCACAGCACATATACTTCCTGTTAAGATCCTCCTTGGTGCTCACAATAATTGACATGCACTAGACAACTGTGAAAATATGCCTTTTGGGTAGTTTAAACCAGGTTTGATATACATTTCATTACCTTAATTGCCGGCTGTAATTTTATAAGTGCCTCCTGGTATCCTGAGGATGCATCATATTCATTGTTTCAAATTTGTTATTTGTGCACATCACTGGTGGTGAATAATATAATATCCAGTTACAATAGCACTACAAATATAGCATAAGGAAAAAACAGTGATGTCTGAATGGCATACCACAGACAGAGACAGGGATTAAACAGTGCTGTGCAGTAAGCGCTACCCAAGTTGCTGTCCATAGTACTCGGAAAAAGACAAGGGCTTATTAATCAAAAATGGTGGATGAGTTGCTCCCATGGCAGAGAGGACTGAGACATGGGGCTGCTTGGCCACAATGGTGGTAGAGATCAGGGTTCTAATCCTGGCATTCAAAATGTTGTTTTTCTCCCGTAAACCAACTCCAAAACAGAACTGATTATTTTAGTTAAGAGGGGGTGTGGGATGCACAGCCCACACTAAAATAAGTGTCTGGACTGGTAGCAGTTGTCAGTGTGCTTTGTGACTGCTACCAGTGGCATTGCCTTTACTTGCCACATTTGTTCCTGTGACTGTTCTTCATAGAGCTGTATGGAAGGGGCTGTTATTGACAGCTCTGTTCATACAAATGCTATTCAGACCTAGTGACAGATAATATAAGGGCATTTCTGCATTAAGTTACTAACTCTGATAAAACTCTGCTTTTGGAGTGAAACGTTAGCTGTTTTTGCCCCAGTATAGCATAGTACTGCTCCCTGATATTCATTGCACTATTGCACTTTTGTTGTTTTTAGTATTCATCCTGAATTCCCATATGCTTTTCTATTAAGCGGGTTAAAGTTTTTCTCCTGACTATGGAATAACATTGCTTTTTATGTGATGTACAAGTGGCAAGTACACAAAAGTGCAATAGTACAATGAATAGCAGGGAGCAATGCTACAATGGATTAATGCAGAAAACAACTAATGTTTCTTTCTAAAACATCACTGGAGATGGGCTCCCATAGTCTGCTTACTTTTTTTATTGACTGTTGGACCGGTGGGCTGGGCACCTGGTGTTAGAATGGAGGGTTGGCAGCACTGGGGTTTGGCTGTCATTGTTTGCTTACTTTTTTAAATTACTGTCTGACTCTAGGCTTAGGCACGTGGAGTCAGAATTGGGGAAGTCTGGTGGCAACAGGACTGAGCCGCTAGAGGCTACTTGCTTTCATTTTAGTTTACCACCCTATCCTATAATTGGGGGCAGAGATTGGCACTGTGGCTTGGCTCCTGGTGGCTGCCTAGCAGCCTGAATCAGGAACCACCCAGCCAACCATGCCCACCAAACTAGAATTGCACTGCCATTGCTTGCAAATTGCAACACAGAAGCCCCCCTCCAACCCAGAAGTATAGCTAACCTTAAAAGAGCTGTACTACTCTGTACTACTACTGTGATTTTTTCATAAAATACTAGAGCACAGTCTGGTCGGTACTGAGAGAGTGCAGCACCAGCTAGCCACCCTGCCCAGCCAGTAGCTGCAGCACAGAGTCAGACCCTCAAGTAAAAGTCCTGTCAGTAGCAAAAACAGCCAAGAAAGAAACTGCCTGCAGAACCAGAGTGACAGGGTTCTGACTGCTTGTGCCTTTTTGTTAAGGTAAGTGGATGGGTTTATTTGAAAATGTCTCAGTACTGTGGGGAGAGACTAAAAAGAGAGAATGCATGGTCCTCGATCTCCTTGCCTGCCACTGCGGGTGGCCAGTACATTGAGGACTATTTTGGTAGCTGGATACATGTCTTAAAGGGCTGGGATGGCCATTTCTTCTTGTTTGGGTGATGGGGAAGGCTATACTTCTCCTGTTTAGGAGGGGATAGCTTTGCTTTTCCTGGTTGGGGCCCTGATTCTCCCGGCTTGGGGTGCTAAGGGTGACCCTGCTTCTTTTGGCTTGGGGAAAGGGTATCTCCCTGTTTCTCCTGGCTTGGGGGTGGTCCTGATTTTCCTGGCTTGGTTGTGGTACTATCATCTGGGTCATGTGGCCCAGCTTCTCCTGCTAGAGAAAGCTGGGGGCAGGGCCATTTCCCCCCCAGCCAGGAGAAGCAGAGCCATCCATCCCAAGCCAAGAGAAGCCAGGTCATCTGTACACCCACCCCCAAGACAGGAGAAACATGGCCATTCCCTGTAAAAAAATAAAATGGAATTTGCAGTTTTATTTTCAGAAACATAAAATTCATCATTAGTTCAGATACTCCAAGAAGCAAGCATGAATATGCACATATGATTTCCATTCCAGTTTCAGTAGGTGCCCAGGCTTCCAACTGTAGTGCTTAGCCAGTGCCCTGGTAACTAACGGAAGCTGGAGCTGCCACTGTTGCTAGCATTACTTGTGTGAAACTTGATCAAATAGAAATAAAAAAATGTAAATGTGGAGGTGGACATTGGAAAGAAAAATTAAATGAAAGAGGTGAGAAATTTGCCCAAAACTGTGCAAAAACACTATGCCTTTATGGTACTGAAGAAGAAAATAAAATGTCAACGTTTATGTCTATAACAGCACACAAGAAGGCTGAAGATTAATGACCAACATAATCAAAGGTTAAGACTCAAATGTATTGCAAGAAAATCTGAGAACAGGGGGAGTTGAAACCATTAAAATACCAGAAAAGGCACACAACTACATTAACTATCTAATTATTATAAATATATTGGTTTTAATTACATATTTTGCAGGAAATCAACACATATAGTACAGAATCAGGTAAATATGCTAGCATGCAGGAAAATGAATGCCTTTGAAAAGAAATAATCTTTTCATTGTTTGCGGGAGTTAGCTGCTCCATAGCTATTTATCTTACATGCTCTTGAAATGATGAATGCGCTTCAATAGAAATTACAGCCATTACTGCCTTAAGTGCTTTTAAGAGGTACAATTATTTAAGGGGCTCTAGAAGCAGTGCTATATACTGCAGGCAGGGTAGAAGGATACACTGGAAACTCCCAAAATGTGTGCCATGATACTCCATTTTTCCAGCTACAGACAGCATGATGACTGTATGCAGCCCTCTTGCAATAGCTCTAAAAATGGTGTTTACCAAGTTGGATGCAAATGAAGCATGTATTTCTTGTACTCACTGAAGCACTACAAGGATGGGGAGGAGAGATGATTCTCCAGAGCATTTGTTTCTTAATCCCAAGGCTGCCAAAATAACTAGAATGGTATCCATTTCATTGAGCTCTGGATAGATTTTCAGTCTGCAGCACTGTAAGGGTTACATTGAAGGGCTGCAAAGAGGTGGAAGGATAATTTGAAAACTCCAAAGGAAGAGTTCTATGGTCTGAATCCTGGAGCTCATTTTTAGAGCTGATGCAATAGGGCCGCAGGCTCCACCTACCTGCAGCCCTAAAAAGAAAAGGAATCCAGTTTAGAAGTGGCACGATCACAAGCTAACTTTATTGGTGTCGATATACATGTTGGCGGGTGGAGGCAAATTTCTTTTGCACTTCTATCACATTCCTCAGTTTGACACATATTTGCTGATGCTTCTTGAGTAGGGACATGCACCATTGACTGCTGTTTTATGCTGAAGGTTGATTTAGAGTTGAAGTAAGTGTGATCCTTAAGGACTTGTTCTGGTGTTTCTGGCCACTGGCAAGCAAAGTCACACATTTCCACAAAAGCTTGAACACCAGTTGAGGTGCACATAGTTTTCTTTGGCTCACATACAAGGTTACTTTCAACTCTTCTTTTACCAAATATTGGCACATTCTGTAACACAAGACAGAAATGAGTGTCACAGTTTAATGTGCAAAAACTGAGGACTAAACGTATTTATGGATTTTAAGTATTCCGTAAAACTGAAATTAAACTGCAGTGTGTCAAGTCTCAATGCCAACAGGCATGTACTGACAGCATACCTTTCAATGATTTTTGAAAGCATTCCACTAAGCTGTCAGTCTGTGGGTAATACAAGTATGTTGGAATGGATGTAACCTTTAGTAAAGCACATACCTCCCTCATAAATTGTCTCATAAATTTGGAGCCTTGATCAGTCAGGATGCCATCATCAGCACAACTCCAAAAAACATTTCTATCAATTTGCCACTGGTTGACATGTTGGCACAGAGGTAGCGCTAACACTCAAAACGCTGGTGATTCTAGTTCAGCAATAAGCTCAGATCGTTAGGTGCCAGGTGTAGGGTGGTAGGAGGATTGAGATTCGCAGGGAACACTCTCCTACTCTGTGAATGGTGGGTCACTGTCCCCACTGCTGTACTACGACCTGGGTGACCACAGGCAGCAGTGCAGTCAGATGTGTCATGGGAGTGAAGGACTTAGGCAGATATCTGCAGTGGCAGGACGCATAGGTGTGCACACATCACTTGGATCTCTGTAAGTGCCTGCATCATGAGAGAGTGAGGATATGAAAGTTTAGAACCCATAAAGGTACTGGACTTTAGAAAGGCTGAGCCAGATTCTAGAAGGGTGGAGCAAGTCACTGCCAAACGTGACTTGCACCATACCTCGTTACGCCAAGGACCCTGCACCCAGTTCTGTAAGGGTCAGGGTCCCCGTGGCTAAGTCCTGTGACTTGTGACATTCCCACAGGCACACCCAACAAAGGGCGTACTTGCTGGGTATGTCACAAGCCGCAGCCCTGGATGTGTAGGATGCAAGTGCCCCCGCATACCATGATCCCCATAGCCCCAAGGGGCTTGATAATGCTCCCAACCCTCAGTACCACCACAATAGCCCCAACCCCCATTCCTGAAAATTATACCCCACAGGGCTGGAATGTGCCCCCAACCCTGTTCCTTCAAATTATGTCCCCCAGGGCTTGCCTGCACCCAAAACCCCTGCAAGTTGTGAACCCCCACCCGATCCCCGCAGTGTCTAAAATGTAACAAATTCCTGGTAGTCTTGTGGCCCCCACACCCCCACCCGGCATTGCCAGGCCACCCCACACCCCCTACCCAGCCGGCGACTGGCACAGCCCACCTCTCACTACCGTGGCCAGTTGCTGACTGAGCTCTGTCTGAGGACGTACTGTATATAAACGCTCGATGAATGAACTGTCATTCATACAATGAGAGCGTATATTTAGTACGTGCTCAGATGGAGCTCAGTCAGTGACTGGCCATGATGGTGAGAGGTGGGCTGTGCCAGTTACTGGCTGGGTTGGGGGGGAGTGTGTGGTGGTCTGGCAATGCCAGGTGGGGGGCCACAAGACTACCAGGGATTATGGGTTAGGATTTGTCTAGGTTTTACTATTTTTACAGTAAAGTGCCATTTACAGGTGACTGGCATCGGGGGCGGATGTGTAGTCTTGCGAGGTTTTCAATAATGGTTTTTGGGATCAGGGCTTGTGGGGGCTGTGAGTAGCCCTGTGGGTCTATGTTTCAAGTTCTGGGGGTCGGGGGCATGCAGCAGCCCTGTGGGGCTATTTTTCATGTACTGAGGATCAGGGGCATGCAGCAGCAGCCCTGTAGGGCTATTCTTAAAGTACTGGGGATCGGAGGCATGCAGCAGCTCTGTGGGGCTATTTATAAATTACTGGGATTGGGGGTCATGCTGTAGCCCTGTGGGGCATTTTGGTATTGGGGGGACTTTACCATGTTGTTTCTAGGTCGGGGCATGGGGGGACAGAATTAGCCCTGTTGGGCTTTTGTGTTTCGGGGTCAGAGCAGTGTTGGGAGGAGGGTGGCATACCATCGGGGATGGGCAGGCTGCACATGCAGGCAACCTCCAGTGGTGTAAGTACAGTTACGCCAGCTATATGCTGGTGTAACTTACTTTGATGGTTTTTCCCCTTGGGGTTGTTGGAGAATAGTGCCCTGGGGGACTTTGCTGCTGCCCTTTCAGAATAGGGCTCAGCTGCTGCCATAAACCCCCTAGCACCATGTTGCAGGGGGTTTACAGCATAACTGGTGGCATAAGTCCACTTTGGCACAAGCAGCCTTTTTGCAGAATACTGTATGTCATAACTGCTGGTGCAACTTGCCACTTACACCATTTTCTTTGGCGCAAGTCAAGTTACGCCAGACGTAACCTTTTGAGATTTTGGCCAGCTGACTTCAAAAGGATGGGTGAAGTGGTACAAGGATTCCTGGTCAAAATTAAGCTTACTCTGGACATGAATCAGAGGTGGGAGCTGATAAAGCTATGGATGGTAGAGTCAACAAAAGCCTGCAGCAAGGCCCAGAGTAAAAAGGCTACGGCGAAGAAACTAAACTGGATCAGCAAGGGAGTCATAGACAGGGTTAGAAGGAAAAGAGCCATCTATAAGAGATACAAGAAAACTGTGAGGTGGGAGGATAGGGAGAAGTACCTGAAGGAAGAAAAGGAAGTGACTAGGGAAGTAAGGGCTGCCAAGGCATCCAGGGAACTCAGGCTGGCGCAGGGCATTAAAGAAGGGGAGAAGGACTTCTTCAGGTACATCAGAGAGAAAAGGAGTTGTAAGGACCCAATAGTAAGGATTAAGAGGGAGGGGATGGTGAAAAGGGAGAAAAGACAGAAGTGCTTAACGACTACTTCTGCTCAGTTTTTACTAAGGAGAAGGGTTGGGGAACCCAAGGTGGTGGGGAGGATAGGAACAGAGGGGGAGTGGTTGACGGATGGTAAATCACAGAAGGTATAGTGCTAGAGGGGCTAAGGGCTCTGAGGGTGGATAAGGCACCAAGGACGGATGGCATACACCACAGGGTACTGAGAGAGCTAGCCGAGCTCCTGGCAGGCCCCTTGGCAAGCCTATTTAATGCCTTACTGGACTCAGGGTGTGTACCTCAGGATTGAAGGATGGCTCATGTGGTTCACATCCATAAGACTGGTCCCAAGGAAGAACCAGAGAACTATAGATCATAGAAATATAGAAACATAGACTTTGATGGCAGATAAGGACCACTTGGCCCACCTAGTCTGCCCATTTCCCTTCCTACTGGATAAGCTGCAGATTCTAGTTAACCAACAGCCTATTTCTTCCTACCTCCCACAAGAATTGCCTTATGTCTCTTGCATGCATTCTTGAATTCTCCCACAGTTTTAGATCACACAACCTCCTCAGGAAGGCTATTCCATGCGTCCACAGCCCTCTCTGTGAAAAAAATACTTCCTCATATTGCCCCTGACGTCCCCCCCTCTATCTTCAAATTGTGTCCCTTTGTTCTTGCACATCTCTTTTTCTGAAATATGCTACCCTCTTGGACTTTGTTGATTCCACTGAGGTACTTAAACGTGTCTATCATGTCCCCCCTCTCCCTCCTTTCCTCAAGGGTATACATATTAAACTCCTTTAGTCTCTCCTCGTATGGCTTCTCTTGCAGACCCTGCACCATTTTAGTTGCCCTCCTCTGGACTGCCTCCATCCTGTCTATGTCCTTACAGAGATGGGGTCTCCAGAACTGGATGCAGTACTCCAGATGGGGTCTCACCAACTGTCTGTAGAGAGGGATAACAACTTCCTGTTTTTTGCTGGTGATGCCTCTCCCCATACATTTCAGTGTCCCCCCAGCCCTCCCTACTGCCTTCTCACATTGCTTGTCAACCTTAAGGTCATCTGATATGATTACCTCCAGGTCCCTTTCCATTTTTATGTTGGCTTGCGCATGTGTAGCCAACATATTGTGGTACTAGCAGATTTGGAGGCGCTGTCACTGTTGGGCAAATGCAGGGCACGCATCAGTAGGCGCATCCTTCATTCCCCAATCAGCCTGCATGCCGGCGCCACACCATGCATACTTAATGTGGTGATCACATCAAATAAAAGGTCCGCTGCAATGTGTGCAAAGCTCGTCATACACAGCGGACCTCCCAACATGCTTTCCCTGGTGGTGAAAAAAGATTAACATGGCGGCACACTGCCTGCCATACTGCTGACTTCAGGGGTGCCTAATCCTCCTGTCAGCATGCCCTGCCCCAATGTATGTGCTGACGGGGGAGCCCACACCCCATCGGCATAATGCACCCCCCCATTTGTTATGTGCGGAGGGGGGTGCCCAATCCCCCTTGACTCTTGCCTCCCTGCTTTCATTGTTTGCTGACTGGGGTGCCCAATCCCCCGTCGGCTACAGCATCCTCCCCCCCCCAAAAAAAACACTTAGCTGGCAGGCTGGGAGCCCAGTCCAGCGTGCTAAATCACCCTGAAAAATAAAAACCGTCCCACAATGTCTTTTTTTCTTTTTAAACCCTGTGAAAAAAGAAAACGGTCCCTCACCGTCTCCCTGCCCGCTTCCCTCAACCCGCGCCCACCCACTGTGCACCCTGCCTCACCACACCTCCCCACCCCAAACTTATCTCAGGAGTCCAGCGCGATGATCTTTGGTGGACCGGGAAGATGTCTGCACTCTTCCAAGCCGACCGCGAACTGAGGAAATGTCGGTAAGCTGTATAATGGAATAAATAGGGTTTTTTCAACTTTGATGCATATCTCAGGCATTTTTTGGAATTTTGGCACCAAATTTTCAACATGGAATTTTTGGGACACCTCCTCATGAATTCTAGCACTGTCATGGCGTTAATCGGCCCCAAAAGGTGATTTTGTGGTCACTGCGTGGAATCACTTTTCAGGACCGATTAACGAAACAACAGTGCCAGTGTTCATGACGTGGGCTCTCAAAAAGCCTATGTTGCAAATTTGGTGGAAAAAATCCCCAAAATGACTGTTTTACGAGCGTGCGTAGCGCAGCGTTTCCACGACTCTCGTAACTTCGTGTGAATTTGTAATATTTTCACCCAGATTTTCAAAATTGGCATTTTCCACACCCCCTTATAAACAGTATAGCTGTCATTTTACATATCCTGGCCGAAATGTGTTTTTGCATGTCTGGCGCAGAATAGCACGGTGGCTGCACGAAATCAGTTTTCGGGACAGTTTCAGGAAATGACGGTGACACTGTTCATGGGCAGAAGTCCTAAAATGCCTATGTTGAAAAATGTGGTGACAAAATTCTATAAAATGACTGTGTTACAAGTATGCGTTGTGCAGTTTCCACGCACACTTGTAACTTTGCAAATTTGCACTATTTTCATGCCACGTCTTCAACACTGGCATTTTTTTACACCTCCTTATGAACAGTACAGCTGTCTTTTTTCACATCCTGCCCTAAATGTGTTTTCGCACCTGTGGTGCACAATGGTGTGGTCACTGTGCGAAATCAACGTTTCAGACACATTAACAGAATCACACTGCCACTGTTCATGAGGGGAGGTCCCAAAATGCCTATGCTAAAGATGTGGTTAAAAATATGCCAAAAATAATTGGGCTACTGATGTGTGTTGCACAGTTTCTATGAATGTTCATACCTTCACCAATTTTTCATATTTTCACTCCAGATTTTCAACGTTGCCATTTTTTTACATCTCCTCATGAACAATACAGTTGTCATTTTTCCACATCCTGCTCAAAATGTGTTTTCGTCCCTGTGTTGCCAAATGGCATAGTCGCTGTACAAAACCACCTTTCAGCTAACAAACTGATAGTGCCGCTTTTCATGAGGTGGGCTCACAAAAAGCTCATCTTGAAAATTTGGAGTGAAAATACCAACACACGCCTACGGTGTTAGAGTTTCCAACTGTAGCACCCACCCTGTAGAGACTGACAGGCGTCAGGGGTGTGACTTGGGATCATCGGCTGTAATGCTAATGTCATTCCACCCCCACCTTGCAGCCAGTGACAGGCATCGTGGTGTGCCTTGCACTGTTCAGCCACAAAGTTCACCTCATTCTCCTATACTGCACCCACCTCAGTGTATTTCCTTATGGAATGGGGTAAGTATAATGCCCAAAGACCCCATAGTACACCACGACACCTGTCAGTGTCTACGGGGTAGGGTGAGGTACAATGCCATGAGCATTATAGCTGACGACCCAAAGGCACACCCCAGTGCCTGTTGGTCTCTGCAGGGTGGGAGTGGGGTTAGTGTCACTTCAATACTTCACTGCCATTCCTATTAAGCATCTCTAACTCTGGCTCTACCAATACCGATGCCAGCAAGACAACATTCGGCATTGACAAATGCTTGCTGTTGTTGTTACTACCCCCCCCCGTTGTGTACTCTTCCCCTCAGTTTTTGTTTCCCTGGTGCATTACTTTGTACATCTTTCCATTGAATCCAAGCTGCCATACTTCTGACCATTCCTCCAACAGGACAGTAGGCAGCATGGCTTGTCATGGGCAGATCCTGCCAGACTGACCGAGTAGAATACTATGACTGGGTGACTAGGCAATTGGACTAGGGCCATGCAGTGGATGTCATGTACCCGTACATCAGCAAGACATTTGATTTGGTGTCACATGGGAGACTTGGAAGTAAGCTAGAGGGCACAGGGGTGGTAGCAAAATTGGTGGGATGTGTGAAGAACTGTCCACAAGAAAAGCAGCAGAGGGTGGCGGTGGGAAGGGAATTCTCATCACCAAGGGCAGTGACGAGTGTGGTTCCACAGGGGTTGGTGCTGGGGCCGGTGTTATTTGGGATATTTATTGCAGACATTTTGGTGGGCATCAAGAGCAAGATCAGTCTATTTGCAGCTGACACCAAGATGGGAGCAGTGGTAGATGACATAGATTGATGGCAGGGTTTACAGGAAGATCTAGCAAGGCTGGAGACATAGTCTGACACCTGGCAACTTGGATTCAGTGCCAAGAAATGCAAGGTGCTGCATTTTGGGGTAAAACATCCAAGAAGAAACTACCATCTGGGGGGAGTAGAGCTAGTTGAGACTGAGGAGGAGAAAGATCTGGGGGTGCTCATCATGGGAGTAATGAACAACTCTGCACAGTGTATGAATGCAGTAGCAATGGCCAGCAAAATGCTGCGCTGTTTAGCAAAGGGTATAACCTCAAGGAGGAGGGAGGGAGGTGATTATGCTGTTGTACAGATTGCTGGTCAGGCCCCGCCTGGAGTACTGTGGGCAGTACTGGTGCCTGTACCTAAAGAGGGACATTAGATTACTGGAAGGGGTGCAACATAAAGCAACAAAGATGATCCAGGGTGTGGGGAAGTTGCCATGTGAATACAAATTGAGAAAGCTGAACATGTACTCAACAGGGGAGAGGAGGGACAGGTGGGATATGATCAAGACGTTCAAGTACATTAGAGGAATGAACAGAACAGACACAGAGGGACTGTTCAAGAGGAGGGTGGGAAGGGACACTCATGGTCATGTTATGAGATTGGAGGGTGGAAGGTTGAGGAAGGAAATGAGAAGGCACTTTTTTAAAGAGAGGGTGGTGGCACACTGGAATACACAACCAGCAGAGGTGGTAGCCTGTAAAATAGTGGGATGCTTCAAGAGGGTCTGGGAAAGGGCAAAAGGGAGGGTCAAGGGAGAGGGGGGAGTGGCAGCTGCAGAATAGGGTTGCTAGCTGCAAAATCGAGCAGACTCGATAGACAGATTGGCCTTTTTTGCTGGCAGTTTTGTATGTTCGTAAATTCTTAATTGGCAAGCTTTTAAAGTAGCCAAGGAGGGAGGAACTGAAAAGGAGAGGGAATTCTCAGCCTCCATCCACAAAACAGGATAGTTAGCTAAGTTACCACCAAGGTGGAGAGGTCTATAGGGGGCAGGGAAGGGGTAAATGGAGAAAAAGGCAAAGGATGTACATACATGGATGGGGCTAAAAGAGGTAAGGCCATCAAAAAATAGAGTGCAATGAGTACCAATGCACATAGTCTGGGTAACAAGCTTCTTGGGCTAGTGACGTTGATGGAAGATGGATGCCTGGATATTGTGGCAGTCACATAAACATGGCACACAGAGAACACAAGGAAGCACCAGGAGACGAGCAATCTCAATTGCTCAGTGTGCCTTCCTGGTGAAATTGTTCAATAAATAAATAACAAATTAAATGACTGGGATGTCAACATACCAGGGTACACAATCTACTGGAGGGACAGGGAGTGTAAAAGAGGAAGAATAGCTCTCTACATAGGGTAAGGAATCAAAACAACTAAACTAAAGGGTAAAGTTTAAGGAGAGGAGGCACTGTGAGTCAGCTTGGAGACAGGAAATGGCACCACAATCCACACAGGGGTTGTATACAGACCCCTCTCAGGGTGAGGAAATGGACAAAGAAATGATAGGAGGCATCCTTACATTGGCTGAAAAAAGGGGACATGTTGTTGATGGAGGATCTGAATATGGCAGATATTAACTGGAGCACATTAGCTGCAGCCACATCCAAGAGCAGAGACATTCTCAATGCCATGCAGGGGTCATGCCTCAGGCAGCTAGTGTTGGAACACACATTCAGGAGGGAGCAGTCTTAGACATGCTACTCTGAAATGGGGACGGTGAGAGGATCTCAGATTTGGAAGTGGGTAACCATCATGAAACAAGTGACCACCAGACAGCGTGGTTCACAATAAACAGAGCCATAGAGTCAAGCCATAAAAAAACAAGGGTACTGGACTTTCCATGGGCTGACTTTGGCAGAATGGTAGAGTTTCCCTATGGAATGCACTAGCAAAAGGGCAGGAAGGATGGGTGGCGGAACAATGGTGAAAAATCAAAACTGCCATCACATTGTTGGGAAGGCCAAGGTAAGACACATTTTTGGTGTCGCAGCAGAGACATGCATCCTGAAATGTCCATCACGGACATGTAGGAGCACCCTGGGGGGAAGGGGGGGACATTACAATGCACCACATGTGACATCTATCTGTGTCTATCACATGTGATCATGAAACCTCTCAGCATTTCCATGATTACCACCAGTGCTGCTCAGCTGTTAGATGCAGTGACCACTCTCTCTGTGAAGAAATACTTCCTCACATTGACTCTGAGCAACCACCACTTCTAACTTTAGCGCATGATACCTTTTTGTGTGGAAAATGCTTCCCTCCTGTATCTTTTTTCTCCTTATGAGGTATTTGAATGTCTCCATCATATCCCCTCTTTCCCTTCTTCACTCTGAACATGTAGGAGCACTCCAGGGTGGCGGTGGGTGGTTCGGTACAATACATTATGCCTTGTCGGAAAGGGCACAGCAAGACACATTTTGGATGTCCTAGCAGGGACATGCATCCTGAAATGTCAATCAAGGACATGTAGGAGCACCGGGGGGGGGGGGCGCAGTACAACACATGAGACATTGTTGTGAAGGCCAAGGTAAGACACATTTCGGGTGTTGCAGCAGGGACATGCATCCTGAAAAGTCCATCCTGGACATGTAGGAGCACCACTTTGGAGAGGAGGTCTGAACAATGCATGATGCATTGTCTGGAAGGCCAAGGTAAGACACATTTTTGATATCACAGCGGGGACAGGCATCCAGCAATGTACATCATGGACATGTAGGACCACCACAGTGGGGGGGGGACGTTACAATACACTGCATGTGACATACATCTGTGTCTGTCACATGCCTTCATGAACCTTCTCAGCATTTCCACGATTACCACCAGCGTTGCTCAGCTGTTACATGCATTGGTCACTCTCTCTGTGAAGAAATACTTCCTCACATTGACTCTGAGCAGCCACCACTTCGAACTTTAGCACATGATACCTTTTTGTATGGAAAAAAACTTCCCTCCTGTTTCTTTTTTTCTCCCTACAAGATATTTGAATGTTTCCATCATATGCCCTCTTTCCCTTCTTTAATCTGGACATGTAGGAGCACTCCAGGGTGGTGGTGGGTGTTTCAGTACAATACATTATGCATTGTTGGGAAGGCCACAGTAAGGCATATTTTTGGTGTTGCAGCAGGGATTGGCATCCTGAAATATCCATTGTGGACATGTGGGACCACCACAGTGCAGGATGGGGGGAGGGGATGTTACAATACGCTGCATATGATATCCATCTGTGTCTATCACATGTGTTCATGAACCCTCTCAGCATTTCCACGACTACCACCAGCACTGCTCAGTTGTTACATGCATTGACCACTCTCTCTGCGAAGAAATACTTCCTCACATTGACTCTGACCAACCGCCACTTCTATCTTTAGCGCATGATACCTTTTTGTGTGGAAAAAGCTTGCCTCCTGTATCTTTTTTCTCCCTATGAGGTATTTGACTGTCTCTATCATATCCCCTCTTTCCGTTCTTTACTCTGGACATGTAGGAGCACTCCAGGGTGGTGGTGGGTGGTTCAGTACAATGCATTATGCATTGTTGGGAGGACTAAGGTAAGACACATTTTGGGTGTCGCAGCAGGGATGTGCATCCTGAAATATCCATCATGGACATGAAGGAGCACCTGGGGGGGGCAGTACAATGTATGAGGCATTGTTGGGAAGACCAAGGTAAGACACATTTTGGGTGTTGCAGCAGGGACATGCATCCTAAAAAGTCCATCCTGGACATGTAGGAGCACCACTTTTAGGGGGGTCTGAACAATGGCGAAGACGCATTGTTGAAGGCCAAGGTAAGACATATTTTGGTGTCGAAGCAGGGACATGCATCCTGAAATGTCCATCGTGGACATGTAGGAGTACCACGGGGGGGGGGGGAATGGTACAATATGATGCATGGCATTTGAAAGCATATTAAATTGCTATAATTTAAAGAACGTGAATAAGTTGTAGTGAAAACTTTTCAAGTTGAAACTGCCACACCCAGTGCTTGAACAAGGAAATAAGGACGGAACAGAATCCTCCTTTAGATGACGTCCTAGGTTTTCAGGGTCTATGTAAAAAAAAGATCAATGAAGCACATCAGACATAACTATGAAGCAAATTAAGTAGGGCACTTTATGTCCTAAAAGACAATGCAATACATACTGTATGCTTACTCTTCACTACATTACCAACAGGGGTGTAATTATTATCATCCGTGAAGTGGTCTGAGTAGACCACATGATTCCAAATAGGATGAAATTAAGCAGCTAGCAGATCAATACGCTGGAGGGCATGAAGCTAGTTATGCAGCTCATCTTCTGATGAAGGTATGCAGTGGAAATTGACTTTGCGACCACAATTTTTTCCCCTGTGGTGTTCCCCACACCCCAGCGCCATACATGTTGTCATTATGTAAAAATAAATAATGTCAGCAATGAAATTAATTTTTCAAATCACAGTATACAAGCAGCAAAAGTGAATCTTAGTGCTGAGAAGTTACTAAACAAATCCCCACAAACACATGAAGATGAGAGTGTACATGGAATGAATGAAAAAAGAATCACACAAACAGCAGTTCAATATAAAATGTTTTTATTGGACCAGGCATCAAAATATTTACAAATGCATAAAAAAGCTGTCAGATCACATCAAGACATGACACTATAGCGGGAAACATTCCTGGATGGTGTGCTTTTTGAAACATTGACAGGGGAATGACCAATTACAGACACAGTACACAAACGAGCCAGACATAGTGCACGCGTGAACACACAGCTATGCTACTGAAGGGAAACATACTCTGATAGGCAGGACATGGGAAAGCAGCATGGTGGTCTTACAATAAGATTCAGACACATGGGACAACATAACACTTAGCGATTCACATGGGGTGACAAAGAATGTGCAGATTTCACTGTCACAGCACAAGAAATAGTGCTATGCATGTAAAACTGATGCTGGGAATGAAAATAACATCTGTGTCTTTAAGAAAACAGTGCACACACACGCACACACACTCACACTCCCATGAACTACCAGGGAGACTGTACAACATTGCGCGGTGTTGTTTTAGTGTGGTCGGTGAACATGCTGCAAAAACCGAAAACAACATTGACTGCAGCTTCACTTAAAGTAAGCCAAATTATGAATAACTTAGCAAATGGAGGCAGTATAGAGCAGTGGTCTAAGGCTCTGAGCTGCAAATCTGGTGACATCCAGCAGACCGGACCTGGGTTTGAATCCCACAGCTTCACTTGCATACTGTGTGACCCTGAGCAAGTCACTTAACCTCCTTGTGTTCCCAGGTTGCTCCTGTAAAAAAGGTTTCAGCTTAGTGTGCTATACCTGGTTAAACAATTAAATAAAAAAAAAAAATGTGTAGGTCAGAGAATAAGGAAGCATTGCCAGATTGAGGACAGAAGTTTCCCTTTAAGTACCACGTCCTTCGCAATGCCTGTACCAGAACGACTAGGCTTGCCAAGGCTGCATGCTTTGCCTCCACCTTTCAGAGCAACCTTAACCACACCTCCAAGTTCTGGATGGCCATCCATGCTCTCTTCTGTTCTCCATTGCAGTCCTCATCACTGGTCCTCAAGGTGGATAACACCCCAGTTTCTGACCCCTGCTCTGTTGCCTCTGAGTTCAACTTTTTCTTCACTTCCTGCGCCTCTTCCCTTGTCTCGTCCCTTCCCCCACTTCCTCTCCCTCATCCTACCACCCCATCTCCCCCTTTCTTCTTCACCCCTATTTCCACTGCTGACACCCTCAAGGCTCTTCTATCCCTAATCCTCTCAAGGGCAAGAGCCCTGACAGGCTCGACCCCAAACTGCTTCACCTCTTTACCACTGTCATCACCCTACCTGTCACCTCCCTTCTTAATCTCTCATTTTCCATTGGATCTGTCCCTAACACCTGGAAACAGGTCACTGTTATACCCCTTCCCAAAGGAGGAGACCCCACCCATCCTGGCTACCAAGCTGGTAGCTCTTCACAGCCCTATCGGCTCTGACTACAGTTTGTACTTTTTCTACCCCCTTCCCCTCCTACGTTTCTGACTCTTTCCCCCTTTTGTGAATCCCATGCTTCCTTGACTTGCTTGCTCTGTGGTAGGATGTTCTTCCCTTGGGATTTCCATACATACTACCTTAGCCTGTGGGGGGGCAGTTTTTGCCACTCTTTCTGCTACCACCTCCTCTCTTGTCTAGTTTAAATGCTCTTTGAAGTAATATTTAAATCATCCACTGAGAACTGCGGTTCCCCTCCTGTATGGATACAGGCCATCACCCCTGTATAGGCTCTTATCCTCCCAGGTGGGCCCCAAGTCCCTAATGTACGCATATGCCTCCACTCTGCACCATCCCTTTGATCATGAGTTGCAGGCGTTGGTGTGGAGCTCCCTCACACTTTGCCATTGTTGACAGGCAGTACCACTGAAAAGTTGCAGAGTGTGCTACTGCTAGTACGCTACCTGCCTAAGACTTCCTTCCAGCTCCCTAAACTCCCCCTGTACTGTGCCTGACCCATCCCTAGCCAAATCATTTGTCCCAAGGTGGTCAATGATATCTAGCTCCCTCTCCTTTCGTACTGCCCTAGCGATCCATAGAATACGCTTCCCATCCCTCCATGCCGTGGCATTGAGTAGACACCTGATCTCCCTCTCTGCCCCATTCCTTCTCCCAGTTCTATCCCCCTGATGATTGATTCCCTCCACCAGATGTTGCTTCCTCCTTCTCCAGGGTCCTCCTCCACCACTCGCCTTGGGGCCTCCTCCTGGGAGAGCCTCACATCCTCCTTGGCCACTTCCACAGGTACCTCTTGGCAGTCCTGCTCCACCAGTGTGGCATAAGAATTATGCAGTGTAACAGGTTGTGGCTGAGGAATGTGCCTGCAACTGCCTCACTTCAACATGCCAGATCCCACCGCTTCCTCCATCCTTGGGCCCACTGCAGTCCAGCAGCTCCTCCTCACCAGCAACCTTGGAGGTAACAATGTCAGACTTAGTGGTACCTGGGTGAGAGGAAAGGTTGCTCCACTCTCAGCCAATGCAGTTCTGAGTCTCGTGACCGCCTTCTGACTCATAACCAATGCTGCCTCCACTCTACAGACCCTCTCCTCCAACCGAGGGAGGCGCACATACATGCGGCAGCACTGCAGTCTTCGGAAGGTCTCCCTGAAGACTGCTGCCCCACAGCCACTGCACTGTATCACTCCACACATTCTCAATTCCTGCTCTTGCAAGGTTTAAAAATGAAGGTGGGAGACTGTGCAAAGGGAGACCAGGAAAAGGCAGACATCCACAACAAATACTTTTATTCAGTGTTCGCAGAGGAAGGAGAAGGTGAGGGGCCACAACAAGTAACAGAAGCTTTGGAGGAAGGGAGGGAGGGAGGTTGGTTAACACTAGTCCTTTTTCAGAGGAGAGAGAGTCCTGCAGTGACTTGCTAATCTGAAGGTGGACAAAGCAATGGGGCCAGACAGGGTGCATACGGAATTGAGGGAGCTCAGGGAGGTACTGGCTGCGCCTCTTACAATCCTATTTAACAATTTACTGGAAACAGGAGTGGTTCCAGAGGACTGCAGGAGGGCAGGTGTAGTCCTGCTTCACAAAAGTGATAGCAGGGAGGAGGCTGGCAATTATAGGCCAGTGAGCCTAACATCGGTGATGGGAAAGTTAACGGAATCACTGCTGAAAGAAAGGATTGTGGACTATCTTGAATCCAATGGGTTACAAGACCCGAGGCAGCATGAGTTCATGGGATGAGTGGAGGTCATGTCAAACAAATCTGGTAGATTTCTTTGACTGGGTGAGAAAGGAATAAGATCAGGGTGACGTGCTGGTCATGGCATGCCTAGATTTCAGTAAGACTTTCGACACCATTCCATATAGAAGACTATTTAGCAAGCTAGGAAGCTTAGGAATGCATCCAAAGGTGGTAAACTGAATATAAAATTAGTTAGGGGATAGGTGGTAGAGGGTGGTGGTAAACAGAGTTCACTCCAAGAAAGGGAGGGTGACCAGCAGGGTGCCTCAGGGATCAGTGTTGAGACTGGTCCTCTTTAGGAACTGGAAGGGAAGGTCTGTCTCTTTCTGGATGACACCACAATCTGCAGTAGGGTGGACACTCCGGTGTGTGTGTGTAAAGGATGACCAGAGACCTGAGAAAACTAGAGGAGTGGTCAAGGATATGGCAGCTGGGTTTTAGTGCAAAAAAGTGCAAAATAATGCACTTAGGGCACAGAAACCCATGGCTGAAGTACAAAATGGGTGGTGACTACCAAGCAAGAAAGAGACCTTGGGCTAATAATTTCTAATGACCTAAGGTGGTCAGACAATGTGACACGGCAGTCAGGAGGGCTAGTGGGATGCTGGGGTGCAGAGGGAAGGGTATCATGAGTAGAAAGAGGGAGGCAGTGTTGCCTCTGTATAGATCACTGGTAAGACCCCACCTAGAGTACTGTATCCAGTTCTGGAGACAACAGGCAGGATTTTCAGAAGTCCTAGATCTCTGCAACCCCCGGTGCACTGACAGTACAGCGCATGGGGCTTGTGGCAATCTAACAGGATTTTCTATCTCGTGCGGCAATTGCTGAAAGTAAGATCAACTTTTTCTGGTGTAACTTGTGGCAGTCCTGGGGGACATTTTTACAGAGCTGGTGCCAGATATTTGGCGCAAGCTGCAGTAAGTCATGGAAACTGTTGCAACTGCACCTGAGATTGTAAAATTAGGCACAGTTGCGGCAAAGGGTTTGTCACACCACCAGAACCTAAGTGCCTTGGAGCAGGGCTGGACACAAGCCCTGTGCCAGACTTTGAAAATCCTGCCCTACATCTCCAGAAGGACACAGACAGAGTGGAGGCAGTCCAAAGGAGGGCAATAAAAATGGTGCAGGGCCTGCATCAAAAGCCCTAAGATGAGAGACTGAAGAACTTCAATATGTACACCCTAGAAGAGAGGAGGGAGAGGGGGGATATGATAGAGACAGTGCAATACATTACAGGGGTAAATAAGGTACAGGAGGGAAGTATTTATCTGAAAAAAGGTGCTCAAGAACAAGGGGACATGCTATGAATTTGGAAGGGGGGTAGATTCAGAAGAGATCTGAGGAATTACTTCTTCACTGAAAGAGTGACTGATTCCTGGAACAGCTTTCCAGCAGATGTGGTGGGAGTGAAAACAGTGATGGGGTTCAAGAATGCATGAAATAGGCATAAAAGAATTGTAGTATAAAGGTAGGGGGCAGGGGGAAAGAGCTGTATGTAACCCCCTAGGTGGCGCTATCCCAAGGGCTACTACCCCTGCCTGCTTGACTAGTAGCAGGTTAAGGGGCCTGAGTTCTGAAATGGGTGCCTCCACCCGGAGGTCAGGGTTGGTAGTGGTCAAGCTAACCTTGGCACAGCCCTCCGGGACACTGTAACCCCCCTCTTTCCCCTCTAGTGGCCTGAACACTGTACAATAATCACTTTCACAATACCTCTGGTGTACCACACAAGTACCCACACTGTTTGCACTTACCACCAGGGCTGGTTCCTCTGGCTCCACCCTGGGGATCCCCTGTAAAACAAGGTTATGTACAGCAAATAGCAACAGTACAGTACTTTGAGCACAGACTTGAACCACAGTCAGATTACATGGAGAAAAAATTAGATCTGATTTATTTAGGGGACTTGAACAAGGAAGGGGCAAAATCAGGTTAATTAGCTTAAAGATTATATCAATCAAGCAGTTATGCATGCGCTTTGAGTACCCCGACACAGTCACACCTCTGGGTACCCAGGTGGAGAAGAGATGGGCTAGCCAGAACTGTTGCCCGGGGTTGCAGCTGGTTGGGGCTCTGTAATGGAAAACACAACGTGCACAGTACACAATATTTGTAATCCGGAGCCAGAGGGCTCAGTTTGTAAAGGAAATGAAACAACAAGACAATCAGATGGCACACTCAGATTAAGCTGTTGTTGCAGGGAGCTACCCTGGTATTTACTCATGATACCCAAGACTGGACACAGGCTGGACAAAAATCAAGACTGCAGGTGGTTGATCTGGAATGCCAGGAGAAGCAGGGCCCACACGAGTCGCAGAGGCATCATTCCTGTTCAAGCGTGGAGCAGGGGGCTGATCCCCAGGCAGGTCTCTCGTTGATGGCTTCTCTGTACAGTGGGTAGTCTGGCTGGGCCAGTCCGGCAAGGCCCAGACCACATGGAGACAAATTTGAATGCAGTCTGTTTTTGGGCTGGATACAGCTTCCAGCAAGCAGAACACAGTTCACACAGTGGGGAACTAACTCACAACCCACTAGCAGCTCATAGCACATTTACATGTACGGAATTCTACTGTACCAGGCAAAGCCCTCCCCGGTCACAATCGCAAAGTCTCTGCACACACTGGGAGTTTAGCGGTAGCTGGAACTCCTGACAGGCCAATCGCATTCAGCAAAATCTTCAGTCTTCTTCAGGTTGAGCCTGGCCCACTTTAGTAGCTTACTTCAGTCACACAAACTTGGATTTAGTCCAAAATAATTCTCTTCTCTCCTTCTCAGGAGCAGCTGGCAGACATGCAAGCCAAAAACCCAGCCCTTTCACAGTTTTCCCATGTGAATCCACTCAGAATTGCTGCCCAAAATACAGCTGAGCTCTTCTCATTTCACTTCCTAGCTCAGAACTAACTGAAAAACTGCCAGCAGTCCAGGACTTCCCCAAGATCCAAAAGATTTGGTTGGCTGATTTGGCTGTCAGTCAAAGCAAGAGCTCCCCCTTCAGTCACAAAAAAGGTGCAGAAAGTTCAAAACTACAATTCCTACAGATTTTGACTTCAGACAGCTCCTGTAGTCCGGCTACATTTTAGGTCCCACCAGAACTGATTGGTCCAATTTGCAGTCCAGGACCAAGATAGCAGAGACAAACAAAACAGTCCTTGCTATAAAGAAGGCAGGTTAGACAAACTACATTATCATTATCGCTCTAAATGATTTTCAGCAAATAGTTACATCTTTCAACAGAGCTCCTTCTCAGATTTCTTAGGCTGCAATCAGGCAGCTCTTAAAGAGACAGTACATAGAGGCTATACAGGCTCTGGTAATCACATTTAAACTGCTAAAACGCAGGAAACCAGCCTGACAGTGTCTATGGTGATACTGTACGTAGGGAAAAATGAACAGGCTGGGTGGGCCAAGCTGTCCTTATCTCCTGTTAGATTCTATGTTTCTATTTTTCTCCCAGGTCACGCCTGGAAATGAACCTCAGTTCAGTTAATTTTTCCTGGTTACCAATTATTAAAATGAACTAAATAAATAAACAATAATTGTTTCTGTAAAGTAATTTACATTTTTAAGTGATTTTCCATCCAAATATAGCTCCAACATTTTGTGGAACATCAGTATGTCTATGTGGAGCCTGGGAGAAATTTCAGTGGAAAATGAGCATAGCATTTGAGAGGTATTTTTAAAGATAACTAAAAATTCCCAATGTAATCCCACCCTACCCTAACTTTTTTTATGAACTCAGTTAGGTCTGTTTTTTTGTTAATAATGTTGGTGTGCTCTGTACTCAAGCTAGGGAGTGCCATTTTCATTAAGTCTGGGTGTTCTTTGTGATGCTAATAATGCCTGAACAGGTCACAGTCTTTCAGTTTTGGGAAGGGTTGCTAGTGAGGTGCTGACATCATAGAGAGTGCCCATGCATTTTGAAATGGCACTACCAAGCCTCTAGACAGAGAACTCCTACAAATCATACTTGGCTGCCCCCACTAAGTGATGGAGTTTGGGATAGAAGGGATTATTATATTTATTTATGACTTTGATAACCTGGTAAGTACACTGATCCCAGGGACCATTTTCAGGCACGACTCAGGCCATAGCAAAATGGCACAGGAGGCAACAATATCAAAATGCAAAATACAAGTATTAGGTAAGCAAAAATACCCTACTGGGTGAGCGTTATTGGGCGTAATGAGGCATTTTCTAAAGTACAATAGAGCATAGGTGACAATTCAGACACAATGATGCCAGAGCAATGCAGGCAATGGCATGACGATGGCAGATGAGGTACCCTGAACAAAATACAAAATTTAAAAAGTTCAAAATACAAGAGAGCATTCAAGAGAAATAAAAACACAATGATGACAGAGCAATGCACAACAGTACAGACAACGTATCCTGGCACACAATTTGGTACAGAGTATAAAATTCTGAGTCAAGTTTCAGGCAACTGTGAGGCATCAAAGATTTGCAGTGTCAGGTAACCAATACAACTGTTAGGGGAGGACGAGGGGAGTGCGAACTAGCCCGGGAAACATCAACAGCTAGACTCAGCTAGGAGCCAGTCTGAGGTGGGATTTGAACAGATGGTAGGTAGCCTGGGAGCAAAGCCCGGCTGGCAATTTGTTCCATAGTTGGGGGGGGGGAAGGAATAGATAGGACTCTCCCACCTATGTTGGTGGATACCCGGGGATGTGGGGGGCAGTAGAGTTTGAAGGTAGGCAGCGGCGTGAGGTTTGGACCTGGAATAGGACTGTAAGAGGGGACTCTTGGCCAGAGTGGACAGTATTATCTATCAAGCAACAAAGGCCTAGGTCAAGGTGGCCCTGGAGTGGGAGCCATCCCAATGACTGACAGAGGATGCAGTGGTGGGTGGAAAAAGGGGCCAATAAGGCAAAGCGACAGGCACTGTTATAGGCGGCGGGGAGTTTGGTAAAGAGGGAAGAAGAAGCCCTGGAGTAGATGGAGGAGCAGTAATCGATTATGGGGAGTAGGTTACCCTGGGCAATGGCAAGTCGGGCCTCAGGGGTGAAGTAGTGTCTGAATCTGTAGGCTATACCCAGCTTTTGGTGAATCCTATGCAATACTGAGTTGATGTGCTCAGAGAAGGAGAGGGAGGGGTCTAGTAAGACACCCAGGTACTTAAAAGTTTCAACATTTTCGAGCACCTGGCCAACAGGGAAACAATTTGGAGGGAGGAGGGAGATTTGATCTTGGCTAGGAAGGGCTTGGACCCAAACAGCATAGACTTTGTCTTTTTAATGTTTACCAGGAGGAGGTTGGCCACAAACAAGTTATGAGCTGCTCCATAGTTTTGGGTGAGGATAGAGGATAATGAATTTTAGATTTGATGGATCACATTTCCTTTAATCCTTGGCAGCTGGGCCCTGATTTTCACCAGCTTCTTCAGGGTGCTGTCCTTTCTCATATTGAGCATACCTGACATCTATCTGCAACTGTCTGTCTGTCTATCGGTATACCACACTGTCAGTGACATTTTGACAGTGCAGTCCCATACAGCGACAACAGTGCCACATCGCTGTAGGGAACCTGCTGGAACCCGGCACTGACTGTCGGGGGTCCTGCACCCCTCCTCCCCGAATCAGTTCCAACTCAGAGTTGACAATCCTAAGTGGGGTGGTGCGGGAGGATGCAGCTCCCTGCTTAGGGGGTTGAGGCGGGTGAAGCCCCCTGAAGAAAACACTTGTTTTCATACGAAACTGGCAGCCGACCGCAAAATGCGGTCAACCTGCCGGTTTCACTGTCTGGTTGTTCGACAAACATTTTGTCGATGACCAGTGGTAGATCCTGTCTATCTATCTGTCTGTCTGTTTGTCTATCTATCTATCTATCTATCTATCTATCTATCTATCTATCTATCTATCTATCTAGTTATTCACAACTGGCAACTATAAAAGTTCATATTCTTTCCCCAATTCAGGGACATCAGAAACAATTAGTGATTTGTCAGCTCTGATGTGGTTCATTTTATTACTATATTTTTAACCATTTCTGTATGTGCCTTTTATGATGTCTGATCTTGAGGACCTAGGTGTCATTTGTGGGCATTCTGGCTGTTTTGGTAGGTGCTTTTTCTCTGCTAAACAACTGAGTCTATCTTGCCCCTTTCTCCTGATCGGGCTCCCACTGCAGATCCGAGGCTGCAACTGGCCCTCTGCAGCCGCTGACCACGCTTCCAGCACCCGCTCGAACTCAGCCTACCAAGATCTTGCCCCTGATCGGTCTCCCACCGCAGACCTGCTGCTGCGGCTGGCCCTCTGCAGCTGCCAACTGTGCTTCCAGCACACACCCAAACTCAGCCTACCAAGATCTTGCACCTGATTGGGCTCCTACTGCAGACCCGTGGCTGCGGCTGGCGCTCTGCAGCCACCGACCGCGCTTCCAGCACCCACCCAAACTCAGCCTACCAAAATATGCTGCTCTGATTTTCCTCTTGAGCATCCTACTACATGGCATTCCAAGCCATGAATACTATTGGCTCCTGCATCCCAGTACTACCCTGCCATTGGCTGCTTCTCCTCAGCCCATTTCTGCTATTGGCCAACATACGTTGCTGAGCCTCAGACTGCTCCCATAGTCTGCTGGTTCACCAACTCCTTTCTGAGACTCTTCTCTCAACTTGAATTGTTCATGCTTTAATTTATAATACATCAATATGATAAATGTTTTACTGTACAGGTTCTAGCTAGTTAAATTGTAATCTCTCTAGATCGCTAGTTCTGACTTGATTGCTTAATTGTGTTTTTACCCTGATGCTTTTTTACTACTTTTTGCTTAAATCTGATGTGCATCAATCTGCAAATATAAATTTTGCAGGTTCTCCTACTGTTATACTACTGTTTTCCCCTAGAGTGTAAGGTTTGATGAGTTAGCATTGAGGTGTTTTTACTTGGACTGCTTTCTTGCCACCTGATACCCTGCCCTCTTCTGAACTGCGCCCACCCTCCTGAAAGCACCTTCCTACACTACTTTCACTGTGTAATTTTCTCTCCTCCCACCCCGGTAGCCATCTCCACTCTCTCTGATTACTTTTCTGCCCTCTCCTGTACTGTGCCTGCACTCCTTAAGGGAAGCTTCCCACTTCCACTCTCTGTTATTTTTCCCCTCTTCCCACCCCCTGAAGCCTTTTCTACTCTCCCTACTTAATTTTTCTTCCCCTCTGAAGCCTAAACCTCCATACCTGTCCTGGCCCTGGTTCTTGCGCCAAGGTACAAACACCCCCTGCTGAGACTCTCCATTGTCTTCCTCCCACCCCCACCCCTTACTCTATCTCTCTTTATCCCTTGTCAGTCCCCCCCCACCAATTTAGCCCACGGCCGATTACCATGGCCACTATAAGTTTACTTTCTCCCTCTAGAATGTGTACCCGACCAGGCTCACACTGCAGAGCTATAGCTGTGGCTGGCCCTTTGCAGTCACCGACCATGCTTCCAGCACCTGCCCGAACTCAGCCTTCCAAGGTATACCGCTCTGATTTCCCCTCTGGAGCATCCTACTACATGGCATTCCAAGCCGCAAATACTATTGTCTCCTGCCTCCCAGCACTACCCTGCCATTAACTGCTTCTCCTCGGCCCATTTCTGCTATTGGCCAACATGCATTACTGAGCTTCAGACTGCTCCCATAGTCTGCTGGCTTGCCGACTACTTCCTGAGACTCTTCTCTTAACTTGAATTTTCTCCCGCCCACCTCTGACACTCTTTAAATCTGCTTGCTACACTCTGGGTTCCACCCAGCAGTACAACTTACCCACTTATTTTACAGCAGGCATCCTCCTACTCTAAACGGGACTGCTTCCATAGATCCAGCACCACACCCCACGTAGTGACAGCTGCCAGACTAACACTACTAATTAAAGAGAAATGCTGCGTGGATGCTCACTAAGGCGGAGTGTGGCACCCTCTTATTGCCATTCTAACCAGAATACTCAGCAGTGGTCAGTACTGTCCAACATGCAGGAACATCCCAATCCTGCACTACTGGTACTCCTTGTTCTCAAACTTGGTGTGGAAGTTGGGGAACATAGGGAAGTGTCCCTAACACACCAGTCAACCATCACACACACCTTACTGCCAGAGGGTGGTACAACAAGGAGGATGATAGCAAACCTCTCCATGGTACCCTCCCACAAACTCCCACCACAACAATACATGCCTCCCACACTTCCAGCTATTCCCAGTGCTGCCCTGCTGCAATATTGCACCCCTGCTGTCACTTCCCATTATCATAGGCACACTAAGAACAAGCACACATGCTCAACTTGGTAGTACTGGACATGCGACCTCAGGAAACTGATTATGATCCTGCTTCTTCTATCTGGGAATGTGCATCCTAACCACAGATCACCAGGAACTGACAACACCAAGGGGCTTGGACACCTCAAAATTGTCTCGTTGAATATAAGTAGCTTACTACCAAAGCTATTGCAATTCCAGGCATGGGCTGCACAACTTAAACCTGATATCATTGCATTTATGGAGACCCGGCTCTCTCCTAAGATCCTTGATGCCACTGTGACCCTAGATGGCTATACCACCTTCTGCCAGGACAGACTGTCTAAGTGAGGTGGCAGCTGCCTAGTCTACTTGTCTAACGATGTCAAAGGCTAGGTGTTACCAAACAGCCTACACACAAGTAAGGCACAAATACTAACCATCAAACTCACCATAGGCTGTCAAAAGAAGGTACTAGTGCTCTCCGTGGTATACATACCCCCAGGAAAGTGCACCATAGGCATTAATCAGTTCATTAATAATCAAAAACAACTCAAGCAAACCTGGGAACAGGTGGAGGTTGGTGACTTCAACACAAGCTGGCAATCCCATGATACATCTGCCATAAGGGATCAAATCTCAGGCCTCTACCTCACCCAGATGGTAACCCAAGTAACCAGACTAAACTACCGAATGGGCACAATCACCCTCATTGACTGGCTACTCTTCACCTGCCCAGAACATATTACTGGGGTATCAGTCTTACTGGACTCCCTCAGTGACTATTCCCCTGTGATGTGCACTTAGACCAATAAGTTCACAAAGTGCTCTCCTCAGCTCGCTAGAAACCACTTTCAAAGAAATGGACAGTTGGTGCCATTCAAACAGTACCTGAGATTGGCAGACTGGACCCCACTAGATAAAGCCAAGGATGCAAACCAAGCCCTAGAATATTTTTGCACTATTTTTACTAATGCATGCAACATTTCTGCCCCCTACAAGTCTAAAAAAGTAAAGGGGACTGCTAATCCATGTTTCTCTGGCTCTCTCATCCAGCTCATGCACTAAAGAGACAATCTCTGGCATTGAGCTAAGGCCACTGGGAGACAAGCTGACCTCACTGCCTACAAGGCAACCAGAGAGAAAAAAAAAAGACTCATAAGGAATGCCAAAGCCACATACTATAAAGATCTCCTGGACAGGAGTTGGGATCAAGGAAGGGGCTTCTGGAACTCTGTGAAATCCCTAATGGGTAGGGCTTCCAAGGCACCCCCTGACCTGATTGTCACCATATTAGGGACGATACAGGAGCACAGAGATATTGCTAACACCATGCAAGTTAGTGGAAAACTCTCAGAAACAAGGGAAGTGAGCCATGGAGTCCCCCAAGGATCAATTCTCGGCTCCCTGCTATTCAGTCTATTCAATAATTCCCTACCCTCCATCTGCTTGGCTCACATGGTGCTCTATGCTGCTGATGCCATCATCCTAGTATCTGACAAGCAGTTGTCCAAAATAACAACGGAACTGCAAGCCAGTTTCCAAATACTAGAAAAGTGGTTCGTGCAGGATAAATTCAACTACAAAAAAACAAAGACATGCTCTTCACAATGCCTCACAATAAGAAAAAGTACGGTCCGCTGTTAATCCAAAGTCAAAACAGGGAAACTCTAGAGCAAGTAAGGACATTTAAATACCTGGGTGTACACCTAGATGACACCCTCACCTTCTTCATGCACATTGACCAAGTTGTGAAATCAGCGAATACAACACTTGGTGTACTCTACTGCCACAGGCATGTGTTACAGGAGGTCCCTACACCCTAATTGGTACCCTCAGAGGTACACCGTAGACAGCTAGCACTTAAGTATATGTTATTTCACAGAGAGAGTAGTGGATGCATGGAACAGCCTTCCTGAGGAGGTTGTGGAGTCTAAAACTGTGGGAGGATTCAAGAATGCATGGGACAGACATAAGGCAATTCTTGTGGGGGGTAGGAAGAAACAGGCTGTTGGTTAACTAGGATCTGCGGCCTATCCTGTAGGTAGGGAAATGGGCAAACTAGATGGGCCAAGCGGTCCTTATCTGCCGACAAAGTCTATGTTTCTATGTTTCTATAGGGCTAAGGGCATCTACCGTACAAGAGTAGATGTTAGGATATGAATGCATATTGTTGTAATACACTTTGCTTGCTAATACATATATTCTGCTTTGTATTTTCTGTGTATTTCTTACTTGTAAGATGCCAAGACACCTGTGTCCTTGGAATAATTATAATGTGTAAGATGGCATTGCCACCTTTTGGTGATTTGTACAACTACACCGAGTTATGTAAGACTCTGTATAAGAACTCCTTTGTTCTCAAACTGATGACTTTACAGAATTGTATAATGTTATCTTGGACCGTGGAGCCACCTCTAATTTAGCCAATAGGGCTTATCTCTGTAACTAGAAATGTTTCTGTCTTACAGTAACCATAGTAATTATCATAGATATATAATGTAACGCACAAGCCTTATACCTCGGAGACCTCAGAGACCCCAAGAGACACAGAGAAACCTCGAGGTATAGGGAACGCTTAGCACTGGCTCCCAGTTCGTATTGGTAAGAACTGCTTAGGGCAACTGTGATTTGTCCTTTGGTAGTAATAAACTTGTTTATTACTCTAATGCAACATGTCTGTGATTACTTGCATTCCCAATATCATCAAGAATCTGAAAGTGAGATTTAGACCTCCTGACACATGCAATGACACCAGATGCACTGAGACTGGTCACGTGCAGGACTGTATTGTCCACCATCAGCTATGGGCTAGTGATCTATGAGGCTGGTTCTGACACCAGACTGAAAAGGGTCAAAACCCTCCTTAATAAGGCATGTAGACTGGTACTTGGGGCAGATTACCTAACCCACACCTGTGCACTTTATAAAGAGACTGGATGACTCCTACTCCATCTCAAATTAAAATACTAGGCCTGCCTAGTGGGGAAAAAAAATCGATCCTAGGACTGACACCTGAATCCACCGCAAATTTGTTCAAGTGCACTCAAGCCACTAAAAACACTAGAAGTGCAACCGGGGTGGATTTTTGGTGCCCTTTAAGTGCACTACATTTAGCTCAGAGATCACTATCATACTGGGGACCTAAGTGGATTAATGACCTCCCTGCCTCACTTATCGAATGCTGTAAGACTGGTCCATTTAAAAGTGGTCTCTGCTCCTACCTAGCCCTTGAAAATGACTACTGTTTCCTCGTATAGACTCGGGCTACACAAGTATAACACAAGTGCTCACTCCTTTCTTCCGTGTATTGTCTCATCCCACCCTCCTGACCACTCACCCCCAACCCCAACCCCAGCCCTTCTTCTCCCCCCGTTCAATACTCTGTCTATCTGCTGAACCCTAGACAAAGCCTCTTCTGACTGCATATAACCCCAGCCCTCCTACTCCCCCCTCCTTCAGTACTATGTCTCTCTGCTGAACCCTAGACTAAGTCTCCTCTGGCTGTGAATTTTCCAGCATTATGTACTTAGGTAACTCAGAAATCTCCTGGCCTTAAGTTGTATATTGAACCTGCTAAAACACTATACCACACTCCTGGAGTGCTGTTGCTTTCTTCCCAACACTTCTGTAACTGTAATTGCCGTGTAACCTATCTATATTTTACTATCTTCAATGCCTGTAACTATCCATAACCAATGTATTGTCCTGTATTTTTTTCTCTTTTTTTGAAATAGAACCTTTGTAAAGGAGCCCCTCAGCTCAAAGGCATAAAGGTATAAATCTGAAATTGAAATAAATAAAATAAAATAAATAAAGTATGTTTAATACGTTATAGTACATCATATCATTTTGAGCTGTCTCTGATTTTTTTTTATTTTTTTCTTCTATCTTTTGAAGGTGTTTTGTTGCTGTGGCAGCCTGTCAGTGGGGTGGTGCTGTGGTCTTGTCCGTAGTTTGAGGAGCTTTCTGGGCTGCTAATTTCTACTGGTTTAAAAAAGTAGCAATTGTTTTCATATTTTTAAAAAGCCACATCAGCTTACTATTTTTGTCAGCTGTTTGTTGTTGCTAAGTGTCAGATGTTCTGGTTCTGTGATACATATTTGCAGTATATGTCCCACAGAGCCACTTGTTTCTTGATAAGAGTGGTTTCATGCATGTTCTGCTTGTGAGAGCACAACGCAGCGAAGCTGAGCTGTTCAGACATGAACAGGATGTGAGTGAAACCACTGTTATCTAGCAATGAGTGGTGACATGGGACATATAAGGACATAAGCCCTGCAGGTTTAACAAGCATTTGTCAATGCCAAATGTTGCTTGCTTCTATGTGCTGTTTAGGTATTTGGAAGTCATTGGAGTGCAAATATTGAAAATTTGCGAACTTACGAGCGCATGAACCGCGCAACGCACGCCAGAAACAGCTACTTTTAGAAATTTTTCACCAAATTTTCAACATAGCCATTTTAAGACCTCTGCTCATGATCAGTGTCACTGTGATTTTCTTAATGTGTCCCATATAATGTTCACACACCGACTGCGCCATTTATGCGCTACATGTAGAAGCGGAAACACGTTTTGGGTGAGATGTGAAAAATGACAGCTGTACTACTCATAAGAAGGTGTGGTAAAATGGCAATGTTGAAAATCTGGAGTGAAATATTGAAAATTCGCAAACCTACGAACGTGCATAGGAACTGCGCAACGCACGCTCGTAAAACAGTCATTTTTAGGAATTTTTTCACCAAATTTTCAACATAGCCATTTTAAGACCTCTGCTAATGAACAGTGTCATGGTGATTTTCTTTATGTGTCTCATACATTGATTTCGCACACCGACTGCGCCATTGTGTGCTAGGTGGGCGGAAACACATTTTGGGCAGGATGTGAAAAATGACAGCTGTACTGCTCATAAGGAGGTGTGGTAAAATGGCAATGTTGAAAATCTGGAGTGAAAATATTGAAAATTTGTGAGCTTACGAGCCTACGTAGGAACTGCGCAACGGACACTCGTAAAACAGTCATTTTTAGGAATTTTTTCACCAAATGTTCAACATAGCCATTTTAAGACCTCTGCTCATGAACAGTGTCACTGTGATTTTCTTAATTTGTCCCGTACATTGATTTCACACACTGACTGCGCCATTCTGCGCTACATGAGCGGAAACACATTTTGGGTGAGATGTGAAAAATGACAGCTGTACTACTCATAAGAAGGTGTGGTAAAATGGCAATGTTGAAAATCTGGAGTGAAAATATTGAAATTTCGTGAACTTACGAGCCTGCGCAGGAACTGTGCAACGCACGCTCGTAAAACAGTCATTTTTTGGAATTTTGGCACCAAATTTTCAACATGGGGTTTTTGGGACCCCTTCTCATGAATGATGTCACTGTCATGGTGGTATTCAGGCCTGAAGGGTGATTTCGCAGTCACTGCGCAAAATTACCCTTCGGGCCCGAATAACGCCATGACAGTGACATCATTCATGAGAAGGGGTCCCAAAAACCCCATGTTGAAAATTTGGTGCAAAAATTCCCAAAATGCCTGAGATATGCAACAAAGTTGAAACCCCCCTATCTAGCCCATTATACAGCTTACCGGCATTTCCTCAGTTCGTGGTCGGCTTTGAAGAGTGCAGAAGTGTTCCCGGTCCACCGAAGATCGTCGCGCCGGAGTCCGGAGGTAAGTATGCGGTGGGGGATGTGGGGAGGCTGGGTGCGCAGTGGGTGGGTGCGGGTTGTGGGGGGGGCTGGGAGACGCGCAGCAGGACCGTTTTCGTTTTGCAGGTTTAAAATAAAAAAAGACGTCCTGGGACATTTGCCACTCTAGGGTGGGCTCCCAGCATGGCACAAGGACGTTGGAAGGGCGATTCAACCGACGGGGAGTTGGGCACCCGTCGGCCATGCTTGCTGCCATGCTGGGGTGGGCTCCCAGCGTGGCACAAGGACGGAGGCGCTTAGCCGACGGGGATTGGGCACCCCAGTCGGCCAAAGGATGCTTTCCATGCTGGGGTGGGCCTCAGCATGGCACCTACTACTGGGGACGCAGCTCAGCCGACGGGATTGGGCACCCGTCGGCTATACAGTGCAGCGGGGCGCCAAGACGCTTTGTGGGGAGCCGCAGAGCAGCCGATATCTTATCGGTGCTCACTCAAGCATTAGCTCCCCTTTCAACTCAGAGTCACTGCATTTTGGAGCGTGTCATAGACAGCTCCAAAATGCATTGGCTTACAGGGGCCGTGCCTGCCAGCACACTGAATTGGAGGAGGAGGTGACACACCTCCGAAATCTCCGATGATGGCACTATGTTTCTTGCACATGCATGCAAGCAACATAAAAATGAAGACCTGATGGCAGTTGAAAAAAAACTATGCCGCTCTTTAAGTTCTCTTACTATAAGCAAATGCCTACTTACTGTTGTCACAGTGGAGTGCTCCCAATTGCAGTAGATGGGTAGTCTTTTTCCCCTCTATTTTTCCTTTTTTTCTCCCACATTACTGTGGCTGGTCTTGAAATGGATGAGTTGCCAAGGATGGCTTTAATATGCCTGCCATGGCTATTATTCTTGTTTTATTGTCATTTTTTTCTATTTGGTTCCTTGCAGACATTCTTGAGGAGATTGGGATCAAAGGTCAATACTGGCACAAATGTGTTACGTGACTGCAAATACCACACATCCATTGATTCTTCTTCGATAACCTTTTCATGTGAACTTAACCTTTCATGTGAGCAGCACAAAACAAAAAAAAAATGTGATCTTTATTAATAGCTCAGTGTGTGCTTTTTTTATTTTACTGGTCTGGAAAGGCTGTACTCGTCCCGAGTAACATGCAGGCACAGGTAGTTCTGTTTTATTTTTAAAGAAATATGGGGTCATTTGGCAGTTGACAGTTCTGAATAACAATGTGCTGCAGGGCAGAGGTTACATCTCAGAACGCAGACTACGTTTCTTATGGCGTTCTGTAGCTACTGATGACAGTTGCATTTTGAAAGTTTTAGAAGTGCTCTGAGCAAGCACAGCACACTTTTGGAATTTTGAATTCTGAATGTTCAGGCTGATTTTACATAGCTCATGAAATGCCAGTCACTCTATAAGAGTGTTTCACAAGCTATGTAAAGAAATACACTGATTGGCTAATTGGTGATTCAGGACCTATAATAGAATCTGTAGCAGCAGAATACTGAATTCATAGATTTCACTCAATCCACTGATTTTCTAGAACATCAGGAATACAAGTTTAGAATAGCAGTGTTTTGTAAGTCTTAAAAAGTAAATGCTGATTTGGATAATAAGATATAATACAAGTGAAATAGATATTTATACATTTTTTATACATTATATTTAAAGGTTAATGGAGTAAGGGAGCTGTAGGAAGTACGCCATATATTTTGTTTCTAGTGGTGAAGACTTAATTCCACCAGTTGTTATTCTCTAAGTTCTCAATATTATTTTTTTCTCACATCTATATCTGTGGTATATAGAGGATAATGTATGGTCCTCTATTGTTAACCAGGTCAGTTAACAGTCGAGAGGTTGCCAGGGCGACCATGTAAACCTCGAGAGCGAAGCTCAAGAGGTTTACGTCGCCATCAGCAACCTCGGAAACAGACAAAACTCGACCGTTGCCGATAGAGGGACTATACTTTATTTTTTATAGTGTATGGTCCCACTATCAAAAATTAAATGGCTTACGCTTTTAAAAAGTCACCGCCATGCTCCTTCAGTCCTTCCCCTCACGTTTCCTTCAGTCGGTTCTCCGTCGAAAAAAAGCGTGCACATGCGCAGACCACTCGCTGTTGTTAACCTATCGATGTGACGTAGGATCGATAGGTTAACAACCTTAGGAAATGATGATTTCCTAAGGTTAACAGCGTTCTAACATACATTATAGCTTGATTACTTGACAATATCAGGGTCGTATTTGTGATACTTGAATCATACACTGTTGCTGTATCTTATACAGTAAGCCTGTAACAGCTAATTGGTAGTAGATTCACCCCATCTGGGTGGGGAGTACAATCTAAAGTAAGTAACAGAGATATTGGTGGTGGACCCTGGTTATAGGATGACAGGGGCATGGGCGGGAAAACCCTCAGGATTAAATCTTGGTGGGACCCTGCTTATTGCCTCGGGCCAGGTGCGAAACCTGGGCATGGTATTTGATGAAGGCCTGACTCTGAAGGCGCAGGTTTCGGCTGTGGTCAAATCTTCCTGTTATAATCTAAGGAACATAGCCCAGGTGAAGCACCTGGTTCCGCCCAAAGATCTTCCTACCTTGGTCCACGCCTTTATCACCAGTTGTTTTGATTACTGCAATGCCCTTTACCTAGGGCTTCTGGGGGTAGATATCCGCTGCCTGCAGCTAGTGCAGAGTGCAATGGCCAGGTTGTTGACTGGAACCTCTAGATCCAGTCATACAACACCTGTGCTGTGTGAACTGCACTGGCTGCCAATACAGTGGCGGATTACCTTCAAGGTCGCGTTGTTGACCTATAAAGCCCTACATGAGCAGGGACCCTACTACCTGAAACAACTCTTACGCCCTTACTGTCCCACCCATTCACTCCGATCCTCTGGTGAGGGATTGCTGGAGATTCCCAGGTTATCCCTTAAAACATCAGAAGGAAGATATTTTGCCTTTATAGCACCTACCCTGTGGAATTCTCTACCTTGCCAGATATGAGAGAGCCAGACTGTAGAAGGTTTTAAAAAGTTATTGAAGACCCACTTGTATAACCAGGCATTTTCAGGATTCTATTGAGTGTGCACTGATATGTTTTACTTGTTTGTAAACTGTAATATTGTGAGTTCTTTTTAATGTGTATTGTAAAGGTGCCCTGAGCATAGGAAGGGCACCTCATACAAATAAAGCGTTGATTGATTGATTGATTAAAGAGGACATGTAATGAAAAATGATACTGAAACTTTTAAATGAGTCCTGTCATTACTATTGAAACCATACGTGTGAACAGCTGTGTAAAAAGAATGTGTACGAGCAAGACCCTTTTTAAGTTTTATTAATTTGTGTCATTTATCATTATGACTTTTAATGTTGTGGTTCATTCATCTTTTTTTTTTTTATAATGCAGAAGTGAGCGTGACTGTTTATCGTGACATGCCTGTTTGAACGTTTCCCCAGTTGTTGTCCTCCTGCCAATCATAAACTATGCAGCAAGGGTTGTCAAAGAGTTCAGTGCCACTGAATTAAATGAAAAGCAATGCAACTTGTGTTGTTTTATTTCTTTTTTACCGAACTTAAAATAATTCATTTAGTCTTTCCTTGGTGATTTAAATGAATGACTGTACAGTCTGCTTTTGTGTAAGCTCACTAATTTTCTTTTTGTTTACCTTGCAAAGTTCACATTTCTGCTACTGCTTTTCCCAAAAGTCTCCCCATAACACAAATCTCTCGCTCTCTCTGTAACTCTAGTCAATATTTCTCTCACCTTGTACCTCCGAGCAGTCTCTCTCTCTTTTCCTCACAGTTATAGAATTTGCTGTACAATCCCCAGCTCACCTTACGGGAAGAAAATGGGGAGAGGAGCACTGCCACAATAAATCTCCAGTTGCTGTCTGGACATCCAGCGGACTTGTGGGTAGGCAGTGGGAGGCTGAATTGGTTTACCTTAGGTGATGCCGGAGGTCAAGAAGGTCACTCTTACAAACATCACATTAAGACTGAATAATCAAATTGTGATTTTTAAATATTCGTGGTTTGCAAGCAATTTAATCTCTCAAATAGTCAACTAGTCCCAGCGCATACCTTAGTGAGCTAAGGGTTACGGAGTAGAATGTGAGGTCACATCCCAGTGAACAGATTTGAGAGATCACACTGCTAGCTAAATTAGATTCCCTGATATAATGATATATACTATATTTTATTAAGGTGATCTTTCTGACCTCTGGAACTTCTTGCATCACCTATGTCAAACTGAGGGATGCTAGTGAATATTCTTGAGCGGGATCAATCGGTCATCAAATTTTGACAGTTGTTACTTTTTCTCAATTTTTTCCTGTTCCCTGCTGTGCTGCCTCAATCGTGTCCACCTGTCGGCTCTCTAATCCTCATTATTTGTCTGCTGTGGTGTCTGTAGGATTAACTGCTCTGCTGCTGTTTTTATAAATTCCGATTAACTCATTACCTCCTGGGTGGCCATTTTGTGTCAGGTAAACAATGGATAGTTCGGACTTCATATGGCGCTATTGGAAGTAATGAGTTAAAAATTATTTTTCACATGGAATTTAGCTCTCTACCGGTGTTGTTCTGCCTGTCCCTTTTCCCTCTTCCCTCCCTATCACTTTTTTGTTTTCTCCTCCCACCTCCACTTCTTTATTTTGCTGCATTTCTTTTTATGTTGAATTGATATTTTTTTTGCCAACATTCTGCCATGAATAGACTGAATTGGAGCTGTATACCCTCTGCCACAGGTTTTAACATTTAATGTTTTTACACCGCTGTGTTGCTTTTAATTTTCATGAATGGAGTCTTTGTGAATATCAAATGATGTCTTAATTATATGGTAATTTATGCACTGTAATTGGTGTTTAGCACTATATAATGGATTTTCAAACTTTGTAACTCCCCTGGACAAAGGGATGATAACACTCTGAATTCATAAGGGGCTCTCTTTGAAGTGATTCAGAGTTTGCACTGTTGCACTTTATGCCTTTTTGCATCTGAGAATCATTATGTGTGGTTCATAGCTCAGTGCTTATGTAACATATATATGGAATGATGTAGATGGTTGTTGGATACAGAGGCCAGCATTAAGAGGACAATGTTTATTAGGCAGTAGTATAGAATGTTTGTGCTTAGGTACTTGGATGCTTGAATTGAGTTGTTTGATAATATTTGATGGTTTGGCCTTTCTCTGTATCCCACCTGTAGGAAGGAAGCTTGGTTTAGAATTATGAAAGCCCCCAAAAAGAATGTATATACTGTATATATATCAACGATTGTTTTTTAACTGAATGCTGAAGAGTCGTGCATGACAACACCTAATAATGAAAGGAATAGACGATCACCTCCTCCAACTCTGGAGAATGTGACCAGTAGCACTCAGGAGAGGAAAACCCCCCTTGGGGGGAACCTCTGAGAACCCATGGCTACTGACCTGCCCGTCCTTCTGGGCATACTAAAGGAGAGAGATCCTAATTAAACTAAATTAATCAGCTAAATCTGAATTCTAATTTGTAGAATTTAATTCGGATAAATGGAGCTTAAGAAGAACTGAATTGTAAATGTCCAGTGAAGTAATTTCCTCCTAATAAAGTCCGAGTCCGAGAATCCATGTACAATTCGGAATGATGGAGAGTGGATATGAAGAACCTTCTTCTGGACTTCAGTTGATAGAGGGCATAATCCAGGAAATGTATGACAGTGGAGATGAAGTTGATGACTGACGAATTCAATACAGGAGACCAGATGCAGTTAGTTGCATCCAAACTTGACATCAATGAGGCAGGATGAATAGAAGTAGTATGACTTCCTGATTTCTAATAGAGGGCTTGTATAGTATGTGTAATGAGAAGGCTTGTAGCCAGGCTACCGACTGATGAATCCAGTTCTGATAAGTGAAGTATAGTCTTAGGAATTGATATGAAGGAAACGACTGTAGAGCTGAGCTGGAATAATGGCAAGCTGTAGAGGATAATCGGAGACACTGGTGTGAGGTATGAAGCATCCAAGTAGTAGAATTTGGTGAGCCCAAAATAAAGCAAGTCAGTTGGACTGCTAATCTGAAGTGAGAGGTAGAAGGAGCAGGGATTGCACCCACGAAGGCAGATGAGAAGGAACAGGACGTGGCAATCAGCCCCTGAAGAAAGCGCATCTTAACCGACAGCTGGTGAGGTAGGAGAGAGAGGCGGCTGATTCCAGGATGGGAAGCACAGTCAGACCCATGGAAGGCTGCTGGTAGAATACAGCATGGCAGTTATTTCTTCTATGAGAAGTGCAGCTTTTCATCAGCTGGAGAGGTAAGGAGAGAGGCGATTAGCTCCAGGTAACAGGAAAAATGCAGCAAGACCTAGGGAGGTCAGCCATTAAGAATAGTGTGTGGTATACAGCCTCTTGGAGACATGTCTTGAGTCAGTTTAGAGTAGGACTGCAATTGTAAGGCAGACATAGAGAATGGAATGTTGCTGAGGACTGATGGATCCAGCAGATCAAGGATGGCAGGAATCGCATTGAAGAAACCATGGCAGGGATATGGCAACTGGACGAGGAATAGCATTTGAAACTGTAAGTGTGCAATGATTGAGGCAGCAAAGACGTGACGAAACCCAAATAGATGAGCATAAGAGTCCTGGATGGAGATAACTGAAGAAGCGGAGTCAATTGGAGCAGCGTTGTCCCAGAGTCCAAAAAGCGGTAGAGCACAATCAGGATAAGGTCTTCATCAGAGGTAGAACTAAGTGTCCTGGAAAGGGAGAAGCAGCAGCAAGTCCACACAGCTGAAGCAGCAGGGCACAGCAGCCAAGAATAGAGGAGGAACAAAGAAACGGCTAGATGCAAATCCAAAATAAAAGAGCTTCCAGCTGGCTGACACGGCAGCAGGTAAGCATATAGCAGAAGCGGGAATCTCCAGGCCCCGAGCCGGACGAGGCAGAAGTAGAGCGGAAGCAGGTAAACTTCCCAGCCCGAAGGGTGAAGGCAAGTTGTAGAAGCAGGCGATTAGTAGACAAACCCCCCAGCCCGATGGGCGAAGGCAGGTCATAGACGCAGGCAAGGAGAAGGTAAATCTCCCAGCCCGAAGGGCGAAAGCATGTCGTAGAAGCAGGCGATTAAGATGTAGCAGAATATAGGAACAAAGGACCTCCAGGCCCGGGGGGCACAGGTCCAACGAAGTGATGGCTAACCTCCGGCTCTTAGGGGCGAGGCAGGTTGCAGAGCAGTCGTACATAATGCAATGGAAACAGCGAACTGCAAGCAATGCAGAGGGTCATGTCCCGGTATGGAGAGGTCGTAGTAAATACGTAAACAGAGGTAAATTGATGCCAGTTCAGGAGGAGCGCAGTAGAATGTAATGGCAGGTTAGATGTGAGGACTCCAAAGGCCTGGGAGGGCGAAGCAGGTAATATGAGCAAGGAAGGTAAGAAAGGGAAGTAGCATAAAGTTGCAATAGGAAGCATGCTGCATGATGTAGATGTAGTAGCAGGGAAACAGGGCAAAGCATCCAAAGAATAGATGGTTAATGTTGAAATACAAAATATGAATCCATACTGAGGAGCTCCTTGGCGGGCTGCTGCGGCAGCAGGTAGGAGTATAGTAGGATAAGTGAATCTCCAGGCCCCGAGCTGGGCGAGGCAGCGTAGAGGAAAAGTAGGTATCGAAATGGAGGTAGCATCCTGAGCCAGATAAGTGCGAAGTAGCATTGTAACTGGAAAGCAGACATACGAAAGTAAAATGATGCTGTAGACTGATGGATCCTGAAGATTGAGGATGGTAGGGATCGCAGCAAATATCTTGTCAGAAGAGTAGGCAACCTGCCAAGGCAAAGAACATCCGGAATCTGGAGTCTATGAATGAAGCAAAGGTGTGATCATGGAAGCATTGCAGGCAGGCGTGGTCGAGGAGCCGAATGGAACATCCAGAAGTACATTTAAGGAGAAGGCCTGAGGAACCATACACGCCCCGCAGAAGCCCTACAGGGAAGAACCGATGGAGGCTAAGGCAGGAAGGAGCGGCATAGGAGCTGAGGAGCCAAGGGCATTTGAATAGCCAGGAAGGGAAGAAGCACACTTCCCGAATCCCATCAGTGAGCCAGAACATAGCCTGCAATTCATATGAATGGCCAGAAGGTGGAGCAAAGCCCAATGTTGTGAGAGGCATGCATACCCCACAACCATCCCAGAATGTCAGGGACTTCTCTGACTGAGCCACAAAGTGCACTTTGAACCTCCTAATTTGAGTGTGTCCTAGCTCACGGAAGGGTTAAGAAGGCAAGCAGGAAGGCATCTGAGGTCAATCTGCAAAAAGCAGCTTGAAGCATTAAAAATCACGGTAGCTTGGCCAGCTGTAAGCAGATGAAGTACACCCAGAGCAAGCAGAAATGAAGCCAAAGTCGCACTCCCCACACAAGTGCCAGAACAGAAGGCAGCCGAAGTACCGTGAGTCCATGTCAGGTTAGCAGCAGAGGAGATCCAATAAGCATGGAGGGACAGCGCAGCAAATGCAGAGGAATGAGCCAGTAGTGCAAATGTAATGGCAGACCACAAGCAGCAGGGCAGCATACGGACACCTAAAGGTACGCAATTTGGCGAGGCTGAAATGCTAAACGGTCCGAACTGATAGCTGTGTCATTCAGAAGTCAGCTAGTAATGCATTCATAAAGCACTGGAATTTTGTGCAGGAATGGAGCAGGGCAGAAACTACGAGCGTATAAGGAAATAGAATGAAGGCGAGTCAGGATAAGCAATTTAGCAGCAGACAGCTGAACCTGCAGTGGGGCTGCGAATGCTGAAAGGCAGTGGAGGAACCAGCCCAGAGTAGTCTTATGGCACAAGGAAGGTCCACAACGGAGAGGACCCACCAGGAAATTCAAATAACGGCAGCAAAGCAAAGGAGGCGATGAACTAAGCGGCGGCATGGAGCGGCGGTTGCAAAGGGAACAAACAGCATACTAACAACAAGAAGAGAAAGCAAGAGTGAAAGCGAAGCGTAGTCTAAGGAGGAGGATGGGGGGAGAGTATACATGGCGGCAGAACCCTCAAGAAACGTAAAGAAACAACGAGAAGACAGGCAGGAGGAAAGGGAGATGGAGACGGGACAATGCACAGAAGAAAATGAGCAGGAGACAGCAGGAATGTAGGCAGATCGTAGGCGGAGCAGATGAGGACAGAAAAAGGGGGGGGGTTCAGGAGTAAAGGCATGGCAGCATAACTCCTGAAGAAATGGAAGAAACAAACAATGAGGCAACAGGCAGGAGGGAAAGGAGACGAGACAGAGCAACAGAGGGAACGAGCAGGATGGGGGGAGAGAAAACGAACAGAAGCAGCAACCGCACCCCAGACCACGCCAACGAGTGCGACTCGCTCTAAGCAGAGTGGGAGTCAGCTGCTTCCTTTAAATAGGCTGTGGGGGAGGAGCTCTTCCCCGACATAATACCAGGCTACTCCCTGCAATTATCTAAATATTTTTCATCTAAGCATGCTTGTGTGTAGTCTGAATTTTGTTTACAGTACCGTATGTGCCTGCTTGTTTTTAGTGTCCCTCAATGTAACAAACAGGGAAGTACAATGAACACAAGTTACGGCTCTAGTTCTATTCGTTACAGAGAGGGAGCTTTAAATTCCACACAGCCATGCTCATTCTGTTTATGCTCCTTGTGCAGCTGTCATAAGTGCCACATAAGCCATGAGGTCATTAAATGATGTCCCACCAGGACCAGTGTACATGAGCCTCTTTAGAATGCTGTGGCATGGCATACCAGAGTGAAAACTAGTAAACTTGTATTTTACAATAAAATAAACAAAAGACAGTAGAATACAGTTTCAAACACATGTATTGTAAAAACACACCCACTGTAAGCTGCTGCTATTGATTATTACTGATTCCTACCCCTTCTAAGCAAGGTTCTCTCTCACCAAAACAGTTCCTTATAGGATGTGGTTCAAGAGTGAGACACTCAGTTGTGGGACTGTGGGGCACTCATCTCCAAGGATGTGCTCTGGAGGAGGGGGTACTGCCCCGTCTGCACTACCATAGCAGAACTCCATGTTCAGCTAGTAGCAGCAAGGACAGAGATATCTCAGCTGCACACTCAGCTCAGCAGGAGTTCACCCCTTACACTCCCACTCCTCAAGAAACCCACTGTGCCAGAGGGATAGAGGGTGGCAGGGCAGGGGGAGGGGCAGTCATAAGGAGCTTGTCCAGCACACTACCATCCAGATGACTAATCGCTCTGCACCCCTGGAGGAGTTTCAGGCCCTTGACTCTACCAGGGAGACTCTGGGTCAGGTTATTTTATTTAGCTTTTGTTAACCAGGTAAGCACGCTAGACAGTCAAGTGCCTACTTTCAGGGGTGACCCAGAAGAATTACAAGGTACAGGCAATAACACTTCAGAGACAAGGTACAGCAATCAACAAGGTACAGGCAGTAACAAATACAATGGCAAGTACAGAGTTAAGGCATGGCAACAGCAAGAGGCAGTCAAGGAAGCAAACATATATCAGCAGGACAGATTCAAGGTATGCACTATGCATATGCTGCAAACGCGCATAGTCATTGGGACACAGGTGCACCATCCAGAGTGGGTCAGCTAAAAGCAAAGGCAGGAGGATGCTTGTTTTAAGTAGCCCCAGAGGGAGGACCTGAAGCAAATGTGGGAGGGGGCCGCCCTTACATGAACAGGGAGTAGGTTCCAGGCTCTGGGATCAAGGACCCCAAAGGTGTGATCCCCTGAGAGGGAGCAAGTTTTGGGGACCTTGAGAGCCTGGGAGTCACTGGACCTCAGCCAGCAGCCAGAGGGGGCAGGCTTAAGCAGTTCAGCAAGTGCTGGTGGGGTGGACGTTCGGATGATGTTGTCTATGAAGTTGCCCATAACAAAGGATCGGTGGTTACTGGGGGAGAGCCACCCTAGCCTGGAGTAGAGTTGACAGTGATGGGTGAGGCAGGGGCTGACAGGGTGAAGCGACATACGTTATTGTACGCTGTGTCCCATTTTGTGAGCCAGGCTTTTGGAGCATTCACGAAGGAGGTGAGCCCATAGCTGAGCGTGGGGAGAAGAACCCCTTTTGCAAGGGCAAGTCGGGCAGCTGGGGTGAGGCAGCTTTTGGCCCTGTACGCCAGACCCAATTTACAGTTTGTGACCTTGCAGGAATTTCATATGTGCAGGGATAGTTCCAGCTGAGGATCAAGGGTTACCCCCAGGTACTTGAAAGAGTCAACCACCCATACAGGGACACCATCAGTTCCAGCGACTTTGAGAGAGGCTGGGCATGCTCTAACCTTGGCAAGAGAGATGAATAACATGGCCTGCATCTTCTAGAGGTTGATGACTAGCTTATTGGCCTTCAGCCAGGACTGAATGCAGTTGAAGTCAGGGTTTAGACTGGTGTTGATGACACTGATATCCTGTGAGCTAGCAAGAAGCACAAGGTCATCAGCATATAGGGTGACATGCCCAGAGACAGGGACCAAGGGCAGCTGATTGATAAAGAGGGAGAACAGTATGGGGCTGAGGACAGACCCCTGAGGCACCCCACATGTAACTGGTGTGAGCCTGGAGAGGGCTTTCTGGAACTTGGTGTACTGTTGCCTGCCTGAGAGATAGTTAGAAAACCAGGCTAGGACCGGAGGGGAAAGGCCGAGGGACCGGAGGGCAGCACCCAGAAGTGTGTTATCAACCAGATCAAAGGCCTTAGACAGGTCAATGAAGATGGCGCCGGTGAGTTTTGGTCAGTCGCAGTTCTGATTTTGGAGGTGATCTGTGCAAGGGCAGTGGAGGTGCTGTGTCCTTTATGGAACCCATGCTGCACTAGGGAGAGGAGGCCATGGGTTTGGAGGAAGAAAGCAAGCTGGGAGGCCACTACCTTTTTGAGCAGCTTGTTTACAGCAGATAAGATCGCCATGGGTGATAGTTTTCAAGTATTTTGGGGTCACCACGTTTGAGGACCGGTACCACATGAGCCACCTTCCATATACCTGGGAAAGTCCCAGATATGAAAGAGGAGTTGAGAATGTGGAAGATAGGCCATGCTAAGTAGGGGGCCCCCAGGCAGAGTAATTTGGGCTTGAGATTATCATGCCCAGCTCCAGTGTGAGGAGAGAGTCCAGGTAGGAGCTTCCATGTCTCACTGCAGGAAACAGACTTAAAGTAGAAGGGAGGGGAAGGATGAAAGGGCACAGCACTACCAGTGGAGCCCAGTTCATTGGATACAGAAGATGTGGGAGTATAATCAGACAGGTCAGAGAACTGGACGTTAAAAGCATTGGCTATAGTCAGGGCATTGTTACAGCTGACTCCACCGATTAGCATGTCGGAGACCTGGGGGCAGGCAGGACCACTTACAGTGTGTTTGGTGGTGCGCCAGAAGCTCCTAGGGTTCTTGGCCGATGCTTCAAGGGAGGATTTGCAGAATTCACTCTTTGCCGAGCAAATCGCCCGCTTACAGAAGTTCCTGAGTGGCCTGTATTCCTCGAAGTCCAACCTGTCCTCGGTGTTTTTGAATTTCTGCCAGCTTTTATCCCTAAGCTTCATCAGGGCAAACAGGACACCTTGCAGCCATTTAGTGACAGTTGAGGGGAAAGGGTAGGACATCATGTTGGCACCCAAGGGAAGCAAGGTTAACAGGAAGGTGCTAGTGGTTGGGGACTCAATGATCAGGGGGATAGATTGGGAAATCGGGGAGGGGTTTGATAGGAGGGAGTTGGTACGATGCCTACCTGGAGCACCAGCCAGCTGGGATTTAGACAGAATAGGGAAGATGGTGGAGAGGGAGGGAGGGAGGAGCAGGGGTGCTGGTACACCTGGGTACCAATGATCTGGCTAACCAGTCGGTAGAGACAGTAAAGCGGACCATCCAGAGATGGGCACAGATTGGTGGCCCACTCAGCCTCTCTCTGGCCTTTTCCAAGGTTCGCCCTGTGTAGGCCAGGGACGGGAGGCAGGACAGAATTAGAAGTAATGAAATAGAGTTTAACAGTTGGCTTAAGGGTGGTGTTGGGATATGGGGTACCACTTTGTTAGGGATTGGGGGGATTTCTGTGACAGGAAACTCTTCAAAGGTGATGGATTAGATGGACAAGGAGATCCTTTTCTGCTGACAACTACTATGTGACCATGTAACTATGACTTCGCCTCACAAGAGAGGGGGCTAGTGAACTAGGGCAGAAGTCAGACGTCTACATCAGACATTTAAACTGACTGCAGGGGAGTCCAGGTCTAGGGGATCCATGGTGGATGGTAAGCAGAAGGAGATCCTAGCAATAACTCCCCCACATCTGGGGAACAGTAACTTCAAAGAGGGTACAGGGAATGCATAGGGTTTACAGGACCGAGGGGAGGAATACCAGAGAGGAGGAAAGTAAAAGGTATAAGCACAAACAATGAGGGAAGAAAATGCAAAAAGCAAAAGGACAGTAGCAGAGTCAAAGCAGGGGTCAAATGGGGGGGTATGCTTTAATGCCTGGAGCTTAAGCAACAAGCTCAGTGAAGTCCAGATGCTGATGGCAGACACTGAAGTGGACCTGGTGGCCATCACAAAAATGTGGGCCACAGATTAAAATGACTAGGAGATGACGGTCCCTGGGTATTCACTGTTCAGGAGGGCCAGAAGACCTGGTGGGGGGGAGGAGTTGCCCTTTTTGTCAAGAAGGGCACTGAAGTGGAAGAAGATGAATTGGTATTGAAGTGTATTGGGGTAGCAGTGGGGAGGCTGAGTCAGTATGGGTTCAACTCACAGCAGCCTCAAGCTGGAAAGTGTGCTTAGGGGGGTGATCTGTAGGCCTCCAGGGCAAGGGGAGGAAAGGAATAGAGAATTCGAGGAGGAACTTAAAAGAGGGGCAGCAAAGGGGGAAGTAGTAGTGGTGGGTGACCTGAACCTGCCTGATGTCAACTGGGAGGTTCCGGTGGCCAAGAGTGGCAGGAGTCAGACATTACTGAACATTTTCCAAGACTGTCTACTGGTGCAGCTTATTAAGGAACCTGCCAGGCAGAATGCAATCCTTGATGTGGTACTCACCAACTCAGATATGGTGGGTGCTGTGGGAGTAGGGGAGCTGCTAGGGAACAGCAATCACAGCTCTGTATGGTTTGAATTGGCCCTTGGGGCCAGAAACCCACAATCAAGAACCAAAGTTGGGAGGCAGTATAACGCAGTGGTTTAAGACTCTGAGCTGCAAATATGGAGATCTGTGTTTGAATCCCACATCTTCCACTTGCATACTGTGTGACCCTGAGCAAGTCACTTAACTTTCTTGTGCTCCCAGGTCACACCTGTAAACAAGCTTCAGCTTAGCGTGTCTCTCCTGGTTGTGAAAAAGTCCTTGGCTTTAGAAGAGCAGACTTCAATAAGTTGAGGGAATTGGTCAGGTTAGTAGAGGTGGAGGACATAAGGGGTAGAGAAGAGAACGGGGCAATAAAGGAAGCCATCCTTGAGGCATCAGAGGCAAGCATAAGAACAGTATGTGAAAAACAGGTTTAAGGGAACACTATGGTTCTCAGCTAGGGTCAGGGAAGTGGTTAGGGCAGAAAATAAGGCCCTCTATAAATACAAGTAAAAGCAGGGGAAGGCAGAAAGGGAGGATTATCTACAGAAAAATAGGGAGGCAAAGACGGTCATTAAGGAGGTGAAAGCAAACACGGAGCTGTGAATCATGGAGGGGGTCAAGAACGGAAGAAACATTTTTTAGATATATCAGTGAAAAAAGAAAAATGGGGCATCACACAGCTAGTTGAGGGTGGTAGGGTGATAGAGGAGGATGAGCAAAAGGCCACAGTCCTGAATGACTGCTTTTCCTCAGTATTCACTAAGGAGCACTGTGGGTCCATGACATAAAGTGGCATCAAAGCGGCCGTTAAGGGAGTCCCGGAAATGAGGCAGCCAGTACTTACTAGTGAGAGATATCTGTAGATAAGGCTCCAGGACCAGATGGATTGCATCCAAGAATACGTAGGGAATTAGCAGCAGAAGTGGCTGATCCACTGGCTGGGCTTTTCAACAGCTCACTTAGGTGTGGAGAAGTTCCAAGAGACTGGAAAATGGCAAATGTACTGCTTCGTGGGGAGGGGATAGGGAACAACCAGGGAACTACACGCTTGTCAGTCTGACCTCCATTATGGGGAAGCTGATGGAATCACTAATCAAAGAGGACCTCATGGACTAACTAGAAAGCAACAGGCTCCAGTATAGTAAACAACATGATTTCATGGCAGGAAGGTCTTGTCAGACTAACCTGATTTTTTTTCTTTGACTGGGTGACCAAGGAAGTAGACAAGGTCCATGCTGTGGATCTGCTGTACTTTGACTTCAGCAAGGCTTTTGATTCGGTACAGCACAAAAGGTTGCTCAAAAAGATGGAAGACCTGGGTATGTTTAAAACTGCAGTGAACTGGGGGGAGGGGGTAGTTGGCAAGTATAGCACATAGCTCTGTCAAAAATATTACAGCAACCGGCCGTTTACAGTGACAAAATGACCAGTTACTGTGGATCACTGTAATGGTCAGTACCCAGTTAGATGAGCACTACCAGAATAATGCTGCATTATATGGTGTTTGTCTGGTAAGCCCTCATAAGGACACAACCAGGGATTTACAGCACTTGCTGTAAGCACTCCCCTGATCACTGTCTGTAGTCCTGAAGTAAGGACAAGGGTAACAGGGATCCGGTAGCTGACCAAGCGGCTCCCATGGCATGGAGGGTTGAGGCATACAGCAGCTAAGGGAGTCCCGGAAATGAGGCAGCCAGTACTTACTAGTAAGAGATACCTGTAGATAAGGCTCCAGTATTCACAAAAGAAGAAGAGGAGGAATTACCTAAACCAAACAATAGAAGAAAGAGTCCTGAAAGAACTCCTAAAACTCAAGGTGGACAAAGCAATGGGGCCTGACGGGATTCACCCTAGAATCCTAAAAGAACTAAGGGAGGACCCAGTGACACCAATGACCACACTTTTTAACAAATCATGGGAGGATGGGGTGGTACCTGTGGACTGGAGGAGGGCAGATGTGATTCCCCTTCACAAAAGCGGGAGCAAGGCAGAAGCAGGAAACTACAGACCTGTTAGTTTGACCTCAGTGGTGGGGAAAATGATGGAATCACTTCTGAAGAAGAATTGTTAGTACCTAGAGGCCAGCAGGGCACAGGCCCAAAGCAGCATGGATTCACAGCAGGAAGGTCATGTCAGACGAATCTAATCAATTTCTTTGATTGGGTGACCAAAGTAATAGACCAGGGAGGGGCTGTGGATATGGCCTACCTAGACTTTAGCAAGGCATTTGACGCAGTCCCACACAAAAGATTAATAATCAAGTTAGCCAGCCTGGGAGTGGGTCCCAGGGTGGTAGCCTGGGTAGCAAACTGGCTGCACAACAGGACACAGAAGGTAATAGAGAATGGAACACATTCCGAAGAAAGGGGGGTTACTAGTGGAGTACCTCAGGGCTCAGTACTGGGTCAAGTCCTCTTTAACATCTTTATAGGTGACATTGCAGAGGTCTGGAAGGAAAGGTATGCCTCTTTGCAGATGACACAAGATCTGCAACAGAGGTTGATACACAAGGGGGTAGAAAGGATGAGAAGGGTTGGCAAGGTTGGAGGAATGGTCAGACATGGCAACTAGATTCAATGCAAAGAAGTGCAAAGTAATGCACCTGGGAAATAAAAATCCAGGAGAAGAGTACACAATAGCAGGGGAGGTACTAACAACAACAATAATGGAAAGGAACCAGGGGTAGTCATATCAGATGACCTAAAGGTGGGTAAGCAATGTGAGAAGTCGGTAAGGAGGCCGGGGACACTGGGATGCATAGGGAGGGGCATCACAAGTAGAAAAGGAAGTGGTTATCCCTCTGTACAGACAGTTGGTGAGACCCCATCTGGAGTACTGCGTGCAGTTTTGGAGACCTCATCTATGCAAGGACATAGACAGGATGGAAGCAGTCCAGAGGAGGGCAACTAAATGGTGCAGGGTCTACATCAGAAACCATATGAAGAGAGACTGAGAGAGCTTAATATTATACCCTTGATGAAAGGAGGGACAGGGGGACGTGATAGAAACTTTTAAGTACCTCAAGGGAATCAACAAAGTCCAGGAGGGTAGCATCTTTCAGAAAAGTGATGTGTAAGAACAAGGGACACAATTTAAAGATAGGCGGGGCGGCTCAGGGTACGTGAGGACATTTCTTTCATGGAGAGAGTGGTGGACGCATGGAACCGCCTTCCTGAGAGGTTGTGGGGTCTAAAACAGTGAGGGAATTCAAACATGCATGGGACAGGCATAAGGCAATTATAGTAGGGGGGTTGCAGGAAGTAGGCTGTTGGTTAACTAGAATCTGCAGCTTATCCAATAGGTAGGGAAATGGGCAGACTGGGTGGGCCAAGTGGTCCTTATCTGCCATCAAAGTCTATGTTTCTGTGTTTCTATTTTGCCTGTTTCAGGACTTGTTTCTTTTCAAGGGGCTGTGGAAACAGTATTCCATGGCCCCAGAAATTTAACTTGCTCCGTGATCCTTTCCCCTCTCCCTCGAAGTGAGAATCTTTAAGCCCCAGGGGTGCGGGGGAGGATCCCCCGCATCAGGGTGTTGGGAGGCGCACCCCTGCAAAAAAGTATCATTTTTGTTGCATGCACCTTGTGTGTAAGAGTTAGACTGGCACTGTTTGGACACAGTGCTATAATGATCACACTACTGCAAGATGGGACTCTGGCACAGCTTCTCCAGGTTTTGAGTCCCCTCCCCAAAACACCTCCTCCATGGAGGTGATTATACTAAAGTCTGGGGTGGGGTGGGAGGCACAGCTCCCCGCAGAAAACACACTTCTCTTCCTGACCGCACAATGCAGATCACAATCACGGTTGACCTTGTGCGCATCGCTGTAAAGCTGGTCGACGGGTTTTCTATTGAACTAGCTTGGCAGAACCTTTGGCTAGAAGGGAGGCAGCAGAGGGTGGTGGTCAATGGGGTTAAATCAGAGATAAGGGAGGTTACAAGCAGGATTCCACAGGGATCTGTCCTGGGCCCAGTCCTCTTCAACATGTTTGTTAGTGGCATTAGTGAGGGAATCCAGGGCAGGTTGTGTCTCTTCGCAGATGACACAAAACTATGTGGGAGGGTGGATAGTGACAAGGAAATAAAGGATATATAGAGGGACCTACAAATACTAGAGAGGTGGTCAAAGGTCTGGCAGTTAAAATTCAATGCCAAAAAGTGCAAGATAATGCACTTAGGGAAAAGGAACACCAAGATGGAGTACTGGATGGGTGGGGTGAGACTTAGCACTACAGAAGAGGAACAGGATCTAGGAGTTATCATCAGTAACTCCCTTAAACAAACAAGCCAGTGAAACAAGGCTTATAGCAAGGCTAACAGGATGCTGGGATGTATCGAGAGGGGCCTTGATAGCAGAAGAAAAGAGGTAATACTTCCCCTATACAGATCCGGCCTCACCTGGAGTACTGCTTCCAGTTCTGGAGCCTTCACCTCAGAAAGGACAGGGATGATTTCTGGTTCCACCTACACACCAATGCAGACGTAAGTCGGCTTGGATCTTGACTCCTGGGATTCAAATTGCATAATTCAACCCAGAGAACACTGCAAAAACTGGATACAAATTGATAAATACATAGTAAAAAAATACTAGATATTCAGGCTGATTCAACTCTGGAGAAAATGATGTCCAGGCACTGAAATAAAGATGCTCTTGAAAACCAACTGAAAAAGGCTCCAAAAGAGAGCAGGGCCACAGCACCAGCTGCTCGATTTCAGAGCAATCTGAATCAGCGAGTGGGCTCAGTGAGGAGGAGACGGGTGAGGGCCACTTTACCATCACATCCAAAAAGCTGTTTTACCAGCTTCAGAAAATTATCTCCATAACAGAAAGAGTATAGATGGCCCTGGAGGAGATGACAAAGAACCTGAAGAACTTGCAGCAGAGGACAGTGGACATTGATGAGGGTCCGAATAGTATGACCAGACTCACTGACACACACCATGAGGCCTTGGCATAACTCCACCATCGGGAGTGGGAGCTAACTGAAAAGTTAGATGATCAAGATCTCTGCTCCCAATGGAATAAAATCAGGATACACGGCCTACTAGAGGGGACAGAAATGGGGAATGGAGCAGTTCATGGATTCCTTCCTCTGAGACCTGTTGCAATGGCTAAAGGAGACACCACTGCAAACTTGAGCGGGCGCACTGGACCCTCGGACCACAGCCCACAGATCTAAAGGCATGACTCCGTTCAATAATCATGAGATTTCTGGACTATAAGGTGAAAACAAAAGTCCTGTACCAGGCATGGGGGGAAAAGGAGATTCCATTTGGTGACACAAGACTTTATTTTGAGCACGATTTCACCCATTTGACGCTCATAAAAAGAAAGACATTACTGGCGATTAGACGGCACCTGGCAGGAAAAAACATTAAAATGCAATTACTGGCTCCAACGCAATTTAAAATCCACACCTCTGGAGGCCAGAAGTTTTTCTGCACACTAGCTGAGGCAAAATCCCTGTTGCAGCAGTTGGGTGTAGGGCTGTGCGAGTCGACAAATTTGGTCCTACAGACCAATTTCAAGCCGGGACAGACAAAACTTGAACTGGCCCGATTCGGCCTGAAATTAAATGAAGGGTTTTGAGGGACAAAATACATTTTATTTTAAAAAGCTTATCATGTACTATTATAATATGCTGTTAAAATGTATGAAAAGCTATGAACAATAACTTTAAACAGAACCTTCATAATGAGAGTGGCCGGGCACCTTACAGAGTCTCAAAATCAGGCAAACACCTTCCTCATCTACTGTTCCATCCCCCACCCACTCAATCCTGCTCGCCTAAGTAGTACTCCTCTCCATGGTGGCACTGATGGTGGGTATGGAGTCAGCAGTCAGAAAAATGAGAGAACTATGCTGCTGCTGCTGCATTGGTGAGACTGAGAAAACCTGAGGAAAACACGTATCATAGCTGGCTAGGCTATGGAGGACAACGGAATGGAGCAGCATACCTAGGGGCAACATACTTCTGCATCCACGGTTCCAATCCACCCATCCCTGCTCCTCTAGATAGTACTCCCATGGCAGCACAGATGTTGGGGGAATGATAATGATGATGATGGCAAGAGAGCTTGGGTAAAGGAAAATAAATGGTCTGAAAAATGAGAGAGCGAGCTAATAGCTATGTACTGTAGCATTGTTGACACTGAGGAAAACACATATCGTAGCTGGCTGCTAGGCCACGAAGGACACCGGAGCAGAGCAGCATACCCAGGGGCAACATACTTCCTCCTCCACAGTTCCAACCCACCCACCCCTGCTCCCCTAGGTAGTATTCCCCATGGCGGCACTGATGTTGGGGGAATGATGATGATGATGATGATAATGATGGCAAGAGAGCTTGGGTAAAGGAAATAAATAGCAGTCTGAAAAATGAGAGAACAAAATGCTGTCCCACTGGCCGGGTATGCACAGGAGAATAATCAGAATAAAAAGGCCCAAACTCCAGCACTACCCTGTCTCACCAAAACAGATTACGAGCAAATACCCAAGTGATGATTTCATTGCTCTTTACTTTTTGTATGCATTTTGGATCCATGTCCCGGAGGTACCTGTATGAATTTATGAATTAGTAAACGTCACTGTGTAGCCATTCTGTTCTTTTTCCTTTTTTCTTATGTAACCCCTTGTTACCCGGGGTTACTAGAATCCCAGTAAGACCTAGTGGTAGGCAGGGAAGGCAGCTTGTGAAACTCCAGTTAAATGGGTTTCACACTGTCTCACTCTGTTCTCAGTCTCAGCTGAGACTGAGAGATGACATCACCAATAGAACTGTCACAGCTGCATAAGCCACATTGGAATCTTCAGCAGAGGGAGTTAGATAGAACGTTGGGAGTTTTCAAAGTCAGTTCCTGTTTACCTTCTGTAAGAGAAGGTCAGAGTCTCCTGTTTGTTGTCAAACAAGAAGGTCAGTCTCCAGTTTTGCCTTCAAGTGGTGGAGACCGCTGTTCGGGTCTCAGTGCCCCTCCCTCCTGGGGAGTAAAGATCCCCATGTAGATTCCAAGGGCAATCCCCTAATTTCTGCAGAAGAAAGAAAGCTGCCTATTTCAGTTTCAGTCTGTGCTTGGAAAGTAGGAAGAGTTGTACTTCGCCTGTGGGGCACCTGCAACAAAAGGGTGAGTGTTTGCTCTAATATGAGAGGGCAAAAAATGTGTTTCTTCAGCCTGGGATATGTGAAGAAATCTGGGATTTGAATTACTATTTGGGAGGCCTATAGTACTAGGACAAACAAATGGAGTAGTGTCAAAATCTAGAGTGCTGTGTGAATTCAAGTAATATTGTAGAGGGGGTGCGACAGTTCATCCACCATTTAATCTACATTCCGAAGTTTCAGTTTTTCCAGAGAAATGGCTGGTATGGGCTGTGGGAGCTGGAGGTGGGAACACCCCCCATCTTTAGTAACCAGGTCCACCTCTACGGATTTCTGCTGTGATTGCTACTTGCCTCATGTGCTTGGCCAATGATGAGGGAAGTACCCAGACATGGGTCGCAAATGGGAAAATCTCTCTAGGGGTCGAAGACTCTAAGTGGTGTGGGGAGCCACAACAAGGGTAAAGAAAATTCGCTCTGTGAGATGGGAGTCAGAAGAAGTAAGAAGGAAATCTCTCTAGGGGCCGCAGACTCTAAATGGTGTGGGGAGCCACAACAAGAAATTGGGTTCATTCTTCCAATGCACTGCCATTCAAGTGGCCGGCAGGGGAGCCGGGCCAGTCAGGCTGTGTACCCAAAGCGCGTGCAAGTCCGGGCTGTGTGCCTGGTGGGTCCAGAGCCTGAAAACAGTAGAAATGGTTCATTCTTCCAGTGGACCGCCTTGTAGTCTCTAATCTGCATTATCAGTATACGTAGTCCCATGGGGGTCCATCTATGCTTTGTTGTGTTCAGCTAGTTGTGAATAAAAGCCACACTGTAAAATCCCATTCCTGGTTCTGGACATTACAGTTATTGCTTCCTGTGTTCGGATTTACTTGGGTGCCCCTGTGCAGAGTAGCCAAACCTAGGTCCCCTTGTGCCAGGTAACTTCATCCTCCCCGAACCTAGGTCCCCACCAGGTATTGCTGCCAGCGCCAACAGCATGCCACCTGTCATTTTGACAAAAAGGCAGGGGTGAGGGGTTACACTTATATTTTTACTTTTAGTGGGTCATAGCTGTATATTTGTGTTTTTATTTTATTAGTGGGTCACTTTAAGTGTGGGGTTTAAATGAAGTGTAATGGCAACTGGTGAACACTCCCAGAAGAAGTGAAACCGGTAGTAGTAGGCTTGTGGGTCCCCGCAGTGTTGTTCCTGAATGGGGTCTTGGCACATTTGGAATGTTTTTGTTTAATAATGTTGAATTGTTTCACTTGCCTTATTCAAGAGCAGTGAAATCATCTCTTTGGTGCTTGCTCGTAATCTGTTTGTGGCTTTTTTTTTTTTTTTTTGCCTTTTTAAATAATCCCCTATGCATGTTTAGGTACGCACAGTAAATGAAGACAGGCAGAAGGGAGATTTCATGTATTTGCAACACACACTAAGGCACTCGCTCACTGATTCTAGAATTATAGGTTTATATACCAGTATTATACTTGTAGTTAAGTTGAGACAGGTTTATTTTCAGCAATGTTAACTGTTCAACATGATTGGGGTCCAAAACTACTCTGAGCAGAGGATACAACATTGCTAGCAGTACTAAAGATGCCCTCTGATGGAACACTTGTAGGTGGACATCCAAGATATTTGACTGCAACTTGAGTTATGGCTTGCCAAACAGAGCGCTTGCTTTTCCAATATTTAAGAGGGTCACATTTAGGACTGGTCTCTCGAGGCTCCATGAGGTAAATATTCAGAACTCTTTCAGCACTAGGCACACATGACTATCTTGATATTGGCCTTGAGCAGTCCATGGCATTTAGCTTATTCCAGATATCATCAGCATTGCTAACTTTAACGTGACGTGGATGAGAAGAGTAAGGAGAGTCTGTTTGCCGTGACAGTGTAGGAGAACTAGTATTCATGTTCTGCCATGACTGCCTTGGCGATGGTTATTGCTGGCCATGGCCATCCATTCTGTCTTGGACCTCCTGAATCTCATCAATGAGTTGTGTCTCGATATTCATTATTGGCAAACTGTCTCACACCTAGAAGATGTCCTTGAAACGAGGATCTAGCATGGTAACAATTACATATTTCTTGTCTGTAAGAACAGAATCATATCTTCTGTGCAGCTCTGCATTTAAAATGCTAGCAAGTTCTGTAATATCTTGTGATGGCCCTTCTTCTCCATTATTGTCCATGGTATCAGCTGTCTCTTTGAAAAGGATGCGTACCATTGGTATGATCTGACGAATGGATGCACTGTTACTTCTAAGTACATTTGTTGCATTTTCAAGTGGTGCTAGTATTTTCACAGCTTCTTCCAACAACTTCCATTGCGCAATCATGCCCCCGATACCATGGACTAAGGTCATATTATGTACTACCAACTTCTGCTGCAGTAGACGCTCCAACATGTATTAGGTGGAATTCCACCGAGTAACTATATCTTGGATGAGATTGTTAGATGGTACATTGTAATCACTTTGGTACTGCCTAAGAATGGATGTGGTCTTTACAGATCTGTGAAAGTGGCCACATATTTTACGTGCCGTGTGGACAAGGTTGCATATGTCAACTTGGTGTTGCAGGGCATGGAGTACAACCAAACTGAGAGTGTGTGTAAAGCAACAAACGTTAACTCTCTGCTCATTACCACAGTCCTGAAGAGCTTTGATAATATTTGCCCCATTATCAGTCACAGTCATACCAATGGCAGGGCCCCAGGACACAATCCATTCTTGCCACAGTTTCTCCAAAACTGCTCTTATATTTATGGCAGTATGTTCAATGTCCATTGGAGACACTCTAAGTAGTGCCATACCCCTGTATTCATCAAGAAGCAAACTAGGTTAACTGACATTTTTGGTTTGTACTGCTGACGATGCTGCAGACTCCTTAAACGTGACCCAGTGAGCTGTGAGAGATAAGTAAGCATGTGGTGCAAAGCCTGTCCAAAGGTCTGTCGTAAAGTGAATAAATACCCCCTCTGCCTGTGTCAACTGACTGGAAATTGTATTTCTCACTGCCTAATATATTTCAGGTATGATACAACTGGAAAAAGTACGTTGTGAAGGCATTTGATACCTAGGCTGTAATTCCTGTAACAGTCACTTAAAACCGATGTGTTCTACTTTGGCATATGGCTCTAAATCAAGTGCTATCATCTCCGCAATTAGGTGGTCAATTTTTACCGCAGTTTGATGACCTGGTTGAAATTTGTTTTTTGCAGCAAACGCTGCCTATAAAGTTATCTGGGTGGTTTTTTTTAGTGACTACCTGAGGGTGCAATGGAGTTTGAAAATGTACAGTTCTTTTCTGAGGGACATGGTGAGGTCTTGAAGTATTTTTTTTGTGCCAACTGTGGTGAACATTCCTCTGTACACTGTGAAATAACTGATTCGCTATCTGCCTCTGCAAGCTGTGTGGGAGTACTACATAAGTACCTGCTGTCATCATCATCATTGCCAACAAAGTCAGCATCATCCAAGCTACTATCATCATCATCATCATCATCAGTATTCATATTCTTTTTCATCACTGTTGGATGCTGGCACTGGAGAGGTCTAATCAGTGCAGTTGTACTGAGGTTACATGCTTACTTCCCCCTACTAAATCTACTTTTGCAATGAATGCATACTGCTTTAAAGGAATCATTTGGGCATATAAGGAAATGATTCCACACTACAGAAGAACTTTTCTGCCTCTTTTTCCTGGAACAGAATCAGATACTGGCTGTGCCTGTGAAGTGTTAGACAATGCTGGAAAATATCCTTGAATGCTACAAGTTGCATGTTTATTTGCAGTGCCAGTGACACCTGTAGCAGCAGTATGTGGTTGGTGTGCATTCTCTACAACAGACTGTGGTGGTGGGCTGGTGGTATTACAGACACTTATATTTTTATTTATTGAAACTGAAGAAGTGGAGGATGATGCCTGGCTATCATCAATCGCCTCAGTGACAGAAGGGGAAGAATTGCCTGGGAAATTATCATCATCATCTTCCTTATCACCACCACTACCACCAAAGTCTGCAAGGTCAACATTAACAGTATGTACTTGAACATTAGATTCACATTCAACTGCAAGCAGCTCTGACTCATGTTCATCATCGTCATCATTCAGAGAATTATCACTGCCTCTTTCTGTTGTTACTGCAGTATTTTGGGCAGTTTCTTTCTGTGAAATTACTATACTTTTTGCACAAACTATTCTTTTAAACTGAGATAATGAATTTTTATGTTGGCTTGCACTTACGCGGCCAACATATTGCATTAGTAGCAGATTTGGAGGCACGGTCACTGTTGGGCGAATGCAGGGCATGCATCAGTAGGTGCGTCCCTCATTTCCCAATAAGCCAGCATGCAGGCTCACACCAGGAATAGATAATGTGACGAACACATCTAAGAAAAGGTCCGCTGCAATGACAGCCAAGCTCATCATGCAGTGGCACCAAAACATGCCCTCTCTGCTGGGCTGGTGGCACTGAGGGTTGAGGTGCTGGATGCCACACCTCGCTCCACGAGGGCAACCTGGATTCAGGAGTGGACTCAGGTCACTGGTGGGTCAGTCGGGGGGAGATAGGCTTGAGCATCCCACGACAGCTCGCCTACTCCGGGGAGGGTTGTGGCCATAGTCCATGCTCTTGTATGACTCTGAGCAGAGGCTCAGAGCATTACAAGCCCCTAACAATAGGGGATGGGGGCTGCTACACAGCAGAGTGATGGCAGCCCTCAACTTCTTGATGTCTGGGTCTTACACTGTAGGGGTTGGAAAAAAAAGGGAAAAAATGCCTGCCTGGACCGGGAAGACAGGCTGCATGGAGAGTGCCTCCGATGTGCCCCCACTCACCCTGCCACCTCCGGACCGACGAAACAGTGAGTAGCTCGGGGCATTAGGACCTCACCCCATCCCTGCCCAGGGGGTAATCCAAGGATCCATGGGGGACATGGAGGTGGAAGTGGATAGAGCAGGAGGCAGGAGGATGACTCCTTAGTAGCCCCAAAGTGTCATGGCTGGCAGGACAAGGAGGGGATAAAATTGTGATTAAAAAAAAAAAACACACCCTCCCTACATGCCTTTCCTGGTGATGCCCTTCAATTAACATGGCAGTGCTGACTGCCACCGCACGGAGCCGACTTCAGGGGTGCCCAGTCCCCCTGTCGGCATGCCCCAACCCACATCATTTGCCAATGGGGAAGCCCACTCCCTGTCAGCATAATGCGCCCCCCATTTCAAGCATGTGCCGAGGGGGTGCCCAATCCCCCCTTGGCATCATGTCCCCCTTCCCAGTTTAATTTGCCAATGGGGGAGCCCACTCCCTGTTGGCATAATGTCCCTCCCCATTTGTTGTGTGCTGACAGAGGTACCCAATCCCCCATCAGCTACAGAACCCCCCCAAAAAAAAACACTCAGGTGGCATGCTGGGAGCCACCCCAGTGTGCCAAATGCCCCTGTAAAGAAAAACCGTCCTGCGATTTTTATTACTTTTTAAGCCTGCAAAGCAGAAAACAGTCCCTTATCGACTCCGGTGACCCTCCCCAAACCACACCCTCTGCACACCCTACCTTGCACCCTCACTCCATACTTACCTCCGGAGCATGGCGTGACGATCTTCGGTGGACCGGGAACACATCTGCCCTCTTCAAAGCCGACCGCAAACTGAAGAAATGCCGGTAAGCTATATAATGGCATAAATAAGGTTTTTCAACTTTGGTGCATATCTCGGGTATTTTTGGGAATTTTGGCACCAGATTTACAACATGTGGTTGTTGGGACCCCTCCTCATGAATTCAGTCACTGTCATGGTGTTATTCGGTCCCGAAAGGTGGTTTCCCAGTCACAGCGTGGAATCACCTTTCAGGACCGATTAACAAAATGACAGTGCCACTGTTCATGAGGGGGGCTCTAAAAAAGCCTATGTTACAAATTTGGTGGAAAAAATCCAAAAAATGGCTGTTTTATGAGCATGTGTTGCACAGTTTCCACGCACGCTCGCAACTTCGTGAATTTGTAATATTTTCACTCCAGATTTTCAAAACTGGCATTTTCCACACCTCTTTATGAACAATACAGCTGTTATTTTACATATCCTGGCGAAATGTTTTCGCATCCAGCGCAATAATGGCTGTGCGAAATCAGTTTTTCAGGACAGTTTGAGAAAATGACGGTGACACTGTTCATGTACAGAGGTCCTAAAATACCTACATTGGAAATTTGGTGATAAATGTCCATACAATGACTGTGTTACAAGTGTGCATTGCACCACCCCTTCTAACTTCGCAAATTTGCAATATTTTCTTGCCAGATCCTCAACACTGGCAATTTTTCACACCTCCTTATGAACAGTACAGCTGTCATTTTTCACAGCCTGCCCAAAATGTGTTTCCGCACCTGTGGTGCACAATAGTGTGGTCGCTGTGGGAAATCAACTTTTGGGACAGAGTAACAAAATCACAGGGCTACTGTTCATGAGGGAAGGTCCCAAAATGCCTATGTTGAAAATGTGGCTAAAGAAATGCTCAAAATAATTGGGTTACGGACGTGTGTTGTACAGTTTCTATGCATGCTCATGACTTCACCAATAATTCATATTTCCACACCAGATTTTCAACATTGCCATTTTTTATACCTCCTCATGAACAATACAGTTGTCATTTTTTACATCCTGCCCAAAATAGGTTTTCGTCCCTATGTTGCCAAATGGCATAACCACTGTGCAAAACCACCTTTCAGCTAACAAACTGATTGTGCCGCTCTTCATGAGGTGGGGTCACAAAAAAGTCTATGTTGAAATTTTGGAGTGAAAATACCAACAAACGCCTACGTTAGGGTTTCCAACTGTAACACCCTACCCTGTAGAGACTGCCAGGTGTCAGGGGTGTGACTTGGGATCATTGGCTGTAATGCTCATGCCATTCCACCCCCACCCCCACCCTGCAGCCAGTGACAGGCATCGATGTGTGCCTTGGAGTGTTCGGCCCTAAAGTTCACCCCATTCTCCTATACTGCACCCATCTCAGCATATTTCCTTATGGAATGGGGTAAGTATAAGGCCCAAAGACCCCAAAGCACACCACGACACTTGTCAGTGTCTTCAGGGTAGGGTAAAGCCCATTCTCCTATACTGCACCCATCTCAGCATATTTCCTTATGGAATGGGGTAAGTATAAGGCCCAAAGACTCCAAAGCACTCCACGACACTTGTCAGTATTTACAGGGTAGGGTGAGGTAAAATGGCATGAGCGTTATAGCTGATGCCCCAAAGGCACACCCCAGCACCTGTCAGTCTCTGCAGGGTGGGGTGGGGTTGGCAGCAGTTCAATACTTCACTGCCATTCCTAATATGCATCTCTAACTCCTGCACTACCAATGTCAATGTCAGCGAGACAACATTTGGCATTGACAAATGCTTGTCTTTTACAGGTGTAAACAGCCTCTTGGCAGGGGCGTCATTTCAGCAAAATCATAGGGGTAGCAAGGTGGGGTGGGCATGATGTGGGTGGAGCCATGGTGTGGGTGGGGCCACGGTGTGGGCGGAGCCAGAGAGGGTGGCATTTGTCAATATGACGTAGAGCTAGTTGCCAAGTAATTTAAAAACGGGTATGAATTGGATAGTAAAGTCTGACTATAAATCTGAAATGGGTCATTACAGATGTTGATTCAAATTAAATAGCTAGTTTTCATCAAATTATGGAATCATCAGTATAGTGAAAGTCCCATTCCTCAACTGTACAAATATTAAACAATATTAATGCATGGGTAGCCCTTATTACCTATTGAAATCAAACAGATTACAACCTTGTAATCCCACTGTTGTGATGTCAGAACCTTATAAACCTATCTCTCTATGTCATAGCAGTGGGTTTACAAAATGGAATGCCAGTGTTATTCAGTATTCTACATACCCAGAATGTGATTGTTAGTCTCAGTACAGTATTCAAATAACATTCCAATTGTCACAGTTTATTGTCTAGCAATCACTATGTCTGATAGAGATTTTAACTCTGGTGCTATTTTGGCCCACTGTCATTCAGTCAGTGTATCCTAATAAATTGTTTTCCTAAACAATCATGTGGGTGTAGTGCAGATTCATTAATAAGGTAAGGCTAAATTACTTATGTTGGGGGGGGGGACTTCTCATGTCGAGTCCCATACACTATAAATGACAATGCATGATGTACAGGTGATAACCAGGGTGTAATCCTCTCTCGTGGTTGCTAGGGCAAATGTAAACCTCTCAAGCTGTGCACTCTAGGTTTACTGATGCCCTAGACACCACTCGAAGTGATTATACCATGGTTATCACCTGTTCATCAGGCATTATCCTCTATATATTACCACACTGTCTGTGTACAAAAAAATATTACCACACTGTTCATGTCAAATGACTGGTACTATACAAGCTAAGGCACACATCGCTAAAAATAAAGAACCGTCTCTATACCAATACCTTACAGTACATAAAAAATACACATCAAAACATGAGAGAAATTATACTGTTATGAAAGCATACTCTGAACCTTGAACCAGGGAGAGAACTTTACTTCTTCTCTGTTAAAACAAGAGCTTAGTAAAAGAAATGATACAATGAAACCTGTAAAAGAAGTAATAAAAGGAAAACGAACTGATGAAAAAAACCCACCAAAAACCTGTAAAGAAAAAAATAAAAGGAAAAAGAACCGATTAAACCTCACTGACCAAAAACCTGTGAAGAAAAAAGTAATAAAAGAAAAGATCCTAGTAAAATTGTACACCAAAAAACCTGTAAAGAAAAATTGTAATAAAAGGAAAAAGAACTGAGTCCCAGGGGTTACATAAAAGAAAGTCTTCCAGACTTCCAATTACTGCAGCAAAGCAAATGAAGGTACTCTTTAACTCTCCACACCAAGGCTATTACTCCCTCTTACAATAATGTAAAAGAGCATAAACTCCCTCCCAAACACCCATGAAAGTGGTAAAGCAAAGTACGTAGGAGTTTTATTACCTGCCTGGAGGCTAGAGACACTGCTGGCACACTGGAGATTGGGATGGTAGGTGACTGAAAGTGCTGGAAGCTGACTGGTGACTACTGGCACACTAGACTGCTGACTAGTCGGGGACACTGCTGGCAAACTGGACTGGTAGCTGACTGGAGACAAAACTGGCAAACTGTCTCTGGACTGGTAGCTAAGCTGACTGGAGACACTGGCTGCTGGCACACTGGACTGCTGGCTGACTGGTGACACTGCTGGCACACTGATATCTGACTGGAGACTCTGCTAGCACACTGAATTGCTGGCTGACTGAACTGGTATCTGAGTTGAGACTGCTGGCACACTGCTGGCTGACTGGAGACACTGCTAGCACACTGGACTGGTATCTGACTGGAAAAAACGCTGGCAGACTGGACCTGCTGCTGACTGGAGGCACAAGTTGCAAACTGGACTGGTATCTGACTGGAGACACTACTGGCAGACTGGACTGCTGGTTGGCTGACTGGTAACACTACTGGCACACTGGACTGGTTGCTGACTGGAGGCACAAGTTGCAAAGTGGACTTGTTGCTGAGCCGACTGGGACAGAACTGGCACACTGACTGCTGGCTGACTGGAGACACTACTGGCAGACTGGACTGCTGGTTGGCTGACTGGTGGTAACACTACTGGCACACTGGACTGGTTGCTGACTGGAGGCACAAGTTGCAAACTGGACTCGTTGCTGAGCTGAGTGGGACAGAACTGGCACACTGACTGCTGGCTGACTGGAGACACTACTGGTAGACTGGACTGCTGGTTGGCTGACTGGTGGTAACACTACTGGCACACTGGACTGGTTGCTGACTGGAGGCACAAGTTGCAAACTGGACTCATTGCTGAGCTGACTGGCTGGAGACACTACTGGCAGACTGGACTGCTGGTTGGCTGACTGGTTGCTGACTGGAGGCACAAGTTGCAAACTGAACTCATTGCTGAGCTGACTGGGACAGAACTGGCACACTGACTGCTGGCTGACTGGAGACACTACTGGCAGACTGGACTGCTGGTTGACTGACTGGTGGTAACACTACTGGCACACTGGACTTGTCGCTGACTGGAGGCACAAGTTGCAAACTGGACTCGTTGCTGAGCTGACTGGCTGGAGACACTACTGGCAGACTGGACTGCTGGTTGGCTGGTTGCTGACTGGAGGCACAAGTTTCAAACTGGACTCATTGCTGAGCTGACTGGCTGGAGACACTACTGGCAGACTGGACTGCTGGTTTATTGACTGGTTGCTGACTGGAGGCACAAGTTGCAAACTGGACTCGTTGCTGAGCTGACTGGGACAGAACTGGCACACTGACTGATGGCTGACTGGAGACACTACTGGCAGACTGGACTGCTGGTTGGCTGACTGGTTACTGACTGGAGGCACAAGTTGCAAACTGGACTCATTGCTGAGCTGACTGGCTGGAGACACTACTGGCAGACTGGGTTGCTGGTTGGCTGACTGGTTGCTGACTGGAGGCACAAGTTGCAAACTGGACTCGTTGCTGAGCTGACTGGGACAGAACTGGCACTCTGACTGCTGGCTGATTGGAGACACTACTGGCAGACTGAACTGCTGGTTGGCTGACTGGTGGTAACACTACTGGCACACTGGACTGGTTGCTGACTGGAGGCACAAGTTGCAAACTGGACTGCTGGTTGGCTGACTGTAGATAGTAATGTTACTTCAGTAATGGGTATCTTCTTGAATGCATCTGAGCAAATCTGTCTATTGCTACTGACAGGTCTAGCTGCTTCATCTCCAGTGGCTCACATGCCATCATCATTAAGTCACTGAGTCGTCTGTCACCACAACTGTTTCTTAAGTAAGTTTTCACTCTTTTCATGCATGAGAAGAAATGTTCATTTGAAGTGTGGTCACAGGGAGTGCCAGCACCAGGTTCAAAATTTCAGGACTTCTGAAAATGCATTACAAAGGCATTGCAACTGTTGTCTGAATACAATGAATACTTTGCATATTTTTGTTCTGTAGGTATGCCTTTGCTGATTCCAGCTGTGACTCTAACACAATTGTGTCTATATTTGCTCCTGGGTAAGATTCTGCTAGGACCTTTAAAACGGAGTAATTCAGAAAACTGTCATCCTTTGGGTTGAGAGCAGCAACAGCTTTTAAGAGGTCCAGATTACTTGTGAAGCGTGAATCAAGTTCAGTAACAAACCTGTCAATTTAGGCCAGGTATATTTCCTGTTTAAGCCTACCACTGTTAGATCTTGCAGAAATGTCCTGAATTTCTATATTTGCAGTCTGTTTCCCCAAAGTGGATGAAACAAAAAATTCTGTCAGTTTTCAGCTCAACTGATGTTTGCACAGTGGCCTTCCTGTGTGCTGAGCGGCTTCTACATCATAATCAATGCCACAGTGATCAGCAGCTTGTTGTGCCTCCTTGTAAATCTTCTGCCACTGTGAATCATTACGTAGAGACAAGAGCTCACTTTTCGAAGACTGAACAAGATTACAAGCACTTGGCAAATCCAGATCTTTTCTCTGAAGTTCCTCAGACACCGATTGTATCTTCCTTAAAATTGTTTCTAGGCTGTACAATGTTACTACAAAGGTGAAGTTCTGAATTTTAAACAGATGACCTTTTGCTTCACTACTTGCCTCTTTGTCAGTGTTTTGTGACTGAGTAGCATGAAGTGTTATAATATTGGACTCTAGACGCAACTGAAATTTCTTGACACAGTTGTACCAGTAAAACCACCGTGTACCACACAGTCGTTCCAGTTCCAGAACTTGTAGACCTTCTTTCTGAGCTTTAACAAACAACTCATGTCTTGGTGAACTTTGAGAAATAAATACATATACAGCCTGTAAGATGCTGAAAAATTCTTTCACTTCTGATATATTATTAATTGTTTGCACCAAGACAAGATTCAGTCTGTGTGCATGACAATGAATATAAACAGCTTGAGGAGCAATCTCTTATTCTTGCTTGTACTCACTGAAGCACCCACTCATGACAGAGGTTCCATCATAGCACTGTGCCACACAGTGCTTCTCACCGCAGTCCAGCCTGACATACTGCCTGATTGATTGCACCAGCCAAACTACCAGCATCCAGTTTATCCATGTGGTAGCAGCCAAGTGGTTTTTCACAGATATTACCATCTCCGTCAACAAACGGATTACAAAGCTGAGCTGCTCTTTCGTGGATACATCCTTAGTTTCATCGACTAAAACAGAGAAATATTTTGTAAATTTACTTAATTTTCTCTCGATTAATGTTGCAACTATGTTAATCAAATCATGGATACTTCTAGAGAGTGTATAATGACCATATCTCCTAGACATTTTTCTTTTAATTTTGAGTCATGTGCAGGTAATGTTTGAAACTCAATAAAATTGCCTTTGTTATCGGAATTTGTCGACTCATCACCACCTCTGAAGGCAAGACCTTGCCGTCCTAGGTAACACACTGCATGCAGTAGTAATTCAACATGTCATCTGTTTTCTTCAATTTCAATGTCCCTATTTTTTTCAAGCCGTCTCGCAACTGACTGATGTCCTGATGAAGACTGTATACGGTTAAATTCACACCATGCTACAACAGATGCTTTGTGTTTCTCAGACTCGCTGTGCTTTCTGAAGGCACGACCAATTTTTTCCCATTTACAGAAACCAATATCGACAAAAGGAATGTTTCCATGTTCATGACCTCCACCTCCAGGTGCAGTACGAGTGCTAGTAAAATGCCTGCATGCGAAACAGTATACAGCATCTCTCTGTACTGAATATTCTACCCACTTATGAGTTTTGTAATCATCATTAAATTTACGTGATTTTGTCACAGGGAAAACACACTTTGGCTGAACTGGAGCTTGGTAAGGAGTAGCAGATATGTCACTTGGCACAGTATCATGATCAACACACTCACCCACTGAAAATGAGTGGCCTTCACTAGATGGCAGTGATGTGCTTTCACATGCATCGGAGGATGTGCTTGCACATGCATCAGAGGGTTGAGGAGAAGCAACTAGTAATGGGCAGTAAGGCGGCAGAACTAGGCTCTGAAACTATACTACTACTACTATCAGATTCATGCGTACCAGCTGACAGAACACTATCTTCAGGTCTTGATTTCTTACTGTGTGTTCAGCATGTGCAGTGTCTGCTGGAATTCTTTTCTTAGCAAATAACTGAAGCACCGATGGTTGCTTTGGATCACTGGATGCCTTCTTCTTAGACAGAGACATTTCAGACGTACTTATTTTGCAGCGAACTTCAAAATTTCAATCAGTGAAGGCTACTAAAGAAGAAATTTATAATATGCGGCCTGCCAGCAGCTATATGCTGATGATTAGCAAATCAGATATCAGTTTTGAAACCGTGAAAAACAGCTATAATTAATGTGCACAAGGTCTAAAGAAATCACCAGTGTGCGTTTAAATCTGCCAAACAGTGATGACATCAGGAGTTAAAACATTAACATATGCCTGGGTTAAATTTTACATTTAACTGTACCTATGAACCTAAAAAGGTCTATTATAATTCTGAATTTTAAAAGTAATCTTATAAATGCAAAGACGTAAAAACATTTCTGTTATAAAACAAAAGTGAGATGCATACGAGTGCTGTAAATCTGTCAAAAATGTTACTTTTGAATCACCAGTTATGTTATGATTTGACATACTATTCTTTGGGTAGTGGAGTATGTACAAATGTTGGGTGAGTACTGGTATGCATTAAAAACATTTCTGAAGCGTATTTCCTCAAATGAGGACAGGTGAGTAAAATAGACTGGTACAGACCTTATCTGGAGCCCTGGCCATGTCTTTAAGCTGCTTTAAGACTCTTAAAAACCTTAATGTTTCCAATTGGCCTTTGCAGGTTAATTGTGGCCAGTTTGGGAGTACTTATTGTAACCAGTGGAGAAGGGGTTATGTTTAAAGATGTTGATGTAAGATGGTATCGGACCGGTCTGTGTGGTTTGTTTTTGACTTTCGAGTCCTTGTCAACTGTACAATGCCTTCAACCTCATGTGTTTTTAAATGAAATATCTATTTATATTTATACAATAGGGGTGAGTGGTCAAACTATTGGATAAATGCATATATTCTCACCACTGTAGATCTGCAGAGACATTGAATAAATACATTTATCTACAGTCACGATGTCACAGTAGATGGCATTTACCCACACAATCGTGACCACGGCTCCAGATAAGGTGTGTACCAGTCTTTTACACTCACCTCATTTTAGGAACTACTCTTCAGAAATCTTTTTAAATGAGTACCTGTACTCACCCAACATTTAAATACTCCTCCCACGCCAAAGAATAGTGCTTCATAACATAACTGGTGATTCAAAAGTAACAGTTTTTGCCAGATTTACACTTGTATGCATCCTGCTTTTGTTTTACTCACTATGTTTTAAAACTGGTGAGTAAATTCAACATTATTTGAGCATTAGTTGGCACCTGAAATTCTTATCTAGGAAAAAAAAAACAACATTTTTAAATAAATTTAGTCCTCAGTCCACTCTACCAAGACATTTGTACACATCAGTGTCCTATTAATAAATGGTCAGCACAGAGTGGTTACAAACTACCAGCATCCAATTTGTTTGAAGCATGACTCAGAACTGTAGTTTGTTTGGACCCACTGGGTTTAAATAGTGCCTTTCATGTTATAATGTTGCTGCCACTTTAAGCTCACAGGAGATTGAGAGAGAGCACACAGAAAAACAGCGAGACCACTAAGCAGAGGGAAGTTAACTTACTCGCTCAGGGTCACACAGCAAGTGTCAGTTCCAGGATTCAAACCAGGGCTCAGGATCACATTTCTGTGCTCTAACCACTGGGCACTGACTGTCTCCCAGTAGAGTCATAAAGTGCATCAGTTTCTCAACCTCTTCACCAGTGAGATTTGTTTTTTCTTCTTTAGTGTTTTTTTTTGGGGCTTCAATGCTGCTTGCCTGCCTACAGCATCACTCTGAAGAAATTTCATTTTCAGAATATAGTTCATGTAATGTGATAAGAGTACATGAAGCACCATTAAGCTAATCCCTCAGTTTTATTAAATAAAATTATAACAATGGTCTGAGAAATGAAGCTTTCTGATTGGCTGTAAACATTCTAACACCCTTATATTAATCTTTTATTATACAATGGCCACAAAAAATTCACACAATCCTGCATTTTGATTGGCTGGCTGGCACCTTTTCAGCATTGTAAATCCTCCAGTGTACTTACTGGAAAAGGTGCCAGCCGCCAGTCAGCCGCAGCAGAAACCCTCGCAAAAAATCACTCTGACTGCCAGCATCTAAACAGTGGCAAACACACTACGATCCTACGCTTACTTCCATAAGTGCTCACAGTACCAGTACTTAGCCGTCTAAAAATTTGAACTTGTATTTTTTGAATCACCTCCTCCTCAGTAGCCCTTCGTAACAGCAACTTTCCTGTGTCAGACAGACTGCCCCATCGCTTCCAAAAAGACACCAAACCCACATAAAACACTTAAAAAACAAAATATTCTCCAGTCTTGCAATAATTTTACGCACAGTAACCAGTAGCACGAGGTCACAGATGACAGCCCTTTAGAATTCCCGCTATAGGAAGACACATGAAAAAACAACAAATCAAACTGCAAATCTTAATGCTCACAGTAAAAAAAAAAAAAAAACAACAAAAAAAACACACACACAATTCAGTTCAGAGCGTCGACAAACGAGATAAAGAAAAACTAAGAGGGGGCATCACCACTACTCTGCCTAGCAACAAGGAACTATTTCACTAATACAATAACACAAATGATGATTAAAAAGAGAAACAAAAAGTATTTCTATATTTTTAGTCACCCAAAAATGTAAGCCATTAGCATAATAGAATATACCCCTCCAGGAGTAGATACCGGTGGATTTACCTCTTCTGGTGGGGTTAAGTCACTTGGCTGCGCCTCGTGACTGAACCACACCAGCCGTGGTAAATCCACCAGTATACCCACACCTTGGATGGGTATATTGCTTTATTATACAATGTGGTAAATCGAATGAGCCAAATCCTGCAACCTGACTGGTTAGCTGGTACCTTTCCCAGTGTGGTAAATCCTCCAGTGTATCCATTGGAAAAAGTACCAGCCAATGTTATATCGTGCCAATCCAGTCGCTTTCATTTTGATCGAAACTGCAGCCATTTGTCTCTCGCTGCTTCGCTTAAACACCGTAGTAAATATTACAAAAATTACATCCTCCTTCCAACCGTCACGGACTTCAGTTACTTACAAATATCTAAAAATTAAAATACATTTCCCATTGTATAATATAAATGTATCCTCCAGGGGTGTGGTATACTGGAGGACTTCCTGACTGGTGTGGTTCAGTCACTCGGCTGCGCCTCGTGACCGAATCACACCAGCCCTGGTAAATCCTCCAGTATACCCATACCCTGGAGGGATAAATTGCTTAATTAACATTCTTGTACAACTTACCCATATATTGAACAAGGTTTAACACTGTTTAAAAAAAATGTCCCCGTGGTTAGAGAAGAGCACAAAAAAACTTCAGGTTCAATTCCCACTACAACTCAACATCTAGCTTGGAGTGAACCCTTGAGCAGGTCAATTGGCCTCCTTATGCTTTAAATCTCTTCAGATGTAAACTGGGCACAAAGGAGTGGGGACCCAAATGTTGTTAAGATGTTTCATAGCTGGACTACTATCCCGGTGTAGGCAGTACTACTCCATGTACACCATGGTGTACATTTGTATTGAAGGGGGCAGTATATAGGCCTGAACAGCTTCCCTAGTCCATGGACACAACACAGAACCAGCAGAACCTTTCTGTATGTTTATATGTCAGCACCAGAAGGATTGGCCACTGCTACTGTCTTTGCAGCCCAGGGGTATACAGCTTTACAGGGTCTGGGGCTGGGCTGGTACATTGGTGTCCCAAGAAACAATGCATGACATCTGCATATACCCATGGGGGCAGCAACCAGTATTAGGGAGTACAAATGTCGTATTGATTGTGCCACAGGGACACACACACACACACACACAGTCCTGGTGTACATATGTATATTGTCTGGCTACACCTACACCTTCCTGGAGCAACATACTGTACCACAAAGAACTAAGAAGGTTCAGGTTGCGCTCATGCAGCGCCAGTTGCTTGGGCCCCACATCATTCCACAGCTCAGTCCAAACAAACACAAGTGAGAAGAAATGTCCTAGCCTGCCAGCAGGCAGCTACTTACCTTACCACCTTTGCTGGGTGATGCTGGCTGGCTGTCCTAATGGATGCTCTTCCAAAGCCTCCTCTGCTACTGCAGCTCCCTCGCCGCTTCTCCATGGCTCCACCCAGCTCCAACAGAAGAAACCACTGGCTTCTGCCCGCTGTCACCTCACTTGCCTGGTGCCATGTGGAGGTGCCACCGCCCGGACTGAAGACTACGAGACACAAAACTTACACGTCCATCACGCCACCCGGAGAGTCTGGCCACTTAAGTTGTAGGCCTCAGCCTGCCTTAGCTGCCTAAACCAACCTCCTCCTTCCTGACCTTAACAGCAACCTGTGGGTGCGAGATGATGGAGCCAGTGGCTATCAGACGCCTAAATCCTTTGGCACCTCCCCAGCTGCGCAAGTGTGGCGATCAGGCCTCAGGGCAAGGGCAAAGGATGGGGACTACTGGTCAGGCCTCCTCAACAATAAAAGAGGAGTTCCTCGTCTGAATTGCTACTGAGCACTGCAGCTCACTTCTGAAAGCCTTAAGCCCCTCCCCAATAGTAAGTCAGTGACTGTCTGACTGGCCAACTCAGGCTCACTCAGCCTGCCTTATTAGCTGCCTAAAGTACCGGCTCCTCCTCCCTTGGCTCCTTCCCAACCTTAAGGGCAACAACCCCTGACCCCACCTGGCAGCAACACCACCTGCACCGCAGAGTGCTCCAATGAGCAATGATTATGATCGTCGCCTGCCTCCTCCTCCTCCTGACTCTTGCCTGGCCCACCCCACACCACTCACTCTAACTCTCCTCCCAGGCTCCAGCGTCGCCTGAGCATCACCTGCTGAGTCCTGACCCTGCAGCTGCAGCAACAGTGGAGTGCCTGGCTGGTGGCCTGGTGCTCTCCCAGTCCTGACTGGCACTGTCTCTGGCCTGGGGTCTTACTCTTCTTGCACTGCACCCCACGTACCTACTCTGACTGCCCGGCTGGCCTGTGCCCGCTCTGTCTGCCGACTGATGCTCGGATGCTGGATGGATTGTGATTGCGAATCGCCCGATTCGCCCCGCGCAGTCTCGGCTTCTGTTCTGTTGTTTGAAGTAATTTATTGCCTTACCTTACTAGCTGCAAACTGCCTCTTGGCTTACACTAACACGAAGTTGAACACCACCGACCACCTTTCGAACCAAACTGCTGCCTGCCACGATGTAACCGGTGAAATCCCACCAGCCACCGGCCAATCCCCATGCACGCGCAATGCCTAAGCCCTCCCAGTCCCCTCCCAGCAGCCAATCACAGCAGCGCCACAGCACAAGTGGCACTTGCCAAGTGCAACCAACACCAATGATTTCGGGGGGGGGAACAAACTAAGCTGCAGACAGTCGGCGCGGCGCCATCCATCTCTGATCACATGATCTCGCTACTTATTTGACTGTCAGGCTCCGAGTGACCAGTTCCAGCCTCAAAAGTGCACGTCCACCACGGGGCATGTCGCCCTCGCCCACTCACCAAGGTCCCTCCCATTCCCAAGCCAGGGCAGACAGCACAGCAGGCAGGGGTCGAAGCCCTGTCATAGGGGTCGATATTATCATGAGGGCGAATGCGACCCTAGTACCCCTAAATGACGCTCCTGCCTCTTGGCTTACCATGTGACTAGATCTTGTACGGGTTACATTAGCTTAAGACACAGTGCTGTCACTTTCCTCAGAGCTAGATGTAATATTGTTCTGGGACATTTTGGCCTAATTTTCGAGTCCACTGTTCATTATTAGTATTACTTGAAGAAAAAAATTATTCAGTGACTGGTGATGATTTAAATACTGACAAAGAAATTCAAGACAGTGAACACCCTCTAAACTGGGACTGCCACTGCTCTCTCTGTGTATCTTTTATTAAGCCAGTAGCGTAACAATTAAGGATGATTCTTATTCGTATATGTGACTGGTGATTATTTAAATACTGACGAAGAAATTCAACACAGTGAACACCCTCTATAAAATGGGACTGCCACTGCTTTCTCACTCTCTCTGTATCTTTTTTTAAGCCAGTAACATAAAACTAAACATCATTATCATCATAAGGGGCTGCTACCGCAAAAATAAAACAAATACTACTATTATTTTATTTCCTGCCTGCTGCTGAAGCTCATTAAAGAATGGAAGAGATTTAACCCCCCTCCAAAAAACTGGAACTGCTGCTGCTCTGAGAGCTCTATGTATCTTTTTTTAAGCCATTAATATAAACAAGCATTTGTCAATGTCGAATGTTTGCTTGCTGGCATTAGCATTAGAAATGCAGGAGTTAGACAGATGCAGAATAGGAATGGCAGTGAAGTACTGAACTTCACATGAACCCCACCTCCATCCTGTAGAGCGGACAGGATTTGGGAGTGGTTGGGTCATCACCTATGACGGCCAAGCTGTGTCACCTCACCCTATTCTGCAGACACTGACACATGTTGAGCTGTGCCTTAGGGTGTTTGGCTTTACAGTCACCCCATTCCATAAGGACATACGTTGAAATGGGTGCAGTAGGAGAATGGGTGAAGTCTTGGGCATAAAGAGTCCAAGGTACACCTCGATGCCTATCAGTAGGCTGGGGGTGGGGTGGGATGGCATGAGCAGTACAATTGGCAATCCAAAGGCACATCGTGATGCCTGTCTGTCTGTATAGGGTAGGACGTTATGGTTAGAAACCATAATGCCTCGGGCGTTTGTTGGTATTCACAGTACAAATTTTGAACATGGCCTTTTTGAGACCCTACCTCATGAAAGCATTTGGGACCTCTTGTCATGAACAGTGGCAGTGTGATTTTGTCAATGTGTCCTGAAAACTGACTTCCAACAGTGACAGTGGCATTCTGCACCACATGTACGAAAACACAGATCGGGCAGGATGTGAAGAATGACAGCTGTACCATCCATAGGGAGGTATGAAGAGATGGCAATGTTGAAAATGTGTTGTGGGAATATTAAAAATGCTTGCACTTCCGAGCATACATGGAAACCGTGCAATGCATGCACATAACGCAGTCATTTTATGGAGTTTCATCACCAGATTTTCAACATAGGCATTTAACAAGCTGTGGTCATGAACAGTGTCACTGTGATGTTGTTACTGTGTCCTGAACACTGATTTCCCACAGCAACCATGGTATTCTATGCTGGAACTGCAAAAACACATTTTGACCAGGATGTGAAAAATGACAGCTGTACTGTTCATAAGGAGATGTAATGTGTCCCAAACAGTGATGTACCACAGTGACCGCACCATTCTGTGCTGGAAGTGCGAAAACAAATTTCAGCCAGGATGTGAAAAATGACAGCTGAACTGTTCATAAGGAGATGTGGAAAAATGGCAATGTTGACAATCTGGAGTGAGAATATTGCAAATGTGTGAAGGTACTAGCGTGTGTACAAACTGCACAACGCATGCTTGTAACACACTCATTTTATGAACTTTTCTCACCAAATTTTCAACATAGACATTTTAGGACCTCTGCTAGTGAACAGTGTCACTGTGATTTTGTTAATCTGTCCCAAACATTGATTTCGTACACCGACTGCGCCATTGTGCGCTACATAGGCGGAAACACATTTTGGGCAAGATGAGCTGTACTGCTCATAAGTAGGTGTGATAAAATGGCAATGTTGAAAATCTGGGTGCACATGTTACAAATTAAGCAAACTTATGAGCTTGTGAATTCTTTAACACACGCTAATGAACAGTCATTTTAGGAATTTGTTCACCAAATTTCCAACATAGGCTTTTTGAGAGCCCCCTTCATGAACACTGGCATTGTTGTTTCGTTAATCGGTCCCAAAAGGTGATTCCGCAGTGACCGCGAAATCATCCTTCGGGCCTGATTAACGCCATGACAGTGACATAATTCATGAGGAGGGGTCCAAAAAACCCATGTTGAAAATTTGGTGCAAAAATTCCAAAAAATGCACCAAAGTTGAAAAAACCCTATCTATTCCATTATACAGCTTACCGGCATTTCCTCAGTTCGCAGTTGGCTTTGAAGAGTGCAGGACGTGTTCCCGGTCCACCAAAGATCCTCTGCATTACAAGGCATTACAACTGTTGTCTGACACAATAGAATACTTTGCTATTTTTGTTCTGTGAGGTATGCCTTTGCTGATTCCAGCTGTGACTCTAACACAATTGTGTCTATATTTGCTCCTGGGTAAGATTCTGCTAGGACCTTTAAAAAGCGGAGTAATTCAGAAAGCTGTCATCCTTTGGGTTGAGAGCAGCAACAGCTTTTAAGAGGTCCAGATTACTTGTGAAGCGTGAATCAAGTTCAGTAACAAACCTGTCAATTCAGGCCAGGTATATTTCCTGTTTAACCCTACCACTGTTAGATCTTGCAGAAATGTCCTGAATTTTCTATATTTGCAGTCTGTTTCCCAAAGTGGATGAAACAAAATTCTGTCAGTTTCAGCTCAACTGATGTTTGCAGAGTGGCCTTCCTGTGTGCTGGGACGGCTTCTACATCATAATCAATACCACAGTGATCAGCAGCTTGTTGTGCCTCCTTGTAAATCTTCTGCCACTGAATCATTACGTAGAGACAAGAGCTCACTTTTAGAAGACTGAACAAGATTACAAGCACTTGGCAAATCCAGATCTTTTCTCTGAAGTTCCCTCAGACACGATTGTATCTTCCTTAAAATTGTTTCTAGGCATACAATATTACTACAAAAGTGAAGTTCCTGAATTTTAAACAGATGACCTTTGCTTCACTACTTGCCTCTTTGTCAGTGTTTTGTGACTGAAGTAGCATGAAGTGTTATAATATTGGACTCTAAAGCCTTAACTGAAATTTCTTGACACAGTTGTACCAGTAAAACCACCGTGTACCACACAGTCGTTCCAGTTCCAGAACTTGTAGACCTTCTTTCTGAGCTTTAACAAACAACTCATGTCTTGGTGAACTTTGAGAATAAATACATATACAGCCTGTAAGATGCTGAAAAATTCTTTCACTTCTGATATATTATTAATTGTTTGCACCAAGACAAAGATTCAGTCTATAATGCATGACAATGAATATAAACAGCTTGAGGAGCAATCTCTCTTATTCTTGCTTGTACTCACTGAAGCACCCCTCATGACAGAGAGCTCCATCATAGCACTGTACCACACAGTGCTTCCACTGCAGTCCAGCCTGACATACTGCCTGATTGATTGCACCAGCCAAACTACCAGCATCCAGTTTATCCATGTGGTAGCAGCAAGTGGTTTTCACAGATATTCCATCTCCGTCAACAAAAGCGGATTACAAAGCTGAGCTGCTCTTTCGTGATACATCCTTAGTTTCCATCGACTAAAACAGAGAAATATTTTAAGTTGCCTCAATTTTCTCTCAAACAATGTTGCAACTATGTTAATCAAATCATTGTGATACTCTAGAGAATTATAATGACCATATCTCCTAGACATTTTTTCTTTTAATTTTGAGTCATGTGCAGGTAATGTTTCCAGAAACTCAATAAAATTGCCTTTGTTATCAGAATTTGTCGACTCATCACTACCTCCTGAAGAAGCAAGACCTTGCCGTCCCTAGGTAACTATACTGCATACAGTAGTAATTCAACATGTCATCTGTTTTCTTCAATTTCAATGTCCCTATTTTTCAAACCGTCTCACCAACTGACTGATGTCCTGATGAAGACTGTCACAGTTAAATTCACACCATGCTACAACAGATGCTTTGTGTTTCTCAGACTCGCTGTGCTTTCTGAAGAGCACGACCAATTTTTCCCATTTACAGAAACCCGATGTCGACAAAGGAATGTTTCCATGTTCATGACCTCCACCTCCAGGTGCAGTCACGAGTGCTAGTAAAATGCCATGCGAAACAGTATACAGCATCTCTCTGTACTGAATATTCTACCCACTTATGAGTTTTGTAATCATCCATTAAATTTACGTGATTTTGTCACAGGAAAACACACTATGGCTGAACTGGAGCTTAGTAAGGAGTAGCAGATATGTCACTTGGCACAGTATCATGATCAACACACTCACCCACTGAAAATGAGTGGCCTTCTACTAGATGGCAGTGATGTGCTTTCACATGCATCGGAGGATGTGCTTGCACATGCATCAGAGGGTGAGGAGAACCAATAAGTGGGCACTATGGCGGCAGAACTAGGCTCTGAAACTATACTACTACTACTATCAGATTCATGCGTACCAGCTGACAGAACACTATCTTCAGGTCTTGATTTCTTCACTGTATGTTCAGCATGTGCAGTGTCTGCTGGAATTCTTTTTCTTAGCAAATAACTGAAGCACCGATGGTTGCTTTGGATCACTGGATACCTTCTTCTTAGACAGAGACATTTCAAGCAATACTTATTTTGCAGCGAACTTCAAAATTTCAATCAGTGAAGGCTACTAAAGAAGAAATTTATGATCATGCGGCCTGCCAGCAGCTATATGCTGATGATTATAAATCAGATATCAGTTTTGAAACCCGTGAAAAACAGCTATAATTCAAATATGCACAAGGTCTAAAGAAATCACCAGTGTCGATTCTGAAATCTGCAAACAGTGATGACATCAGGAGTTAAAAACATTAACATATGCCTGGGTGTAAATTTTACATTTACACTGTACCTATAGACAAAAAGGTCTATTATAATTCTGAATTTTAAAAGTAATCTTATAAATGCAAAAGCATAAAAACATTTCTGTTATAAAACAAAAGTGAGGATGCATACAAGTGCTGTAAATCTGTCAAAAAATGTTACTTTGAATCACCAGTTATATTATAGATTTGACACTATTCTTTGGCATGTGAGTAATATACAAATGTTGGGTAGTACTGGTATGCATTAAAAACATTTCTAGGCGTATTTCCTCAAATGAGGACAGGTGAGTAAAATAGACTGGTACAGACCTTATCTGGAGCCCTAGGCCATGTCTTTAAGCTGCTTTAAGACTCTTAAAAACCTTAATGATTTCCAATTGGCCTTTGCAGGTTAATTGTAGCCAGTTTAGGAGTACTTATATTGTAACCAGTGGAGAAGGGTTATGTTTAAAGATGTTGATGTAAGATGGTATCGGACGGTCTGTGTGGTTTGTTTTTGACTTTGAGTCCTTGTCAACTGTTAATCCTTCAACCTCATGTGTTTTAAATGAAATATCTATTTATATTTATACAATAGGGGTGAGTGGTCAAACTATTGGATAAATGCATATATTCTCCACCACTGTAGATCTGCAGAGACATTGAATAAATACATTTATCTACAGTCACGATGTCACAGTAGATGGCATTTACCCACACAATCGTGACCACGGCTCCAGATAAGGTGTGTACCAGTCTTTTACACTCACCTCATTTTAGGAACTACTCTTCAAGAAATCTTTTAAATGAGTACCTGTACTCACCCAACATTGTAAATACTCCTCCACACGCAAAGAATAGTGCTTCATAACATAACTGGTGATTCAAAAGTAACAGTTTTTGCCAGATTTACACTTGTATGCATCCGTCTTTTTGTTTTACTCACTATGTTTTAAAACTGGTGAGTAAATTGCAAACATATTTGAGCATTATTGGCACCTGAAATTCTTATCTAGGAAAAAAAAAACAACATTTTTAAATAAATTTAGTCCTCAGTCCACTCTACCAAGACATTTGTACACATCAGTGTCCTATTAATAAATGGTCAGCACAGAGTAGGTTACAAACTACCAGCATCCAATTTGTTTGAAGCATGACTCAGAACTGTAGTTTGTTTGGACCCACTGGGTTTTAAATAGTGCCTTTCATGTTATAATGTTGCTGCCACTTTAAGCTCACAGGAGATTGAGAGAGAGCACACAGAAAAACAGCGAGACCACTAAGCAGAGGGAAGTTAACTTACTCGCTCAGGGTCACACAGCAAGTGTCAGTTCAGGATTCAAACCAGGGCTCAGGATCACATTTCTGTGCTCTAACCACTGGAGCACTGACTGTCTCCCAGTAGAGTCATAAAGTGCATCAGTTTCTCAACCTCTTCACCAGTGAGATTTGTTTTTCTTCTTTTAGTGTTTTTTTTTGAGAGGCTACCAATGCTGCTTGCCTGCCTACAGCATCACTCTGAAGAAATTTCATTTTCAGAATATAGTTCATGTAATGTGATAAAAGTACATGAAGCACCATTAAGCTAATCCTCAGTTTTATTAAATAAAATTATAACAATGGTCTGAGAAATGAAGCTTTCTGATTGGCTGTAAACATTCTAACACCTTATATTAATCTTTTATTATACAATGGCCACAAAATTCACACAATCTTGCATTTTGATTGGCTGGCTGGCACCTTTCAGCATTGTAAATCCTCCAGTGTACTTACTGAAAAGGTGCCAACCGCCAGTCAACCATAGCAGAAACCCGCGAAAAATCACTCTGACTGCCAGCATCTAAACAGTGGCAAACACACTACAATCCTACGCTTACTTCCATAAGTGCTCACAGTACCAGTGCTTATAGCCTAAAAATTTGAACTTGTATTTTTGAATCACCTCCTCCTCAGTAGCCCTTCAGTAATAGCAACTTTCCTGTGTCAGACAGACTGCCCATCCTTCAAAAAGACACCAAACCCACAAAACACTTAAAAAACAAAATATTCTCCAGTCTTGCAATAATTTTACGCACAGTAACCAGTGCACGAGGTCACAGATGACAGCCTTTAGAATTCCGCTATAGGAAGACACATGAAAAAACAACAAATCAAACTACAAATCTTAATGCTCACAGTAAAAAAAAAAAAAAAAAAAACAAAAAAAACACACACACAATTCAGTTCAGAGCGTCGACAAACGAGATAAAGAAAAACTAAGAGGGGGCATCACCACTACTCTGCCTAGCAACAAGGAACTATTTCACTAATACAATAACACAAATGATGATTAAAAAGAGAAACAAAAAGTATTTCTATATTTTTAGTCACCCAAAAATGTAAGCCATTGCATAATAGCAATATACCCCTCCAGGGAGTGGGTATACCGGTGGATTTACCTCTTCTGGTGGGGTTAAGTCACTTGGCTGCCGTGACTGAACCACACCAGCCGTGGTAATCCACCAGTATACCCACACCTGGAGGGTATATTGCTTTATTATACAATGGTAAATCGAATGAGCCAAATCCTGCAACCTGACTGGTTAGCTGGTACCTTTCCCAGTGTGGTAAACCTCCCAGTGTATCCATTGGAAAAGTACCAGCCAATGTTATATCGTGCTAATCCAGTCGCTTTCATTTTGATCGAAACTGCAGCCATTTGTCCTGTCGCTGCTTCGCTAAAACACCGTAGTAAATATTACAAAAATTACATCCTCCTCCAACCGTCACGGACTTCAAGTTACTTACAAAATATCTAAAAATTAAAAATACATTTCCCATTGTATAATATAAATGTATCCTCCAGGGTGTGGGTATACTGGAGGACTGACTGACTCGGTGTGATTCGGTCACTCGGCTGCGCCTGCGAAATCACACTCAATAAATCCTCCAGTATACCATACCCTGGAGGGATAAATTGTTAATTAACATTCTTGTACAACTTACCCATATATTGAACAAGGTTTAACACTGTTTAAAAAAATGTCCCGTGGTTAGAGAAGAGCACAAAAAAACTTCAGGTTCAATTCCCACTACAACTCAACATCTAGCTTGGAGTGAACCCTTGAGCAGGTCAATTGGCCTCCTTATGCTTTAAATCTCTTTCAGATGTAAAACTGGGCACAAAGGAGTGGGGGACCCAAATGTTGTTAAGATGTTTCATAGCTGGACTACTATCCCGGTGTAGGCAGGCATACTCCATGTACACCATGGTGTACATTTGTATTGAAGGGGGGCAGTATATAGGCCCTGAACAGCTTCCCTAGTCCATGGACACAACACAGAACCAGCAGAACCTTTCTGTATGTTTATATGTCAGCACCAGAAGGATTGGCCACTGCTACTGTCTTTGCAGCCCAGGGGGTATACAGCTTTACAGGGTCTGGGGCTGGGCTGGTACATTGGTGTCCCAAGAAACAATGCATGACATCTGCATATACCCATGGGGGGGGGCAGCAACCAGTATTAGGGAGTACAAATGTCGTATTGATTGTGCCATACAGGGACACACACACACACACACACAGTCCTGGTGTACATATGTATATTGTCTGGCTACACCTACACCCTTCCTGGAGCAACATACTGTACCACAAAGAACTAAGAAGGTTCAGGTTGCGCTTGCGTGCAGCGTCAGTTGCTTGGGCCCCCACATCATTCCACAGCTCAGTCCAAACAAACACAAGTGAGAAGAAAATGTCCTAGCCTGCCAGCAGGCAGCTACTTACCTTACCACCTTTGCTGGGTGATGCTGGCTGGCTGTCCTAATGGATGCTCTCTTCCAAAGCCTCCTCTGCTACTGCAGCTTCTCCCCTCGCTCGCTTCTCCATGGCTCCACTCCAGCTCCAACAGAAGAAAACCACTGGCTTCTGCTCCGCTGTCACCTCACTTGCCTGGTGCCATGTGGAGTGTGCCACCGCCCGGACTGAAGACTACGAGGACACAAAACTTACACGTCCATCACGCCACCCGGAGAGTCTGGCCACTTAAGTTGTAGGCCTCAGCCTGCCTTAGCTGCCTAAACCAACCTCCTCCTCCTTCCTGACCTTAACAGCAACCTGTGGGTGCGAGATGATGGAGCCAGTGGCTATCAGACGCCTAAATCCTTTGGCACCTTCCCCCAGCTGCGTGCAAGTGTGGCGATCAGGCCTCAGGGCAAGGGCAAAGGATGGGGACTACTTCGGGTCAGGCCTCCCTCAACAATAAAAGAGGAGTTCCCCGTTCCGAATTGCTACTGAGCACTGCAGCTCACTTCTGAAAGCCTTAAGCCCCCTCCCCCAATAGTAAGTCAGTGACTGTCTGACTGGCCAACTCAGGCTCACTCAGCCTGCCTTATTAGCTGCCTAAAGTACCGCTCCTCCTCCTTGGCTCCTTCCCAACCTTAGGGCAACAACCCTGACCCCACCTGGCAGCAACACCACCTGCACCGCAGAGTGCTCCAATGAGCAATGATTATGATCGTCGCCTGCCTCCTCCTCCTCCTGACTCTTGCCTGGCCCACCCCACACCACTCACTCTAACTCTCCTCCCCAGGCTCCAGCGTCGTCTGAGCATCACCTGCTGAGTCCTGACCCCTGCAGCTGCAGCAACACTGGAGTGCCTGGCTGGTGGCCTGGTGCTCTCCCGAGTCCTGACTGGCACTGTCTCTGGCCTGGGGTCTTACTCTTCTTGCACTGCACCCCACGTACCTACTCTGACTGCCCGGCTGGCCTGTGCCCGCTCTGTCTGCCGACTGATGCTCGGATGCTGGATGGATTGTGATTGCGAATCGCCCGATTCGCCCCGCGCAGTCTCGGCTTCTGTTCTGTTGTTTGAAGTAATTTATTGCCTTACCTTACTAGCTGCAAACTGCCCTTGGCTTACACTAACAAGGTTGAACACCACCGACCACCTTCCAACCAAACTGCTGCCTGCCACGATGTAACCGGTGAAATACCACCAGCCACCGCCAATCCCCATGCACGCGCAATGCCTAAGCCTCCCAGTCCCTCCCAGCAGCCAATCACAGCAGCGCCACAGCACAAGTGGCACTGCCAAGTGCAACCAACACCAATGATTTCGGGGAACAAACTAGCTGCAGACAGTCGGTAGCGGCGCCATCCATCTCTGATCACATGATCTGCCTACTTATTTGACTGTCAGGCTCGGTGACCAGTTCCAGCCTCAAAAGTGCACGTCCACCACGGGGCATGTCGCCCTCGCCCACTCACCAAGGTCCCTCCCATTCCCAAGCCAGGGCAGACAGCACAGCAGGCAGGGGTCGCAAGCCCTGTCATAGGGGTCGCATAATTTTCATAGGGGTCACGAATGCGACCCCTGGTGACCCCTAAATGACGCCCCTGCCTCTTGGGCTTTACCATGTGACTAGATCTTGTACGGGTTACATTAGCTTAAGACACAGTGCTGTCACTTTCCTCAGAGCTAGATGTAATATTGTTCTGGGAGCATTTTTGGCCTAATTTTCTGAGTCCACTGTTCATTATTAGTATTACTTGAAGAAAAAAAAATTATTCAGTGACTGGTGATGATTTAAATACTGACAAAGAAATTCAAGACAGTGAACACCCTCTAAACTGGGACTGCCACTGCTCTCTCTGTGTATCTTTTATTAAGCCAGTAGCGTAACAATTAAGGATGATTCTTATTCGTATATGTGACTGGTGATTATTTAAATACTGACGAAGAAATTCAACACAGTGAACACCCTCTATAAAATGGGACTGCCACTGCTTTCTCCACTCTCTCTGTATCTTTTTTTAAGCCAGTAACATAAAACTAAACATCATTATCATCATAAGGGGCTGCTACCGCAAAAATAAAACAAATACTACTATTATTTTATTTCCTGCCTGCTGCTGAAGCTCATTAAAGAATGGAAGAGATTTAACCCCCCTCCAAAAAACTGGAACTGCTGCTGCTCTGAGAGCTCTATGTATCTTTTTTTAAGCCATTAATATAAACAAGCATTTGTCAATGTCGAATGTTTGCTTGCTGGCATTAGCATTAGAAATGCAGGAGTTAGACAGATGCAGAATAGGAATGGCAGTGAAGTACTGAACTTCACATGAACCCCACCTCCATCCTGTAGAGACGGACAGGATTTGGGGTAAAGTTTTTGGGTCATCACCTATGACGGTCAAGCTGTGTCACCTCACCCTATTCTGCAGACACTGACACATGTTGAGCTGTGCCTTAGGGTGTTTGGCTTTACAGTCACCCCATTCCATAAGGACATACGTTGAAATGGGTGCAGCATAGGAGAATGGGGTGAAGTCTTGGGCCGAAGAGTCCAAGGTACACCTCGATGCCTATCAGTAGGCTGGGGGGGGGGTGGGATGGCATGAGCAGTACAATTGGCAATCCAAAGGCACATCGTGATGCCTGTCTGTCTGTATAGGGTAGGACGTTATGGTTAGAAACCATAATGCCTCGGGCGTTTGTTGGTATTCACAGTACAAATTTTGAACATGGCCTTTTTGTGACCCTACCTCATGAAAGCATTTGGGACCTCTTGTCATGAACAGTGGCAGTGTGATTTTGTCAATGTGTCCTGAAAACTGACTTCCAACAGTGACAGTGGCATTCTGCACCACATGTACGAAAACACAGATCGGGCAGGATGTGAAGAATGACAGCTGTACCATCCATAGGGAGGTATGAAGAGATGGCAATGTTGAAAATGTGTAGTGGGAATATTAAAAATGCTTGCACTTCCGAGCATACGTGGAAACCGCGCAATGCATGCACATAACGCAGTCATTTTATGGAGTTTCATCACCAGATTTTCAACATAGGCATTTAACAAGCTGTGGTCATGAACAGTGTCACTGTGATGTTGTTACTGTGTCCTGAACACTGATTTCCCACAGCAACCATGGTATTCTATGCTGGAACTGCAAAACACATTTTGAACAGGATGTGAAAAATGACAGCTGTACTGTTCATAAGGAGATGTAATGTGTCCCAAACAGTGATGTACCACAGTGACCGCACCATTCTGTGCTGGAAGTGCGAAAACAAATTTCAGCCAGGATGTGAAAATGACAGCTGAACTGTTCATAAGGAGATGTGGAAAAATGGCAATGTTGACAATCTGGGTGAGAATATTGCAAATGTGTGAAAGTTCTAGCGTGTGTACAAACTGCACAACGCATGTAACTACACACTCATTTTATGAACTTTTCTCACCAAATTTTCAACATAGACATTTTAGGACCTCTGCTAGTGAACAGTGTCACTGTGATTTTTGTTAATCTGTCCCAAACATTGATTTTACACGACTGCGCCATTGTCGCTACATAAGCTGAAACACATTTTGGGCAAGATAAACTGTACTGCTCATAAGTAGGTGTGATAAAAAATGGCAATGTTGAAAATCTGGGTGCACATGTTACAAATTAAGCAAACTTATGAGCTTGTGAATTCTTTAACACACGCTAATGAAAACAGTCATTTTAGGAATTTGTTCACCAAATTTCAACATAGGCTTTTGAGCCCCCTTCATGAACACTGGCACTGTTGTTTTGATTAATCGGTCCCAAAAGGTGATTCCGCGCAGTGACCGCGAAATCATCCTTCGGGCCTGATTAACGCCATGACAGTGACATAATTCATGAGGAGGGGTCCAAAAAACCCATGTTGAAAATTTGCTGCAAAAATTCCAAAAAATGCACCAAAGTTGAAAAAACCCTATCTATTCCATTATACAGCTTACCGGCATTTCCTCAGTTCGCAGTTGGCTTTGAAGAGTGCAGACGTGTTCCCGGTCCACCAAAGATCCTCTCGCCAGACTCCAGAGGTAAGTATGGGGTGAGGGGGGGGGGAGGCAGGGTGCACAGTGGGTAGTGCGGGTTGTGGGAGGGGAGCCCCGGAGACCGTGAGGGACCATTTTCTGCTTTTCAGGAACAAAACAAAAAAAAGACAACACTGGATGGTTTTACTTTGCAGGCATTTGGCATGCTCGGTGGGCTCCCAGCATGCAAGGAATCGTTTTTTTCGCAGGGGCAGCTGTGAGCCGATGGGGATTAAGCACCCCGTCAGGCACACAAGGAAATGGGGGCATTATGCCGATGGGGATTGGGCCCCCGTCGGCACACAAGAAAAGCGGGGACATCATGCCAATGGGGAGTGGGCTCCCCTATCGGCAAGACAACAAAACGGAGGGTTACAGCATGCCGATGGGGAGTGGGCTCCCCTGTCAGCAGACAAAGACCATTTGGGGGGGCATATGCTGCCGAGGGGGACTGAGCACCCCTCGGCACTGGAGCTACAGTAATATTGTTCATGAACAGGGCGGCAACTCGCCACCATGTTCACAAACAATATTACAGCAGCAATGTTCTGCCCAGCAATGATGGGTCACTCCCTCATTGCAGCAAATCGCTGATGCTGCAATGACAAGGCAGCCCCTGATTGCTGTAGTGAAAACGTTACAAGTTGGTGCACCTTCTGGAAGCCAGTGTCATCAGCACACTGCGCATCCATTGGTGTACCATGGTCAAGCCCCAAAATGCTGTACCTCCCTTGGCTGCTACACTGGCAGCTTCTCTCCTAAGCTGTCACATAATGTTTCTTGTGCATCCGTGCAAGCAAACATAAAAATGGGAATTACTGATTTCAAAACAGTGAAGTAGATAGATTTATTCAGAAGACCTCAACAAAGACTAATAAGGCGCTCAAAATAAAAAATCTGGAACTGTTCTCTCAGCTGCTGCTCTTGTTCTGTCTCTTTAAGCCAGTACTATTTTATTTAGTAGAAAAAAAAAATTCATAATTCTTTCTGTCTCACTAAATAGATTCCTTTTCCCTGTACTACTCAGCTGCTGCTCTTTCTGTCTGTTTAAACCAGCCAGTACATCATTTAGTACAACAAAAAAAATATTCATCATTCTTTCTGTGACCTCACCTCACTCAATAAAATTATTACATTTCCCTAATCCCCTCAGTGGGTGAAGCAGTAGTGTAGTAGTTTTTCTTCTAGTTTTTTACAGTGGTACTAGCAGTACTACTACAACTAGGGCCAAGCACCAGCACTTCAAGAGGAATCCTGAGAAAACGTGCTTTGCTCTCTTTCCCCCCAGCTCACACCTACAGATGTGCTGCCTGCTCTAAAACTCTGCTGCAAATGGCTGCTGCATGATGTTGAGGGTTATATTGCCTCTCGACATTACCAATCACGCAACAGCTCACTGCAGCAGGGGGCCAACAAAGGATTGACAGCAGCTGCAATGAGACTGCCATTACTGCAGTCACATGATCGCCAGCACTGTCTAATGCCCCATTGGAGGATGAGGGTCTGGAGGAGAGAGTAATCTGCTGCTGTGGCTATCACTCTAGGGACTGGAGAGGAGAGGTGTCACACAGTAAGTGCATTTTTTTTTAATCTTGACTGTGTGTGCCTGCATCCTCCCATCCCGAGTGACTGGGTGACTCCATTTCAATCTACTGCCAACTGCTAGGCAGAGAGGGTGACCCGTGGTGGCAAAACGCTGGCAGTGGCAGTCCTCAACTCCCCACTTCTCCATTCTGACCCCACACACACACACACACACACCATGCCTCCCACTCCATCCCGATCCGTAGTGCACCCCCCCATAACCCACACTGACAGGGGCAAGCTCTTCTGGTGCACTCTGCAGCTTCTGGAAAATGCTGCAGAATGATAACTCATTTGGGGTTGCTGTTTTGGGTTTGGTGGTGTGAAACCCAATTCGGACCTTGAATTACAAACACCGCCAAACCTGAACAGCCCGAACATGTGACCTGACCCGATGCCCAGTCCTAGTTGGGGTCCCCCCTCCCCGGAATTCACCTCACCGCCAAACTCAAAATTTCTGACATTTCTTGAACAAGCACAGTGGCAGCAGGTCAGAAGGAAGCATGGCAAATTGACCCCCCAGGCAGCTGGAGGAGCAGCAGGCCACACCACGCTTGAGAAAAGAAGGAATCAGAAGGGAGCATCTTCATCCCTGATGAAGAAACAGATCTGAGCAGCCGGAATGCACGGGAAAAGGGGATAAACCTATTGAATCTCCTGCTATTTGACTCTTAAAAATGCTGATTGGTGGAGTCAGCTGATTTTAAGGGGGCCTGAACTTGAAAATGATGGTCTGGATGGGCCAAACAGGAAGGGGTGGGACAGACAGCGAGGCTTAGAAAATTACTATAGGCTTCTGGGGGGGTTGGGGGACCAAGTAAAATAAGGGGAGATAGCACAGTGTAGTGGTATATATATTAACATTGGCATTGCTTTGGTTCTCTTCCAGGTACTCCTTCACACAAGGTTATTAGACAGGCAGTTCAGCTTGGGACCCCAAGGATGTGTGGTGGATGACGATGAAGCATGCCTGAGGAGATGGTTGAGTACCAAGGGTCACAAATGCCAGAGGGGATAGTGCTGGTAATGTTCTGATTGAATGGGAGAAGAAGAGTTTCACGCATGGGGATGGGTCCTGTATAGTGATCCTGAATGGGGGAAAATGTCCATAGCGGCCCGAATAGTTAAAATGGCTATGGGGGTTTGAGAGGATGATGTGGAAGCAAGGAATCAAATATTGTGGTTTGAAAATGCTGCAGTGTACTGTGCTTTGGTTCTCTTCCAGGTACTCCTATTCCATGAGGTTATTGGATGGGCAGTTCACTTTGGGACACCGAGGATGCATGGTGGATGACGGTGAAGCATTCCTGAGGAGATGGGTGAGTACCAAGGGTCATAAATGCCTGAGGAGGATGGTGCTGACAATATCATGAGTGAATGCGAGAAGAAGAGTTTCCGGCATGGGGATGGGTCCTGTATAACCAATCCTGAATGGGAGAAAATGTCCATAGCGGCCTGAGTAGTTAAAATGGCTGCAGGGGTTGAGGGGAAGACATGGAAGCAGAAAATCGAATACTGTGGTATGAATATGCTGCAATGGGCTAAAAGACCAAGGGAGATGTCAGAGGCAATGAGGGGGTGTGGACAATAAGTGATGGATAATGCACTGTTTGGAGGGCTCACATCTGGTGGGGAACCCAAGACATAGGGTTTACAGCTGGTCAATCGAATGCAAATGGAACACAATGGAGAGAAGTATTCCAGCTGGGAAGGGGGGGTGAGTTGGCACAAAATGTTGATGTTCATGATCTGCAGTCAAATAACAATTGAAATGAATGAAATGAAATGAGATAAGTAATTGAGGTGGGGGGGGCCGGCAAAAAATGTTGATGCTATTGACCTGCAGTGTGAAATAAAAATGATGTGGGTAACCTGGTGCACTGGCGGCTAGGCTGAGTATGGAGGAGGTTTGGCATTAGAGTAAAAGCATACTAAGAGTCACAAGGTGAGAGGCAACAAGCAGTGTTTGCTAAGTTGTGGCTTGATAAAGATCAACATGCCCCCAGACATCCATGCACATATAACAGAATTTTTGATGCTAGTCTGAGGCATGCCCTTGTTGCCTGAACTGGACTATTGATGGGAACCATTGGCTTCGGCAGCACCCGCGGTGCAAATGTGGTGCATTACACACCATGGATTGCTGGTCCACTGTCACGGCCCCTCCTTGAGGGGGATGGTGGAACCATGGGTTTTGTTTACCCTGAACCCCTCATGGACGTGGTCTGGGTGATCTAAAGACCACCATGGAGGGGTGATCTGTAGAGGATGTGGGCCCTATTCCTCGGGGGGAGGGAGACTTAGAATCATGGCTACCAACTCAAGAGGAGTGGGGGAAGCACCCAGATGGCATGGATGTACCGGAAGCAAGGGGGGGGAGCGGCCAGAGCATCAGGAGAATGGAGGAAAATTGCAATTGCAACTGTTGTACAGAAAGGTGGACAAAAGTGAAGAGGGATAGGCAGCACAAAGTCACCTGTGAGGAGGAGGAGGAAGGGAGATGAATTGGCCATCTGATCGGAGACCCTCTAGCAATGTGCACCTGTCCTATTACCTGGGCCTTTTCTAGGTACCCAAGGGAGGATATAGCTGAGAGACCTCCTGGGGTGACAGTGAGGGCACGGGGGACTGACATTTCTGGAGCACATAGTATTAATAGGGGAGGGGGGGCTAGTGGAATAACATGATCTGACAATGGCTCCTCTGCCCAGACAGGTGGGCAGCAGTGGGGGAAGGGTTCATTCTTGAGAAATTAGTTAAACAACACTGAGTAGTTTCATTTCAAATGCAGGGGATGCACATGGGTTGGGGAATGTGGGAGGGAACATAAAGTGTGGTAGTATTACATAGAATCATAAGAACTTGGTGGCAGAAAAGGATCCACTGGCCCATCTAGTCTGCCCCTTACCCCCCATTACTCTTCCCTCCCCCCCTCTGGACCGCCCCTCGCTATACAGCCCTATATGACTGTCCCATGCTCTCTTGAATCCCTTCATTGTTTCAGCCCCCTCTACCTCCTCTGGCAGCCTGTTCCATGCCTCCTCCACCCTGTCCATGAAGAATCATCCCCTCACATTGCCTCTGTATCTTCCTCCCTGAAGTCTTAGGCTATACTCTCTAGTTATAGCCCCTTCCTTCTAAGTAGCCGCCCTTCCTTTACTTTGTTAATCCCTTGACATATTTAAAAATTTCAATCATGTCCCCACCTCTCTCCCTTCTAGTCTTCAAGGTGTGTAGATCCACTTCCTTACATCTCTGCTTGTATGTCTTCCCTTGCATACCCTGCACCATCCTGGTTGCCGTTCTTTGAACTCTCTCAGTCCCTTCTATGTCTTTTCATAGATGTGGCCTCCAGAACTGAACTCCATACTCCAGGTGTGGTTTTACCATAGCTTTGTAGAGGGGCATCAATACCTCCCCTCCCTTCTACTAGTGAGGCCCCTGCCAATGCATGCCAACATCCCACTGGCCTTCCTCACCGCCCTGCTACATTGGTTCCCACCTTAAGGTTACATGATACTATAATCCCCATATCCCTCTCCTGCTCCATATCCTTGATGTCTTCCCCACCAAGGATGTATTTTTGCTTTCAGGTTCCTGCACCCCAAGTGCATCACAGCACAATTTTTGGCACTGAATTTCAGTTGCCAAGTCTCTGCCCATCCCTCCAGTGTCTTCAGGTCCTGCCTCATGTCCTCAACCCCCCCCCCCGCGGTGTCCACCCTATTGTAGATTTACACCACAAAGGGCAACAGAATCAGAAAGGAGAGGAAACTTAGGATAAGATAATGATGACTGAACCTGGTTTAAGATGTCCAGAATACAGATGGATGTACTCCATAGTCCTCAATAGACTGTATCCCAGGGACTGAGGGAGGGGCAGATCACACCTAAGTCAGTAACAGAATCACGTGCAAACATGGGTGACATGACGTACACGATGTGTATAGCGTTGTGGAGCAAGAGACACACGGATGCAGTTCTGCTGGGTTCATCTGCCCAGAAATGGACAGGGCTCTATTCTAGCATCTTGGAAGTCACTTGACTTGGGATCAGGACTTTGTTAATAAGTTGTTCACAGTTGCAAGTTATGGTTATTTTTTCTCTGAATGTTTTCTTTTCTAGTTTATCTGTGGTGGTGATATGTCTTACTGGGAAGGAGGGGGGGTGGGGGCACAAAGGGTAATAGAAGGTAAAGTCATCACATACAAGGTTAAGGGACTCAATAGCCCAATTAAGAGAACACATCTCCTGCAGAAATTAAAGTGGAAAGGGACGGCGATAGCCTTCCTTTCAGGACACAGACTTAGGCAAGTTCAAGCATGCAAAACTGCAGAGATCATGGGTGGGGGAGGTAGATGTAGCATCATACGAGGTCCAACCATGCAAGAGGGGCATTACCATCCTAATATGTAAGAATTGCCCCTTGGAGGTCAAGCAGGTAATGGCAAACCCAGAGGGTAGGTATGTATGTATAAAAGGCAGTCCCCTGCACAATACTGAGCATTTATGCTCCAAACGTGAACAAGGAGAATGTAACATTCCTCAAAGAGACATATTTAAAAGTTTCAATCATGTCTCTTCTGTGCACCGGACCCAAATACCCTGTACTTAATAGGGGGGAATTTAATGGGGTGATTAAACCCCAGTTGGATAGGTTGGGCAGATGCACCTCTTCACACATCATAGTGGGCCAGTGCATCAAGAGACTGTCCCAGGAATTGGGACTGGTGGAAATGTGGAGGCTTCTGTATCCTAAAACCAAGGATTATACCTTTTAGTTGCACCCACACCAGGTATATTCCTGAACAGACTTCTTCTTGTTGTCTGTCGACTGGGTGCATGCAGTAGAAAGTTGCATAATAGAGCCGGTTACCATCTTGGAACGCGCTCCAAAACTGGACCTGACAATCACCCCTAATGTGAAATCCAGCAACTGGTGGCTAAACGTCTCACTCCTAAATTAGGAAGATTTTCAACAGATGGTAGACACGGAGATAGGCAACTATGAGGGGGTTAACTTCTGAGGTGATCTGGTGGGATAGCCTGAAAGCAGTTCTTATGGGCCACATTATTTGTTATATATCCTATTGGAAAAAAGAGGGAATGAGGAAACAAACAGAGTTAGAGGAGCAGTTGGTTGACCTAGAGGTGGAACACAAGATCATATTGTATAGCCAGGTCAAACAGAAGTTGGATAGATGCCGGGCACAGCTACACCAACTTCAGAAGGCGCAGATAGAAGGGAGACTAACATACTCCAAACAAAGATATTATGAATCTGGGCAACAGGCGGTGTGAGCCAGACAGTCCTGCGAATCTGCAAACCAGGTGCATGACAGTGTGATACAGACCCCTACAAGATCCTGCAACACTTTGCAGACTTTTATAAAGGGCTGTACAAACAAAGTTCAGTCCCTGACTTTGGAGCTCACCTGGAAGGATACTTTCAGAGGGTTAATCTGCCAAAACTCTCAGAAGAACAATAGGATGCCCTATCAGCCCCACTCACACTCCCAGAGATGCAGGGGACAATAACTAGACTGAAGGTGGGCAAAGCACTGGGACCCGATGATATCAGTGTGAAATTCTACAAGACGTTTCAGGCCAAATTGGCTCCAATTTTGCTGGAAGGATGGGGATAAAGCCTCACCAGCTTGGCAATATGCCCAGATCAGTCTTACCCAAACCAGGTAAAGACAATGCAATGTGTGGCTCCTATTCACCCCATTTCACTCCAGAACACTGATATTAAGATCTTTTCCTCCATACTGGTGTAACCCCCTTGTTCTCAGGGGTTACTAGAATCCCACTTAGAATCAGTGGCAGGCAGAGACAGGCAGCTAGTGAAATGCCAGTTAAATGGATTTCACAGTGTCCCACTCTGTTTTTCAGTCTCAGCTGAGCTGGAGTGATGATGTCACTTTAGAATTGTCGCAGCATCATAAGCCACATTGGAATGCTAACTGGCGAGAGTGAGATAGAATGTTGAGTTAGAGTTCAGTAGTCTGTAAAGTGGAGTTCCAGGAGGAGGCTGCAGTCTAGGCAGCTCCTCAGTTTTTAGCTTTGACAGACAGCTACCACTGTGGTTGGGTAGTTTGTTCTCACCCTAGAAGAAAAACATAGAAGACAGAGAATGAAGTGGTGGAAACCATTCCAAGAGGGTTTTCCAGTGCCTCATCCCCGGAGGGATGGGGGGGATATTCCAAGATTTAGGGGTAATCCTCTGGTCCAGCCTGGACTGTGCTGAAGCTGCCTGAGATTCATCTGCTCTGTGAGTACCCGAGACATTTGTGTGGAAAAGCCCTGGGGCATCTGCATTCCTCCGGTGAGTTTTCTCTGACAAAGGGACTCTGTCACCAAGACTGTCTTTGTTTAAAAGTGTCTGCCACTATGGAGTCCAGAGAGAGACTTGCCAAGTACTGAACTTTTAGCTCATGTCTGATTTAAAAGTGCCTGCTAAAGTTGGGGTCTAGTGAAGAGACCTTGCAAATTACAGAACTTTTAACTTCATGACACCTCAGAAGTGTGTAAAGTAGTATGTTAAATGTGAAATACATTTCGAGATAGCATCTACAAGTTTTCTGCGAGGGTATTATTAACCAGATGAATGGGCAAGTATACATTTGAAAGCAAAAGGTGGGAGACCACACATCTGGAGTAACCATGTTTACCTCTCTGGGTTCAGTTTGGGCACCTGTGTTTTCTTTCAGTGCATTTGGCCGGTGTGTGAAGAAAATAGTTTACCCAGATATGGGTTTGGATTTTCTGCGAGCCAGTATGTGCTCTTTGGTGGTCAAGGGTGCCACCAGTAATTCCTCATGAAATGTGGGAAAGTCTCCTAGAACTGACCGAGGATGCCTAGTCAAGGGAAGTATACCAGTTCTGGCTGTGTGTGCCAATCTCCTTTCAGAACCAGAGAGAGTTTGCTGTTTCCATTTCAGAACCTGAGGGTTCACTGTGTGTGTACTCTGTACCTCAGTAATCTACATTACCAGTGGGAGTAGTCCTGTGGGGGGTCCATCTTCACTTTGTGATTATTCTCTGTGTATGTGAATAAAAGCCACAATCTAGAATCCCAACCTGGTTTGCACAGTACTGTTATTGCTTCCACTGTGTCTGGATTTACTTGGGTGCCCCTGACCAGAAATACAAACATAGCATAATTGTGAGCAAATGTTTTCTCCCAGGGACTCAGGTTGATGGGCATGGTAAATGGTCCCACCAGATGTTAGTAAGGTAGTTGCCACACTTGGTTTTCCTGTCTGAGGATGGCAGGCTCTGAAGTAGATGTATTGGTAAACAGAACTGTAGTGACAACCCCCATCCCTCTCGTTGGCGCAATGTGTGAGAGGAGCAGCCCTGCTAGTTGAACAAGGGGAGGCCGGTGGGGGCGTGTTTCAAAATGGAGGCATCGCTGTGGATTTGTTTGAATTGTGGGAGAAAATGAGATGTTTCCTCAGGTTGTGGCTAGCGTTTTGTCTGTCTGGCAGTTGGTAGCCCAAAATTGGAAGCTTTGCGCATAAGGGATTTGCCCAGAGTAGTGCCATCCATATATGCCGCTGTGTGTCTTCTGTTCAAGTGCTGCTAAGATTATGCCAACATTTACCAAGGAGCTGTAAAGCCAGATTGTGTGTGCCCCTTGTCCTGCATCAAAAAGAATGTTTGCCAGTTTAATTTTCAAGTTGTGACAGTCAAAAGTATTGTGAACTGTGGGAAACAAAGAGACATTTGTGCCCTGAAGTTGTAAATGCTTACTGTGTGAGTTGAGGGAGTCGCTAGAGAAATTGCCATGAAAAATGGTTCAAAATGGTGCTCCTGCCGTGGAGTTACAGTTGAAAAGAAAATAGTTGTTTTGCAGATTAAATTTTGCCTGCTCGACGATCGCCGTGAAAGAGAAGAGCACAACAAAAGAGAGAGGCTCATTTGCATGGCGTCAAGTGATTGGTGAGACTGCAATCAGTCCGGCCCCCAAGCCAGCTTCAGAGTGCTGCCCAGTGTTCAGGAGGGAGAGAGCGAGTAGTGTGTGAGCTGGCTAGCCAGGAGGATCAACACAGTGACTGTAAACATTCTAAAAGTTAAAACAGACTTGTCTGTGCTAAATCGGGGTCAACCCGTATTCCAGTCAACTGGGGAGAAAGCGTAGTATTCATAGGGACACTTGCCAGGATTGCCAGCCCGTTTCAACCCAGAGGCCTTCCAGGTTCGGCTTTAGGTCGAGAATTTCCATCAAAAGCCAGCTACTGATTCAGTGAGTACCATTCAGCAAAACTGAGCTCAAACTGTGTTGTGATTTTCAAAAGCCAGCTGGATCTGTGTGTAAATGATGTGATTGTTTTTGCAAAGAAGGACTGTGTAAAGTAATCAAACCTAAGCAAGAATTCTGAGCATTAGACTGTGAGCATGTATTATGGATTCAGCAACTGTAATTTTCTGAGCAACTAGTGTGACTGTGAGTTGTATTAGAGGCTGCAACAAACAGGCAATCCTGTTCAAGAAATACTGTGATTTTAGTGACTTTAAGCAAGTAAAAGTGATTGAAAGTTAATGGTAAAGTCCTAGAAAATCATATAGATGTGCTGAGGAAGCAAAGCAATGCAGTTTGAGTAAAATTTATCAGTATGCAGTAAATCAGATGCACAGTAGCTTGAGTCAGATGCAGAATGCTGATGCACCAGGAGTGCTGCCGCTGCCATTACAGGGTGGGGCAGTAATGTAAACACAGCAGCAGGGAGCCATTTTGTGAGACTGTTCCAAGTAGCGTGAACTCAGTAATAACAGTGAACTTTTATGTGTTTTTCTACAGTCATGGCTTTGGGATCATCCCGCTACACAGATCATGCCCGGGCTATGATAGTTGAAGAGGTTACCAAGCTGAAAGAAATAGAGAAACGTTTCTATGGTGGAAGTTTGCCTCCTCATGCTGTGATTCCCAGATACCCTGTGAGAGTATGCATAATGTGCCTCAAGGCTAGAAGGGACGTTTTCATGATTCCTCGCTGTTCAGGATGCTTAGAGAAGCAAGGTCTAACTAATGCACCTAAGATTAATTTGGCTCCCTCGTGGACAAAGCTTGAAGATCCTGCAAGTAGCAGCACACAGCACCAGGTTGAACCTCTTGGGGAAGGCCCAGCAGAGTGTGGCACAAAAGAAGAGGGTGTAGATGTACTGGCAGAGCAGAGTCCTTCGTGATGTCTCCATGCCTGTGTTGCAGATGGACAGTGTGGAGGGAGAATCAGTGGATCCATGGAGAGAGGGTCCTAGTCCTAGCCTCATTGGAGAAGATGAGGTTCAAGGAACCCTAGATTGGGAGGTGTCTACCTCCACACCCAGTGAAGAGTGGACTGTCTTGGGAGTGAGGATGACTGCTCACTCCTGGGCCCAGGTCCTAAGTGAGGAAGAGGAGGAGGAGGAGGGAGCTATGTATCTTTACGTTGAAGGTTCTAGTCCACAGCATCATGCTCTTGCCTCGGAGGAACCAGAAGAAGAAGTTGGTGACTCCACAGCCCTGTCCCCAGCAGGACGGGTCAGGGACAAGTTCTATGTAGCTTTGAGTATGCAACACTGGCAGAACCAGGACTGGTCGCCCTCAAGCCAGGCCGGGGTCACAGACTGATGAAGAGTAGTAAGGAGGAAAGACTGGTTCATAGGAAGGCAGATGAGATCTATGGGATGTCTTTTCCTACCTTTCCTCAGAGAGTCTGGGAGGAAATTGAGAAAAACAGGAGAGCCTTGCTAGTGGAAGAGGCAACCAAAGACATTCATCCAGGTGCAACTCGATATGTCAGAGACAAAGTGATACGAGAAAAACTCAAGTTTTGGAAGGTGGGCAGGACGCTGTTCATAGACACTGTATGTTACTGTATGTGGATGATAAGGGAAACAAGACTTTCTATAATGTGAATTATGAGTGCCCAGATGGGGTAATAATTCTTGCACCTGACCCATTGTGGTACTACCCTCAATGTAACCATCATCCTGTGAATGTGCCCATGCCTACCAAGTGGAAAGCAGAGGAGTGGTAGCCAGTGCTGCCATCCAGCCATTGCCATACCCATGTTGTTCCACCAGTCTGGTATTTCAGGATTCAAAGGTGCGTCCAGATTCATCAACCTAGCAGTGTGCCTTTTCCAGTTCCATCGCCTGGCCTTCTGAGATGACATCAACCCAGCTGTTTCCTGATACATCACCTGGGATTTGGATGACATCAGTCCAGCTGTTCCTTTCCTGTTACAAGGTTCCATCTCCTAGATGACATCAGCTTGAGATGACATCAGATCAGCAGTTTCCAGATGTCCATCCTGTCATTTCTGGAAAATTTCCGCATAGCTGTATCTGAAAAATGCTGCCAGGGAGAGTCTTCGGCTGGAGATCCAGGTGCTGTTCCATTTTTCATTCTTCAAGGGACTGGTAAATCCAGACTTTTCTTACTTTATTGACATTGCAATACACATCCTACACTTGGCAGACTACAGACTGTTGAACTGTCCACAAAGACTCTCTCCTTTGGGACTACAGTACTTCAAGAACTGTGCTTCACCGGGGCTCTGGCCCAGGAGAAACTGTTTCACAGACCCTGCCTTTGGGCACTGTTGTCACTAGTTGGAACTTTTAGGGCCTTCCATCCCCAAAATGGCGTATTATACATGATGTTGATGTTTTCTATTGTTTTGTACTTTTCTACTTTTTTTCTAAAAAAATATTTTTGTGATTCTCCAGTGTTTTGGTGGTAAGGGTTATGGTCGTGTACTGTATTTGCAGATTCAGGGTGTGTTTTTGTCGTTTCTCTTTCAGGTGGATCCTGATGAAGAAAGAAAAGAAGACAAGAAGAGGATTGGAGGGACTCATCGGAGCTCCTCTGTGCTTTAAAGTTTTGTTCTAAAGTACAGTGTAGTTGTTAACATGTGCTAACCTCTTTTTCTTCCACAGGTGTAGTTGTGGGGGAGTGTGGGAGTGTAATGCTTGTGTACAGTGTTAGCTCCGAGGTGTCTGGTTTGCAGGTGTCCAGGGATGGGGAAGGTTCCCCTGTTTTGGGTAGGTTTTTGTTTTGGTTAGATAGGTTTTCCCTAGAGGGCTAGGGGGATGGACAGGCTATATTCCTGACTGTCCATAGGGGCTGCAGTACTGGTCTATTAGGGCTGTGCTCTGGACAGTTCTTCCAGGGTCACTGGTTTCCATAGTAAGATCGCAGTATAGGAGCTGATGCATCAGCCAATGGCTTCTTGGCTCTTAGTGTTGCCTGCCTGTGCCTGGCACGTGGTAGGAGATGGCCTGATCACCCCTCTCTGCAGGTAGCACATAGGGTAGGATGGTCTAGTGCCAGGTAGGCAATGACTGGGGACAGTCATTTTCCTTGCTGAGGGTGGGTGTAACCCCCTTGCTCCCAAGGGTTACTAGAATCCCACTTAGAATCAGTGGTAGGAAGGGAGAGGCAGCTAGTGAAATGCCAGTTAAATGGATTTCACAGTGTCCCACTCTGTTTTTCAGTTTCAGCTGAGCAGGAGTGATGATGTCATTTTAGAATTGTCACAGCAACATAAGCCACATTGGAATGCTAACAGGGGAGAGTGAGATAGAATGTTGAATTAGAGTTCAGTAGTCTGTAGAGTGGAGTTCTAGGAGGAGGTTGCAGTCTAGGCAGCTCCTCAGTTTTTAGCTCTATCAGAGAGCTACCCATTATGGTTGGGTAGTTTGTTCCCCGTAGGCATAGGAGGAGTGGAGGATTCCAGGATTCAGGGACAATCCCCTGGTCCAGCCTGGACTGTATTGAAGCTGCCTGAGCTTCATCTGCTCTGTGAGTACCCCAAGACGTTTGTGTGGAAAAGCCCTGGGGCACCTGCATTCCTCTGGTGAGTTTTCTCTGACAAAGGGACTCTGTCACCAAGACTGTTTTTGTTTAAAAGTGTCTGCCACTATGGGGTCCTGTGAGAGACTTGCCAAGTACAGAACTTTTAGTTCATGTCTGATTTAAAAGTACCTGCTAAAGTTGGGGTCTAGTGAAGAGACCTTGCAAATTACAGAACTTTTAACTTCATGACACCTCAGAGGTGTGTAAAGTAGTATATTAAATGTGAAATACATTTTGTGATATCATCTACAAGTTTTTTGTGAGGGTGTTATTAACCAGATGAATGGTCGAGTATAAAGTTGGAAGCAAAAGGTGGGAGACCACCCATCTGGAGTAACCATGTTTACCTCTCCGGGTTCAGTTTGGGCACCTGTGTTTTCTTTCAGTGCATTTGGCCAGTTCCTGAAGAAAATAGTTTACAGACATGGGTGTGGATTTTCTGTGAGCCAGTATGTGTTCTTTGATGGTCAAGGGTGCCACCAGTAATTCCTCATGAAATATGGGAAAGTCTCCTAATACCGGCTGAGGGTGCCTAGTAAAGGGAAGTGTACCAGTTCTGGCCATTTGTACCGATCTCCATTCAGAACCAGAGAGAGTTTGCTGTTTCCATTTCAGAACCTATGGGTCTGCTGTGTGTGTTCTCTGTACCTCAGTAATCTGCATTACCAGTGGGAGTCGCCCTGTGGGGGTCCATCTTCGCTTAGTGATTATTCTCTGTGTATGTGAATAAAAGCCACACTCTAGAATCCCAACCTGGTTTGGACAGTACTGTTATTGCTTTCACTGTGTCTGGATTTACTTGGGTGCCCCTGACCAGAAATACAAACCTAGCGTAATTGTGAGCAAACGTTTTCTCCCAGGGACACAGGTTGATGGGCATGGTAAATGGTCCCACCAGCTGTGAGACAGGTAGTTGCCACACTTGGTTTGCCTGTCTGAGGATGGTAGGTTTCTAAGTAGATGTATTGGTAAACAGAACTGTAGTGACAACCTCCATCCCTCTTGTTGGTGCCATGTGTGAGAGGAGCAGCCCTGCTAGTTGAACAAGGGGGTCCGGTGGGGGTGGATTACACTTGCCCTCTGTTTACAGGGATGTGTGCCCTCCCTAGTTCACTTGGATCAAACAGGCATGCTGATACATGACAATATCAGGTGTCTGCTCAATATAATGAACAGGACTCAGCAACAGCAGGAGCTGACTCTGGCAATTTTTATTGATGCCAAGAAGGCATTTGATCGGGTGAACTAGGGATTCCTATACAAGACATTGGAGGTGATGGGACTGGTGGGAGCATTCTTTTTTTTTTGTATAATATTTTTATTAGTTTTCACACATAGTGACATACAGACATGTTGACCTTCAAACATGAAAGTCACATTACACATTAAAAACTACATCAAAAACAGGTGCAATCATTTGTGCATTCCATTAGTATTTTCTTTCCAATCCAGTTAATACATCATAAATATTGAGGTATATAAGCTTATAGTTCTAGTACTATTCTTTAAACTCAGCCTTCTAATTTATTAGCAAGTATTAAGGTCCTAGTATCACTTTCTCATCAACTTAATCCTGCCCTTATTATCATTTCCTCTTTTGGGTTCAGTGAGGACATATAAGGTAACCAGGTTTTTATAAAAATTTCTTCCCGATCCCACAATACATAGGTCAACCTCTCCAACGCCAATGTTTGCAATATCATCTGCTTCCATTGTTTAACATTCGGCCTTACATGAGACACCCATGTATTCTTATACAATGACGAGCCAAGATAAACAAGACTCTCATCCATCTAGGAAGCGGATTCCACTCCTCTCCCTTTCCCACTTCCATTCCAAAGAGAAACAGTACTGGATCCCTCTCCATGTCTCTTCCAGCTATTGCAACCACTTCCTTTACTACCGCCCCCCCAAAAATTTGTAGGATGGGGCAGGTCCAAAAACAATGTATGTATGTGCCTCTTTCCACTCCACATCTCCCACATACCGGTGATATTGAAGGATGTGCTTTATGGACTATTACTCACGGTAATACAATCGATGAAGAAGCTTGTAATATGCCTTTATCTATTACATGTTATAGTCCCTGAGTGCATTGAAGTACTGTATTCCAATTCTCCTCTGTGATGGATCTCTCCAGGTCCCTTTCCCACAACATTCTTGTTCTCCCTGTTCTATCTGGGAGTCTCTGATTTCCTCTCTTAACCGCCTTCCTAATGAAACCTTTGGGGTCCCCCTTGGCCTGATATATTAGGCTTTCTACCATGTTCAGTTTAAGTCCTTTTTCCTCTCCTCTTTCCAACTTGCACATAAATGTTCTTATCTGCAGGTATCGAAACAGGTGATGCCTCTCTTCCCCCAGCTCCTTCTGCATGGTCTCAAAGGTACAGAGGTTTTCTTGCACCAGCAGATTTCCTAGACTCCGGATTCCCTTCTGTTCCCACTCATGAAAGCCTTTGTCCTCTAACTCAGGCAAGAAAAAGGGATTGTTTGTCACAGGTAATAATATGTTTTCCCCTGGTTGTGTCCATCCCTGATTTCTGATCTGTCCCCAGGCTATTAAGACCTGTTCCACCAATGGGTTATTATTGCCTCTACTTCGGTATGCTCTTACACCCCTAGAGTGCAGGTATGCTGTGAGTCATCCCGATACTCCCGCCTGTTCCAATTCTACCCAGCTAGCTTCCCTGGACTGATGCACCCAATCCGCTATATATCTTAGCTGTGCCGCCAGTCCATAGTTATGTATGTCCGGTAGGGCTAGACCTCCCCTTCCCTTTTCCATTTTTAATTTTTGTAGACTAACCCTTGGGCCTTTACCCCTCCATATAAAACTCGAAATAGCTTTTTCTATTTTCTCTATGTCCCCTTTTGTAAACCCTACATGCAACATCTGTAACGGATACAATATCCTGGGGAGCACATTCATTTTTACAGTATTTAGTCTGCCCATCCATGAAATTGTTACTTATTCCCATCTCCTAAGATCTGCCCCTATCACTTTCAGCAGTTCCGTGTAATTTAAGCTATAGAGGGAGCCCAACAACCTGCCCACCCGTATACCAAGATAGGTAAAACACTTCCCTACTTGCTTCAGTCCCCATTGTTCTGTTTCTTTACCCATCTCAGGAAAACACATCATTTCCGATTTTCCCAGATTGATCCTATACCCCGAGAAGGCCCCAAACTCCTTTACCAAAGCCAATAGGGGAGGCATCGATTGGTTTAGGTTTCTCACAAACACTAACATGTCGTCCGCATATAGAGCAAGCTTATGTTGAGATCCCCTTGCCCCTTCAATTCCCAAAATTGCTGTGCAGCTTAAGGTTATTGCCAATGGTTTGATTACCATTGCGAACAAAAGGGGGGACAGAGGACAGCCCTGTCTCATACCTCTCTCCAATTTGAGTCCCTCTGATAGTTCTCCATTTACCAATACCCATGCTGTAGGTGCCATATACATGGCCCTTACCCACCGCACGAATGGTTCACCCAGACCAAACCGGGCATCACCTCAAATAAATATTCCCATTCCACTCTATCGAATGCCTTTTCGGCATCCATGGAAATAACTCTCACTGCTTCTTTTCCCTGATTTGCTCTCCATATAATACTGAGGAGACAACGCATATTATGATATGACTGTCGCCCGTTAATGAATCCGGTTTGGTCCGGGTGAACCAACCCCGTGAATATTTGCTCCAACCTCAGTGCCAGCACCTTTGCCAAAATCTTCAGATCACAGTTAAGCAAAGAAATTGGTCTATATGAGGCACATTCCTCCACATCTTTTCTCACCTTAGGTATTAGACAAATAGTGGCATCATAACAAGTTTTAGGCAGATCAGTCTCCCCTGTCTCCTGATTTTGGTGGAATACTTCTCCTAGTAGTTCTCCCACCTGGCCTCCCATCAGTTTATAATATTCTACGGGGAATCCATCCGGGCCACTAGCTTTACCACTCTGCAGCTTCTGTATTGCATACATTATTTCAATTTTTGTAACCGGTTGACTAAGCATCTCCCTCTGAACTTGTGTGGCTTCTGGCAGCTTTACTTTATCGAGAAACCTCTGCATTTCTTCATAATTACCCGCATGCTCTGCTTGGTGTAGGTGCTGATAGAAGGCCCTAAAACTTTCTTTTATACCTTTCATATCTTTATGCAGATTCCCCTCTTTATCTCTTACTCCTATAATATGTGTGGCAGTTCTTCCCCCTTTCAACAGTTTAGTTAGTAAAGGACTAGGTTTGTTCCCCCATTCGAATACATGGTGTTTCCAATAAAACCCTGTTTTCTCTGCTTCTGCTTTAAGATGGGCATTCAGGGTTTTCCTTGCTGTTTCCAAGAACTTAATTGCTTCCCTCTTTTCACCACCTGCCACCCTCCTTTCTAATTCCTTCAGCTTCCCCTCCAGCTCTATCTGTACCTTCTTTTTCTGCTTTTTTCAATCTAGCCATATATTCTATGATTGTCCCCCTCATATATGCCTTACCCGCCTCCCACAGCGTTGTCTTAGATACCTCCCCCGTATCATTATTCTCCATGTATCCCCACCACTGGGTTGTTAGATAGTCTTTAAATTCTTTATTTTTTGCCATATACATTGGGAATTTCCACTGGGTAGGGCCTCTCTGTTCTCCCCCCCTCTTATTTTCAGGATAACCATTGCATGGTCAGATACATGTATGGGGCTATGTATTACATCTTGTACTCTAACATACCATCCCCTGGATAGGTAGATGTAGTCGATCCTGGACCACGTTTTATGTGGGTTGGAGAAAAAGGTATATTCCTTTGCACCTGGGTTGGCTGTGCACCAACTGTCTATGAGGTTCATGTCCACCATACCCATCTCCCACTGTCTCATTATTTCTTGTCTCTTCCCTTCCCCTTCTGAATGATCCATTACTGGGTCCATCATCTAATTAAAATCACCACCCAGGATAAGCCCTGAGAATTGTTCCCTTGTTAGCAGGTCCAGCAAGGACATGTAAAATTGTGGCTTGTATACCGCCTGGGCATAAATACACCCAAATGTTATTTTTTCCCCTTTAGGTTCTCCTGAGATAAATATATATCTCCCCTCTTTAGGATCTTTAACTACTTTGGTGATTACCAGAGGGAGAGCCATGTGCACCAATATGGCTACTCCCCTCTTATGCGCCGAAAAAGACGCTGCGTAGCACTTCCCCACCCAATTCTGTGCAATTTTGGCATGTTCAGTGTCTGTTAGATGGGTCTCCTGTATCAGAGCCACTTGTGCCCCTGCCCTTTTCAAAGCCGTCAATAACGCTGTCCTTTTGACTGGGTTTGTGATGCCTCACACATTCCATGAGACTACATTCATATTTTGTATATTATCCATTTATATATACATATGAGGCAAGGGTTACCCCAAAGGGCATTTGGCTGGGAAGCCAAGTTTCAAGAAAATACAAAATCACACATGCCCACACAATGCAAAGCATCATGGGCTGCATATGCAAATCACCACAGAATGTTATGCTGGTTCAACTTTAAGCAGAATTGCATGGTACCAAAAGGCCTCTCACACAGTTTGCAAAGGGTGCTAACAGAAGACATAGACACGTGTTTCGTCCTTAAGGACTCATCAGTATGCCTTGTCTGTTTGACACCCCAGTGGAATGGACCAGCTACCCTAAGACAGTGTGTCTTGGATATGTTGTGGTGAACCCATTAAAATAAAAACTATTTAAAGACAAAGAACCTCTGTGTGCAAACACTGAGGCAAGGTTACCCCAAAGGGCATTTGGCTGGGAAGCCAAGTTTCAAGAAAATACAAAATCACACATGCCCACACATACAAAGCATCATGGGCTGCATATACAAATCACCACAGAATGTTATGCTGGTAACATTCTGTGGTGATTTGTATATGCAGCCCATGATGCTTTGCATTGTGTGGCATGTGTGATTTTGTATTTTCTTGAAACTTGGCTTCCAGCCAAATGCCTTTGGGGTAACCTTGCCTCAGTGTTTAGCACAGAGGTTCTTTTGTCTTTAAATAGTTTTTATTTTAATGGGTTCACCATAACATATCCAAGACACACTGTCTTAGGGTAGTGGTCCATTCCACTGGGGTGTCAAACAGACGAGGCATACTGATGAGTCCTGGAAGGACGAACACGTGTCTATGTCTTCTGTTAGCACCTTGCAAACTGTGTGGAGAGGCCTTTGGCACCGGGTAATTCTGCTTAAAGTTGAACCAGCATAACATTCTGTGGTGATTTGCATATGTGCCTTCATGATGCTTTGCATTGTGTGGGCATGTGTGATTTTGTATTTTCTTGAAACTTGGCTTCCCAGCCAAATGCCCTTTGGGTAACCCTTGCCTCAGTGTTTGCGATCAGAGGTTCTTTGTCTTTTAAATAGTTTTTTATTTTAATGAGTTCACCACAACATATCCAAGACACACTGTCTTAGGGTAGCTGGTCCATTCCACTGGGGTGTCAAACAGACGAGGCATACTGATGAGTCCTGGAAGGACGAAACACGTGTCTATGTCTTCTGTTAGCACTCTTTGCAAACTGTGTGAGAGGCCTTTTGGCACCATGCAATTCTGCTTAAAGTTGAACCAGCATAACATTCTGTGGTGATTTGCATATGTAGCCCATGATGCTTTGCATTGTGTGGGCATGTGTGATTTTGTATATATACATATGTTTCTTTCCACTCCTCATCCTTAATAGGGCCGAGTTTATTTGACCCGATTATTTGTTTTAAGATTTCCCTATACATCTCCTTTTTCTTCTCATACCTATATCCTGTCATTGCACACATTAAGACGATTGCACCAACATACAAAACAACAGTAACAACATTAACAGTAACATGTGTAACCTTTATTCTGCCTAGCCCTTCCTGTCCTTTCTCTTCCCTACTATCATTAGTGATAATCCCTTCCCCCATCCCTCCTCTCCAGTTCTCCTCATCTTCTTATTCCCCCCTCTGTCCTTCCCCCTCTTATCCCTTATCTTCTCTTCCCCCTCTATCCTCCCTCTTTATCAGCCCTCTCTGTTCCCACTCTCCCTCCCACATCCCCTTTTCTCTCTGTCCACCCCTCCACCTTACTCTACCTTCTCTCCTTGCAATTATTTGTTTTCAGCTTATCTCCCCCTTTTATTTTTATTAGTCTCCCCCTCCGTTTGACACTAATCACCTCAACAGCTTGAGTGTCCTCTAAAAAAACCCCGTTCTGACGTCTGTGCCCCACCCCCCTCACTGCTGAACTAGATTTCTCACTACCTCTTTTAATTATAATGTTTCATACCATCTCTCCTCATCTTCCCCCCCTCTCTGTTCCATCCAGGCACCCTTCATCCCTCGCTCACTAAAGTATCCTGTCTGCCCCATCTTCCCATCTATCCATACGCATCCAATCCATCTCAGTTAGGTATCCCTTCCCGTCATTATGCCATATTCTGCACATTATTGTTTGTCACTTTCCCCTATATCAGCACCTATAGCCTTCCTGGTCTCAGTTCTCAAACCCCCGAACCTCTCTTTCTTTCACCTATCCCCCTTCACCTGGGAGATGCATGAGACGATCAACTCCCCCCACTCATCACAGCACTGCCTCCCAATAGCATCTTCCCACAAGAATCTGAAAGGCATGGAATATAGGCTGCGCCATCAACATCACGCGCCAAGCCCTCTTCCACGCCATCAGGCAAATACCATTGACAGTCTCATATGTCCCATTTGCTGCTCAGGACCAATTTCTCCAACCGCCCTCAGTGTGGCATTAACCCCTTCAGTTCAGGCCTCTTATGTCCACCAGATCTTGATGTTAGTCCACCAGGAGCAGGTCTCACTGTCAGGTGCAAAGTTCATCTATTCTTCAACTGCGCGCATATTTCAGGACTTCCCTCTTTTAAGTCATAAAACTCCATCACACTTTCACTCTCCAGGGCTAACACGTAAGATCCAATCCCTTCTTGAAGTTCCGTTCCCTAGAGCACAGGGGAAGGGGCCGCCAGCATACAAGACGGAAGGCAGCAAAAATCGTAACAAAAACCAGCAAAGAGAGATAGACACAAGCACTTCGCCCCCGTACCTTCTCTTATTTAATTCAGCCCAGTTTCTGCTTCGTGATACGGACAAATTGCTCCGCTCCCTCTGCTTCCCAAAATGAGAAGGTCGCTCCTTCATGCTTGATTTTTAATATCGCCGGATAAGCCAGAAAGTTAGCATTTACCCATAAGAATCTGAGAGGCATGGAATGCAAGCTGCACCATCAATATCACGTGCTAGGCCCTCATCCACGCCATCAGTCCAGTGCCATTGACAGTCTCGTACGTCCCATTTGCTGCTCAGGCCTAATTTCTCCAACCACTCACAGTACAGCATTAAGCCCTTCAGTCCGGGCTCTCTTATGTTCACCGGGTCTTGATGTTAGTCCACCAGGAGCGGGCCTCACTATCAGGTGCAAAGTTCATCTAACTTTCAGCTACATGTATGTTTCAGGACTTCCCTCATTTAATCCAAAAAACCCTTCCCAATTTCACCCTCCAGGGCTATCACCTGGAGTCCATTCCCTTCTCAGGGTTCCATTTTCCAGAGCAGGGGGAAGGGGTCGCCAACATACAAGACGGAGGGAGGCGAAAATCGTAGAAGACTCAAAAAGAAAAGTAAACGCAAGCACTTCACCCCCGTGCCTTCTCTTACTTAATTCAGCCCAGCTTCTGCTTCAGGGTACGGACAAATTGCTCCGCTGTTTCTGATTCCCAAAATTAGAAGGTCGCTCCTTCATGCTTGATCTTTAATGTTGCCGGATAAACCAGAAAGTTCTCCACCTTGAGCTCTCTGAGCTTTTGCAGTCTGCTATTAAACATTTTTCTGCGCTTAAGCAGGTGCGCTGAATAATCTTGAGAAAAGAACAACCTATGATCCTCATAGAGCAGCTTTCCCTTTTCTCTGTAGGCCCTCAAAAACTTCACCCGGTCCTGAAAATTATGGAATCTCATAATTATTTGTCTTGGGAGTTGATCTGCAGGCAGTCAGGCCATTACTGCTCGATGAGCACATTCCAATTTGATGCACCCTTTTCCAAGTTGGAGACCTAACAATTCGGGCGGCACACAGGCACAAAAGTGTAAAACACTTGTTCCTTCCCTACCCTCTGGTAATCCTCACAGGTGAAGATTGAGGCATCTATGGTAATTTTATTGATAGTCAAAAGCCTCTTTGAAATCAGCCAGCTCCTTCTGTAGCGCAAGATTTGCCCGGGGACCGCTGCCAGCTCGTCTTCCAGCCATGAGATTCTGTCTTCTGCCTCTGTAAGTATAGTAGCCTGCGCTGCCTGTTGTTCCTGGACTTCTTGCAGTTTTAGGTCTAGCTTTCCCTCCAGCTTTATGAGCCATGGCTCCAGAGCCGCTATAACCTGTCCGGTTAGTTCCCGACCCAGCGCGGTAACCTCTGTGGCCGACATTGAAACTAGGCCCGAGTTTTCTCCTCCTGTGCCAGCTGTAGCTTTCTTGGCACTTTTGTTGGTGAGTCGCTGACTTTTTGGCGGATTGTGCGTCAGATATTCATCCATCCTGCCTTCAGCCATAGAGAGGTATATATTTTACACGTTTATCAAGGTATTTATATTCTGCTTTATTACTTTATTTTGGCTAGTGAGGGAGAGCAGTAAAGAGACATGTCTGTCCGGTTCAGCTGCTCATTAGCGCCCCGGGAGCATTCTTGATGTGTGTCCGAGAGCTATACGCTTCTCCACACGCCATGGTACAGGTGAATGGGGAATTGAGAGATTCTTCCTCACGAGATGCACAAGCCAGGGCTGCCCATTGTCACCGCTGTTATTCACCCTGTGCATAGAAGCTCTGACACAAGCAGTCCGGGCAAACCGAAGTATCCGTAGGGTGAGTAGCTGGGACAGGAAGCACAGAGTGTCAATGTACACAGATGACTACCTGTTCGTTTTGATGCACCCCAGGGAATCAGTGCCAGAGCTGCTTCATGAGTTGGAAGACTATGGCAAGATATCGAGCTCTAAGATTAACTTTGAGAAATCAGAAGACCTCACACTCCATGGCACAGTCCCACCCCAGTTAAAGGCAGAATTCTCTTTCCACTGGGTGGTAAATGGTATTGTGTGTTTTTTAGGCCTAAGGATCTCAGCAAGATTAATCTCCCTGTTTGGCCTGAACTATGGGAAGCTAGAGAGAGAGAGAGAGAGAGAGAGAGGTCTGGATGGATGTCACACGATGGAATCTCCTCCTTCTGGGGGTGGCAGGCTGAGTGGCTGTGATCAAAATGAACATACTGTCTAGATATCTATTCCTACTCTAGGTACTACCGATAAAAATTCCAGAGATCTTTTGGAAGAAGACGCAGAAAACCATATTCTCATTTGTGTGGATGGGGCACTGATACCGAGTCAAGGGGCGAATGCTAACTCTTCCTAGGGAGAATGGTGGACTGACACTCTCCGACCTGTGCCTATATTACCTAGCCGCACAACTGTCCCCTGTGGTGACATGGGTGAAACAGAATCAGAGCTTGGGATGGCTGGACTTGGAGGAGGAGGATGAAGTACTCCCAGTTCAGCTGTTTACACTGCCACACATATGGATTACCTCGCGCATACTGGTGGCCATTAGGAATCTGTTTACTAAACATACCCTCTGCATGCTCCTGAAGGCAAGACTGGTCTCACAACAAAACTGTCCCACAGACAGCAATAATACGGGATCCAGATTTTACACCCCAAAATGGGAACATGGGATTCAGATGCTGGAACCTTGGTTCCCTGGTAAGGTTTAAGCAGTTTCTCCAAAATGGCACCTGTATGTCCTTTGCAGAGCTGCAGCAACAATTCAACGTGCCAAGACAGGACTTCTTTTGGTTTGTACAGGTCCGGCATTATATTCAGACACAGGGGAGAATTAATCTAATTAACAGAGACCTCACCAGGCTGGAATAATTCCTGTATTGGGCTGTAAGGCTGGCAGGAAGGCGAGGCAACATAGCCTTGGCATACAAGATACTGCAGGGCACAGACCACCCACAGTTCAATGTGGTGAGAGACACCTGGGAGAACGAGGCCCAGATCATGATAAGTGATGAAGACTGGGACTACATTTGGAGAATTGGATGGCGTACCACCTCCTCGCCTACAATGCGGGAATTCAGATAGACATGCCTCCTCTGATACTTCTGCATCCCTACAGTTACTAAACATTTTGAACAGGGGGGCTCAGTCCTCTGTTGGTGAGGGTCTGGCTGAATTGACATGTACCACCACATCTTGTGACCTCATGAACTTCCGCATGCTCAGAAACACTTCCACCAGGGCTTCATGGTTAGCCAAGTCCGAATATTTCAAATCTGCCTTCATCACCAACATAAATTCCCCTTCAAAGTTCTGGAAGGTGGTGCACACTCTATTTACCCCTCATCTCACCCTCTGCCCTTGGTACTTAAATTAAATAGCTCACTAGTGTCCGACCCACCAGCTGTAGCTGCAGAATTTAACTCCTACTGTATCTCCTACGCCACTGAGCTACTGAAATCCCTCTCCTCCTACCCATCCCCCTCCCCACCTTCTACCAGTGTGCCCCCTCCTCCACCCTCCTACCTTACCTTCTCTTTTGCTACTGTAACCCCAAATGATGCCATAAGTGCCCTCACCATGAACCCCCTCTAAAGGTGCCTCCCCTGATGGTCTTTTCCCAAAACCCCTCTCCCTATCCGCTACAGCCATTACCTACCCCCTCTCAATAATCCTAAATCTCTTATTCTCTACTGCCACTGTCCCCTCTTCATGGAAGCATGCTGTGGTCCTCCCTCTACCCAAAGGGGGTGAACCCTCATCTTCTGGCAACTATTGCCTTATTTCTCTCCTCCCTACCCTTGTCAAGCTTCAAGAACACATTGTCCTCTCCCAACTCACCTCTTCACTAGCTGACATCTCCTTTTTCACCCCTTTCCAGTCTGGTTTCAGGGAAAAAACACTCAACCACCACCTCTCTCCTATGGCTCACAGACTCCATCCTAACTGGGATGGACAATGGACAAATTACCTTTGCCATTTTTGTCGACCTGGCCAAGGCCTTCGACACCGTCTCTCACTCCCTTCTCCTCAACTCACTCCCAGCAGCTGGCCTAACTCCCTCTGCCACAAACTGGTTTAAGGCCTACCTTATTGGCAGAACTCAATCAGTTAAGATCTTGGATGCCACTTCCCCTCCCATCCCGATTAGCACTGGAGTCCCCCAGGGCTTGGTATTAGGGCCCGTCCTTTTCTCCATCTTCTTAAATGATCTTCCCTCTGTTTGTTCCTCATCCTCCGCTGTACATATGTATGCCGATGATACAGTACTGTATGCATCTGGCTTCTGTCCTGTTGAGGTTACAACCAGCTTACAACAAAACTTCAACAAGGTTCAGTTCTGGTTTGCTAACCATAAACATTTCCTCAATGCCAAAAAAACTGTCTCCATGACCTTTTTTGGCACTAGGCAGAGATTCTCTAGTCTTCCCTCCCTATCCACTTTTCGCATCCTTGAGGGGACTTTACTTGAGGACATATCCTCCTTCAGGTACTTATGTGTTTGGTTGGACCAACACCTAAACTTCTCTGGACTTATTGACGCCATCCAGAAAAAACTGCACCCCAAGCTTGGTGCCCTGTTCAGGAACCATGGTTGCATCCCTCCTATGGCTAGGCGTGAACTTGTTCAGAAGATGATACTGCGCATTTCTGACTACTGTGATGTTGTCTATGGTGCTGGCATTAAGTCCTCCCTGGCAAGACTGGACACCTTCTTCAGTTCCTTCTGCTGCTTTGCCCTGGATGCCCCCCTTCGCATCCATCACTGCGATCTTTATCATGCCCTATCCTTCCCCTCTCTTACAAATAGGCGACTCTCCCACTGTGCTAAATTCACCTCCAAGCACTGGTTGGGTGAGCTCCCTTCCTATCTCACCTCCTCCTTTATAACACCCCCAACCTCCCATTCCCTTAGATCAACCAACTCCCGTACTCTGGTTGTCCCCTGCAGATCCACCCAAATCAGCCAATCCAGTTACTCTCACCACCTCCAAAAAATTTGGAATTCCCCCAAACCCCCCAAATCTGGCACTCATCCGCCACCTGCTCCATCAGCTCTGCCCTCAACAATTACCTTGCACCTAGCTGCTCCTGCCATGTTCCTCCCTAATTCCCTCCTCTAAGCCCTGGACAAACCCTAGCTCCCCACCTTCACCTTCATTTTACCCTGTGCACACCCACCCCTCAAATCTCTAGCCCCTCTCCCTCCCCCTAATTGCTTCCCCTTACTGGCCCCCTTGATCTCTCACAGAATGTAAAGGACCCCAAATGCTCTCCATGGGTCCCTCTCCTATCCCCAAAGGGGCTTGGATCTCTCATCTACTCCCTTCCCCCACCATATTAAAGGGGTGTATCTCTGGCACACTGCCTTGTCCTCTTCTCTCTGGTCCCCCTTGTACCCTTGCAGGGTTCCTTGCATCCTGAAGGGGTCTCCAGGGGCATGACTCCTCCCCCTCCCCACCTCACTCCTCCCTCCCTTCCCCCCTTTCTTTCATGTAAGCACTTGTTTACTTATTAACCCAGCACTTATTATTGTCCACTCTTTCTACATGTTATGCACACCACTATTGCAACACTGTGTGTAACATCTGCCTTAAAACGATATGTTAATGTGATCTTGTAACTTGACTGTTTAATGTCTCATTCCAGTTGTACCCCTTCCCCCAGGTCGTACCGGGAGACGAGTGACTTGTTGCTCAGTGTGCCTTCCTGGTGAAACATTTCAATAAATAAATAAAAAAATCTTCTCAAACTGCCCTGTTTTACAGGGGTTCTGAACTTAGATGCACAGAGCACTGAAGGGCATATGGGGGAATGAGATCCTGCACACCTCCAGGAATTTGTTTTTCCCTACTTGTTCCACAGACAGCCCATCTGCAGGCTTCTCAAGCTGCTGCTGTGGCTCCGGCACTCTCCGAGCCGGCCGCAGCTAACAGACCGCCCGACTCACCCCCCGGACAGATTCAGGTACGCACCGGACCTCCGAAACTTGTGGTTTTGAATGCCGCTGTCTTGACTGAATGCCCAGTGAAGGAGCCCGGCACTGATTGGCAGTTTCTGATCCTCAGCTGATTTTCAAACTCCTGGCACTTCCTGATCTTGGGGAATTCTCTTTCTGTGCTGTGTTCTGGACTGAATTTTTGTAAATGTAATTACTTATGGTATACATCAATTGGTCTTACTTTACCTGCCAGTTTAGCTAGTCTATTACAAGCCTCTAGTCTAGCCTCTCGGTGTTAGTTGCTGCTGTGAGACTAGTGCTGGACAAACTGTATTGTTTAGTAGCTGATGTTTGACTGTTTAGACCTAGTTACTGAGTAAGATTGCCGCATTTTTCCATTTCTGCCTCTACTGCCAAACTGTGTCTCCAGGCCCACACCGGTCACTCTGCTAATTATTAATTTCTCCTCCCCACTTGCAATACTGTCTCTCTAAACAACTTAATTTCTTCTCTGCCTTATCTACAAACTCCCTCTACACCTCCTGCTGCTGCTGTTGTCCTCCTCAGACGACCTGGCGCCAAAGCACAGAACTCCCCTCCCTGTTAACTCCTCTTCTATCTCTAAATAATTGCCCTGCATTTGCCACCTCTTTACCTCGTGCGTTGTCTTTCCCCATTATCTACCCCCCACTGAGCCTTCTATTGTACTCTAGCTGTGTTTAATCCTCTCTTTCTTACCTTTCTTGTTCCACAGACAGCCCATCTGCGGGCTTCCCAAGCTGCTGCTGTGGCCCTTGCACTCTCCGAGCCGGCCACAGCTAACAGACCACCCGACTGACCCACGGACAGATTCAGGTACGCACCAGACCTCCAAAACTTGTGGTTTTGAATGCGGCTGTTTTGACTGGATGCCCAGTGAAGGAGCCAGGCACTGATTGGCAGCTTCGCTCCTTGGCTGATTTTCCAACTCCTGGCGCTTCCTGATCTCGGGGAAATCTCTTTCTGTGCTGTGTTCTAGACTGAATTTTTTTGCCGACCCCCCTCCCCCACTCCCCCTCACAGTATTAAATAGACCCTTGCTCTGCCTCTTTCCTCAGCCTAGCAGCTGATTGGTCACTCCACTGCTGCACATCCTTATGGCTATTGGCCTCCCTGTCTTCAATACCTGACTTGACCCACTTTCTCACCACCCCTTTTTAAAGCAATCTCACCCACAAGGTTGCACATTTGCTCTCAAGTTTTTCTCCAGCCACTCCAGTTAACTCCTCTCAATTACTGCTGTAACCTACCCTATTGTTAGGGACCTCACCCTAATTTGACTATATACCGTTTAATTTCTTACACTTCCACTGCCTATGGTGACATACCCAGTCACAGCCAAACCATCCCAGTAGCTGGCAACTTTGCCTTAGCTGAATTTTCCAATATCACTAAATTAGAACTAGTGTCATTGCCACCCCATGCAGTAAAGCAATATGATGTGGCTCTTTCCGCATTTCACCAAAATTGCCCGGTGCTCAAGTACTCAAAGCTGGTACACCATTGCTGGCTCAGTTTTACCTCCAGCTACCTACTACATAACAATGGGCACCATCGCTTCTCTAATAGGCCTGCTCACGCCACTCTCTGGCTCAGACCACCCTGGCCTGCACCCCTGCCCTCCCAATCTCTGCCATTTCTTCCTAAGCCACCCCCAAACAACTCCGGCCCTCCCAACTTGGACACCCCCCAACTCCTCTGCATCCACCACCTACCAACACCCCTGCTCCCTCTGTCCCCCTGAGCCCATCCTGGACCCATCTCTTCCTTGCCATACCTACCTTTTGTGCCTTACCTATCCCTGCACCCCTACTATCACAACCTCACATTGGCACCACACTAAGAGTCCTTGTTGCCACTGTCCCCTAATTAGATTAATCATTCTGCTCCTACTGCTCTCTGGGAATATACACCCAAACCCTGGACCTATGCCAACTAGCCCTCTCATACCCCACTCTGGAGCCAGTCTCCGAGTTGTATCACTGAACATATGCAGCCTTCTAAAGAAATCTGCCCCAATCCTGTGCTGGGTTGTACAACACCAACCTGATATTATTGCATTAGTAGAGACCAAGCTCTCCAAAACAACCCCCTGACTCCACTATTTCCCTCCCTGGATACACCCTGTTCAGGGAAGACCAAGTTGGTAAATGTGGCAGTGGGTGTGCACTCTATATGCGAGACACCCTTATATGCCATGTGCTCCCTGCCTTCAAGCTTGACTATGGCGCCCAAGCCCTCACTCTAAAAATATAACCCCTGATCCAGCCAGGGACCCACTTTTCCTCATGGTCTCCTACATACCCCCGAGGAACCAGAACCCAGCGGTCCAATCTCTCATCGACCACCTCACCTCCCTACCACACAAAGCCAAGCAACTCATCCTAGATGACCTTACCATCAATTGGCTTGGTACCACTGCCTCCCATACCAGGAGCTCCTTCGCTGCCCTGGACATGTCCAAGTTAGTCACCCAGCCCACTAGATTCAACCGGACAAGTGACTCCAGCACCCTCCTAGACATAATACTATCCAACTGCCCTCATAAAATCCGGGATATCAATGTCCTCCCTGACTCATTTAGTAATCATTCACCTGTCCTCTGTCTCTGGTCATCCTTCATACCAAAACCTGTGTCTCAGGCCACCTTGCGCTGGCGCCTGCACCTTGGGGGTCTTAGAAAGCTAAAGTTGCATCTAGCACAGATGGACTGGTCCCCCATCTGTCATGACCCTGATATTGACTCTGCCCTAGACCTCTTCACCAATGCCTTCAGTGAGGCCTGTGACTTTTTCGCCCGCACATCAGAATCCGTACTAAAAAACAAAATGCCGCATGGATCTCCCCATCCCTTATCCAAAAACTTAAGCATAGGGATAATCTCTGGTACATCACTATTGAATCAGGCAAGTTGGCTGATAGACAAGCCTACAACACGACGCGTAATCAGTGCACCTGGTCCATTGGACGGGCCAAGGCAGATCACTATCAGACCATCCTCGCATCCACCTGGGGTTCTGCCCGGACTTTCAGGGACAGCATGAAAGAGCTTAATGGGAAGACCCACTTCCCGCCACTGTCCCAGCTCTCCATCAATGGCACTGTTACTACAGACCCAACTCGCATAGCTGATTGCCTCAATACTACCTTCTCTGACCTAAACTCTGTCTTCCCAAACAACTTTTTTGACCCAATCCCCTTCTGTATCCCCCCCCTGCCTTGGATCACCCTCCTTTCTACCTGCACACTATTTCCTCCCACATAGCCAGGCCGCACCTGCTAAAAGCCCCTGGTAGCAACAACCTCAGCTGTGACCCCCTAGACTCCAGGATCCTCCGCCTGGTCTTGGATGTCATCCTAGACCCCCTTACAGACCTACTAAACCAGTCTCTGCCTCGGTCAGTTTCCCAGTGCTTGGAAATCAGCCAAAATCACCCCTATACTTAAGAGTGGCGATCAGTCTGCACCCAAAAACTACCTGCCAATCTCTAGCCCCCCCCTTCACTCTCTAAATCCCTGGAAAAAATAGTGTCTATTCAGCTCTCTGATTACCTGGCCAAATATGACATAATGTGCCCAGAACAACATGGTTTCCACCCAGGACACAGTACCACTACTGCTCTCCTGGAGTTCTCTCAATACCTGCACTCTGCTCTTGACTCCGGCAACCTTGCCGGCGCAGTGTTCATAGACCTCTCCAAGACTTTTGACACTGTTTGTCACCCTCCTGCCTCGCCACCCTCCACCAACTTGACTTTTCCACTGGTCCCTTGCCTGGTTTTCCAGCTACCTCTCTGCTGGATCCCAGCTTGTGAAGATAAACGCTCCCTGTCCAACACCCAGCCCACTGTTCTTGGTACCCCAGGGCTCCATTCTGGGCCCTGTGACTTCAGCCTCTACCTCAACACTCTCCCAGCTCCTGCACAGGAAAATGCTCCTCTATGCCAATCATGCAATTCTCTTTGCATCCCACCCTGATCCCTCTTCTCTCCAGGTATCCCTCCAGTACACCTACAACCAAGCTGAAAAGTGGTTCTTTGACCACCAACTTGTCATTAACCTAAAGAAGACTAAGTCAATGCTCTTCTCCCATCACCAAAACAAGGCCAAGAATACCCCCTCTTCATTCTCTCCAGCACTCTGCAACCGCTGGAGCAAGTGATCTCTTACAAATATCTAGGCCTCATTTTCAACTCGCCTCTCACCTTCCACACTCACATCAATGCCCTATCCTGTATCATAAATTCTGAGATAGGCCTACAATACCGTCATAAAGATTGCCTCCCCCAAGTTGCCCTCTGGCTGGCCATCATCTCTTCCGTCCTGTCGCTAGTGGACTATGGCTTACCCATTTATGCTGCGGCAGACATTACTGCCTTGACTAAAATCCAGCTCTCAATCAATAAGGCCTGCAGGCTCCTGACCGGAGCCCCTAGCTGCACTCACACTTAACTGCTCTCCTCCACTGCCAACCTGCTCACCTTTGAGGAGCGTCTGCACTTTCAGACCTGCCTACTCACCCAAAAATCTCTTCTAGGGCTCTCCCCTGTGGGGGTCTCTGCTTCCCTATGGCGTGCGTCCTCGTCTGTTGCCACCCATAGCTCTGTCAAGGCCACCTTTCTGGTGCCCAGAACCAAGACCTCGCTAGCCCAGAGGTCCTTCCATTACTGAGCTCTGCTTGGTTCAACTCCCTCCCACCCTGCGTCACAAACATTGCCAAAATTGGTCCCTTTAAAATCGTCCTCCGGAACCATCTCTTCGATGCTCATTGCTGTAGATGCACCTAATTAATCCCACAGTGGAATCCTCCTATCAGGCCTCCCTGACTTGACAACATCCTCTGGACAGCTTTTCCTTTCCCCATCCCTCGCACCCCACTCCCCATCCCTACCTCCACCCTCTACAGGTATTATCTAGGTACGTCAAGGGCTGCACCCCCAATGTAACCCTTGGGTACCTTGTATTTGACTGTAACCTATTATAAGTAACATTATTATGTAACCTATGTGTACTCTATGTTTAATGTTCTGCACCTGTACTGTTCTCACTGTTGCAACTGCACTATGTAACTCTGTCTACCCCCCCACAACGAGGTACCTTTGTAAATGAGTCCAAGACTCAAAGGTTATAAATCCGACTTTTCTAATAAATAAATAAATCTGGTCCTTAGGAAAAGGATCCCAGGTATAGGGCACCTTCTGCAACAAATGCTGTTCCGAACCTTCTGCCTGATGGTTTTGAAGGGAATTACGGTACACTGGCGAATGACAGTAGCACCAACAATAGGAGAATGGTGAGACAGGGTACAAGGATTACACAGTGTGGAGCAAATTACCACCACACTGCACCTTAGACTTGAGAAATTCACAGAGCTATGGTGCATATGGGAAGTATATGATAATGGGGAAGGCAGAGAACCAGAGGGCATAGCACAGTAGTGAGGGTGGACCTTCTCTCCTTTTGTCGGGGGGGGCCCTTAATGATACTGAGACCAGTAGGAAGGGGAAAGATTGGTAGTTGGGAAGGGGGGGTAGACGCTTTGGAATAGTGGCCATAACAGCAGGAAATGGTTCTCTAACAGGCCTTCCTGAACAGGAAGTAATAAACAAAGGGGGGACCCACCCACCCCAGAGGGCTGGGCAAGACCTCAGCTCTGCTGTCTGTTAAAATAAATTCAGTAAGAGCCCACCAGACCAGTGGACCAGACAGCCACACAGGAGCGTTAACCAGTTACAGTAGGGATAGGAATTTGGTTTAATAAAAAAGACACAAGACACAGTGCAGTGACTCTAGCATAAAACTTTATTAACAACTTTTAAGAGCACATATAGAGTACAACCTCTAGAACCAAGCCTAGTAAACCGATAATTGAAATAGACTGTTGTAAACATGAGGTGCCATGTTGTAAGCACCAACTGATGTAAGAAAAGATCTGGGCACCTGAGCAAAACTACGTAACCATAAATCCAGGCCATAAATGTAATACAGATGGTTGTACATATCAATATTTTTCAATAAAACTGAGTTAAAAAAAAAGAAAGGACAGGGATAGGTTGGAAACAGTGAAGCACAGAGTAACAAAAATGATTCAGGGCCAGCAGGGCAGATCCTATGAGGAGTACCTCAAGGCACTAAATATGTTTTCATTGGAGACCAGAAGGGAGAGGAGAGGTACGATAGAAACCTTTAAGTTCCTTAAAAGAATTAACAAGATAAGCTGTGTGGAATTATTTACCTTAAATATCAACTCGAGGTCATGTAGTCATGAGAAGATATTAACAGGAGGGAGGTTCAAGAGGGATGTGAGGAAGTGCTTCTTTACGGAACGGGTGGTGGAACCTTGGAACAGTCTGTCAGCTGAGGTGGTGGATGTAAACACAGTCAGGGGATTCAAGCAGGCATGGGATAGATTGAAGGGAATAGTGATCTCCTGAGATGACAAGAAATAGAAACATAGATGTTGATAGCAGATAAGGACCGTCTGGCCCACCTTGTCTGCTCATTTTCCCTACCTGCTATAATGCCACAGACCCTACTTGATCTCTGGCTTTACTCCCCCCCCCACCTCTAAGGTTCCCATATGCCAATCTCATGCATTCTTGAAGCCTGTTACTATTTTTACCCCCACCACCTCTGCAGGAAGGCTGTTCCAGGCATCTACCACTCTTTCTGTGAAGTACTTCCTCACATCTCTCCTGAGTCTCTCCCCATCCAGCTTCATAGCATGTCCCCTTGTTCTTGAGCATCTCTTTTTCAGAAAAATGCTTCTCCCTTGAGCTTTATTTATATCAGTGAGGTATTTGAACGTTTCTATCATATCCCACCTCTCCCTGCTTTCCTCCAGGGTGTACATATTGAGGTCCTTCATTCTTTCCTCATAGGGCTTATGATGCACACCATTCACCATTTTGGATGCCCTCCTCTGGACTGCCTCTACCCTGTCTATGTCCTTCTGGAGATGAGGCCTCCAGAACTGTACACAGTACTCTAGGTGAGGTCTCACCAGAGATCTATATAGCAGCATCACCACCTCTCTCTTTTTGCTGGTGAAACCTCTCCCTATACAGCCTAGTATCCCACTAGCTCTCCCCACTGTCTCGTCACACTATCTGGCCACCTTTTGGTCTTCAGATAAGATTACTCCCTGGTCCTTTTCCTGTTTGGTGGTGGTTAATACTACCCTGCTATGTTGTATTCTGCCCCAGGGTTTCTCTGCCCCAAGTGTATGATTTTGCACTTCTTAGCATTGAAACCCAGCTGGCACACCCTTGACCACTCCTCCAGCTTTCCTAGATCACTATTCATTTTTTTCCATCACCCTTGGAGTGTCTACCCTATTACAGATTTTAGTGTGATCTGCAAAGAGGCGTACCTTCCCTTCTAGTCCCTCTGCAATGTTGCTAATAAAGACATTAAAGATGACCGGTCACAGTACTGATCCCTGTGGCACTCTGTTTGTCACTCTCCCTTCCTCGGAGTGAACTCTGTTTACTACCACCCTCTGTCCCCTAACCAATTTCTCATCCAGTTTACCACCTTAGGACCCACTCTTCAACTTCCCAGCTTGTTTACGAGTCTCCTATGTGGAACAGTGTTCAATGCCTTACTGAAATCTATGTAGGCCACATCCACCGCGCCACCCTAATCCAATTCCCTGGTCACCCAGTCAAAGAAATTTATCAGATTTGTTTGACATGATTTCCCCACAGTGAATCTATGCTGCCTCAGATCCTGAAGATCACTGAATTCCAGATATTCTACAATCCTCTCCTTCAGTAGTGATTCCATTACTTTCCCCGCCACTGAAGTCAGGCTGACTGGCCTGTATTTGCCGTCCTCCTCTTTGTTTCCACTTTTGTATATTGGGACTACATCTGCCCTCCTTTAGTCCTCCGAAAACACTCCCGTCTCCAGTGAGTGGTTGAACAGGGCTGTCAGAGGTGCAGCCAGCACCTTCCTGAGCTCCCTCAATATCCTAAGATGCACCACATCTGGCCCATTTGCCTTGTCCACTTTCAGATTTGTGAGTTCCCTAGAACACTCTTCTGTAAATGTAGTAAAAATTTATTTTTAAACAGTAACACATCATTGGGAAAAAATCCCATTTTCAAGATGGACCTGTATCAATGAACTAGTGTCTACTTCCGTCCTTGCTCCTGGTCCTTATCTGTCGTCCCTTACCTTCCCCTTTCTCTGTGAACACTGAACAAAAGCATTTGTTCAATATGTCCACTTTTTCCTGGTCTCCCTCCATAAACTCCCTCCTTTCCTTTCTAAGCCTTACTATCCCTCCTCTGGTCTTTCTCTTTTTGCTTATGTATCTGAAAATACCTTGTCCCGTTTCTGCACTGCCTGGGCTATTTTCTCTTCCATCTGCACCTTTGCACTCCTAATTGCTTTCCCTGCTTTCCACTGTTTCTCTTTATACACCTCTCTGTCTTCTCTCTCTCTCTCTCTCTCTCTCTCTCTCTGTTTCCTATACCTCCGGAATGCTAACTTTTATATCCTTTCCCTTCCCAGCCACCTCTTTTAAGAACCATAGCTTCCCTTCCCAGTCACCTCTTTTAAGACTCTTTTTCCTCCTACTCTTGCTTACTTGTCTGATGCACAGGTTTGTTGTCTTCTCTATCCCTACTTTTAGATTTGCCCAGTGTTCCTCCACTCCCCCCATGTCCCTCCCCCCACCAGGGCACCCCTGAGGCATAGCCCCATCTTTTTAAAATTGGCTCTCCTTAAGTCCAGGACCCTCACCTTTGTGTGGCTCGATCCTACTGGAGTATTTAGATTGAACCACACTGTACAGTGATCACTGGTCCTGGGTGGCCACCCACTCTGACATCTGAATCACTGTCCCCATTGGTGAGTACAAGGTCCAGTATTGCCCCCTCATAAGGGGGCTCTTTTACTAGTTGCTTGAGGAATATCCCTGCAGGGAGTCGAGGATGTCCCTTCTCCTAGCTGAAGCTGCAGCTGGGATGCTCCAATCTACAAGACCAGGGAGGAGAAATATGATAGGCTGGGGAGGGTTAGTACCCTGGAGGAACAGTAGGTTCCTGGGAAGGTTCCAGGCACTAAAGAGAATATGGGCAGACTGGATGGACCTCTGTTTTTTTTCTGCTGTCATGGTCTGTGTTTCTACATTTCTGTGAGGATTTAAATTGTTTTTGGAACGGTCCTTTTGGGGTCAAAATGTGTATCTTCTGAACATATACATTATATAGTAAAATGTGTATGCTATGTAGTGAAATGTATACATCAGTGACTGAAATACATACATCATACATTTGGAACTTTCAAAAGTGAATTTGATGATCATTTTACAAAAAATGAGATTCAAGGACACATATAACCACCGCTAAGTGGTGAACAGACCTGTTGGGCAAACTGCTGTTTTTCCTTGTATCATTTCTATGTTCCTATTTTTTTGTCCCCTGTTTTCATCCATCTCCTTCCCCAGGCATGTACGCACATGTGTGGAGACGTGCACCATGTTCTGAGGTGCCTTCCAACTTGCTGCCCCCTCCCACTTATACTGCACTGGACCTCCCCCTGGTGGCAGCGGAACTATGGGGGGCACAAACCACCTGATGAGAGGAGAGCTATAGGCTGCTAAGTCCTGCTGCATCCCTCCCCCCCCGTGCTGGTAACCAGACAACCCGAGGCCGTTCATGAACCTTGGTCGCTGGTGTGGTGCGAGATGTGGCTTCCAGCGCCTCAACTCTCAGCACCACCAGGCCAGCTATATGTTCCTATTCTATAGTACAGAGTTTCACATACAGTATATGGGATATAACTAGGATGAGAGTAAGATAGAAGAAATAACTTCATGAGCTATACTTGAGAGTGAGATAGAAGAAATATCTTCATGAGCTATACTTGAGAGTGAGATAGAATAAATATCTTCATGCGCTACACTTGAGAGTGAGATAGAAGAAATATCTTCATGAGCTATACTTGATTTTCTGACCTCAAATGTGGTGAAGCCACAAGTGAGGTTAGAACAGGTCAGCTATTAAGACTGGACATATTTCTATTATCTCACTCTTAACCATGCATTAAGCTAGCACTAAGACACAATGAGGTGTGGGTTATGGCCTGATAAGAGTATGCCCCAGGTGCGTTATGAGGCATGAGGCATTTGTGCCGAGTGCCTTTAGCACCTGGGAAGTGCTCTTATAGGCCATAACCAACACCTCAGAGTGTCCTATTGTGCTTATAAAATTGGCCCCCCAGTAAAGAAGTTCATTACAAAGAAAAAGCACATAATAAGTGTATATAAAATAATAAAAATATATGATTATATCAGTAATAGAAAAAGTAGTCCCTGTTATTGTGCTGTAATGGAGCTCTTTTAGTAAAAATTAATAGATGTTTTGGCCTGCTGGTAAAGTAGTTAATTTAAAAAATGGATAGGAGGTGTCTGTCTGAATCTGTAGTCCCTAGGCACACATACATACACACACATACAGAGAAAGACTCAAAAACACTTGTTTTGTTTCTTCGTCTGTTTTTCATATTTGGTGCTTTGATCACAGTTACACTGAGTGACAGCAACTTGTCTGGTAGTGTGTGATTTACTGTGAATTTTCTTGGCATCCCTTCACTTCAGAACATAGATTTTTTGTACTTTTATTCATTTTATGTACATTTGTGTTCATAACTCACTTACTTTAATAGGTTGGCTGCAGTGTGGAGCAAGCATATCCCACAGCGCCTGCCATAGATAGATGTCTTCTTCTTGCGGTTTGGGACCGTTATTGAGGTACAATGAGGAATGACTTTGCAGTACTGTAAATAGGAATGAGGAGTAGTTCTTAAATATTAATTGTTGTGACTCACTTTTCTGGAACAGGATGAGGCAGGTTGGGAATGAACTCTGGAGTTCTGACATACTGTTGAGCTATGTGACAGAACATACAACTGGAACTGTCACGAGTCACGAGGGAATGGACAGTGAGTAAAAAAGAAAGAATTTTTAAACAGTCCAGGGTTACGGAGGGATTTCTGTGGTTTCTCTGCTAGTGCCAGTGTGTTTGTTGTGGGGCTATGTGTTTGTTATTTAGGGAACCAATGAAACTGTTGAGAGTTTTTTTTTTCTGTGCCACCGCTGTCCCTGTTGTCTAGAATGATAGGTGAGGGGTTGTAGTGGGAAAGCAGTGGCATGTATCGATTTCACCGTGTACTGCGTCTTAGTTGGGAGAAGTAGTGCACGTTGCAACGTTATGTCCTGATAAGGATACAGCTGGAAAGGGCTTCCAGCCAATCAGTAAGCAGAATTTATTTTGCCCATTTTATAAGTGGTTTTGTGATAGAAATGATAAAAAGTTACAAAAGGAAAAAAGCACAAAATGTAAACTGTGGCCCTCTGATAAATGTCTTAGCATAAACGAAGCAAATCAGTGTAGTACAAAACCAATACAATCAATGCAGAAAAAATCAAAACAAGCAATACAGTAAAAATCAATACAATCAATACAGATGCAAACTAGAAAGCAACTAAGTATGCAAAGCGTCTCACATCTGCTGGCTTCAGTGCTGCACATGGCTATTGTGATGTGATCAGCACTGTTAAAGCTGCTCTCTGATTGGTTCAGTATTCCTTTGTGACATATGCAGCTTTGCAAGATAGTAATACTATCTTGGAAAATGTGAGACAGTAGTACTATCTTGCAAGTTGGTCATAAGATATAGTAGTAGTTTTATCTTGGTTAATCTGGACCCACAAGCATTGTATAAATATATGTTCTTTGCAAAAAACTTTGTTAATGCACCAGTTAGTGTTCAGATTAAACTGACAAAAGTAGGGAAATTTGGTGTTAGGACTTCCAATCCTACTGACAAAAGTAGGGCATAGTGGTGTTAGGGTTTCCAACCCTAACACGCCACCCCCACCCTGCAGACAGCAAGAGAAAAAAAATTAGGGTTTTGCCTCTCCTGAGACTTTGCAAATCAGAGATGGGGTCTTCCTTGGGGTTGTCAACCCTAACGTTCACCCCATTCCATCAGCAAATAAACTCATATGTGCAGACTATTTACTAATGGGGTGAGTGTTAGGGTTCACAATTCCAAGGAATACCTCAGCCCTGATTTGCAAAGACTCTGGAGAGGCAAAACCCTAATGTTTTTTCCTTTTGCTGCCTGCAGGTGGTGGGGTGTTAGGATTGGAAACTCTAACACCACATTTCCCTTTTGTTGGCTTAATCTGAACCCTAACTGGTGCATTAATGAAGATTTTTGCAAAGATTTTCTTTACCTTTTGAGATAGTATAACTCATTCTGTATCCTCATTCACCCAGATCCCTTTGTTAGCTGTATGAACATATCCATTTGCCTAGGGAAATGCAGGGCCCACATAGATGCAATCATCCATTTAAATAGGAACATGCAGGGCCCTTGGGGCCCTGCGCTTCCATCCCTCCATAAATGCAGTCAAAAAAAGCAATAATCTTGCAATGTTATCCTACGGTAATGAAAATGTTTTTAATTTTTATGGATTTGTATATGCCCCCTAACTTTTTTTGGGAGGTGTTATGTGTTAGTCTTGCAATGCTCATTGAGACCTTTCTTTTGATATACAGAAATGTGGAAAAACAAAACTATGTCCAAATTCTCTTTTTGTATGAAAGAATCTTTTTTCATGAGAATGACACAATCTCAGTAAAAAAGAATGTTCCATACAAAAAATGAATGTGGAAAAAAACTAAGTCCAAATTATTTTTTCATATGAAGGCATATTTTTCATGAGATTATGCTGTACTCACAAAAGAATATACTGTCATACAAAAATAAAGTCCAAATTTTTTTTCGTATGAAGGAATCTTGTTTCATGAGATTCTGTTGTATTCACAAAAAAGATGCCTTCATATAAAAAAGAATGCAAAAAAACCTAAGTCTTAATTATTTTTTGTATGTAGGAAATCTTTTTTCATATGACCAATTCTTGTTTCATATGGCCATAGGACAAAAGAAAATTGTCTCACTAAAAAAAGATTTAGAAAATGTGTTAGAAACACATTTCTAGGTCATTTTCCTCAAAATTAAGTGTAACATCCACCTAACGGGGTCCCGATTAGCAAGATACACGTGTTGGTGTGTTTGTGTGATATGAAGAAGAGGTTATTTTGCTAGGCCTTGTTAATAGATCATATCCACGTTCTTTATTCTTTTTTCCTTTTATGTTTGCCTTGCACACTAGCGCAAGTTGAACATTTTGCTATGTACAGGGTTTTGAGAGGTGTGTCACGGTGGTCCAATGCAGGAGACTGTGCAAGGGGCTTGACCATCTAACAGCAAGACTGATCATGACACTGTTCAAGCATGAAAATGCGTGGACTTCAAAACAATGTGCCGACAGACGCATTCACAAATTGAGCTCTTTCAGCAAGCACAGCTGAACTCATTATGTGCTCTGAGCCTGTCTGCTCCCTTCCTCCTCAACATTATAGCAGTGGAAACTAAAACAGCTTGTTAAATATTGATCACCTATTAAACTGGAGATTAGTTTACCCTCTTTTGAAATACAACAATTTGCACATTTAAATACTTAGCATTTAAACATTTTCTTGCTCCTAGCTTCAGTTGTGCAGATATTCTCTTTCAAGAAAGATTCATACCTCATAAATGTCATCTTTTCCCAGCAAGGAATCTCTTAAAAAGATTTACACTGTTTTTTTAACCTCTGAAGACACTATCTGACAAGACTATCTCAGACATAGTTTACTATAGCAGAAGACATCTCTAAAGAACTATAATATTTTGTTACTAATTTTACTATGTTTTTGAAAAAAACACTTATATTGGGCTTTAGATGGCAAACACATTATGAAACTTTTAGCCCTGAAAATAGCCACCTTTTCTGGTATCAAATCTAAGTGCATAGCACAGCCAGCAGTATGTAGAATGCATATTAGTACAGCAGAAGACATCTGCTACTTTAACCTCTAAGAAAAGTAAGGAATGGTATAATTTTTTACTTCTTTTACTAGCCTTTTGGGGGGAAAATATTTATATTGATCTACAACAAACACACACACACATACTGTACACACCATCCTCATGGCCACAACATTCAAAATAAATACTGCAATCTAATATGTTATAAAACAATAAAGAAACTGTCTCTTTATGTCAGTCTTAGTTATGTGGAACACAGTGAAGTTCAGTTTACAGTAGATTCCCTTTAAATATTTATTATCCTATATTTTGTATTCCGGATAGCACAGGGGAGATGCTACATCTCATTCTCATAGGGATCTTCATTTTACACATTTTTGCACTGTATTTACTCAGGATGTCCCAGATTAGGTGCAAAATCTAGTTTTCAGTGTGGTCATGATTTTACCATGTTTATAATGTATTTATTCAAGGTAGCCTAGTCCAGATGTAAAATATTGTTTTCAGCATGTTCTGATTTTACAATGCAGCATAATATTGTGTAGATGTACAGCCCAATTGAAAATAAGAAGCAACGTCTTCTGTGAACTATCCAGGCTAAATATATAACAATCAGCAGGCATATTCTAGGAAAACACATTTTAAAAATGTGTAAAAGAAAGACCACATTGAAACTACCTCTCAGCAGATCTGCATTGTGCAAATTCATTAGAAATAATGGATAAAAGCATGACCACACTGTAAGGGATATTTTGCAGGGTATGCCAGTTGAGATTCGATATTTTGTATATCAAATCTCAACTGGCATATCCTGCAGAAGTTCAATATTTAAAATGGTTTAAATGCTTTACCCAATTGAAATAAATATTTGAAATATCAACTTTGCTAGTCTTTCCTGCTATGCCAGTGCTGTATCTCAGCCCCCTGACTCGACTCCCTTGGTCATTTTCGTGTACTGGATTTTCATCCAGACCATTGGAAAGTGACATCCTTTGCATCTTTTCCATGAGGTCAGACAGGTTAGGGTAGAGCCTAGCCGGTGTACTAATACATAACATAAGTAATTCAAATGCAGTTCTGGAATTTACTAAACCACCTGCCACAATGATGTCTTGATTAATTTGACTGACTAGGATTATCTGATTCCTTCGGGCGCAAGCACTGTGTTCATTAACATCTGCATCAATGTCATGACTGTGAATGGCTATCATGGGACAGTAAGCCTTTTCTAAATGTTCAAATATTTTTATTTGTACCTTAAAATAACCTGTATCATTATGTCTCAGACAATTTAGTATTTTTTTTTAAACTATTTTTTCTATTAGGGTCGATGTAACACCAGCCCAGGAACCTATACAGGAAAAATTCTGGGCAACCTGAATCTATACAATTAACTACATGTTTGTAACCCTCAACAGTGATTTCTAGGGTGCCCACATGCCCAATAAAGAAATAGTCATATTCTGGTTTGCCCTTTCTATCAAAATCTATAGCCCTTAATTGTGTTAAATTTAAATGAGAAACAAGACCAGAGAGTGCCATATTGATTTTAGAAATGTTTTACTTGATATGTCTTATGCAAAATTAACAATATTCTGAACATCAGTATAAGCAAAATAACATAAATCTTCCATCGAGGAGAACAGTCCCCTTTACAATAGACGCGATAAAACAATAAAAATTATCATGCCAAGAATTTCCCGCTCTGTTCCTTAATGTCAGAGATAATAGGCAAAACTCACCACACTAGTCAACCAGATATACAAAATGAGGTCCTAGAGTAAGGATTCTTCTCTGCATTTCTCCTACCTTGATTGGGTTGACTGCAGATTTAAATAGTCTGTCAAGGTAGTTGCTGGATTGGTATCTTTAGTTTTTCAAGTTACAGTAGTTAGCTGCACAAGTATGTCTGTTTAGTATAGTAAATGAGCCGGCCCAGTGGTGCTGAGGGTTGAGGCGCTGGATGCCATACCTTGCACCACGCCGAAGACCCGGGTTCAGGAACGGACCTGGGCGGTTGGGGGTCGGGGGAAGAGATTGAGCATCCGGAGGACTGCTCTCTTTTCCCCGGGGAAGGCTAGGGAAAATTACCTCTCAATAAGAGACCTCTGGCAGAGGTAATCGAAAGAGCGTTGTGGCGTATGCCTGGGGGTGGAGCCACGGCATGCATTGCCTTGGCAGCTGGGCTCCACAGGGGGGCATAAACTAAGGAAAAAATACCTCCCTTCTCCCACTGATAGGCAATGGTGCCTCCCACCCAAGGACCACACTCTCGTAGATGGGCATGGCTGTCTCCTTCCCATCTCCTCCTCCTGGCCCGATCTCAACCCATAAGAAAGAGCACCCTGGGTGGGGGCGGCCTATCCCCAGAGGGTAGACCCAGGGGATGCCTGGTGCCCGGGGGAGAGGAGTTCAGTCAGGGTCACACGGAGAGGTAGAGTCCTGGAAGGGCGGTCACCGGAGAGAGTTTGGTGGTGTTAAAGAAGGGAAGGAAAAAAATAGAATTCGAGAAAAAAAAAATAGTATAGTAAATGTACCAGTTACTTATATTATTTAGCAAAAAGGAATTTTCTACATCAAAATAGGGTACCACCCTCAGTTTTGACATCACGGGGAATTTGACGTCACAAGGAGCTTGACGTTGATAGAGGAAGGTCAGCTGAGTACCAAAATAGAACAGTACCTGCAGATAATATATGATCTAAAACAGTATGCTACATAATCTGCAGAGAATGAAAAGTCAATGTATGCAGTTGCTCAGAACAATGTCTGGCTGCATCAGGATGTGGCTTTGTAGTTAGGCCCAAAGTCTGGTTCATGAACTATTAGGGGAATTCAACATATAACTATGGCTGTTTACAAGAAATTAAATTAATCTGAAAACATTTATCATATAATTCACCACTATGAATGTCTAAGAATGTCTAAGACATATGATATTTGTAAAATAAGATGTTTGCATTTGATATCATAATACAAGGTACTGGAGCATAAATCACAACTGTAGGTGGCTAATGTACTGAGCAGTTATAGAAAAAAATGTTTTAAAGGATAATTAAATGGCTAGATAAAAGCATAACTAAATGCCTAAATAGCTAAACAACTAAACATATATGCCTAAGTGTCTGAAGCATAAGTCATAATCGCAATAATATTCCAAGAAAAGAGATGCTAAGATCTAGGTTGCAGGATGTTAATGCTTGAAGCACTTATTACCTGCCTTATTGTATTTTTATTAACTTGAATAGACTTAATGAATTAATGCTCTACAGTCGTATAAAAAAAAGTGATATTTTAATTGTAGAGTAAAAGCAGAACAGTTTCAGTTTTCGTTATTTAGTTCATCTAAGACATTAAGCAGAAAGTCCAGACGTTGGTCCATTGGTTGAGCAATTAATGCAGGGCAGTCTGCCATTATTTGTTCAAGTTCCAGATTAATTTCTTCATTGGGCAGGATTACTGAGGCAGGCAGTCCTGTTTGGGACAAGAGGGCATTGTAGGCTGTGCATTCCTCATAGGTCTTATCCCATATGCCTGCGCCATTGTAGTTGCCCTCCACTGCACCGCTTCCACCATGTCTATGTTTTTTCTCAGATGGGGCCTCCAGAACTGGATGCAGTATTCCAGGTGTGATCTCATGGATCTTATACAGGGACAAGATGACCTCCCTTTTCATACTCCTGATATCCCTCCATGTGCATCCAAGCATCTAGCTAGCCTTTCCAGTCACCTTATCACACTGCCTAGTTTCTCTTAGGTCCTGCAAAATAATAACTCTCAAGTCCCTTTCCTGCTTTGTGACTGTCAGTACCTCCCCACATAGTTTGTACTTTGCCCCTGGGTTCTTGTGCCCTATCTGCATGATCCTGCACTTCTTTGCATTGAATCCCAGCTGCCATTCTTCAGACCATTTCTCCAGTTTTTTTTATTGTATTCATGAGCCCGTTTTTTCCCCGTTTTTGACTGACTCCCATGTTGCGGCAGTGTGTGCACCTGTGGAGGCACGCGCATGTTGTGGTTCCACTGTGCCCTCCCTCTGCTTGCCACCTGGCTGCCTTTGCTACCCTCAGGCCTCCACCTGGGGGCAGTTGGATCATGGAGGCGACAAGATCCTCCTCTGGAGAGGAGAGCTACCTTGGGTTGCTCAATCCTACCCCTCCCTCCTCCCCCCACTAGCTGGCCTTCAAGACCCGGCTCACTCCCAAACCTGATCACCGACGTAGCATGAGATGTGGCATCCAGCGGCTCAACCTTCCTTGTACTACCACCCTGCATGGGTCACATAAATTGAGTCCCACTGGGAATAGGAAGCGTAATATCAGCAGAAAGCAAATAAAAGAATATCTTAAAAGGCTTATTCTGTTACTTTTGCTGCTATCTGGCAATACACATCCAAACCCTGGACCACCACAAAATCGGTATATCACAGTGAGGAAAACAGGGGAGATTACACTCACATCAATTAATATCTGCAGCCTTCTCTCCAAACTGGACAATCTACAAGTCTGGGTTACGCAGCATAACCCAGATATTCTCTTTATAGTAGAAACCTCTCGTCCAAGATTCCAGATGCTGCTATCTCATTACCTGGTTACATTATTTTCAGACAGGATAGGCTTACTAAAAGAGGTGGTGGATTTGCCATCTATCTAAGAGACATGTTGCTGGGTCACGTTCTGCCCCTGCCTAATACCAAGCAAAACATACAGGTGCTAGCAATCAAAGTAAAGCCCTTACTGTGATATCAGTCTGTATTCCACCCAATCAGAGTACTACTGGTCTAACCTCAATCATGGCCTACTTAGGTAGCCTATGTGAAAACTCTGAAATTGTAATGATGGGGGACTTTAAGATCAACTGGCTATCCTCTGATGCAAGCACCTACAAGGACGCTACCTCTTCTGTCCATTTCACCTGGCTGGTTCAGTCCCAATTAGAATAAATTACAGGATAGGTACTAGTACCTTAATAGACTGGGTGCTCTCAAACCGCCCAGAACACATCTCTGATGCCACTGTGCTTCCGGATGTTGTCAGTAATCATTCTCCTGTTCTGTGCAAATGGTCAAATAAATTCATCAAACCCCCTGCCAGAACCATTACTAGCAGAGTCCCAAAGTGTGGCCACCTTGAACAACTCAAACCTGACCTTCGCATGCAAGACTGTATACTAGTTAGCTGTGCTGGTGATGTTGACACTGTACTTGATTGCTTCATCAATCAGTTCAATGCAGTTTGCGACATCCATGCCCAGATTAAAAAACGGAAAGTCGAGGGCACTTGCAATTCCTGGATAACACCAGATCTCATAAGCCTCATGAAAACCAGGAATCACCTTTGGCATAGGGCTCGGGCCATGGGTAAACAAGTTGATATCCATGGCTACAGGAAAGCAAGAAACGATTGTACTAGAGCCATCCGGTCCGGAAAAAAATTGCTTTTACAAGGATGCCCTCTCCAACTCACGGTCAGATGGCAGGAAGTTCTGGAGCAACATATCGGATGTCACTGGGAAGGAACCCAAAATGGCTCCTTCAATGCTCCATATCACTGATGCCCCTATACTAGACCCACAGACCATTGTAAACACATATAATAATGCATTTATGGACCTTAGTAGTGTCCTCCCCCCTGACTTCTTTCACACCACCACAAACAATGATCACAATGGGAAACTGGACCAGCCATGTGCCCATCTGCCCTTTTACTTCAAAATCATCACGAAATATGAAGCTAGAAAGTACTTCTGTAAGGTTCTTGGGAAATCAAGATTTAGTGGGGACTCACTCGATCTCAAACTCATCTCCCTCACCTTGGATGAAATCCTATGACCCCTCACCAGGATAATTAACCTATCTCTCAAGTTATCACAATTCCCTCATAAGCCTTGGTTACCCATGTCCATAAAAGTGTTGACAGGGCTCAACATGGGAATTACAGACCAATTTCTATTCTCCTTCCCCTCTCTAAAGTCCTAGAGTGCATAGTGGCAGATCAACTGGTTGAATACATGTAAAAATACTAGATACAATGACCACAACAACATGTGTTCAGGAAAGGGAATTCACTGGCTTTATTAATAACTCATTCTAACAAGAGCACTTGGTTGGAGCGGCTTTCATAGATCTGACAAAAGCCTTCGACACTGTTAATCATGCCTTGTTGACTGATCAGCTATCCGGCACAGAACTATCCAAGGACACCACAGACTAGTTTAAAAGCTACCTGTCAACCCGGTCCCAACAAATCAAGATCGGTGATGTTCTCTCTGATAGAAGAAATGTTCGATCGGGTGTTCCACAAGGGTCCATTTTGGGTCCTCTCCTGTTTAGCATCTTCCTAAACAAACTACCAACCTCATGCCAAGAACATATCCTACTTTACGTGGATGACGCTGTTATCTACCCAAGCAATCCTGACCCCAGAGGACCATTTGCAGCATAGCTTTGTTAGTGTGGGAAAATGGTTCAGTGAACAGAAGCTCGTTCTTAGCTATAAAAAGCCAAACATTGTGCTCTTCAATAGTACCCAAAGCAAGCATAAAACCTACCCGGTAACAATCAATCACTAACAGCGTGGGCTCATTCTTGGAGCTAATACAGAACTTCAAATACTTGAGTGTTACCATTGACAGCAATCTGTCATATGCTCGCCACATAGAAAGTACTGCCAAAGTAGTCAACACTTGCATTGAGCTCCTCTATAGGCACTGATAAAGCCTGATTCCTGAAGTCCTAAACTTGACTATCCACAACTCTATCATTTCTCTGTTAGATAATGGGCGGATTATCTATGGTTCGGCCACCGACACATCCCTCCGACACATTGCAACGGTGTTTAACAAAGCCTGCAGATTCCTCACTGGATCCGCATGCCTTACGCATACCTGTGATCTCTATGCTCAGGCTAACTGGCTCCAATTAAAAGGTAGAATCACCTACCAAACTTGACTGCTTGCAAAAAAAGTTAGCCTAGGTCACATGCCCCTGTGGGTCAGAAGCTCCTTAGTCCTTACAACAACCCTCATCGAACCAGAGGCTGAGACAACCAGATCTTTCTGATCCCCCGCTGCTGCACTTCCTTAGGACAAAGATCATTTGCCTATCAAGCCCATTTCTGGTTTAACTCTTTACATTATGAAGTCTCCACTCAAACCACACTGGGCTTGTTCAAACTAAAGCTCCATCTGCACCTAGTAGCTAATGTCTGCTGTGACTGCTTCCATTAAAATTTACTTACCCCTTCTCATAGGCCACATGTCACCATCTTCTGTTATGAAATATGTATTCTGTCATTGAACTTCCTGTATGCTATGTCCTACCCCTGTATTATCTGTTTGTATCTGCTCAACTCTATGTAACTAACTCCAGGTCGCCCCTGAAAAAGGGACCTCTGGGGCCCAGTGGGCCTACCCGGTTACCAAAATTTAATAAATAAATAAATAAATAAATAGGCCCCAATTAGGACTTAGTGCTTGCTTTCTGAGCTTGTCCTTACTGCCACTGTCCTGTATACTTACTCTCTCAAATTCTATTCCCCAACTCCCATCTCTACACCTTGCCCCTATCCTCCTCCCCCTTTTTCCTCACTTCCTCACCTCCAACCCTAACTTCCACTCCCTTCTCCACCTGAATCCTTCCCAGACAAGGCCTCATGGGCTGATCTTACAGTTATTGTTTTGTGTTACAACAGTCTGCAATTCTTGTATTAAAGGACACCTAAACAACATTTTGCCAACAAACTGTTCAAAAATTCAGCTTCATAAAGGGGTTGAGAAAAGGCTGCTGTTTTCATTGATGCTAACATTGCATTTTTGTGAATAACATAAATAGTTTTGTAGCATCTAAAAAAATAAGCATCAGCCTTCAATTTAAAAAAAAAAAACCTTCTGCCTGTTCCATAAAATGGCTGCCAAATGCGTGAAGTGATGACATCATTGGAGATAGAGGCAGAGAGCTACGTGGCTCTCTATAGTGCTAACTTGTTCTGCTTTCCCCCCTTTGTTTAGAATTGTTTCATCAAAATGATCAAAACCATGACTTAACATGTGGATTATTTTGATCAATGCACATGTGAGGCTATGATTTTGTTCTTTGTGTTTACTTTAACATGCTGAAATTGTGTCGTAATCCAACCAACTTTCTCTCTGGTAAACTGCAGTACAGTACAACTCTTAAAATACTTGGTGGTCTAATGGTTATGTGACGCCCATGGTTGTAGCGAAGTGGTGGTTTGGTCCAGTGCCAATGATCATGCTTTGTTGGTAATCCAGAAATATGTTTCTCTTATAGTCTTCTTTTTCCTTATGCCCCCCTCCCCAACCGAAGCTAGCCCACCAAACATCAAACATTCTGCAGTTCACATTTTGTCCTTATTACTGCCTAGGGCCACATATGAGTTCCACCATCCCACAAGATAATATCACACTTAAAGAAAGTAGGGCACACCTATAATGATATGTTTCATTGACTGGCACTGTTAAGTGATGCCTCCCAAATCACTTTCTGGTCCTCTTTCATTAATATTTCACTTCTGCTCCCACAATAAACATTGGGCAGATCACCACCCTTTTGCACAATGAAGGCAGTATGTACAGTCCCCCATTTTTTCTTCCTCATTGATCAACAACTACATCTTCCTGGAGAACCAAGCAATAAGTACCAGAATACACCAGAAAAAAGTGCTGTTCATACCCTCATAAGGACTGGACACTATGGATAACAACATTATTAGGCAGGGGAGATATACTAATTTCTTGATCGAATCCTGCTGACCTCCAGCATTGGTCTAACCCCTTACCTGTAAATAGCAGAATCTGGCAGGACAGTCCTCAGCAATCCTTTTGCAGTCCTTGTCCATGCCCTTCTCCACAATGCTAGTTGTCTAGTTCACCATTCTTCTGAATCTTGAATACAGTATACACAGTCACTTGATATTGCCTTAACAAACCTTGACCCCCCCCCCAAAGGTAATCTCCCTACACTGAATCCAGGTACCCATTTAGGCACCACAGTGCCACTCCAAGTATTTATCATCACTTCCTGCTCTCATCCATGGTCAGGTTGTGATCATGGTGCTGGTAGCACCACATCTCAGATCTCCCAATGATCTGATAATCATCCCCCTACTTTTCCCCAATCACTGAATATAGTCGTACCCTACAGGAATGGTCTCCTCAGTCCCCCTCTGGTATTCATCCTTCTTTCCTGCTCCCCACATCAAAAACTGGTGAGCTTACCAGCCTTCCACATCATGAATGCCGTTAATACAGACCCTCGTTTTTGTTTTTTTAAATATAAATGTAACCTCCCTGCCACTTCACTTTACTGGTGGTACTTTAAATACTGTAGCAGGATAAGTACTTTTACTATTACTCACTCGTGCTTAAGCACCTTTGGGGCTTCACTCAAGTAGGCAGTAGCTTCAGTCCAGGCACAGATAGCAATCTCCAGAATTTACCCCACTCCTTTCCCTGTCTAGGGGTTTGGATGGTATATAGTCTCTGAGAAAGGGGAAGGGTACCATCTTGACTGTAAGCACATAGGGAGGGGTACAAAACACAGTACCTTTTCATTTGCAGATTCAGGTTCGTCCTAGTGACGGTTCAAGCTCCGTCGAAGCGCTGACTCACTGTTAACGTTCTCCTCCCAGCACCTTGGGTGGTCACAGGCTCCAAGCACAGGCTGTAAAACAGTTTGTTAGGCAAGCAGCAAAGCAACATATTTTTCCAAAAATGTTTTAAATGCTTCAGTTCCAAATGATTTAAAATGGAACAAGCAGCATTTATTTCTTTTTACAAGAAATGCTGAAGCAGAAATAACGATTTCTGAGGATCCTCATTTTGATTTTTAGCACCATTCCATCATTTCTATGGCACTCAGCCACGGCACAGACTTGGGGGACTAAGGGTTTGAACCTGAGACCTAGCGACTTTCCCTTGTCATTTCGAGCCAAATGGGCTCTGATTCCCCTCAGCAAAATTCTCTTAGCCCTTGTATTTAACTTCTCTATTGACCACCCCGCATGTGGGAGCAGAGGAGCTATTACTTTAACTTCAGGCAAACTTTCCTCTCCAGGGAGGGGGGGTATGATGGTACACATTACAGGCACTTCCAGTCCTTTCCACTACTGGCCACCCACACTGAAGATCCACGGGCAGGGTTCTCTCAGAAGAAGGGGCCTAACTCTTCCCTCACAGCAGTCCCAAAACATAAACAGCACAGTACCTTAAGTGGACATGTTAGGCAAGGGGTATCTTGTCACTTACTCCACCGGAGACCTCACCAGCACCTCAGTCTAAGACAATCCCTTCGTGGCAGCCACTTCCTCAGCCACTTTGTAGAGCCTAGCAGGCTCCTCACGATCCTTCAGTTATTGCTGCTCCCTTACTGCTGCTTTTGTTATGCCATTCTGTCTCTTGGAGGAATCCCTCTTCACATTTGGGAACCAAGGGGCAATCTCCCCACCCTGGTCCTGGGCCTCTCAGGCCCCGACTGTAGGCTGCCCCTCACGGGCCTGTGAGCAGACTCCTGCTCCTCTTCAATGCACCTCACCTCCGCAGACTCCCAAATGACTCTCCCTGATTCGTGCCAAATTATGCTTTTTTTAAACAAGCACGTGCCTGAGCAGAGTTCAGCAACATGCACGTGCACCTCCCTACGATGCCAGCTGGGCATCTAAAACTAATAACCTGATTGGCACAGGGGTTACATAAAAATAAACCTGACCTTTCTGGTAAGCTAGACTGATAGCAGCAAAGGGGGAAAATGGGCTTTCTTACCCTTATAAGATCTAGGCTACCTTTGATTAGGCAACATCAAATGACAGGTGCATGCATCATTATGCACATCATTTAATAGTCCCTAATTATAGGTAGCCTAGACCTTATGAGGGTAGAAAAGCCCATTTTTTTCCCTCGTGCCCAGCTACTATCAATCTAACTTACTGGAAAGATCATGTTTATTATTGAGATGACAAAAAAAAACAACAGAAGACTGTCTGCACTGTATTCATGATGCAGAAGGGTGGTGCACTCACCAGTTTTTAATGTATGGAGAAGGAGTGATGAACAATTTCCAGAGGGGGACTGAGGAGACCATTCCTGCAGGATGCAGCTTTATTCAGGGCAGTGGGAAGAAAGGAAGAGGGAAAACTGAAGAGACCATTGTGAGATCTGAGATGTGGGGCTGCCAGCACTATGATGGCCTGACCATGGACTAGAGCAGACAACAATGGCAAATACTTGGAGTGGCAGGGCAGCACCTAAATTGTTATCTGGATTCAGTGTAGGGAGATTACCCTTAGGAAGGTTGTCAAGGATTGTTGTGACAGTATCAAGGGGACTATGAATACAGCATTTAAGATTCAGAGGAGTGGTGAGCCAGCTAACTCACACTGTGAAGAAGGGCACAGCAAAGGACTGGAGTAGAATTGCTGAGGACTATCCTGTGGGGTTCTGCAGATCACAGGTAAGGGAGTAGACCGATGCTGGAGGTTGGGTGGATTTGCTCAAGGCATTAGTATGCCACCCCTGCCTAATAATGTTGTTATACATAGCCCGGCCCACCCCATGAAGGTATGAACTGCAGTTTCCCCAGTGTGTCCCATTGCTTCTTTCTTGGCTCTCCAGGAAAGCATAGTTGTTGGTTAGTGAGGCAGGATAAAATCAAAACAGGGGGACTGTACATATTGCCTTCATTGAGCATATGGGTGGTGATCTGCCTGGTATTTATTGTGGGGGCAGAAGTGAAACACTGATGAAAGAAGACTGGAGAGCGATTTGAAAGGCATCATTAGATGTGCACTACTCTCTGAGGTACAAGATTCCAATCTGAAGTGTGATAATTCTCTCTGTGGGACTGGGAAGCTCATATGCAAATCAAGGCAGTAATAAGGACAGAATGTGGACAGTGGACTGTTTGATGGCTAGTGGGCTAGCTGAGAGGGGGTGGGTCATAAGGAAAAAGAAGACTACAAAAGAAGCATATTTTTTTGGATTATCAAGAAAGCATCAACTTTGGTATTGGGCCAGACCAGAACTGTGCTACAACCATCAGGACAACACATAACCATTAGGCCACCAGGCATTTGAACATAGAAACATAGAAACATAGACTTTGATGGCAGATAAGCACTGCTTGGCCCACCTAGTCTATCCATTTCCCTACCTACTGGATAAGCTGCAGATCCTAGTTAACCAACAGCCTATTTCTTCCTACCCCACCATCAAGAGTTGCCTTACGTCTGTCCCATGCATTCTTGAGTTCTCCCACAGTTTTAGACCCCACAACTGTCTCAGGAAGGCAGTTCCATGTATCCACTACCTTCTCTGTGAAAAAATACTTGCTCACATTGCCCCTGAGCTGTCCTCCCTCAATCTTCAAATTGTGTCCCCTTACTCTTGCACATCTCTTTTTCTGAAATATGCCACCCTCTTGGACTTTGTTGATTCCACTGAGGTACTTAAAAGTTTCTATCATGTCCCCCCCCACCCCCTTTCTTCAAGGGTATAGATATTAAGCTCCTTTAGTCTCTCCTCATATGGCTTCTCTTGCAGATTCTGCACCATTTTAGTTGCCCACCTCTGAACTGCCTCCATCCTGTCTATGTCCTTGCAGAGATGGGGTCTCCAGAACTGGACGCAGCACTCCAGATGGGGTCCCACCAACTGTCTGTACAGAGGGATAACAACTTCCTGTTTTCTGCTGGTGATGCCTCTCCCTATACATCCCAGTGTCCTCCAGCCATCCCTACTGCCTTCTCACATTACTTGCCAACCTTAAGGTCATCTGATATGATTACCCCAGGTCCCTTTCCATTTTGTTGTTGTTACTACCTCCCCCATTGTGTACTCATCCCCTGGGTTTTTGTTTCCCGGTGCATTATTTTGCACTTCTTTGCATTGAATCCAAGCTGCCATACTTCTGACCATTCCTCTAACTTTGCCAAGTCCCTTCTCATCCTTTCTGCCCCCCATGTGTATCAACCTTGTTGCAGATCTTTGTGTCATCTGAAAAGAGACATATTTTTCCTTACAGTCCCTCTGCAGTGTCACTTAAAAAGACATTAAAAATGACTGGACCCAGTACTGAACCCTGTGGTACCCCACTAGTAACCCCCCTTTCTTCAGAGTGGACTCTGTTTACTATTACCTTCTGTGTCCTGTTGTCCAGCCAATGTTTTACCCAGGCTACCGCCCTGAGACCCACTCCCAGGCTGGCTAATTTGTTTATTAATCTTTTGTGTGGGACTGTGACAAATGCCTTGTTAAAGTCTAGGTAAGCCATGTCCACAGCACCTCCCTGGTCTCCTACTTTGGTCACCCAGTCAAAGAAATCGACTAGATTCATCTGACATGACCTTCCAACTGTGAATCTGTGCTGCCTTGGGTCTTGTGCCCCACTGGCCTCTAGGTACTCAACAATTCTTTCCTTCAGAAGTGATTCCATCATTTTCCCTACTACAGAGGTCAAACTGACAAGTCTGTAGTTTCCTGCCTCTGTCTTGCTCTCACTTTTGTGAAGGGGAATCACATCCACCCTTCTCCAGTTCTCAGGTACAACACCATCCTCCCATGATTTGTTATAAAGTGTAGTCAGTGGTGTCAATAGTTCTCCCCTTAATCCTTTTAGAATTCTGGGGTGAATCCCATCAGGTCCCATTGCTTTGTCCATCTTCAGTTTTAGGGGTCCTTTCAGAACCCTTTCTTCTGTGAAAGGACTGGGATCGACCCCCTATTCAGAGTGCTTCTGTTAATTGGCTTAGGTACCTCCCCCTCTTCCTCTTTTGTGAATACAGAGCAGAAGTATTCATTCAGCATCCCTGTTTTTTCACTGTTCCGCTCTGTCCACTCACTGTCCATTCTGTTTAGCCTCACTATCCCTCCCTTTGTCTTTCTACACTCCCTTATGTACCTATAAATGGTTTTATCCCCATTCCTAACTGAATTGGCTATCTTTTCTTCAGTTTGGGCCTTTGCTATTCTGGCTGCCTTTCCTGCTTCCTTCTGCCTTCACTGGTACAGTTCTCTGTCCTGCTCCTTCTGTGTTTCCTTATACTTCCTAAATGCTATCTTCTTCTCCCTAACCTTCCCCACCACCTCTTTTAAGAACAATAGTGGCTTTTTTCTTTTGTTTCAATTTGTTTATTTGCTTCACACAAAGACTTGTTGCCTCTGTGACGGCAGTTTTGATTTTTTCCCATTGTTGCTCCTCCCCTCCTTCTTGCCTGTTTGCTAGTGCTTTTTTAAGGTACTCTCTCATTTTGCCAAAGTCAGCCCTCCAGAAGTCCAGTACCCTCACTTTTGTATGGCTTGATTCTGCAGCTGAGTTCATCGTGAACCACACTGTTTGGTGGTCTCTTGTTCCCATATGGCTACCCACTTCTAGATCTGAGATCCTCTCACTGCCCCCATTTGAGAGTGTAACCCCCTACAAATGGGAGTTCCTGAAAAGTGTTCCTTGAGCTTGCCTAAATGCTCACTGCCAGGCTGGTGTCCTGCGTTTTAGCAGTTTAAATGTGATTGCCAGAGAGTGCCTGTATAGCCTCTGTGTACTGTCTCTTTAAGAACTGCCTGGATTGCAGTCATAAGTAATCTGAGAAGGAGCTCTGTTGAAAGATGTAACTATTTGCTGAAAATAGTAAAGTGACAAGTTATGCCTATTGAATCAGATAGTACTTGTATAGCATGCTAATGGTATAAATGTCTTGTATATGTTACATTTTCAGTGTTATGATGGTACAGACTTGACGAGGACACCAAGTTTTCCCAGGCAGGAAAGGGTGTAACCCCCCTACAAATGGGGGTTCCCAAAAAGTCTTCCTTGAGCTTGCCTAAATGCTCACTGCCAGCCGGTGTCCTGCGTTTTAGCAGTTTAAATGCGATTACCAGAGCCTATATAGGCTCTGTGCACTGTCTCTTTAAGAGCTGCCTGATTGCAGCCTAAGTAATCTGAGAGGGAGCTCTGTTGAAAGATGTAACTATTTGCTGAAAATTATTTAGAGTGATAATGATAATGTAATTTGTCTAACCTGCCTTCTTTACAGCAAGGACTATTTTGTTTATCTCCACTATCTTGGCCCAGGACTGATGCATTGGACCAATCAGTACTGGTGGGACCTAAAATGGAGCCGGACTACAGGAGCTGTCTGGAGTCAGAATCTGTAGGAATTGTTCTTTTGGAGTTTTGGTGCCTTTTTGCACCTGAAGGGGAGCTCCTGTTGTGACTGACAGATGAATAAGCCAACCTAACCTTTTGGATCTTGGAGAAATTCCCAGGCTTGCTGGCAGTTGAGTCAGCTCTAAGTTGGGAGCTGAAGAAGCAACAGCTTGAGACAGTCAAGCAGCCGTCTGAGTAGTTTCCTGTGGGAGAGCTTTGGAAAGGCCTGAGTTGTGGCCTGCATGTCTGCCTACTGCCCGAGAGGGAGAGAAGAGAATTATTTCGGAATAAATCCAAGTTTGTGAGAATGAAGTAAGCCTCTGATTTTTTACCAGGCTCATACCTGAAGAAGACCAAAGAATTTGCTCAATGCGATCGACCTGTCAGGATTTCCAGCTGCTTTTGAATCCCCGGTTTGTGCAGAGACTTTGCGATTGTGACCGGAGAGTGGTTTGCCTGGTACAGTAGAATTTCCTTACATGTAAATGTGCTGTGAGTTGTTAGTGGGTAGTGATTTGGTTCTCCACTGTGTGAACTGTGTTCTGCTTGCTGGAAGCTGTATCCAGCCCAAAACGGACTGTATCCGAATTTGTCTCCATTTGGCCGGGGCCTTGCCACACTGGCCCAGCCAGACTACCCACTGCACAGAGAAAGCCATCGATGAGAGACCTGCCTGGGGATCAGCTCCCTGCTCCACGCTTGAACAGGAATGACGCCTCAGCAATTCGTGTGGGCCCTGCTTCTCCTGGCACTCCAGATTAACCACCCGCTTCTCGATTTTCGTCCAGCCTGTGTCCAGTCTTGGGTATCGTGAGTAATCATCAGGGCAGCTCCCTGCAACAACAGCCTAATCTAAATGTGTGTCATCTGATTGTCTTGTTGTTTCCTTTTCACAAACTGAGCCCTCCGGCTCCAGATTACAAATAGTGTGTCTTGTGCATGTTGTTTTCTTCCATCACAGGGCCCCAACCAGCTGCAATGTTCCTGGCTAGCCCACCGTTCTCCATCTGGGTACCCAGAGTGTGTGACTGTTAATGGACCCTGAAGTGCATGCATAACAGTTTGATTAATATAGCCTTTAAGCAAATTAACCTGATTATGCCCCTCCTTTGTTCAAGTCCCTTAAATAAAATCAGATTTAGCTATTTTTTTGCATTTACCCTGACTGTGGTTCCAGTTTGTGCAAGAGTACTGTACTGCTGTTATTTGCTGTGTATAACCTTGTTTTACAGGGGGTCCCCAGGGCTGGGCCAGAGGAAAGCCCTGGTGGTAAGTGCAAACAGTGTGGGTACTTGTGTGGTGTATCAGGGATATTGTGAAAGTGATTATTGTGTATTGTTCCAGCCACAGGTAAGGAAAGAGGGGGGTTACAGTGTCCCGGAGGGCTGTGCCCAGGTTAGCTTGACCACTATCAACCCTGACCTCCAGGTGGAGGCATCCGTTTCAGAACTCAGGCCCATTAACCTGCTACTAGCCAAGCAGGCAGGGGTAGTAGCCCTTGGGATAGCACCACCTAGGGGTTATATTTTGGAGGCTCACCACTGGGATTTTGTGCCTTCTAGTGAACAAAAATTATGAATTATTGTTAAAGATTAATGGCTACCCCAGTGGAAATGGTTGTACACCAGTTGGTGGGGTGATGTACTGGGCAGGAGATCAACCCCCAAAATTCTCTACTTATACTGGATATTCCCCTGGGTACCAGTAAAGACACTGTAGAGGGAGAACTCTCCAAAGTTGAATGTTTAAAAAACCTTGTGGTGGTGGGTCGACAGGCTGATTTGATTTCCCAAACTTTCATAGCCTTGGTAGAGTGTAGCGACCTCATGGACAGCTCTAAAGTGCCACAGACTATTGCCCCAGAAGGGGTTCCAGCTGCCTGGAGAGTGATAACAAAAGATAGTAAAGATCCTGGGGAGGATGATCTCCCACAATTATCTGAGACTTTTGAGGAGAAATTTGCTAAGTTGTTGCTGGAGGAAGGGAAAACTGTAGAGGACTTTAAGAAACTATTCCTGCCACCTGGGGATGTTCATTTCCCAACACTCCTCCCACTCCAGCACCTGTTACTGCCCCGCCTTCTGTGCCCATGCCAGTGCTGACCCCTATATCTGTACCTGCCATTAGTCACAACTCCAACCGAAGACTGAGAATCTTCTTGGGCACCCTCCTCACCCCCAGGAGGAAGATGACCAGGAGATCTGGATAAACTATGTTGCCCCTCTAGTACTTGAATGGTAATGCTCAGTAGCAGAGAAATGAAAGAGGTTGTGTGAGAGCCTCTGAGGTCCTGCCTTGGCTACCATTCATGCCAAGCAGGCCAATAACCTTGGATCAACTGCACAGGACTATCTTGATGCATTGGAGAATGTGTATGGGAGCCTGGATTCAGATGAGGATCTATGGTGGAGATGGTGGAGAGTAAGGAACACTCAGCAGTACCCAGGGGAGCCATTGTCTGTGTATGTACCTCGGCTTGAAAAGCTGCTACAAGAGTGCCTCAAAAAGGGTAGTTTGTCATCAAATGAATTAGATCAAACTATACTGGACCGGATCCTTAAGTCTGCTCCATTTTCAGAATTGTTACTGCTTCAGTTGCGCCTTGCCACCCGACTGGAATTGTCCCCCTCCTATGACGAGCTAATGAAAGAAATTCAGGGGGTTGAGCAAAGGCGACCCCATGGGGGAATTGCACCCAGATCTGCTGCTGCTGTGCAAGTGACTGAGAGTGATCAGCCAAGTGAGACACAGGGACAAAAGTCGGCACTTAACAAGCACTCTGCAAAGGACTTCCTGTCCTGGACCCAGCATTGGAAAGACTAGCTACTAGAGGAAGTCCAAGAGTTGAAGACAGGTGCCTCTGCAAGGGTTTCCCCCATGGAACAAGATTCTGGTCCCTTTCAGGATGTGACTGCCATGGGGGTGGGGGTGCACCCTCAGGCATCTGTTACCAAGGGTGGCTCCAAGGCTGAGATCTCCAGATTGACTGCCACTCTAAAGGAACTGTTAAGACACGTTGCACCACTCTCACTGCTGCAAGCACATACTAGACCCCAATCTCTTACTACTACTTCAGTTCCTCATACGATGTTCTCTCTCAGGATGACCCAGGAGTCTATCATTTTTCACAACTGTGGAAAGGATGGCAATATGAAAAGAGAATGCTGGTCTCAGAAGGGCTTAGAAAGAGTAGTAAACAGACTTCAAGGGGAGCTCCAAAAAGCAAATCAGTGGCCAAGGGGTGCCCGAAATTACCGCAGTGAGAGTTCAAGAAACTCTAACTCAAATTTCTTTGTAGCTAAATCGTCTGTCTATGCCTCTGCTACTGCCTCTCCAGACTGGTCCAAAATAGTAGGCCCTTCAATGGAGACTACGGTGACTGTGAATGGTATTAATACTGAGGCTGTGCTTGACAGTGGGTCGCAAGTGACCATTGTATTCCAGGACTGGTATAACAAACACTTATCTGATGTGCCTTTGCAATCCCTGGAAGGCCTATATGTGTGGGGCCTGAGCAACAAGTCTTATCCTTACCTAGGGTATGTCCACCTCTGGTGGTCTTTTCTTGCAACTGTAACTGGTATAGAGGAGCGAGTAGAGACATTGACCCTAGTGTATCCCCCCCACTGGACTGAAGGATGGGGTCCCCCCTGTTAATTGGGACAAACACCCAAATGTTTGGGAGACTGGCGCAACTCTGTCATGAGAAACAAGGGTGACGGACTTTGCGGGCCCTGAGAATTCTGGCTCTGATCAAGAGGGCCTATGATTTTCAGCAGAAACCCAAGGAAGTAGACCAGGATGAACCGGTGGGGATCGTGTAGAAGAAGGATCCCAATTCAATAGTACTGGCCTCTAACGCCAAGTGTACCGTTCAAGGGGAGGTCCGCCTCCGGAAAGATGTCAAGAACAAAATACTGATGTTGGATGTGCCAGGCAATGGAAAATTGCCAAAAGGATTATTGGTCAAGCCCAGCATCTTGCCTGCTCGTGCCCATGCCTATGCACGATGGGTGATGATCCAGATTCACAATGTGTCAGATCGGGAGAGCCGGATGAACAGAGGGTGCACCATAGCTACGGTACACTGTGCAGACACTGCAGTATTGCCCAGCAACAAGCACCCAGGTGAGAAGGAGAGAGTGACCCCAGACTTGTTTGACTTTGGCGACTCCCCATTGCCAGCTGAATGGAAGGCTAGAATTAGCAAGAGCCTTGTCCAGAGAGACCAAGTGTCTTCATTGAAGAGATGGGATGTGGGATATGTCCAGGATGTGGAGCATCATATACACATGTATGATTAATGGCCATTTCGAGAGAGGTCCCGACACCTAGCCCCAGCAGATATAGATGATGTGAGAAGACACCTACAGGAAATGCTCACTGCTGGCATGATACAAGAATCCAGGAGCCCATACACCTCTCCCATTGTGGTTGTGTGTACGAAGAATGAGTCTGTGAGGATGTGTGTTGATTATCGAACCCTGAACCTGTGGACCATCCCAGACCAATACACTATGCCTCGTATGCAAGATGCCCTGGACTGCTTGAATGGGAGCAAATGGTTCTCGGTGTTGGATCTTCGCAGTGGATACTACCGATCCCGATGGCCCCAGAAGACCATGAGAAAACAACCTTCATCTGTCCATTGGGGTTCTATGAGTTTCTGAGGATGCCACAGGGGATATCGGGCACCCCGGCCACTTTTCAGCAACTGATGGAATGTGTGGTGGGAGATATGAATTTACTGGAATGCCTGGTGTACTTGGACGATGTCATTGTGTTTGGGAGCACCTTAGAGGAGCATGAGAAATGACTATTTAAAGTCCTAGACCGACTGGAAGACTTTGGCCTCAAGCTGTCCATTGACAAGTGACAGTTTTTCCAAACCTCTGTGAAGTATGTGGGGCACATAGTATCTACAAAAGGGATAGAGACTGATCCCAGTAAGGTTGAAGCACTGATTACTTGGCCCCAGCCCCATAATCTGAAAGAACTACAGCATTCCCTGGGGTTCTGTGCCTACTACTGCAGGTTCATAAAAGACTATTCCAAGGTGATTCGCCCACTCTTGAACCTTACCCAGGGTTACCCTCCTACCAATCATAAATACAAAAAAGGGTCCATTAAAGAATCAGAAAAAGTATACTTCCACCCAGGTGAACTCTTCAGGCCCCACTGGACACCCGACTGTGAAGCAGCCTTCCATGAGATCGTATACCAGCTCACCCATGCCCCCATCCTCGCCTATGCTGACCCCACCAAACCCTATGTGCTGCATATGGACGCTAGTCTGCAAGGTCTAGGAGCAGTGCTGTATCAAGACTATGAGGATGGCCTGAGACCAGTAGCTTTCACCAGTAGTAGCTTGACCCTGTACGAATGAAACTACCCTGTGCATAAGTTGGGGTTCCTTGCACTAAAATGGGCCATCGTTGACCAGTTTCATGAATACCTCTATGGGGCAAAGATATTGGTGAAGACTGACAATAACCCATTGACCTATGTACAGACTTCAGCTAAGTTAGACGCCACTGGGCACTGGTGACTTTCTGCATTATCAACCTATGATTATGCTGTCGAATACAGACCGGGCCTGAACCATATTGTTGCTGATGCCCTATCATGAAGGCCCACTTCCAAGAGTGATTGGGTCAGGTTGTCTGGACCTGATATTTGAGCATTGTGCCAAAAGTTTAATAGAGATGAACAGATGTCTGCGGACACATTGGACTGTTTAGTAAATTGCTTGGGCCCTTCTGACGCCTGCATCCCAGCTGCTTATTGCCACTTCTCTGCTCTAGATATTAGTGCACTACCTCAATTTGACAATGACAGCATTTAGTGGGCTCAATCCCAGGATCCTATGATTCTACCAGTACTTGATGCCCTGCATGTGGGGAAAGATGTGTCTAAGTTATGTTCCATTGACTTGTGAACTGCTTTATTGTTTAAAGAAGGCCCCAGATTGAAGTTGCTCAATCAGTTGTATAGAGAGACAGTGGATCATAGTGGCAAAGTAGACAAGCAACAATTGGTCCTGCCCACGGCCTTTAAAGATTTGGTACTGAGGTCCCTCCACAATCACATGGGGCACCTTAGTATTGACAGAACCCTTGACCTGGTATGATCTCGTTTCTACTTGCCCAAAATGGGGGCCGATGTTGAGCACCATGTAAAGACTTGTAGTTGCTGCCTGCAAAGAAAAGTCCTGCCTCAGAGGGCTGTCCCCCTTGTTAATATTACTACCAGTACCCCCATGGAACTAATCTGCATAGACTTCTTGTGTTTAGAACCTGATCAGCGGAACATTGGTAATGTGTCAGTGGTTACGGATCATTTCAAACGGTATGCACAAGCTTTTCCCACCAAAGATCAAAAGGCATCTACCATGGCCAAGGTGCTAGTGGAAAATTTCTTTGTTCAGTATGGTGCCCCCCAGAGGATCCACTCTGACCAGGGCAGAGACTTTGAGAGTCGACTAATCAAAGAAATGCTCTCACTCTCTCTCTCTCTCTATGGGGGTGCAAAAGTCAAGAACCACCCCCTATCACCCACAGGGAAACCCTCAACCAGAACATTTTAACCGAACCCTTCTAGACATGCTGGGCATCCTCCACCTAAAAGACTAGCATAAATGGAGCCAGCAGATTAGCACCTTGGTACACACATACAATTGCATGAAAAATGATGCTACTGGGTTCTCCCCCTACTGCCTCATGTTCGGGAGAGAGGCTTGGCTGCCAGTTTATGTCTGTTTTGGGGTCTCTCCAGATGGGGTTCGAGCCAAAAACTACTTGCAATATGTACAAAAACTGAAAGCTCAATTGAACCATGCCTATCAAATGGCCCAGACAATGGCCACCAAGAGAAATCTAGCCAACAAAGAGAGGCATGATAAAAAAGTGTAGGCTCAAGAGCTTCAACCTGGAGACTGTGTGTTGCTATGCAATTTGGGACTGCATGGTAAACACAAAATTGCTGACCGGTGGCACCATCTTCCCCATGTAGTAGTTGGAAAGTTGGATGATTTACCTGTGTGCAAGGTGCGCCCAGAGAACAACTCCAAAGCTGTCAAGACCATGCACCATAACCACTTTCTACCTATTGGCCAAGTCATAACTGAAGCTGAACAATCAGAGATTGATTCCCCTGGGCAGATAACTCATGCTGCTGCAAGGAAGAGACAGAGTCGACCTACTCCAGTGGTTACAAGTTTAAGGTTTCCCCCGAAGCAGATTCAGAATGATAGTGACTGTCAGTCCACCTCGGACAAAAGTGAATGTGACAATGCCTATTACTCCTCTTATGAACTGAGTCAGCTGTTTTGAGGTAACCCTATGACTAATTGTGGGAATGAAGCTAGGCCTTCTGGACTGCCTTACCCCCCAGCTTCATCCTTGGAGCCAATGCTCCCAGAAAGTGAAGTGCAAAGTATCACGTCTGAAGATGCTGAGACTCTCTGTATTGTGGAACTGTATGATTTGCCTGAAGGAGGGGCTGATGGTTTGAGTCTTTCTGGTGACATACCAGAATTTGAAGAACACCATGAGAGTGCTGACAACCCCCCCTTCAGTGCCTTAAAGTTTGATTGTGCCTGAGCCTTTGCAAAATGAGTCAAGTGTTGTAGAAACAGAGCCTGCACAGCACGGAGCCGATAGTGCCCCAAGTGTGGACGTTCCCATCCAGGCAGAGGCACCCCCTCACAAGTGACGAGAGTTCCCAGACTAGTGCTGAGAGTACAGAGACTGTAGTTGTCCCCCTCAGAAAGACTGGCTGAGCTGTCAAGCCAGTAGTATGCTTCAGTTATGATTCTCCCAGGAGGCCAGTGGATTTGCCTCTCAATGTGGTCCACAAAGGGGGTTATGTTTCTCAGAGCTCACTGCCTAAACTGAGCCTAAGTGCCAATTTCAGGTTGATTGTTCTGCCTTCTAGGTATAGTGCCTCTGCCCCATCTAGCCCCAAGTTAGCTGACAGGGAAGGGCCCCCTCTTACATTCTTCAATGTACAAGAAGTTACTCCATGATTCCGCATAGTAATGTGTAAATTACCTGTGTGAAACATGCATGATGTATTGTCAGAATGGATATAGTTTTGTGAAGTGTAGAAAATATGTATAGTAAAAGGTATAAGTTTACATTGACTGATGCATCAGATGTCATTTGCATAACATGCTAATGGTATAAATGTCTCGTATAGTTTGCATTTGCAATATAGTGACGGTACAGACTTGATGCGGACGCCAAGTTTTCTCCAGGCAGGGAAGCGTTTAGCCCCCTACAAATGGGGGTTCCTGAAAAGTCTTCCTTGAGCTTGCCTAAATGCTCACTGCCGGGCTGGTGTCCTGCATTTTAGCAGTTTAAATGTGATTGCCAGAGAGTGCCTGTATAGCCTCTGTGTACTGTCTCTTTAAGAGCTGCCTGGATTGCAGTCATAAGTAATCTGAGAGGGAGATCTGTTGAAAGATGTAACTATTTGCTGAAAATCATTTAGAGTGATAATGATAATGTAGTTTGTCTAACCTGCCTTCTTTGCAGCAAGGACTGTTTTGTTTATCTCCACAATCTTGGCCCAGGACTGCCGAATTGAAGCAATCAGTACTGATGAGACCTAAAATGGAGCCGGACTATAGGAGCTGTCTGGAGTCAGAATCTGTAGGAATTGTACTTTTGGGCTTTGGGTGCCTTTTTGCACCTGAAGGGGGAGCTCCTGTTGTGACTGACAGATGAATCAGCCAACAGAACCTTTTGGATTTCCAGGTTTGCTGGCAGTTGAGTCAGCTCTAAGTTGGGAGCTGAAGAAGCAACAGCTTGAGACAGTCAAGCAGCCGCCTGAGTAGTTTCCTGTGGGAGAACTTTGGAAAGGTCTGAGTTGTGGCCTGCATGTCTGCCTACTGCCCGAGAGGGAGAGAAGAGAATTATTTCGGACTAAATCCAAGTTTGTGAGAAAGAAGTAAGCCACTGATTTTTTACCAGGCTCATACCTGAAGAAGACCAAATAATTTGCTGAATGCGATCAGCCTGTCAGGATTTCCAGCTGCTTTTGAATCCCCGGTTTGTACAGAGACTTTGCGATCATGACCGGAGAGCGGTTTGTCTGGTACAGTAGAATTTCCTTACATGTGAGTTGTTAGTGGGTCTTGATTTGGTTCTCCACTGTGTGAACTGTGTTCTGCTTGCTGGGAGCTGTATCCAGCCCAAAACGGACTGTATCCGAATTTGTCTCCATTTGGCCGGGGCCTTGCCACACTGGCCTACCCAGACTACCCACTGCACAGAGAAAGCCATTGATGAGAGACCTGCCTGGGGATCAGTCTCCTGCTCCATGCTTGAACAGGAACGATGCCTCGGTGATTCGTGGGGGCTCTGCTTCTCCTGGCACTCCAGATTAACCACCTGCTGTCTCAATTTCCATCCAGCCTGTGTCCAGTCTTCTGTATTGTGAGTAATCATCAGGGTAGCTCCCTGCAACAGCAGTCTAATCTAAATGTGTGTCATCTGATTGTCTTGTTGTTTTCTTTTCATGAACTGAGCCCTCCGGCTCTGGATTACAAATAGTGTGTGTTGTGCATGTTGTTTTCTTCCATCACAGGGCCCCAACCAGCTGCAACATTCCTCGCTAGCCTACCATTCTCCATCTGGGTACCGAGAGTGTGTGACTGTTTATGGACCCTGAAGTGCATGCATAACTGTTTGATTGATACAGGCTTTAAGCAAATTAACCTGATTACGCCCCTCCCTTGTTCAAGTCCCTTAAATAAATCAGATGTAGCTCTTTTTTGCATTTACTCTGACTGTGGTTCCAGTTTGTGCAAGAGTACTGTACTGCTGTTATTTGCTGTGTATAACCTTGTTTTACAGGGGTCCCAGGGCCAAGCTAGAGGAACAGCCCTGGTGGTAAGTGCAAACTGTGGGTACTTGCCTGGTGAATAGGGGATTGTGAAAGTGATTATTGTGTATTGTTCTGGCCACTAGTAAGGAAAGAGGGGAGTTACAGTGTCCCAGAGGACTGCACCCAGGTTAGCTTGACCACTACCAACCCTGACCTCCGGGTGGAGGCACCCATTTCAGAACTCAGGCCCCTTAACCTGCTACTAGCCAAGCAGGCAGGGGTAGTAGCCCTTGGGATAGCACTACCTAGGGGTTACAAGAGTACAAAGTCTAAGATTGCTCCCTTCCAAGTGGGTTCCAACACTATCTGTCTGAGGCATGCCCCCTGTAGGGCATTGAGAATGACCCTGCTCTTTGATGTGGCTGCAGCAAAGGTGCTCCAGTTAACATCTGCCATATTCAAGTCCCCCATCAACAGTATGTTCCCTTTCTCTGCCATCCTATGGATGCCTTCTATCATACCCTTGTCCATTCCCTCTCCCTGAGATGGGGTCTGTATACAACCCCTGTGTGGATTGTGGTGCCATTTCCAGTCTCTAAGGTGACTCACAATTCCTTCTCTCCTCCCTGTTTGCTCTTTTGTTCTGTTGCTTTTATCCCTTCCCTTACATAGAGAGCTACTCCTCCCCCTCTTCTATCCTTCCTGTCCCTTCTGTAGGTTGCGTACCCTGGTATGTTAACATTCCAGTCATGGTTCTCTGTGTACCATGTTTCTGTTACTGCCACAATATCCAGGCATCCCTCTTCCATCAAGGCCACCAGTTCAGGGAGCTTGTTGCCCAGACTACTGGCATTGGTAGTCATTACCCTCCATTTCTTGATGGCCTTACCCCTTTTTGCCCCATCTCTGTCCTTATTGCCTTTGTCATTTTCTCCATTTACCCCTGCCCTTCTCCCTACTGACATCTCTATCTTGGTGTTTACCTCACTAACTACCTTGATTTTTTGGGGGGGGCTACGAATTCCTTGCTCCTTTCCAGTGCTTCCCCCCTTGGCTAGTTTAAATGATTGCCAGTGAAGCATTTAAACCTATCACCGAGGATCCTGGTTCCCCTCCTGGGCAGATGCAGACCATCATGCCAGTATAGGCCTGCATTACTTCAGGAGGACCCCCAGTCCCCAATGAAGTCAAACCCCTGAGCTCTGCACCCATTTTTCAACCACTAATTGAATCCCACGGTGTGGAGCACCCTAGCCTCACCTGTGCCACAGACAGGCAGCACCTCCGAGAAGGTTACCGTGCGTGTTATTTGTCTCAGGCTCCTCCCCATCTCCACAAACACTTCTTGCACTGCTGTGATCCCTTTCTTAGTCAGGTCATTTGTCCCTCAGTGGACAATGACATCCAGCTCCCTCCCCTCTGCAGCTGCTCCTGCGATCCTGAGGATTCACTCCCTGTCCCTCCAAGCCATAGCGCCAGGCAGGCACCTTACCTCCCTCTCCCCTTCCTCCCCCAGTTCTACCTTCCTAACAATGGAGTCCCCCACCAGGAGTTGTTTCCTTCCCTGTGGGGTTCCATGCCACTCTCCTGTGGGTCTTCTTTGTGGAGGTTCCCAGCATCCTCCTTGGTCTCCACTGTGGGTGCCTCCATAGAGGAACCACACTTTGCAAGAGGTGTACTGTACTGTGGTTTGCCAAAGAGAAAGTCAGTTGGATTATAACACAATTTCAGCATGTTAAAGTAAACAAAATGAACAAAATCATAGCCTAACATGTATATTGATCAAAATAATCCACATGTTTAATCACAGTTTTGATAATTTTGGTGAAACAATTCTAAACAAAGGGGGAAACAGAACTAGTTAGCACTGTAGAGAGCCATGTAGCCCTCTGCCTCTAGCTCCAATGATGCCATCACTTCACACATTTGGCAGTCATTTTAAGGAATAGGCAGAGCAGATTTTTTGAATTAGAAGGCTGAATCTTACTTTTTCAGATGCTACAAAACTGCATTTATGTTATTCAGATAAATGCAATGTAGCATCAATGTAAACAGCAGCCTTTCCTTCACCTCTCTGTGAAGCCAGATTTTGAAATGGTTTATTTCTAAAAATAGGTAGTTTATATGTTTATACGGCGGCAGTATAGCGCAGTGGTCTAAGGCTCTGAGCTGCAAATTTGGTGACATCCAGCAGACCAGACCTGGGTTTGAATCCCACAACTTCCACTTACGTACTGTGTGACCCTGAGCAAGTCACTTACCCTCCTTGTGCTCCCAGGTCGCTCCTGTAAAAAAGCTTTCAGCTTAGTGTGCTATACCTGGTTAAACAACTAAATAAAAATATGTCATTTAAGCTTTACCAGGGGATCAGAAGGGGGCACCACCACTAGATGACCCGGGCTGATCAGTGCATGTAAGCTCTTCTGCACTCAGGGATAGGGTGGAATGGGGAGACTACTAGATTACCAGGCCTAAACTGGGTTGGGGGGGGGGAGACACCACTATACCAAGACTAATCAGTGCATGTAAGCCCTTCTTCACTCAGGGATGGGGGCACCATTAGAATACCAAGGAATAAATGGATAGGGCTTGGGGGGGGGAATGGCTGAGGCTCTGCATAATACCTGTATGCATTTGTGAATGGAGGCATTGTACAGTGCTGCTAATGGTCATATAATGACATGCAAATGGTCCTTTAGTACAGTGCAAGCCCTACGTGGTCATTAACATGACAGCCCAACACCGCCCCCTGTCGAAGACCTGTATAGAGGTCAAAGTGCTGGGCTGCTGGTCCATTTTGTCCCCATTGATTCACTGTGGTGGTTACTACAATTTTTTTTTATTTATTTAGTTTCTGTTAACCAGGTAGGTGCACTAGCCATAAAATGACTATTTTCAGGCATGACCCGGGCACAAAGGGCATGGCTCATAAGGCACGACAATGTATTATTATACAAAGGCAAGAAAATTTCCTGGATTCTGATTGGTCAGTCTGGGGCTGGACCCGTGATGTTATCCCAGCATAACATCACGGGTCTAGTCTCAGCACTGTGAACCAATATGGATGAGCATATGAACCTTTAGCATATGGACCTCTTTTTTTGCATCTCCTCTTAACAAACAAAAATATTTTTCCACACTAATAAAAACATTCTTTAAAATTATTTTTTATTTCATATATAACAAAAAGCCATTGCATAATAGGAATAATGCACTCCAGGGTGTGTGTCATGCTGGAATAACGTCACTTCTAGGGCAATTAGTCGCACTCGGCCTGCGGCCTCGTGCCTAATCACCCCAGGCGTGACGTTATCCCAGCACGACAAACACCCTGTCGTGCATTATTCCTTTAATAAAGTACAGTAAGAATTGAAAAAAACTTTTCATTCAAGTTATTTATTCACAAGTTCAGGAGTTCCCTGTGAGTGCACCAAATTGGTTTGAGCATCAGAGAGGGTTGGCAATCCTTGCAGTACATGGGCATGGTAGTGAGCATGATTTTTTTATGCTCAGATGTGGTCATTAGCATGCCAGCCATAAAATATGGCTTCTAGGAGTACACAGTGCTATTCTTTCTGGGACGCACTATTTTCCTTAGCTCCTGTGAGTCTGTTGGCAGCATGGTAGGCTGTGGTAGCATGGCACATATGCACTTTGTGTGGTGTTACTACAGCCTTATAGTCATACAGGCAGCTCGTATTGGACAGGGCATGCTGTCGGTATTAATATCCCTATCTGACAGTTGCACTCTGTGTTTTGCACCATGCTGATTTAGCTTGGCGCAAATGACTGCAGCTGAATATTGGGGCCTATAAGCATAATAAGCGTCAAAATAATGTTTTGTAGTTTTTGTTGTAGAGCTGGGGAAAAAGAGAAAGGTTAAAATGGACAACTCTAAAAACACCACTCCACTTAAGTACAAACTCAGAGATCATGTTTTCCATGTGATTGTCAACTCTGAATATTTCAAAAATTAACAGAAAGCTCTGTTTATAACATTGCTAGGCAATCCTTCCACAGCATCCTTTGTTGTGCTTGAGTAGCTTGCCGTGATCACATAGTGGTTAGTACTCTGTGTTGTATCTGCAGCAACCTCGGTTCGAATCTGAGTTATAGCAATACATCAGAAGTGCTGTCTCCTTAGAGGAGCTCAGTGGTCAATTGGCTGTGTGTTCAATTAACAAACATGAGATCAGCTGTTTGAATCCAGTTAGAAGCACAATGCAGTACTTACAGAGAGGGTTGTTGAGCTGTGGAACAGTTTTCTGGCTGAGGTGGGTGCCAAACCCAATAATTGGTTCAAGCATGGCTGGAACAGAGGAAATGACTTAGTAGATACTCAGTTAATAGCAGGAAGGTGGGGAACATGGGGGCATGTTATGTAGACAAACACCATATACAGGTAACGGGTCTCGGGGTAAGATAGGGTATTGTGGGCAGACTGAATGGTCCAATGGTCTTTTTCTACCATCATTGTTTATATTTCTGTCCTACACCACCACCTTACAAATTTTATGATTTAAACATTTTTCTCCACATTTTGTCAAAAGACTAATAGAATCTTTTACTTCTGACCATCTAGGAAATCCCTCTACACCATGCCACACCGACATACGTACTTCACAATTTAAACTTCAATGCATTTTCCCTCTACACAATGACAAAAAGATAAAAATTCACAAACTGCTGACCCATAGAACAACACTGAAACTCTTATGCTCAGACCACCTCTCTGTCCCAGTGGCAGTGGCAGTGCGGGCCTCCAGGGTTTGGGAACAGACTCAAGTTGCCATGTTTGGAGGCAGGCTGGGCTGCAGGCAGATGCTGAAGGGCAGCACTCCTTAGCCAGCGAGGGCAGGCAGTGGTTCCAGTGTGCAGTGGTCCCTGTGGATGGATGGGAAGGGAGCCTGTTCCTTACACAAATACACTGTATGTCTGAGGCTGAAAGGCACGGCTCATAACAGAAGGGAGGGAGGTAACCAGGAGTGAAAACTCAGTGGGAAAAATCCATGCCATCTGAATGGTAGCAAAATCACCTGCACAATGCATATCCCTCATTATACAATGGCAAGGAAATTTCCTGTATTCTGATTGGTCAGTGGGTGCCTGAGACAATGATGTTATTACACAATAACATCACTGTATTGATTTGTTGGATGATTGTTTGCTCTTCTCTTACGCAACAAAGATATACTGCCTCACTAAAAATCTACTAAAAACATTTGTACATTTTTTTTATTTTGTATAATATTGAGCCATTATATGATTGCAATAAGGCACTCCATGGTGTGTGTTATTGCGTAATAACGTCACTCCTGGGGTGATGTTATTGCATGACAACACACACCTTGTCATGCCTTATTGCTTAATTAATAGGGTATATACCAGGGTCAAATTCAGAGGTATAAATAAAAAGACACTCTTCTGTGAATGTGGTATGTTTACTCTAAAATTCTATTTTTATTTATTTATTTATTTCAGTTTCAGAATTACAACCAAACTGGCTCTTTTACGAAGGCTCCAAGTCAGTAGAAGAACAGACAAAACAGTACAATTTACATCATATGACGAGAACATATAATAGCAAGGGACAAGGTTATTTTACAAGCAAGATAAATGTTGAGTATAACCTCAAATACTAATATTTTTATAACAGAAATATCTCTAGTCTATAGGTCTAGTTACTAAGTGCAGGTTGCTTGTAGTTTGTAGCCAAAATTGGCTTTGTCAAGGAAAAGGGGAGGAAGCAGGAAGAGGTATGGAAAGTATTAGCATGGGTACAGAGGAGGCATATTGTAGAAAGTTATTAGGGGATAGGAGAAGGGGATATGGTGATGAGGGAGAACAAGCTGACAAGTGCTGTATGCATGGGGGCAGCCTAGGGGAAGTGTGAACCAAGTGGAGTGGAGGGGGGGTGAAGACTTATGGGGTGAGAGGGGTAAGAAGGTGGGGGGTAAGGGTTGGAAGTCTAGGGCAGGGGATGGAACTCTTATCATTGTGCTCAGCAGTTGCACTCTTGGGATTCTACCAGGAGGCGATGAAGTTCTTTTTAGAATTAGCCAAGTTTCTTAAGGTGTAAAAGCGAGGGAATATGTCGTTCATCCAGAGAGGGCCTAGATAGGAGAGGGACCTCTGGGCAAAGGAGGTTTATTTGTAAGGTACATGCAGTACCCTTCTAGCAGAGCTTTGTGTTATTTTAGTGTTGGGGTTATGTTGGAAAATCTTTGAAGTTGATTCTGGGACCAGTCCTATGAGGGCTTTTTCTCCTATGATATATGCCTGGTACTGGGGCCTTAGAAGTAATGGGAGCCAGCCAGTTGTGGAGTAGAGACTGCAACAGTGGGAATACCAATTAGCTCCTAGAACAAGTTGGCAGGCTTTGTTTTTTAGTTAATATATTTTATTGAGTTTTTCACTTAACGGGGTTGGTTACAGGGGTTGGGTTGACAGTCATATTTCATAGTTGTACAGACATTTGTAGTGAAGCCATACATTTAAATAGTCTGTTACGGATACACTTTGTGCCATATAATTAATTAGTTATTGGGTACAAATTAATGATAGCTATAACTGGTATTCCAGACCTTTCTCAGAACATATAAGACAGCTTAGGATATTCATAACAGCAATATACATACATCACTTCGATCCACATATTCACCAGGGTTATTTGTGCTTAGGTACCTAGGTCCATATCTGGATCTTATATAAATAAATACATTCATAGTATAATTTATTCAAGTTATTAAGGTAGTGTCTCTTAACATAATGTGCATAACCACCTAGCCCATTTCTCAGTGAGTAAGTCAGAGGAGTCATTTAGAAAGTAAAAAATCTTTTCAGACCTATAAATATGGGCCATTATTTCCCTCCAATCTAGCACAGTGGGTATATTGGTGGTCAACCAATTCTGTGTCAGGGCTTTCTTTGCTGCCAAAAGGGAAATCCCCATCAAGTAGCGTGTATGGGTGGTCTTTATGTCTGGGGGGGGAAGATATGTAGAATAAAGAATTCAGCAGTAAGTGTAAATGGAGTACCCATCAATTCACTTAATTCAGCTTGTATTGAGTTCAAGAAGGGCTGAATTTTGGGGCAAAGCCAAAATACACGTTTGTGGTGTGCAGTGGAGTCTCCACATTGATGCCAACAAAGTCCCAGATGGGTTGCTGTGAAATGAGCTGTTATTGCTGGGGTTCAAAACTACCTAAGCCTTACCTGCCAGGCAAATAGTCTCCAGTTATGAGAGAAAATAAGTTCTGATGTTATTCTACAGCCCCTTTCCCATAGTGACAGGTGCACATCAGACCCAAATTCTAGGCTCCGTTTTGCACGGTATTCATCAGTGTTTGATCCTAGGGTTTCTATGATGGCCTTGTATAGGGCTGAGATAATGTTAGGCATCCCCCCCAGAAATAATGTTTTGCTGAATACAGGCAACCAGGAGAGGGATGGCTTCAGGGTCTCGTAGTTCCGGGGGGAGGGAATAATAGAAATGCCTCAGCTGCAGGTACCTGTAGAAATCAGAATGTTGAAGTCCATGGGTACGGCTCAATTCCAGAAAGGACTTAAAGTCCCTGCCATGCAAAAACTGCAAGAGGTGAGAGAGTTGTAGACGGCCCCAGGTTTCAAAAATGTGGTCAGGGGAGGTGGAGATGAAGTTCTCCAGGAGAGCCACTGGGCAGACCAGGGGAAGATACATGGTGAGGGATAGTTGTTTACGGATCTCAGTCCATACCTTCAGCTGGGACAGGATCCACAGGTTCTGGGGGAGCCAGTTATGCGGATAGGAGGTGACACAGTGTAACACTAACCTAGCCCACTTTTGGTGTGAGATGAGATCCTCTTCTATTTCTCTCCACCAAGTCAAGCCGGCTTTTGACAGCCTGTATATTATAAATGAGAGGCGTGAGGCCCAGTAATAATGTTTAAGGTTTGGAAGAGCTAAACCACCTTTAGCTCTTGGGAGAGTCAGAGTGCAGACTTTTATTCTGGGACAACACCCAGACCGTATGAACCTGCTGATACATTTGTTCCATATTTGAAATATCTTGGCGGGAATATGTATAGGCATATTTTGGAACTGTGGGGGAGAAATTAAATGCCAGGGCCTCTGTTTTAGTGGTGTTAAGCTTGTATCCTGAGCATTGCCCAAACTGTTCAATTATGTTAAATACCGCAGGGATTGACCTGGATGGATCTGCAAGGAATAACTGGACATCGTCAGCATATAGGGCAATTTGGTGATCTATTTCTTTGACCTCTACACCTTCTACCAAGGGTGACTGTCTAATGGTCTGTGCTAATGGTTTGATGAATATGGTGAACAAACCTGGAGACAGAGGGCATCCTTGACGGGTGCCCCTGCAGAGGGGGAAATAGGTGGAATGATGTCCTCTGACTTTGACACATGCTTTAGGAGAGGAGTACAGAGTTCTAATCATGGAAGCAAAAGGGAGGGGAATGCCCATTGTGGTCATAGTTGTAAACAGGAAGGGCCAAGAGACCCTGTTGAAAGCCTTCTCAGCATCTAAGCTGAGAAGGATAGATGGGGAGCTACGGGACTGCATTTTCTGGACCAAATGTAGTGCCCTTCTTGTATTGTCTGTGGTAGATCTTGCACTAATGAAACCAGTTTGGTCAAGGTTAATTAGGGAAGACAAAACCGAGTCCAGGTGCTTGGCCATAATAGATATAAGGAACTTATAATCTGCATTTAAAACTGAAATTGGGCAGTATGATGTACACATTTGTGGGTCCTTGTCAGGTTTGGGGATCAGGGACATCGCTGCATATGACCAGCTGGGTGGGGGTCAATTGTCCCTTGTAGGACTTCATTATACACCTGCAGGAGGATCGGTGTGAGTGTCTGCACAGAGTGTTTATAAAATTCAGCACCATAGCCATCTGGGACAGGGGCTTTCATTGTTTTAGCATGGGTGATGACAGCCAAGAGCTCTGAGTGTGTAATGGGGGAAACCAAATGATTCTGCTGTTCCTTGGTCAGTCTAGAGAGGCCCAGGGCTGGAGAAAAGCCCTGATACCTTCAACTTCTGAGGAGTGGTCTGGAGTGTAAAGTTTTTTATAATACTCACTAAATACCTGAGTAATTTGGGTCACCTTTGTGCACTGGGCACCCGTGGCTGGGTCTCAAATTATGCGTATAGTTGAAAGGCGCCTTTGCTTGCATAACCAGAATGCCAGCAGGCGAGAGGACCTGGGGCCTACCTCCCCATATTGCTGCCTTAAGTAGGCCAGGGCAATTTCAGTTTTCTGTATTGCTAGTGTCTCTGATTCTATTTTAGTCTGTTTAAGTTGTGGTAGTACTGTATCATCTCCTTGTTGGTGCACGATTTGAAGAAATGAGAGGGTCTGTTCTAATCTAGACTGCTCTTCCCTACGTTGTTTCACCTGATCTGAGGAATATTGTATTAGGTGGCCTCGTAATACCGCCTTTAGTGTGTCCCATCTTATTGCAGAGGAAACCTCCATGCCCAGGTTATCACCCTGGATCTCCTGGATTTTATCATTAAGGAACTCCCAAAAGTGAGCATTTTTTAGGTGGATTGGGTTGAATCTCCAAAAGGAATTTCACCTCTCCAGGTCCATCTCCCACTCCGTAACCACAGCAGCATGATTGGAGTGGATTATGTCCCTGATAGTGGCCTCCCTGAGAGAATCCAAATTCTCTTTTTGTGTAAAACAGTGGTCTATCCTGGAGTATGAGCCATGCACCGCTGAATAAAAGGTGTATCGTCTGTCTCTAGGATAAAGGGGTCGCCAAATGTCCAGCCAGCCCACCTCTTGTATATATCATTTAAAGAATTTATGTGAGACTAGTAGTATCCAGGTGAGGGCTAGGGGCGATATTAAAGTCTCCACTTAAAATTAGAATACCTCTGGTCAATTGAACTACCCTATCCAAGAGGGTTCTAATGGTTGAACTAGGAGAGCCAGGGGGTAAATAAATACTAGCCAGGGTGATCTCATTATCCTGTAAGTGGCCCTGTACTACCACCAGGTGACATTCAGGATCCACCCACTCCCGTATGGGTTGGAAAGGGGTATGGCTGGAAACCAATATGGCGACCCCCCCCCTTCCTGCCCTTCTTGAAAGAGGAGGGAAAGACCCGAGCAATCCCTCCCCTGGTCAGCTTCTCATGTTCGTTGGCAGTCATATGTGTTTCCTGTAGGTACATTATACCTGCCTGGGTCCTTTTAAGTAGAGAGAGCATTCTAGATCTTTTTATGGGATTACCCAGTCAATTTACATTCAAAGAAAAAATCTTAAGTGGTACATTAGCCATTTAAAAACAGTGATGAGGACTGAGCATTTGTACCTGTATTCCTTGAAGCTCTATTGTATAACTAGCTAGTGGCTCACAATCAAAGCATATGAGGGGTGACTGTCTAAAAGGGAAAATGTGTGGAATAAGTTCCTCTAACATCGAAAAGTACAGGGTAAACATTAACTGGTGAAACTGTTTAACACAGCATTCTGCCAACCGGGCAGATACTGTAAAATAACTTTGGGCTTCCATGAGGCCAGCCACTCAAACAAAAGTGGGCAGCCTAAAGGGTACATCAAAAAAAGGACTCTTGGCTGGGCTTACCTGTTTAGGTAGGCGAGATGGTATTGTCTCCTTTGTAGGAGGGGGGTGGGAGGTAGGTGGGAAGTGAGCATGCCTCTTGTCCCTCCGAGATGTTATTACAGGGTTTAGTTAAACCCAACTAGGAGAGGGGAAAAAGGAGGTTCTAAATTTTAGTTAGCTTATCATACTCATTATATGTTATAGAAATCAGTGGTCTCAAACACCCTAAAGTGTGAGAAACATATGGGTGGGTCTGTGTGTCTCCAGTCCTCGGTTGCCCCCTCCGGTACGGCTGGTGGGGGGGCGAACCAGGTGGGTGCAAGTGCACACAGCATACCCATTAGAGTACAATTTGACATGAGTGGCTGGTAATCATCCCCAAACAACGTGAGATCAATAGTCAAACAAGCAGCATAAATCAAAGTCCACTGTAGGTGCTATCAGGAACTGCGATTAGTTCAGAAGAAAAAAAGAAAAAACAAAAAAAAAAAACAAAGGAGCTTTTGCAGGGTTGTTAATATGTGGAGGAGGGTGCCACTGATCCTTCTCGGGTAACTTGGCTTGTATAGGCCGAGGTCTCCATTAGTGGAGTCTATCCTGAGGCCCCCCCTCTCCAGTAGCCACCTCCCGACCCATACCACCCATTACGGAGTCCCCTCTGTCTTCTGTCCCAGTGTTTCCCTGCATGGCTGTCATCAGAGGACACAGGTGGCCTAGGCCGCTCATGAAGCCTCAGATTAAGTATATGCCACAACTTCTGACAGGCGCGCCCCCTTGTTCTGAGGGGGGGAACACCCATTTGTGCGAGGCAAACTCGGTGGGCCCAAAAGGTCAAGAGGATCCCCAGAGAGGGTCGGGTCAAGGGAGTAGCCACCGGTGAGGCCTTAAAGTAGCATGGGGTGAGCAATCAGGTTGGCCTACCTGTCGCCAAGGCAGACAGATGCGCAAGTGTTCCTTAAGTCGATTCATTTCAGGCCCTGGTTGATTGAAGGGGTCTCAGGGGGATCCAGGGTGTGCTGTCTGAGGTCCGATATTATTTGTTGTATAGCCGTAGCACCTTCTTTCTGAAATTGGTCCCTTGGAGGAATTTTAGACCATGCTTTGTAGGCCAGTTTTGTAGCAAGTGAAGCGTTCATCTTTCTCTGCGTAGATGGGATATCAGTTCCAATTTTAGCTAACTCTCGTGCCACTTCCTTGGCTGTGTCGAATGTCTTGGCACCATCTGCAAGTTTTATTTATTTATTTATTTATTTCAATCTAGGATTACAATACCTTTGAGCCGAGGCTCTTTTACAAAGGTTCGACGTCAGCATGTGCAACAGTCATCATTTTTAGTTACAAACATATAGTCACTGACTTACAGACGTGTAATAACCAGTACAAAGACTTGAGCTATGAGCAAGACAAGGGAAGGGGGGTCGGTGGGGGGAGAAGTGAGGGTAGGAGATTGAGGGGGGCTAGGAGGTGCAGGTGGTAAGGGGGAGTACGGGAGGTGGTTGGGGACAGGGGAACTATTGTTGAACTATTAGTTTCACTGGATAGGGTGTTCTGAACTTGAATTTGGATTCCTTCAGTTTTTTGAGAATAGGGGCATACGCTTTGTGCCTCATAGCAATTGTAGTAGGATAATCGTTATCTAAATAGATCCGCTGGTTCTGGTAAGTTAAATCCCCTTGTTGCCATGATTTATGCAGGATCTGCTCCTTCTTTTGGTAGAGGAGAAACCGGATAAGAATAGCTCTTGGTCGGGTGTTTGACTGTGGGCCTAAGGTTCGGTGAACTCTATCCATTTCCAAGGAGCAGCTATCGGGTAAATTCAGCTTAGTTTTGAAGAAATTCTGCATAAACTGACTCAGGATGGTGCCCTGAGACCCCTCGGGGAACCCATTAACTTTCAAGTTATTTCTTCGACTCCTAGCTTCTGCATCGTCAGCCTTGTCCTGTAAGTTTGCAATCGTTTGATGTAGCTGTATTATGGCGCGCTCTGTGTTGTCCACACGGGTATCAGTGCTCATTACCTGCTCCTCCACACTATCTATGCGCTTCTCTAGTTTCCCCAAATCAGTTTGCAATGCAGCGAAGGCTGATTGAGTCTCTTTCCTAAACTCTTGTATCTTTTGGAGGACCATATCCATTTGTCTACCCACATTTGGTGGCAGGATGCTCTCCTCTTTGGCTGGGCCATTTTTACATGAGGTGTATGAGGTTTGCGATGCGTCGCTATCAGAGCAACCTCCGTCCAGCTCAGTGGTGTTCAAAGTTGCTTTTTGACGATTGTGTCTCCTTCTAGACATAGTGAACTCACTCCTTTGCTAGTTTTGCTGCTATTAAGGTTGGGTTGACTGCTTTTTTAAATGATTAAGACCTCGGAGGGGACAGAGCTCGGGCTTCAAGCTGCTTCTTGAGGCATGACGTCTGGCAGACTTTGTTGAGCAAGAGTTTAACCCTTTTGAGAGCAGTTTCAGTGGCCACACTATAGATAGTCAGTCAATAGTTAACGATGGACAGTATTGAGCTTTTGGTGACAAGACTGAAGGCCTCAGTGGTCATAGTATTTCTGTGTCGGTAAAGGAGTCCGAGTCTGATGTTGGCTGTTTTCACGAACAATATGGTCAATATGGGTGTTGAAAGAAAGGGCGTTGTCTAGGTATAATCCCAGGTATTTAAAGATAGTAACCTGTTTGATTACGTCGCTTTTGTAACTTAGTATGGTAAGTGGGCCACTCTACTTTTTTGAGCTTTGTAGAGTAAAGTGCATTGCTTTGGTTTTTCTGCAGTTCAGTAGGAGTTTGTTGTGAGCAAAGCTCCAGTTTGGTAAAGCTACTTTGAAGGGTAGCTGTTATTTCATGGAGGTGTGTTCCTGGTATGGAGATCACTGCATCATCTGCATAAAGCAGCATCTTAGCAGGGCACGGGCTTGGCAGGGAATTGATAAAGAGGCTGAATAGTAAGGGCCCTAAAATTGATCCTCGTGGGACACCCGAAGTAACATTCCAGGGTTCAGAGGATACACCTTTTATCCTAACACACACTGGGACCTGTGTGAGAGGTAGCTTGAGAACCAGGACAATATATTGGTGGAGAGGCCAAGGGCTGCAAGGCTGTTGAGCAGGATGTGATGACTGACGGTGTCAAATGCTATGGTTAGGTCAATAAAGATTTTCCACTATCCAGGGAGTTATATAGGTGTGAAGTAAAGTCGGTGAGTGCAGTAATAGTGCTGTGGGATTTATAGAACTCATGCTGCTGAGGGCAGAGGAGGAGGAGGAGGTTATATTTGTTGAGGTAATCCGTGAGCTGATCTGACACAATTTTCTCTAGGGCTTTTGAAAGGGGTGGTAAAATAGATGTGGGTTGGTAGTTGCTTATGCTGGTCCTGTCTCCACTTTGAAAGACTGGGGTGATAAGGGCAGTTTTCCACTTGTTAGGGAATATGTTTGACTTAAGGGATATGTTAAATAGTTACATTAGTGGGTGGGCAAGCTCTTCTAGGGTGATGGGAAGAAGCTTCATGTCGAACATATCACTAACCATTCTAGTTTTACCCAGGATCTTCTTCACATATTTAATAGTGTCTGCCTTCATGATCATTTTGAAGTAGAATGGGGGTTGTGTGGTGTATGCGGTGGTAGTGGGGTTTGGGGGCTGGCTGTTAGGGTCAGTAACAAGAAACTCTGGAGGGAGGACGGAGCTGAGGTCTGTAAAGGCCAGATTAAAGGCATTGGTTAACTCTTTGGGTTGTTGGAGATGGCCCCCAGGGGTGACAATTAGATCTGATGGAGCTTTGGATTATTTCCCAGTCAGTGTCTTTACATTCTCCCAGAACGCTCTCCCATTCCCCAGCACTTCTGAAGTTCCTTTCTGTAATAGGAGGCCTTAGCATTCCTTATCAATTGGGTGCATTTATTCCTTGCAGCCTTGTAAGCCGTAAAATCTGCCTGTCTTCCGGTAGCTCTCGCTATATGACAGAGGTTGTCCCTATTCTTCAATAGTTCTAAAAGGGGTCTGTTAAGCAAAGGATTGGATGCACCTTTTATTTTGGATGTTCTGAATGGTGCAAATAAATCTCAGGCTTTATTGAAGATGGTAATAAAGTATTCCAGAGCCTGGTTAGGGTCAGGGTAAGGTAGAAGGGGAGACCAGTCTGCGTCTCTCAGGTAGCTCTTGAAGAGGCCAAGTTGCTCTTTCCTCAGGTCGTGTTTTTTTCTGGTTTGTGGTGTGTCCTTAGGGCACTTGTTAGATCAGGAGCAGATAATAGGAGCGTGATCACTCAAGGTGTGTGGCAGGACGGTGATATTTTTTATGTGCTTGGGGCAAGTAGCTAGGAGCCAATCAATGAGTGTGCTAGTACCTGTTTGATAGTTCATCCTAGTTGTTTGATTTACCATCTGCATTAGGTAAAGGGCATGTATTTTATCCCTGACAATAACTGTATCCTTAGCTAGCCAGTTCAAATTAAAGTCCCCAAGGATAACCTGTTCCCGGCCCTGCTTTGCTTTTTTGACATGTTCAGTGAATAACTGGAGTCCTGGCCCTTGTTTTCCTGGAGGTATGTAAACTGTTGTAAGTAACAGAGTTTTACCTTGTTGGCCAATTGAAAGTTTAATGGAGAATATCTGAGCTTCCTTGGCATTTGAATTGTAAGGCATGATTTGTCCGCAGATGCTGCTTCTTAGGTAGACTAGGCACCTCCCACCTCGCTGAGAGAGCCTGTCCATAAGAAAGATAGTGTAACCATCCAGACAGATTGAGGAGTCTGGGACCTTGGAAGAGAGCCAGGTTTCTGCGAGCGCGAGAACATCAGGTTTGTGAATTGTTTCCCAAGCTTGGAGTTTTTACAGATTGTGCATGCTCAGAGCTGATTTCTAAATGTAAAATAATAATAAAAAAACATTTAGACATATAATCCCTTAGAAAATTCTTACTGACCAAGCTAAACCACCACACCAGATTTGACAATTAAATGTGTTATAGTTTTTCCTCTAGATGAAGGCAAATATATGGGCAAAATGTGGGACTACTGATACTAATACTGAGGTCTTTGAGAGGGAAAATTACTAATACCCATCAAGTCCACCATCCCACCATTTCAGTTGGAGTATTCCTGTTTTCCATCCTTTGTTATATACAATGTTCAACCATCCCTGCTTTGAAAGAATTAATTTTTTTTCTGTGTAGTATGTTACTCAGTAAGGAGTTCCAAATGCTAACTATCCTCAGGGTAAAAAAGAACTGCCTTTGATACATTTTAAATGGATTTACAGTAAGGAGTCTTTTAATATTTCTCATCATTCTATCTGATGTTTGCTGTTTCATGTCAAGTTTACCCATCAGATCTTGGCCTGTCCTGATCTTGTGCATCAGTAAGAACTCTTCTCTTTTCATTCTGATTTCCAGACATTGCAGTTTTAGCTGTTTGTGTCTTTTTACATTCATTAATGTCTGCACCCCTTGTATTTGTTTGGTTGCTCTTCTCTGGAGCCTTTCAAGCCTATATCATTCCCTGGCTAAAACAGGGCCACTAAACTGCAAACAGTAGTCCAATGTTGGTCTCCCAAATGACCTATACAATGGTAGTATAACATTTTGATTTTTGGAGACAAAACTTCTTTTCAGACATCCAAATATCCAGTTGTCTTTATTGTACTGCTCTGTAGTCTGCTTGCTGTGTTTTAAGTCATTAGCAACATGTATTCCCAGGTCTTTCTCATCCATAGTTATTTTTATGCTCTTGTTTCCAATAATATTCATGCATGTGTTTCAGATCTTTCCCCTAAACTGCACCACAATGCTTTCAAGCCTTATTTCAGAGCCCAGTTTATAATTAAGCAATAAGGCAGGACAGGGTGTGGTACATCATGGGATATCATTACGCCTTGGGTGGTGGAGCACGAGGCCACAGGCCGAGTGTGTCCAACCGTCCAAGAAGTGACGATATCCCATGATATACCACACCCTGGAGTGCCTTATTGCTATTATGAACTGAAGCAATTGATATTTTATGCATTTAATGTAAAAAAAAAAGTTTTAAAATATTTTAATAGTGTTTTTATATGAGTGTAGGTAGACATTTTTTAAAAAAAGTTTGTGTATGTCATATAATTGTTGTGGTATTGCTCCCCCCTCCCCCCGGAAGTTTAGTTTAATCGACCACATTGATATTTTTGGCTTTTTTTGTTTGAGGAAGTGAAGATGTTTTTGTTTGTTTATGCCGAAATTGTGATGTGAAAAGGGAGATAGCCAGGTGGACAATAAAGTGCCTATCAACATACACCACAGCGCCGCAAGGTGAGAGAAGTTGTTTTTATGATGTGTCCTAAGATCTGTTGGATTTAATGCATTTTGTCTGCAGTATTTGAGTCATGCCGTGCTTCTGAGGAAAGCGAGATGGTATGGGTCAACAAGCCTGATATTCTTGAGGAGCGGGTTATAGATTTTGCCGTTTGGCGTGAGGCAGCATGGCAGCGAGGGCGAGCAGTGCTTGGCGTTCTCAAAGGAAGCACTTGCTGTGATCAAAGGAAGATTTTTTTTCTCTTTGCAGAGCATGTGCTTTGGGCGACATGTAAGGGGGGAACAGTTGTGAGGATGTGTTTTTTTTTTTTAATACCGTCCGAGTGGAGGTCTGACTTGCTTTGCCTGTGGGGACATAGAGAACGTTGCGCTGGGAGTGAGGAGGCTGGTGGCCGGAGGTTTTCTGAAGCCATGATGATGTAGTCCGATATCATCACGGCTTCAAAAACCCCTCGGCCAATCAGCTTCCTCCATTTACGATCTCCAGTTCATAATGTTATTTATACCCTGTGTAGTCTCCTGTATTGTTCTTCTGTTGTTACCACACCACAACTTGGTGTCATCTGCAGACTTGAACACCAGTTCCTCTCTCCTTCATTGAAATCAAGAATGAAGAGTCCAAGCAGAACTGGTCCTAGTACTGACCCCTTGGGGATTCCATTCCTTACGGGTACTCCCTGAGATAGCTGCCTCTTTATTCTTGCCTTTTGTTGCCTATTTGCTAGCCAGTTATGTATCCATCTTATTATTTCTGGTGGAAAACTTAACACTGATAACTTGGCAATAATGCAGTTATACAGGACCAATTCAAAGGCCTGGAAGAAATGAAGATACTGTATACCATATCCACACATTCGATCTTATTACTTTCTCACAGAAACACAATAAGTTCATTGTGCACGATCTTCCCTGCCTGAATCCATGCTGTGTTTGGTAAGATATTTCCCTCACAGGAAAGAAAACCTCCATTCTCTTTTTAGTAAATTTCTGTCATATTTTACCCAATATAGAGGTTAAGATAATCAGCTGGCAATTATTCAATATGCTCCATCTCCTGTCATATACATCGAGATGACTTAAACTATCCTCCAGTCCTTTAGTATCTCCCCTATATCATATTATTTTTTGAAGGTCGATTGTAATGGTTTTACTATATTTACTGCTATCATTTTGAACACTCTTGGGATAATATTATCTGGACTAGCAGCTTTGCTGCAGTTTTGATCATTTAGCAATTCCAGTAGTGCATCATCCTCTATTTTGAACTTTTCTCCTCATGTATTGTATTAGACTTATCTATCCATTGACTGAACTCAAAAGTATTGAAAGCACTGATGAAATGCTCATTTAGTAAACAGTACTAGAAACGTGGCTTAGACCAGCCACCTCTGACAGGGAAGTCAATATCCCTAACTATTTACTATTTAGAGCAGACAGACACTTCAGGGGTGGAGGGGTTGCCTTCTATGTGAAGGATAGGTATATGGCATCCTAACTAAGTGCTTTATCTGTTGCACATTGTTATGAATGTCTCTTCAAGTCACCATCTCGCACACTTCAACATTATCTATCATAGTGTGCTATAGACCTCCTTCTGCCGGTCTACAATTGTTACCTCATCTGAGTAATATCATCGAACAACAATCCTCAGAAATAATTATTCTTGGGGATCTGAATTTAGACTGGCTATCTAAAACCACCATTCCTCTCGTAGCTTTCTGTGACACCCATGGATTATTGCAACTCATTGTCAAACCAACATGAGTAAATAAAAAGAACGTAGATAACAGCTCCCTGCTAGATGTTATCCTAGTGAATAAACCACATCTCTTCTCCTTTGCCAGCACCTTCTTCAGTGATATCAGTGATCACTCTTTTATTGCTTGCATAAGATCAAGCAACAAGCCTACTACTTCACTGAAGTTTTCTGCCAAGAGATCTAGATGGAACTTTGATCTCACTGCCTACATAAATGAACTGAAATGCTCCTTGTATTGGCAAGAGTTCTATTTGGCAAAAAACACGCAATCAGCATTCGAGATATTCAGCAAAATTATCCTAGATGCCCTAAATAAATATGCCCCTATAGTTAAGGTGTGAATAGCAAAAAATGCATGTAGATGGTTCACACCATTATTAAAATCTGCATTGACTGAAAGAGATAACCTATGGAAAAAAGCACGCAAAACCCAGTCTGCTGCGGACTGATGCAAGTTCAAAAGGGCACGAAACTCATGTACTAGAATGGTTAGAGATACAAAAGCTGCATACTATCATTCTGAATTTCTCTTTGCTTCCAAAAATCCTACAAAATTTTGGAAAACCGTCAAGGACTTGTCTAGTCACACGTCCAGTGGCTCACTACCTGATGAAATCTCCTTAAAAAATAACACCATTAGTGACAGACTGGAAGTTCTGGATGCCTTCAATAATCACTTTGTGACTGCAGGCTTAGCCTTCGACAATTCCCCAGCGAATTTAATACGCTCTCAGGTGGATAATCAAGGTGCAGATCCTAGTGTCACTGATTCAGTCTTATCCTTGCGTCCTACTACTCTGAAAGAAGTTGAAGACCTATTGCTAAAACTGGATGTAAAAAAAAGTGCTGGTGCGGATACCCTCGACCCATATTTCTTGAAGGTGGCTATCCATGTGTTATACATGCCCATAACCCATTTATTTAACCTATCATTAACTCAAGGATCCATTCCTTCAATATGGAAAACAACGCACATCATACCCCTGTTCAAGTCCGGAAATCCCTGTGATCTAAATAATTACAGACCAATTTCGATTCTCCCGGTCTTGTCAAAATTATTGGAAAAAGTTGTAAGTAACCAGCTGAGGCAGTATCTAGAAACTAATAACCTGCTTAATCCAGTCCAATCAGGGTTTAGAGCTAAACATAGCACCATCACATCACTTGCCAAAGTGACTAATGACTGGCAAAGAGAGCTAGACAACAGGAATTACACCTGCACCGTATTATCGGACCTGAGCAAGGCCTTCAACACTATTGACCATTCTCTGCTACTCTCTTCCCTGACCTCACTAGGTGCTGACCCATTATCTTTACAGTGGTTCAACAACTACCTCTCTGATCATTTCCAGCAGGTGAAAGTGGAAGGAGATCTCTCAACTCTCAAACCTCTCCTAAGAGGTGTTCCCCAGGGTTCTATCTTAGGACTGATCTTATTTGCAATATACATCAACAATATTGATGAAAACATAACTAAGGCCAACATTCTCATCTGTTTGCAGATGACACAGTTCTTTACGTAAGCCACCCGTCATTACAATCTGCATGTAATGACCTTCAATCTGAGTTCAACCTGCTGCAACACCAACTCCTAAACAAAAAACTATTACTTAACGCCAAGAAAACAAAAGCAATGCTCTTTTCTCCCTCTGTACAAATGGTAAATTCAGCTCTATCAAATCCTGTGCCACAGATTACTACAATTCTTAGTGAGAAGTTGGAATTTGTCTCTAAATTCAAATACCTGGGAGTATGGCTGGACCATAGGCTCTCCTTTATAGAGCATGTTGAAGAATTACTCAAAAAATTACGACAGAGACTTGGCCTGTTCTTTAGGATAGCCCGCTTCTTAACTAGAGATGCCAAACTACAGCTGGTACAATTAACCTTTCTATCCTTGATAGATTATGCTGACATCCTCTACAATCACTGTTCCATTTCCTACCTCACCAAACTTGACACATTATATCATAGAGTTTTGAGGTTCATCACAGGCCTGCCTTATTCCACTCACCACTGCTCGAGATATCAATCAGTGGGGTGGAGTTCTCTTGAATTCTGGCATGATAAAAATGCAGCCTTATGGACCCTGAGAGCCATCTCCAAAGAACTGCCCCAATACATTACAGACTGTCTTCCTATAAAACCAATAGGCAATTATGCCCTGAGAAGTTGCAAATCTCTCCCACTGATGGTTCCCAAAGTTAACTCTCGCTTTGGCAGGACTGCTATAAGCTTTACACTGTCCTCCTTGTGGAATAAATTGCAAAAAAAAACTGAAACTGAGGTCACCCATCAGCATCTCATCTTTCAAGCTCTTATATTCACATCTCAGAAATGATCAGTGCAATTGTTTCCCATGACCATGAATTGTCATCATGCTAACCTGTACCATTTAACCATGATCAAATTACTTCTAGTGCTTGTCTCCTCCTTGGCCCTGGTCTTTAATCATGCTTTCATGTAACACCTTGATGTCTCTGTCTTCCCTTTGATGCTGGTCTATCTTCCCGCTTTTTCCAGCCTTCTTTTCACAACTGTATACTGCACTCATCCACAATCTACACACAATCATACTATAAAAGTCCTAACTCCCCTTTCCCTCTCCCCGTAGGCCCCCACCGCCACATCAGTTCTACCAAACTATCCTTGGGACTTCACTTCTCACAATGTTTATCCTTCGCTTACATATTACATACCCCTCCTGGTACCCCATCTGCCATTAGTTGGTGGTTCTCCAAGCCATTTTCATGGCTAGTACTAGTGACTGCCCCTGGTAAATGAACTAATTGGTACTTCTATACAGAGAACATGGTTTATATACAGTTGCATGGTTCAACAGTGGACCTGCCCCCTTGTATTTGAATCCTCCTCTGTTATGGCTTGCCTTGTCCTCCTTTTATCATTTGACTCCCCTATTACTACACCATTGTGTTTGTGTTTATATACTTATTTACATGTATTTATATGTTTTTATGATGGATGTTACCTGACCCTGTTCTAACCAGGTCCATCTTGTAAAAGAACTCTGCTTAATGATGTTCACCTGGATAAATAAAGATTTTGATTGACTGATTGATTGATTGACTAGTAACAGTGTGTACTGGAGTGGTGGTGCTCACAAGAAAAACACAGTTGCAGTCACTTTCGAAGTCAGGTCCTTACCAGCAATATAGACCAAGACTCCACCAGATGAATAACTTTCACACTTTATTGCACATACATTGAACCCCTTTTGAGAAAGGAACCAAGGGGTTCTGAAATGCATCACACATGTACTACACCATGGTCTTGGTCAATGTATGTGCAATAAAATTCATCTGGTGGAGTCTTAGCCTATATTGTTGGTGAGTGCCCAACTTAAGAAATGACTGCAATGCTCATTTAGTACCACTGTCATCGCCTTGTCCATTTTTTACATTTTTGACCCTTGTGCTCTATTGACCCTGTTTTTACACTCTGTTGGTCTTTTACAGTTCACATATTTGAAAAAGTGTTTCATATTGTCTTCACAGAAAGGGTGGTAGAACCCTGCAGTAAGCTACCAGTGAAAGTGGTGGGTGCAAACATCACAGAAGCATTCAAACTCACATGGGATAGGCACAGGAGACTAAGGTCGCAGGTCTGACAGGATCTGTTGAAAGTAGGAATTAAACTGGAACCAGATTAGCCATGGGGTCTTTTTCCATTGACATCTACTATGTAACTATATATTTTTGCTTGATGCTGTACTTTTGCCTATTCTCGTTTCTTCCCTCTTCCCTCCTTATAGCCATTTTTCCTTCCTTAAGATGTTTTTGAATCTGTCATATCTCTTCTGATTGTTATTTTCCTTTAATTTGTGGTATTCCCTATTTAAGCAATAATGAATGAGAAGCCGGTAATTTCCAAGGGATTAATGACTGGTTGGGGGGGATAGGTGGCCTAAGGCACTGCCGAGAGCCACCTCCCTCCAGCCAATTGTTAATCCAAGGAAATGACCACCTTCAAGGTTGCTTTTGTGATTATAAGTCTAATCACAATAACAACTTTCATTTTCACTGTTTATTTTTAACTTTCTAAAGGTTTTAAGCAGAGTGGTGTGAGCTGTGTGTTCCACACAGTGTCAACTGGCAGCTGGATCAGTCATTTCTAAGATGTTAATGACAAATTCAGTAGCTAATCAGGAGCCTTGCTAGGACCATGAATAATTAATTAGACCAGTGGCATCACCAGGCTGATTTTGGGGAGGCTGAAGCCCCCCCAATGTAAGTTAAAGCCCCCCCAATCATTATCCCCATTGAGAAAACTTTGCTCATGTCCTGACAGAATAAAAAGCCACGATTTTTAATTTTTCTTAAAGAGCTAGTGTAAACTGTTAGTTTTTGACATCCTGTGGAGTGGAGTAGTTAAATCGTGAGGGTGGTGGTGTCTTAATGTGAGTTGCTTGTGGTAATTTCATTCTGCTTTAAGTTTAGTGTGACAGACCGTGATAGCTGTTTGGCACGCTGTGAGAAGACTGGCTGTCGAACGCTGTGGCATTTTCACAGTGAGAGGAGTACTGTCAATCAGTAGCTGGGTGAAATTTAAAGTGGCAGTTCAGTAACTCTGTGTTGTGAGGTAAGTTGCCAATACTAAATTTATGTTGGTTTCATCACAATTTGAGGAAATGAATTGTGCTACCTGTGGCAAACAGTGTGTTTGTAACTTTTTTTTTATTCTTTTTACAGGGTTTGCAGTGATAGCGCTAGCTGTTGAAGGTTGCCAGAGTGTTGAAACTTGGCTGGACAGTCGATATTGAAAAGCCCTATTTTGTGGGTCTGTATTGCACAGCATTACCTGGGTGTTGTGAGAAGTAGCTGTAGGCTTTGGACATCTTCTGAGTTTATTTATTTTTTCACAGAAATTCCGTTCGGTAAAAATCCGTGTCCTGAAGGACCCCAGTACTTTGACACTTGTCAGATGCCGCTTTCTACATGCTGGCGCTCACGCCGGTTGAGAAAGTGTGGATGCTTCAATGGGGTCTTGAAATAGTGGGAGAACAGATTCAAATAGCACCCTGAGTCATTCAAATTACATTTTAATTGAAATTGCACAGTAGCTGGATGTCACCATTTGTTGAGGACAGTTGAGGGAGTCAGTACAATGAATTGTCAACCCGGACAGCAGTAGTAGTGTTTTTGAGTGGCAGTACTGCAGGTGGAAGCGTGCTGACAGCATCCTAGCATCGCAACCTCATTGCTAGTACCCGGACATACTAGCATTCCTGACATTTCGGTCGCTCACTTTCCAGTAAGCAGGATTAATTTAAAATTAAAAATAAAAAGGCTCGATGATGATTTACAAGGAGTAAGATAATTAAAATCAGTAATGCAATACACAATTCCTGAAAAAGCTGTAATGACATGCTAGGTAATCAAGATGCACCAGTTACCGACACTCTTATCAGATCACAGCTGCCTGCCAAGCCACCATATATGACACTAAACAAACTGCATGATCCCCCAGTGAACACAGCCTGCTATTTCCTTGCTTTCCTCCACCACCCCAAAACAACAGAATAAATAAAATTACACTATCTCATCACAAAAATATATATCATACACATAATTCCCCAAAAAAAAAAAAAAATAAAACCCTCAACCAGGCTCCTATATCAATCTCAGCCTACAAAAACTTTCTTTATCACCCTATCAGATCATCTTTGGACCTTATGGAGCATCCTTCCTTGTAGATCTGAAGTACACTAGGACTACTAATGAGGATTCTGATAATAGGAGGATTTTGTTTTATCAATCAATGAGTGGTGGGATGGGTTCATGGTTGTTGCATAGTTCAGCACAAGGGGTGGGTTAGATTGTAGGTGGGGGCATCTCCACCTTCCACAGTAGGAGGGAAGGGGACAACTTCCTTAAACACGGAGTGCCTGCCACAGACTGATCGACAACGGGGGGCTGGTGACTGCCTCTACAGCCCTGCCTGCCAACAACATTGCTCTTACTTGCACACTGCACAGCTGCCAATTAGCATGCCAAGATGATGTATTTTTCTCATTTTCTGACACACGCAGTTCAGACTACTATTACTCCAAAAGGCTGTGCAGCAAGATATTGTTGCTGTTGTTGTCAGAGACTGTCGCTAACAGAGGAGTTGCAGTTGTGCTTGTTGTGTTCCATGATATACTGATTAAAGTAAAAGGCTATACATCTGAGAACTTGAGCTGCTCTGAAATAAATAAAGATTCTTTTTTACCTACAGAGTTGGTTGAAGACAGCAGACAGGCAGTCATGGGGGTTGGGGTTGTTGGGATGGGTTTGTATTGTGCTGTGGGGGGTAACTTCAAGCTCACTAGCTCAGACAGACAGCCTGTGAGTGACACTACTTAAAATATGTTTTTACTGTCAGTAGCGTACCTGTACTCTGTCTGGTGATAGATAAATCAAAGGCTCTCCCAGTCTCCAGCTCAGAAAGAAACAACATCACTTTTTTGAGGAGGGGGAATTTTGTTGTGGGTTAAGGGGTTTAAAATTAAGGCTTTCACCAGAAAATGGCTACAGTAGAGAGGCTGGAGCTCAGAAAAAATACCAACACTTCACCTTTTCTAATCACCTTACACTCTGAGACAGGGGTTTGTGTTGTGGCTTTGTGGCAACTTAAGGTTAGCCTGTGTTACAGACTACTGCCTAGGTATAACCCTTGTTTTTGTTTTATACAAGGTGAGCTAGGCAGGCAAGCAGGCTGTGAGCTAAGCTATTATCAGCCTGATTTAGTTTTTGCTTCAAAACTTTTTTGTCAGTAGTACTTTGGAAGCTGGCATAGCTTTTGGCCTGAGCCCTGCTTTGTGTTAGGCTCAGTTCTGTCTGATAAAGGGCATTTTCTGACAGCATACTCATTACTTTGCTCTGGGGTCCTGTAACCTACCCGAGATCTGTTGGGATAATGGTGTCTCTTTCCGTTGTCCTTGGTGGTCCAGTAACCAAATTTTTCCACATGTACCATTTAACAGATGTCATGATAACCAGGCTTCTCAAACGTTTATTTCGTCATTAAAATACAGGAAAAGCCATCATTTGAAGGTAAAAATCTAAAAATTTTCCGGGGGGCATACACCCGGACCCCCCTAGCTTTGCTAGGATTTTGACTGGGGGGCATCAGCCCCCTCAACTTTATACCTCTGGTGACACCCCTGAATTAAACTTATAATTGTGTTATTAATAATTTTTCTTAGATTGCTGGTTAGCTACATAGGGTTTTTCTCATACCTATGAGGTTACCGGACGTGAACCCAAAACAGCCCCCATCATGCTCAGCGTTGATGGATCCCCATTCCTTGATCCTAAATCTATAGCCAACACCTTCAATCTTGCTTTCACAGACCTCTGTAATATCCTCCCTACCGACTTCTTCTCTCTTACCAACCCTGCTGCTCCTTCTCAGACCCCAGTGCATCCCCCTTTTGGCTTCAAGACTATTACTATCGGGGAAGCCAGGAAATACCTGCATAAGGTGCTCAGTAAGGGGAGATACAGTGGAGATAACCTCAATCTGAAACTAATCTCACTCTCTCTGGAAGAAATCCTGTCTCTCCTTACCCATATCCTCAACCTATCACTTCAGTTCGCAGTATTCCCTCAAAAATGGAAAGCCGCAGTAGTTACCCTTGTGTACAAGAGCAGGGATCAGGCCATGTCCAAGAACTATAGACCCATCTCTATAATTCCACCACTCTTGAAGGCCTTGGAATGAATCATTGCAGACCAACTTGTTGAATACCTGGACAACATAAGCTCCTATGCCCTGAGCAGCATGGCTTTAGGGTAGTGCACAGCACCACTACAGCCCTCCTGGAATTCATGAGCTTCATCCATAAATCTCTTGATCTTGGACAGCTTGCTGGGACAATCTATATCGATCTAACAAAGGCCTTCAATATGGTCAATCATGCCTACCTAGTTGACCAACTCACCGCTACAGGCCTTGCCCTGAGACGGTTGCATGGTTCCACAGTTACCTGCACTGCCGCTCCCAGCAAGTCAGGATAGGTACTGTCCTCTCAGACAGCAAACCTGTCTGCTCAGGCATTCTGCAGGGGTCAATACTGGGTCCCCTCCTATTCAGGTTATTTTGGAATTGCCTCCCCCAAGCCATTCAAGGCCTCATCCTCCTTTATGCAGATGATGCGGTTGTCTTCTCAAATGGCTCAGACCCCAGTGCCTTTGAGCAGCAACTGCAGAGCGACTTCATCAGTGTAGAGACGTGGTTCAAAGATTATAAATTTGTAATGAACTACAAGAAAACAAAAACCATGCTGTTTTCCAGCTCGCTAAACAAACACAAAAACTACCCACTATCAATATGTAATAGTGGCAGGGTTTCCCTTGAACTTGTTCAACATTTTAACTACCTCGGTATCACTACTGACAACTCGCTTTCCTATACTCTCCACATTGACAACATGGCCAAAGCTATCAACAAGTGCATAGGGCTACTTTATCGTCACAAGCATAGCCTCTCCCCTGAAGCCCTCAGCATAGCTGTTCACAGTTCTGTGGGTTCCCTGGTGGACTATGGGCTGCCTATATATGGTTCTGCCACAGATACTGCTCTCCGGCGCATAAAAACAGCACTCAGCAAAGCCTGCTGGCTCACCTTAGGTGCACACCGACTGACTCACACCTGTGATCTCTGTGCCAGGGCACACTGGCTCACACTCAATGACTGACTAAAATATCAATCCTGCCTTCTGGCCAAAAAGATCTGCCTTGGTCAGCTACCGTCAGGGGTCCAACAACTTCTGGTTCCCAGCAATAATCCATGGCACACCTGTAACTCCAAACACCAGTACTTCCTAACTCCAAAAAGTCAAGCATCTCAAGAGCAAAGGTCTTTTGCTTACCATGCACCTCTGTGATTCAACTCCCTCCAGGAGAACATTGTGCGCCTGCCCACACTGGGTACTTTCAAAATGAACTTGAAGCTCCTTATGATTCACAAATCTTGATGTGTCTGCCATCACTAGCACCACCTTTCCACCCCCCATCACTACTTCCATCCCTTGTCCCTTCAACCCTTCCCTCTCTCCCCTGAGTAGGCCCTCCTGCTCCTCCCACACACATGGCACCCTCTCACTCTGCTTCCAATCTAGTCACCCCCCCTTCCGATCCCTACTGCTACACTGATATTATGCTGTGCTTTTGCACATTGCACTTGTGCTCCGCCCCTTCCCCCCTTTTTCTTTTTCTTTAGCACTTAGCAACACTCCAAACAACCTCTTGTTTGTGGAAAACTGAATGGTTTCACCACTGGGCTCTGTAAATTGTCTGTTTTCCTGTGACCTGTACTGTGTTTGATATATAATCCTGTTTGTTTACCTTTGTATTTCTGCAATCCTTTGTATAATTTCACCTATCTGTTGTACTGAAATGTCCTGATGTAGAACCTATGTAAAGAGCTCTGAGCTCAAATGGTTTTCCGAGTAGTGAAATAAATAAATAAATAAATACATTTTTTTAACTCATGGAATTAACCTATGTATCTCCTGTAGTTTTTTTAAACAGGAAATTCCACACGTCATTTGCATTTACATCCTTAATATAGTCTTCTCATTTCCATTCCTGTTCATACTTTTGAAGTATACTTTTTTAGAATCATACGTTGTTGTTTCACCTATTTCCTTTATCACTCTTCTGTCTATTTTGACTGATATTGTGTTATGGTCACTTCTCCCTATTGGTGTTTATATTTTGTATTTGATGCCCCTGATTTTATCATCAGTTATGAGTAAAAGCTTGTCAGTTTCCTAATATGTTATGCCAAGCAGAGGTCCCTAAGGGTTTCCAGTAGTAATTTTGCTTGTTTTCTTGATGTTATGTTATTTTCCCAATCCATTTCAGGTAAATTTATGTCCCCTGTAATTATCCAATCTGTTCCCACTATACAGTCAAATTTCTTTAACATTTCAATACAGTATTCCATCACCACAATATTTTTTCTGACGACCTATATACTACTAAAAATTTAATTTGTGGTGCATTTTCTGCAGTAAACTTGACCAACATATTCTACCTTATAATTTTTCTTGACATCATTTGTGTTGTCTGTTCCTACTAGTTGATTTTGGAGAAATAAAGCTGCTCCTACTCCTCCTCTGTTGTTTTTCCTATCATTTCTGTATATTTTTTTTAATAAAATGGGTAAGGAAAATCCTTCATTCTGACTGGGTATTACCTGTGCATTAGATCTGTCTAATGTACTGGTAAAAACAAATGCTGCCTAGGTGGACACAGAATCCCCCAAAGAAATCCTTGAGCCACATAGAATCTTGATGTTTGAACAGTCGCCATTTTTTTCTCCCACAGATAAGCGTCGACTGAACCTCTCTGCAGTCTCCCCAGTGCTCTGCCTATACTCTCTTTACTGTCACTGCCAATTTTTAGATTTTTATTTTTTATTTTAGCCACATATGACATTGAGACTGTGGCTACTCATGATTCCGCTTTCGTTCCTCTTGATCATTCCACGCCATCCCGCCTGTTCCCTCTGTCTCTCACCAGTTAGCCACCCTCTCACTGTTCAGCACCACTTGATTAAAAATCAACAAAGTATGCCTTTATGTGCTGCTCTGAAAAGCCTGTTAGAAGTGCGCTCATTATTTTCTCTGTTGTGCCGTCAGCAGGTCTGTTCCTGTAATATCTCTCTCTCTCTCTCTCTCTCTCTCTCTCTCTCTCGCACCTGCTACCGTGCTAAAAAACAGAAGAAACAAAGCTGCCCAACATTTGGAAAGCCTAATCAGTCCTTCTGCTGTTTTTTGTTTTGTTAATAAACTCAACTCTGGTAGTCACCCTTACCTACCCAATTCCTTCTTGCTTACAGTTCATTACAAGAGCTGTTTCTTCCTCACCACACTTTTTGAAACATCCCGCTCATGCTACAACATCTCCCTTCCTCACAGTACCCAGAAGCTGTCCTCCATTTGTCCTGCATCAAATGCTTTGCAAATGCTTATTTCAAATAATAAGAACAAAAAAAACAACTTTAGCTACCAGTAGTGGGTAACACGTCTTCATGCTTCTTCCTCACGCTCCATGCTTCTCTTCCTCAGTGCTGTTTTCTGGCTACCCATCCTGGCCTCGGAGCTCCTCTTTCCACAGACAAAACAAAACAAAAAACAGAAAACAGATGCTGAAATGCTCTGTTTTATACTACAGAGTAGAACTGTAGCTAACACTCCATGGTAGTACTCAAAACTCCACAAATGAGGAAAACAAGCTACAGGTATGGAAGCCTAATTGGGATAAAAGTCCTAAAGCCAAAAAAGTACAAGAAGGCAGAGAACTATTTTAGGAGAAATTAAGTGAACTGTTTACATTTTTTAATATTTAAAATTGCTGATTTCAAGTTTTTCTTTCACCTAAAATGCAGGTACCCATTTTATAAGCACAATAAGTTACTCTGGGGATGTGCATTAGACACTTCAAATGCATGGGCAGGGGCTGAAGGCACTCAGTGTCCCTTGCTATGCATTAGAAGTGTCTAATGCGCACCCCATCATGTCTTATTGCTTACATATCTATGTTCCAGTTTCTCCTTCAGTCCACAAGGTCTCTGTTATTGCATCTGGCTTATTTCCCCATATTGTAAGTCTTAGATCCTCCATTTTATTATTGAGGCTTCTTGCATTTTGGTAAATTATTAATAGACCCATTTTGTTTGCCTTTTTACTACTCCGTTACTCTTACATTTCTTTTCCATGGATACCTTCCCCCTCCTTTCTAGTTTCAAGTATTCTCAATAACTGATAGGAATTCCAGTATTTGAGCCCTATTTCTGTCCCTAGATTATACGTAGTTTTTCCCTTCGAAGTGTTCCCAGTTTCTAAGGAAACCATGTCCCTCCTTTTGTGCCCAGGCCTTGAGCCATTCATTCATTGTTTGAATACCTTTTCTCCTCCCTATTGAAGTTTTAGGATGAATAGTATTTCTGATATGGTTAGTTTGTAGCCTCTCCCCTAGATTTTATTTCCAAGAATTTCAAAATACCTCTTATTCCTTCTTTCTTTCTGTAGCCAATATTATTTAGTCCTAAGTGTAGGATGAATGATGGCTTATCCCTTGAAAAAAGTTAAAATTTGGCTGGTTGTATTAATTGTAAAACTCAGAAATGGCAAAACTGATTTACCTGAAACTTTTAGGGAATGTAGAGTCTGCCACCAACACGAATCCCTGAAAGTTTCATTTTGATCCATCAAATTGCCTTTGTGCAAGCAGTAATCAAAACAAGCATTTATTTATTTATTTATTGAAAATGTTTCACCAGGAAAGGCACACTGAGCAAAAAGATGCTCGTCTCATGGTGCGACCTGGGGGGAAGGGTTACAAGTGGAGGCAGATCAACATACCAACATTAAATATTGAATAGCGTAAATACAGAAATGTACAGTTGGGTGAGATTACATTAGCACATTTTTACAATAGGTGGAGCAGTAAAGGATTACATTAGCACATTTTTTTTTTTTTTACAATAGGTGAAACAGTACAGGAATCAAACATCATGGACAGGGAAAACATATCAGGGAACACTTCAAGGTTAATACATGATTAAGTAAGTGCCAATAACAATACTTGAGTGCCAGTAGCAGGAATTGAGTTGAGGAGGGATACACCAAGTTGACATTAGGAGCTGGAGGAGATGATGAGGGTGAATAAGAGTAGGGGAGGGAGGAGGAGAGAGGCAGTAGCAGTGCAATGGGTTGAGAAGCAAGGATTAGTGGGAGGAGGGAGGAGGAGGGGAGAGGGAGAGATTAGGAATTAGAGAGTGGGGTGAGTGAAGTGCGTGGGTAGTGTATAAGCCAGCAATTAGGCTAAGGCCGAGCCGCTGGCCAGGCGCAAGGGGGGAAGGTGGAAGAGAGCTATCGGGATGGGGTCAGGGGCAGTTGCAATTTGGTGCAAGGAAGTTAGTGAGGGCAAGGGATAGGGAGTGTTTGGATGATGAATGGCGGATCTGACCGGCAGGCAGTTCCAAGTTTGGGAAGAGGTAAGAAAGGCTGATTGGCCAGCGTGGTCCTACGGTGAGGATGACCAGAAGCCTAGCATCCGAAGACCTGAGGGAGTGGGTGGGGTGGGAGGGAAGGTAAGGAGGCGATGTAGGAGGGAGGGAGGGAGCCGAGCCAGAAATTGGAAGTGAATTTGGCGCTATGAATTAGGTACTGGTTGCTCAGGGATGGCAGGGCCAGTGAGCAGTAGAGCTCACAGTGATGTAAGCGGGGGGGAGCATCAAGGGCGAAGCCGCAGAAAGCATTAAAGAGTGGGTCAAGTCTGGTTAGGGTGGTCTTGGCGGCAAAGCTGTAAATGACATCGTAGTAGTCAAAGGAGGGTAGAATCATTTTCTGGACTAGCTCCCGTCTGACTGGTAGTGGGAGACTGGAGCGGTTTCAATAGAGGCACCAAGTTTGGGCGCAGTTTTGAAATGATGGCATCCACGTGTGTGGAAAGGAGAGTGTCGATCGGGCCAAACCCTAGATACCTGAAGGAGGCACTTCCTCAAAGATGGAGTTTTAGGGTATGGAAGATCAGGGGCAGGTGAGTTTGGATAGCGCTGTCTAGTGCCGAAAGTCATAGAGACGATTTTTGGTATTTAGGGAGCTGGTTGGTATTGAACCAGCGCTGGATTTTGTTGAAATCGGTTTGAAGTTTGAAGGAGACTTCTTCATGGGTCTGGCCGGAGGTAAAGAGGACCGTGTCGTCTGCGTACATGTGGACTGCGGAAGAGGAGCAAGATTTAGGCAGATTATTGAGAAGGATGGAGAAAAGGATGGGGCCAAGAACTGAGCCTTGGGGGACACCGGTGGTGATGGGGGGGGAGGTATGGTCAGCTATTTTAGTGGATTGGGTTCTATTTAGAAGGTAGGCACTGAACCAGTTAGTGGCAGACTCTGCTAACCCAGCCCCAGATAGGTGGGATAGGAGGAGAGGATGGGATACCATGTCGAAAGCTTTTGCTAGGTCGATGAAGATAGCGGCAGTGATTAGTCCTTTATCCATCCCAGTGAGGATGGAGTCCGTGAGTCTTAGTAGGGAGGAGGTAGTAGAGTGGTATTTTTGGAAACCGGACTGACAAGGGGTGAAGAAGTTAGTTTCAGAGAGAAAGTCAGAGAGTTGGGAAAGCACTAAGTGTTCCTGGAGTTTGGCGAGGGCAGGGAGGAGGGAGATGGGACGGTAGTTTGTTGTGGAGGTAGGATCACCACCTTTAGGGAGGGGTATGACAGTGGCATGCTTCCATTCGGAGGGGAGTGACTCGGTGGAGAAAGAGAGATTTAGTAGGGCTGAAGGGGAGTAGCAATGGCGGGGGCAAATAGGAAGAGGAGTTTGCTATCCAGACCATCAGGGGATTTGCCTTTGGAGGGGTTCAGGGAGTGCAGGGCATCTAGGGTTTCGGCAGGGGAGATAGGTCTGAAGGAAAAAGGGTTCCTACCAGTCAGAAGGTGGATAGGTGTCTGGGGAGCGGGTGAGGTTGCTGGAGGAAGGGAATCTAGGAGGCCTGGGCGCATGTAGTAAAGTAGGAATTAAATTTGGAGGCTACCTTAAGGGGTCGGGAGAGAGAGTCCCTTGGGAGAGGAGGACGGGGGCTTGTTGTTTGGGGGGTGAAGAGGGAGTTAATGACTTTCCAGAATTTAGAAGGGCTCCCAAGGTTTGCATTTAGGGTGTTGTTGAAGTAATCAGCCTTAGCTAAGTGGATGGCCTTTATGCACTTATTGTGGAGAGTGCAGTAGGTGATGTAGTTGCCTGGGAGGAGCGTGGATTTGTAGTTTCACCAGGCCTTGTCACGGGCTTGTTGGCAAGCTATCAGCTCAGGGGAGATCCAGGGTAGGTGAGACCCCCAGACTCTAGCCCGGCGCAGGGGGGGGGCATGTTTGTCCCAGGCGGTGAGGAAAGTGTTCTGAAAGTGTGAGAGGGCCGCATCCATGTTAGAGCAGGTAGGGCTCGGGACCCAATTAGAGTGGGCCAAATCAGCCAGGAGGGGGGAGAGGTTAGGGGATTTGTAAGACCGTTGGAATAAGAATTTGGGAGGGGATTTAATTCTGTGAATCTTGCGTACCAAGTAGATTAGATGGTGGTCACTGATGGAATCAGGGAGGAGGCCTGAACTGACGACGCGGTGTGGGTGGGATTTGCCAATCACATGGGTGTGGTGTACATATTTATGGAACATATTCAAACAAAGGAGAGGGAAAAGTAAGTGCACCATCTGGGACTTGAACCCAAGCTGCCTGGAATATCGTTCTGATAGCGCTAACCTACTGTGCCACCAAGGCAACTGGAACCTGGGCTGTCCCGGAGCATACATTGCTCTTTCTCTAATGCACAACCTGGTGCTGCACAAATAATTACTTCATTTTCAATCACATAGGTGTGGTGTGCATATTTATGGAACACATACAAACAAAGGAGAGAAAGAAGCAAGTGCCTCAGCTAGGGCATAAAGTCTATGCATCTAACCTTATTTACAGATGGAATGGGGTAAGTGTTAAGCTTGAGAAGCCCAAGACACATCCTGCACCTGCTCTCCTGCCTGGTTTGGGAGGGTGGGGTGTTAGGGTTGGAAACCCTAATGCCTAATTTCCCAACTTATGTCACTTTGACCCTAACAGGAGCATTAAGTTTTTTTTGCAATTTATTTCCTTACTTTTTGGCATAGTATAATAGTATCCCTATTTTATAGTGGGAGTGCAGGGTCCTTTGCCCTCCCATCCCTCCATAGATGTATATATGCATATATCCAGGTGGTGTGGAATTTTGGTGTGATTTTTTTATGGTAGAAAGAACTTGAGTAACAGAACTGCCATGCTTTATTTGGTGAAAAAATATTAATTTGCTGCAAAGTTATTCCGTTTTTAATTTCCCATTATTTCTTATGGGAAGATCACGTTCCAGGACAGAGGTAAAAAGTTTGACAAAGAATTTGATCTCTTGAAAAATGATTCTTTCTCACAAGATCCCTTCCTTTTTCATGAGGAAAAATTCCTTTTTCATAAGCCACCATCTTGTTTATTTTTTCCAGGAACTAAAAAGTGTGGAAAATACATTAAAATGTTGTCATTTTACAAATTAAACTCTGGAACCCAGCTCAATAGGCCCAGTTTAGCTAGATTCTGATGTTTGTTTTTCACAATTAGGGCCAGAAATATTTTGTCTGGGCGCGCAGAATCCCGGGTGCTGAGCTTAGTGAAAGAAACCTTCCCCTGTGTTCTCTGCATGAGAACAGTGGATTTTCTTGACTTCTACAGCTGCAGCTGATCTCCTGCTGCTGACTGCAGTGTGACCTGTAAGCCACCCTGCCATTTTCCTGGTATTTTCTGGCATGACTCCCCCCCCACACACACACTGTCCTCATAAATAATATTGTCCCTGGTATCTAGTGGCACCCCCCACCCTTCGATCGCTGTCCCCATTTTTTTAATGAACCCTGGTGTCTAGTGGCACCCCACTCTGATCACCATCCCCATGATTTTTATAATAATACTTGGTGCCTAGTTGCACCCCCCCCTCATCGCCATCCCCATGGTTTACAAAATAATCCCTGGTGTCTAGTGATACCCCTACCCTCCGATCACCACCCTCCCTCTTATTTTAATGATCCCTGGTGTCTAGTGGCACCCCTCTCCAATCACTACCCCCTTTTTTTATGATACCTGGTGTCTAGTGGAACCCCCAACCTCTGCTCACCCTCCCCACTGTTTGTTTAATGATCCTTGGTGTCTAGTGACACCCCCCACCCTCTGATCACCCTCCCCATTATTTTTGTAATGATCCCTGGTGTCTAGTGGCACCCCTTACCCTCTGATTGCTGTCCCCAAAATTCTGGTTTAATATTTATATAATCCAACACTAGGATGCCCACCCCGGGTTTCAGATGTCCCCCTCCATAGCCCATTATTTTATTAACTGTAGCCAACATCAGGGGGTCCAATCCCTGTGTCAGCATTTAGAGACACCCCAGCAATATGGAACACTGAGGAGCCCACCCCCAGTGTCCTGAAATGGTTATTGGTACCTGCAATAGGAAAACTGTCCCCAACATCTTTTTTAAACCTGAAACAAAGAAAATGGTCCCATGTCATCACTGCTGACTCCCCTCCCCATCCCAATTCTCCCAATGAGCACCCACCTCCCCACACCTCACCCTATACATACCAGCCAATGTTGAATTCTGTCATCTCTGTGGATTGAGACATGTCTGCACTCTTCAAAGCCAAACCATGAACTGAGGAAAAAAGTAAGTGCCATATAATGCATTTCAGTGTCATTTTGAACTTATGTTAATAATGTTGCCATTTTTAGGAATTTTTTCACCAAATTTTCAAAATGGTATTTTTAGGACCCCACCTCATGAACACTGGCACTGTCATTTTGTTAATCAGGCCCAGAAGATGTTTTCATTATTGCTGCATGAAATCATCTTTTGGGACACAATAATGAAATTTCACCACCATGTTTCATGAGATGGGGTCACAAAAAGGCCATGTTGACAATTTGGTGAAAAAATTCCTAAAAATGGCCGTCATGAGTGTTCATTGAACATGTTCTATGCATTCACTTAACTTCAGTAATTTTCAATATTTTAACCCAAATTTTCAACATAGCCATTTTTTTTCACACCACCTCATGAACAGTACAATTGTCATTTTTCACATCCTGTCTGAATCATGTTTTTGCACCTGTGGCATGGAATGGCATTTTGCCATGGATCTGAAATTTTTCACCTCTGGGGTTTATGAGGTGGGGTCATAAGAAGATTATGTTGAAAATTTGGTGTCAAAATAAGAAAAAATGCCAAAGTTATGACCATTCATTGCAATTTCTCTACACATGCTCATAACTTTTGAAATGTTAAATATTCTGATCCCAGGTTTTCCACATAGCCTTCTTATTACCCCACCTCATGTATGTCACAGCTGTCATTTTTCAAATCCTGCCCAAAATGTGTTTTCAAACCTGCAGAGTAGAAAGGCACTGCAGCTGTATAGAATTACATTTTGGTGGGGATTTGAAAATTTTCTGTACAGGGTACATGAGGTGGGGTAATAAGGTGGCTATGCTGACAATTTGGTCACTGTTGTCCTATAAATGGAAGCGCAGCCTTGGGGTTGCAATCCCTAATGCTTACCCCATTTTAACAGTTAATAACCTGACATGGGTACAGAATAAAACAATGGGGTGAGCATTAGGGTTCACAGCCCCAAGGCACACCCCTCACACCTGTTCCTGCATGCAGGGTGGAGGTGGGTCTTAGGGTTGGAAGCTGAGGGTGAGAGTGGGGTATTCAGGTTGGAAGCCAAGGTGGGGGTGGGATCTTATGCTTGGGAACCCTAAGATCATATTTCCCTACTTTTTATAGTGCATTAACAAAGTTTATTGCAATGAATGAATATATATATATATATATATATTCACTGCAAAAAAACTTTGTTAATGCATCAGCTAGGGCAAAAAACTTAATTACTGCATCAGCTAGGGTTGCTAGCACAAAGACAAAAGTTTGCAAATTCGATGTTAGGGTTACCATCCCTACCACCACCTCCATCCTCCACACACCAACAGATGTTGGGGTGTGCCAAACTCTCACCACATACCATGTGTAAAAAGCTGACATTGTACAGTATAGGAGAATGGGGTGAAAGCTAGGCCTGATGACCCCATGGCACACCCCGATGTCTGACGGTGTGTGAAGGATGGGGTTGTGGTAGGGGGTGGTAACCCTAACATCGAATTTCCAAACTTTTGTCATTGTGCTAGCAACCCTAATTGATGCATTAATGAAGTTTTTTGCAATGAATTTCCCTTATTTTTAAGAAAGTGTAATGTAACTGGTAACTACTATGTGTTTGTGGGAGCGCGGGACCTCCAGGCCCTGCCCTCCCTTCATGCTGTACATTTTCTGCCCAATGGTATGCGTATGTGGGAGCATGGGCCCTCTGGTTCCTGTGTTCCCACTTAGACATAAATATGGAACCATACAGCAGCCCTATAGTACTGAAAAGGAACCCTTGTAACACTAATTTGGCAATATCTCAGTAACTGTAGCAACTATGAAAAAAATTCCACTGCAGCCGTAATCATGTCTTTGAAACCTCCATGCAAAGATTAGTCCACCTGAAGGTGGACTAAGCTGTCGAGAATGAAAAATCTGTATTTCAAATCATTTTCAAGATACAAGCACCGAAAGGCACTGCATGTGCTGCAATGTTATCCTATGGGGAATTTCTCAACTTCAGAGTGCAGTAACTTTCTAACCACTGTAAATGTTTTGACCAAACCACCGAAAGGCACATCTGTGGGGCCAGGCCTTGCCACCTTGAAAATTTCAGCCCAAAAGCACCAGCCGTTTAGGTGCACTTCTGTCGCTGTACTATCAACCCTAATTGATGCATTAACAGAGTTTTTTTCCTAAAGTATGGTATGCTTTCATGAAAACAATGGTGCTTTTATGAAATCAATGGTGATTTTGTGACAGAATGGTATGCTAGCATGAAAGCAGTGGTAGTTTCGTGACACTATACATACTTTCACGAAAGCAATCACACTTTCTTGAAACTATACATATTTTCATGAAAGCAATCATACTTTCTTGAAACTATACATACTTTCATGAAAGCAATGGTGCTTTCATGAAAATGTAGAGTACTGTCATGAAAATAATGCAGAATGTGGGAAAGTACTCTTGCTAAATTTTTTTTACAATTGAAAGTGAGGTGTTATTCATATGGTATACATAGGTAGGAGCGCAGGCCCTCTGGGCCCTGTGCACCCAACCAGCTACTGTATAACTGTGTCATCAGGTCAGCAAAATGGAATCCATAGGTAGGAGAGTGGGCCCTCCGGACTGTGAGGTCCCACTCACCCATAAGTATGTCCTCATGTTGTCCTCACATGGCATGGTGGATATGTCTTCATCCCAGAAGCAAATGGTCTATATATTATATATATATATATATATATATATATATATATAAATATATATATATATATATATATTCAATGTTAGGGTCTCTGCCCCACCCCTACCCTGCACACACCAACAGGCATCGTGGCGTGCCATGGGGTCATCAGGCCTAACTCTCACCCCATCCCATATGTAAACAAGCTGACATGCTATAGTATAGGAAAATGGGGTGAGAGTTAGGCTTGAAGACCCCTTGGCATGTCCCGACACCTGTTGATGTGTGGAGGGTAGGGGTGTGGGGGTTGGGTGGAAGGGGTGGTAATCCTAACATTGAACTTTCAAACTTTTTTCACTGTGCAGTCATTCATAACTGATGCATTAATGAAGCTTTTTGCAATGAATTTCCCCTTCTTTTTGAGAAAGTGTAATGTTACTGGTAACTGGTATGTGTTTGTGGGAGCGTGGGCCCTCCGGGCCCTGCGCTCCTTTCACATTGCCCATTTTTGCATAATAGTATGTGTATGTGGGAGTACAGGCCCTCTTGGTCCTGCGCTCCCACTTACACATAACCATGGAGACATACAGCAGACCTATAGTACTGAAAAGGAACACCTGTAACAGTAATTTGGCAATATCTCAGTAACTGTAGTGACTATGAAAAAAATGCCACTGCAGTAGTAATCATGACTTTGAAATCTCCATGGTGACCCGAGTTCGGGAACGGACTCCAGTCGCTGGGGACTGGTAGGGGAGGGGAGGATTGAGCATCCAGAGGACTGCTCTCCTCTCCTGGGACGAGTTTGGGGAATGCGTCACATTGCAGCATCCCTCAGTGGAGACTGGGAGCACTGCAAGAAGACTGCAATACCTGTGGGACCAGAAAATTGGAAAATCCACACTGAGCTCAGCCAGATGATGACTGCTGGCCTGCCTGCTCCTCCGATCTCCCGTGGAGCCATGTCCGCCTCAGCAGCATGGGGCCAATTTGTATGTGCTGGCTTGCCTCCCTGGGTGCCTTTCCCGCTCAGAAGAGAAGGACCCATCCAGTGAAGGGATACGTTGGATTTCCCCAGCGGCTGCGATACGAGGTAAGATGGCTTGAGGGAGAAATGGAGCGATGTGGGGGCCATTAGCAGTCTGAAAGAGTGGGTGTGCTCAGGGCACATAAGGGGTAAAAAAAAAAAAGAAACCTCCATATGGGCTTAGTCCACTTGAAGGTGGACTAAGCAGATCGGAGTGAAAAATCCATTGCTCAAATTATTTTTGAGATATGGGCAGTACGGACTCCACAATGTTATCCTATGTAAACGTTCTCAACTTTGAAACACCGTAACTATGGGATCATTGAATATGTTTTTGACCAGAAGACCAAAAGGCACATATGTGGGACCAGGGCTTGCCACCCTGCAAATTTTAGCTCAAAAGCCCCAGCCGTGTAGGTGCAGTGAGGTGGCAAAGAATTGCTGTTTTTTGCTGTAGTACTGTTGCAGATTGCAACACTTTCACAAAAATATGTGAAAGAACGGGCATGACACTTTCATGATTTGTGAAAGTGTCGCATCCATTCTGTCGCAATTTGTGACAATATGGGAGGACAATCGCAGAAAAGGCATTTCTTGGGGGGGGTTCCTTAGGCCCTGACTAGGTAAACACAGCTGTCAGTGTTTACCTAGGGGCAGCCAAATTTGAACTACAGCCATTTTTGTGCCTCGCTAACTGTAAACAAGATGGCGGTAGCACAAAAGCAAACAACCGCAGCTCAAAAGGAAATTGTGCTTGTTAGGGTTCATATTAAAGCAACAAAAGTATGGAAATGCAGTGTTAGGGTTTCCAACCCTACCAACCACTCCCTCCACACACCAACAGGCATCAGGGGTGTACCTTGGGGTCATCAACCCTAATGCTCACCCCAGTCTATGTGTAATCAAACTGAGATTGTACAGTATAGAAGAATGGGGTGAGAGTTAGGGCTGATGACCCCAAAGCACACCACGACACATGTTGGTGTGTGGCAGGTGGGGATAGGGTGGGGTGGTAAGGTTGGAAACCCTAGCACTGCATTTCCATACTTTTGTTGCTTTAATATGAACCCTAACTAATGCATTAACAGTTTTTTTACAAGAATTTCCTAATTATTTGTAGTCTTATTTGCTTGTGGGGGGCCCTGTGCTCCAAACCATCAATAATTCTTCACAGATTGTAATTGTATCCTTATTTCCTTATGGAAGCATAGGCTGTGCCCCACCACTCCATAATACTTTGCATTTTTGCCTGTGGAAGCACATTGCCCTCTGGGACCTGTGCACCCATCACTCCATAACGGTATCTGTATTTGCGTGTGGCCTCCATACATGTGTTTATATCTAGGTCTGTAGGCCCTGTGTTTTCATTTGTATGGCAAGAGTGATGGAGTTGTCAACATAGCCATGTTAGTACCCCACCTGATGTACCCTGCACATAAAATGTTTGAATCCCAGCCAAAATGTAATCCTGCACAACAGGAATGCTATTCTGCACCACAGGTGTGATAACACATTTTGGCAAGGATTTGAAAAGTGACAGCTGTGATATACAGTTGGTGGGGTAATACATAGAAACATATAGAAACATAGAAACATAGACTTTGATGGCAGATAAGGACCGCTTGGCCCACCTAGTCTGTCCATTTCCCTACCTAGAGGATAAGCTGCAGATCCTATTTAACCAACAGCTTATTCCTTCCTACCACCCACAAAAATTGCCTTCTGTCTGTCCCATGCATTCTTGAATTCTCCCACAGTTTTAGACCCCACAACCTCCTCAGAAAGGCTGTTCCATGCATCCACCACCCTCTCTGTGAAAAAATACTTCCTCACATTGCCCCTGAGCCATCCCCCCTCTATCTTCAAATTGTGTCCCCTTGTTCTTGCACATCTCTTTTTCTGAAAGATGCTACCCTCTTGGACTTTGTTGATTCCACTGAGGTACTTAAATGTTTCTATCATGTTCCCCCTCTCCCTCCTTTCCTCAAGGATATACATATTAAGCTCCTTTAGCCTCTCCTCATATGGCTTCTCTTACAGACCCTGTACCATTTTAGTTGCCCTCCTCTGAGCTGCCTCCATCCTGTCTATGTCCTTGTGGAGATGGGGTCTCCAGAACTGGACGCAGTACTCCAGATGGAGTCTCACCAACTGTCTGTACAGGGGGATAACAACTTCCTGTTTTCTGCTGCTGATGCCTCTCCCTATACATCCCAGTATACCCCCAGCCCTCCCTACCGCCTTCTCACATTGCTTGCCAACCTTAAGGTCATCTGATATGATTACCCCAGGTCCCTTCCATTTTGTTATTATTACCTCCCCCATTGTGTGATCTTCCCCTGGGTTTTGTTTCCCAGGTGCATTACTTGCACTTCTTTGCATTGAATCCAAGCTGCCATACTTCTGACCATTCCTCCAACCTTGCCAAGTCCTTCTCATCCTTTCCATGCCTCCTTGTGTATCAACCCTTTTGCAGATCTTTGTGTCATCTGCAAAGAGGTGTCTTTCCTTCAGTCCTCCATAATGTCACTTATAAAGACATTAAAAAGGACTGGACCCAGTACTGAACCCAGCTGTACCCCACTAGTAACCCCTCTTTCTTCAGAGTGGACTCCATTTACAATTACCTTCTGTGTCCTGTTCTTCAGCCAATGTTTTAGCCAGGCTACCACCCTGGGACCCACTCCCAGGCTGGTTAATTTGACTACTAATCTTTTGTGTGGGACTATGTCAAATGCCTTGTTAAAGTCTAGGTAGGCCATGTCCACTGCCCCTCCAGGTCTACTACTTTGGTCACCCAGTCAAAGAAATCAATTAGATTCGTCTGACATGACCTTCCCGCTGTGAACCCATGCTGCCTTGGGTCCTGTGCCCCATTGGCCTCTAGGTACTCAACAGTTCTTTCCTTCAGAAGTGATTCCATCACTTTCCCTATGACAGAGGTCAAACTGACAGGTCTGTAATTTCCTGCATCTGTCTTGCTCCCACTTTTGTAAAGGGGAATCACATCAGCCTTCTTCCAGTCCTCAGGTACCACACCATCCTCCCATGATTTGTTATAAAGGGTAGTCAGTGGTGTCACTAGTTCCCTGCTTAATTCTTTTAGAATTCTGGGGTGAATTCCATCTGGCCCTATTGCTTTGTCCACCTTCAGTTTTAGGAGTTCTTTCAGAACCCTTTCTTCTGTGAAAGGACTGGGATCAACCCCCTCTCCAGAGTGCTTCTGTTAATTGGATTAGGCACCTCCCCCACTTCCTCTTTTGTGAATACTGAACAGAAGTATTCATTCAGTATCCCTGCTTTTCACTGTCACTCTCTGCCACTCACCATCCATTCTATTCAGCCTCACTATCCATCCCTTTGTCTTTCTACACTCCCTGATATACCTATAAAATATTTTATCCCCCTTCTTAACTCAGTTGGCTATCTTTTCCTCAGTTTGTGCCTTTGCTAGTCTGACTACCCTCCCTGCTTCCTTCTGCCTTAACTGGTACAGTTTTCTGTCCTGCTCCTTCTGTGTTCCTTATACTTCCTAAATGCTATCTTTTTCTCCCTAACTTTCACTGCCACTTCTTTTGAGAACCATAGTGGCTTTTTCTTTTGTTTTGATTTGTTTATTTGCTTCACACAAAGGCTTGTTGCCTCTGTGATGGCAGTTTTGATATTTTCCCATTGTTGCTCCGCCCCTCCTTCTAGCCTCTTTGCTAGTGCTTTTCTAAGGCACTCTCCCATCTTGCCAAAGTCAGCCTTCCTGAAGTCCAGAACCCTCACTTTTGTATGGCTTGACTCTGTAGCTGAGTTTATCGTGAACCACACTGTTTGGTAGTCACTTGTTCCAAAATGGCTACCCTCTTCTACATCTGAGATCCTCTCACTGTCCCCATTTGAGAGTATGAGGTCTAAGATTGCTCCCTCATGAGTAGGTTCCAAAACTAGCTGTCTGAGGCATGCCACCTGAAGGGCATCAAGAATGGCCCTGCTTCTGGATGTGGATGCAGCAAAGGTGCTCCAGTTAACATCTGGCATCTTAAGGTCCCCCGTCAACAGTATCTCCCCTTTCTCTGCCATCCTAAGTATGCCTTCTATCATATCCTTGCCCATTCCCTCCCCCTGACATGGGGGTCTGTATACAAGTCTGGGAATTCTGGAGTTGAAAATTTGGGGTCAAAATATTTTCATTTTCTGAAGTTACGAGTGTGCGTAGCTAAATTGCAACAAATGGTCATAACTCTGCCATTTTTAATAATTTGACCCCAGAGTTGCAACATATCCTTCTTATGACCCAACCTCATGAACAATATGACTGTCATTAGACAAATCCCACCCGAAAGGTGATTTCACCAGCCGACTGCGAAATCACCTTTCCAGTGGGATTAGCTTAATGACAGTCACATTGTTCATGCGGTGGAGTCCCCAAAAGGCCATGTTGAAAATTTGAGGTCAATATCTCAAAAAAATGCCAAAGTTATGCATAAAAGTAGAAACCCCCATTGAAATACATTGAAGCGCATTTACCTTAGTTTCTCATATTGCAGTCGGCAGTTCTAGCAGCAAGACTTGTCTACGATCGGGAGAGTGGATCTTGAAAATGGGACCTCTTCAGTGAGTGAGGGTGTGTGGAGGTGTCAAGAAGGTGTGGTGAGGTGGGCGCTCAATGGGAGGCCAGGTGGGGGGTGTGGCTGTGATCAGCGGTGGACTTTTTTTTCAGATATTGAGGGATTTTTTTTATTCATACCATTTGCCAAACATGGGAGGGTGGAGGGATGGCCACTAGCCACCAACAAAGGAACAGACAGACATCGGGGATAGGGAAGGGAGGAACACAAGAGCACCAGGGAAAATAATTAAAACATGCTTTTTCAAATATCAGGGAACAGGGAGGGAGGGCCACTAGACCACTGGGAAATATAGAAATACAGTATAATAGGCAGCAAGTAAAAATGGGCACGGGGAATTGGGGAGGGAGGGCCATTAGACCACTAGGAAATATAGAAATACAATATAATAGGCAGCAAGTAGAAATGGGCATTGGGAATTGGGGAGGGAGGGCCACTAGACCACCAGCAAAGTTACGAAGAAAAATGGAATAGCTGCATCGGGGATCAGGGAAGGAGGGCCACTAGACCACCAGGAAATTATATCTGCAGATGTTTGATGTACAAATGATAAAACACCAACAGTTATGTTTACCTAACTGATATCTGAGGGATCTGATTTTGTGGTCCGTGTGCCCAAAACAATGGGTAGAAATATGTGTATTTTATCCGAAGAGGTGTTACTGCTGCAAATTGCGGCACTATTTTTGCAAAGCACGGGAGGGGGTTCTGCAGCAATATGTGGCAAAATCCCTTGTTTTGCTACAAAAAGAATGGTGTTTCATGAAAATAGTGGACAATGTGTGGTAGTAAAACCTCTGTGAATAAAATAAGCATATTTTTGTACATTTTGGGGAAAAACTGATCACAAAATCAGATTCTTCAGGCCCTGAGTAGGTAAACACAACTGCTGGTGTTTATCAAGTGGCAGTGATTTTTAAAATATGTAAGTTTGTTTGCCTCATTAACTGAAAACAAGATGGTGGAAGTGTGACAAAACTTTCTGCATTTGCAGCAAAAATACCGACATCTGCAGCAAAAAAAAGTTATTTCAAGCAGTATATCTAACTTTTCCCATAGGAAATAATGAGAAACTTTGAATTTTAAAAACTTTTGAACAGATTAATATTTTTTCACCAAACCTTCAGAAGGTACATCTGTAACCCAACCCTCATATACCCTAAAAACCTCAGACCAAACCCTTAAGCCTCTTCTGAGAATTGGCATGACAAGGAATTTACACAGAAATTGTCATTTTCACATTTTTGACACTCTGCATCTCAGCACCTGCACATCTGACCAGAACAAAACTTGCCACATCCCGAGATGTTTGGCTCCCAATGGTGTACACAAAATTTCACACAAATTGGTGAAACAGTTGCAAAGTCATTAAAGTGAACAATTTTGAGTTTAACATAGATGTGACCATTGAACCCTAACTATAGGGGCGCTATCACACCCCTATAATAGCTAGCTAGATAGATAGATAGATAGATAGATAGATAGATAGATAGATAGACAGATATGTTAGGATAAACAGCAAGATAAAAAGTGTTACCTTCACCCACCATAGTCAATATTATCTTGACCCAACATAGCAAGACAATATTATGTTGAAAAGTAGAGTATGTCATAATGCACATTGAACCATTTAGAGTGCAGCCTTCACAATGCTGATGACATCACAATAGCCAAGTGCAACACTGAAGTCAGTGAAGTAGAATCAGCAAAAAAAGGCAGAAAATTCAGTTTGTTTCACATTTTCGTCAAACAAATGTGGATAACTTTTAAACCAAAAATTATTGCATGGTACTGTGAGCACAAAAGTTGTTCAGCTCAAAAATATTTACAAAATGAATGGTGTTTTATAGATACTTTTTAGATTTTTTATAAGCAGCAAAAATGGCAGAAAATTCAATTTTTGGTTTAACATTTTCAATGAACAAATGTGAATAACTTGAAAACAAAAACGGACAGTATAGTGCAGTGAGCAAAAAAAATGTTGAGCACAAAAATATCTATGAAATGAATGATGGTTCATTTATAGATACCTTTCAGATTTTAATATAATCAGCAAAAAATGGCAGAAAATTCTATTTTTTCACATTTTCGACAAATACCCCAAATTACAGCAAAAACAAAATAATTGTACTTCAAAGTTTTTCATTATGTACTGGCCATAATGTAAAGCTGTAGGGCTCAGAGAGTTAACTAGAAGTAGTAGTAAGTCTTGGAGACAACTCCTAAACATATACTGTAACTGTAAAAGAAGCCAAAAGTTAGTCACACATTTCAAAGTCACAAAGCACTTTTTTCCACATTCCCAATTATGTTTATCCCAAAACATATGTCTGTATAAACAGAACATGCCATGGCTTGACTGAAGATATATTTATCTTCATTCGAGGCCAATGATGTTAAGATATCTTACTCTTGGTGTTGCCATTCCTGAGATATTATAATATAATTAGCTGCTCATGAACATAAATATGATATCTTCAGTCAGACCATGCCATGTTCCCTATATATAGATAGAAGATATCTTGGTGCATAGCATTCACTGTCATGTCTGTTCCTTGTGTACAGTGGATAGCTGTATTTCTTTTCCCTGCACATACGTAAATTCTGTAAAAAATTAAAAAATATATAATATAATTTAAAAACATTCCAGAAATAGCTGCTAGGGTTGTAGGACCCCAAAAAAGATGATTAGTGTATATCTATAAACATGGCATTGTTATGTGAACAAGAGCACAGCTGGAAATACCAACTTGTAAAAATATTTATTAAGAGAAAAGATACTGTACATACAGTCATTTAATTATTCCACTCATGCTTTGCAGTGCTTGAGCATTATTCCCTCTCATATTCAATCGGGGGGGAAGGGTGCAGTCTGGGTAGTGTCAGTAATCTCTAATCAGTGTCCAGTGAGGCAATGCAAATATTCACCTTCATTTCAAATCACAAAATAAAACTTAAAAGCAAGAGAGTTTTTAAGGGCAATGCACTATGCGTCCACTATTTCAGGGGGCACAAAACCAGAGCTGGAAGGTAGCATCCAAAAACAGAACCCAAAAATGTGTGTATTCTCAGTTCTTTGGTTCTTCAGAACACCACCCCTTCTGGTTCCAGCAACAAATAGCACTGCAGGAATTTTGGCACAGGAAGCTGTGGGATGATAGAGTGGCACTGGTTGCCCAACTGCTTCCGAATGGTGGAGCGGCAAAAATGTTGCAGGGATCGGGGAGTGGATGCCAGGATGAACAGTGACTCATAGAATGGTAGATACATCTGAAAAAAAAGTTAATAGAAAATATAAGCATGAGTTCCAGCTTGCAGTCTATATAGTTCACATTCATCATTACAGCCAATTCTGTAGCCATGACTGTGACACCATTGTGAGTGCCTCCCAGAATTGGCAGTGGTGAGATGCAAGGCTGTGGTGATTGAGGCAATCAACAATAATGCACCTGAAAGTTTGAATTGTCCTGGGAGCTTGTAGGTTGTCATAATGGTATGAGTCGTTGTGGCCTACAGGTGGCTCTCACTGGAAAAACCTTGACGTTGATGATTTTAATGTTGACATATATAAAATTTTATTTTCCAATCCACATAGCCTATTAGATCACCTAATGGAAAATATTTATTTGAAAAATGTTCTTTTGATGTGGCAGAAAATTCAAACTATGGCATGTCTCAGCAAACCCTTGGCTCTTCTTGGTGCCATTGCACATGATATGTCCTTTCCCACAAATCAGATGGACTACTGATTTACCCAGTGGAAAAGGTGAGGGCTATATTTTTATTACTAACTATGAGTGGAGGGCCAGTTTCAATCTTTTGCTGTGCTACAACAATTTGATTTAATAGGTGCAGATCACTTTTGTTACCTACAAATTAGACATTTTTAACAACAAAGCTAGGCACACTGTCAACGTATAAAGAATTACATCCATGTATACTTGCTATATCAGAAGGTGCAGACACAGGTGCTCCCTTCCCATTTTGTTTCTCTAGCTTACTGAGCTCTTAATAACCCCCCAAAATTGGCTCTCACTTCTCTTGACACAAGATGGTAACAGGACTTACTTCTCAATTTGTCCTCAGCTATGTGAACTAAAATATTTCAACAACAGCACAAGGTATACTTTTGTTCCCGTTGACAGGAATTTGCATGGAAAATTGTATTGTGATATTTTTATACCCCAGATGTAGTGGCTAAATTTACTCGGTCTACTACCTCTAGCTGCTGAAGAAGATGCGGTGTTCAAGTTTAACTCATTTTTGGGCAGATATAGATTGACATATACAAATTAAATCTGAGTTTTCCTCCATTAATGGTTAATATTGGATTATCCCTCACAGATTTTGGATAAGCATTAGAAATATCTTTTTAATATACTTTTGACCACTGCTAAAAAGGCATTAACAAGCCATTGGTTATCCCTGACCCCATCTGATGTAGAACAATAGAGATTTATTGTTCCAGGTCCATCAGCTATAGAAGCTGACATACAAACTACGACATCAGCTCGAATTGTTTAGCAATATGTGGATAAGATGGATAGTCCACATGATGGAACAGCATTCCAACTTCGTTCCATGAAGATGGTATATAGGTCATTTTAGCCCAGTCTTATTTATTTATTTACTTTATTTTTAAACTGTACTCTACAAAGTACTATGGCCCTTAGCCAGTAGAAAGGTAGCACTTCTAAGTTTATCCATTCCTTTATCTTTGAATATTCTTTCTGCTAACACAGATAAACCCCATTGCACTTATTTTTATATTTAGATTGTTTATTTACTATTGTTAGCACTATGGTTATAAACCAGAAGCAGTCTGTTTTACCATTGCATTTTTCTCTTCTGTAATAATGCTATGTTGTAATATTTATAAATGAAAAGTAAAAAGTTTTAAAAAAATAGTGGCATGAGTCAAGAAGCATAGGCAGACCAGGAGAAGTTATAACATTCACAAGTAGTGTTTTATTATTATCAATAACAATAAAATAAAAAAAAGTAAAATTGTACAGGATAGCTCTTCACAAAGGTAGTACAAACAAAATAAATTCCTCTGTGTCTCCCCTGGAAAATCATTGCTCTGTTTGTGTACTGTAAGTTGTTTTTGCCTGGCAGTTCAAACTCTGCATCCTGTAAGTTACATCTCCTGTGTTGCACAAAATGTATCAACACTTTGTTATTTTCTTCCTGAGGTCAGCCTAAAGAGCACATCTAGTCTTACAAGGGGCACCAAAATAATACATTTTGTCCCAGAGCTTCAGCCAGCCTGAAGAGCACATCTAGTCTTAACAGATGCAACAAAATAATACATGTTGTCCCGGTGCTGGTTTCCTGTTGACAATTCTGTAAACAAGCTTGTGGAGGTCAAACTGTACCTCAAGGTCAACCCCCTGTGTTCCAAATGTGTTAATAAACCCAAATAGCTTTCTGCAATCATTTCAACAAATAATTATGTACATTTGTAAACCAAGGGACCCCAGTTTCACATAAAGATTCACATATATTTTTAACCACAGAGAACCAAGGGAAGAAAGAAACAACAGAAACAGCACGTGAAGGAAGGGAAACAACAAGGGGAAATTGTGGAACCATTGGAGTTGCCAATTCCTAGGTGCCACAATAAAAGTTTTGGGCATAAACTGTGATTATTTAATACTGGTAGTGTATTTTTACAGGATAAACTATTAAGCTTCAACTCAGAGAAGACTTGTTTGCAGAAGAGTCCAGTACAGGTCAAAATAGTATCAGTTTTAAAGTTATGTCCATTCATATGAACACAATGGGCCTGATTCTAGAAGCCATGTCACAAGTCGCCACCAAAGGTGACTTGTGACATATGCCGGTGCGACATGCACCCTGCACCCAATTCCAGTATGGGCAGGGATCCCGCCACTACATCCTGTGGGTTGAGGCACCCCCAGCAGTGCGCCACAGGAAGGGCGCACCTGAACAGGGTGCTGCAAGCCACAGACTGGCCCACTGACAGGGTGCAGCCACCACCACCCCAGCCACATGCCCAGAAAAGAGCCTGCAAGCCCTGGTGGCCCATACGGGGGGGTTGGCAGCAGTTCAGCAACCTGGGAGGCGGCACCGCACCTCATTACCAGGAATCAGGCTAGGGTAACTCCAGTATTGCTGGGGATCGGGTTGCGGGGGTCCTATTATGCATTAGAGGATCTGCAGCAGTGTGCAGGAACGGGCTGGGTGAGGGACATCGGGTTCCTTGAGCACGGCAGCCAGCAGAGTACATACGCCAGCACATTGCTGGTCTAACAGTATGTTGATGGAGGTCCTCCCTGGGACCGTCTGGAATTGCAATTTCAGGTTATGGCAGCTGCCCCTTTAGAATAGGGTGCATGTGCTGCTGTAAGCCTCCTTCCGCCTTGCAGCTGAGCAATTGAGTGTCATAAGTCCACCTGGGCACAGGCAGCCTGCGACTTGTCGCAGGCCACCTCTTGGAATTCCGAATGTCAGAATCCATGGCACAAAGTGCTACTTGTGCCATTTGTTAGGGCACAAGTCACTTTGCAACATGCGTATCCATTTTGGAATCAGGCCCAACATGTTTTGGAACTATTTGACTAGTACTGGGGATTGTAAAATAGGTTGGAAATGTTCTGCTTCCTGATTGACTAAATATGCTGTTCCTAGACCCATATGGTAATCCCCACAAGTGCAGAGATACAAGTTCAGGCAGTGGGATTTGGAATGTTATAAACTACATTCAAAATTTGTGAATAACTTCTCTTATCTCTGATTGCCACCACAAATATGGCTGTCACCTAACTCATTGAAAAACTTCAACTAGGCCCTAGAACATTAAATCCCTGTAAGTTAAATTAAATAAGTACAGACATAAATTTGCTTTCCTCTTAGGATCCCTTCTGTACACTTATAAACCAATTAAAAATGAAATACTATTCAGTTTTAATTTCTGGTGTTTCTTTGGTGGCTATGAAAAACCTCATTTCTATCTTCTTGCCAGGGAAATCTCCACTGTTTACCCCGCCACAGATAAGCTTGAGGCCATAACTCCATATGAGGCCTTTTGTTGAGTGTTTGTGTTGCGGTTGGGGACTGAACATTCCACTAGTGGAATTGAGAAGATTTTTAATCTTTGTATTCCATGGCTTTCATACATGCCAGGTGGATTTTACTTACAGAATTTTAGAGGGTTTGTTTTCTTTGCTGTTTAAGGATACATTTTATAATTATCATGAAAAACTATTTTAACCCAAAACTTGTCTTTTACTTATTGTTAAATTTGGCCCACTTTATAATTGCAGTAAAACACTAGACGGTGTGCATTGTTGTGAGATGACTGTTCTTCTTGGGTTGTTGACGACACTAGCTAATGCCTAGTGCCACAAAAAACAGTTGAGGCCTGCCATTATCCCACACTAATGCACACCCTGTTATGCCTTCTTACTTAAATGAATGGTGCTGAGTAGAGCAAGCACATATAAAAGATGCATTACTATAATTAGTGCTGACATTTTCATGGCATAAAAACATCTCCAGTCATATGCTTCTGATCTTCTGGAGTGAAGTGCATTTTTGTCAGGATCTGGGTATCTTCTAACAGGTTATTGGGTACTAGATGATCATTTCAGCATTGGTACATCATGGTTCCTTCTTTTTTATGGCTGCGTGGGCAGAGCTCCGCAGACATGTTGCTATAACTATCTCTCAGAGTAGCACTGTGGAAGCATGTGACTGGACTGCTGTTTGGTGTGCTTCCACAGTGCTTTGGCAGTTTGTAGTGGTTGTGTTTATGTGGCGCTTCCCCTCTGCTGGTCACATAGACACACCCACCTTGTCGGGCACTTCTTTTTCTGACGTATTTATGGAGGCTTTCCGAGCATTGCGGTAGTATGCCATTCTCAAGATGGGTGACGATCCAGGCTGTGCATGCACAGTTCAGTCAACACCGTCATCTTGTGAATAGCATTCTATGCTGGCGCTTCAAAAGCCTGCAGAAGTGCGGCTGCACTCCAAAAACAATGCCGCTTTCCAAAACCCTCCTCAACTGTTGCAGTGCTCCGAACAGCTCTGCCCATCCATGTTGACTCTGGCCAGAACTTCTCTTTTGAGGAGGGAAGAATCCCACGAGAATGAGCAAGTAAACTGAACTTACTTGCAGCTGCCCAAGGTCCCCTGCAGTGAAACTGCAAAGTCTGTTTTTATTAAATATATCCAAGTGCTCAGTAATTTAGCATTATTTTCCGCTCCATTCCTGGTATTGCTGAGACGTGCTGAGCAGCCCACCTGACCACAAGTGACATCACCTCCACAACACACCAATGACAGTGTGTTCACGCTGGAGAGGGAATTTGTATTGTGATTCATGCTGGCAGACTGCAGTGTGTGGCTCTGTATTTTGATCCTGAAGTCATTAATTTTCTTTATTTTTGAAGTGGTGTGCTTTTAGGTGCAGGTCAGATTGCGATCTATGTATGGCATAGCAGATCACGAACATTCAGCTGCTGTGTGCATTGCATTTCTGGCTAGAAATCCTTGTTACTACTGGTAAAGGAATTTTGGGGGTTCCCAGTCACCTGCAGTCACGGCTATCCTAGTCTCTGTCTGACAAGTGTTGTCACCCTATCTATTGCTGTAGACTTTTTTGGTTTTTTGTAATGTGTGGGAGTTCTATGTGCATGTAAAACCTTGCTGCTGTCAGTGATGCGGTAATTGCCTGACTGCTTATTGTGCTGTCCTGCTGTGCAGTTCTGTGTCAAAAAGGGGGCGCTTGTGGCTAGTTAGGCAGGTTTGCAATATCCCTCGCTGTTCTGCAGATACTTTGATGATCTGTTTCAGGTCTCAGTGCTGGTCTGAATAGATTATCTGCTGAGATTAGTATTGTTCATGTAGAACTGATCTCTTTTTGCTGTATTTGCCCATGTGTGGATACCCTATTGGTTCTCTACATAGCAGGTGAATGTCCACCTCCTTCTCATAGTTTGTCACTTCCATTGCTGTGATGCTATAATAGTCCTTAGTGCCCAGTGCTGTTGCAGTGCACTGTGACTCTATATGTTGTTCAGAGACTGCCATTTCCATGCAGGCCACTCAACTCCATTTCTGCTTTTTCTTATGTAAACGAACCAAGCTTTTGACAGAAGCACCCTTAAAAAGAGAACAAGTCCTGCAGCACTTTTTGTTATGTTCTGGTATCTCCACAGTGGGCATGGGCTTCCCCTGGGGATCAGGTGGCTCAGCACTGCAGAGTTCTCCAATTGGCCACAGAGGTGATATCTTCCAGTGCCTCTGGACCCCAGACAGCATTTATGCACTGGTTGCTGCCGCTGCTGCCATATCAACATCTGCAGCATTTCCCTGTCCTTTTAAAATGCTAACAAACCAGTTTAGTGGACCTTCCTTTGCCAGTATCCAACCTTCTGACAACAATAGTGAGGCTTTAGTTTTTTTATGTTGGCGGGCTTGTGCAGCCAACATCTTGTGGCAGTGGAGATTTGGAGGTGCGGTCGCTGTTGGGCGAATGCAGGGCACACATCAGTAGGTGCGTTCCTCATTCCCCAATCAGCCTGCATGCCAGCGCCACACCATGCATACTAATGTGGTGAGCACATCTAAAGAAAGGTCCACTGCAATCTGAGCAAAGCTCATAAGACACAGCAGACCCTTCCTACGTGCTCACCACATTGTCAGCATGGTAGGCGGCTGCCCAACTGCTGACTTCGGGGGTGTCCAATCCCCCTGCCGGCTTACTCTGGCCGCAAAGTATTTGCTGATGGGGAGTCCACTCCCCGTCGGCATAAAGCAGTCCTCCCATATGTATATGCTAAGGGGTGCCCAATCCCCTTGGCTCTTGCATCCCGCTTGTGTGTGCCGACAGGGTGCCCAATCCCTGGCCGGCATAAATTAACACCCCTTTGTTGTGGTGCAGATGAGGGTGCCCAATCCTCTGTCAGCTGCAGCAACCCCCCTTAATAGGTGGCACACTGGGAGCCCACCCCAGCGTGCCAAGTGCCCTGAAAAAAAAAAACTGTCCCGCGATGTGGTTTTGTTTTTCACCCTGTAACACAAAAACGGTCCCTCATAGTCTTCTTACCCACCACCCGCACCCACCCAGTGCGCACCCTTCCCCCCCACACCCCCCTCACCCCATACTTACCTCTGGAGTCCAGCGCGATGATCTTTGGTGGGCTGGGAACACATCTGCACTCTTCAAAGCTGACCACGAACTGAGGAAATGCTGGTAAGCTGTATAATGGAATAAATAGGGTTTTTTCAACTTTGATGCATATCTCAGGCATTTTTTTGAATTTTTGCACCAAATTTTCAACATGGGTTTTTGGGACCCCTCCTCATGAATTCTGATGCAGTTATGATGTTAATATGTCCCAAAAGGTAATTTCACAGTCACTGCGCGAAATCACCTTTTGGTACAGATTAGTGCAAGAACAGTGGCAGTGTTCATGAGGTGGGCAGTTAAAAAGCCTATGTTGCAAATTTGGTGGAAAAAATCCAAAAAATGGTTGTTTTAATGAAGGCAGACAAGAATTGCTACGCGACACCCTAACTTCGTGAATTCGCAATATTTTCATGCCAGATTTTCAACATTGCAATTTTTCTACACCTTTCACATCCTGGCCGAAATGTATTTCATTTCCTCCGCATTGCCAGTTTCCACGCAGCCTTGTAACTTTGTACATTTGCAATATTTTCATGCCACATTTTCACCACTGGCATTTGTGCACACCTCCTTATCAACAGTACAGCTGCCATTTTTCACAGCCTGACCAAAATGCGTTCCCACAACTGTGGCGCACAATGGTGTGCTCACTGAGGGAAATCACCTTTTGGGACACATTAACAAAATCACAGCGCCACTGTTCATGAGGGGAGGTCCCAAAATACCTATGTTGAAAATGTGCCTAAAAAACCCCCACAAATAATTGGGTTGCGGACGTCTGCTGCGCAGTTTGTATGCATGTTCATTGCTTCATCAATATTTCATATTGCCACTCCAGATTTTCAACGTTGCCATTTTTTACGCCTCCTCACGAACAATACAGTTGTCATTCTCCACATCCTGCCAAAAACTGTGTTTTCGCCCATGTCACCAAATGCCACAGTTGCTGTGCAAAACCACCTTTCAGCTAACACAGTGATTGTGCTGCTTTTCATGAGGTGGCCTGACAAGCAGTCCATGTTGAACATGTAGAGTGAAACTACCACTACACACCTACAGTGTTAGGGTTTCCAACTGCAGCACCCCACCTGGTACAGACTGACAGGTGTCAGGGATGTGACTTGGGATCATCGGATGTAATGCTTATGCCATTCCACACCCCCCATGCCCACCCTGCAGTCACTGACAGGCATTGTGGTGTGTCTTGAACTGTTTGGCCACAAACTTCACCCCACGCTCCTATACTACACCAACATCAGTGTATTTCCTTATGGAACGGGGTAAGTATAATGCCAAAGACCCCAAAGCACACCATGACACTTGTCAGTGTCTACAGGGTAGGGTGAGGTACAATGGCATGAGCATTATATCTGACGACCCAAAAGCACACCCCACTGCCTGTCACTCTCTACAGGGTGGGGGTGGGCTTGGCGCCACTTCAATACTTCACTGCCATTCCTATTATGCACCTCTAGCTCTGCCACTGCAAATGCCAATGCCAGCGTGACAACATTCGGCATTGACAAATGCTAGTTCTCTTTAGCTTCAAACCAGGTTAGCTTGTTGCTTTTCTTATGCTGTGTAAAATAACTGAGTTCTAATGTTTAAAACTTCTCTAAACTATTTGAAAAAGTCTGTAATGAGATTCAGCAAATATGTGGCTTCTACTTAACAGTTCTGTTTCACACCTTTCTAGTGTGCAAATTCATTTTATTTCCAGTTGTTACTAGAGCAATTTCATTTATTTTTTAACTCATCTCCATGGTTCCAGCTAAGTGGTTTAGTGCAAGAAGTTACATTTCAGTTATATAAAAATATTATATAAAATGAATATGCATTGTTAGCAGCATAACCTAAATAATTTGCCAGCACATGTGTCCTACTGGTGAAGGGTTATGTGTAGGGCAGTAGATCATAATATGAATGTTACACAATGGGTGTTTTCTTTGTGTGTGTGTGTGTGTGTGTGTGTGTGTGTGTGTGTGTGATTCTGGCCAAGAAGGGATTCTCAGAGCACAGCACCACAAGCATACATCTGAGATTTTAAAAGTCCCTTAGATTTTTTTCAACAGTGGTGTTCATTTCAGGACAAGTAGAGGAGTAGATTTTGACTTTGTGTAGAGCAATTATCAAAAGAATAATTACAACTCTTTTTCTAATGCAGTTGATACTATTCTGATCCCTTAGGGGCAATAACATTTTACAAATGTTAAAAATAAGATATCTTTATTTATTTTTAACAATAAAATGGAGACTATATATCTCATTATTAAGGGATGGAGGTAAAACTATAATGACGTGTTTTGCATGATTATGGGAGGGCTTTAAGCCCAAGATTCAATGGGCGGAGCAACAACGTCACTCCCCCATTAAGCACAAATATGTCACCTACACTCGACAACCCCAGGAATAGTTTTCATTTCAGCTAGAGGCGCTGCTCCCCTTACATCTTGAATTGCTGCTCCGTTTCTTGTTTCTGCGGTGGCCTCTGGCTGCCTATTAGTTCCTCTGTGATGTTTTTCTTTATTCTCACCTGCTTCCTGCCTCGTCCTGTACGGTGTGCTTCCATCATGTGGTTTTTATTTGAGGTGCAGTTTACCCTGTCTTGCAGCCTAATTCCTGCTTGCTGCCCTGCGACTTCGGCTGCTCTATGCCTGTCTCCATTTGCCTTGCCCCTCCTAACTTCGCTCCACAGAGTTGCCTCTCCTCCGCCGGCCTGCTCCTTTCTAATTTCTAAGTCGGCAGTCCTAGCTGCTGCTAATTTGGTGGTGTCTCCCTGCTCCTCCAACAAATGGAATCGGCCATGGTCTCGGCTTCTCTGGCCGCTGTAAAAGCTCTGCATCCCACCCTGCTTGCTGGCCTGCCGGCTCCTGGACCTCACAGCCGTGAATCCCTGGGGACATCCACAGTCTTATCAGCTGCGCTTCTTCCTAGTCGCAATTGGATCTCCTTGCTTGGTTCCAGATCTCCCTTCTTGGCCTCAAACTCTACCTCCTTTCAAGGTGCCTCATTGGTGTACTTCCTTCGTGTTGATTTAATTTTTGGTTCTTTCCCATCTCCTTCTCTTCCGGTTCATTTCCAGCTATCCAGGCTTTCCTCCACTCTTGGCCTGCTCTCGACATTCTTTTTGGGCATACTTATCATAATTCCTATGTCATCTATCAGCTGCGGCTATCATGCTGAATGCATCGAGTTCATAAATCCAGTCATATCGAGTTCACGAATCCAGTCATCTTTCACTCAGCATTACTTCAAAGCTAATCCATTTACATAACTTACTCTAACATTCCTATCATTGAACACTGTACCACCTCATCGACTACAACCTTAGGGTCTAATTGTTCAGAGTCTAATTATTTACATTGCATAATCAAGAATGCCTCTTCAACCCCAGTGTCTGCTCACTTGTATCGCTCCATCAAATGCATTGCTCCATCAAGCCAGTCTGCAATATTATTGGTCTCCTCATTGACTCATCTGGAATATCCTCATGAGCACATCTGGATACACCTTGCTGCTCTGACTCTTAAATAGAATTATTCTCTCCTATCCTTGCTTCCATATCTACTATCTCACATTGACTACTCGAGCATACCCTTCTAAGTTCCAGCAAGGTTTATCTAGTTCCATCGTTCCCTCAAGCATTCCATCTTTGACTCTGATGCTACTCATTGACCACAACAACAGTATCTAATTGTTCACATCGCATAATCATGCCTTATCAATCTCAATTTCTATTTGCTCACCTAATTCAATCAATTATACCTATTATCGATCTTATGCTTCCTCACCGACCCGCTGACTTCCTGCACTGATCATCATCATCATCATCATCAGTATTAATTTTGCCTCATATTTGCATTAGATCTCTGTGCAGCCTCATGTTCCATCTTCAATCTGTGCTTTCTTTTAGGAATCTTCCATATTCCACCATCCTCACTACTTGTATCCCTCTAGTTACCGAACCCTTTCTTTCTAAAAATATACATCCTCAATTCAAACATCGTCAGCCTGGAGGGAAGGTGACCTAGGCCTTGGATCCCCAGAGGTTTCCTCCTCAAAGGGGTTTTTTCCTCTCCTCCATGCCAATGGTCATAATATTAGTTAGAATTAGTGATTTTCTTCTTAGCTAGTTAGGTTCCGCTGTTGGAGGAGGCAGATGGTGGCCAGCTTTCCCCTCTCTCCTCAGGAAGTTAGCCCTTCTCGCAGAATTCATTAATCACTTCTCTCTTCAATGCTTGACAATCTAGGTATTCTTTCTGGGCTTCTTCCTAACCTACCTTTAGCCGACTCATTCATTTCTGGCACCTGTGGGGACCCTCACTAGGGTTCCTTGCATCATACCCCTACAGGAGGTATACCCCACGGATAGAGAGGCGGAAAGCCACATAAAATTCAAGTTACTCAAGTTACACAAGCATTATCATATCATATCCAGTTGCATAGGCACACTGAATGGGAGGGCTTTAAGCGTAAGGTTCAATGGGTGGAGCAACAACGTCACTCCCCCACTGAGCATAAATACGTCACCTACACTCTACAACCCCAGGATTAGTTTTCGTTGCCCACCATCCTCCCCTCCTCCTCCTCCTCCAGCAGCTAGCCTCTCTTACCCATGGGCTTATTCCTAACCTACCTTTAGCCGACTCATTCATTTCCAGCACCTGTGGGGGGGCATCACTAGGGTTCCTTGCATTGTACCCCTACAGGAGGTATACCCCACGGATAGAGAGGCAGAAAGCCACATAAAATTAAAGTTACTCAAGCTATACAAGCATTATCATATCATATCCAGTTGTGTAAGCACATTGAACAGATATTTGATATTGTTCACCCATATCTACCACTAAAAACTGATTTTTGCTACATTTCTACCTTTGAAGATAAGTCAAAGTGGTTACCCTTTACTCTTGCAGAAACAAACTACTGGTGCTGTTTGTTAAAATACATCAAACAACATAAGGCAGTTGTAACAATGCATAACTTCTCTGTGTGGTGCAAGAATGTCACTTCCTGTTTAGTATACATAATGTATGTCCTTGTGGCTTAAGATGGCAGAAAATACTTGCCATTAGGTACCATTACATGTAAAATTATAAATACTGAAAAACTCTGAAGCATCATGCTATTTCTACTGAAACTGCAATGAAGTAATGCTGAATTTGAACTTTGAATCCACATAGGCTAAAAAACTCTTTCCCTTTGTGCACCATCTTTTAAATGGCATTCTACGCTGGCACTCTGAAAGCCTCCAGAGGTGAGGCTGTGCTCTGAAAACTATGCTGTGCTCCTAAAGCCTTCACAACTGCAGCGGTGCTCTGAACTGCTCTGTGTAGCCATGTCAGCTTTGATCAGAACTTGTTTAGTCACTAGATTATAGATTACTGTATTCCCCATCAAAATCTGAATGCTAGGTGTTTGATATAGTTCCAAAATGACAGAAGAAAGGATCAACTCCTATGTAATTCAATATGTAGTACCTCATACTAAACTTAATGACTGAATATAAAGCAAGATATAAGTTTGACAGTGGCCATAATAGACTCTAGAAAGTCTGAAGATCCAGGAGAAGAAACAGCTGTAGTTTGTGACTTGGGTACTAATAATAGTGCAGCAGAAACCACCAAAGTTGTGATGAAGTCTTCAGCAGGCCACGAAATAGCATCTACATGGGGCAGTCATAAATAATACTACATATTAAATTGTATAGGAGTCAGTCCTTTCTTGCTTTGTTTTGGTTCACAGTGTGCCTACCAAGGATCCACTGAACTGACCATTCTTATATATTCAAGGACATCCTATGTGTTATTCGTCAAGTTTCATTTGATCCAGTTCCACACAAGAAACTGTTGCACAATGCCAGTAAGCATGGCAGGAGGTGTGGGAGGGTTGATAAAACTGATCCAGGCTAGCTCAGATAACAAAATGTAACTATAAATACACTACTCAGAGTAGAAAAGGGTGCCTGGTGAAGTTCCCTAGGGATCAGTGTTAGGTCATCCCTTGTTCATTCATTACTGACTTAGAAAAGAGTATCATCAGCATGTTAATTACATTTGCAGATGACATGCTGACACCTTGCTAGCGAAATGAGTTAATACAGAAAAGGAATGTGCAAGGATACAAATTCATTAAGGCATAGTAGGAAGCTGGGCAAACAAGCACCAAATGTGCTTTAATCTGGAGAACTGTAAAAGCTAGAGACGGGCAAATATGCACGAAAAAAGAAGGAAATTCATTTCTGAGCAGGAGAAGTACTAGGAGAAATAGAGAAACTGAGCCTGAAAAAGAGTCAGCAGAATTTTGAAACCTTAAAGCACAAAGGGCCCCCCACATCTAAATGTGGGGCTGGTCCCAATGTGCACTTTGTGTGCAAAAACATTTAGGTTTACTTACATAGAAACATGGAAGTTGTTGCAGCAAGGATCTCTTGGCCCACCTAGTCTGCTCTAAATTCCCTACCTGCTGTGCTACTGCAGACCCTACTGGATCTCTGGCCATACCCCCCCCAGCCCTAGTACTATGGTCACTTTGTGTCCATACCATGCATGCTTGTGAGGTAATTAGAGTAACTAGTGAGGTAAACACCGAGGCGGAGAAGTCATTAGGGAGCAGGACAGAGGTAAATGTAAAACAAGCATTTGTCAATGCCGAATGTTGTCTTGCTGGCATTGGCATTAGTAGTGCAGAAGTTAGAGAGATGCATAATAGGAATGGCAGTGAAGTATTGAACTGATGCCAACCCCACCTCCACCCTGCAGAGACTGACAGGCACTGGGATGCGCCTTTGGATCGTCGGCCATAGCGCGCATGCCGTTTTACCTCACCCTACCCTGCAGACACCGACAAGTGTTGTGGTGTGCCTTGGGGTCTTCGGGCGTTACTGTGCAGGACCAGTGGGTAACACCAGGGGTTGGGGTCCACAGGATACGACAGCCCATGCCAGTCCATCAGAGGCTGCCATTCCCCCTTCAAAACAAGCCAGAAATGTGCCATAATATCAGACCAGTGCCAGTGACACCCCCAGTCCATACCTCTTCACCCAGGACTGGGGGCCAGTGGAGAATGGGCTGTACTTGCCCCAGCATGAACTGGACAACCAGTCAGAGAGGGGCACATAGGTGGTACCACAGCCCCAAAGTAGATGCCCTCTGTGCCAGCTGTACTTGCTTCCCTGGCAATGTGCAGGATCATGCAGTTGTCTGTCCCCTTGCCTGCCCCCAGCCCGCTGCAGAGATGGGTCCTGTGACCATGATTTGGGCATGGAGTAAGCATACAACAATGGCTCTGGACGTTGTGGGGTTCCCCAAAGTGCACATCCTGTGCATAGGGGGCCTCTGCAGCTGTCCACACCCTTTGCAAGAGTGGAGCAGCTGCAAGCATTGTGTGGAGCATGCCCTTATTTCAAAGCATATTACATATAGAATAATGCATGGGGTGGCATGTGTAATGAGAATTTTACACACACCTGAGGTGTGGGATGCTACATAAACCCCAAGGGCAAGCCGGCCCGTAGGCACAGCAGTTAGTTTCCGCTTTGCGCCCGGCGACCTGGGTTGAGGAAATGGACTCCGGTCGTCGGAGGGCTGGCGGGGAGAAGGGATGACGTCCCACGGACTGCTCTCCTTCTCCGGGGGGAGGGCTGGGGTAGCAGTCGGCATGAAGGGGACCCCTAGCGGAGGCTAGGGTTCACCCACGCGGCCGTGCTTACATCAGGGGGGGGGAGTGAGGCAGGGGCAGACGCTCAGCGTCATTGCACGTCCCTGCCTCCCTCAGGGAGTGGGCTAATGGGGGTATAAAACCACGCCCAGCGTCTATATGACGCTTTACTCTGGGACGCCCTGATTGGTCACCGGAGCCGTTCCCCGACCAGTTACTAGTTCCACGGTCCGATACCGGGGGTTGGAACTGCGGCCCCACTCTCTGGGGGGGAAGCCAGGGATGACTGGGGAGTCGGCAATGTCCAGTGACCGGGGATCCCAGAGTCCGTGACCAGGCTGAGGACGGACGTGGGGCGTGAAATAAAGAGCAAATTTCAAAAAAAAAAATAAACCCCAAGGGCAAAGCCCGAGGGGTTTAGTAAAGCATCCCACACTGATTATTGCGAATGTGTTAAGTTACGAGCATGCGTTGCACAGTTGCTATGCACCTCGTAAAACAGTCATTTTATGGAGCATTGTCACCAAATTTTCAACACAGGCATTTTAGGACCTCTGCTCATGAACAGTATCACTGTCATTTTTGTAATGTGTCCCGAACACTGATTTCCTACAGCAACCATGCTATTCTGCGCGGAAGTGCGAAAACACATTTCAGCCAGGATGCGAAAAATGACAGCTGTACAGTTCACAAGAAGGAGTGGTAAAATGCAATGTTGAAATCTGGCATGCAAATAGTGCAAATATTGCCAACATATGACGTGTGTTAGCGCGCGGTTACTACATGCCTTCATTAAAACAGTCACTTTATGGAGTATATTGTCACCAAATTGTCAACACGTGATTTAGGATCTCTGCTCATGAACAGTGTCACTGTCATTTTGTAATGTGTCCCGAACACTGATTTCACACCCCGACCATGCTATTCTTAGCGGAAGCTGAAAACACATTTCGACCGGGATGCGAAAAATGACAGCTGCACGATTCACAAGAAGGTGTGGAAAAATACCAATGTTGAGAATCTGGTGTGAAAATATTGTGAATTTGCTAATTCTGAGCGTGCATTGCCCAGTTGTTAACACACTAAGTAAAACAGTCATGTTTTGGATTTTTCCACAAAATTTACAACATAGGGTTTTGAGGCCCCATGAACAGTGGCACTGTACGTCTCCTTCACGGTCCTGAAAGGTGATTCCACGCACCTTTCGTACCGCTATAATGCCATGACAGTGCAAGAATTCATGAGAAGGGTCCCAAAACCCATGTTGAAAATTTGGGGCAAAATCTGCAAAAATGCCTGAGATATGTACTAAAGTTGAAAAACCCTATCTATCCCATTATACAGCTTGCCGGCATTTCCTCAGTTCGAGGTCGGCTTTGAAGAGTGCAGACATGTTCCCGGTCCACCGATGATCATCGCGCCAACCTCTGGAAGTACGTATGGAGTATGGGGGGTGTGTGGGGAGGCAGGGTGTGTAGTGGGTGGGTGCGGATGGGGACAGGGGGGCTCGGAGACTACGAGGGACTGTTTTCCTGTTACAGGTAGTAAAAGGGAAAGAAAACATCGTGGGACAGTTTTTTTTTTCCAGGGGATTTGGCAGGCTGGGGTGGGCTCCCAGCATGCCACCTAACTGTTTTGTGAGGGGGTGTCTGTAGCTGACGGGGGATTGGGCACCCCCATCGGCACACAAAGAAGGGGGGACGCAGAGCTGAGGGGATTGGGCACCCCTTGGCATTAAACAATTGGGGGTTATTTCTGCCGACGGGATTGGGCTCCCCATCAGCACAAGGAAAGGGGCGGGTAACAGCCGAGGGGATTGGGCAACTTCGACATTACCAATTGGGGACGCTTATGCCGACGGGAGTGGGCTCCCGGCCGGCACATTGACGGGGCAGGGCATCTGACAGGGGATTGGGCACCCAGAAGATGGCAGTCTAAGGCCATGTCCTGTCATGCACATGATGGTGGCGAGCACGGCAAGAAAAGGACCGCTGCATCTGATGAGCTTTGCTCGGATTGCAGAGGACCTTTTCTTAGATGTGCTCACCACATTAGTATGCATGGTGTGGCGGCGGCATGCAGGCTGATTGGGGAATGAGGGACGCACCTACTGATGCATGCCCTGCATTCGTCCAACAGTAACCGGGCCTCCAAATCTGCACTACTGCAAGATGTTGACCTGCGCGCAGGCGCGGCAAGCCAACGTAAAAAGGCAAAGGCAGTAAGGACAGGGATGGGGCTAAAAGGGGTAAGGCCATCAAAAAGTGGTGGGTGATGAGTACCAATGCCCATAGTCTGTGTAACAAGCTCCCTGAACTAGTGGCCTCGAGAGAAGAGGGTTGCCTGGATATTGTGGCAGTCACAGAAACATGGTACACAGAGAACCATGACTGGGATGTCAACATATCAGGATACACAATCTACAGGAGGGTCAGGGAGGGTAAAAGAGGAGGAGGAGGAGTAGCTCTCTATGTAAAGGAAGGGATCAAAGCAACAGAACTAAAGAGTAAACAGGGAGCAGATGAGGCACTCTGGGTCACCCTGGAGACAGGAAATGGCACCACAATCTGCATGGGGGTTGAATACAGACCCCCATTTCAGGGGGAAGGAATGGACATGGAAATGATAGAAGGCATCCTTAGAATGGCAGAAAAAGGGGAGATACTGTTGATGGGAGACCTGAATATGCCAGATGTTAACTGAAGCACCTTTGCTGCAGGCACATCCAAGAGCAGGGTCATTCTTGATGCCCTACAAGGGGCATGCCTCAGACAGTTAGTATTGGAACCCACTCTGGAGGGAGCAATCCTAGACCTGGTACTCTCAAATGGGGATGGAGAAATAATCTCAGATTTAGAAGTGGGTAGCCATTTGGGAACAAGCGACCACCAAACAATGTGGTTCACGATAAACACAGCCATACAATCAAGTCATACAAAAGCAAGAGTATTGGACTTTAGGAGGGCTGACTTTGGGAAAACGAGAGCGTGCCTCAGAAAAGCACTAGCAAACAGGCAAGCAGGAGGGGTGGAGGAACAGTGGGGAGTAATCAAAACAGCCATCACAGAAGCAACAAGCTATCAGCAAATCAACAAAACACAACGAAGGAAAAAAATGCTTTGGTTCTCAAAAGAGATGGCAGGGAAGGTTAAGGAGAAAAGGATAGCATTCAGGAAATATAAGGAAACACAGAAGAAGCAGGACAGAGAACTTTATCAGTTAAAGCAGAAAGAGGCAGGGAAGGCAGTCAGAATAGCAAAGGCCCAAACCGAGGAAAGGATAGCCAACTCTGTTAAGAAGGGGGATAAGACCTTTTATAGGTACATTAAGGAGTGAAGAAAGATCAAAGGAGGTATACTAAGGCTTAATAAAGGGGAGGGAATGTGGGCAGTGGGTGACAGTGAAAAAGCAGGGATACTGAATGAATATTTCTGCTCAGTATTCACAAAGAAAGAGGAGGGGGAGGTACCAAAACCAATCAAGAGAAACACTCTGAAGACGGGGGGTTGATACCAGTCCATTTACAGAAGATAGGGTTCTGAAAGAAATAATAAAATTGAAGGTGGGCAAAGCAATGGAGCCTGATGAGATTCACCCAATAATTCTAAAAGAACTAAGGGTAGAACTAGTGACACCACTGTTTACTCTCTTTAACAAATCATGGGAGAATGGGGTGGTACCTGAGGACTGGAGGAGGAGGGTGGATGTGATTCTTCTTCACAAAAGTGGGAGCAGGACAGAGGCAAGAAACTACAGACCAGTTAGTTTGAACTTAGTGGTAGGGAAAATAATGGAATCACTTCTGAAGGAAAGAATTGTTGAGTACCTAGAAGCCAGTGGGGCACAGGACCCAAGGCTGCATGGATTCATGATGGGAAGGTCATGTCAGATGAATCTAATATATTTCTTTGATTGGGTGACCAAAGTAGTAGACCAGGGAGGAGCTGTGGACATGGCCTACCTAGATTTTAGCAAGGCATTTGATACAGTCCCACACAAAAGACTAATACACAAGTTAGCCAGTCTTGGAGTGGGTCCCAAGGTGGTAGCCTGGATAAAAACATTGGCTAGACAACAGGATGCAAAGGGTAGAAGTAAACGGAGTCCACAGTGAAGAAAGGAGGGTTACTAGCGGGGTACCGCAGGGTTCAGTACTGGGACCGGTCCTTTTTAATGTCTTTATAAGTGACATTGCAGAGGAACTGGAAGGAAAAGTATGTCTCCTTGAAGACGACACAAAGATCTGCAACAGGGTTAATACACAAGATAGAGTGGAAAGAATGAGAAGGGACTTGGCAAGGTTGGAGGAATGGTCAAATGTATGGGCAGCTCAGATTCAATGCAAAGAAGTGCAAGGTAATGCACCTGGGAAACAAAAACCCAGGGGAAGAGTACAAAATGGGGGGTGAGATACTGATAGCAGTAAAAATGGAAAGGGACCTGGGGGTAATTATATCAGATAACCTAAAGGTGGGCAAGCAATGTGAGAAGGTAGTAAGGAAGGCTGGGGGGATACTGGGATGCATAGGGAGAGGCATCAATAGTAGAAAACAGGAAGTTGTTATCCCTCTGTACAGACAGTTGGTGAGACCCCATGTGGAGCACTGTGTGCAATTCTGGAGACCCCATCTCCGCAAAGACATAGACAGAGTGGAGGCTGTCCAGAGGAAGGCAACCAAAATAGTGCAGTGTCTGCACCAGAAGACATACGAAGAAAGACTAAAGGAGCTTAATATGTATACCCTTGAGGAAAGAAGGGAGAGAGGGGACATGATAGAAACTTTCAAGTACCTCAAGGGAATCAGCAAAGTCCAAGAGGGTAGTATCTTTCAGAAAAAGAGATGTGCAAGAATAAGGGGGCCCAATTTGAAGATAGAGGGGGGATGGCTCAGTGGTAATGTGAGAAAGTATTTTTTCACAGAGGGGGTTGTGGATGCATGGAACAGCCTTACTGAGGAGGTTGTGGCATCAAGAACAGTGGGGGAATTCAAAAATGCATGGGACAGACATAAGGCAGTCCTAGTGGAGGGGGTAGGTAAGTTGTTGGTTAACTAGGATTTGCAGCTTATCTGTTAGGTAGGAAAATGGGCAGACAAGGTGGGCCAGGTGGTCCTTATCTACCATCAAATTCTATGTTTCTATGCTTGAATCCAGCTACCATTTTAGTACCCACCACCTTCGCTGGGAGGCGGTTCCAGATGTCCACCACCCTTTCTGTGAAGAAGTATTTCCTCATGTCCCCTCTAAGCCCCCCCCCCAGCTTCATGTCATGACCCCTTTTCCTTGAACATCTCTTTCTATGTAAAATGTAACCCTCCTGTATATTATTTATGCCTCTGAGGTATTTGAACATTTCTGTCATGTGCCCCTTTCCCTCCTTTCCTCCAGAGAGTACCTACTTAACTCCTTAGTCTTTCCTCAAAGGGCTTCTGATGCAGGCCATGCATAATTTTGGTTGGCCTCTTCTGCACCATCTCCACCTGATCTATGCCTTTCCAGAGATGGGGCCTCCAGAATGGAACACAGTATTCTAGGTGGGGCCTCACCATCGCTCTGCACAGTGGTGACACTGCCTCCTTCTTTCTACTGGTGATACCTCTACCTATGCACCCAAACATTCTGCTAGCTTTTCCCACTGCCTTATCACACTGCTTTCCTACCTTCAGGTCATCAGATATGATAACTCCTAGGTCCCTTTCCTGCTTTGTGGTTGACAAATACCTCCTCCCAACTGGTATGTTGCCCTTGGATTTCTGTGCCCATTTGCATAATTTTGCACTTTATGGCATTGAAGCCTAGTTGCCAAACCCTTGACCAGTCTTCCAGCTTTTTCAGATTGTCCTTCAGTTTTTCCACTCCCCTGCTGTGCCCAATCTGTTGCAGATTTTTGTGTCATCTGAGAACAGGCATACTTCCCCTCCAGCACTTCTGCAATGTCACTAATAAATACATTGAGGAGGACTGAGCCCAGTACTGACCCATGTGGCACCCCGCTGGATACATTGCCTTCTTCCAAGTGAACCCCATTTATCACCACCCTCTGACTCCTGTTACTTAGCCAACTTCGTACCCATTTTACCACTTTTGGACCCACACCCAGGCTGCCCAGCTTGTTTACCAGCCTACTGTGTGCAGCAATGTCGAAGGCCTTACTGAAATCCAGGTAGGCCACATCCACTGCTCCTCCCTAATCCAGTTCCCTGGTCACATGATCAAAGTTACTGTTTAATTTAGCATAGTAGATTGTATCAAACGAACATACGAAGAAGCCAGCAGAAGAAGGCTATGTGGTCTATATAGCCTGCTCATATTGCAGGGTCCACAACTTGAGCTACCTGTCCCTGCTTCCTCTCCTCATTCCTCCCATCCTCCCTACCCATGATCTTTATCTTCCCCCATGCCTATCCCAGCTTCTCTTGAAGCTGCCCATTGTCTTCAACAAGGCCACCTCTTCTGGCAGCACATTCCAAGTGTCCTCCACCCTCTCTATGAAGAAATGCTTCCTGACATCCCTCCTAAACCCCCCCCCCATGCTATGGTTGCCACTCAGCTTAAAGAGACCTTCCTTATCCACCTTATTTATCCCTTTCAAGTACTTTCAGACTAATTTTGCTTAGTTCTGGGCTGCTATCTTTTGTTAGAACAAATCCCAGAATCCCCTGCAACTGGCACCAGAGTAGTAGGCAGCACTGGGAGATTCAATAACCTGCAGTGCATATTAGAGTTTATATTTATTTATTTATTTAAAAGTTTTACCAGGAAAGACATACTGAGCAGACTACCGCTCGATTCCAGATGCGTCCTGGGGGTAGAGGGAACGGGATAAGTACATTTCAAGTAAACAATACAGAGATTAGAGAACAGCAAAAGTTTACATAGGTTACATACAGTATGTACAAGGTTTTGTAATTAACAGTGATAAAAATCTAGAGGTGGTATGTACAGGAGTCAAGAAACAGAGAGTGCACAGCATAATGTTAGGCAGAATATGTAGAGAAGGAGATGGCAAACAAAATTTGGTGGTTAAGCATTAGAGTGGGCAGCATAGATTGCATTTGGGGGTTGGCCCTTTACATTGTGCATACCAATTGACAAGGCCCATGCTAGTGCACATCAAGTTGACATGACAGCTAGTGGGGACTTGCCCTTTTAGAAGGGAGATTTGTTGCCGAGCATAAAGCCTGCTCTTTTGTTTGTTGGTCCTACTGTCCTTCCCGGTGTAAGCACAGTCACAGAAGACTTTACTTCACCCCTGAAGAAAAGCAGACCCAGAAAACTTCTGATTAAAGATCTAAAAACTCGAATATGCAAAAAGTCCCACTTCTGTTCCATGCCCACCATGAAAAAATTAAATATCTTGGCACAGTATTGTGCTGTTTACCATCAGAGACATATGGTAGCATCCTCTTAATACAGCTACAATATCAATCTAGCATGTACATTCAACAGGTAACCACAGTGGAAAAGATTTTTAAAAATTGCTATTGGTGGCCATCTTTAATGGCATGAGTCATTAATTACAAAATTTGCTGTAAATGCTGTTCCAACAATACCTGAGAAAGCTAAAAATACACTGAGCATTAACATTAGCATTTCAGAAATATATTTTTTGTTAAAAAGCTATATAATGAAATTTGTTGCCAACTAACAAATGCTGCTGCTTTAAGACCCAAGCATAGTTGGTGGGAGAGAGTTATATCCATAGACTCCTGCGTTAAAGCAGAGTAATTCAAGATTTTAAAACCAAATGAAGTACCAGGTCTTCATGCTATGGCCTGCTGACTCCGCTGAATAAAGCACTCAAAGCAGGGGACAGCAGCAGCCAAAATGGCAAATAAGCATCCATCCAGCCTTGTGGCGCCGAATGTCACACCACCAACTATGTCAGTAACCTGGGTTCAGTAATGGACTTAGGTTACTGGTGGCCAGCTTGGGGGGGAAGGGGGATTGAGCAGTCAACATCTTGTTTCAAGTCTCAACTAAATTACCCTATGCCCAAAGGACTCTGGACTCTGTTTGGGAAGTTTTCCAAGCCCTGAATTAGAAGGCCTTTTGCAAGGGCAGCCTGTTCAGTTTCAAGGCTGTGACCCCTTAATAATCAAGTCAGGGTTTGATTGAGGAAAAGGAAGAATCAGAAGTCAGAGATTACCTTAAATGGGTTTGTCCTGTCAGTGAGGTAGTTTTATCAGATGGAGGGGGTGAGGGCTTCCCTATTTTTCAGTTTTCTCTCTCCCTCCCTTTCTTCCTTGATGACACAATGGCATGTCTACCTCGTGGCTCAATAGGCCGATGTACTGAGCCTACACAGTGCGGCAGAGGGGACTGGAAGGAAGAGTAGGAGGATAATGATGGATGGGTTGAGGGCTGATAGGAGGTTCCTATCAGGGTTGTGAGGACCAGGAGATGACCTGAGATGAGAAGTGGACTGGAGAGAGAGACCAGGCATGTATAGTTTCTTTACCCAGGGAGCCCATCAGATGGAGTGAGCAGGCAGCTGAGTGGCCAGCTTTCTCCTTTCATCCACTTTGGGTGGTGTTGTGCAATGCCAAGTCAATGAGAAATAAGTCTGCTGTTATGGCAGATCTTGTTTCCTCAGTTGATCTGGCTTGTATCACCGAGACCTACAGTAGCTGGGAGATGATGCTGGTCCAGTCCTGGAGTTGTCAGTACTGGCAGGGTGCTTGGTGGTTCACTGCCTGAGGAGGGATCGCAGGGGAAGGGGTGGCCATCTGCTTTAAATCTGAACTGAACCTGGTGGTGCACCCGGTAGGGGGTACCTTGTTGTTTGAATGCTTGGCAATGCATGGGGATCCAGGTGCAGGCTTCAGGATTCTCCTCATGTATCAAACTCCAGGGTGTGAGGGGCAGTTTCTATAAGAAATAGCAGTTTGCATCGACAATAGCGTGTTGGAGTCACCGAGATGGATTATTCTTGGTGACTTTAATGCCTGGGTCGACAGCAAAAGCTCACATTTTGGCCAGGATTTCCTCCAGAATATGGAATCTCTGGGCCTTGCAAAAGTGATTACTTCTGTGACCCCCCCCAGCATGGACACACCCTGGACTTGGTATTCATTCTGGGGCTCAAGACTGATAATCTTGAGATTGATCTGGTCACTTGCTCAGATCACTGGACTATTAAGTTCAGTTTCAGGGCTACCCTTTTCCATTCCCTATGGAGGTTGTCCAGTTCTGTCCTTTCAGAAAGTTTTGCCTAGAGGGACTTTTTCTCAGTGTTGGACATCTCGAATGTGTTGAAGGTATGCACTGGGGGGGGGCAGAGGTGGCAGTGATGGCCTATAATATGCCGTTATGGAGGCTTTTGGCCTCTTTACGCCAGCTGTTGTATGTCTGCTGGTGTCGTGCCTTGGCTTGCCATGGTTCGATGGTGAGCTGAGGGCAATGAAAACCAGGGGGTGAAGGCTGGAGCATTGTTGGTGGAGGTCCAGGGCCTAGGTAGAAGGACAAATTGATTCTGATGTCTCACTATGATGAGTATCAGAAAGCAATCACCCAAAAGAAGGCAGCTTTACTCTAGGGAGATTGCTGCTGGAAGAAACCGACTTGCTCAGTTCTTTCAGACAGTAGTTAGGCTTTTATATCTGGCCCATTTAGAGCCCATGAGAGCCTTTTCACTTGCGAAATGTGAGGAGTTTGCTCGGTTCTTCTCAGGCAGAGTGTGCTCCATTAGGGCAGGATCACTCCAAGTGGGCCATCACAGCCCAGCAGAATGGAGCCTGGGAGCCAGAGTCATATTCAGTGGTTCTGGAGGGAGTTCTGAATGGTGACAGTGGTTGAGATGTGTGAGGTGATCGCTGAGCTGCAGCCAACATTTTGTAATCTGGATCCAGGCCCAATGAGACTACTGGTGAGTGGGCATCTGGGCCTCGTGTTTGCTGAGATTGTTTGCTGCTTCTTGTCGGAGGGTTTTTTCCAAGATCGCTGAAAAGTGCTTTGGTGAAGCCTCTTCTGAAAAAGCCATCATTATACCTGATGTCTTGGCAAATTACTGCCCAGTCTCTAACCTTCTCTTTCTGGGAAAGGTTATTGAAAAGGTGGTTGTGCTATAGCTCGAGGCACACCTCACCACCTTTAACATCTGTGAGCCCCTCCAGTCTGGGTTTATGTCAATATATAGCACAGACTGTGCTAGTTCAGGTGCACAGTGACTTGCTCAGGGTAAGAGATAGAAGAGTAAGGCCAATTCTCATTCCCTTGATCTCTTATCAGCGTTTGACACTGTGGACCATGAGCTGCTGTTGGACCTGCTGAGGGAGTTAAGTAGTACTCACTGGCAAAGTCATTAGCTGGTTTGAGTCCTAGCTCAAGGACAGGACCCAGAGGGTAGTGTTGGTAGAATACTCCTTGCGCACAACGGCTCTGTCTTGTTGAGTACCCCAGGGCTCAGTACTGTCAGCCATGTTGTTCACAGTGTATATGCTGCCCCTGGGCAAGATCATTACGCAGTATGGGGTTGAGTTTCATCGTTATGCCAATGATACTCAGCTCTACTTTTCCTTTGCACCTGGGACATCGGGTGCAGTCAATGTGCTAAATAAGTGCTTGGCCAAGATTCAGATTTGCATGTCATTGAGCTGATTGAGAATGAACCCAATGAAAATTGAAGTGCTAGTGATTGAACCAGGTCAAGAAGGGGAGTAGAGGCTACTGAGAAGGAGATTGGGATTTAGCTCAGGCCCTCTAGGTTACTAGTTTCCACCAAGGTGAAAAATTTGGGAGTCATTCTGGATAATGGGCTGAAACTGGAGGCTCAGTTGTCTGCAGTGGTCCAGAGTGGCTTTTACCATCTATGGAATACAGTATCAGTCAGATTAAATCCTTTGTCCCGACTGATGACCTGACCATGCTGGTACATGCGTTTGTGACGTCGAGGCTTAACTATTGCAATACTCTAAATGTTGGGGTCAATGGAGGTACACTGCAATGCATGCAGCTACTGCAGAACGTGGCTGCCCAGATACTGATGGGCCATCCTAGGTCCTGTCATGTGTCACCAGTACTGTGCGATCTGCATTGGCTGCTGGTGAAGTGATGTATCTCCTTTAAGGTCAGTCTGCTGACCTATGTGACCCTACTTGGGCTGGGTTCAGGCCATCTGTTAGAGCTCCTGCATCCTCACATACCTGTGTGTCCTCTCCACTCCACTAAGGAAGGCCTTCTGGTAGTCCCTAGGGCAAGATTAAAATCATCCGGGGACCGAGCATTTGAAGTAGCAGACCCAGTCCTCTGGAAATCCTTGCTCAGGACTTCGAGGAAGGCTCCCTCAGTGGAGGCATTTAAACGGGGTCTGAAAACATTTCTATTCACGCAGGCATTTGGTGTTTAATTGGTCTTCACCATCTGTATATGCGCACTCTGTTACTGTTTTTTTTTTGTCTAATAATAAGCAATAAGCAATAGGAAATTACATTTTTTTAAGTTTTTTTCTTTTTCCTTTAAATTAATAAAAAGACAAAAAAAGTAAAAATAAATTGCATTATGGCTAAAATAGTCCCATTCTGGGATTGCAGTATTTGGGTTTGTCCAGGAGGTGGCAGCAAACCTGCATGCTAGCTGCTGTTTTGAAGACAGTGGTGGGTTAATTTGAGCCGCGTGTTCAACAGCAGTTTCGCTAAGGACCGTTAGGGCGTTTAAAGAAGAGCCGTGTTGGGCGACTGTTTCAAATACTGCAGTCCATTACATCCAAGAGAAACAGCAGGGTGACAAACAGAATGTGTGAGGTAATATTTTAAACATGATGAGTTTGTCTCTGGAAAAGGAAAGTTGGTGGCTGATTAGTAATCCCATCAGTTACTCTCTGTGCTGTGCAGTTGGAGGAGTTTATGATGAAATGTACAGTTAAAACAAATGTGGGAAAAAAGCAAGTTATGTTTGCCCTTGCTATGTACTATTCTTGTTTAGTGCCTAGTTTTGTGACCCATTCCTTGAGAAACAGCCACCGCTAATGAACAGCCGATTCATGAATCATGCTGTTCGAGCCGCAGTGTATGATTAGGGCTTTGGAGAAATGGCCACAGAAGATGCCAGTCCCAGAATGCCAGGACTTAAGTGGATGGCTTTGGAGACAAGTGCTGAATCCTGATTGCCTGGCACTTCTTTCAATTGGGCTGTTGTGCTGGATAACAGCCCAGCTGAAAGAAGCTTTCAGCCAATCAGGTTTCAGTATTCTTACTATCCTTTTCATGATGTATTTTAAAATATGTAATAGCTATACTAGTTCTATGCACTGTGCTGCCACTGATTGGTATTAAGGCCCTGTCCACACTGCCGACGACGGAACGGTAACAGTTTTAAAAACGGTTTAGCATTTACCATTACCCTCCATCCACACTGTCCTGCAAGCATGTTAGAGTTCAGTCGCCTTCCATCCACACTACTGCCCATTGTGGCGATGATGATGCGTGTCTGCAAACCGCATCAATGTGCTGACATTAATGCAATCCCTGCATGCATTGCAGGATGTGATGACGTTTAATAAAGTTTCAAAATAAGCATGGTATTGACATAGTATTTTGTTTGGTATATCGTATTATAAACATGCAACATATTTACATGTAAATTAGCCAGTTTCCAACAAAAGGAGCAAGAGATGCCACACTTTCAAATGCAAACATTTTTCAGCTGTTTATACAGAATTGTGTCAAAATTACCATTCACAGGAACTTCACCAAATAAATGAAATCCTGACCTTCCTGCACTTCTAATGCAGTCTGAACACAATGGGACTTCTTGAGAATGTGCAAGCAAATTTCCCCACTCTGTTTACTTCTGCGTTTGGCATACACACAGCAAACAGGGCACTATGGGATGCTGTTGCTATGCATCGTGGAGCTCTGGAGGTCTAAAATCACAGGGACCATTACAGCGTTGCATCTGCACTGGTAAGCAAACCGTTTGCATTTCTGTAATATTTGTGCAACCGATCTAAAGACCACATCCCAACAGGTCTTTGGATCGATTTTGGAAATCGCCAGTTAAACCGTTACCGCTGTGGACGTGAACCGTTTTTAGAAGTAGCAGTTACAGTTTAACACACTGGTAACGGTTTACAGGGCTCAGTGTGGACAGGCCCTTAAAGTCTCTACCCTAAAGTAAAAAAGATTAACTTTTTCCCACCTGATACACTTCATCTGGCACAGCCTCCGCCCATTTTTCAGTGACTTCGATTTGACAGTAGGAGTTGAAGAGAATCTCAATAGTCGCAGGTGAAGCTGCACAGGACTTCAGCACCTGAAAGTCAGAAACAGACATTATATTACATTCTGTCACAGACGTGGTTGTGATGGTCATTCAAAGACCTGCTAACTACTCAGGAAAACAAAATACATTAGACTCAAGTAAGTTTATACTGCATATACTGTATTTTTTGTATTTTTTTTCCTTCTTTAATTGTTCAAGGCTCTGCAGGAAAACATATCTTTGATGCTTACACTCATCTCTTTCCGGTGCTTTCAACATCCAAAGTTATAATCCTTAGCTTGTGACATCCTAATCTGGTCAACTTGAAATTAATTTGATGTCACAAGGAGAAATTTTAGTCTTGACAGACGGTGTTGACAAGGAATAGAAGTAAATGAAGTTGTAGCCCCTCCCCCAAAATGGTGAGGCTTACCTCTGGCTCTCCAGAGCCCTAGATGGCACCTTGCTGCCACTATTGTGCTTTTCTCTGGGTTCCACAAAGGATGTGGACTGGTGCTTGGACCAGTGTGGGAGTGAAGAGGATGAACAGTTTCTTCAATTCTGCTGGTGCCATGGAGAAAAGCAGCTCTGCTGCCATTTACAAGAAGTGAAACCATGCTTGAGAGCAGGGATTCCCTTCATAAACATTGGACCACACTCAGTGCAGCCTTGACTGCAGCCGGGCTGACGTGCAACCTGGCATGCCCATTGGGGCATTAAATATTTCAAGGTAGAAGCCCTTTGTATTATAAAGGACTTTGTGCAGCCAATGACCCTGTGGACTACAGGAGCAGCCATCTCTGTCCAACATGGCAATGGGGTCAGAGGGCAGCTTCTATACCTAATCAAGTTCTCAGAACCTGCAACTGGGCCAAAGGACTCATGGGACGCTGAAGGACGTGATTAATTCTCCTGTGGTTGACACACCCAACTGGACATCAAGTGACTGTGGGACAGGCTTCCTCATGTGACTGACAGATGGATTGATTAATCAGAAGGCTGAAAATGTGAGTGAAACCTGTTGCCTCTCTGGCAACTAGGACTGCCACTAGAGCAGCACATAAGAGAGAAATGGAGTCCATGGGTAAGAGAGCAGGTAGGAAGACATTAGTGATAGAGGACTCCATTGTCCGAGGGACAGAGACGGTACTATGGTGTGTACAGAGGGCTGGGGAGGCAGATGGTCAAGTTCCTCCCAGGTTTATTGACAGGAAGAGATACACTCAAAATAGAGAAGATCGTAGGGGCATGGGGTGGGAGGAGGGAAGGGCTGCATGCATGTTCACCTGAGGTCAAATGATTAGAATCAGAGAAGAGATGACTGGAAAGAAGTAGCATGAAAGTTCCAGGCACATGAGGTTGTTTTAAGCACTGTAAATTGATATACTGTACAAGGGGATAGGGTAACTTAAAACAGGGGAATATGCACTAGAATTTTTAAAATGTGGGTCATGGACAGCAGTTTATACACACACAGGGGCATTTTAAATGTAACCCCCTTGTTCCCAGGGGTTACTAGAAGCCCACTTAGAATTAGTGGCAGGCAGGGAAAAGCAGCTTGTGAGATGCCAGTTAAATGGATTTTACACTGTCACGCTCTGTCTTCAGTCTCTGCTGAGCTGGAGTGATGATGCCACCTTAGAATTCTCGCAGCAGCATAAGCCACAATGGAATGCTAGCTGTAGGGGTTAGCAGTAGAATGTAGGGAGATTCAAGTCAGTCTGTAGAGAGACTCAGGAGAGTGAGGAGTGCTGCAGAAGGCAGCTTCTCAGACTTAGCTCTGAAACAGAGCTACCTCAGAAGAAGGGGTAGTGTGTTCTCACCCTAGAGAAGAACACAGAAGACCAGTGTGTGAAGTTGTAGAGACCATTTCTAGAAGTTGTTCCAGTGCCCCATCCCTGGAGACATGGGGAAGAATTCCAGGATTCAGGGGCAATCCCCTGGTCCAGCCTGGAGAGTGGTGAAGCTTTCTAGATTCGTTTGTTCTGTGAGTACCTGAGACTGTGTGTGGGAAATAGCCCTGGGGCACCTGCATTCCTGTGGTGAGTTTTTCTCTGACAAAGGGACTCTGTTCACCAAGACTGTGTTTCTAGTAAAAGTGTTTGCCTATTGTGGGGTCTGAGGGAGACTTGCCAAGTATAGAACTTTTAGACTGTGTATAATTTAAAAGCATCTGTGTAACCCCTAGATGGCGCTATCCCAGGGGCTACTACCCCTGCCTGATTTGCCACTAACAGGTTGAGGGGCCTGGATCCAATGGCGGGTGCCTCCACCCAGAGGTCAGGGTTTGCAATAGTTAAACTAACTTGGTCACAGCCCTCTGGGACACTGCAACCCCCCTTTCTTCCCACTAGTGGCCCACACAATATATCAAATTACCTTCACAGTATACACTTACCCCCAGGTCTGGTTCCGCACTAGGACCTCCTGTGAAATGAGATACAGTGCAACAATCACAGTACAGTACTTTTAACATGAACAAATACCTCAGGCAGTATAACTTTGCTGAAACAAGCAGCTCTGATTTATTTGGGGGATATAACAAGGACGGAAATCAGGTTAATTAGCTTATCACTCTAATAATCTACCTATGGCTCTGTGCACATTTCTTCCCTATGGTTGCTATCCCTGGGTACCCAAGCCCCTAGTGGCTGGTCCAAACCGTGGCAGCTGGTAGGGGCCCCTTTCACACAGAAAGGAGGAATTAAACAGTCAGCAGTACAGTAATTCCATTTGGATTTAATGTGGCAATTCAACAGGAGCAACCCTGAATTAGTACTCACGACCTCCAAATAAGATAGGGTCCTTCAATGTCAGCAGGGCTCACTTGAGGTACACAAACCTCTTCACACATCCATATAAAGAAGTACTATACCAGGCAGGCTGCATCTGTATCCTGATGTAATTACTGCACAATCCGGAGAACACACAGCAGATTCAGTTCCTGACAGACCGAGTGCAATTTTCAGCAATTCTTCCAGTCTTCTACAGGGTGAGCCTGGTTTCTACTCTTCAGAGATCCTTTGATTCTTTTCACAGGACGGATTCAGTCCTAACAAGCTGTTACAAGCTGCAGACCGGAACTCTGGGCCTTACACGTTTTTGACTAAAACTGCACACTGAAAAAGCACAGGGCTCCTTCCTTCTTCACTGCCAAAGCTCAACTGAAGCTCAACCGACAAAACTGGGCACTTCCTTTGAGTTCCTCCCAGTTCTTGACTGGATTGGCTGTCACTCACAATAGACTGCTGCTGTTGGTCCAAAAGGCACTGAAGTCTAAACTACATCTCCCAGAGTCACTGCCCATACAATCCTCTTGTGGCTGGCTCAGATTATGAGTCCAAGTTCTGATTCGTCAAGGCACCATTTTAGAGCTAGCTTACCACACTGATTGGTCCAGTTCAGCAGTTCAAAACTAGAATGGGGAACTAGCAGACACAGTTCTGACTGCAAAGAAAGCAGGTTAGACAAACTGTAATTTCATTATTACTCTAAATAATTTCTGAAAACAGTTACATCTTCAGATGGTTCCTTGCACTCTAGTGACTGCAAAATGATGAATTGGCAGCAGCTCAAGTGGTACTCAGAGAAGCACACAGTCCCCCATACAAACTAATTATGTCTGCAAGCAGACAGCTCTTAAAGAGACAGTACCAGAGGCTCTAAAAACACTCACTGATAAATGGCTTAAATGCCAAACACCATTCAGGCTTGGAGCATTCAAGCAAGCTCCTGGAAGTCTTTTGGGAACCCCCATTTGCAGGGGGGTTACATCTGCAAAAGGGGGGGGGGCCTAGAGTAAAGACACAGCCACATACATAACTTTTAATTTCATGACACCTCTGAGGTGTGAGAAGTAGAATGTTAAATGTGAAACACATTTCAAGAGAGCATCTACAAGAGTGTTTCAGAGAAAGGTGTTGTAACCAGATGAATGGCCGAGTATAAATATGGGAAGAAAAAGGTGGGAGACCCCCCATCTGGAGTAACCATTCTTACCTCTCCGGGTTCAGTTTGGGCACCTTTATTTTCTCTCAGTGCATTTGGCTAGTGCATGAGGAAAATACCTAGACATGGGATTTTGGATTTCCAGTGAGCCAGAGAGTGCTCAGAGGTGGTAGGGAGCCACCAAGGATTCCTCATGATATATGAGAAAGTGTCCTAGTACTGGCTGGGGTGCCAAGTCAAGGGAAAGAAGAGAAGTGTACCAGTTCAGGCCGTGTGTGCCCAGATCCATTTAGAACCTGAGGGTTCACTGTGTGTGTGTGCTCTGTACCTCAGTAATCTGCATTACCAGTGAGAGTAGCCCAGTGGGGGTCCATCTTTGCTTTGTTATTCTCTGTGTTATGTGAATAAAAGCCACACTCTAGAATCCCAACCTGGTTTGGACAGTACAGTTATGCTTCCAGTGTCTGGATTTACTTGGGTGCCCCTGACCAGAAGTACAAACCTAGCAGAAAGCTGAGCAAACGTTTTCTCCCAGGGACCCAGGTTGATGGCCATGCTAAATGGTCCCCCCAGGTGTGAGCCAGGTAGTTGCCACACTTGGTTTGCCTATCTAAGGATGGCAGGCTACGAAGTAGAAGTATGGGTCAACAGAACTGTTTCATTGTGACAACCCCTACCCCTCTCGGTGGTGCCGAGGTTTGAGAGGAGCAGCCCTGCTAGTTGAACGGGGGAAGGGGCGGGTGGAGGGAGGTTACATAAATGTAGTTGGAAAGCCTTGTTTTGTCAATTCCCTTTTTTGTTAAATATATGCAGTTTGGCCATTGTTCCAGATAGGTAGGTCTCTGTCTCCTAACTGTAGGGCAGAGACAGAAGCATTACTGTTTCATTCCTGCCTGGTTCTTTAATTGTTTTTCAATTCATGCTCTGTATTTTCTTGAAATATGTAACAGCACAATTTCAATTTTATATATATATATTAATTTTTCAAGTTACTTATAACATAGTTGTATGCCAAAAGAAGAGTCATTTTTTTCAATTGCTTTTGGAAATCTTTTTTATATTAGTTTCTTATTTGTCAGTGGTACATTGGCTTTTTTTCAGTAGATTTAATTTATTTCTTCTATTTCAGGTTTGTTCCTGATAGTGTACCAATAGAGGAAGGGTGACATGTCATATTGTGACTGTTTGTTCTATTTCTTCACCTATTTCGTCACTCTTTTCTTCACCGTTATCGCAATTATATGCAATAAAATAAACATTTTTAAAATTGCAGGGCAGGGCTGGCAGGGTGGTGCTGGCTGATAGTGTGTTGCTCTACTATGTGAACAGACTCAGAACTGAGTCTTGATCCTGACTCCCATGCTTAGGGCTGGCAGGGCTCTGCACATGCCACAGAGACAGTGTGCACACGCTCTCAGGAGGGAGGGTTAGTGTTGCCTGCTCTGCAGTGCCTTCTCTAAATTGCAAGGAACCTTAACATCACGGGTGACCATACAAAATCAGTTCCTCCACCACCGGCAGGTGCATGAGTGGCAGCAGACATGTTTTGTCACGGCATGGTGGGAGTACCTACATGTATCAAAGCCCTGCCATTGGCTTTAATAATGCCCCCCACCCCCAGGATTCAATGGTAAAGTGCTCTGATCGAAATTTCTGGTTGTGGCATGGTGGCAGTGCACTAGGCAGAGTAAGTGACAATATTACTTGGTTTACTTGGTGTTTAAGAGAGAAGTGGGCAGTTGCCCATCTAGTCCATCTCCCACTCCTAGTGTGCCTATCTAGTTCATTTTTGAAAGCTAGAAAGGGCGATACATCAACCAGTTCTTGTGGAAGCCTATTCCATGTACTTACTACCCTTACACTGAAGAACTCATTCCAAATATTTTTGTTTGCTTTATCTGGGTTTATCTACCTATGATGGGATCCTAAGATAACATCTCTCATTATAAGTTATACCCATTTCAGTCATAAGTGCCTCGTTTTCTAGAACCTTTTGTAGTTTTAGAAGGTCCCTCCTATGTCTTCTTTTACTGATCTGTCCCTCCTCAGATATTATTCCCTTAATTCTCACTTCTTAGGTTCTATTAGATAACCAACAGTCCACTCATCCAACAATTTTGGTATCAAAAATCCATGCTACCTATTTTATTTATTAATTCTAAAAGTGGTATTTTGTCAGACCTTGATATCTAGGAAAATGACACCTACTTGGTTGTTTTTTATCCAGACTAGTGCTTACTTTGTTGTAGAATGACACAAGATTTGTGGTGTATGATCGTCCTGTAATGAAACCATGTTGTATGTTATCACTCAAGTTTTCATCCACTGTTTCTTTATCCAGCCTTCCTTTCTACAGTTTCTCTATGATTTGCCCTAAGATGGGAGTTAGGCTAATAGGCCTATAGTTTTCTATTGATTGTTTCCTTATTTTTTATGGCCAGGGATGGTTGAGGGGCCCAATAATGATGATTTGGTCTCCATGGGGCAACCTGGCAGGACCTGGCAATTTGTTTTAATTGATTTAAGGACATTCTTAACCTCCTGTTTTGAAAATACTTCACCATCCCAGCTACAAATATTACATGAAGACTGGTATATATAGCCTTCTGGTTGTAAACTGACCAGAAGTATACATTTAGTGAATTAGCAGTTTGTTGGTCTTGATTCATGTAATAATGTACCATTACTGGTCCCCTAGATCTAACACATCCTCTACTGCTATTTATATATCAGGCAAATTACTTTTTGTTTTCCTTTATATGTTCAATGTTGAACTCAGATCTCTTCCTTTCAATCTTAATAAGATTTTTAAAGTGTTTTACTTCTTTTTTATTTTTTATGTTCTTTAGTAGCAGTTCCCTTGAATTTTATGTATACCTTCTCCTTTTTTTTAATCTGCTTCCTTACATTGCTGGTTAACCATATTGGTATTTTACTCTTTCCATTGTACTTGTTGTTTGGATGGGACAGATTTCAATTCCAGTTCTAGTAACTTTTTTTTATATTACATTCCAACAGTCTTCCTTTGGTTTACCTTCGAATTTGTTTCCTCCTGTCTCATAATTTCAAGTTTTCATTAATCCTTATGTAACGCGCACCCCCCCAAATTCGGGGGGCTTACCTTGGGTGTCTCACTGGACTCCTTTGATGCCCACTGCCTGGCAGATGTCCAGAAAGAGGAAGCAAATCCATGTACAGTGATGTCCTGTTGTCCTGCATGAGTGTGCAGATCCATGCCGCCGCCGCTCGCTATCCCTTTAAGAGCAGTAGCCAGAGTTGTATAATGTGCATAGTCTGGGCTGGGTCTGAGGACAATGGAGCTCATGACCAGCCAGGCAAAAACCCTAATGTATTCCACTCTGTGGTCACTTGATAGTGCAGAGGGAGCTCTTTGAAGTGCTGTAAATATTTATTTCCAAATCCTTGCTTTTACTAAATAAATGAGTTGTTTACTTTGCCTTTATGTTCCTTCACTATGAGAGCCACCAACTTTGGTCCTGGACTCCACATTTGATCATTCAGAACCAAGGGGTTCTTATTACAGTGCCTTGTGGGAAAAATGGTGAACTTTCCTTGTTGGCACCTAAATTAACCACTAGGAGCACTCAGACTGTGTTTGATAAGTCAGACAGCCAACCAAAAAACAGAGATCCTGGTCCTTCATTTGGAACTGTGTATGAACAAGTCAGTCCAGCTCGAGCTCTCAAGTGGAAGGGAGCAGTTGTGTTCAGCTTGAACCACCGAGAAGGAGCTGCTGTGCAGGCTGAAAGAAATCATAGGGTAAAGGCCTGTTTGCCCCACTGCAGGAGCTGAAAGAAACTTGGACTGCCTAAAAGCAGAGAGAAAGAGAGTCGTGCAGCAGTTGAATTGGAAGTTCAGCTCAAGCCATCAAGATGGAAGAAACTTCAGTGTGAGCAGAAACTATTGTGGGGATCATCGGCCCACTCTGCCGCATTGCAAGGCCTCAAACTGCTGAAACGCAGAACTGAAAACGTAAGTCTTGTTGCCCTAAGTTCAGAGACTTTGACACTGGAGCAAACGTTTTGCCTGAAGAGAGGGCATTTAACAAAACTGTGCAAAGATTTCTCGGTCTAAGGACTTCTGTGCCAGTTGGAGCCGGTAAATGTGGTATTTTGTCTCTTAAAACAATTGGGAAGAAAGGTCTGTTGCCAGTTGTTCCTGTTTGCTTCTTAAGTCAGCCTGCAAGCTGCATGTTAAAAGACTTTGCCAATCTGTTCTTAAGTCTACTTCAACTACTGGACCCATGCCAACTTCGGCCCTATAAGACTATTCCTGCACCAGATCCAGCCACTGCTCATTGAGAGACCTGCCTTGGCGAGTCAGCCCCTGTGGACAATCAAATTGCATGTTGTGGCCACCTACAGGGAAAGGCCATGAAGAGAAAGTGAGTCATGTCAGCCCCGGGTCCCCACCAGAATCCTGAGAGGTCAGCGGTTATGGTGTTGCCAGCCATTCCATCCATCTGCCTGGTGAGTACAATCAGAGTAGCCACTGCAACCACCAAATAAATGCTTCTGTGTCATCTGATTTGCTTTACCAGTGTTGATTGGTTTGAAATTGTTTTTACAGGCCATCTGGCCTTGGATTACAAATACCTTATTGTTTGCCAGTGTTCATCTGTTTAATAACACCCTTCTTTCTATCAAGGGCCCCAACCCATAGCAATGCTTCAGGCCTGCACCTAAATTCCACTCTGGGTACCCAGCAGCTGGTCAGACTGATTAATTCAGGGGCAGATTAAATGTGCATTATTTATCATCCACCTAATTACAATATTACAGCAACTGTTAGTCTAAATTCAAGCCCCTTCTTTATTCAAGTCCCTCTTAATAAATCCGATTTACTGTTTGATGTTAAGTTGGGCTGTGAGCATATTACCACCAAGTGTTTAGTTATTGAGTCATTCCAATGGTACTGTGCAAAAGCATTGCTGTTGCAGGAAGCTGTTTTGTTACAGGGGGCACAGGGTATATGCCGTAAGTCCAGATCCTGTTGGTAAGTGTGGTGTCCATGAGCATATTATTAGCACTCGTTATTAATTGTATGTTGACTGCTACAAATGGTAATTGTTTTGTTTAAGGTATAAATGTTGGAAGGCAAGCCACAGTACCCCTTACTTCCAAACCCAGGCCCCTCAACCTGCAGCCAGAGAAGCAGGCAGAAGTAGTGGCCCTTGGTATAACGGCACCAGGGTTACACAAGTTGTGGTGAACCAGCCAATTTTGAACTCAGATCTCTTCCTTTCCATCTTAATAAGAATTTTAATGTGTTTTACATCTTTTTTAATTTTTATGTTCTTTAGTAGCAGTTCCCTTAAATTTTATGTATACTCTCTCCTTTTCGTTAATCTGCTTCCTTACATTGCTGGTTAACCATATTGGTATTTTACTCTTTCCGTTGTACTTGTTTGGATTGGGACAGATTTCAATTCCAGTTGTAGTAACCTTTTTTTTATTACGTTCCAACAGTCTTTCACTGGTTTACCCTCCAATTTTTTCCACCTGTCTCATAATTTAAAGTTTTCATTAATCCTAATGTAATCTGCCTTGGAAAAAATTTCTAGTAACACTAGTTTTGTAGTCTTTAAGTAATCCTGAAGCAATGCTAAATTGTAACATGTTGTGGTCACTGTTATCTAAATGCCCCATGACTGATATTTGATATTTCATCTTGTAGGTAGGTTATAATTAGGTTCATTATATTATTTCCCCTTGTTCTAGCCCCATCAGTAAAAGAGTATCTATAAATTTGGTTTCAAACATTGTTTTACCATTTATTTCTACCCAGTATGAAGTCCCCTATTAGAGCTCTGGCTTAGTGTGCCTTTCCTGGTTAAACAATTTCCCCTTTCTCTTATTAGCACAACATAGAGGATTGTTTATGGGGAGGCATTCACAACAAGGATATTCTCGATCAAGAGATATCCTTGGCAACGTTCGACCTGGAGATCGGCTCTAGAGGCTGTCCGCTAAGCAAGGATACCCCAGATTCGAGAAGATCCTTGTTTGTGAATGACTCCCCATAGACAATCTTTATAGTGTATGGGGAGTCTATTCATTTCAAAACAATGAATGGAAGCAGCATTTTAAAATAATGCCTTACTTGGCTTCCGTGTTGAGAATCGCTCCAGCACTACAAAGGCTCCCTCATGATAGCGACTTTTCGTCAGCGTACCGCGGATGTCATTCGATCTTGTTGTGCTGCACGGTGGCGTACCGAGTGCAGCACAACAAGATCATGACGCACTGAGGCGAGCACAACAACGCTGTTGGGAGCATGGATTTCCATGCTCAACAGCATTCCACCATACACTATATCCCTAGTTTGGATGCAGTATTTATTTCCTCTATCAAGGCATTATTATAAGCTTGTTCAGTACATGGAGGTCCATAAATGATTCATAGAAACATAGAAACATAGACTTTGATGGCAGATAAGGACCACTTGGCCCACCTAGTCTGCCCATTTCCCTACCTAGAGGATAAGCTGCAGATCCTATTTAACCAACAGTCTATTTCTTCCTACCCCCCACAAAAATTGCCTTATGTCTGTCCCTTGCATTCTTGAATTCTTCCACAGTTTTAGACCCCAACCTCCTCAGGAAGGCTGTTCCATGCATCTACCACCCTCTCTGTGAAAAATACTTCCTCCACATTGCCTCTGAGCTGTCCTCCTTTATCTTCAAATTGTATCCCTTGTTCTTGCATCTCTTTTCTGAAGATGCTACCCTCTTGGACTTTGTTGATTTCACTAAGGTACTTAAAGGTTTCTATCATGTCCCCCCTCTCCCTCCTTTCCTCAAGGGTGTACATATTAAGCTCCTTTAGTCTCTCCTCATATGGCTTCTCTTGCAGACCCTGCACCATTTTAGTTGCCCTCCTCTGAACTGCCTCCATCCTGTCTATGTCCTTGAGGAGATGGGGTCTCCAGAACTGGACATAGTACTCCAGATGGAATCTCACTAACTGTCTGTACAAGGGGATAACAACTTCCTGTTTTCTGCTGGTGATGCCTCTCCCTATACATTCCAGTGTTCCCCCAGCCATCCCTACTGCCTTTTCACATTGCTTGCCAACCTTAAGGTCATCTGATATGATCACCCCCAGTCCCCTTTCCATTTCTGTTGTTGTTACTACCACCCCCACCATTGTGTAATCTTCCCCTGGGTTTCTGTTTCCCAGGTGCATTATTTTGCACTTCTTTGCATTGAATCCAAGCTGCCCTACTTCTGACCATTCCTCCAACCTTGCCAAGTCCCTTCTTATCCTTTCCATGCCTCCTTGTGTATCAACCCTTTTGCAGATCTTTGTGTCATCTGCAAAGAGGCATAATTTTCCTTCCAGTCCCTCTGCAATGTCACTTATAAAGACATTAAAAAGGACTGGACCCAGTACTGAACCCTGCGGTACCCCACTGGTAACCCCTCTTTCTCCAAAGTGGACTCCATTTACAATTACTTTCAGTGTCCTGTTATCCAGCCAATGTTTTACCCAGGCTACCACCCTGGGACCCACTCCCAGGCTGGTTTATTTGATTATTAATCTTTTGTGTGGGACTGTGTCAAATGCCTTGCTAAATTCTAGGTCGGCCATGTCCACAGCCCCTCCCTGGTCTACTACTTTGGTCACCCAGTCAAAGAAATCAATTAGATTCATCTGACATGACCTTCCCACTGTGAACCCATGCTACCTTGGGTCCTGTACCCCACTGGCATCTAGGTACTCAACAGTTCTTTCCTTCAGACGTGATTCCATCACTTTCCCTACCACAGAGGTCAAACTGACAGGTCGGCAGTTTCCAGCCTCTGTCTTGGTCCCACTTTTGTGAAGGGGAATCACATCTGCCTTCCTCCTGTCCTCAGGTACCACACCATCCTCCCATGATTTGTTAAAAAAGATAGTCAGTGGTGTCACTAGTTCTCTGCTTAATTCTTTTAGAATTCTGAGGTGAATTCCATCTGGCCCCATTGCTTGTCCACCTTCAGTTTTGGAGTTCTTTCAGAACCCTTTCTTCTGTGAAAGGACTGGGATTGACCCCCTATCCAGAGTGTTTCTGTTAATTGGATTAGGCACCTCCCCACCTCCTCTTTTGTGACTACTGAACAGAAGTATTCGTTCAGTATCCCTGCTTTTTCACTGTCCCTCTCTGCCCACCCACCATCCATTCTATTCAGCCTCACTAACCCTCCCTTTGTCTTTCTACACTCCCTGATATACCTTTAAAAGGTTTTATCCCCCTTCTTAACTGAGTTGGCTATCTTTTCCTCAGTCTGGGCCTTTGCTATTCTGGGTACCCTCCCTGCTTCCTTCTGCCTTAACTGGTACAGTTCTCTGTCCTGCTCCTTCTGTATTTCCTTATACTTCCTAAATGCTATCTTTTTCTCCCTAACCTTCACCGCCACCTCTTTTGAGAACCATAGTGGCTTTTTATTTCATTTTGATTTGTTTCTTTGCTTCACACAAAGGCTTGTTGCCTCTGTGATGGCAGTTTTGATATTTCCCCATTGTTGCTCAACCCCTCCTTCTAGCCTGTTTGCTAGTGCTTTTCTAAGGCACTCTCCCATCTTGCCAAAGTCAGCCCTCCTGAAGTCCAGTACACTCACTTTTGTATGGCTTGACTCTGTAGCTGAGTTTATCGTGAGCCACACTGTTTGGCGGTCACTTGTTCCCAAATGGCTACCCATTTCTAGATCTGAGATCCTCTCACTGTCCCCATTTGAGAGTACGAGGTCTAAGATTGCTCCCTCACGAGTAGGTTCCTAAACTAGCTGTCTGAGGTATGCCACCTGAAGGGCATCAAGAATGGCCCTGCTTTTGGTTGTGGCTGCAGCAAAGGGGCTCCAGTTGACATCTGGCATATTAAGGTCCCCCATCAACAGTATCTCCCCTTTCTCTGCCATCCTAAGTATGCCTTCTATCATATCCTTGTCCATTCCCTCTCCCTGACATGGGGGTCTGTATACAACCCCTGTGTGGATTGTGGTGCCATTTCCAGTCTCGAAGGTGGCAAGGTATATCTATAAATTACTAATTAAAAAGGGGTTTTGCACATATTGCATTTAACTCTTTCTTGGGCTGTTTCTGAACTTAAATATTTTCTCTCATTAAATAATGCGTTAAAAATGTTTTTGGCCATTAAGTAACTTAAGTAGATACATCCTATCATTGTTATATTTATCACTAAGCATATCCTGACCGTATTTGTAATCTTACATATTCATGATTTAATATTTCTGTTTGGGAAGGCTGCATATTTTCATTGTTCTGAGTAACATGGTTTGTACCAGAGGACAATTAAATGCCAAATGGCCTCTGCACAGGGAAAGTGTGTGGTGAACAAAAGTGAATCCACTTCATTGGATGACTCAAATGAAAAAAATAAGTTGATAAATCATTTCACTAAGCAAGGTGACCATTATTTGGCCAAAAAAACAAAGAAGTAAAAATGGTTGTTAGCAGCTAAGAGCATGGTAGACAAGAGTATACTCAAAAATTACTGATCATATTTTCTCCCAGAATGAACAGTTCAGGCTATAATTCAAATGTTTATTTCAATTATTCTAATAATGTATTACAAGTGATGTCCACTCCAAAACTGCCACCCTCTTTAGAGGAGGTGGTGAACATGGAATCTCCAATATTAAATAAGAAGGGGATGTCTGAAGAACTTCCACAGGATATTTTTCCAAAAACATTTAGCTTAAAATTGACTACACCTATGGAATCTCCTGGTCAGCTTTTGCTGAGCTTTCCTATTAAAAACAGTAAAAATTAATCGCAGGATGATCTAGGAAGCAGCTTCTTGCATTTACCTAATTTATTTGAAGAGCACATCTTGGTTGATAAAATTAGCTCTCGTTTAGAGGAAAAAAGTAATAATATCATATCTGAGGTCAAAGCACCATTAATGGCTTGAAAAAATTTAACCATCCTACTCATAGGGAAGGAGTTAAGGGAGAGGGCTCAATATCTCAGGAAAATTCTGATACTCAGGGACCCTATTATACTACTTCAAATAAAGGTGACTAGGTGAGCAAAGGTTTAACTATGTCAATCTCTACTGAGGGGAACGTTAAAAAACTACCATGCTTTCCAACATGTCTACAGTATGCCCAGACATTATTGATCAGATGAATAATCCCTATGTAGCTAACTTAATGATAATGGAACAGCTAGTGTTCACTTACAGAGAAATGGGCCCAGATATTCAAAGGAGATGCGTCTGGGGCAACTGAGTTGCACTGTGCAATTCTGGATGCACTTCAGCACAAAGATAATGTATGCGGCACATCCAGAGGGGGCGTTCCCATGCATATGCGGCACATCTGGATATTCAGCCGAGATGTATGGTGCAGCTGCCCGCACATCTCGGAGATGTGCTGCACAAAGTTAGGCATGGAAGAAACATGCCTAAGTCATAGCCACCCACAGGCAGGCTGCTGTACTGCACAGTGCAAAACAGCATCCGCCAGCCCCTGGGTGACTAGCCCCCCCAGTCCCTGAGTGTGACAGAATATATCACAGTCCTCTATCCCTGGTGGTCTAGTGGGCCCCTCACTTCCCATACCCCATCTGTATAAGAAATTAAATCCTGAGCTTCCCTGGTAGTTCAGTGATACTCCCCTTCCATCCCCGAACCCCATCCATATAACATATCAAATCCTGAACTTCCCTGGTAGTGCAGTGGCCCCCCTTCCAGCCCCAATCATAAATGGAAACCCCTATCCCCAGACATCCCTAGCAGTCTAGTGAACCCCCCCACCCACTGAAGAACCCACACCCCACCCCGCTCCCCTGTCCCAGTATGGCCGTGCAGATCATAGGCAGCACAACCCACCCACATACCTCCATGGCTGCCCACCGACTGAGCTGTCACAGAATGACAGCTTACAGTATGCAATACAATACCATTGGTTGACACTGTCAACCAATGGGTTTGCAGTGTGTACCGTAAACTTTCATTCACAAAGTTGTCCACTATCGTAGTTGCAGGGCACCCGGCACATCCTGCCAGGTGCATCCCTGCACAGGACATGCAAATGGGGCCATAATGATATGCAAATGGATCCTTTTGAGCCTTCCATATCTAATGACTCTATTTGCATGTTGTGGTCTGAATATCTGGAATTTGCACTTGGCGCATCCCTAAGATGCACAGCGCATCCCCATTTCAGGTATTCAGACCACGCAGGGGGATGTACTGGCACATCTTTAGCAGCCACTATTTGTGCTGCCCTCATCTTTTGCTATATTTGGACAAGATGCGCAATTGCTCATCTCATTTGAATATATCAATTTTGTGCTCCGGAACAACCACTTGCACCCTTTCTGGGTGCAGTTTGGATATTGGGGCCCTGGGCACTATTGGAGAGGACCTGGCTGTTAATGAGTCCAGAATGGATGATATTATGAGGATGTTTAATACTCCTTATCCTCCAAGAGAGACCTCTCCCATTGAAGATTGTGGGAAGTCTGAAGGGAATACCTCTGTTCTTAAAAGACCTGATTTCAGCTCAGTTTTGTTCTGAGATACTAATCCTTTGATGACTTTTTCTCAATAACAAAAAAAAAGAAAAAAGGAAAAGAAGAGTGACAAAGGAGAGGAAAAGGAACAATAAAAAACACTTTAAAAATTGAGGTAACAATAAAAGCAGTTCCTCTTTGATGAAGCTGCTATCTGTTTCAAATGATAATCCTTTTGTTAAATCTAAATTAACTAAATTAACTAAGGATTCCGTATATATTACAGTCCCTGAACAGGCTGGAACGGTTAGGGCGACTGGTGCCTCCCTTACACAGGCCATGGATTCCTTGGGGTCGGATGCCTAAATGAATAAACCTGTCAAAAAGAGTCTAAATAATGAATGTATGAAAAGCCTGGAAAATAACTTAATACTTGATGTAGAGTCTAGGCCTGTTGTCTTGTGGGGACGAGGTTCCTAAGAAAGGGATAAGCTGCCTTACAGAATTTCTAAAGGAGGGGGGTCCTCTAAGACAGAGTTACCTCATCAGAAGCATGGGACTTTGAGAATCTATGGTATACAGGAGAAAGATTATTCCCAGTAAGAATCCCTCCTGAAGTATATAGTTTCCCTGTTTAATCTTAAAGTGGCATTACAGTTAGAGGAGTGTGACATTTACAAAGCAACATGGCTCACTGATGAACATGGCATGGATTGTATACAAATTGGTTTCATTAATCATAGAGTGGCTAATTACATCTGGAACAACAGTCACCTCCTTGATAGAAATTCTGTCAACTTATATAAATGGGGGGTGCGGGGGCTGGTCACTCAACTGTTAGACCTGACTTATATGAGCACAATCCTTATATTCTTTCTATACTTGGTCTGAAAAATAAAACAAGGAGAAACTGATCATAGTCTAATCAGATCCCTGTGCTCTTTTTTTCTAATTACCGCCATATTTTATTGGGCCCAAGAAGCATAATTAAGGCTAAAAGAAGGTTTAATGAGGAAGGAGCTCAAGTTGATGTTTTCTTTAAGTCTCATATTATTACAGAAAGAGTTCTGGAAAAGTGCCCATTTTTGGATACACTGGGCATATATACTGTTAGAAGTGATATCCTGCTTTCCCAAGGCCCGATGTTATCCAGGCTAGAAGAGGTACAGGACACAGTTCAACTTAAATTGCCTTGGTCCAATAGATTCCAAATTATAGCATGTTATCAATGATTAAATACTAATCTGGCATTTGATCCAGGCCTGTCCCAAGGCAGTTTATTGCAGTCCAGTTTAGCAGTACAGATATTGTCTTGGAAAATTTCAGGCCCGAGTTCCAACTGGGCAGCTAGAGAATGGCTAGATTATGTTTCATCTTTCTCCTTAGTGCGTCTGCAAGAAACATGGCATCTGGCAGATCAAGATACAGCTATAAATAACTTTGAACATTTCCAAATTCCGGCCAAAAAAAAAAATCTAATGAAGGGTGGACCTTCTGGTGATCTGGTTTGTTATATTAAGATAGATATGCATTGCTTTGCAAGATGGATTATGTCACTGGAATTTTGTTTGGTCCCTGGTGTTAAGATTTTTAATTTAGAATTTATTCTTATTAATTTATATATTCCCCCAGCGAGTTCTAGATTTGTGGTAAAAGATCCCTGGAGCACCTTGGAGGCCCTCCTTGATTTGATATATTTGCAATTTTCTATCACCCCGAGTTTGATGCTTGATTATTTCAATGCCAGAATCAGTAATTTTGATGCCATTTTGGACAATTCAGCAGCTGATGCCCCTATGTAATGGGTTTATCCTTATAGCTAGGTGCTCATGTGATACTAGGGTAAACAGGGCTGGGAAAGATCTTATTAATTTTATGTTAGAATGTAACTTTTTTCCCTTAAATGGGAGGTTATCTAGTGACAAACTAGGCCACTTTATGTATTTTTTCTGCCAAGAAGCTTCTGTAATTGACTATGCCCTTTGGTATGGTCTCCTTGAGGTTTGGGCCTCTCTATCTGTGATTAATAGACCAGAAAGTGACCACCTTCCCCTATCCTTTGGTTGCACTCTGAATGATTTTAAAACTGAGATACCTATTAGTTTGCATGGCAATATTTTTTTCTCTGTGAACATAGGTATTAGGAACAGGAAGAGAGGCATTTGGGCAGAGATTTAATCTTCTGTCATCCAGATTATCTCTCTCTTTTTAAATTCTGTCTTAAACTCAATTACTCCCACACTACTACCATAGGGCTATATTCTAAGATAGAGCATTTATTTGTTAATTTACAGTCTATTTTATATGATGTGGGTAAATCCACACCTAAAAAATATCATGGTTGGTTTGACCAAGTCTGCTGGCAAGAAAAATCTAAACTTTTAGCTCTTGTTAAATTTACTAAAAATCATCCTTCTAGAGGTAACCGCATACTTCTGAATAAGGTTAGAGGCAAGTATAGAACTTAAAAAAACAAGTAGCCTTTTACAATGCTCAATGGGATAAAATGCTAAGGGCTATTTATCATAATGACACCGGATTGTTTTGACAACTGGTAACGAAGTGTACTACTAACTGGTCCAGTGCTATTGATACTTTTATTCCAGTGGATATTGGGTAAAGCATTTTTCTGATTTATTCTATGATGATCAGTTCTATGTTAACCGGTGTACCTCATATATTATTCGGTTAAGCCCTTTGTTGCCCTGAAGGCTCTTTCTGCAGTTTCTTCTCTGAAAAAAAAATTTATAAAACACAGGGGCCAGACCAAATTCTTTCAGAAGTATTTTTGTCATCCATTCCACTCTGTTCAGACTTTTTGTCACTATTCTTTAACTGTTGTGTAAGACAGGGTTTCTTTCCCAACTCATGGAAGGGGGCAGAAATAGTTCCCATTTTTAAAAAGGGAAATAAAGCTGATCCTAAGATCTATCGCTCCATCAGACTTTTAGATATCTGGGGTAAAACATTTTTTTAAATTACTCTTGACCAGTTGCAAGTTCAGCTTATGCCCCTTAGTGGGCTACCTCCCTTACAATATGGATTTAGAATAAATTGTTCCACCCTAGATAATTGTTTTGTCCTTAGACATATCTGGGAGAGATACTGTCTCATTCATGGACAAAGGGTGTATACTGCCTTCATAGACTTGTCATCAGCATTTGATTCAATTAATAGGAACAAATTGTGACAGTCTACGTTAGACTTGGGCATTGATTATTCCCTTGTGTTGGTGATCTTTAATTTGTATAATAACAACTGGGACAGGATTAGAATGGGCTCTTCGGGAGCTGCCTCTAGCAGAGTGGATGTCAATAATGGTGTCAGACAAGGTTGTCTTCTGACGCCGACGTTATTCAATACATATTTAGATAAATTGTTACAATCATTTAATGATTTTTATTCTCAGATTCTCCAGAGATTGGTTCCTGTGAAGCTCCTTTGTTGGCATATACAGATGACTTGGTGCTGTTATCTCTATTCCAATCTAGCCTGATAAAAAAATGACAACATCTGGTTTCAGAAACACAAAGTTTGTCTCTCTCTCTCTCTCTCTCAATTAACTCTACCAAAAGCCAGGCTGTAGTTTTTGGTAACAGCAGATCAAATATCAGATCTTCATGGCACATTGGAAATACAGTTCTTCATACGGTTAAACAATACGTTTATCTTGGGCTCAGATTTTTGGCTAATGGCTTATGGTGTACACATTGCTATGATGCTATTAATAAAATGAAAAAAAAAATGTGGTTCCTTGTAATGACAGTGACTGAAAAAGAGCACCGACAACAACAGCAAGCACAATATCACTGAAAGTAAAAATGGTGATGTCAGTTACAACGACTGCCGAAAATAGTGAAATTCTCTATTCAGGGGCAATATACATTAGATTTTTATGTAGGGGGCTATGCTCCATGCACCCCCCCATTGTGGAGGCTTCACCCCTCACACCCCCATAACAATTATAATCAACTCCAGTGGGGGATTGACATAGGGGAAAACTCAGGAGGGAGGCTACTTGGGGGGGACAACCTGCAGCTGGGATGGACATAGGGGACCAGAGAAAACTTGGGAGGGGAGCTACTTGTGAGGGGCAACCTGTGGCCAAGAGGGAACTGGGAAACAGGACTTGCAGGCAAAATATTTATTGTACCAGAAAAAAAAACTCCCCACCTAGATCCAAACCCGGGCGCACCAGCTTCACGGGCCATGACCAAACCCACTACACCAGACAGCTGGGTGGGAACTGCCTGGCCAAATACAGCCCTGTAACAGAATACAGCAAGTGCAGCTCACTAAGACACTCTCTGTATACTACTCTTGCTATACTTTCACAGTCACTATTATTGTAGGTGCTTAAATTGAGTCACTTAATTTGACTCAACCATATTACTGGATACAAAAAATTTTGGCCTTAAGAAGTTTAATTATAAATATGGAGACAGTAGTACTAGGCCCCTTATCCAGGCTATTCAATCCAATCATAATCCCCAATTGCTTTTTGCAACAGAGATTTGGGCCCACTATATGCTGAATGATTTAGATAAAATCTCTATTCATCTCTTGAAATCTTCACTGAGACTACACAAGTCTACGCCATCTGCTTATGTTAGATCTGAGTTGGGTCTTGATAGTTTCCAAACTTTGGTGGACTCCATGTATATAGGCTACTGGATTAAATGTACCGGAGTTTCTCCTGATGGATTGCTAAGACTCTGCCTGGAAGAAAAGTAAATTTGGGTACAATTAGGTTTCCAGAACTCTCCTTTATTATCTCATCTTCATGATTTATTGGAAAATATCAGCTTCGATACCTTTACAATTTTTATAAAAAAGGTATTACCATTAGCTGGAAATATAAGAGATATATTAAGAATAAAATGGTGCAAAGCATAGGAGGAGTCGAGGTATGTTGTTTTCTTAAAGAACTAAAGTACTACGATCATGGCACTGGTCATTGGTGCATAGCACAGAGAAAATAAATAAAAAGTAGAAAAGTACAATGGGGCATGAAACAGTGTTCAAATTAGCTGTCAGAAAGACAAGGCATGTCAGAATCAGTGACTAACTGGATAACCTACTAGCAGGGCATGGGTGATAAAGGGAAGGGAATAAAATGATCTGTGTGCTAAAAAAGGTTAAGCAAGCCTACTACCACAACAAGCTTGTTCCTTTGGTAAAATCGTCCTTCCTTCCTAATCCTTCCCCTCTTTCATTCTCTTCTTTTTGTTTCTTATTTCAAAAGTTTTACAAGGAGGCATGCTGAGCTGCTAACAGCTCATTTCCAGATGCGTTCTGGGGGTGGGGCCTGGGGGATAGTTTAGGAAGAGAAGAAATAATGTTAAGAGCATTACAAAAGTAGAAGTCATATACAGCAATATGGAATATCAAAGGAGCGTAATCATACAAACTGTATGGCAAATCAGTGGAACAGGCTCAGGCAGCAGATACAAATTGAGTATTTTTTAATTAACTTTCTGATTCTGAGGTTTTATTAGAAAAATAAAGTCCAAGGGATACAGGAAATCAGCTCATCCATAATAGAATGGCCACCGTTGATAACCTTCTAACTAGTAAACAAAAACTAGGTTGTCAAAAACATGGTGTAACCCATCAACAGCATGTGTCTGCCCCTCCCTCGCCTCCATCATCACAGCATCAGGACATAGTAACGGAGATCAGGCAGGGAGCACTACACATGCAGGTATAGCTGGGGGATGAGGGAAGCAAAATGGCCCGGGGAATACAAATATGTGTGTGTGTGCGTGTCTCAGTCAAGAAGTAGGGGGTCATGAACAGACAGTAACAAAGTAATGAAAAAGGGAGACGTAAAGGGAAACACCGGAAAACCTAGAGTGTGCAGCAGCTGCTGCAGAAATGCCCTATTAGGGCATGTAGCAATAAATGGATTTTTTTTTATTACCTGCTACATTTCTGTCTTTACTTTTAAAGAACTGCTCCATCTGTAATGTCTGCCAAGCTGTCTGCAGCCATCTCATGCACCCCAGGTGGCTTCTGGGATGTAACTTATACTCTGCCATTAATTAGTAGCCCTCATTAGCATAACCCGCATGTCAGAGCCCACCTGTGGTGCACAAGATGGCTGTGAGCAACTCTGCAGACATTACGGACGACATGATTCTTTAAAAGAAAAAAACAGTAATTTAGCAGGGTAATAAAAAATTCCAATTATTAATACAAGCCCTAATCAGGTCGGCTGTTTCTGCAGCAGCTGTTGCACTCCCTAGGTTTTCTGCTGTTTCACTTTAAGGGCAAAAGCAGAAAAGGCAGAGCAGATGGTCAGGGGAAGGGAGGACCATGACTAGAAAAGTTATATGAGAAAACAGATTGATCAATAGTAGATTTCCTAGAAGAAATAGAGAGGGAATGGGAAATGTTACTGTGGAGAGGGGGAACATAGAAACATAGACTTTGACGGCAGATAAGGACCGCTTGGCCCATTTAGTCTGCCCATTTCCCAACCTATACAGGATAGGCCGTAGATCCTAGTTAACCAACAGCCTATTTCTTCCTACACCCCACAAGAATTGCCTTATGTCTGTCCCATGCATTCTTGAATTCTCCCACAGTTTTAGACCCCACAACCTCCTCAGGAAGGCTGTTCCATGCATCCACTACCTATCTTTGAAATAATACTTCCACATTGCCCTGAACCCCCCCTCTATCTTTAAATTGTGTCCCTTGTTCTTGCGTCTCTTTTCTGAAGATGCTACCCTCTTGGACTTTGTTGATTCCACTGAGGTACTTAAAGTTTCTATCATGTCCCCCTCTCCCTTCTTTCCTCAAGGGTATACATATTAAGCTCCTTTAGTCTCTCCTCATACGGCTTCTCTTGCAGACCCTGCACCATTTAGTTGCCCTCCTCTGGACTGCCTCTATCCTGTCTATGTCCTTGCAGAGATGGGGTCTCCAGAACTGGACGCAGTACTCCAGATGGGGTCTCACCAACTGTCTGTACAGAGGGATAACAACTTCCTGTTTTCTGCTGCTGATGCCTCTCCCTATGCATCCCAGTATACCCCCAGCCCTCCCTACCGCCTTCTCACATTGCTTGCTAACCTTAAGGTCATCTGATATGATTACCCCCAGGTTCCTTTCCTTTTTTGTTGTTGTTACTACCTCCCCCCATTGTGTATTCTTCCCCTGGGTTCTTGTTTCCCAGGTGCATTATTTTGCACTTCTTTGCGTTGAATCCTAGCTGCCATACTTCTGACCATTCCTCCAACCTTGCCAAGTCCCTTCTCATCCTTTCCATGCCTCCTTGAGTATCAACCGTGTTGCAGATCTTTGTGTCATCTGCAAAGAGGCATACTTTTCCTTCCAGTCCCTCTGCAATGTCACTTATGAAGACATTAAAAAGAACTGGACCCAGTACTGAACCCTGCGATACCCCACTAGTAACCCCTCTTTCTTCAGAGTGGACTCCATTTACAATTACCTGGAGGGAGGAAGAAGGGAGAGAGAACAGTAAAGATGTAATGTAAGAGGGAAGGGAACCAAACCAGAATTTGGATATAAAGGAGGCTCAATGGGAGAGGCACCTGGCATCAAGAGAGGGGAGTGAAAGGGCAGAGTAAAGAGAGCAGTGGTAGATAGGAAGGGGACAGTCTAATGCAAAAGGACAAATAGAGGGAAATAGGGGGTCTAGCCTGACAACTGAGGATTTGGGAGCACCATTATAGGCTATATCACCATAGTTAAAAATAAGGAGACTCATCAAAAAGTATTGGTAATATTTTTTATGTTTGCTTGTGTGCATGCGCAAGAAACATTATGTGGCAGTTTAGGAGAGAAGCGGGTTTTGGAAGTGCAGCATTGTGGCGGCCAATGCTGTCACTGCTTTTTTGGGCTTGTCTCTGTGGCACCAATGAATGAGCATGGTGTCTATGACAGCAGCTCAGAAGCGTGCCACCAAGTTGAAAGAAATTTGCCGCTACAATGAGGGAGCACGCCGTCATTGCAGGGCTTAGCCACTGATATGCCACAGTGTGCAGCAGACTAGTGGGCAGGGGTAGCAGAAGCTGAGAGCAGAGCCAGCCTTTCTGTTAAGCAGGACTACAGGATTCAGGATAGAAGCTGCCACGTCCGAGGGGTGCACACACAAAGAATCTCTCTCATGAATAAATAATTACTTTATTGAGTGCCAGCCCATAATAGATAGTCCTGACTCCCGTTGCCATTTCCAGCTATGTTGCTGCCCACCTGTTGCTCTCGGCTCCTCCTTGCCTCCAGCTCCTCCACCCCATCTATCTGTCTGGCGTGTGGTCCATCCCCCCTGCCCACCCAGCAGTGAACCATGATTGGCCAGTTGACCATAATTAAAAAAAATGCGTGGTTCTCAGTCCTCGTCTTTGTTGTGATCTGCACACACCAGCGCCAGGCTGAACAGAAAACTGAAGCCACCTCTGCTCACTGGATTTAAGTCTGCCATCAGTTGTGACCTTGGTCCCAATACTATTTTGATATGCAGAGATGCAGTAGGGATGAGGAGTGTGAGGAGGATGAGCTGGGGCTGCTACTGCAGGTAGTTTGAGCAACTGCACTGAAAGTGAATGTGTCAGCAAGAGTTCTCTACTCTCAGCCCGTACGGAGTTCAGGCTGGAGCCTGCTCCATGTAGGTGGGAGATGGGGGGACAGGAGCTCATTGGGAGGTGAAGGAGGCCAGTGTAGCAATGCCTTCCCCACCTACCTGAGCCTCCGCTGTGGTAGCAAATGCAGTTTCCCTGAGGGGCCTGGAAGCAAGAGCAGCATTAGGAGGCTGTCAATTAGCAAGCCACTTTCACGGCTGTTACAAGACACTCGTAGTCAGGAGTGGAAGGTGGTGGTAACTGCGATGGAGCTGAGCTGCGGCTTTTGATTAACTAGGTGCCTGGGCTGGCGGCATTTGATGCTGTTCCAAGGGAGAGTGCTGGCTAACTAGTCCCATTGGGGTGTGTCGATACTGGTCTGGAGTGAATGCTGCCAACTAAAGCCACGTGTGCTAAACTAAAGCCTGACTGGGCTTCACTAACATATATAATGCCTGCAGGAGGCATGCAAGAACAGAGTAGGTGCTCCATAAAAGCAGCAACAAAAGAAGCTGCACCACAAAGCCCCTACTGGGTAATTGCAGCTGCAGTGCTGCTCAGACAAGGAGATTTCATCGACTGCAGTTTCAGCTGTCTTTACGGCAGTCTCCTGCTCCTCTCATGGGTCAGGTAGGTGTGCCAAAGTGCTTCTACCATGCCTTCTTCGCTTCCAGATGAGTCCTCCCATACTTCCTCCCCCTCTACCCAGAGCAGGCTGCAGCCTGAGCTCCATATGGGCTGGGAGTAATATGCCAGCCTAGCACTTTCATGCAGTCGGCAGTGGCTTGCACTGTTTGCAGCCGCAGCCTCAGCGTGTTCTTTCTGTCCCTCACACTGCAACTCCCTATCTGCCCAAAGCCAGATACCAGCCACTAGACTGCAGATAAATTTTTTTGTCATGCATTGTACACTAGGGAAAGCAATCCACTAGCTCACCAATGATATTATTTAAATTACTGACAGAACCAGATCTGGGGGACCGAGGTACCACTATCCATAAATGTGGCGGGGGGTAGCACCATTTCTTGCAGTCTTGACTCATTTTTTCTCATGGGGCTGTTACTATTACTGGGGGTTGGGGAAGGGCAACTGTAACTGTGGTATCGTGGAACCAGCAAACTGAAATTGGGGTCTGCATCAGTGAATCATGACTGTGTGTGTGTGTGTGTGTGTATGTGTTAGACATTGGTGTGGTACTGTAATGGCTATCTGTGTGCCATGGGCAGGGGTGGAGAAATATATTTTTTTCTGGACATAACAAGGTAATTTGCATTTCAATGTGATGCTCAAAGAACAAGCAGTGTTCACTTAGAAGGGCAGGCAGGTTTCAGTTGAGTTTGTGAGGGTGGAGGGCCAGATCCAGATGGCACATAGATTACTTATCTGCTTGTGGTGGACTGATCCTGCTGGTATGGGGCACTGATCCTGTCTGGTGCTTACTGATCTTGCTGGTGGTGCTGGGGGGGGGGCTGATAATGGTTGGGGTAACCAACACTGTGTGTATGCACGTTTCCATGTGTTTGGGGGGAGGGAGGATTGGAAACCTGGAGTAGCCTTTGATGAAAAACTGACCCCAGAGTTCCAGGAGTGGACTGTTGTTGGGCTGTTTGTATCATCCTTTTTTTTTTTTCAGCAGCCGCCTTGTAGCTAGGCTTCTACCAGCCCTTGGCCCCCTCCTCACGTCCCAGGACTTACCTTGTACACCCGAAACTCGGATTGCCCCCCCCAGGTGGGGCCACCGCACCAGTACGATCTTCCACAGTGACAGGACAAGGATGCCAGCAGAGAAGCCCACTGGCATTGCCTCCTTGACTTACACCCCAAGGCGGGGCATGGAGTTAACTGGCCATAGTGGACTACGGGATAGGTCAGGTCCCTTGGAAGTGTCATGGTGTGCAATTGGGGCCAGGGTGAGTGGGCGTCATAGATGGTGGCCACAGTTTTCTTGCTAGTTTTTCCCCAGAGCGGGGACATGTGATGACATCCTGGGTCTGCCATGCCCCCACACATAGTGATGCCAGCAAGAAGGTACCCCAGCCTCCACCAGGGGTCCAGGTTGTGCCAGACACTCTACCCCCCCTTTCCCAGAGAAGGAGAGCAGTCTCTAGGGTGCTCAGTGCTCCCTCCGGCCAACTCTCTGACTTCCCAGGTGCATTCCCGAACCCAGGCTGTCAGCATCACAGTTGGGTGCCCTGAGCCACTGGGCCAGCCCTTGGTTGTATTATCTTAAGGACAACAGTAACCAGGGTGGTAGATCATGGAGGGGTGGTGGATGTAGCCTGCCTGGACTTCAGCAAGACCTTCGACACTGTCCCACACAGGAGATTTATAAAAACATTGGGGAGCCTGAGAGTGGGTCCTACTGTGGTAAAGTGGGTTGGGAACTGGCTAAGGGACAGGACTCAGATGGTGGTGGTAAATGGCATGAAATCTGAGGAGAGGGAGGTGACCAGCGGGGTGTCACAGGGGTCGGTGCTGGGGCCAGTCCTATTCAATGTCTTCATTAGTGATATTGCAGAGCTTCTGGAGGGAAAGATGTGCCTCTTTGCAGATGACACCAAGATCTGCAACAGAGTGGACACACTGGAGGGGGTGGAAAGAATGAGAAAGAACCAATAAGAGGAGTGGTCATGTATCTGGCAGTTGAGTTTCAATTCTAAATAGTGCAAGATCATTCACCTGGGTCACAGGAATCCAAGGGAGGAGTACAGGATGGGTGGGGAAATTATGGCCACCACAATTCAGGAGAAAGACCTGGGGATTATCATATCTGATGACCTGAAGGTGACCAAACAGTGTGAAAAAGCGGTGGTGAGAGCAAACAGAATGTTGGGGTGCATAGGGAGGGGTATAACATGCAGGAGAAAAAAGGTGGTGGTGTCACTGTGAAGATCACTGGTGAGGCCTCAACTGAGTACTGTGTCCAGTTCTGGAGACCAGATATCTGGAAGGACATTGACAAAACAGAGGCAGTTCAGAGAAGGGCAACGCAGATGATACATGGACTACACCAGAAACCCTACAAGGAAAGACTTAAAAAACCTTAATATCTATTCACTGGAGGAAAGAAGGGAGAGGGGAGATGTGATGAGACTTTCAAGTACCTTAGGGGAATAAACAGAGTACAGGTGGAACGCATATTTCAGAGAAATCTATGAACAAGAACAAGGGGGCATGATATGAGGTTAAAGGGTGAAAGACTCAGGTAACGTTAGGAAGTACTTTTTGACTGAAAGAGTGGTGAAACTGTAGAACAGCATTCCAGCAGAAGTGGTGGGTGCTAAAACAATACAGGGGTTCAAGAGTGCATGGGATAGACATAGGGTACCCTGGAGATGTGCAGAGCAGGAGAGCCACTGATCAAATTGGATCTGGGGCTGCAGCAGTGAGTAGGGAAATGGGCAGACTAGGTGGACAGTGTGGTCCTTATCTGCTGACATATTCTATGTTTCTATGTAAAATTACAGGTTGCACTCTTAAAACTTGTGGTAACATCAAAATGTCTAGTAAAAACATTGGTCTCCTCACTACTCAGCTACTGAAAGTACTGTAATGTGCTTAACATAGAAACATAGACTTTGACGGCAGATAAGGACCACTTGGCCCACCCCGTCTGCCAATTTCCCTACCTATTGGATAAGCTGCAGATTCTAGTTAACCAACAGCCTACTTCCTGCAACCCCCCACTATAACTGCCTTATGTCTGTCCCATGCATGTTTAAATTCCCCCACAGTTTTAAACCCCACAACCTCTCCGGAAAGGCGGTTCCATGCGTCCACCACTCTCTCCGTGAAAAAGAATTTCCTCAGATTACCCCTGAGCCGTCCCTCTCTAACTTTAAATTGCCCCTTGTTCTTACACATCTCTTTTCTGAAAGATGCTACCCTCCTGGACTTTGTTGATTCCTTGAGGTACTTAAAAGTTTCTATCATGTCCCCCCGTCCCTCCTTTCATCAAGGGTATACATATTAAGCTCTCTCAGTCTCTCTTCATATGGTTTCTGATGTCGACCCTGCACCATTTTAGTTGCCCTTCTCTGGACTGCTTCCATCCTGTCTATGTCCTTGCATAGATGAGGTCTCCAAAACTGCACGCAGTACTCCAGATAGGGTCTCACCAACTGTCTGTACAGAGGGATAACCACTTCCCTTTTTCTACTTGTGATGCCCCTCCCTATGCATACCAGTATCCCCCCGGCTCTCCTTACTGACTTCTCACATTGCTTACCCACCTTTAGGTCATCTGATATCCATTATTTCCATTATTGTTGTTGTTAGTACCTCCCCTGCTATTGTGTACTCTTCTGGATTTTTATTTCCCAGGTGCATTACTTTGCACTTCTTTGCATTGAATCTAATTTGCCATATGTCTGACCATTCCTCCAACCTTGCCAAGTCCCTTCTCATCCTTTCTACCCCCCTTGTGTATCAACTCTGTTACAGATCTTTGTGTCATCTGCAAAGAGGCATACCTTTCCTTCAGACCCTCCATAATGTCACCTATAAAGGCGTTAAGAGGACTGAACCCAGAACTGAGCCCTGAGGTACTCACTGGTAACCCCTTTCTTCAGAATGTGTTCCATTCACTATTACCTTCTGTGTCCTGTTGTGCAGCCAGTTTGCTACCAGGCTACCACCCTGGGACCCACTCCCAGGCTGGCTAACTGATTATTAATCTTTTGTGTGGGACTGTGTCAAATGCCTTGCTAAAGTCTAGGTAGGCCATATCCACAGCCCCTCCTGGTCTATTACTTTGGTCACCCAGTCAAAGAAATCGATTAGATTCATCTGACATGACCTTCCTGCTGTGAATCCATGCTGCTTTGGGTCCTGTACCCGCTGGCCTCTAGGTACTCAACGATTCTTTCTTTCAGAAGTGATTCTATCATTTCCCTACTGAGGTCAAACTAACAGGTATGTAGTTTCCTGCTTCTGCCTTGCTCCCACTTTTGTGAAGGAATCACATCTGCCCTCCTCCAGTCCTCAGGTACCACCCCATCTTTCCATGATTTGTTAAAAAGTGTGGTTAGTGGTGTCACTAAGTCCTCCCTTAGCTCTTTTAGGATTCTAGGGTGAATCCCGTCAGGCCCCATTGCTTTGTCCACCTTGAGTTTTAGGAGTTCTTTCAGTACTCTTTCTTCTGTAAATGGACTGGTGTCAACACCACTATCCAGAGTGCTTCTACTGTTTGGTTTAGATAACTCCTCCTCTTCTTCCTTTGTGAATACTGAGCAAAAGTATTCATTCAGTATCTCTGCCTTTTCACTGTCTCCTTCTGCCCACCTCCCCTCTCCTTTATTAATCTTCACTATCCCTCCCTCAACCTTTCTATGCTCCCTAATGTACCTATAAAAGGTTTTATCCCCCTTCTTAACTGAGTTGGCTATCTTTTCCTCGGTTTGGGCCTTTGCTTTTCTAACTGCCTTCCCCACTTCTTTCCGGTCAAATTCTATGCTTGCAGCTGGTGCAAAGATGTGACAGTGGGGTTTCTGAACTGCTTTACGATAGGTTAGAATATAGTATAACACCAGCACTGCACCACTTGTACTGGCTATCAGTCAAGCAGAGGACTGACTACAAAGTTATTGTGCTGGCATTTAAGGAAAGTGGTCCGAGTCCCTCCTACATCCACAAACGATTCATTTCCCAACTACTTGCATTAAGATCCCTCATTCAAGAGTTCAGAGGTTGCTCAGTACCCCCCCAACACCACATTAAAATCAATGGGGGGACAGGGGGTTTTGTGTGATGCTGTGATCATTTGGAGTTCCCTTCCTCTGTTGTATATCTGCAGGGGCGTAGCCAGGATTTCGAAACAGGGTGGTTTCCACCAAGGAAATTATTTAGTTCCTGTGTACAGACATAATCAAAGCAAGATTGGAGGGGGTTTCTGGGCACCCAGGAGCACTCCCCCCCCCCACGGTTATGCCTATGATCTGGTTGAAAGTCATGGGATGCCAGTTTGCTGTACTCCTGCTATACATTGCTGTAGTCCAGGGTAGGGTTTTGTGTCATTTCACAGTGGATGTAAAGTAGTAGCAGTTTGTTTGGCAAATAATTTTCCAAACTCTCTGGAGAACTTTAAGTGGATTTTCACAAGATTTCCTACAGTACATTTTATTTATTTCTGTATATCACTATCTCATTCTGTATAGCTTTACCTTCCTATTTTGCCTTAACTCTAACATGTTACCTAAAGCTCCTTTTTTTTTTTTTACTTTAGAGCTTTCCTATACCACTTTTCCATGCTCTGTCTCTGTACTTGCTACTGTTTTTTTCTCCATAATCACCTATTATTCTGTTTTAACACATGTGACAGGATGCTGACTCCATCCCCATCAGATAAGTATTACTCTACGTCTGACCTTTCCTATCTACTCCCTAAGAACTATAGATCCTTTGTAACCCCTTCCTTATATCTTATTTTACAGGCCTGATGGAAATCATACCGGCAACACTTCTACCTCTGGATCCTCAGTACCTGGGTAAGAGACCATCTGTGTATTACCTACACTTGTTGGGTTTACTGTAACAGCACATCTGCGCCCATTACAGTGTGCGCGTGTGTGTGGGTATGTATGTATGTATTAAAATGACACATACAGCGGCACTTTTTTTTTTACCTAACGTCATGGCCATCCTGCTTTGGGTGACTGAGCAAATAATGGGAATCCATGTGAAAATGGTGCTGCTTCACAGTTATGCCTCAGAGGGTGCCAAGGAAGTGGGGAGGGTTGTGTTAAACACATCTCGTACATTTTTTTAGGGAGGTGGAAGAGGTGAAGGTAGTAGATGTGGCCTATCTAGTCTTGAGTAGTCTTTGACACTGTGCCAAACAAAAGGCTAATAATTAAGGAATAAAACAAAACAAGGTCTGGCTTATGGCATGAGATCTGGGGCAACTAGAGGTGTGTCCTAGGGGGTGGCAACTTGGTTTCAATGCCAAAAACAGCAAAGTTATACAATTTGGTACAGGGATACCAGAATGATGTGTATAAGATGGGGGGTACTTACTGCCACCAAGTAAGAGAGGGACATTGGGATAGCCATATCTCATCATAGTCATAGAAATATGACGGCACAAAAAGACCCCAGCAGCCCATCGAGGCTGTCCCTTTGTCCCCCCTACACCTTTCCTTTTCCACAGGCCCTCCTCTTCCCCCCACTTACCAATCCTAAATCTCTGTCCCATGCCCTCTTGAATCCCTCCACCGTTTCAGGCCCCACCACCTCCTCTGGCAGTTTGTTTCAGGACTCCACCACCCTCTCCATGAAGAATCGCCCCTTCACATTGCCTCTATAACTTCCTCCCTCCAATCTTAGACTATGTCCTCTAGTTTGAGACTCTCCCTTTTAAATAATCTCCCCTGCTTCACCTTATTGATTCCCGTCACGTACTTAAAAGTTTCAGCCATATTCCCCCTCTTCTTTCTGGTCTCCAATGGGTACAGATCCAATTCCCTACACCTCTGCTTGTATGACTTCCCCTGCATACTGTGCACCTTCTTGGTTGCCCTTCTCTGAACCCTCTCTATCCCATCTATGTCCAGGCTTTGTAAAGAAGCAGGGTCACCCCTGAAAAAGGGACCTTTGGGGCTCAGTGGGCCTACCTGGTCACCAAAATTTAATAAATAAAATGAATAAAATAAAATCAGTACCTCCTTCCTTCTGCTAGTTATGCCCCTCTTAATGCATGCCAATATTCCATTTGCTTCCCCACAGCTTTGCTGCATTGCCTACCTACCTTATGGTTGCTTGATATTATAATCCCCAGATCCCTCTCCTGTTCTGTTTTTTTGACCCCCCAAAAGGTAAGCTGCTCACAGTTTCTCATACCACAAGTGCATCGCAGCACACTTTTGGCACTGAATTTTAGTTACCAATTTTCCTTCCACCCTCCAGAATCTTCAGGTCCAACCTCATGTCCCCCTCCCGGTGTGCCCACCTCTATTGCAGAATCTGTATCCTCTGCAAATAAGCACACCCTTCCCTCCAGCCCATCCACTACATATTACTGATGTAGATATTAAAAGAGGGGTCCCAGTATTAACCCATGGGGCACCCCACTCATTGTCCCCTCACTCTGGAGTGCACCCCATTTACCACCACTCTGGCTTCGGCCCAACAACCAGTTTTCCACCCACCTAGTTATTTTTCATCCTACTCCTAAGCTTTCCAGCTTATTTACTAGCTTTTTGTCAGGGACAATGTTGAAGGCCTTACAGAAATCCCAATAGGCTACATCCACCATACCTCCCTGGTCAACCAATTGAAGAACTCTTATCAGGTTCTTCTGACATGATTTTCCGTTCATGAAGCCATGCTGCCTATTGTCCTGCAGGCCACTATCCACCAGGTAGTCAACCACCCTTTCCTTTATTAGTACCATCATCACTTTACCCACCATCGAAGTGAGGCTGACTGGGCAATAATTCTCTGCCACCGCCTTACTTCCCTCCTTGTGCAGTGGCACCACATTTGCACTATATTCCACTTTCCTGCCATTTCTTCCCAAAATATCCTCCTCATTTTATTAAAGTCCATCCTCCTGAAGTACATAACCCTCATGTTGGTCCGATTTGAATCCCTCCCCATCCTTACCCTGAACCTTACAGTCCTGTGATCACTTGTACCTAGATCGTCACCCACCACCACCACCTCTCCTACACTTTCCCCATATGTGAGGATCATGTTCAGCAGGTTACCTCCCCTATTGGGATCCCTAACCAGCTGTTGTATGAATACATCCCGTAGCGTCTCTAGGATCCCCCTGCTCCTAACTGATACTACAGCTGGGATCTCCCAGTCCACATCAGGGAGGTTTAGGTCCCCCACTAGAGATGGTATAAAGGCTACAGAAGTTCAGGGAAGACAGGGGAGGCTGAGGTAGTGTGGGTCACCCTGGAGCTAGGGAATGGAACAGCAATATGCACAGGGGTGATCTTCAGAGCTCCAGCACAGAGGGAGGGAGGAAGTTGACAGAGAACTAGTGAAAAATATACACGACATGGCAGCTAAAGGCAAAATCTTGCTACTGAGGGATTTCAATATGCCAGACGTGGATTGGGCCACCCAAGCAGCTGCTTCAGCCAGAAGAACAGCCATTATAGAATCCCTGCAGGGGGTTGGACTCAGTCATCTGGTGCATGAGACAACCAGGGACAAGTCAGTTCTGGACTTGGTATGGAGCAATAGGAACAGAGTCGAATAAATACAGGTGGAAGGACAGCTGGGGTTCAGTGACCACCACATGGTGTGGTTCAGCATGGAGATATGGGCTCACTTAAGCCACACAAGGGCAAGAGTATTAGATTTCAGGAGAGTGGATTTCACAGAAATGGGTAGATGTATACAAGCAATCCTGGGGAAGGGAGGGGTAATAGAGGGGATGGAAGAACAATGGGAGAAACTGAAAGGAGCCATAGTGGAGATAACAAACCAATGCATTAGGATAGTGGCCAAAGGAAAAAGAAGGAAACCATAATGATTCTCCAAAGAGGTGGGGGACAAAGTCAGGGCTAAAAGGCTGAGTTTCAGGAAATATAAGGAGAGCCAAAGAGAGGAGGACAAGGAGGTGTACCTTGAATGTCTAAAGGAAGCAGAAAAGGCTGTTAGCAGAGCGAAGGTGCAGACAGAAGAGGGTTTAGCATGGTCTGTAAACAAACAAAGGGGATAAGGCATTTTATGGGTACATCAGTGAAAGAAGAAAAAATGGGGCAGGGTTGTGAGGATCAAAGCGAAGAAGGGAGAGTGTAAGGAGCGGGATCTGGACAAGTCAGAAATACTGAACAAATACTTCTGCTCAGTATTCACTAAGGAGGGTGAGGGTCAAGGACCACAGTCGGTTTGCAAAGGTAATGGGGCAGAAGAAGTCGACACTAGTACATTCACAGTGGAGAGAGTTCTGGAAGAGCTCACAAAGCTGAAGGTGGATAAGGCCATGGGGCCAGACGGCATCCACCCGAGGATATTAAAGGAGCTGCAAAGGGAACTAGCAGCACCTCTGGTGGCCCTGTTTACAGAGTCACTCAACACGGGAGTTGTTCCAGAAAACTGGAGGATGGCATATGTAGTCCCACTGCACAAAACTGGCAGTAGGGAGGAAATGGGGAACTACAGGCCAGTCAGCCTCACCTCAGTGGTGGGAAAGATCATGGAGACACTGCTGAAAGAAAGGATAGTAGCACATATGGAATCCAGAGGTGCTCAGGATCTGAGGCAACACAGATTCACAGCAGGAAGGTCATGTCAAATGAATCTAATAGATTTTTTTGATTGAGTGACTAGGGAAATAAATTGGGGAGGGTTGGTAGACATCACCTACCTAGATTTCAGCAAAGCCTTTGACACGTCCCACATAGAAGACTGATTAACAAGATGGGTAGTCTGGGCCTGGGAGACAAGGAGGTGAACTGGGCTAAGAATTGGTTAACAGACAGGAGATGGAGGGTGGTGGTGGTAAATGGGGTACGATCTGGGGAGAGGGGGTGACCAGCGGGGTACCACGGGGATCAGTGCTAGGACCAGTCCTGTTCAATGTCTTTATTAGTGACATTGCAGAGGGGCTGGAAGGAAAGATCTGCTTGTTTGCAGATGACACTAAGATCTGCAACAGGGTGGATACTCCAGAAGGGGTGCAGGAAATGAAGAGGGACCTAGAAAAGCTTGAAAGATGGTCAGAGATGTGGCAACTGAGGTTAAATGCAAAGAAGTGCAAAATAATGCACCTGGGGAGAGCTACAGGTTGCAGGGGGAGGAACTGACTGTCACCAAAGAGGAAAGGGACCTAGGGTTTATCAGCTATGATGATCTTAAGGTATCAAAGCAGTGCACAAAGGCAGTAGGGAGGGCCAGTGGCATACTGGGGTGCATAGGGAGGGATAACACTAGCAGGATATGGGAGGTGGTGATGCCATAGTATACAACATTGTTAAGGCATCACCTGGAGTACTGTGTGCAGTTCTGGAGGCCACACCTGCGCAAGGACATAGATAAGGTGGAGACTATCCAGAGAAGAGCAACAAAGATGGTGCAAGGTTTGCACCACAAAACATATGAGGAGAGACTAAGGGACTTCAATATGTACTCACTGGAGGAGCACAGACAGCGGGGAACATAATTGAAACTTTCAAGTACCTCAAGGGCATAAACAAGGTGCAGTTAGGAGACCTTTTCCAGTGTAGAAAAAGTACTAGAACAAGGGGCACAATATGAAATTGGAGGACGAGGGTTGATTACGAGGTAATGTGAGGATGTTTTTCTACATAGAAAGGGTAGTTGACACTTGGAATAGTCTGCCACAGGAGGTAGTGGGGACAAGCACAGTGGAGGGGTTTAAGCATGCCTGAGACAGGCACAAGAGAAGCTTGAGAGGGGAGGAAGTGATGAAAAGCCATTGATCACATAGGGTCAGCAGCCACATACAATGTATAGGGCCTACGGGCAGACTGAATGCGCCTAGCAGTCCTTAACTGTTGACAATTTCTATGTTTCTATGTAGCAGAAGCTCCCTTCTTGAGAGCCATCCATATAACTGCCTGCATCAGCAGTCTATCCCTTTTCTCCCTCTGGGTAGGAGGTCTGTATAGCATCCCCAGTCTCAGTGATTCTCTAGTCCGTTTATCCAGTGTGACCCACAGGAGCTCTGTCTCCCCTTCCTCTTCCTACCCTTCCATTGCCCTAATGTCATCCTTGATGTATAAGGCAACCTCCCTTCTTTCCTGTCCTGCCCCTCCTAAACAGTCTGTGGCCTGGGATAACTGTCTCCGAGGTATGATGCTCTGGCCACCAGGCCTCACTTACTGCTGTTATGTCAAGACCCTCATCCCCCATGATGGCCTCCAAGTACACCATTTTGTTTGTGAAACTCCTGGCACTAGCTGATAATCCCTTCTACCATGTACCCCCTTCCTCGCTGCCCTACCCTTCCAACCTTCCCTTGTTCATGTCCCCCCCCCCAGCATTCTATCTCCATCCTGGAGGGGAGGCTGGTAGTCTCTCATCCCTCTTGTCTCCCTGAGTGGTGTTTTTCTTAACCCCCCCCGGAATTCAGTTTAAATTGTAGTTTTTTTTTATAAACTCCCTAACTTAGTCTGTAGTACTGCTGATCCCTCCTTGATCAGGTGCCGTCTGTCTGGGGCAAATAGGCTCTTATCCTCCCACATTGATCCTAATCAGGGACACTGGTTTACCGGGATTGAGAAAGGGCATATTCCGTTTTGCACATTGTAAAAAACAATATTGTCACTGGTGTCTGCTAAGTCAAAATCCGGTTTTACCGGCGTTTGGTTTTGTGTACTTTATTTAACAATTTTTAACTCTGATAACATACATTTTAGCAATTTTGATCTCCACTATTACACATCCTTCCATCCTTGTACCAATTTAAAGTTATTTTAGGTACAAGATGTGATGGCAGCAGCAACACTACAGCCCCCATCCCTAATGTGTGATGGAAGCAGCACTACGGCCTCTATACCTCTGGTGTGATGGCAGCAGCAACAACACTACGACCTCACTCCTTCAGGTGTGACAGAAGCAGCAGTACTACATTCGCCATTCCTCATATGTGATGGCAGTATCAGCACTATGGCCCCCATCCCTCAGGTGGGACGGCAGCAGTACTACATTCCCCATCCACCAGTGGTGATGGCAGAAGCACTACAGCCCCCACCCCTTCGGTGTGATGGCAGTAGCAGCAATGCAGTCCACATCCTTCGGGGTGATGGCAGTAGTGACAGCACTATGATCCCCTTTCTTCAACACCCACACCCCACATGCACAAGTTACAAATGACTTGGTCTCTTTGCTTGTTAGAACTCAGAAGTGAATTAATCTGCACTATCACTGCTAAGGTGGACTACCTTTGTTTTTTCCCATCTATAATTTAACTGCCTGAATTGGATTTCTGCCTGTGACACCGCTGACCAGAGGTTAGGGAACAGACTTGGGTGTTGAGGGCCAGCTGGTGGGTGCAGGCTTGAGTGCCCAACAACCACTCACCTTCTCCTGGGAGGAGGTGGGTTCATGGCTCAACATTTTCTGGCCCGTGGTGGAGGCCAGAGGCACAACAACATGTCAGCCCTCACTGCAGGAGGGATCATGATGGACGTCGGCTTGTGCCTTGACATCATGTGGCCTGTCACGCTCCCAAGAAAATGGGAAAACACCTGCTGACCAACCGAAGGATGGCTGTTGGTCTCTCCATAAGTCAGAAGCCCCAGACATGTGTCTGGTCTGACCCCTGCCATGCCCAGGATACACAGGAAGCTCTTTGGGGCAATTCTTTTCCCCTGGTAGCCTCCCACAGGGTAGGGGCCCACTCAATGAAGGGTTACTTTGGGTTACCTGGTAGCACAGCAGTAAGGGTCAGCGGACGGTGGTCGGGACTCAGCAGGTGGTAGGGAACCTTGGCAGGCCTGAAGGAATGGATGGTCAGGGGGTAGGAGGATCAAAAAAAAACTGCTTGAATTTGCTTCTTTGAAATAAAGTGTCTTCACCTAAAAAATCCACAAGTGATTAGTGGAGGACCTTCAAATGGATTCATGCATCTCCCAGACATGTGGATGCTTTTTTTTTTTTTACTTGGTGTCCATGAAAAGGGTGTCTTCCAGTTTTCATGTCTTTGTTCAGATGTGAATTGAACACTACTCTACCCACCAGCATCATACAGCCCCTGGGGTCTTACCTTCTGTATGTCATTGACTGTGCTTTCAAAATCCACTGGCCAAACATAAGTACTCTTAAATACTTAATATTTGCTTTTTGTTGAAGCAGTCTATCAGAAAACTTTTTGTTGTCACAGAGGCTGAAACAGCAGGTGGGGGAAAAGGTGTAAATGATCCAATTCACCCAAATGGGGTGCTAACTGTGAAGTCTTTTCATAAGTAGCAAGGCAGTTTCTTCTTTGTGATCATACTTTCATTCAGACTAGTTTTCATTCAAACATATGAGGATTTTGGATGGCCCTACTGATTATAAACTTGAATAAGTTACTTTGGTAACAGTGATCCTGCATTTAGCAATCTACAACCTAGATGCTTATATGCAACGAATACAATAAAAACCTGACTAAAATCTAAAAACATGCTTATAAAACACATCAAATGTATCTGAACATTTATCTTTACCTATATAAAATCATTGCAGCCCAAGTAAAACTCAGGTAAATTTCATGGTCCCCTGACTACTATTCTATGATGTAGTAAACATATATTGGTATTTTTTTGTATATTCTTTGTAAAGCAGGTAAGGTCCACTAGGTAGAACTGTCTGTTTTAAGGAGTGACCTAAAAGCACTGGGGAGGTTAAGTGACTTGCTTGGAGTCGCACGGCATGCAAGTGGAGGTTGTGGGACTCAAACCAAAGTCTGCTGGATGTACCCAGTTCAATCACCATTTGTTACTCTAACCACTAGGCATGGGTAGTTAAACTGAATGGCTGACTACAACAAAGCAGTGCAGGTCATTTCCTTACTGACTCTATATGCTGCAAAGCAGAAAGAATGTAAAGCACAGCAGCATTCATTTTAAGATGCTGAAACCTGGGTCAGCCCGCTGGTACTGCGGTAGCACTATTGCTTGTCTTGCAATGCCAGCGACCCAGGGTCAGAAGCAAACTCGGGCTGCTGGAGGTTAGGCCAGTTGAGTAGGATTGAGCACCTGGGGACTGCTCTCCTCCTCCAGGGAGGGTGGGCTGCAGTTCCTGCTTCTTTACCACCACCTGTGTGACCACGGGTGGTGGTGCAAAGATGCTGCAGAGTGATCAGGAGGGGAGGACACTAGCCAGGATCTGGAGCAGTGGCATGTCTCTGTGATCTACCTCCTTTGATCTCTAGTGCTGGTGCCCTCAGGGGCAGAGACCAGAAAACTAGGAACAATCACTCCACATTGGCTGCTGGCAGAAGGGACCCAGGTGCCCCAGACTTCACAACCAGGCTCCATGAGGGACCCACTGAGCTGCCCGACACACACTAAGTGAGTGTGGATGGGTGACCTGGGGTCCCCTCCCTTCCCACCTGTGGGGTACAATCCAGGAAGGATAGGGGCAGGCCCACAGGAGCTCCTGAGCATTACCTGGGGATGAAGCTAGGGGATACCCAGCCTAGGGATCTCTGAAAAGTGGAGACTGATGCTGTGAGAATGGGACATAGAAAGAGAAAATAAAAAAAAAAAATTTAAAAGATACTGAAATCTTAGAGATTCTGCGCAGTGACATGCAATTTCCATGAGGCACCAGTACAAATCCGTAAACCAAGCAGGATTCTGTGATTGTTACCGGTGTTAGCGGTAAAAATGGAAAACCAGGGTCTCTGATCCTCATCCCCCACTGACCATCTCATGGTGGTGAGGCAGTGAAACAGGGCAGTTAGTGAAACTGTTGGGATGCTAGGGTGCATGTAGATGGTGTTTTCAAGTAGGAGACAGGAGGTAGTGTTGCCCTTCTATCGCACAGTAGTGAAACCCCACCTAGAGTACTGTGTACAATTCTGGAGGCCACAGCTCCATAAGGACATTGACAGGGTGGAAGCAATCCAAGGGAGGGCTGACAAAATGGTGCATGGGTTGCACGAGAAACCATACGAGGATAGGCTGAAGGAACTCCGCATGTACTCCTTGGAGGAGAGGAAAGCTTAAGAGGACATACTTGAGACCTATCAGTACCTCACAAGAAGGAGCACTGGCATATGGGGACAAGCAAAGAAGCTTCAGTAGGGGAAATTTAAAAGTGATGTGAGGAAATGCTACTTCTCAGGAAAGCATAGTTGATGCCTGGAACAGACTGCCATAGGAGGTGAGGAGGGGCAAGGACAGTGGGGGTCTTTAAGCATGCAAAGGACAAGCACATGGGCATAATAACTGGAGGAAAGGATGGAATGAGGGTCACCTGACAGTGAATAGGGTTCAGGAGTAGTAATAGGCAGGGCAATAAGGCAGCCTAGATGGGCTTTTTTCTACCATCACATTTTGTGTTTCTAGAGTACATAGCTGCAGATGACTAGGACCCTTATATAACAGTAGTGAATATTCTAATCCTTATAAGGTAATGCATACAAAATATACAGTATGTGTCTCTTGGCGGCAGCCAACTTTTGAGGTGTGGCACAACCAGGTTTTGAAAGTCTTATTCAAGGAGAGACTTGCAAATGAGATGAAAGGGACAGGCCCAAAAATTTGAAAGGCTGTTGGGTCCATATATATTTGCCCCACCTCCCAAGAGGCCATGCAGATATTTATGATGTGCTGAAAAAGCTATATTGATGCTAATTGAAAGGCTTTCCTGAGCTATATAAGCAGTTCCTCTCAGCCTCACTATGAAGCATTTTGTCTTTGCAGCAGGAGGCTATGTTGGTTTGTCTTCTGAGCTGGCTGGGGCCTACCCCCCCCCCAGCCTGCTGTTTCTGTGTGTCTCTGCTGGACTTCATTATTTGTTTTCCTGCTTCTGGTTTGTTATCTTTCCTCCAGCTGTATGCTTCCCTGTGTTTTGTTTCTTGTTTTTTTTGGGCCTTCCCTGTTTTCTGTTTTGCTGTGTTTTTGGTTTCCTCTTTTGGGGGGGGGGCTTTTATTTTTAAAACTCCTAGCATACTGTTACTACAGAGCTCATTCTGCTTGCTTTCAGTTACAACTCTCAATTTACTGCACTGCAACTACAAACCTACTTAGAGCTCATGCTACTGCTTTTAGTTACCTACAACTTTGACCACTGCTGCTGTTTACTTTAATTACTATTGTACCCAGTGCCTGTGTTTTAACACTGTACTCATTTAACTACTGCTGTACAGGCCCACTTGTTTCCTGCTTCTGCATTATTTACACCCATTCCTATTCTACCTTGTTTACTCTGAGGTTAAGACCTTGTTTACTCTGAGATTAAGACTAGTGGTGAAGGGTGGTTACGACGATCTCCTTTGGCTCTAGTGTTCCACTGTAACGGTTGGTCATTGACTTTAGTGGTTTCCCTAGCAAGGCACCTTCACCGGATTCTCCCCATGACTGCCTCTGGTTCACCTGGTTTGATTTAGGGTGGGTAGGCCAGGTGAGTGCCTCAGCAGTTGTTACTCTCCTCCTGCACCTTGGATGCTCGTATTGTTGCAGAGTTTTCTCACAACCTTCAAAACGTTCCGCTAGAGGGGTTTGAGTGAGAGCCTTCCTCCAAATTGGAATATTTTCAACCTCCCTTTAATTGGGTTTTCCAAATTACAGCTGCAGAGCCGTCACTAAATACATTTTCCCAAGCCTGGAGGGAAGGCGACCTAGGCCTTGGATCCCCAGAGATTTCCTCCTCATAGGGTTTTTTTTCTCTTCTCCGTTGCCTCAGGTCATAACACTTAGTTAACATAGTTGTTTCCCCTAGTTTCCTTAGGTAGGTTCCATTGTTGGATGGAGGTGGAGGATGTTCTGCCATTCCCTCTCTCCTTAGGGGATCCCCTTTTCTCAGTGCAAGCCATCACTATTCTTCTCTACTACTATGTTCCAGTTACTGCTTCTACGTCACTGTTACTGCTTGCTCATACGCATCATGTTGCCTCCTTTGGGGATGATACTACATTTCTTTTGGTGATTCCTAAGGTACCTTTAGCCATGGGAACTGTCCCGTGGCACCTCTAGGGGCAGAACCCTCTCCGAGAGTTCCTTGCTTCATGATCCTACAGGGTGGAAATTCCTCTGGAACAGAGACTGCGAACGGCCACAACCAAAACTAACACAGTTACACAAGCATAACACTATACTGGCTGCGTAGGTCAGTGAATTGAAAAGCTTGCCTGTAATTCAGTGGCCAAGCAGCCAGCCACTCCCACTTCCTGAGCTATATAAGCAGTTCCTCTCAGCCTCACTGTGAAGCATTTTGTCTTTGCCCCACCATCCTCCCCTCCTCCTCCAGCAGCAGCACTCTCTCCTTAGGGGGATTCCTAAGGTACCTTTAGCCATGGGAACTGTCCCGTGGCACCTCTAGGGTCAGAACACTCTCCGAGAGTTCCTTGCTTCGTGCCCCTACAGGGAGGTAATTCCTCTGGAATAGAGAGTGTGAATGGCCACAACCAAAACTAACACAGTTACACAAGCATAACACTATACTGGCTGCGTAGGTCAGTGAAATAAAGAAATGCACCAGCCACACCAAGACAAAAATTAAATCATTTTTATTATGCAGACATGACAACCAGTGTAATGAATGCTATCATTGTTTGTTTGTAAGTTTCCTGTTGACCCATTTGGTTCTCCTAATGTCCATACATTGAGGTTTAATAATCATTAAGAAGAGCCAACTGCTGCACACACTTGCACCTCAAATAGGAACAGAAGCACTAAATACCAATATGAAGTGCTCAACATTCATTAATTTTTAAAATTCAGCTTCATCAGCTCCAAGAGCTCTGGACTATGAGTCCTCTCAGACAGAACTTCATGTTGGCATTTAGTGCTTCTATTCCTCTTTGGGGTGCAAGTGTGTGCAGCAAATGACTCTTTTCCTTACTCGTATTATTTTACTGTGGGCACCACATTTTGGTGTAGTGACCCTGGACTCTCTACAAGTTTAATAAGCATTACACAACAGCTCAGAAAATACTTGTTCCTGATTGGCTGGCTGGCTGGCACATTTTACATGTTGTAAATTGTACTATCACCCAGTGGTAAAAAGTGCTAGACAGCCACATGTAAAATCTTACCCCTTCAATACCAGTCCGACCCTGAAATACTGAAGCAAAAAACTGCTTTATTGACTCGCTGCTTAGTGGCAGTCTCCGGTACAGCCTCCTGACACAAGTTTGAAAAAAACATTAAAAAATATAACTCCAACACTTGATTGTCTGTCTCCTAGTGATCCCATATATAAAACAAAAATCACTTTCACTTCAAGGTCTCATACTTTTCCTCGCTGCTTCACACTGTTTATCTCTCACAGTTCGCAGCCTCCTCCACTTTACTTAGCTACTCCACAGTCGAAATATGCAACCAACTATCACATCGGTCTCTCTCTCTCTCCCAAAGGCAACGACACAGAAGGCAGAAAAAGGAAATTATAAAAAAAAAAAATAATAATAATAACTTTCTCTCCAAGGTCTAGAAGAGGAAGAGAGCTGGGGAAACAGTGTTATACATTGCAGCAGAACTGTACACAGCCACGCATGCACCAAAAATAGAGCCAATGCTCTGTATTTCAATTCATGCTAGGGACCAAATTGACAAGGCTCCTAAAACACAAATGGAACTGGAACAGAGTGACCTAGCAACATGGGGCACAGGCTGTAAAGATATTCCAGCCCTAGGAAAAGCACTGGTCTGCCAATAGCACAACACTGCACATGCGCAGAAATGTAAAGCCCTAGCAACCCCAAACAGCAATGCTACCAGACCTGGACTATTGTTTTCTCACAGGGCAACAAATGAAAAGGAGAAAAAAAATTAAATATAAGAAAAAACAAAATGTTTTTTATGTCAAAATAAATGAGGGGCACAATGTATAATTGCAATATGCCACTCGAGGTTGTGGGTGATGCCAGGATTTATCCACTTCTGGTGTGGTTTGGTCCCTCAGCCTGTGGCCTCGTGACCGAACCACACCAGATGGAGGGAAATCTTGGCATCACCCACATCCTCCAGTGGTATATTGCTTAATTATAAACTATAACATGTGTAGTGTCTAGCTGTATATTGGCATTATCACTTCTGCATCTCAGCACTTGGCAGCCCTGTGATGGAGGCCCATTGCTAATGCCAGTTCTGAGAAGCTTTGAATGGTGGGAACTACAATTTCCCAGTGGCCACGGGGACTGAGGAGAAAAATAGCAATCAGGTGGGCTTGATGAAGCTCCACGTGCTTTCCCCTGGCCCAAACTACCATTTGGTCCCTGAGACACATCTTGTGCTCCAGAAGGGGCCAGCCCTCCTCTGTCCCCACCGAGGGGGGAAATCCAGGGGGAATTCTGGCCTGTGGGGCAGGGAGAGATGGAAGATGGTCTGGGGCAGTGATGAGCAATCGTATGCCTGAGCTGAGGATAAAAATCTTTATGGCAAAAAAATATATAAAATATTATTTTCATGATACCGTACAGATAAGTTCTGGGAAATAGTCTATAAAACAGCAACTCAGTGCACTTAAGTATATATATTTTTTAGTGTACAATACTCAGAATGGTTTCATATGATAAAGTACATTTTCCTAAAATTAATTATGACAGGATACGCCTACTAACAACAAATGAGGCTGGTACATGGGAGGCTTAAATTAAAGTCTCTAAATAAGACCAGTGGAATGTAAAACAATTTTTGTGCAACAGACTTACATTTTTTTAAGCCTGGCCTGCTTTTGTAAGACCAAAAACATGTCTTAAACATGGACTTAATTCTTTTGAGCAACCGGCCCTTGCTGGAGACTTATAGCTGGACTTAGACTTCCGCATTAGTCCACCATTGTGCATCTGGCCCCTGCTGCCCGTATCTGCTGCTTGTTTTTGTTGTCTGAGACTCCTCCGAGGGCCGCTCGAGGCAGGCTGTCCTTCCCGTCCATCAGCCTTCCAACATCGATGATTACACACAGCACCAGCCAGCCCACTGATGAGTAGTCCTCCTTTTTAGGTAGGTTCTTAAAACTTTTAGGTATGCTAGTGCTACTGGCCTCCATGGCTGGGTATTGATTGGGAGGAATGGAAGTGTCGGCTGACTGTGGCGGGTATTTAACTAAGGGAGAGTGAGCGTTGCAGGCAGGGTCGCTACTCTGTGTGTGTGGTGGTACCATGGAAGGAATTGGGTCCGGATGTCGGAGTCCCTGACCCTATGGAATGAAGAATTTACTAGAATGAAAATTTATCCTGATACTAACTCGGTCTCACTCCATAAGACTGTAAAAAATCCACTTTCCACAGACTAGTAATCCTTAAGCAGACTGCCTGCTCCATGGCAGAGACCCTGCCAATGTTGTTATGCTAATAATAAATGTAACTAAGTTGGTTGTTGGTTGCCGGCTTGCCTTGAGGCCCTGGCTTGCTCAATGTGATGGTGTAAGATGGCATGGAGAACATGATACTTTATTGGTTGTTGTTGCTTGTTGCCCAAGTTGAAGTCACAGACACTCACACAACACCCCCTGGCCCGGCCTTAACCAACGTAAGTTACCATTGCCATGATGCCAATATAATGCAAGTTTGGGACATGGGGACAACCCTTAGTGCCTCTTTTGTGTGAAATGGGTTTTCTAAGGGAACATTTATTTTTTTGCCTGAAATTTGAATATATGTGTGTTTATTTTTGTGTATGTGTGTACCTTCAGATTTGGAAAGGAGGTTTATTGACCTTTTAATTTTTTACTGCTTCATTTAAGACTTGACTCGTTTACTGTAGCACTGCATTGCTTATTGTTTCTTGTATCCTTACATATTTACATTTTTTTACATCTGTAATAACTAATGCTGTGATTGTAAAACAAATTGTTTACATATATTGTATGTACTGAGAGGTGCTGGGCCGGCTGGCCGCCTGGGCTCTGCATCTGCTACTAATTTATAGAAGCTGAAATCACACTTTCTCAGTTGAAGGCAGCTTTCGGTAGATGACTTGACTGATATTTTCTTTTTTCTTCAAAGAACTTTTACTGTACCAGTCTGCATTACTGTTAATATGGACCGTAAGAAGTCAAGAACTGAAGACCGCTGATTGGTCGGTCAAGTGACCAGTCTATGTGAGGTTTTTTGACGTCTCCAGCTGCCTCATCACTAGACTACTTGCAACAGGCTACACAGTACTGGGCCCATTTTCTTCCTCTGCTGCTGCTTTTTTCCCATTCTGATGATGATTTATGGGCATAGGGTAAGGGTCTGTGATAGGAGCAGCTGGCCATGTGTGAAAGGGTATTAGTAACTGTACACAGTACTGGTCAGGAGAAGGACTCCAGAGGGGTGCAAAATGTGTGGCTTGCCCTGGGCACCAAAATGCCTTGCTACAGCGCTGTGTCCCACCATACTCCATTCCAGTCACTCAGCTCAGCTGGCCCACCACATTTGGTTGTTGTTGTGTCGAGACTCAGAGCAGCGAACACTGGAGTGAAAATGTCCTACTGTTTTGTTTAGCTGCTGGAAATAAGTGCAGCAGCTTTTGAGTTTTGACTGTTTCCACCACGGAATCCTTCAAGGCATCAGGTACTGTTATTACACACTGACTGGCTGCAGTAACTTAGCTTCTTGTTGTTTGTTACCACCACTGGCACTACTTTTAGTTACAAAAATGATGCCCCTGCCCTGCAGTAAACTTTGGACCATTTAGGTAAAAACAATACATTTTCTTTATTTTAATGTTTTGACCAGTAGCTTAGCTTTAGTTTTAAATGCTGCCCCCCTCCCCCCCAAATTACCTGCGGTAAACTTGAGACTTTTTTCTGTCACCTCTAAATAGATTAAAACTTGTATGGCACCTGGGTGGGAGTGGGTCTTGGGGGGACTCTGTGTGGATGTAATGCAGCAGGGAGTTACAGTAGTGTGTGTATGGGGGGGTACGTATGTGGGGTGTGGAGGTGTGTGTGGGTGTGTGTGTGTGGGTGTTGGGAGATTCACTCCACTCTCTCATACTGCACCCATCTCAGCTTATTCCCTTTTCAAATGGGCTGAGCGTCAGGACTGAAGACCTCAAGGCACACTGCGACACCTCTTGGTGTCTGTGGGGTGAGGTGGAATGCCGTGAGTGTTATGGCCGACAACCTAAAGGCACATCCCCAACGCTTGTCAGTCTCTTCAGGGTGGGGGGGGGGTTGGTGCTACTTCAGTACTTCACCACCATTCCTATTATGCATGTCTCTGACTCCTGCACTACCAATTCCAATACCAGCAAGCAAACATTCGGCATTGACAAATTTTTGTTATCATTGTACCTATTTTTCATATTTAATTTTTTTTCCGCTTTTGTACCATGCTTGATCTGTGCTATAATTGCATGATGCTGAAGAACAAAGTTATTGAATCAAACCAATTCAGTGACTGAATCCCTGGCATAGTTTATTGACCTTCATATCAAAGATATTGCCCAGGGTTCTTCTTCATATATCAGGGGAACAATTCACAGCTTAGAAATTTTGGGTAACATTGTTATACAAGCTGACTGGATACTAATGACACTTGACATCCAGTCTCTGTACACAAACATCCCACATGAGGGAGACATGAAAGCATTATGGGATGCTCTTTACAAGAACACTGAATATTCAGCATCATTTGTGGAATTTATCTTGTACTTTACAGAAATTGCCCCAATTAACAATGTGTTTCTCTTCATGAATCAGATGTATCAACAGGTTAAGGGGACGGTTATGGAGGCAGCCATGGTGCTGATTTATGCTAACACCTATCTGGTGCAATGGGGGAAAACACACATTACTGCAAAGAGACAAACCTGTATCATGATAAACTAGATCTCTATAGATGGTTTATTGAATATGTATTGATTATTTGGAAAGGTAGCATGTCTGATATATGAGCATCTTAATTTCATCCTTAACGCAAACATATCTTAGGTGCATTTCCTTGACTTTCTTATATTTGAGAACAATAAGGGTGGAATGTCTACAAACCTTTTCAGAAAACCTTTTGACACCAATACTATACTTAATTTTGAAAGTTGTCACCAGGACATGTGGTGACAAATATACCAGTGGGGCAATTTATGCGACTTAAATGCAACTGTGATACTACTGAAAAATTAAAAAAGGGAATCCAGCATTTTGATCAATATATTTTTGAACAGGTGTTATGAGGCAGATTGGAAAAAATATTAAAGGATATAAAATTTACAGTAAAGAAAGAGTATGCAAAAAAGGAGGTGGAGTAGCATGGTATGTGAAAGAAAATATTGATTGCACTCAAACACCCATGGCAGAGAAAGGCAATAATGTAGAACAAACAGGATTAAGATTAATTATAAACTAGGTAAAGCTTTTCACATGGGGCTTTGCTACAGCCCACCCAAAGCACCAGAAACTGTTACAAAGACACTTAGTGACCAGATGGAAAATGCAGCACTATTTCATGATGTCATTGTGATGGGTGATTTTAACTACCCAAGCACGGACTAGGCAAATGGAATAGCAACTAACAGGACTAAAAAAAAATTCTCAACATGATACATAGCTCTAATATGGGACAAGTAGTCAAAAAAGGTACTAGAGTGAAGAACACTCTTGGCTTAATAATCACTAATATGCAAAATAATATTAAGAATATTAGGGCCACTGAACCATTAAGAAGCAGTGACCACAGCATGACCACATTTACAATCAAGCGTAAAGCATGTTATATAAATGGAACAACTGAAAGACCCAGCTATGGCATGATGGATTTTAAATCCATGAACTGGAAATTATCCAAAATAGATTGCAGACTAGAATTTAAAAGCAAAAATGTCAGTGATTGCTGGGAGACCTTCAAGAACACCAGTTTGGACTTAAGAGGAACAACATATATCAAAAATAAAGGTATACACAAAAAAGAAGGGAAAACATACTGGCTAAATAAGAAAGTGGAAAAACTAATAAGAACAAAAAAATTATTCATAAGATACAAAACCAATCCAAACAAAAAGAATCACTCAATTTACAAGGAAACAGTTAAGTCAGCAAAAAAAAAAAAAAGGAATCAAAGTGGTCAAAATAAATATAGTTTAAATTAGCAGTGACAAAGGGGGATACAAAGATCTTTTCTGCTTATGTGAATTCTCTAAAGGGCAGTAATAGATTGACAGGCCCACTGTGAACCAAATCAGGGTATACAAAAGACCTGAAAGAAATGCACAATGAACTGAACTGTTATTTTGTGTCAATGTTTGATACTGAAGGGAAAATTATTTCACACCCCAGAAACAGTGACAAAGTATAGGCCAAGAACAAAAAGTGCCTATAACTAGCAAAGAAATAATTGAACAAAAAATTACCGAACTAGATGTGGGTAAATTAGCAGGTCCAGATAGGTTAAAACCAAGGGTATTAAAAGATGTTAATGAAAACATAGCATATCCTATATCATTTATAATAAATAAATCTCTAGAGGAAAGGGTAGTATCACTAGACTGGAAAACTGCAATAGCTTTCCCTATATTTCAAAAGAGAGACAAGAGTAACACCGAAAGCCATAGACCAATCAGACTAACATTCATAGTATGCAAACTAGCTGAAAGTATAATCTTCGAAAATGTTATGGATTAGTTAAAAACAAGTGGGCATTTAGGTCCCAGTCAACACAAGTTCACAAGACAAAGATCCTGTGTAACAAACATGAGTTTTTATGAAGGAATCATATGTACATTAGAGCACAACACTCCAAAGGATGTACTCTACCTGAATTTTCCATTTGTGTGCTGCTCCCTGATTCAAGTCCCAACAGCTTAATCTGGTTCAAGGTCAGTTGGCATTCATCTGTATCCCCCTTCCCGGATTGTGCCTGAAAATAGGCAGGATTTGTCTAGTGCACTTACCCGGTCAACAAAAAGCTAAAATAAAAAAAAAATTCAGAGCTTGCTGAACTAAGGGGGCACGTCTTCTACAAGAGCTCTGTTTGAATCGGTGATCGTGAAGTGTTTTGACAGTCTGCTGTTTGGCTCCAGGAGGGAGTTACTTGTTCTGGACATTCGGGCCAGCTACATTAATGGACTGTGAGGGTCAATAGAATTACAAACTAGCCACTGTATTGTGAGTCTACAGCCATCTGTGTGTCGCTTCCTGCTCCATTCCGGAGCTTGCTGAAGGAAGAGGATGTGGCTTTCCTGTTGTATTTCTTGCTTGGTTACTAGTGGTCCTCTGCTGCAGTCCAGAGCCAATGGGCCAGAGCACAAGGGTGTCATACTGTGGGCGTCAGGTGGGGTGGCAGCCAACAGGAGACTGCTCCCATACTAAGACACTAGTTAAGTTATCCTCAGCTACATTGTGTGTTGGGTTTGGTTCACTGTTTCATTGTTCATTGTATTATCCCTGCAATTATCTAATGTTTGTTCTGCAGCTGGTTAATTTCTATGTCCATGTAATACTCAATGTAGGTTAGTTAAGTTCTTGTTACATATTACAAGCTATTGTGTTTAATTGTGTTAAACTGCTCAATTTAACTTGTATAACTGCTCAATTTAACTTGATGTGTTCATTTGCATGTAGAAGAGTGTTTCTATTCCTAACTTTTGTGGTTTACAATTGTGCTACTTTATTTAATGTGTGAATATTTTATCTAAGTTGCTTGTTTCTACTTGACCTTACTGAGTGCGTTGTGTCGCTGTTGACTTCCTATCTGGGACTGATAACATCATACGACACTTCTGTTCCTGCTACTGACTTCATTTCTCTATTCTTCTCATTTTCTGCCTCCATTCGATCTTCACTATGCTTCTTACATCTCTTGTTTTTCTCTTTCCCTATCTCCCTTTCTTCACCCTTCCACTATCTGTTGCTTCTTCCTCTATCTACTCTCTCACTTTTCCCCTCTCCTCTTCACCTACTCTCCCATCCTGCTCAATTTCCTCACTCTCTCGCTCTCTCTCTCTCTCTCTCTCTCTCTCTCCCATTCCCTCTGGAGACCTTTGTGTCACTTTCTTCCTGCAGCTTTGCTTCACCTTGAAACTCTTTGGTGCCTTCTGTCCCTTTTCTCTTCCTATTCTTCCTTGTTCTCTTTCACCCCTTCCCCCGTCCCCCACCAAGCAGTATAATTGTGCTTTTAAATTCATTGTCACCTTACTACTTTTGTTAGCAGATGATGTTGACATGAATCCTGGCCTCATTACTCCTTCACCTTTGCAACTTCCCAATGGTTTGAGGGTGGCTCATTTAAACATCCTTAGCCTCCTCCTAAAAATTGACCAGTTACCACTTATCATGCTTAACCTTCGGCTGGATGTTTTCTTTATATCGGAAATCTGGCTCTCCTCTAAAGTCCAGAATTCTGCTGTAATTATACCTGGCCACACCCTAGTCAAGCAAGATTGTTCTAAAAGGGGTGGTGATGTTGCAGTTTAGATATTCACGCGGATCCAATGTACAGCTGTTCTTGCTGTCTATTCCCCCTCTTCCCATGAGATGATCCTCCTTAAACTCTCCCTTCCCTTTTCTATTCCTATCTATATTTCTGGTGTTTACTGCCGCCCTGGTACATCCTCTGCTTTAGTTGCTGAGCTTCTTTCCTCTAGCTGTTCTAACTCCTTGAGAGGTGAGCTATTTATACTTGGTGACATTAATATAAATTGGCTCTTCCCTAATGCAAATACATTTTCACAAAATGTGAAGTCACTGAAGTTAATCCAACTGATTTCTGAATCCACTTGTCTAAATTTGAAATCCTTAAACCATTCTTTGCTAGACTGGATCTTCGCTACTCAGCCACACCATATAGTGGATGCAGGTATCCTTCCTGATGCACTCAGTGATCATCATATACTGAGATTCATACTGAGATGCGGCAGCAAGCAAGAAGCAGTCAACCCATGAACAGCTCCCATCACAGAACATAAAGGACTTGCATCCCTTGCTACCTAGAAGCCAGTTATCTAGTTTGCATTTGAAAGAGGTTTTACTTTCATTAGCAATAATATCAAGGGGAAGTGAGTTCATGAATGAACCACTCTTTGAGTGAAATAGTATTTTCTTCTATTTGAATTGTACCTGAAAGGACATACTTGGAGGGGGTGGCCCTGGTTTCAGTTGTTTCCCATTTAAAATCCAAGCCCAGTTTGTTAAACAAAAATGGGTTGTTTAATATGTCCCACATGAAAAGTAAATCTGTGTGCCTTCTCTTCTCAAGTAACATGAGATTGAGGGTTTTTAGTCTGTCATCGTATTCCAGGTTATGTAGACCATATATATGATTCGAGAATTTCCTTTGGATTTTTTCAAGCTGCTTAATATCATTAATCTTATAAGGAGACCAGAGCTGAGAACAATAGTCCAGATGGGGTAGGACTTAAGATCAGTAGAGCAGGGTCAGAACTTTAGCTTGTCTAGACCTAAGATTATTTATGATTGACCATGTAATTTTGTTGGCTTTGCTAATGATTTCCTTTACTTGTCTGGAAAAACCCTAAATTGTCTGTTATATAGACACCCAGATCTTTTTCTAATTCTGTCTTGCTCAACAAACTCCTATAAAGATAATAATTCTGTCTTGGATTATTAAAATCAAAGTGAATAACTTTGCACTTTTCCGAATTAACCCCCCCACTGCCACCATTTGTAAGCCTAATTGGTAATTTTGTCAAGATCCATCTGCAGTTTGAGAGTACCTTCTAATGTTCCACATACTCCACTGACTTTGATATTATCTGCATATTTAATAAACCAGCTGTCAAGTTTGATGCAATATCCATGATAAATAGAAGAAAAATAAAAGGCTCAAGTATTGTTTACTGTGTGAGCAAGTTACATTGTACTAAAGCCCCCCCCCCCAATTTATATATCTCAAGTCTTTTAAGTCACTTGACTTGACTGCTCTTCTAGCTGACCTTTGGTCAGTTGATTGGTTGCCTATGTCTGCAGTCAGTAATATAAATTATGTCCTACATTACTTTCAGTCTAAATTCTTGGCTGTATTGGATCATCATGCACCCGAGAAATACCAGAGTTTGGGGTTTGCATCTGCCCTGGATATTGGCTGAGGTATTTACCTGTCTCCACACCAGAGACCTTGCCTGGCATACTTTTAAAATCACTGGCTCCCAATCTTCTTTGGCCAACTATAGTTGCATGCACAATGTCTGTACCAAAGCTGTCAGACTTGCTAAGTCTGAATATTTTGCTTTCATACTCCAAAGCAACATCAATAACCCCTTCAAGTTCTGGAAAGTTATTTATTCCCTTTTCTCCTCTCAGACCCGGTCTCCCTGTTCTACTCTTAGGATTGGTGACTCCCTTATTTCTGAATCGTATACTATTGCTATGTTTTTAACTTCTACTTTACTACCTGTGCTCTTACTCTTATCCCTTCCTCCCCCACCCCCTTCCTTCCCTCTCTTTGCCTTCCTCTCATCTCTCTTTTTCCTTCTCTCCTATCACCCCCCCCCCCGTTTCCCTAAAGGCTCTGCTTGCCTTTAATCCATTGAAGGGAGGTAGTCCTGATGGTCTTGACCCCAAACTTCTCCTTCTCTCAGCACCTGCCATTGCTCTGCCTATAACTCTACTTGTAAATCTTTCCTTTTTTCTGCTACTGTTCCTGATGTTTGCAAACAGGTTATTGTCATACCTATTCACAAAGGTGCTGACACCACTTCTCCTGGTAACATTCGTCCAATATCTCTCCTTCCTACCTTGTCTAAGACACAGAAACATTGCTCTATCTCAGCTCACTTCCTTTTTGAACAGCTCCTCTATTTTCACTCCTTTCCAGTCTGGTTTAGGAACTCCCACTCCACTTCTACCTCCCTCCTTTGGCTCACTGACTCTATACTTACAGGTGGATCAAGGACTATTTACTTCTGCCATAGTTGTTGATCTTGCCAAATCTTTGACACTATGGTAATCCCTTCCTTCTGGACAAACTCAAAGCTGCAGGCCTCTCTGACTCCTCTGTCAGTTGGTTTTGTTCTTAAATTCAAGGTAGGTCTCAAATTGTTGGGACAGGAAAATCCATTTCATCTCCACTTTCCATTAGCTCAGGTGTCCCCCATGGTTCTGTCCTGGGTCCTATTCTCTTTTCTATATTTGTAAATGACCTTCCCAATACCTGTTCCTCTGCATCCATTCACATGTATGCTGATGACATTGTTCTTTCTGCATCTAGCTCCTCTCCCCATGACATTACTTCCTGGCTTCAGTGGGACCCTGACAACATTCTGCATTGGTTCAAGTCTGACCAATTGTCCCTCAATGCCGAAATAAATTATTCATGACTTTTGGTACCCATCACAGGCTTGCCAAACTTACTTCTCTCCCACTATTTAATACCCTTGATGGTGGTAAGATTAATGATGTTTCCTCCTTGAAGTACCTTGGGGTCTGCTTTGACCAGCATCTTGATTTCTCCATGCATATAGATGCAATACATGTTAAGCTTCACCCTAAGCTTGGTGCATTGTACAGGAATAAAGTGAGCATTCTGCATCCTGCCCATCAAGAAATTGTATTAAAAATTATTCTTTCTGTCTTTGACTATCTTTGACTATGGTGACTTGGTCTACAGCAGTGCCCCAAAATCCTTCTACCTTGCTAGACTGTGCCCTCTTTTTCACTTCTTTTGCCATTTTGTTATAGACTGCCCCCCTCATACTCATCACTGCTCACTTTTACTCAGCCCTCTCTCTCTTCTCTTTCTTGATGCTAGGCATCTTTCCCACTGTGTCTCTTTATTATCCAAATTTTGGTTTAGCACCCCTCCCTCTTATTTCATTTTTATTTATTTATTTTTTTATTTATTTGTATTTCGGATGACACCTTTGAGCTGAGGGCTCTTTTACAAAGGTTCCACGTCAAGGCATTAAGGACAATAAGGTACAAAACATAACATGATCATTACAATGGAACTTACAAAAAAAAAGACAAGTTAGGTTACAATAAAAGCAGCCAAAGGCATTTTCAAGGAATTGTGTTGCGAGTTAATTATACAGTACAAGTCATAGGCAGCTCAGTGAAGCTTTGTTAGGAGTGGGTTAGTGGGAAACGAGAAAGAAGAGTGGCGGTGAGGGGGTGATATGGGGAGAGAGAGGAGGAGGAGGGGAGAAATGGGGAGGGCATTACCTTAGGTATGTGGTAGATGGGAACCAGCAAGGGAGGAGGAAAGGGGGAATGAAAAAGGAAAGGAGACAGATTCATCCTATACCCAGTAATGGGGGGTAGGAGAGGATGAGGATCTGAGGCAGTGAGGAGGGATGCTTGAGGGTAGTATGCCTGGAGGGGATTATAAGAAGCAATCACAGAAGGCACTAGCCACAAGGTGTTGATGTAGTTTACACTTAAAAGCACCAATAGTGGCAGTGTTGGAGATTTCTGTAGGTAGCAAGTTGAACCAGGTGGAGGCTCTGACAAGGTAAGAACGCTGAGTTTGAGAGGTCCGACAGCGAGGTATTGTAAAGGTCAGACTGTCTGATCTTCTAGTTAGGTGGTGGACACACTGCGGGGTCAATATTGATTGGACTCCAAGGGGCATCAGGCCCAGTGATGTCTTCTTAGCTAGGATGCAGGTTTGGTACTTTAGCCTGCCAGATAGCTGGAGCCAGTTAGCCTGCTCATAAATGTCACATGTGTGTGAGAAAGGAGGGCAGCTGAAATAAGGAGTCTACATGCCTTATTAAGGGCTACAGCTATGCACCATAGTGCAGTATCAGTAGCAGATCCATAGATAATGAGCCCGTAGTCAATAGTTGCGATAACAGAGCTCTGGATAGCGAGGTTCAAGGCTTCAGCCATTAGGCAATGTTCATCCTTGTATTGTAGCCCTATACAGGAGTTCACAGTTTTAGCAATATTGTCAATGTGTTTGGTATATGAGAGGGAGCAGTCAAAGGTCAGGCCCAGATATTTAAACATATCCCCCTGCTCAAGAGCGACGCCTTTGTGGTTGTTAATTATGAGCTCATGGTCCTTGTATTTGTGGGTTCCATGGAACAGCATTGTTTTAGTTTTTTTTCTGGTTAAGGATGAGTTTATGTGAGCAAAACCAGTCTTCCACTTCTGTGAAACTTCTCTGTAGTTGAGACCGAAGGGAGGTGGGGTCGGTGTGGTAAGTGAAGATAACTGCATCATCTGCATACAGTAACATTCTGTCATGGTGCAGTGACCAGCCTGCAGACACACACAGAGCTCCCTCAGGAGGTGGACCCACCAGCGAATTGCTGAAAAGTGAAATTAAACGCTACCTCAAGCAGCAGCACCCTTGCGAGGTGGCTTAGCCCATTGACACACTGCGCACATTGACTGCCTCGCCCACCCTGGCTCGGCACTTCCTATATAGGCGCTGTCTTGTGACATCACTTCCTGGTTATCATTTTACTAAGTCCCCACTTTTCCATTTGCAGGTTACACCTGCTAGCCACTAGAGGGACCCTCTGACTTTTCACCTCTAACTCACCACCTCAACTTCCTCCTCCTCCTGCTTCCTGGAACCCCCTCTACCTACTTATGCTACTTCTCTCCCCCTACTCTCATCTCTGCCTTTTCCCACACCTCACCCTCACACCCAGCCTCCTAGCTAACCCTATATACTGACCCCTGCCCCACCACCAGACCCACACCCAGCCTACCACTAACCCAGTGACCACTAGGAGTTGCTATTTCTACCCTGATTTTGGCCCAAACCCAACCTGCTTTGAGCCCACCAGAACCTGGATCCCTGCTGTCACCCAGGTCCTAACTCAACTGCCCTGCCAGGATCTTAAACCTTGTACACTGTCCTCCAGAGTCCGTGACACTACCACTACTCCAAAGTGGTATCTACACTTTCTGAAGGGCAGCCAAGTTACTTGAACCTTTCTGCCCTGCTGCTACCTTAGGCACTATGTTTGTATACCTCCTCCTCAAATGCCTTCCCCTCATTTACATGCTAGTACCCACATCCCATCAGCCAGACATCTCCCCTGGCCCACTTGTACCAGCACCCATAACTCTCCCTGACCTAGTCCGATCCCACCCTACACTGACCATGTACCCCAGCCCATGGCACCCACCCCCTGGATGCACCCCCCCGCAGCCTACCTTGGCTTCCCATGGTTGCTACTCATCCTTGCCCTCCTGACCCCTCAAACACTGCCCATTCCTTGTTCCCCTATGGCCTCCTCCTCATCCCAGCGTACCCCCCGGAAGCTTACATACTACCACCCCCTGGTCAGAACCTTGGTTTTCCTACTACTCCTATTGGGTAATATACATCCAAACCCAGGCCCCGCGCCCTCCAGCCCACCAGCCCACCAGTTGGGTCCACTGGTCTCCGCATAGCCTCCATGAATATATGCAGCCTACTGAAAAAATTTGATTCCCTCCAGTGCTGGGCCATGCAACATCAAACAGACATCATTGCCCTGGTGGAAACCTGGCTGTCCAAATCCACCCCTGACTCCTTTGTCTCCTTCCAAGGCTATACCCTATACCGGGAGGACAAAGTAGGCAAACGCGGGGGTGGCTGTGCAATCTATACCAGGGACACAATCATCGGACAAGCGCTCCCTGCCCCTGCTCTTGTAAATGGGGCCCAGGCCGTTACCCTCAAACTTGCTCCCTTCCCCTCCAGGGGCCCTTTTTATCTCACCACTGCCTATGTGCCCCCAAAGAACCCAAACCCAGTGCTGATATCTTTAACAGAATATCTTGCCACCCTCCACCACAAGGCGGAACAAATCCTAGTTGGGGACCTAAATGTCAACTGGCTCAGCGCCTCCTCTTCCACTACCTGAGATTCTTTTGCTGCCCTAGACCTGATACAACGCATTTTTCAGCCCACTAGAGTAAATCCAAAGAGAGGTACAAGTACCCTTCTGACCGTAATAATCACCAACCGCCCCCAAAAAATCCATAACATTCAGGTCCTCCCAGACTCACTAAGTGACCACTCCCCATCCTATTCCTTTGGGCGGCCCCCACTCCCAAACCCACAGCCCTGACCACACTCCGCAGGCACCTCCGACTGGTGGACTGATAAAACTCAAACAATTTCTCGCCCAGACTAAATGGTCCCCCATTCGTCATGCACCAGACTTAGACACTGCCCTCACCTTTTTCTCCCAAACCTTTAACAAGGCCTGTGACCTCTTTGCACCCCTCACAAGAATTCGATCCGAGAAATGTAATACACCCTGGGTTACCCCTGCCCTGCTACAAATGCTCAGAAATAGAGATAACCTCTGGCACCTTGCCACTGAAATGGGCCAGATGGCTGATAGACAGGCCTACAATGCTGCATGGAGCAGGTGCACATGGGCCATCCATAAAGCCAAGGCCGACCATTACCAGGCAACCCTCACCTCCTCCTGGAGGTGTGCCCGGACTTTCTGGGACAATGTTAAACAACTAAATGGGAAATCACGCTCCCCTCCCCCATCCCAACTCACTATTGATGGCTCTACCTCCACCGACCCTGCCTGCATAGCTAACTACCTTAACACCTCCTTTACTGACCTTAGCTCTGTCCTCCCCAGTAATTTCTTTGACCCTCCCCTAACCTACCTCCCCCTGTCCTCCAACACCCCAGCCTTCACCTACGCAGGGTATCTGCCCAGGAAGCCAGACCTCTCCTAATCAAAGCATTAAATAGCAATAGTCCCAGCAGCGACTCCATGGACCCCTGTATTCTCCGGCTAGTGCTGGATGAAGTCCTTGCCCCACTCACCAGCCTACTAAACTGATCCCTCTGCCTGGAGCAATTCCCCACTGCATGGAAAATGGCCATAGTCACACTGATACATAAAGGGGACGACAGGTCCTCCGCCGGGAATTACCGACCAATCTCCATCCCCCCCGCCAAAGCCCTGGAAAAAATGGTGGCCATTCAAATCATTGAATATCTGACCAAGCATAACATCTTATGTCCAGAGCAGCACGGCTTCCATGCTGGTCACAGTACCGGCACTGCTCTAGTTGAGTTCTCCAATTTCCTACACTCCTCCCTGGATGCCAGCTCCTTAGCTGGTGCAGTGTTCGTTGACCTCTCAAAGGCCTTCGACACTGTCTCCCACCTTCTTCTGCTGGATGCCCTCTGCCACACTGGTTTCTCTGCTGGCCCTCTCACCTGGTGCACAAGCTATCTATCTGCTCGCTCTCAATGTGTTAAAATCAATGGGGCACTCTCCAAAACTCTTCCCATCCGCTCAGGGGTACCCCAGGGCTCCATCCTGGGCACCCTATTCTTCTCACTCTTTCTAAACACCCTGCCCAGTGCATGTTCTGGCAAAATTATTTTGTATGCAGATGACGCTGTCATTTTTGCCACCCACTGCAATCCCACCTCCCTCCAGAACACCCTACAACAATCCTACAATGATGCTGAAGCCTGGTTTAAAGAGCATAGACTTGTCATTAACCTCAAAAAAACCAAAACAATGCTTTTTGCCCACCCCCAAAACAAAGCCTGCAACTTCCCACTCCAGATCCTCCTCAGTACCAAACAACCACTTGAACAAGTCTGCTCCTATAAATATCTTGGAGTTTCTTTTGACTCAGCCTTCACCTACCACACCCACATTGATGCCCTTGCATCCACCACTAACACAAGGCTTGGAATCCTTTACCGCTATAAAAACTGCCTCCCCCTGATGCTGTCCGACTTGCACTTACATCTTCAGTACTGTCCCTAGTTGACTTTGGGCCTGCCGGTCTATGGTGCTGCTGACACTACCGCCCTCAACAAAATCAGACTAACCCTAAATAAGGCCTGCAGGCTGATTACTGGTGCCCCCAGGCTCACACACACTTGTCAACTCTATGACGAGGCAAAACTGCTTAACCTAGATGAACGGCTACGCTTTCAAACCTGCCTCATCACACAAAAAAACTCTCTCGGACTATCTCTCCCGGGGTGACAGCCTCCATCCGCCACACCCAACCCACTATCACAACCCAAACCTCTGACAAGACCACTCTACTGGTTCCCAGATCCAGGACCACCCATGGTCAGAGGTCCTTCTGCTTCAGAGCTCCATCCTGGTTTAACTCTCTCCCTGCTCCCATCTCCAATGCCCCTACAATCTCCAACTTCAAAACCGCCCTTTGGAGCCAACTATTTATCACTCGCAGCTGCTCCTGTCTCTAAATATGGCCTTTATCTCTTCACACTTGACAACGCCCACTGGGTGGCACTCCACCTCACCCCCCCCCACAACTCTCCCCGTTGCATATTGCCTCTGTTAATACCAGCATGTGCTCAGCTGTATCAATGTAATTGCAACTAAATCATATCAATGTAATTGCAACTAAATTGTATAAATGTATGAAACCACTCTGTGTACCTCTAATCACATGACTTTCATGCTGTAACCTAAATGTTTTATGCTGTAACCTAAATGTGTATCTGTCTGTTCTCTATGTGATGAGGTACCTTTGGAAATGAGCCTCTGGCTCAAAGGTTGTAAACTGATGTACAAATAAATAAAATAAAATAAATGGCAGGAGGCAGGGAGATTGTTCAGGAATATGTTGAATAACAAGGGACCCAGGATAGAACCTTGGGGTACTCCAGAATAGATTGGTAGGGATGACGAGAAGAATTCACCAATCCTGACCTGTTGGGTCCAGTTACTGAGGTAGCTTTGAAACCAGAGGGTAGTTTCACATGAAAGACCAAGGAGGGATAATTGTTTGAGGAGAATGGAGTGATTGACAGTGTCAAATGCCTTAGTCAGGTCAGTAAAAGAGGCGCCGACCAACTGGCCCTGATCAAATTCATGATGGATATGTGTGGTGAATTTGAGGAGTGCCGTGGTAGTGCTGTGCCCTTTGTGGAAGCCATGCTGCTGGGAACATTGCAGGCTGTATTTTACAAGGTACTTCATGAGCTGATCAGCCACTATCCATTCCAATGCTTTGGATAGAGGAGGGAGGATGGATATAGGCCTGTAGTTATTCGTGAGAGTCTTGTCATCACTTTTATGGACTGGAGTCACCACTGCCAGTTTCCACTTTTGGGGGAACTGGGAGAGCATGAGGTAACGGTTGAGGATTTTGGTGAGTGGGAGCAGGACTTTGTCAATGGAGAGGGTGAGAAGTTTCATATCCAGTGAATCGCCACTGACCCTAGACTTTCCAAGCACTTTAAGAATGTGTTTTTTAGCTAGGCTTTCTGGGATTGCTTTGAAATGGAAAGGAGGGTGCCCTGGCAGCAAACCTGAACTAACAGGAGCTGGGTTGACTGTGGTGGGATCAAAAAAGTTAGGGGGTAGCACATGACTAAAGTCAGCAAAAGTGGTGTTAAATGCGTTGGCAATGATTACATGGTCAAGAGTGATGGTACCATCTATGTTCAACATTGTGGGTGTTGTTTTGGGATCCTTTCCAGTCACTTCAGCAAGGTTACACCAGAATTTACTCCCATCATTCCAAGTGCTGGCTAAGGCATTCCTGTAATAGTTAGCCTTCTCATGGTGGATTAGTCTGGTACATGCATTCCTTGCTGTTTTGTAGGCCTGGATCTCAGTCTGGGTGCCAGTAGCCTTAGCACGATACCAGAGCTGGTCTTGAGATTTCATTTGTGTAAGGAGGCCTAGTGTCATCCATGTGTTATTGACACCCTTGATCTTATGCTTCTTGAACGGAGCATGAACATTGCAGGCTGAGTTGAAACAGGTGATAAAGTATTCAAGTGCTGTGTCTACATCGGGGGCTATATCAATTGGTGACCAGTCATGTTCACGAAGGAGTGTTTTAAGTGACTCAAGATGGCTGGGGGTCAGCATTCTCCTTTTAATAGTTTGGGGGGGAGTTTGGTGTATTTGCTGGTCTAGATACACAAGATAGGGGAATGATCACTTAAGGAGTCCGGGAGAACTGTTGCATAGTAGGTGTGCTCTGGACGATTAGCTAGCACCCAGTCTAGAAGTGTACAGGTCCCTGTTCTGTAGTTTACTCTAGTAGGTGATTTGACCATTTGTGAGAAGTTAGCAGCAGCTAGGGCATCCTTATAACTATTTGAGCTGGAGGCCAGCCAGTTGATGTTGAAATCACCAAGCAGGATAACTTCTGTATTCTGATCCAGGGAGCTGATACAGTCAAGGAGGGAGTGAAAGCCCAGATTGCTCAACTTGTGTGGTATATAGACAGAGACAACAGTCAGGATCATGTTATGAGTTCTGAGAAGTACTTTGGCAGCAAGGATTTGGATGTCATTTCTGGGGATGGGCATGGGCATGACATGACCCATGAGGGACTCTTTAAGGTAGAGGACACAGCCTCCTCCTTTCTAGGTAAGTCTGTCCTGTCTGAAAACTGCATATCTGGGAATTGCTATTGAGGAGTCAAGTATCTTCGGGGACAGCCATGTTTCCAGCACTGATAGGATGTCTGGATTGTGCTGGAAAAACTAGGTAGAGAGGGTATCAAGTTTGGAGAGGAGGCTGCAGATGTTAATACTTGCCAAGGAGAGTGACCCTGCCCTGCTGGTAACCTTGTGGCTAAGTTGTGGTGGGCCAGGGTTAGGGTGAATGTTGCCTGAGAGAAGCAACAGCAGCAGTATTAGATGTTTTAAAAGGGGTTTAAAGTTGCTTCTGTGGGGCAGCAGAGCCCTTTTTTTAACAGGTTCCTTTCCATAAGGATGATGCATGAGGTAGTGACCAGTTAGTAATAGCAAGGAGCTGTAAGGGCACAGTTGCAGTGGTTTTGAGAACAAGCCAAAAGTTTCATTTCCCTTCTATCCTCTCTTTCTTCTTCCTCCTTCTACAGTCTTCACAACATTACTTCCCACTCTTTCTCTTTTCCTTCTAGAAAAATCTACTGTTGGTCAATCTGCCTTTTTTACTGCTTTCCTAAACTTTGGTCCACCCTTCCCCTTTCTATTCAATCTGCCTCTTCTCCTTCCTCGCTTAAGTCTTAACTCTCAACTCTTGCTGAATGTACAAAAATGGTCTCTATGACCTTTGGCACCAGACAAAAGCTGTCCAGAATTGACTCCACCCCCAACTTCCATACCCTGACAGGTTCCAAACTGGAAGACGTTCCATCATGTAAGAACCTTTGTCTATGGCTAGACAAAAATCTAGACTTCGGTGTACACATTGATGACATTCACAAAAACTCCTCCCTAAGCTCAGTGCCCTGTACAGACACTGCAGCTGCCTTCCCATGCAAGCCAGGTGCAAATTGTTCAAAATATGATTCTCCCAGTCTTTGACTTTGGGGACATTGTCTACAATTCTGCCCCTAAGACCACCCTAGCCAGACTGGACACTCTCTTCAATTCTCTCTGCCACTTTGTCCTTGGCTTCCCCCCTCACCCACCACTGCAATCTTTATACCTCACTTTCCTTCCCATCCCTCACTGCCAGGTGCCTGTCCCACACTGCTAATCTAGTAGGTAAGTACTGGCTTGGCTCCTTGCCACCTTACCTGTCCTCCCTCTTGTTGATTCCCCCCCTCCTCCTACTCACTTTGATCCTCATCACACAGAATGCTTGCCCTCCCACCGTGGTGTACATCATCTGGTCGCAAAGCCATTTCATACTTATTTCCTAGCTTCTGGAACTCTCTCCCCCTCGAACTTCACTCTGCCCAATCTCGCCAATCCCTTGCAATCCTACTTTGGAAGCACACAGTACACTTCTGCAACTGCAATTAACCCCCCTGCATACCCTCCACCCCCTACTCTTCCACCCTTCTTCTTTCCTCCTCTCCCTCCCCTTTTCATCTCTTTTTTCTTTTGCCAGGTCCCCATCCCCTTGCAGGGTTCTCAGCATCCTGAAGGGGACAATGCCCTGGCTACCCATTCCCTCTAACTTCCCACCACTCTGCCATTCTAACCACCTTTCCCTTCATTCTAACTTGCCCACCCCTTCACCACTCTCCCTCCCCTATCTCATCTCTTTTTTCTTCTGTCAGCCCCCCACACCCTTGCAGGGTTCCCATCATCCAGAAGGGGAAAAGGCCCTGGCTACCCATTCCCTCTAACTTCCCATCATTATACCATTCTAACCACCTTTCTCACCCTTCTAACTTCCCACCTCTTACTCTCCCACCCTTACTCTGTCCTTTTCTCCTTCTCCCCATCTCCATCTCTTTTTTCTTCTGCCAGCTCCCCCATCCTCCTTGCAGTGTTCTCAGCATCCTGAGGGGGAGAAGGCCCTGGCTACCCATTCCCCCTCCTCCACCACCATTCCTCCCTTTTTCACTCTCCTTGTATTCTACATATAGGGTAAACTACTAGCCCTTAGTAATCCTCTTCTTACCATAAGCACTTATATTCTATGCCTGCCCTCACCCTCTAACTACTAGCACTGTTCTCTGCTGTCATTTTCTCTCCATTGTTCTAAAACTGATTTTATCACTAGGTTTTAGTCAAAAGTTGTGTCCAAAATAATTGCTACTCTGGCACTATGAGCCTGTGATCTAAGTTATGTCCATGTCTTTTTTATTACTGGGTTTTGTGTTTGAAATATATATGATTCTGTACACTGTTTCTCTGATTAATGGCTTTCCCCTCCTCCTCATTATGTAACCCCTACCCCTAGCACACTTCAGGAAATTAGCTGTTTCACAGTTCATGTTGTTTTCCTGGTGAATCTCTTCTAAATAAAAAAATAATAAAGTCTCTTTTCTATGACTTTTCTTATCCTATTTGCAACTGTCTATGACATTTTCCATATTCCCCTTCTCTAGCCTTGCCCTCTTCATGTTGTTCCTTTATTTTTTCCCTTCTGTACTTATAAGAATGTGTAATATTTTCTAAATGCACTCATTTACTAATTTGCCTCTAATACATATGATTCTGCCTGTAATACTATGTCATTGTAAATAAATAATATATTTTTGTTCAGCTTATTTCCCTCTCCCTTCTTCCCCAGGGCATATCTGGAAATGAGCTGCTATCAGCTCAGTATGTATTTTCTGGTTAAACTTTTACATAAATACATTTGAAAAATGCATTTGACAAGGTACCACACAAAAAGCTTATACAGAAACTAAGGGATCACACCACCAATCCACAGTACATTGATTGGATTGCATCCTGGCTGTTAGAATGAATGCAGTGAGTAAGAATTAATAGATAAAAATCAAATGAATGCCCCGTTAGAAGTGGAGTACCCCAGGGATCTGTTCTGGGCCCTCTGCTCTTCAGCATATACATCAGTGACTAAGGGAAGGAATGCCACAACAACACTAACAAATTTGTGGATGGCACCAAAATAGAAATCCTGTTGAAAGTGACAGAGAAAGACATAATTTGCAAAATGACTTATATAAACTGGAAACATGGGCCAATGGCAATAGCATGGAATTCAATATTAATAAATGTGTGGTTTTCCACTTTGGAAATAGAATACTTGTTCACTTTGAAAATAATACTTCATTAATGGGAAACAGCTGAAAGTAGTCACTAAAGAAAGAGACTTAGGGATACTTACAGATAACAAACTTAAATTCAATGAATTCTGTTGAACAATAGCTAGCTAACTGAGTATTAGGGTGCTTTTGCTAACAAAAACACAACTGTAATGTGACCCCTCTATAGAACATATGTGTGCCCACATCCTGATTGTTGCTCGAAGGTCTGGAGTCTTCATTTAATGAGCAATATATACACATTAGAAAGAATACAGTGATGGGCAACTAAATTAATCCTAAATATAACCAATAAAACATATAAGAAAGGTCAGAATATACAGGTCTACAACCTTTAGAGATATGAAGAACTTGTGGTGATTTACTACTGAGGTATAAAATAGTAAGGAAGGAGAACCTGATGACACAAGTGGGCTATACATTTAAACAGTATAATCATAATCTCCGTAAACACAGTTATGAGTCAAAAGTTAGCACAGCAAGAAAGGAGGTCAGGAATAACTTCTTCAGGATTAGAACTATAAGGAAGTGAAACACACTACCAGATGAAACAGTTGAAGTACCTATTGAAGCATTTTTCAAAAGGATATTAGATGAATTCATGATAGGAAGGGGAATTCAATGCATATAACCACTGAGAAGTGGAGGACAGTCCAGATGGACACTAGTCCTTAAGTGTCTTGTTTTTCTAGTATGATAGTCAGTATGTAGCAAGGGCCAAGAAGAGGGTTGATGGTTTAAATAGACAGCAGACTCGATAGACCTTGAGGCCTATATCTGCTGGCATTTTCTGTATGTCCATATGAACAACGGATATTAAAACCTAGAAATAGAAAACATACCATCCCTAGGAATGGTCTTAACTTTATCACCACTTTTAGCAGATAGGTCAACAAATCAAGGGAAATTCTGAATACGTAATGGCACTTTAAAAAAAAAGAGTGAGCTTTGAGAGAAATTGTGGATAAAGGTCCTACTATCACATTTCAGAGGGGCAATAACCTGGCTGATGACCTTGTGCACAGTTTATATCACCCAGTGAAACAGAAGACTAACTAGAAAGATGCATTGTGTTACATTTCAATGTGGCAATTGTTTTGTATGTGAACATATACAAGGGGTAGATTCTTTTTTCCTTCCTGATACAGGAGAAGTCCAAGACAAACACCTTTGTCACATGCAGCACAGAAGCAGTTGTGTATGCAGCAGTGTGCAATTGCAATAGTTTCTATGTGGGAAACCATTAGAAAATTTAAAGTCAGAATCAACAAACGTTTATGCAGCATTCAACAAGGACATCTAAACAATGCATTAGCAAACCATGTTGCCATCAAAGGTACTGGTCACCAATTCAGATTTATGGGACTGCAGAAGGTGTGTCTTACTGTATGGGGGGGTGACATTGATAACAAACATTTTTTTTTACTTATTTTGTTTCTGTGTCCTTTGCCTGGGGGTTGTACCTTTAGTTCCCCCACATACTCCAGCCCGCTTTCATGGCTGCCACCCCAATCGCAGCCAGAGCTCATACCTCTCCGCCACAACCTCCCCAGGTCACATTACAGTGAGTACGTACCCCACCACAGTAGAGACCTGGAGGGAGGGCTCATGAGGAAGCTAACTTGGGTGCAATCGTGGCAGCAACATCGGGGCAGCCTTCATGCTAATGAGGGATATTTCTACATTTCTCCCCTGCAGGGTGGGGTGTGCAATAACACCAGCGGAGGGAGTGCACACATGTCCGCATGTGCTCCTCCAGGCATCTGCCCCAACTCTGCCCCACTTCTGCAGAATAGGTGCACTGTCCCCCAGTCTCCACTGGGGGTCAGTCAAGCACCAACCACTATTATTCCCCCTCCCCAGAGCAGGAGAGCAGTCCTTTGGATGCCCGATCCTTCTCCATCCCTGCCAACCCCCGGCAGCCCATACTTGTTCCCGAACACGGGTCACCGTTGTGGTGCGAGGTAAGGCATCCAGCACCTCAGCTGTCAGTGTCAACGGACTGGGATAACAAACTTTTATGCCATGAAACATTTTGGCAGCATAAACTTGAGGGCATCGACTCCTCTGCGACTCAGTGAACATTTTCAGCTGACACATTTCCTTAAACAGGGTGATGGATTTATTGTGCTGTATATCATGTGCCAGCATGTGCTATAGTGGACTGACATTGTATGCATTTTTTGCATTCCTGATATGTTTATTACATTATTGTATTTGTAGTTATTTATTGTAGCTCTTTGTTTTTATTGCTGCATAGCAAAGCTGTGTGATTTATTGCTATAATGTGGTAGAGAGAGGGGATTCTGGAGGCACATGACCAGATACCTTGACTATGTCCTTCCACACTCGAGTCGAAGCATACATGGTCCTCTCCATTTGACTACAGTGCTGTTCCTCCTCCTCCTCCTCCCACCAGGTGCACTATTTTCCTGATCCACTCTCACTTCCAGTTCACTTCCAGGTTTGGAGCTAGCACTTGTTTTCCTCCTGTTATACTGTATATGTAATGCTCTTTCCCTGGTGTCTCGTGGCACCTCCCACTCTCCGATCACCGTCCCCCTTATATAGTAATGTTTTCCTGCTGCCTACTGGTACCCCCACTCTCTGATTGCTGTCCCTGTTATACAGTACTGTTTCTCTGGCATCTAGTGGTACCCCACCCTCCAATTGCTGTCATCATGTTATAGTAATTTTTCCCTAGTGTCTATTGGCACCTACCAACCTCCCACTGTCCCATTGTATAGTAATGTTTCCCTCATGTCTACTGATACCCCCCACTCTCTGATCACTGTTCCCATTGTATAGTAATATTTCCCTGGTGTCTAATGGCACTCCCCACCCTCCCGTCCCGTTATTAGTTTTCACAATGCCAGCTGTAAAAAAGAAAAACATCCCTCAATGTTTGTTTTGTCTTTAAACCTGTAAAAATGAAAAGGTCCCTTGCCAATTTGACCCCGAATTTGACCCCTGCCACCCTGAACTCCCATTTTGCAGTTACCATTCCCCCAACCCCACCCCCACACACCTTTACTCACCTGGAACCAGCAACTGTGATATGAGAAACTATGATAAGTGTAGTTCAATGTTTTTTAATGGGATTTTGAACTCTGATGCACAACTTCATCATTTTTACATATTTTGACCCCAAATTTTCAACATGGCCTTTTTGGGACCTCACCTCATGACCAGTGGTGGTGGACTTATGCATATTTGTCACAAAGGGCGAAAATGGCTATGCTAAAAATTTGGTTTCACACTTGTGGTGTAAAATGTCATTTCAGCCAATATACTATAAATGCTACATGTCATGTTTATAAGGACAGTTATAAAATAATGATCTTAAAAATTTGGGGTCAAAATTTTTGGAAAAGAGTGAATGTGTCAAGACCAAATGTGTGAACAGTTAATGTGTAAAGAGTGAATGCATGAAGACTGAATCTATGAAGAGTGAATGTGTAAAGAGTCAATGTGTGAAGCCTGAATGTGTACTGACTGTGTAAAGAGTGAATGTGTACTGAATGTTTGAAGAGTGAATGTGTACTGAATGTTTGAAGAGTGAGTGTGTACAGAGTGCATGTGCTAGGCCCTGCACTTCTGTCAGCAGAGTATTCCCATAGCACACAGTCCAAAGCACCCTGCACATCTGCACCTGTTCATGCATTGATTAATTCTTCAGCATTCCTGAGATCTGAAGCAGCCTCTCACTTTTTTCAGCTGCATCAATACTATCACTTTGCAGCCATATTGACTCTGACCAAAGTTTGTTATATATCTCCTCTCTCTTTTTGTCCCCTACCTTTCCTCTTTTCCTATCCCTTTGCCCCATGCCTTCCATCCTTACCTGTTCTTTACCTTTACATTTATTTTTTACATGATCATTATCAGGTTTGGGATCATATGTACATGAATTTTATTGTTTTTGGAATGACGTTTATGTTCCACATACCAATATACACTTTATATCATATTTTAGTATTGTAATTTACTTTGAATATTTATTATTCATAAGGTATATTAATTTATTTTTAGTTAATGGACATTGCCCTTTTAATGTTTTAATTATTTGCGAAGTCTTGCACTATAAAAAGGGTGTATGGTTGTAAGCATGTTTATATCTTGAAAAAGCATCAGGGTGACATGAAACATTGATACCTTCATGAGTGTGGGGTGCTACTCCAGTTTATTGTTTCATCTGAATAAAGTATTAAACTGCTCCAAGGTTTGGGAGATTGTTTCATCTGGATAGTGCAGCTGAGAGCTTTTGGTTTCTGGTGTATTTGATTTCTTGCTTGAGCTCCATCTCTCAGTGTTCTTAACCACTTTTTGTGTGCCTGCAGCACTATTTTGTATCTTATTGGAGACAGTGGTGGTTTCAGAGGAATGGAGGAGAGCTGATGTGGTCCCTCTGCATAAGAGCATCAGCAGGGAGAAGGCCAGCCATTACAGACCAGTCATCCTCACATCAGTAGTGGAGAAATTAATACAATCCCTGCTGAAGGAGAGACTGATGGAGTACCTGGAGACATGAGCTACAAGACCACTGGCTGCACGGTTTCACAGAGAGGAGGGCATGTCAAGCAAATCTCATAAATGTCTTTCACTGGGTAACTAGGGAGGTGGATAGGGGAGGGCAGTGGATGTGGCCTATCTGAACTTCAATAAGGCCTTCGACACTGTACCACACACCACACAGGAGACAGATAAAGAAGCTTAGCAGCCTGAAGATGGGGCAGAAGGTGGTTTGCTGGGTATCAAACTGGTTGAAAGACAGGAGGCAGACAGTGGTGGTAAATGGCAGCGACTCAGAGGATGGAAGAGTTATCAGTGATCAGTACTGAGTCCTTTCCTCCTCAGTGTCTTCACAGATTACATTGCTGAGGAACTGGAAGGGAATGTGCATCTCTTTGAAGATGACACAAAAATGTGCAACAGAGTGGACACCTGGGAGGAGAGGGGAGAATGCAAAGGGATCTGGAAAAATTAGAGGAGTGTTCTAAGGCATGACATCTGGGTTTCAATACCAAAAAGTAGAAAATCATGCACCTAGGGTGGGGTAACTTGAAGACTGTGTGAGATGGGGGGAGGTACTTACAGTTACCAAACAAGAGAGTGACCTTAGGGTGTGCATATCTGATGATCTCAAGTTGGCAGTGTAGTGCAACAGGGCAGTAGGCATGGATAGCTGAATGCTGGAATGCATAGGGAGGGGGATCTCTAGCAGAAGGGAGGCAGTGCTGCTTCTGTATCGCTCACTGCTGAGATCCTACCTGGTGTACTACATCCAGTTCTGGAGGCCACACCTCTGCAAGTACATTGACAGGGTGGAGGCAGTCCAGAGGAAGGCTAGTAAAATGGAGCTGGATTTGCATGGCAAGCCATATGATGAGAGACTTCAGGAGCTTGCCTGTACTCTCTGGAAGAGAGGAGAGTGAGAGGGGACATGATTGAGACCTATTAGTATCTCACAGAGGTGAACAAAGTGCAGGAGGGGAGCCTCTTTCAAAAGAGGATGAGCTCCAGTACATAGGGGCATGCTATGAAACTTAAGGGGATACGTTTAACAGGGATTTGAGGAAATACTTCTTCACAGAAAGGTGCTAGATGCCTGGAATAGCCTGCAAGAAGAGGTAGTAAAGGTGAAGATAGTGGGGAGCTTCAAACATGCATGGGATAGGCACATGGGTATTCTAAGTAGAAGTAAGGGAGGAGGGAGGGACACCTGTCACCAAGTAGGGTCCAGCATGTAGTGTTAGGTAGGGAAAATTGGGCAGACTAGATGGGCCTACCTTTCCTTTTCTGCTGACACTTTCTGTGTTTCTATGCTGCCTTGCCATGGCTGGTTTCTCTTACAGCGTGCCTGCTTTTCAATTCAGCCAGCTTTCTTGCACCTTTTTATTGGCTCCCCTTTCAATGCCAGGCTGCCATTGAGGCTCTCCATACTCTCCTAGCAGCACTGCCATTCCCTTTGGTGGCCATCTGCTGCAGGTACTGAAGTCTCTTGTTGGCTCCTCCAACCCTCTGTGCCTTCCCACACTGCTGCTATGGCCCTTGATGATACCTCAGCCCCCAATCTCCCTCCACTTGCTGCTCCTTTAATTAGGCCTTAAAAATAAAAGTCCCATGGATGGTCACATGATGGCAGCCTGAAGGGAAGCAGCACTCACTCGCGGCTCCACTCTCCCGCTGTTAATTCGAATGTTTTAATTTCTACCGAGAGTCAGTTGTAGCTTTTAAGCAGCTTTGTTTACTTGCTGCGGTATTGCACACTTGATCGGCTCGGGAATCTACATGGAAGGAATGGAAGTTTTTATGAAAAAAGCCCCACCGCGGCACTTCCCCCCACCGACGCTTGAGAAGGACAAGGCTGCAAAGCGTCCAAAGCAGCAAGCTGCAGGAGGTACTAAATCCGCTGCACCAGTTACAGCTTTTTCGGAGGAGAGATTCCTCAAAATAATGCAGCCCTTACAGGAAAAGATTTCTGACATGTCGGATGACCTGCATCAGATTAAAACATCGGTGCAATCATTAGCAATACGAGTGGGGGACTCTGAGGCCAATATTGCATCACTGGAGGTAAAACAGGGGAAATGGAGCAGGAAGCCATCCAAACGGGCCATAGGATCAAGAAACTTGAAGAAAAACTTGAAGATCTAGAAGGGAGGAGCAGAAGGAATAACCTCCTGGTGATCGGAATACCCGAGAAAGAGGAAGAAAATAATCCGATCCTCTTTGTCCAGAAGTTGTGTGAGAGGATCGCTGGGCCATCCCCGAATGGCACAACCTATATTGCTGAGCGTCCCCATCAAGCTCTCCATCCTCCTCCGCCTCCTGATGCCCCTCCTGACCCATTATCTTTAGATTACTAAACTTCCTAGACAAGCAGTTTATTTTGAGCAAGATCAAGAACCTGCAGGAAGTCCTCTGGGAGGGCCGTAAAATTCGCATCACCCAAGACCTCCCGCAGTCTGTTCGGCCGGAGCGGCATGAACTGCATCCGACAGTGTCCAAGTTGATTGCCGCAGGGAAGCCCTTTCGCATGAGATACCTGCGACTCTCCAGGTCAAATCCAGAGAGCAATGGCTCATTTGAATCCCAGGATCAAGCGATGAAGGAGCTCAAGACCCTGTTCCCCGACTTGTTCAAGTGAAGGCAGTATCGGGGCTAGTTTCCATTAGTGAATGAGTGTGAGAGCAACACTGAGCTGTCGGCTGGGTACTGTATTTTAACACGCTCGTTGGTATGTTTGCCTGATAGTGAAATAGAGAGACCTCTTTTGAAAACCTAAAGAGAATAGACTGTTAAGACTGTAACGCAGGAGATATGGTTGTATATTGACAGTGCCAGATTGTATTATGGGTAGGGTAATCAATGATTTTTATTTCTTACTGTCTTCTCTTGTAGGTATGTTTGCCTGGTCAACATTTTAAAGGACCAGGCGCTGTGTTATGGGGAAGGGCAATTGTTTTTCACCTTTGCATCTTATCTAACTAGTTGGGCTAATTTTGTCTAGCTAGTGGTTATGCTAGCCCTTCTATTACTTCTCTGAGATTTGAAGATGATGTGTATTCTCGATCTTTCTCCATCAGGAAAGGGGACTAAATGATTCAAGGGTGTATTTCAGGAATCTGGTATGGGCATATACACCTGAGAGTGTCATGGAGCGACATGTTCTGTTGGAGACTTTCTCTTTTCTGTGGTCAATAACAGCGGGGGTTGGGGGATGCGGGTGGGGTGTTATGGGGAACGCAGGCTGCAGTAACATCGTGTACTAGAAGTGGTATTGTGGTGCGGTTGCTTAGAACTGGGGTATAGAACAGTGTAGGAGTTAGAGTTAGCTGTATTTAGTATTAGTTTGTGTGTATGGATTTTTTTGGGGGGATTAATAGGTGTTGGCAGGGGGCATCAAGGATAGGAAGAAGGGGGGGCCAAGTGTTCTCATCTTACTTTATATTAAAACAGCAACAAGAGTAATATCGCAGTTGAAATATTACTATGAGTGGCCGATATAAGTTCATAAGCTGGAATATAAAGGGCGCCCAAGACCACTGTAAAAGGCACATTATTCTTCGACACTTGCAATGTCTAAATACTGGGAATGCTCTCCTTCAGGAAACACATCTCCGGTGGGAGGATATTGTTTTATTCCGCAGATGGTGGGTTGGTCAAGTCAATGGGGCGGGTAAATCCACCAATGGCGGGGAGTGGTAATCCTAATAAGTAAGAAGATTCCTTTCACCCTTGAAAAAGAACTTTGGGATCCGGATGGGTGGTATGTTATAGTGCATGGTTTGTTGGAATTGCATCAGGTGATACTGGGAGCGGCCTATGGGCCAAATGTCGATTCCCCCCATTCTTTCACATACCTGATGAAGTTGGCTGTTTCCAACCTCCCTAAACTTACCATTTTGGGAGGGGATTGGAATATTACCTCTTATTCACATATCGATAGGTCCGACTCCCGGAGATGGGGTTTTTCCCCTGCCCAGAGGGCTTTACATGAGCTCATGAGGGGAGTGGATCTCATCGACGTTTGGAGGGTCTTGCATTCGGAGGATCATCAGTACACTTTTTTTTCCCCACCGCACAAAACAGTTTTGAGAATTGACTTCCTCCTTATGAGTTTCTTTGCCCTCCCAGGTGTCGTTAATGCTGATGCCAGGGTCATCTCCGATCATTCACTGGTCTCCCTCCTTTTCCTAGTGGGACCTGGTATTAAGAGGGATACTCTCTGGTGGTTCAATACCCAGTTACTGCAAAAACCCAGCTCTTTGCAACATATAAGAGATTTTATCACTGACTTTATAAGGATCAATAGGGAGTCAGTCAGCAGGGTAGAGGTAGTTTGGGCAGCTCTAAAATGTTCCCTGAGGGGGGAGTGTATCCGGATGGCCTTACAAAATCCCGACAACTCAAGTCACAAGCAGACTCCTTACTCTCCTCAATTCGTCAGTTGGAAACTACAATTTCTCGGCTATCACCTGATGAGGATTGGGTCAAGCTACATGGCCTGCAAGCCCAATATTTCAGTCTTATTTCCCAAAAAGCTGAGCTTTCATTGAAATGTGCAACATTTCTCTACTTAGAATCAGGAGAAAGACCTAGTAAATTACTGCCCATGCGGCTCAGGCAAGAGGATGCATCTCGGTTTATTTCGGGTATTAAATCAAATAAGGATACACCCGTTGTCACTGACCCCCATGCCATAGCAGGGGTGTTAAGGCAATACTATCAGAGGTTATATGCTGAGGATCTGTGTAATTGCCCTTCTACGGCAGATATCATGAAATACCTCAGCTCAATTGACCTACCTAGGCTATCACCTGTTCACACTTCTTCCTTGGTGAGCCCCATTAAGGTGGAAGAACTGGTGAGGGCAGTTGAGCTCCTCCAAATGGACAAATCCCCGGGACCAGATGGACTCCCTAATGGTCTCTACAAGGCCTGTATATCAGAGATAGCCCCTTTATTGATAGAGGTTTATAATTTCTGGTTTGACAAGGGGCTATATGACTCCACTTTTTTGAGGACAATAATCACGCTTATTCCTAAAAAGGGCAAAGACCCGCAATACCCGTAGAATTACTGGCCTATTTCATTGATTAATACTGATATGAAACTCCTGGCCAAGATTTTGGCCGATAGGTTAGGACCTCTCATGCTTCTCATAATAAGTAAAGAACAAGTTGGGTTCATGACAGGTAGGTCCTCGGGAGACCACATGCGGAAGTTGTTACATCTCCTCTCAGTAGATAGTGGCTCAGAGCTTCCCATGGTTTTGGTGTCACTGGACGCTGAGAAGGCTTTTGATAGGGTGTCATGGGACTTCCTTTTTAACACCATGTCATGGTTTGGTCTTCCCGAGGGCTTCCTTAAGTGGATTAGGCTGTTATATTCTTCTCTCTCAGCCCAAATTTGATGTAACGGGGTGCACTCAGAGGCATTCTTGCTTCACAAAGGCACCAGACAGGGTGCCCCCCTTCCCCCCTTTTATTTAATATATATTTAGAACCCCTTATTCAGAATCTGGTAGCCACTCCAAACATTCGGGGGATCCAGGTGGGGAACCAAAGATATACGCTTTCAGGATATGCGGATGACCTACTCTTGCACTTAGAAGACCCTCAAGATAGCCTACCAGCTCTTTTAGAAAAGGTTGGGGCCTTTTCCAAGGTTTCCTATTATAAGCTCAACCTTACCAAAACGAAAGTATTCCCCCTGAATAATAGAGTTTGCCGAGGAGAGGTGACTGACTTTGCTCTTTCATGGGAGTCGAAATCCGTCCTGTATTTGGGAATCCAAGTGACAAGAGATATTACATCTATGGTGAAAGCCAACCTTTCAGACTTACTGACTAAAATTAAAGCAGATTTTGATAGATGGAGTGCTCTCCCCCTATTGTTTTGGGGAAGGATCACTACGGTGAAGATGAATGTGCTGCCCCGTATCTTATACCCAATGGGTATGCTGGGCTGCTTTCTCCCTTAAAAATGGTTCGTCAAGCTGCAATCAATGCTGAACACCTTTATTTGGCAGGGTAAGCGTGTTAGAAGGTCCTATTCCAAATTAACTGCTCCAAAAGAGCAGGGTGGTCTTGCTGTTCCCTCCTTTGTTTTGTATTATCGTGCCCATCATCTGAGTAAGCTAACCTGTTGGGTGCAGGAACTGTATGTCGTAAACCCGCAAGATTACTTGCCAGAGTGGCTGGAAATAGAGCAGCACCTTGCAGCCAAGTATAAGTGTACCCTCCCGGCCTTATTATATACCACCCCTCAGGCAATTCCTAGACCCTTAAGGTCCACCCCGATGGGATGGTCTATCAAAGCGTTATATCAACTGCAAGTGGATATGGTCACTAACTGGCATACCTCTCTAGAACAACCCATATTGGGTAACCCCCATTTCAGAATTGGGCATCTACCTATCCCATTGTCTTACCGGCCTAGCTTGATGTGGAAGAAAGTTTCGGATATGTATGCTGATGGTGAAATTATCTCCTTCCCCATTTTCTGAGACAGATTTGATACGCATGTTAGTAGTATTTTCCAATATAGGCAGCTCAAGGAGGTTATAATCTTCCACATAGGTAAAACCCGGGGCCCCGAAATGGAGAAAGTGGATTTATCCTCTATTTTGATATTGGCCAGGCAATCCCATGCAATCTCCCTAATTTATAAAAAGTTACAAGCATTACAGAGTAACCTGCCTCAGGGCGTTTGCTATTATTGGATTCGGGAGTTGCCACTGGGCACAGAGGCTGATCTCTGGAAGAAACTATGGCGTAATTCCTATAATTTTATTAAACAGGATAGATTGCATCTCATCCAATTTAATATCATGCACAATTTATATTTTACTCCTTTAAACTTCATTAAATTGCAATCTCTCTCCAGCCTGTACTAGATGTGGAGGCGAGTTGGGTACTTTGTTTCATATGTTATGGACATGCCCAAAAGTGCAAACCTTCTGGCAGGCAATTAGGCACTCGTTGGATTCACTCTTGGGGTTGGTCCCTTTATTTATCCCAGAAACTTGTCTACTGAATTTTTTTCCTCAGGGTACACCCAAGGTCAGAAAAGGCCATATGGCCCTGGTTGCCATAATAGCAAAGTTGGTCATAATGCGGTATGTGGCACTGGAAGGATAGTGTTTCCCCACCTGTTCTGGAATGGCATAAAGAAGTTTTGCTGGCATTGCAGTTGAAGAAACACATTTGTCTAATGCGTAATAGATACACAACTTTCCAGAGCAGATGGGGTCCATTAGAGGCCCTGCTTACCATTTGGAAGGCCCAGTCAGGCTAGATTATAGTCCATTCAGTGATTACCTATCTGAGTGACACAAGAGTAACACTTAGCTCATGGGGGGAGGGTATAGGGAGGATTTGAAGTATGGGGTGGAGAGGGGGGATGTTTGTGGGTGGTAGGGGGGATTTAGTTTAGTTTAGTTTATTGTTCTAGGAATTATTACCTTTGAGCCAATGGCTCTTTTACAAAGGTTCCATGTCATCAATATACAAACAAACAAGACATGTTACATAGAATGGTCAGCAAATTATAAAGGTTTCAATAAGCCAGTATAATACAGTACATCACAGGAAAAAAAAGGATGATGGATTTCTTTGGAAATGCCTGTTGTATGCTATTCATTGTTTTAATGCCATCTCCCCTTGGGGAATTGTGTTTTATGTAACTTTATTTGGAAATAATAAAGCTTATTGAATTAAAAAAAAAGTCCCATAAACTCAACAAAGTAAGTAAATAATTAAAGTTACACTCATGAGCCCCTCCTTATACACATAAACAAATTTAGAAAATCAAGAACTCTTCTGAGTTTCTTTTTCTGGTGTTCATTGATCACCATGAAAAATACCCCCTTTTCCTTACCAGTTTGCCAGATAACTCCCTGCTCCTTACCCTGCAACAAATAAAATTCAGGTTCTGGCTTCACTTGAGGCATGTGTGTGTGTCTATGTGTATATGCCAGTGGAATTCTGCAGAATTTTGAATTCATGTATTCCATATTACCATTCCTTGGCCTATATTCATGAACTGCATGGGCCTATCAGTCCTTATCTGCCGTCAAATTATATGTTTCTATGTAACAGTATCTGTAGTGTTAGCACAGCTTTACTTTGCCTTGACTAACCCAGTTCAGCAATCTCCCATGTTGTTCAATAGCATGTTGCTGAATAAAGGTAGGAACAGTTTAGTAATGTGGTGCTAAAGCTGGAGGTAAGGTTCATGAATATAGGCCCATATGTGTTTTGGGGGTGGGTGGGCAGGAGAGAGCATTCTATTACTGAAATACTGCAGATTTTTGAATTCTTGTATTCCACGGTGAATGATCACAGTGTATTGAATGTCTAGAAATACAGGTATTTGACAGGTGAAAACCATCTGTGGGGGGGGGACTTTGGGACATGAATTTCACTCTTTACCAATATTTTATTATATTTTATGTGGCTTTTAAAACTTTTAGAATATTTGTTTTTTAAACATTTCCTATGGACCCATTTTATAAATGCAATAAGACATTTTGAGGCATTGGTTGTGCTGGTTTTACCACACTTTCAGAGGCTGAAGACACTTGACCTGTGGCCTCATGCCCTGTTACACCCCTAGGCATAGTGGTAAAACCAACACAACTGATGCCCTGCTGTATTGTATTGCTTACTGAGTGGATATGAAGACATTTCTTCTCCCAAAGCTATGGAACCAATCCTATCATTCTATTCAACTGTTCCAGCATTCTAACAATCATTCCAATCATGCTAACCATCTTAAGCCCTACTAATAATTCCTTTTTCGTTCCTAAGCATTCCTATATAAGTTGTCCTGTGCTTCACTTAATTACGGAGCTACACCTGTCATTTAATGGGGCAGCAGGCAAAGCATGCCACCCCCCCATCAAGTAACACTTAAACTGCACATGCCTCAAGCATCCTTTGGATGCTTTTTTCACTGCTTCCACCATCCTGCCCTCCTCCTCTGGCAGCTCTTCTCTTTCCTTACGGAATCTAGAACTTTCCTCCCTAAGGTACCTTTGGCCATAGGGGACCTCATCCTTGTGACACCACTAGGGTTGGAAACCTTCTCAAGAGGCTTCCTATGTCTGTACAGCACCTCAAAAGGGTGGTAGTTCCTATAGCAGGAATGGAGAGAGTGTAAGCCAAATTTACATTGCACAAACACACGAGCATTCGAACAGCTCATTCCCACAACTACTTCAGTGCAACCTACTCAGCACCTGCTATTTTAACCTACTCAGTATTCAGCATCCATCTAACAATCTTATTACCATATCTACCAATTGTTCCAGCATCCTACCAATTAATCCATACCTACCAATCATTCCATAAGTCCTACCAACCATTCCTTTTATGCTAAGAATTCCTACATAAGTAGCCCAATGTTCCATAGAGTACCAAATCTCAACAGAGCAGGACAGTTTTATCTTCACTATTCTCACTTCTGTGTTAGTAAAACAGCAGGCTGTCCTCTGATATCCTCTTGTTTTCATGGCCCAGTTGGTTATCTTTGATGATTCAAGAGCTCCTGGGTGAATCTTGGCATTCCCAAATTAGGCTTCCCTGGGTATATCCTTACCAAATTCATTTCTTCAGGTGGTTGGACCACAACTCAGCCAGGAATCTCTCTAACTGCTGTATTTTTTTCATGGTAAAAGTTAACACATTTCACGGCATGTGCACGGTGAAAAAAAAGAAATTTCATGACTCTTCATGGTCCCAAAATATATATTAATAGATATAAATTGAAACATAAAATTGTGACTGACCTAGTGCTTCATATACATATACACACGTGGGAGTTGTTATTTTCCACACTGATTACTGAATGCACACAGTTTTAACCTAGCATAACTGGTGCCATGTTAAATTGTGACAGAGTGTCCTGAAGGAGGTGAGGTGAGCGTCTCCACCTTCGAGCAGACACAGCCCAGCATGCAGGTGCAGACCGATGTTTCAGAATGCCAGGGAACACACACAAGGGGGTTTGTATGTTTGCTGGCTTCTTTCAGCACTCCCTCAATCTTCAATTGCCGCTGGACATCAGGAAACAGAAAACTGCAGTCTTGGCCAACCCTGACACTGCCATGCCTTCCACATAGCCCAATTGTTCTGCTACCGGAACGTTGAGAGAATGGAAGCGCTGGAGTGTGTGGCTGGCTAAGGCTGTTACAGGTCTGGGTGTAGTTTTAACTCATTCAGCCCTATTTTGTTTTTAAGCTGTTAAGGCATTATACTTGCACTTTGAATGTGGCACTGGGATATCACTGAAACGGAGGGACGGTTGATGGATTTCTCTTGCTTCCAAGCATGTAAAAAAAGAAAATAAACAAAATGGTTAAAATCACTGCTTGTACACTAAAACTGTGGAATTCACAGCAAAGTACAGTTTTCACAGAAATCGTGAATTCCATGCATGCCGTGAAAATAATACAGCCTTAGCTATAGGTGACACTTAATTGTTAAATATTGAAGATTTCATCACGGTCTTTGTTGTATGGCTTCATAAGAACTTTTTATAATTGCATACTGAATTTTGGGTGCAGTTGTTTGGTGGCTGGGTCACTGGTACTGAGAATATGCTGCAGGAGAAAGTCATGTTTCAGAGGCAGACTTTCTTGAGTGGACATTGGATTTATGGAATGGCTTTACAGCTTTCCAGGCTCTCCCAGGCAGCAACATCAACATTCTGCTTTGCTCTGCTGTCACTACTTACTTAGTCCATGTCCCTCTGATGTGCACATACCTGCATTTGGAACAATTTTTTTCACTGGCTTCCCTTATTTAATTAAGCAGTATTCCTTTCTCAGATCATGTTGACCACACTCTCCCCTTAGTCACTTCCCTTTCTTAAAATGTGTAAAGATGTTATACAACAGAACAGTCAGGGTTTGTGGCTCAGTCAGTGAATAGCTAGAGCACTACCCTCTGCATATGTTTTCTACCTTCTTTGTAAGCTTTTTTCAGTTGCTAGGCAGCATCTAGTGAGCTGAAAGAGGCAACTGTTTCAGACTAAGGGCTAACATGTCACTTAGGTGAAACCTAAAGTGATGAATTCTCTCGCTCTCTGAGATCAGTATCTGCTATACTACTGCTGAGGGACCAACTTGCAAGACATTTTGGAGTGTGTGATGAGAAATCATGAATGTGAAATGAATGGGAACCACATTACCCATGGAAATTCTCTAGCATTCTGTGATTTTCTTTTGCATGAAATTATTTTTATTATCTTTAAAACTGAATCCAGCATACAATATTTGAAAAACATGTCATTTTATAGCAGGTCATGTTGCACCTTCATAGGTTTCAATGGGACCCTCTAACAACTGCTTCAGTTATGACTGAAATATAGATAGAACAGCTATAAAAATAAGTGGGGTACAGAGGAGCAGGCAGGATGAGGGACACAAACCATGAGGCAGTACAAAGAGATGTAAACATTGAGGCAGAGGGTAGGAGAAACATCAGTGAGCAGAGATGCTGGTGGCAGAGGTTTTACAAAATGAAAAAGGTTATGATGCTTAGTTTTCTGAAAAAGTTAATTATATGACGCAAGTGTTGGAGGTTTGTTAATGTTAAGAAGCTGAAGCTGTTGAGCTCTTTCTATTATATTAACACTGCATTTATGCCAGCAATTATGAACTTTAAAGGGGGCTATTGTGAAAAGCACTAAACTTGGAATTAGGACCAGCAGATCCCCAATATGAAAAATTGACATACTTTTTGTAATCCTGGTTTCACTGCCTGTTAAAAAATTACAGGATTCAGTACAGAGTTGATGATGGTGTCATGTGATGTCAACATGGCCACTCACTACCAACAACTTGTAATTATCAGTGGTTCAAAGAAACTTCCCACCACTAATGACAAAATGTACACCATTCGCCTCTCCTGACCTTTGTACCGCATACACCTCCAGAAATGTTTGGCCTGCAACCCTTCTAAAATCTGTACCTCTGCTCATTCCAAAATGTATGCCTTCTGGTTTTGCCACATTTTGAAACCCAAACCCATCTCAAAATCGGCACTTCACATCACTCTGAAAAATGCTGCCCCATAGCCCTTCAAAAATGTGTTCCCCATAAACCACTTGATTTGTGATCCATAGCCCCTGAATTTTGCATCCTACTTCCCTCCACAATTTCATACCACACACTTCTCTCAAAAATTCACACCCTACAGCCTTCCCAAAACGTTTGCATGCATTCCTTAATTTTGCACACTACATCCTTGTTGAATATTACACCCTGAAACTCGCACCCCTGTCCCAGTTTTTGACCATGAAATTTGATCTGTGCACCCCTCATAAATTAAATGCCTACACTTTTGCTGAATGCTGGGCTCCAATTCCTCCCCAGGATGCCCACACATCCCTCTTAAAAATAGCACCCTATACAATTTTCAACATGAGTACCTGCACACCTACTGACAACTGTGGCCCATATCCCTCCTAATATTTACGCCCACAGTTCTACAAAACTTGGGACGCCCATCCTTCTCAAAATTTATATTCACACCCTCCTTGTATTTACACCACACACTACGGTCAGAATTTGAAACTTACACTCTTCACTAAATGTCCATCCTACATGACACCAAAAATGTATACGCTGCTCCCCTCTTATTTACAACTCAAAGCCTTCCTAAAACTTGTAGCCCTCTAAAACTGTGGGCCACACAGCCCTTCCCAAATATTGCAAAGGTGTATTGAGTGCAATTTTAGTAGGTGTGTGGGGCATCAATTTTGGAAGAAGTGTGAGTCAAAATTTTAAGTAAGGCTGCAGGGTGTGAAATACAAGAAGGTTGCTGGCTTGCAAATTTCTAGGGGATATGAGGAGCACATTTCTAAGACAGTATTATGTACTAATTTCAAGAGGTATGGAGTACAGTATGGAAAATTCTAGAGGAGTGCTGTGTGCAAAATTTTGGGAGGGTAGTAGAAACAAACATTGGGAGCGGTGTGGGGAGCAATTTTAAGGAGCAGTTCTTGTCCCAAAGAATGGGTGGGGTGCAGGGTGCAAAATTTAGGAGAGCTATGTGACACAAATTTTTGGGAAGTAAATTTTGAGGGTGCAGTGGATCACAAGGGAGGGATCTGAGGTGCCACATTTGTGAAGGGTATGAGGTTTGCTAGGTAAAAATGTGCTCTCACCAACTGTCTGTACAGAGGGATAGCAACTTCTTGTTTTCTACTGGTGATGCCTCTCCCTATGCATCCCATTATCACCCAGCCCTCCTTACTACCTTCTCACATTGCTTGCCCACCTTTAGGTCATCTGATATAACTACCTCCAGGTCCCTTTCCATTTTTGTTGTTGTCAGTATCTCACCCCACATTGTGTACTCTTCCCCTGGGTTTTGTTTCCCAGGTGCATTACTTTGTACTCCTTCGCATTGAATCTAAGCTGACATACATTTGACCATTGCTCCAACCTTGCCAAGTCCCTTCTCATCCTTGCCATCCCACCTTGCCTATCAACCCCGTTGCAGATCTTTGTGTCATCTGCAAAGAGACATACTTTTCCTTCCAGTCCCTCTGCAATGTCACTTATAAAGACATTAAAAAGGACCGGACCCAGTATTGAACCCGATGGTACCTCACTAGTAACCCCCCTTTCTTCACTGTGGATTCTGTTTACTATTACCCTCTGTGTCCTGTTGTCCAATCAATGTTTTACCCAGGCTACCACCCTGGGACCCACTCCCAGGCACGCTAATTTGTTTATTAATCTTTTGAGTGGGACTGTGTCAAATGCCTTGTTAAAGTCTAGGTAGGCCATGTCCATAGCCCCTCCCTGGTCTACTACTTTGGACACCCAGTCAAATAAATCAATTAGATTCATCTGGTATGACCTTCCTGCTGTGAATCCATGCTGCATTGGGTCCTATGCCCCACTGGCCTCTAGGTACTCATCAATTCTTTCCTTCAGAAGTGAGTCCATCTTTTTCCCTACCACTGAGGTCAAACTGACAGGTGTATAATTTCCTGTCTCTGTCTTACTCCCACTTTTGTGAAGTGGAATCACATCTGCCCTCTTCCAGTCCTCAGGTACCACACCATCCTCCCATGATTTGTTAAAAAGTGTAGTCAGTGGTGTTACTAGTTCTTCCCTTAGGTCTTTTAGAATTCTAGGAGAATCCTACCAGGCCCCATTGCTTTATCCACCTTCAGTTTTAGGAGTTCTTTCAGAACCCTTTCTTCTGTGAAAGGACTGATATCAGCCCCCCATCCAGAGTGCTTCTATTGACTGGATTAGGTACCTCCTCCTCCTCTTACTTTGTGAATACTGAGCAGAAGTATTTGTTCAGTATCCCTGCTTTTTCACTGTCCCTCTCTGCCCAACCACCCTCCCCTTTATTCAGCCTCAGTATCCCTTCCTTAGTCTTTCTTCATTCCCTAATGCACCTATAAAAGGTTTTATCCCCCTTCCTAATTGAGTTGGCTATTTTTTCCTCAGTTTGGGCCTTTGCTATTATGACTGCCTTCCCCACTTCCTTCTGCTTTAACTGATACAGTTTTCTGTCCTGCTCCTTGTGTTTTCTTATACTTCCTGAATGCTATATTTTTCTCCCTAACCTTCCCTGCCACTTCTTTTGAGAACCATAGTGTTTTTTTCTTTCATTTTGATTTGTTTATTAGCTTCACACAAAGGCTTGTTGCCTCTGTGATGGCGGTTTTGATGTTTCCCCATTGTTGCTCCACCCCACCTTCTTGCCTGTTTGCTACTGCTTTTCTGAGGCACTCTCCCATTTTAACAAAATCAGCCCTCCCGAAGTCCAGTACCTTCACTTTTGTATGGCTTGATTCTACAGCTAAGTTTATCGTGAACCATACCCTTGGTGTGACTGTTTCCCTTATTGGAGGTGTAGGTTGATCAGATAAACACTGGTTGTGATGCCAGAGATTTTTCTTTACCCGCTGACATGTATTTATTGATTGATTGATTTAAAATTGGTAACCATGAACGGCACACTGAGCTTAGGCTTGTTTCCAGGTGCATCCCAACATGTAAGCTGCTAGAGCTGCCAGGTGTACCTTTAAGGTGGAGGGCCTAAGACTGAGAGAATGTAAGTGCAACATATAGACCAGATTACAATCATAGGCAAGCCTGCCTGAACGTTACTGTTGTCCATTTTCCTTTTGGGTTTGGAAGTGTCTGGAGAAAGAGACCTCTTCCTCATTGAGGGGGAGGGACCTTTTCCACAGCTCTGAGCTTTCACTATTTTTTATTTCCAATTCCAGAAGAATGTTCTCATTTGGTATGTATACTGTAAACTTCTTGGGGTTTTCAGTTTTGGAAGTTTTACAAATTGGAGAGCCAGAATCTGACCTGCTACTTCCAGGATCCACTTGTTAGTGGTAATGCTTTTCCAGTCCTGAAAAATAGTGGGCCAGATGCCCCCCCAACACACACACACACACACACACACACTGGCAATAAGTGTATGTTGACCTGCACAGAGTTTTCAGGGGTTTTCTTTCCCCTGTGGCTTGAGACTGAAGCTTGCCTTTATTTGGAACCTCTCCTGCCTCTACTCCTGGCTGTACCTCTTTGCATTGGATACTCATAGTGAGTCAAACTTTTGGCAATAGGCCATACCCCTACCTCCTCTTCCATAATGCCTGTAAAATGTGGAGGCCTATTCTTTCTAGGTTAAAGTTTTGTAAGTGGATTTTTTTTTCATCCACTTTCCGCATATACTCTTCTGTTTTGTCACAAAAAAAGTGAATGACCTTCAAAGAGGAAGTCAGGTGCCTTAGCCTGAGTGTCCTGGTGAATCTTTTTAAGGTCACAGAGTTTGCCAGGACTCTGGAGGCAGTATCATTGGTGTCTACTACTATGTGAAACTGACACTTAGTAGCTTCACATGCTGCTTTGGTTGTTGCTGCCAAATTATCACCCTCTATACCTTTTAACTTGTCACTCAGTGAGATGGTTATATTCCACAAAAGTTTCTGATACTGGGCTGTGCATGTCATATAGGCTGCCTGCCTTTGCTGCAAGGTTACAGTTGTGTAGCCTTTCCATGTCATATATAATCCAGCTTTCTGGAGTTTTTTTCAGGGGGTTGTACATATAAGGGCACCTTAGCCCTTTTACAAGCAGCAGCCTATATCACTCCATCATGATCAGGGTGAGTATAAAGGTACTAGACCCCATGCCTATCGACTTGGTACTTTTTATATCCATGTACTGTATCTATGCCTGGAGCAGAATTTGGGGCTGCCAAACTTCTGTCTGTGGCCTATCTGAGGAATTTATGGATGGGTACTGATTGTCTTCTTTTGGAAGTCAGGCCCAGAATACTTATAAACTTAACATTTTCTATATCTTTGTCCTCTATTTCGGTAGTGGGATATCAAGGGCATTTACCATCTGCCTCACAAAGAAGGAATATGAGGAAAAGTCCTCATTAACACTTATAGGGGAACTAAAGTCCAGTTCTGGGGTGACCTCAGGTTCAGTCGATTTCCCTTCATCCTCCTCATCCAGGTCCTTCAGACTGGTTCTGGCTGTGTGACCTGAGCCAGGGAGGGAGGGGTAGCAGCAATGACAATGCTCCCCATAGCCTGAAAGGCCTGGAAGAACGGCCACATCATGGTAATGTCCTCCACAGAGAAACGTACAATTTATCATCAGAAAATGTCTGGTAGGCCCATCTAGTCTGCCCTATTTTTCCCTGCTTAGTACTACACCCAGGACCCTATTTTATCACTGGTGTTCCTCCCTCCAGCTTTTCTCAACTTACTATGCCCATGTGCCTATGCCACACATGACTGAAGCTCCTCACTGTCTTTACCTCCACCACCTCTTCTGGTAGGCTGTTCCAGGCATACACCTCCCTTTCTGTGAAGAAGTATTTCCTCACATCTCTCTTAAACTTGCCCCCAGTTTGATTGCATGCTCCGTGTTTTGGTGCTTCCCCTTCTCTGAACTAGACTACCCTCCTGCACCTTGGTTCCTTTTTTTTAAATTTAAAATGTTGTTAACTTGGTAGAAAAAGCACTGGGTCACATGACCCTTTTACATGCTTGACCTGGATACAGATATATTACAAAACACTTACATATGCAATTATTACAGTTGATAACATATTTAGCAACAAATCACAGTATAGCTCATTTACAATATGTACAATATATTAAAGATTAGACTAAAAACAGGAGCATTGATCTTCAGTCAGTAGGTTGCTTTTGTATTGTGTTTTGAAATGTATATTTAATGCTTTTCTTATTTCAAGATCTATATAGCTCCACATTTTGGCAGCAGTGTATTTGAAAGTTCTTGATTTTTTGACGATTTGCAAAATGGCACAGAGCTCAAACGATTTTGCACTGTTTTTTGGAACAAACATTCCAGCTAAAGGTCCATCCTTGTCCTTATGAATAGCTTTAAACATGAAACAGCTTTTATGTAATTTATCTCTCTGTTCAGCTGGTAGCCAGTTCAACTTCTCATATATAGTTTACAGTGGCGTTCCCAGTGTCTAGCTCTCACTTCGAACCTACATATTGAATTATACATACAGATACTTTTTAAAATGTATTTTCTGATACCTCACCTCAAACTAAACTTCCGCAATCCATTACAGACCGTAAACAGCTTTGGGGCTGTATTTTTTTTTGCATCATCGGTTAAAAAATCTTTAACCGAGTACGGCGCCCACAATGTTTTGTTCAAGTCTGTAGAAACTTGCACAACATGCCCTTCAAGATTTACTTGTGAGTCCAATAATATATCCAAATATTTGAATTTACTAACCATGTCCAATTTATTCCCTTCTTCTAAAGATACCTGAAACGTATCTGCAGCCAGTCCTTCTTTCTGGGTGGAACAGGGTACCATAGCTTTGTTTTTTTTTTTTATTATTATTAGCTATATGATTGTTTTTTATGAGCCAAGATGCCATTTTCTTTCACTCAAATTACAAGTTTTTTTTTAAAGGAAAGCATGTCCTTATTTGCTACATACAGCACAGCATCATCTGCATATAATACAATCTTTGCTCTGCTGCATACTTGTGGAAGATTATTTATAAATAAGGAGAATAATAATGACCCTGATATGAGCCCCCTGTGGGACTCCATACTCCACATTACGAATGTCCAACAGAACTCCATTGACCCCAACTTGTTGGTGTTTGTTTTTTTAAATAATCTGCAATCAGATTCGCCAAAACCAGTTTTACTCCACTGTAACCTCAGGAGAGAATGGTCCACTGGGTCAAATGATTTGGTCAGGACCATGAACACCGCCCCCCCTGTAAACATGCCCCTTCCATGCTTTCCTGCAGATCATTCATAAACCTGACCAAGGCAGTCACTATACTACAATTCCTCTTGAAGCCATGCTGAACATCATCTAAGAATGTGTTGTTTTCTAAACACGCTGTTATTTGAGCATGTAACAGTTGTTCCTCTATTTTACCTACCTACAGTAAGATGAAAGGTATTTGGGCCTATATTTATTTACTGAGTTGGCTCCTTTATGCACTGGGATAATATAAGCCTTTTCCATAGGTCAGGGACAATTTGTTTACACAGAGATATATTTAAAAAGTATTGCAGGACAATGACAATTCAGCAGCAGCTGCCTTCAAAAACCTTGCCTCAGCCTGGTCTGGTCTTGGTCCTTTTGACTCATCTAGTTATATTAAGTGTTTATAGACCTCTTCCCTCTTAATTGTTTAAAGTAAAATCTTTGCTTTTTTTGTTCATATACTTCCTCCCTGACATCAGTGCATGAACCCCCCCCACACACATACATAATTAGATTTGTAAAAGTTTCATTTAAGTAATTGGCTATTTCCATGCTCCCAATCAATTCCTATTCTAATTTAATCATTTTCTCTGTTTCTCCTTTTTTTCTTGGGTAATATTAGATTGTCTAGTCCATCCCAGAGCAATTTCTAATTTTAAAATTGATCTATTCATTTTTATAAAATCTACCTTTGCCTTTATCATTCATTTACGCTTGTTTTATTGTTCTCTTTAAACAACCCAATCTTCAGTTTTATTTGTACATGTAAGTTTTACCCATGCTGCATCTCTAGCTTTTATGCTCTCTGCTACTTCTCTACTCAGCCACTTGTTTATTGCTCTTCTTACTCTTTTCTTTTTTAATGGAACCCTTTTAGCTAAAATAATGTTGTATTTTTCCAAAAAGTACTTTAATGCCCTGTTAAGATCATCTACTCTGTAAAACACTTTCTGGTTCACATCTTTAAAGTCTGCCTTTATCTTAATTAGCATCTCATCATTCATTAGCCTTGTAAATATTGCCCTGCCTTGTCCTTTTTATGGCTGCATAACAGAGCTATACAACCTATTGCTGTTATGTAATAGAGAGAAGGGACTCTGAAAGCACTTGACTGGATACCTAGACTGTGTCCTTCTACAGTGGAGTTGAAGCACATGCAGTCCTTTCCATTGATCACAGTGCTATCTCCCCCCCCCACACACACGTGGCTGGGCATGCTATTTTTCTGTTCTGCTTTCACTTCTGGTTCACTTCCAGGTTCGGAGCTTGGTTGCACCCCCACCCTCCGATCACATTCCCATTATATGTAATGTTTCCCTGGCATCTAGTGGCACCCAAACCCTCTGATCACCATCCACATATTTTTGTAATGTTTTGCTGGTGTCCAGTGGCACACCCCACCCTCCAAGTGATGCCCCCAATTGATGTCCCCATATATCTCTAATGTTTCCCTGGTATCTAGTGGCACCCCCACAATGTGATTGATGTCCCCATATTTCTGTAATGTTTCCTGTGTGTCTAGTGGCACCTTCCACCTTCTGATTGCTGTCCCCATGCTCCTCTGTTTTCCTGGTGCCTAGTGGCACCCCCATCCTTTGATTGCCTAACCAGTATTTCTCTAATGTTTCCCAGGTGTCTAGTGGCACCAACCACCCTCTGATTACTGTCCATGTATTAATTTCTGAACTGTGAGCTGTAATAAACAAAACTGTTCCTCAGTGTTTTTCCCCCTCTTTAAATTTGTAAAATAGAAAATGGCTCCTCACTGATCTAACACCACCTGATGAACATGGTAACTGTCAATTTTCGAATCCTGGCCAAAATGTGTTTTTGCACCTGTGGTGCAGAATAATGTTTTGGTGGTGCAGAATCACATGTTGATGGGGATTTGAAAACTGTCACCTATGGGGTTCATGAGGTGGGGGTAATAAGAAGGCTATGCTGAAAGTCTGGTGTACAAACACAGTCAAATGCCCAGGTTATGACTGAATGTAAAATTCTCCTGATTAAATTGACTGCATGGCTAGAAGAATATAATACTTAACCATATAATAGAAAAATACTGCAAAATTAAAAGACAACCAATCTTTGTTGCCTTTGTAGACTATTCTTCAGCTTTTGACACTATGTTAAGATCCCTTCTGTGGGAAAAATTAAGTTAGGAATAGATACAAATTTAATAACTTTGATAAAAAGGGAATATATAAGGGAACATGGACTAAAATAAAGTACACTAGGACAGGAGCCCTCACAGAGAAGGTTATGACAGAGGTAGTGTATGACAGGGCTGTGTTTTAGCCCCAACTCTGTTTAACATATATATAAATGACACCATCACAGCACTAGATGAACCAGGATTTTACCCTCCAAGGATTGGTAAAAGGCAGATATCTGTGTTAGCCTATGCAGACAACCCTTGCAATGTTATCTACAAGTAGGCTATGCCTTCAAAGAGCATTAAATAAAATGGAACCCTAATGGTTGCAGCAGAACTTAAAGCTGAATACTGGGAAAACAAAGGTAATGATCTTTGCGGATAAAAAGAAATATAGAAAGTTAAATTTGTTGTGAGTAAATTTGGACTATGTAACAGAATTTCCATATTTGGGAGTGGCTTTTTCTAAAACTCAAAAATAGAATAAACATATTCTGATATGTGCTAAAAATTAGATAACTCTATGAAAGCACTAAAGATTTAACCATCTGTATGGGGGCAACACGATAGCACTCATGGTAAAAACAATACATGTAAAAATAATAAATCAAGCAATATATGCTGCAGAAGTATGTGAGGTTGAAAGTATTGTTAAAATAAATACTATATTAAATAAAACACACAAATATATGTTAAAAATTCATTCTGAATAGTGCCCCTAGCACATTAGTTAGATCTCAACTCGGACAACCAAGCTTTTAGTACTTGGTACAAAGTAGATTAATAAATTATTGGGTTAAACTAACAATAGCAAAGCATACTTCTATATTAGGAAAATGTCTAAGAGAAAAATAAAATCTACTTACATATAAAAAAATAGACTGGTTAAATACAACATATACTGTACATTATTGGAAGAGAATGAGCTAAGTTATTTGTGGGAGTGGGTAAAACAAAAAATACACTTGAATTTGGCCTATACAAAGTGTATAACTAAAAAAAATATGGATAAGTTGAGAGAATCTGACTTAAAGACCATGACAACCTTAATAGTAGCTACATGGTTAACCAACAACACAAAAGGACATTCCATAAAACCATATCTGGACTTAGTGCACAACCCTAAATATAGGGAAATAATTACACAATATAGATTTGAAGTTGTCCCCGTAATATTATAGAAGCAAGATACAACAAATAACAAAATGTGACAAGAAATTGCTACTGCTCACTACAAGAACCGGAGGATTTAAACCATGTGGTTTTGAGATGCCCATGGTATAAGCAGGTATGCATAAGATGATTCGGGAAATGTACTGGAACACTTTATACTCCTACAAGATATATATTAGACCTCCTATTCAATTCAGAGAATCCTGAAATTTTAAATGATATGGCCTTATACTTGAAAGAAATTAAGAAAATAAAGGAAAAATGCATACAGGGATTCATAGTGCAATAAGATAGTATTATAATGAACATTTTAAAGAATTACAAAATCACACATGCCCACACAATGTAAAGCATCATGGGCTGCACATGCAAATCACCACAGAATATTATGCTGGTTCAACTTTAAGCAGAATTGCATGGTGCCGAAAGGCCTCTCACACAGTTTGCAAAGGGTGCTAACAGATGACATAGACACATGGTTCGTCCTACCAGGACTCATCAGTATGCCTTGTCTGTTTGACACCCCAGTGGAATGAACCAGCTACCTTAAGACAGTCTGTCTGAGTTATGTTGTGGTGAACCCATTAAAATAAAAAACTATTTAAAAGACAAAGAACCTCTGTGCGCAAACACTGAGGCAAGGGTTACCCCAAAGGGCATTTGGCTGGGAAGCCAAGTTTCAAGAAAATACAAAATCACACATGCCCACACAGTGCAAAGCATCATGGGCTGCATATGCAAATCACCACAGAATATTGTGATGGTTCAACTTTAAGCAGAATTTCATGGTGCCGAAAGGCCTCTCACACAGTTTGCAAAGGGTGCTAACAGATGACATAGACACGTGTTTCGTCCTACCAGGACTCATCAGTGTGCCTCATCTGTTTGACACCCCAGTGGGATGAACAAGCTACCCTAAGACGGTCTGTCTGGGTTATGTTGTGGTGAACCCATTAAAATAAAAAACTATTTAAAAGACAAAGAACCTCTGTGCGCAAACACTGAGGCAAGCGTTACCCTAAAGGGCATTTGGCTGGGAAGCCAAGTTTCAAGAAAATATAAAATCACACATGCCCACACAATGAATTGCTGTGTATGTTTAAAGAATATAGAGCACTCTCTTATGATTATTTGATATGCATATTTATGGAAAATTGCATTTTGATATGTTTTTATATGTGGATGATGAAATGTCTCGTGGACAGCGTGGACTGTGCTAGTATTTTATGCTTCTGTATTTTGTAATGGCAATTGCTCAACAAATAAACTAAACTTGAAACTTGACTCAGTGTTGCAGTATTTCAACATTCATGCTTAAGTTTGCTAATTTTCGATATTTTGACTCCAAACATTCAACATGCCCATTTTTCCAAACATCCCCTGATGAAGGGTTTATACCCAAAGTGCCAGGGCAAGTGGAGTGTTGTGTGTTCTGACCTCGCACACTTGGCAAATCTAGCAATAAGACTACTTAAAACAGCAGTTTTTTGAGTGAAGTGAGTATTTCTGGTATACTTTTGGAGTGCTTTACCTTGGATTCGTTGCCCATTTTTCCACACCACTCCATAAATGTGACAGGTGTTGGTGTCATTTTTTAAATCCTGGACAAGACATCTTTTCACACTTGTGGTGCAAAATGACATTTTGGCCAATATACTATAAATGCTACATGTCATGCTTATAAGAGCAGTTGTGAAATGATATGCCCATCAAACAGCAACATTTTGAGATCAAATTACATTACAGCAGCAATTCAATGCATGCTGCCACTGTAATGCACCCACGGGACCCCAGCACTGCTTTCTCCTGGTCTTGCCTCCCTCCCTGAATCAATTCTGACTCACAGTTGATAATCATAAATTACAGGTGATGCAGGGGGAAGAGCCCCCCCCGCATGGGTTGGGGGGGTGAGGTCCCCCCACCAAAAAAGAGTTCACTGATGGAGTTATGCCAACCATAATCTGCAGTCAACATAAATCCATCGCTGTAATGTTGCCTTGAAAATTAGTTGTCAAACTGGTATCATAGATTCATTGTAAAATGATCATCTTGAAAATCTGAGGTCAAAATCTTTAAAAAAAACTTTGAATGTGTCAAGGGTGAATATGTGAAGAGTCAATATGTAAAGAGTGAATATGTAAAGAGTGAATGTATGCATAGTGAATGTGTGAAGAGTGAATGTGTACTGAATGTGTGAAGAGTGAATGTATAAAGAGTGAGTGTGTAGAGAGTAAATGTGCCATGCCCTGCACTTATGTAGGCTGACAGAGTCTTCCCATAGCACACAGACCAAAGAGACCTGCACATCTGCTCCTGTTCATGCACCAATTAAATCTTCAGCTATTCTCAGGTCTGAAGCAGCCTCTCACTTTTTATGGCTGCATCAATACCATTATTTTGCAGCCTTATTGGCTATGACCAGACTTTGTTGTCTCCCTGTTGCTCCATACACAGTACACCAGCATATGGTCACTGATCGAGTCAGGCATTGCTCCCACACTCGAGATGTTCTGTATATTATTTTCCAAGATCCAATCGATCAGAGTTTCTGTGCCTATTTTATTGTTTTCCTTGTTGCTGCTGTTATTATCTGTTCTAAATCTACTTTTTGAGCTACGTTTTTAAATGTATTTAATTTTAGTCCAATCCAGTTTAAATGTATGTGACCTAATATGATAATTTCCCTATTTTTAAGAGTGCCTACTACATTTATTAATTCCTCCAAGCCCAGCAATTTTGCCCTGGGGAGATTGTAAATACAGCACAACCAGTTTTCTTGTTTTAGCCAATGTTAATTCAATGAAAGAACTCTCACATATAAGAGAAAGAGAGTTTCTATGTCTAGCTGCTAACAGTGTTTAACTCCCTTACATAAATAATGAGCCCCCCACACACACCTTTTCTCTACCTAATCGCTCTCAACTAACTTATACACCTCTATCATCATTAAATCATCTTCCATATTTGATGTCAACCAGGACTTGGTAATTGCCACTGCGTCAGAGGCATATGTGAGTAGCCAAGCTTCCAAGTCATGCTTCTTCAGAAGTAGGCTACACACACTTAAATGCACTCATTTTAGTCCTTTTGCCTGAAACCAGTTTTGTAAGTTCGGCCATTCATTTACTGAATTATCACTCAGCCCCAGATTTTCTTCTACATCCCCTGCTAGTAATAATCTGGTAAACAGAAACAGAGAAATTTGTTTCTGAAGTTTAATATGCCATATTAAAGAACCTAGGCCTGTACAGTCCTTTTTCTGCAATAATCCCAAGCAGTGCAGCTCATGTTTAAAACATTCTCCACAGTGACTGGTAATGTTTCCACATCATAGTAACTACCATTTCTTTCAACTGAGGTTATCCTTCATAACGAAAAAATCCATTCAATTTAACATGCTAACACAGAACAAACAAACCAGAAACTCCATGTTAAGAGTTTTACAATTTACGGCAAAAACCTTTGAACTTCAATTTTAACAAAGAGTTAAATGCTAATTTCCTTTAAACTTTCTTCCACAACTGAAAAAAAAAATACATAATAACCTCTACCATTAACCTTCCTCATAAGCCCCCTGCTGGAGGCTCCCGCTACTCCAGTGGGAGCCACTCACACAGGCAGCCACCAGAGTGGTTGTGCTTTAGTAAGCAGGGAGCCCCTCAATGAGGCCACCAGTCATGCCTCCCACCCTCCTGAAGCCCCTCCCCCGCTTACTGGAAGTGGTGGAGTTGAATGGTATAGTGGCAAGGCTGGGAGTCAAAGCAGTAATGGGGATATGCACAGTCAGCAACAGTCAGCAAACAGTTCTTTGGCTAAGGTAATATAGTTTCTTGCAAGATGTTAAGGCTGCTGTGAGGTACTTATAGGTATCAATCATTTTTCCTTTTTGGTCTCCTCTCCTCTAGGGAGTAACTTGTTGAACTCCTGCAGCTTCTCTTCATATGGTTTCTCATGCAATCCACATACAGTTTTGGTAGCCCTCCTTTGGACTGCTTCTACCATGTCAATGTCCTTGTAGAGGTGTGGCCTCCAGAACTAAGCACAGTACTCTAGGTGGGTTACCAGTCAATATGCTGTATGAAGTATAGCTAAGGAATAATAGCGTGTCAAAAATAGCATTTGTATTTATAGTGCGCCAATTTTATTGTTGTATGTCAACTATAGCACAGACTGGAGTTATGTATATATTATGAGGTGTGGGGGGCAGAGACCCCCGTCTGACATTGTAAAGAAATTGCTTTGGCCCTGGTTATAGTTGTTTTCTTTGGAATGGTTCCTTGGCCTGCTTTGCAAGGTTTTGACTGCTCTGCATTTTTTCAAGTAGCTGTTTTTGCCATAGCTATAGTTTCTTAGCACTTGTCGGAGGTGGGTTTTTTTTTGGCATTACGACACGATGCCCTCTAGGTGGGGTCTCACTAGTGAGCAATACAATGGCAACACCCCCACCTTCTCCTGCTAGAAATCCCCCTCCCCATTCATTCCAGCATCCCACTAGCCTTGCCTACTGCCTTGTCACACTGCCCTGCCACCATGAGACCATCAGATATGGTTACCCCAAGGTCCCTTTCTTGCTTGGTGACTGTAAGTACCCCTGTCCACCTTATACAGAGCTCCCAGGTTTCTCTACCCCAGGTGCATGACTATTTGGCATTGAAACCTAGCTGTCACATCCTAGACCACTCCTCTGGTTTCCCCAGATCCCTTCACATTCTCTCTACCCCTTCCTGTGTGACCACCCTGTTGCAGATTTGTGTGTCATCCACAAAGAACCCTTCAGTTCCTCAGCAATGTCACTTATGAAGAGATTGAAGAGGACAGGAACCAAAACTGATCCCTGTGATACCCCACTGGTCACTCTCCTGTCCCTCGACTGACTGCTGTTTACCACAACCCTTCTGCCTCCTATCCTTCAACCACTTTGATACCCAGCTTACCACCTTTTCCCCAGACCCTAGGCTGCTAAGTTTCTTTATTAGTCTCCTGTACGCACAGTGCCAAATGCCTTACTGAAGTCCAGATAGGCCACATCCACTGCCCTTCATTGATCAACCTCCCTTGTCATCCATTCAAAGAAATCTATTATATTTGTTTGACATGACCTCCTCCCTGTGCAACTGTGCTGCTGGAGTTCCTGTAGCTCATTTGCCTCCAGATACTCCATCAGCCTTTTCTTCACCAGGGTCTCCATTAATTTCCCCACCACTGATGTTAGACTGACTAGCATGTAATTACTAGCTTCCTCTCTGCTGCCACTCTTGTGCTCCCCTCCAGTTCTCTGGAACTACCCCACCTCCAATGAGGTGCCAAATAGTGTTGTCAAAGGGTCTGCTATCAGTTTTGTTGTTCTTCTCTGAACCTTTTCATCTAGTTCAATATCACCTCTAAAATGGGGGTTCCAAAAGGGAGACCCATAGTGCAAATGAGGATGTATATGTGCTCGATACAGAGGCAGCATGCAATATCCATTTCTAGATACAAAGAAACATTTGACAGTTTTAAGTAACCAGTTTGTGGTTTGTGTTATTTAGTTTATTGTTGATTAGAATTCCAAGGTCATGTTCCCATTCTGCTACTTTGATTAGTTTATTTCAGCATAAATATGAATAGCAGGGATTATTTCTGCCAAGAGAAGCACAGTACACTTACCATAATTAAAAAATCATTTTATTTTTTATGGCCCATGGTTCTATATTTTTTAGGTCCCTTGCCAATGTATGATGTTTCGTAATGTTTCCACCTCGCTACTCAGCTTAGTATCATCAGCAAATTTAGAAATAATATTTGTTATTCCTTCATTCATATTACCTATAAATAGGTTAAAAAGTGTTGGGCCCAGGGCTGAACCCTGAGGAACCCCATTACTAACTGGTCCCTCCTCAGAGAGCAGCCCATTTATTCTAACCTTTTGTTTGTGATTTGTCAACCAGCCATCAATAAACCTAACCAAGCATGGGCTTATGCCCATTTTCCTGGTATTATTGATTAGTTCTTGGTGAGGGACCTTATCAAAGGCCTTACCAAAGTCCAGCAACACCACATCTACCAGAATATCATTATCCAGGCTTTTACTGACAGTTTCATAAAAAGCCACTAGACTGATTGTACATGAGAGACCTTTCTTAAAACCATGCTGAGAAACATCAATCAGACCACCAGAACTTATTTTGGAATCAAGTTTTTCCTTTATTAGCTGTTACATAACATTATCACATAAGGAGATCAGGCTAATTGGTCTGTAATTTTCAGCCTGTTCCCTACTCCCCTTTTTATAAATTGGAATCAGTGTTGCCACCCTTCAGTCCCTCAGCACCATGCCAGTCTCCTTAGATCTATTAAAGAAAATACTCAGTGGATAAGCTAAGTCAGAGGCCATTTCACTCAACAGTTTGGGGTGTACAGTATATCATCCAGGCCCAGGGATGTATTGACCATAATGGTACTCAGGGTTGAAAATACATAAAGTACATACAGGGAATGGACCTGGGTCAAGGTAGTGCCTTGTATAAACAGTCACAGTGCAAGGAGCAAAATGGATGCCCACACCCGCCGCACCTTGGTTTCAAAATGTCACTTCATATACAGACTCCGTTTTAATGGCTGTCACAGGGTCGCTCAAAAACTGGCAGAAAAATAAGAGGAGCGCATACCTGGGTTTCATCCAAAACAAAGTGCTTACTTTTATTCAATTGTGCAAACAAACAAATTCCTTCACCGGTACATACAAAGCAGCCCAAATCATCTTGCCCCCTCCCTCAAGCAGATGCTAGTGTCCATGTAACCTGACTCATTTCATGCTTGTACAGCATTTTGTCAAAGGGTGCCAACTTATACCTTGGCATGTGGGAAGAGGATGTGGTAAGGAATTCGGAGGTTAACCTGTATCTGGACAGGGTTAACCTCTGGACAAGATACATTGATGATGTATTAATGGTCTGGACTGGCACTGAACAGGAACTTTTTGATTTTGTACAAATGCTTGAGGGAAGTAACCCAAACCTGAGATTTTCCATTTCTTTTAGTTACACCCGGATCAACTTTTTAGGCTGGATTATAACAAAACATGGAAGAGGTGGAGTCATTACTGATGTATACCATAAACCCACAGATCATAATGCCCTTTTACATGCCAGTAGTAGTCACCTAACACACCCCATTCAAGATTTACTAAAAGGCCAGTTCATCAGAATGAAAAGAAACTGTGCAGAGAATCAAATGTATATAGGTAGAGCTGATGAACTGGAACAGAAACTGTCAGAAAGAGGGTACTCTAAAATTGTGGTGCAAACTGCTAGGAGTGTAGTAGACAGCATGGACCAGACAGAATTGTTGGTAGAAAAGGATGCCAGAGAGAATGAGGACAAAAAAAAACATGTTACAACCTATAGTGCACAAGCACTAAAAATCTGTGACATTGTCGGGAAACACTGGCACTTGGTTGAACTTGATCCAGGATTAACTGACCTTTCAGGATGTCAACCCAGGTTTGTCCATAAAAGGGCAAAGAACATCAGAGACTGGGTAGTACGCTCAGTACAACCACAAGCACAGGTAGAGAGGCCTAGAATGTGGCTTCCAGTATGGTCTGATGGTTGTTTTAGATGTGTCAACTGTAAATACTGCATGAATGTACAGTATGTAATAACAAAACCTTTTTGAATCCCAAGACAGGGAAGACATGTTCTGTTTGAGGTTTTATTACATGTGCCACAGAGGGGGTGGTCTAGCTGGCCACATGTACATGATGTGGCTGTTACTATATAGATAAGACAAAGTGACAGTTTAAGCTATGCATAGGGGAACATATGTGAGCCATAGAACACATGGATCTCAGTTATGCCTTAGCTGTCCATATGAATGGGGTGATCAACAGAGGAGCACATAAAGTGTCCTTTATAGGGATTGAGAAACCAGTCATGGACCAAAGGGGAGGAAACTATGACAACATTTTATGTAAAAGAGAATATTGGATATTTTCAATGGGGGTCATGCACAGACCAGGACTTAATGATAAACTGGAACTTAGCATATATCTCACTAAGTAATGAAAGATAAAAGACCCCCAACATGCACCTGGATATTGCTGGTTTCAAAAGTATATGAGCATGAGTGCCAGGTTACAAGTAATACTTTAATAGGCACATGTATTTAGGCATGCATCAGTTTAAATACTGTAAGTTTGTGGTGTATGTTTTTCTTGCTGTTGTGTATTTTCTGTAACATTCCCATTTCTGCTTGTTAGCAATGAAATTTTTACATGCATGTTTTGCATTTTCCACTGGCTATATTTATAATGTGGGCTGTTTTTAATGTGCAGTACATAGATGAATGACTAACAATATTCTATCTTTGCTCTGTCTTACAGAATGGGACCCTGTCTGTGGCAGTCTGTCCATTTAGGAGTACTCTTTGCATCTTATGGACTGATACGAACTGGTAATTGTACAGAAAAATAACATTTCTTGTAGTATTCTAAAATTCAGATTCCTTTTGTTTCAGTTCTTTTAAATTTTATTTGAGGGGTACTGGTACTGTATTTGGGGTTGTATTTATATAACCTATATTATTCATTGCGATATGTATTATAGGTGTGCTCTAATGCAGATCATAAATTTTACATGGTAAGGGTATTCATTTGTATGCACTTTGACATTTTATTATTTTAATATTTTCTGCTTTAAGTTCAGGAGCTTTCCAGGTGTATACCCCTTTAAATGCACTAGCATAAGAGAGCACCCCTATTGGTTCCACACCACCTTTGGCAAAATGCTGTAAGAGCATGAAACATGTCAGATCATGTGGACACCAACATCGGCTTGAGGGAGGGGGCAAGAGGATTTGAGCTGCTTTGTATGTACCTGTGAAGGAACTTGTTCATTTGCACAACTGAATAAAATTAAGCACTTTCTTTTGGAAGAAACCCAGGCATGCTCTCCTCTTATTTTTCTGCCAGTTTTTGAGTGACCCTGTGACAGCCATTAAAACTGAGTCTGTATATGAAGTGGTACTTTGAAACCAAGGTGTGGAGGGTGCTGGCATCCATTTTTGCTCCTTATACTGTTGAAAATGCATCTTCACTGCTAAAGTAAATGCTGGTATTATATATGATGAATAGGTTTTATTGTGCAGATTTTTGCTGAAAACTGAACGTAAATATTTATTAAAGGTGTTGGTCATTTCCAGGTCATCCTGCACCAAATGGGTGTTAACCCTTATTGGTCCTATCTTTCCTGTGCTGCCTCTTTTTTTTTTGTTTGCCAACATATGCAAAAAAAGCTTTATTATTATCTTTTCTAAATTCTTCCTTCATTTTTTCCCTCTTAATCATATGTTTTAATGATTTCAGTTCTGAGCTGTATTTCTTCTTTGATGATTCAGAACAGTCATTTTTTTAGCCTGGAGAAGGCTTTTTCCTTGATTTTAGTTTGTTTTTTTATCACCGATGTGAGCTACTTTTATATTTTACCTTTGTTGTTATATTTCCTTTTTAAGGGGACATATTGCCTCTCTAGTTCAAAAAACTGCCAGCATTCCTCAACTGAAAGGCCAGACATCCTTTTTTCCCAGTCTATTAACTTTAAATAACACCTAATGTTATCAAATTATGCCGTGGTATAATCTCTGATTGTTTATGTACCTGCAAATGTGCTGTTGCATGTTGCTAGTGAACACTTGACAGTGTTATGATCACTACTGCCCAAAGTACTCCATATTGAGACATCAGTTATTTGATATACAGTATTAGAGATGATAAAGTCCAGAATGTTTTCACCCCTGGTAGGTTCAGTTACCAGCTGTTCAAGTCCTAATCCCAACAACATATTCACAAAGGTCCTCTCCATTTCATTAGTGCCTATTACATCTACCCAGTTTATCCCTGCCAGATTAAAATCTCCAAAAACAATCATATCACCTTTGTCTGAAGCTTCTTCTATTTCTTTAATAAGCCCATCATTATATTCTTTAGTTGAAGATGGGAGTCTGTAACAGTTCCCTATGATTATTTTTGTCCTGTTCCCAATTTGGAGTTGTACCTACATGCTTTCTATTTAGTTTGTTGTATCTTCCATCATACAGAGTTGGTGACAATTGATAGTGGCTTTCACATAGGTGCAAACACCACCACCCTTTTTACTACCTCTATTTTTATGATAAAGATGGTACCCTGGGATATCCATCATCCAACTACAGGTTACATCCCATCATGTTTCAGTAATCATGGCCAGATCTACATAGACTTTAAATAAAATTGCTTCAATTTCCGACTTTTTCACTAGGTTCAAACTTCTTGCATTTGCCATTAGGAACCTATAGTCATTCTCAATTGTTAGTTTGGTTTTTGAATTCTCAGGGGAAAAATGTTATAGCCCTTTCCCCCTTATTTTTTAGTTTATAGATTTAGAAATGTACTGTTCCATTTTTTCCCTCTGTCCACCCTCCTTAACTCTTCTCTCAGCCTTAGAACCACCTCTTGCCCCACCCATACAGTCCTCTTCCTTGCCCCTACACCTCTCTACCTGTGGATAATTCATTTCCCCTGGGCTTTTCCTCTCTGCTCTTCCATTTTCTGGGGTGGGGGGCAATCTCTACTTCCCTCATTTTTTCTGCTTCCCCCTCAACTATTTTAAACGCCCATCAAAGTAGCATCTAAACCATCTAGCCCACCTGGGAGGACTCCAGTGACCAGTGTAGCCAAAACTCTTCTCCTTGCACCATGCTTTCTATTATTCGTTGAAGGCCCTGGTGTGGTGTTCCCTAACCCAGTGGGCAAATCTCTGGTATGATAACTGCCTGCTTCTGGTCCCTTGCAGGGGCAGTAACATGTTTTTCTTTTTTTTTCCTTGCCAGACAGTGAGGGCAATGGCCGGTTTGAAGTATGCTTGTTTTTTGCTGTCATCAACAGCATTAAGGCTCCCCCCATCAGATTCACTGTGCTTATTACTAGGATCTGAGAATGACTTAGCATCTTTTCAGTCTCTTTTGGTAGAGACTGCTCCTTTTGCTGCATTTTTCAGCCACCTTTGAATTAAATGACTGTTGTGAGGGTAAGAAACTTGCCAATGCATGCTTTCCACCATCAGTGGTATCCCCTCCATTTCAAAGGTTTTTATAGAACAGCTTTGAGTTAACATAGAAGTAGAATGGGGAACTGAAAATGAGTCCCTCAATTTATCCCTCTTCTTTTGGATTTTAGGGAAAACATTTCTTCAAAACATTGGGCAAGACCAAGCTACTTAAATTGCAACTCATGGTGGTCTGTCTTTGCCAGAAACTTGTGACAGGATTTAAAATGTTTAAATCCTGTAGGCCCTGTTTTCTTTTTATGTCTATTAGTCATCCCAATAGACTAAATCACCTCAAAATTAAAAAAAAAAATCAGTTCCAAAAATAAATGCAGTGACAACTGTTAACAAATAAAATAATCAAATTATTTTTAAACAATTAATTGTTTTTACTTTGTTCCCCACTCTAGGTGGGAACTGTGCTGAACCAAGTTTTCTCCAGTTCCTGAAACCAACAGGGAACCAGAGTAAACTATGATTTAAACACAGAAATAAATAAAACTACTCCAATATAATGTAAAGTATCAAAAAACTACAAAAACTGCATTTTTAGCTTCAACCTTTATACAATAACTAATAGGGTTGGGACAGAACTCCAGGATTTCTGCTCTCTTCAGTGGAGAAAACACTTCTGACCAGTAAACAGAGCATTCCACATGGCAGAGCCTGAACTTGATTCTATTCCCACTTTTAAATTCTAAAATCCTGGGGTGAAATTAGGAATGGGTGGATCCTTAAAGGTTCTAACCCATATTATCAGGATCAGGATCCAGGTCAAAGTTCTGGTTAGTTCTGACTGATTCTGCCTCAGATCAGGACCTTTAAGTAATTAATGTTAATACCAGAAAACCACAAAAAAATGCACTAAGAAAATCTAAAATAAAATTATCTAATCTGAGTGTCTGTCCGTATTTCTGACTCCATTTTGTATAATCTTCTGCTCTGTCTCCCATATTTTTTTTTGGGGGGGGGGTGTCTACATTGAATCCAGGAATGTTCTTTTCCCCTTACCCTCTATTTGAGGGTATAGTATCACTGCAGCTGCCTCTCTGCCTCACTAGATTAGTTTAGTTTATTTGTTCAACACCAATTCATTACAAGCAAAATTTACAAACACTTTTTGGTGGCAATATAATTCCTATAAACACATAAAAAAGTTACAGTGAAGTGCATTTAATTAGTTCTCCATATACAGTCTGATGAGTAAAGTACTCAGCAAATCTTGAAATGCAAGATGTAATCTGGACACAACAGGGTTCGGGTCTGGCAGCTTACAGGGCCCATTGAGTAATGGAACCAGTAATCTCCACAACTGAAAAAGTACCCACTTCTGGGTAATAAAAGTATATTTCAGCTCTGCTTGATCTTGTACACATTCAGGTAGGAATGTCTAAGCAAATAAATTTATCCAATGGATACAGAACAGCCTGCATGCAAGGCATTGCCAATGTGTGCTAGAGTTAGCAAATCAGCAAAGGGATTCAAACATTTTATATATCAATTGAACCTTCTTCTTCCTTAAGTATAAGTGGTAGAAATTCTGCCAATCAGGTCAATAATTCAGGATTTTCTGAATTATTCAAGAGATCTAACAGATATCTCAGAGGAACAGACATGCTGTCAATATATTGTCTGATCCAGATTCGTCTTGCTTCGCTATACCATGGGCAAATTAATACTGCATGTAAGAGTTCCTTTTGGTTATTTAAACCACAATGGCAGAAGGCAGAAACATTGCCCTCTTCTTTAGCATAGCTGGAGGCTAAGATATTACTTTGAAAGGCTTCAGACCTAAACTTAACAATGACTTATCAGAGTTTTGGTTTCCCCATAATATTCAAAAAGGGTTTTAGGCAATGTTCCTTATTAACTAGACATTTTGAAATGTTAATGGGTTTCAGCTCTGTCATAGCTTGATCTCTTGAGAAGTTCTGCTTTTTTTGTTATATGTTTCCCACATGAAGTATGTATATTTTCATTCCTTTATGTGTATGTTGTTGTAAAAAGGAAAAGTCATGCTCACGTAAAAAGGTTAAAACCTGGTTTAGCCATTTATTTTATGGAGAGAACCCTATCATGTCATATTTCTCCCTTAGATACAAGGCTAATGAAGAACCTCTTGTTTATTCCTGAATATTTAGCCATCATTTTATAATCCTGGTTTGTATGGTGTTTTCAAGGTGATTAATACCAACTCCACTCTAATTAGGGCATTCTGGGTACCTTTAGGTAATTTTAAGGTTTCCTTCTATAGGTTAAGTATTACCCTTTCTAAAATGTTCACATCCATGAAACCCAGCTCTCACATACATAAACATCTTGATTTATTAATTTTGTGCTTACAAGGGCGGATACCATGGAACCTTCATAGAGCCTGTTACAGCATTTTGGTGCTTGTGATAATGCATTCATTTTATTTTGTGTATTAACAATCTGCTTATTCCATCTGGTATTGAACTAAAAGTAAGTCCAGGGTAAGGAAATTCAGTGACTGTCTCTAAGGAAGCACCACTTAGATGAAGTTGAATATTCTTGATTCCAGTTGCCATTCCAAAGACCATAGCTTTAGTTTCACTGTTGTTTTGGATCAAGTTTTAATCTTTGTGTGATGGAATCAAGCTCATTCAACATTTTTGAAGATCTCTCCTAGATAAAGGTATGAGAGCCAGGTCATCTGCATAAGCTAGTACTTATATTCCTTTATTAGAGATTTTGGGAGCATGTACATCTAGATTAATGAATTTTTCTGTGATCTCATTTATATAAATTTTAAAGTTAGCATTTAGAGTAATGTTGTTATCAGTTGTAGCCAGTTTGCCTCTGTTACCAGACCAAGTAAAGAAACTGCTCTGACTGCCCTAAAATGTAACAAAATGCTATTTGGTACCTTTTTGGTATTTTGTTTGTTATCATAGTGCTCAGGATGAGTGGTCCACCCAACTTGAGAGCTGCCAGAAGCATCTTGCTGTGATGAATGTATGCCTTAATCAGCGCTGTCCCAATTACACAACTCGTGTATGAACAGGTTTACATTTTTGGGAAGCAATATGAGGCATGGCTAATATTCAAAAGAATGTGCAATTCCAGACAATGAGATGCCCATCTGGAATGAAAATAATCAGTGGGAGTGCCAAAAAAACTTCAAAAAACAGAACCAAGATTCTGAGCATGTGTGTTATCAGTAATGCTCAATGCACATACTCAGAATCTCAGCTCTGATTTTCAGAGTTATGTTTTGGCACTTCCACTGCTTGTTTTCATTCTAGAGAAGCATCATCTTGTCTGGAATTGCATATTCTTTTGAGTAGTAGCCATGCCTCATATTGCCCCCCAAAATGTAATCTCATTCATACATATGTTTTGTAATTGGGACGGCACCAATAAAGATGCATGTTCACCACAGCAAGATACTTCCAGTGGCTCTCAAGTTGGGTGGACCACTCATCTCAAGCATGATGATAACAAAATATGCCATAAAGGTAACAAATAGCATTTTGTTACATTTTAGGGCTGTCAGAGCAGTTTCTTTGCTTGTTCTGGTAACAGGCAAACTGGCTACAACTAAAAAAAAAAAACCATCACTCTAAACACTGACAGTGTCCTTTTAAAGAGAGTGGGAGCCAGTATGCAGCCTTGACAGACTCCGCAGTTAGTCTGAATTGATACTGTATGTTCACCATAGCTTGTGTATCTTATTTGAATCCAAGAATCAGAATATAAGCTTCTTATCAATAGTAGTAAATTCTGATCTATTCATAATAACTTAAGTTTTTCCCATAGTAGAGATCTTGAGATGGAGTCAAAACTGACTGTAAAGTCTATATATGCCATGTACAACTTTTGTTTTCTTATTTTAGTATATTTGTCAGTTAGATGACTAATAGGCAACAGTGGGTTATGGTACCTTTATTTTATTTAAAAGTTTCACCAGGAAGGCATACTGAGCAGGACTGCTCTTTTCCAGATGTGTCTGGGGGGGCAGGGGAGGAGGAGGATTACAGTGATATTTACAATTACAGTAACAGCACATAAAACTTATATAAACAGCAACAATACAATAATATTTACAGCATGAAATAGATATACAGCAACTGAAGATGTCTAGACTGTAATAGAAGCAAAACATATAAGGAGAACAATTCAACAGTCTCACACAGGTGCCATTTGCTGAGAAAGGCTAGTAGCTAGTTGACCAAAGTATTGGAGTGGAATGCAGCTATAGTAGCTTTGGGTAGGATGTAGGAGGAGGGGTAAAATAGATTGAAAAATTATGAGTTTAGGAAGAATAGAGAGGAATTGGAGTATTGTGGGGAGGGTTAATTTGGGCAGGAATGGGTTGGGAAAGGTGTAAGTTCATGAAAGGGAGGAGGGTGATGTTACATTCTGGATGGAGTGGGGGAGACAGTTCCACAGCACAGGGCAGAAAAATGAGAAGGTGGATTGTCCAGCAGAGGTGGTTCGATGGGGCATAGCAAGGGATTTGGGGTCTGTGCTTCGGAGGGTGTATGTGTGTTGGACGGGGGGTTGAAATGGAAGAGGGGAGATAGGAGGGGAGAGAACCAGATCAGAATTTGGCCATGAAACTAACAGTATGGGACAGGCATCTGGACTCTAGGGATGGTAGGGAGAGGGCTTTGTACAGATTGCAGTGATTGGCATGAGGGGCAGGATAGAACAAAGGAACAGAAGGAATTAAAAAGGGTGCCCAGTCTGGCCAGTGTAGATTTTGATATGGTACTGTAGACTATGTCAGCATAGTTGAAGGTTGGGAGGATAATTTTCTGCACTATAGCATGGCGTGCTATTGGTGGAATGCAGTCCTTGTTTCTGTATAAGACACCAAGCTTGGGATGCAGGTTCTTTTGGATTGCATTCACATGTGCCAAAATGTCCAGGTGGTGGTCTAGTCAGCCCCCAGAAATCTGAAGGAGGTGACATTCTCAATAGGTGTACCATCCAGGGTGTGGAAGGCAGGGGAGGGAGTTGAGTTTAGAGAGCCACTGCCTAGTGCCAAAGGACATAGAGACTGTCTATTTAGTATTCAGGAACAGCTGGTTGGTTTGGAACCATAGCTGAACCCTATCAAAGTGCTGTTGTAGCCTAGCCTTCACATCAGTATGGGAAGAACCAGAGGTGTAAAGGATGGTATTGTCAACATACATGTGAATTTCAGAAGCAGAGCAGACTGCAGAGAGGTCATTTAGAAATATTGAAAATAAGATTGTTGAGTACGGAGCCCTGAGGGACTCCTGAGTTGATGGGGAGGGTGGGAGAGGAGGAGGGAGGACCAGCCTGACAGATTGAGACCTGCCTGTTAGGTAGGACTGGAACCATGCTGTGGCTAAAATGGAAAACCCAGCTGCTGCTAGTTTTTGGAGGAGAAGGGAGTGTGATACAGTGTCAAAGGCCTTTGCCAAGTCAACAAATATTGCTGAGGTAATATGTCCCTGATCCATATTGGTGAGTACAGAGTCAGTGAGACGTATGAGTGAGGTGGTGGTTGAGTGGGACTTGCAGAAGCTGACTGTAAAGTGGTGAAGAAGGAGCTAGAGTTGAGAAAGGGGGTGAGCCGAGAGTACAATACACTCCTGAAGTTTAGCTAGAATAGGGAGTAACGAGATTGGGCGATTGTTCCCAGGGACTGTGGGATTTCCACCTTTAGGGAGAGGAATACCTGTTGAGAGTTTCCAGTCAGAGGGAACTGAGATAACAGTGAAAGATAAGTTTAGGTGTGTAGCTAGAGGGAGGATGAAATAGCAGGGGTAGAGAGGTAGAGCAGTTTGGGGTCCAACACATCAGGGCTCTTACCTTTCGAGGGGTTCAAGGCAAGGAGGGCCTTGTGGGCATCATTTGGTGATATGAGTGAAAAGGAGAAAATGGGTGTGGTACTGGGGTTTGGAGTGGAATGGATTTGTAGGTAGAATTGACAGTAGTTGAAGGGAGAGTGGCTAGGAGTGAGGACACACAAGAAGTGAAGAAAGTGTTGAAGGCCAATGCTACTGCTGGAGGGTCAGATAGTGTAGCATTGTCAAATACAAGGATGGGTATGGGGGATGAGTTGGGGAGAGAAGAGGGATTGGACAACTTTACAGAATTTGAAAGGATGACTTAAGTTGGCGTTGAAGGAGGTGGAGAAATATTCTGATTTTGCATATCTGATGGCTTGAATGCAAGTGTTCCTATGATACCAGTATTGGAGAAGGAGAGTGTGGGACCTTAACGTCTTGTGGGCCTTCCAGGCATGATCATGAGCTCTCATGCAGGCCAGTAGTTCAGCGGTAATCTAGGGGATATGGGATCCCCTGACTCTGGTGAGTTTAAGAGGAGCATGCTGGCCCAAAATTCCCAGCAATTTATTCTGGAAGTTGCTGAGGCCAGTATATACAGATGATGCTGTTGAAATGTGTAAACAATTGGTGTGGGTTAGATCAGGCAGAAGGGGGTGAGATTTAGGGAGAGGAAAGAACATAACGAGATGAGTTTAAGAGGAACTTTAAGCCAATGAACTTTATGGGTACAATAAATCATGTGATGATCACTCAGAGAGTCTGGCAGGATGCCAGAATCAGTTATGCAATGTGGATGTGATGTAAGGGCCCAGTCTATCAGGGTGTGCGTGTGTGATTTGAGGTTGAGTTGAGTTGGTACAGTTATTAATTGGGTTAGGTTTAGAGAGTTTACTTGAGAGCTGGTCTTAGAATATGATGGAGAGAGCCAGTCCAGATTTAGGTCACCTAGCATATATAGTTCACCAGAAGAGGCATGTGTGGTAATGGTGGTGGTGAGACTGAATATTGTAGATGTTGGAAGACCAAGGCAGCAATAAGTGTCAGCTATGAATATAGGCAGAGTGAATATCCTTCCTGAAGCCTACCTGTAAAGGGGATACAATGTCATTTAAGTTAATCCAGTTTGTCAGTCTTTTCAGTAGGAGACTTGCATAAATCTTGGCCATGTTGTCAATAAGGCTGACTGGATGATAGTTATTTGGATAATTTTAGCACCCTTCTTATACATTGGGGCCATGTAATTACCTTGCCATGATTAAGACGTAAAACCGTACGTAACAACTTTATTGTAAAAATTTGCCAGGACCCAAGCCCACTAAGTACTATCCAACTTGTAAAAGTCTGATGGGATATATCAGGGCCAGGGGTTTTATTATCTTTGGAGGCTGTGATAACACCTTTGACTTCTTCTGAAGTTATCCAAGAAAAAGGTTTGCAGAGCCCCAGCCTCTCCTATCTGCTGAATGTCTCCCCACCTCAGTATGTTGATCCTTGATCCACATCCCATCTATTGACACCAGTAGTCTTCACATCATTTCCCATACCTGCCCCTCAATCCCCAACCCTGCCCCACAATGCATCACATACCACTGCCCCTCTCATCTGCTGACACCCCTCCCCATCCAAATATGTAGACTGCTGCCTCCTCACATCAGCAGGCACCCTGCCTATGAATTTAATCCCCTACCTCCACTAATCTGCTGACTACCATCCTGTCCCTTTATTAACACCTGTGCCCCATCTGTCTGCTAGCATCAACCCTTCCTTAGTATGTAGATCCCTGAACTCATCTCCTAGCACCCACCTACTCCAGCAGTTTGCACATCTTTTTACAACCCACCCTGCCCAATTTGAAACATCTTACCCTCCCATCTGCTACACCGGCATGCCACAGCATAACCTCCTATCCCACTAGGTAACAACATGCACTCTCCCATGTGCTGCCTGGCACCCACTGTTGCACAGTTCACATAGTGCACACACCCAGTCCCCTTCTTCCCTGCCAATGCCAGAATAAAGCAGACCACCCTTAAATGAAACTGCACTCTTGCTGGCACACTGAGTATAGCCTCAAGAGAGTTGAGCATCTCACATGAACATAGACAAGCCAATAAAAGGTACACCCAGGGACAAAGCAGTAAAGGGAAGCAGCAGATTCAAACCAGTGAAGACAGAAACAAATGAACAGGCCTCTCAACTGCTTCATGTTCTGAAGGACACAGCCCTCATTTTTTCATTCAGAATTACCACATCCATCCTGCATGAACAAAATGTTGCTACACAGAGAGACAGAACTGTCATTAGCACAAACGTTAAAACAGCAATTCATATTGACTCTGATAATAAATTAAAATAAATTAGATTTAGCGGCAGCAGCAAATTTCTTCAATATTGTTCTAAGCATGTCTATGTTTTATATTCCCAACATATGCTTACATTTTGAGTGTCTGACTTGGTGTCTTACTTTTCAAGCCAACGAAAATGGAGGTGCTGAACAGTACCCTAATGCATCATGCTAAGTCCATTAAAATGCCAGGCCCATATCCTACTTCTTGTTGCTACTGTCACTGCTGCTCTTGCTGTTTACATCTGATTCATGGCTGGGGAATACCATACCACATCTAAAACTAAACAAATTGCTTTTCACTTTTTCAGGCCATAACTCCTAGCCAATTTACCTGCAGTGCCTATGCCGCTACTGACTGTTGATGCCCTGTTCCTGCTCTCTCTCTCTCTCTCTCTCTCTCTTGTTGCTATAAAGCAAGCATGCATGCTGAATTGACAAGATGGAGCAGTAGTGGTGCCATGTGGCAGAGTACTTTTTTAATGTTATCAGATGCATGGGAGCAGGTGGTTTATGCATACGAGATGTGGGATCTGGGTTAAAATATAAAACCTCCAAAAATATACACCAACGCAGACTGGTACATCCGTGTCTTGATCTACCTGGGTCCAGTGGCTCCTGTGAGATCCAGGGGGTTCTGCTTTCAAGTGGACAGGTCCGACCAGCCCTAGGCAACATCGCATGTGGGAGATGATGCAACTTGCACAACATCACTATTGGACTCTTGTTGTTAGAAATCAGAGCTAAAAAAAAGGCTTGTAAGTTTTAAATAAAGTAACTCAGAAATTGGATTTTGGTGAGATTCTTATTGTGGATCTATTAATCCTAATTTTAAATTTACTACTATTGTAAATGTTGGACATATCCCCTGTTTAAAATGTTCCTCCTTATCTTCATGGCTACCTCACCTTGTCTTTTCAGGATAAATTTCCTTGTCTTGTGCCATCCTTTTTTGTCTTTCCAGAGTCCCTCCCTTCCTTGTGCTTTCTCAAGATATTCCTTTTTTTTTTCAAGACACTCTTGCTATGTTTTCAGATTACCCTTTCTAGTTTTAAACTTTGTTATCAAACATCCTAGTTTCATTTCAAAGTCATCTGCTTGCTTTCATCAATAACTGCTGGACCATTTCCTTTTCAGTGCCTTTGTTCTGTCTAATTCTAGGCTGTTTTCCCCTTCTCTTTCTAGGTTGTCCCTCATCTGTCTCTGTCTGCAAGTTATTTAGAAGAATGATATAAACCAGCACTGAAGACTGCAGATGAAGTGGGGTCAGAAACAAAAAATGGGGTGTACCTTTGAAACTAAAGAAGATATTGAAGTTTGAAAAATAATATCAAGCTGCAAAATAAGTCAAACTGAAATTTAAAGATTATTGGAACTTAGAATATGTATTTTTTACCTCAACACATGTGAGTAATAAAATACTATACCAAGAGACAGGATTTTGAAAGTGATCTAGCTCAGATTTGTCTTCCTGCATCATGACAGTCAGATTCAAATGGATCAATAGCCAATTGAATGACTGACACATCTGCATCTGCAAAAAGTAGCAACTGTATTAAGAAATTATACATACCATGATCTGTGTAATTCCTCGATGCAAGGTGCCAGAAATCATAACGTTTTGTTGCTACCAAATGGAGCCTTTTGAACATCAGGCAGGTGGAAATGGACAGATTAAGTCAAATGGAGATGCAGGCAAATCATGCCTCTGCATGGTTCTGTATCCAACATGTGAACATTCTGGCTATTTTGTTTAGACATCCCACAGTAATGTATCAGTGTGGTTTTTCGTTGCTGCCACTTTCCCACTCTCTCAGAGCCGTAGCATTTTGAAGATATCATGTTTGTCATTGTTTTATTCCCACTGTCTCATCCCTTTATGAAAGCTATTTTAGCTTCATGTACATATGATACAGAGTAATAGCAACAGAACAAATTGTCTTTATAGTAATACATTCAATTTACCTCTCCTAAGTGAAAGGAAAACTGCTACTGTAAATAAAATGATGTCATTCTGCTCCTCTATTGAATGTTATAACTCTGAGAACAGCAGAAAGAAGCAGCAACAGCAAAAAATGAGTTAAATAGTACAAAAAGTGTGTACTATAGAAGATAAACCTTTTTGGTAATGTCCATGTTGGTACTTCTCCCTACTGTAGGATTTTCAGTCTTCAAAAAAGAGATGATACTGCACCAGATGTCACAGCAGGACACAAGGAAGCCATTCTATGAAACTTAATATAATTTCTTTGACTGTTAGTTCCAGCGTTGTCACTGGGTACTTCAAAACAACTGGGTAATTATGCCATTCTAGTAGGGAGACTGGCATGCTCACAAAGCTGTGAAATCACCATTAAATCCTACCTGCACTAACTTTTCCTGCCAGTTGGAATCTTCTTCAGTATGCATTCTTGCCACACAGATATTTTTCTCTAACTGCAGAGTCAAGTTTATGAGATGCTTCTCATGCAGTATGGTACCAACTTTGCATTGGAACGAGAATATGACAGCCACTGAATTGGTGTGCCCAGAAACAATCAAAATGTTTGCTATGAAAATTTAATGTTGAAGGCTGTGACAGCTCATAAGTCACCATAATGCAGAGACTGATCCATTTTTAAAGTATTAATATATCGTGTTAATTATGAGTTTTCATCTCCCTGTACTGCATTGCAGTAGTGCAAACTGAAGAAAATTCTAACTGACATGGAATGTTGGAGCAGGCAGGGTTCCAGGTGGATGTTACAGCTTTGAGAGTGTGTCAGTTTCCCTAATAGGATGGCATAACAACCAAGAAGTTACTAAATACCTGCAAACAGCAAGGAATGGCTCAGAAATGGTGTTTGTCTCCCTCCTAAAAGCTACTCTTTAGCAACACATTTAGGCACAAGAATGACTACTGCAATAAGGCAATTATAATTAATGTGTTTCTCATATAGTGCGAACTATCTACCAATCCGGAGTGGATACTACATGATCCAAATCCATTATCTAGGCTAAATGGATTGTATATGTTCAGATGGTGTTATACCCATGCTTTTGAATATCCTGTTTGTCTGGATAGTGCACTATCTGTATGACATTGCTGCACAAAGACTAGTAAGCCTGTCTGGTTATATGGAAAACACTGTGTTTATACAGCTAACCATAAAATGTACTTTAACATAGACTTAGTAATAATAGCATACATATGACTACAAAAGTAGTTAGAAAACTAGATGCTGTGTCCCCCTACCCAAATTATACCCATAGGTACAAATGGAGTCTACAGTACCTTCAGGAATGCTGCAGGCCACACTCTTTGACTGCCATGGTTCAGTAAGTACTGCACTGTGCGGTAAGGTTTTAGCTCCTGTTTAAATACTGCATTCTGCAGCACGCAGGTCATGGGCGAGGTACCATTATAGTCAAAGACATTTACATCTGCCTGGTTCTCCAGCAGCAGCTCCACTAAACGAAGACTAGCATTTTTACAGGCCTTGTGCAGTGGACTTTTCTGTTCTTCATCGGTGGCATTCACATCTGCCCCATACATGATCATTAGTCTGCATGTGCAGAGGTAGTTCTCTTGGTCTTCTAGGCTTTGCGCATGAGCGCAAGCTGTACTGAGTGGCGTCTCCTCCAGGTTGTTCCTGCTATTCACCATGGCACCATATCGCAGGTAGAGGTGAGTGTGGTTGTGAAGCCCATGCTTAGCTGCGGTGTGAAGGGGTGTCTCCTGGTCATCCTCAGAAGGTTGATTAACCATAGCGCCATACTTCAGTAACAGCTTGGCACATCTGCATAAAAAGTGATAATGTTATATTTCCCAGAAATGTTTCTAGCAATATAATAAGGTATGGTATCCAGCAGGAGGGTATTACAGTACATTGGCTTTTCACCTCTCGAGACCATGTTTATATACATGTATATATACTGTACATAATATACAGATATGTCTTGGCTAAGAAATCAGCTTGGCAATCTTAGGTCACAAGATAAGTGCCAATTAGACAATACCCTACTACAAAGAGACAGGTAAAATCCAAAACTGAACAGAACTGCAGTCTGACGTAGTCTTTCACTTAGTATTGGGACTGGATTCCTTCTAGGTTCAGTTTGTAATAAATTGTCAGTAAGCAGAGCAGGTTTGTGCTTGCCAGTATGTCAACAGACTGGAAGCTATGCTATTTTAGAATATTGTATGACACACAATAAACAGGTTCTTGGACATAGTCACAGTGAAGTACCATTTCATCAAAATAATTGCTTGTTATACCTCTGTAGCTTAGGTCCCAAGATCCTGTTGTGACCTTTCACCTATCACTGACCAACACATAGCCTGTCACATGACCTCCTGTGGATTTCTGGAAAGCTTGTCACAGAATCATGAGAAGTAGCAGAACTGAATGACATTTTCAAATCAGTGACTGTAAGAGAACTCTGGATGATTATGGGTTTGCTACAGTGAGTCAAACCCGTGCATTTGAAGAGGAAATGAGGGTAGCAACTCCAGTTTTGGGATCTTCCTTACTGCCTCTCTGACAAGGCCAGCTTCTCAGCCTTTTTCTTCTTAAGTTCAAGGGCTGTAACAGGGGAAAGGAATTGGGATTCACATAGCACCTTTCACACAAATTGTATTACAGAGCACTTCAAATCCAGAAGATGGAGTGGATGCACTTTAAAATGTCTTAGCAGCATGTGAGATACCTTCAGAAATAATTGATTCACAGTGTTGCCCAGTTACTTTAAGATCAGGTTAAAGTGATCATGGGCTCCCATTTGCTTTCTGTGGGAGCTCTTCAGGGACCTGATAGGTTCCAGTTTACCATATTGTGTATTATTCAGTACTTCAGCTCATATTTTTGCCAGTTTGGACACTGCAGTGATTCATGCTCCTTGTCTATCTGACCTAAGAACCAAAAATTCTGTGGAAATATTACAGTGCATTGACATATCTGAGGAGGGAGACTATTTTTTATTATGTCTAATTAAATATTCATGAGCCCAGCAAGCTTCTTTATGACTACCAGATCAGTCATGAACATTTTAGAAATGACTGATCTAGCCAACAATTGACTCTGTATGGCACACAATGCTCTAAATGTAAGACATACAGTACTTGTGCTGCACGGCTTGCATCACACCACCAAAAACAGAAAACTTAGTAAAAATTTAATTTTTTTTTATTTTAAAAATTGGTTACCCGAAAAAACAGGTAATCAAAATTTATTATGATGATTAGACTTATAATTACAATAGCAACCTCAAAGCTAGTCACTTCCTTGGATTAATGATGACTAGAGGGAGGTACCCCTTCGCTGTGCCTCGGGTCACCCATTCCCAACTGGTCATTAATCCTTTGAAAATGACTGGCTTTTCAGTTGTTATTGCTTAAATACAGATTTTCTCCTCCAGTTAGTAACCTCTACTCTGGTTTCAGCTACCACCCAGAACCATCACCTGCCTCTGCCTCTGCCTGCCCCAAGTTCTTTCATGGTATGCTACCATGGTGGGGCTAATGGAGGGGCATATCACCCACACTTAGCAAGGATCTGGCATGGAGACTCAGTTCAGCAGGCATTACAGGGCCTGAGTGTACTGGCCATGTTATTGTTGGTAGCTGAAATTTCCCATCTGACACTTTTCACCTCCCTGTGCCCTGTGGATGGTGTCAGCCCCATCCCAAAGTGTGCATGCATGCCAACACATGCCAGCAAAGGGACAAGACATCCAAGTCAGCATTTGGGTGCTCTGCCTATGCTTCCCACAGAAATACCAGGACCAGAAGTAGAGCGAGTCGCAATCCCTCCTTCTTCAGAGGCTTAGGTATCCAATCATGTACCTTACCAGCCTCCTGCTGGCCCACCACAATGAACCAGTCATAGTGTATGTTCTGGTCACTGGCATTGTAAGTGGTTCCCCAGCTGCTGTGTTATTGGGCTGACTAGAGGAAGATGTTTTAATTAAGGTTAACAGATGGAGATCATGACCTTTATTAAAAATGCTGTTGGTTTGTGAGAAGTTGTCTTCAATAGTATAAATGTCTTTGGGAATATAAACTATTCAATGCACTTTGTTTTATTTCTACTGTTGAGATGTGCGTATTATAAAATAGTCTTTAAGCAAATAATGTTAAGAAGTGCTAAATATAAAATAACACAAGAAAGGTGGTATGTAATGAGATTTTTCACAGAGCCAAGGTGTGGAGTAATAAATAAACCACAAGAATAAAGCTTGAGTGGTTTATTTGGCATCCTATGCCGAGGGTGTGTAAACAACTCACGTTACACCCCAGCCCAGGTTTTATATTTTGTAATAACTGGGTGTAAAAGACAAGAGGAAAAAGCAGTTCATGTTTTTTTAGTCAGGCATGTTGGCTGAGACTTGTGTTGTTACAGTAATGGAGGTACAATACAAAGGGGGAGTAGAACTTTCACTGCAGCAGTGAACATGCAAGTTCTAATATATAAGTGATAAAAAAAACTTATTGTTTTAAGATGATAATCTATAGACAGCTACAAGGTTAAATTGCACTAATGGTTAGCATATTGTACAGGTCTAATATGCCTTTCTGTTATAATGGAGAACAACAATGATGGATTTATGGGTCTAATTATACTGTAGTTAAACCAGTTATTACATAGTAATTTTGTCACTGCTGTCGCTGCCCTGACTTCTCAGTATTGTAAAAATCCATGGGGAAAATGTAATGTCCTTATTTTCAGGGCTGTGCTCTTCCTGCAGTGAATATATAGAGAATAATGTATGGTCAACCATCCACAACAAGGCTGGTCATTGAAGGGTGAGATGACATCATACACCTTGAGAGCTTGAGAGGTCTCTATGATGTCATCTCACCATGAGATGGGAATAGGAATACTGTATGTTTGTTTCAATTAATTTACCTTCTTCTTAACTCTATCCTGAATGGTGATCAAATAAACAGAAAAAAATTACAATAGGATAAGAATAAAAACATTTATTGTGATTTATCATATTAGTTACATGACCTGGCAACATTTCTAGTAGTTCAAATTTTAACAAACAATCCACTTGCAGTGTTTTCAGTCTTGCTGATATCTTCATTCACAGTGTAGGTAAGCATACAGAATATTTTATTTTTATTTTTCATTTTATTCTTATTAACCCTTGGTATGCCACAGATTAATATATAAGTCCAGAATTACTATATGTTCTAATTCTGTTGACAGCCTAAGGGTTAAGATCTTTAAGCTCAGAGCCCTTTTTCAAAGGTGTCCAAATCATACAACACAATAACAATACACAGTGGTTCAACAATGGACAGCAGTAGTGTAATATTAATAGACTCGGGGTTCTATGCTGTTGTTCTACAGATGTGACATCGTAGCTACTATGGTACAAAGACATTTTGTATCTCTGTATTCTGTATATACAACAACTTCTGGAAGTGTATGAATTTCTATATCTAACAGCATTGAACCATATACTATAAGAATACTGAACACCTGAGTATATAGAAATGAAGCCGGTCACTTAATATTTGGATCATTCTTTTTTCATTTAAAACTTTTCACAAAGGGCAAAGGTACAAATAATTAGTGACTGAGAACCTAAATCGCATCATCAGAGCATTGTGGGCTTTAGAAATAGGAAAAGGGGCAGCACTGAAAAAAGCACATTGGCACATCCCTACGGTAAATCTGAGGGACCTTGTGTATGGTTTCTATTGCTTCTAGTACATGCTACCAGTAAAAATAAAACAACCTATCTTTCAAATTTCCAGTGATCCCAAAAATGTCTTTAGAGGACAGTCATGTGAAGCAGCCAAAGACTGCCACAGGCCGGACACATGATGGCTTTAAAGAACCCTAATATGATGATTCTTTCTACTGTGTATTGACCACTAGAGTTACTGTATTGCTGCCTTCTGCAAAGATGTGACTAACTGCTTAGTGATTTTGAAAACTAGGATAGGTCCAGTCAGAGAAAGGTCTTGAAAGGTTGTAGGCCACGTTTCCTAGGTATGCATAATTTAGATCTGATGGTGTGTCTGATATGCCTGGGAAAACTTTGAGGAAGCATAATTTTGTGAGACCATATATACTCTCATTGTAACCCCTCACCCTTGCCTTTTTGCCAAAACAACAGGTGGCATGCTGTTGAAGCTGACAGCAGTACCTGGTGGGGACCTGGGTTTGGGGAGGATGAGGTTACTCGGCACAGGGGGACCTAGGTTTGGCTACTCTGCACAGGGGCACCCAAGTAAATCCAAACACAGGAAGCAATAACTGTAATGTCCAGAACCAGGAATGGGATTCTACAGTGTGGCTTTTATTCACAAACTAGCTGAACACAATAAAGCATAGACGGACCCCCATGGGGCTACATTTACTGGTAATGCAGATTAGAGACTACAACGCGGTCCACTGGAAGAATGAACCAATTATATTGTTTTCAGGCTCTGGACCCACCAGGCACACAGCCCGGACTTGCACGCGCTTTGGGTACACAGCCCGACTGGCCCGGCTCCCCTGCTGGCCACTTGATCCATGGTCCATTGGAAGAATGAACCAATTATCCTGTCGTGGCTCCCCACACCACTTAGAGTCTGCGACTCCTAGAGAGATTTCCTCCTTATTTCTTATGACTCCCCATCTCACAAAGAGAATTCTTCTTTACACTTGTGGTGGCTCCCCACACCACTTAGAGTCTGCGACTCCTAGAGAGATTTTCCCTTTTGCAACCCCACGTCTGGGTACTTCCATCACTGGCTAAGTGCATGAGGCAAAGTAGCAACCACAGCAGAAATCCGTAGAGGTGGACCTGGTTACTAAAGATGGGGGTTTGCCCACCTCCAGCTCCCACAGCCCATACCCGGCCATTTCTCTGGAAAACTGAAACTTCTGAATGTAGATTAAATGGTAGATGAACTGTCGCATCCCCTCTACAATTTACTTGAAATCACACAACACTCTAGCATTTGACACTACTCCACTTGTTTGGCCTAGTCCTATAGGCTTCCCAAATTGTAGCTCAATTCCTAGATTTCCTCACATGTCCCAGGTTGAATAAAACATTTTTTGCCCTCTCATGTTAGAGCAAACACTCACCCTTTAGTTGCAGGTGCCCCACAGGCGAATCACAAATCTTCCAACTTTCCAAAACTAAGGCTGAACTGAATAGGCAGCTTTTTCTTCCTCCTGGCAGAATTAAGGGGATTGCCCCAGGAATCTACATGGGGATCTTTACATCCCCCCCCCCCGGAGGGAGGGGGCACTGAGACCCGAACAGCGGTCTCCACCACTTGAGCACACCTTACTTGCTCAAGACAAACTGCAGACTCACTACTCTTTGAAAACTCCCAACGTTCTATCTAACTCCCTCTGCTGCAGATTCCAATGTGGCTTATGCAGCTGCAAAAGTTCTATTGGTGATGTCATCCCTCAGTCTCAGCTGAGACTGAGAACAGAGTGAGACAGTGTGAAACCCATTTAACTGGAGTTTCACAAGCTGCCTTCCCTGCCTACCACTAGGTCTTACTGGGATTCTAGTAACCCCGGGTAACAAGGGGTTACATCATATAAGTTGACCTTGCATATAAGTTGACCCCCATGAGATTTTAGCAGTTTTTTGGGGTGTATTTCACAAATTAGCCAACCCCCCCCACACACATACAGTATTTCTTGTAAGAAATCCTCCCAGCTACAGAATACTGTATATATAATGGTATTATCACACCATCCCACACAACCAACTAAATTATAGCAGTTTACCCCAACCAACCTTGTAGCATTCAACTTCCTACATTCCCCAGGTGGCCCTGCAAATGATAACTGTATTTAATGTTACTAAAAAATAAGTAACTACCCCACCCCAGCAGTAAGCACCACACTCATATTTTTAATAAGTATACAACCCACACCCCAGTCTCGTCCAAATTTTACCCCCACCTCACATGTCGACAAGTGTGAAGTTGCTAGAGTGGAGAATGGTGTTAGCAGACCATGTGCATATGGTTACCAGATGGTAGAGAAGGAAGAAAGAAAGAAAGAAAGAAAGAAAGAAAGAAAGAAAGAAAGAAAGAAAGAAAGAAAGAAAGAAAGAAAGAAACTCCTGACTGGTTAAAATTCATGACATCTCCTAAAACACACAACACAATTGTGCTCTGCAGTATTGGCAAGGTGCTGGATCTGATTTCTAGGTAGGTCCCATATACAGCACTACAACAAGATGAAACAAACGCATAAATCAGTGTCTTGATATTAGTGGATGAAAGGCAAGGTTTCAATCAAGAAATATTTTTAACTAGTAGAAACTACTGTTCATTACCAAAGATACCTGTCTCTCCAGATACAAAGCACCATAAAACAACATTCTCAAATTCAAAGCCCTGTCCTCACAAGTGTTATCTCATTGAAGACTGGGAGGTCTAGTCCACTCCCCCAGCCTCTGCCTCACAGTATCTCCCCTCAAAACATTATTTTATCATTTGTAAAAAAAAAAAAAAAAAAAAAAAAACTGTCTCCTGTGTTGCAGAGAGATGTCTTCTCTGTTAGGTATCAGCTGAATGCATGAATGAATGTGTCTTTGTCAGTAGTAAAACCTGATTGAGTGAGGCCTCAGCCAATCAAGAATAATTATAAGCAAAGAGAGTATTTATTCATGCATTCATCCAACACTTACTGAACAGGGAGTAAGTCTCTCTGGAATGTGGTATAATTTTCTTTTTTACAGGTGTACTACAAAATCAGTTAATCAATCAAAATCTTTATTTAACCAGGTGAACACCATTAAGCAATGTTCATTTTCAAGGTGGACCTGGGTTCATATAATACAAAGAACAATACAGGTATGGAAAAGTATATAGACAACAGGTACAGTACACAGAAGTGAACAGCAAGTCATAGTCCATACAGGAATACAGGTATAATGCAGGTAAGAAATACAACAATATATACAGTCAGATCATAAGTACAAAGCAATGGTGCATCAGAATAAGGGTCACTATCCAGATGGGCCTGAGAGATCCCCTGAGGGTAAATGATCCAGTAGATGGTGATAGCAGCCAAGTCAGCACGTGCGGGGGGGGAGGGAAGAGGAGAAGGATGGAGCAGTGAGGGAATACAGGATATGGGATCAGGTCTGAAGTGCTATGTTTGCGAAGTATAATCTGATGAGAGGAACAATACAGCAAATGCAGGAAGTAATGGAAGGGTAGGTCCAGTACTGTGGGGGAAACAATAACAATTTTTTTGGGGAGTGGGGAACAGAATGGTATAAGGGCCAGAAGAACCGGGGAGGGTCAGGAGCAAGAGAACACTCTAGGTGCTCAATATAGATAGGGGACACAAGGGTCATGGGCGGCAAGCACAAGATTCCTTGTTATGACACAAATATAAAGTTTTAAATGCTATCAAACTAATGGGATGATTTAGTCTAAGGGTTTTTTGTAGCTTATTTCACATTTGGGGCACCACATGGCTAATAGATGCACAGCCAAAGCGAGATCTTGCCTTATATATCTTCAGCGAGATGTAGGAGGTACTTCTCAGAGCATACTTGCCCAGTGAAGATAATGGAAGGCAGGCAGAGATGTAATCAGGTAGTTTGTTTAAGATGACTTTGTAGGTCCAGAATGTGGCATTCTTCTGTCGTCTGAAGCAAAGGGATAACCAGCCTACTGCAGAGTACAAGGAACAGTGGTGGGTGGAGTAAGGGAGGCCCGTGATGAACCTTAGAGCTCTATGATAAAGCATGTCGAGTTTGGAGAGTGCACCAGCAGGACCCTGACTGTATAGAAAGTCAGCATAATCTAATAAGGAAAGAAAGGTGGTTTGTACCAGTTTCATATTGGCATCCCTGGAGAGGAGATTTTTTTATCCTAAAAAAGAGGCCAAGTCTCTGTCTGAGTTTCTTTGTCAGTTCTTCTATGTGCCCTAAGAACAAAAGTCTATTATCAAGCCATACCCCCAGGTATCTGAACTTGACTACATACTTCAACTGTTCACCGAGGATGGTGGTGATCAAGGGAAGTGTCCCAACAGTGGCCGGGTTTGGTGCATTATGAAAGGGCAAGAAGAACATTGCTTTTGTTTTCTTGGCATTTAAGAGCAGCTTCTGATTTAGCAGCTGAAGCTGCAGCAGATTGAATTCATTCTGGAGATCTTTACATGCCACATCAGGGGTAGAACTACTACTATAAAGCACAGTGTCACCTGCAAATAAATGAATTTGAGCCTTTTTAATGGAAGCATCAATGTTATTGATGTAGATTGCAAAAAGCAAGGGGCCCAGGGTGGAGCCTCGTGGTGCACCCCTCAGGAGAGGTTTTAGAGGCAAGACTTCCCCTTCCACCTTTACGTGCATTGAACGGACTGTGAGATAGTTATTGAACCATCTCAAAGATACAGAATCCAAGCCTAAATTCCAGAGGGATGAGAGGAGTACGTTGTGATCAACAGTGTCAAATGATTTACTTAGGACCAAAAATACTGCACAAAGTTCTTGTCAAACTCACTCTGCCAATCATTAGTCACCTTGGCTAGTGCCGCGATTGTGCTGTGCTTGGTTCTAAAACCTGATTGTAATGGGTTGAGCAACTGTGCTGACTCCAGGTGATTCCTGAGCTGGGTATTCACAATTTCTTCTAGAAGCTTGGACAGTATAGGGAGCAAGGAAATTGCCCCATAATTGTTAAGGTTACTGGGATCTCCAGACTTAAGTGGGGGGATAACATGGGCTGTTTTCCAGATGGGAGGACGGTCGCCCTGAGAGAGAGAGATAAGTTTAAAAAAATACGTGATGGGCACAGCTAGGGTGCAGCAGCCAACCTTTAAAAAGTAAAAGGTCGATGAGGTCAGTTCCTGCACTTTTCCTAGCATCCAGCTGAAGCAAAAAGTCTTCATCTTCTTTCAAGGATGTAGGCTGAAATGAGAAGGTCAAGTTAGAGATGGGGGTTCCTTGGTCATCAATTCCAAGTTGTGTGCGAAGGTTACTGGCTAGGGCGGTATCAAAGGCTAGCCTTGCAGTCGCAAAATGGTTGTTGAAGGAGTCCAGGATAGTGTGTTTGTCAGAGATTTGTGGTGGAGCCAATTGATATTTTGGAAGGCAGGGAATTACTAATGGTATGGCCTTCTATATCCTTGATTATTCTCCAGAATTGTCAGGAGCACTTAGATGAGAGATCGAGTTGTGAATGGTAAAAATTAGCCTTTGCCTCTCTAACCATTTTTGTGCAAAGGTTTCTCGCCCTCCTGAATATATTACAGTCATTTGTAAGTTCAGTCTTGCTGGCAGTTTCCAAAGTGCATCCCTATTCCACATACCATCCTTCAGCTCCTTGGTAAACCACTGGCAAGATTTGTTTCTAGCACGGACTTTCACTAAGGGTACGTGCTTGTTGAGAGCACCTAGCACAATGTCCTGGAAGATGTCATATGCTACAGCCACTGATTTAACTAGGTAAAAGTCCGTCCAGCGCCAGGAGTGTTTTGACTCTGTGAGATACACACAGGAATCGAAATTAAGATGGCACCTTTTAATAATAAAATTGGACACGGATGGTAGCATGTGATTTGATCTTACACAGGCGATGAAGCAGTGATCACTAATATCCAAGAAGAAGACACCAACATGAGTAAATAAGTGTGGTTTGTCGACTAGGATAATCTCCAATAGAGTGCTGTTGGAAGGGTCAGACTTGTTAGGATGTGTGGTTTCATTAATAAGCTGGGTCAATCCAAGGGAATCGCTAAATGTTTTAAGAGGAGTAGAAGCACTGGAAAGCCAGCCAAGATTGAGGTCCCCTAATAAGATGAACTCTGAGGACCAGTGTCCCAGTATATTGCCTAAATGCTTTAGAAGCTGAAGCCCCACGGATGGAGGCCTGTAGCAGCCTGTCACAGAAAGTGAGACACTAGTTGAAATCTCAACAAGTAGAGACAGGTTTTTGAACTCATATGGGATGGAGGCTGCATCAATAACTGAGAGAGAGAATTTGTCCTTGGCATATATAGCCACCCCACCACCTCTAGACTGTCTGTCAGCTCTGAACAGAGAATAGGAAGGGAGGTTTACTTCATGATTGGTAGTTGCCAGGTGAAGCCACGTCTCTGAGACTACCAAAATACCAGGGGTGGTGTGGCAAATCCATGCCTGGATTGATGAGATTTTTTTTAACAAGCTGCAAGCATTGACGTGCATGAAGCTTGACCCTTTAAGACTAGGTAGGTTGGCAAGGGAGTCGATGGCTGTTGGGGGGCCAGGGTTAAGTTCAATATTTCCTGAACACAACAGTAGAAGAAGTAGGAGTATCCTAGTAATGCCTAAGGAGAACCTGAAACTTTTACTCTGTTCAGGTTTTTTGGGAACATGAGTTTGATACGTGAGAGCCCTAAGTCTAATGCCTAATTGACCAAACACTACATATAGTAATACCTTGCCATTGATGGACAGGAGGGATTGTGCAAAGTAAAGAGACTGAGTTGTTACCCCTGGTGTAATCACAGCAAGGGTACCAGTGTACCATGGCATATGCATGGCTAAATGCAGTACAGGGGAACTGAGGTATAATAGGAGGTGTAAAAGAGTTTTTGGGATACTGGAGAAAGAGGGTGGTGGGGGCCCGAGAGGGATTTTGAGGGGGGAATTCAATGAATGATGGGTCAGATCATTTGGGAAGTGGGTCGAGTTGGCTTTTGATATGCAGGTGGGGGAAAGGGTTTTACAACATTGAACAGCTGACCATTCATCAGGTGACAAATTTCACCAGGTGGGAGGAAGGAGGATAGGTTTTACTCAGCAGAGGGTGGTTTGGAGTGGGGAACTTAATTTACATGGCTCTGAGTGGTGTGATGATATGGGTCCTAGCAAATTGAGTGGGTGGGGGCAGGATTTCATTTAAAAAGAGTTTGACATTGTTTTCAAAACACTTTATGTAGTTCTATGCTGACAAGTGTCACTTCACTGTGCCAAAACTATGTCATCTGCTGCTTTTCTGGCACTTTGAGTAGTTTTGCCAAATGAAGTTGAACACTTCGTCTGGGGAAGAACTTCAGAAAGAGTTTCACGACGTCGAGAAACTTTGCAAAGTTCAGGTGAAGTGAGAATTTCTCAACTATGCATATTTCTAACTAACATAATTTTAGTTGCTATGTCCTGAACCTGAAACCCTGCAATCCCTTATTTGTTTTGACTGTTTACTATAGAAACTGCTAGACTGTCATCCATTGTACTTCTTGCTTCTTCCATTCTTCTGCTGTCTGTGTAATAATGAAAACCTGATTAGCAGCATTTTATTATTCCTCTGATGAGTCTATTTACAGTTACACCAATTTTCTTACAAAATGTTTCTAAATCATGCATGATTTTGTCTCTTTCTTAACTTTATTTCTCATAGAAACATAGAAACATAGAAGTTGACGGCAGATAAGGACCGCAAGGCCCATCCAGTCTGCCCATTTCTTTTTCTACCTTATAAATGTGCCATCGGCCTTTGCTATGTCAGTGACCTATCTATTCATAGTCATTTGTATTGCTCCCTTATGCCTATCCCATGCCTGTTTGAAGCCCTGCACTGTATTCATAGCCACTACTTCTTGTGGTAAGCCATTCCATGCATCTACCACACTTTTCTGTGAAAAAAGAATTTCCTCACATTCCCCTAATCGCCTCCTCTAATCTCATGCTGTGTCCTCTTGTCCTGCTATTTTCTTATATTTAACATGTTAGACTCTTTCACCTTGTTTATGCCCTAAGGTGTTTAAATGTCTCGATCATATCACCTCTCTCCCTCCTTTGCTCAAGGGTATACATATTGAGCTCCGTTAATCTGTCCTCATATGTCTTCTGATGCAGTCCCTGCACCATTTTGGTTGCCCTTCTCTGACTGCCTCAATTTGGTTAATGTCCTTGTGAAGGTGTGGCTCCAATACTGCACGCAGTACTCAGATGGGGCCTAACCAATGTCTTGTACAGAGGATTATTACCTCCTCTTACGACTTGTGATACCCCTACTAATACACCCTAACACCCCTAGCCTTACCTACTGCTTTAGAGGTCTGCTTGGATGATTTCAGGTCATCAGTGATGATGATGCCCAAGTCTCTTTCTTCCTTTGTGACTGCTAGCAACTCCTCCCAGCCTATAAGTGGCTTCGGGTTTCTTCTTCCTATGTGCATGATTTTGCACTTCTTTGCATTAAATCCCAGTTGCCACTCTTCTGACCATTCTGCTAGTTTATCCAGATCTCTTCTCATTCTGCCCACCCCATCTGGATCATCTACTCTGTTGCAGATCTTGGTGTCATCTGCAAACAGACAAGCCTTACCTCTAGTCCATCTGCTAGGTCACTAATGAAGATGTTGAATAGGACTGGCCCCAGGACTGATCCCTGAGGTACCCACTTGTAACTTGCATCTCTTCTGACTGTATACCATTTACCACCACTCTCTGTTTTCTGCCAGTCAACCAGTTTGCCACCCAGTTGACCAACTTCTGACCCACCCCGAGCCTACCTAGCTTATTTATCAATCTTCTATGTGGAACAGTGTCAAAAGCTTTGCTGAAGTCAAGGTAGCGACATCAACTGCTCCCCTTGGTCCACCACTCTGGTTACCCAGTCAAAGAAATCTATGAGATTAGTTTGACAGGACCTTCCTTTGTAAACCCATGCTGTCTTGGATCCTGTGCCCTATGGATTCCAGGTGTTGCACTATCCTTTCCTTAAGGAGTGCTTCCATAATCTTGCCCACTACTGAGGTAAGACTGACCGGTCTGTAGTTCCCACCTCCTCCTGCTACCACTCTTGTGGAGTGGGATCACATGAGCCCTTCTCCAGTCTTCTGGGACCTCTCCTGTGCTCAGAGACTCACTAAACAATTCTGCTAATGGTCTGCTAGTTCCTCCTTTAGCTCCTTAAGTACCCTGGGATGTATGCCATCAGGTCCCATTGCCTTATCCACCCTGAGCTTAGCAAGCTCTTGTAGGACCCTTTCTTTGTGAAGGGAGTAGTGCTCACCTCCTCCCCCTGTGTCCATGATGCTGAGCTGTGGGCCCTGCCTACCTTCTCTTCAGTGAATACTGAGCAAAGTATCTATTTAGGATAGATGCCTTTACAGGGTCCTCCTCCTCACATGCTCCTTTTCTCCATTAGCTTAGCAATACCCTCTGGACTTTCTCCTTTCACTAATGTAGCTATAGAAAGTCTTGTCACCATCTTTTACTGTTTGTGCTAGTGTTTCCTCAGTTTGGGACTTTGCCTGCCTTACTGCCTTCCCTGCTTCCCTTAGGGCAGTTTGGTATGCCCCCTATCTTCATCCCGCTGTGTTCCTTATATTTTCTGAAGGCCAGCCTTTGGCTCTGACCTTTTCTGCTACTGTATTTGAGAACCAAAGTGGTTTCCATCTTTTTTGCACTTCTTTTCTGTCTAACACAATGGGATGTTGCTTCAAGTATTGTATCCTTAATGCTTGCCCACTTTGCCTGTACCTCCTCACCTGTGTTTCTTTTTGCCAGGGCTAGCTTAACTCTGTTGGCCATCTTATCAAAGTCAGCTCCTCTGAAGTCCCATATTTTTGCCTTGGAATGGGATGATTTAGATATCCCATAGATAGATAGATATTCTCATATCTATCTATCTATCTATCTATCTATCTATCTATCTATCTATCTATCTAATCTATCTCCCTCTTTTTCTTTCTCTCTTTCTCTCTCCTCCACCCCAATTCTGTTTCTAAATCATGCATGATTTTGTCACTTTCCTTCTTAACTCATTTTACCCATCCCCTCCACCCAATTCTTTCAGTTCTGATCTACTGTCTCCATGAATGGGATATAGCCACATCAGATTACTCTCTATTTAAAAAAGATAGGGTGTGAAAAAAGGGTGGAGGGGTAGCTATCTATGTCAGGGAGGGAAGTAAAGCAACTGAAGTTCAGGGTATGTAGAAAGGGAGCAGACGCACTGTGGGTCACCATGGAGACAGGAAATGGCATGCCATTTGCACTGGCTTGATCTACAGACCTCCAGCACAAGGGGAGGAGGTAGATGGGGTACTAGTGGAAGCCATCCACAAAATGACAGCCAACGGTGAAATGCTGCTGCTGGGAGACTTCAATGTGCCTGAGGTGGATTGGAGCACCCAGGCTGCAGCCACAGCCAGGAGCAGAGGCATTTTGGATGCCCTTCAAGGGGCATGCCTCAAGCAGTTTGTGGCAGGACTCACCAGAGAAGGAGCAATATTGGACCTGGTACTCAGGGGGCTGTAGAGAAACAATGGGCTAACCTTAAGGGAGCCATAGCAGAGGCAACACGCCTTTGTGTTAAGCAAGTAAACAAAACAAAGAGAAAGAAAAAAACACAATGGTTCTCAAAGGATATGACTGGGAAGGTATGAGAGAAAAGGCTAGCTTTCAGGAGTTACAAGGATACACAGAAGGGGAAGACATGGAAATGTATCTGGAAAAGCAGAGGGAGGTGGGGAAAGCAGTCAGGAGTGCAAAGGCACAAACTGAGGAAACAATAGCCTGGCAATTAAGAAAGGAGACAAGTCCTTTTTCAGGTACATTAGTGAAAGAAAGAAAACCAGGGGTGGGATTGTGAGGTTAAACAGCGAGGCTGGTGGTGTGCGGAGGGGGACCTAGAAAAAGCAATAATCCTGAACAAATATTTTTGTTCAGTATTCACAGAAGAAGGGGAAGGAGAAGGACCACTATTGGGCAAAAGGAGCACCAATGGGAGAGAGGTGGACTCCAGCTCGTTTACAGGGAAAAGAGTCCTAAAGAAACTCGAGATTCTAAAAGGGAACAAGGCTATGGGACCGGATGGTCTACATCCCAGAATATTAAAAGAACTTAGAAATGTGCTGGCAGCACCTCTAACAGCCCTAGTCAACAAATCAATAGAGACGGGAGGTTCCAGGGACTGGAGGAGGGCGAATGTAGTCCCTCTCCACAAAAGTGCAAAATGACTATTCTAAGGAACGGGTTCTTCATAGCCATTCTCCTCCTGACTATTTCACTTAAGGTGTCTCATGAGCACTTCCAGGTAATCAGTAATCCCTCAAATACCATAATAGTGCTACCTCACCGATCAGGCAATAATAGCCACAAGACCAGTACCAAGCATGTACTTAGTAACCTCTCTGGACACCAAGGCCCGGATATTCAAAAGGGTTGCGCCATGCGCAATAGGGTTGAGCATGCACAAGTCCAAAAGTGCGCCATTTTGCGATATTCAGCAGGAGGCAGTTGCGCCACCGAAAACATGCTGAGCAACAGCGCAATGCAAAGGAAGGCATGCGAAACCGACATGGGTGGAGCCATGCATAAAGAGCGCAATGCGAAATTAAAAGACTTGTGCATTGCGCAATAGCGGAACTGCCAGAAATTGCACACTAGCGGAAATGAGCCAAAATAAAAAGGCTCAAGGAAGCGGTGCAAGAACGCTACAAGGATGCCAAGTGGGGTAGAGAGAGAGAGAGAGAGACAGACAGACAGTGACAGGCTAGGGCAGGCAAGGCAAGCGTGGGCCATAGGCTGCAGAGGCCAGCGGGGGGTGCCCGGTGCAGTGGAAGTAGCAGTCAGGACAGCGGGGGTAACACAGCAACACCAGCCGGGGGTCAGAAGCCAGGGAGATGGACAGTGCCAGCTTCCATGGAGCTGTAATGAGGGTGAGAATGCAAGCTGCAGGGGGACGAGGCCGTGGAAGGGCCCGTCGGCGGTACGCCCCCAACAGGCAGTACCATGCCCGCATCAGCTATGAGCTGTACACAGATGTAGAGATCGTGGGCCAGTACCGCCTGAACAGGGCAATACTGAGGCGGCTCTGTGAGCTGTGCAGTGATGTGATGCAGGCACCCTCACGACGGAGTCATGCTCTGTCAGTGGAGACCAAGGTGACAGCCTGCATGTGCCTGCTCGCCACGGGCACCTTTCAGAGGCTGACAGGGGACACCACAGGCATCACACAGTAAGCCACATCACGCATCCTCACCCAATTCCTCAGCGCACTGCTGCCACATGCTGCGGAGCACATCCATTTCCCCAGCACCGCGGCAGAGCGTACAGCAAACATGCAGGAGTTCCACAGGGTAGCATGATGCCTGGCATGCTAGGGCCATAGACTGCACCCATGTGGCCATTCGCGCACGCCACCCGGCCTCGGCGGGGCTGCATATAGGAACAGAAAGGGCTTCTCAGTATCAACTGCCAGGTGGTGTGGATGCCACTGGGCGATAATCAATGTCTGTGCCACACACCCTGGTGGAGCACATGATGCCTTCATATGGCATCAGTCCGCACTGTGCCATCGATTCGAGAGTGGGGACATCCCCACAGGCCATCTAGTGGGTGAGTACGCATGTATGGAATGCAAACTCGGGGCAAGGGTGGGAATGCCACAGGTGCCATGGTAGTGGCACACAGGGATATGGGCAATATGGACCTGAACATGATACTGATCTCCACTATATCCACACCAGTGACAGCATATACCCACTCCGTCCCTGGCTGCTCACACCATACCGGCACCCCATGACCCCATCGCAGCAACGCTATAATGAGGCACATGCTTCCACATGCAACATCATAGAGTGGGTGTTTGGGATGCTCAAGGCACGCTTCCGATGCCTAGACACCTCCGGCGGTGCCCTACAGTACAGCCCCCAAAAGGCCTGTGGGATATTCCTGGCCTGTTGCATCCTGCACAACATGGCCAAAGACTGTGGGATAGCCCTACAGGTTGAAGAGGGGACAGCGATGGGGACGCCAGTGGCGCCCGGTGTTGATGGTGATGAGCAGCCTCCCAGGACGGCGCCCCGACTGATCCGCAGGCCCAGCTGCACCGGGACACCATCACAGAGGAGCACTATGCACAACACAGGTAAGTCAAGGGGACATGTGCAACCAACACTGTCCATGCGCAAACCACAGGCACACAGGGTAACACACCAGGGGTGCATGACGGCCAGGGGAGTGGAAGGGTCCAGGCATACAAACATACCATCAGGGAGGGGTGAACACTCATATGGACACACACACACCAGGCACAGAGCGTACATGGGCAGATGCACAGCACAGCAGAACTGACATTGCTAACACACAGAACCACTGACCACCCCCACCACCTGTACTGTCCAAGTACGTGTGTCAGATGCTGGGCACCCTTGCACCTTGGTGTACAGTACAATGCAGGCATCATCATGCACACGCACCTGTGGACAGCAGTTGGGAGGGTGTGCAGGTGGTCCGTGTGTCGGCGTGTTGAGCAGAGCATCCAGCAGTGCACTGCCCACCATGACACACATTGCACACAGGGCAGCACCAGACAGGGCCCGCACTGGGAGACAGGTCAGTCATGTAGCACTGTCCCACGGCCACCACGGATGCGTGGGCGGCCCCGCCATGACCCAACAGCCCTGACAGGCTGAGCAGGGGCCACATGGGGTGGCACTGTTGGACCACCAGGGGTCCCACTGTGCGAACGCGACCTTGCCCGCACAGGGGTCTGCAGCATGCCGAACAAACCTGCACCAGGGTGCTCGGGATGCCCACAGCAGAACCCGCATCGACAGGCCTGGTGTCACACAACACCGGGAACGGGAGTGGAGAGGAACTGTGGGTGTGGGTACAGGGCACCTGACTGTGTGCCCACCGTGTACACGACAGAGACCACCGCCTGGTCAGCCTGTCAATGGCGGCGGTCACATCCGGCCCGCGATACAACCAGCTCTGCACGGTCCAGAGCACACCCTGCTGTGCCACTCCACAGCCACAGACAGTGCCTCCACGGACATTGCAACCTCCTCTGCTGCTGTACTGATTCCTGCAGCAGGTGGGTGTGCTCGCTCAATGGGTACTGTGCCCCAACGGCATCCTGTCCCCAGGGTGTGGAAGATCCTGATGCACAACACCCTGAGGGTGGGCGCTGTTCGCCAGGACCAGGAATGGGCGGATCAAAGGGCGGCGGACATGTGCCACCGCTGACACTGTACCCCAGACCTGGTGGGTGACTGCTGCTGCTGCCCTCCAACCGCCAGCCCCAGGGTCCACTGCTCCACCGCTGTGGCACAACAGTGCCAGACACCTGCACAGCCACTGGTGCTGCCCCACCAGTGCTGACAGGCACAGCCCGGGACTGTGCCAACATGCTGGTACACAAGTTGGAACCAGAAAGGCCCAGGGTCACATGCTGGCCTGCTGCGTGTCCGTCATGGGACACACACATATCACTGCCCATTGCAGTCCTTGCATCATCAATGGTGCAGGTACATGCTACAGCCACAGTCACAGCGTGCTGGCATGCTTGCATGCCAGACTGCTGAGACACAGGCTGTGCACCCCCCACACCCGAATCACCGACACCAGAGTTGGCGGCCCAGCGTGCATGCTGCTGCAGTGCATGCTGGCTGGTGACTGAGGTGGATGGACCCTCCTCCATGTCCAGCAGGTCATCATCACTGCCTGGACCCACCACCACCGTCTCCTGAAGACGAACAGGATCTGTAACAGAAAGAGAGTCATGTGAGTGCATGTGAACAACCTTCCCCAACACCACCACCACCATGTCATACCGCAGCAGTGATGGGCTTCCACCTGTCTGGAATCCACCTCCTGGTACGCCTCAATAGTGCTCCGCTGCATTGATGCAGCCAGTCTGTCCTCAGCCGGGTCAGCTCCACACCGCTGGCTGGCCCCCGCCAGTGCCAGCATCGCGTGCCGCCTGAAGGCTGCCACCTTCTCCTTCAACCTCCCGCGGTCTGTCCCCATCTTCTTCTTGCATTCCTGCACGGAGCGCTGGTGGTTCAGTGCAGGTTCACGGCCCGAGCTACCCCCTCCCATGCAGCCGCACGGGACTGAGGGGTGCCCCGCCGTCCACTCAGTAGTGGCTCCTCCTCCAGGTAGGCCTGGAAGAGGGCCTCTGTCTCTGCTGTGGTAAAGTTGGGCTTCCTCCTACGCCCACCATCCTCACCCTCACCTTGTCTCTGCTCGGTCATGGCGATCTGTATGGGGGAAAGTGGACACCTGTCACTGTGCAGTCTACAGCATTTTCCCATGACCATTGTCCAGAACATCACACAGCATGCAACTCACCTCTCACCTGCAGTACCCGAATCTGGCCAGTGCAGCCCAATGTCGCACATTTATAGTGCAATGCATGCAAATTAGGAGTGGAGCAACTATAATGAGATGCAATCGCACTACAGCGCCTTTGAATGGCTGATCAGATGATTTGCATGTGTCGGCTGAATATCGCGAGAGTTGCGCTTTTGCGCAATACGGTTGAGCCGGCTGAGCCAATGGTGCAGATCTGTGACTGTGTGGTACACTGCATTGTGCATGCCCAGATAGCTTATGCAGGCGTCTGCTGCGCTGCTGACGTGCTGTGCGCGATCGGCAATTCAGGCCATGGCCACCATTGTGCCAGTGGCGCTACAGCACTGGGCACTATATGGCGCTGTGGCACTACTGCGCAATAGTCCACTGTGGCACTGGTACGCAGGTGGTCGGTCGCACAGGATGCGATATACGTCAGATGGCGCTGTGCGTGGCCTTGCGTCATTGCCCATGACCTGGTGTCCGACCTTTGCCCCCTGGCGCTGTTCGGCTGCCATGTGTACGGCCCTATTGTGCTGTCTGGTGACAGCGCTATGTGAACTGATGGCGCTGTTCGAACAGTGCGATTGGAACCTATGGTGGTCTATTGCGCAACATCTCCACGTGGGGTTACGGCCCAGCGGGGCGCCATATTGTCTGCTGTAAAGTTGGTAGCATGGCATGCAGAAGGGCAGTGCAATGGAGCCCCATGGAAGTGGCCAACTTGGTGGCCCTGGTGGAGCCTCTATGAGCACTGTATGGTGAGATATCCCCACCATGGCTAGGACCCAGGTCTGGCAGCAAGTGGCCAGTGACCTGGTGGGGTCACTGGGCAGCGCCCGGTCTGCTGAGCAGTGCCGGCACAGATACAGTGACCTCCGCAGGAGGGAGCATGAGCTGCAGTGGTGGCTCACACGTGCCAGGAGGGGCGCTGCCCAGGCCAGGTGGGTGTACCGCCTATGCACCTGTATTCTCTGTAGGGGTGTGAGTGTGTTTTGGTGGATGTGCATAGGTGATGGCTCTGACATGGTTGGCTGTGTCAGTGTGTGCAGGTGTGAGATGCATGGGCTGGCTGTTTGGGCAGGCACCTCACTGGGGCAGGGGGCAGTCAGCTTTGGAGCCACACTGATGTTTTTCTCAACATATGTCTCCCACAGGCCGGGATGTGAGGATGCAGGCACAGGGTGAGGAGGGCCGTGCCAGGGCCCCGGTGCCGGTCGGTGGTGCTGTGGGTGGTGCGCCCCCAGCAGCAGCAGCAGCAGCAGCAGCAGCGGCAGACACAGCTGCTTGAGGAGTGTGAGTATCATTACTTCATGGATGATATTGCATGCTGGGGGGGGCATGACCACCAGCCATGCACAATACACAACCATGCACACACAGGCGACATGCATCACTGTCCAGTGTCACAGCACGTCTGTGTATGCATCACTGGTGGTCCATGCATGCACTGGGCACATAGCTGTGTAACTGGCATCGCACCACATTGCCACGTCACTTGACAGCCTTGCTTGTGCTGTGATGGACATGGGCAGTGTGTGTGTGTGTGCAGTGGTGCACATAGCTGGTGCCGCCTATTTGTGATGGTCATGTGCATGTTCACTGTGGGTGGGTGCATGCCATCACAGGTGCGGGACATTGGGCTATATGGCTTGCAGTTTGGGTGGTGTTCAGGGTTGTGGTCAGTCACAGCCATTGACTGTGTTCCCATTTTCCTAGGCCTCACTGTTCTCAGGAGGATACAGCGGGAGCTACATGGGCTGACGCAAGTGTTCCTGGACAACCAAGCCATCCTCAGGGACATCCAGCGACATGGCCTGCGGAGGAGGCATCGCCGGGAACAGCGGCACCGGGTGGAGGAGGACCAGCCTGCTGGGTCTTAGGCCAGATTACCCTTCCCACTTCACCCATCCCTACCACCCTGCCTTCCCTCTCCAAGTTGTTCATCCCTACCCCTTGCCCACCCCTACCTTGTACCCCTACCCCCCCCTTGTAAATAGTTATGGTTGATTGTTTTGTGCTTTACATTTTGATAATACATTTATATTTTGTTATGAATACTGTGTTGGTCTCTGATTTGCAGCTGGCTATGGTTGCTCAGTTGCAGTGGTGTGCATGCCATCTGGGGTGGTATGGTGTGTGTGTGTGTGTGTGTGTGTGTGTGTGTGTGTGTGTGTGTGTGTGCATGGGGAGGTATCTCCAGCATGGCAGTGACTTTCTGTTGGTCTTGCTGTCTGCTGCCACCCACTGCTGGGTGCACAGGGTGTGTCTGGCTTGTATGCTTCTCTGCTGCAGGGTTGGCGTGTGCGGGGGATGCATGGTTTCCTGCAGTGCCAGTCACTGCACATGGGTGGTGTCTTGGGGTCACGGTGCAGGGTGTGCTGTGCGTCGGGGGCTGATGTGCACTGTGGTTGTCAACCTGTGTGGCACTCCTCAGCCTGCCAGTGGTTGTGCTGGGGCATCATGGCTCTGCTGTGCTTTGTTGGCTTGTCCCCATGGGCCAGTAGATCATCCGTCCCACCCCCAGTGATGCTGTGCTTGGGGTGTGCAGGTGTCTTGTTGGTTCTGCAGTGTGTTCCTGTGCCCATGTGTGGCATGGCTGGTGGTGGGTCCCAGCCTGCCTCCCTGGATGTGCAGTTCCATTGCTCTGCGGGGGGGCTCTGCTTGCGCTATGGCACCTCTGAACTGCTCAGCTGGGCTGCCCTGGTTGCGCTATAGCGCAAACTTTCTGCTCAGCTTCTCTTTCCTGGTTGCGCTATGGCGCAACCTTTCTGCTCAGCTTCCCCTTCCTGGTTGAGCTATGGTGCAGTTTGTGCGATATTCAGACGTTGGCTGCTTGCGCACTTTGTTCTGCTCCATGTTTGAATATCTCGTCTGTTGCGCATATGCGCAATTGATTTGTGCTTGCTCCTGCTGTTGCACACATTTTGGGCGCAGTTTGAATATCCGGGCCCAAGTCTATAATACCCCAATACCAGCCATACTCCTCCAGCCCTGCCTCACTCTACCTCTGCACCAACTAAGGTATGGGAAAACGGCTAGGTGTAACCACACCATAACCCTGAAAATGCTAAAAAACTTTCTGCTGTGATCCACCCTGTTGCTACTACTCTCTGGTAACATCCATCCAAATCCTGACCCAATTCTACCAACATATAGCAGTGTAAGTAGCCATGGGGTGCTAAAATTAGCATCTATTAATATCTGTAGTCTGCTGCGCAAAATGGACCAACTCCAAGTATGGGTATGTCAGCATAATCCAGGTGTGCTTTCAATAGTGGAAACATGGCTCTCACCAAAGATCCCTGACTTGGCCATAACTCTAAATGGGTATACTCTTTTCAGGCAGGACAGAATAGGAAAATGGGGAGGAGGCTGCCTAGTTTACCTAAGAGACAATCTCTGTGGCCACTCCATTCCCACAATAGACACTGGGAAAAACGCACAGGTACTAGTCATGAGAATACTGCTTGGAGCCCACACCAACTCCCTTACAGTATTATCAGTCTACATACACCCCAGAGAGCAATCCTGTGGATTTAACAAGGTAACTGAATATATAAAAGACCTCCACCAAAACTAGGAAGTTTTAACCCTAGGGGACTTCCAACATCAGTTGGCTGTTCCAAGAGGCATCCCCCTACAAAGACATCCTCTCCAGTATCAACATTTTTCAAATGATACCTCAACTAGGGCTAACTACCGGACAGTATGTACAACACTGCTCAACTGAATCCTTACAAATCACCCTGAGAGGATTTCTAACACCTCATTTCTTGCACGTTCACTAAGTGACCACTCTCCAATCACCTGCTTCTGGTCCAGCAAATCAACAACCCCCAACCCCATCGTTGCTAAATGTTGGGTCCTCAAAGGACAGCAACTAAATTCACTCAAGTCCCACCTCAAACAAATTGACTGGTCCCCTCTTGACTCCTTATTTGATGTTGACCAGGCATTAGACCACTTTATCACAACATTCAATGCAGCGTGACATTTATGCCCCAATAAAAAAGCATAAATTAAAGGGGGCCAACAATACTTGGATCTCACAGGTGCTGCAAGACCTCATGGGAGCCATGGACCATCTTTGGCACAGAGCCAAGGCCACTGGCAAGCAGGCTAACATCCAGCAGTATAGGACAGCAAGAAATGCCTGTACCTGTGAAGTCAGGCTAGCCAAAATACAACACTTCAAAGACTACCTTACAAAAACATGGGGGATGGTAAGAAATTCTGGGATAACTTCAAAGACCTCACAGGCAAAGAAAACAAGTCCTCTCCTTCCATGCTCCTAGTAAACAGAGGAATCACACAAGACCCCAAAACAATTGCGGACACATTCAACGCTGTGTTTTCTGACCTCTGTAGCATACTCCCACTGGGCTTCCTAGATGGTGACCAGTACAACTCGGAAGATGCTAGGAATACTAATAACAGGCCCCCCCCTTCTGCTTTAAGAAAATCTTCCATTCTGAGGCTAAATAGTACCTCCAGCATACGCTTGGCAAAACTAGGCATAGCAATGATTCCCTGGACCTAAAACTGGTTGGCCTCACCCTTGACGAAATAGTATTGCCCCTCACAAAAATAATTAACTTATCCCTTAGACATGCACAATTCCCCAAGAGATAGAAAGATGGGTGGTCACACTATTACACAAAAGCAGAGATCAATCCTTCCACTCTAATTTCCGTCCCATCTCAATCCCCCCCACAAAGGCCTAGAACGCATTGTCTCAGACCAACTTGTAGACTACCTTGACACATATAATATCCAGTGCCCCCAGCAACATGGATTCCGGAAAGCACACAGTACCACAACAGCAGTACTAGAGTACTCTAACTTTCTTCATGAGAATGTAGACAGGAGCCAGCTTCCAGGGTCAATATACATAGACCTCACAAAAGCTTTTGACACTGTTAATCACAACACTCTATTTGGCAAACTCAGCTCCACTGGCCTCTCACCCAAAACTGTTGGGTGGTTCAAAAGCTACCTCTCCAACAGAATGCAACAAGTCAAAATAAATGCCACCCTCTCCGATAGTAGATAGGTGAACATGGGTGTTCCACAAGGCTCAATACTAGGCCCCCTCTTGTTTAGTCTGTTCCTCAACCACCCTCCTCTACCTTGCAGGGAAATGATACTACTTTATGTAGCTGATGTGGTCATTTTTTCCAATAATTTACACTCACACTTACATGAAACTCATCTTCAAAAAAGCTTTACCACCATTATGGAATGGTTCTCCAAAAACAAACTCCTACTGAATTATAAAAAGCAAAGGTTATGCTACTCGTGAATCCCCAAAAAGTAAACACAAATCCTATCAGCTGACAATACTTAATAATAAGCTAGCTCCCCTAGAGCAGGTGCATATCTTTAAGTACCTAGGTGTTACACTTGATAGCTCCTTATCCTTCGCCACTCACATTGATCGTATTGTGAAGGTTGTCAGCACCAGAATCGGTCTGCTATATAAATACTGACGTAGCATGACCACTGAAGCACTCTCACTCACTGTGAAAAGCTCAGTCCTTTCTGTTATTGATTACGGGCTAGTGGTGTATGGTGCTGCCACAGACACGGCCCTTAGAAAAGTCAGTACGGCACTAGATAAATCCTGCAGACTTGTCTTAGGTGCTCACAGACTACCCCACACTTGTGACTTATATACCCAGATCAATTGGCTAAACCTCCAGCGAAGGGTGAAGTACCAGGTATACCTCCTAGGGAAAAGAAATCTCCTTGGATTAACTCTATCAGCCATCCAAAACCTCCTTATACCAGCATCCAACCCTCACCGTACAAGAGGAATGGCTAGAAATGCCCTACAAGTTCCCTTCTGTCACACAACACTAGCACAGCGCTCCTTTGCCTACAAAGCACCCTATTGGCTCAATGATCTCCCTCCTGAAATAGTTAATGAGCCAAAGCTCAGACTGTTTAAGAAAAAAATCCTCCAACACCTTGTTGTGCCAAATATTTGTGACTACCAACCCTAACTACCCCACACACCCTGGTCCCTGCCCTCTCCCTTGTGCCCAACCTTCTGTCTCTCACAAACCTGCCCTTGCTTCTTTGCTTCCAACCACCCCCCATGCTCCTAACCCACCTTCTCTTTCTTTTGACAAAGTCTACCCCTGACTGCTCCTCTCATACTGTATATGTATATACCTATATTGTTTAACATATTTTGTTTTTCAACTTTTTCCTCAAATTGTCTTTCGTAATCTGTAAGTGTACATGTCATGATGTGGAACCTTTGCAAACAAGCTTCTAGCTCAAAGGTGTTAATCCGAGATGATTAATAGATAAAGAAAGAAAAAGTGGGAACAGGGAGGAGGCTGGCAACTACAGGCCAGTCAGTCTGACCTTGGTGGTGGGAAAATTAATGGAGTCACTGCTAAAGGAAAGGACTGTGACATTTCTTGAATCCAGCAGAGCACAGGATCTGAGGCAGCATATATTCTTAGCAGGAAGGTCTTATTAAAACAAATCTGATAGATTTCTTTGACTGGGTGACCAAGGAGGTAGATCAGTGAGGGGCGGTGGATGTGACCTACCAAGATTTCAGCAAGGCCTTCAACACCGTCCCACATAGGAGGTTGGAAAATAAGTTGGGCAGCATGGGGGTGGGCCCCAAGTTGGTAACCTGGGTCAGAAACTGGTTGAGTGACAGGACACAGAGAGTGGTGGTAAATGGTATTCAATCTGAGGCGAGGAGGGTGACCAGCGGGGTGCCACAGGGATCTGTACTGGGGCCAGTCCTCTTTAATGTTTTCATAAGCAACATTGCAAAGGGGCTGGAGGGGAAGGTATACAGTACTTCTTTGTAGATTACACTAAGTTCTGCAACAGGTCAACACTTGGGGTGAAAAAATGAGAAAGGACCTAAACATGCTTGAGGAGTGGTTGAGAGTGTGGCAGCTAAGATTCAATGCAAAGAAATACAAAATCATGCATTTGGGGCACGGAAATCCAAAGGTGGAGTACAAGATGGGGGGAGAGGTACTGACAGCCACCAAACAAGAAAGGGACCTGAGGGTAATAATATCTGATGACCTAAAGGTAACCAAACAATGTGCGATGGTTGTGGGGAAAGCCAGTGGGATGCTAGGGTACATAGGGAGAGGTATCACCAGCAGGAAAAAAGGAAGTGGTTATGCCATTGTACAGATCACTATTGAGACCTCATCTGGATTACTGTGTCCAGTTCTGGAGGCCGCATTTCAAAAGGACATAGACAAAATAGAGGCAGTCCAGAGAAGGACAACAAAAATGGTTCAATGACTGCACCAAAAGTCATGTGAGGAAAGACTAGAGGACCTCAATATGTATTCCCTGGAGGAGAGGAGAGAGGGGGGATATGATAGAGACATTCAAATACCCCAGAGGTATAAACAAGGTACAGGAGGGCAGCATCTTAGAGAAAAGAAGGTGTACAAGAACAAGGGGGCATGGTATGAAGCTAGAGGGGAGTAGGCTCAGGGGTAATGCAAGGAAGTACTTTTTCACAGAAAGAGTAGTGGATGCTTGAAACAGCCTCCATGCAGAGATAATGGGGCAAAAATGGTAAGGGAATTCAGGAATGCATGGGATAGACATGAGAGTACTCTCACAATAGGGAAGAGAGGGTAAGCCGCAGATCAACTAGGGTCTGCGGTATTGCATTAGGTAGGGAAAAGGGACAGACTAGGTGGGTCACATGGTCCTTATCTGCTGTCACCTTCTATGTTTCTGTGTTTCTATGTGTTACTCTATCTCAGCTCTGTTAGGAAAAAAGGTAAAGAATTTGGTTTTATAAACTCTTTTTATACATACTGTATTGTATTCCAGCACTTTATAAACAGGAGTCTGTATAGCCTGTGTTAGAGTACCAGGTTATGAACCTGGAAACACAGCAGACCTGAGTTTAAAACTGACAACCACCTTTTGCATCCTGCATGACCCTGAGAAAGTCACTTTCCCTCCCTGTGCTCCTGGGATGCACCTGGAAGTAAGCTTGAAATCAATGTCTTTTTCCTCATCAAATGATTCTAAAATACAATAACCAGTTGGTGGCAGCCAGGTGCATGCAAAGAGGTTAAGTAACATTAAGTACATAGAAAGAAAGAGTGGGAATGGGGAGGTTGAGTTAATGAAATTTAAGTGAGTTGCTCAAAATCACTCCATGACTTACTGGCTGTGATGAGATCCAAGCCTATTACTCCAGGTTAACATCTCTGCAGTCTAAACACGAGGCTATGCTGCCATAAAACCATTGTTTTTCAGCCATTCCATGGAACAAACTGCTCAGTAAACTCTGCTCTGCTGCTGAATCCCTTGATCAGTTTAGATCCCTTCTGAAACCTGTGTTTATTGAATTAAAATCCTAATTGTATCTCATTGTCACCACATTATTCTTAGTCTCACTACTGCCCTTCTTTATTCACCTCACTTCAGCTCACCTTTCCTCTCCTTACCCTTCTAACCCCACATCTGCCTTTACCTTAATTCCTCCTTGCCTATCCTTCTACTGCACTGTTTTGCCCATAAACTGTTTTTTTGTTTATTAACCTTGTTCCCAGCTGCAGCCTACACCTGACATTAGGCAGTTCCTGGCTTCCCAGTCCCATCTGCCACTCCCCCGGTGTCACACCAATGGGGATCCACATGGGGTGGTGCCCAAGAATACTGGTGCCATCACAAATTGCGGACAGTATGCATAGGGATTTTTCTGGTTTTCTTTTCTGACTCACCTACCTCCCTCATGGCATCTGACAATGCCCTGACAGGCCATACCAGCACATAGCCTGCCCCTGCACAGGAGGCAAGCTCACTTCCCAACCACAGGGATCACTAGTGCAACAGAACCTTGCACCTTTCCCTTTAGGTTGGGAGCACTGCTGAGTGGCAGTGCTTCCCTAGCCCCTACCCAGATCACCTGGTCAGCTCCTGAGTCTGCTTCCAAGCTTGGGTTGCCAGCATAGGAGCATGACATGCGAACCACTGGGCCAGCGGGTAGCCACCCGTAAACTGTATTCTTTAATATTCTCTATTTGTATGCCCCCTGCTCTCCCCCGAGTTTCCTCTGAAACTCCAAGGTGCCTGGGTTAGCAGAACCCTGTCCCCTATTGCAGTGACCTACTTTCGTTCTGCCTTGGCTCAGCCCCCCTCCCCCGGTGGGGTAGAGGGGTGCTCCCCTCAGATCTCATAGTACTCATCAGGTGGCCCTCTGTGGGGCTCAGGTCCAGTCCTCCTTTAGTCCAGTGTGGTCTGTTGTCATTTGGGTGGTAGAGCCATTTTTCCATGGTTTCCTCCTAACCTTACTGATGCAGGCACACCTGGGAGGTCCTAGGCTAGCATGCACACAGAGCATATAAACTACACCGGATCCTCATCCTACATCATTCCCTCCCACAACGTCCTCTGCTGCACTGCCACCTGTGGTCACCCAAGTGGCAGTATTATACATACATACATATGTCATACGATGAAGCCAGCAGAATAAGGCCATTTTGTCTAGCTAGTCTGTTCATACTGCAGGGTCCTCAGCATCAACTACTGATCCTCCTCCCCTCTGACCAACCCCTTCCCTTCTTTCACCCCCACTTGACCTTAATTTTCCTCTTAATTCAATCATAGCTCCTTTTGAAGCTGCCCACCATTTTCAATGAAACCACCTCTTCAGGAAGGCCTTTCCAGCTCTCCACCGCCCTCTCAGTGAAGCACCACCTCCTAGTCTCTCTCCTAAACCTCCCCCCTAATTTGAGCCTGTGTCCCCTCAAGCTTCAATCCCCACTGAGCTTGAAAAGACCCTCCTTGTTCACTATCTTTATTCCTTTCAAATTCTTGAAGTTTCAATCATGTCCCTTCTCTCTCTCTCTCTCTCCCTCCCTCCCTCTCTCTCTCCCCCCTCTCCTCTAGGGAGTACATGTTCATGGCCTCCAACCTTTCCTTGTACAGCCTACCCTGCCGGCCCCTGACCATCTTGGCAGCCATCCTCTGGACCACTTCCAGCAGGTTTAAGTCCTTTTTAAGGAAAGGACACCAGTAGTGCATGCTATACTCCAGGCTTGGCCTCACCAATGACCTGTACAAAGGCAGTATCATCTCCTTCTGCATACTTCTGATCCCCCTTGCTATGCAGCCCAAACATTTTATTTGCCTTTGCTGCTGTTTTCCTACATTGCATGGAGTGCTTCAGGTCTTTAGTGATCATCACCTCCAGGTCCTTCTCTTCCTCAGATGCAGCTACTCAGACCCCCCTCAGGTTATACTCAGTCATTGAAACATACATAGAAACATAGAATTTGAGAGCAGATAAGGACTGCTTGGCCCATCCAGCCTGTCCATTCCTCCCTACCTACACTAGACCATACTTGATCTACAGCTCTTTCTGCCTCCCCCCTTCCTTTCCATTATGATTCCCTTGTTCTTATCCCATGCATTTTTAAACTCCACTACTATAATATATACATACACCCAAAGATGTTGAGAGAGCTGGTGGAGGAGCTTGCAGTTCCTTGGCTGGTCTGTTTAATGGTTTGCTGGAATCAGGAGTGGTACTGCAGGACTGGAGAATGGCACACGTGGCGCCCTTCCGTAACAGTGGTTCCAAGGATGACCCAGGGAACTATAGACATGTCAGCCTGGCCTCAATCATGTGCGAGCTCATGGGGACCATACTTAAGGAAAGGGTAATAAAATATCTGGAAGAGAATGGGCTCCAAGATGAGCAGCAACATAGGTTTATGGGAGGGGGAATATGTCAAACAAATCTGATTGACTTCTTTGATTCAGTCACTAAAACGATGGACAGGAGCCATGTGATGGACATTCTTTACTGTATTTCAACAAGGCCTTTGACTTTTTACCCCACAAAAGGTTGATCAGGAAGTTGGCAGATCTAGGGGTTGGAAAGAAGTTGACAGTGTGGGTGGAAAATTGGCTGAGGGGCAGGACCCAGAATGCGGTGATGGAAGCTGAGCTGTACTACAACAGGGATGTCACCAGTGTGGTCCCACAGGGTTCGGTCCTTGGACCAGTGCTTTTCAGTGTCTTCATAAGTGATACTGGAGAAGGCATTAAGGACAATGTTTGTTGATGTTGCTGATTGCAGATGACACCAAACTTTGTGGGAAGGTGGACACAGAAAAAGGGGTACAGGATCTGAAGGAAAGTAGGGAAAGCTGGAGAGGTGATCCTGGATTTGGCAACTTGGCTTCAATGCAAAGAAGTGCAAAGTTATGCACATTGGATCCAAGAACCCAAGGACTGGAAGAAAAGGTTTGCCTCTTTGTGGACGACACCAAAATCTGCAATAGTGTGGACACTCCAGGGGAGGTAGAAAGGATGAGCAGAGACCTGAGAAAACTACAGACATGGTCAAGGATATGGCAGTGGGGTTTCAATGCAAAAAAAGTGGAAAATAATGTGCTTAGAGCACAGAAATCCAAGGGCAGAGTACAAAATGGGTACTGACAACCACCAGGCAGGGAAGAGACCTGGAGGTAATCATATCAGATGACCAGAAGGTGGCCAGGCAGTGCAACAAGACAGTTAGAAGGAGTTTTGGGATGCTGGAGTGCATAGGAAGGGGTATCACCAGCAGAAAGAGGAAGGTGATGTTGCTTCTGTATAGATCGCTGGTAAAACCCTACCTAGAGTACTATGTCCAGTTCTGGAGACCACATCTCTGGAAGAAGATAGACAGAGTGGAGGCAGTCTAGAGGAGGGCAACTAAGATGATTTATTTGTTTATTTGGATTTTGGATTTACAACCTTTGAGTCAGAGACTCATTTCCAAAGGCACCACGTCATAGACATATATACAGACAAAGGGGGTACATAAACAAGATTGCAGTGAATAACATAGGATTGAGTGTGTACAGTGATTACATAATATGATTACAGTAAATCTACAATTGGTAGTGTACATACATTTGCAATAAGAGATAAACATTTGTATTAAAAAACAGTCTTAGCCAGGCAGGAGGTCTGACAGTGTCATGTACCAAGGGTACAGAGATAGCAGGGAACACTTCTGTTAGATGCAAAATAGAGATAGACCAAAGGGGAGGGGGTGTAGGAGGAGAGTTATTTGTCAAGGGCAGTAAGGGAGTTATGGAAAGTCATACCCATTGTTGGACTGTAAGTGTTCCTTTAATAGGGTTTTAAATGGGCTGAGCTTTGGTTCAGTTGAAATGTGGAAAGGTGTGGCATTCATCCAGAGGTGGGCACAGTAGGCAAAGGTTCACTGTCCAAGTGAGTTTCTGAGATGGGGGATGAGAAATGGTGATCTAACAGAGTTGCAGGTGATTTTCGTAGTGGGGGCATGAGCCAAGAAGGGAGCGAGGCTGGAAGGGGAAAGCCCCTTGATGATCTTTTTGGCCATGAGGCAGGTATGGTACTTTAGTCTGTTGTCAAAGTTTAGCCAGTTGGACTGCTGGTAGAGGGAACACATATGAGTGTAGTGGTCACAGCTTAATATTAGGTGGCAGGCCTTGTTGAGGGTTATTCTAGCTCTCTGGAGGGAGGTGGTGTCAGCTGTGCCATAGATCAGTATGCCATAGTCTGTGAGGGCAAGGACGGAGGAGGAGGAGACTGCAAGGTGGAGGGCATTGGGGGTGAGACAGTGTTTGACCCGGTGGAGTGGGGCAATCCTGGTGTTGACAGCATGCATAGGTGATGAATATGGTTATGGAATTTAAGAGCAGGATCAATGTGGATACCGAGGTACTTGAAGGCAGTAACCTGATCAAGGAGCAGGGATTGCAGAGTATGTATCAAAAGCCCTTTGAGGAGAAACTAGAGGACATAAATTTGTACACCCTGGAACAGAGGAGAGAGGGGGATATGATAGAGACATTTAAATATCTCATAGGGGTAAATAAGGCACAGGAGGGAGTATTTTTCAGAAAAAATGGTGCTCAATAACAAGGGGGCATGCTATGAAGCTGGAGTAGGGTAGATTCATGAGAAATGTGAAGAAGTACTTCTTAACAGAGAGAGTGGTGGATTCCTGGAACATTCTTCCATCGGAGGTGGTGGCATACCTCTCAGCTGTCCCTCATTTTCGGGGACGTCCTTGATTTTGCCTCAAAATTTCACTCTGTCCCTCCTAAAATTTGTGTTTCCATGGCTAAACAGTGGGGATTGTAAGCACAAAATAATGTCAAGCATTAAAGTTACAGACTTATTCTTCCTTAGAAAATGCATTTTGCACTAAGCCCCATATTCTAGCAGCTTTCTGGGTGGATATCTTTAATTTTGAAGATGTGTCCCTGATTGTGGTCCTTTGTCCCTGATTTTTTTAAGCCTTGTCCCTGATTTGTGAGGCAGGAAGTTGAGAGGTATGGGGGGTTGGGGCGAAAACAGTGGTGAGGTTCAACAATGCATGTGATAGGCATAAGGGAGTCTTAGTGGAAAGGAAGGTGGGAGGGAAGAAGAGCCAGAGATCAAGTAGGGTCTGTAGTGATATTGCAGGTATGGAAAACTGGGCTGACTGTGTGGGCCAAGCAATCCTTATCTGCTGTCATATTCTATGTTTCTATGTTTCTCCAAACTTCTGGTTCCATGAAAGGAACTGTACAGAATGTTGTTGATAGAAAACAATACAAAACAAAACATATGGGACTCACAGTGACCTGACTCAGAAATTTATCTTCATAAGTGGTGGGGCAGGACCATAACTCACCAGTGGCAGAGCCACAAGTGAGTTATGAAAGTCCTGCCCCCACACGAGTGATGATCAATGTCATATGCTCAGTGAGGCCATTGTGTGCCTAAGTTATACAACATAATTTGAACTGTGGAGCTTTTAGATTAGTTCTTTTAATAAAAATTTTACTGTTTCTGTTTGATTATACTGCTCTGTTTGGAGTGCAGCAGATGCCATTGTGATGTCAACAGGCATTGTGCATGCTGTTCTTTGGTTGGTTAAGAGCTCCTTTGTAACAACCTAAAGTGAAAATACTTGCTGATGAACCACCTGACATTGAAATATATGATATATTTTCATTCAGAATGTTTAAGAGATAAAAGTAAATAAATATTTTTGGACTCTCACCAACATTGTATTAATAGTTTTTCTCATCAAAGTTTATTCAGGTACAGTTACTTATGGATCATTTGGAATTATGAATTTCACCTCTGCAGATTGGAACATTATAACCAGCTGCCAATCAGCACCTATTTCCTGTCCCTTTTAAAGCGCTAGTGTATTGTCTACAACTAATGCAAAATTTTAAAAACAGTCAACTATTACTTGTTATATCTGAGGTACTTCTTCTTTTCTCTTTAAGTAAATAATTTCTTTTACCTGATATTAGCAGGTATGACATGTGGAACTAGACTCTGTCTGGCAGCTTATCTAGCTCTGTTCCTACCATTACATCATTAACATTGTGACCTCACTGATTGTGGCATCACAGATGCTCAGGAGAAGCCACTCAGTAGCTACCAGGCTAGTCATCTGTGATGTCACTGTCAGTGAGGTCACAATGCTTATGACTTAGTGGGAGGAACAGAACTAGAAATGTCAGCTACCAGGCAGAGTGCTATTCTACATAGCCAGTATAATACTGTTACATAGAAAACTTTCTAATGAGCAAAAAGAAAAAGAAACATCCAGCATAATACTGTCACATAGAAAACTTTCTAATAAGCAAAAGGAACAAGAACACTCCTTCAGAAATAAAAAGTTGCATCTCACTACTTCTTAACATTTGTAACATTTTCTTGTCTACTATTTTTGGCTCTTCTAGATTTTTCATATATATAGGAAGAGTTTAGAAATAGCTTTGTCTGGGACAGTCAGACAGTTCAATTTACATCTGGGAATGAGACAGACAGAATAGACATTCAGGGGAGCAGAACTTAGGGTCTGGGGCTTGCTGGCCTGAAGCTGGGTTAATTAATGCCCAATATGTAGTGACTTCCCCGGTAGAGTGTGGGAACTGTTGGGAGCTGTCCCCTCAGTGGGAGTATCCCGATGAGTGGCCAGATTATAGTTCTCATGAAGCTTGGAGAGAAAGAGACTCTGGTGGATGCAAGAATTCAAGTTGGTGCCCATGGCAAAGAAGATGGCACACAAATAAATATGGAGGATCTAGAGAGATGAAAACTGACTGCATTAAGGCAGGAGATGTCCAGTTTCCAAATATGAGGTGTCCCAAGGTCAAGGTAGAGGGACCTTAGATCATGAAACTGCCATGAGGCTTGAGGTGTGACAGGGAATTCAGGCAAGCTGGGCTAACTTGTTTGCAGGTAGGAGAAAGATATGTGTTCTGGAAAGCCTGCATGTCTGTTATTCACCTTATTTATTTATTTAGATTTTGGTGACCAGGTAAGCCCTCTGAGACCAGAGATCCCTTTTTCAGGGGTGATCTGGGGTTGCGCACACCAACCACTTTACATTAGGTGAGGTTTCTGGTGGAATACAGTAACGCAATGTAGGATTACATACATGGTCAGTGGGGTATATTTAGACAAGTTGGTAGATACAGTTTCATTACAATAGGTCAACAGTGCTATTGGCATTATCTATAGGCAGTCCAAGGAGAGAAGAGTTTTAGTCAGTTGCCATAGAGAGGGGTGTAATGCAATTAAAGTGAACAGTACAGTCCAGAGCAGAACTACAGTCAAAATGTGCAAAAATATATGCTGTGCAGTGGGTTTTGATGTGTATGTACTAGCCCTAGTGTATCCTTTCCTTTGCTAGCTGTTATAATTTTATTTTTCTAAATTTGCCTACTATTGTTATGGCACCTGGGGTATTCCATGTTTGAATATTTTATTTCTTTTCATTTTCTTACAATGCATCCTGACCCATGTGACAGTGATGTATACACTACCATTGATTCAGTGAGTGATAGCTGCTGCAGCAGTAATCTCCTGTTAGGAATCTGATGTTCTGGTCTCAACTGAAAAAATATTTCTAATTCAATCTTTTTTTGTTTTCTAGGTATGTGTCTAGGTCAAGCCAGCAGGAGTGGATGTTATGTTTTTTAAGCTTTTCATATCATCAAACTACATGCAGCAATAAAAAGCACACAAATCACCCCAGGTCATCAATGCTATAATTAGTGAAGACGCAAGCTGTTTCCTTGAAAAACAGCCCACTCGATTGTCACTCAGGCATTTGCCAAACTGTGAATGTAGCCTTTATTAGTGCTCACTGGATAAAGAGAGGCACTTACAATCACAGCTTCAATGACACTAAACCAGCACTTACTGAATATATGATCACGGACGTATCACTGTCACATGGGACAGGAGACAATGTAGGAAAAAGACAAGCAATAAAAAATTCAAACATGAGCTCCCCAGGGGCCATAAAACTGGTAGCCATATCTGGAAAAAAAATAGCAGTAATTAAAGGATAGGGCACTCTAAGATTACACCCACACATCGGAACACTCTGCCCAACATATTTTTATATAGATTTTGAGGGTAGTTCCCTTTAAAGAAGAATGTATCTAATGGCTGAGCATTATGATCATCCTTTCCTTTGATCTTAAAGTGTGCCTGAGGAAATCTGGGGAGGGAGGTCAGTGCTGTTGAGGCATCATAGTACCCCAAATCTTTGCACCTTTATGTTACAACATTGTGCAGGCACTGATTTTCACAACCCCAAAACTAAGGGGATATCTGAGAGACAAGCAGGTCTCTACAAACTGAAATACTTGCTGAGAAAACAGAGATGCAGTTAGAAGATCACCAATAGAGTGATACTACTAATGTTGATTGCCTGCTAGGGTATAGCAAAAGTAAATAATGTGTTGGGGTTCAAGGATGAGACAGAGTAATCATGCATTCTCATTCCTGGGTCTCGTTTGTTTCAGCAAGGTGCACCAAAGATAAATATGTCCAAAGCTGGAGGAGCTTAAAACAAGGTTGATGGAGCTGACTGATCAGCACAACAATTCAATCCCTGCTTAGCATCCAAGAATGATACAAATCAACAATACAAATACTGGTGTGACCCACAAAAATAAATTCAAAAATAAACTATAATAACACAAGTTCACTAATACATGTGAATAATGTAACTTTAAATAGGGGAAAGACCACCACAAGGCACAGTATAAACTGCTTATATAGCTCAGGTAACAAATAATAGAAACCACCTGAAGTTTCAAAGGTGGGAGAAAACAGAACAGCAGTTGTTATGCCTTTGAAAGTTTAGGCTGTTACTATTATTTGTTACTTGAGCTATAGAAGTGGTTTATACCTAGTCGTGGTCTTCTTTTCCCTATCTGAATTGATATCATTCACATATTTTGGTGCATTTTTTATATTATATTTCATTTTTTGAATTGATTTATATTATACTTTTTTTTTATTGATTTATTTTGTGGGTCACAACAATAGTTTTATTGTTTATTTGTGTCTTTCTTGGAGGCTAAGCTGGGATTTGGATGGATGCCACCTTAGTGGGGATTTTTAATCATCTTTGCGCCCAGTCTGGATTTCCCTGACTTGGGGCTCTGTGCCTTTAAATTTTTGGGTGCTTAGTTTGCAAAACCTATCATAAGTATACATAAGGAAGCATCACCATCAACTCCCTGCCCCTGATGAAGCCTCGATTGTAAAGACACAAAGTAGTGAGGTATTGCTGTGTCAGGCTCTCATTCTGTCGGCACCATTTGCAAATGTATTTTGCCATTACTATACTAGCCTTTTTGTTTTGCTTGTGAGTGTGCTGCTGGTGTGCTGATCTATGTTCTAGTTGTTTCTGCAGGCAGCACTACCACTGACATCGAGCATCATTGTAACTTGTGCTTAGTGGAACCTTAAATCTGATGTCATGAGATGAAGAGCTGCTGAAACTACTCTTACTAAAGTGGATACGATGTGACATTATTGACGTATGCCTGTATTGAATGAATTGGAAACCTGCACCTAGATGTAAAATTGAATGAACTTTCATACAAGTACTGAAAAGTCTAACGTATGCTGCATTGTTATTTACTGTGTTCTTTGTTGGGTCATAAGTGCAGACATTTAAACCAGGCTCCAGTAATAAATATAAATATTTTACTGTGAAGAATGCCTCTGTCAAGCACAACCCCTAGACAGGAAGGAACTCAGGGCATCACTTAAGGTCTGCTAGGGGTGCCCACCCACCTGTGATGGTGCTTTCATTGGAGTAGCAAGGAACTAGGGGTGTTGGGTAAAGAGTCACACTAATATTCCCCTTAAAGATGTGCCACTGAGTTGTGAACCCAGATATAGCCCCAGCATTGATCCTATTGCTGGGCAGACTTTTTCACCCATTCATCATCCTCTCTGTAAATAAAAAAAAAAAAGAAAACAATTCCTAACGTCCTTCTTAAATTTCCCTCGTTCCAGTTTGAGATTGCATCCCCTGTTGGATGAACAATTTTTAAATTTGAGTAACCCCGTGGAGTTCCCCTGACTGCACCCCATATGTATTTGTATGGTTCTATTATATCCCCCTCTCCCTCCTGTCTACAATAGGAAGAGACTATATTTTGAGGCTTTTCAACACCTTCTTATAGAGCCTACTCTGCTGTTCATTGATCATTATGTTTGCATGCACGCATGTGCAAGAAACATAGTGCCATCATCCGAGTTTTCGGAGGTGTGTCAGCCCTCTTCCAATTCAGTCAGTGTGTTTGCAGGCACGGCCCCAGTTCTCCAATGCCTGCTGGAGCTGTCTATGACAGCTCCAAAATGCAGTGGCACACAGTTGAAAGGGGGAGCTACGCTTCAGTGAGCAGCGATAAGATATCGCCTGCTCTGCGCGCGCTCCCCTACACACACACACACACACACACACACACTGCATGCTGCCCCACGCACCACTGTACAGCCAGCGGAGGTGCCCAATCCCGTCGGCTGAGCTGCACCCAAAACATAGTTAGATATGCCACGCTGGGTGCCCACCCAGTGGCTACATCGTCAGACAGCCGATGGGGTGCCCAATCCCCTTTCGCCCGCTGTCTCCCTCCCTCCCCCAGTAGCAGGGTGCTGCTGGGAGCCCACCCCAGCATGGAAACAGATGCTATGGCTGACAGGGTACCCAATCCCCGGCCGGCTCCACGCCCCCTGACCAGTCAAGCCTGCCACGCTGGGAGCCCACCAGCGTGGCAAACGCCCCGCATCGTCATTAAAACAAAAAACTGAAAATCAAAACGGGTCCTCGCTGTGTCTGCCCCCACCCCACCCACCCACTGCGCACCTGCCTCTCCACACACACCCCACCCCATACTACTTCGGACCCGTGCGACGATCTTCGTGCACTGGAACACATCTGCACTCTTCAAAGCCGATCAAGTAACTGAGGAAATGCCGTAAGCTGTATAATGGGATAGATAGGGTTTTTCAACTTTTTGATATCTCAGGCATTTTGGGATTTTTGGCCCAAATTTTCAACATGGGGTTTTTGGGTCCCCTTCTCATGAATTATTGCACTGTCATGGCGTTATTCGGGCCCGAAGGGTGATTTCACAGTCACTACGCAAAATCACCTTTCAGGACCGAGTAATGAAACAACACTGCCACTGTTCATAAGGTGGGCTCTCAAAAAGCCTATGTTGAAATTTTGGTTGAAAAATTCCTAAAAATGACTGTTTTACAAGCGTGCGTTGCACAGTTCCTATGCATGCTCGTAAGTTCGTGAATTTTCAACATTTTCACTCCAGATTTTCAACATTGCCATTTTACTACACCTCCTTATGAGCAGTACAGCTGTCATTTTTCACATCTTGCCCAAAACGTGTTTCCACCCATGTAGCGCACAATGGTGCAGTCGGTGTGCGAAAGCAATGTTCGTGACAGATTAAGAAAATCACAGTTACATTGTTCATGAGCAGAGGTCTTAAAATGGCTATGTTGAAAATTTGGTGACAAAAGTCCATAAAATGACTGTGTTACGAGTCAGCATTGCGCAGTTTCCATGCACCCTCGTAAGTTCATGACTTTGTAATATTTTCAGTCCAGATTTGCACCAGTTGCATTTTTCCACACTTCTTTATGAACAGTACAGCTGTCATTTTTCACAACATGGCCGAAATGTGTTTTCACACTTTCAGCGCAGAGATGCGTGGTCGCTGTGGGAAATCATTGTTTGAGACAGATAAAGAAAATCACAGTGACACTGTTCATGGTCGGAGGTCCTAAAATGCCTGGGATGACAATCTGCTATAAAAAATTCCCACACTAATTACATTACTGGTGTGCGTTGCCCAGTTTCTATGCATGCTCGTGACTTCACCAGTTTTTTTAATATTTTTACTGCAGATTTGCAACATTGCCATTTTTTCCCACCTTCCCATGAACAGTACAGCTGTCATTTTTCACATCCTGTTTGGAATGTGTTTTTGCACCTGTGGTGCTAAATGCCGTAGTCGCTGTGCATAAGCAGCTTTCGGCTAACAAACTGATATTGCCACTGTTCATGAGGTGGGGGTCTCAAAAAAAACATGTTGAAAATTTGGAGTGAAAATACCAACGAATGCCTAAGCTGTTAGGGTTTCCAACCATAACGCCCCACCCTGTAGAGAATGACAGGCATCAGGGGTGTGACTTGGGATTCTTGCCTGTAATGCTCATATCATTCCACACCCTGCAGCCAGTGAGAGGCATCGAGGTATGCCTTGGACTCTTCGGCCCCAAAGTTCACCCCATTCTCCTATACCGCACCCATCTCACCATATTTCCTGATGGAATGGGGTGTGCATAAGGGCCAAAGACCCCAAGGCACACCGTGACACTTGTCAGTGTCTGCAGGGTAGGGTGTGGTGAAATGGCGTGGCCATTATGCCTGATGACCCAAAGGCACACCCCAATGCCTGTCACTCTCTGCAGGGTGGTGGTGGGGTTGACTTCAGTTTAATACTTCACTCCATTCCTATTATACAGCTCTGTAACTTCTGCACTACCAATGCCAATGCCAGCAAGCAAACATTCGGCATTGACAAATGCTTGTTTTCATTCTCCTTCACTGTTTAGTTTCCAGCTTATTTCTGTCCTTCCTCAGCTGTTGGCTCCAAAATTGCATACAATACTCCAGGTGTGATCAAACTAGTGGTCTGTACAGCGGCAGTATTAAATCCTTCCTTTGACTGGTGAAACCCTGCCTGACGCACACCAACTTTACTGCATTCAGAGGAATTCTTTAGATTATTCTTAATTATTACCTTCAGGTTCTTTGCTTTCTTTGAGTTTGCTGCTTTACTCCTTTCATGCAATAATCTATTTATGGACTTTTGTTTCCAGTGTGCATTACTTTACTTTGAATTGAATTTCGATTTCCAAATATCAGACCAGTTCCCCAATCTTTAAAATGTTTAAATGTTGCAAATTCCCTTCCCAGTATACACTCTCCTGTAGTTTTATGTTGTTTGTAAATAGACTTACTTTCCCTTGTATCCCAACCTCAGTATCACTTATGTACATTTCAAACAATAACACCCCAAGGAAGACCCCTGAGGCATCCCACTTATAACCTCCCAGATATCGGAAAACATTCCATTCAGGACCAGTCTATAAGTCCTATCTGTCAAGCAACTCCCAATCCATCTAGTTAGCCCATCACCTACTCCTTGAAGGAAAGCTATTCTGATCCCCAATTCCCCAACCCCACTAGCCTTACCCCCCAATTAGGGGTTTCACAAATAAAGTGCCCTTTTCTATCCAGTTTCATATATTTCATTATTAAAAGTCTTGTCACTCAGCAAAATGGCATGTGTTGTGTGTCTCTATTTCATGGCTAAGTGCGGTGCAACACCCCTCAACTCCAATACACTTGTATCAGAGCCGAGTGGTGCAGCATTGTACTTTGCCATGAAATGGAGACACGGAGCACGCGCCATTTTACTGAGCGACAGACATTTTTAAAATAAAAAAAAGTAAGTGAAACTGGACAGAAAAGGGTGCTTTATTTGCAAAACCCCTAAATGGGGGGTCAGGCTTACAAGGGGGGGATTGGGATAAGGACAGCTTTTAAACTAGTGAAGGGGAGGAGCTACAGGCACCCCTCATAGCACGGGGGTCACCAACTACCCCTCCCCCATTTCAAAGAATAACACCCCAAGAAAGACCCCTGAGACATCCCACCTATAACCTCCCAGACATCAGAAAATATTCTATTCAGGACCAGACTCTAAGTCCTATCTGTCAAGCAACTCCCAGTCTATCTAGTTTCTCCATCACCTGCTTCTTAAAGGAAAGCTGTCCTGATCTCTGATTCCCCAACCCTGCAAGCCTTACCCCCCTCAATTAGGGGTTTTGCAAATAAAGTGCCCTTTTCTATCCCATTTTGCTTACTTTTTTTTAATTTTAAAAAGTCTGGCATTCAGTAAAATGGTACGTGCTGCATGTCTCCATTTCATGGCAAAGTGTGGTGCCGTGCCACTCAACTCCAATACACTTGTACTGGAGCCGAGTGGTGCAGCATTGTACTTTGCCATGAAATGGAGATGCGCAGTGTGAGCCATTTTGCTGAATGCCAGACTTTTCAAAAATAAAAAAAGGTAAGTGAAACTAGACAGAAAAGGGTGCTTTATTTGCAACCCCCCTAATTGGGGGGTCAGGCTTATGATGGGGGGGATTGGGGATAAGTACAGCTTTCCTTTAAATTAGTGAAGGGGAGGAGCTACAGGCACCCCTCATAGCACAAGGGTCACTAATTACCCCTTCCCCATCAACAACTGGTTCAGCGCCTGGAAACCAAAAGGAACTCAACAGCTCTGACAATAATGACATGGCCCAGTCTAATTCACTAGGGAAAGGCATAAAGCAAATAAGACACAAAAAGTACCAACCAGAACAGTGTAATCATACACATCACAAGGACTACCAGGGATGGAAGGCAATGTGCATCAGTGCTTGTAGTCTACTAAACAAAATCCCTGAACTCACAGTCATAATGACAGAGGCACAACTGGACTAGGGCACAGTCACAGAAACTTGGTTCACCATGAACCACACCCGGGATGTTACTATCTCAGGTTACACACTTTTCAGGAGAGCCCATGAGGGGAAGGGGGGTGGCATTGTATGTAAGGGAGGGAATTTATGTAACAGAGATCCAGGGGAAGCACAGTAAGGCAGAGGCCCTCTGGGTCACCCTGAGAGTTGGGGACAAGGCCCCCATCTGGGTGGGAGTTATTTACAGACCCCCAACCCAAGAAACTGAGATCAACAAAGCACTCATGGAAGCCAACTTGATGATTGCAGACAGGGGCAAGTTGCTGCTCCTCAGGGACTTCAATCTGCCAGATGTGGATTGGACCTCACACACAGCATCCACAGAGCAGAGCACAGAATTCCTGTTCACACTGCAGAGTGCAGGACTAAATCAACTGGTGGACTCACCCACCAGAGATGAAGCAACCCTGGACTTGGTACTCCCAAACAGCAGCAGGATTTTAGACATTCATGCGGGAATCAATCTGGGGACCAGCGATCACAGGTCAGCCTGGCTATCAGTAAACAAAGCAGAAGGTAAAAGTCACACAAAAATCAAGATACTGGATTTCTGGAAAGCAAACTTTCCCAAAATGAAATCCAGGATCAAATCCATGCTAGACATCAGTAACATGGGGGATGTAGAAGACTACTGGGAGAACCTGAAGAATGCCTTAACTACAGTTATTGAACAATGCACAAGACAGATCACCAAATCCAAAAGAAGGAAGGACCCTCCTGGTTGCTCAAAGAGATAGCATCCAAAATCAAGGAAAAGAAGAAAGCTTTTAAGCAATACAAGGAGTCAAAGATAGAGACAGACAGGGAGGTATACAGAAATAAACTCAAGGAGGCAGGTAAAGCAATTCAGAGTGCCAATGCCCAGACAGAGGAAAAAATAGTGCAGGGAGTTAAGAAGGGAGATAAAACTTTCTATAGGTACCTACGAGTAAAAAGAAAGAGCAAAGGAGCAATTGTCTGACTAACGACAAAGTAGAACCAGCTACTGGAGAAAGACGAAGACAAAACAGAGTTGTTAAATTCTTCCGTTCAGTCTTCACAAGAGAAGATAGTTGTAAAGGACCTCCACTAAGTAAAACAGAGCACAATAGTAGAGGGGCAGACACAACTCCCTTCATGAAGGAGAGGTTCTTAGAAGAGCTAAGCAAACTTAAGGTGGATAAAGCCACGGGGCCGAATGGCATCCACCCTAGAGTACTAAAGGAGCTGCAGGAAGAAATTTCTGCACCACTAGCTGAGTTATTTAGTATATCACTGGAAAGCGGCTGCGTCCCTCAAGACTGGAAAAGGGCAACAGTAGTGCCTTTACACAAGAGTGGAAGCAAGGAAGATGCAGGAAACTATTACCCAGTCAGTCTGATCTCTATAGTGGGTAAGATTATGGAAACATTACTAAAGGAGAGAATAGTGGACTACCTTAAGGAAAGTGGAAATCTCGACCCTAAGCAGCATGGCTTCACAGCAGGGTGCTCATGCCAAACAAACATGATTGATTTCTTCGATTGGGTAACCAGAACAGTAAACTAGGGTGGATAGTTAGAAGTGATGTATCTAGACATCAGCAAAGCCTTTGACACCATTCCCCACTGGAGACTGGCTAACAAACTAGAACACACAGGAGTCGGTCAGAAGATAGTCAACTTGATTACAAACTGGCTCAAAATAGGACCTAGAGAGTTTTGCTAAATGGATCATTATCAAGTGAGGAAGGTGTGACCAGTGGCATTCCACAGGGGTCGGTGCTGGGTCTAGACCTCTTCAATATATTCATCATCGAGTTCACCAATGAGGTAAAGGGGAAGGTTTGCCTTTTCATAGATGATACAAAGATCTGCAACAGGGTAGACACACAGAAGGGGCGTCAGGTATGGAAGCTCACCTCAGAAAACTGGAAGAATGGTCCAGGAATTGGCAATTAAATTTTAACACCAAAAAGTGTAAGGTTATGTACCTGGGAAAATGAAACCCGAGAAAAGAGTACATACTGGAAGGGTATCAACTAAAGGAGACAAAGATGGAAAGAGATCTGGGTATATTCATTACCACAGAATTAAAGGTAGGAAAACAATGTGAAAAGGCAGTGCAGAAGGTAAGTGGAATCCTCGGATGCACAGGCAGGGTTATTACGAGCAGAAAGTAGGAGGTAATCATTCCACTTTACAGATACTTGGTGAGGCTGCACCTGGAGTACTGTGTCCAGTTCTGGAGGCCTCACCTGAAAAAGGACATGGACCATTTAGAAACAGTACAGAGAAGGGCTACAAAAATGGTGCATGGGCTGCACCATGAGCCATATGAGATAAGACTCAAGGATCTGAATTTATTCTCTCTGTAACAGAGAAGGAACAGGGATGACATGATAGAAATGTTTAAATACATAAAGGGAATTAATACAACTCAGAAGGAAAAATTCTTCAAGGAAAACAAGGCAGCACATACTAGAGACCACAACTTGTGTCTAGTGGGAGGCAAGTTTATAAGCAACTATAGAAAGTAATTTTTCACAGAGAGAGAGTGATAGACCCATGGAACAGACTGCCACCAGGAGTGGTAGCATCAACGACCATAAGAGAATTCAAACTAACATGAGACAGGCAATGCAGGGAGCTTAGTAAAAAAATGGGAAGGGAATAACCACCATGGACAGACTAGATGGATCACGCAGTCCCCATCGGCCAGCACTTTTTTATGTTCTTATGTTCTTACTCTTAGGTAACCTATCATTTTCATTAGTCTTCCGTATGGCACTGAATCAAACAAACCACAGATATTTGACTGTCAGCCTGTCAACCATTTATGTCACTGAACTGAGAAAAATAATTCATGTTCATTTGGCATGATCTTCCCCTCATGAATCCATGCTGATTCCCATCCAAAGCCCTTCTTTTAGTAATTCAACTGTGTATTTAATTCTAATTGCCTTAAGTACCATGCCTACAGAACTACCAAGCTCACTGGTCTGTAATATTATTGGTTCTCCCTATCTCCACTGTTGTGCAAGGGGGCAATGTTCCCCACCCTCCAGTTCATCAAGTTAACCTGTTGCTAGTTACATGTGTTAAGGGTGCTGCCAGGACCTGCCTTATTTCCTTTAACACCATTGGATGCATCCCATCCTGCCCTGGGGACTGGTTAATCCTTAGATCCTGATGACTGTTCATTACCACTGTTTGTTTAGATATTTGTTCCATGTCCAGTTGCATTTCAGACATGACTGCCCAGCATTTGTCCTGAATCATCTGGCGTAACACAGAACTAAAGTACTCATACAATACGCATGCTTTCTCCACACACTTTCCCCTCTCCATCCTTTCTATGCCATTCTTTGTTTGTCCTTTTTCTTTGATGAATCTAAAGAAGGTACAGTGCAGCCCTTTTAAATGCATGCCCTTGGGACCAGCAAAAAGCATGTGTTTAAGACAGCTATGTGTTTATCACATCTTGTATTCTTTTAATGGTGAGCACAACTTGCAGTATGTGCCAGAGGGCTGGGAAGGGAAAAGAAATGCCAGCAGCACTTAAGTGCTTCCTTGGTTGGGATAAAGTGATCTGTAACATGCCGTGGCATTCTGTGGTCTGATTCCTGTGTGAGGGAGGGTGCTTCTGGGATTCATGTAAAGTGCTTCTGTGACATTTTGTGGGGAGTTCTTTGCTTTGATTTCAGTGTGAGGGAGTGTGCTCCTGTGATTTGGGTTTGATGGTTAAAATGTTGAAGTAGGTGACTAACACCTCATTTTAATAGAGCAGCTCATTAACAGACAATTCATAGTTCCTGGAGTTACTAGGATCACATCAGTTTTAGAACAGGCAGGTAGCGTGGGAAGTTCCAGAGGGTGCTAAAAACTCTCTGTAAAACATTACAGCATCACCTGCTTAGCTCTGCTAAGGCAGGAGATGATGTAATAGAATTTAGAACCCTCACAGCAGCATAAGCCACAGTGCTCTACTGCTGTTTTGAACTGTGAGTCAGTTTGGAGTGAGACTTCTACAGAGAAGTGGTGCTCTGCCAATGCCACTTGTCAGAGGAAAGGACCCTCAGTTTTGTTATTTTCTGCCCTATTATAGTAACCAGCGGCCATTTTTGTGGGACATGGTGGCTACTAGATCCTGTGAAGCCCCAAGGGGGTGAAGATTTTCTCAAAAGGAGAAATGGGACTGAAGGTTCAGTAAGTAGTTTGAGGCAACCCCCAAAAGACTGTGAGAACTAATAGAACTGCCCAGAATGTAGACACTGTGTGTTTCCAAAACAAAAGCTATGGATTTTGTGTGAGAACTGTGGAATTTCAAGTGGTTTAACAAATGCTTTGGGGGCATCATGCTATAAGTACAAGGTTCATTTGTTGTTCAACTGTGGGTCAGCTGGTGCCTTGCTAGGAGCCCATCAAGGTTAAGATGCAGGCTCTCAGAACCCTTGCACAAAGAATTTGCTGTAAGGATGTCTCTTGTGGCCCCTGTGTGGCTGGAGAATCCTGGTTTTCCTAAAATGTAATGGAAGAGAGCCTAGCTTTGGCCAGCATGAGCTGACCCCTCATTCCAGGTTTCAAGGGACCTAACTGGTTATAAGAAAGGGTCAAAAGTGTTAGCTTAGTTCACCTAGTGGTGCTTGAATTTAGTGCTGTGGCATCAACCACTATAAATGCACTAGTAAAGTCCAGAGATTCCTAATCAAAGGGATGGACATCTGTGGGAAGTGTTCTTGTGAGAAGTCTCAGTACTGCCAGAAAGAGCTGTGAAATGTTTTTGCCTGCTGCATGTGTGTCATCTGTGTCATACAGCTACAAGTCCTGGGGGGCACCACTGTTTTCTGTTAACACTCTATCAGGAATAAAGCCATTCAATAAAAGCCCAATTTCTGGTTGCGAACATTCCATCTCTGAGTGATCTGTGTGAGTTTTTGGGGCTCCCACCGATAGGAGACACACCATAGACCTGGCATCTCTCCCCCAGATCTGGGTATAAATAGAAATGTTGGTTTGTGCCCTTCCCCCGACCTCTGAGATTCCCGAGCCAGGTGTTTCCCTAATGCCAGAGGTGATACCTTTTCTGCCAACTGTGGTTGTTGCCTTGTCTGAGTAGCAAAAAGGGGAGTTGGGGTTACAATTGCTAATTAGTAAGGCAGCTGCAGCCATTGTCTGCAAAATTTGGCCAGTCAGTCCACACTTGAACAGCAAAACTGAGGGAAAAAATATGCATTTAAAAGGGACCCTTATATGCGTTTAACAGGTCTATTTTACATGGGAAGTATAGGAAAATAAATCGGGACTTGAAAATGTTATGCGTTTATTCAGGCTTTGCATTTATCAGGTATGTGTTAAGTGTGATGCACTGTATTACCATTTTCCTTGATCCGTTCTGCTATCTGTAGCTCTGTGTTTCCTTTCTCCTTCCCAATGAACTGCTTTCTTTTCTCTGGCTTTTCCTTATATATCTTCCTGTTGGCTCAGTTTTTCTCCCATTTGCATAGGTGTAATTTTAGGGGGGGTTGGGGACATGACCCCAACATTTTCCTACATTTAGTTCACATTACTATAGTCCCTCTCAACTTTAAATGCCATCTCACCCAGAACCACCCCAGGTCAGAAGAAGGTGGCTTGTATTTTCCCATCTCCAATCTGATGCAGCTTTTATTCCCCAGTCCCAGAACCTTTGTTGATAATTGGTGCTGCATGCATATGATGTCACTCACGTGGACTGTTGGAAGTGCTGGCCAAAGTGTTACATCGCTGGATTTTTCTGTTTCCCTTCAGTACCATGTTAGATAGCCATGGGGACCCTTGCTGCAAATGCTAAGAAGGGGGATCTCTAATAATACATACAAGTTATTAGTTCACATTCTAAAATGAAGTCAGTACACCTTGGAACAGCAAATACTGGCTGTACAACCTGGACAGCTGTCAAATACTATAGGAACATTATGAGCAACTTCTCTCCTTGACCACTGTTGGTAGAACTGTTGTAGAGCTTCAGATGCCTTCATCCCAGACCGAAATGACAAAAGAATTAAGAAAGGCCCAAGCTGTTGTCCTGCCAGTCTTCATGCACAGTCTCAGTTCTTGAAAGCTCAGCTCACAGAAGGATGGCCAAAACACTGGAGGTCAGTTGTAGGATGAATTAAAAAAGCTTTTTGTTTAGTAAGATGATCACCTAACAGTGTAGCTCTGACTACAGCCAGTTTGGGCTGTTTTGGCTGTCCTTCTGTGAGATGAGCTTTCAAAAATCAAGATAGCCTGTCAAGACATGGTGGCTCCGGTTAGCAACAGCTGAGCAACCTATCCAAGTTGCTATAGACTTCACCCACACTCATCTCCACAGCCATGACGGAGAACAGATTTTTTTAATACCCTTTTGTCCCTGAATTGTGCTTTCATTCTATACTGGTGCTCGACTGCTTCTCCATTACTGATCTGTTGCTCCTCCTTGGAAAAGTATATTATACAGCCATGACTTACTGGCTACTGTGGAATTTCCCCTTCCACCTGGCCAAGGTGTAGTCTGGGTAGGGGAACAGATTACAGTGGTGGGACTCCATAAATGGAAGGGGTCAGCTATTTGTATGCCTGAGAACAGTGGGCAGTCATTGACCCATGCTATTATATGCTGAGCAATTAATGGAGTTGGCTCACTTTTTCATGGTCTCTCCCACCACCCACAATAAACCTGCACATGCTCAAAATGACCTTGGGGTGCAAGATGGCTCATGGTCACCCTCATCATCAGTGGTACAACAGATGGACCATAAATTGTATCGTTACAACAGTAATGTCACCAGGCCACCGAAACCTGGAAGAGAAGATCCTCAGAGTCTCACTTCTACCCCTATCTTCTGGCCTCTGCTCCTGCCATCTCTGGTTTGGGGCATCAACCTGAAGTATACCAGGCAGCCCCATGCTGCCCAACACATGGAGTTGGCTTCTGAAGAGTGCATTTTTATACAGCATACCACTAGAACTGGGACACAGAGGGGTAGGTAAATGTTCTGGCTGCTCTGCATCTAGGCCCCACTCTGTGGCCCACATTACATTGTATTAGAAGACCGTTTATGTTTAAAAATTTAGGAGAAAAGGTTGCAAATCAGAAAAGCTGGGTGGGAGATTTAGTATGGTGAATCAACTCATGGCTAATGTCATCTCATTTGCATGAGAAACCCTTCCCTTAGTCAGTGCACTTGAACATTTTTTCTTTAGGTAATGTCTCTGACTTTGGGATCTTTGCTAATACAGTAATCTTGAAATGTTCATGCATTGTCTGCTTTTTTTGCTGCCTGGTATATAATGCAGCTATTCAAAAGTCCCCTGAGTGGTCAACATGGAATAAATGGTACATTTTAACAGAGCAGAAACCCACTGTCAGTTTAAATTATCATTATTATCAAATGATATACTGAAGATAAAAAAAACTGCAGTATACTGTTGGATAGCCCCTCACTCCACCTCTGTCCCTCTCACAAACAATTAAAATGACATGTTCCATCTCTATATGTCTTACAAAGGTACGCTATGGCATAGCACACCCAACACCAAGGTCTGTTTGCAATCCTTGCCATATTTATTTTCCACTATCTCCATCAAGAAAACTGAAATATTCTGCAGCACCTACCTCTAATATTTGTAAAAGTACCCATACTCTTACTCATTTGTCCAACTCCATAGCCACAGTTGAGAAACATCCAGCAGAGAGATTCCCGGTGTCTCTCTTTCCTCTAATACTGACTACATGCTAACTGACAGAAGCATGGCCATGCCCCATAACAATATGGAGTATGACTGTGATTCTGTTTTTCTTGTCTCTGTGAGAAATGGTAACACATCAAGAGGTTAATTGAATAACATCGACCCGTCAGAATGACAACGGAATAACGGCGTCGACAACTTGGGCAACATGGACTTGCACCCTTCCCCAAGTTATGACCCCCCGGAGTAGGAATCTATAGTAAGGGGGGAGTGGGGAGCATAGCCCCCCCTCATAAAAAATCTTCTCCAAATGTTGTCACCCTGGGGATCTGCCGCTCTTCTGACGGGTCACCATTTTTCGTTCGCCCATATGACATGGAACCATGAGAAACCATTCAAGTACCATAAAGCTAGTTTCACGGAAAAGCTCGACCTTAGGTCAATGCAATTAAAAGTTTTTACTTTGGGGTAATGTTTTGAAAAGTGGGGATTTACCAAACCATGACAAGAATGCAGCTGATCCATAGCTTTCCCTTCATTGAGTGTTGGCAGAGCTGTCTTCAACACTAGCTTATTTTTTATTTTGTATTGTTGCTCCTTTGCCTATCCTCAAGTAGTGGTATACGCAGTCATGTTCAGGTTCCTCAATGCTATAGCCTTCTTTCAATTTGCTGTTTTCAGTGCACATTTACTTTCCTTTTATAAATGCTGTTTTGGCACATTTCGTTAGCATAAATGTTATCCTGATGTCATCAGAGAAGGTCATGACAATGCTATTTCAGGTGTTTATCACATATGAGCTACATAACTTGATAAGTAATTTAGAAATAGGATATTAGTTATTTTTAGAGGTTCCATGATGACTCTGGAGTTAAAGCTGGACCCATAGCCCCAGATAGCTGAAAAGACTTCTTAGTGGATTTAGGGCATGGCAAACTAAAGTGGTGACAAGGACCCTGCCAATATAGATGAAGATACCCATGAAGCACTGCACGTTTCACTTGTACCTTTGTTATGGTGTTTTTTGGGGCTTGGATAAAAGCTTTGGGAATTACACTAGTTTAGTTTGTCCAGTCAATTCATTTCTCTGTGACTGCATTGCAACCTGTGTGCTTGTGACAAGAAATCTCCCTGGAATCTTCCTGGTGAATTTTGATACAGTGCTTGGGATGATGCTCGGGTCTCTATTGTGACTTAGACTTAGGGTGATTTTCCACATTCTCAATGTGATCCAAGAAGTTGATCAGAGTAGGGTGAATTCTGTATACTTTTGTGTTTTCACTGACCCAGGAGTATTGGATGCTATAAAATGTCTTTAAATGGTCTTTCATGCTATGTTAAGGTTGCAGTTCTTCTCTTAAATATCCATGATGATTTTATTTGGCATAAGCCAATCTTTGGTGGCATATGGTTTGCTTTTCCTGCCTTTTTGTTTCATTGCTATGATGTTGTTGGACATTTGAGAGACTTTGCATCTAGTCCAGTATCTAACTAACAGTTTGTGGGCACTCAGGTTATTGTAAGATAGTTCTTGATGAGATTTTTAGGGTCTGGTTTGCTGAGGAGGAATGTGTTGCATGTTGCTAGGCAGGAATGGTTAGCTCAAGTCATTCATTCATTTCTTTTTTACAATTACAGTATCTACTTTCAGCCAGATGTTGGGCATGATATCTGGACCCATAATGTTAAGCTAGGGCTTTCCTTAGCTTTATGTCAGTCTTCTTGCTGTAGTTGGTGTGACATGTTTCTGTCTTGGTGGTAATGTCTACAAAACTTGGGGTTTCTGAGCACACATTACCACATGTGAAGCTAAGCACAGCTTTAGTGCACACAAGATTCTCTCTGTTCTCTACATACACATTTATGAGCATTTTATTTTACAAAAATGCTGTCTTCTTCTAGTGAAAGTAATATAGTTAATAAAAGTACATCTGACAATTTGAAGTTATATATATTAATTTTAATATAGTCTTCCCCGTGAGTTTGCAGTCTACTGTTTATATTATGCAGATTATCAACAGGAGTTTTTAGTTCCATTAATTCAGAGACAATAGTAAACCCAAACATCCTTTCATGGTACTGCTTAGTATTGCTAGAGAACATCTTGCAATATCACAAACTAAGGATTATTTCCCCTTTTGTACTAGAGTAGTAAAAGCAAATAAAATGCAAAGTACTATTTTTATGCAAATGTTCTCAAAAATAATGATGGGAAAATAATTAAAAAATGTATCAAATGAATACTGATTTTTTCTAAATACTGCATTTGTCTAAGTTTTCCTGTACCACCAACAGTTGTTCAAGGACAGCTTGTTGAAATAACATTGTTTGCTTTCTGTACATAGCACCCTGCAGGCACTGGGCGGGGATTAATACTAAGCATTCCAATGCTTCCCCCCAACTTTTACACCAAAATTACTCCTCTGCCCCTTTGCAGACCCTAAAAGCTCTCTTTGTGTTCTGGATTGCATCCCTTACTTTTCTACTGTCTAGCCATATTGGTTTTCTTTGCTTCTTTGCCTTACTAGCACATTTTAATGTGCTCCTGGGCTGCCTGTAATACTGATTCTTTTATTGCTATCACTTTTTTTCTTCCCCCTCTAATTTGTGAATAGTGTTCAGCTAATCTTTGATTCATTCTATCATTTTGGCAGCCAATGTTTCTAAAATCAGGGACCACAGTGTTGAACTTCAGTTGCTGCAATTTAACACAGCGTTGGACTTCACAGTGTTGTGGGTGACATTACAAGGCCCAAGATGGCTCCCTCCTTGGTTGCCTCCCACATCCATTGGGTGAGAAAATAGTCCTGAGTAACCACTACAAACTTCTGGCATTTTTGGCTCCTTGCCTCCAGTGTGTCCCAATTTATGCCTGGGAGATTGAAGTCTCCCATTTCATAATTCTTTCCTGGCTTGCTTAATTTCTAATTCTCCTTTCTAGTTACTCATCTGTGTTAGCTGTGTGGTTTGGTAGCCTATAGACTACTCCATACCTGTGTCTTTTCCCCAGTACTTCAGCCACATGAAGTCATAGTGACTCCATACCCTCCCCATAGATAGATTAATGCTCTGAGACCCTTCTGGACTCTATAACATGCAGTGCCACTCCCTCTTCCTTGACATTCTCTTTGATTCTAAATAGGGTATATTCTAGGACATTTAGTTTTCAGCTATTATTCTTATTAGCCCATGTTTGCATTATTGCTACTATAGCCGTTATCACCTGTAGCTCATTCTTTTTATTCTCTAAGCTCCATGGGTATCTACAGTATACACCACCCTTCACTCAACCTTCCTTTTCCCTCTAGTCGCTATATACTTGGTGACTACTGAATGCCAGCTATTCCTACATTTTCCCCATCCTGCTTCTCTTATTTTCTCTTGTCCCATGTGTACTGAAGACAGCAGTCCTGGCTCCATTTGAGTATTTGTGTGTACTCTTGTACTCTGACACTACCCTTCCCTTCCCAAGTTTAAACAGTTGCTAATTGTTACATCTAGCTTTTATCCTATGATGATTTTCTATTTGTTATTCTATTTTTAACAGTAATTGCAATAACATAGAAATAATCATTCCCTCTGTAGTAACAATTTTTAATTCTGGTTTAAAATGAATGGTTTGGACTTCTAAAAGCTGTAATGGATGAATCTGGATAATTATTGGTGGTTAGTTAAAAATGATAACAGGGTAATATAGTCTAATTCAAAGTAACAGGTGACATAGTAGTTTAGTAAATTATCTAGACCAGATAGTAAAATAGGCAAATTCTGGGAAATACTCAGGTTGGTTCCTTACTGGCAACAGTGGTCATGTTCATCATTACTAGACACTTGGCCCATTCATAAAGGATCTTAGTAGCTGTTGGATTTTACTGTGGGAAGGTACAGAGCTTAAAAGTGTGCCCCATGCATAAGAGATTGCTAGTGCTTGCTCACCTTAGGGAATCAGCAGTAGTGCAGAGGTGGAGAGGTGCAAGTCCATCCTCAGTCAGGAGGTTGGGGTTCGCTCCGTGTTCCAGTAACAGCTCTGTGCATTCTGTATGTGCATTTTCACAAGCCTGGTGGAGGGCCGATTTCCCTCCTGGAGCTGAGTTTACATCTGCTCTTCGTTCCAACAGGTATCTGAGGCAGTCCTTGTACCCCCGACTGGCCGTAATACAAAGAGGGTTAGTCAGCTCCCTCTTGTACTCCAGGGACCACAGCCCTGTAGGAAAAAAATATCAGGAATAACACTGAAAACTTAGTTCATAAAACATTAGCAATGTTCTATTAAAAACAAAACAAAGGCTATCAAGAGTCAGACTCATAATGAGCAGTTTAGAGCCTGGAACAGAGGTATCTAACTGAGTCCTTCGATCGTCACTTAAAAGGGAGCTGTCATTTGCAAGGGCTCCCGCCCATGCAAACTTTAGCCTCCGGTTACACTTTTGGCAGAAAAGTGTCTTTTTTCATAAGGCACAAAATAATTTGATTTAATTTATAAAAATCCACTACCAAGAAGTATAGCTGAGGCTTGAGCGGCTCCATTAAGTGTAATGGTGTGGCGCATCACCGTGCGCTTCAATGCATTTGTATAGAAGTGCATGGTGTGGCGCCGCACCATTACACTTAATGGAGACTCTCAAGCCTCCGCTATACTTCCGGGCAGCGGATTTTTATAAACTAAATTAAATTACTTTACGCCTTACGAAAAAAAGCACTTTTGTGCCAAAAGTTTAACCAGAGGCTAAAGTTTGCAGGGGTGGAAGCCCCTGCAAATGGCAACTTCCCTTTAAACTGTAGGTCAGTTTTGGAATTTACTGCTGTGTTTTCTGCCAGGCTTATGTTTCCACTATTCCCCCACCCCGGGTCCTATTTCACAGCTGAAGCATGATATTTTATTCCATTTTAGCATTAAGGCATGTCAAGGAGTATGTTGTTGTGACATATCACCAAATATTGGGTGTGGTGGTATAAGGCAAAGAAAAGTACATAAAACCATCCAAGACATAGTGATATACTGCAACACACATCTTGGTATATATTATTGCAACTATGCAAGGGAACCCAGTTTAAAAAGACAAAAATATTTAAAAACAAAGTAAAATGCCCATTAATAAAAAAGCAACAACCAACAAATGTTAGAACAATGCTTGATTCCAAACTGTTTATACTGGGATATCGTCATGGGATGGACTACTAGTTGCCAAATCAGATTGCAGCAGCGATGAGCCATTGTATAATCTAGTCTTTTACAGCTCATCAAAAACTGTTTAACAAAGTTAGTTTTTCAACTGTAACTATCATTTCTATATTAATTCATATAAAAAAGGCTTTGGCCTAAGTTCTCATTCACAATTTTTTCAAAATGGGAAATGCATAAAAATATGTGCCAAGTTATCTCAAATGTAACAAACTGTAGCAAGAGCCAATACTGCTGCAAAATAATGGTACCATGGGCAGTGAGAAATGTGTAAACTAGCAATTTTTGCACTGACCACTGAGCCACTTAACTGCACTTTCTAATTGTTGTGATACACACACACTGCCTAATACGTACACACATATATGCATGTATATTTCAGTGTAACATAGCAGTGGAGAATTGTCTGAATGGCAGGAGTCAGAGGGTTTTGGTAAACAGGGAGTACTCTGGAGAGGGAGAAGTCTTGGGGCTGGTTCTCTTCAATGTCTTTATTGGGGACATTGCAGAGGGATTGCAAGAGAAGGTATGCCTCTTTGCAGATTATACAAAGGTATGAAATAGGGTGGACACGCCTGGGGGGTGTTGAAAGAATGAGGGAAGAAAGACCTTAAAAAACTGGAGAAATGGTCTGAAGAATGGCAGCTGGGATTCAATACAAAGAAGTGCAGGATCATGCACATAGGACACAAGAACCCAGGGGCAAAGTACAAACTAGGTGGGGAGGTACTGACAGTCACAAAGCAGGAAACAGACCTGTGAGGTATCTTCTTGGAGGACCTAAGACAAACTAGGTCATGCGATAAGACATCTGGAAAGGATAACCATGTGTTTGGATGCATAGAGAGAGGTATCATGAGTAGACAGAGGGCGGTCATCTTGCTCCTGTATAAGACACTTGTGAGACTGCACCTGGAATACTGCATGCAATTCTGGAGGCCCCATCTGAGAAAGGACATAGACGGGGTGGAGGGGGTGCAGTGGAGGGCAACTAAAATGATGCAGGGCCTACATGATAAGACCTATGAGGAAAGACTAAAGAAGTTAAATATGTATTCCCTAGAGGAAAGGGGTGAGTGAGGGACATGACTGAGTCATACAAATACATCACCAGTATAAACAGAGTACAGCAAGGAAGCATCTTCCAAAGTAAGAGATGCTTCAAGTCAAGGGGCACAAAATGAAGTTAGATGGGAGAAGGCTCAGAGGAAACATGAGAAAATATTTTTCCACAAAGAGGGTGGTGAACTCCTGGAATAGTTTAACAGAGGGGTTGTAGGGGCTAAAATGGTCACAGAATTTAAGGAGTTTTATAGACACAGGGATATCCTGGTGGCAAGGGGGGGCTCCAGGGTTCTGTTTGGGTATGGGGCATCACACTAGATAGAGATTAATAAGGCAGACTTGGTGGTGATACGACTCCCACCCCCAGTCTGAGCTCTCACTGATCACCCACCACCCAACATGCCCAGACCCCCCCACACGCACCTGAACATGTCCCAGTGTGAAGATCTACTCACCCAAAGACATCTTGCTGCTGGAACTGGTGACTGCTAAATGAGAAATAAGTTAAGTGCGATGCAATGTTTTTCAATGGGTTTTCAACTGAACTTACCTTATTTCTCATATAGCAGTCGCCAGTTCCAGCAGCAAGATGTGTCTTCTATGGGAGAGTGGATCTTCACACTGGGATCTGTTCAGGTGAGTGAGGGTGTGTTGGGGCATCTGGGGCATGTGGGGGTGGTGGGTGCTCAGTGGGAGGTCAGGCTGAGGGTGCAGAGTTGCATCAGCGATGGATCTTTTTTTACAGATTTAAAAAAGACATTGAGGGACTGTGTTCTTTTCAGGCTCCAAGGGACATTAGAGGGTGGGGGGTTGCCAGTAAACACTTTATTTAAATCAGAAATGACATGCATAAGGCTGAAACTGATCTAGATAGTGGTGCAATGCAGACTAGCAATTTCTGCAATAACCACTAAGCCATCTACAGTAACTGCACTTTCTAATTATTGTGATACACACACTGTATATGCATATATATGCATATATATCCCAGTATAACATAGCAGTGCACCGTCTACACATATTTGTACAGATTAAAAAAAAAGACATCGAGGGACTGTTTTCTTCTTTTCAGACTCCAAGGGACATCGGAGGGAGGGGGGTTGCCATAGATACCTCATTTAAATCAGCAATGGCATGCATAAGGGTGAAACTGATCAAAATAGTGGAGGAATGTAAACTAGCAATTTTTTGCACTAACCACTGAGCCACCTAACTGCACTTTCTAATTGTTGTGATACACACACTAACTAATACATATACACATATATGCATACCATATATACTCGTGTATAAGACATATTTTTTGAACAGTTTCCAGGCTTCACATATGGTACCTTGGCTTATACACAAGTTAGTAAAATCTGGTTTTCAGTTTCATCCTCCCACAGTAATGGGTCTTCAATTACATAATCACACATAAAAGCAGACATAGAGGCAGCATGTTGTAGGACTCACAACTTGCAACAATGGGTGTAAAGAGAAAGCGGTGTGTATATGATGCCGCATTTAAGTTACGAGTCATTGAACATGCTGACTCCATTAACAACTCTGCCATTGCCAGGCACTTTGGAGTGAATGAGAAGCAGGTTAGAGAGTGTAAAAAACAGAGGGAGATGCTAAATGAGCTCCCAAAATGTAAAAAACCTGCCGTGGTGACCGTCCTGAATTCAGTCAACTAGGGGAGTAACCTTAACAACTGAGTACTGGAATAATGACAAAGTGGGTATATAGTGACCTGCATGACCATCCAAATGCAAGCTCTTAAAATGGCCAAGCAAGAAAAATATCACTGCACTGGTCTTGACTCATTTTTGGCATCTGCAGGTTGGTGTTCTTGTTTTATGGAAAGAAACAATTTGACACTCCATCAGAGAACCAAGATTTCACAGAAACTATCCCCCGACTTAGAAGCGAAGATATAAAGCTTCCAACATTTCACGATAAAAATGATAAAGCAACACAATTACAACCTCACACAGATAAGAAATATGGATGAGACACCAATGATTTTCGACATCCCCAGTAACAGGACAGTGAACCCATTAGGTAGCAAGACAGTGCTGATGAACACCATGGGACATAAGAAAACTCATTCCACCATAGTGCTGTCTTGCTTAGTAGATGGCACAAAGCTGTGGTCAATGATAATATTCAAAGCCTGCCACACAAGCCGCCTCTTCTGCCTGCCTTGGAGATCCAGCACTGCCGGATCCAGCTCTTGGTCAGGCCACTGGGTCCCTGCTAGGCACGGCCGCGGCTCCTGAAGCCTGCCACACAAGCCGCCTCTCCTGCCCACCTCAGAGATCCAGCACCACCAGGTAAGATTTCATCCTGGGGCCGGGGAAGCTGTGTGCAGCTGCCATTGGACAAGTGCTCACTGCCTCGTTCCCTGATTGGACTCCTGCTTCTTGCGCTGCTTCTGATTGGCTACCTATATCTCTCTGCCTTTGCTGTGCTCGTTGGGCTCTGTGCCCATTGAAATACATTGCATTTTACAGTGATTTTTTGCTTAGCTACCCTGTTAGAGTTTTACTGAATGCCTAATGTGTTTGTAACCAAATTTATTGTTGCATTTCTGAGACTGCAATTTTTGGCTTGCTTTCTGCTCCTATTTTTCCCTCTCCTTTCACCTTTCTTCTGCCCCCTTGTCTCTGGTAGCTGTGAAATTTCTCTCTGTGCCCACTAGCCTCCTGTGTCTATCACCTCTCTCTCCTTGGCACCAGGTCTAGTAAAAACCTTTTGTTTTTTGTCCTCGGCTGCCTCCCCCACCCATAATTAAGTTCTTGCTTCTTGGCCATTCTCTAGCTTCCCCCTCCATGCCCCCCAATTTATTCATGGTGTCATCTGCCTTTGTCCTGCTCCCCTCTATAAACTAATTCTTTCTCCTCATTCTCCCCCTTAGATCCAGCCCTTGACTGGGCTGCCGGGTCGCTGCTAGGTGCGGCCGCAACTCCTGAAACCTGCCACCCAAGCTACCTCTCCTACCCTTCTCGGAGATCCAGCACTGCTGGGTAAGATTTCAGCCTGGGGCTGGGGAAGCCGTGTGCAGCTGCCATTGGACAAGCACTCTCTGCCTCACTCCCTGACTGGACTCCTGCTTCTTGCGCTGCTTCTGACTGGCTACCTATATCTCTCTGCCTTTGCTGTGCTTGCCGGGCTCTGCGTCCATTGAAATACATTAAATTTTGCCATCATTTTTCACCTACCCCCAACCCCCTCCTACCTTAATTAAATACGCCTTAACTCCACCCCTCTACATACACTCTCCTCCCTTCCTGACCCCATTGGTTCACCCCTAAGGACCTCCTCTTACCCATCTACTCTCCCTCCTCCGCACCCCGCCTACTTCCCACCCCCTCCATCCTGCCCCTTGATCCTGCCAAACGTAGCTGTCATTCCCCTTTTATCTCTACGCCTTCCTTCTCCTTTATTCTCGCCTTCTGGCAGTACTGTTCACTTTCAGCCTCTGTCCACACTTTCCTCGCTGGCACTCGTGCACCTACACTTAGCTATATGTACACTTTTCTCCCTGCTCCTACTTCTCCTCTCCCTCCTAGCTCTGCCTCCCCTCTTCTTCTTCCCTGGTACCTGCCACCCCTACCTCCCTCCCACCATCCACCTAGTCACAACCTACCGTTCCCAGGGAACGGTGCACTACTCGCCCTGTCCTCCCTTTGGACCTCCTTTCGCTACCACCTGGATGCTCCTAAACATTACCGAGCTTGGTCTATGGGCCAGCTTATCCCCACTCTCTCACATTGCATCACGTTGGGGCTGTCACCTGGAACCTGCTAACTGCTCATACAAAAAACAGCGACGCAAATTATCTCTTAAGGAACTATGCTTATGCACTATGAAGCTCTTGCTCCTCCTCCTACTGATTTCAGGTAACATCCATCCAAACCTGGGTCCCATCTGCTCAAGATATATGAAAACTACTGGGGCTCTTATTCTCGCAGCCCTCAACATCTGCTGTCTACTGCCCAAGTTTGATGCCCTTCAATCCTTCACAAGCCAGCATAACCCTGACATCCTAGCAGTTGTTGAAACCTGGCTGATGCCCAAAGTTCCCGATCTGGCAATTACCTTACAAGGCTACAACATTTTCAGACTGGATCGAGTCTCTAAAAGAGGCGGGGGCTGTGCCATCTATATTAAAGACACTCTCATGGGGCACCCCATTGCAACTCTCCCTCCTGACTCTTCAGCCCAGATCCTACCTATCAAAATTCTCTTAGGGGCCAGTCATAAAGCCCTCACAATCATTTCTGTTTATATCCCACCCAAGGACCAAGGTCATGGCCTCAGTGACATTCTCAACTTTATCAACACCCAACCTCCTGGCTCGGAACTTATCCTGCTAGGCGATTTCAACATAATCTGGCTTGCTTCAGATGAAGGTGCTCATAAGGATGCCATAGCAGCTGCTAACCTTACACAGATGGTTGCCACCCCCACTAGGACAAACTACAAAACTGGCACCAGTACTCTTCTGGACTGGGTCCTTACCAGCCACCCTGCCCAGATCTCTCGGATTACCATCCTCTCAGATTCTCTCAGTGATCACTCCCCGGTTATCTGTGAATGGTCCAACAAATTTCTCAAGCCCCCCCAAAAATAATCTCCAGCAGAGTCCTCCCCCATGCACAACTCACCCATCTCAAACACTACCTGAGTCTGCAAGACTGGCTACCTATATACAAGGCAATGGATGTTAACATGGCTCTTGACTACTTCATCACCACCTTCAACATGGCCTGTGACTTCTTTGCTCCTTTTAAAAAAAGGAAAGCTAAAGCTCTCTGTAACCCATGGCTCACTGCAGAGCTCCTTTCTCAGCTTAAATCATGGGACCATCTTTGGGCAGTGGCCAAAGCAACAGGCAAGCAACCTGACATCCAAAAATGCAAACATGCCTGAAACACCTGCACAAAATCCATCCGGCTAACAAAAAGCTCCTACTAAAGGGATGCTCTCACCAACACCTGGGGCAATAGGTGAGTGTTCTGGGACAATATTAAAGAAATTACGGGGAAGCAACTGAAAATCTCCCCGGCTGTGCTAAAAGTTGATGTGTCCACTACCCTTGACCCCACGGTCGTTGCAAACACCTTTAATACTGCTTTTACAGACCTCAGCACCATTCTTCCCCTGACTTTTTTTGCAGAAAATGACACCTCATTCAAAACCCCCTGTGCCCAGTCAAATCGCCCCCCTTTCTACTTCAAAGAGGTCAAGTTGAATGTTGCCCACCGCTACATTGCCACAGCTATCTCCAAATCCAGAACCAGTGGTGACTCCTTGGACCTTAAGCTACTGTGGCTTACCCTTGATGATGTAGTATGTCCAGTAACCAAAATTCTTAACCTCTCCCTTAGCCTCAGTCCGTTCCCGGACAGATGGAAATCTGCCACTGTGACCCTGGTCCACAAAAGTGGTGACAAGACCAATCATACTAACTATCGACCAATCTCTATACTGCCCCCGCTCTCCAAGGCCCTCAAGTGCATTATCGCAGACCAGCTCACCGACTACCTGAACAAATATAATATTCTATGCACACAACAACATGGCTTCAGAAAAAGATGCAGCACCACCTCTGCCCTCCTGGAGTTCACTGTAGCAGTACACAGCTCACTAGACAATGGCCTCCTTACTGAGGCAGTCTTTATCGACCTGTCCAAGGCATTTGATACTGTCCACCATCGGCTGCTGATTGACCAACTACTGAACGGCGGTCTTGCACCTGACTCTGCACTATGGTTTAAAAGCTACCTTGGAAACCGCTCGCAAAGAGTAAAAATTGCCAACGCTCTTTCTGATTCTTTGCCAGTTCGCTCTGGTGTCCCCCAAGGGTCCATACTTGGTCCAATCCTGTTTAGCCTTTTCCTAAATTCCCTACCGCAATCCTGATCAGAACAAATCATTCTGTATGCTCATGACACAGTTGTTTTCTCCTCTCACAAAAAAACCACGACATTACAACTCAATCTTCAGCATGGTTTCAGCGCTGTTGAAAACTGGTTTACTAATCATAAGCATATCCTTAATCACAAGAAAACTAAGTCTATGCTTTTTTGCAGCTCTTCAAACCAGCACAAGCTACACCCCCAGACTATCTCTACCATACAGCGGAATACCCTCAAACAGGTCCTATCCTTCAGATACCTAGGGATACTGCTTGACCCCAATATATCCTACGGGGCTCATGTTGACAGCGTGGCCAAAGCTGCTAATATGCGTCTTGGATTACTGTTCAAGCACAGGCAACATCTCACCCCTGAAGTCTTGAAGATTGCCGTCCAGAGCTCCGTGGTCTCCATTATTGACTACGGTCTCATCATTTATGGCTCGGCCATAGTGACAGCCCTCAGATGTATATCAACAGCCCTCAACAAGGTATGTCGGCTTATCACTGGAGCCCACCATCTCACGCATACCTGTGACCTTTATGCTCAATCCTGATGGCTCCAACTCTCCAACCATATTAAGTATCTCATCTGTACCATGGCAAAAAAAATTAACCTTGGCCTCGCCGCCGCCCCCCCGGTATCCAAGCCCTGTGTCACCATAATACCAATCCGTGGAGCACCAGGAGGTCCAAATTGCAGCTCATGCAAGTCCCCCACTGTCGCACTACACAGGGTCAATGTACTTTCGCCTATAGGGCTCCCTTATGGCTGAATGGTCTCAGCTTCTACATCTCCTCAGCTCCAACACTTGGTATGTTAAAAACCAGACTCTGGCTCCATCTCACTGCCTCTAGCTCCTGTGATTGCCTCACCTAAATTCAGACACACCTGCCAACTCCAACAGCCTTTCTGTGCCCCCTCATAGCACGTATCCCCTGTCTACCCCATCTTCTATCTGCCCTATCTCCTACCTGCCCTATCTCCTTGCCTCCCCACCTCCATTTCCAACTGACTCCCCACTCTTCCCATCTCTCTCTCTCTTCCTCCCCCACTTTACCTGTGCTTCTTTCCTATTATGTCTGACAAATGCCTTCGGCTGCTACTACATCCACCCCGCCCCTGCCTCTCCCCTTTGTCTCTGTACCCCTCTCCTATTTGTTGCTGCCCTCGGCCAAACTTTGGTCATCGCTCTCTAAATGTGTTTTCAATAATAACTGTTCCAATTGTTCTGTATCACCTGCAATGTTGTTATTTCTATTGTATCGAACTGTTCCAATTTGTACTGTATTCACCTGCAATGTTGTTATTTCTATTGCAATGTTGTTATTTCTATGGTATCCTCTGTGCTATTCTTCAATTGATGTGGAACCTTTGTAAAAGAGCTTTGGCTTAAAGGTATTTGTAGTCCTAGAACTAAATAAATAAATAAAAAAAAAGGAAAACACTGCCAAAGTCTGTTGTCCCCCGAGTGCTTGCCTTTGCCCATCCAAAGGGTTGAATGGATGAAGAGCTTGTCCATGTGTGGCTGCAAAAAGTCTGGGACAACCAACCTGGCACTCTTCGCCCCATGCAGTCCCATCTTGTGTGGGACATGTTTAGAGCCCACTTGATCGACTCAGTTAAAAAGACTGAAAAAAAAAATATGTACTGACCTCTGTGTTATCTCAGGTGGGCTAACATCTATTCTGCAGCCCCTAGATGTGTGCCTTAACAAGCCCTTCAAGGGCAGGCTGAGGAAGCTTTGGAGTGAGTGGATAATATCTGGTGCAGGTGCACTGACAAAAGGGGGAAATTTAAAGTGACCAGATATCTCCTTGGTGTGTGAGTGGGTTGTCCAAGCATGGGAAACTATATTGGAGGAGGTAGTTGCAAAATCTTTCCTAAAATGCAGCATCAGCAATAATATGGATGGTACTCAAGATGACGTTCTTTTTGAGGAGGACACTGAGCTAGGACAAGATGTCAAGAACAATGACACCCCCAATGCCGTCATTTTCATGGAGGAGTTCATGGCAGAGAATTAAGCAGCACCGGGGTTTTCAGATGTGGAGAAGGATGCAGACTGATTTTAAACTGTTAAACCATGAAAGCAAGTATTATTGTGTGCATTAATGCTTTTTATGTTTGCTTGCACACATGTGCAAGAAACATAGTGCCATCATCCGAGTTTCTGGAGGTGTGGCACCCCCTCTTCCAAATCCCTCCATGTGTTTGCAGGCGCGGCCACAGTTGCCCAATGCATGCTGCTGCTGTCTATGACAGCACTCGAGAATGCAGTGGCTTACAGTTGAAAGGGAGAGAGCCACTTCAGTGAGCACAATCAGATAAGGGAAGTGCTCACTGAAGTGCTCTCCCTGCCCCCAAACAGTCTTCCAGGTGCCACGCTGGGAGCCCACCCCAGCGTGGCAACAATGTGTTTGGCTGACTGGGGTGCCCAATCCCCAGTCGGCTCCACAGTCCCCCCAAGAGATTACTGAGTGCCATGCTGGGAGCCCACCCCAGTGTGACAACAGTCGGAATGGTTGACGGGGGTGCCCAATCCCCGTTGGCTCCAGTGCCCCCCCAAAGCTTTCCAGCTGCCACGCTGAGCCCACCCAGCATGGAAAATGTCCTGCATCATGTAATTGCCATGCTGGGAGCTCACCCCAGCATGGCAAACGTCCCATGTCATAATTAAAAAAAAACAACCTGAAAACACAAAAACGGTCCCTCGCAGTCTCCCTGACCCCCACCTGCGCCCACCCTCTGCGCACCCTGCCTCCCCACACCCCCACCTCACCCCATACTTACCTCCAGAGCTCAGCTCGACGATCTTCGGTGGATCAGGAACACGTCTGCACTCTTCAAAGCCGACCGCGAACTGAGGAAATGCCAGTAAGCTGTATAATGTAATGAATAGGGTTTTTTCAACTTTGCTGCATATCTCAGGCATTTTTTGGAATTTTGGCACCAAATTTTCAACATGGGGTTTTTGGGACCCCTCCTCATGAATTCTGTCACTGTCATGGCGTTAATTGGACCTGAAGGGTGATTTTGCGGTCACTGCGTGAAATCACCTTTCGGGACCAATTAACAAAATGACAGTGCCAGTGTTCATAAGGTGGGCTCTCAAAAAGCCTATGTTGAAAATTTGGTGAAAAAATTCCTAAAAATGACTGTTTTACGAGCGTGCGTTGCGCTGTTCCTACACAATGGCGCAGTTGTGTGTGAAATCAATGTTTGGGACACATTAAGAAAATCACAGTGACACTGTTCATGAGCAGAGGTGTTAAAATGGTTATGTTAAAAATTTGGTGAAAAAATTCCCAAAAATGACTACTTTACGAGAAGGTGTTGCGCTGTTCCTACGCACGCTCGTAAGTTTGCGAATTTTCAATATTTTCATTCCAGATTTTCAACATTGCCATTTTACCACACCTCCTTATGAGCGGTACAGCTGTCATTTCTCAGTTCTCACCCAAAATGTGTTTCCGCGCATGTAGCGCAGAATGGCACAGTCGGTGTGCGAACTCAATGTATGGGACACATTAAGAAAATCACAGTGACACTGTTCATGAGCAGAGGTCTCAAAATGGCTATTTTTGAAAATTTGGTAAAAAAATTCCTAAAAATGACTGTGTTACAAGTGAGCATTGCGCAGTTTTCACACACCCTCGTAAGTTCATGAATTTATATTTTCAGTCCAGATTTTCACCAGTGGCATTTTTCCACACTTCCTTATGAACAGTACAGCTGTCATTTTTCACAACATGGCCGAAATGTGTTTTCACACTTTCAGCACAGAAATGCGTGGTCACTGTGGGAAATCATTGTTTGGGACAGATAAAGAAAATCACAGTGACACTGTTCATGACCAGAGGTCCCAAAATGCCTGTGTTGACAATCTGCTGTAAACAATTTCCAAACTAATTACATTACGGGTGCACGTTTCACAGTTTCTACGCACGCTCGTAACTTCACCAGTTTTTTTTAATATTTTCACTGCAGATTTTCAACATTGCCATTTTTTACACCTCCCCATGAACAGTACAGCTGTCATTTTTTCACATCCTGTTCAGAATGTGTTTTTGCACCTGTGGTGCCAAATGCCATAGTCGCTGTGCAAAAGCAGCTTTTGACTAACAAACTGATATTGCCACTGTTCATGAGGTGGGGGTCACAAAAAACCCATTTTGAAAATTTGGAGTAAAAATACCAACGAATGCCCGAGGCATTAGGGTTTCCGACCATAACACCCCACCCTGTAGAGAATGACAGGCATCAGGGCTGTGACTTGGGATTGTCACCTGCAATGCTCATACCATTCCATCTCCACCCACACCCTGCAGTCACTGAGAGACATTGAGGTGTGCCTTGGACTCTTCGGCCCCAAAGTTCACCCCATTCTCCTATACCCCACCCATCTCACAATATTTCCTGATGGAATGGGGTGCACATAAGGGCCAAAGACCCCAAGGCACATCGTGACACTTGTCGGTGTCTGCACGGTAGGGTGTGGTGAAATGGCGTGGCCGTTATGCCTGATGACCCAAAGGCACACCCCAATGCCTGTCACTATCTGCAGGGTGGTGATGGGGTTGGCTTCAGTACAATACTTCACTGCCATTCCTATTATGCAGCTCTGTAACTCCTACACTACCAATGCCAATGCCAGCAAGCAAACATTCGGCATTGACAAATGTTTGTTTTAATCATGTCCCGCTGTTGCTAAATGAGCTCTACAATGCTGTATGTGCATTAGTTATTGTTTTCTAATCATGTCCCACTGTTGTTAAATGAGCTTTGCGATGTTGTCCGAGGTTGTTAAATAAAGAAATCTGTCTCAGCTTATACACGGGTCACTGATTTTTGCCTAAAACCGAAGCCCACAACTAGGGGGTTGTCTTAAATGCTAGTCAGCTTATAAGTAGGTATATATGGTACTGTATATATTCCAGTATAACAAAGCAGTGCACAGTCTCCACACACACACACACACACACACACACACTAACACACATACACTGCCTTATATGGCATTTATTTACTTATACAGCTAATCCTAATAGTCCATGGGCTAGATAATGAAACCCTCCCCCTCAGGGAATTTTCAAGACTATAATTTTTGAAAAGTTTGTATCATAGCAATTTGGAATTTATTTGTTTGCCATTTGCTGACGGTAGCTTCTGTTTGGTACAGGGTCATGTGTCATCAATTTTCGTAGGAATTGAAGGGCAATGACAAAGGGGTAGGAAATAGATTTTCATGTAATAAATCTAAGTATGTGACCAAAACTAATGGCAAATTGGATATCAACAAAAAGGTTTTTCATTTTTCTATCATATGAATATAATCTAGAGGTCCATGAAGTCAATAGTAACATAATCGAAAAGTAACAATTTTGACCCAACAGTTTTGGAAATCAAATAGACTGTAGATTGGGATATATAAAGATATTTTCTATGAAATTATTATTGTATCAATGAATATTGAAATGGTTGCTTTAGTAGAAAATAATTCTGGAAAAAGCAAAATAAAAAAAACTGTTCAACATGTACTGCAGGTATCACAGAATGCTACCAGAGAGGTTGGCCAGCAGTACACAATTGTTACTTTTGATCTTGAAACATAGAAACATAGAAACATAGACTTTGATGGCAGATAAGGAACGCTTGGCCCACCTAGTCTGCCCATTTCCCTACCTAGAGGATAAGCTGCAGATCCTATTTAACCAACAGCCTATTTCTTCCTACCCCCCACAAAATTGCCTTATGTCTGTCCCATGCATTCTTGAATTCTCCCACAGTTTTAGACCCCACAACCTCCTCAGGAAGGCTGTTCCATGTGTCCACCACCCTCTCTGTGAAAAAATACTTCCTCACATTGCCCTGAGCCGTCCCCTCTATCTTCAAATTGTGTCCCCTTGTTCTTGCACATCTCTTTTTCTGAAAGATGCTACCCTCTTGGACTTTGTTGATTCCACTGTGGTACTTAAACGTTTCTATCATGCCCCCCTTTTTCCTCAAGGGTATACATATTAAGCTCCTTTAGTCTCTCCTCATATGGCTTCTCTTGCAGATCCTGCACCATTTTAGTTGCCCTCCTCTGAACTGCCTCCATCCTGTCTATGTCCTCGTGGAGATGGGGTCTCCAGAACTGGACGCAGTACTCCAGATGGGGTCTCACTAACTGTCTGTACATGGGGATAACAACTTCCTGTTTTCTGCTGGTGATACCTCTCCCTATACATCCCAGTATCCCCCCAGCCCTCCCTATCGCCTTCTCACATTACTTGCCAACCTTAAGGTCAACTGATATGATTACCTCCAGGTCCCTTTCCTTTTTAGTTATTGTTACTATCTCCCCCCCATTGTGTAATCTTCCCCTGGGTTTTTGTTTCCCAGGTGCATCACTTTGCACTTCTTTGCATTGAATCCAAGCTGCCATACTTCTGACCATTCCTCCAACCTTGCCAAGTCCCTTCTCATCTTTTCCAAGCCTCCTTGTGTATCAACCCTGTTGCAGATCTTTGTGTCATCTGCAAAGAGGCATACTTTTCCTTCCAGTCCCTCTGCAATGTCACTTATAAAGACATTAAGAAGGACTGGACCCAGTACTGAACCCTGCGATACCCCACAAGTAACCCCTCTTTCTTCAGAGTGGACTCCATTTACAATTACCTTCTGTGTCCTGTTGTTCAGCCAATGTTTTACCCAGGCTGTCACAAAGAAGGCATATGCTGTCATGTAGCAGAATACACACCAGTTCAGTGATGTCATTGTGTGACTTTGTGTTTTCCACACAATTTGCTCATACTTAGGAGTCCTTGGAAAATTGCTACATGGCACTGGCTTTGCCGACAGCATCACTGAGTCAGAGATGTGTGCCAGTGGCTCTATTGAAAAGTATTGCATGGCAAACACTACAACAGGGCCATGTGGGTGCATAAGCTTACCCTTGAGGCACTTGAGTGCCTTCCTTTTCAATCCTTCCAAACCAGCACTGATGTACAGTCATTGGTAGAAGAGGCCAAAGAAGAGGTGAAAAGGTTAGTGGAAAGACCAGGATCTGACACATTACGTGAGGCAGTTGCCAGTGACTCTTCTCACCAACTTTATAAAAAGTACTTCAAGTTTAAAGAGAAAGTGAGGCATGACAAACTTGGGAAGACAGCACAGTTTTGGATTCAGTACATGGACAGAATCTGGTTGGTGCTTAGGTTGCTGTGTGCTACCAAGGAGAACAACTCTGACCTGCAGCTAGCATGTGTTGAACAACTTTGCCCTCTGCTTTTTAGCCTGGATCACCAAAACTATGCTAGGTATCTATCCGTCTATTTTCTGACACTTCTGAACCTAGAGCATACTCATCCTGGAGCTGATGTCTTGCTGCAGAATGATGGGTTCAGTGTGTGTAGATCTGATGTGCCATCATCAAGAAATGCTGTTGATCTGACCATTGAACAGACAATCAATCAACATGCCAAGTTCAGTGGAGGTATTGTTGGATTCAGCAGGAATTATCCAGCCTATTACTGGTGGTGTGTAACAAGGCATGCCTGAGCAAGCTATGTGACTGCCACACTTGAAACTGCTGGAATGGTAGACTCAGAGGAGTTCTTTCAGAAAGATGCTAGGCTTGCAGAGATGGCATGCAGTGAGACAGATGTACAGAGGCTGATCAACGCATTCAGAAACTTCATCAATCCTTTTGAGGCAGAAGTCAAAGAGGCACTATTCTATCTCTCACCAGGTGCATGAGTCTCAGGAGATGTTGAAAATGACTTACTCAGTGCTGAAAAATGGGGAAAAAGAAGCATTTCATCAATTTGTGGAGACAAGGCTTGTTGACAAAACAGTTCCCTTTCATGCGACCTTGAAAAATCAATCACTGAAGACATTTGCTTCCCTCCAGCAGTCAAAGAAACTCAGATCCTCACAAAAGAAGATCATTCAAGATGCTTCAAACAGGCATAGGATAGGCATAAGGGAGCAATAAAGATGAGTCTGAATAGATAGGCCATTGACAGAGTACAGGCCTATGGCACATTCATAAGGTAGAAAAAATGGGCAGACGGGGTGGGCCTCGCAGTCCTTATCTGCCATCAACGTCTATGTTTCTGTGTGTCTATGTTTCACGTGACTGCACAAAGAAACCTTTTGGGGCAACTGCTAATACTTGCAGAACAGAACAACCTTAGCATGGAGAAGGCTCTCTCATATCCATTGAGTCCACTGCCATGGTCATTAGCAACTTCAGATGGCCTACCAGTGAAGACAGAGAAATCCACCTTTCTTCACAAACTTGAAGATGAGGCAGCACTCAGTACAATGAATGGGGATGAAGAAAAAGTTTACATCTGTGATGGCAATGCACTTCTCCAGCCAATGACTGGTCTACCGCAGACATTTGGAGAGCTAGCTGAAAAGGTCTTCAGTGCATTACCAAAGGTACAAAGGTTGGATTTTGTAACAAACAACCTACAAATATAATGCCATAAAGTCAGCTGAATGCAGACGATGAGGATCATCAGATTCTTACTTGGTGTAAGGTCCATCAACAAAGGTGCCAAGAGATTGGAAATCCTTTCTCACAAACAATGACAAGACCAATTTGATCAAACTTGTTCTCAATGAGTGGCAAAAGGAAACATATGCGCCAAGATTAATGAGTCATCAAATCTGTTTTGTCTGTGAGGAAAACTGTATCTCTTTGACAATCCTAGATGGAATAACAACACATAGCCACCCTGTACCAGAGCTTTCTTCATCTCAGGAAGAAGCGGATACACAACTATTGCTTCACTGCTTTCATGCAGCGGAGTCAACATCCTCAACTGACATCATCATCAGATCACCAGACACAGATGTATTTCTGCTGCTGCTGTACTATGGCTATCAAATACAGAAGAACATCTACTTTGACACAGGAGTGGCAAATAAACTTCAGCTTTTAAACATCAAAACTCTACTCCAGATTCATGGTGCTGAGATGTGTAGTGCACTGATTGCACTGCATGCATTTTCAGGGTATGACAGCACAACTGCATTTGTTAGGAAAGAGAAAATCAAACCCTACAACATTCTGCAAAAACAAAAGGAGTATATGGCAACTTTCCAAGCACTTGGTGACACAGAACATGTATCAGATGCTATCCATGCTGACTTTGAAAGATTTGTCTGCTGCTTGTAAGGGCAGCCATCATATATTGAATTTGCAAGGCAGACATTTCACACAGGAAGCAGCCAACTATTGTCAAATTATGACGACATTGACCTGAGTCTTCTGCCTCCATGTAGGTCAACATTGAGAATGCATGTATTGAGAGTGAATTACCAAGCCCTTGTCTGGAAAAATGCCCATGTGTCACACCCTAACATCCCAAGTCCTGAAACACATTGGTGAAAACTTGATGAAACAGGAATCCTGGAGTATGACTGGTGTGATGGTGACATTATACCACAGGAACTGGTGGACATTTTGTCCCAGGAGGAGACCCTGAATCAGTCAGATGAGGAAGATGATAATAGCATTCTTTCTGCCAGCCTGGTAGACAAGAACTTTGATGCTGAGGGTGAAAACAGTGGAGATGAAGATTATGACTAAATTATAATAACAAAGATATTGCTGTTATGGTGTGTCAATTTAATCATACACTTATACAACAAGTATTGTTGTAAGTCTATATTCTGATACCACCAATTTCCATAGTTTCAATGCCATTGCAAAGGACTCATGTATATGTCAATATGACATCATAACTGATGTTACCATTTAGCTGAATTTTTTCTGATTATAATAAAGTCATAGATGAGTATGTAACCTTTTTATTGATACCCATTTTGTCATTATTTGACTTACATATATAGACTTAAATCAATAAAAACTACCTCTACCCCATCTTTGTTGTTTTTTCTTTTCTTATACAGTGGTCACACATGTTAGCCTGTAGAAAACAAAAGCTACCATTGCCAGATGGCAAACAAGTAAATTCTAAACTATTACAGTGTAAGCTTCTAAGAAAGCAATGTCTTGAAAATTCCCTATGGGGAGGAGGGGTAGTGATAGCCCACAGACTATAATTTTTATTGTAGTTAGGATAAGCACTGTGTTTTGCACTAACTCATGGTACTAATCCACGGTATGACTGGGTAACTTAAGTAGTGGACCAGGAAAGTGCGGTGGATGTGGTCTATCTGGACTTCAGAAAGGCCTTCGACACCGTCCCCCATAGAAGGCTGGTTAAACAAACTGTGCAGCCTAGGGGTGGATCCTGAATAGTTCTGTGAGTGGAGAACTAGCTGAATGGCAGGAGTTAGAGGGTTTTGGTAAACAGGGAGTACTCTGGAGAGGGAAAGGTGATAAGCAGGATGCTGCAGGGGTCGATGATGGAACTGGTCCTCTTCAATATCTTTATTGAGGACATTGCAGAGGGACTGGAGGGGAAAGTATTCCCTTTGCAAATAATATGAAGGTATGTAATAGGGTGGGCATACCAGGGGGTGTTGAAAGAATGAGAGAAGGCCTTAAAAAACTGGAGAAATGGTCTGAAGAATGGCAGCTGGGATTCAATGCAAAGAAGTGCAGGATCATGCACATAGGGCACAAGAACCCAAGGGCAAAATACAACTAGGTTGGGAGGTACTGACAGTCACAAAGCAGGATAGGGATCTGAGAGTCATCATCTCAGAGGGCCTAAGAGAAACTAGGCAGTGCGATAAGGCAGCTGGAAAGGCTAGCCAGATGCTTGGATGCATAGGAAGGGATATCACAAGCAGAAAGAGGGAGGTCATCTTGCCTCTGTATGAGACACTCATGAGACTGCACTTGGAATACTGTGTCCAGTTCTGAAGGTTCCATCTGAGAAAGAACATAGACTGTGTGAAGGCAGTGCAGTGGAGGGCAACTAAAATGGTGCAGGGCCTATGGGAGAAGACCTGTGAGGAAATACTAAAGGAGTTCAATGTGTATTCCCTGGAGGAAAGGAGGAGGGGGGGCATGAGTGAGACATACAAATGCATCACTGGTATAAGCAGAGTACAGGAAGCATCTTCCAAAGCAAGAGATGTTCTAAGTCAAGGGGGCACAAAATGGAGTTAGAGGGGACAAGGCTCAGGGGAACTGTGAGAAAATATTTTTTCATGGGGAGGGTGGTGGATACTTGGAATAGCCTACCAGAGGGGGTGGAAGGGGCTAAAATAGTAACAGAAGTTAAGAAGGAGTGGGATAGATACAAGGCATCCTGGAGGCAAGATGGTGGCTCCAGTGTTCAGTTTGGGCATGGGGCCTCACAGTAGATAGAGATTGATAGGGCAAACTGGGTGGGCCAAGTGGTCCTTATCTGCCATCAGCTTTTATGTATCTATGATACCCATCAGGACTAGAACAAAGTGCTATGCATGCACACACACACTAACACACATGCACTGCTTCATGTTCTTAACTGTACACTGCTAACATATAGCATTACAGCCATTTGCAAGCTGACTAGGAAAAGGTTAATGTAGTAGGAAAGGGCTAACCAGGTCGCGCGCGCACACACACACGCACACATTAATCGTTGCCTATCTCGTAAACTGATAACACTCATTTACTCCCAGGATCAGGAAAGGAATGTGTTTTATCAGGACATCCCATATAACTGAAATGCCACACAGGAAGGAGCGGGGGGGGAGGGAGCGGCCTTTGTTTTGTTTTTCTTTTCTAATTAGTGCAGTTACTCTGAACGCATCCACTGACTGTTATCTGCATGAATGAATCAGTTTGAATTTCTCTCTATCTCCAAAATAGTGTGGAGCAGATACAAACCAAAGCCAAACTGCTCTAGTTGAGTAATTGCAATCCAACTCCAATTTTGTGAAGTCTGTTCAGAACCTGATGAGCTCCATTTTTCCACTGTGATAGCAAGACGTCTGCAGGGCTCCGCCCACTACATCTGTAAAAACTACTACTCATAGAAGTGGTATCTGCATGAAGGGCAGATACTTAACTAATAATAGATGACAGGGTGTGGTATATCATTAGATATATTGCTATGCCTTGGGTGCATTGCTACTAACCAAGAGGTGTTACTGTCCCACCATATTCCACACCATGGATTATATTACCTTGATTATAAAATGGCCCCAGTGTTTTAGCAATTGGCTGATCTAGGTTAGCAGTTTGGTCTCTTGAACCGGAATGATATAATGCGATACTGTAATCTCACTGGTCAAAAACAGCTCCAGCCAATTAGCTTACAGGATTTCTGTTACTCATTTTTATAATAGTATTTAAATTAACCCATCCAGCTGTTACTGCACATGGTTTGCACACAGCAATGGTACCAAATACCACCCATGCATATATCTACACCAGTGCACAGTGCCATGCACATACAAACATGGGCTGGTCGATTGGTAGTCTATGTCCCCTGCCCCCACCCATACATTATGCCTGCTTGTGGGCACAGTGTAAGTAGTATTATTCTGGCCCTTTCCAGTCTACCTGGTAGTCCAGTGGTCCCCCATCCCAAACCCAAGTTGATTGCTGTTCCTGGTAGTCCAGTGGTACCCCCTCCCTCACCCCATTCACACATGCAGGCTGTTGGAAATATTGATTCCATGACAATCTCAGTTCCCCAATGTCAGTGCACACCTGTGCAGCACTCTGACAGTCCCCTACCACCAGGTATTATTGATGGTCCTTGGGGGTCATCACAAAAGTGCTGCACTGGGTGCACCAAGGCTCTTTTGCTATGTCAGTGTACCATGTGTCATTTAGATGCCAACCCCACCCCTTCTATGCACCACCACCTTTTGGTGTGTGCTGGTGCCAAAGGCTCCAATGGCATAGCTTAAGGGGTTCTTAGACAAGGGACTGTCACAAAACTGGTTTGCACTGATTTTTCGAAAGTATTTTGGCCTAAGAACGTGGCCCATATTTTACTACAAATGAACACAGATGCAGCATAAACTGTATGTAAATCAACACAGTACAGAATCAATAATAAAAGAAACAAAAATAATATGTTATACTGTACATGTGTAGGATAAGTCTAAAAACAAATGGAGCAAAGGGATCCAAGGATACAAAACATGTTAGATCAGAAGACATGCTGTATGAAAACCCTATAGGCCAGTATATAGTGAACGTCAATGTCAGTGACTTAGTAGACAGCACACTTGCCTCTAGGGCCTGAAGATCAGCTGTTACTGGAACACAGAGGGAAGCCCATAGGTTCTAACCCCACATGAGGTACTTGGGATAATACCCATAACTACTGTAATACTGTATAGTGCAGTATGGTGTGGTGCTACCCTGCTGAGGTACTGTATTCTGGATAAGACATTAAACCAAGGTCATTGCTGCCCACCTCTTGTCGCTGTCCTGGTAGAAGTACAAGATCCCATGGCACTTATCAAAGAAAAGTAGGGAAATGTTTTATAGAAAATTTATTTGTTTAGTTTTTGATTACTGGGTAAGTGATCTAGACAATGAAATTGCCTATTTTCAGGCACAAAATTATTAGAAGTTCAGAATAAATCAACTGCATAATAAATATCACAGAATCATGAACAAAATAAAAATGGCAAATTTATCAGGGAAGGGTGGTGGATGTGCCTACCTGGATTTGAACAAGGCCTTCGACACCGTTCCACATAGGAGGCTTATAAACAAGCTGGGCAGCCTGGGAGTGGATCCCAATGTGGTAAACTGGGACAGAAATTGGTTAAGGGACAGAACACGAACAGTGGTGTTAAACAGAGTTCATTCCAAGGAGAGGAGGGTGACCAGCGGGGTGCCACAAGGATCAGTTCTGGGGCCAGTCCTCTTTAATGTCTTCATAAGTGACATTGCAGAGGGGCTGGAAGAGAAGGTATGCCTCTTTGCAGATGACACTAAGATCTGCGAGAGGGTTGATATTCCATGTGGGGTGGAAAAATGAGAAGGGACCTAAGCAGACTTGAGGAGTGCTCAGGAGTGTGGCAGCTAAGATTCATTGGAAAGAAGTGTAAAATCATGCATTCAGGGCATTGAAACTCAGGGGAGGAGTACATGATGGGGTGAGGTACTAATGACCATTGAACAGGAAAGGGACCTGGGGATAATCATATCTGATGACTTAAAGGTGACCAAGCATTGTGAAAAGGCTGCAGGGAGAGCCAGTGGGATGCTGAGGTGCATAGAGAGAGGTATCACCAGCAGAAAAAAGGAGGTGTACCACTTTACAAATCATTAGTGATACCCCATCTGGAGTACTATGCCCAGTTCTTGAGGACACATCTCTGGAAGGACATAGAGTAGAGGCAATTCTGAGAAAGGCAAAATAAAAATGATGCAGGTTTTGCACCAAAAGTCATATAAGGAGAGACTAGATGACCTCAATATGTATATTCTGGAGGAGGGGGGGGGATATGATAGAGACCTTCAGATACTTCAAGGGCATAAATAAGGTGCAAGAGGGTGGCATCTTTCAGAAAAACAGATGTTCAAGAACAAGGTGTCATGACATGAGGCTGAAGGGGTAGACTCAGGGGTAACGTGAAGAAGTATTTTTCACAGAAAGGGTGATAGATGCATGGAACAGCCTCTCAGCAGAGTTGATGGGGGCCAAAACAGTAGGGGAATTCAAGAATGCATGGGACAGGCACAAGGGAACTCTAGTAATAGGAAAGAGAGGGCAAAAGCTGGAAATCAAGTAGGATCTGCAGTATTGCAGCAGGTAGGGAAAATGGGCAGATTAGGTGGGCCAAGTGGTCCTTATCTGCCATAAATTTCTATGTTTCTATCATTTGTACAACTGAGTGTATAGTCTTGATGTAAACATGTAAGACAAATAGTGTGGGGGGGCCGTAGTTACAATGAAGTATAGACCAACATGTCATCAGTTTCCATAGTATCTTTTTTTCTATTTTGAGATCAGAAACCATGTCCTGCTGAGAGACCTGTTCCATCCCACCAGCTGTCTTTTAAGGTGGTAACAAGTCTATGCAATTCTATAATTTCAGAAATTCCTTATGGCTCAAAACCTTGAATTCTTTATTACAGATATCAGTTAGCAACTGCTCCAACCACGCTGACAAGACTGTTAATGAAACCCGTTCTTGTTGAAATACCAGTTTACATCTAATTGGCCATAAATAAAATTTAATTCCTGTAAAAATTAATCAAAGGTACTTTTGTGGTATTCTACAAATTTATTTTGAAAAATGGTGGTAATAACTTTTTCATAGGCAACTTTTGAAGGTTGTGGAGTAATCCATCTGGTGGCTATAAATTACCAAAATTGCTGTGCATAAGGGCAAGCAATAAATAGGTGCTCCTGGGTCTCTAATTCTATAGTACAGCCCTGTCTCAGAAAATACCATTCTGTGATCTGCTTGTGCTTGTGATTATTTTACACTCCTAGCCTACCATGGCTGCTCAACCATGTCACATCCCACATATTCAGGGTATACATTTATGTGTCAGCTTCTGTATTGCTATGCGGAAGGATGATGGAGGACATTCTTGCAAGCCTTTAGCTGCTTGAAAATGTGACATTATTACAGCCTATAACTGTTTTCAGTTATTTCATGCATCAGGGAGCATCCACAACATGATTATAGTGAGCGGTGAAATGTTATTGGGGATGGAAATCCATCCCTTGAACAATGTTGTTGTGCTTCAGTAGCTATGTCATTGTACCTGTTCTGCTGCACTAGCTATGTAGCTACTGCAGCACAACAACTTCGAATGTCTGCACGCATGCGAGATGCGAGAACCTCAGAACATCATCAAACAGCTGCGGTGGTGACAGCGGACCCTGGAAGAGATCAGCGGTGAGAAAAAGGGCAAAAGTAAGGGAAAGATCATAAAATTATAATTGACCATACATTATGAAAGACAGTGTATGATCAGTCATACACAACAAAGGTGTTTTTTACTCGAGGTTTTCATGGTAATGAGACCTCTTGAGCTGCACTCTCGGGGTCTTCTGTTACCACAGAAACCTCTTGCGTGAAAAACATCCTTGTTGTGTATGACTGATCATACACTATGCTTTATTTTCCTATGATAAGCATTAGGTATTCCGGGTACCCTTTGTATTTAGCCATTCTGAATTTTTGTCATGCCCAATCTTGTTTAATGGGATCAAGATAATTGCTCCCAAAAAACTGTTACCTGTGAGAACATAGACTAAACAAATTCTAAAAAGAAAAATAGTCCAAAAAAGGCCACTGAATTAACCATCCCAAAGCCACCATCCTTGATTTCCAGGTATGTAATACCACTTTTGCTTAGGTTTAATTTGCAACCCCACAACACTCTAAAGAATATGTTAAATAATTTTGTTTCCATATTTTTAGTAGGGTGAAAATATAGCTGATGCACAAAAAAATAGGGAGCAAAAACATTTTAATTACATGGATTTGTTTTCATTTGGACATATTCTTTTTTGCCACGTGGATACCTTCCTTTCAGCAAATAATAGCATTTCATCCCAATTTTTCTGAATAAGATCCCATGATCCAAAATAAATAATTATTATTTGTTCTGTGGTGATTCATATTGATTCCATTTCAGAAACTGTAGCCTCAAAAATAGATTTTTTTCTAGATTTAACGATGCTCCAGACATGTTCCCAAATTTTTTAAGAGTTTTAAGAGCTCTTACACCAAAGTTTTTATCCCTTGTACATCGGCACAAGTTATCTGCATATACTAGACATTTTCTAGTCCTTGAACCAGGACTGTCTGTAACTCCCTGAATTTCCATGTCCATTTCCATTTGTCTGAATATGCAGTCAATTGCAGAAACATAGAGAAGTGGACTGAGTGGGCATCTGTGCCTGACAGGAAAACACAAAAGTGCAGTGTAGACCAGGTCAGGTGCAAAAACATTTTATTCATGACAAAAACACAGCAGCAAACACTTCCCCAGTACTTCAAGGATGTAATGCCTCTTCATCATTCCCCTGATGAAGAGGCATTATGTTTTTGAAATGCCAGAGAAGTGTTTGCTGCTGTTTTTGTCATAAATAAAATATGCTTTTGTGGTTAACCTGGTGCGCTGTGCAGTTTTATGTTTTCCTGTATCACAGCCTGTTGTGCATTGTTGCACCCACTTCTGTTAGTGAACGGGTTTCTTTTGTGCTACTCTACTCTTGCCTGACTCCTCTGAAGATCAGGATCATGGGGCATGAGCACTTCATTTTCAGAATCCATACTGTAGCACTAGCATACAGTCCCACAATCCAATGAATGAAAGGAGGAGGAATGCCATTGTGCAACAATACAGAAGAAAAGAGTAATACAAAAATAGTCATGCTCAACCCTATCAAAAGCTTTCTGCTGGTTGAGTGCTAACAAATATCCTTTCAAATGTTGTTGGTTTTTGACCAAAAAAATCTGTCTCAATAATATGAGGTTTTCCTGAAGAATTATTCCAAGGATGGAACAGGTCTGTCCCAGGATAATCAGATGCTGTGCCACTTCAGCTAATCAAGTAGTTAGTATCTTTATCAACATTTTGTAATGTGTATTTAACAAGCTGACGTGGTGCCAGTTTGAGATTTCATGCGGCTCTCTATTCTTAAAAACACAATTGCAGTGCTGCACTGAAAGATTTTGTAATGTCCGGAATCTAACATATCATTATAAATTACATGTACAATGGGGATAAGCCTATTAAAAAAAGTTTTATACAATTCAGTCCCTAGATTATCCTTTCCTGGTGCAGTTCCATTCTATTGTGTTTGTATTGCCAATGTCATTTCTTTCTTTGATATAGGTTGTGAAAACAAACAGTAAAGTCTCACTCAATCCTCTTATGAATAAAATAAATGCCAAAGTGATTATTAGATTGAAATTTAATTTTGCTTCAAACTTTAAGATACAGTGCAGGTAATCTCCTTATTTTTTAGTCTCTTCAAATGTAACAATATATTTCTGTATGCTTCATATACATTTCTATATTATGTGACGTTTCAGAACCACTCTAAGTTCCTTCTTCAGACTTTGGAGCTATTAAGATATCTAAATATATTCCAAAAAATGAAATGGACAAGTATTATAATATTCTATTTTCTCAAAAGCCTTCAAAATTAATCTAAAATACAAATTTGCAATGCAAAGCAGTGCAGACAGGTGGAACTGATCTGTATCTATCACTTTCCATTGGATAAATATTCTCATAAATCAGCATGGGTGTATAGGCATTACTGGTGGGGGAATGAAAAGTTTCACATCTTGGTCCAAAAACCCATCTCTCAATCCTCATATGTAGCAAGGTGAGAGCATAGATTATCACTGCTAGCAGTGTGGGTAGTTATGGCATTGAGTGCAGTGGTGTTTTTCTCTCTACAGTGCATGTATTAACACACAGAGCGAACCTTAAAAGCCTCTTATTGCAGGTAAGGTAAAATTAACTGAAACAAATTTGTTTTCAAGGATTTTACAAAACTTTGGAGGCCATTAATCACTTTAAATATGAAGCAAGTTGTCTGTATGTTTCTAGAATTAGTACAAATGGCTTTGAATTGGGGAAACAGATTACATTTTGAAATAACCAAATTCTGTGAGCTTTCAAAATAAGAGCTCGTTCCAAAGTGGAAAACAGAGTGAAAGTATTTTTTATGTTGCTACTGATTACATTCCTTTTTTAAAAAAAAATGTCTTTATGTTTTAGATATGAGGATTGAGAGATGGGTTTTTGGACCAAGAAGTGAAACTTTTCATCCCCAGTAATGCCTATACACCCACACTGCTTTATGAGAATATTTATCCAATAGAAAATGATAGATACAGGTCAGTTCTACCTGTCTGCACTGCATTGCACTGCAAATTAGAATTCTGTATTAATTTTGAAGGCTTTTGAGAAAATGGGATATTATAATACTTGTCCATTTTATTTTTTTTGAATTTATTTAGATATTTTAATAGTGCTAAAGTCTGAAGAATGAACTTAGAGTGGTTCTGAAATGTCACATAATATAGAAATGTATATGGAGCATACAGAAATATATTTTTACATTTAAAGTGACTAAAATATAAAGAGATTACCTGCACTGTATCTTAAAGTTTGAAGCAAAATTAAATTGCTATCTAATAACCACTTTGGCCTTCATTTTATTCATAAGAGGGTTGATTGAGACTTTACTGTTTGTTTTCACTGACTTGATCTGCTCAGTCTCACTCCCCTGAATTTTGAACCACTATGAAATTATTCAAAAAATGAAAAGGAACCTTGGAAGACTTTTTGTGGATTACTGTATTGATATAGGCTATGTCAGAAATTGTTGGGCAGCAACAGGTAAAGGGGGTGCATCTATAGTACTTAGTTACTTCCCAGGATTACCTATCATTGTTTTTTATCAAAAGTATGCTTAACATTGTTTTGTAAGAAGGTTCTAACTTCCTGAGGGACCATTAATAATCTCAATATATCATCTCTTAGGGAAGCCATATTTTTTTTTACCCGTTCCTTGCAACAGTCATAGCAGACCCCTTGCACTGTTTTCACCTGCGTTCTCAATTTCTGTTCCTGTAATATAGAAGCTGTTCTATCATACTGCAGGTGTTTAATTTCTTTTTTATGCTATTTATTTGTGTGGTTAAAGAGGCTGAACCTAGAGCATTTTCCCTAGCAGTTTCTGTAGCCGGCATCTGAAGGACAGGTACTGTTTATATTTTGTCAGTGCACACTTATTTGTCAAACTCTTAACACATTATTTCACTTCTTTTTTTGGTGTCTTCCCTCCAAGTCAGGGTGTTTTCATAAAATACTAACAGTAACTCCCTGGCCATAAAGAAGCTTAGTATTTCTGTCTGTACTTTTTCTTGAGACAGTGTACTGGTATTTAGCCTCCAAGGGCCTAGTGTCGAAGTTTCTGCATTAACTGTTTACAGACTTACAGCCATCATCTGGTGAGCAGATATTTCAGCAGGGATTAATTTGCCTTGGTAGGGAATCAATTGAGGGGCGACCCAAATATGGTCCATTCTAGCAGCCAGATTGTTTCAGGTGTAAGTAAAGCCTTCAGCTGGATGTTTAGGTAGGCATCTATTAACCTAATCTATTAATCTAGCAGTAAACATAATTTGGGATAAGAACTACAATTGCAATATTTTTTTTGTTGTGTTTTTGAAACCCTATCAACAGTAGCAATAATGCAGTTGAATTCTCCACTAAATTACAGTAATTAGGAGGTGCAGAGAAAAGGTTCACATAATTTCAATAAGGCAATCCATGTCACTTTTGTCTGGGGGGCATATGAGTTGATAATTCTATAATGTGTCCCATCTAAAATTGTAAAATTATTATATTACTTCTAATTGTACTCATATTGTTTTTACCCTGTATCTGTATAATCTGTTTATTTGCTAACACCCTGGGTCGCACCTGGAAACAAGCCCCAGCTCAGTGTACCTTTCCTGGTTACCAACTTTTAAACAAAATTAAATAAATAAATATCTAAAATTAGGGCTCTTCCAGGATCAAGTGTATCCATTTTTTTTGACAGTGACATTCATACTTTTATAAATGATCCCCAGGCCATCACAGGTATTCTGTCCAAGGGACCAGAAAGAACACCCACAGAACCATTTCGTTTTAGACTGTTCAGTTTCAGAAAGTGTTTGGGTTCTGTGTCTTGAGTAACAGTGGAAGGAGACAGATAGAAGGCTATGGTACCCAATCAGGGTGCTGCAGCACGAGCAGACTTAATAGACCAACAGGCTTATTCTGCTGGTGTCTAGTATGTTAGTATGTTTTGATTCTAGTGTTTTGTAGAAGGAAATGCTCATAAGGAGAATCCTTTAAAATTGAAAAAAATGTGTGTTTGTCTTTTCCTGTTTATTTTACATTTAGAGTGGCTACTGCTACTTCAATAAGGGGGTATCCTGTTAGAAATAACATTAAAGGGCTGAAAACATCTCGAATATGTTCCTTCCTCATCTTCATACTTGTTTTTGCCTTGTGTCTTGATCTCCTGTTTTCTGGAAGTTCTTCCTCCATCTCCAAGGAAGCCATCCATTGTGATGACAATATGGAGGATGACAAGGAAGAGGCCTCTGATTCTAGCTCTTCATCTGTGTTCCCCAATCCCTCCCAGATGAGAAATTTTGAAATGTATTTGTCATAGTAAACTCCTCAACTGTTTGAGGGATATTTGTTTTTAGGGCTGTGACACTTCACAACTCTTTCCTATTGTAGCCATTGTGAACTGAGGAGGAGGAGATGGGAGGATCATTTCTGTTTCTGTCTGGTTGGGGGCAGACTTTACAGGAAGACAGGGATCTTTATCCTTTGTTTATCTTATAGGAGGAGTGTCCACGTCCTGACTTCTTCAGGATGTTTATGTGTCACAGCCACAACTGGGGGTGGGTAGTCTTGTTCAGGGGGCCTTGCAGGTTTAAGTACCATGGGGTGCTTGTGTGTCTTGATGTGTTTCCATGTCATGGTTAGGTTCTGTGTCTTGAAGTGTTGCTATATTTTCTGTTTCAGTCAGAAACTCTGACTCCAACTCTTTGGGGGGGTTGTTTCATTTCTTTTTTTTCTGCTGTCTCTGTATTAGGGATTTTTGTGCAGAATTTAAATGATTGCTCCAGTCAGGATGGTCTGTTCTGTTATGGGTAGCCCACAGACAGTGACAGTAAAAATGTGGGGTGTCATTGTATAGGCTACATCTAACTCCATTGAGGCATTACTGGCTAGTATGGTCATATCTGCAGCACATATTACATTTCACTTTGTCACAAGTACTATTTAAAAATCTTGTAAATTCACATTTAAAATATGTTTTGGGCCTCCTTGGCTAAAAGAAAAAACATTTGTTCTGCCCCAAGAAAAAAACTGTTTGGCAGATGTTCTACCCATTTTTTCAGATTGTTTCAGCTTCACCCAGAATTCCCAACCCCATGTCCATATATTTTCACTGTTGAGGACTGGTTCTTGGGCCCCTTCAACTGAACACTTTGTGACAACCAGTGCTGTATACCATAGACAGAAACCTCTTCAATTTGGAACAAGATGGTAATGATTTTTAGGACCATCTTTGTTAAAGGTATTACTATGAAAGGCATCTAGATCTCTGGGTACTTCAGTTTTTGATATTTAATCCGAAACAGTTCCAATAATGCCATTATCTTAAAACTAACATTGAAGATTGTGTTACCTGAAATGTTAATTAATGCATAAATCTCTGAGGAGAAGAAAAACATGAAAATTTTAAGGAATGTCCTGGCCACCTATTCTCGATCTAGGGGGGAGTCCAGACCATCTCGATACTTGACCTAATAACATTTTTCCTCCTAGCTGGTTCTGTATTTTGGTAAAAAACATCTGCCATCCTGAAACTTTTCTGGCTCTTCCAGTTTTGTCCATTCCAGTTCTGGTTTTGACCTTCAGAATGAGACTGTTCAACTGTGGAAATACTAGGTCTCGCATCTGAGTACCTCTCATCTATAGAAGACCTTCTGGATGCAGTCTGAGCTGTTAGGTATCCAGTGATATGGGTGAGTCAAATTGAGTGACTCAGTATGGGCAACCCAGTTTGATTGCCTGTTAGATAAGCGAATGTAAAAGTATAGCGATGCGCGGTATGAGCTACACGTAAAGGGACAAAATGGCGAGTAAGCAAGAAAGTGAACGGTAGAGGGAACTATAGGGGAGAAGGATATGCTATGTAGTTGGGCCAGGCACCGCCAAGCTGGTGACTTGATGCTGTGGATTGGGTTACTGTCTTCAGTGCAGGAGGTACCAGATTCAGACCTCACTAGGTCCATGTACATATTTTTTACAGTGTGCGTGTTCCCATATTTAAAATGTTCAGTTTTCCGGTCCCTACCCAACATTTGTTGTCCCCTGTTCCTCAACCACCTGGAACTGTGCTCCATTGTCCCTATGCCCCCTCCCAAGTTGCCTCCTTACTCCAGTGTTAGTCCCCCCTTGAAGTTGATTATAATAACAAAGCGAGTGTGGGGGCGCAGCCCCTCCATATAAGATGATAAGTAAATATCGCTCCATATTGTGCATTTTGGTGGTTGCTTATGTTGTGGATATTGTACTGCACAGATGCTGTTTGTGTTTCTAGCATTGTGCACTTGCTCATGTGTACGGCGCTATTATTTCTTCACCATTATCACATGAACTGATCTGTTACTATCCCTTTTCTTATAAGTACAGTATGCCCCTATTTCACTTGCCTATAATCCTGTGAAGCCCTTGTGCTCAGTCTTCACTTAGTTCTGTTACCTTTTCTGTGTGGTCACTTCTTCTGAAATCGCTTATTTTTTTTTCCTATTGCTATTGCTATGATTGTACAGAAGCAGCGTCACTTCTCCCAGATTTGGCTGACTACTGCTCCATGTACTAAGAGAGGTTGAGTTCAGGGTTTGTATCAAACCCTGATTCACAGCTGACACTTCTATGCCTTCACCCTGGTTGTCTGTAGAATGCTGTACTGTAGTGCTAAGAGTGGTGGGAGATGTGTGCAGTAATGCAGCAGAGGCCACTAGCTGGGCTTGGTTTGCATTGGACATAAGAACATAAGAAGTAGACGGCAGATGGGGACGTATGATTCATCTAGTCTGCCCAAAACATTTCTACCCCCTACCTGGTTTTATTATCCCCAATGTGCCCACATTACCTGCCCCATGCTAGCTTGAAATCCCATACCGTCTTTGATGCCACCACCTCTGGGGGCAGGCTGTTCCATGGTTCCACCACCCTCTCTGTGAAAAAGCATTTTCTCGCATTGGTTCTAAATCTGCCTCCCACTAGGCACAGATCGTGGCCCCTAGTGTGTGTTGCTTTGTTCTCTTGGAATAGGTTCCCATTCCGGACTGTGTTGATTCCATTTATGTATCTGAATGTCTTTATTATGTGCCCCCTATTTCTTCTCTGCTCTAGCGAGTATAAGATTAGTTCACCAAGTCTTGTTTCATACTGTTCTTGATGCAGGCCCTGAACTATCTTGGATGCCCTCCTCTGAACCCTTTACAAGCGGTCTATATCCTTTCTTAGGTGTGGTCTCCAGAACTGCATGCAGTACTCCAGATGTGGCCTCACCAAGGACTTGTACAAAGGGATAATTATCTCATGTTTCCTACTTGCAATCCCTCTTTCTATACAGCCAAGGATGCCGCTGGTCTTCTGCGCTGCTTTCTCACAATGTTTGTCCACTTTTAGATTCTCAGTAACAATTACTCCGAGGTCCCTTTCCATGCTGATTTCTTTGAGTTGATGCCTATTCAGAGTGTACGTCTTCCTAGGGTTACGTCTACCCATTTGCATCACTTTAAACTTTTTGGTTTTAAATTTTAACTGCCATGTCCCTGACCAGTCTTCTAACTTCTTGAGGTCAGCTACCGTCCTAGAGGAACCTTCATCTGTGTCCACCCTGTTGCAGAGTTTTGTATAGTTTGCGAACAGGCAGACCTTCCCCTTCGGTCAATCAGCAATGTTGCTGATGAATATGTTGAAGAGGATTGAGCCAAATACTGACCCCTGTGGAACACCACTGGTAACTTTGCCCTCCTCTGATAATGTCCCATTGACCAGGGTTCTCTGGGACCTACCCTGAAGCCAGTTCTTAATCCAACTGATTATTTTATGGTCTATGCCTGTGTTCTCCAGCTTGTTTGCTAATCTCCTGTGGGGAACAGTGTCAAAGCTTTGCTAAAGTCTAAGTAAATCACATCCACTGCACCACCCTGGTCTACTGCTTTGTTTATCCAGTTGAAGACATCTACCATATTTGTTAGACATAAGCGGCCGGCTGTGAATCTATGCTGCTTTGGGTCGAGTCTTCTGTTATGCTTCAGGTATTCTACTATCCTCTCTTTGAGCAATGCTTTCATAATTTTACCTACCACTGAGGTAAGGTTGACAGGGTGATAGTTCCCTGGTTCATCCCTGCTTCCACTCTTGTGTAAGGGCACAACTGTTGCCCTTTTCCAGTGGTCCAGTACTACACCGCTTTCTAGTGACTTATTGAATAGTTCAGCCAATAGACCAGCAATCTCTTCCTTGAGTTCTTTTAGGATCCTCAGATGGATCCCATCTGGACTCATAGCCTTATCTATTTTCAGCTTACTTAGCTCATGTAGGACTCTTTCTCTTGTGAAGGGGCCTGGGTTGGTCTCATTTCTGTTTTGCCCCTTGTTACTTAACATTGGACCTTTGCCACTGTCTTCTATTATGAAAACTGAGCAGAAGAAGTCATTCAGTACCTCTGCCTTGTCTTTGTTCCCCTCCACTAGCTGTTCCTCTTTTGATTCAAAGCAGACTATTCTCCCTTAGTCTTCCTTTTCTCTCTTATGTAACGATAAAAGGTCTTACCTCCCTTCTTTGCCTCCCGTACTATTCTCTCCTCTGTTTGTGCCTTGACAATCCTAATTGTCTTCCCTGCCTCCTTGAGTTCATTTCTGTATTCTTCTTTGTCGCTGTCCAACTTTGTTCATTTGTATTTCTTGAATGCTCTTTTCTTTTCTTTTCCCTGATCTTAGTTATTACTTCTCTGGTGAACCAGAGTGGGTTTCTCCTCCTCTTGAATTTGCTGATTTGTTTAGTGCAGTCCTCCATAGCCATGGTTAGGGCATGTTTCAAAATTTCCCAGCACTCTTCTACATCCCCTGTTGTTTCAGTTTGCAGTATGGATTTGATCTGGGATTTCATGATAGGGAAATTTGCATTCCTGAAGTCAATTAACTTGAGTTTTCTGTGACATCTGTCTTCTGCTCTGCCAGCTGTTAGCCATACTGATCTGTGGTCGCTGGATCCTAGGTGGCTTCCTATGTGCACACCTGAGATCCTGGAACTGTTGGAGAGTACCAGGTCAAAGACTGCTGTGTCCCTGGTGGGTGATTCTATTAGCTGAGTTAATCCTGCCTCTCACAGTGCAAGAAGGAATTCCTTGCTTCTCTCTGAGGTTGCTATGTATGAGGGCCAATCTACATCAGGCAGATTGAAGTCACCAGCTAGAAGTAGTTCACTCTTGTCAGCCATCATTAGGATGGCTTCCAGGAGTTCCTTGCCTGTGTCAGTCTCCTGGGATGGAGTTCTGTAGATGACCCCTACCTGGATGGGGTTATTTTCTCCAGCTTCTAGGGTGACCCATAAGACCTCAGCCTTACCGTGTTTGTTTTGGTGTTCAGTTGCACTGATACCGTCCCTTATGTATACAGCCCTCCCCCCTTTTTTTCCTGTATGATCCCTTCTAAAGAGCATGTAGCCAGGTATTGTAACATCCCATGTGTGGTTTTCAGTGAACCATGTTTCTGTGACTGCTACCCAGTCTAGTTGTGATTTTACTTCAGGTTCATGTAACTGTGTTAGATTAGAAATGGGCACTGTATCAGAAGTGACTGGTATCAGTAAAACAGGTAACAATTTTTGGTGAAGGGCAGGGGCTGTAGCTATTGTACTAGTTGGGTTTAAAGTCCCGCTTTCATTTGATACAGAGGGAAAACAAGTTTCTTGTAAGGGACAGGATTTGTACATTTTAAAGTTGGGGCAGATGCTGACTTTTCAAGATGGGCAAGGCTCTGCTTCTAAGTATAGTCAAACAATTTGATTGATTTGCCTGCTGGCTGCTTCTCAGCTGATAGCTCAGCTTAGTGTTTTGTGACAGGCATCTCATGCATTAACAGTTCCAGTGGGTGTTGGGGGTCATAATTAAGAAGCCAAATGCTTTTGTCTGGAGATATTTTCCTTTTTTGTTTTTGAAAAATATTTGTATTTTGCACATTAAAAACAGTTATTACACTCAAATAGCACCAATAAACATTTATGCAATATGTCTAACAATATTTATGTTTCATTAAAGCATATTTAATACATCTGAATTACTCTCAAAGTTATAAAAAATATCTAACTATAGTTATATATACATTACCACAGTTAGCCATAACATTACTATAAATTCAAACTTCTTTTCCTTTATCTGAAACATTTTAATCCAATTTCTTTCCACCAGTTTCCTTTAACCACTTTTATCACATCATTTAATTTATTTAATTTAAATTACCTTCCTCAATTGCCCTTTGAATTGGTTCCCATTTTTTCCAGTGTTGCTTTATTTGGTTGCTGCTATAATAATGTCCTTTTTCTAGTCTCATTGTTTCTAAAAATAGATTCTTCCATAGCTGAATAGATGGTACTTCTGTATCCTTCCACATTCAAGTGATGCATATTTTGGCATTCATAAATGCCAAAACTACCACTTGATTAATTGAGCTCAGAATATATTGTAACATTGAGGTGCATAACAAACATAATTCTGATTCAAAAAACAATTTTAACCCCAAAATGTTATTTAATATATCCAAAATTTCCACCCAAAAAGATGTAATGACAGGGCTGCATCGGCTATATTACCACATCTCCTATTACAATAAGATGAAATAGAGGGACTAAACGTATTCAATAAATATGGTGAATAATATATTCTATGTAAGATGTTAAACTGTATTTGATTCATCCTATTGTTTGAACTATTCCAAGATGTGCAAATCACATCCCACTTCTTTGCTGAAATAATATTTAAATCTTCCTCCCACTTTTGTTTTAAATAGTAAGTTTCATTCTTTTCTTTTTTCTTACTAATTTCTAGACATAATTTTGAAATTAGTCTCTTTTTATCTGCTTTTATTAATAGTTCCATGATTTCATTTTCCATTCTTAGTTTATTTTACTGCTGTAATTCTATCAAAGCAGATCTAATCTGTAAACAGCTAAAAAACATTTTTTGTATTCCACATTGCGTTTGTAGCTCCTGAAAAAATGTCATAGCTTCATTATTAAATATATATCTTCAGTAGATTTAACATTGTAGCTCAGCCATCTTTTTGTAAATATAGCACTTAAAATAGGATGGAAGTTATTTTGAAATAGTGGGTAATTTTAGGACATTTTATTTTTTCCTCCTTTTAATTGTATAATAGTATTCTATATTTTAATAGTATTTTTAACAATTAAGTTATCAAATATTTTATAATCACTATTCCTAAAGTTTTTGACAAAAAAATATCTAATATTTAATGATGTATGGTTCTGCTGTTCAATATAGGCCCATGGAGGTATAGAATTTGAACAAATTTATTTCAAGGGTTCTATAACTGCAGTCCAGTGATAGTATTGTAAATTAGGCTATTTTAATTAGAGCTATGGATATTCTAGTGTTAGCTTTCCCTTTTTTAATCTTGATTTACCTTTTTTTCCAAAGGTATCTGGTGATTAATTTGTCTAATATTTTAAATATATCGCCTGGTATCATCAATGGTAATGCTTGAACTATATATAACAAACAAGGAAGTATATTCATCTTAATAAGCTGAGCTCTACCCAGTAACAATAATGGCAATCCTTCCCCTTTTTGCAAGTCTATCCTGATATCTTCTATTAATGGTTTTAAATTAATATCCCATATCTTGTTCCATTTATTTGTAAGATGAATTCCAAGATGTGTCAAATTATCTTTTTTAACTGTAGCTGGAAAATGATCTATTCTAAATCTTACTGTATCAGGGTGGATTAACAGTGCTTCATATTTTTTCCAGTAGACAAGATATCCAGATTCTTTACCATACTCCTCAACAGTTTTTATTACTTTGTTTATTTCTTTCTCTGGATCTTTAAAATATATTAAAACATCATCTGCATGAGTGATATTTTCAGAACCTTCCCTTGTATATATTGAAATCCTAAAATATCTTTATTGTTTCTAACTGAATTAGCCAAAGGCTCAATAATCAAAATAAATAATAAGGGCGACAATGGACACTTTTGCTGGGTGCCCTGAAATAATAGGAAGCTATTTGAAGTTAGATCATTAGTAAATACTCTTGCTTTAGGGGTCCTATATATAGTCTTTATCTAATTCACATAATTTGTACCGATCCCTACAGTCTTTCAAACCTCCAGGAGATAGTGCCATTCCACCCTGTCAAATGCCTTCTCGGCATTCAAGGACACCATCATTGCTTTTGGATTTTTTACCACTTGAAGAATATTCCAGGCATTCCTAATATTGTTATGACCCCTGCTTCTCCTGATGAAGCCCATCTGGTCCTCCCCTATCAGGTCTGGAAGAATCTTTTCTAGAATTGAAGCAATAATTTTTGTAAAGATTTTATAATCAGAATTAAGCAAAGAAATAGGCCTGTATGAAGACCGCAGTGTTTTATCTTTTTCCTTTTCAGGGATAACCAAGATCAGGGCTCTGTCAAAGGAAAGGGGCAAAAATCCTTGAAATGCATTAAACAATTCCACTAGCATAGGGGATAATATTTCTCTAAATGTTTTATAAAAATCTAATCCCAACCCATCAAGCCCTGGGGATTTTCCTGTTTTTTGTTCTTTTATTGCTCTATCAACCTCTTCAATGCTTATATCTTTATCCAGCATTATTTGTTATTGTTTACTTATTTGGGGAATATGCAGATATTTATAATTATCAAAGCTTTTACCTGACGATTCATATAGTTTTTGATAATACTTTACAAACTCACTATTCTTATCTTTCTCTGATGTAATTACTTCTTCTGATTTTATTTCTGATATGTTTCTGCTTTTTCTTTTTGCATCATATAGGCCATTAATTTTCCCCTTCTATCACTATGTGCATAGTTTTTAGCTCTTGTTAGCAACATCATCCTTTCTATTTTTTCGTTATATATTTGATTATACTCATGTTTCTATTTTTCCAGTTTTTTTAAATGTATATTAAGATGTGTTTGAGTGTGTAATTTTTGTGTCTCAACAATTTCTTTCTCTAGTTGTTCTAATCTCTTTCTTTAATCTCTTTTTGTTTGTATTGACTATGATATAGTTATACCTCTTACACATGCTTTGTATGCATCCCAAATGTTATTAAGAGATGTATCTTCCATTTTATGTTCTAGAAAAAACAATTCTGTTTGTTTCATTATTTTCTTAACATACTGTCATCTTTCAGTACTAGTAGGTCTATTCTTCATGTTCATTGAATGGTGGTATCCCTGGATGCAAGCACTAATTGCAGTGGTGAATGGTCTGAGATAAGTATAGGTTTGTATTCAATCAGGATAAGGTCTCCAAAAACCTGTTCTGAACCTATAAACATATCTATTCTTAAATATGCCTTATGTCATTCTGAGAATTGAGAGCATTCTCTACCTGTAGGGTATTTCAGTCTCCATAAACCTGTTAAATCAAGGTCCTCTATCCTGTTTATCAAAGATATTACATCTGTAACATTATATTCTCTTTTTTTGCTGTAGTGTCTAATTTTTCTTCTAAGACCATATCAAAGCCCCCCCCCCTCCCCAATTAAATATGGCTGGGGGAGCTCAGTTACATTTATGAAAAATTCCCTTAATGTATTCTTAATTTTACCATTAGGTAAATATAATGAAGCTAGTGTATATCGGTTACCTTTGATTTCAATTTGAACTATAACACATCTTCCTTTTTTGACTGCAATCTTTTTATGAATAATCATTTTTAATCCTTTTTTAAACAGGATGAATGCCTCTCTTGATTTTGAAGTACATATGGAATGTATAGATTATCCCCCCACCACATCTTGTCAATTTTGCCTGCTTCTTCCTCATTCTGATGTGTTTCCTGTAAACAGAGGATACTATTTTGTTTTTTCCTAACATAATTTTTTCTTTTTTATTTTATTAAACTCTGGGATTACAAATACCTTTCAGCAGGAACTGCTCATTTACAAAGGTTCCACATCAAAGGATGTACGATAACATACATACAAAGGTCAATGATGGTTATAGTCTTAAAAACACAAAGATGTCTAAGCATTTATTATACAGCCAAAAATGGAGAGAGAGACAACATAAGCCAGCTTCAGACAAGTTTCAGGGTTAACAGTATATAGTTAGTATAGGGTAGGAGTGAGTCAGGAAAAAGTAGGCAAGCAGAAGGGCCATTGTCGGCGGGTAGAGGTGGGTGGCAAAAGTGCAAGGTGGATGGGCTGGAGGGCCCCATATCTGAAAGTGTTATTGAGAGGGGAGGGGGTGGGTGAGGCAGTGTGGTGTAGGGTGTTAAGGGGTGAGAGTGGGGAGAAACTGGTGCCAAAAGAGTGGAGCTCTAAGGGAGGTTACAGGTTCAACTAGGGTAAAATTAGGAGGCAGTTACTTAGGAGAGGCAGTCACATTGAGTGGTAGAGGCAAGGAATAGTCAGAGTTGCCTTTTAAAGGGACCAAGTGTCGCAGTTATAAGTGTTTCTTTGTTAAGGGTATTGTACCACTGAGGAGCCCTGTGCATGAATGACCTTTGAACCATTGTGGTCCAGCATCTGGGGACCTGGAAGGTTTGATAGAGAGCACTGCGTGTAAGCTGGGTACTGCTGTTGGCAGTAAGGAGCTTTGCCACTCCTGATGGTATGAGTGAAAGGAGAATTTTTTGGTTAACAAGCAGGTCTGGTATTGTATTCAACTAAGGAGTGGCAGCCATCCAGCCTGGGTGTACAGGTCACAGGTGTGTGTTAGGTGGGCAGCATCCATTAGAAGCCTACAGGCCTTGTTGAGTGTCACCGATATTCTCCAGAGGGCAGTAGGAGAAGCAGAACCATAGATGACTAGACTGTAGTCGACGATGGAGGTGATAGAGCTGTAGATGGCCAGTCTAAGGGCATCAGTGGTCATGCAGTGTTTGTGCTTGTGGAGCAGGTGGATCCGTATGTTGGCAGCCTTAGCGACATTGCCAATGTGCCGCATGTAAGAAAGGGAACTGTCCAAGGTGATGCTGAGATATTTAAACTCAGGAACATGTTCAAGTGAAGTCCCCACGTGGTTCTTGATGGTGAGGGACAGAGGTTTATACTTTCTCCATGCATTGCAGAATATCATGACCTTAGTTTTGCTTTAGTTCAGGATAAGTTTATTTGAGCTAAACCACTCTTCAACATGCCTAAAATTACAATGCAACTGACTCTCAAGTTGTTTTGAGTTTTGGTTGGTAGTAAACAGTACTGCATCATCCGCATAAAGTAATATTCTCTGTTGGCGGATGGTAGGGAGACTGTTCAAGAAGAGAGAAAAGAGTAATGGCCCCAGTATAGACCCCTGCAGGACACCTGAGAGAACTGTTTTTTCATCAGAGGTGACGCCAGCAATCCTAACACGTTGGACCCTTTCCCCGAGGTAGGTAGCAAAGCAGGGCAGTGCATCATTGGAGAGCCCAAGAGTGGTCAGTGCGTGAGTAGGAGTGAGTGATTAACAGTATCAAAGGCCTTTGTCAGGTCAATGAATATTGCCCCCTCACAGATTCCTTGGTCGAGGGTGTCATGGATGAGTCCAGTAAATTCCAACAGTGCCGTGGTGGTACTATGCCCTTTTTGGAAGCCATGCTGTTCTGGGCACTGGATTTCATATTTGTCCAGGAACTCATCAAGCTGGTCTGATACTATTCATTCTGGAGCTTTAGATAAGGGGGGAGGATGGAGACGGGCCTGTAGTTGGTGTGCAGTGACTTGTCTCCACTTTAGTGTACAGGTATGATAGTCACCTGTTTCCAGAGTGATGGGAATTGATGCAATCTTAGGGAAAGGTTGAAGATCTTTGTCAGGGGTTCAAGGATTTCATATAGGACTAGTACAAGCAACTTCAGGTTGAGCGAGTCACCACTGTAGCCAGTTATGTGGATGGCCTTGCATATATAGGTTCTGGCTAAGTGCATTGGGATCTCTGTGAAAAAGAACTGCGGAGCTGTGTGTACTTGGGATGCAATGTCAAAGGGGGAATTGGTGGTGGGGGCATTGAAAAAATCAGGTGGAAGGACACTGCCAAGGTTGGAGAATGCATTGTTGAATATATTGGAGATGGTACCTAGGTCTAGCATAGGTGTTCCATCAATGTTGAGCATGGTGGGTGGTGCCTTAGTATCCTTGCCTGTGAGGTCCTTCAAGTTATTCCAAAATTTTTCCCATCACCCCAGGAGTTGGAGAGTGCCTCCCTAAAATATTTGCTTTTAGCCTTCCGTATAGCTCGTGTACAGCCATTTCTTGCAGATTTGTATTTTTGAATGTCCCTTTACACTGATGTGGCTCAAGCACAGTGCCAGAAGTAGCCCCTTTGTTTGAGCTGTGCTACAAGCTCAGAGTTTATCCATAGGTTAGACCTGCCTTTAACTTTCATCTTTTTAAGTGGTGCATGGATATCACAGGCCTCCATAAAGTGGCTGATGAACATTTCCAAGGCTATGTTTGTATCATTGAATGAGTCAATTATAGACCAGTCCAGCCTGCTTAGATGTGATTTTAGCAGCTGAAGTTACCCCTGCTTGAGTATCCCGGTGTGTATTATTTTAGAAGGGGGCTTGGTGAATTTGTTAGCCCAAGAGCAGATAACAGGTGAGTGGTCACTTAAAGTATCAGGGAGTACAGACACCTTAGAGATTTTTTCAGGGCAGTTTGAAAGTATCCAATCAAGTAGAGTGTAGGTCCCCATCCTATAGTTGCACCTAGTGGGGGGTGGGGACAAGCTGTGTGAGGTGCTGTGCCATGACAGCATCCTTGTTAGTGCAGGCCTCAGGTGAAAGCCATTTTTTTGTTAAATCACTCTGAATTATGGTGTAGTCCCGTAAGGAATTCCACGATGCTGTTGAAACCACTGGCCTGGTCCTTTGGGGGTATATATACAGAGGCTTTAGTAAGATTTTTATTATGGGTCCCTAGGAGAATTTTGATGGCAAGGACCTAAGTTGGGGATCCCAGGTTGAAAATGGGATGACATGTCTAATGAGGGTATCTCTCAGGTAGATGGCACAGCCACCACCCCGTTTTGAAATCCTGTCCTGCCTGAAGCTAGAGGATCTGGAAATTGTGACCGCAGTGTCAGGGATCTTGGAGTTTAGCCAAGTTTCAACAACAGAGAGGATGTCAGGATTGTGTTGTTGAATCCAGGTTTGGAGATTATCAAGTTTACTGAGGAGGCTACAGACATTGATTGACACCAATGTGAGGGACCCCACCCTCCTATTCTGGGGGTGTGCGGTCGGACCAACTGGTCCTGGGCTGGTGTATACGTTTCTGGTGAGCAGAAGTAGCATAAAAATAAATCTCAGGAGAGAAATTTTAAGTATTTTGAAAGCTTGCTTGTTTGTTAGGTGTCTGTGCACCTTGGTGCTATGGTATCGGGCTTGTCCAGCCTTGTTGCAGAGAACTGCAAATACTTGTAGGTTCCTTAGAAGACTGAACATTTGTAGCTTCAGAAGGTAACCAGAATGTCAGATAGGGGTGCAGTGGACCATGGTATCATTGTGTTGGATCCCCGTGGTCATACCCAGTGCATAATGCAGGGCAGAGGGTGGCGTTGGCTGGCAGGTAGATTGAGAGGAGGTGACCTCAGGAGAAATGGGACAGTGCAGCACTATCATCACCACTACTAGCAATGTGGAATGCAGGTTTAAAGCAGCCATGATTTGGTTTCAGGAAGGAGACACAGTTTGGCTGAGAGTGGGCACTGTTAAAGGCTAAACAAATAGCAGTTTGTCAATTGAGTGATACCTGTTGGTTAAGTCAAAAGCCAAAAGAAATGATCAACAGCTGAGGTCCAGAGTCACAGAATGTGTTAAAATTCCTGAAGGTGATCATCTGTGCCTGTGCATATGCAGGATGTGAAATCTTTTTGACTGTATGCTTCTTTGTCATTCAAAGAGGTTGCTGAAAAGCCCACAATCAGATCATGGAGCAGGTCAGACAAAAATGTGGATTCGAGCAGGACCCATAGTCACTGAGTTTGTCAGATTTAGTTGCTTCACTTATGTTTTGCTTGGGATAGCTTCCAAAAAGTTGATTTTAAAATGAAAATGCAGATACCTGGTGATGAGGATTTGCAGAAATCCATCCAGGAGACTTTCACAGATGTAGTGAGCAAGAATGGTGTAGTTACTCCAAGCAGAAAACCATGTAAAATCCACAATAACTAAGCTACAAACACAGACAAACACAACCAGCTACCACACAGACCCAGGAGGCGTGGCCTTGATTCAGAATTTTCTTCCTTTTAACTGGATTCTTAAATCCATTGATGTTCCAAGTCATCATTTTTAGATCAGCTCCCATTATTAATTTCATGAAACACTTTATGTTGCAATGTGGCAGTATAGCCTAGAGGTTAGAGCAATGAGCTGTGAATGAGCTTGGTGCATCCAGTAGACCCGACCTGGGTTTGATTCTCACAACCTTCACCTGCATACTGAGTGACTCTGAGAAAAGTCACTTAACTGCCCAGTGCTCCCAGATCGCCCCTGAAAACAGGTACTTGTACCTACTGGGCCTTACCCAGTTACCAAAGACCTAAATAGAAAATAAAAAAAAACAATTATTTTCTGTTATCTTTACCTATGTCTTATAATCCTTTTTTATTTTATAACATACTGCATTAATAAGAGTAACAGTACCCCTCCCCTTTCCCAAATTTTTAATTATACTACTAGTATCACTATTTATTTATTTATTTCATCTAGGATTACAATACCTTTGAGCCGAGGCTCTTTTACAAAGGTTCCACGTCAGTGTGTGCAATAGTCATCATTTTTAGTTACAAACATATAGTCATTGACTTACAGACATGTAATAACCAGTACAAAGACATGAGCTATGAGCAAGAAAAGGGAAGGAGGGAGGGTGGGTGGAGGGGAAGTGAGGGTAGGAGATCGAGGGGGGTAGGAGGTGCAGAGGGTAAGGGGGAGTACGGGAGGTGGTTGGGGGCAGGGGCAGGAGTGGAAATATGGGGGGAGGTGGGCGAGGGCGGGAGACAGTGCAGCCAGGGGGCCTTGTCGAGGGAATATGACAGGTAAGGTGCTAGGGGTGCAAAGACTGATTGTAAGTGCTGGGTGCTGGGACATGTGCAGCTGGAACAGTGAAAATGTTAAGATGGGCAATCGCAGGATAGAAGCAGTGAGAGGCGCAGCTTGGACTTGAAGAGGCCGAGTGTTGGAGCGGTCTCTATGTCGCTGCTAAAAGAGTTGAGCCAGTTGGATGCCCGATAGGCAAATGATCTTTGTCCTTGGGTTGTGCGACATCGTGGGATATGTAGTAGATGGGAATTGGATCTCCTTGTAGTGACGTTCCTATGTCTAGGCTTAAGGAGGGCACAGACACCAGGTGGGGCAAGCCCCATTATAATTTTCTTGACCATGATGCAGGTTTGGTATTTTATGCATTTGTCCAGTTGAAGCCATCCAGATTGGGAATAAAGGTCACATGTGTGGGTACGGCGATGTGAGCCAGTGATGAGACGACAGGCCTTATTCAGGGAGGTCGCGATACTTTTGAGAGCAGTGGTAGTTGCAGATCCATATATGACAAGACCATAGTCTATGATGCTGATGATGGAGCTTTGGACTAATACCAATTAAATCCCAAACCCCCTCATTCTTTGCAGAAAGCTCCATTGAAGAGACTCACATAATGCGATCCTCTTCAACACCCTTTTGAATTTAAAAAAAAATCCTACAAAATGGTTTTCAACCACCCTCCAGCTGGGGAAATGCCCCCCTTCAGAAAAGAAAAGAAAATTTATTCATAACCCCTCCCTCCATCTTTTATTAAACATTCTTTTTCATGTATTATTTTTATTTATTTTCTCTTGCGGTAGAATTTTGTTCACTTTCAATTCGCTGGTCATCATCTTCTTCTTGAGGGTGTATTCCTGATTTTTTTTAATTTTCTTTTGGAGATATTCCTTCTTCTGGGTCATCTTTATTATTACCATCTTCTTGGTTTTTTATCATTCTTTGACTCTTCTTCTTATTTTTTATCTGGTGGCTTTTTATGTTCATTTTGTTGAAAGGTTCTTCTTGTTGAGATTCCAAATTCTTCTTTCGTAAAAGCATCAGTTTCCTCAGTTGTCTCAAAATTATTATATTTTCCCTGAAAATGAATCCTTAGAGTGTTTGGAATAAATGTTGGAATTTAAAATGTTTTTCCCACAGAAGTGTTTTTAAAGTATTAAACGATTTTCTTCTTGTGTACAAGTTTGAGCCCACATCTGGGAAAGTGAGTATTTGTTTACCATGTATTACAAGGCCATTTTTTTTTTTTTTTTTTGCAAATGTCATTACTTTTTCTCGGTCCTGCAATCTGAGAAACCTCATATAGACTGCTCCAGGGTATTTCTGTGGTGTATGTGGCATATGCCCCATACACTGGGCCCAGTCTATTTCTATTGTTTTTCCATGTAACTCTTGTTTAAAATTTTTATTCAACCATTCCCCAGCAAACTTCTGGAGAGCTTGTTTTTCCACACCTTCTGGTATATTCAAAAAATTTAGATTATTTCTTCTTGATCTCCATTCCAAATATTCTATCTTTTGTTCAATTTCCTGTATATCTTTTGTATGTTCTGTTATTTTTGGTTCTATCTGAGGTAAAAGATTTTCAACATCTGAGATTCTACTTTCCAGTTTACTCACTCTGTTATTTCTTTCTTTAATTTCACTTTTCACGGCTTCTATTTCATCCATGAGTTTATCAATTTTAAGGTTTATCCCTGCAAAACCTGTTCTTATTTCAGACATAAGTTGGTTCTATTCACTTTGCTCTGTATTTTCTTTTTCTTTATCTTGTAGTTTTTCAGTCTGTTCATGTACATCGAGGGTTTGAATCTTTGATTTATTTTTAGGGATTGCCCCAAGATCTACAGAGTGGGTGCATGTAAACTCAAAACCCTGTAATATTGATAGTAAGGATGTGTTTATTTGATTTTGCGTATTCATAGTACAATCCTTTTTGACCTTTTTCTCTTTTTTTTGGTTAGTTTCCTCCTCTAAATGTAATTTGCTCTTTCCCTTTTGTACTGCTGAATTTGTTTCAGTTTGAGTAGCTGTTTGCTCTGCCTGAGCCAACATGTCGTCTTCTAAATCTTCTTCTTCTTCATCAGGCAGGTTTCTCTTCTTTGCCTCGTTCTCCACAGTTTTTGAGGCAGTATTCAGGCCATAATTTTTGTCACTAGTCATTTACGCTTTCCACTTTCTTCTGTTTTATTCTTTTGTGTCAGTATGTTCTTTAAAAACTCCTTTAAATCTTTTAGTTATTTTTCACTCATTCTGTGATGTTAATATTATGACTGATTAATACAGCTTCCTCAATATTGTGTGGAGCCCTTAATATTGTAATCTGTTCTGCTTTACTCTATATTTGCAGTTTTGTTCCAAGTCTCTTTTTTTTAATATTGGCAAATGCTCATGCAGATGCAGTCCCCTTCTGTACTGACTTATAGAGCTGCCATTTAGCACAGTTTGTAGTCTTAAATTATTACTCTAACTTAAGCCCACTTGCTCTCATGGTTTCCACTGTCTAACAGAGCTGTGTTAATAATATATCTCTTTTTTTTGCAAACACTCTTAATGGTTAGTAAAGCAGCTCCAAACAGAGTGCATACTCAGGTGAGAAACATTTGGTCCTGTCTGAGTTCACAAATCAGAACCCCTTTTTATTTGACCTGCTCTTTCTTTGTTGCAATCAGCAGTCCAGTATATCTCCAGTCAAACACCTGCTTTTATTTCCCCAAAATCAGGATGCAAAGTATTTACGGACAGGCTGTCACTTTAAATGCAAACATTCATTCCAGGTCAGGTTCATTTTTTACAGTTTAAGGCAGAAAGCCACTTTCTCAATCATTGCATTCTGTATTATTCATCTTTCTCATTTTATTTTGGCCCCAGCTGAGTGGCTGTTTTTCCACACATAAAATTCAGCTTCAGTTTGTTTAGGAGAAAAGAGAAACTTTTTTCACATAAAGACAGCAACTTAGTAGTACATAGAAACATAGGCTTTGATGGCAAATAAGGACCGCTTGGTCCACCTAGTCTGCCCATTTCCCTACCTAGAGGATAAGTTGCAGATCCTATTTAACCAACAGCCTATTTCTTCCTACCCACCACAAAAATTGCCTTATGTCTGTCCCATGCATTCTTGAATTCTCCCATAGTTTTAGACCCCACAACCTCCTCAGGAAGGCTGTTCCATGCGTCCGCCACCCTCTCTGTGAAAAAATACTTCCTCACATTGCCCCTAAGCCATCCCCCCTCTATCTTCAAATTGTGTCCCCTTGTTCTTGCACATCTCTTTTTCTGAAAGATGCTACCCTCTTGGACTTTGTTGATTCCATTGAGGTACTTAAATGTTTCTATCATGTCCCCCCTCTCCCTCCTTTCCTCAAGGGTATATATATTAAACTCCTTTAGCCTCTCCTCATATGGCTTCTCTTGCAGACCCTGCACCATTTTAGTTGCCGGCCTTTGAACTGCCTCCATCCTGTCTATGTCCTTGTGGAGATGGGGTCTCCAGAACTGGACGCAGTACTCCAGATGGGGTCTCATAGTCTAGCGCTTTTTCCTTTTGTTGCAGTTCAGCAGTTCAATATTCTATATTTAAAAATGTGCATTTTCTTTTATACAGTCTTTCATTTTTCTTCTATTTAATAATTGTACCTTGATAGCAGTAGGTTTTTGGCATCTGGTAAATTCCCGGTGTCCAAAACATTCACAGACTATCCACCACCGGCCCATGTTTTCCACAGCGTCCTCCAGGGCAGCCAGTGTTCAGAGAGGCCATGAAACAGTTGTTTTCCTTTGTTTTTGGTGGCAGGTCCACTCCAGCAAAGTCAAAATACTGCTAAAAATCAGAACAGTTTCCCAGCAAATGCCATCCACTAGAGCAGCAGTCCGAACTCGCACTGCTCGGAGCATAGACATCTCCTCCACCTCAATCAGCACTCTCTGTGGCATTCTTCTCTTCAGTGCTGTTGGTGTTCACAAGAGCTGTGGAGCGCCAGCCCCCTTCAATAACCTTCAGCCACAAAAAATATCTCAACAGATGCAAAGAACCGTTGTTGACTTCTAAAGTTTTTTTAAATATGTTAGTTTATCTATTACAGGATATTTTTTGAGGAGGATAATGGCATGTTCCCCAGTACTCACTCCTCTCGCTTCTGGCTTGTGGTCACCATTTTGCTCTGCCCCAACTGCCCTCACAACCCACGTCTGGAGAGCTTTTCCAACTGGCTGCTAGGAGGGCTTTATCCACCATCAAGGCTTTTCGCCACCGGTGGAAGGTTGTGGAGATTCTGTAGCCCTGGATCTACCTTGTCTAAGTTGCAGTTTTGTGGCAGTCAATTTGCCTGCATCCAGCGATAATTCTTACTCACATGGAAAGTCTCTTTTTGGTGTATCAAGAAGCTGTTAAACTAAACGCACTTCTTCCAGGTGGTTCATACAAAAGCTGTTGTAGTCACAATTTCTCTTGTGCTGTATAGAACTTTGTTTTCACTTCCTCTAGGAAGAGCATTAATTGAGACTTTTTTCAACCAGCCATGCAGATAATTGAGATAATTGAGCCTCTTCAGCTTCTAGTTTTCTCAAAGCTTCAATCTTTTATGCAGTATGCAGTTCTAGCTGTAAAACATTTTTGGTGGCCTCCTGACAAGGATAGGCAGGGAGGAAGGCCTTTCCCCTTACTTCAGAAACAGCTTCCTCACCTCCATCACTGGTCTCCACCATCTTGGTCAGCAATCTGATGGACAAGGGTTCCCTCTACTGGCAAAAGTTGAGGAGTTTTCCCAGTATCATATCAAACATTCCCTCTGTTAGTAAAACAGGTTCCTTTTTATTTATATCTGTTTAACAATAAAGTGGGCTTAGTTACAAAATTCATTTTCAGTCAGGCCTGGAAAATGAATAGAATGCAATACATATTTATGCAAGAATAATACAATAATGACTAATAACATACAAATTATGGTATAAAAACAGTGCAACACAGGACACAATGTAGTTATGTAGGGGCATAGCTACTGAGGATACAATGACATTTTGAGTGGGCATTTAGGTTTTCCCAGATTTTAGACTTAAATGTGGAAAACACATTTCACATTTCACTTTTGAGGGCAAGTGGTTGAGTAGAAAAGTCCCTATGTATAAAAGGATGCCTTCCACAGTTTTTCTTTTACAGTACCTTTCAATAATTCTCACTGATGTGGACTGCCTATGTTGTAACTGCTTGACAGCTACTCAGACTGTTAAATAATGACACCAGTGAGCTATGTTTAAAAATGAATAGTCAACACCAAGATCCCTAAACTTGAGTGTGGGGCAGGTCCTTATTAGCACTTTGTGTACAAAAACATGCATGTCACTGTTTACTGCAGTATAATAGATTCTGGCTGAGTTTACTGGCTTCCAAGCTGACATTTGCTTTAACCAGAAATCCCAGAATGTAAGCAAGCACCTACAGTATATTGTAAACCAATCCTAGCAGGTGGGTGCAGGGCCATCCCTCTCTGAAGGGGGAGACTGATCAAGGTTCCTAGTGCCAAGGATGCCCAAAAAAAAGGGCACATGGATTGTGGTCCAAAGGGGTGGCAAGTGACATCAGAACACAGCAGTCAATAACAGCAATGTCCACACTGACACAGCTGTCAAGTAGGGCATTTATCTAGTACTCACAGTTACTACTTCAGTGATATAGCAGTTTTCTGCAACCACTGTAGCTGATAATCTTATGCTTCTGCAATACTCCATCCCACCTCCCTGAGTCAAGTCTTGGCATGGAGTGTCATCAGGCAACTGATAAATTCAGGCCCATATCCTGGTGTCCTGGTGTGGTCATCCTGAGCACACCATTCATTTCAAGTCATATTCAGTCTTAACCATGATCATACATGGCAAATTATTCAATTCACTCATACCAAACACCTAATGCTGGACTCAGAGTCCTGATCCCATGTCCCCCTTAGAAATTATGGACAATAGCAGGTTCCTACATGAAGTAATATCTCAGTCTCCAAATACAACATGTACATACAATTTTGTGGACACTGAGAGACCCATGCCAGCTGGCAATATTCTGAACCCAGTCTATCCCTTCTTCCTTTCAGCTTACATGAGTCAGTCTTTAGGTTACAGAGATGGCAGAAAAGAACTGCTTATTCCACCTAGTCTGCCAAGATGTTCCCTACCTATGTTTTCTTCACAGACCTGATCTGGTCTTCATTGACCTTCCTCCTCCTTGTATTCTATCTAATATACCCCGGTGTCTATCCTATGTATGCTTGAAGCCCCCTCTACTCATTTGGCCTCTACCACCTCTGCTGGCATTCTATTCCAGGTATTGACTACCCTTTCACTGAATAAATATTTTCTTGCATCACTCTTGAATCTCCCCCAGCCATTGCATGCTCTCTGGTCCTGGTGCTTGTTATCATTTGAAAAAGACTCTCCACCTCTACTCTGCCTACTTCTTTTAGGTATTTTTAGGTCTCTATCATATCCCCCCTCTCTCCTTTATTGTACAGTGTACATGTTTAAATCCCGTAACCTCTCCTCATAGGGCTTTTCATGCAGACCATGTATAATTTTAGTTGTTCTCATTTGGACTGCCTCCATTCCAGTTATGTCCTTTCTGAGGTGCCAGCTCCAAAATTTCACACAGTATTCCAGGTGTGGCTGCACCAATGCACAATATAATGGCAGAACCACCGCTCACCTCCTATTTCTTTCCCTGTGCAACCCAGTATTCCACTAGCCTTACCCATTGCTTTCTCACACTGCCCTGCTACCTTGAGGTCCTCAGTTGTGATCACCCCTAGATCACTTTCTTGCTTGGTGTCTTCTAGTACTACACCCTCCCCATCTTATACTCAGTGCAGGGGGTTTTACGTCCTAGGTGTATTACCTTGCACTTTTTGGCATTGAAGTTCAACTTCCATGCTTTTGGTCATTCCTCAAGTTTTTTAAGATCCCTCGAGTTTTTTAAGATCCCTTCACATATTGAAAAGGACTGGTCCCAGTACTGAGCCTTGAGATACCCCACCCATCACACTCCCCTCTTTAGAATGAGTGCTGTTAACTACCGCCCTCTGTTTATTATACTTTAGCCAGCTTCTAACCCCATTTACCACTATTGATTCTCCTCCCATATTGGTCAGTTTCACATTTTGTTGAAGAACTCACAGTATTTAAGGGATTACTGCTTAAGGGACAGAAAATTGTATTGCCTGTCTCTGTGTGGTCACAGATGACTCGGTGCATGAGAGACATTTTCATACAGAGAAAAGTAAAAGGCATTCAAGGTATGTGATGTATTGGCCTAACATGAACAAGCATATAGAGGAGTTGGTAAACAATTATGAGATATGCCAACAGCTCAGCTACATTCAGCCAGAAGAACTCCTGCTTCCTCACAGCAAACCTACAGGGCCATGCAGACAGTAGCGGTGGATTTGTATCAACTGCAAGGGAAAGATTACCTCCTGATTATTGACCATTACTCCAATTACTCAGTGGTAGGCTATCTGCCAGAGACTTCTGCAAGGCTCTACCACACCGATTTGACATCTCTAATGTTGACCGGTGTTACAGCAACAGGAATCATGACGGCCACAAATCATGGTCAGCATGATTCCTTGCAAACTTCTGGTCCTGTTTTTCCAGTCAGAGTTAACTCGGGGTGAGGGTGCAGGACTGGGAGACAGTATGTTCCTGTCTAGGGCATACCATCACAGTGATCTGTTGGCAAAGTGTCAATTTTGCTGACAGAAGCATAGTTCACTGTGTTGTTGTTGCCGTATGGGGGGCATACCCATCTGCAGAACAAGTGATACTGAATGCCAAGTCAATTTTTGCAAGACATGGCATACCTACTACTGTGAATTCAAATAATTGTCCACAGTTTAGTAGCCATGACTTTGAACAGTTGGCAAAACAGTATGGAGTCATGCACAAGACCTCTAGTTCTTACTATCCTCAGTCCAATGGATAGGCTGAGAAAGGAGTGCAAGTTGTCAAAAGACTTTACAAGAAGGCCATGGACAGTAAGGAAGATCCTTATTTAGCTTTATTGCCCTACAGGTCAGCACTGCTGGAAAGTAGTTCTTCAGCAGTGGAACTTTTAATGAGCCACAAACTCAGAACGAAAATGCCTGATGCACTTTTCCTGTCAGACCACAGGATATGGATGAGAAAGATACCAGACAGAAAAGCTACTATGACATGAGAGCTAAACCTCCATGTCCACTGACTGAATATGACATAGTGAGAATTTGGGGTGAAGAGGTATGGGGACCAAAGGCAAGGGTGATTGGAGAGATAACTCAATGGTCATACAAGGTTCTGACAGATCAGGGACAAGTACTGAGATGTAACCGTAGACATTTGCTTTAAGTACCAGGGTCATTACATCAGGTGCCTGATGCAGAGACTTTGATCAGAGATGAACCCAATGTGGGACAAACAGTGCCAGAAAATTACATGTCACAAACGCCTGAGGAAAAAAAGTCAGAGGCCAGTGAGGGCGTACCCCTACCTGTCAGTGCCAGGAGTGGAGAAGCATTCCAGCACTTCAGCAGTGGAAGAGTTATTAAAAGACCTAAAAGACCGATTGAAGAATATTGAATATACTACCAGCATATCCTTTAAACTTAAAGTTGTATTATGTGTTCAGACAATAACATTTACTAAACCACAATAAAATTTACTGAACCACAGCAGTATGCACAGGGAAAGGTTATATTGCTGTACATGGCCAGCAGTATTCTTGTCTTATTCAAGATCCTCAGTATTCCAGATAAGTACTGTACTTCAGCAGTGTAGACACTGTTTGCAGACCTAAGGGTTTACTTCACTACATAGATGAATCTACTTTTGATTCAGACTCTTAAGACTGCTTAAATGTATTACAGTGGCATGGTAGTGCCACTATAGTTAGGGTTGAATAGGCTGTTTAATGTTAAACCCCTTACTTTGCATTGTAATAGCTTTGCCCTGTTCAACAGATTTGCACAAAATTACATAGATACATAGACAGTGTCAGCAGATAAGGGCCTACTGCCCACCCAGTCTGCAAATTTGAGCTTGTAAATTCAATTCATGTTTTCCTAGAAGTCTGTTGCCCCTTAACCCTGACCTCCAGAATTCCTTTTTATCTATCCCATGCATTCCTGTGTCTTTGAGGTCTGGCTGGGAAAGTCTTTTGATGTGCCAAGTTTCAGTCTGGTCAGATGTGCAAAGTCTGAGATTCATATAGTGCATTTTAAAAATCGGGGTTTGCTGTTTTATATTATTGCTTAGCACTCAGACGGTTTGGAATTTTGGCCTGAATTTTCAAGTGAAGGGCTTGTTCTAGGCAGTGCCTTTTCATTAGCTTGGTAAAAAATATTAAACTATTCTCAGTAATATTGATTTGAAATTTTGGTTCTGAACATGCCCAGTAGGATCTTTTGTATAGATGCTTGATACCCTACTGAGCATGCTCAGAGCTGAAATTTCAAATCCTTATAACAGGAAGAGATTAATATTTTTCACCAAATCAATGAAAGGCACCATTCTAGACAAGCCCTTCTACCCTAAAGATTTTAGACCCAAATTCCATAATTGCTTTCAAGTGCAGGCAATGCCAAATAAAATAATAAAAACATAAATTTTTCCTAAAATGCACTAAAATGATCTCTTTTAAAATGACAAGCACCTGAACCTTGCTAAATGGGATCCATTTAGCTAGATTTTTGTGTTTGTTTTTTTAAAAACTTGCCATAAATATCTTTTCTAGACCCCCCAAAATCCAGGGTGCCCAGCTTAGTGAGAGGAGCCATTCACCTGCGTTCTCTGTATGAGAACAGCAGGGCTTTCTTGAGTTCAGTAGCTGCAGCTGGAAGGCATGCTGCAGGCTGCAGTAAGAACACTGAGCTACTGATGCCCTGTTCTGTCTGTCTCTGTCTTTCTATCTATCTAGCTATCTATCTGTCTGTCTGTCTGTCTGTCTTTCTGTCTGTCTGTCTATCTAACTATTAAGCAGACTGGGGTGAGCATCCCCTCCCTGTCGCATGCCCACCATTCTGAATGTTCTATTTTTGTAATACATAAGCAGACCAGGGTGCCAACCCCTGATACTGCTTCTCTACACCCCCCAAGTCACTGGCCCTGTTCCCCAAACTGTAGCCTGACACTGGGGTGACCAGTCCCCAGTACTGGAATCTCAGCTGTAATAAAGAAAACCATCCCTTGATGTTTTTTTAATCCTGTAAAAAGAAAATGGTTCGTCATTAATGTGGCCCCTGCCACCCTAACCTCCCAGTCAGCAGTCACCACCCCAATTCCCCACCACACCCTACACACATCCTCACTCACCTAGCCATGTCCTGTGGCAAAAAATTCACTCTCCGATTGAATACACATCTTGCTGCTGGAACCAGTGACTGCAATTTTAAACACTAAAATAAGTGCGGTTCAATGTATTTCAATGGAGTTTTGAATGTTGATGCATATGTTTGTAATTTTTGCATATTTTAACCCCACATTTTCAACATGTCCTTTTCAGGACCATATCTCATGATCACTGGTGGTGGAATTATGCAAATCAGGCCCAAAAGGTGATTTAGTGGGCATTTGGCGAAATCATGTTTTGTGCAGGATTTGAACATTTTCACTGCCATTGTTCATGAGGTGGGGTCAGAAAAAAGGCTATATTGAAGATTTGGGGTCAAAATACGTAACAATGGCAAAGTTATGAGCATAAATTCAAATTATTCTATGTTCGCTCATAATTTCAGTAATTTTAAATATTTGATCCCAAATTTTCAACATAGCCATTTTTTTCATACCACCTTATGAACATGACAGCTGTCATTTTTCAAATCCTAGCCAAAATGTGTTTTTGCACCTGTGGCGCAGAATGAAGTTTTGGTAGCACCCAGTGATGTTTCTGTGGGGTTTTCAAAAATTGTCTCCTATCTGAGTCATGAGGTGGGGTAATAAGAAGGTTATGTTGAAAATGTGGTGTATAAATATGGTAAAATACCAGGTTATGACTGAACATTGCACTATTTCAACATTCACTCATTATTTCACTAATTTTCAATATTTTGACTCCAGATTTTCAACATAGTTATTTTTCCACACCACCTCATAAACATGACAGATGTCATTTTTTTTTATCCTAGACAATACGTCATTTCACACTTCTGATGTGAAATGACATTTTGGCCAATATACTATAAATGCTACATGTCATGTTTCTAAGGGCAGTCAATGACTATCTTGAAAACTTGGGGACAAAATTAAATAAACAAAATGAGTGAATGCATGAAGAGTGAATGTGTAAATAGCAAATGTATGAAGAGTGAATCTGTGAAGAGTGAATGTGTAAAGAAAGAATGTGACAACTCCTGCACTTACTGTATGTAGACAGACAGAGTCCTCCCATGGTGCTCAGCCTGAAAGGCCTTGGAGATCTGCATCCACATGAATGATGACACGATTCAACAATCTCAAAAATAAAGGAAATTCTTTGCAAAATCTTCATTAATGCACCAGGTATGATAGCTTAATGCCACAAAAGTAGGCAAATGTGGCATTAGGGTTTCCAACCTTAACTCCCCACTCTCCGAGCACCTAAAGGAAAAAAAAATATTAGGGTTTTGGGTGTCTGGAGTTTTGGTGAATCAATGTTGGGTCCTCCTTGGGGTTGTCAAGCCTAATGCTCAGCCCTTGTCCCAGCCCATAACCTCCAGTCCAAAGCACAAGGTACAACTCCAAGCCAATGCCTCACAGTGATACATTCTTCAAAGGTAGAACAGTATGTCTCGCCACATGTTGCCAGCACAATTTTTTGTATTTTTCTTCATGCAGGCCACTGCAGGGTCTGCATGAAGAAAGGAGATCATGTGTGATGCTGTTTGCTCAAGGAATGGGGTGGGCATAATGGCTGACAACCCCAAGGAAGACTCCATCACTGATTCACCAAGACTCTGGAGACTCAAAGCTCTAATGTTTTTTCCTTTTGTTGCTTGGGGGGTGGGGGTTGGAAATAAGGGTTGGAAACCCTAATGCCACATTTGCCTATTTTTGTGGCATTAAGTTACCCTAACTGGTGCATTAATGAAGTGTTGTGCAAAGACTATCCATATAGACGGAAATGGTTTGGAGACCCCAAAATAAAGATGAATGGAAAGAGGTAAACTGTACCCCCAAAGTGGGGAAGGAAGACCCACAGGAAAGAGGAGATAGAAAAGATATCTCAGAGTAAAGAAAAGAATAAAATTAAACATAACATGTGCACACAAATGTGAATGGGGGAATGCCAGAGAAAAGAAAAGGAAAATTAAGCAGGAGGTTATCTTGTATGGCTATGTTACTGTATATATATTCATTGCAAAAAAAAAACTCTGTTAAAGCATCAGTTAGGGTTGATTCCACTGATAAAAGTCTGGAAATTCGATGTTAGGGTTACCAACTCTACACCCCACACCCTCCACACCATCCACAGACCAACAGATGCCAGAGTGTGCCTTGGGGTCATCGGCCCTAACTTCCACCCCATTCCATGTGTAAACAAGTGGAGATGGTAAAGTATTGGAGAATGGGGTGAGAGTTAGGCCTGATGACCCCAAGGCACAACCCAGCGCCTTTTAGTCTGTGGATGGTGTGGGGGGTAGAGTTGGTAACCCTAACATCGAATTTCCACACTTTTTTGGTGTGGAATCAACCCTAACTGATGAATTAACTGAATATTTTTCCAATGAATTTTCCTTCTTTTTGAGAAAGTGAAATGTTACTCATATGGTATTCATAGGTGGAAGCATGGGCCCTCCCAGCCCAGTGCTCCCACCCACCCAACAGAGCAGAGGCATAGTGCAGGAGGGCCTGTGCTCCCAGTTTTGCATAATGGGATGCATATTTGGGAGTGCAGGTCCTCCGGGCCCTGTGCTCCCACCCACCCATAAGTGTAGAGACATAGCACCTGAGGACCCTGTGCTCCCAGTATTGCAAGATGGCATCCATTGGTGGGAGCATGGGCCCTCTGGGCCCTGCGCTCCCACTCACCCATGAGTGTTGAAGCATAGCATAGGAGGGCCCAGTGCTCACAGTTTAGCATAAATAGTATCCATAGGTGGGAGCATGGGCCCTCTGGGCCATGTTCTCCCACCTACCCACAAGTACAGACACAAAGCAGAGGCCTAGAGGCATTCCAAGTAACCCTTGTAATGATTATTTGGCAATATCTCAGTAACCATAGAAACTGTAGAAAAATTCTTTCACAGTTGTATTCATGACCTAGTCACCTGCATGTCTGCTTAGTAGTTGCACTTGGTGAAAAATCCATATCTCAAACTGTTTTCGAGATATAGGCGCCAAAAGGCACCATGGCCACCACAATGTTGTAATATGGGAACATGTTCAACTTTGGAGTGCTGTAACTCTGGAAATGGTACAACTTTTTGCACCAAACCAGCAAAAGGCACACCTGTGGTGCAAGGGCTTGCCACCCTGCAAATTTCAGCCCAAATGTCCAAACTGTGTAGTGGCAGTGAGGTGGCAAAGAAACTATGGTTTTGGCGAACACTACAATGTTATCCTGTGGGAAAAATTCACAACTTCAGAGCACTGTAACTATGGAACTGATGCAATTTTTTTCACCAAACCACCAAAAGGCACATCTGTGGTGCAAGGCCTTGACACCCAGCAAATTGCAGCCCGAAAGTCCAAACTGTGTAGTGGTGGTGAGGTGGCACAAAAAATATGATTTTGGGGATTGTACTGTCGCAAATTGCAAAAGGATGTCACAAATTGCGAAAGTACAGTGCAACACTTTTGCAGATTTGTTTCATGCTTGTACTGTCACAAATTGCGACAGTACATTCTGATGCATGGATGCTGTTCCTAGGATCCCGTTTAGGTAAACACAACAGTTGTTGTTTACCAAGAAACAGTAGTTTTTAAACTATAACATTTTTTCTCCACCACTTACTAAAAACAAGATGGCGGCAGCATGACAGTAGAGAGGGAATATGCAACAATAAAATGTACTGTCATGTATGAATCATAGAAACTTAGAAATATAGAAGTTGATGACAGATAAGGACCGCAAGGCCCATCCAGTCTACCCATTTATTTTTCTACCTTATAAATGTGCCATCGGCCTTTGCTCTGTCAATGGCCTATCTATTCATACTCATCTGTATTGCTCCCTTATGCCTATCCCATGCCTGTTTGAAGCCCTGCACTGTATTCATATCCACCACTTCCTAAGGTAGGCCATTCCATGCATCCACCAACCATTCTGTGAAAAAGAACTTCCTCACATTACCTCTTAATGGCCTCCCTCTAATCTCATGCTGTGTCCTCTTGTCCTGCTATTTTTCTTATATTTAAACATGTTAGACTCTTTCACTTTGTTAATGTCCTTAAGGTGTTTGAATGTTTCGATCATATCACCTCTCTCCCTCCTTTGCTCTAGGGTATACTATTGACCTCCGTTAATCTGTCCTCATATGTTTTCTGATGTAGTCCTTGCACCATTTTGGTTGCCCTTCTCTGGACTGCCTCAATTTGGTTACTGTCCTTGTAAAGGTGTGGCCTCCAGTACTGCACGCAGTATTCCAGATGGCGCCTAACCAGTGTCTTGTAAAGAGGGATTATTACCTCCCTCTTCCAACTTGTGATACCCCTATTAATACACCCTAACATCCCCCTAGCCTTACCTAATGCTTTAGTGGTCTGCTTGGATGATTTCAGGTCATCAGTGATGATGACGCCCAAGTCTCTTTCTTCCTTTGTGACTGCCAGCAACTCCCCTCCCAGCCTATAGGTGGCTTCAGGGTTTCTCTTCCCCTATGTGCACGATCTTGCACTTCTTTGCATTAAACCCCAGTTGCCACTCTTCCAATCATTTTGCTAGTTTATCCAGATCTCTTCTCATTCTGCCCACCCCATCTGGGCCATCAACTCTGTTGCAGATCTTAGTGTCATCTGCAAACAGACAAACCTTACCCTCCAGTCCATCTGCAATGTCACTGATGAAGATATTGAAGAGGACTGGCCCCAGGACTGATCCCTGAGGTATCCCACTTGTGACTTGCATCTCTTCTGACTGTATACCATTTACCACCCCTGTCTGTTTTCTGCCCACCAACCAGTTTGCCACCCAGTTGACCAACTTCTGACCCACCCCGACTCTACCCAGCTTGTTAATCAACCTTCTATGTGGAACAGTATCGAAAATTTTGCTGAAGTCAAGGTAGGCGACATCAACTGCTCTCCCTTGGTCCACCACTCTGGTTACCCAGTCAAAGAAATCCATGAGATTAGTTTGACAGGACCTTCCTTTTGTAAACCCATGCCTACTTGGATCATGTGCTCCTATGGATTCCAGGTATTGCACTATCTTTTTCTTAAGGAGTGCCTCCATAATCTTGCCCTCTACTGAGGTAAGACTAACTGGTCTGTAGTTCCCTGCCTCCTCCCTGCTACCACTCTTGTGGAGTGGGATCACATGAGCCCTTCTCCAATCTTCTGGGACCTCTCCTGTGCTCAGAGACTCACTAAACAGTTCTGATAATGGCTCTGCTAGTTCCACCCTTAGCTCCTTTATTACCCTGGGATGTATGCCAACAGGTCCCATTGCCTTGTCCACCCTGAGCTTATTGAGCTCTTGTAGGACCCTTTCTTTTTGGAAGAGACTAGTGCTCACCCCCCCCCCATGTCCATGGTGCTGAGCTGTGGGCCCTGCCCTACCTTCTCTTCAGTAAATACTTAGCAGAAGTATCTATTTAGGATAGATGCTGTTACATGGTCCTCCTCCCCACACACACCCTTATCTCCTTTAATCTTAGCAATACCTCCTCTGGACTTTCTCCTTTCAGTAATGTATCTATAGAAAGTCTTGTCACCTTCTTTTACTGTTTGTGCTAGTGTTTCCTCAGTTTGGGACTTTTCTGCCTTACTGCCTTCCCTGCTTCCCTTAGGGAGGTTTGGTATGCCTCCCTATCTTCGTCCCGCTGTGTTTCCTTATATTTCCTGAAGGACAGCCTTTTGGATCTAACCTTTTCTGCTACTGTTTTGAGAACCAAAGTGGTGTCCTTCTTCTTTTGTACTTCCTTTTCTCTGTAACACAATGGGATGTTGCTTCAAGTATTGCATCCTTCATGCTTGCCCACTTTACCTGTACCCCCTCACCTTTATTTCTTTTTGCCAGGGCTAGCTTAACTCTCTTGGCCATCTTATCACAGTCAGCTCCTCTGAAGTCCTATATTTTTGCCTTGGAATGGGATGATTTAGTTCTAGTGGCCAAATTGAACCATACCATGTGATGGTCACTGGCCCCTAGGTGACCTTCTACCTAGAGATCTGTGATCCTTTCCCTGTTAGTCAGTACTAGATCTAGGATAGCCCTGTCTCTTGTGGGTTGTTGTACCAGTTGTTTGATGCACTCCCCTGCAGGGAATCCACCATGTGTCTAGTTCTGGCGGATGTTCCTGCTGGTATTGACCAATCTGTATCTGGCATGTTGAAGTCTCCCATTATCAGAACCTCCCCTTTAGCTGTCATGTTTTGTATATCTTCTATCAGTAATGTGTCTATGTCCTCCACCTGGTCTGAGGGCCTGTAGACAACCCCAGTTCTTATGGCTGTCCCATTTCCTGTTTCCAGGGTGACTCACAGTTCTCCTGGCTCCTTACGTGTATTCTGAATTTCTGTAGCTTTGATATTTTCATTGACATAATGGGCCACTCCACTCCCCTTTTTGCACTTCGGTCTCTTCTGAAAAGTACATAGCCAGGTACTGAAGTCTCCCAAGAATTTGTCACTGTCGCAAGGAACATTTATTTTTTCCCTTAGGATATAATGGGAAACTTTAAACTGTAGTAACTTTTGAACTGATTAATATTTTTTCATCAAATCTTCAAAAGGCACTTTCCTGACCCAGTCTCCATATACCCTGAACATTTCAGACAAGATGGACAGACCTTTCGGGCTGTGGAGATGAACAAAGAATTTGCAAAAGTTGAGGAGTTTCCACACTTTTTGATGCTCTGCAGCTCCGTATCCACAATTCTGACTGGAATGAAAATTTCCAGATCTTGAGACCTATGGCACAACAATGTGCATGCCAAATTTCAGGTGAATCAGACATATGGTTACAAACTTATTAAAGTACAAAATTTGGGGTTTAACATAGAAGTGGCTGTGCAACCCTAACTAAATCTGCCCTACCAGGCAGGTATAATAGATATATATATATATATATATATATAGGGTAGTACCCACAGCAAACCCAGGGTCACCAATTCCTAGGGTGCCCCTAAACTGCCCATTTGTTTTGCAAAGGGGTTACTAGATATACATTCCTCAATGCTCGCACCACAGTGCAGGACTAGTGGGTGTGGCACTGTGTTAGTTGTCATTTTTTCAGTGAGATTTTAAAATGAGATATTTTCTGCCAGCCTTCGGTTATTGTGGAAAATCACATAAAGGGTACATGAGCATTACCTTGTTTTTTAGGACAAGTTCTGCAGCTGTCTATGACTGTGTGTGGCATGTTGAACTATGCCCTGTTTGTTTACGTATACTCCTTACACTATCTGTATCTCTCTCTTATTGATCAGTACAGTGCATATACTGACAAAAAGCATGAAAGGAGTTATTTAACATTTTAGTCCATTCTGTTGTATTTAACGCTGTGTTGAACTGTGGTGTCTGTGTATTAATTAGAACATTGTGCTCTGCCATCCAAATACAGATGTAAGAACATACAGTGAAAACCAGAGTGTTGCATCATCATGTTAGTTGCAAATTAAACACAGGGTAATATGAGATTCACACTAAAAATAATAGAAAATAAGACCTAGAATGGACATTTCAGTTATGGTTCCTCATTAGAAAATAATTGTTAAGGGAAAAAAAATTAGCAAAGTGCTTAAGAAATAATAGTTTGAGTGGTCATATACCTGTTTATAAGGAAAACCAGCAATTTCTAAGCATGTCAGTGAAAAGTCAGTGGTGAAGGAATAGTCGGTGCAACTGGTGCAGTTACACAGGGGCCCGCACACTTAAAGGGCCCGAGCTGCCCGACAACATACTCAAAATATTTAATCAAAATGTTCATTTTCAGGGCCCTCCACCTACTTCTCAGTAGTGGCATGCAGACCCTGCAATAGACAAGTGGTGCCCAGATGCCCACCAATAGAGGCAGTATCACAGGGAAAATGTGAACTGTTCACTCGTTCCACACTCCCAAGTGGCAAGCAAGTACATCACAGATGATTTCTGTTTATGAGTCCAGTCAGAGTGCAGAGCGACAGCGTGTGCTGCTGTGTAAGAGCAGCAGCAGTTGACAGTTTGGGCGGTAGTGAGACCTGAGTCGAGAGCTGGCAAGGGACGGGAGGTTCTTGAGCAATGTCGGCCGTCAGCAAGGAGACTAACTGGTTCTAAAATTTTAAAAAAATATTACAAATAAATTCCATCGTGAGCAAGTGTCTGGTCAGTCAGAGAACACTGGAGCTGGAGATGGGTAGTGACAGACAAAAGTTCAATGCTTAACGGAACAGCTCTGCTGTCGGTGACGACCGCATGGCGGGTGGTGACACACTGAGTCTGCACTCAGGCTCTGAGATGAGTGGGACTGGAGGTCTGGAGGAGGATGGACAACACCAGTCAGTACCAAATCAAGTACATTTAAACCTCTACCTCTTGCTGGCTTTTTAATTATGTGTGTGTTAAGCTGCATCTTTCTTTTGATAATATCTGAAATGAAAAAATATAACCCTTTACTAATAGTCCCACAGCTTTATGTTTTGCCCAGTCTATTTCCAGGAGATTAAAATCTCCCACCATTAGCATAATACATCTCCTTTTTAAGAATATGAGATTTCTGTAAGGTATTAATATGAATCAGTTTCTGCTACTATCTGGTGAGAGAGAGAGAACAATTTCCAATGATTAGGTTGCATGGCTTGTGGTTGGTTACTGGTTGGTTAGCACTGGAAAAAAGGAGGAATACTTGAAGGTAACTGAAATATATGGCAGACTAATAGTGTACAATTTCTTTTTTGTATTTTATATCTTTGAGACAATTCAATATAGTTTTACATATTTATTTATTTTATTTTGTTTTTGTTGACCGGTAAGTGCACTAGACAAATCCTGCCTATTTTCAGGCACGACTCGGGGGAGGGGGATACAGATGAATGCCAACTGACCTTGAACCAGATTAAGCTGTTTGTGGTATTTTTAGTGAATGAGGGAAATTTGGCCAGGACACCTTATTAATCATCATGCAGTTACATTAATTCTTTTCATCTTGCATCTCTCTGCACATGCTGTGGTTGGTTCTGAATACCTGTCAGGTGTTCTGATTGTTGAGTCATAGTTTCTCTGTGTTTCTGTTTAAGCTTTCTGGATAGGGATGTATTTGTGACCCTGTGCATGACCCCCTGTTCATTTAGACTCCTTTACAAGGGGGTCTCCCTACAGTGGGGTCCCCCGCCCAGTCATGAACCTGCTTTTCCTTGGCCATGTCTGCTATTTCTGTTTCATTCCCATCAACTGTCTGCTGGTTCCCCCCCTTTTTAATATTGTAAAATTTTTGTTGTTGCAAAAGCTTTGTGGAGGAGAATGAGGGAGAAGCTGAGCTGTAGGCTGCTTTGTAGAGCTTTGCCTGAGAGGAAGCAGTAACCAGGAAGGACAATCGGGTGTACAGTAGTTTGGTTTACATCCCTTCAGCAGGTAACACTACGGTAACATCTGGCTGTACAGTACAGTAGATTTCAGAAGTAAGGGCTGATTATAGTTGTTCTGTTACAGTTTAGTCATACTTGAAAGCAACAGCATGCAGTCATTGCCAGACATGAGAACCACAAAAGAAAAGTAATTAATTTGCTCTATTTTCACTTGCTGAGAGAGATTGCTTGGACTTGCATCTTCTGTAACCACACAGGATTTACATACAAACATACATATGAACATACAAAGAAGCCAGAAGAAGAAGGCCATTTGGTCTATCTAGTCTGCTCATATTGCAGGGTCCAAAGCTTGAGCTACTGTCCCTGTCCCCCTCCCCCTCTCCTCCCAAGCTTTGACTTGGAGCTTTTTAAACAGTACAGCAAATCAGTCACGGCACTCCCCACACAGTAAAGGAACAAAGGAAGTCTCAGGTATTTTTAACCAAACTTTCCAAAGTTTATTATGTCACCATAAGAGTACAGCCTTTCCTGGTACAGGCACAGAAATCAGCAACAGGTAGCTCCTAATGTTTCACCAAATATTTGCCTTTAACTCTTATGGTGAGACAATAAACTTTGGAAAGTTTGTTTAAAAATACCTAAGACTTTCTTTGTTCTTTTACTGTGTGGGAAGTGCCTTGACTGATTTACTGGACTGTTAATTGTCACTGAGCACCCAAACCTTGCTGAGGCTCTTTTTCTGTATAGCTTTTTTTAAACCAACATCTGATTTTCTTTTAGTTAACAAACTTCTGTTCCTCAGTTGGAGGAGGGCTGATAATGAAGTATTGTTGCTGGTGTCTTGTCCGTTTGCTTATTTTGCTCATGGCAGTAGAAAATTTGAGGGAGGGTGAGGGGACCCACAATAAAAACCTGCACTGGGGCCCATCTTTCTGTTCCTCCGCCACTGTGAAAAGTGGCATATACTGTACAGTTATTTTAGAAATTATTTGTTTAGTTAGAACTTCTGTATGGTAGGATAGCCACATTTCAGCTGCAAACCTGATTTTCAAGAGGGTCGGGGTGGGGACAGTCACAGCAACTGTACATTGCTAGTATTTGATGTCTAAACAAGCTTGAAACTGTGTTTTTATGTTCACACTTGTGCTTGCACAAAGCCAACATGTTGCTATGATGCTGGATTTGAGATGTGTGCAACTGTTGGGCCAACACAGGGCAGTCTGCAATAGGCTTTCACAGTGTCAGACCAATCATCAGTGAGGCTGATCGTGACACTCCTCATTACTTAGTGGGTGGAAACTTTATGAAGTTCAAAGAAAATACCTGCCCAAATCAAAGGGCAGCTCTTTGCTTTGATGTGCAAGACACCGCGCAGCAAACAGTTGATCAGCGTCATGGTCAGCTTGTCCTTCTCAAGCATCCATCTACCACCCCCATACCTCTCAACTGTACCACATTATGAGGAATGTTCCTCATTTTACTTCACAAAAACTCCCTGTTCCACACTGTGAGGACTTGTTCCACATTCAATATTGACATTTAAAAGCAAAAATCTATAGTAAATGATGCAAAAAAATATATTATTCAATTAATAACAGACTTTCTGAACATGAATGCCAACATTTTAACAGTGTTCTGAGCCTCCTAGATAAAGATTTGATTAAGTGTTCCACATTTTGTTCATTTGTTCCACATTTTGAGAGATAATGTTCCACATTTGGGAGACGAAAGGTTGAGAGGTATGACCACCCCAACACACACACACACACACCCATGAGCCACCATTGGCAGCTCTTCACTCTCCCCCTGCCTCCACACCATGTCTGGAGTACTGCTGTCGTCAGCTCTTCTCCCAACCCTGTCCTGGTGCTGCCTTTGGTGACTCTTCACCCTGGTCCCGAATGCCATCATCAGAAGCTCTTCTTCTGAACCTGTCACCACCCTGTACAGAGTGCCCCACTGTCCAGTTAAAACAAAATGTCAGGCTCAAAGGGGCACATCTTCTTGATCATTGTTTACATTCCAGGAGAGCAAGAGGTAGCAAGTTACTGAAAGTGTAAAGTCGAGGTTCTAACACTGGTTCAATGTCTCAAAGGCTGGTTCTGATCTGAGTTGAAAGGATGAGAAGGGACTTGGCAAGGTTGGAGGAATGGTCAGAAGTATGGCAGCTTGGATTCAATACAAAGAAGTGCAAAGTAATGCACCTGGGAAACAAAAACCCAGGGGAAGATTACACAATGAGGGGGGGAGGTAGTAACAACAACAAAAATGGAAAGGGACCTGGGGATAATCATATCAGATGACCTTAAGGTTGGCAAGCAATGTGAGAAGGCAGTAGAGAGGGCTGGGGGGATACTGGGATGTATAGGGAGAGGCATCACCAGCAGAAAACAGGAAGTTGTTATCCCCCTGTACAGACAGTTGGTGAGACCCCATCTGGAGTACTGTGTCCAGTTCTGGAGACCCCATCTCTGCAAGGACATAGACATGATGGAGGCAGTTCAGAGGAGGGCAACTAAAATGGTGCAGGGTCTGAAAGAGAAGCCATACGAGGAGAGGCTAAAGGAGCTTAATATGTATACCCTTGAGGAAAGGAGGGAGAGGGGGAACATGACAGAAATGTTGAAGTACCTCGGTGGAATCAACAAAGTCCAAGAGGGTAGCATCTTTCAGAAAAAGAGATGTGCAAGAACAAGGGGACACAATTTGAAGATAGAGGGGGGACGGCTCAGGGGCAATGTGAAGAAGTATTTTTTCACAGAGAGGGTGGTGTACACATGGAACAGCCTTCCTGAGGAGGTTGTGGGGTCTAAAACTGTGGGAGAACTCAAGAACGCATGGGACAGACATAAGGCAATTTTTGTGGGGGGTAGGAAGAAATAGGCTGTTGGTTAAATAGGATCTGCAGCTTATCCTCTAGGTAGGGAAATGGGCAGACTAGGTGGGCAAGCGGTCCTTATCTGCCATCAAAGTCTATGTTTCTATGTTTCTATGAGTTTTCAGCCTGCACCAGCTGCTTTATATAGCCCTACAGCAGCACTCCCATCCCCCCATACCATGCCCTGGAGCATCACTGCCGACGTGTTGGCTGGGTGGCCATGGATAGACTGGCAGGGATGACTTTGTGCCCCTGACATTAGGGGCAAACTGCAAGTGAATGAAGCCAGCCTTATGGACTCACAGGGGTTTGGCAGGACACAAGGAACTTCAGTCAGTATGGTGATGGTGGGGTGGGCATAGGATATGCACCATTTGCTGACTGACTCATAGGAACAACCTCAGCCATGTGGGATCAGATGCATCCTGGCACCTTGAAGTGGTTGTTTGCACCCTGTCAGGGACTGTTGCTGGAGGTGAGCTGTGTCATCAAGGCATAGGGCACGAAGCATAGGCAAACCAACAGCAGATATAATATTTGCAAGTAGTGTTTTATTATTATCAATAACAATAAAAAAATTAAATTGTGCAGGATAGCTCTTATGCAGGCAGTTCAGACAAAGCAAAATCCTTCATCTGAGGGTGTCTTTAAATCTGAATCTCAGGTTATCCCTGCCTGGTTCCCATACCCAAGGGCTCCACCTCTTGTGGGCAAATAGCACGGCCAACCTCGACTGCCCATCCTATTCAGGCAGTGTTATGTAAAGACAGGTCAATTAAAAACAAGACAGCAGTAATTGCTGATCTTGTTGGAACATCAGACCTGGCGTGTATCACCCAGACCTAGCTGGATGAGAATGCTGGTCCCATATTGGAGTCAGCAGTTGATTGGATTGTGGGGTGGGGGTGTAGCCATCTGTTTTAAGACAGAACTGGGCTTTGTAGATGTGCCAGTTGTGATCACTAGCTCCTTCAGGTGTATCATGGGTGCAGGTGTGGGTTGCAGGATACTTCTTATCTACCATCGACCTGGGGACAAGAAGGATTTCCTGCAGGAAGTCACAGACTTCATTGTCGACATGGTGTTGGGGTCCCCCACATGGCTGGTGCTGGGGGACTTCAATGCCTGGGTCGACAATGAACTCTCACATTTTGGTCAAGACTTCCTCCAACTGATGATTTCATTGGGCGTCACACATTGGACTCATTGGACCTAGTGTACCTACTGGGGATGGAGGTCTCCGACGTGGTGGTGGAACCCATCAGGTGGTCTGACCACCACACTATAGGGTTCAGTTTCATGGCTCCCCCAATTGACCTGCCCCTTCAGAGATGGTCTAGTACTGCCCTTTATGGGGTTTGACCACTGGTGGTCTAATGGCAGTGCTGGCCCTATCGGGTAGTTCAATGGTAAGCTTGGATCCAGGGGAGCTGCTACTGGTCTATAACAAGGCAGTGATGGATGCCCTGGATTCCATAGCTCCTGTATGCATTCACCCCCTCACCCTTCACCCTTGGTCCCCCTGGTTTAATGGGACATTGAGGGAGTTGAGGAGAGTGGGGAGAAGGCTGGAGCGCTGCTGGCAGAAATCCGGTCTGGTTTATGGCAAGCTAAGGTTGATGTCCCATTACAAGGACTACCAATCGTCCATCTCCCATAAGAAGGCAGAATTCCTGTCCAGGGAGAGTGACATTGCAAGAAATCGACTGGCCAAACTCTTCCATACTGTGGACAGGCTGTGCAATCCAGTCTGTCTTCAGAATCAGGGAGCCTTTTTCACAGAATATGTGTGAGGAGTTTGCTTGATTTTTCACAGATAAGGTTTGCACCATCAGATTGGAGATCTGTGTGGCTCACTCAAATGGGCAATGTTGTGATCAGTGGGAGGTTACAGGTGCACGGTTTGTCTGGTCCAACTTTGACCAGGTGGCAATCACGGACATCGTGAAGTATCATCCAGGGTTTGCTACTGATTTACTGTAGTTTGGACCCATGTCCAATGTGTCTTCTTGTGGGGTGCGTTGAAGTTATTGGACCAGTCCGAGCTGAGATAGTTAGGTGCTTATTGGAGACGGAGGTGTTCCCGGACACCCTGAAGGAAGAGGTGGTTCACCCTCTTCTGAAGAAATTTTCTCTCGACCCTGACTGTCTTGCTAACTACAGGCCTGTCTCTTACCTGCCTTTTGTGGGCAAGGTTATTGAGAAGGCAGTAGTGTTGCAACTGAAGGATCATCTTATCAACCATAATGTCTATGATCTTCTCCAGTCTGGTTTCAGAAAGAGGCATAGTACAGAGACAGTGCTGGTTCTGATACTTAATGATCTCCTAATAGTGAGAGATTGGCGGAGCCGTTCAATCTTGGTTCTCCTCGATCTCTCTGTGGCATTTGACACAGTGGAACATGGTGTGTTATTGGAGCACCTGCGGCTGGTCTGTGGTCTGTCTGGGACAGTCCTCAGATGGTTTCATTCTTTCCTCATGGGCAGGACTCAGAGAGTGGAGTTGGAGATTTTTTCCTCAGCCCCTCTCCCCTGTCCTGTGGGGTGCCGCAGAGCTCTGTGCTCTCACCCATGTCATTCGCGGTGTACATACTGCCATTAGGAGACATCATAAGGCAGTACGGGCTGAGTTTTCACTGCTATGCAGATGATACTTAGCTGTACATGTCCTTTGTACCCGAACATGGTGATGCTGTCTCGGTCTTTAACAACTGCCTCTCTGAGATTCAGGATTGGATATGTGCCAACTGGTTGAGGTTGAATCTGGATAAGACTGAGGTGTTGATTGTGGACCCAGGTCATCGGGTTGAGGGGTTGTCTGCTGGTCAGCCATCCAGGTTATGGGAGGCAGTCAGCTGTTGACCTCTGATCAGGTGCAAAATCTGGGCATTATGCTTGATGCTGGGATGACACTTGAGTCTCAGGTGTCAGCCGGCATCAAGACCTCTTTCTACCATCTGAGGAATATTGCCCAAATAAAACACCTGGTCCCACCTGACAATTTTCCAACATTGGTCCACACCTTTGTGACCTCCCACCTCGATTACTGAAATGCCCTATACCTAGGGCTATCAGGGGTGGACCTTTGCCACCTGCAACTGGTGCAGAATGCAGCTGCCAGGTTGTTGACTGGCTTACTGAGGTCTTGCCATATCACACCTATGCTCCACAGACTGCACTGGCTGCCAGTTTGGTGGAAGATCACCTTCAAGGATGGGTTATTGACCTATAAAGCCCTACACGGACAGGGACTGCGGTATTCGCAAGATCTCCTTTGCCCTCACCACCCCCTCTGTCCTCACCACTCCACTGATGAGGGATTGCTAGAGGTTCCCAGGACCTGTTTGAGAACTTCAAGAGACAGATTATTTGCATTTGCAGCTCTGACCCTGTGGAACTCTCTACCTCATCGGATTAGAGAATGCTCAACCACTGAGGCTTTTAAATCTGTCTTAAAAATGTAAACTGTATATTCAGTTCGGCATTTATTTGAAATTTGGCTGCCTATGTTTAATTGTTTTAGAACTGTTTTATAGCTTTATATATGCTATTTAGAGTTTCATGTACAATGCTATGATCTTGAAAATAGTATTTAACAAATAAAGATTGCTTGCTTGCTCACCCCAAACAAAACATTGCTCCCTTTATATCTGATGTTTTCACCTGACAAATTCTGCATCCTGTACTAGTTAAGCTATTGTATATCTCCTATTTTCACACAAAGTACTAGACTTTGTCAGTTTCATTTCTGTGACCAGTACATCCAGTCTCCACAATAGGTGCAGTCAATTAAGACATTCTGGCTAGAGCTGGTTTTCCTTCTGACAGTTCTGCAAACAATCTTGTGGGGGTCAAAAGGTTTCTCAGGTTTAATAAACCCAAGTCGCTTTCAGCATTCATTTCAATAATATAATTATATACATTTGCAAACCAAGGGATCTCAGTTTCACAGAAAGTTTCCAAAATATTTTTTAACCACAGAGAAGCAAGCAAGAAAGAAAGAAAGAAAGAAAGGTAAAGGAAATAAAAGAAAAGAAAAGAAGCAGCAATTGAAGGAAGGGAGAAAATGGGGAAATTGTTGGACCATCGGAGTGGCCAGTTCTGAGGTTCCACAAGGAAAATTTGACTGCATAATCAGACAGACATGAGACAGACACATGACAAAACAGGAGAGAACAGAATAGATCCTTGCGTTTAACTCTCTGTGTGTAACAAATGGAACAGGGTCTTACCCAACCCTGTCACACACCCTCTTCTTTAGTTTCTTGCAATATGGCTGGCTTATTACAGATACAGCAAATAAAGTCTTTGGGTGCATATTTGTTACCCCCATCAGGGTTCTTATCTGACCTGAAGTTAAATCAGGAAAATAAGGGTCTTACTGGTCTATGGGTGTTAATTCGATGCTACCGTGTCGGTCTGGCCATCTGATAGTCCTTCAGCCAAAGAAGCAGCCATTTCTCCACTTTCTGGTCAGTGTTCTTTTATCCAAAACTTCATGCTTGTGGGAAGGATGTTGATGAATTGCTCCTTTGCAGATATGGTATTGATCTGTGGAACTGACTTACCCTCTGGCTGGAGCCATTTAATGAGGAGTTCTCTGAGTTGGGTGAAGGCTTCTCAAGGATTGTCAACTGAGTGGTACATCAGGGAAAAGAATCTCTGCCTGTAGGTCTCTCTTGAGATGTCATATCTTTTAAGGATTTCTCTTTTCACTAGGTCATAGTTTTCTGACTGTGCAGTGTCCATATTGCTGTAGCCAAGTTGGGCTTTATCTGTCAGATAAGTTTCCAGTCTGATTATCCATTGCTGTTTTGGCTGTTGGCAGGTTCCAGAGACCCTTTCAAAATTTGTCAGGTATGCTTTGATATCATTTGAGGGACATAACTTTGCAAGTTTAATGTCTTTTAAGTTGTTTGTGTTTTGTTGATCTACTGGACCTGTACCTGACAGCTTTGATATCTTGCAAGGCATCCAGTCATCACTGTATCTCTTCTTTTCTCTGCTGCTCCTGTCACTGCATCTCTCCTTTTCTCTGCTGCTCCTGTTGCTGCATCTCTTCTTTTCTCTGCTTCTCTGTCTCTCTTTATTGTACTGCCACAATTTGAAGAAGGCAGACATGCGCTCAGGTTCTGTCCCTGCCTGTTCTTTTTCTTCTATCACTGGTTCCAGCTGTACAGTCTCAGTTTGCACTTTATTTCTGCTTCTAGTTTGGCTGCCATTCTTTTGGTAATCACCCCTGGGCTTGCTGTTGCAGGATCCATACCTTTTTTCTGTTCTTTCCTGGTACCAAGTCTAGCATCCCCACACAAACCCCCTGGCTTAGAGTATGCATGGCATAAATCCCACTTTGTCTGACACCAACTGTCGTCAAGGCATAGGTTGGGAAGCATAGGCAAACCAGGAGAAGTTATAAAGTTCACAAGTAGCATTTTATTATTAGCAATAACAATCAAAAAAATGTTGAGGATATCTTCTATATAGGCAGTTCAAACAAAACAAAGTCCTTCATCTGAGAGTATCTCCAAGTCTAAATCTCAGTGTGTCTCTCTCACCCCAAACAAAACATTGCTCTCTTTGTATCACATTTTCTCCTGGCAGTTAAATTGTACATCCTGTTCTCTTTTTTAAGTCTTTGGTAACTGGGTAAGGCCCACTAGGCACAAGCGCCTGTTTTCAGGGGTGACCTGGGAGCACTGGGTGGTTAAGTGACTTGCTCAGAGTCACACAGTATGCAAGTGGAGGTTGTAAGAATCAAACCCAGGTCTGGCCTGCTGGATATATCAAGATCATTCACAGCTCATTACTCTAACCTCTAGGCTATACTGCTTGTTCTCATTAAGCTATATTTCCTGTTTTCACACAATGTACCAGACTTTGTCAATTTCTTTCCTGTGACTGGTATGCCCAGTCTCCTCAACGGGTGTAGTCAATTAAGACATTCTGGCTAGAGCTGGTTTTCTGCTGACAGCTCGACAAACAAGCTTGTGTAGGTCTAAAGGATCTTTAAGTTCAGTAAACCCAAATAGCCTTCTGCATTCATTTCAACAGTATAACTATATACATTTGCAAACCAAGGGATCTCAGTTTCAAATAAAGATTCCCAAATATTTTAAACCACAGAGAAGCAATGGAAGAAAGAATAGAAACAGCAACTAAAGGGAGGGAGAAAATTGGGGAAATTGTGGGGCCATCATAGTGGACAGTTCCGAGGTTCCACAAGGAACATTTGATTGCACAATCAGACAGGCAAGAGGCAGACAAGTGACAGAATAGGAGAGTGCAGAATACATCATTGCTTTTAACTCTTTCTGTATAATAAATGAGACAGGGTCTTACCCATCCATGTCACAAGCTGCAGCCAGAGCAAGCTGGCAACCACAGAACATTTTGAAAGATTGCCTTTGGTGTATAGTTCTGCATTTATTTTCAGTACTGTATGTAACTCAAACTATCATGTTTAATATATTTAAAAAAGCAATATGGTACAAGGACTAGGAGTAAGGGCTTAAAAGGAGAAACCATTTGGGAGTGAGCTTCAGTTACAGAAATTGCAGAAATGAATCGCTACACATATGCACACACACACACACATACACACACAAACTCACACACACACACACACACGCACACACACACACACAATGTCTGACTCTGATATCACTTTTTCTACAAAAAGCATTACTTTCATATAATGCTTTTTGCAGAAACTGCCATCTGCTAGAGGAGGGGTCTGTATACTTTAAAGCATGTCTACTAAATAATTCTTGCAGGTACAATTAAGAGTAGTAAATCACCTACTTTATTCACCTGTTTGTTCAAGGACTACTAAAACTATTTTCTACACAGGCGGCAATCATTTTGTCAACATTGATTCAGTGCATCTTAGAACTTTTCTTGCGCTTTCTATTCAGGTGACTACTTTTCTTGCTCTTTCAGCTCAGATAACTGTTTTTCAGAAACTGTCTCATAGTTCATGTTTTAACAGGTGTTGCCAGTGTAGTTACACCATTTTAATGAACCAATTGCTTAAAGGAGTGGGCTTTAACAAACCAGGCTGCTCAGAAATGGAGTGCTAATATAGTCAGAGTCTTATGAGTTAATGTACTTACTGGGAGGTGTTTCTCTCTGAAAAGCAGGTTGTGCCAACTGAGGCTTGGAGTTGCATTTTGTTCTTTGCAGTTTAAAAACAACAAACAAACAAACACACATAATATTGTAGGCTGCCTCTGGTGTGGCACCATAAACGTGTATGTTGGAGTTAATGTTTAACCCCTTTACATACCTCTCACCTCCCAGCATTAAATTGCATAGCACTTGTCTTTGAAAGGCAGAGCAATTTGTTAAAATGTGTAGCAGTTTTTTACCCCAGGATGCACCTGGAAACAAGATAACACAGTTTATAACATCCCTGATAAGTACACACCCTGCTATGCCTAACTGCATACTTAGTGTGCCTTTCCTGATCAAAAATTACAAATAAATAAATTTGTAAGAATAATACATTTTAGAACAGGGTATGGGAACCATCTGTTCATTACTAAGAAATGTATTTATTTATTTATTTAGTTTTTCTTGACCGGGTAAGTGCACTAGACAAATCCTGCCTATTTTTAGGCACTACCCGCGGGAAGGGGATACAGATGAATGCCAACTGACCTTGAACCAGATTAAGCTGTTGGTGGTATTTTTAGTGAATGAGAGAAATTTGGCCAAGACACCGGGGAAATTCCCCTACTCTGTTGGTGTGTGGTCACCAGCAGGAGTGCTGGTCACTATTCTAAGATGGATGCTGCTACTGTGTGTATGGAGCAGGCTCAGTCTGCAGATCTGAAGGAGACCACAGCGATAGCGAGTTCGTTGGTTCAATTTCCTTCAGCAGACTCGGAGGAACCCGACTTATTTTTGGACGCTTTATCTAGCAACGATGATTCCAGTGCAAAGGCAGACAAAGCGGTGAGAGAAGAGAAGAAAAACTCAATGCTACAAGCTTCGGGCATTCCGGAGACTGTAATAGTGTCTCATTCAGCAACGGAGAACCCCATAGTTACGAGTCTGAATGACGCAATTCAGACGAAAGCGGAAGAGAAATCAACAAACAGATTCGGCTCTGAGGAGGAAGCGAGGACTTTGGAGCACTCAGCTCTGGTACAGAACTCCCTATCAATTTTTTCAGGTCAGTTCTATAATTCTTCTACGAACCCTAAAGTCGCTACTCTCAGGACAAACAAATTGTAACGAATGGCTCTATACTAACAATGATACTGGACTCCGAGGCTCCGCAAGGTAAAATGGAGTCGGAGACCAGCCACAATCGTAATAGCTTAAATAAACAAGCTGGTTTTGTGTTTCACCCTGATAAAGACATATCTATTTTCAAATCTCCCACAATTTATCAAACGGAGCCTTATACTCAAGAGGGTGTAACAGAATTTAATTTTAAACACCAGCTTCACTATAAAAAGGAAAACCATGGTTTTCAACCCACATCTCTACCTATGTTTTCCCTTCCTAAGGACTCTCAGGTTATGAGTTGTGAAGCTGGCACCCCATTACAGTACAACATGACCATACGTGGACCCCACAACGAGCTTTGCTAGCCGCAGGGTGGAAGCAGCAGACTCTGGAGACTGGGCTGCAGACCTTTCATGGGACTCCTCTTTTGATTTAAATGTCCATTCCCCTGGATGGAAACCAGAAGAACTAGGGAAAGACATTGACAATAATAATACTGATACAATCAAGGTTTCTGAAGTTGTTAACAAGCAACCTATTGATAAAAGTCTATTTTCTGAACCTGTAAATATTCCTAGTGAACAAAAACCTTTGTTGTCTGAATTGTTTTCTAAAGCTAAAAGAGAGGCTGCACCTAGACGCAATGCCATTCGTATTAGGTATAAAGGGGGGTATGGTTGAAAGGCCTGATTGTAACTTTATAGGTAAAATCCTGATAAAAGAATCATTACATTTTTCACCTAGGGATGTGTTTGCAATCATTAATATATCTGGAGAAGATAATTATGATGTTAGCTTTCGTTCTGCTGCCCTGTTAGACTTATTCTGGATACGTTATAACCAAGTTAAATTTTCTCCAGTATGGGCCCCCTTTCTTATCATCCCTCTCTCCCAGCCTTCCATTAAATTTGTGACAATTATGTTCAGAAATGAAGGGGTACAGGTGGAAGACATAACTTATTGGTTGTCCAAAAAATGTGATATTCAAGGGGATCCAGAACCCATTTTGGATCTAGAAGGCTTCTGGACAGGGGGATGGAAATATAAAGTGAAATTAAGACAGACAGAAAATGGCTTTGAACACATTCCAAACTCCTTTTTGCTAGGCAGGGACAGAGGAGTATGTTTTTATAGTGGACAGCCAAGGGCCTGTTACAAATGTGGCTCAAAATCTCATCTGTCCAATGTTTGTGATAGCCCATGTTGTGATAACTGTAGTGAAATAGGACATGTCACGATGCAATGTAACAACCCTACTAAATGTGATTTATGCGAGGGTATCACTCACACTTTCAAAGACTGCCCATGGGCAGCAAAAAATAAATCACAGAATGGTAATACTGAGAGGTTTATTCAGTTAGCTCAGGAAGCCTTAACCGTAAAATCAACTACTAAATCACAAAAAACTCCAGCTAGTAAAATTGAAGAGCCAGGGAAGGCACGTCTTAGTCCAGGGGTTACTCTCCCACCCCCCGCTCCTAAGTCTGATGATTCTATTCATAAAACAATGAATAGACCTTTAGCTCCACAGATATTGCAACCAGTATGCTATACAGAGGAGAAAATACAGCATTTAACCCCCCTTCCCCAAACTCCCTTCCAATTCCCTTACCCCCTAGGAGGTTCACTAGAAATTCAAAAATTACTCAGTTACCAACTCCTGACCCAGTAGAAATTTCAAATTCCTTTTCTGTTCTGACTACTTCATGGGGAGAGTCTGAGATGGATATTGGGGACTCAGACTCTCAGAAATCGGTTCAAGATGGTACTGAACCTTCACAGGGTAATTATAAAGATAAAAAAAAGAAAAGAAGAAAAAAATGAGGGATTGGTCCTACACATGAATAAGATATGGGTTTTGTTTGGGCTTCCTTAAATGTCCATAGTATTTTAAATAGTGCCAAACGGAAAGCCATTTTTCACCTGATTCATGATGCTCAGATATCTATCTGTCTATTACAGGAAACATGAATGTTTTCCAAAGAACATATAACTGCTTTTAAAAAAGATTGGCCATGGGGACCTTCTTATTAGTCTTTTGGAGCAGATAGAGCTGACGGAGTAGGGATATTGTTTAACTCATATCAATTTGGTTTACACAAGTTAATTGATTGCATTCCAGGCAGAGTTTTAATTGTGGATTGTAAGACAGATTCCCAGATTTATAGAATAATTAACATTTACAATCCACAAATTAAGACAGTAAGAATTGAATGTATGAAGACTATTCAACCATTTTTATTTACCACTATTCCTGTTTTGTGGGGAGGAGACTTTAGTTGTACCATAGATAGTTCTGGATCTCATATGAAAAAAATATATTGTGACTCTAATTGTTTAAAATCTATTATTAGATTGGCAGACCTCACTACGTGTAATCTATTAGAATCAACCCCCCCAAAATACCTTTTATAAAGGAAACAAAGGAACCTGCATTGATTATCTCTTGGCTTCCAGAAATCTATGGGTTTCTAAATTTAAAAGACTTCCAATTGAGTTTTCGGATCATTTATTGCTTCAAGTCTCGGTTGATATTAAACCGGATCACAGTTTTAAGAGTTGCAGATGGAAGCTGAATGTCTCAACTTTACAGGAAGAATTCATAAAGCATTCTATTCAGAAAATTTTACAGGCTAGATTGTCAGTTTGTTTTTTATATAAGGATGTGGGTATCTGGTGGAAAGAGACAAAACAGGATTGCATTAATTGGTTTAAATCCTATGGATATAGGAAACATAACAATAATTTCTTAGATTATCTTAAACTACATGCTCACCTTCAAACTTTATTATCAAAGGCTAACACTACCACTGAAGACCTATCCCTTCAGATTTCAAACACCAAATTTCAAATGAGGAAAGTTCAATATGATCGTTGTTAGAGCCCTTCAGGCATTACTTAATAATTATTCTTCTAAATCAGTAATTGGTGATCCCTTTATACTTTGTAAAACCATCAAAGATGCCTCAACCTTAGACCACTTAGTTTCTAATGCAACCACAATAACTAAACCCAAAGACATAAGTAACCTTATTGCACTTCATTTCAAAAAGCTTAGTCCAACAGCTATTCCTTCCGTTGTTCAAATAAATAATTATTTAAGGGGCCTGTCTAGCCCTAGCATTAATGCTAGTATTATTGACAACATAACTAAACTATTCTCAGTTCAAGAAATCAGGAAGTAATTTCTAATTTCAAAGTAATGTTTCCGGACTAGATGGCCCATCGAATGCATTTTATAAGACTTTTCTTTTGATTTAGCTACCAGTTTAAGTTTAGTATTTAACAAATTCCTTAAAGGAGACTTAATATATAGTTCCTTTCGATTGGCTTACAAATTATATCTTTAAAAACTGGGGATAAGGGAGATATCCATAATTGGAGACCTATTACCCTGCTTAACTCTGATTATAAAATTTTGCTACATTATTAAATAACAGACTTAAAACATGGGCCAGTTTAGTCATTTCACCAGTACAAATTGTGGGGTTCCTAATAGAAGAATACAAACTGTTTTATGTTTTATACAAGACTTAATTGAATCCTTATCATATAAAAACAATCTGGAATTATATTATCCTAGATTTAGAAAAGCCTTGATAGGGTGAGTCACCTTTTTATTTGAAACCTTAGCTTTTCTGGGTATGCCACCTATAGTCTTGGAGCTGTTGAGGAAATTATATACTGATTCCATAATATGCCCTATGATTAATGGGAAAGTTGAAAAGGGATGGATTCTCCAGTCAGGAGCTCGTCAAGGGTGTCCACTCAGCCCTTTGTTATATATTTGTTCTTTAGAGCCTCTCATTAGAAATATTTGTGATTTCCCTAAATGGGAAGGTTTTTCAGTCCCTAACTCAAATTTTACTTTAAACATTCAAGCTTATGCGGATGACATATGCCTCTTCTTTCACCAGCAAAACCAATTAGAAAATTTTTTCCAAACATTTCATAAATATGCAACCTTGTCCAATGCCAAGATAAATTATAGTAAATCTAAAGGTTTACTGATCGGAGCCGAAGCCCTTACATCTTTTACACATAGATCCATCCATATTTCTTCAGATCCTATTACCATTTTAGGAGTCACTTTTGGACCTCAGAATATGCCGGACCTTAATTGGATGGGAGTCCTCCAGACAGTTGAACGTAAAGTTCAAAAATGGAAGCAATATAGATTTTCAAAATTAAAAAGGGTACAAATCTTTAAACATTTTCTTTTACCTTGCATGCAATATATTGCATTTCTGTATCCCATACCATCTACCTTAGAAGTCAAAATGTACAGTGTAAGCTTTCAGTTCTTCTGGGGAATAGATTGAATCCAATAAAAAGATGTTATACCTACTTAGACAAAGTAAAAGGTGGTACAGGAATGATAGATCCAATTATATTTTGTCATTCATTATTTATATCTTTCTCCCTGCGTAATTGTCTAACTGCATCTAACAATACAGAAAATAGTTGGCTTAGAAGCCTCCTTTGCCAGTATTTTCTAAATTGGACAAATACAGCCCCTAAATTACATGGTAGCCTTTCCATCCCATCTTTCTTTAAACCCATAGCTAGGAAAATGTATAATTGACAACTAAGACTCAAATTAATAATCCCTCTAAAACCCTTTATAAATTGATTATTTCTTTAGTTTATCCAACCTCACCTGCTTTTAAAAATTGTCCTGAGAATTTAAACCATTATGTTCTGGATCAATTAAATAATCCTCGTCTACCTGTACATATGTGGGAGATCCAGTGGTTGATCATGTATGGATGTTTACAGGTTAGAGGCACAGCTAAGTACAAAATGAAAGAGGAAAGGTACTGTCCATTTCATGAATGCATTGAGCAAGAAGAAACGATGGAACATTTTTTTCTCCATTGCTCCTTTTCTTCTAAACTTTGGAAATATCTCGAAAAACTATGGGCATTTGATTGGTTATCAAATTTAAGTTATGATTTATTAATTCTTGGAATTTTTCCTTTAAAACTCTCTATTTTTGACAAGAATACTTTGCGTATCTTCCTTGCCTGCTTAAGATTTTGTTTATGGCAAGTATGATGTCATTGGGTAATATATCAAAAGAAACCTAATTATGTTGGATATTGTCAATATGTGGTTTTTGAGTTGAATAAGGTTTACCAAAAAGACATGCAAATATATGACACAGAGAAAGTTAAAAAATGGTGGAAAGGTTTTTCCCATCTTATTAAATTCAAATAGTTCATTTAATGGTATAATAAGAAGTAATGGTAGATATAACAGACTATATATATTTAATTTTTTTAATTCTTAAGTTTTCTAGTTGTATATGCACAATCTGATTGTTTTATTTTCTCTTTTCTTTTCTTTTCCATTCTGGTTTGAATCTTATTTGATGTCTGTATGTATTATGTACTATGCCTTATTGCAATAAAGAATTACCCCTACTCTATGGTGGGGGCGCTGCTGCTATGGAGGAAGGTGTTGCGACTGTCTATTCTGCTGGTGTACCTTTGGGTGTGCAGGTCTCCCAACCCCCAGCTCCAGCTCAGGAGACTAACAATGTTGCTGAATCTACTAGTGCAATGGAATTGGAAGTACCCATTCGTATGATTGACTCAATGAGTCCAACTTCAGGTCTTTTTACAGCGGATGAAGCCTGGTTATCTAATATTCTAAAGCAAAATAAAGTGCTACGATTTGCAGAATGTGAAAGTATAACAAACCCATACTCTACTGTGAAGGATTTTCCTGATTTGCAGTGTGACCAGCTAAACCCTGCTGAATTGAGAGCTGCTGCATTGCTTTTGAAAGAATTACCTGAACATAATAATGCAACTTCAGTTTCAGCTCAGGGCTCTACAACACCATCTGGCGATGTAGGTTCATCAAACACATTCTTCCAACATGAGTTAGAGCGAGTGGTGGAGTCAGAGACAGATGCAGTGTGGCCTATGTTGCCAAATAAAACACAACAAGATTTTGGAGAAAAAGTGGACACAGTGAGTACTTCTCCCCCATGTTGCATAGGCCTGTCTGTGAAGCTGCTAAAGATTTGGGTTTGTGCAAGGGTAGAGCTGCCAACAGTCCCCCCCCCCGGTTCAACGCAGGCGTTCCCCGACTTCCCTTGAACACTCGCTTCTGTCTGCAGGCTGGAAAAGAAGCAAGTTGGGTGTCTGGGTTCCTGACCCCTCACATAGTCTGATTCCTGGACATCTAGTGACTGATGTGGGACATGAACCATCTTCAAAACAAACTGATTCCCCTGTAGATCCCTTGGGTAGTTTGGATGTTAACCTCAAGAAAAACAAGTCAGTTATGCCATCTTTTTCAATTTCTAACTCATTATACTCAGAAGATCCTGAGCCGATACATGCATGAAGGGGAGAAAAGCCAGTAATGGAACAAGAATCTCCACAATCTAAGGAGAACTTTTTTGAATAATCGAAAACTGCATGGGAGCAATTTTGACAAAAGGACCCTTTTTCTGCCCCCCCCCTTACAGAGACACAATGCAGTTCATGTGGAGTATGTGGGAGGTTTGGATATAGACCCTGACCATTTGTATGTTGGCAGAACACTATTAAAATCATCATTAGGTTTTGTTTCTAATGAGATACATGCTCTGATTCATGTTTCAGGATCTAAAGTGTTCGATGTTAGTTTTAATACCCCACAGGGCTTAGATCGTTTCTGGTCTAAAAATGATGCTTTAAAGTATTCTGAAGTTTGGATTCCATTTTGTGTTCTCCCTTTAACTAACCCTCAATTAAGAATGTGACAGTTCTTTTTATAAATTAGTCTGTGTCTGTCCATGATATCACCTATTGGATAGAAAAAAAATGTGATGTTATTGAGTCCCCACAGCCTATTTTTGATGAAGAGCATTTGTGGAATGGGGGCTGGAAATATAAGGTTCGCTTAAGGACTAATAGTTTGGGGCCTGTGCATCTACCAAATAGCCTGTTTTTGGGGAATGAGAAAGGGCACTGTTTTTACCCAGGGCAACCCAGGTCATGTTTTAAGTTTGGGGCTTCTACTCATTTGGTATCTGCTTGTGATAGGCTAAAATGTAATCTTTGTTTGGCCTTCGGATGCCACAGTGCGGATTGTAAAGAAGAAATGAGGTGCAACTTGTGTATGGACCTTGGACATACTTATAGAACCTGTCCATGGGCCACTCATAATCGCACAGACCATGTTAGCCAAGATATTATAATTAGAGAAGCCCAGAAGAAGAATATGGCTAAACAAGGTGCCTCTGCAGAGAAACCCCAACCGAGGACAACTAGGCCCACTACCCCTCCCCCCCACCTGAAGAAACCGTGGTAGAAGTTGTGGCAGAGCAACCTATATCAGAAGAATCAGTGGCCCTTTTGGTTAGTGATGTCATATCAGTAACATGTGAGACTGCTTTGGTAGACACAATTATAATTGGTGACATGCCTCCCCCTCCAACTGTTAAAAGCACAGCAAAGAAATGAGGCATCAAATAAACTAGGCCTCAGTCCAAGGTAGCTAAAGCTAATATAACTGGAGAGGAAGAAATAATGTTGACAAACAGTTTTGAAATATTGACAAAAGGTATGATGGACTCAAACAGGGGGGAGATTCAGAAGCATCTTCATTTGCCCCACATTATTCTGAATCTGAAGGGGAATTACAAGTGCAGGGACCTGATAAAAATAGGAAAAAGAAAATAGGCACTAGAATTCGAAGGAGTTCGAGGCTGAAAAAAACACCTTAAATTATTTCTCTCTCTCCTTCCTTAGTGCTTCATTCACTGCTTAGCATTGCCTCAGTGAATGTTAACAGTATTAGGAATGCTAAACGGAGAGTTATAACTATGACAGCAACAAAAATTCTTAACTGTGATATCTGACTGCTACAAGACACTCGGTTGAATACAGACTTTTAGGTTAGAGCAGCACAGAGACTTTGGTGTTGGGGTCCTTCTTTTTTTTTATTTGGTACAGCTGTTTGTGATGGTCTTGGAGTTCTATTTAGAGTTGATGGGTTTAAGATTTCACAATTAGTTGATATCTCACTAGGGAGAACGTTACTACTGGATTTTTTATATAAAGAGGAGGGTTGGAAACTGATTAACATTTATGCTTCTCCTAACAAAAAAGATAGGGTTGATCTCTTTACTAAGATCAAACCATATTTACTCACAACAAAACACATTATTTGGGCAGGAGATTTTAATTGTGTAGTAGATAGGAAAGACAGGGGTGCAGTCATAAATAAGCTTTACTGTGATTCTAATTGCTAAAAGGGTAAAATTGAGCAGTGTAATTTGCAAGACTCCTTTAGATCTCTACATCCACAGGGCGGGTATACTTACTATAGAGGTGCCCTATCCACCAGGATAGAGTTTTTGTTCACACAGAAAAATATTTGTATCCATAAGGCTGATATTATTCCACTAGAAACCACTGATTATGCTATTCTTTCTGTGGTTTTAGGAGGCATAATTGGCCCCCAGTATGGTTGGCATTATTGGAAACTGAATACAGCCTTATTGAGGGAAGAGAAAGTGGTTTTGTTAGTCACAGACCTTTTAAAAGCAAGAATGTCTGTGGCTGTCTTGCACGATAATGTTAGCTTATGGTGGGAAGAGACTAAGCAGAAAATTATATCCCTATTTCAGACCTTTTCTACACTCCGCCATAATTCAGAGTACCAAACATACCTTAAACTTTGTCAGCAATTATTTAAAGCATACACTATTGTCACTACACAACATATAGCATTAACATCTCAGATTTCTAATTTAAAGACCGCTATGGTGTCATTACAATACTCTAGAGCAAAAGCTATGTTAAATGAACACAGAATTTGTTCATCTGGTAAAACTGGATTTGGAGATGCATTTAAAAGTTGTTCACAACGTCATCAGATAGATTTATGACTACTGTTCAGAACTCTGTGGGAAGAATAGTCACTGACAACCCAGAGATCTTAAGAGAAGTAACAAAATATTTGACTGCTATGTATACTGCCCCATTGATTGAAGACAAGGAAATGGAGGATTTACTTTCCACTGTCTCATTTCCTCATATACCACATGAATTTATAGGAGATCTTAGTAAGCCCATTACGACAATGGAAAGAGAAATAGTAATCAGACATCTGAAAGGTCACACCGCTCCAGGTATTGATGGTTTACCATCTGAATTTTATAAGACGTTTGAAGTTTTATTAAAAGAAGTTTTGATGGTAGTTTATAACTGGGTATTGGGCAATTTAAGTGTTGATTTTCATTTTTGTCTTGCCGTACAAATTTTAGTCTTCAAACAAGGGGAGAGGTCTGATTTGAATAAATGGCGGTCACTCAGCCTACTGAACACAAATTATAAAATGTTGTTAAAAATTCTACATAATAGGTTAGTGAATACAGCCTTGACTCTTATTACAATGACCCAAACTTATTCAGTACCAAACCGTCTAATACACTGTAACTTACTATTAATTAGGGAATTAGTGGAACAAGGTAAAGAGGGTAAACTACAAGGATACATTATGTCATTGGATCAGGAGAAAGCCTTTGATAGGGTGCCTCATCAGTTTATTTCTAGAACTTTGCTACATTATGGGATCCCTCAGGTTTTTGTAAAATGGATAGACTTATTGTATGTAAATGCACAGGCTATCCCACTAGTAAATGGAACAATGAGTTCAAATGTACGTATTACACGTGGGATCAGGCAGGGGTGTCCCCTCCGTCCATTGCTTTATATATTTTGTTTAGATCTGTTATTGAGGCTTATTCAACAAGATACATGCATCAGAGGTATTAGACCTGTTAAGGGAGGTATGGAGACATGTGTGATAGCATATGCGGAAAGATATCTGTGTACTGGTAGCAGATCAAATATCAGCAACTTGAGCTTTGGAGGTGATAGATAGTTATTCTAGGCCAACAGGAGCTAAAATAAATAAAGGGAAGAGTATTATCTATGCTCTTAATGGTACTGTAACCCAAAAGGAGACCTGGCAAGATATAAAGGTATCCATGGACCCCTTTAAATTCTTGGGGATTTGGTTTGAGAGGGGGGGATAATGGGGAATTAAAATGGAGTGAAAAACTGAATATTGCACAATCAAAAGTTGCAATCTGGAAGAATTGGCAACAATCAAAAAAGAAAAAAGTGGCAGTGGTTAAAACTTTCCTTCTTCCTATTTTTTTTGTTCATAAGTGCTATTTATCCCACTAGCTTATGAAGTGACCCTTCCTGGTCTGGTATTTCAGTTAATCTGGGGGAATCGTCTGAATCCAGTAAAAAGGGAAATATTATATCTACCTGTAAAAAATGGTGGTTTGAATTTAATTAATCTTGTGGTTTTCTTTTATAGTATTTTTTTTTCATGTTTACTTATTAGACCCAACTAGACCTAGTCTGGCCCGTTGGTCTGTTTATGCAAATCATTGGATTAGGCTGATTTATCAAATATGGGAAAGTCATGGGGTGATACCGGCACAGTTTAAGATAAAAAAGTGTGTGTTTTAGACCCTCAATAGCTAAATTAAAAAAATGGGAGTTGACGGTGCAAATTGTGAAACTTTCGACTCGTAAATCCCTTTATGAAAAGATTAATAAACAGGTTGGGATAACGTCAGTTGACTTTAAAGATATTGACTCCTTATAAAAGGAGCATGTATTAGATTCCTTAATGGATGGCTCTGCTCTCATGGCAGGCTGTTCATTAAGGGGAATGCCAAACATAAAAGTATGGAAGAGCGTACGTGCCCCAGATTGAGCTGTGTGGCACAAGAAGAAACCATGAAACACTTTCTTATACAGTGCCCTTATGTACGTGAAGTATGGGCAACATTGGCACTTTTATGGGGAAATGAGCATTGGAGGTTAATAACTTTTGATGAGGTTGTTGGAGGTTTTAGTTTACAAAACCTGGGGGTTGATAAGAGTCTGATTCATTTGATATTTTCTTTTATCAAATTTATTTTATGGCAGACACAATGTAGATATGTATTGCAACAGGTGTATCAAGATCCAATGTCTGTTGTTAGTATGATTGAACATGAATTGTATAATCAATGTATGTATGAACAACTATATATGTTTCAAAATGTATGGCCAATTCGTTGGTTGAATGTCCCTTTCATGAAGGACAAAACTGGATAAATTCCTTGATAACATTTTTATTATTTTTCTCAAGTTTGATTTACAATATTGTGTAATCTAATTGTATGATGTACAGTTATGCATTTTGTTTATGTTTGAACAATTTCTCTCTACAATAAAATCTTCCCCCTACTCTTTTCGATAAGTGCCATGGGATCTTTAACATACACCTGAACTACCACCAATCCAGGCAGATGGGACCTCGGTTTAACATCTCATCTGAAAGACGGCACCTCAGAAGTGCAACACTCCTCTCATGCTGCACTACAGTGTCAGTACTGGGATATTAACCCAAGTGCCAGATGTGGGAACTGAACCCCACAGCCCTCTGATCTCCCAGCCTCAGAGGTGAGTGTGCTACCTACCGAGTCACTGACACTTTTGTTTCAATCAAGTGAGTTTAATTTCTCTTTTTTGCAACTAAGTAGACTTTAGTAAAGTTTTAACAATAGAATAACAATACCAACACATAAGAAGATTTACATAGAAAACAAAAATTATAAACAATAATGAAACATACAAATAACACAATATTCCCTGGTTCCCCCACCCATTTTCCTTATGGCCATGCTGTACAGGGTTCTATGTGAAAAGGGTGACTCAATGTCAGCGACTGGTTATAAGGGCACACAACCACAAGGGCGACTGAAAAACAGTATGTTATTTAATGCGGGGGGCTTCGCCCCCTGCCCTTAATTATGATTCCCTACTCTGGGGGGGCACAACTCGGGGAAAGTGGTGAAATCCAAGGTCGCCCACATTGTCGGTGCCATTGTGCAGTCATCCTTATGACCAGTCGCCATTATTCATTCGACCACATCACAGGCTACCCTGGACAGTACGCTAGCATAAAAATCTAACCATATAGGTCCCATTACCTATTGTTTAACCAGTAAAAACTTATCTATGAAATATACGGATACAATATAATAGCTTTACACAAACCGAAACCCAGCAGTTATTGTATTAGTAATAGCATATGCAGAGTTTCCCAGCAAGATTTGTAGACATGGTAGGCTCTAAAAAAACAAACACAGAAACATAGAATTTGACTGTAGACAAGGACCACTTGGCCCACCTAGTCTGCCCATTTCCCTACCTAATGAATAAGCTGCAGATCCTAGTTAACCAACAGCCTACTTCCTCTTACCCCCCACTAGAATTGCCTTATGTCTGTCCCATGCATTCTTGAATTCCCCCACTGTTTTTGACTCCACAACTTCCTCAGGAAGTGCATCACACAAATGCTTGATGCCTCTGTGATGGCAGTTTTAATGTTCCCTATTGTTGCTCCACCCCTCCTTCTTGCCTGTTTGCTAGTGCTTTTCTGAAGCACTCTCCCATTTTGACAAAATCAGCCCTCCTGAAGTCCAGTACCTTCACTTTTGTATGGCTTGACTCTACAACTAAGCTTTTCGTGAACCACACTGTTTGGTGGTCACTTCTTCCTAGATGGCTACCCACTTCTTGATCTGTGATCCTCTCTCCATCCCCATTTGAGAGTACCAGGTCTAAGATTGCTCCCTCCCAGATGGTTTTCAATACTAACTGTCTGAGGCATGCCCCCTGTAGGGCATTGAGAATGGCCCTGCTCTTGGATGTGGCTGCAGCAAAGGTGCTCCAGATAACATCTGGCATATTCAGGTCCCCCATCAGCAATATCTCCCCTTTCTCTGCCATCCTAAGGATGCCTTCCATCATTTCCTTATCCATTTCCTCCCCCTGAGATGGGGGTCTGTATACAACCCTTGTGTGGATTGTGGTGCTGTTTCCAATCTCGAAGGTGACCCACAGTGCTTCCTCTCCTCCCTGTTTACCCTTTAGTTCCATTGCTTTGATCCCTTCCCTTACATAGAGAGCTAATCATCCTCCTCTTCTACCCTCCCTGTCCCTTCTGTAGATTGTGTACCCTGGTATGTTGACATCCTAGTCATGGTTCTCTGTGTACCATGTTTCTGTGGCTGCCACAATATCCAGGCATCCCTCTTCCATCAAGACCACCAGTTCAGGGAGCTTGTTACCTAGACTATGGGCATTGGTACTCATTACCCTCCATTTTTTTTGATGGCCTTACCCCTTTTTGCCCCATCCCTGTCCTTACTTCCTTTGTCTTTTTCTTCATTTACCCCTGCCCTTCTCCCTACTGACTTCTTTATCTTGGTGTTTACCTCACTAACTACCCTGATTTTTTGGGGGAGGAAAAAGATTTCCCTTCTCCTTTTCAGTGCCTCCCCCCTTGGCTAGTTTAAATGCTTGCCAATGAAGCATTTAAACCTATCATCTGGATTCTTGTTCCCCTCCTGGACAGATGCAGACCATCATGCCAGTATAGGCCTGCATCCCTCCACATGGACCCCCAGTCCCCAATGAAGCCAAAACCCTGAGCTCTGCACCAGTTTTTCAACCACTGATTGAATCCCATGGTGCAGAGCACCCTAGCTTCACCCATACCATAGACAGGCAGCACCTCCGAGAAGATTACCGTGTGTGCTACTTGTCTAAGGCCCCTCCCCAAATCCACAAACTCCTCCTGCACTGCTCTGATCCCTTTCCCAGACAGGCTATTTGTCCCTAAGTGGACAGTGACATCCAGCTCCCTCCCCCATGCAGCTGCTGCTGCAATCCTGAGGATTTGCTCCCTGTCCCTCCAAGTCATGGTGCCAAGCAAGTACCTTTCCTCCCTCTCCCCTCCCTCCCCTTGTTCTACCCTTCTAACAATGGAGTCCCCCACCAGGAGTTGTTTTCCCTTCCCATGGGGGCCCATGCACCCTCCAGTGGGTCTTCTTTGTGGAGGCTCCTAGCATCCTCCTTGGTCTCCACTGCCGGTGCCTCCATAAAGGAACCACACTCTGCCAGAATGGCATATGAATTGTTAACTCATTGCCTCCACAGGAGCTCTCTGAAGTTGCAGTACTTGTCTCCTGTATACTGTTATCAGTTAATCCTGGGCCCTTCTAAGCAAAATCAAGCCATAATTGGCATGCCACAAACAAATGCTAATAGCACAAAAACCGTAAGTGCTAGACATAAAGTATGAGTGGCAGACTTGTTCAGCATACGATTACCTTTCCAATGGTGGTATGCAAGGAATAATCGGTAATTTAGTTTGATTTCTGTGCTGGTCAAAACAGCAAAACAAAATATTTTTTCCACTAAAAAATGCACCATAAACCTTTTTTTGTTGGGAAATATGTAACATATCAACACCAAATTAAGCATCCAGACAGTAGATGTAGTTGTAATCACTTGTTTGTAAAAAGAACAGCTATTTCTGTAGTATTAAACATATTTTTTCCCCATTTGAGTCAAGGTGTGTTGGTGAGGTTTGAGGGACAAATCTGAACCATATACACCATACCATAAACAAATGCATATAACTCCTAAAGTATACATGATACACACAACGTATCAGTGGCAAAGTTCTTCCACACAAAATTGCCTTTCCAACGGTTCTATGCAATCAACTGCACTCAATTTGGTTTTTGTTTTATACTGGCTAAGATACCCAGAATGAGTGTTTTCTTCAAAGTGCTTAGGTGGTTCTAGATTGACAAAATGTCATAAACAAATATGAATAACTCCTAAAGTGAACATGATACACACAAAGTGTCAGTGGCAAAGTTGTTCAGCACAACATTACCTTTCTAATGGTACTATGCAGTCAGTTCTAATCAATTCTGGCTGGCAAGTAATATTAAAATATGTGAGTGATGTTTCTAGTGCACACAGGAAGTCTGTAGGTGACTTCTGTAGGCATTCTGGGACACACTATAGTAAGATTTGCTGATGCCTACAGGCGTCTCTAGGAGGCAATGAGTTAAGAGGTACAACTGGAGGGATGCACCTCTATTTCACCATCCTCACCCTCCCTGAGCCCACTGTGGTCCAACTGCTCCTCTTTCTTGGCAACCTCTGAGGCAGCGGTGGTGGCCCTGGTGGTCCCTGGGTGGGAAAGGAGGTCCCCCCAAATCCTGGCCAACTCAGCCTGGAGATGAACAACCTCCTCCCTCAGCCCAGAGAGGTACCTGCAGATGGGACAACACTGCATCCTCCAGAATGTCTCCCGGAAGTCTGCTGCTCCACAACCACTGTACTGCACCACTCCCATCATGTTTTATTTGTGGCCCCTTAACTGTTGTTTTGTATATTTACTCTTTCCACTATCTATTTATATATATATATATATATATATATATATATATGTATAATTTGTTTGTTTTTCTCCCTACTTTCCTACTGCCTCCATGCCCTTAAAGCTCCTGATCTTCCTGTTTGGGACAGTAAGTTCCTATATTCCTCTGTAGTCTCCTCCTTCCTTGCTCAGAGTCAGACCTCCAGCAGCTGGGGGATGGAGAGCTACTCTTGCCCTTCTAGGATGGTGAGACTTTTGTGCCTCTGTGATCACTCCCTTCCTGCTCCCAAATAGGAAGTTCCTGTTGTCAGTCAAATCCTGTGCCTATAAAAGTAGAACCGGCTAAATGTGGGTCGGGGGGGTTGAGGGGAGGGATGGAGGGCAATATAGTCCCAGTAAAGTTCTAAAAGCAGCTCCTTCCTCTTGCTGTTCTCTGCCACAAGCTATCGAGGTCAGTTTTTAAATGCAAACACCTGGCTTCCTTCACTCTAAGCCACTCCTCCTAATTCAGTTTCTTTTTCACCTAGCTAACTGCACAAATAACAATTCCTTCACCCAACTCAGACAAACACACTCTTTTTTGTTTGTTTTTTATTTGTTTTTACCCTAAATTGAAGTTCCCAGTAGTAGAGTCCTAGTTCTTTAGTCCAGTAGAGTAGTAAAGTTCTAACAGCAGCTCCTTCTCTTGCTGTTGCAATAGATTTCTCTACATTAAGGGCATGTAACATCTCTGCAACCCACTCCAACTTGGTATCCCATCATCGTGCTGATGCAAGTATGGCAACATGATCAGTGTGCCACAACCAGTTTGCCTGTTACAGTGGTGAACGAGTTGTCAGAGCACACTGCAGGTGGAGCGCTGCATGGGTGTAGTACCCCCCTCCCCAATAAATCTTTGCCATGGAGGTGATAATAGCAACTTTTGGGGAGTGTGGGGGATGAAGCCCACCAGTAAGACCACAGACATGCCCAGGTGCATTCTGCACACTCAAGGTCAGGTGGGACAATGCCTGGTGCCATGATTGCGGTCAGCATTGTCCTGTCATCCTAATGTACGGTGACATTTTTCATGATGAACCATGTGAGGTAAACCCTTCAACTCTGATGTGGAGATGAGTCCAACCAATGGCACAATATCAACATTTTAGCCACAGCAGAAATTGATGCCATATGTGCCCCTCTGGGTCCCCAGAGGAGTGGTCCATAATCACCAAGTATGCAAATCTCTGATGTGAAAGTCTCCTGGAGGCCCAGAAGGGGATCCAAGCTGTTCTGAATTGAAATCCAGAAAGGACGTATGCGTGGGCACTGCCATAACATGTGTAATAAAGTACCTACCTCATTATTGCACCTAGAACAAAGTGAGGAAATTTTTCTCCTTATCTTGGAAAGTTTTATAGGAGAAAAAATACAAATTATGGAGGATGTTAAATTGTTGAAGTTTAAATCTGTCAAGTGAGTTTAATTTTTTAGTAGTTTGTCCAGAAATAGCTCTAACATTTTGTGGAAAGTCAGAATACCTTCTTGGGACCAGAGTAAATTTGTGTGAAAAATACACAGCACTATGCGAAATGCATGGCAGGTGAGAGGTATATCCCATTAAGTGTGCACACAAAGTCCAATTTAAAGCAACACTATTTGTTAGTTGGCAAAAAATTTCATCATGTAGTTTTTTAGCAAAAATATATTTCTGACACCCTAAGAGTCATGGTCAGTGTATTTTTATTTTTCTCAGATATTGTTAAAACAGCTTCTACAGCTAATTTTTTAATTAATGACTCACATAACTAAAGATGGCCCCACTCATAATTTTTAAAAATCTCTTCTGCCGGCCCCATGGCGCTGGGCGATGGGGAATTACCTTGCACGCTGGTGACACGGGTTCGCACCTGAGCCCAGGATGACAGGACAGAGACCGGAAGGAAGGGCTCAAGAGCGTCCTTTGGATACATTTCTCCCAGGGAAGAGGGCCAAGAATGCACCACCCTTTGGCAGTTCCTGGCGGCCGGTTTCAGCATTGCGCTTTGCAGTGTGGGTGACCACACATCGCATGTGCAATCACGCCAAGACACCATGGCGTGCATTCCAGTGGGTGGAGGAATGAAAAAGAGAGAAAATTGCCACCTAAGCCACCCAGATGATGGCAGCCCACCTTCCAATTGCCGCAAAGCTCAGGACACCCATGCTGCACCATCGTCACCCCCAGCGAGGATTGAAGGAAGTGCCTATAGGCACTAGACAGTCTCCCCTCCCAGTGCATGGGAGAGGGCCTCCCCAGTGAAGGGATATGCTGGGTTTGTTGGAGGGCAGCATGTTGAGGGACAACAGATGGTGAGTGGGAGGAGCGGAGGGTTTGGCCACCCAAAGGAATGGATGGCTAGGCTGGTGGGGGAATAAATAGATAATACAAAATAAATCTCTTCCACTGAGGTTACCTGTTAAATGTAAATGCTAGAGTCATACTGTAGATGTATTAGGATGGTGCTACCACATGTTTCTGATGGTAAACGGCACAACACTGTACCTAGATATTTAATTTTTTTTCATTGCCTGCAGGGCATGTGAGTGGAAACTAACTTCTAAATCCCTTATCATGGCTCAGGAATGAAAGAAAGAAAAAAAAAAATATTTTGATATTTTTGTCAGGCGAACATGATTATTTACAAAGCTATATGGTTATTAAGAAATACTGCTTCTTTAACTATCACAATGCATTTAGTATTTTAGGGCTGGTGTGTCTTCATGATTCACATCAGATAACCTTAAACTACGATGTACTTTTCATAATCATTGCTGTACCAAGGAAAGGACCCCTCCAAAAACAATATACATCTCATGGGGGCATTGTGCTATCTGCATAAGTCTCCCTATTTTAAAGCATCAGTAGTTGAAAGTCAGCAAACCATTTCAATAGTTTTTAAGTAATAATGTATTTCTAGCAAAAACATTGAGTCCATTTTTCTGATTATATTACTTTTTATGTTCACACTTGTGCTTGTGCAAAGCCAGCATATTACTCTGATGGTGGATTTCAGAGATGTTTCACTGCCGGTGCAATGCAGGGCAGTCTGCAAGGGGCTCAACAGTGTTAGAGCAATCATTAGCAAGGCTGATTGTGACACTCTTCAATGCTTGCTGGGTAGAAGCTTTGTGAAATTCAAAAAAAAAAACCTGCCCAAATCACAGGGTGGTTCTTTGCTTTAAACTACATGACACTGCTTAGCAAATGGCTGATCACCATCATCATCAGCCTTTGCCTCCCAAACATCCATCTACCCCCCACACACGCGGCTCACTTGTGTGCCACCTTTGGTGGCTCTTCACTTTCCCTTCCCCAACATGCTGTCCAGAGCACCACAATCATTGGCTCTTCTCCTGACCTTGTCCAGGTGCTGCCTTTGGTGGCTCTGCACTCTCTCTCTCTCTCTCTCTCTGTCTCTCTCTCTCTCCCTCCCTGGTCTGGAGAACCACCATCGGCAGCTCTTCTCCCGACCCTGTCACCCCCCTTCCCATCTGGAGTGCTGCTGTCCAGGTAAAAGAAAACAAAGTGAAAGTTATCATTTTCAGGTTTCTGTTTGTAGCCTAGTACTAACATCAACTAAGGCAGTGCATGAAGGTTCCTATTTTCCTTTAAAGTTTTTCCGAGACGTGCTATATAAAATCTTGCAGTTTTGTGCTTTTGTTAGCTTTGTGTTTTTTGTTGCCCTAAGCATGCTAATTCTGTTGGTATTGCTTGACTCTTTCCTGGGCCTTCAAATAACCAAGCAAGTGGTTCAGCAGGTGGAGGAGTGAGAGAGAGGGAGCACAGCAGCAAGTATGGGCTCCTGTCCTACTGTTGTGTGGGTGCACTAAATGCTTATATATCAAACAGAACTGAAATCTTAAAAGTCCTTAAAAAGTTGAAAAGTCTTTGTACTCCTACAGTTCACATCATATCCTGAAATGACTGTACCTCTCAGTGGTGATGATTGACTGTCTGTATTTTCCAGTGTCAGATGACTTGCCTTGCTGAAAGGACTTTTTTTAGTTAACCATTTACACTAGGTATAGACCCCAACTATAGTAATGCCGCAGCATTGAAAAGCCAAATGATTCAGGCTGTAACCTTTGTTGCTGGTTTAGTGAAGCTGTTTTTTAGCGGTCCCATATGTCGTCTACACTAGAAGCATTTTTTGGTCTTTGCTACCACTACCACTGAGGTTCTCAAACCCCAGATCCTGCTTGCCTCAAAGAGATGTCATCAAGTGGCAGCAACTCAATTTCCAGCAGCTATAAGACTTTAGTAGCCTGGTAGAGGGAGTCGAATGTTGCTACCACCACCCCTCACAACAGTAACCCTCCCTCCACCAGACCCTCCCCACTCAGCTCCCACTACCCCTACCCCTTACTTACCTACCAGGGGAGTCTAATGCCAAAATTCTGTCTAGACCAGAGACACATCTTCATGCTTCAACACTGGGCCAGGAATGGAGGAGATCAGGTAAGCTGCAGTCAATGAATTTCAATGCTTTTCGAACTTGTTCTCATAACTTGGTCATTTGTTTTATATTGTCCCTCAAATTTTAAACATGAGGCTCAATTTTCAAAGGTCCTGAGAATGCTGCAAGCCACTGGTGCACTAATCCTATGGCGCACGGGGCTTGTGGCATTCTCCAGGCACCGACTGGGATTTTCACTCCCATGCGCCAAATACCACAAGTTAGACCAGCTCCCCCCAGTCTAACTTGCAGCATTGAGGGGACCAGTTTTATGAGGCTTGCACCAAATATTTGGTGCAATCTTCCATAAACTGAGGAAACAGCTGCAACTATACCCGATGTGTGAAAATTGGACACAGTTGCAGCAAAATTGTATGGTGCAGCTGTGCCAGACGGATTTGGTGCAGGACTTGGCACTTTTTGAAAATTGAGCCCATAGCTTTTGTAGGATCCCATCTCATGAACAAGATAGGTGAACATTTTCAAATCCAGCCCAGGTTTCGCAGTCACCATGAAATCACCTTGGGGAAGGGGACTTGAAAATCTTCACCTACTAGCTTCATGGAGTGGGATCATAAGAAGATTTTGTTCAAAGTCTGGGGCCAAAATATATAAAAAAAAAAAGTTATGAAGTTACATTTAAATTTTTCAACGCTCACTCACAATTGTGCCAATTTTTAATGTTATGACCCCAAACTTACAACTTATCTATATTTTCAAACCACCTCATTAGCATGACAGATATCATTTTTCAAATCCTGGCCAAAATGTGTTTTTTGCACATGCAATGCAATGCAAAATGATGCTTTGGCCTGTATTTTGTAAATGACACCTCACGTTCAGAAGGGTGGTCATAACAGGACTATGTTGACAATTTGGGGTCAAAATTTCACAAAACAATGAAGTTATGAAGAAAGGTTGATAATATTTTTCCAACTTTTACTCATAACATTGCAATGTGTGCAGATTTTGGCCCCAATTTTCAGCATTGCCCACTTGTTACCCTACCTCATGAACGTCACAGGTGCCATTTTGCAAATCTCCTCTGAAATATGTTTTTGCATTTGCTCCACAAAGTCACCTTTTGAATAGGATTATAAAAATTCCACCTGCCATGATCATAAAGTGGGGCTATAAATAGTGTTGACAATTTGGTGTAAAAATGTCAAAAAACAAAGTTATGAGGAAACATTGAATTTGTCCAACATTTATGCATAACTTTGTGATTTTTGCAGATTTTGGCCCCAAATATGCCTTTTTGTTACCCCCTTGATGAACGTGACAGGTGTAACTAATTCACAAATGATCATTTTCCCATTTCTCTGTCCAGGATTATCTCCAACAACTGGTTGCTTTTAACTGGCAGTATTTCTATCTGATGCCCTCAATACACATGGCATGTGAATTCTTCATTCAACAGATCACAGGAGTCATGAACCAGCTTGCCCCTCATATAATACATAGAACCAGGAAAAGAAACTCCCCCTGGTTCACTAGGAAAATGAAACAAGCACTAAGGCACAGGGATCTATTATGAGCCAAAGCCAGACCTTCTAAAGCAGAACAGGATTGGATACATTTCGGACAAAAAAGAAATCGGTGTACAAAATTAATCCTTACAAGTAAACTTATTATATGTCTTTACCGAACAAAAACAGGCACAATACTTCCATTCTTTTGGAATGCTATTAAGAGTATAGAAGAGGGAGTCAGCTCCTCAATCATTACCAAGGCAACTGTATGTGAGTAATCAAATGCTCACAAATAAACAATTAATCCTAGAGGAACTGAATCTGCATTTTCCTTCACAGGCAATGCTTTCAATAATTCAACCACATCCCAGATCCCTCAACCTACTCTGAAACTGCCTATTCCCCTCCCTCCAAACATTCCAAACCTTTCTGATTTTCAGTAGATCACTTTTAAACAGGTGGAGGACTTCCTCCTGACCCTTGATCCTAAAAAGAGTGCTTGGGCTGACAATATTGAACCTCTCTTTCTAAAATTAAACCACCCCATATTGACAACATGTATAATTCACCTTTTCAATCTTTCAATCACAAGCTGTGAAGTCCCTTTACTATGGAAAACTGCTCCTGTAATCCAGTTATTTTAGTCTGGGGTTAAAACTTCAGTACACAACTACCATCCCATCTCAATCTTACCAGTGTTGGCTAAGTTGCTTGAGAAGCTGATACTTAACCAGCTAAAAGAATATCTTGAGATGTACAACATAATTACCCCCATTCAATCAGGCTTCTGGGCTAAACATAGCACAACCTCCGCATTAGTAAAGGTTACAAATGATTGGTCTACAGACCTCAATCACAAGCTCATCAATGCAGCAATATTTTTAGACCTTAGCAAGGCTTTTGACATGGTGGACCATATCATCCTACAGAATAAAATAACAAATGCTGATCTAGGCCCAGCTGCCATCTCATAGTTCAGATGCTATCTTACTCAAAGATGCTAGCAGCTGAAGGTTGAGGGTCTGTTTTCCACCTGCATACATATTGGTAAAGGAGTGTAGCAGGGTTCCAATACTGGGACCCTTGTTATTCATGATATATATTAATGAACTAGGTCACAATATTGCTAATGTCAATCTGTACTTTTATGCAGATGACACCATTCTCTACACTGCAAGCCCAACTCCAGAGTTAACCATACAGTCCCTACAGGAGGCGTTTGATCAACTTCAAATCGATCTACACGCATTGAAGCTCCTGTTAAACAGCAAAAACTAAGTATATGGTCCTCTCCCACAAACCTGTCTCCCCCTACCTTAGGCATCACCACGCTTTCTAATTAAACACTGGAACTGATGGACTCATTCAAATATTTGGGCATGTGGCTGGATAACAGACTATCATTCACAATACATGTAGAAAACCTCTTTATAAAGCTTCGACAGAGGCTTTGGTTTTATTTCCAAAACAAATCTTGTTTTAAACTTGAAGCTAAGAAAATACTTGTCCAAGCCACATTTCTCCCCTTATTAGACTATGGAGACATTATATACAGAAATGCCACTGCCTCTAATTTGGCCGGTCTTGATGTGCTGTACCATAGAGCACTGCACTTTATTACTGACCTACCTTTCAACACTCACCACTGTCTCCTTTACAAGAAGTAGGATGGCCCTGCCTTGATACCAGAAGGCTTAGGCACTTAATCACCTGGTCCTTTAAAGCACTGAGTAACTCCCTTCCTCAATATATTTCCACACTCCTCTGCAGATCCCTAGGGATATATAACTTAGAAAGTATATGGTCCTTCTGCTCGATGTCCCCAGGCATTTTTCAAAATATGGAAAGATGGTCTTCAGCTGGGCTGCTCCCATGGCCTGGAATGCACTCCAAAAAACTTTTAAATTGACCACACTTGGCAGCCCTCTGTTCTTCCAAACACTGCTTGAACAACATTGTGTGGACAAATGCACCTGCTACTAGCATTATACCTGCAACCCAATCTATGTGGTAATTCCTGACACACTGCTACAATATTGTACTGTAATTATCTATGTAAAAATATAAATGTAACCTTATCACTCTGTTACCTTTTTATATAAGACATATGTAAAATGGTTCATTGTCTACCATTGTATGTTATGCTAAGCTATTTCTTATTGCTCAGTACCACAATACCTATTATACATATACTGTATACATTGCTATTTTGTTTTCTATATGCTATTTGAACTGTACTAACATGCTGTTATTCCTATGTTATCAAACTGCTTACTGTTTTGCTGGTATTCCTGTGTTATCAAATTGTTTATCGTATTGTATTCTGTCCTACCTAGGACCTCCTAGCAAATGAACTTTGTTCAATGGAGCTTTCTCCTGGTAAAATAAATAAATACAAACAAAAATGTGAATTTTTCTCTTCCCCTTTGAAACATGTGTACCCCCTCTACAAATGGGGGTTCCCGAAAAGTCTTTCAATAGCTTGCCTTATTGCTCACAGCCTGGTTGGTGTTCGGCGCCTAAGCCGTTTAAATGTGATTGCCAGGGAGTGCTTTTAAAGCCTCCATGTACTGTCTCTTTAAGGGCTGCCTGCCTGCAGTCATAATTAGCTTAAATGGGGGGTCTGTGTGTTTCTATGCTCGAGTCCCGCTCGGGCTGCTGAATAATCACTCCATTTCTGCCATCGCTAATTGTGCAGAGGGAGCACTGCTGAAAGATATAATTATTTGCTGCACATTTGCTAGAGTAGTAATAATAATGTAGTTATTCTAACCTGCCTTCTTGCATCATGGACTGTTTCTGTTTAGCTCCACCATTTTGGTTCTGAACTGCCGAATTGGACCAATCAGTAAGTGGGGACTCTAAAATGGAGCCTGCTGAAATGGAACTGTACGGATTACCAATTGGGATTTGTAGTTTTAGACTGTTGGAGCCTTTTTGCAATACAAGGGGGACCTCTTACTGTGATTGACAGCTAAACTGCCCAACCAAACCTTTTGGATCTAAGGGAAATCCCCTGAGCTGTCTGCTGACAAGCCAGATTCGAGTTGGAAGCTGAGAGAGAAGGATCTTGTCTAGTTCGAGTGGTCGTATTGCACAGCAGTTCGCATGGGAGAATCGTGGAAGGCCTGATTTCTGGCCTGCTAGCCTGCCTTCTGCCCTGAGAGAGGGAAGAGGACTCTTGTCAGACTAGATCCGAAATTTGTGAGAATGAAGCAAGCTGCTGATTTGGGACCAGTCTTAACCTGTAGAAGACCGAGGATTTTGTGAATGCAATCGGCCTGTCAGGAATTTCAGTTACTTCTGAACTCCCAGTGTGTGCAGAGACTTGCGATCATGACTGGGGAGCATTTGGCCTGGGATAAGTAGAATTTTGGTATGTAAATGTACTGTGAACTGAAACAGAGGTGCTATTTAGTTTGGCTGTGTGCTGCTGGCTTGTATATACTGTATGAATGTGCTATGTGCTGGATGGGGATCGCAATCTAATTCCCCTTTTTTGGTGAACTGTGTGCTAGTGGCTGGAAGCTGTTTCCTAGCTAAAATCGGACTGAATCCATTGTTGTCTACTGCAGACAGGCCCTGCCATGAGGGCCTTGTCTCCCTACCCTGCTGTACAGAGAAAATCCATCGACGAGGGACCAGCCAGGGGATCAGCCCCTGCTCCTTGCCTGAACAAGAACAACGCCGAAACAACTCATGTGGGCTCTGTTTCCTCTGGAAATCCATAACGTCCATCCATCAGCCCTCCTGTGTTCAGCCGGGGCTACCGTGAGTAATTATCAGGGTAGCACCCTGCAACATTTCTTAATCAAAAGTGTGTTATCTGATTCTTGTGTTGTTCCTTTTCCATGAACTGATCCCTCTGGCTCTGGTTTACAAATTGTGTGTGTGCATGTTCCTTTTCCATCACAGGGCCCCAACCAGCTGTGACACCAGCCTACTCCGGGCAACGGTCCTGGGTAGCCTTTTCCCCCATCCTGGGTACCCAGAGAGTGTGACTGAATGGGACTCTGATTGCATGCACAGTAGTGTGATTCTTAGTGTGTTTAAGCCAATTAACCTGATTATCCCCCCCGTCCTTGTTATAGTCCCCTGAATAAATCAGATCTGTTTTTTCCTGCAATTTACATTGACTGTGGTGTCAGTTTGTGTTGAAGGTATTGCATTGTTGCTTTTGTACTGCATCACCTTATTTTACTGGGGGTCCCCAGAGTCGAGCTGAAGGAACCAGTCCTGGGGGTAAGTGCCAAATATAAGTTTATGTTCAAAGCATATCTGGGGTGTTGGGAAGGTGCATACTGTGTATTGTGTGGGTCACTAGTGGGAAAAGAGTGGGGATCACAGTGTCCCAGAGGGCTGTGGCCTGGTTAGCTTGACCAAAACCAACCCTGACCTTTGAGTGGAGGCACCCATTTCCGAACTCAGGCCCCTTAACTTGTTGGTAGCCAAGCAGGCAGGGGTAGTTGCCCTTGGGATAGTGCCACCTAGGGGTTACATCTTGGAGGCACTGCTGAGATTAACGTCCTCTAGTGGCCACATGAGGACATTACCGCGATATGTTCAGTTTGGGAGAGAAAATGGAGGAGCTTACTATGCCTAAGCTAAAAATTGCCCCCCCATAAACTGTTAGTGCACCGAATGATGGGGTGGAGTGAAGCCGAGGGGTTAGACCCCCGACAGGCTATCCTGTTATTGTATGTCCCTTTAGGGACCAATAACACTGATATTGTATCCACTGTGGAGCATATTAAGGGTTTGGGCAAGGTTGAAGTAAGGGGGAGAGATGCTGATTTGTTTGAACAGACTATGATAGTGCTGCTCTCATGTAGTTCCCCAATAGATCCAGAGAAGGTACAACCTGTTATTTTGCCCGAAGGTACCCAGAAGGGGTGGAGGGTCATTCATTTGCATAGTGGTTCGGCCACCCTGGGTGGGTTCCCAGTATAGATGGGTTTAAGGAGAAGCTGCTCAAATTGTTAGTGCCTGAGGGGTGAACTGCTCAAGAGCTTGTAAAGGTGTTAGACCTTTCAGAGGAACACGCTCCCTGCATTCCCCAGCCACATCACCAGCTTCCCTCAAGAGCTCTCCTGTAGCCCCCTCCCCCATCATAATTCCCCCGAGACAACTGGACTCCTACCAAAAGCTCAGACTTTTCTCAGGCACCATCCCAGTGCCTATGGGGGAGCATGATCTAGAAACATGGATGGACTATGCTACCCCTTTAGTGCAGGAATGGCAGTGTTCAGAGGGGGGAAAGAGGAAGCGAGTAATGGAGAGTTTGAGAGGCCCTGCACTGGAGGCTATTCATTTTTTGTGAGCGACCAATCCAGACGCTACTGCAGCTGAATACCTCTAGGTGCTGGAAGGAGTGTTTGGCAGTACTGAATTGGGGGATGACTTGTTATGGAAGTTGAAGTCAGCTAAGCAGTGGAAAAATGAGAAGTTGTTCACTTTTGTTACCAGGATTGAGCAGCTCTGCAGAGGGCTCACAGGAAAGGCGGAGTGCCTGCAAAGGAGTTGAATCGGGTCAGACTAGACCACATTCTGAAGTCAGCTAGATTTTCTAATGTAATGATATTAATGCTCAAGTTGCAAGATAGGAGGGCAAACCCTCCCAAGTACTGTCACCTTATGAAATAAATTTGTGAACTTGAGACTGATGAAGAGGGCTGGGAGCCCTATGCTGGGGTTGTGAGCACTTGCCAGACTCCGGAGAGGAGTGATTCAGACAAGGCCCAGCAGTTAAGAGAGTCGATTAAAGAGTTGACTGAAGCAGCCCGAGAACCTGATCTGTATCAGGCACCAGAGACCAAAAGTGGAGTGGGAGTGCATGTTGTTTCTTCTGAACCCCGGACTGAGGGAAGTTTACTGGAAGAAGTGCAAGAGTTGAAAGCCCTAGTAGGGGATCTGCTGTGAAACCCACCCAGTCTCCACCCTGGGAGAGGCCCAGAGGATCCAGGACATGGGGCACAAGTCCAAGATGAGCCACCAAATGCCCCTATGGTACCCAAACTGAGAGATGGCCCACGTTCCCCCCTAGAACCCTAGAGAACCTATTTTCTGCTACCAATGTGAGGAGGATGGACTTACCCAAGTTTCCTGCTGGTCACTGGAAAATTTGAGGAGAGTTACTGCTCAGTTATTGGCTAAGGTCCGACAGAGCAATGGTCGGCCACCAGGGGGAGCTGCTCAGAAAAGTTATGCCACCAAAGCCAATGCCAGATTAACACCCAGGTCAGTGCCACCGGAGTGGTCCAAAGTGGTGAGTCCCTCCATGGAGACAACAGTGAAAGTAAATGGAGTTTCTACTAGGGCTGTGCTGGACAGTGGCTCCCAAGTAACCATCATGTTCCAAGACTGGTACATGAAGCATTTGCCTGATATGCCCTTACAGCCTTTGAAAGGACTGTATGTCTGGGGGTTGAGTGAAAAGGCATACCCCTACTCTGGATACATTCGGATTTGGTTGTCTTTCCCCACCTCGGTGGCTGGGGTGGCGGAGCAAGTGGAGACCTTGGCCCTAGTGTGTCCCCCTACTGGATGTACGATGAAGTCCCTTTCCTAACTGGGATGAATGCCCATATGTTTGGGATGTTGGTGCAACTATGCTACGAGAGACAGTGGTAACGGACTGGTAGAGCTTTGAGGATTCCTGCCTTGATCAAGAAGGCTTATGAGTCATGAAAGAATGCTGACGAGATGGATGTGGATGAACCAGTTGGGGCTGTATGGAAGAAGGATTCTGAGTCCGTGATCCTGGCCCCCAGTGCTCAGTGTACTCTACAAGGGGAGGTCCGCTTATGAAAGCATGTCAAGAACAAGATACTCATGTTGGATGCGCCAGGCGATGGAAAATTGCCAGAAGGATTGCTGGTTAAGCCCAGTATCTTACCTGCTCGGGCTTATGCCTACGCTCGACGAATATTGGTTCAAGTTCACAATTTATCAGACCGAGAAATTCAGGTGAATATGCCTGCATGATGAACGGCCATTCCATGAGAGGTCTCGGTGCCTCACACCTGCAGATATAGATGATGTAAGAAGGAATCTGCAGGAGATGCTTGCGGCTGGTGTGATACAAGAGTCCGGAAGCCCTTATGCTTCACCTATTGTCATGGTGAGGAAAAAAAATGGAACAGTAAGAATGTGTGTGGATTATCGGACCCTTAACAGGCGGACCATCCCCGATCAATACACCATGTACAGTATTCAGGATGCTTTAGACTGTCTGAACTGTAGCAAGTGGTTCTCAGTGTTGGATCTTCACAGTGGGTACTACCTGATCCCCATGGCCCAGGAAGACCGTGAGAAGACAGCCTTTATATGTCCACTTGGGTTCTATAAATTTATGAGGATGCCCCAAAGGATCTCGGGTGCCCCAGCCACCTTTCAACGATTGATGGAGCATGCAGTGGGGGACATGAACTTGTTGGAGTGCCTGGCATATCTAGACGATGTTATTGTGTTTGGAAGTATGTTGGAGGAACATGAAAGCTGACTTTTTAAAGTGTTGGACCGACTGGAAGATTTTGGCCTTAAGCTGTCCATCGACAAACGCCAGTTCTTTCAGACATCAGTAAAATATGTGGGGCACATAGTATCCACCAAGGGGATAGAGACTGATCCTAGCAAAGTTGAGGCCTTGACCACCTGGCCCCAGCCCCACAACCTAAATGAGTTACAACGATTCCTAGGATTTTGTGGTTATTACAGGTGGTTCATAAAAGACTATTCAAGGGTGATTCATCCACTTCTGAATCTTACCCAAGGTTATCCTCCCACAAACAAAAAGTACAAGAGAGTGGCCTTCGCCGGAACTGAGAGAGTATATTTCCACCCCAATGAGTCTTTTGGGTCACGCTGGACACCTGATTGTGAAGCTGCTTTTCATGAAATCATATACCAACTCACCCATGCTGATCCTGCAAAACCCTATGTATTACATACCGATGCTAGCTCACAAGGTTTATGGGCTGTGTTATATCAAGAGCATGAGAACTTTTCCAGCAGAAGTCTGACCCCATCTGAAAAGAATTATCCTGTGCATAAACTGGAGTTCCTGGCATTGAAATGGGCCATTATTGACCAATTCCATGAATACTTGTATGGGGCAAAGATACTGGTAAAGACAGATAATAATCCTTTGACCTATGTGCAGACTTCAGCCATATTGGATGCAACCAGCCATAGGTGGCTTTCTGCGTTGTCCGCTTATGATTATGCTGTTGAATATGGAGCAGGCCTGAATCATGTAGATGCTGATGCTCTCTCCAGGAGGCCTGTTTCCAGAAGTGATTGGGTCAGACCGTCTGAACCTGACATTCGAGCGCTATGCCAAAAGTTTGACAAGGAGGAACAAATGTCCACAGATGCAGTGGACTGTCTAGTAGATTGCTTGGGGCCCTCTGACACTTGTATACCTGTTGCTTACTGCAACTTCTCTGCATTAGATATTAGTGCACTGCCTCAGTTTGATAATGACAATCTCCAGTGGGCTCAATCCCAAGATCCAATGATCAAATCACTACTTGAAGCTCTTTACACAGGAAAGATGTGTCCAAGTTGCGTTCTTCTGACTTGAGAACTCCATTGTTGTACAAAGAAGGCCCTAAATTGAAACTGATTAACAAGATGCTGTACAAACAGTAGATGGGGGGGGGGTCAAGTAGACAAACAACAGTTGCTTTTGCCCACCGCTTTCAGAGACTTGGTGCTGAGGTCCCTACACAACCACATGGGTCAACTCGGTATAGACTGAACCCTCGACCTAGTGCAGTCTAGAGTCTACTAGCCTAAGATGAGGGCCGATGTTGAGCATCATAGATGGACTTGTAGTTGCTGCCTGCAGAGAAAGGCCTTGCCCCAGAGGGCTGCCCCCCTTGTTAACATCACTGCCAGCACCCCCCATGGAGTTAGTTTGTATTGACTTTCTGAGTTTGGAGCCTGATCAGTGGAATATTAGTAATGTGCTGGTGGTCACTGACTATTTTACAAGGTATGTCCAAGCATTTCCCACCAAGGACCAAAAAGCATCCACTGTGGCCAAGGTACTGGTAGAGAATTTCTTTGTTCACTATGGAGCCCCCCAGAGAATCCATTCTGACCAAGGCCAAGATTTTGAAAGCCACTTAATCAAGGAGATGCTCTCTCTCTGTGGGGAGTGCAGAAGTCTAGAACCACCCCTTACCACCCACAGGGTGATCTGCAGCCAGAAAGTTTTAACCGTACCCTGCTTGATATGCTAGGCACTATCCATCCGAAAGGCAAGCCCAAATGGAGCCAGCAAATTAGCACCTTGGTACACGTTTACAACTGCACCAGAAATGATGCTACTGGGTTCTTCCCCTACCGACTTATGTTTGGAAGAGAGGCTCGGTTGCCAGTGGATGTTTGATTCGGAGTCTCTCCTGATGGGGTCCAAGCTGAAAATTATCTACAGTATGTGCAAAAGTTAAAAGCTCAATTGAATCATGCCTACCAACTAGCTCAGACCATGACTGCAAAGAGAAATTTGTCTAACAAAGAAAGATATGATAAAAAGGTAAAGACCCAAGAGTTTCAAGCAGGAGACCATGTATTGTTACGGAATTTGGGACTGCATGGCAAACACAAACTTGCTGACTGGTGGCACCATCTTCCCCATATTGTGGTAGGTAAATTAAATGATCTGCCTGTGTATAAAGTGCAGCCTGAGAACAACTCAAAAGATGTCAAGACAATGCATAGTAACCATTTGTTGCCAATTGGTCAAATACTGATTGAATCTGAGCCCCCAAAAATTGATCCCCCAGGACCGGTAACATGGGCTGTGGCCAAACAGAGACAGAGTAAACCAGCCCCTGTAGTTGCTGACTCAAGGTTTCCTCCACAGCAAATCCAAATTGAGAATGACTGTCAGTCCACCTCAGATGAGAGTGAGTACAACTATGGTTATCATCCTTCTTATGAACTAAGTCAGTTGTTTCAAGGTAACCCCCTGGTCAATTATGGGGATGAGGCTGGGCCTTCTGGACTGCTTTACCCCCCAGCTTTATCCATGGAGCCAATGCTCCCTGAGAGTGAAGTGTAGAGTGTCACGTCTGATGATACTGAATCACTACGTATGGCGGAACTGTGTGATTTACCTGAGGAAGAACCAGATGAGCTAAGACCGATTGGTGACTTACCAGAGCAGGAAGAGTACTTTGAGTGTCATGATTGTTCACTTCCAGTGCCGGAGCACCTTTCAAGTCAGCAAAGTGCTATGGAACCAGAATTTGCAGATCCAGAGGCTGATAGTGCCTCCAGTCCAAACTTTTCTGCCCAGACAGAGGCTCCCCTTGCAAGTAAGAAAAGTGCAGAGAGTGAAGCTAAAGGTACAGAGACTGTGACTGTTCCCCCCAGGAGGACTGGTCGAGCTGTCAAACCAATAGTGCACTTCAGCTATGATTCCCCTGGGAAGCCTGTGGATTTGCCTCTCAATGTAGTCCATAAAGGAGTATATGTGTCCCAGAGCTCACTGCTCAAACTAAGCATAAGTGCCAATTCCAGGTTGATTGTTCTGCCCTCTAGGTATGGTGCCCCTGCCCCATCCAGACCCAAGGTAGCTGATAGGGAAGGGCCCCCTCTCTCTATGTTTCATGTGCAGGAAGTAATAACCTGATTTCAAACTGCAATGTGTATATAAGTAATCAGTGCAATGTATGTATAATGCTATATAAAAAGAGTACTGTGAAATCTGAGAAATGTATATGTAGCCAGGGTTTAGTAAGCTGACTACTGCTTAGAAATTATAGGTCTAAATTGCTAGAGTTATAGATGTATATGATGATCTGCATTAGAGTTATTGTAAGGGTACCTACTTGACGCAGACGGCAAGATTTTCCAGGCCAGGAAGGGTGTAACCCCCCCTACAAATGAGGGGTTCTGAAAAGTCTTCCAAGAGCTTGCCTCATTGCTCACAGCCTGGTTGGTGTTCAGCACCTAAGCCGTTTAAATGTGATTGCCAGTGAGTGCTTTTAAAGCCTCCATGTACTGTCTCTTTAAGGGCTGCCTGCTTGCAGTCATAATTAGCTTAAATGGGGGGTCTGTGTGTTTCTATGCTCGAGTCCCGCTCGGGCTGCTGAATGATCACTCCGTTTTTCTGCCATCACTAATTGTGCAGAGGGAACACTACTGAAAGATCTAATTATTTGCTGCACATTTGCTAGACTAGTAATAATAATGTAGTTGTTCTAACTTGCCTTCTTGAAGCACGGACTGTTTCTGTTTAGCTCCACCATTTTGGTCCTGAACTGCCGAATTGGACCAATCAGTATGTGGGGACTCTAAAATGGAGCCTGCTGAAATGGAACTGTACGGATTACCAATTGGAATTTGTAGTTTTAGACTGTTGGCACCTTTTTGCAATAAAAGGGGGACCTCTTACTGTGATTGACAGCTGAACTGCCCAACCAAACCTTTTGGATCTAAGGGAAATCCCCTGAGCTGTCTGCTCGCAAGCCACATTCGAGTTGGAAGCTGAGAGAGAAGGAGCTCATCTAGTTCGAGCAGTCGTATTGTACAGCTGTTCGAGTGGGAGCATCGTGGAAGGCCTGATTTCTGGCCTGCTAGCCTGCCTTCTGCCCTGAGAGGGGAAAGAGGACTCTTGTCGGATTAAATCCAAAATTTGTGAGAATGAAGCAAGCTGCTGATTTGGGACCAGGCTTAACCTGTAGAAGACCAAGGATTTTGCTGAATGCAATCGGCCTGTCAGGAATTTCAGTTACTCCTGAGCTCCCAGTGTGTGCAGAGACTTGTGATCGTGACTGGAGAGCATTTGCCTGGTACAAGTAGAATTTTGGTATATAAATGTACTGTGAACTGAAAGAGAGGTGCTATTTAGTTTGGCTGTGTGCTGCTGGCTTGTACATACGAATGTGCTATGTGCTGGATGGGGATCGCAATCTAATTCCCCTTTTTTGGTGAACAGTGTGCTAGTGGCTGGAAGCTGTTTCCCAGCTAAAATCAGACTGAATCTGTTGTTGTCTACTGCAGATAGGCCCTGCCATGAGGGCCTTGTCTCCCTGCCCTGCTGCACAGAGAAAATCCAATGAAGAGGGACCAACCAGGGCCCCTGCTCCTTGCCTGAACAAGAACAACGCTGAAGCAACTCGTGTGGGCTCTGTTTCCTCTGGAAATCCAGAACGTCCATCCATCAGCCCTCCTGTGTTCAGCCTGGGTACCGTGAGTAATTATCAGGGTAGCACCCTGCAACATTTCTTAATCAAAAGTGTGTCATCTGATTCTTGTGTTGTTCCTTTTCCTCGAACTGAGCCCTCCTGCTCCAGATTACAAATTGTGTGTGTGCATGTTCTTTTTCCATCACAGGGCCCCAACCAGCTGCGACACTGGCCTACCCTGAGTAACGGTCCTGGCTAGCCTTTTCCCCCATCCTGGGTACCCAGAATGCGTGAATGAATGGGACTCTGATTACATGCACAGTAGTGTGATTCTTAGTGTGTTTAAGCCAATTAACCTGATTATTCCCCCGTCCTTGTTATAGTCCCCTGAATAAATCAGATCTGTTTTTTCCTGCAATTTACATTGACTGTGGTGCCAGTTTATGTTGAAAGTATTGCATTGCTGCTTTTGTACTGCATCACCTTATTTTATAGGGGGTTCCCCAGAGTCAAGCTGAAGGAACCAGTCCTGGGGGTAAGTTCCAAATATAAATGTATGTTCAAAGCATATCTGGGGTGTTAGGAAGGTGCATATTGTGTATTGTGTGGGCCACTAGTGGGAAAAGGGGGGGTCACAGTGTCCCAGAGGGCTGTGGCCTGGTTAGCTTGACCAAAACCAACCCTGACCTTTGGGTGGAGGCATCCGTTTCAGAACTCAGGCCCCTTAACCTGTTGGTAGCCAAGCAGGCAGGGGTAGTAGCCCTTGGGATACCGCCACCTAGGGGTTACACATGTTTTCACAGTCCCTCTGTGAAACCACCTTTGGACACGTTTTAAAAAATACACTGTCTTGATTGTAACATGGGATCATTAAAAAACTATGTTGGCTGGCCTGGTGGCACTGAGGGTTGAGGCGCTGAACGCCACACCTCACACCATGCCCGGTGACCCGGGTTTGGAAATGGGCCTGGGGCACCAGGGGTCGGCCGGGGAGGAGAAGGATGGAGCCCAATGGCTGCTCTCCTTCTCCGGGGGGGTTCTCTGCAGGTGCTCACCACAATACCGCCATCTGGGGGAGCCCGGTGGTAGGTGCGGTGAGTTGGAGCAGCAGTAAGAAAATTGGGCAGATGTCAGCAGGGGGTGGAGCAGGAGGCATGTCTCAGCACACCTCCTAGCTCACTGTCCCCATTGCACATTGACGTCTAGGGAGAACAGACAAAAAACACCCTTGGTCTCTCCTAGGTGACAACACCACCCTGCGCATCTCTCAGGCTTGCAACGGCAGACCTCGCTGTACAGGGATCCATGATTCAGAGTGCTGGTTCTGAGGAGGTAGGCAGGAGGGGGGCCCCTCCTCACCCTGCCCGGGGGGTTATCCAGATACCTAAGGTTAGTGGATCTACAGGTACTCTAGGGGCAGATTGCAGCAAGACCAGAAGGGAGCGTAGCTGGAGGATGTCTGAGAGAGTGGAGAGAAGAGGCAGTAGGAGGATAAATACAAAAAAGTTAAAAAAAACCAAAAAACTATGTTGAACATTTGGGGTGAAAATGTGAAAAAAACAGATAAGCTATGAGGAAACACTGAATTGTTCCAAAGTTTACTCATAGCTTTATTTCTGTAGATTTTGGCCTCTAATTTTCAACATATCCCTTGTGTACCTTATAAACATGACAGGTCTCATTTTTCAAATCCCCTTTGAAATATGTTTCTGCAGTCACACTGTAAAATCACCATTCACGTGGGATTTAAAAAACTCCACCTGTCTTGATCATAACGTCAGATCATAAAAAGACTATATTGGAAATATGAGGTCAAAATGTGAGAGTTCACCGAAGATTAGATATTCTCTCTCAGCTGCCCAGTCCTGGGTATACACAATCTAAAAATGTGTAAAAGCATGACACCATGTAAAATGAGATATTACATCTCATTTGGTCTATCCTGGGTAAATATATAATAAAAACAAGTAAAAGCATGACCCCAGTACAGCAAAGCCCACACTGAACTATGTATCTATACTGCTCCATCCTGGGGAAAATACATTGTAAAAGCTGGGCCCTCTGAAAATGTAACTTGCCTTTCAGCTGGCCTATCCTAGGTAAATACATTATAAAAATAGGCAAAAGCAGGTCCCTAATGAAAAAGAGATATTTAATCTTGGCTATGCTATCCTGGGTAAATACAGTGTAAAAATTTGGGAAAAGCAGGATTCCACTGAAAACAGGATAGCATCTGAGCAGGGTAAATAGAGTACAAAAATGTGTCAAAGCAGGATCCCACTGAAAATGAGATATTGCATCTCAGCTGGCTTATCCTGTGTAAATATAATGCAAAACTGTGTAAAAGCAAGACCCTACAACAGAACTCCACTGAACAGGAGATGTTGCCTCTAAGACGATCTGTCCTAGAAAAATACATTACAAAAGCAGGACCATACTAAAAACAAACTCTGGTCAGAGCCACCACAGCTGCTATGCATTAACTTGACACAAAGACTGGTTTGTTGTTGTTTTCTTTTCTTTTTACAGCTCTAATATTTAAAACAATACCACTTCCTAGTTAAAGAAAACCAAATGAGTTCATAACACTGCTGGGACGTGTTAGAGAGTACTGTCAATACTGCATCATTATATTCAGCTGCCTCGTCTTGCTATGCTGGCATCATATAAACATTTCATATGCCATCTTTCTTGCCTTTATTTTTCAAGACACACTGATTTGAATGGCTAAGTATTAACAGTGAAGTGCAAAATGGTCACAGCTGTTGCAATTCTTGTGCACACCTAATTAAATTAATGTAATAAGCTTGCAGGGCAGAGGATGATTAATTTTCGTGGAAACTGCAGATATGCTGCAAAGCTTCCTCGAATTAGCCTATGAAGGGATTTCCAAACAAATTCTGTACCTACATTTACATGTCTTGAGATTCTTGGATGTTGTTTGAATGGGATGGTGGTCTTTAAAAAGTTAATAACAGGATGAAGGATTTTATATCCTTTGCCCTTGTTTATATGTGCAGCCATTGTATTATATGATTAATATGAATCAAGACCCTGAAACACAGAGAGAGTCAGCCTTTCTGGAAAGGCACAGATTCTCATACACCTCATTAAAAGCTAAACAAACTGGTGCTGTGCATTACTTAATTGTGCTTTAAAGGCACTGGAAAATAATTTGCATCTCCCCCACTGCAGGCAATTGAGGGAGGGCAAGCTACAGACATAGTATGAATCCAGTGATTGGGAATCTGATAATTTGATTATGTGAGTCAGAATGCATTACAAATCAATTGCACACAGAGTGCTTTGTGAGCAGCAACCCACATGCTGTATATATACTGTAAGTATAGTTTACCATCTTCAGGTAGTTTACATCCTTCAAATATAACTTCAAGGATGTGTGTGTATGTGTGTGTGTGTGTGTGTATACACATATAGTGAAAACACACACATATACACAGTGGCCCAGATATTCAAAAGGGTTGCACATGGCGCAACAGTGTTGCACCATGCACAACCCACTGATGTGCCCCAGCATGATATTCAAAAGGGGAAAGTCCGTGGCACAAATCCTGATACGCCGGAGCACATCAGTAATGTATGCAGGTGCAGGTGGGGGGGGGGCATGCCCATGCATACTCTGCACAGCCCAATATTCAGCCCGGGATGTGCAGAGCATGCATGCGCAACCCCTATCTGCACCAGCACAAAGTTGATCCAAAAAAAAAGGAACAACGGATGGCCACCCACAAGTGAGCTGCCACATTGCAGGGTGCAACATGACAGCTGCCACCCATGGGTGGCCACCCAAGCTCCGGCTGCACCTCCGTGGTGGCAGCCCCCCCATGCCGATTGCGGGCATCAGTATAAAAAGATCAATCCTAAATCCCTGGTGGTCCAGTGGACCGCTGACCCCCCGATCGTGGGCTAAGTAAAAAATGAGACTAATCCTATATCCCTGGTGGTCCAGTGCAGCTGTCTGCCTGATCACAGGCTGAGGTAGAATTAGAAGAACCCTATCATCCCTGGTGGTCCAGTGGACCCCCCTCCCCACCTGCCCACTGATCCCCACCGCCTCGCTCCCCCCAGGTCAGCAGCATGCGGCAGCACCCCACCTGCCTGCCGCCCTGCCGCCCGCCGACTGACACCATCGGTAGGGTTGTATGCCCATTGGACCATAGCGTGAGCCAATGGGCATGCAGCCCATACTATACTACACATTCCAGATATGTGAATGGATCCCATTCACATAACTGGAATGTGGCTCACTGTGCAAACTTACATGCCCATTGGCTCACGCTGTGTGAACAATAGAGCCGTCAACCTACGAGATAATCCGTCGGCGGCGAGTGGCGGGCAGGTGGGGTCGCTGCTCACCCGCCGCTGACTGGGGAGAGCGGGCGGTGGGGATCAGTGGGCGGGGGAGAGGGGTCCACTGACCACCAGGGATGATAGGATTCTTCAATTCTACCTCAGCCCGCAATCAGGAAGACAGGTCCACTGACCACCAGGGATATGGGATTCATCTTTTATTTACTTAGCCCGCGAGTGGGTGGGCAGCGGTCCACTGGACCACCAGAGATATGGGATTTATCTCTTTTTTTTCTGCTGCCCGCGATCGGGCTGTGGGGCACATTGCCGCGCTGCAGGGGGCATCAGTCCCCGACGGCTGCTGCCTGGCAGGGTGCCAGGCACAAGTCGTCGGGGATTGGTGCACCTCCATGCAAATGAGGCCATAATGACATGCAAATGGCCCCATTTGTGCCTTGCATACATTATGGCCCCATTTGCATGTCAACTTTTGAATATCGCAGTTGCTGCGCCTTGCGCAATGGAACTTGCGCTAGCGCATCCAAATGCTCCACTCTGGCCACTGGTGCTGGCGCAGTGCCACTGTGCCATGTGCACTACAGGTGGCCAGGGTGCGATATTCATCGATGCTGAGCCATGGTGCAGCTCCGGTAAATATCGCCCAGTCAACGCCCCTGTGCAGCCAAGTTATGCTGCGCCCAGGCTTGCGCCATAGCCTGGTGCAGTTTGAATATCTGGGCCAGTATATATATTAGAGTGTAAATGGGCTTACATAAATCCTATTACCAGAATTAATATTAATAATAAAAACAATGACATGCTGTATAATTACCTCAAATTTCTATTTGCTTGACACTCTGACACAGTAATTCTATTTAAGTACTTGGAAAAAATATCTGCACCTAAAGTCAAAGAGGTGAGAAAAACAAAAACCCTCCAGCCTAAAATAATCAGTTTAGGATAAGTGTCTAAACAGATCAACAGCTTTTCATGCCACAAACAAAAAGAACCGAGGCAGCTACCTGGTACTAGCCTGTGCTCCTGCAAACTAGAAAAGTAACAGAACAAGATAGTGGAGCAACTAGGCAACTTGACAAAAAAACCAAAGATGGTTTAAAGCTGAAGTACGCATTAATGAGGAAAACATGTCTGAAAGACTAAAGAGCATTGAGATATTATTAAAGTCACTCGTGGTAGTGATATGGACAATAAATTATTGCAAGGGGAAAGTAGGTGGCAATATAGATTAAGGGCTCATGGACCAAAAGGTCTAAATGCAAGCTTCAGTCTAAAACCTCTTCTGAAGTATAAATAGATTGTCCTCATTCTCTCTGGTTTTTATCCTTGTTATAAGAGTGACTTTAATAATAGTGCTTGTATTTTGACAATCTCCTTCACCTCTCCCCCCTTCTCCCATTCCTTTCTTTCCCTCCCTTTTTTCCTTTTGTTCTTTTCTTTTTTTTCCTCCCCTCCCCCCTTTCCTTTTCTTTTTCTTCTCTATGGCACTGATTTCAGTTATTTGTTAGGTCCAGCAGTGTAACATTAATGATTATTTCTATATCTCTATGCTCTTTAGTCTTTCAAACATATGTTTTCCTCATTAATGCATACATATATCTTAGATGAGCATGTCAGATAATCTGACATTTTTTCTATTTGTTTTCTATAGGTGTTGGTAATATATACTGTATATCTTTGTAGAATAATTGTTTTCAATAAATTGTTATGAGTTATGTCTGACAATTTCAGTGATGTTTCTTATTTACTTTCACCATCATGTGGTCCAGAGATGTATGTATTTATATGAATCTTTTACATTAGATTAGCATTAGAATGACATGTGAATAGATATATTGAATAGATGCATTATCAAATAGATTTAAATATTTGTTCTGTATACCTTTAGGATGTACCCTTTAAATAAAGATGATGGTGTTGGTTTGATCCCACCTTGATAAAGCATAAGCAATACGTGAAACACTGGTGGAGGGGGTGCAGTATGTGCTGCTATGTCTTGTACAGCTTTTAAATTAAATATGCATTAAAGTGTACTTCAACTTTAAACCATCTTTGTTTTTGTTTTTTGTCGGTTGCCTAGTTGCTCTGCTGTCTTGTTCTGTAGCTTTTAATGCCAGTATGTTTAATTCTTGCTGCTGTACGTGAATTGATTTTGTTCAGCATTCCCTCAGCAGATGGATTTTTGCAACTACGTTCAGTAGAGGGTGTCGGATCTTCTGGAGTGCACCAGGCTGGAATGAGCAGTGCTTCTTAGCAACTCTCTGTAATTCAGAAACACAAAAAAATGCCAGTAAGGAAAACAGGGAAACAGAAAAAAAAAGACGCAGAGATTGCTGAAATCTTGCAGCACCATTTGATCAGCAGCAAGCAGAGCTTTGTCTGTGGTGGGATTTCAACACCGAGAAGACCGGAACAGCAGACTAAAGAACACTGAACACTGGAAGAATTTCTAAAAATGTGCAAGGTCATATATAATTTAAAGGAAAATTGATCGCTTCTATACACAAAACAGTGCATGACTGTAGCTTTTTACGCCGTTGTTCGATAGTACACACAGTGCTAGGAATCTAGTTAGTGGTTCACCTTTTGGGGGAGATTTTTGCCTGCTTTGCACTACGTGCCTGCATAGTTTGAGATAATTTTTGACCAATTTGTGTGGACTGCTGAGGTGGAGGAAGAGTGCAAAAAAATTGCCACTTGGATGCTTAATGTGTAAATTAACTTTTTGTAATGAGCTTGGGAATGAACACAGTGTTTGAAGATGCTGCTTTGGATTTTGTTTTTGAATGAGCTTGAGCTGTATCTCAGTTGCTTGCTGGCTGTCAGCTTGTGATATTTGGAACTGGAAATGAGCACAGGAGCAAGAAAATAGTGTGGCGGGGGGGGGAGACAAAGGAAAAGCACCATGGTGAATGGGGAGGATGTGGAGAGATGTGGATCATCTCCATTTGAAGCACTCGGGGGAAGAATATAGTCTAGGTATCCTGTCACATGCTTCCAGAGCCCCCTTTCTTTACTATGTAATAACAATATATCAGCATAGCTCTCAGCTATGCAGTTGTAATGAGATATTGCATCTGACTTCTACAATTCTGGGTAAATGCTGTGTAAAACTATATAACATTTGGGGCTGAGTTTGATCCAGTTGTAGAAGAGGAGGTGGTCTGGATGATCTATGGCATGCATCTTAAGTGCTGTTCACCAGATCCTGGACCAGCTTGGTTCCTTATTGGTAATCTTGAATTTCTAGAACCTGTGTATGCTAGGATTATTGGATGTTCTTTGAGGGAGTAGGTCTTCCCAGCAGCCCTATAAAGGGCTATGGTGTGGCTCCTCCTGAAAAAAAAAACATCTTTGGACCCTGAAGTCTTGGTAAACTATAGGCCTGTCTCCAATCTTCCCTTATTAGGAAATATTATTGAGAAGGCAATGGTGACACAGCTGGATGCTCATCAGGAGTTATTTAACATCTATGAGCCTTTTCTGTTGGGATTTAGGCCTCATCATAGTACTGAGACTGCCTTGGTTAGGGTGTTGCATGATCTTCTCATGGTGAGGGAACAGGGACTGTGCTCCATCTTGGTCCTATTAGATCTCTTGTTGATTTTTGTTACAGTGGATCATGGTGTTTTGCTGGATCACCTAAGGAACTATGTTGGACTCACTGGTGCTGTTTTGCACTGGTTTGAGTCCTACATCACAGGGAGATCTCAGCGGGTGGCCCTGGGTAATTTCATTTCCAAACTTATGGTGGTCACCTATGGGGCTCTTCAAGGTCTGATTCTTGCACCCATGTTATTCACCATGTACATGTTGCCTTTAGGTGAGATCATAAGGTGGCATGGGGCTGAGTTTCACTGCTATACAGGTGATACTTAGCTCTACCTGTCTTGCAGTCCTGATCAGGTAAATGCATTGTCTGTGCTCGGACAGTGCCTTCAAGAAATCATTGACTGGATGGTCTCCAACTGGTTACATCTCAACCTAGGAAAGACAGAGGAGATGGTCATTGAACTGGGTCAGTTTGGGTCAGCAATGACAAGTGGTGACCTTTCTTTTTCATCATTAAATGGTCACAATCTTTGAGCCGTGGATACGGTGAAGGATTTGGGCAGCATTCTTGACTGCAGGCTGACATTTGAAAAACAGGTATTGGCAGTAGTCAAGCATGGTTTTTACCATCTTCATAATGTTACCTGAATTAAATCATATTTGGTGCCAGCTGACCGCGAGATGGTCGTCCATGCCTTTGTCATCTCCAGATTGGATTACTGCAATGCTCTGTACCTAAGGCTAATTGGATATTTGGTACACCGATTGCAGTTAATCCAGAATGCTGTGGCCCGGTTGGTGGTGGGAACTCCTCATAGTGACCACATCATGCCAGTGCTGTGCGCTCTGAAATGACTTCCTGTTCAATGGCGTATCATCTTCAAGATTTGCTTGATAACATTCAAAGCCCTACTTGGACTGGGCCCAAGCTACCTGAAAGATCTTCTGAAGTCTTATACTCCTTCTCGCCCACTCTGTTCCACAGATGCAGGTTTACTTCTGGTTCCTCGTTCCACTTTAAAACAGTCTGGGGAATAGGGCCTTTGGAGTTGTGACCTTTTTACTATGGAATGCTCTCCCGGACTTAGTAAGCTCTGCCCCAGCTGGGGATACCTTTAAGCACAGATCAAAACATACTTATTTAGAAAAGCCTTTCCAGATTATTAATTAATTTTTAGATGTTTTTATCTAATTTATTGTTTTATTTACATTTTAATATATTTATTTTGCTGTTTTTTTTTTTTTTGAATTTATATTTATTTTCTTTTATTGTTGTGAGGTGCTCTGAACAGTTGGGAAGGATGCCATATAAATAAAATTTTCCTTGCCTAAAATCAGGACCCCATTGCAAATGACATATTGCATTTCATCTGGTCTATCTTAGGTAAAGATATAGTAAATACGTTTACAGGCAGGATCAGTACAGCAGCAATGCAAGTGATGAATATTTAGCATTGACAAATGCTTGTTACTTCTTTGGTTTGGCTAAGCATTTTGTGATTTTGCTAAAGACTTTGCTGGCAGAACTCAAAATAGGATAGGATTTTAAAATCCTGCTAATACCCTGTACAACTTATGGGGCAACAAAACAAGGCTCCAGTGCTCTGGTTACTCACTGTAATCACCTCTATCACTGTACATTCACTAGCTAGTAGGATACTTAAATCAGAAACATTTCAGACCATACCTTGTGTTCTAATTGAGTAAAAACAGTCAGACAACTGAATATGGTTTTACAGTGTTCTACCATTTACCTGAGGCACATGTCAGACATCCACGGTTCATACTGTCAAAATTTGATAATTTCATATAGACATTTTCCTATTTATGGCTATAAATAAGTTTGAAGCATCTTACATCAGAGCTGTATCAGCTTCCTTGGATGCACCATCAAAGATGCCAGTAGACCTCACACACCAGTGAATAGCAGGGCATGGGCTACGTACTTACATTTTGGCATAAAGTCTTCTTCAGAGCTGACTGACAGCTTGGTTCCTTCCCCTTAAATATCCCATAAACGTGTGACAGGTGACCATTGACTATGTTGTCATCACAGACTACATGAAAGTCATAAATACCACAGGCCATTCACAGGTGTGCGAGATATTCTGGTGTGCATGATGGTGCATCCAAGGAAGCCATTTCTCTCTGAAGGGCTACTGCTAACTTACACTATTCTGTGTGGTATCAGAATAGTGTCATTCAGCAGTAACTCTGCAGAGAGAGAGAGAGAGAGAGAGAGAGAAAGAGAGAGGGAGACAGCTTTTCTTTTCACCGACCGAGGAAAAGTTAATCAGTCTTCTACTTCACAATATTTTCTTTTCCAAAAGAACAGGCACCGCACATTCTTCAAGTTCGGGACAATGCATGCAAATCGAAAGTAGCAACAATATGGACTAGAGGAAACTATACTATTGGTGGGAAGGGGGGTTCCAAGGGCTCCAGTGGCCCGGCGATGCCAAGAAATGCAGACTAACTAGAGACAGCAGTATTAGAAGACATAAAACAACCAGTTCCACTAGAAAAAAGATAACATATTTTCATGTGGGGGGTGGGGGTTGGGATCAGGAACCTTTTTCCAACTGTTGGTACTTAGACTGAGTGAAAATGTATTGTAAAATATTACCAAAACACAGTTATGAAGGTACATTGAACTTTTTTAATGCTTGCTCATAACTTTGGTAATTTACAATATTTTGATCCCAAATTTTCAACATAGTAATTTTTTTCACACCATTTAATAAACATGACTGGTGGTGTTTTTCATGTCCTGGCCAAATGACATTCCAATCTTGACAATTTCAGTAGTTTAACTTATTAGTTTCTTAATTTAACCTTCCATGCTAACTATGCACGGCAACTACAAAGCAAATACAAGCAGGGAAACATTCTGCATTGACAAATGCTTGTTTCCACCTTGAAAGTGCTTCATAACCTCACCCTAGATAGGGTGTCTCCAGCTTTCCCTTTTGTAACCCTCTTATCTGCTTCTAAATTTGAAAGATCCTGACATCCTCCCTTTAATCCTGACTTCCCTGTATCACCCTATTTACTTGTGGAAGCTATGGGCTCAAGCCTCTGTTTGTTATCCCTACTCTACCTAATTCCTTACTCCTAGTCAAAGTTAGTACATTACAGTAGATTATGCTAACTTTTCCACATTGTTAATCAGTATACTATAATTAAAAGACAGTGGTTTTGTCTACTACTTATTATCCATTAAAGTTTGTAGTGCACTCCAGCATCAATGCACAAACATGGTTTTGGAACAAAGAATTAAATGCATGTGAAATATTTAAAGGTACAATAAACAATATGCCCCTTAAAGCCACCCCTTCCTTTTTCTCTTTTTTTATAATTTTATTCTGCCGCTTACCCTCCCCTCAGTGTGATCTGCTTGTAACTAGTACAAATTAACTCATTGTTTACTTACAGCATTCTGATCCCTGATGCTGAGGTTCATTATACTCCACTCCCAACAGACACTCCTGCAGGGCAGCAAGGTGTTGAAGGTCGCCGCCATGTCAATCAGTTATTTATTTTATTTTATTTTTTTCCCCTGGCCAGGTGGCATGCAAGGACACAGTCACATGTGTGCATGGAGGCACAAATATAGTATGTGCCTACTGCTGACCAACCCTACTAACCCATGTCAGCTGCCCTGCCACCACATATCCACACAGTGGCAGTACCTGAGCAGCGGTGCATATCCTACCTCCCCAGGAGAGGAGAACCATTGTCAGTCTTTTAATCCTCTCTCCCCTGGCAAATCCCCAGTGACCCGAACTTGCTTCCAAACTCAGGTTGCATCTATGTAAGTTTCATTGTTATACTGCATATGTACTCAACTATGTAACTGTATTTGATCACAAAAAAATGTATAATAAAAAACGTAAGCATGATTCTTGCTTAGCTCTAGGAAATGTAGCTTTCCATATGAGATCCTGTAATGTAAGTTCCAAACCAGAGGTCATTCCAGAACTGCAAATCACAGAATGCACTATCTTATTGTGGGGGGTGGAATGGATAGTGCTAAGTTTGGGTGACTGGTATCAGAAATACATACATGAGGGGGCTTGGCCAGCTGCTGAGCAGGATGGTTATATTTTCTTGCACTCATACTATGGTTCATACTAGGGTGTGTCAAGGAACACGAAGGCAATATGCCCATGAGAGCTGCTATAGAGTTTAATCTAGGTAGTAATTAAGAACATTACCAGATAAGATACAATTGTTTTTAAATTCTAGCCTGGTTTTACTTATAATAATCTCCACCGGTAAGGAGTTCCATGGGTTAACTACTCATGATGTATAAAAATATTTCCGATGTTGTGTTTGAATTTGTTCCCCATGGTTTGCAGTGGATGTCCTCTAATTTCACTGTCACTGGATTTAAAGGAGATCCCTAATTCCACCAGTAAGACTGGATCTTGCATCACGTCGTCCATAAAGACTAGACTGCCACATATGCACCCTGTTTCTGAAGACATTGAATTTGGTGACTGTAAATGCTCATTGTATCTCTTGACCTCCAATCCACCTATAGACTTTGTAAATTTTCTTTTTACCCTTTCTAACCGACCTCTATCACCTTTCTTATGTGGATATCAAAGTTGTGATGCATATTCCATATGGGAGCAGGCATAAGATCTATAGCAAGGAATCAATATGTTTTTATCTCTTGATGTAATATTTCTTTTAATTGCCCATATTATTTCATTTGCTTTGGCTATTGCTGAACTTGTCTGGGGTTAGGTGTTCATGTCATTGTACAATTGAATTCCCAAGCTATTTCTCCTAATGTTGCTGATTGTTTTTTTCTTATGTTAACTTTTTTATACTCAGCTGGCTGCCTTTCCTCCTCTGCTTTTATTTTCAGCCATTCTGGGGCTTGCCTGTAGACCCACATGTTGTATTTTGGTTTCCAGACAAATTGTCTTCATTTTAGGCACACCATGAGGAAATCTCCCTGCATGACAGGTGGCAAAACAAGGAGGACTCCATCAATTCCTGCTTAGGGTGTACTTCATTGTACATGACAATACGAAGATCAGCCTGGGTGTCTTGGGCAGGTGATGTGGGGCTGTTGGCACATCATATTTGCCAGCTATTTTCATTTTCAGTTAGTATGATCCCTTCCACCTCGCACCTCTCAAGCCAATCCTCACATACACTACCTGGGAGAAGGATGAGGCAGGACCACCTATGACATTCAATAACACCCTGAGCTCTCCTGAGAAGGTGCTGGAGGCAGTCTCCTTGCCCTGGAGCCTGAGAGTGTTGCTTCAGCAACCCTCCCTGGATTCCACTGGCATAGTGTCTGGAATCAGGGTCACAATGTAAATCTAGTTATTTTGTATGGTAGCATGTTGTCTACTGTTAGCACTATCACAATGGACTAATACTGCTTATGGTTGAAAAATGTTTCTGGGCCTATAACCAGATACCAGTCACACATATTTAGCATAAGAAGGAATCCAAAGCAGAATTCTGGAACCTAATTTGACTTGTTATTCATCCTATTATTGTTGCCCTTTCGCCAGTCCCCCTTTTGATCAGTGATCTTCTAGCTGCACACCATTTACTGCCCACCTATGTCCTCCATAGCTTGCCCCCATGATGGAGTCCTTGGGATAGGGCAACTCCCCTATGAAAATTACACATCCTGTGAAGCAGAGGCTCATAGCATAGGGCCATCTTCCAGACTGCGTTGGGGGACTGTCTCGCCTTTAAATTCACATCATGAGTACTCTGTGCACTCATACCCAGCCCTCCCACTTCCTGCTGATCAGTGCACAGTAGGGTGGGGACCTGATTTGCATGCAGCACGTGTACTGTGAGGGAGCAACATCCCTGGCCTATCACGGGGTCACTGTGGTGGCACATCACTGTGCAACCCTCTCCAGGTAGGGGTGCACTGCCATCAACAGCACTTCCCCCATACTGGCTGCCAGCTGCAAGGACCCTGAGAATCTGCCTCTAACCCCAGGTAAAGAAAGACAGAAGAGTGCTCAGGAAATGGGAGGTGGTGCAAGCTAAGGCAGCCAGCCTGCCAGACAACAAAGAAGAAAAGCTCTGCACTCGTGGAATATGGACACAAGATATCATGACACACTGATTGCTTGTAGGTGTTTTATTTCATGGCACCAGTGAGCAAAGACCTGACTAAACTCTCTGCTCCAGCGCTTCAACCCATATAGGGCCTTTGTCGGGGGGGGGTGGTTAACACAGTAAGACAACAGCTGTCTTTTATGCACACATAACTATTAAATGCAAACCTTCTTACTCTGTTCTCTGCCCAGCAAGCAGAAGCCAGTGATCCCCTCAGGTGCTACACAGCAGCCATTCCCTTCTTACTCTACCCTCTGCCCAGCAGTCAGAAGCCAGCGGTCCCCTCAGGCACTACACAGCAGCTATTCCCTTCTTACTCAGCCCTCTGCCCAACAAACAGAAGCTGGCAGTCCCCTCGGGTGCGACACAGCAGCCGTTCCCTTCTTACTCTGTCATTTGCCCAGCAAACAGAATCCGGCGGTCCCCTCAGGTGATACACAGCAGCCGTTCCCTTCTTACTCTTCCCTCTGCTCAGCAAACAGAAGTCGGCACTCTCCTCAGACACTACACAGCAGGTACAGCACTCCCATGGCACAGCACACAGCAGCTTCATAGCATCTGGTGCACTTTAGTCCATTGTGTTGTTGGCCTCATTTTCAATGACTCTCAGTCTGAGCTAATTATTTTAGACCAGAGCATTTTCCACTGCTTTTTCAGCACTTATAGCAGCTAGGACTGTTTAGTTTACCCTATATTGTACAGCCCTTGTAGCTCTTCATGTCATGTTTGCCCTTTCTGTATTTAAAGCCTTTTACTGCATTTAAAATGTTTTAAGTCTGTTCAGTCTGTTTTATCTGTCTGCTGTAGTACAGGTGTAGCCCCAGGATGAGTATAAAGTGCCTGAATTTTGGCGTAATATTTTACAGAACTTGTACTTGAGTTTTCTTACTGCTTCTGTCTGACTTCTGTCTTCCCGCTTGCTGTTTCACCATCCCCCCACTTCCGTACTTTTGTTACAGTTCCCTTCCCATTCCTCCTACTTAATCCCTGTACCATTTGTTTTTCATCTGTTCCCTTCCTACTCTGCCCTCTGCCCAACAAACAGAAGCCAGCGGTCCCCTCAGGCATTATACAGCAGATACAGTGCTCTCACAGCACAGCACACAGTAGCATCACAGCATCTGGTGCACTGTAGTCCTGTTACCATGGCTCCGCCTGCCCCACACCCTTGGTTGTCCATTAACTTATAGAAGCAGTAGATCACATGACTTGGTCACATGACTAACAGTAAAGTTCCTATGTTCCCATAGGCACTTTATAGCCTCTAACCACTAGTGGCCACTATACCCTTCTCTTCTTGCTCACCTAGTCAGTTTGGCTCTCCCATGGTGTTCCCCCCTCTCTGCCTCATTCTAATTTGTAGAACATGGCACATCACAGAGTTGTTCTTGCTCTTCTTTATGTTCTATCATTCTCGCTAATAGACACTCTCTTTGCACACAGTCTAAAGTACCCGCACTCCAGTCCTGTATCCCTTCCCATCGGTGCTCACTATCTTGAGATTGCATCACCCACTAACTACCTACATCTTATGTGTAAAAAGGATGCATTCTACCTAGGGAGCAGCACACAGGGTTTCCTTCACTCTATAAACAGGATTGTTCATAGGCCTGCTGGTCTAGCCCCACTAAAGTTATCAACCTTCTTACCCTTGTTCCTACTCCTTACTCACGCTGGTGATATTGAACTTAATCCTGGACCCTCTGGTCCATTACTCGTGCCTGCATTATCATCCTTACATATCAGACCTAGTACAAAAGGCATCAAAATAGCCCACTTAAATGCACAAAGTTTACACTCCAAAGTGGCTGAGATACAATCCTGGACTGACCAGCATAACCCCAACATTCTTGGCATAACAGAGACATGGTTAAAGCCTGGCATACACCAACATGAGGTGAACCTCCAAGGTTACTCGTGCTACAGGAAAGACCGTGTAGGTAAAAAGGGGGTGGCGGTGTTCTATTTTATGTAAAATCTAGTCTGTCTGCCTCAGAAATCATCTCTCCAGTCGAAAATCTTCCTTCTGTAGAATCTTTATTTACATCCCTAACACTAGGTAATGTAAAAAAAATTAATAATTGGTTGTATACATTTCCCTCCCAAAGATGCCACCAATATATTACCTTCCCTTATGTCATCCCTATCTGATCTTCACTCACATGATATAGTGCTTTGTGGGAACTTTAATAATGACTGGCTTTCCCCTAATGAAAATAAGGCCCATTCAATCTTATCAGACAACTGCTTCACATAACACATAAACGACCCCACTCGACTAAACTCCAAGACTGGCACATCAGTGCTCTTAGATTGGATAGTGTCCAATTGCTCCCATAGGATCAGATCAGCCAGTGTACTCCCTGACTGTATCAGTGACCACTCTCCTGTCTATTGCATATGGCACAACAATTTTGAAGCACCCCCTCCCAAAATCCTGGAGTCCAGAAATATGACACATTTTAACATAAATGAATGTCTGACCTCAATTAATAATGTTGATTGGGGCCCACTTACCAACCTGCCCACTATCAATCAGGCCCTAGACTATTTTATTGTGACTTTAACAAATATTATCAACAGTCATGCACCTGTAACCAAACACAGGTCCAAAGGCATCAAAGCTCCTTGGCTTTCCAAGGAAATAAGGTCTCTCATGAAGAGCCAGGATGTTGCCTGGAAATCCTTCAAGAGTAGTTATCTTCACTCTGACTGGTTGCTTGAGAAACTCTTGCAAAACTAAGCTCCAGGGAGTCAAAAGAGCCTACTACCACTCACTCCTAACAGAAAACCTTAGAAAGCCTGAGGAATTTTGAAAACAGATTAACTCTTTAATGAAGGGTAAATCAGTGTAGTGTCCTAGTTCCATTCTTTCAGGTGGCAACCTCCTCCAAGACCCCCCCCTTCCATTGCAGAGGGAATAAATCAGTTTTTAATGGACCTAGATGGGTACACTTTGCATCTTTCGCCAACCCCTGACTTCTCCATCCCTGCACATCCCCATACTAGTCTAGGCTTGTGCCCCACCTTTCACTTAAAAACCACAATCAAAAGGGAAGTTCTCAGACTGTTATTAAAACTAAAGGAAGAGAGCTCGCCTGGTCATGATACCATTGAGCCCAAGTTCCTTAAATTAAGGGCACCTGCACTTGCTGCACCTATCTGTAAACTAGTAAACAGGTCCATCCTTTCCGGATCTGTTCCAAGCAAATGGAAAGTGGCTGTGGTAGTCCCCATCCACAAGGATTGCTCCAATGCCATCTAAAACTACAGACCTACTTCAATTCTCTGCTCCCTGGCTAAAATCCAAGAGAGGATACTTTATAGCCAGTTACAGTCCTATTTAGAGACACATCACCTCCTCACCTACTGCCAACATGGCTTTAGAAAGAACTATAGTACGACTAAAGCCCTTGTAAAGGTCTCTAATGATGTTCTCAATGCAAGTGACAAAGGCCTTGTTACAGGAGCAGTGTTTGTTGATCTGACGAAGGCCTTTGACCTTGTCAACCACCACCTCCTACTAAGAAAACTTAATCTCCTGGGTCTCAACTGCTTAGTGCTAACCTGGCTAAAGAGTTGTCTCATTGGGAGATCCTAAAGGGTGAAGTGGTCCAGATCACTGTCTTCTCTCAGGCCTATAACACATGGTGTACCCCAGGGATCTATCCTAGGTCCGTTAGTTTTCTTGCTGTTCATTAACGAGCTTCCCAACTTCTGCAGTGGTGCATCAGTGCAACTTTATGCTGATGAAACCATTCTATTCTGTTCCTCCAAAAACATGGACTGGCTTAATCAGAGTCTTAATTCAGATTTCAATACACTCGAATCATGGTTCTCAGATAACCATCTAATTCTTAATATCAAAAAATTCAAAGCCATGGTATTCCACAATCCCTCCTATAAAATCACTAAAGCCTCTTTGCAGCACCCTCTCAAAATCTGCTCTGTATCTGGGGTTTCCATGGGAGTAGTCCAAACCTTTAAACACTTAGGACTGTACCTTGACTCAGCCTACTCTTTAGATACCCACGTCTCCTTGTTAACTAAAACTATTAACCAGAAGTCAGGTCTGTTATATCATCTCCACCCCCTTTTATCTGCCACCTCCTTCCAGAAAATTGCTTCCACATCCCTCCTCCCTATACTTTTTTATGGCACACCACTACTTCTCTCTGCTCAACCTTCATCCATTGCCCAGCTCCGACAACTTAATTATAGGATTGGGCGCTTTGCCTTAGGGGATAAAGTTAGAAAACATCACTGCGATATCATGACTACCCTACAATGGCTAGATTATGACTCAAAGCTACAGTATCTTACATTATGTTTTGTATATAAGCTAGTGAATCTTTTCAATCCACCTTGTCTAAGTGGAATTGTCTATCACAAGGAAGTTGTTTGTCCATTCAGGTCATCCACATCACCTATTCTAGCAACCCCAAAACCTTGCTGTCTCGCTGGGAGGTGTTCCTTCACCTATTCTGCTACCACAGCATTGAATGCGTTACCTCCTCATTTCCTCTCTTGCTCTTCCCTATCACTATTCAAAAAATCTCTTGCGGCACACCTGGTTAAACCTCCTACCTTCATTTGTTTTCATTAACCCCTGTTATCTCTGTACCCTACTTACCCTCAAATTAAATACCTCATGTGCCTTTCTCATTGCATACTTACTCTCTGCTCTATTATGTACACCCTAATCCTATTATTTTTCTATATTCTGATGACAAAATCTCTATTGAATCGACTACCTTGAACTTTTGTAAATATGTATATTTCTTTGTAAATTTGTATATCTCACTGTACATAATTTTTACAATTTATGTATTTTATTTACTCACTGTTGTAACATTACATTTGCATTCCTGTTCTATGTACTGTATTGTATTGTATTGTCTGCCCAGGTCACCCCTGAAAAAGGGCTGCATGGTCTCAACGGGCTTACCCGGTTACCAAAATTCAAATAAATAAATAAAATAAATAAATATACACCAACAGTGCAATTGACCAGTAACTCAACACAATCTTAAGGTGAATTTAAAAACAAAATGAAGTCCATTTTCAATGTTTTCATCTCATTGACATTTTGGTATCAATTTCATATTGATTTCAAGTCAGTTCTATAATCACAGATACAAAAAAAATACAAGTTGCATAAATATCAATGCATCTTTATACATCTTATAACAGACCTGAAGCAAATACATAATACTTTTGTTCTGTTAACTTAATAGCCTGTTAATAAAAAATGCACCTGAGATTATATTTTATTTTCCTTATCACTAAAATAGATTCAATGTGCCTGTGCAACTGGTTTCATGCTTGTGTAACATAGATAATCTTTGGCTGTTTGCCTCTCTACCTGTGGGATATGCCACCCCATAGAAATACGAAGGCAAGGAACCCTAGAGGAGGGTTCCACCTCTTGAGGTATCGTGGGAGTAATTCCCTTGGCTAAAGGTACCTTAGGAAGAAGCCCAGGGAGAGAGGTGTGCCACTGGAGGAGGAGGAGGAGGAGGAGGAGGAGGAGGAGGAGGAGGAGGAGGTGGGGTGGATGAAGGGCAAGGAAGAAATGCTTGTGTGTGGAGTGAGGAGAGCTGCCCATAAATGGGCTGAATGGTGTGTGGCCAGTTGTACCACCTTGAACTACAGACTGTAGTCTTCCAATAGATAACAGAGAAACATGGGGGGGTCAAGTACGGGGCAGGCGACAGCGGAGGGGGGGTGATCTGTTAAATTCCCAAATCATATGAATGCAGACTAGATAAGGAGAGTACATGACATCAGAAAAAAGGGGGGTGCCTAGTGAAAGAAAAGTACAGAGATTAAATGGTAGTGACAGGAAAGTGTTCATGGTGGTGGGCTGGACTTTAAAGAAAATGGTAATAATTTCAAAAAATTGAGTGGACATATTCAAGCCCACCTGGAATCAATGTTAAGTAGTGGAAATGGTTAACAGATATATTTGTACAGGAAACTTACATTGTGGATCTAAATCTGTCTAGTGGTGACATGCTTGTTAAAATTTAAACTCAAAGAAGCAAGAGAAAAAGGTGGGGGCTTCCAATAATAACTATATATATTGCGAAAAACTGTTAATGCATCAATTAGTGTTGGTGTTAAAGCATCAAAAGCTGGGAAATTCAACGTTAGGGTTTCCAACCTAACTCCCCACCCCCCACCCCCCAAGCAGCAAAAAGACAAGACCACACAAGCAACCACAGGCAGCCATCATCAGGTAAGACAAAAAGCATACAATGGTTGTCACTGCAGATAAAAATCCATGATACTGATGGATGCCTGGAACATCCTCCCAGCATAGGTGGTGGGGGCAAAAATGATAACAGGATTCAAGAATGCATAGGGAAGACATAAGGGAATCTTAGTGGTATGGATAGGGGGAGCCACAGATCATGCAGGGTCTGCGTTATTACAGTAGGTATTAAAATGTCAGACTAGGAGGGCAAAGCAGTCCTTTTAGCCTTCTGTAGTCTCTTGTAACCATGGACACTGTAAAACATACACACACTTGATGGGCCTGCACTTCTGCAGCTGCAGGTGTAAGACATACACACTGACCTCTGGGTGCAGAAGCGCAGATACCACAACATCCACAACACGAAAAGTGCAGCAGTACTTCTGTCCGAAGAAGCAAAGTCCTCTGAGGGTTCTGTGTCTCTTCAGAGGTTTCCTATATGCAAGGGGGGGCTGCTGTTCTGGAGCCAGAAGTTGGTGTACATCTTACACCTCTGGCAGTAGAGACACAGGACCCTCTTTGCTACAGAAAGGCTGGCCCCTTAGGGGCATAGAGAAAATAAGTCTTGTAATTTGGATATGGTGGGTTTGTATCTGGCTGGAGGGACCTGTGCTTTTGCATGTAGAAGCAGTGTGGTGATTTCAGTATAGAAACACAGAAACATAGAATTCAATGGCAGATGAGGACCGCTTTGCCCACCTAGCCTGCCATTTTCCTACCTACTGTAACACCTCTGACCCTACTTGATCCCTGCCCCCCCTTTTCTTACCATCATGGTTCATCTTATGCCTTCTCCATGCTTTCTTGAATCCCGTTACTGTTTTCACCTCCACCACCTTTGCTGGGAGGATGTTCCAGGCATCCATCAGTATAGTGGATTCCTATCTGCAGCGACAAGTGTGTGTGTATATTTTGCAGCTTGCATGCCACGGATACAAATCCAAGAAGGTAGCACATCAGTGCTACTGCATTTGTGTCATCTGGAAACAATCGTATGTTGTTTGTCCTACCTGAAGATTGCTGTCTGTGGTTACTTGTGTGATCTTGTTCTTTTGCTGCTTTGGGGGTGGGGGTGGGGAGTTAGTGTTGGAAACCCTAATGTCGAATTTCTGAACATTTGTTGCCTTACTACCAACCCTAACTGATGCATTAACGTAGTCTTTTTGCAATTCATTTCCTTACTTTTTGAGACAGTGTAATTGTAGCCTCATTTGTCTCTGCTCCCATCTATATATAGTTTTTGAGATATAGTAATCGTATCCTTATTTGCCTGAGGGAGTGCAGGGAGCCATAACTGCATATATGTATGTAGCTGTGGAATGGCCCTGGGCTTCCATTTATAGGACAACAGTGACCAAATTGTCAGCATAAACCACTTATTACACCATCTCAGATACCCAGTACTGAAAATTTTAAAATCCCCTGCAAAACGTAAGTCCATGCAACTGTAACGTCATTCCGCGCCACAGATGTGAAAACACATTTTGGCCAGTATTTGAAAAATGACAGTTGTGACATGAGGTGGGGTAATAACAAGTCTATGTTGAAAATTTCGGGTCTGAATATATTATATTTCGAAGTTCGAGCGTGCATAGCGAAATTGCAATGAATGATCATAACTTTAATATTTTTACATGTTTTGACCCCAAATTTTCAACATAGCCTTCTTTTTTTTTTTTCAATTCAAATTTTATTAGTTTTCCAGTACAAAGAGTGAATCGTAACAATGGAAGATATGTCAATATACATCGGGTATAGAGTATAAAGTGATTCGCTCTCCCCCCACCTTCCCATCCACCCTACCCCACTCCCACCCCGAACAACCCAGCGCCGTTTTACATCTCTAGCACTATACCTATGAATGTAACCTATTAGTGCTTAACCTTGAAGTGCATAGAGAGCTTGTAGTGGTCCCCAAATTTTATCGAACTTCTTAAGTTTGTTAAGTAAACTGGCAATAGTCCTTCCAGTTCTGAGATTTGCAAGTAACTCCTGAAGCCATTCAACATATGTTGGTACCTCCGTATCTTTCCAGTGTCTTAGAACCACCTTTTTAACAGACATCGACATCAGGGTTATATAATATTTCCTGTTCACCACCGAAATGGAAGAGAAATCCCCAAGAAGGCAAATTTCGGGGGTGAAGAGGTCCGAGATCCCCAACAGAGGGTCAACACGCTGTTTAATCGCAGTCCAGAGTGGAGCAATTTTAGAACAGCTCCAGAAAATATGAAGAAGATCTCCTTCTTGAGATTGACATCTTGTACAAAGGGGGAAGACACAAGACCAAGCCTAGCAAGTTTCTGCGGTGAGTAGTAGATATTATGCAAAATCTTACACTGCATTAGCTTAAGTCTGTACTGCTTGAGAAACTTATGGCAGCTCTGCCACAGGAGAGACAAATCCAGATCTTTACCCTGAAAGAGAGAGAGGCCCAAAAGGAGACGGGAGCATAATTATCAGGGTAGGCCCAGGTGAAAAGAACACTGTATATTTTGGATACGACATGAGGCATACCTGCCAACTCCATTAAGGTAATCTGAAAACTGAAATTAGGAGGTTGGGGGGGGGGGGTCGAGCCCATTACCTTAACCAGGAGATGATGAAACTTGAAACTTTTGAAAATATTTGCACACGGTAACGAGAACTTACACATAATGTCAGCTGAAGAGTACCATTGACTATTAGGTAACACAAACTCCTCTAAACAGCAATTTTGTATCTTAGAAAGCCATGTGGCTGGGAGAGGCTTACCCTCTAATAAGAAATTGGGACTGCCTATTACAGGTTGTGATAAGTCCTTGAGATTCGTATATCTTAGGAATGCACACAACTGAGCATGAACCCTGACAGAGATGGCTATAGGGGAACTACGTAGAGACTTCGGTAGGGAACCAATTTTGGTATATAACAATGCAGCAGGGAGAGACCGTGTTTTTTAAAGGAAGCAGATTCAACAGCTAACCAAGTCAGAATGTATGTAGCAACCGTGGAGAGCTGATCCACGGTCAGCCATCTGAGATATTTATTAGCCTGGCTGGCCCAGTAATATAGCCCGATATGGGGAAGTCTTAAATGTCCTTTAGTCTTCGGGGCCGTTAACTTATGAAATGCCATTCTGGCCTTCTTATCCCCTATATAAAACCGGAAATCATACCATGTACTTTTTTGACCCAGGACAAGGGAAGCCATATGTTCAACATGTTAAGGGGATAAAACAGACGAGGGAAAACATTCATTTTGATTAAATTTATTCTACCCCATAGAGAGAGGGGGAGTAGGGTCCACCTACGAAGGTCAAGATCTACTTTATGTACTAGTGCATCAATATTTAGCTGTCTGAGCCGCGTAGTGCTCCTTGTTAAGAGAAGCCCAAGGTATTTAATATAATCGGACTTCCAGGTGAGTCCAAACACAGTAATATCCTGTTTACAGACCCTATGGTTAAGAGGAAAAACTACCATCTTTCCTACATTAAGTTTATAATTTGAAACCTTACTGAAATCCTCTATGGGCTTTAGGATAACAGGAATAGATGTGAGTGGATGTGATATCTGCAACAGTAGGTCATCTGCATAGGCCGCTACTTTAACCATCTGTTCCCTGAGAGAGATACCCGATATATCCTAGGGTCCTGATAACCTTCTGATAAGCAGCTCTAAATAAATGTTAAAGAGAAGAGGAAATAGGGGACACCCCTGTCTAGTCCCAACATATAGTTTAAAGGGATTAGAAATAACCCCATTACATGAGATTCTGGCGGAAGGGAACTTATATAGAGAACTTACCCAATTCCGGAATTCCTTGGGAAAACCGAAAGCTTCCATCATAACAAATAGGTACTCCCAGTGGACTCTGTCAAATGCCTTCTCGGCTTCCAACGAGATCAAGACCATTGGATGAGGAGCATCCTTGGATGCCAAAAAGACATGGGACAGCGTCCTCAGATGGTCAACCGATGATCTCCCTTTCATGAAACCAACTTGGTCAGCCCCAATAAGAGAATGAAGTACTGCCTCCATACGGTCGGCTAGTAATTTTGCCAGGATTTTAATATCTTGGTTAAGTAGAGAGATCGGCCTATAGTTTGCCACCTGATCCAGCGGTCTGTCCGGCTTGGGCAACAGGACTATTAAGGCCTCAAAAAGAGAGGGATCAGACACTTTACCCAAGAGAATAGCCTGGAAATGCGGCAGCAAGATGGTAATCAGCTGCTTTGAGAAAGCTTTATAGAAATTGGAAGTAAACCCATCAGGGCCCGGAGACTTATCGGATGGGAGAGATTTGATTACTCTTTCAATTTCACCCTCAGAGATGGGAGACTCCAGAATTATTTTCTGGGATTGTGTGAAGGTTGGCAACTGTAAATCACTCAGATATTCATAAAGTCTTTCCTTAGATGGGGAATTAACCATAGGGCCATATAAATCCTGGAAGTACTTTGTAAACTCCTCCGCTATCTCCAGGGGCGAGACCTTAAGAGAATTATCTCTAAGACAGTGGATAGCAGGAATGAGTCTGGTGGATTCCTGTTGCTTAATACGTAATGCTAGCATTTTACCCGCCTTCTCGCCCTGATCGGTATATACCGCATTTGTTTTCAGAATTGCATATTCGGCTTGTTCCGTTAACATTGCTAGGTAGGCTTCTCTCAGTTTCATTAAATCTTGTTTAAATGCCTCAGAGAAAGAAGGAGGAAGAACAGTCTCCATACTCCTAATTTGGGAGAGAAGGTTAGAAATCCGAGATGCCCTCTCCCTCTTCCTTTTTGATGTTAAACCAATTATAATCCCCCTTAGATGTGCTTTACAGGCACCCCATATCATGCCCTGCTTCCCCATAGAGTTAGAATTAGAAGCAATAAACTGCTCTATTTGGGATGCTAGGTATTGAACCATCTTTGGCTCCTTCAGAATTTGGTTATTCAGCTTCCATCTGCCCCCTTTATTTGGCAACGAAGCTAGGGCTATTAGGCAGGTGACCACAGAGTGATCCGAGGGGGGCCCCGAGACAATGCTAGAACATATAACCCCCGGTAACAGGGTTTTAGAAATGAGGATATAATCAATCCTAGAAGAGGTTGTGTGCACCGGAGAAACAAAAGTGTATTCCCTTACATTGGGATGCAATACGCACCATATATCACAAAGACCAATGGAGTCCAACAGGTCCCTAAAGGCTCTTTGTGCTGGAGAAAGACCTTGACGGGATTGACCCGACCTATCAAGAGCCTGATCAAAAATGAGATTGAAATCACCCCCTATGACCATGGGAGTGTCCAGAAAGGGAGTTAGGACTTTAATTATCTGGGCAAAAAAGCTAGGGGAATCTACACTGGGGCCATGGATAGCACCCAGGACAATGTCCAGGGTATGCAATCTACCTTTTACAAACAGGAATCTGCCTGAAGGGTCAGATATAACCTGAAGAGGTTTGAATGGAACTGACCTATGTAGGAGGATAATGAGCCCTCTACTGTGGGTCGTTCCTTCCACTGCAAACATCTGACCAATTTGTTGCCGTCTCATCTTTTCAGCCTCCCCCATGAGCAAATGTGTCTCCTGCAAAAACACAATTTCTGCCTTTAAATGGCTTATATGCTTCAGTATTTTATATTGCTTGGTCTTGTGCCTCACCCCCTTAACATTCCAACTAATAAATTGAATATTTCTAGCCATCATTCATGTTGCCAGATCGGAATCCTCCAAAACACACATATATATGCATATTCCATCTATAGTGCTCCAAAGCTGGGTTGTTCTACCCTTCCCCAATTCTGCCCCCGTAGATCCATTCCCCAGCCGCTCCCCATGATCCCCCACCCAAAACACCCGTGGATCCTAACCCCTCCTCCCACCCCTCCCATATTTTACATGGTACATGATGTCCAGCAAACTGAAAAGTTCCTCTCCCCCAACCACCCCCTCACAAAGCAGACATCAGGAACAAAGTTGCCCCTCAATAATCAAAACATTCCAGTAGAACAGCTTATTCTCAGCATTAATAGCCTGACAATATCCCTAGATGATCCCGGGGGATTGGCTATACCAGCCCTCTAGAAAAAACAATCCTCGCTATAGTAATCCCACGAGCCATAGAATAACGTGGCCCACAGAGCATAAGGGCTAAAACCCAAAGGTATTATATGTAAGAATTAATCTCAGATGCCCTCTTATGATGCAGCCTCACAACATTAGTGCTTAATGACTGAGGGCAGGCAGTCAATGGCTACCCACCGTGGAATAGGGGAGACCCGAAAGGCCCAAGGTCACTGTCTAGAGCATATATTAAGTCAAAACCAGTGGCCATCACAATGAGAGAGGGAGAGTTAAAAAAAAAAGAGAAAAAGGAAAAAACCGGAATCCTCCAGAGACAGTACTTAAACAGGGTTATAGAGAGGGAGCAAACCAGAGCCCAGTGTGAGCGAGCAAAACCCTGGCATTTTCGTCTATCCTTAAATGCGGGATCTCCCTTAGTATACGGATTACCCTTGTTTATTGCCCATTAATAGCAGGGAGCATGAGGAGGAGTGAAATCTGAGAACAAAAAAAAAAGCAGGCCATGTTAACAAGGCCAGGGAGAGACCACAAATGCCAGAGAGGTCTCATAATAAAATCTGAAAAAGGGAAGCATTGCCCCCCCATTGCCATGAGATTGGGTCAACACTCCTGGGACACAGAAATACCAGAACTAGCAAATTGGAATTTAGCATAACAGCCATGACCCCATTCATATGCTCATTAAATGAAACCAAGAACAACACAAATAAGCCAGCTAACACCTAGCTTGTGAATCACAATTGAGAAGAGATAAACTGGAATGAGAAATAAGAGTCCACAACGTATCAAAAAGTCCTGAAGATGAAAACCAGATTGGGAACAAAATGTCCATGCCACATCAGAAGGAGGACCCCACTCGAGAACTGTAATGGAGAGACAAGTAACCAGCTACACAGTATATCAGTGGCCTGGCCCCAAGAGTGTTGTAGCCAGATATGATTTACTGCAGATAGGCAGCTCCACCAGATGGAAATTCGACGTGTCTCTCTACGCCAGATCTGCTCTCATATAGGCTTGAATAGATCAGGGAACGAGTCTTTGAGCCCAGTAGTTGCTGTCTTCACCTCCTCATAGGTCACCCAAGAGCCATTTATACTAACTTGAAGCCTTGCAGGAAAACCCATGCGGAACTTAATTCCCCTGGCGATCAGCTTGAGAACCACTTTATGAAACGTAGCTCTTTTCTGGTGTACAGATAAGGGCAGATCTTGTGCCACCCTCAGCTTTTTACCTTCCCATTGTAAATCTTGCATCTCCTTGACCTTGTATAGGAAGTGTTGTCGCTCCTGAAAATTCAGAAAATGAAATATGAATGCCCTAGGAGGGGCTCCGGCTGAGGGAGGGGGGCGTAGTGCCCAGTGACCCCTTTCTATGATGTAGTTAGCACCGAAAGGGAAAGGGCCTGCCACCTTTTTCACAAACTTTTTGGTAAACTTGACAGGATCCGAGCCCTCTTCACCCTCTGGCAAGCCAATTATTACTGCATTGTTACGGCGGCTGCGCCCCTCCAGGTCTTGCACCTTATTCTCCATTTTCACTAGCCTTTGCCTCAGGGCCACCAGCTCCAGATCAGCTTTATCCTGCTTCTTTTCAACAGATCATATACATATTTCGTTGTCAGCAGTTTTCTTAGACAGCTCCTCCAGGGTATTAGAAATGCTTTTAATTTTCCTGCCATATTCTGCATTTCGGCCTTAAAAGGCTGAAACTCCTCTAGAAACCTCGAGAGGGTAAGAAGGTCACTATAAGGACACTCAGTGGTAACAGGCAGCGAGGGTTGCGAGGGGGAGGCCCTGGCTTTCTTAGAGGCCTTCTTGGGCGTAGCAGGAGGTGTGTGCTTTGGAGTGATTTCCAGCATCTCCTCATCCATCAATGCCCCGTAGAGAGAGAGAACAGGAGTGCTCAGAAAGGCTGTAGGTAGATAGTCTTCTATAAAAATTACTGAAGAACAGGATTTTGAAGGGCAAATAGTGGGCGGTAGGTCAGAGCGGGTAGAGAGGCATCTTACCCAGCACGTTGCATCATGTGACTCCTCCCAACATAGCCTTCTTATGATCCCACCTCATGAACAATATGACTGTCATTATGCAAATCATGCCCAAAAGTGACATTGCCAAGTGACCATGAAATCACCTTTCTGGCGGGAGTTGCATAATGAAAGTCATATTATTCATCAGATGGGGTTCCCAAAAGGCAAATTTGAAAATTTGGGATCAAAATCTTACAAAAAGTCTGAGTTATGCATTAAAGTTGAACCCCCCCATTGAAATACATTGAACAGTATTTACCTTAGTTTCTCATATTGCAGTTGCTGGTTCCAGCAGCTAGATGTGACTTTGATTGGAACCTATTCAGGTGAGTGAGAGTATGTGGGGATATACTGGGGGTGTGGGGTGGTGGTGGGTGCTGAGTGGGAGGTAGGGGTGGGGGGAGTGGTTGACAGGCGAGGGACTTTTTTTTTATTACAGCTGAAAAAAAAAGCAAGGGATGTTTTCTTTTTTGCAGGAGTGGACTAGGGGAGTTCCACTAGAAATCAGGGACAACACTTGCATTGAGGGGCAGGGTAAATGGACAATGGTGGAGGGCAGAGGGACCTCTGAACTACCAATGAAAAAGGAACCCCCCCCAAAAAATAATAAAATATTGGGATGGCAATCAGAAGACGGGGAGGGGGGACCACTGGACTACCAGGGCTTAACTTTTTATTATTGGGGATGGCAATCAGAGAATAGGGGAGTGGGGAGGGACCACTGGACTACCAGGGCTTTATTTTTTTACCTGGGATGGTGGTTGGAGAAGGGGGGAAGGGGAGGGACAACTGGACTACCAGGGCTTAATTTTTATTACCGGGGACAATGATCAGAGAATGGGAGAGGGGGGAGACCACTGGACTACCACAGCTATAATTTTTATTACCGGGGACAGCAATCGGAGAATGGGGAGGGGGAAGGGCTACTGTACTACCAATGAGAAATATAGGATGACCAGAAATAGGAATGAAATTTTACTGTTTGAATACTAAAGTTCAAACTATTAATGAGTACAAATGGTTATTTATCATCAACCGAACAGTAATTATTTAGTGAGAGATGATGGGCATGCATTTCAGTAAAAAACACATTTGCCATGGAGCTATACTAATTTTAAGATGAACATGACACTGAACATATCACTGAGACCCAAATACAGTTGTTGTGCTATCCTTAGCATGCAGTACTTGTGTAGAACACTATTTTGTAAATTGTCAGAAAAACAAGATGGCTGCCAGCAAGAGCAGTATTTTCCCTGAGCATGACCAGTAAATTTACAGTTCGAACAGCAAATTTATAGTTCGAACTGTTTTCATTTACCTGCCTGTCTTGCAGCTATCACAAAAATCATTATGATTGAAAAATGGTGATATATTTTTTCACCAAACCATTAAAATGCCTACCCTTGACGCACACCCCAACATCCCTAAAAATTTCAGAGAAAAATTTAATTCCGTGCAGGCTATAGATGACGGCAAAATATCCAGTGTTAACCCATGGGGAAAAAACATAATTTTTACTGTTTTTCACCACTTTATAGCTCAAAAACAACACAAAATTCCATTACGAAACTTTCCGGATCTTGCGACATTGACAGAATGACCAAGCATCCCAATTTTGGGGCTAGTTCATCAAAATATGCCAAAGTTATTAAGGTGCAAAAATTGAGATTCATCATTGAAGTGATGTACCAACCCTAACTATAGGGGTGTGAATGCATCCCTATTATATACATATATATATATATATATATATATATTTATACACACACACACACACACACACACACACACACACACACATATATATGTATATATATTACAGTGGCACAATAGGGTTAAGTAGCATGTTTAATGTTAAACCTCAAGTTTGCACTTTAATGACTTTGCAACCAATCAATGGATCTGCACAAAATTTGGCATGTGTTGTCCCATGGGGTGGATCTCTTGACCTGGCAGGTTTTGCTCTGGACGGATGAACAGATTCTGAGATACAAATAGTGCAAGAACCTTAAAAATTGTCATTTTTTGTAGGTTTTTCCTCATCGCCTTGTGCCCAGACAGTGTAAAATTTTGGTGTGATTTTTTATGGTAGTAACAGATTGAGTAACAGAACTGCCATGTATTTCTTTGGTGAAAAAATATTAATATGTTGCAAAGTTATTCAATGTTTAAGTTCCCATTGTTTTCAATGGGAAGATCACTTTCCAGGATAGGGGTAAAAAGTTCAACAAAGGATTTGGCCTCATGAAAAAGGATTCAAACCCTTTTTGCCAGAAAAAAATTCCTTTTTCATGAGCCGCCATCTGTTTTTTTTTTCCACAAACTAAAATGTGTGGAAAATAAATAAAAATGTTGCCATTTTACAAAGCAAACACCAGCACCTAACTAAATGGGCCCAGTTTAACTAGATTCTGGAGTTTATTTTTCACAATTAGGGCCAGAAATACTTTTTCTGGGCACCTAAAATCCCAGTTTAGCAAGAAGAGCACTTCCTCCGCGTTCTCTGTATGAAAACTACAGATTTTCTTGACTTCTGCAGCTGCAGCTGAACTCATGCTGCCAGTTGCAGTGTGAGTGTGAGCCCCCTTGGCCTGGTTCTAGTGGCATCCCTCATTCCCTGATCATTGTCCCCCTAAATAAAATATATATTCCCTGGTGTCTAGTGGCACCTCCCACCCTCCAATCGCCATCACCTAATTTTATTTTAGTCCCTGTTGTCTAGTGGCAACCCCCACCCTCCGATCACCATCCCCCTTATTTTCATGTTTTATATATTTATATAAACTGATATCAGGATGCCCACCCCATGGTGTCGGGTGCCTCCTCCTCCTCCAACACCCAAAGCCCACTGTTTTATTGATACTGTTGACATCTGGGGCCCAATCCCCATGTCAGAATTACAAGCACCCCCCAGCAGTGTGAGACACTGGGGAGCCCACACCCAGTGCCCAGAAATATTTATTTAGCTTGATCCTGTAAAAAGAAAATAGCCTCCTGACGTCTTTTTTTTTTAATCTGAAAAAAATTAAATGGTCCCTTGTCTTCCCCACCACCCCACACCCCCCTTATTCTATACTTACCACTGGAGGTCATATGCCATCATCTTCTGTGGACTGTGACAAGTCTGTGCTCTTCAAAGCCATACCATGAACTGAGGAATCAAGGTAAGTGCCGTATTATGTATTTCAATGGCGTTTTGAACTTACGTTCATAACTTTGCCTTTCTTAGAAATTATTTCACCAAATTTTCAACATGACTTTTTGGGACCCCACCTCATGAACACTGACACTGTCATTTCATTAATCAAGTGGAGTCCCAAAATGCCCATGTTGAAAATTTTGTGAAAGAATTCCTTAAAATGGCCAAGTTATGAGTGTTCATTGAAATGTGTCTATGCACTTGCATAACTTTGGTCATATTCAATATTTTGACTTAAAATTTTCAACATAGACATTTTTTTCACACCAAATCCTGCCCAAAATGTGTTTTCACACCTGTGGCACAGAATGGCATTGCAGTTGCACAGCATTATGTTTTGGTGGGGATTAAAACATTTTCTGTACCAGGTACAAGAGGTAGGGTAAAGAATTGGTTATGCTGACAATTTGGTCATGGTTGTCCTATAAATGGAAGTGCATGGCCTAGAGAGCCCTGTGCTTTTATAGCTATGTACATATATGCATCTATGGAGGGATGGGAGAGTGGGTCTGAAGGACCCTGTGCTCCCACAGTAAAATAAGGATACCATTGTACTATCTCAAAAAGTAAGGAAATAAGTTGCAAAAAACTTTGTTAATGCTCCAGTTAGGGTCAAAGCAACAAAAGTTGGGAAATGAGGCATTAGAGTTTCCCTAACACCCCACCCACCCAAACCAGGCAGGAGAGCAAGTGTGGGGTGTGCTTTGGGCTTCTCAAGCCTAACACTCACCCCATTCACATAACATCTACACAACTGACCTTATTTACAGATGGAATGGGGTGAGCGTAGGCTTGAGAAGCCCAGGCCACACCCCACACCTGCTCTCCTGCCTGGTTTAGGAGGGTGGGGTGTTAGGGAAACCTTAACACCTAATTTTCCAACTTTTGTCGATTTTACCCTAACTGGAGCATTAATGAAGTGTTTTGCAACATATATATATATATATATATATATATATATATATATAGCAAGAGACAGAGAGAGAGATGGGGGTTGTGGGGATTTGGGGAAGTGAAGATTGACAAAATTATAAATACAAATAGAAGGAGCTGCGCATGATAGAGGGATTCAAGCATAGTAAAGGATTAAGGATCAATTTTATGTGTAAACTGTAGCCCAATGCAGATATCGGGTTTCTATTAAAGAGAGAAAAAAGAGATAAAGAGGTACCAAACTAGATTCGTGTTAAGGATTTTCATTTGTATATTGAAGATAGAAGAACTGCTTCACAGAGAATCCCTGGTAATAGATTTTTCACTAATCCCAATATTGAATAGAATCTAGAAAAATGTATAAACAGAACCAAAATTAGTGCTCAAAGTAAAAATGATCACACAAACATACATAGGCGGCTGCAAATGCCACAGAAACGGGGCCAAAACTGAATACAAGTAGTACTCACGAATTGTCCATATAGGTCGGCACCTCGTCACCATCTACTCATAGATGCGAATTCCACAATTGATGTAGCAGGATAAAAGCCTTTTATTCCCAGATAGGCAGAATAGTCAGCAAACATACAGGATACATGCTGGATACACCTTGCCCCTCCCCACGGAACCAAACGTTTTTGCGTCACAATTACACTTTCTCAAGGCTATGGCAATAGGGGGTAATACACCTTATATACCTTATTTAAAGGTGAGGTTTAAAGGCAATGTTCCCTCCCACAAATAAAATAAAACCGCATATTTAATTACTATTGCCATAAATGACAGGTTTTTAACAGTTAAAAGTAAAAATGATGATGTTTTATAAAACAATTTACTTCCTTGCAGTTTACACTTACAACTAACCTACATAAGGCTAAAGGTATTACATGTAATATACTTCCTTGTTCAAACCTTGGGGGTGGGTAGTTTTTAAGGTGATGATCCACCTTGTCTCTTTTTACAAGAGTATGTAATTGGTTGCTACCTCTAGGGGGTCTTGAGTTATTCTCTAGTGCCATAAACAGAAGGCAACCAGGTCTGGGATCATGAGCCAACAGGAAATGGGCTCCCAGGACATTGTTTTGGTTACCATTGGTAATTGCCCTGACATGTTCCTGTAGTCAGACTTTCATGGGGCCTAATGGTTCTACCAGCATATTTTAAGCTACAAGAGCACCAACAGATGTATACAATGAAAGCCGTACTGCAGATTTCTAGCTAATGGTGGGGTGTAGAATACCTATTCCCTGTTACAGCAAATCTGCACACATTGCATTTTCCACATTTAAAAAAAAGACCCTTGGGTTTTTGAGTTAACCACCTAGTACCCCCTTCACTGGAGTCACTTACCACAAATTGGCTAGCAGACAGACTTTCCTCTATACTTCTTCCCTTGCTGAGGATAACATGTGGCTTTGAGGCTATGTTCTCTTTCAAAACAGGATCTGTCGGTAAAATTAACCAAAGTTTGTGTACAATCCATTCTATCTTACCTGCTAGATGGTTGTATTCAGTTACAAATGTGACCACTGGGAGATGTTCTAAACTGTGGTCTATGACATGTGTAGTGTCACCCCTATCCTTTGGAGCAAGCAAAATTTCCCTATTAAGACTGGGTATTTTTTAGTATACTTCTGCAAGGGTTTGCTGGCTGTGGCCTCTCATTTCAAATCTGTTCAACATGTCTCGGGCCTATGTCTGAAAGATGCTTAACTCTGAACAGTTTTCTCTTAGTTTTAACATCTCCTCATATGCACAAAATAGGTGATTTGATACCTTTTATTGGACCAACAGAGAGTTACAGAAAATCTTTAAGCTTTTAAACCTACAAGGTCCTTCTTTAGAAAGAAATGGCAGGTTTCATAAAAAGAGCTCACTTTAAAGTACCAGAGCTTACACATTTTACAAATGAATGTGACAGATTAATGAAGTAATGAGATAAGAAACACAATGAGAGATGAAAACACATCCTTTAAAACTCCAGTTCTGTGTAGGTCAAATGTCACCGAAGGAATGTTATCTGGAAGCAGGTCTATTACTTTTCATATGTAACTTAAATCTTACCAAAGAGAAACTGAAGACTGTGTGTGTGTGTGTGTGTGTGTGTGTGTGTGTGTGTGTGCGCGCGCACAGTAAGTACTTACATTAGTAGTTCTGCATATGTGAGTCTAAAGCCCATGTGATCACCACCCACTAGTTAAAAACAAACCTATAAACACAGGGATTGAAATTAAGTTTTGCAGCCACTAGCCAGCAGGGATAATTGACTGGAAAAATCCACTAACCCCACAGACTCTGCCACTGGCCCAGCTGGTGCACTTAACAAAACATTACCTTCTCCAGTAAAGGCCCACAGGGTTACTTAAAGGAAAATCTTACTAGCTCAATACAAAATCTACTGGCATTTGGTTAGTGGGCCAGTGCTAATTTTGACCCCCTGAAATATATAGTCATATAGGTTAAAGAGAAACATTTACTATATAAGCATTTTATAAATATGTAAAACAAATATCTGTCCATGTGTTGCACCCGAAACAAGAAACCACTTTAAATAGTGTACTGGAACATGAAACTAGTCTCTGCATTCATGCCATCCTGCACCATACTGAGAAGGAAAATAAGTTTGACCTCAAATGCTCGTCCCTTTTGCGTATTTCTGGAATGTTCATTGAGAACCAGGACAGAGAAGTCAGAGATTGAGGATTGGACTGATAGAAATGTTGTCCAACTGGTTTTTCAGTCTTCCTCATTTTAATATCATGTCTGTATGAGTTCATTCTAGTTTTGAAGAAGTTGTCCAGTCTCCTCCACATAACCTGTTTGTGGATGAGTTGCGATAGGATATCGTTCTGGCAGAATGGTGACCTGCGTTTGTGCCACAAGCCCGAGTGTTAGCAGCAGAGATTGGCGGGAAGTGATCCAGAGTGTCCTTTAGACGTTCCCTTCTTGGGGAGGGGGTTGATTGCTGTGTGCCGTTGTGACAGTGACTCTGGCAGTGGCTTTGTGGATGCATTCTTGGGGGTGTGGGTAACCACACATTGCCAGTTGCCCTCACCCCAGGATGCCATAAGCAGCTGCATGCAAAGTGGAGGTGGGTGGGGCCGTAACATGGAAAATAGAAAACGCCTTCCTGGTTGGCTGGATGATGGGCACCAAGTTTCCACTTCATCTCAAAGCCCCTCAGCATACAATTCTGCCCCCCCCAGCCCCCACACTCTTGGAGGATGTGAAACATTTCTCCTCTCCCTTTCTTGCCTACCCCAGGGAGTGGGGGGGGGCCCCGGCAAGGATACGCCAGACTGCCAAGACGTGGACAAGCCTGGGGACAGAAGAGCTGGCAGCGGGTAGAGATTGTCAGGCAGCTGGGGCCAAATGATGTGCAGCTCAAAGGAGAGGCCAGTCAGGGGGCAGGGAAGGTGAAAAAAGAAAGACGACGATTCCCTTACCATGTTAGACCTGAACCCTGATGAAGGCCCAGTGTGGGTTGAAGCACAGGGCAGAGGTTTTACTTGGGTGTTTGTCCACTGGTGCCATGAAATTAAACATGTAAAATAAATCAGTGTGTTGTGATATCTTTTTCTCACATTGTAGGAGTGCAAAACTTTTCTTCTTCTGAACTGAGGTTGTCTGCTTGGCAATGCAATCCATTATCACTGGGACACTCGGTGGTCCCACACTGGACTTTTTAAACAAGAGATGAGGCATGCCATAGCTGATGGTTTCCCCAGTAACCAAACTCCCTGATGGGACATGCTGGTCAAAAAACCTGACCCACCCCTGAAGGCAAAAATACCACATTTCTCCAATTTTAGAAACAGTGGCTGTGCTGGACAAGAAGCTAAACAATTTGGGAGAATCACAGCAGTTGAAAATAAAGCAGACATTGCCTGTACTATGGTGTCACAAGTCTTGGCAACGGTAAGTAAGGTGGCCACTACCACTGCATAAATACTCCAAGAAAATAAACGTGAGAGTGTGACTTGTAACTTTAGAAAAATAAGATGAAGGCAGCTCATATTCATAATGGTGTGTGTGTGTATGTGTTTGTGTGTGTGTAGGGGTTACTGTTCTTCTTTAATCCCTGTTCCAGCATGTAAAATGTTAACCATTTTCAGACAGAAAAGTCAGAAAAAAATAAATGTTGCAGATGCTTGGGTTTACTGTTTGCAAAGAGCTCATTCCAAAATATGAAAGTTACATGTACGTCCTGTCCTTATGTACTCTGTAGATTCCATGCTGTCTGGAGTACCTTCCCTCTGCAGGGCATAAATATAGGTCCAAACAAAGAAATACTGGCATACTTCTGCGAAGTATGGTGTAGTGGTCCAACAAGCAAGCAAGCAAACAGAACAAGTATGTTTTTTCATTTCGTTTTCTAGAATTACAGGTAGCCAGACAGAGAAGCAGTCAGTGTCAGTTTAGTGCTGTATGCGGAAGTGTTCTTACTGTTTTACTGGAGTTTCAGCAAACGGCACCTTTGGGTACTTTTTCTTTGGCAACAAACCTTAAGTAGCTTGTGAGCTCAGGAATGGTGGCATAGTCCTGGGTCCAAGTGGAACTGGCTTCCTCCAGCGTGGGTCTCCCAAGGCTCAGGACCCAACAGGGATTTGAGATTAGGGACACCGGGGACCTGTTGGTGGCTCACTCACAAGGGATGATACATGTTGGTTTCTGGATTAACTGTCCCAGTGCCCAGCAAAAACATGGACTGGAGAGCTGTTTTGGGATAGGCTTGAGACTCTTATGCACAATAAAACGAAAGAAGGGTTTCCGAAACTAACTGGGTGACTAGGGAGGTGGATCAGGGAGGGGCAGTGGATGTGGGAGGGGCAGTGGATGTAGCCTACCTCGATTTCAGCAAGACCTTTGACACCATCCCACACAGGCGGCTAGTAAACAAGCTGGGCAGCCTGGGAGTGGGTCCCAGGGTGGTAAGCTGTGTCAAAAATTGGCTAAGCAATAGGATACAGAGGGTGGTGGTGTACGGAGTTCAATCCATAGAGAGGGAGGTGACCAACGGGGTCCCGCAGGGATCAGTGCATGGACCAGTCCCCTTTAATGTTTTCATAAGTGACACTGCAGAGGGGCTGGAAGAGAAGGTGTGTCTCTTTGCAGATGACACAAAGATCTGCAACAGGGCTGACACTCCAGGAGGTGCAGAGAAAATGAGAAGGGACCTAAGCAAGCTTGAGGTATGGTCAAGGGTGTGGCAGCTAAGATTCAATGCAAAGAAGTGCAAGATCATGTACTTAGGGCAGAGAAATGCAGGGGAGGAGCACATGATGGGGGAGGTACTGACGTCCACCAAACAGGAAATGGATGTCTGATGATCTAAAGGATACCAAACAATTTGAGAAGGCTGTAACGTGAGCCAGTGGAATACTGGGGTGCATAGGGAGAGAGAACTCCAGCAGAAGGAAGGAGGTGGTGATGCCATTGTATAGAACACTGGTGAACCCTCATCTAGATTACTGTGTCCAGTTCTGGAGGCCGCATCTCTGGAAGGACATAGACAGAGTAGAAGTGGTTCAGAGAAGGGTGACCAAAATGGTGCAACAGCTGCACCAAAAGTCATATGAGGGGAGACTGGAGGATCTCAATATGTATAGCCTGGAGGAGAAGAGAGAGAGCGAGGAGATATGATAGAGACTTTTAAATATCTCAAGGGTGTAAATAAGGTACAAGAGGGTAACATCTTTTAAAAAAAAGATGTTCAAGAACAGGGGGCCATGATATGAAGATAGAGGTGGGTAGACTTAGGGGTAATGTGAGAAAGTATTTTTTTCACGAAAAGGGTGGTGGCTCCATGGAACAGCCTCCTGACAGAGGTTGTAGGGGTAAAAACAGTAGGGGGAATTCAAAAATGCATGGGACAGACATAAAGGAACTCTAGTGATGGGAAAGAGAGGGTAGGCTGCAAATCATTTAGGATCTGCGGTATATGAAACAGGTAGGGGAAATGGGCAGACCAGGTGGGCTAAGCGGTCCATATCTGCCATCAAATTCTGTGTTTCTATGTTTCTATGAAAGAGTCAGTGAATCTGGCAGGTACCAAGGATCTGTACCCAAGGACAAAGGGAAGGATACAGTAAGCCCCACTGCATTCACCCTGTGAGGGTACACCCCTCCCTTGTTAACCATTCCGAAGGCACTGATTAATGCTGGGCCTCAGAGGGCTGGATACACACTGGGTCCTTTTTTCCATTCACAGGCTGTGAGAGGAATGGTGTCTCTGGCCACCTAGTATCTGCTAAGAGTGAGGTGCCTCTAAGCGCCTAGTGATGTTTAACCTTAAGTGTCTCTAGACACATACTACTGCTAAATGCTTAAGTGTCTCTGGAAACAGTTGTGCTTAATATAGTCTGAGATGGTATTCCGTTGCTACAGCGACTCTGACATCGCGAAGACTGCCACAGTGACAGGAATCAGGCAAAACCCGCCGGTCGCTGTGGAGGTCTCTGTGGTGAGCGGGAGTGCCTTGCTCGGTAGTTGTCCCCCCCCCCCCGGTCCAACTTAGACTCGGAGTTAGAATCTTAGAGACCAGGGTGGGGGTGGGGGGGCAGAGCCCCCCAGAAGGAGGGGTTCAGGGGCGCAGCCCTCCAGTGGATGCATGGAGGCATCCCCGACACCTCAATGCTGACAGTCGGCACTGTGGCTGTCGCTGTTGGGGATGTCTCCATGCTGTTGCTGCAGCATGGTAAAACCATCTGGGACCCAACTGGGGAAAGAAATGTCAACTAAAATGCATCTTCTAAACCTGCTGCTGAATTAGTGACTGTGCATAGTGCATGTAAATTTATTTATTTAGTTTTTGTTGACCGGGTAAGTGCACTAGACAAATTCTGCCTATTTTCAGGTATAACCTGGGGGAAGGGGATACAGATGAATGCCAACTGACCTTGAACCAGATTAAGCTGTTGGTGGTATTTTTAGTGAATGAGGGAAATTTGGCCAGGACACTGGGGAAATTCCCCTACTCTTTCCGATAAGTGCCATGGGATCTTTAACATCCACCTGAACTACCACCAATCCAGGCAGATGGGACCTCGGTTTAACGTCTCATCCAAAAGACGGCACCTCAGAAGTGCAGCACCACTGTCATGCTGCACTACAGTGTCAGTACTGGGATATTAACCCAAGTGCCAGATGGGGGAACTGAACCCACAGCCCTCTGATCTCCCAGCCTCAGAGGCGAGTGTGCTACCTACTGAGCCACTGACACTGACAATAATACTTTTGGTTAAGTAACTTTCAGTTTCAAGTGTCATGCCCTGCACCTGGAAGTTACTGCAGAGAGGAATGGACCTTAGACTGTTTTAAAAGTATTTATCTGTTGCAAAATGACTTTGAACATATACCCTGTGCCACTGTTTTACCCTAGGGATCCATCTGCACTATGGGTTCAGTGCTTGAGTGTGCTGAGACACTATCCATCATTATTCCCCAGATGGAGGCACTATGCTATTTGTAAATATGCTTTCCCTTTAAACTAAGAACTGTTCAAGAGCCCAGGCTGGCATCTTCTGTATAAAGGGACATGTGTCCCCCAAGGGAAACACTATGGCCTTCAATGTACCGCTCACCACTGCCTCCACTGGGCATGTAGGCACTGGTGCCCAGATCACTTCTGGGCCATGGTGATCCAAGCCTCCTGTTACAAAAATGGAGGCCCATTGGGATTGTGGGGACATGCACATTGGCATGCCTAGTTGCTTGGCACTCTGGGGATCCCCACTGGACACAGGAGAAAATATATTTTTTTAATTCTCGATCAAAGATGGCGGCTGGACTGTTGCGTGTCATTCCAGAAGGGGAGCACCTGTACTTCGGTATCCCAGAAGGGGAGCTACAGTCATTTGGTGTTCCAGAGACGAGAGCCACTTAATTTGTTGAGTGAGCATCTCACTGAGGACTTGCCTGTCCAGAACTGGTATCATATTATACTAACTTTGTTTTCCCTTGCAGATTAACTTGTTGGCAAAGGACCCATTCTTTTATTTTGTTGACTTGCTCCTGCCTGTCCATTAGAATTACAGCTCTGAGATCTTGGAAGAAGCATCCAGCTGAAGGGACTATGTACCTGAACTGTGAATTAAGTGTGCTGCTCCCCCTTCTCCACTTACTTAATGCTTTCTCTGAAGAGTGAAGGAACTGAAAAGTATATGCGTAAGTGCCCTGGACATTGAGATGACTTGTTTGATGTTTACTGTGAAAAACATAAACGTGTTACATAGGCAGGACAGGCTAATGTACCTGGTGGAATGAGAAGTCATGGCTCTGGGTCAGGATGCTGCAGGGATTGGAATGATACTTGTCCGGAGCTACATGCTACTAAGAATGTCTCCACATCGCTGGATAGTTAGCAAGGCCCCTGGAATTCTGCGGTTCTGCGGTTGTGGAATTTGCCGCAGAATTTGCATCATGCCGCAGAATATATATAGTGCTGCAGAATTCATTGTTTTTGGTGAATTTTCATATAAATATACTGTTTTTCCAAGTGTCAGGCTTTCTTTCCCACCTCGTTTATCCTGAAGACCCTCCTCTATGCTCAGCATATGATGTCATCGATGACATCACATCATATTTAGCCAATGACAGGACTGCATTCTGCCAGAGAAATGAATAAATCATGCCGCAGAAATCAGAAAATGCTGCTGCAGAACACCAGGGGCCCTGATAGTAAGCCAGGTTCAAAAGGTAAATAGTAATGTGTTACACAGGTGGGCAGGCTACTCTACCCTGTGGGATGAGGGGCCTGGTCCCTGAGCTGGGATATAAAGAGACTGGTACAGTCCATGCAATAATGTAGTATATATCCAATAGTGGTGTAAGTCCAGTCCCCACATCAGGTTGCTTGTAAGCCAAGTTCAGAGTTCATGTAAATGTGTATAGACTCAGGTAGCTCAGAAGGTAAAAGGTCAATGATATATTGAAATCTAGGAAACTTTCAGCATTTCCCTCAAGGTGTCAAGTTACTATTATAGGAAGAATCCTTCTAGCATCTCCCTCAGTGTGTCAGGTATTGCAACATGCTTCTTATGCCTCACCCTAGATACTAGACCTGACAAGCTGTCAATTATTAGAGCAGCAAAGAATGTAACCATCATTCTAAAGTAAGAGTTACTAGTGTCCCTTACTCCCTGTTCCAGTATGTAAACAGTAAACATTTTTCAGTCAGAAAAGACAGGAAAAAAAATAAATGTTGATGATGCTGTAAGTAGTAGTAGTAAAAGATTATATTTGTATACAGGAAGGTAGTACAATAAACACCATTAGGACTATACATCCCATTTTCAAGGTGCTCCTGTTAACAGAGAAAATTCACTTAACAAATGTTACATACAAAATTATAAAAGCATGCACATATTTACACATGTACCTTAATCGCTGCATTTACAATGAACTGCCAGTTCTTGTTTTAAGGCAGTATTTCACATTTTTAAGTTTTGTGTAGCTTGGCCAAAAGTAACAATGTCTTTATTCCATATTTGAGCAGCTATGTAAGAAAAAGTTTTTTTCACCAAATTTACTTTTATTGCATGGTACTTTTAGAAGGCCTTTGTTTGAGCTTCTCAGAGTACATTTAGTCTCCAATGCTACCAACTTTACAGACAAATTTACCAATGTTGTTGAGCTTTTTAGTCTGTTTGTCCAAGCTGCAAAAATCCTATTTTCTAGTGTATGCCATGATAATTTATCATATAGTGCACTATGATTGGTTCTTTGGTCTGCTTTTAGGATAAGCCGTGCAAGTCTATTATATATTACTTCCACCTTTCTCAAATTTGTAGAGTCTGCCAGACCATATATATGTATGCCGTAATCCATGATTGGAAGAAACAGCTGAATTATCACCTTTTTTCTTACACCCTCACTTAAGCAGTATCCTGTTCTTCGTATAGCCCCCAATTTAACACTCACTTTCTTTACTAGTTCTGTTATGTGAAAATCAAATCACAACCTGTGGTCTATCCAAAATCTGAGATATTTGTATTGAGTCACTTGAGTCAAACATGTTCCTGTTCTTGTTATAGTTTTTAGTTCTTTTCTTTGCCCTTTCTATTTGTTACTTTTGGGTCAAAGAACATGATCTGTGATTTTTTACTATTTAACATTAGTTTATCATTTTTAACTGTTCAAACCACCCCTGGATTTATAGGAGGTCTTTTAGTAAATTTTGTTGGATTTGACCTAGGTCACAATCTACTGCAACTATTGCAGTATCATCTACATACATTCAAACGTGTGTTGTTTCTAATATATTAGGTAATGGATTTGTATAAATCAAAAACAACAGTGGCCCCAAGATTGAACCTTGGGGAACACTCCTAAATATTTTTTCTTGTTTTCAAAGTACATTTCCCACTTGCACTTGTTGTTTTCATTCCTCTAGATAAGACCCACACCACCTCCAGACCTCGATCGATACTCCCACCTCCAGCAGCCTATTCAATAGAATTTGGTGGTTCACCACATCAAATGCCTTTGCTAAATCCATGAGCACTGTACCCACCAACATTCCATCCTCCAAGGATGAACTTCTAAGATCCATTAAGTCGGTGAGCATGGTACCTATGGAATAATTTTTTCTGAATCCCGATTAATATCGGGTCAGCAATAAATACTTTCTCAAATGATCATATAATTGGCTGTGAACTATATGCTCCAGAACATTTGAGACTACTGGGAGCAGGGCTTTCAGCTGAAAGTTTTAGGTAGGTCTGGCACTTGAAAATCAATAAAAATGTTTTAATTTAAAATAGAAAGTTTGTAGGTAGGTGGGGGCATCCGCTCTTATATATTGGGATCACCTTGGCCCACTTCCAAAGTTCTGAAAATAGGCCATCTTGTAGGCTCCAGTTGAATAACTTTGTTAGAACAGGGGCAATTATTTCAACTGCACCTTTAATTAAACATATTTCAATGCCATCTATGCGATGTGCTTTATTTTGATTTAACTTATTTAGGGCATATTTTACTTCTTTGCACTGCAAAAGTTTGAATCTAAATTTTGGAATTTTTAGGGCTTCAAAATGTGCATCCACTTTTTTCTGATCTATCTTTTCTTGTTCTAATGAACTTATATGTGGTATGGGCACATCAGGTAAATTTGCAAAATATTCATTAAAAATATTTGTGGAAGATCTTGTATCCTGAAAAACACCATTCTTTTCCAGTTAGTTGGGAGCTCTCTTGTGGCTTGATTAGTTAATGTTTTTATCAGTTTCCAATAGTTTCTTGTGCCTGCAGTGTCCTTGTTTTGTTTTATTATAATAGCTGATTTTGGCCTTTTTGATTTCTGTCTTTATGTTATTTCTACTAAGTTTATATTTTTCCCAGTCTTCGGTTCTCAAACTTTTATTTGTAATCTTCCATAGATGCTTTTATGCTCAAATTTTACTTTTTAGTTTTTCTGATATTCAAGGGATATGATTTTTTTGGGGGGGGTAAAATTTTAACCATTGGTGCCACATCATTACAGTCATATAAAAATAAATCATGAAATTCTTGTACGGCCATATTTAGGAATGGTATCAGAAATATTCTATGCCATGGGATCAGGGATCATTTATGTTTAAAATAAGCCTTATTATATTTTTTTGAAGCAGAGTCTTTTTATATACTTACTTTCTTTTTTTACTTTATTTTTATTTTTATTTTCTGAAACTTGTAAACTACAATATAAAGTATTGTGATCTCCTAAGATTGGTTAATTTACTTTCACTTGGTCTATTGTCATACCTGAAAACACAAAGGTCAAGTCTAAGATGGAACCTTTACTAGTTAATGAGGTTTTCCTGGAGGTACTCGTTATAATTTTACAATTTGTTCTAGTCCTAATTGCTGAAAGCTATTTTCAAGTGCTTGTCCCTGTGTGTTTATTTTATTTATTTATTTATTGAAATGTTTCACTAGTAAGGTACACTGAACAACAAGTTGCTCATCTTCTGGTGCAATCTGGTTCCCCAAGATGCGTTAAAGTCACCCACTAGCATTAATTGGGGGCCCACTGAAAACGTCATAATCAATTGTGACAGTTTATCAAAATCATTTAATGGTATTCTAGGGGGTGAATAAATAATTGTTAATACCAAATCCAGTAACTGAAAGGATACTATTACGCATTCCACTTTTCCTACAAGTCCAGAATAACACATTTTAACTGGTCCCATATCCCATTTTGCATATAGCAACCCCCCTCCATGTTTATGTTCCTATCAAATCTATATATATATCATAGCTGTTGATTCCAATTTCTTTCATTTTTACTGACTTATTTAACCAAGTTTCAGTTAATAAGTTAGTATTGGTATTTTCCATTTCAATCCATGTACAGAAAAGATCTGTTTTGTTTTTCACACTGCTGGCATTATAATAAACCATTTTAAAGGTCTGATCCTTTCCTAGCCCTGGGTTTAACTCTACATCCCCACTTAATACTAACACAACCCATATTTGACAACCCTGCATGCAAGATTTTTGTGGTGTTATTTTTGCCCCATCAATTTAATTTTAATTTTGGAAAAATAATTTCTCTTTACTCTAAAATATAAGTTTTCTCTAGTTCCTTTTACTTTTTGGTTTAGACCCACATTACTTAATAAGCATGCTGACAGAGTAGAGTGTCTTCTCATAAAAATAGTAATTTCATTTGCACCCATAAATACAATAGCTACCAAACACATTATAAATACAGTTGCTTGATTCATTTTTGTAAATTATACAAGCAAAACCTAATAACTAAAAATCAAAATAAAACTAATACAGAAGCTATTTTTAAATAGCACTTCGACTCAAAAAATGTGTACTAGCTTACAATTTTATCACTCTTAAAAAGTTTATTGTTAATAAAATGCACAATTTGCAATATAACTAGTCACTGTCTTATTTGGATAGATGTTTCTTATTAAAAAAAAAGACTTTTGCTAACTTGTCAGAAGCAAATCAATATGATTTAGGGGCCCACACATTTCTAGCTATCCGGGGCAAAAGTAATGAGTCAACCAAAATAGATAAAGGCAAACTTATAAGCTATACAATTCCAATAAATATTATAATAGGCTCTATCTTCAAAAAATGTAAGCTTGTCGGTTAAAAATGGCAAAAGTTTGTTTTCTAAAATGATGCCCTGCTAATTTCAACATTCAGCACATGTAGACAGCAATCAACTATATCAAGCTCAGCAGTTTACATTTCAGAAGACAGAACATTTCTGCAATAGAATTAAAACTGTTAAGAAACAACCAGTTAGAAAAGTAGCTATTCACAAGCAGTCCCATTTATAATAGCTTCAAACTTTGTTAAAATGCAGTCCCAGTTGTAATGATATCAGGCTTCTTTATTATGCAGCCTTATTTATATGATAAATTACAACATGAATAACGTCTGAGAAGTTATTATGTTTCTATTAACTTCACCTGTACTTTCAATGTGTCCATGTAGGCAATGTATTTTTCTTGACTGAGTGGTGCTTGCACCACTCATGCACATGCCACAGCACTCATTCCATGCGCAGCATGAGCCTTTTATGCTGTTCTGCTCAATCTCCTCTGCTGACTGTCACTGGCTGGGCTCCTCCTGCATCGGGCTTCACTGAACTGGGAACAGATGGTTTGCTGGTATTCACCAGGGCTCACTTTGTTGGAAACACACTGCAGGTCAGAAATCTGATGCACAAAGGGAGATCATTGGCACAGTTTGTGGAAAACACAGAACAGGTACAAAGCAGGCAGGTGTAGAAAATGCTGAGTAAGGCAGTTCTTCTAAGCATCATACCTGTAGCACTGTCAGCATGGCATGAGCCTTTTATGCTGTTCTGCCCTTCCTCCTCTGCTGACACTCACCGACTGGGCTCCTCTTCCATCGGGATTCACCGGACCGGGAAAAGATGATTTGCCGGTATTCACTCAGGCTCACTTTGTTGGAAACACACTGCAGATCAGGAACCTGGTACACAGAGGGGAAGCATTGGCACAGTTTGTGGAAAACACAGGACAGGTACAAAGTGGGCAGGTGCAGAAAATGATGGAGTAAGGCAGTTCTTGTTTTGCTTAGTGTTTACTGTTGGCAGAGAGCTCAGTGTTCCAAAATATGAAAAGGTTGCACATCCATTCTGTCCTTGTATACTCTGCAGGCTCCATGCTGTGTGAAGTACCTTCCCTCTGTAGGGTATACATATGGGTAGCCAGACAGAGGAGCATGCAGTTTCAGTTCAGCGCTGTATTCAGGATGAGTTATTACTGTATTACTGGAGTTACAGAAAGCAGCACCTCTGGGTGCATTTTCTCCAGTGACCATCTGGGGAGGGAGGCTTGCAGGCTCAGAAAAGGTGGCAGGGTCCTTGGTCTGAGTAGGACTGGCACCCTCCAGTGTGGGTCTTTGCAGGCTTGGGCCGCAACAGGGATCTATGGTTGGGGACAGCTGAGGCCTGTTGGTGACTCATCCCCAAGGAGGGCAGCTTGATTGTTTCTGTATCAGCTGTCCTGGTTTCCAACAAAGAAACAGTGAGGAACTGTTTTGGCAGAGGCTTGTGACTCTTGCGAACAGTAAAAGGAATGAAGGTTGTTTTTGGTTTCGGTTTTTTAAGTGCTGATTTTTCCATTAGCAGATTATATCTTCTAGCCACTAGAGGGCTATATCTCTGATAGGAGTGAAATTTACTGTGTTCACTCCACCATTAGCAGGTTATAAGCATCTTCTGCTAGGGGCTCCTATCCTATCTGGCACATCACACACTCTGCTCCCCAGCTGTTATCATCACAACTCTGTGTACATTTGCCTGCTTCTTCTGCCTCCTTCGAAACCAGGGCTACGTGTGAACTCTTCCTCCTATGAACATGGGCTATGTCCACCTCCTCCAATCCCTCTCTTTCATACTGCTGTGGATGCTAAGCAATGGCACTTCACTAAGTGATATGCTGGTTCTCCTATCCCGTATCAGTATTGAGCATAATCTCCATTATGACCCCTGCTTTTTCACAGGTAATTTTAAACTGTTAACCAAGGGTCACTGGTCCTTCCACTGGCTCCTGCTGCCTCCACAGGGGTGGCTTACTGCTGGTATCCCTGCTTCATACCCTACCCTAATTACTCCACTTAAGTTCACGGTACTGTACTTGGAACACAGAAGGTGCCTCTTTCCCGGAAGATCCAGTAAGCTTTCCCACAAACAACTTAAAGGAAGCTTGCTCAGAATCATCCTACTTTTACTGCTTATGTCAGGCAATGTTCACCCTAACCCTGGCCCTGCTGGACCTGTGTCCACACATGACTGACCTGAAAAAGGAACTATTAAGTTGGCAACTGTCAACATCTGCAGCTTGAAGACTAAATTGAATAACCTCCAGGTATGGATCTCGCAACATAGCCCTGACATTCTGTCAGTGGTGGAAACGTGACTTTCCCCAAAGGTTCCTGACTCTGCAGTTGCTCTACCTGAGTATATCCTTTACCAGCTGGATAGGCTCACCAAGTGAGGTGATGGCTGTGCCATCTACCAGAAAGAGACACTTAAAGGATACGCTCTGCCTGCGGCCAGTCTGGGCTGCATGGCCCAGGCGCTAACCATTAAAGTACTGCTTGAGGCCCAAAATAAAGCTTTGACAGTAATCTCTGACCATGTTCCTCCAAAAGACAATATGACAGGCTTCCACAGCTTAATGGACTACATTCATAGCCTCAACCACAAATCTGAAACTTTAGTATTGTTTGACCTAAATGTCAACTGGTTATCTTCTAGCGCTTCTCCATACAAAGATGCTATCTCGTCACTCCACCTTGCCCAACTTGTTACATCCCCAACAAGAACTAACTATAAGATGGGATCAAGTACCCTTCTGGACCGAATACTCTTCAACCACCCACAACAAATCTCAAAAGTGGCAGTACATCCAGATTCTATGAATGACCACTCTCCTGTTTTCTGCAGAATGTCCAATAAATTCTGCAACCCCCCCATCTCTGACTATCTACAGTAGATTGTTAAAATGTGGACATCTGGAACATCTAAAAAATGACCTCAGCAACATTGACTGGTCCCTTCTCGATGCCTTTGATGATGTCAACCTGGCACTGGATTACTTCATAAAACAATTCAACAATGCCTGTGATACCCATGCTCCCATTAAGAAAATGAAAGTTTATGGCACTATAAACCCCTGGATTACACCAGAACTCATTGCTATGATGAAGCACAGAGATCACCTCTGGTGCTGTGCCATGGAATCAGGCAAACAAGCAGATGTTCAGGAATACAAGAAGGTGATGAATGCCTGTACTCAAGAAATCCATACCATGAAATCCAAACATCATAGGGAAATACTTGCCAATACCTGGGGATAGAGCAAAAACTTCTGGAGCAACATAAAAGATGTCACCGAGAAAGACTCTAAGGTCTCACCCTCCATGCTCAGTATCGATAGAATTCCAACCCTGGACCCGCTAACCATAGCAAACACATTCAACAACTCATTCACAGACCTATCCAGTGTCCTCCCTTCAGACTTCTTCCTGGATAATGACTCACCCAGTATCTACTGTCCTGCTAATAACCCCCTTGAACCACTTCCTTTTTACTTCAAAATGGTCTCAGCATGAATGGCCAGGAAATAGCTTACCAAAGTATTAGGTAAATCATGGCATAGCGATGACTCACTGGATCTTAAGCTCATAGCTCTCACTCTTGAGGAAGTGCTGGTGCCCCTCACTAAGATCATCAATCTGTCGCTACAACTCTTTCAGTTTCCTTAAGTTTGGAAATCAGCACTAGTCACTCCAGTGCACAAGATTGGAGACAGGACCCATCACGCAAATTACAGACCCATATCTATCCTCCCACCAAAATCCAAGGCACTTGAGTGCATTGTTGCTGACCAACTGGTGGACTACCTTGAAAACTACTCTATCCAATGCCCACAGCAACACAGGTTCCGGAAGGGGCACAGCACCACCTCGACCCTGATGGAATTCACTGGCTTTATTCATCAATCTCTGGATCAGGGCACCTTAGTAGGAGCTGCCTTCATAGACCTCAATAAGGCATTCAATACTGTCCATCACTCACTACTCCTCCAACAGCTTACCGCTACTGGCCTCTTCTCTGACACAACACTTTGGTTCAAAAGCTATCTTGAAGACAGCTCTAAATGGGTGAAAATAGCCAACATTGTATCTGACGGACAGCCTTTTCACTCTGGCATACCACAGGGCTCAATCCTGTGGCCACTCCTATTCAGCATCTTCCTTAATAACCTTCCTAATTTCTGCCACCAAAGGATCCTCCTCTATGCAGACAATGCAGTCATCTACTTCGGCAGTCATGACCCCAAGCAACTGGAACTTCACCTTCAGAGTGGGTTTGCAGAAGTGGAGGACTGGTTCTCTAAACATAAACTGATCCTCAATTACAAGAAAACCAAAGTAATGATGTTCAGCAGCACCCGAAACAAGCACAAATCCCATACATTTACCATCAGAAACTGTCTTGGAGTCCCTCTTGAACAAATACCACATTTTGAATACCTGGGAGTCACCTTAGACAGCTGTCTATCCTATGCTAAGCATAAAGATAATGTAGCCAGAGCTAAGATTGGTCTCCTACATAGACATAAACACTGCCTCACTCCAGAAGCCCTCCAACTTGCTATATATATAGTTCCGTCATATCCATTGTAGACTATGGTCTTGTACTCTAGGAGCAGCCCCCATATCTTCATTGCACAGGATATCCATTGCTCTGAACCAGGCATGCAGACTATTCATGGGGTCCACATTTTTCACCCACACCTGTGATCTTTACACTAAGACTGGTTGGCTACAGCTCTCCAAGAGGATCCAATACCAAATCTGTTTTTTTAGCCAAAAAAGCACTTCTCGGCCTCCTGCCACCAGGCACCGCAAACCTGCTAAGCCTCCATTGTAGTTCACAGCATATGCAAAGCTCAAACAGCCATCATCTCCATGTTCCTAGATGCTGGACAGCCCAGGGGCAAAACTTATTTGCCTACAAGCAAGGTCCCTGGAATTCAGCGGTTGCAGAATTTTCCATAGAATTTGTACCATGCCACAGAAGTCATATAGTGCTGCAGAATTCATTGTTTTTGGTGAATTGTCATTCAAGTATACAGTTTTTCCACAGTGACAGGCTCCCATACACATCTTGTTTATCCTGAAGCCCTTCCTCTATGCTTGGCAGTTGATATCATCTATGGCATCACATCATATTTTAGCCAATGGCAGGACTACATTCTGCCACAGAACTGAATAAATCATGCTGCAGAAATCAGAAAATGCTGCCGCAGAAGCCTAGGAGCCCTGCCGCAGAAATCAGAAAATTCTGCTGCAGAGCACTAGGGGCCCTGGCTACAGGGAACCTCACTGGTTTAATACTCTTCATAGTGATATAACTACCTTACCTAAATTGGGACCATTCAAATTGAAGTTACACCAACATCTCATGGCCAGCAGTTCATGTGATTGCTTCACCTGAGACTCCCATCTTCTAGCATTTAGTCTTCTCCTCACAACTGGATAACCCTGTATCTCTGCTGTTACCTCTATAATTCTGAGGCTATCCCCTTTTTGCACTTTGACAAGGCCCCGGCTACTCCCATCCACCCCACCCCTGCCCCTGCCCCTCCCACAACAGCTTAAGAAGGCCTATGGCTGCCATCTCCTACCTTTCTTGCCCCCTGCCCATCTCACCTTCCGTCCTCCCCCCACACCAGCTTGACAAGGCCTATGGCTGCCACTTCCTACTTAATCGCATGCCCAAACTCAGGAGTTTAAATTTCAATTAAAAAAATAAACAGGTTACCATGCTCCGTTTTCAACGGGGCTTACTTCTAAAAATTCAATTAAATGCATACTACATGCCACACAAGTTATTTTGCCTCCATAAAAATTTGCCCAGCCCATCATGAACGAGCGTTCCAGCAGAGCGCAGGAAGAAAACTCTGCTAATCTGCATACAAGTTGCGGATCTGGGTGCTACAAGCAATGAAATGGCGCCACTCACTCCCTGATATAAAAATATCCATTTCCAATAAAATACATGCCCTTTGACAGAAATGCAGCTCTCTGACTGCATATTGGCAGGTGAGTAGAGACCGAGAGAAAAACTGGGTTTATGACAGCCCTCCTTTAACAAAGTCTGGTACTTGACTGGGGAAAGAAATATAAACTGAAAACATTTACTAAATCTGCTGCCAAATTTCTGGCTGTGCACAGAGTGTGTAAGTAAATTCTTCTGATTAAAAAAAATTAGTTTTAAGTGTCATGCCCTGTGTCTGAGAGTTATTGGAGGGATGAAGGGACTAGAGACTGTTTGAAAAGTAATTTGTTATAAAATGACTTTGAACATTTCCCTGCACCTGAGGGCCCTGTTTGGCTGCTGATGAACCACCCAGCACTGCCACTGCTGGGATTGTGGGCACACTTGCCCGCAACCACCTAGTTACACATGTAATCACTAGGAGAAATTCTACTCCAAAATCTTTGTGTAGCAGTGACTGCTATACAAAACTGATTGTGTATTGCATTAAGGGACTTTGTGATGCACTTTAGATTGGTTAGGTTTTTTTAGCACCAATCCACACACTCACTCATACACTTACAAGGTGAGTTTATACATATACTGTAGCACTTGTGCGCTACAATCTGCACTGCTCAGTCATGTTACACCTGAAATGTTGCTGGCTCCTATTCACAAATCAAACTTGTACAATGCTGCAGGAAGACTTCCTGCATTTCAGCTGTATTTTTGTTAGGGTTAGGGGGATCATGAAGCAGATAACAGATAGGGGAGTCGGGTAGGTAGTAAGTTGTTTTCTGCAGGCCGGACTCATCAGAGGCATTGGGGACAGTACACTACAACTTGCACAGTATTGGTAACTGGCATAATATCGATTTGATTGGCTACTCTTGACAAATCTGCCACTGTTAGCAAAGTCAAAAAGAAAACAGACTCTACATCTCTAATCCTTTCCTCATGTACTTCGAGCACCAACGAAAATGAGCACAGTAAGGGAATTCTTCTGAAACAGGATTACCTTCTTCTGTCTCTGCTTTTGTAGCTCATAATATGAATATGAACATGGAAAATTATGGTAAGGTACGGGGTCCATGGAGGGTGCATCAGTGCAGGTGGAGTAGCATGTTTATATGCTGGGAAAAATGCCTGCACCGGTACATGTTCCCACCAAACCAGGGACTGTGGTTCACCACAATGGAGTGACCTGCAATGTTCTGCAAGTTGTTTACATGATCTGATCTGCACCAGCGCAACTCATCTGCGCTTCTTGTAATGGTGCAGATCAGGTCACGTAAATGGGCTTACAATTCTGCCTTTTGTCCCCTCCCCTCTCAGCCTCTATGTTTTGTCATTTCGTCATTTTCCTGTTATTTTTGCTTCTACTTTTTTCATTTTATGTTCTTTCTGTTAATTCTGTGCAATCTCTTTCTCAGTTTTCTTTCTTTTCCGTACCTGTTTTTGTTCTACAGTCCATCATCTGACAGATTATTCGTTGTTTCTTTCTATTTAGTTTCTTTGCACTTTCTTCTGTTGCTATCTGTGCTTTCTCTATCTCACTTCTTTTTAATTATGAATGCATGTGTATTCTTTAACTTATCTTCCTGTCTTGATTCTGTCTCAACTACAGGGAATTAATGCCACCACTCCCCCGCCCCATTCCAGACACTCTGTTTGCCAGTGAAACTATCAACAATTTTGAGTTTTCCAAGGACTGCAGTTTAGTAATCACTGCTACCATATTACCAACACCTGGAAGAATTCCTTATGATTCATCCTGGTAATCTAATTGCAATCACAGCATATTGCTGTTTTTTTTTTGCAATGTGATACCAGGAAAAATGCTCTCTGGTAACCATCACTACTGCATTAAAATCCATTAAAATTCCATTAAATTCCATTAATTTTCTATTATTTTCATGTGAACCCATTAATTTTCACCATTACATTTTGTATTGCCTTTTTTAATGTCCAAATTTTATTCCCATTAAATTTCCATTAATTATTGATGTTTCATGGGTACAAACCATTAATTTACTCATCCATGCCATTAATTAACCATGACAGGTATCCATTATTTAATGGGTGTGGTATGCCCATTACATTTTGTATCAGGTTATTTTAATGGCATGTTTAATAATAATAATAATTTTATTTATATAGCGTCTTTCAATATATCAAGGAGCTGAACATTCTAAGACCATAATTTCAAGTACAAATCTACAATACATATATATATATATATATATATATATATACCATAATAATGTCAGATATTAAAACATAATAAGTTATAATAAAAATACAGGTACAATAAAATTGACTCAATTATCCAAGAAGGCCATTTGCCATAAGTATGTTTTCAGATCCTTCTTAAATATCTCCCATATAGTCATTAAGACCGAGCAATGAACTTTTCATTGCCATGAAAATTATGTTCATGTTACACTAATACATTAATGCCCATTAAAACTGTCCAAATGAGCTTTTCATTGCCATGAAAATTATGTTCATGTTGTGCCAATACATTAATGGCCACTAAAACTGTCCAAATGAGCTTTTCATTGCCCTGAATATCATGTTCATGTTGAGCCAATACATTAATGGCCATTAAAACTGTCCAAATGAGATTTTCATTACCATTAAAAATTATGGTTTTGTTGTGCCAATACATTAATGGCCATTAAAACAAATGTTCACCAATTAATGACAATTTTATGTATCAAACATATTTTCCCTTTTATTTCCATAGGACTGACTGGACTTTGACCCGTGCTTATCAGATAAGCATACTTCTATTTACTATCGGTCTTATCTGTACTTTGCCCTAAGAATTATGGTTCCTCTGTGACTCCTGTGTAACCTTGTTTTGCAGGTACTCATCATCATCTAGAATCAAAATCTACACAGATTGTTCCCTTACCTGGACCAGTAAGTATACATGATTTATTTACTTGACTGGGAGGTGGGAAATTTGAGCCATAATGGTGAGCTTGCATTTGTTATAGTGGGAGTCCACTGAGGTTACATGTCAAGTTGTCCCAGTTAATCTGCTCTGCGACATCTTATGCCATACTATTAGTTCCAGCATCAATTGGTTCCCTGACCAATTTGTTCCCAAATTGTGCCCCCATGGAGTTTAATATATTAAATTTATGCTGGGGGTGAATTGTCAGGGAATGATTTGTACAAGGGGCTGATTAATACAGGAGCAAATAGTACAGCATGAGTTCTCATGGAGCAGATAGATTAGGATGAATTGACATGGTGCCATGCACTGGGGTGGGTGGCATGAACCTAGCCTCATGAGGGACAGTTGAGAGGTATGTGGTCAGCCTCCCCAGATCTGGCCCCTCTGTAACTGGACCACCATCCTCTCTGCAGCTGGACTCCCACAACTGGAAACTAGCTGTGTGCTCACAGCACATGTGTGGCAGCACCTTTTCCATGAGGGGCACAGCAATGCTGAGGAGTGGACAAGGCTGGTCTGTGGGAAGGAAGGAGGGTTCAAATGCAGGGAGAAAGGTCAGTTGAGTGTCTAGTACCGGGTAAGAGAGGGTAGTCAAGTGATAGGGAAAGTGGATCTGCTGTGTGGTCACTAGCTCTTATGTGGTCACTAGCTCTTAAGCCCCCTAGCTATGGTGTCATACTCCCTATCATAACCCCTCCTGGCAGCAGGCTGTCAAGCCTCATCCCCAGCTTCAGGGCTTCTTGGCTCCCATAGCCATGTCATCAGGCTCCAGACTGCCCCAATCAAGACCGTAGGCTCCCGATCCCCGAGTCAATGCCCTGGGTGGGGATAGCATGGTTTAGATGGTCCCCTAGGTGGTCCTGATAGGAAAGAGGGTGAACATGGGTCGGGGAGTCTAGTATGTGGGTCCCTTGGGAGGTCCAGGTGGGGGAAGAGGGGAAGAAAACTAGGGAACAAAAGCACTAACATATGGAGAAAAAAAAGAAGTTGCCTCCACAGCCATGTTTCCAGTGTGTTCCAGGGTGGCATCCAGAGGAGTGGGAACCAGAGAACCTTCAAGGAAGATGTCAACAGGCATGGCTGGTGAAGACAGTCTACAAAGGCCTCTGGTTGAAGTTGGCAAGGCCAGGCAGGTGAAGGTTTGGGTATTTCCTTCCTCCGGAGTACCATCTCTCAACCTGAAAAAGCCCGAGGGCACCCTGATGGAGCCAATCCATTAACATCCCTGCAACACCCAAAAGAACCCAGGTATTGTTTTCCTGTCTTAATTCTGTACTGTGTTTTCTTGGCTCTATAGTGTCCCCCCCCCCCGAATTGTACCATCATCTCTAATCCCACTAGATAGGAAATCGGAGTGTGTACTTATGACAGGGAATCGGGGGGTGGGGTGCTTACACACAACAGACTCAATATTCATTCATTACCAGAATTGTTGCCTGAGAAGGTGGAGGGAGGTGCTCCTACCATGGCCTCCTCAACCTTCCGCTGAGCTTCTGTCTCCCCCTCTCCCACCTGTATGAAGCAGGCTGAAGCCTGTGCACTGTATGGGCTGGGAGTTACAAGTGCCCACAGGCACTTTCACTTTAGCGTGACTGTGCTATGTGGCTGGCTGCAACTGCAGCCCCAGCAAATCCTCATCCTGCCATGCCACACTATATGGCCTCACAATACTGGGGCTCAGGGAGCCCCCACTAGACCCCAGGGAGAGGTACTAATTTATTTAAAACAAAATTGGCCTCAGCTACAGGGTGCTAGCCCACCAGACCACCAGGGTCATCATGTACAGAATGCCCACCCCAGGCATACCTACCCTATCTGTTCTACCATAGTAATATACTGGCAACTCGGCCACCAGTAGAAACACAAAGTTTTGGCTGAGCCCCCCCCAAACCACACTTCCTTTCCTTTCCTCTCTGTGTATGCTCCACTACTGGTCCCCCCAGCTAATCTAATTTTCTTTTATTTTATAGGTTTGACAGGATGCAGACTCCTTCCCCATCAGATAAATTTTCTTCTGTGCCTAACCTGTCCTTTCCAGCCTACTGTATCCCCTAAGAGCTACAGATCCTTTGTGTCCCCTGTTTTTGTTTTGTTTGCTTTTTGACTGGTACAGCAGATGACATCCCTTTGAGACTCCTACCTCTGGCTCCCTAGCGCTCAGGTAAGACCCTCTACTTAATCTCCATTGGGTAGGTTGACTATAATGGTGAGCCAACACCCGTTACATGTTGGTGGGTGAGTCTAGTATGTAGGACCCCTGGGAGGTCCAGATGGGGGAAATGGGGGAGCCATAGCTAGGGAAGCCTGGTCTGGGGGGAGCCCTTTGGTGATTCAGTTGAGTAAACAGGCTCTGAGGGGGTGGCTCTATGGGTGGACTGTGGGGGCAGAGTATGATGGCTGTTAAATCCTTCTTCTGGGGTTCTAAGTATGATCTGGTTGGAAACAGAGGGTGCAGGTGGATGTCAGAATCCTGGTATGCTGGCCTTAAGGGTAGTCCGAGTGGAAGATGAAGGTGCATGTAGGTATCTGAGCCCTGTTCTAGGGTCATAAGGATGATATAAGTGGGAGAAATGGGTGCAGGTGTGTTTCAGACACATGTTCCAAGGTACTAGGGGTACTCCAGCTGGGAAAACAGGGTGGAGGTGAGTGTGGAACCCTGTATATGAGTCTGGTGGCTTGTCTGAGTGGAAAATAAGGGAAGAGGTGTGTGTGTTGGACTCCCTTCCATGGATCTCTTATCTGGTACTGCAAGAAGCAGAGGGTACAGGTGAGTTTTGGACACCTGTCTGGGGGTTCAAGGGCTGGACAACATGGAAGATGAGTGTGGAAGTTGGTATCAAATACTCATCTAGGGCTTGCAGGGCTGGTCCTGGTGGGCAGAACAAAGGACTTACAGTAGGTGGAAAATGCCAGCCTAGGATTCCAGAGCTGGTCTGGTTGGGGGATAGAAGGGACTTAAATGGGGGAGGCCAGTATAGTGGTCTCAGGGCTGGTCCAGATGGTAGGACATGGGGACATAGGTGGGAAAAGTTGGTCCAGTGAAAATCATAGATGTAGAAGGCTAATCTGGCCTGAGGAATTATCTAGGTGAAGGAACATGGTGACATAGGTGGGGACCACCAGTATAGGTTCCCAGGGATAGTCTAGGTGGGTAGAAAAGGGAGATGTTGCTAGGGAAAGCTAGTCTTTGGATCCCAATGTTGATTCAGATAGAAGGACATGGAGGACATGGGTGGTGGAGACAGATCTAGTGCTCCCAGGGCTGGTCCAAGTTACGGACTGTGGAAACATAGACATGGGAAGCCATTCCAGTCATCCCAGGGCTGGTTCATGTGGGGATACCACAGGAACATTGGTGAGACTGGCCAGCCCAGCAGTCCCAGGGCTGGTTCAGGGTTGGGGGACAGGGAAAATATAGGTGGAGAAGATTGGTCTGGGTTCCATTTGCTGATCAGGGTAGGCAGAAAGGGGAGATGTAGGTAGGGGATGCTAGTCAGGTGACCTAGGGCTGGTCTGAGTAGAAGCAAATGGGGGCCGTTAGGTGGGAGAGACAAGTCTGGGGGTCCCAGGGCTGATCTGGGTGAGCACTGCAGACAGGCAAAACATTGTTATGGAAGGCTAGTGTGTGGGACCCAGGAAGGTGGACTGTGGGAATGTAGGTGAGGAGGCTGTTTTGGGTATCTCAGGGATGATCCAGGGGCTGGAAGTGAGGTACTGGTGCTGGGACGTAGGTCGACTAGTGGTGAGAGGCTGGTTTGGGGACAGAAATTAACTTTCCCTGGTACTAGTGTCCCCCTCCCCTGCTGACCACTGGCTGGATGTTAAAAATTAACTCTCTTTGGTGCTAGTGGTCTCCCCCCCTTTCTGATCGCCAGCCTGATGTTACACGTACATCTTTTCCTGGTGTTCAGTGGTCCCTCCCCCCACTTGCACCCATGCCCAATGTATAAATAATGATTTCCAGGTGTCCAGTGATCTCACCACCAATCCTGATCCCCTGTATACAACATAACACCAGTACCTGGTGTCCAGTGTATCCCCCCATCCTGATCGCTTGTATAATACAGTAAACCCATTCTCTGATGTCTAGCAGATCCCACTACCTATCCCCAATCCCTTGTGTAATATAGTAAACCCATTCTCTGGAGTCTAGCGGATCCCCCTCACTATCTCCGATCCCCTGTAAACTATAGCAAAGCTGTTCCCTGGTGCCTAGTGGATCCACCACTCCACTCCCCCATCCCCCCTTGCTAATCCCTTGATACCTTGATTGTCTTGTATCCCAGTGGGTTTCTCTCCCAGGGGATCTCTCTACTCTCTATCACAGCCTGTGAAGGGGACAGTTACTGCCTCCCCTTTGTCTTCTGCCACCACCTTGGCTAGTTTAAATGTCCATCAAAGTAACACTTAAACCGTCCACTGAGGACTGCTGTTCCCCTTGTGGATGGATATAAGTCATCACCCCAGTATAACATTAGATCCCTCCAGGTGGAACCCCAATCTCCAATGTAGGCATACCCCTCCTGTCTGCGCCATTCCTTCAGCCATAAGTTGAAGGCCTTAGTGCGGAGTGCCCTCTCCTTTCCCCTGTTATAGACGGGCAGCACTTCGGTAAAGACTACAGTGCATGCTGCCTGCATAAGATCCTTTCCCAGTTCCCTAAACTGCTACTTCACTGCTCCCATCCCATCCATAGTAAGGTCATTCATCCCCAGGTGAACAATGACATCCAGCTCACCTTTCCCTCCTGTTACCTTTGCAATCCATTGGATACGCTTCCCATCCCTTCTGCAGGCCCTTTACCTCCCTCTCTGCCTCCTTTCTTTCCCCCACACTATCCCCCTGGCAGTAGAGTCACCCACCAGAAGTTGCTACCTCCTTCTCTGTGGTCCTCCTCCTCCCATGGCCTCCATTATGGCGTTCCCCTCAAATCCTTACTGTCCACCACATTGGGTTCCCCTTCTTGGCTGTCCCACTCCACCAGAATGACATAGGGATTTAATAGTATCAGTTGATGACTGCACCTGCGACCAGCACCTCCCAGCCTTCCAGAACCCACCACCCTTACCCTCCTTGAGCCCACCATAGTCTAACTGCTCCGCCCTTATGGCATCTTTTGAGGCAGTGGTGTCTGGCTAGGTGGCCTCTGGGTGGGAGAAAAGGTCTTCAGACTCCAAGTCAACACAACTTTGAATCTAGCAACATTCTCCTGACTATGAGCCAGCACTGCCTGGTGCCTAGATTCCTGTTCCCATCACCCAGAGAGGTGCACGTAGATGTGGCAGTATCACAGTTTTCAGAATGTCTCTGTGTAGACTGCTGCCCCACAACCACTGCATTGCATCACTCCCTACATTTCCTTTTTTTCTGCTCTTCATGTGCTTCCTGTCCACCTGTCGCAAACCCCAGTAAGGCTGTCCTACTAACACCCAGCAACAGCAAGTATTTAAACCCTGAAGTGCCTTAATACCGAGCATCTGTTTAACAGCAAGCCTACACTCAAAACTACCCAGCAACCATTTTATCAGCAAGCCCCTACACACATAAATACCCAACAATCTTCTAACAGTAAGCCTCTAAACCCCAGAACACAGTAATACATAGCGACGGTTTACCAGCATTCCCCTAAATCCATCAGGTAGTACTAACAAGAATGAGTTCCGTGAATTTTCAGTAAATCAACCACTGTACTCTGGCCTTCTCATAATAATGCTGTGTTCTATGGAAACAAAAGTATGACATAACTGAGTGGGGTCACACACACACACACACACACAGTCACATAGTAACACATGACACCACACACACCACAACACGCAGCATCCCTGTTGTGCAAGGTCAATGTAAGGAGGCAACATTGATCCTGCACAATGGGGCATTAGGCATGTTGCAGTGTTTGTGGTGCTCGAGTCATGCATGCTTTATTGAGTGTGTGTGTGTGTGTATGTGTGTGTGTGTGTGTGTGTGTTTCTTTCTGTAGGACACTGAGTGAATGTCATTGATAAATCGTAAACTTGATTCCAGCATCAGGAATCCATCTGTCTCATGTTAGCAGTCTCATTCCAGAAAGTAAGAACAGAAGGTTCGGTGTGTGCTTTTTTGTTAATCAATCACTGTAGTCTCTGGCATTCTCATAACTGCTGTGTCCTGGGGTAACAAGAATGTGATGCATAATTGAGTGGAGTCACACAGATTCCCACACATACACCCTCAGACACACGCAGTCTCAGTCATATAGTGACACACGACAGCACACACACCACTACATGCAGCAGCCCCGTTGTGCAAGGACAATGTAAGGAGGCAACATTGATCATGTACTATGGGGCATAGGCATGTTGCAGTGTTTGTGGTGACTTTGTCATGTGTGTTTTGTGTGTTGTGTGTGTGTGTGTGTGAGCATGTTTAAATTTTTCAATTTATATGTGATACTGGCCATTTCTATGACACATTTGATAATGAAAAGCAATAAAAGGTAAATTGAGAAAATCTGCTGTAAATGATTCATTCTCGATGCAATTTTTTTGTCTACTGAAATATTGGTAATTGATTTATAATGTACTGCGAATCCTTAATATCAGTTGATTTTGAGAACTTTACACCATTGTTACGATATCACCATGACGTCTATACCATATGAACCATGTATCATTATGTCACCGTGATGCCATAATAAAGCCGAATTCTGAATACGTTCAAAGTTCTCTATTATATGGCAATCATAGCTTATGCATGAGCCTTAAAGAGATCAACTGTGATAGTGCTGAAGAAATCAAATACTTCTTACAGTTTATGTAACACCATACACATAAATACTGAGTTATGTGAAACACACAATAACCACACTGTAGTCTGCACTATTGAGGTTTAATAAGTTGTAATGTAAACAGTTAAAAATGCAATTAGCGTGGTTATTGTCAGATCACGATCCATCATCTGTATGCAAGGGAACTGCTTGCTGATGGGTACTGCTATGCGGTTCCATGTCATAATAGCAATCGAGAAACAGCAATTGTACATTGCCGAAAATTAATTTCAGAGATGCACACTGGCAGCGCACAGAAAAAAGGAGCCAGAGAGCTACAGGTCTCATTTTTAATGCAGGAGGCTGTGTCCCCCGTACACATCCCCACAGGGGGCTTTGCCCCCCGTACACCCCTACTTATGCATTCTCAATTTCAGGGGGTGTATGTTGGGAGGGTGAAAAACTTGACAAAATACATGCTGCCAGGCAGTAAAAAAAAAAAAAAGCTGCACCACGCCGGACCAGAACCCGGTACCCCATGCCTCCCAGCTGACCACCCTCCCCACGATGCCAGCAATCCAGCTCAGCAGCTGCTTGCCGCAACCCCTCCCACTTGCCACGCCTCCCCTGCCTCTTCCTCTTTCATGGGTGCCCATGCGTGTGTATACGCATGAGTTCCTGTTGCGGTTTTCACCAACTGCAATATCCAGTCACCCTCCTCCCTAGGTAGCCATGATCACAGTCACCGAGATTGACTTGCTGTTTTTCTAGGTGCTCAATCTCAGTCGCTATGGTCATGGACTACCCTGCTATGCATCAGTGTTTTGGGTCACAGTAATTAGCTCATCAAAAACAAACTTAATGGTGAATTCTGGTGCATAAGCGTCATACTTGGAATCATACTTGGATACATAGAACAACAGAAGGCGTATGCCCATGTAAGTTGTCCCCACTACTCAGTGGAAGTAATAAAATTACCAACTTTAATATGTCTGTCCAATCTAGCTTTAAAGGCATGAAATGATGGTGCATTAACCACATCATCAGGCAATTGATTCCACAGTCTGATAGACCTAAATACAAAACTGTGTTTCCATGCCTCGGATCTACATGTTTTTTCATTAATTTGTTGCTTATGGCCTCTCACATCGTATCTATAGTCCTTTAATACTAAACCCAAGTCATGCCTCAACATATCGTCTTTGAGGATTTTACACAGTAGTAATGTCACCTCTTGTTCGCCTCAGTTTCAAGAGCCATAGACCCAAATGAATAAGTCTGTCTCCATAGGGTTTCTCTATACATCCTGCTATTAATTTTGTGAAGGACCTCTGTGGTTTTTCAATCATCTTCTTATCCTTCATTAAATAGGGACTCCAACATGGAGAACCGTAGTCCAGGTATGATCTTATATAAATATTGTACAACAGAAGTAGGACACCCTCATTTCTAGAGAAGAAGCTTCTTCACACACTGTCAAATACATTGCTTTATTTGCTGCATATTTACAATGAGCTTCACTCTTTAGGTCACTCCTAATATATATTCCCAAGTCCTTTTCACACAGTGTTTTCCTTAATTTAGTCCCCTGGATGTAATAGTCCTGTTGAATATTATTCTTTCCCATGTGCATTATGCTACATTTATTCAGACTAAACTTTATCCCATTTCTCTCAGCCTGTTCAACAACAGTTATAATATCTTGGCCAAACCTTAATCTGTCGTCAAAGGTATCCACTACTCTCCCAAGTTTAACATCATCTGTAAATTTAATTAATTTATTCCCACTCATGATTTTAAGATCATATATATATATATATATATATATATATATATATATATACATATATATATATAGATATATTGAATAACAATGGGCCCAATACTGACCCATGTGGTACTCCACTTTCAACTTCTACCTCATGAGATATATGACCATGTATATGCACAGATTGTCTCCTGTCCATTAACCAATGTATTATCCATCTAATAATGGTTTTGTTAATACCTAATTTAGCCATTTTAGAAATCAAGGTTCTATGATGCAAGGAGTCAAATGCTCAGCTAAAATCAAGCAATACCACATCCATTGCTTTACCATGGTCCATTTTTTCACCTATAAAGTTATAAAAACTTACGAGATTGGTATTACAGGATCTATTACATACAAAGCCATGTTGCGAACTGTCAATCATATTCATCTCATTTAATGATTTCCTAATTTCATCCACAATTAAACTTTTGATTATCTTACCCACAATTGATGAGAGACTGACAGATCGATAATTTACTGGGTCTCCCTTGCTCCCTTTCTTAAAAATTGGCACCACAATTGCCCTTCTCCAGTACCTGGGAACATAACCTTCCTTTAATAATCTTATTCCTATATCTGCTATAATCAGTGCAAGTTCATTCTTTAGCTCTTTTAGCAACCTTGGATGCAAATTATCTGGTCCTGATGATTTATTAACCTTTAACTGTTCTATTTTTTTGAGTACTCTGGAACTAGTAATAACTTCAATTGATTCTGATCCTATTTTATCTAGTAAATCATCTGATCTCCTACAGTCAGCCTTATTAAAAACTGAACTGAATAAATCATTAAACTCCCTGGCCACTTCCATTGGTTTTATATACAATGTTCCATGAATGTTAAAAGGACCAATTACTCTTTCCTGTCCTTTCTTATCATTTATATGGGGGGAGGGGGGCCTTTTTAGCACCCTTGGTATTAACCAGTCTAAATTCAGTTTGTTTCTTGGGTTTTTTATCTCATTTTTTAATTTACGTAATGTCTTTCTGTAATTATCCCTGTTTTTATCTCATGGATTTCTTTTAAATTTCTTATAACATAATCTCTTCCTACCACTTAATTTTATGTTTTTTTATTTAACCATATTTGTTTTTGCCTCTATTATTATACATTTCATTTAATGGAATATGCTTTAGAGTTATATCTTCTATAATATTTACAAATATGTCCCAACTTTCTTCAGTTGTTAAACCCTCACTCAGATTTCTCCAATCAATTTTTGACAAGTCCTGGTATATAGCCATGTAGTTAGCCCTATTATATAATTTATGTATAGTTTTGCCTCTTATAATCTTCTTTGATTTATTCATTTGGAATTTTATAATGTCATGGTCACTAGTACCAATTTGGGGAAGGAGCTTAATATTGGTAACATCTTCAGTTATATTAGTCAGAATTACATCCAAGATGTTTTGCCCAGGAGTTGATTCATCTATTCATTGCCCTAAACCTGCTGAAATCAGATCTGCCTGAATCCTGCTTGCATTGAATTATTGGACTTGTTCAAGCTATTCCAGTCTATGCCGGGAATATTTAAGTCACCAACTAATAATAGATCATTATGTTCTGCTAGTGTTGTGGTATATTCAATAAAATATTCAGTTTCACTTGCTGGAGTGTCTGGGGGTCTATGAAAGACACCCATCTTAAACTTCTTTCCTTGGAACCCTACACAGTCCACCCAGAGTACCTGGATATTTTCATAGTCATTACTTATTTCTTCTTGAATGCATTCAATGTCATCTCTAATATACAGGACAACCCCCCAACCCTCTTTAGTGTTCTGTCCTGACTAATCAGGTGAAAGTCAGGTATACTTTTATTCCAGCCGCAATCCTGGCCCTGCCATGTCTCTGTGACCCCAATAATATCTGTTTTTTTATTCTTTAATATTAAATTAAATTCAGACATTTTGTCTTTGTTTAAGCTCCTTGCATTAAAGAACATAACACTAGCCATGTTGATATTTCTGGATTTTATTTGTTTTCTTATAAGAGTTTTGGCCCCTATTGGATGATTTTGAAGTACCTTCATCCCGCTTTTGTTCAGTTTAAACACTTGTTGATTTCATTTTTAATTCTTGTCCCAAGTACTCTACTCCCCCTAAAGCTCAAGTGTAGATGTCTCTACAATACATATTTGGTTTATCATGAAATGTTTCCCAATGCATTAGAAAATGATAACTGTTATCCTGCATCCATCTTCTTAACCATGCGTTTGCTAGACAAATTTTCTTTTTCTTATATGCTAATGCTCTCGGTTCAGGAATTATTTCTAATATAACAATTTTGCAGATTTTCTCTTTTAGTTTATCTGTAAGCTTTATAAAATCTTTCTGTATGTTTGGTAAGTTTTTTATTCCGAGATCATTAACCTCAACATGGACTACAGCTATTGATTTGGGCCCAGCTCCTTTAAATATGTTATCAGTCATTCCAATTAGGACCTGAACCCCTGCTCCAGAAAAACTGCTGACCATTCTATTGGTTTTGTCATCCTTACAAATCTAATGATCCATGTACTTGATAAAAGAGTCTCCAATTACTATGACCTGCCTAGTCCCATTATACTCTTCTGTCATTTGTGCAGATACTACTGATGGAACAGTTTCCATTCCCTCTTCCTAGGTAACTTCATCCTGAGGTAGAATAGAAAAACAATTATGGAGTGTAATAGCAGCATCTGCCCCCCTCTCTCCAGCAGCACCACTATATATCTCATCCCCTTCATAATTTCTTACTATACTATTCGACTTTATGATATCTGCATTCCTTTCATATTCCTCTTTGTCCCCAAGTTTCAAAGGACTCCTACCTCTTTTCTTTCTTTTGACTAATGTAACATTACACCACTCTTCCTCACTATTCATTTCAGAAGTGCTATCCACAACCAGCTTCCTTTTAGCTCTATAATCATCTGCCAGCCCCAATGTATTTCCTGCCTGCTGTTTAGTAAAACTACAGTAGATAAAACTCTCAGCTTTGTGGTCATTCCTGCCTGACTATTCTCTAAACACTCCAGTCTAGTATTAAATTCCTGCACAATCTGTTGTAGTTCCTGATTCTGTATACATTTCTCACATTCAAATTTATTATAAGTGGACCCCTTATCGGCTAATTTATACCTGTTACATGTAATGCATTTCACACAAAGGTCACCATCCTTGGTCAAAATAGAAGACGTCATTTTCCACTGTACCTCCCAAACCTTGCTAAGTTACTCACTGTACTGATATTTACTTACTAATATTAGCTAGTAGACCACTTTTCTCCATCTTGTTGCCTCCACACCGACACACTAACATGTGCGGAAACATGCATGTCTCGGCACATGTCTCCATGACTGCCACTTGCACAGCTGCCCAAATTTGTAGCACCACGTGACCAAGAAATAGAGCAGTGTTCACATCTTGCTCAATCTCAGAATAAAGCAGCAACTGTAAAATCCCCACTATCTCTCAGATCTGCCAATATAGGCTTAGGTATCCCTGTGCCTCACAAGTTATACATGCTAAGAGCAGACAGTTTTGGAGTCCCACTCCATCCCTAGTGAACTACAGTTCTCGGAGCAATTCAGAGCACTTCCTGAGTCACAGCCTGATGGACCTTTAGACCGCTCACTGTTTACAGAAGTATTAAAGTCATGGTTGAATTCAGTACAATTAATTGGCCATTAAAATACATGAGTCATACCGGCATTGTGTGTGATTAATGGGACCATTAAAATGCAAAAATACCATTAAAAGGAAACTGGCCATTAAAAGGGTGATCATTTAATGGTGCCATTATTTAGGTATGTACTGATTAAGGGGGCATTAATGGTTCTATTTAATGGGTTAGAGACCAATAATTAGACCATTAATATATAAGCATAGTTTAATGGCCATTAATAAAGTGATTCAAAATCCAGATTAAATTAATGGCAGTTTTAATGGACAAATGAATGGAAATTCTTATGGCCATTACTTTACTGTAATGGCCAGCACAATTAATGGTTGAAGTCCATTAAAATAATAGCTATTAAAATATATTACTAGCAACAAACTTTAACGGATGCTGGACCATTAAATTAATGGCACTTAACATCAGTTAATAGCCACTCAGTTCATGGCTACATGACCATTAAAGTACCGCTTAAATTTGATGCCCATTAACAATTTAATGGAACAATTACACTGGAATAACACAATAAATTTAATGGGATTTTAATGTTTTGATAGAACTTACACTGTTATTTGGACCATTATTTATGTACCGATTAATGGGAATTTATTGGGAATATTTCATGAAAATTTAATGAATTTGTAATGGGTTTTTTTTAATGCCACTTTAGTAGTGTTCAATGCAGTAGTGCATATTGCTGCATGAAATCATTGGAAGAGATAAACAGAAAGAGCAACTTAATATTGAAAAAGCTTACTGGATAAGGCATTGAGTCTGGAATCACATTTTAGAACCATGGTTCCTGTTGATGATGCTGGAGGATGGAGCAAGGCAGTGGTGAGGGGGGGGCACAAGAACATGGTTCCAACAATTAAAAGGATGACTCGGTTCTAACAGCAATAATGGAAGGATGGCTTCTGTGTAAACTAACAAAATAAAATTGACCAAATGAAGTGTAAAAATGCAACATACAATATAAAGAAGAAAACATATCCCCTGAACCTGTTAGAGATGTCCAGTCCCACATCAAAGGTGGTAGATTCCCCCAGTGAATGTTTTTAATTTGAAACACTGGAGCCAGGAACAGAATTCTTGCACTGGCCTTCAGCTGAAACATGAGAGCGCCTAAACACATGGACTCCCTGACCTGAACTTCACCTTCACCCCTTCAGACAGCAAAGAAAACCATTCTATGAGGTCTGAAACCAACTGAGGACCCTTGGAAATCCACCCTTGATACAAGCCACCAAGCTGGGTACTTCATGTTGAGACCAAGTGTAGCTTTTTGTGGATTTGTCAGATGCCAGGAAAAGGGTTGCCAAACTCAAAGCATAGATGATTATGGACAACAATGATATGGATTCAGATGAGTAGAACCCTGATGCTGTTTTAATAAAGTTTGCTTTGATCAGTGCTCTGGAAGTACAACCAAGATTCTTGAACTACTTTTCTTTCATGTGTTGAGTGACAGTAAATGAACACTAAGGGGCCTGATTATGATGTACTGTTAAATGAAGGGGTACTTTGTTCCAATATGGCAGCTATTTGCTTTACAGTACCACACTGTAATGACTACTTAATGTTCTTCCTGCCATGAACTCTATGCACATGCAGGGATAAAGGAAGTAACACTAATACTATGGGGTACTACTAGCTAAGCAGGGTAGTAGGGTAATCCCCAGCAGAGAAAAAGGGACCAGGAATTTCCAAGGGAGACAGAGTAAGAAATTATGCTAGGAGTGGTGCAGTGCAGTGGCTGTGGGGTGGCAGTCATTAGGGAGACCTTCTAGAGACTACAGTGCTGCCCTATCTGAATGCACCTCTCTGGACTGAGGGAGGAGGTTGCTAGCCTCCAGGCCAAGTTGACTAGGATTCAGGAGGCCTCCTCCCCCACCCAGAGACCACCAAGTCTGCCACCACTACCTCAAAGGATGCCAAGGAGGAGGAGCGGCTGGACTATAGTGGGCTCGGGAAGGGTGAGGGTGGTGGGTCAGAGGCACATTCCCCATATGGTACCACTACACAGTTCCTATGCTGCTCTGGCATGGTTGGACTGTCCCATGGAGGCACCCACAGTAGTGACCAGGGAGGATGTGGGGGTCCTCTGTAGTGGAGACCCCAAAGAGGATGGTGTAGGACCCCAGAGGAGTAGTAGGAGGAAGCAACTCCTGGTGGGGGGCTCCATTGTAATGGGGATAGATTTAGGGACAGGGAGGGGGGGAGGTTAGGTTCCTACCCGGTGCCATGGCTCTGAGGGATGGGTAGCAGATCCTGAGGATCACTAGGGCACTAGGATGGGAGGGAGAGCTAGAAACATAGACTTTGACAGCAGATAAGGACCACTTGCCCCACCCAGTCTGCCCATTTTCCTTCCTATTGGATAAGCTGCAGATCCTAGTTAACCAACAGCCTACTTCCTCCTACCCCCCCACTGGAATTGCCTTATGTCTGTCCCATGCATTCTTGCATTCCCTACCTGCTTTTGACCCCACAACCTCCTCAGGAAGGCCGTTCATGTATCCACCACCCTCTCCATGAAAAAATACTTCCTCATGTTGCCCCTGGGCCCTCCCCCCTCTATCTGCAAATTGTGCACCGTTGTTCTTGCGCATCTTTTTTTCTGAAAGATGCTACCCTCTTGGATTTTGTTGATTCCCCTGAGGTACTTGAAAGTTTCTATCATGTACTCAACAAGGCCTGTAGACTTACACTTGAAACTGACAGCTCAACTCACTCCTGTAAACTCTTCCAGCAAACAAATTGGCTCAATCTAAATAACAAGATTAAGTGTCAGACATGCCTCCTGGGTAAGAAAACACTTCTAGGTAAACTCCACCCTGCATTAATAATATACTACACGCATGTCACTCGAGCTACTGGACCAGGGGAATGGCCCAGGGCTCGTTGGCTGTTCCATTCAGGTAAAATTTCACTTGGACAATGGTCCTTCACTTACAGGGCTCCCCAGTGGTTGAATGATATCCTTGCACATATTCTCAGCAACAACAGCCTCCCTTCCTTTAAAGTTAAATTGAAGCAACACCTCACTGTTTCCAGCCCCTGTGTGTGCAGGTTAATGGCCTGATCTGTGCATCCTGTCTCCACCTTAATGTGCCCCTCATTCTTCCCTGTCCAACACTAATTTGGAGGGGTTGCCCCCCTCCACTTTTAGGACTTTGCACTATCTCCGGGTGTGGCACCTTTTCCCCTTCTCCCTAGGATTCCCTCTCTTTTTTGCACTACTGGAGTGGGTTACACGTGGGCCTCCCTCCACCTTCCCAAAAAAATCCCCCCCTTTTGTTCAGCCTCCAGTGCTGTAGCTCCACCATGGTCCCAACCCCTTCACTTTCTGTCTGTTATGGATGGCATCATACTCCCTTTCATGACTACCTGATTAACACCTTTTAAATTTTAGCCTACCTCCCTCTCCCTTCTTTTTACAAAAATTACAAAGCCTCCTCCCGCCTGCATTACTTTTTGCTAACGATGTGACTTCAGCACACAGCACTCGCTATGCCTCTTGGTATGTACTTGATCTCAGATTGGAACACCTAATTATTAATTGTTAAACCAATACACAGTTTTTACACTTTTACATGATTTAGCCCATAATTGTAAATAGTTGTATAATATGCTGTTATATCTTTTCTGCTCTGTTTCTTCCTCAGTGCTTGTGTATCCATAATCTGCAAACTACTTTCAGTGTTTTGTCCTCTTGTCATGATGTGGCATCTTTGAGAAAGAGCAATTTGACCAGAGGTGATTTCTGAAAGATGAAATAAATAAATAAAAAATAAATAAAATGTCCCCCCTCTCCCTCCTTTCCTCAAGGGTATAAATATTAAGCTCCTTTAGTCTCTCTTCATATGGCTTCTGGTGCAGACCCTGCACCATTTTAGTTGCTCACCTCTGGACTGCCTCCATCTTGTCTATGTCCTTGCAGAGATGGGGTCTCCAGAACTGCATGCAGTACTCCAGATGGGGTCTCACCAACTGTCTGTACAGAGGGATAACAATTATCTGTTTTCTACTGGTGATGCCGCTCCCTATGCATCTCAGTATCTCCCCAACCCTCCTTACTGCCTTCTCACATTGCTTGCCTACCTTTAGGTCATCTGATATGACTACCCCCAGGTCCCTTTCCATTTTTGTTGGTATTAGTGCCCCCCCCCATCGTGTACTCTTCCCCTGGGTTTTTGTTTCCCAGGTGCATTACTTTTCACTTATTTGCACTGAATCTAAGCTGTCATACTTTTGACCATTCCTCCAACCTTGCCAAGTCCCTTCGCATCCTTACCACACACCCTTGTATATCAACCCTGTTGCAGATCTTTGTGTCATCTGCAAAGAGGCATACTTTTCCTTCCAGTCCTTCCACAATGTCACCTATAAAGACATTAAAGAGGACTGGTCCCAATACTGAACCCTGCGGTACACCACTAGTTACCCCCTTTCTTTGGAGTGAACTTTGTTTACTATTACCCTCTGCATCCTGTTATCCAGTCAATTGTTTTACCCAGGCTACCACCCTGTGACCAACTCCCAGGCTGGCTAACTTGTTTATTAATCTTTTGTGTGACTGTGTCAAATGCCTTGCTAAATGTCTAGGTAGACCATGTCCACAGCCCCTCCCTGGTCTACTACATTTGTCACCAGTCAAAGAAATCTATTAGATTCATCTGACATGACTTTCTCGCTGTGAATCCATGCTGCCTTGGGTCCCAGAGCTAGATGTCATTGTCCACCCATGGACTAATGACCTGGCTAGAGACAAGGCTTGGATAGTGCAGGAGGAGTTCAGGGAGTTGGGGAGGGGTCTTAGGCAGGTAGCATGCTCAGTGACCTTTTCTGAGATGCTACCTGTCTATAACGGGGGGAGGATAGGATATTTCATACCAGGAGCTACAACTCATGGTTGAAGGAGTGATGCAGAGAGGAAGAATTTGGCTACACTGGGGACAGGGGTCCTACCTTGAGGGATAAGGGCCTATACAAGGGAGATGGCCTATATCCATCTGGGAGGGGAACCACAGTCCTCAGTGAATGGTTTAAATGTTACATTGTTGAGTATTTAAACTAGCCAAGGGGGATGGCGTAAGAAAACGGGAGACGTAAACTGCCCCAACAAGCTGAAGTAATCAGTAGGGAGAATCCTAAGGGTGATAAATCCCCAAGGGTACCCAACAAAAAAAAAAATGGTAGAAATAAAGAGAAATGGGAATGTGAGCAGCACGGTAAGGCGATAAGGCAAAAGGGAAAGGGGCGGTTTTCAAGCAGGGTGGTAACAGAATCTGAAAGGCTATATGTACAAATGCATGAAGTCTGTGAAATAAAATCCTGAACCTAGAGGCCATTATGGCAGGAGCTGACCTGGACATTGTCACCATTACTGAGTCATGATGCAGTGAGAAGCATGACTTGGATATAGCCATACTAGGCTATAATCTGTTCAGGAAGGACAGGGTGGAAAAGAAAGGGGGAGAAGTGACTCTTTATGTGAGGGATTGCATAAAAGCAACTGAGATACAGGGAATACAGGGGGGGGAGGAGGTACTGTGAGTCACTCTAGAAATGGGGAAGGGAGACGCTATTCATACTGGATTAGAAATTCCACTACTTCTCAGTGCAGTTTAACCCCTGCAAGGTATATAGGTTTTTAAACCAAGGATGGAAATGAGAAAGGAAAATGTGGGCGCACCGGGATTTGAACTCCGGATCTCTGGTATGTTGCCCAGCGCCTAACCATTAAGCTACAGGCCCACTGGTTACAGCGTCCAAGAACTTCCTATTTCACAGTCACACATTCCTTTCTCTCTAGTGTTGTTTAATCTGCAACCAGAAACCAATTTAGAAATTCCACTACTTCTCAGTGCAGTTTAACCCCTGCAAGGTATATAGTTTTTTAAACCAAGGATGGAAATGAGAAAGGAAAATGTGGGCACACCGGGTTTGAACTCCGGATCTCTGGTATGCCGTTCCAGCGCTCTAACCATTAAGCTACAGGCCCACTGGTTACAGCATCCGAAGAACTTCCTATTTCACAGTCACACATTCCTTTCTCTCTAGTGTTGCTTAATCTGCAACCAGAAACCAATTTAGAAATTCCACTACTTCTCAGTGCAGTTTAACCCTGCAAGGTATATAGTTTTTAAACCAAGGATGGAAATGAGAAAGAAAATGTGGGCTCATCAATAGGAAGTTCTTCGGATGCTGTAACCAGTGGCCTGTAGCTTAATGGTTAGACGCTGGAACGGCATACCAGAGATCCGAGTTCAAACTCGTGTGCTACATTTTCCTTTCTCATTTCCATCCTTGGTTTAAAAACTATATACCTTGCAGGTTAAACTGCACTGAGAAGTAGTGGAATTTCTAAATTGGTTTCTGGTTGCAGATTAAGCAACACTAGAGAGAAAGGAATGTGTGACTGTGAAATAGGAAGTTCTTCAGACGCTGTAACCAGTGGGCCTGTAGCTTAATGGTTAGAGCGCTGGAACGGCATACCAGAGATCCGGAGTTCAAATCCCGGTGCACCCACATTTTCCTTTCTCATTTCCATCCTTGGTTTAAAAAAAATATTCATACTGGAGTGATCTACTGACCTCCTGCATGGGGGGGGGGAGATGGATAAGATTCTGGTGGAAGCCATCCAAAAGATGGCAAACAAAGGGGGAGGTGCTGCTGGTGGGGAACTTCACTCTGCTGGATGTAGATTGGAGCATCCTAGCTGCAGCTTCAGCCTGAAACAGGGACATCCTGGACTCCCTGCAAGGGGCATTCATCAGGCAGCTAGTAAAAGTGCCCACTCAAAAGGGGGCAATACTGGACCTGGTACTCACCAACAGGGACAGTGTTGAAGATGTCACAATGGGTGGCATCCTGGGGACCAGTGATTACCGTACAGTGTGGTTTAACATTATGTACTGTAGCAGAATTGAACCACACAAAGACAAGGTTCATGGACTTAAGAAGGGCTGATTTTAAAAAGATGAGAGAATGCCTCAGGGATGCCATGGCAGTGGGGGAGGACTTGGGTGGAGTGGAGGGACAATGGACAAAACCAAAAGGAGGAATAGAGAAGGCAACAAACCTATGTGTCAGGCAAGCAAGCAAAGTCAATGGGAAAAAATAGAACGCTATGGGTCTCAAAGGAGGTAGTTGGGAAGGTAAGGGCAAAAAAGTTAGCATTCAGGAGACATAAGGAGACACAGAGAGAGGAGGATAGGGAGATGTATCAGGAGAAACAGGAGGAGGCAGGGAAAGCATTTAGGAGCGCAAAGGCACAAATGGAGGAGAAAACAGCCCAGGCAGTAAAGAAAGGGGACAAGACATTTTTGAGATATGTAAGTGAGAAAAGAAACACCAGGGAAGGGACAGTAATGCTTAGAAGGGAAGGGGGGGAGTGCATGTAGGAGGACCAGGAAGAGGCAGACATCCTAAACAAATACTTTTGTTTAGTGCTCTCAGAGGAAGGGGAAGGTGAGGGAACCACAGAAAATGGCCTGAAGCATCAAAGGAAGGGAAGTAGAGGAGAGAGTCCTGAAGGGACTTGCAACTCTGAAAGAGGACAAGACAATGCGGCCAGGCTGGGTGCATCCAAGGATACTGAGAGAGCTCAGAGAGGTGCTGGCTGCACCACTGATAGCCCTGTTAAACCACTCAATGGAGACAGGAGTTGTTCTGGACAGAGATGGACTGGGGTACAGGGGGCCCACCTAGAGAGTGAATATAGGGTTCCACTTGGAAAATCAGTAGGGGAGGGCCTAGGGTGACACACTCATCTCAGTAGTCCACTTTAGTCTGATACACTAGCTCTGTGTTTGAATCGTACATTTACATACAGTGCCCCAGATACCCCCATTTAATTAGAAAAAAAGATGATCAATACAAAGATTTTTAGAGTTTATGGGGCCCACCTTGAAATTTCCAGGTATCCTGGTGGGTCAGTCCAATTCTGGTTCTGGAAGACTGGAGGAGGACAGATGTAGTCCCACTTCACAAAAGTGGCAAGGAGGCTGGCAATTACAGGCCAATCAGCCTGACTTTGGTGGTGAGGAAATTAATGGAATCACTACTGAAGGGAAGGACTGTGGAATATTTTGAATCTAGTGGCTTGCAAGAGCCAAGGAAGCATGAATTCACGGGGGAGGGGGGGTCATGTCAAACAAATCTGATAGATTTCTTTGCGTTACCAGGTAAATAGATCAGGGTTGAGTGGTTGATGTGGCAGTAAGGCTTTTGACACCGTTCCACTTAGGAGACTTGAAAATAAGTTGAGCAGCCTAGGATTGGGTACAAAGGTGGTACTGTAATCTGGGTAAGGAATTGGTTAGGGGACAGGAGACAGACAGTGGTGGTAAACAGAGTTCACTCTGAGTAAGAGAGGGTGACCAGCGGAGTGCCACAGGGGGCACTACTGGGGCCAGTCCTCTTTAATGTCTTTATTAGCAACATTGCAGAGGGGATAGATGGGAAGATTTGCCTCTTTGCAGATGACACTAAAATCTACAATAGGGTCAACACTCCAGAGGGATGAAAAAAATGAACAGAGATCTAAGAAAGCTAGAGGAGTGGTCAAGGGTGTGGCAACTAAGTTTCAATGTGAAGAAGTACAAAATCATGCACTTGGGGCACAGAAACTCATGGGCGGAGTACAAAAATGGGGGAGTGGTATTAATGACCACCAAACAGGAAACAGACCTGGGGTAATCATATCTGATGATCTAAAGAATGCCAAACGATGTAACAAGGCAGTGGGGAGAGCTAGTGGGATGCTAGGGTGCATAGGGAGGGGTGTCACCAGCAGAAAGAGAGAGGCAGTGTTACTTCTGTATAGATCACTGGTGAGATCTCACCTAGAGTATTGTGTCCTGTTCTGGAGACCACATCTTTGGCAGAACATAGACATTGTAGAAGGAGTACATAGGAGGGCAACTAAAATTGTGTAGGTCTGCATCACAAGCCCTCTGAGGAGAGACTAAAGGACCTCAATATGTACACACTGGAGGAAAGAAGGCATAGGGGGGATATGATAGATACTTTCAAATTCCCCATGGGTGTAAATAAGGCTCAGGAGGGAAGCATTTTTCAGAAAAAAAGATGCTCAAGAACAGGGGATCATGCTATGAAGCTGGAGGAGGTAGACTTGGGGGAGATATGAGGAAGTACTTCTTCACAGAAAGAGTGGTGGATGCCTGGAACAGCCTCCCAGTGGAGGTAGTGTGGCAAAAATGGTAACAGGATTCAAGAATGCATGGGATAGGCATAAAGGAACTGTAGTGGCAGGGAAAGCGGGTGTAAAGCCACAGGTCAAGTAGGGTCTGCGGTGTTACAGTAGGTAGGGAAAATGGGTAGACTAGGTGGGCCAAGAGGTCCTTTTCTGCTGTCAAAGTCTATGTTTCTATGCCCCCATTTAATTCTAATTCCTTTTCTCAATTGCATTTTCACATATCATTTTTTTCTACCTAATCACCACCATGTTTATAGCTGCTGGGGATGCACACTTTGTTTTAGTTTATTTTTACTATTTGTAGCAGTTTTCCATTACCATCCTGTGTGTCTGCCTTTGCTGATTGGTTAACTAAGGATTAACCCACAACAGAGCATGGGTCTACTGGGGATTAGTGTATGGCTGGGGGGGGGGTTGAACCACAAGACCGAAGGCCAAGTGGTTCCAACCACCCAGCCATACATTAATCCCCCAGTAGACCCATGCTCTGGAGTGGGTTAATTCACTTATAACATGGGGAAGAGAAAGGGATTGGTTCTCTTTTTATATGTTTCTCTTCCCCGTGTTACATTTGCATAAAAGTAATTTTAAAGTGCAAAATTACAAAGGTTCCAGGAGGATATTAAGGTTTCTACCATGGGAAAGAGAAAGGGAGTTGCACCTGACTGGAGAAACTACATGCTGAACTTTTCTATATTGTGACTGCAACGGTAAACAATTACTGATTGCATGCAGATGTGATCAACATATCAGAATATGTACTCATTTTGGCTGACTTGGTTTTGTAAACTGTGGTATAATCTCCATTTCTCTGCTATGTTTGATGTTTGGGATTTGGCTGCTGTGCATTATGGGAAATGCATATACTGTATTTAAGTGCAGAGGAGATCTGAGATCTGGTAGTTGTTGCTGCAGTTCCCTTGGTCGGCCAACAGATGGTAGTACCCTGAGGCTTACATCTTTTTAATCTGTGAATTTTACAGCTAATATTGCACATTAATAACTTTGCCCCCTTACAATTGATTTACATGGAAAATCATATGTGGCATACACTACTGTGTAGTTACTGAAAGGATATGTGTTTCTGATTTACATGAAATTTAGAATGCACAGCCTCTGTGTTAGGAACTCTTGATCCTTTGAATTCCATGTAGATCGGTTCAGGGGAGGCAAAGTTACAGAGGTGCGCAAAAATGCAAAAGTCTCAGTTTTTGAAAATGTTAAGCCTTTTTTTGCCACTGAATAACTAAAAAAACTGTAGACTTTGAAACCTGATACTTTCAGGTTTGGTAGAGATTGAGCCAAAGTGTGTGCTTTTGTGGTTTTTAGGTTCCACCGCTAAAGTATTTTTAAAAAATATTTAATAAAAGACATGGAGGCAATCTGGAAAATCAGGCAAGCTGGAAAACCATATGGGGCATACATTACTGTGTGGTTACTGAAAAGGTATGTGTTTCTGTGCCAATAGACCAATTAAAAAAACACACACACATTTCATAGTCATACAGATGTTTTCAAGCTACTTATGATGGAACTACAAGACATTTCACTTAAAGGGGCACTGTCAGCTTTACCCTTTGTTTTTTGCTTATTTACTATCACTGGGTTGCTATGCATATAACTACTGAATGGTCACTGTAGAATGTATCTAAGTAAAGCACACATAATTCCGCTTAACAATTTTGGTGAAATTTGTATTACAAATAATACAAATTTCGCCAAAACTGGTAAGCAGAATCATATGTGGTTTACTTAGATACATTCTACAGTGACCATTCAGCAGTTGTATGCATAGCAACCCAGTGATAGTAAATAAGCAAAAAACAAAGGGTAAAGCTGACAGTGCCCCTTTAAGCATATCTATTCTTGTTTGACAGCCATCTGTTGGCCAGCCGTGAATTGCAGGCTAAAACCATTCTGGGAAAGGAAACTAACATGGAGAACAGAATGTGGGTGCACTTTACCATTGATTAATTCTCAGGCAGCTGTGGATTACTTGAGAATTAATCAACAGTCACCTGATGCTGTTGGACCAATTCTGAGTAACCCTTTCTCTTCCCCACGTTAGAAATATCATTTGTTCTGGGAAGCAGCTTTAGCAGTTTGAAAATAATGCAACATCATGAATTAGCCTCTACTTTATGTATCACTGCTGATTTAGTCTAACAAAACAGGTAGTAGCAATGGTGTGAAATATTGCATTTACTTTCAATTAGCTTCAAAACCTTTATAGGCTTTGTTCTTCTAAATTGCTTTAACTTTGTGTGTTTCCAAAGAGTCTTTAGGTCACTTTGACCGACTGCTTAGAAATAAATGGTGTAAATGGGTACTGTGACATCATGTTCTCACTGCTAATGGTGTCCCAGGGAGCAAACAAGATTTTAGTGGCTCTGTGAGTATGCATGTGCTTGTGCTACAGTATATGTGTGGCATACATGTGTATAACTTTTATACAATAAATAAGTTACAACCATGTGCCTTTATTCAGCAACTAGTGCAGGTGCCAAATGTTCTGTAGTTTGTGTGTCTTCAAGGTGATAGAGGTTCTCAGGCCCCCCTTGATAGCTGGTCTACTACCTTCTAAGGCAATCCTAACTATAGCTGAGGAACCCCCTTTGATCTCAGTAAATAGAATGAGCTCATTCTCATGGATCCGGAGCTTTCACGGGACAGAGTAGAAGGGAATTAGCACTGAAGCAGTCAGGCTAATTCGGAGTGTGTGGATAGTAAGAAAGCTTTTGTTCTGTTCTCCATTGGTAATAACATTATCACTTGTTTCCATTTTACTAGTGCATGTTTTAGCCTGTCAGTCTAGATTTGAATACAGTACTTGTGTTTATTGTTTAAAACCTTTGATATGTTTTCCTGATTGTAATGTTAAACATATTAACTTTAGATTATATTTATTAAATAAACATCAACTAGTCATTAACTCCTCTATGGTCTTTTGCTACTTTGTTTCTTTTCCTTGCTATCAGATCTTTTTTATATTTAGCTACTTTGTTTACACATGCTTTACTGAATGCTTAGGATTCAGGCTTACCGTTATGTGGTAGAAGCAGACTTTGTATTTCTTTTATTTGGACACTAGCGGCCTCTTGTAATCTAAGACCCCTGATTTTTTCTAAAAATGCACTATACAGATTTGCACATGCAAACTTTCATGCAAATCTGTTGAATGGGGGTGAAACTACTAAAGTGCAAAGTTAGGGGTTTAACATTAAACAGCCTACTCAACCCAAACTATAGAGGTTCTACTGCACCTCTATAATTTGTATAGCTATATTCTTTGCAAAAACCTTGTTACTGCACCAGTTAGAGTTCAGCTTAAGGTCACAACAGTAGGGAAATGTGGCATTAGGATTTCCAGTCCTAACTACCAATCCCTACCCTCCAAGCAGCAAAAGGAAAAAAACAACAGGGTTTTGAGTCTCCAGAGTCTTGTTCAATCAGTGGTGGGGTGTTCCTTGAAGTTGTCAACCTTAATGCTCCCTCCCCCCCCAGCCTGTACCCTCCTATCCAAAGCACAAGATACAGTGCAAGCCACTGCCTTACAGTGATACACTCTTCAAAGGTAGAGGACTATGTATTGTCACATATGTAGTGTCAGTGGCTCAGTAGGTAGCACACTCACCTCTGAGGCTGGGAGATCAGAGGGCTGTGGATTCAGTACCCACATCTGGCACTTGGGTTAATATCCCAGTACTGACACTGTAGTGCAGCATAAGAGGGGTGCTGCACTTCTGAGGTGCCATCTTTTGGATGAGACATTAAACCAAGGTCCCATCTGCCTGGATTGGTGGTAGTTCAGGTGGATGTTAAAGATCCCATGGCACTTATCGAAAAGAGTAGGGGGATTTCCCCAGTGTCCTGGCCAAATTTCCTCTTTCACTAAAAATACCACTAACAGCTTAATCTGGTTCAAGGTCAGTTGGCATTCATCTGTATCCCCCTTCCCCAGGTCGTGCCTGAAAATAGGCAGGATTTGTCTAGAGCACTTACCCGGTCAACAAAAATTAAATAAAAACAAATAAATAAATAAATAAAACATGTTGCCAATACAATCTGCTGTAGATTTCTTTACACAGGGCCCTGTGTGAAGAAAGGAGATAACAACTGACATTGTTCACTCAGGAAACAAGGTGGGCCCTAGGGTTGACAACCCAAAGGAAGACCCCACCACTGATTCCCCAAGACCCCAGAGACCCAAAGCCCTAGTGTTTTTTTCCTTTTGCTGCTTGGGGGTGAGAAGTTAGGGTTGGAAACCCTAACGTCATATTTACCTACTTTAATGGCATTAAGTTGAACCCTAACTGGTGCATTAACAAAGTTTTTGAAAATAATTTCTTTTCTTTTGTTTTCATAGGTAATTTGTACATTTTTTAAATTTTTCTCCCCAGTCCCTGAGCCCTCACATCCCTGACATGATGCATGCATGTGGAGGCATGTGCACATCACACCTTATGGGATGCCCCACCCTACGTGTTGCTCTGTTGCTACCTACACCTGTCACCAGACCTCATCTGGTGACAGTGGGACTATGGCAGGTGACACACCCACCAGGAGAGGAGAGCCAATGCTGATTCTGCTCTCCCCCCATGCTGGCACCCTGATGACCCGAGGTCATGTCTGAACCCTGGTCATTGGCATAGTGTGAGGTAAGGCACCCAGTGCCTCAGCCCTCAGTGCCACCAGGCCAGTAATTTATTTTCTTTTTGAGATAGTGAAATCACATTCTCATTCATGCTGGTCCCTTCAGGACCTGTGTGAACAGATGCAGATTTGCAGGGACCATTTAGGTCCTGTGCTAAGGAAAGACTCTGTCTGCCTACAGAAGTGCAGTGATAGATGTCAAGAATTCAGGAGGCTGTCTGGTGGGCTGCAGAATTGTAGAGCCCTCTGGACCATGCAGTTCCATGTGGCCACAGATACAGATGCACAGGGCACAGAGTCCATCTGTCAGCCAATGCACAGGGCCATCAGCCACCCATAGATGCAGAGATGTAGAACCTATGGCAAAAGGCAGTTGTCTTCAATATATAGTACTCAGACCCAGGCAGACAACACTTCAGCTTTCATTCCCTAGCTGAAGGAGGGTGTCGCATAATAGCACCACCCCCCACCATCATCCCATCCAGCTGGGCCACTGTGTTCATCCCCAAACTCAGCTCACCAATATGAGATCACATTGGGATAACACAACTCATCCAGGATTTTTTTTAAATGACACCTGTGATTTTATTAAGTGGTGTGGAAAAATGGCTATGTTGAAAGTTTTGAGTCAAAATATGGAAATTAATGAAATTATAAGTGACTGTTGAAATACTGTAATTTTCACTTATAACCTGGGCATGTTACCGTATTTGCTTCAGCATAGTGTTCTTATCACTCCACCTCATGAACCCAGTAGATGAAAATTCTCCAATCCCTGCCGAAACATCATTCCATGCCACCAAAACATTATTCGATGCCACAAAAGTGAAAACACATTTTGACCAGGATTTGAAAAATGACAGCTATCATATTCATGAGGTGACTATGTTGATAACTATGGGTCAGAATATTTGAAAATGTTTAGTGTATGCTCATAGGGACAGGATCATGGGAAGAAGAGGAGGGGAGTGATTTTTGTAAGGGAAGGGATAGAGTGTAGTAGGGATGAGACTGTTAATGGTAATGTGGAAAGGTTATGGGTCATCTTGCATGATGCTAAGGGGAGGAGGAGGGTGAATCTATTTGTAGTTTACAGGGCTCCCAGCACAATCTGAGGAACAGGATAGAGAGCTGGTGGAAAACATAAGAACTCACTGTTGTAGGGGAATGGGCAGGACAGTGGCAGTGGGGATTTCAACCTGCCGGGGTGGACTGGAGCACTATGGCATCATCAAATGTTAGACAACAATGGATGCTGGAGGCATTTCAAGATGTTTTCTTGTTGCAAATGGTGTTAGAGCTGACCACAGAGGGGAGCATCTTGGACTTGGTTATGGTAGATGGTGATCTGGTTAGGGATGTTGTAATAGAAGACCCACTGGCAGAGAGTGATCACTTGACAGGTTCTATCTTGACTTGGGAAGGGTGGGCAGTCACACAAACATGAAGGTAGTGGATTTTAGGGGAGTGGATTTCAGGAAGATGGCAGCCATAGTGGAGGGTCACTTAGAGTGAATAAGTACTGACATGGACATGGGTAGTAGGTGGTAAATCATGAAAGCAGGGCTGTTGGAGGTCACTAAATCCTGCACAAGGACCCAATGTAAAACAGTTAAATCAAGGAAACCTTGCTGGTGGACCAAGGGGGTGCAGGAGGGGGCTAGGGGAAAAAGTCTAGCCTTGTGGAGGTACAAGAGAACTTGATAGGGAGGAGGATAGGGAGGACTACTGTAAAAAAACAAAGGAGACAAACAGGATGGTACTGGCAGCAAATGCATCCAAGGAACTTAGGTTGGCACAGGGCATCAGGGAGGGTGAGAAGGAATTTTTTTAGGTACATTGGGGAGAGGAGGAAAGATAGGGGGCATATTACCAGACTAAAAAAGGAGGGAGGGTGAATGGAGGAAGGAGTGGAGCAGGCTGAGGTACTTAATGAGTACTTCAACTCTCTCTTTACAATGGAAGAGTGGATCAATTCCACAGAGGGGAGTCAAGCCAAGGGTTGGGGATACCTCAATTGATCATGAGATACCAAAGAAGAGAGTGTGGGAGGGACTAAAGATCCTGAGGGTAGACAAGGGTCCAGGCCCGGACAGGTTTCACCCCAGGGTCCTTAAGGAACTGGTGGATGTCTTGGCAGCACCTCTAATGGAACTATTCAGTTCCTCTCTCCAAACAGGACAGGTACCCCTGGACTGGAGAATGGCACACATTGTGTCCCTCCATAAGGGTGGACTAAGGGATGAGCCGGAAACTATAGACCTGTAAGCCTGACTTCCAGAGTGGGGAAAATGATGGACAGCATATTGAAGGAGAGTGTAGTGTAACATTTTACTGAAATATAACTTTTAATTAAGTGTAACCTATAATAATACCTAATCAAATGTTTTTTATTCAAGTATAACCTTTCACAATATGTAGTTAACTGTCTTGTGATACAGCTTCTCACAAGATCTAGTTAAGTGTCTTGTGATGCTTTATATTTCACAACATATAACATCCAAATGTCCTATAATACACTTATCAAGACAGAGTGCCCTTATTAGGATGATGTTTACCTATTAAAGGGAGGTGTGCACACAAAGAACCTTCTTTCAGTGCAGTCAGCACTTATGACATTGTGTAAGAAATGTGGTAAACACCTTGTGATGTTTTGAAAGGACTATAGTTATATCAATGTTTTGACACAAATGCACCACACCCTCAGATTAATATGTTATTTTGTTATATGATTGCTTATAAAGGGAATGTTGGTATTATTTAAGATAAGAAATCTTTATATAACCACTGTATAAAATTGAATAAGCTAGCACCAAACAGAAAACAAGAATACATGTATTTGAAGTTGATGAGCTCGCAAAAGAAAATAAACCAGAAGGAAACAATCACTTTGTATGGCTTGACCTATTTGAAGGTAGAAAACACAATGCTACCTTACAATTGGTGCCATGACTCAGATGTCTGAAGACAGTCTATATGGTTGCTGATGACATGAAAAGAACTGATAAGGAAGCCACTGCGAGGAACGCCTTACTGAACCTGATATGATCAATCAAGTACAGAAGGGAGTCGAAAGAGGGAGTCGAGGAAACAGACTGGTGTGAAGTCCAACCTGATTTACCAGCTAGATAACTGATGTATGTATGGACACCATATTACGTAAATATTTAGAGACAAACCTTAAAGGAGGTCTGTATCGCTCTCCTGAAGAACAGGAAGATGCATACTTATGTTTGTCTACTCAATGCCTAGATAGAAATAAGAAAGTGAAGTCAGATAAATGCAAGTTAGCTAATATTTGTCAAATGTATGTACAGTATCACTATGAGATAACAGCTAGAACCTGTCTAATAAAGAAGCAGTTACTAGACAGTGAAGAAAAGTATTTTCTAGGTGTAGCTAAGTATGTTACTGAAGCTAAAGATGGTCAATATAGGTTAAATAGCTCTCATGGAGAGATATGTGGGCTAAAGATTAAGATTAACCAATTGGAAGAAAATTTTATATTCTTTAACAAAGTCAAGCCCAGATTAATGAACTATCTTGGCAGTTACAACAAGCCATAGCGAGAGATTAGACCATGCTAATCAGGAGTATGCCCAAGAACTATTATACAAAGAACAGTCCTTGTTTACTTTACAGACAGAAGCCCAGGTACAGTGTCAGATTTCATTAAAACTTAGACATCAAGTACAAAAGTATAAACAGGCCCCTGTACAGCAGTATCATATGCCATCCCCGTGTGGCTGTTACGGAAAAAGACTAGATTCATCAGAATCTGAGGTTACTGCCTCAGAAGATGAAGAAGGATATATATGCAGCTGCATAAAAAGAAGATGGCTCCGTTTGTAGTAAAAATGAAGGGGGAGGGTCGAAAAATAAGCAAAAAAGGGAAAGCATCTGCACTGGAAAAAACGAGAGAGTATGGAGCAACGTGATAAAGAGGCTCATACTGAAATTAAAGATCTTGAAACTCATCCAAAAGATGAGGACAATTCCTTGCTTGAGAAAGATAAATTATTTTTGGCTGATCAAATAAGAATGCGATGGCAAATGTTAGAGAATCATAAAAAAGCTTACGATTTAGATGATGAGTTGAAACAACAGGCAGAAGAAATTGAGACAGCTATGGATGAAGTAGAAGCACATATGGAATTATTGCAGCATGATTTATCCATACAGGAATCCATGCAGTTAGTGGATCAGTTAGGGAAATGGGAGCCAGGACAAAATCCTGTGCCCTATTGTAGTAAACTAAAAATGTTAATTGCAAATTTTAATGTGACTAATAAAGATGCCTGTAAAATAGTAACTTTGTCCCTTCCGGCAGTACTATTACAAAGTTTACCTGCAAAAATGAAAGGAACACAGGCTAAACCAGAAATTGATGACACCTGGGCTACTGTTGATGAGATCCAAGCTGCATTACAATCAATGCAGTGTCTCTCACATGGACTGGAGCAAGATCTATGAGATCACGTTACAGCCCGGAGAGTCCTCAGTTATGTTCATCAATCATCTGTATGCTGCTTACACAACATATGGAGACATAGCAGATCCAAGTAAAGACACAGAATGCTTCCCGAGTTTGATTGATCGGCAGGCTACTATTGTACCTGAGTCCATAAGTATGTTATGTAAAAGAGACAATTGAGCTGCAGGAAAGGAAGAGTTGTTAACAGACTGGTGGCGAATGCAACAGGATGATCAACCCCTTGAAAAGGGCAAAGATAAAACGAGAGTAGCCACTATTGTTAAAACAAAAGGTAAGGGTAGTTTAACGTGCAACAATTGCAATAAAGTAGGCCACTTTAAACGCGATTGTTGGGCTAAATGTGGAGATATGGAAGGAAAACAGAAGCAAGTCTTAGAGAGGAGATGAGCTCAAAACCTAGGTAATAATGCTACACCTAGTGGTAAGGTAGACTTACAAAAATGTATTGAAGTGCTTAGTAATTTGATTAATACTAGGACGGTTGCAGCGGTTCAAAAGGAACCTACTGCCCCTAGTGATAGTGAGAAAGAAGAGGATGAAGAAGAACTTCTTGCTAGAAATGAGAAGAAAAAAAAATGATGGGACGAAGCCCCCACCTTCCAAATCCTTGGTCAATTACAAGAGGATTGGCAAGGGCATCCAACAATATCAGCAATGGTAAGGGGCTGCCAGACTGTGATATTAGTTGATACTGGTGCTACTGTTAGTATAACAGATAATGATATGCCTTTAACAACTCACAGAAAATGACAAATTTTCTCTGGGGGGTGTGTTATTAACATGCTTAACAAAACCAGTTTTAGGTCAGATAGGTGAACAACAATTGAAATGTATGTCTTGGAAATGTAATACACATGAAGGTACCATAATGGGTATAGATATTCTAGCACAACATGGTTTAGTAGTGGATCTTAGTAACATAATTTTAAGGCAAGGAAGCACCACTAACCCAAGACCAAATGTGGATGACTCACATAGTGTGTACACAGTAAAGTCATTAAAGATTTATCACATGAGTGATTTATGGAAACAGGTACCACAATGGATAACATCTGTTGTACAACAGCATGAATCAATTTGGGCTAAGAATGCTACAGAGTGTGGACAAGTGTCTAATATGCAGGTCTAAATTGAACGACCAGACCCACCACCACAAAAGCAATATGCATTTCCAAAGGAAGCACAGAAAGAGGTAAGAATTATTTTAAAACAGTTACAATCACAAAAGGTAATTTGCCCAATATGTTCAACTGTTAATTCCCCACTTTGGCCGGTTCACAAATCGAACAGTACTTGAAGATTGACTATAGACTATTGGGTCTTGAATAAGGTGATGCCTCTGGTCACTCCAGTGGTGTCTAGACTTCCGGACTTAATATCTCTGTTATCTACCACTGCAACTATCTATACTGTACTAGATGTGTCAAATGGGTTTTGGTCCATCCCTGTACATCCAGATAATCAGTATAAGTTTGCTTTTACCTTTCAGGATAAGCAATACACATTCCAGTGTCTGCCACAAGGCTTTCACTCATCGTTTACTTTATTTCATCAATGTTTGGCAGAAATATTATTAGGTTTTTCAGTTCCTGAAGCAATAATACAATGTGTTGATGACATTTTATTGCAGACTGATACATACCAAGAGCATGTTAGTTTATTGAATGAGTTGCTAACAGTCTTAGGTAAAGGAGGGTTAAAAATGAACCCTAGCAAAGCACAAATTGGACAGTCCCAAGTTACTTTTTTGGGTATATTTATTAACAAAGAAGGACGAACTGTAGATAATGATAAAAATCAGGTAATACAACAACTACCAAGACCCAAGACAAAGACTGCATTATGACAATTCTTGGACATGGTAGGATTTTGCAGAGATTTTATTGAAGCCGTCTCTAGTATGGCTAAACCTCTGTATAATCTACTGAAGGAAGAAAAAGAGACTGACATTCTCAGTTGGGACCCAGAATATCAGATAACATTTGTGGCTCTAAAGCAAGCACTAATGACAGCTCCAGCTCTCATTAGTCCTTCTGAATCCTTTGATTTTGTAATACAGGTACACGCAACAGATCAGGTAATCAATGCGGTACTATTACGAAAGAGAGCAGGGACTTTACGTCCTGTGGGATATTTTTCTCATGTACTAACACCTGTGGAAGAGACATATGAAGAATGTGTAAAACATCTGTTAGCTGTATATTGGGCTATACAAGCTACAGAAAATATTGAGGGGTTTAACAGAATTATCCTGCAAACGTCTCACACTCCAGTGAAATTTCTACTTGAAAGGGACGTGAGAGGTGTGTCTTCACAGTGATTGGTTAAATGGACTTTAGTTCTACAAGGGAAAAATATCACTGTAGAGAAATTTACCTCACCTATGTTAATTGAATTAATGGCATGGGAGGGAGAGGCACATGATTGTGGAACCGTAATGGGAATTGATTTTAAACCCATATTTGCTGCAGAGCCAAATACTAAAGTGAGAGATGTAGATGGCTCTCGCTTTTGGGAGGATGGACGTTTCCACATGGGATATGCCATATGGACACAGAGTACTAATCAAGAAATATTAGTACGATGCCCATCATCATTTTCTGCCCCTAGAGCAGAACTGGAAGCAGTCCACGGAGCTATTATGGCTTACCCTCAGGAGGCTATTAATATCTTCTTGGACTGTGCTTTTGTTGTCAATTCCTTGTTAGATTTTCTTCCTATTTGGACGAAAAGAGAAATGCAGACAGCATCCTGAGAACTTGTCACATTTGCTCCCATATTAGAACATATATGGGATATAGGAGCTCAGACACCTTTGAGAATAGCAATTTGTAAAGTAAGAGCTCGCCAAAAGAATCCAAAGGATATCCATGAGTTAAACAATACCTTAGTGGAAAATCTGGCTCAAGTTGTAGCCAAACAAACAAACTTATGGGTAGACCCTCTAGGAGGTGATTCTACACAATTGTGGGAGATGGACAAATTTGATTAACACCATATTAAATGGATTGCTGCTGTCTCACAAATCCCAAGTTTGGGGCATGTCCAAGATACTGATGCTTGGCTTCTGGGTTGTTGGAACCAATGGAAATACACCGGACAGTGTGCAACCAAACATGTTACCATATGGAAAGATATGATAGTATGGGAATGACAACCTGGGTTTAGGAAGTGGATACCACCCACTTCATTTAGAAAATATATTATCATGGATAATCATTGAATTGAAGGTAATTGTAGACCTCAAAAAACATGTAAAATGGTGGCACAAAAATATTGGTGGCCAAAAATGGGAAAAGATGTCAAACAATGCCTGGAGGCTTGTCTCATCTGTGCACAGATGACTCCTCTGGTGCCTGGTAAGAGGGTTCTGTTAGGGCATATATCCCTAGCAGACGGTCCTTGGTCCAGCTTACAAATTGTTTATGTGGGACCCTTGCCTACTGCAAAAGGGGGTTCCAATATTTACTAGTCATTATTGACATATTTTCCAAGTGGGTAGAAGCATTGCCCATACGAAATGATAGTGCTACAGCTACTGCAAAGGCACTATGGGAACAAGTGTTCTCATGTTGGAGAGTTCCCAAAATACTTGAAAGTGATAAAGGAACTCACTTTACAGTGAAAATAATGACAGCTTTGTGTGATATTTTGGGTATCACTCAACGCTTGCATTTTCCCTACCATCCACAATCTTCAGGAATGGTAGAAAGGTTAAATCGCACTCTGAAAAATGCACTGAAAAAGGCAGTGTTGGATACTGGTAAAGGGTGGGTGATGCACTTACCAATAATCCTAATGGGTATTAGAGGTACTGAAAACAAGAGTACTGGCTATAATCCATATCAATTGTTGACTGGATGGGATATGCGGCTGTATTATCCATTGGATCCAGATTTGTCAACACCTGTGTTAGATCACATCAAAACTGATGTGTTTTTACAACAAATACAGAAACAGTTAGCTCTGTGTTTGCCCCATGCTGCCAGAAATATGGCACAGACTCATTGGAAAACAAATAGAGACATGTTGAAAAAGTGATACCACCCATTGAACAGGGTCATCATGTCATGATCAAAAATTTTGGTCAAAAGGGACCATGGGATGCTAATTGGATGGGGCCCTATACTGTCATTGATGTTTTGGGGCCATGGGTCATTCAGGTCCATTGAATTTGACAAGGGTCTACAGAGACCAAATGGGTCCATGTGGACCAATGTAAACTGTATCAGCCTTTAAATGATGACAACTGATACTGCTCTGTTTCTTCCAATAGGTGAAGTACAATGATGTATCCTGTACTTATACTGTGTAGTATCTTACTAACCCTGGCAACTTCTGACTGACACGAAGGATACACAGGGCACATATGGAAAGGTTTATATAATAAGAACTATGCCAATCATTCTGCAGGAGGTATTCCAGTATTGTTGGGAGAATGACATGAACATACTGGATATCTTCTTATCAAATGGTACTTTATTTGTTATGGACAATGTCAAAATGTGACATGGGGATGTTCACCAGAAGCCTGGCCTGGCACGGCGATGTGTGTGGTGCATACAACAGTTTAGAAAGGAATTTATATCCACTCCATGTTGGGGGATACGACAAATCTGACAAGAGAAGAACAAGACTTGTTACAAATAAAATTAAGGGACATATTACAATATCCATTGGATACAATTGCATTAAATTATTCTTATGGTTCAAGATGTAATATGTGGCATTTTTTATATAATACATCTATTGTAGCAAACTATACAGTAGGATTAAAACAATTTTTCACAGTATTGCCATTAACAAATAAGTATTCATTGTTAACATATTTGCATGTTTATCAAAAGGCATGATGGCCAGGAATGACCTGTAAAGTTGCCGTTTTTGTGTTTGTGCATATTAACATTTCTTGCAGTTTTAACTGAGTCCCTCGATGCGCCCTGACTGAGGGCTATTACATTAGGCTGCAAGCAGGAGAATTTGTGCTGCTATTTTTAAGGGGGCTGGTGCTTGTTAATTCAAATACAGGCACATAATTGTTTCTGGGGGTGACCTGTGCAGCTTCCAGGTCTAAGTAGGGATTTAAACAGATGCTCACACGAGTGGCGCGAGTGTGTGTGGTGCATCTCAGTGCACTGAGACGCATGGAGACACATGCATGTTTGCGTGTTAGCGTGAAGCAGTGGCAGTGTGCAGTGTGCAGAGGAGTTTGCATAGTTTTACTCGAAAATGAAAGCAAATTGGAGTATAAAATGACGACAGAAGAGGTGAGGACACAAAGTTTTGTAACCTCAGTTCTGACAACAGAGGGGGACTTGATGATTGGATGTAAAGGATGTAGAATGTATAAAATTGTAGAATTGGGGACTGATTATAATAGCTACGAATGTGAAAATTATGAACAAATAAAAGAATAAAGAATTACATAGAAATTTAGGAATGGTCACTGAAAGGTTAGAGAACTTAGAAAGGAGTCAGGGGGCGTTAACAGAAAAGGTTCAAATACTCTCCAGTTTAAATGTAAATGAGGAGGCTAAGGAAAAAGAAGGTTTAGAAAATGGATATGGGAAAAGGAAGTCAAGATTTGTTGGAAATGAACATGATTCTGGAAATGATTATGAGAATAAGAAAGCTAAAAGAAAACGTAGGGGTCAAAGTCCTTTTTAGACCAATTTCAACTGATTTAAGGAAGGATAAGGAGATAATTGTGATACTGAGGATAGAGGTCAGGTTGAGACTGAAATAAACAAAATAAATGACTCTGCTAGTGGTACAGTATAATAGAAGGTATAACAGTAACAAATATGTTTGAATTGTTGGGGGAATTAAATCAATCTACCATAGTGGGAGATGGTGGAAATGAAAAGAATGATCAGATGGAGGAGGGAGGAGTGGTAAATTCAAGGCAGGTTATAGTAATTGGTGATTCCATCATTAAGTATACTGATCAGTATATTTGTAAACATGACAAAGCAAACAGGATGGTCAGTAGCTTCTCAGGGGCAGGGGCTATGGATTTATGTAACATGGCTGACAATATATTTAGAGGGGCAGGGGAACATCCATTGGCAGTGATTCATGTGGGCATAAATGATATTATGAGAAAAACCCTGCCTGAGATGCAGAAGGACTACATTAATTTGGTGGAGAAATTAGAAGGGAAAGGGTGTGAAATAGTGATTTCGGAGATACTTCCTGAACCTAGGGCTAATGTTTATAACGTGAAGAGGATTGCATTGGCAAATGAATGGTTGTACAAATGGACCAAAAATTGGAACTTTCAATTTGTTAAACATTATGGAACTTTTGAAGGAAAAAATTATTTTTGCTGTAAAGATGGGTTGCATCTGAATTTTAGAGGAAGTAGAATGTTGGGAATGAGATTATGTCAAGTAATAGAGAACTGTTTAAACTGAAAATGAAGGGGATGAGGGGAAATGAGGGGGTACGAAAGGCTCCTATGATAAAAAATAATAATAGGTTATCCAAAATAAAGGCCATGTTTTGCAATGCCAGAAGTTTAAATAGATCAAGTATGGGAGAATTGAAGGTTATAATTATAAAGCAGAGTTTGGACATAGTAGGAATAGTTGAAACATGGTGGGGTAATGAAAGTGAGTGGTTGCAACACATTCCAGGATATAGAGTGTTTAAAAGAAATAGGAGAGAAGAGGAGGTGGTGTGGTTCTTTTTGTTAAAGAAGGAATAGAGGTTAGGGAACTACAACAATGTGATAACCTGGGAATCGAAAAAGTTAGTATTGAATTGTTGGGTATTAGGGGAAAAAAATGCAGAGTCTCCATCTTTTATAGGGCTCTTGAGGTGGGTATGGAAAAACTGAGTCATATATAAAAGACATTGTAAATCTGGCAGATATAACAAACATTATCTTTATGGGGGATTTGAATATGCCTAACATTGAGTGGGATAAAAAACAACCTGGCAATCATCTAGGATGTAGAGTTCATGAGGAGCTGATGGCAGGTGGCATTAAACAATGTATTAAAGAGGCTACTAGAGGTAATAACATTTTAGATGTTTTACTGACTAACATTCCTGATGTAATAAAGAATGTTAGCATTCAACCTCAGTTAGGCAACAGTGATCATAAGTCTTTTATGTTTATGATGGATTTGGCATCTAAACCAGCTGAGGGAAATACAGTGCAGTATTTATATAAAAAAGGGAATTATAGAGCTATAAGAAAGGAACTGGTAAAAATAAACTGGGAAAGAGAATTAGAAGGTTTAAATATGGAAGAATCTTGGAATTATTTTTTGAATACATTAAATAAATTGAAAAAAACTTACATCCCTTGTAGAAAGGCTTATAATCATATGGGTAAAAAGCCACCGTGGTTGAATAAGAAAATATTAAAAATATGCAGAAAACAGAAAATAATGTTTGATAAAATGAAGTTTAATGGATTAGAAAGTTCCACACAGAGTTATAAGAAAGTATTGAGGAAACTAAAGAAAGAAAGAAATAATGCTAAGAAATGCTTTGAATTTAGATTAGCTGTGAATAAAGAAAAAAAGTTTTTTTGCTAATGTAAATAGTACAAAGGGTAGTAGGACCCTTAAATATAAATGGAGTCATGACTTCTGAACCTATAGACATAGCCAATGAATTTGGTAGAAGTTTTGGAGCTGTGTTTAGGAAAAATGATGTTGATATTGATAGGTGTAATACAGGGATTTGTAATCTGGATCCTCAACATATTATAACTGTAGAGAGGGTAGCTAAAAAAGTAAGGAGATTGAAGCTGGATGGGACGGCCGGACCAGATGGCATTCACCCATATTTTGTGAAGGAGTTGAGTGATGTGATGATACCTATTATCACTATATTGGGACAAAAATCTTTGGGTGATGGTGAGGTGCCTGAGGGGTGGAGAGTTGCACATGTTGTGCCAATATATAAGAAAGGAAAAAGGAGTGATGCAGGGAATTATCGTCCTGTTAGTTTGACATCAGTGGTGGTAAAGATTATTGAAGGGCTTTGAGTGATGCTATTTATGAAAGTATGACAAAGAGGGGAATTCTGGATAAGAACCAGCATGGTTTCATGCCTAATAGGTCATGTGAAACAAACCTATTGACCTTTTATGAGTTTGTCAGCAAATGTGTTAATGAGGGAAATAGTGTTGATGATGTAATGCTCGACTTTAGTCGAGCATTCGATACAGTTCCTCATTATAAAATAATAGAAAAACTTATAAATATAGAAATCAGTGAGAACATTGTTAGATGGGTACAACAATGGCTGAGAAACAGATTACAGCAAGTAAAGATTCAAGGATATCTGTCTGATTTAAATAGAGTATGAAGTGGAGTTCCCCAAGGGTCAGTACTGGGCCCACTATTGTTTTGTATATTTATAAGCGATCTGAAATTATCAAGTAATAATAAATTAATCAAATTTGCTGATAATGTTAAAATTGGAGCAGTGGTAGATATGTTCAATGAGAGACTCATTTTTGGTCAGGATTTCTTGTACATTGTAGATTGGGCTAGAAAAAATGGAATGACCTTTAATAAAGATAAATGTATCATCATGCATTTTGGAAGACAAAATATCAAACAGATCTATTATATGTATGATCTGAAGCTTAGGGTATCGGAATGTGACAAAGATCTGGGTATTTATCAATCAATCAATCAATCAAATCTTTATTTATCCAGGCGATCACCGTTGAGCAAGCTCATTTACAAGGTGGACCTGCTGTTTGTCAAGGATAGATATACATACATAGAATACATACAAAATGTAGAAGTAAAAGTACAGATTTACATTTGAACGGTACAGTATATACATTCCATTGCACTTGTTTAAGCAACAACACAATACATTAATGTGGTATGTACATTCTTTCTTATACATGTATGAAGGTGACACTTTATACTGGTCTCAACCGAAGGAATGCAGATCATAACCATTTCATCCCTCAGTAACTAATTCTAGCTTAGACGGTGGTCACTAGCTTGGAAGGTGGCCATGGCTTAGAAAGGGCCTAAATTCCAACTGAACAGCTATTAAAGTGGCATGTAGGAGTAGGTAAAGAAGGTGCCAAAGGTTCCGAGGGCCAAACAATGCAGCTGGCTACTTAACAGCTAAGGGGGATTAGCAGGGTTGGGTTCAAGACTGAGAGAGGTAGATTTAGAGATTGAGGCCACTAACAGAACCACTAGAAGCTATGGTAACATTTACAAATTTCAGTAAATGCTTTGTCGTAAAGATGCCTGAACATCGCAATACTGACAGGAGTGCTGAGTTTCAGTGAGCTTTGAATCCTTCTCCATAATGAGGGCAAAGCGTGACTTATGGCTGCCCTACCAAAGTGGTTATTAATCCTGGGAATTTTAGGAAATTAGTGAGTGGCTTTATGCCATAGCTACTAGGTGGACTTAGAGGAAGGCAGGCAGCAATGTAGTCCGGGAGTTTATTGGTGAGAGCTCAAAGTGTCCAAATGGCTGCATTTCTGTGCCATCTGAATTGTAGCGAGGGCCATCCTACTGCAGTGTATAGCGCGCAGTGGTGCATGGAGGATGGAAGGCCAGTTATAAATCTTAGGGCTCTGTGGTATAATACATCCAATTTAGCAAGTTGCGAGACAGGACATTGGCCATATATAATGTCAGCATAATCAATTAATGATAGGAATGTAGAATGAACAAGCTGTCTTTTTGCAGTCTCAGTAAGGAGATGTTTAATTCTGTAGAAGAGGCCAAGCCTTTGCCTAAGCTTTTTCAGTAGTTCTTCAGTATGTTCTTTAAAAGAGAGTTTGTTATCCAGCCATATACCCAGGTATTTGAATTTCGGCACGAACTCAAGATTTTCATCAAGTAGTGTGGTTATAGGAGGAACAGTGTCAGTGGCTGCAGTGTTGGCCCCGGTGCTAGATGGAGCAAACAGCATTGCCTTGGTTTTTTTTGCATTTAGCAAAAGCTTTTTGTCGATGAGCTGGTTTTGCAGTTTATTGAATTCATCTTGTAATGCAGCACATGCGGCTCCAGGGGAGTCTCGACTTAGGTAGAGCACTGTATCATCGGCGAATAAATGGATACTGGCTTCTTCGATTCCTAAGTTCAGGTTGTTAATATTGATGATGAACAGCAGTGGACCCAGAATGGAACCCTGTGTGACTCCTCTCTTTATTGATTTGAGTGGTGAAAGCTCTCCTTCAGCCTGTATTTGTTGCTGTCTGTCTGTGAGGTAGTTCTGGAACCAGTCCAGTGTGATTGAGTCCATGCCTAAATTATTTAGCGTGGAGAGAAGTAGACAATGGTCGACGGTATCAAAAGCCTTGCTAAGATCTAAGAACACAGCACAAACAAATTTTTTCTTGTCCAGGTCCCGTTGCCAGTCATCAGTGACTTTGGCCAGTGCAGTAATAGTGCTGTGTTTGGTTCTAAATCCAGACTGCATGGGGTTAAGAAATTCTGAGTTGTCCAGGAAGGATCTCAACTGTGTATCCACAATTTTTTCCAACATTTTCGAAAGTATAGGTAGTAGGGAGATAGGCCTATAGTTGTTCAGATCACTTGGGTCCCCTGCTTTGTATAGTGAAATAACATGAGCAGTTTTCCATTCTGCAGGAAGAGAGCCTTGGATTAGAGACAGGTTAAATAGGTGCATTATTGGTGCTGCTAGTATGTGATAAGCTATTTTCAGAAAGTATGGGTCAAGTGAGTCAGCTCCTGTGCTCTTTCTAATGTCTAACTGTAGCAGAAGGTCTTCAACTTCTTTTAAGGTGATTAATGAAAAGGCGAAGGTCCTGCCTTTGTTGTTTATTTCTAGGGCCTGTGCTTTGATCTGTGACCGAAGACTACTTACTGGTGCTTTATCGAAAGCCAAGCCAGCGGTAGCAAAGTGATTATTGAAGGCTTGAAGAATCTCAGATTTATCAGTGACAGAGACATTGTCAATACAGAGACATTGTCGATGGCAATTTTAGATGGGAGCACACTACTTGGTGAGTGGCCTGACACTTCCTTAATAGTGGACCAGAACTTGGTAGGATTATTTGATGCAGAGAGCAATTCTGATTGATAAAAAGTAGCCTTTGCCTCCCTGGTCATTTTTGTGCAGGCATTTCTGGCTGATCTGAAAAGACACCAGTCAGATTCTGTATGTGACTTCCGGGCCTTTTTCCACAGTAGATCTCTTTTTAGTAAGGCTTTCTTCAGTCTGGTGAAACCAGCGGCAGGTCCTGGTTTTATTCTAGCTTTGATTATAGGGGCATGGATATTTAGGGCACCAGTTATGATTTCGTACAGGACATCATAGGCATCACTTACCGATTTAGCTAGGTGAAAACTCTGCCATTGCATAGAGTTTTTTAGGTAATTGAAATAGGCCAAAGGGTCAAAGTTACATCTGGATCTTTTGGTGGAGAACTTTGATGTAGATAGTGGATTTGGGATGGTTCTAATGCCAGCTATGAGGCAGTGGTCACTAATATCAGCTGGAAGGATACCGGCATGTGAGAAATGGTGAGGTTCATTGACAAGTAACACATCCAGAAGGCTGCTTCTCATTGGATTCTTGTTGTTGAAGCGCGTAGGTTCAGATATTAGTTGAGTGAATCCATGAGAATCACAGAAATGTTTCAGGGGTAATGACCCGCTAGTTAACCAGTCATAGTTTAGATCACCTAGTAAAATTGTCTCCATAGAGGAAGCATCCATTTGTCCAGATAGGTGAGTCAGGAGCTGAGGTCCTGCTGCAGGTGGTCTATAGCAGCCTATCACACGAAAGGCCCCAGAGTGAGGTGGCTCGACTTTAAGAGACAGGCATTCGAAACCTCACGCAATGGAGGTAGCATCTAATACAGATACTGTGAATATGTTTTTAACATAAATGGCTATTCCCCCCCTCCCAGTCCTTCTATCTGCTCTGAAGAGAAGGTAATTGGGGATATTGACCTCACTGTCCGGTGTGGATGCTCGGAGCCAAGATTCCGATATCACCAGGATGTCTGGTGCAGTGTGGATAATCCAGGCCTGAACAGACTCCAGCTTTTTTAACAGGCTGCAGACATTGGCATGTAGGAAACTGAAACCTTTTAGATGATTAATTTCGGATGGTGATGAGAGCAACCTTGGGGGGACCAGGATTAAGTTCAATGTCTCCTGAGCATAGTAGCAGGAGGAGGAGAATTCTTCTCAGGTTGTGAAAGAAATTTTTAAAGGCACGAGGCTTTCTGTATTTGTGACAGACTTGGGCACATGGGTCCATAGATCGGGTCATCCTCTTGTTTTGCCCTGTAGATATATAACTTAAGAACCAAGTAGGGTAGTAGTGGCCTGTACAGTGTTTGATTGCCTGGGGTTTGAGGACGTGCTTAGAAGAGCTGGTTACTGTGCCACTATCGGAGGATTCAACAAGCTTTGGTTGAATTAGGGGCAGACAAGGGCAGTATACTAAGTAGCTATTATTAATACATGGGTATACTGTCAGCTTGGGACATGTTTCTATAGGAACATCATAGCTGTCATAAGGGCCAGCCATACTACATAGCTGAAAGATGATGGCTATTAGACAAAGCCACTTGAGGCCTCCCATGTTTGATTTTACACAAGGGCAGTTGTTTTATACATATATATATAGATGTTACCTCAGCAGGGTCTTATTGGACAATACTCAGTGTAAACAGTAGATTGTAGTTTTAGTGTAGACACATCTCCTGGCCTCAATTGGTTAAGTTTGGATCTAACTGAAAGGCAATGAGTAATGCGAACGATGGGAGCACCTCTAGTAAACAGGAGAAATATTTTTTTTACTAAGGTAGTGACTATGCCTAATTTTAATGGGCTGGGCCAATGAAAGTGAGGGAAACTGTGGGCGGAGCAATTGGGCTATAAAACAACGCCGGGAAGGGGATGGGTGGGTGGGTGAAAAATTGCGGCTTTGCCTTACCTGCCTAGCTGGAGGGATCCGGGCGGTGGTCTCGAGCAGCGGCTTCAGAGGTGCCGTCCACACGGTGGCCGCTCGTCCTGCGGCCGATGAGTCCAAGAGTCCCTAAGGAGACAGAAGGAGGGACTATTAATAGCAGTCCCAGTTGGCAGAGGGCGGGCAGACCAGAGGTGTTGCAGAGCACGAATTTGCAGGACAAAGGAGGCGATTTCCTGGGCGCCCCGTGTCTCGCTTGTCTGCTCAAGATCCAAAAGAAGGGCTGTAATGGCTATGACCTGCTCCCTTCCCTAACTCCCCTTTATGCCCAAAATGATTTAGGAAATGAAGTAAATAGCAGACAATCATCTAACAAAGCAATGCAGATTGTTGGTTGTATTAGGAGAGGTTCTCAATCAAGGAGTAGAGAGGTACTGATGCCATTGTATAGACATTTGGTAAGGCCTCTGCTGGATTATTGTTCTACAGTGGCAGGTCCTTCATTGGTGAGGGATATTAAATTAATGGAAAGACCACAGAGATCCCTTACTAGGTTGATTTCAGGGTGTGAGAAAGAGTCATATAAGACCAGATTAGAAATATTGGGGTTGTGGTCTTTGGAGAGTAGGAGAGTAAGAGGGGATTTATTGTTATTATATAAATCTCTGAAGGATGAGGTTATTAGAACAGAGTTGGGATTGGTGTATAAGGAAAGGACCTATCAATTGAGAAGGCATGATAGAGAATTAAGTGAGGAATTAAGTAGGACTGAGTTAAGGAGCAGGTGTTTCAAGTGTCATACAATAATGATTTGGAATGGACTGCCCCAGGAAGTGGTGGAGGCAGAACACCTAGATCTTTTTAAGCAGAAATTGGACAAGTATCTAGAGGAAGTTGGTGGCATCTGCCACTACCACTGAATTGTGGGGAAAATCTTTATGGGCTATGCCTTCTGATTTTCTTATCCATCCAGTATGAACTCCAGTATGTGAACTTAACAGCATGGTATAATTTTGCAGCATGAAATATAGTGTATCAAAAGCAAGGTATAGCAGGACAAAAGTCATTGCCCCATCAGACGGTATTATTTTGACACAAAATGTATATCCTTTGTATTATCCATGCAAATTGGAGTATTATAATGTTTTGCTACATTTACCTTTTCCACGATTACCGAGTCAATGTAAGGATTGGGCTTCGGTATTTTTGTAGCAACAGTATTATAATAATACTTTGAATCAATACCATGATAGACACAGAACATGGTAATTTAAAATTCCTGCAGAAACATCACCAGGTTTATCCTGTCGTAAAAGAGACGTGTGGGGCTGGTTAAGCTCAGGACTAAGAATTGCTAATGGTATTGATTCTATGGTTTTAAAGGGTAATATTCGTTCGTTAGAAATGACTTTAAAAGATATGACTACTGGACCATTATCGGCTACTGTGAGATTAGCAGCTGATAATGAAGAAATTGATTGGTTTGCATTTAAAGAAACCTTACAGAATTTTAAAATTATTGCTCAAATAGCAGCCCGTTTTTATAACTCACTTTTTAATATGTCTAGAGAAAGCTATATAGAACTGGCTTGCTTTCCATTAGCTGCTGAAGCACATGATTATTTAGTCAATGAATTAACTAGAATTGAAACAAATAGGTTACCTTTAGGAATAGGTAAGACCAATGTGACTAGATTATTGGATCATCCCACTGTATTTTTGCTACCCTTAGCTATGATAAAAGTATGGAACTCACCAAATCAATATGCACAAGTGCTGCGACATGTGATTCCCATTCTAGTGATAATACCTGTATGTTTTGAACCACCAAAAATATCATGGCAAATCAGTAATTTGGGAGTATTATAACATGACCAGATCATGAGACGCCAAATACCAGCTGACACTATTATCATAGTACACAATGAATATGTTGTCTTACCTAAACAACAGTGTGTACAAGAACATGAAACCTTAATATGTAGGGAAGAGACATCAACCGCCCCATGGTTTCCTGATCAATGTACATTTACCCTAACGTCTGCAAATGAATACCGCCAAACTATGAGATGGAACCAATCATGGTGTGTAATCGCAGGTCAACCTTGGAATGTATGGGGGTGTAGTGACAAGACCTTGTGGGTTGCAAATTAGACCCTCAGAGAATGTCCTGCCTATAGCCGAACAAATGTTACCCATATCGATGGTTCCAGTATGGCCTTGGATTTACTCACTGATTTGGCAACCCCACCTCATTTCAAGTTACACAAAACTGATAAACTGACACTTGGTGCCTTGTTTTATCGTCAACAAACAGAAGGACTTATTTTCTCACAAAAGGCCTCTGCTAAAGAGGTAAAGAAACAGTCATAATATATCCCTATTATATCCTGGTGGGATTGGGGATCGACTGCTTTGGGTACTAGTCCAACCTTGATAGTGGTAGTATGCAGTATTGCAGCAATCTGTATTCTTATTATTGTACAAGTGTCATTGTACTGTAGAATGAAAAGCATGATTAGACAAATACAAATGTTACAATGGCAACAGCGTCCTATGTGATCTCCTGTATATAGAGAGTCACAGGGGGGGACTGTAGTGTAACATTTTACTGAAATATAACTTTTACTCAAGTGTAGCCTATAATAATACCTAATCACATGTTTTTTATTCAAGTATAACCTTTCATAATATGTAGTTAGCTGTCTTGTGATACAGCTTCTCACAAGATCTAGTTAAGTGTCTTGTGATGCTTTATATTTCACAACATATAACATACAAATGTCCTATAATACACTTATCAGGATTGTGTGCCCTTATTAGGATGATGTTTACCTATTAAAGGGAGGTGTGCACACAAAGAACCTTCTTTCAGTGCAGTCAGCACTTATGACATTGTGTTAGAAATGTGGTAAACACCTTGTGATGTTTTGAAAGGAATATAGTTATATCAATGTTTTGACACAAATGCACCACACCCTCAGATTAATATGTTATTTTGTTATATGATTGGCTTATAAAGGGGTGTTGGTATTATTTAGGATAAGAAGTCTTTATATAACCACTGCATAAAATTGAATAAACCAGCATCAAACAGAAAGCAAGAATACATGTATTTGAAGTTGATGAGCTCGCAAAAGAAAATAAACCAGAAGGAAACAATCACTCTGCGTGGCTTGACTTATTTGAAGATAGAAAACACAATGCTACCTTACAGAGAGGCTGGTGGTGTTCCTTGAGGTTAATGGCCTTCAGGATGTCCAACAACATGGATTAACCCATGGGAGATCTTGTCAAATGAATCTGATAGAATTTTTCGACTGGGTGACAAGATCCTTTTATTGAGGTAGGCCAGTTGATGTCCTGTATCTGGACTTCAGCATGGCGTTTGACTCGGTACTGCATGGGAGACTCCTGGGCAAGCTAAGGGATTTAGGGATAGGGGAAAGGCTGGGGAGATGGATTGAAAAATGACTGAGTGACAGGCAACAGTGGGTGGTGGTAGAGGGTAACCTATCAGCTCCTAGGACGGTCTCTAGCGGGGTCCCACAAGGATCTGTCCCGGACCCCTTGTTGTTCAACACCGTCATTTCAGACATTGCAGAGGGGGTTAGGAGCAAAATGAGTTTGTTTGCTGGTGACTCCAAACTGGGTACGGTAGTGGATTGTGAGGAGGGAAGAAAGACACTCCAGGGTGACCTTGAGAGACTTGAAAAGTGGTTGGTCTCATGGTAGTTGGGTTTTAATGCTAGAAAGTGCAGTGTGATTCACTTGGGTGTCAGGAATCCAAGGTACAACTATCATTTGGGAGGGGTTTACCTAACAGTTTCAGAGGAGGAGAAGGATGTGGGAGTAGTGATCACTGGGAAAATGAATCACTCAGAACAATGCAGGAAGGCAGTGGCTAAGGCTAACAGAATGCTGGGATGCATTGTTAGGGGGATCACTTCCAGATGGGAGGAGGTAATCCTGCCACTGTATAAATCTTTGGTGAGGCTACACCTGGAGTAATGTGTACAGTTCTTGTGCCCTTACTTGAAGAAGGACATTATGCTCTTGGAGAGGGTCCAGAGGAGAGCATCTAAAATGATTCTTGGAATGGATGATAAGACCTATGAGGAGAGAGACTCAGAGAGCTAATCATGTACTCCCTGGAGGACAGAAAGGACAAGAGGGACATGATTTAGACCTTTAAATACTTGATGGGCTTCAACAGAGTAAATACTAAGGGTCTAGTCAGTCTGAAGGGGGAAGTGGCCATGAGGGGACATAGCCTAAAACTGGTAGGGGGGAGATACAGAAGTGATCTGAGAAAACATTACTTCACAGAAAGGGTGGTGGCACCTGGGAACATGCTACTTGAGCAGGAGGTGGTAGCAATGGAAACAGTGGCAGTATTAAGAGAGGCTGGAATAGTTATATGGGCAAAGTTCAGGTTGGGAGGGTTGGGACTAGTTGGGGAACTTAGGTGGGGTATCATGTATGGGGGTGGGTGGGCAGCTACAGGGATTGTAATGTATAGTTGCAACTTGAGCAGACATGATAAACCTTTAGGCCTAATCTATTAGCAATTTTGCACGTTTGTATTTATGCATATTTTGACCCCAGATTTTCAATAGAGCCTTCTTATGACCCCGCCTCATGAACAAGGGCAGTGAAAATGTTCAGATCCTGCCCAAGAGGTGATTTCCAAAGAGACTGCAAAATTGCCTTTTGGGCCACATTTGCATAATTCCACTACCACTGGTCATGACGTATATATACTCTTTGCAAAAAAACTTTGTTAATGCATCAGTTAAGATTCCAGTGACAAAAATTGGGAAATGTGGTGTTAGGATTTTCAACCCTAGCACCACACCCCACCCTGCATGCAGCAACAGGCATGGGAAGCATACCTTGGGGTTGTCAGACCTAACACTCATCCCATTCCATCAGAAAATAAGCTGAGATGGGTAAAGTATAGGAGAATGGGGTGGGCTTTAAGACTGACAACCCCAAAGCACCCCCCCCACACCTGTTGTTGCATGCAGGGTGGGGGTGAGGTGTTAGTTAAAACCCCACACCACATTTTCCAATTTTAGATGCTGAAACCCTAAGTGGTGCATTAATGAAGTTTTTTGCAAAGAATGTCCATACTTTTTGAGATAGTATAATCACATCCTCATTTGGCTGTAGGAGCGCAGTGACCTCCAGTCCCTGCGCACCCATCCCTCCATAGATGCGTACATGTATGTTGCCAAGGAAGCAATTTCAGCCAAAATAGCAACCAAATTGTCAGCATAGCCTTGTTATTACCCCACCTTATGAACACTGGGCTGAGAATGTTCAAATCCCCGCCGAAACATCATTCCACACCACCGCAAGGTCATTTCATGCCACAGGTGAGAAAACACATTTTGTCCAGGATTTGAAAAATGACAACTATCACATTCATGAGGCGATATAAAGAAATGGCTATGTTGAAAATTTGGGGTGAAAATACTTTAAAATTAAGAAAATTAGGAGTGAGTGAAGTGAAATATCAACAGATGCACACAACTTTACCATTTTAACATATTTTGCCCCATATTTTCAACATGACCCCACCTCATGAACAACTACAGTGAAAATGTTGAAATCTGTCCCAAAAGGTGATTTTGCCAACTGACTGTGAAATCACCTTTCAGGCAGGATTTGCAAAATGACACCAACATTATTCATGAGGAGGGGTCTCAAAAAATTTATGTTGAAAATTCGGTGTCAAAGTCTTTAAAAATGACAAAGTTATGCACCAAAGATGAAACCCCCATTGAAATTCATTGAACCACATTTACCTTAGTTTCTTTATTCCCTAGTAGTCTAGTGGTCCCTCCCCGTTCTCCGATTGCCACCCTGTTGTGTAAAAAATAACTCACTGGTAGTGTAATGGTCCCCCCTTCCCATTCTCCAATTGCTGACCTGTTGTGTATAAAATAATTCCCTGGTAGTCTAGTGGTTCCTCCCTCTCCCTCGATGTCTGTTCACCATCTTCATATAAAAAATATATTTCCATGGTAGTCTAGTGGTCCCTCATCCCTTTCCCATTCACCGATCACCAACTCCAGGTAAAATAATATATTATTCCCTGGTAGTCTACTGGTGCCTCCTCCCTCCCTGAGGTCAATCCCAGTCCCAATAATTCTTTTTAAATTTCCCTGGTAGTCTAGTGGTCCCTTCCCATCCCCAATCCCCATCCTGTGAAAACACAGTAACAGATCCCTGGTGGTCTAGTGGACCCCCACACCCCTATCCTGTCACGTAGTCACCCATCACCTCACTCCCCCCATTCTGACTCCCAGCCAGTGACCAGCACAACCCTCTTCTCACCACCATGGCTGGTCACCGACTGAGCTGTGATTGAGTGTGTGCTATACAGTACAGTACATGCTTATTCACAGCTCAGTCAGCAGCCAGCTGTGGTAGTGAAATAATGGCTGTGCTGGTCACTGGCTGGGAGTCGGCATGGAGGAGTGGGGTGGTGGGTGACTACCTGACAGGGTGAGGGGTCCACTAGACCACCAGGGCTCTGTTATTGTGTTTTCATGGGGCAGGGGCTGGGGACAAGGAGGGACCACTAGACTACCAGGGAAATTTAAACAGAATTAACAGGACTGGGATCAATCTCCAGGAGGAAGGAGGGACCACTAGACTACCAGGAAATAATATATTATTTTATCTGGGGTCAGTGATTGGTGAATGGGAGAGGGGTGAGGGATCACTAGACTACCAGAAATAAATTATTTTTATTTACAGAGCCGGCGATTGGACATTGGGGGAAGGGGATGGATGACTAGACTACCAGGGAAATATGTGTTTTTTATACGAGGATGGCGATCGGACATTGGGTGATAGGGAAGGACCACTAGACTACCAGGGAAATATATTTTTTTATATGGGGATGGTGATCAGACATTGAAAGAGGGAGGGAGGGGGATCACTAGACTACCAGGGATATATATATTTTTATACGGAGACAGTGATCAGAGAATGGGGGTGGGAAGAGGGACCATTAGATGACCAGGGAATTATTTTTTACACAACGGGACAGCGATCAGAGCACATGGGTGGGCCAAGTGGTCCTTATCTGCCATCAAAGTCTATGTTTCACATGAGGGAGGAGGGGGACAAAATTCCACCTGGGCAGTCATTACTTTGCAAATTGTGAAAAACAATCCTTTTCCACAGTTCCTTTTTCGCAATTTGTGAAAAAATAAAAATCTTTTTCCACAAATTGCAAAACAGAATCCTTTTTCATGATTTCTTTTTTTGTAATTTGCAAAAAAGGATTTCAGCATCTTAAAAAAAGAAACATTTCTAGGTGATTTATAAAACAACTAAAAGCAGAATCTGATAGAAGGGCCCCCATTAGTAGAACACAAGTGTTGCTTACTTCAGAAAATATAATTTTTTCTGTTTTATGACTTTGCTTGCCTCACTAAGAAAAAACAAGATGGTAGCAGTATGGAAAAAAGATTCCCCATTTGCGACAAAGGATTACCAATTTGAGACAAAGGATTATCAATTTGTGACAAAGAATCCTTTTTTGAGCAGGACATCTAACTTTTCCCATTGTAAATATTGGGAAACTTTAAAATGTAATAACTTTTGAAAGGATTAATATTTTTTCACCAAATCTTCAAAAGACCTTCTGTTACCTAAGATCTTTCTAGCCTAAAAATTTCAGACCGCAATCTAAAGCCATTTATGTGCAGCAGCATGACAAAGTATTTTACAAAAAATGGTAATTTTCAAATTTTTTGACACTCCATATCTCTGCACTCACATATCCAACCAGAACGCAACTTATCATATCAAAAGATCGTTAGCCCCTGATGACACATGCTAAATTGTATGCAACTCAGTTGAATGGTTGTGAAGTTATTAAAGTATGAAATTTTGAGTTTAACGTACACGTGAAGGTTGAACCCTAACTATAGGGACGCGACTGTGCCCCTATAATAAATATATATATATATATATATATATATATATATATACCAAAAAGGTAATATTAAATGCACACTAAAAAGTCTTCTTCAGGAATTATCTAAAAGAGAAAAAAAGCAAAGTTAAATTTGGTGCCTCTGAGGAACTGAAAAAGAGTGAAGTTAAGTTGTTGGATGCAGTGTTTAATGAATGGAAAATTGGGAAGGACTGTTCATTGCAGGAAATCCTTTTGATGATAAATAGTTTTGTCCACAGAAATCAGCTGTTTCTTAATGTTATTATTAATATGTTTCCAAGAAAAAGTACTCAAAGGCTTATTAGTGGAGGAAATGTGTACCTCAGACCCAAAGGAACAAGGGTAAAATTTCAAATGGAAATGATGAGGAATAATCCTTTGGTGGTGACATGTGGAAAGAAACTGTGACTATACGGTTTAGTCTTATAGCAGAGGGCAGAAGATAATTCAAGAGAAGGTCCAGACATTTGAGATGGGAGTATAGACACAGAGAAACTGAATGAGCATCATAGAGATTTGAGAAGAGATTTCAGAGTAGACATAATGGGCCTCAGCAAATGTGTCGCACAAAATGTAAGAACAAAAAAGCAAGCTGCTATGTCAAAGTGCAGGCTGAAAACCAAACAAAAAGTATTAAATACATGTTTTTCTCTTTTAGATAATTCCTGAAGAAGACCTATGGTGAAAATGTTGATTATAACTCTATTTTCTATTTTCAGTGTGCATTTAATATTTATTTTCAGCCCACAAACCGGCGTAGCACTTTGGTTTTTTTTTGTATTTATTTATATATCCTTTGTAACAAAAAAAAAGCTATGCTAACATATATATTAGAGCTACAAAGAAACATGTCAGGAATTTGGTGTTAGAATCTTCAACACTTACACCCATACCTATACCCCATCCCACACCCTCATGACCCAAGGCCAAGATGCAGTTCTGGGGCTGTGTCCATGGATCTGCTACTTCAAGCTACAGGTCTGAGGCTATGCCGCACGGATGCCACATAGGTGTCTGTTTGATGTAGGGCTGTACACAAAGAATCAGCTATGTTAGGCACATCCACAGACCTGAACCTTGCTTTTTAGGGTGAAACAACAGATCTGTGGAATACTACTCTGTGCCTGTAGTTTGCTTTGTGCATGACCCTGTGGCACACCAATGAGGCACAAAGCCAGATGTGTTCCTTGTTTTGCATGTGAAGCAAAGGATTCGACCTGTGCCTTGCTTCGTGCTGAGCTCTCTGGATCCTATGTGAAGCAGCAGACCTGTGGAGTACATCTATGTACCTGTATCTTACTTTGCATTGTGCTCTGCAGTCGCTACACAAAGCAGCACAGCCATGGAGCATGGCATGGCCCCAGACCCGTACCTTGAAGAAGCAGACCTATGGGGCATGCCTCCAGACCCATAGCTTGAAGCAACAGACTCATGCAGCATGACCCCAGACCACTAGCTTGATGTAGCAGACCTGTGAGGCATAGCCCTGGAGCAGTTGCTTGGCTTTGGGTCATGAGGGTACAGGATGAGGAGGGAGGTGGGCATTTGAGTTTAAAACCTTAATGCCACATTTTCTGACTTTTGTGGCTTTGTAACCCTAATGTATTCATTAATGTAGTTTTCTGCAATTAATTCCCTTACCTTTTGAGAACATATAGTGCAAGATGAATAGCTTCTTGTACATTATGGAGGTGGAAGCTGTGAACTGATTTCCCACTGATTCCATGATTGCCTAGAGGCAAAAGATTGCTACTACTGCCATGATCTGGTTCTGACTCATAATTATCATATGAACCGCCCCTATATGACTGAATGAGATCTGTAGGACAAGCAACTACATTAGGATGCTGCCACACTAGATGTCACCTCATGGCACTGGTTTCCATGCCACTGACTTTCTTCCCCCTACTAATGGCTGTTTTACAGTGCACACATAATGTTTTTATTTCATCAGTGAAATTTATTAAGAAATTATTCCACATAATGCTGGTACTTTTTTGGTTCTAAAGCCAGGCAAGGAGTATGACTGTGTTCTGAGCCTTAATGAAGCTGCAACAGGCACAAGAACTGTGCTGCAGTTGGTGCAGCTGCACTGAGGAGGTTCTGGGGACTGGAGGAGGGTGGATGTGGTGTCTCTCCACAAGAGAGGTAGTAGAAAACAGACAGGCAATTACCAACTGGTCAGCCTAATCTCAGTGGTGGGAAAGAGAACGGAGTCACTCCTTAAAGAGAGAAATTTTTTTTTCAGTTGTTTTACCAGGAGTAACACACTAAGCTGAAAGCTTGTTTACAGGTGTGACCTGGGAGCACAGGGAAGTTAAGTGACTTGCTTAAAGTCACACAGTATGCAAGTGGGGGCTATGGGATTCAAACACAGGTCTCCAGATTTGCAGCTGAGAGCCTTAAACCACTGCGCTATACTGCCTCCCTATTGGAGAATTGGTGAATACCTTGTAGCCAGTGGTCTCCAGGACCAGAGGCAACATGGAATCACAGAGGGAAGGTCCTGCCAGACAAACCTAATCAAGTTTTTCAATTGGGTGACAAGGGTGGTGGACCAGGGAGAGGCAGTGGACATGGCCTATCTGGACCTCAACACTGTCCCTTATAGAAGGATGGTGAACAAACTGAGCAGTCTGGGAGTGGGTCCTAAAATAATAAGATGGGTGGAACACTGGCTTAGTGGTAGAAGCCAGAGGATGGTAGTAAATAGGGTTCACTCAAGGGAGGGCAGGGTGGCAAGTGGGGTGCCACAGGGGTCAGTATTTGGCCCGGTCCTCTTTAATATCTACATTGGTGATATTGTAGTGGGATTGGATGGGAAGGTATACCTATTTGAAGATAATACAAAAATCTTCAATAAGGTGTGCACACTGACGGAAGGGGGTGTGTGGAAAGGATGAAGGAGGACGTGGGGAAGTTGAAGAACTGGTTGAGAACTTGGCAACTGAGATTTAGTGCAAAGAAGTGCAGAGTCATGCACTTAGGGCATAAAAACCCATGGGCCACGTATGAACTGGGGGGGGAGTAGTCACAGTAACAGGGCAGGAGAGGGACCTGGGGGGTTTATCATATCCAAAGAGCTAAAGGTGGCAAAACAATGCAATAAGGCACTGGGAAGTGAAAATTGTATGTTGGGCTGCATAGGGAGGGGTATAACCAGTAGGCAGAAGGAGTTGATACTAGCCCTATATAAATCCCATACGAGACCCCATCTTGAGTATGGTGCACAGTTCTGGAGGCCTCATTTATGTAAGGATATAAACAGGATGGAGAGAGTACAAAGGAGGGAAACCAAAATGGTGCAGGGCCTACATCAGAAGCCCTACGAGGAAAGGCAAAGGAATCTAGATATGTACTCCCTGGAGATAAGTAGAGAGATGGGAGACATGACTGAGACATGCAATACCTAAAGGGAATAAACAAGGCACAGGAAGGGAGCATGTTTCAAAGAAAAAGATCTCCAAAGACTAGAGGTCACAATATGACGTTGGAGGGGGGGAAGGATCAGAGGGAACAGGAGAAAGTATTTCTTCACAGAAAGGGTAGTGGACCCCTGGAACAGCCTCTCAGTGAAAGTGGTAGGGGCTAAAATGGTAACAGGATTTAAGAAAACATGGGATAGACACATGGATACGTAAAAACTGGTAGGGAAGGTAACCCAGAGTCCGAACAGGGGCTGGAGGCACCATTGGTAGGGGAAGGGGGCAGGAGAGTTGAGGCTGGAGACCATGTAGGGTCTGCAGCTTTATATTAAGCAGGAAAAAATGGGCAGACTGGATGAGCCAGGCAGTCTTTTTCTGCCTCTATGTTCCTATTTTCCTATGGTAGCAGCAGAAGACAGGGGCCTGGTGGCAGAGGGAGACAGTAGGAGGGAACCTGTGGATGTAATAGCAGTTTGGTTGCTACAATTACTGTGGCACTGGGCAAGAAGAAAGAGGAAGTTTTGTTCTTGTCCCATCCTGATGGGATTCAAGGTTGCTTGGGATAGGTACAAGGGAATTCTGGAGAAGGGGTGGGGGGGATTTACCCAGGTCACCTAGGGTCCTTGGTAACATGGAGCTAGAACACTTTGGCAGACTCAGTGGGTCTGGAGGTCCTCATCTGCTGACAATTTTTATGTTTCTGTGTTAACTGGGTGTGACTGTGGTGGCAGTTTTTTATTTGACACTTTAAGCACTACATCATCATCATGATCAAGGTCAAACTCAACACGTGATGGTATATAGTTTCTGTCAGACATATGTGAGTAAGCATCATTTTCTGACTACTCTCTTTTGCTATCATTCTCGAGATGGTCTTAAGATTCAGATGAAGGGTTTAGCTCAATTACTGACAAATCAGTATATGAAAGAATTGAAAGAGAGGGCACTTGAGCCTGAGCTGGAAGCTGTTTTGAATGGGAACATACAGTTGAGTTCTGCATAAACTTAGGTTTAGGCCTGCTAACTTCTCAATTTAAAGACAATGGTGAGGAGGAGGAGGATGTGGCAGAGGCACCTGATCTCATTTGCAGGCCTGAATGTTTCACAGAGCTTAAGTATTTGGGATTTATAATCCAGCCAGACCTGCTTCATTTCATCAGTTTTAATGGATTCAATATGGTTCCATGTCATAATAGCAATCAAGAAACAGCGATCGCTATTATGGCGAATGTACATCACCGAAAATTTATTTTGGCAATGCGTACTGGCAGCGCACAGAAAAAGGCACCCGAGACCTACAGGTCTCATTTTTAATGCCGGGGACTGTGCTGCCCCCACCCTCCTACTTATGGGTTCTCAACCTCGGGGGTTGCATGTTGGGGGGTTGAAAAACTTGACAAAATACATGCTGCCAGGCAGCAAAAAGAAAAACCCGCACCATGCCAGACCAGAACCCGGTACATCATGCCTCCAACTGACCACCATCCCCACAATGCCAATGATCCATCTTGGCAGCTGCTCGCCACAACCCTTTACACAAGCCACCCCTCTCCTGCCTCCCCCGTGGGTGCGTGCATCTGTGTATACATGCAAGTTTCTGTCGCGGTTTTTGCCAACCGCAGTATCTGGTCGCCCTCCTCCCTAGGTAGCCGTGATCACAGTCGCCGAGATTGACTCATTGTTTTTTTCTAGGCACTCAATCTCGGTCGCTATGGTCATGGACTACCATTCAATATTATCTTCACTGATTTAGTTGAGTTAGCCTCCAAAGATTGTTTAGTTCAGCCTTTTTAATGTCTTTATAAGTGATATTGCGGAGGGACTGGAAGGAAAAGTATGCCTCTTTGCAGATGACACTAAGATCTGCACCAGGGTTAATATACAGGGGAGGTGGAAAGGATAAGAAGAACTTGGCAAGGTTGGAGGAATGGTCAAAAGTATGGCAGCTTAGAGTCAAAGCAAAGAAGTGCAAAGTAATGCACCTGGGAAACAAAAACCCAGGGGAAGAGTACACAATGGGTGGGGGAGATATTAACAACAGCAAAAATGGAAAGGGACCTGGGGGTAGTCATATCAGATGACCTTAAGGTAAGCAAGCAATGTGAGAAGGCAGTAAGGAGGGCCTGGTGGATCCTGGGATATATAGGGAGAGGCATCACCAGTAGAAAACAGGACGCTGTTATCCCTCTGTACAGACAGTTAGTGAGACCCCATCTGGAGTATTGCATTCAGTTCTGGGGACCCCATCTCCGTAAAGACACAGACAGGATGGAGGCAGTCCAGAAGAGGGCAACTAAAATGGTGCAGGGTCTGCAACAAAAGCCATATGAAGAGAGACTAAAGGAACTTAATATGTATACCCTTGAGGAAAGGAGGGAGAGGGGGGACATAATAGAAACTTTCAAGTACCTCAAGTGAATCAACAAAGTCCAAGAGGGTAGCATCTTTCAGAAAAAGAGATGTGCAAAAACAAGGGGACACAATTTGAAGACAGAGGGGGGACAGCTCAGGGGCAATGTGAGGAAGTATTTTTTCATGGAGAGGGTGGTAGATGGATTGAACGGCCTTCCTGAGGAGGTCATGGTGTCAAAAACAGTCGGGGAATTCAAGAATGCATGGGAAAAACATAAGGCAATTCTGGTGGGGGGTAGGAAGAAGTAGGCTGTTGGTTAACTAGGATCTGCAGCTTATCCAATAAGTAGGGAAATGGGCAGACTAGGTGGGCCAAGAGGTCCTTATCTGCTGTCAAAGTCTATGTTTCTATGTTTCTGTTTCTAGTTTTATTTTGTCACTGGATACAGGCATCGCCAAGGATCCAGGGCAGGTAGGCACCTTACCTTTGCCTCTAGTGTTCATGTTGCCTTGTCATTGTTGTGGGCACACTACTGGAAGTGATATACTGATCTTTCTTTGATCACACACTGAGATTTTTTTAAGTTCAAATAGAGAAATGCAATAAACTGAGAGATGCAGGCACATTTAGTGGTAAACTGAGGCATATCACAGTCACCGAGACAACTGAAATAGATCTATTTTTTGGAAAAAAATTGACAAGTGCAATAACCTGCAATGAGCCCTTGGGGGTGGGGGGTGGGGGGATAACAGGGTTAATGTTGTATGTGTTGGAATATCACAGAGGCAGCCACAGTTAGTGGCACATTAACGCTTATAAAAGACAACTGAAAAAAATTATTCTTTTGAAAAAAGAGAGACCAGTGCAATAAACTGCAATGAGCTGTTGGGCAGACAACTGGGTCAGAAATGTATGTAACTGGATGTGATGGAAGCAGGCACATTTAGTGGCAAGCTGAGGAGTACAACAGTGATCAAGACAAACATTTAAACTGCAATTAGCCCTTTAGACAGGCAACTGGGTCAAAGTACTATGCTACATGGTATGACAAAGGCAGGTGGTTAATGGTAAGCTGACGCATATAACAGTCACCAAGACTGCTGAACAAGATTTGTTTTAAAATAGACAAGTGCAAACTGCAATGAGACCTTTGGGCAACTGGAGTGCAGCAGTATGAAACAAACTGGCACTTTGGCAAATAGCTAGATAACGAAAGAAGGGCAGACCACTCATAGTAATCAGGTCCTTTCTTTCCATGTCCCACCACCCATCCTCTATTTTGTTTTTTAATCAGGTTCTGTCTGTCACACACAGAGTAATATTTTATTTACTATAGACACAAATGAGATTTTAGGTTCTAGTTTGGCTTCCACTCCCAGTCCTTCCAAGCATCCATCCAACCACCACCTGTACAAATTTCCCACCCCTAGTCATCTACCTGTTGTCTTCAAGTTAGTTGTGCAATGCCCATTGCCTGGGATGCTTTTAGGCTCTGCAACTGCTGCAGTCTCCAATTCTCTCACTCTAATTTTTTTAGGGATATTTTTTTTCACATATTTTTTCAGTGAAGTTTAGCTATAGATCCCCTTCCCCCAATGTCCATTGCCTTCTGCCAGAGTGCTTGGACTACCTCCTGCCTGGACGGCTCTGCTACTGCTCCAGTCTTGCTGTCTCACTCTGAATATTAAAATGTATTATTTTCCTTTTTTAGTGCAGTTTAAGATCTTTTGATGACTGAGTCTGACTCCAAAAACATCCTCGGCAGTCTGTACAGGCCAAGCCACCACTAAGTCATGCCAACAACTGTCCCCTACTGTGTCTGTCTCAATGTGAAGCTGTGCTGCTGCAGCATGTAACTGATTCCCAGATCTGTTCCTCAGTTGCCAACTAGTCCAAATTCACCCCCACCCCCACTGATCACTTCTCTGGCAAACCCGAGCCACTGGAGATCTCTGCCACAGATGCTACCACCCCCCCACCCCATGAAGCCAGTCAATCTAGGGCTTCTATCCTCTATATCATCTTGCCAGTATCCAGTGGCCCTCAGGACTGCAGTCCAGAGTGCTAAGGACCACAGCATGAAGGGCAACTAAAAGCTGGAGTCAGCCGTTGACTGGCCATGCTGCCCTCCTGGTCCTCCATCCCTAGGCCTCCTCCTGGTCTACTTCAAAACTGTAAGCTTTATTCTACACATGCTTGCTGAGCTGTTATGAGCTCCACACCTGCTACTGTGACTGTTGTACTATAACCTCCTTAATTTCTCTGCCTGTTTAGTCTACTAGCCTTGTTGTTAAACTGCCCACATTTTAGGTATCCTAGTTACACTCTATCTGGGTGTACCCTTATTTGCAATTAACCATACTTTATTTTTGTGTTTCTCTGCATTTCAGTTGTTTTTACAAATGCTTGACTATCAGCTAGTGATATTCTACATTTACAGTTAACTCTCTGTTTTATCTGATTCTCATAACTCAGGTCTGTACTAGCGTTTTATCTACAACTTTTGCATAGCCCTAGGCCTCTTGTGTTGTGTCTTGTAGCCTTGCTAACCTGCTTTCTCTAACTAATCAATCATGGCCATTGTTATTGTACTACTTAGCTGCTGGCAATTTCATCTCACCACTTGGCCACTATGCACCTTGTCCTCCTCTTCCTTCTCCTTCACCCTCTCTTACTCCTTTTTCCACTGTCTCTTCCCCTCCCATCCCTCTCCCCAATCTTTCCCTCCACCCATTTGTCTCCCACCCTCCTCCTCTCCCCTATTTCCTTCCTATTCATGTAGGTCACCTCTCCTCTTCCCCCCTCCCTGAACTTGGAGTTTCTCCACCTAGCCCTCCATTGCCTTCCCCGCTCCCTCTCTTTTTTTCTCCCTGATCCAGGGGACATCAGTTCCACTCCACCCTCCTGCTCCTTATCCTGCGCCTCCTCCTTTCTGGCAATTTGAAAACTAACCCTGGTCCTTCTTCTCCTCCACCTTCCACTTCCTTAATTCCCAATGACCTAAACATTTTCCATCTCAGTGCTAGGAGCCCTCTTTGCAAACTTGATCTTAATGTCTGGGTTTCACAAAACTTTCCTGATATCCTCTGCATCTCCAGATCTTGGCTGTCCACCAGGACTCCTGACTCTAGGCTGTCCCATCCTGATTTCCACTTCTTCAGCCAGGATTGTGGCAAATGGGGAAGTGTGTTGCCTTCCATGTCTACCAGAGCCTCTCCTGCATCACTGCCTTCTGGGAGTCTGCACCCTCCTCCCAGGATCTTCTCTTTGCAAAGCTCTTCTTTCTGTCCACCTTACCCATTTTTATGGGTTTTTCTATGCCTCGTCTAAAATATCAACCTCTTCACTGGTTGGCTCTTTCTTTGCTTTCACATCCAACTTCTCTTCTGGTGAACTCATTATCCTTGGGGACTTCAATATCAGTTGGGTCTCCCTGGCCTCCAAGCTGACCTCCACAGGATTGAGTCCGTTAACATTACCCAACTCATTACAGAACCCACACTGCTTAACCCACACTCCCCTAATCACACCCTCCTGGACTGGGTTCTCTCCTCCCACCCCCACAGCATTATTGCAGCAAATATTCTGCCAGATACCTTCAGTGAATACTGTTTGACTTTCTGTATCTGTAAAGTCCAGCACCTCCTCAATATATCTGGTCAAGGTCCCTACGGTTGCTAAACACCATGCTCTCCTAAATGAACTTGCTGCCACTGACTGGTCTCCTATCCTCTCTGCCCCAGACATTGACATGGCCCTCTCCCTGTTTAACACCAAATGTTTTCAAACCTGGGACAATTACACCCCCCTTCAGAAAGTCCAGGGTCAAATATTCACACCACCTATGGAGCACACCAAATCTAATTGATAAGTGCAAGTCCCATGATCAAGCATGGGCCATTTTCAAATGTTCCTACTCCTTCCAGTCCTCCTCTCCTACAGGGCACTTAGAAACTCATGCATGAGCTGGTCCAGTGGCATGAAGGGCTGAGATGTTAAATGTTTTACCTCCTTCCATGCCTGCAACATGTGTTTGGGAACAAGCTTGGATTCATGAAGAGGATTTAGCATCCCATGGACTACTGTCCTCCACTGCACCCCTTCAGGGTGCTGGCATTAGGGCACTGAGCCATTAGGGTGCCAAAACCACAATCGCTGCCCTCTCCATGAGGTTCACCTCCCTGGAGTCAGAATCTTAGTTGGGTGGGGAGGGGCTAGGCCCAAGGGAGACGTGGGGACACAGCCCCCACATAAGCAGTTAATCGGCCAAATTGACGATTGGTGCCCTAATGACACAGTGCCCTAACTCTGGCACATTATGAGGGTGGAACCACTGTCCTCTCCTGGGAAGGGGTGGCCAGTCATTTTGGCCTCTGACTGCCACCGGATGGAGGCCCAGTGGTAGTGCAGATTGAGAATGGCTATAAGGGCAAGGCCACAGTTCTGCAGGATGTGTATGCTTCCATGCACACATACTGATGTGTCATCATGGCAGGGGTTTGAGAGAAAATGGAAAAAGTGGGGGGACGGGTTTAATGAAACCCTGCCTGCTTCCTCACGGACCATGCCACTGCTTGACTGGGGGTGCCTGGATATGTTGACTGGGGTGCTGGACAGCACACCCTCTCCTGGCCACACCAGAAGCAGGGGAATCCATGGGAGATGTCACCCTGGGTCAAGAGAGGAGAATAACAGTCATGATGAGCAGGGACAGGGCTGAGAGAGCCACCCATCATCCCAGATAAGGTAAAAAGCTTTATGAAAAAAGAAGAAACTTATGCACAAAGGATGCTCATGCCGCTAAGTCCCTCTATTTAAAGGCCAGCCTCCAGATTAGCCTTAACTTCCCAGCAGAATTATGGAAGGTAATTCATTCCCTTTTTGACCCCCCATCTAGTCTGCTCCAAAGTCATTGTTTATGGTTCACCTGTCTCTGACCCTTTCTCAGTTGCCACTCACTTCAATAACTTTTTCACTGCTTGTGCCTTCCACCCTTCTCCTGGTACCTCTCTCCTACCCCCTCTCCATCCTCCTCTCTGCCCCACCTTTCCTCTGGGTTTCACTTCCCCTCTGTTACTATCCAGGAAGCCCTGGTTGTTCTTTTCTTGCTCAACTGGGCTAAATCTAGCCCCGGCAGACTGAACCATAAACTTCTCTATCTTTCAGCTTCTGCCATTGACTCCCCCCACCTCACCTTCTCAACCTCTCCTACTCCCTCTGTGTTGTTCCCCAGTCATGGAAGGTTGCCAAAGTTCTCCCTATTCATAAAGGTCCCCTCCTTCCCTGCCAACTTCTGTTCTATCTCCCTCCTCCCTTCTCTTAAATAACTGCAAGAGAAGCTAGTCTACTCCAGGCTTGCTGACTTCCTCTACAGTTCCAACTTTCTCTCTCCTTTCCAGTTTTTTTTTTGGGATAACCACTCACTGTCTCCTCCCTGCTGTGGGTCACTAACTCTGTCCTTACTGGGATGGATCTGGGGTATGGTACAGTGACTATTTTCACTGATTTAGCCAAAGCCTTTGATTCAGTGGCCCACCCTCTCCTTCTGGACAAGCTGAGCTCTGCCAGCTTCTCAACTCCTGCTGTTGCTTGGTTCTGTTCCTACCTCATGGGCTGTCAACAGTTGATACAGGTAGCAGGCATCCTGTCACCTCTCCTACCCATTCAGTCTGGGATCCCACAGGGTTTCATCCTGGATTCTATCCCCTTCTCTATCTTCCTGAATGACCTTTCCTTTGCCTGTGCCAACTCACAAATCCATATGCATGTAGATGACACAGTTACACCTTCTGCCCTTCAACCAAGACAGTGAAAGACTTGCTTCAGCTTGACTACCACAACATCCTGCACTAGCTCCACACTAAACAACTATGGGTCAACACCACAAAAACTGTGTCTATGACTTTTGGCACCAGCCAGTAAATGGCCATGCTCTCTCCCTCTCCATCTTTATAACTTTGGATGGCATCCCTCTTGAAGTGGTTCATCCTTCAAGTGCCTTGGTGTGTGGCTAGATAGTAGGCCTGGCTTCTCTGCCATCCACTCCAAGCTCCAACCCAACTTGGTGCCTTGTACCATAATAAAGACTGTCTGTCTACCCAGGTCAACTAGGAGCTGGTCTCAAAATGTTTTCCCCAATTTTCAGCTATGCAGATATGTTCCATGGCACTGCCCCCCTCATCTTCCCTTGCCAGACTGGACGCCCTCTGTAATGCCTTTTCTTGCTTTGTCACTAACCCCCCATACCCTACCCTCAGACCCACCACTGTTCCCTCTACTCCTCCTTGTCCACCCCCCCTTACCATCATGTTACCAGTCCCACTGTATCTCCTTCATCTCCAAGTACTAGCTTGGGTCCATCCCTTCATATCTCTCCTCATTCGTCTCTCCCATTCCCTCTGCCTCATAATCCCTCTGCTCCAGAGATTCACCCACTTTCTCCATTCCCCAACTGTGCTCCTTTGCTGGGCAGTCTGCCTTCTCCTACTGCCATCCTTCCCTCTGGAACCCCCCCACACTCTCCATCTTTCCACCTCTCCCATCTCAGGCACCAACTAAAAAAATCATCATACACTTTCCTTCTCCTGTCTGCCCTCTACCTGAACCAATCTCCTCAGTGAGGCAAATAATTTCCAGCTGGCAGTTTCTGCCTGAGTTCTACCTTGCCTAAATTTGTCTCCAGCAACTACCACACAGCTATTTAGTTACAGCCACTGTTCACTTTATTCTGCATATCATTGCTACCCAAAAGTAATATCATTTTTTGCCTTTTCTTTTGTTATTGCGCTTTTGCCATGTTAATTAGTGTACTTTACTTTGACCTGTATGACTGCCGTGTGTGCTGCTTTATTCTCCATAAATAAATAAGTTCCTTCCACTGTCAGGCAGCAGAATTAGCCCCTGGCAACCACACAACCACAATGGCATCAACTGATTTGTTTACATTACAGTGACCCCAACATAGCATTTTCAATCACCTCCACTCACCATCACTAAGTTCCACCTCCTTGTGTCACCAACATTGCAGCCACACCTACATGTATGTCATCCCTTCTAGAGTAGAGCCTTTTTTCCACCTCCCTCTGAGTCCTTTGAAGCAGCATGCCATCCTCCATCCTCATCAGCATTGCTCACAGCTCTCTCCTTTGACCAGCTGTGAATCATGTCCTGTGACCCTCGGTTGATGGGATGATGCTGTGGGATGGGAACATAAAGAGCGGGAACTTCAGGTACAAAAAGAAAAGAAAAAGAGCCAGGTGGAGGAGAAACAGAAAGAGACAAAATACACGAATTAAGATCACGGAACCAACCAAATTAAACATATATAACCTTTCTAAAAGATTATTAACTCCAATTGATGAAAAGGTTCTCAACCTTGATTTATTATTCAGCCTAACACAAAAATTTAACCCTTTTGAATTAAAGGTGGATCTGGAAACATTTTACAGAAAAATTAGATTGAAATAATTTTTTGGTATGAAACTACAACCACAATAGAATGAAACTGAAGTAGCTCTAACAAAAGAATGGTATGAACTAAAACAAGCACTTGGAGCTAAATCCAATTTTGATCCAATAGGATTCACTCCACCCAATATTACTTGTTACACTGAAAAAGTGAATAAAGACATTGAAAACATACTGGCAGAAAATACCAATAAACCACTTCATTATAATATAACCAAACAAGAAAATGAGGCATTAAACAGTCTAAGCCAAGACAAAACAATTATAATAAAACCAGCTGATAAAGATGGGGGAATTGTCATTTTAGACATAGAACAATACAGAGAGGAATGTTTTAAACAATTGATTGACTCAAAAACATATGAAAAAGTCAAAAATATTCCATTTGAACAACTCAGAATTCTAATTACAGAAACTGTTACAGAAGCTAATGACAGAGGGATAATTGACCAATGGGTAATGGAAGAACTTATAAATAAAACTCCAAAGATACCACTATTTTATTGTCTACCTAAAATACATAAAGACCAAAAAAATCCACCAGGTAGACCTATCATCTCAGGTATTGGATCTATTACAGAACCCTTATCTAATTTTGTGGACAATTATTGTAAAGAATTAGTTACTAATACATGGTCCCATATAAAACATAGTAAACATTGCATCCAATTATTAGAAGAAATAAATCAACAAAATCTAGATCTAGCAGATAAACTGTTCATTACTTTGGATGTTAAAAGTCTATATACAAGTATTCCACATGAAGAAGGTATAAAAGCTTTGGACTTCTTTGTATCAAAAAGAGTAAAAAATCAACCTAATAAAGATTTTCTTTTGAAATTAACACAGATAGTACTAGAAAATAACTATTTTTCATTTGAAAATTATAATTATTTACAAAAAATAGGTACTATGGGAGCTACTTTATCCCCAACTTATGCTAACCTATATATGGCACATTTTGAGAGAAAATTAATTCAATCAGAAAACAGATTCAAATCAAAATTGACTCTCTATAAACACTTTATTGATGACATTTTAATAATATGGAATGGAACTGTACAAGAAGCTAAGGAGTTTCATGAATATTTAGAATCAGCAAACCATAATTTGTCATTTACAATGGAAATCAATTCTGATACAATCAGTTTTTTTGATTTAAAGATAATAAAAGATAATGGAAAAATCATAACAGATCTTTACAGGAAAGAAACATCAATGAATACTATCCTACATGTTAAAAGTTTTCACCCAAAGAAACTTAAAGAGAGTATTCCTTACAATCAAATGTTGCGAATAAAATGAAATAGTGGTAACATAGAAAAATACAATAACAACACTGCAGATTTAACTCAAAGATTTAAACAAAGAGGCTATACAGATTCAATTTTGAATAAATCCAAAGAAAAATGTGACTCCAGAGATAGAACATCTCTGTTACAGAATAAAATTGTTTCTGACACGAGGACTGAATCAAAGATCACTATGTCCACACAATATTCAGAAAGTTTTGGAAAAATCAAACATGTAATTTCATCCAATTGGAATATTTTACAAACTAATGAATGGGGACAACGAATTTTCCAGAACAAACCTTGGGTCACGGCTAAAAAAAACACTACTATTGGTAACAAAATTAACAAGACTCAACACTGGACACCAGAAAAGAAATCCATGACTTGGCTCAAAAGTGAAATCAAAGGCTTTTTTCCATGTGGCAACTGCATTCATTGCAACAACAGACAAAAAATGAAATATATAAAAAGCACATGGGATGATAAGGAATATGCTATAAGAGATTTTATTACTTGCAGATCTGATTATGTGGTTTACTGCATTATTTGCCCCAGTTCATTATATTACATAGGTGAAACAACGAGAGCACTTAAACTACGGATATCTGAACACAAAAGTAACATTAGAAGAGGTGATATTAGGTCACCCCTGGCAACACATTTCTCTGAACATCATCATCCTATATTGAGTCTCAGGTTTTTTGGATTGGAACAAGTTACAGCGCATCCACATGGAGGAACTAGAGAAATGGTTTTGTTGCGGAGAGAAGCCTGGTGGATTTATACATTAAGGACCTATATTCACAGATATGAACTTAATGAAAACTTAATTTGGTCTTCTTTCAATTAATTTTCTTTCTCCTCATCTCCCCTTCTCCTCCTTTTTGTCCCTATTTGCCCCTCTTATAATAATCTAGAATCTATGCTTTTAATGAGATAATGTTCACATTATCGTAATTTTCATTTACTAATGCAAGTCCAATCGAAGTTTTTGGTATCATAGGAATTTAGATATTAGGGAAGTTCAATTTAGCATCTTATGTATATTTAAAGGGTCCTTGGTGGAATTTAAGTGTTCCACAGCGTTTTAATACTAACCAGGCTGTTTAGTGATGTCATTTATGACGACAACATGCTTTGTGCTCATTAGAGTAGCGTAAATGGTTTGTCATATTTAAAACCATGTAAACTGTTTATAATAGACATTTAAGCAATATAAGAACATTGAATACTCTAAAAGATTTATTAAAAGTGGACTAGGTTGAATCATTACCCCATAGACCTAGAAGGGCTTCATTAATAATTTATGTTAATAATGCTAGATTCATACAATATTTATGCAAAAATGATTATTATATTCCCTAAATTGTGTTTAAGATTATGAAGTGTAGTGGCCATGGTTTCATTTGGATTCAATTACATAGGCATTTTGACAATGTTTTAATAAGTATCAAAAAACTGAAGAAGGGGACTGAGTGGAATTTCATTTATCCACACAGTTTCTTTAAAGACCGGGCCGCATAGGTGACATCATTCATGACGTCAACACACCGACGAGAGTGCTTTTTGTGGCCCGGCCCTTCTTGTTCACCTAAGATGAGCAAACAGTTTGTTACACCTAGTTTCAGAGTGTAATGGCACCGGGAGTGTTCGCTCATCTTTGGCTTGCTTTTGTGGATTAAATAAGAAGCAAACTGTTAAAGATTCCAAGCTAAGGTAACAATTATCTAGCTGTTTGAATATTTGGCTATTTGGATAAAATTTTCCGAATTTTAAAACAGCATGTTTCTTTCTATAGTGCCTGAATAAGTACTTGCATACGACGCTTAGGTTCTAAAAGAACTACTTTGGGAAATATAGTAAGTGAAATGAAATTACAGTGAACACATTTTAAACCAACTACTAGGATGTAGAAGTAATTTAATTTATATTTTATTGCTCACTGACAGAAGCTCAAATGGCATTCTAAATACAACAAAGAGATAGCGCATCTCCCCGGCTCCACAGCACACTAATTTGGATTATACTGAATAACTTTAAGGTCCTGAATCAGGTCTGTTCCACCTGCACTTTAATTTTTATTTTATCACACAAATCATCAAGATTAGAACCTTACATTATGAATTAATTATGATATCATAATAATACTCCTTTTTTAATTTTAACAGTGTAATTAATATAAGCTCCTAGTCTGATGAAGGAGCACATCCAAAGTTCTGAAATGTTACTCTTTTTGGAAAGCATCTTAGGAGCAAGTGAATTTAAGTCTTTTTTGAAAATATCTTTGAAGCAAGTGAATTTGAAATATTTTTGGATGAACAAATCTTCGCCAAAGAAAAGTTAATAAGGATTAACAAGGAATTATTAAAAGGATATGAAGCATTAATTTGGGTAGAGTGAGACTTATTTTTTGAATTGTTACTATTATCCATCATAGTCTCACTCCCTATTTTTCTACATTTACATTAAAAAAGGAACCTTGAGAGACTTCACAGTGGATATGATGCTGCGGTACCCTAGTGCCATTGTGTTACCTTCCTTCCTACCTACCCTGCCCCAGAGCATTAATGTTGTTGATTTTTTGTTATATTAAAAATGGATTTTGGGCAATTGGCCAACAATGCAGCAGCTCCACAAAAGACAGCAGTGGCAGGTCAGAAATGAGTGGGACCAGCTTCAGTTACTGCAGCCTTGATTCCAGCCCACTAGACTGGGCCAGGCAATACCTGGCTTTACCCAAATCTTCAAACTGGCCCACTGCACACCCATAGCTGGGAGTATACCAGGCCAAGGGGTCTTTAAAGATCAATTGCAATGTTTTAATAATGCTTTAACATATTTTATTTGCTCACCATGAGAACAACTGGGCCATATATAGTGCAAGTAAAAAGAGCAGGAACTGTCATTTCTCATGTCCAGATGCTATTTAACTGCCTGTCTCATTTGATGGTTTCACAGAGAGTTCCTCAGACATTTTCAGACCAGCTGGCAGAATCTTGCATGAGTGTTGATGCCATTCAAGCAACAATGACATCATTTTTCTCCAGGTTCTGGCAACTCAGTACATGCAGAGTACATCAGATTATGACATTCACAAATCAGTCTTTGCATCCACTTTTCTGATGGTGGTCTTTATTAACTGAATAACTCCAGTAAAACACTATGAGAAAGTACTTGGTAATCTCCCTAAGCTGACTGCCATCACTTTGTGCTCAGTATCCCCACGCCCCCCAATAAAAAAGCAAAAGCCTGACAGACTCTTAAAATGAAAATTTTTTGTATTTTTTGTTCTCTTCCAGCCCTGAATGAAGCCCTGACAGCTTCCTCCTTATTTCAAATAAAGTATGTCCCCTTAAAATTACTAATTAATCCGTGAAATATTTATCTGTAATGCCATATTGACGAAATTCAATAGCAAAGGTCCTCAGACAATTCAAAGTAAACATAAGTTGTTGCCATTTTATCATCTGTTGTACAGTAATGTGTGTGTGTGTGTGTGTATTAATGTGATACATATCACAGCACTTTTTTCCCTTTTCATAAAGCTTTTTGACACATTGGTTGACACAGGCGGGTTCTCAGCTCTATCTCTGCCTCCCCATGTGTAACACTCACCTACCCCAGAACCACTGAACCTGAAGCCCCCTATGAATTGCCCTGTGTTGGAAGTGAAGGGCCATCCCTACCAGGTGACTCACATCCAGAGTTGGGTTGGTGGTTTAAATGATTGCATGAGATGGAGGTTGGCAAGTTGTGCTTTATGAAGTCTGTGGCAACCATTTTTTTGTTTTTTTCCCCTTAGGTCCCCTACCATGGCAGCATGAAAGTGTGTGTGTGTGTGTGTGTGTGTGTGTGTAAGTGCACACACACTATGGAACCATGAACCCCTCCGTCTGATGTCACTGAAGCTTCCGGCACTAATCCCAGGTTTCCGCCTCAGGGCAACTAAGGGCCAAGTTAACATGCCTGCCACCCTGGAGAGAAGAGCTGTCTGAAAGATGCTCAGTCTTCTTCCTCCATCTGATCCCCCAAAACCCAAGCTTGTTTCCAAACTTGGGTCACTGGCATGTTGGGAGGTAAGGTGCACAGTGCCTCAACCCTCCATGCCACTGGGCTGGCCTCATATCGTTGCAATTGTTTTATTGCATAAAAGTTTGCTAGCTGTCAGGTGGGATGTATGCTATGCTCAATGGTTGCCACAGATGGCAGTGTGTGTGTGTGTGTGTGTGTGTGTGTTTGTGATGCATAATCTGCCATGATTTGTAAATAGGCAATAGTTTTCTGACTGTGATGTGGGGTGAACTTGGTAAGAAAAAAGCACACTGGTGCAAGAGTACTGACTTCAGGAGGGCAAATTTTAAGGAAATGGGTGACTGCTTCAGTAAATACCTTGAAGGTGCTGAAGGCTGGGGGGAGTGGAGGCACAATGGAAAAGGATCAAGGAGATGTGTGTGTGTGTGTGTGTGTACTGAGCTGCCAGGACCTTGAGGAAAATTATGTAATTGTTACCTGAATGACATCAGCACTCACCAAATATTCCACTAGCCGGTCTAAAAATGTCCGAGACTATGCATTTCTATGAATCATCAACTAGTACAGTATTGAAATAGTCTCTTGTACATGACAAATGGTAATTTCTTCATTTCATATGTAGCAAATTCTGGTCAAAGCAATACGGCTGCTATGTATTAACCTGACGCTAAGTGTGTGTGTTTTTTTTTGTTTGTTTGGTTTTACAGAAGTCCTTCAAAAAATGTAATGCTCAGGCTACATCTCAGTTGCTCACTGGCTGCCAGTTTGCAATGACTGGAACTGGAAATGAGCATGAGTGCAAGAAAATAGTGCAGCAACGAGGGGGAAGAGACAAAGGAATCGCACTGTGGTGAATGGAGAGAACACGGAGGAGGACGGAGAGATGTGGTTCAACTCCATTCAAAGCACTCCAAGGAAGGAGACAGTCTAGATATCCAGTCACGTGCTGAGCCTTTACACAGAATGGGGTTACCAAAATGATGTCATTATTCAGTCCTTGATTTAACAAAAGTAAAAATACTCACTACAACAACAAATATTTAATTTGTAAGATCACCACAACTAGTGATAAGTAAAATAACATGAGAACTTAAGGTTAATTAATTATGTATTTTTCACACATTTTACTTTCCAAACACCATGTTTTTACACCATGTCAATGTGACATAGAAGAACACATAATGTAGTGCTGCTTTTCTGCTGGCTTGTTTTTCCTGGAATTCAATGAAATGCTTTTAAAACAATGCCTGGTGTTTTATGTGTAACGTAAGTAGCACAGCAGTACGATTATTATGTGTCATTGTATATTATGCTTTCTCAAAGTTTTTTTGGTGCATGCAACATGTGGTGTCCCCTAAATGAAGTTTATTACATGCCCACACAAACTTTGAGACAAGCCTCCCTTAAACTGTTTTTTGCTGATGTGCTTAATTAATGCTGTCTCTACTGAGCTGCATCATGTTGCAGATCAGAATTCCTCCACTCACTCTGTTCATCTGAATTCCTTTCTCCAAGGCCAGTTCTGTGTCCACTGCCCCAGATGTGTCTGCACCACTGCTGATAACATGTGTCCAAGGTGATTTGCACCTGGTGGTTCCAGGGAGTGCATCAGAAGCAGGCAGGCATGAATTCTGGCTTTAATAGCCAATAATTTATCATTGCAAACCTCTTTGGCTGTTTCCCAGGAAGAGGAGAGGGTTTGTGTACACTGACAGTATTATTGTTGCTGCACCACACACAGCATAAAAGCAACGTGCCTCCTATAACAGATAAGCCATCCTAAATCTGAGAGTGCAGAAGCCAGCTTGTACTGCAGTCTTAGAGCTCTGAAGACAATCTGAGGTATGGTTTCCTGGGTATTGTGCATTTACAGCTTAGTTTAAGCAGTTTTAGGACTTTTATTAGGGCACATGAATCTGTTTGTACTTGGGGTTGAAACAGTGACTTACATGAAATGTCCTGAGTCTTTGCAGTGCTTCAGTTATGTAATAATATTAACCTGCAGGCATTGGGCTTGATTTTATTATGTGCCAATGGGGATACATGCTCTTTTGTTGTTGTTTTTTTTTTTCTTACTTGCTCTCCTGCTGAATGCTACCCCTATGCAGCTCAGTCCAACCATTCAATAGTCCATCCAGAAAGCTTTTGAGTTAAAGGGAAGCTGTGTTCCACTATTGATGCATTTTAGACAATGTTAATATTTTTTTCATGACCTTAGTTGATTGATGATAGAAACTTGAAAAGTGTGGCCCAATGGGAATAGAACCCAAACCGCCAGTAGGAAACACTCTCCCTAGGTACTTTTCCTTTGTAATTACTGTCTAGGAGCCATGTGGAAGTGACCTCCAACCCTTTTCTGTGTCTTTTAATGGTCCTTATGAACTAGGCACATTTGGCCCACTAATGTGTTCTGTGCTCAACATGTTGTGCTTTGATAATTATGTCAAGTGTTTTTAAGGTTTTCTCTCCATGCATGGCTCACCGTGCTAGTTCCAAGGCCCATCCTGCTTGACCACCCATTTTATGAAGGGATACAGAAATGCAAACCATTGTTTTGAGGTTAGTTTGTGTATTTTTAAAGTTGGCATTGTGATCATCAGACAATGCATTCCTAGTTTTATTGCTGGGTGGTGATTTGTTTGTCTTGGGTGTGGTAGTTAGACTGCACAAGGAATCTCGCTGGAGTCCCTGAATGTTCTTTTTGACATATTATTATAGATTGGTGTGTGTGTGTATGGGGGTTATGGTGTGTCTGTGTCATTGAATTGTGAAAAAATAAGAGTACAGGTAATGTTTTCCAGTGTGTGTGTTTTTTGGAGTACAACTATTATGCACAGTATCCTGCCTTTGTCTTTGGTGAGGTAGCTGAACAAATGCACTTTAGAAAGCATTGTCTATAGGCCTTGTTTTTGACTGCTTTTTTGTGCATTGCCTTTGGGGGTGGGGGTTGTTTCATGTGCATTTGTGTCAATTTAAAAAAAAAACTTGTGGGTTCCAGGTAATGCACTTTCCAGTGTGTTTGTTCAGCAAGGGGCAGCCATTGTGCACACAGTCCTGCTTTTGTCTTGGGTGGGGTGGCTGTACAAACTCACAAAGAAAGATGTATTGTCTGAAGACCTTCACTTGTTTTAGAAAGCTTTCTTGTGATTTGCGAAGGAGGATGGGGGTTCAAGTGCATTTGTGTGCCTTTTAATAAATGTTTCTGGTTCCAGGTGATGCACTTTTCAGTATGTTTGTTCAGGAAGTGGTGGTCACTGTGCTACAGTCCTGCCTTTGTTGTGGGTGGGGTGGCTGGACAATGCAGGTGCATTGTCTGAAGACCTTTATTGTTGTTTTCTATTGCTTACTTGAGCTTTGCTGGGGGAACCATGTGTATTTAAGTAACTGCATTTGTTTACAAGCCATGCATTTTCCAGTGTGTTTGCTCATCAAGGGGTGGATACAGTGCACGAGGTCCTTTCTTTGTCTTTGATCGGGTAGTTGGACAAACACACGTGGAAAGATGCATTGTCTGGAAGCATTACATGTTGTTTCTTGTTTGATTGTCTGGGTCTTTGCGGTTTGCTGGGGAGGGGGGTCATGTGCAGTGAGTGTAACAGTGAAAAACAAAAAGACCAAAAAAGTTGTGGTTTCAGCCGATGCATTTTCCAGTGTGTTTGTTTAGCAAGAGGCGACCATTGTGCACATGGCCCTCCCTTTGTCTTGAGTAGGGTGGCTGGACAAATGCACATGGAGAGATGCATCATCAGGTGGCCTTTGGCTTCGTTGTTACCCTGTGATTGTTTTGAATGTTGGAAATTATGTATGGTATTTGGTGGTGTATTTTTTTCATGTGATCTGCAGGCAGGTGAGTGTGTTCAACCATTTTGTCTGCAAGGAAAGTGACGGCGTGCTGCCATTATTTTTGCTGGCAAGTGAGGGTATATCACCATCTTGTCTGCAAGGAAAGTGATGGTGCACCGCCATTTTGTTTGCTGACAAGTGAGGGCATGTCACCATCTTGTTTGCAAGGAAAGTGATGGTGTACCACCATTTTGTTTGCTGGCATGTCGGTGTGGCACTATTGTTTGCATGGTACTGATGTACTGATCCTCAGTTTTGTCGTATAATTTCTTGTCTGCTCAACTCAGCTTTGTGTAGCATAACCTTGTGTGCTGCTGTACTCATCATCACACAGCATAAGCATGTGTGTGTGTCTTAGTTTGCTTGAGTAGAACTGGGGGAACAGTGCAGAACATTACAAGATCATGTAAAAAAATTAAAACCTTAGAATTAAAAATGTTTTTTTGATTGGGGAATTGCACCTTTGAACATCTATAAATGGGCAGATTTGTAAATACTGTAATTATACAATGTTGAAAAAAGTTGGCTGCTGAGCTGAGCCAGCCAGAGTACTAGTTTCTGCTGTTCATTTGTTCGTTTGTTTCTGGAATGTGTTTTTTGTGTTTTTGCTTTTTTTGTCTATTTTTATTTATTTCTTTTTGATTTTTAGACTAGTTTAGGGCTGAAGCAGTGAGTTAGACTAGGATGCCTTTGATGAACATCGGAGTACTGAACCTGTTTGCCCCCCGGTAATTTTATGCTTTTTTTTGCTCTCCCAATTGTTTCTCTGACCACAGCGTGAGAGGCTGTGGAGTCAGGGAGTTGTGGGAGCTGTAGCAAAGAAGATCTCTGCTTGTGCTGCTTGTGCTGGATTTGGAACCTCGATTATTGGGTTCATTTTAATTCATGAGTGAACTTTTTTCACGTGCCTAAATGCTACCTGGCCATTGTGCATAGACTGTGAAGTTGGGACTAGCAAGGAGAATCCCCTTAACCTGTGGAAAGTGTCTGCAGCATTATTGTCGTGGATTATTCTGAGTTGTTCGTTGTTCTGTTTTGCTTGCCCATTTTTTGGACTCAGTGGATTATCGGACCTAAATTGGAAGTCGGAATACCGGAGAAATGGAGTACCTGATGTGTCCGGTTATTTGAGGTTTAACTTTGCTTGGGTACTGGAAGATTTTCAAGTTGAATTATTGGCCTTTCTGTGTGGTGGAGTCATGCTGGAGAAGGAGGAGGAGGAGAGGTGTGACTGACTGACCCAGCTGTTCCAGAGGTGGGTGCGGGGTGCTTCTGTCTGTCCCTGGGAGGATCGGGAGTACCTGCTGGTGGGTCGGCATTCTCGGGGCCTCTGAGTGGTGCCGGAGTTGCCTGGCAGAGGCTGGGCTTCTTCTGGCATCCCAAGTAGGGGAGACTGGTCGCATGAACGCACCCTCCTAGGGTTCGCTAGGTTAAGAGCGTTTACCTCCTCCTAAATTTTCTTTGCTGGATAAACTCCAAATAGTGAGAATTTGCAGTGGCTGGAGTGGAATACCAGGAATATGAAAGAAATGTACTGATTTTCGAGATTATCCAGACTTTTGCTGTGTGGGGCTTGTGACTAGTATTATCAGCTCTTGTGTTTTTCAGTGGGGGCTTATAACGCTTGGCAGCTTTAGACTTATGCTGTTTGTCTATTATGATCATTTGGATCTAAGCATGTCTGGATTCAAATAATGTGAATTTATTTTATGACTTTTCTGTAGGACGATTTCTTTGTCCCTGGTGGTGAGAGGGCCAGTGTGTTTAAATTTATTTTTGTATTATATTTTGAGTTTTTTGTTTAGTTATTTTGTTCTTTGTTTGATTTGTTTTGTTTATCTTGCAGTGAGAGTGCTAAGATATTTTTCCCCTCTCTTTACCTGGCTATGAGAGAGCTAAGGGGGGTAAATTTTTGTTGTAGGGGTAGTGAGAGTACCCTTTCATATATTTCATATATTTTATATATTTATTTATTTTAATTTGTTTATTTTGTTTTTGTTTATTATCTTCTTTTTTCTTTTATTGTGTTTTATTTTATATGGGTTTTTAGATTAGTTTAGTTTTGATTGTATTTGGTGTATATTGTTTAGTTTAAGCAGTGACATGTGCTGGCCTGCAGGTTCCACGGCGGTGCAGTATTCATCCTCCTCTCTTCGCGCCCTCTGCCCTTTTTATACTCCTCCCCTGCAATCTGAGACTTACCGGCGCTGTAGAGCACTGGGGATTGTTTGTAGGAGAGTGAGGAGAGCGGGGGTGTGCGAACAGGAGAGGATGAACAAGTGGGGCCACCGTATCGAGGTTACTAAGTCCAGAAGGCACCCTGGGGTGAAATGGAATCCACTCCAGGATTTCCCCGTGTCTGGTGCCCACACCCAAGGGCACTACTGAATTTGGTGGGCAGATAGGCCTGACAGCCTCCGAGGTTTGTCCAACTCGGGCAGTGTTATGCAATGCCAGGTCTGTTAGGAATAAGACCGCCATTATAGCCGATCTTATTAATTTGACTGACCTGGCTTGCATCACAGAGACCTGGCTGGATGAAAATTCAGGCCCGTATTGGAGGCCATGACTCTGGCCGGGTACTCGGTGATATACCACCCGAGATTGGACCACAGGGGAGGTGGGGCTGCAGTCTGTTTTAAGACTAAATTGGGACTCACGAATGTGGTAGTAGATGAGGCAGAATCCTTTGAGTGCACAGTTGTAGCAGGTGTAGGCGTTTGAATCGTTCTCATCTACTGTCCACCCGGAGATGGGAAATGCTTCTTACAGGAAGTAGCAGACTTCCTCATCGATATGTCGTTTGAGTCACCCAGATTGATGGTTCTGGGTGACTTTAACGCCTGGGTCGATGATGAACTCTCACAATTTGGTAATCACTTCCTCCAACTTATGTCTTTGTTGGGTCTTACACAGATAGTTTCCACTGCTACACATAAATCTGGGCACTCTCTGGATTTAGTCTTCCTCTTAGGGATTGACTCATCTGATGTGGGGGTGGAACCAGTCGCCTGGTCTGACCACTACACCTTGAGGTTCAATTTTGCACCCCCCTGGGACGGCCTTCCCCTGTGGAGATGGTCAGGTACCGCCCATTATGGAATATCACTTCCCAGGGTCTTGCAGCGGTCCTTGACCTCTCATCCCCTGTGTTGGCTAGCAGTAACCCAGAGGCACTGGTGTCAGCCTATAATACGGCCGTTACGGTGGCTCTGGATCTTATTGCTCCTGTTCGTGAGCGCCCCCTATCCTTTCACCCCAGGTTCCCTTGATTTGATGGGACACTGAGGGAGTTGCGGAGACAGGGGCAAAGGTTAGAGCATTGTTGGCGCAAGTCCGCCCTTGATGCCGACCACCTTAGATTGATGGAACATTATTCTATCTATCAATCTGCAATCACCCATAAGAAGGCAGAATTCCTGTCCAGGGAGACTGCAGTTGCACAGAATCGACCAGCTCAGTTGTTTTGGACTGTAGACAGACTGTGCAACCCAGCCTGTCTGCAAGTTCGAAAAGCTTTTTCGCAATTAGAGTGAGAGGAGCTTGCTCGTTTCTTTGCAACTAAGGTGGCTGACATCAGGACGGACTTGCGTCCGGTAATCTCTAAGGGTGATGTTGTGGAACAGTGCGAGTTCACAATACCTCAATTCTCTTGGAGTTCCTTTTGCCAACCTGAGTTCGTGGATATTATGAGGATCATCCATAGTGTGTGGCCCACGAGCTGTGGTTTGGACCCTGGACCGACTCCCCCCTAATTTTGGGTTGTTCTGAGACCATTGGTCCAGTCCTGGTGCAAATAGTCTGGTGCTCCTTAGAGTCAGGTGAGTTTCCTAACTCCCTGAAAGAGGCGGTGGTGATACCCCTCTTGAAGAAAGCTACTTTGGACCCAGACTGTTTCTCAAACTACAGACCTATCTCTAACCTTCCCTTTAATGGGAAGGTTATTGAGAAGGTAGTGGCAGCCCAATTGGAAGACCATTTAACCATCCATAATGTCTACGAATCCTTCCAATCTGGTTTTCGTAAAAGACACAGCACAGAGACTGCGCTGGTTCGGGGTGCTTAATGATCTTCTGAGGGTGAGGGATCAGAAGAGACATTCCATTCTAGTTCTCCTTGATCTCTCACCAGCTTTTGACACTGTGGATCACCTGGTGTTGTTAGCATGCCTGAGGCTAGTCTGTGGAATGTCGGGAACTGTTTTAAAATGGTTCACTTCATTCCTTACTGGGAGATCACAAAGAGTTGTGTCGGGGGTTCATTCCTCCAGCCCAACTTCTTTGTTGTGCAGGGTGCCTCAGGGTTCAGTGCTGTCACCCATGTTATTCACAGTGTATATGCTGCCCCTCGGAGACATTATAAGATGGTATGGGCTGAGGTTTCACGGCTATGCAGATGATACCCAGCTATACTTGTCTTTTGCACCTGACCAGGATGGAGCTCTATCGGTGTTTATTAACTGTCTGGAAGAAATCCGAGGGTGGATGGATTCAAGTTGGTTAAAGCTGAACTCAGAGAAGACAGAGGTGTTAGTGGTGGACCCGGGTGGTCAGATAGTGAGGTCACATGATGGCGCGCCCTCTGGAATTTTTCTTGATGGCGTGTCACTTCCAACCTCTGAATGGGTTCGCAACCTTGGGATTGTCCTAGACAACAGGTTGACCCTTCAATTTCAAGTGTCACCCATTGTCAGGACTTCCTTTTATCATCTTAGGAATATTGCCAGGGTGCGTCACCTTGTTCCATCTGACTTTTTGCCAATGTTGGTCCACGCCTTCATGTCCTCGCGCTTGGACTACTGCAACACCCTTTACTTTGGGCTTTCTGGGGTTGAAACCTGTCGCCTACAGCTGGTGCAGAACGCTGCAGCCTGGGTTTTGACTGGGACAAGGAGATCCAGTCATATTACCCTGGTACTGCACGAACTGCACTGGCTTCCTATACAGCGGCGGATCACCTTTAAAGTCATTTTATTGACTTTCAAAGCCCTTCGTGATCAGGGTCCCACCTATCTGAAAGAACTTCTGGTGCCTTACTGCCCTGGCCGGTCGCTCCGCTCGGCCGATGAGGGGTTGTTGTAGAGCATTTTTTTATGCTGCACCCACTCTTTGTAATTCTCTACCGCACCGGTTAAAAGAGTGCACCTCCATGGAGGTATTCAAGAAAAATTAAAAAACTTACCTGTGGCAAATGGCTTACTTGGAGGACTAATGTAATATGAATGCAAATACTGTGTTTTGATTTTATGGGATATTTATTGCTTGTTTTTAATATGTGATGTTGTTATGAAATTATTTTATTTTTATGTTTTATTAATTGGTATTTTATGTTGTGGTTTTTGATATGTTCAGCGCCTTGATATACTGAAAGGCGCTTTAAAAAAAAGTTATTATTATTATTTGCTGTAAAATGTTTGTAGGATTATAATGATTAGATGATGAGAAACACATTGGTTTGGTGTCCACTGTTGCATGCATCACACTGTTTGGTGTCCACTGTTGCACATGCCACACAGTTTGGTGTCCACTGTTGCATGCGCCACACAGCATTTCTGGAATCTCAATTTTCTGTTGTAGAGTTATCTCACTACATGGGTACTTTTTCACCTTTGGGTCAGAGTGTTCAGAAAAACTTAGTAGAATTACTCTACTGTGGGTTTGAAGAAATGACCCTTATGTCACACTTTGGTAACCCTATCTCATGAACAGACCTTGTTTCCAGAGCCCCCTTTCTCTACTATGTAATCACAATACAGCAGCATAGCTCTCAGCTATACAGCCATAGTAATACAGCCCATAAGTCAAAGCTGTCCTTATAATTTCCTCTGTTTCAAGAATGTTTCCATTTCAATAAATACTGCTGCCATTCACACATCAGGCATTCCCATGATGGATTGTGCACACACGTCCCCACAGTCCAATTAGGCTCTGGCTTTGGTTACTGTGCAACACAAATCACACAGGTTAGTTGTTCCACAATGTTTCCTACACAGCAGCAGCAGTGATGTTTGTAATTAGCAGTATGCAGTATCAAAACCCCCTCTAAAAAAAGTAACCAAGTAGCAAAGTTTGTGATACTCACAGGTTGTAAGTGAAAGTGTTCAGTCCCTTAGGGATGGTGGTGAGCCCTCACCCTGAGAAATTTGCCACTCCATCACCATCATAATGGCACAGAGTCATGCACAGGGCCGGCAATGAGTGGCTGGAACTGGCCAAAGCACAGAATGCTAGCTGGAAGGATGCCAGAACCAGCAGGTGCAACCAGTGTAGCCACATTATGTGCAACAGCAGTGTTACAAGCCCCATTTTTGTCCTTTCAATATGAGCAATAGCCATACTCTGGTCCCCTCTGTGTTAGCAGCAGCTGCAGTTTGGTTCCCACCATGTATTCTCTGTAACAAGCAGCCACACTCAGGTCCACACTGCATCCCTTCTCTGTTAGTCAGCAGTCCTGTTGTAGCCTGTACCATGTGAACAGCAGTTGTGCATTAGTTCTCACTATGTGTCAACAGCCTCCAGCCCCCTGCTCCAGTCCCCACTGTGAGCAGCAGCCATGCTCCAGTCCCCACTGTGTGAGCAGCAGCCATGCTCCAGTCCCCACTGTGAGCAGCAGCCATGCTCCAGTCCCCACTGTGAGCAGCAGCCATGCTCCAGTCCCCACTGTGTGAGCTGCAGCCATGCTCCAGTCCCCACTGTGTGAGCTGCAGCCAGCCTCCTGACAGCTATCCCAGATGTCAACAGCAATAAACACTCTGCGGTCTCCCAGCAGCTGTAGTGTGCTCTGGTCCCTACTGTATGAGTAACCTCTGCATTCCGGTGCCAACTGTGTGAGCAGTAGCAGCCATGCTCTGGTCCCAGTGGTTTGAGGAGTTTCTGCACTCTGATCCCCATGCTGGGAACAGCGATCACACTTCTTACCCTACTGTATGAACAACAGCTGAGATCAGTTCATAGGGATCATTTTATAAAACTCTGTGGTGAGGAGTGGAAGGGTAGTGATGTCATCCTGCCAGCAAATCAGATGCACCTGCCAGCTCTCCATTTTGAGTCAGGCAGGGGTAGTGGCTGGGATCATCAAGGGCTGTTTGCTCTTTATAATTGGAATTTGTGTGTACAACTCACACGTGTAGGCTTTGGGGTCTATGTGTGCAAGTGTATGCAAGAGAAGAGATTGTCTTCAGTCAGGGTTTCACAATTAATTTTTATAGTACTGCTCTGGTAATAATTGAATAAAAGCAAACCCAGAGGTAAGTGATAAATGTTTTATTACAGTATTTAAACTTCCATAATTGAGTAAACAGTTTGGTATTTGTATTAATTTAATCAGTAGCCATTTTGGAACAAAACATATTTCAAAAAAGTGACCTTTCCCTTAGTTCGGGCTGTATCTTGGTTGTTGTTGGCTGCCACCTTGCAATGATTGGAACTGGAAGTGAGCACAGAAGCAAGAAAATAGTGTGGCAGGGGAGGGGGAGAGACAAATGAACAGCACCACGGTGAATGGAGAGGATGTGGAGGAGGACGAAGAGATGTGCTTCCACTCTATTCAAAGCACTCTATGGAAGGAGACAGTCTAGGTACTAGGTCATGTGCTTCCAGAGACCCCTTTTTCTACTATGTTATTGCAATACATTAGCATAGCTCTCAGCTGTGCAGCCATACAAAGGTGCATGTTTTTCCTTCCATTTAGACAAGATGAGTTTCTTAAGTCACATGGATTCAAGCATTACCCAGTATTGCTGCTTCCTTTTTAAATGGTATAGATCTGAAGTATCACTGAGTATAACATTTTTGGGTTTCATTAGAATTCAACATTTTGATACCAATCAGCAACTATCACAAACTTTTTTCCAAATTCCAGATAGTATTGGAAGAATCCCACACATGAGGTAGAGAAACATGTTTATATTTGCATCTTCAAATTTCTACATTAGGTAGTTTACCCATGTTCTCTAGAGGTTCAGGAGTGAGATAGTCTCTGTGAAGGATTTTGTACTGTACCAGCCTTACTTGAACATCTTTACATGTTCTATAGGCATTATCCCAAAATGAAGACCACAGTTCCTCTGAGACATGAATATTAAGGTCTTGCTCCTATTTTAATATTAGTGGGTATCATGATGTCTTTATTATCAATTAATGTTGATTTGTACACCCTCCCTGCACTACCTTTGCCTGATGTTATTTTCAGAAAGGAGTTCCACTCGGGTGATAACATAACCCGAAGTTCTGAATCCAATACAGGTTCTAAAGCTTCTCTAATTTGAAATAATTTATGACAGTGGGTAAAAGGCAAACCATATTTAGTTTTAAGTTCAGTGAAAGAATATAAAATCCCTCCTAAGATGGCCATGGAGCAACAGTGGTTTTGAAAACACTCCTTCCAGTTCATGGTTCCAACTTCAGTTTTCCCCATTCCTGCTAATGAACATCTATTTAAAATTGTATGCTCAGATGGAGATCAGTGAATAAGATCAGAAACTATCAAAAAAAAAAAAGAATGAAAGCACTTATGTGAGTAGAAAAGAAATCCTATTGATTTGCAGGCTCTGTGGAAAAAGGAGTGAACAGGGCCTGTGACTGATTCCTGAATGTATGTTGATTGAGCAGCTCTGGGGGTGCATTGATGACTGTGGTGGGAGCACTTGCCCCGGTCTCGACAATGTATGCTCTGATTTTGGCCCTAATAAAGAAGCAGCCATTTTTTCAGGTTTAGTAACCTCAATTCTGACTAAAAATATTAATACAACATCAATGGGACAGAATGTGTCAGTTGATACCACTAAGGCAGGAGGCATTGCATGTTATACAGCTGCTATAGGTGCTATAGCCTCTGCCGATGCCATGGTTTCATAGTCTGTTGAGATAGTCCCCAAAACGAAGAGGAAAACTGAAAATGTTCCAGAACAGAAGTTAAATAAGTCCCCTTCTCCAGAGTTACAAAAATACAATCATTTGACAAAGTAAACCACTCATTTAATGTACTCATCAAGATGATACAAAACATGGACACAAAACTGGACGTAATGTTGGAAAAGATTAAAAAAATGTAGACTCAAATAGGATTAAAATTATGGAAAACATTAAATCTGTTGAGGCTGTGAGGAAAGAAAATGATGAACTTAGACAAAAAATGTAAACATTACAGCAATTAACACTTCACTAATGAGAGATTCTATCACAGTATTAAGAAAACTGGAAACTATTGAAAACAAAGATTGTCTAATCTGAAGTTTGCAGGTATGCCAAAACTAGAAACAGAGACACATAAAACTTGAAACCTCATTAAGGACTGTTTGATTACAGAGCTTCACTGTACTGATTTACTTGTCCCTAATCTATTTACAGTCTTGCCTATACCTTCAAGAAGACCTGAATTTTCTGTGAGTCTAGTATCAACAACTATACTGGTTCAGTCCGATTTTAGGGACACAGAATAACTACAATGGTTTATCTATTTTTATTCCAGAAATTGAGCAAAATAAACAAATCCTTAATAGGGATACCATTTAACGGCAGGTAGTTAGATTCATAATTCTCAATAATCAAAGCTATTAATTAGTACATAAAGCTGAAATAATTTAAAGTTTCAAGGGTAGAAGTATTACTAGGGAACTTACTTAATGTTTTCTTACTTGGAAAAGGCTAGACATTTGTGCCTAAGCTACCTATTCTGTGATAATCTTATTTAACCAGTGAACTATGCTGGGAAGGACCCAAGTTAAATCCTCCACTTAATTGTTCAATAACCCTAATATGAGTAGCTCTGAGTGGGACTTTTGTTTTCACCGGAGGATTGCAAAGTACCTTAAAGGAAGCTTGTATGGCCCATTGCGGCTAGCTTGCATTTGGGCTGAAGTCAATGTACTTGTGATTAACCGAACAAGAGACTGCAATTTTGAGGCTTTGTTTAGCAAGATGTGGGATTGTAACCTGGGGTACCTCCAGTTTATAGTGAACTATGGTGAGCTTGCTATTTAATAGTTTGAATTAACTGTTATATGCATAAAAATCTTTTAAAACAGAATGTTGTTCACGGGGTTCATTCTGTTTTAAAAGATTTTTTAAGAAAACATTTTGCAGAATAATATATTATAAATAACTTTGAAATAATTTATTGCAATACTTATATCTATCATCCACACATATTTGAGTCACTACTTACTCCAAAGTATCATCAACATTCAAAAAAGGTTTCTATAAATGTTTATTCTTAATGCTTTGTTGTTCATTAGTTCCTCCTAAATAAACATAAAACAAATATTGAGTTCCTCAATCTAAATCTTATTTAATTTGTATTAAATAACTAATAACAAATATTTTCACATACCATTATTTACTAATTCTATCAAATTAAATTTAGAAATATGTGATTTCTGTGTTTATGTTCAGTGCACTCCAAGGCCCCTTATGCATATAACAGTTTCAACGGCAAAGAGCTTGAACCCACATACCTGCTGGGCATTAAAGTCCACAAGTCATTAGGTCTCAGATTTACTCACAATATCGTAGACTCATTAATATTTTTGATATTTTACCAATCTTGGAATGCCATAAAACAGAATCATTTTCCCGCTTAAAATGTGTTCATTCTGTCTAAAGAGAAAGAACAACCCATCCTTAATTAATCTTCTCAAATTTTAAATGAGTACATTCTCTGTATACCAAATGTTTTTATGGCATAAAATCAAACATTTTTTCTTATATTCCTTTACCTGATATATTAAACTTTTCACTGATGGTGTTCCAACAGGGTACTTAGTGCTGCAGCAACCTCTCGGGTCTGTTTGTGAGAAACCGGAGCTGTGTCATCACAGTTCTTGTGTTCCCATAAGGGCAATTGGTTGCAATGCAACTCACAAGTCCAGCTAATTAGCTGAAACCGGGTTTCCACAAACAGACCCATCTATGCTAAGGGGGCATTGCATGTTTCAAAGTAGTGAATTAACAATCATGGTGCATATACGGCTTTAATCCCTCTAATTTTTATCATGCCCAATAAACATGAAGCGTTCTTACAAAATCTACTCACAATATTTTATAAACAATGCAACTGTTTAAATGAATCTCATTCCTTGAATAAGAAAGGTGGGGTTGTTGAGTGGGTATAGGGAGGTTGTTGATAGGGAAGGGAAGGACATAATGAAGGGATGGGGGGAGTGCACATTATAATAGATAAAACTCTATGAAAATCAATACAGTGAATAGCCAACACACAAAACACATAAATATAATGTACAGTAACTGCAATGTTACATTGTTCAAAGACATATTTAATATTCAATATATTGCAGCATTCTAGTTACATTTGATCAATCGTGCCTTTTACTAATTGCTATGCTATTCTTATATACATGATTGCCAATTGGTATCCTGATTCATTCCAATGCCCCTTTGAAGTGTTTTAAATTGGAAAATCCAATGCATTTCAACTTTTTCTAGTAATTTCTTATAATCTCCACCTCTGCTAGGGGGAGAAACTGCTTCAAGTACCCAAAACCTTAACGCTGAACCATTATGTCCTGCACTATTGAAATGTTGTGCTACAGGGGATCTTTCATCGTTTCTCCTAATATCCCCCTTATGTTCTAATATCCAGATTTTCAAGGCTGTCTTCATTTGTCCAACACAAAGCTGATCGCACAGACATTGGATCTCATAAATGACCCTTTCTGTGGTACAGTCAATATGTTGTCTAATCTCAAAACTTTTGTCAAAATGAGGGTGTAGGAAGCTTTTTTGTTACTTGTGTGGTTGCATACTGAGCAACATTCACACGGGGTCATCCCTGGTTGTAGTGGTCCCAGCAGTAATTGACCAGTTTCCTTACGCTTCTGTGTGAACTGTGCATGAACTAGAGTATCTTTTACATTTTTTGTATGCTTTGCTGCTATAATGGGAGGATTCTGTAGTGCAATAATGTTGGTGTTATCTAGCTTAACCAGATGCCAATTATGATTAATAATCTTTCTGATTTCCCCTGTCTTATGATTATATTTAACTGCTAGAACAACCCTATTTAAGGATGCATCCTTTTCTTGTTTCTGCAATAATAGTTCCCTGTCTACTTGCTCTATTCTATAGTCAGCTTTTCTCAGTACACTAGTAGGATATTTTCTATCCTGAAATTTCCCCAACATATCTCTCCTGGAGCCACATGCTCAGAACTCCAAGCCGAATTCAATACGCTACAAAACCAGCTTATCAACGAAAAACTATTGCTAAATGCAAAAAAAACAAAGGCCATGCTGTTCTCTCCATCCAGCATTGGGGCCAAATCCACACTAGCTGGTACAGTTCCTCCTATAACCACCCTACTAGGTGAAAAACTTGAGTTCGTAACTAAGTTCAAATACCTGGGTCTATGGCTGGATAACAAACTCTCCTTTATGGAGCACATTGAAGAATTGATGAAAAAACTAAGGCAGAGGCTTGGCCTATTTTATAGAATCAGACATCTCCTGACAGTAGCAAAAAAGACAGCTAGTTCATTCTACCTTCCTTTCTTTAATCGATTACGCTGACATCATATATGGACAATGCTCTGTTTCATACCTTGCAAAACTGGACGTACTGTATCATAGAGCATTAAGATTCATTCCTGGCCTCCCGTCCTCCACACATCACTGCTTGTTATACACTGCAGTAGGGTGGCCTTCTCTACAATACAGGCGACATAGAAATGCAGCTCTCTGGATACTCCGTGCACTTACCAACAAACTCCCTAACTACATTGTTGATTGCCTCCGCTGTGTCCGCCAAGCACCTATGCCATAAGAAGCCTCTCATAACTTCACTAAAATCCCCAGAATCAATAACCACTTTGGTGGGGCAGCTATAAGCCATGCCTTGCCTACACTCTGGAGAAGGATACAAGGTTCACTGAAACTTAGCTCTCCTATCAGTATCTCCGTGTTTAGGAACCTGTATGACAGAACATTTGCGAAATCTGCAAATGTTTCCATAGTCTATAGTAGTCCTGTTGATAGCTCATGCTCTAGCCTCACCATATGCAGCTATAACCGAACCTCTCCTATACATAAACCTATTCAGCATTCAGCTGCCATGCTGACCACTAGAACCATAGACATTTTTCTTTTTACTTTTTTCTCCCTCTGCCACCCAAATACGTGAGCAACATGGGCTCCCCAAAGCCCTGGTCACCTCCCATGCACTGAACCACCCTCCGGGGCCTGTAATGCTATTAACTTGTACCATCCTGTAAAGTCATGGACAAATATGCAACTCTAAATCCTATGTCATTAAAGACTGTAATTGATGTCATGTAATCCTATGTGAATACTTGGAATTGTATTTATTGCACCCACCTCATGTTTGTAAGTTTATTCTTTTGCCTTCCTTACATTGTTTAACTCATCTTTAAGTTATGTGTGTATAACTGTCATTTTACAAATGCAGGTCCACCTTGTAAATGAGCTTGCTCAACGGTGTCCGCCTGGATAAATAAAGATTTGATTGATTGATTGATCTTGTTTCTGTTGTCGATAAACAGTATGATCACTGCAATTCCTCTTAACCCTAGTAAGTTGGGAAAAGGGGATACTATTTTTAAGTTTATTCTCTTGAAAACTACGATTGTGTAAAAGCATATTTCAATCTGTACATTTAAGATACAGAGTAGTTTGAAATGCTGTATCAGTGTTACTAATCATAAGGTCCAAGTACAGTAATCGTTCTTTACTATAATTCATCTCAAACTGTAAATTACTGTCCCGTCCATTTAGACTATTTGCAAAAGCTGAAAGTTGTTGCTCATTTCCAGTCCACAAACATAATATATTGTCTATCTATCTGTACCAAAAAACAATTTTATCAAGATATTCATTGCACTGAGCGTTTAATACAGTAGAAATTTCAAAATCATGCATGTACGCATTAGCATACATAAGGGCCATAGTACTGCCCATAGCTGTCCCACAATCCTGTTGATAGTAAACACCATCAAATTCAAAATAATTATGGGTCAAAATATACATGGCTAATTCCTGTAACATCATCGTCACTGGTTTAGCACCTATTTGCCTGTTATTTAACATTTTTCCCAAACTGTCAGCCCCTTCTTTATGTGGAATAGAAGCATATAAACTAGATACATCAAAAGTGACCAGCCAAGAGTTTGTTAATATATTTTTACTATCATATTGTTTGAATTTATTAATAATATCTGTGGAATCCCTAACACATGTATTGGTAAGTTCAACCACAGGTTGCAAATATTAATTAATGTATCATGATATAGGCTCAAAAACAGAGCTGATGCCAGATACAATGGGTCTTCCTGGTGGTGAAGATAAATCCTTGTGTACTTTTGGTAAACAATAAAATGTGGGAATCCTTGGATATTTATTAATCAATAATTCTGCCTCCCAGCTATCAAGCCATCCCATATCCGTATATTCGTCCACCATGTGTTGTATTTCAACTTGAATATCAGTAGTAGGGTCCCTAGACAGAATTTGCTAATTATCTCTATTCTGAAGAAGTTCAAGACACATGTTTTTATATTGTGCTCTATCTTGTATCACAATACCGCCCCCCTTATCTGCAGGTTTAATTACAATGTCCTTGTCCCCACTTAATTCCTGTAATGTCTTCTTTTGTTGGGAAGTCAAATTCTGATATTTAGGGTGCACATCATTCTTTTGTTTAAATAAATCCATAATGTGTTGTTCTGTAACCTTACAAAAACTATCTATCCCAATATTCTTAAACATGATTGGTGTAAAATTAGATTTGACTTGCAATGCTTGTCTTAATTTATTCTTTTCATTATTTTGACTTTCTGTCAACCTTAAAGCTCTAAAAAATCGTTGTAAATCAACTTCTAATTCAAATAAATCAATGGTCTGAGTTGGGGCAAAAGGCAAACTAAGGCTCAATATTTCCAATTCCTCCATACTTAATCTTCTCCTACTCAAATTAAATATGAGAATTTGTTCCCTCATGGTCTCTGTGGTATATTTGAGTCCCTTGTTCCTTTTCCATCATTCTCTCCTCATCCTCCCCTCTCCCCTCCTCCCCCAACCCCCGTGATCCCCACTGAAAACCCTGCTGCCCTTGTTTATTACCTTATAATTTCTTGTATTCCTAAGTTCATATCTGGATGCACCCATCTGAACACGTGAACATTCAGCTGTTTGTGACCTCCTAGTGTGTACATTATCCTGTGCTGGGGGTTGTGCCTCCCGAGTATAACTAGTGTCACTATATGTTCCACTATCTGTGTTGTAAACATTATACGGTGTTTGTCTTTTCCTAAACTGTTTATAGGTGTAAACCCTATTATCTTTATAATCATTCGTATCTCTCACAAATTTCTTAATTTTCTTCTGTTTTAGTCTATTCTCATATTCTTGTAATTTGTTTTTAATATCATCCAGATTCTTGCTAAAATCATCTGCCTGAATCTTTAACTTAAGCTGTTCTTCAATTTGCTTAGTCTCTACTTCCATTTTCTGTCTCTCATCAATAATGGCCTCAATGAGTGCATACATAAAATTGCAACTTGCTCTGTTGAGTATCCCATCCCATTTCATAGTTAATTTATCAGTGTGGATACCTAAATTAGGTTCCACAGTAATTCGTAAACCACGTGGGACCATATGATGTCCCAAATACTGTGTCAACGTGAGACCATGCCATTCCAATCTGGCGTTTCTAAATTGCAAATGTTCCATTTTTTGTGTAATGTTTTTAGAAGTATCTCCCATTTGGGTAGCAAGATCTCTTCCCCCATAGTTTTAAATAATTGTTGCTTCTCTTCCTCTGAAAAAGTAGAAAAATGTAATGTATTCTGAACACTGTTTTCAATGTCTTGAAAGGCTTCTAAACCAGAACCACGCATCGTGAAGTGTAAAAAAGTTCAAACAGTTGGATAACAATTAACGGCACTGCTAACTAATAACTTAATTGTTCCCTAGGAACATTCATTCACATATGAAAAGCAATTATCCAACATCCACCCTAATTCACCTGTCCCCAAGGTGGATTCTAACATCAACTATAACAAATTACCAACAAATTAGGTGGACAATGGAGATATATATGTATATATATATATATATATATATATATATATATATATCTCAATGCAATGTATTTTAATAAATCTTCAACTCATATGGGGTACAAGTCAGAAATCCAAATCCAAATAATTCATAACGAGCCAGCAAGTAGACGCCACAGTCTCTCAACTCCAGTAGAAAACATTTATTTTTCCCCTATGTTTCACTAGAATAGAGCTTGTTCACAGGGTTCATTCTGTTTTAAAAGATTTTTTAAGAAAACATTTTGCAGAATAATATATTATACATAACTTTGAAATTATTTATTGCAATACGTATATCTATCATCCACACATATTTGAGTCACTACTTACTCCAAAGTATCATCAACATTCAAAAAAGTTTTCTATAAATTTTTTTCTTAATGCTTTGTTGTTCATTAGTTCCTCCTAAATAAACATAAAACAAATATTGAGTTCCTCAATCTAAATCGTATTTAATTTGTAGTAAATAACTAATACCAAATAATTTCACATACCATTATTTACTAATTCTATCAAATTAAATTTAGAAACACGTGATTTCCATGTTTATGTTCAGAGCACTCCAGGGCCCCTTATGCATATGACAGTTTCAACGGCAAAGAGCCTGAACCCACATACCTGCTGGGCCTTAAAGTCCACAAGTCATTAGGTCTCAAATTCACTCACAATATCATAGACTCATTAGTATTTTTGATATTTTACCAATCTTGGAATGCCATAAAACAGAATCGTTTTCCTGCTTAAAATGTGTTAATTCTGTTTAAAGAGAAAGAATAACCCGTCCTTAATTAATCTTCTCAAATTTTAAATGAGTACATTCTCTGTATACCAAATGTTTTTATGGCATAAAATCAAACATTTTTTCTTATATTCCTTTACCTGATATATTAAACTTTTCACTGATGGTGTTCCAACAGGGTACTTAATGCTGCAGCAACCTCTCGGGTCTGTTTGTGAAAAACCGGAGCTGTGACATCACAGTTCTTGTGTTCCCATAAGGGCAATTGGTTGCTATGCAACTCACAAGTCCAGCTAATTAGCTGAAACCGGGTTTCCACAAACAGACCCATCTATGCTAAGGGGGCATTGCATGTTTCAAAGTAGTGAATTTACAATCACGGTGCATATACAGCTTTAATCCCTCTCATTTTTATCATGCTCAAGCATGAAGAGTTCTTACAAAATCTACTTATAGTATTTTATAAACAATGCAACTGTTTAAATGAATCTCATTCCTTGAATAAGAAAGGGGGAGTTGTTGAGTGGGTATAGGGAGGTTGTTGACATGGAAGGGAAGGACATAATGAAGGGATGGGGGGGTGCACATTATAATAGATAGGACTCTACGAAAGTCAATACAGTGAATAGCCAACACACAAAACACATAAATATAATGTACAGTAACTGCAATGTTACATTGTTCAAATACATATTTAATATTCAATATATTGTAGCATTCTAGTTACATTTGATCAATTGTGCCTTTTACTAATTGCTATGCTATTCCTATATAAATGATTACCAATTGGTATCCTGATTCATTCCAATGCCCCTTTGAAGTGTTTTAAGTTGGAAAATCCAACGCATTTCAATTTTTCTAGTAATTTCTTATAATCTCCACCTCTGCTAGGGTGAGAAACTGCTTCAAGTCCCCAAAACCTTAATGTTGAACCATTATGTCCTGCACTATTGAAATGTTGTGCTACAGGGGATCTTTCATCATTTCTCCTAATATCCCCCTTATGTTCTAATATCCGGATTTTCAAGGCTCTCTTGGTTTGTTCAACATAAAGCTGATCACACGGACATTGGATCACATAAATTACCCCTTCCGTGGTACAGTCAATATGTTGTCTAATCTCAAAACTTTTGTCAAAATGAGGATGTCGGAAGCTTTTTTTCTTACTTGTGTAGTTGCATACTGAGCAATGTCCACACGGGGTCATCCCTGGTTGTAGTGGTCCCAGCAGTAATTGACCATTTTCCTTACATTTCTATGTGAACTGTGCATGAACTAGAGTATCTTTCATATTTTTTGTATGCTTTGCTGCTATAATGGGAGGATTCTGTAGTGCAATAATGTTGGTGTTATCTAGTTTAACCAGATGCCAATTATGATTAATAATCATTCTGATTTCCTCTCTCTTATGATTATATTTAACTGCTAGAACAACCCTATATAAGAATGCACCCTTTTCTTGTTTCTACAATAATAGTTCCCTGTCTACTTGCTCTATTCTATAGTCAGCTTTTCTCAGTACAAAAGTAGGATATTTCCTATCCTGAAATTTTCCAAACATATCTTGTTTCTGTTGTCGATTAACAGTATGATCACTGCAATTCCTCTTAACCCTAGTAAGTTGGGAAAAGGGGATATTATTTTTAAGTTTATTCTCATGAAAACTACGATTATGTAAAAGCATATTTCGATCTGTACCTTTATGATACAGAGTAGTTTGAAATGCTGTATCAGTGATACTAATCATAAGGTCCAAGTACGGTAATCGTTCTTTACTATAATTCATCTCAAACTGTAAATTACTGTCCCATCCATTTAGACTATTTGCTAAAGCTAAAAGTTGTTGCTCATTTCCAGTCCACAAACATAATATATTGTCTATCTATCTGTACCAAAAACCAATTTTATCAAGATATTCATTGCACTGAGTGTTTAATACACTAGAAATTTCAAAATCATGCATGTACGCATTAGCATACATAGGGGCCATAGTACTGCTCATAGCTGTCCCATGATCCTGTTGATAGTAAACACCATCAAATTCAAAATAATTATGGGTCAAAATATACATGGCTAATTCCTGTAACATCATCATACTTGGTTTATCACCTATTGCCTGTTATTTAGCATTTCTAGATTGGCCTGCAAGTCAGCCTGGTAGTGTGCCAGCCAAGGCACTGTGATATGCGCTTCCCCTTGAGGGCATTGCCTAGACGTGGGGGTCTGAAGCATGCTGGCCCTGGTCCCAGCCTGGTCTGTTTCCAGAGAGAAATCAGAGTATGACTTCAAGCCAAAGAAAGAGGCACCTTCTTAGAAGCTGAGAGATGTTTCCAGTCTGCTAGAGCCATTTGAAAAAGGGGTCAGCACAAGCTCCTGCCTGCAACTCGGATAAAGCTACTGCACACAGTACTGTATGTCCACTTTTCTGCACCTGATGATGACTTCCAAACCATGAGTAGGCAGAGTCATCTCTGTCAACCTGAAAGAAACTGTAAATAGTTGTTTGTGCTTGCCCAGTTTAATAATCTACAATGCCAAGCTACCACAGTGAGGGATTTGCCTGTTATCTACAGAGTTTAAAAATTAAAGAATGCTTCTAAAGGCTAATCTGATTTTCTTTTAAGGGCCTCAATGATGACCAACCAGCTGCACCTTATCAGGCCTACAACAATAAGTACTAGGTGCCCAGAAATGTAGATTGGATTGCAGGATTCTTATCTGGACTGGGGACTGGTACCAGTTGGGGGTAACTGTGATGGTTTAAAATCTATGCAGCTAGATAGATAGAAAGAAATATAACCTGAATCCATTCAGAAGGTTGGTGGTTGGCCAAATATGATAAAGAGATTTGAATTTAAAATGCAAAATGATTATTTCCTATTGCAGATCATTTGAATTTAATTCCACTGCTGATTTTCCTGATGTCAATCAAGACTGTCGTTTAACCACTATTTCCATTTTACCCATTCCTAACCCTCATCCCCTTGTAATTAAATGTTGGTTAACCATATTTAATAAATCTGGTGTATGAGCATATTATTAGAGTGAGCCTTTAACTCAAAATATGTGAAATGTGGGGTTTTGGTTGAAGCTGACTGTTAATCCATGTGTGGGGTGACAATATAGTAATGTGAGTGGGTACAGCACCCCAGGGGGGTGTACCAGGTTATCATTCAGACCCACTTGAAGTATGCTCTGGATGGAGGCACTGCACAATAATGTTACCTATGGAAAAGAACCAGTTTAATATTCAAAATAGTAACCCATGCCCCTCAACCTTGTTGTGGGGTCCACAAGGCAGGGGTAGTAGCCCGTTGGGACATGGCGTCCAGATTATAGCTATTTTAAGCACAAGTGTTAATGCTCTCACTGTCACCTACAATGGCATCTGTCACTGCTCGTGTGCCTCTGGCTCATCATAATGTACCCCCTGTTGTTGTTTCTGTTTCTCCAGTCTCTCCTGCTCTCACAAAATCACTTTCTAACCTCTCCCACCTCTCCTGCATCTTCTGTGTCTGCTCCAAAGAGAAAGGAACTGAACTATGCTGAGAAAGTAGCCGTGTTGGAAGATCTTGCATTTGTTGGGGTCTTGCAGACAGAAGTTGCCCAGAGCTGGGGAATTTCTCAATTACAAGTAAGCAGGCTTCAAAAAAAACAAGGAATCAATTTTATCAGAGTTCCATAGTAACTCCAATATGGCTCATAAAAGGAAACGCGAGGGTAAGAACACCTCGATGGATGAGGCTTTATTGTGCTGGTTTGAAAATGCTTGTGGTGCTGACATGCTGGTCTCCAGTCCCCTAATGCATGCCAAAGCTAAGAAGTTAGCTGAGGCATTAGGGAAACCTAAATTTGAGCCCAGCAATGGGTGCTTTTTTGCCATTTTAAGCAACAGCACAACGTAGTCTTCAAGTGAGCCTGTGGTGAAAAACATTGGATGCTGATAGTGCAGGGGCTGATGAATGGGATCAGTTGGTACTGCCATGGCTTCTGTTTGACTTCCAGTCAAAAGACATTTACAGTGCAGATGAAACTGGCATTTATTTCAGGGCCACCCCTGACAGCACCCTAACTTTCAAGTCTTCTGCCATTTCTGGGAGTGGGTTCCAAGATGACGTCTGAGAGCTAGGCTGTGTTAAACAGAGTTCCTCAGACCCAGAAGGCAGAAAGGTTTAACAGAGACTGACATGTAAAAATGGAACTTATGAAACAAAACAATACAGCAAACTAAGTAGGAGCAAAAAGATAAGTGCATGACTTTCCTTTCTAGTGCATTTTGCCTTGTTAGGGGGAATGGAGCATAAGCAACACTAAAGAGAGCTGTGAATCTTGGTTTGAGAATGTAAGAGCTGTGGGAAGCTACAAGTGGGAACGCAGAACAAAGCTGATCTTTTTTCTTTTCTTTTCTTTTAACTTTTGGACACTTTTGGTGTGTTTCAATTAACGAAGAGAGAAAACGGAAGTCTGGAAGCAAGAGATCTACATGCAGGGAAGGAGAGGGAGCAGGTATTTAAAACATCTTGTGTTGCTTTTTAGACCTACAGAACCTTATTAAACTCAAGACAGTTATCGATAGTACTGTATTTGATTCAAGAGGATTAACCAAATGGTTTGAGAACTGCAGAAATTGCAGGGAGGGACACAGAACCGTGCTGCTTTTATTTTCTCTCTTTTTTTTTTTGAGAGCTTTCGGAGTTGCAACCAGAGCCTCAGAACAAGATTGACTCCTTCTAAAACTAAGGGCTTTGGGGAAGAGAAAAAAGAAAGAAAAAGAAAGATGTTCTTTTCTTTTTGGCTTACTGAGATTTTCTTTCTGTCAGTAAACTATGTGAGAAGAACCACATGAGTGTTGACAGACCCACAGAACTTAACTAAACCAATATAATTATCATTACTGCTGGAGTTTTGTGAAACATTTAAAGGTCTGACTATATATGCATAGCAGAAATCTTGGCCTAGAAGCTCACAGATAGAGCTTTAGAAGAAAAACATCTTATTCCTAGTGATACTGAATGGCCCTTTACTGAACTAAGACATCTGTCTTACATTTTTCTGATGAATCTCTGATGAATTCAATGAATTTTAAGAAACAGACATAGCAACAAAAAAATAAATAAAAGACTCAGCTGTGAGGTAGAGCATAGATAAAGGAGAAGCATAGGAGAAAAGTTATTAAAGGTGTACTACATAAAAATTGGATAAACGATTATTACAAGATGGAGTCATCACTGTCCTTACCTGAGCTACTATGGATGGTAGTGACAGGTGTAAGTTGCTGGTGACTGAAAAAAGCATGAAACCCCATTGCTTTAAGGGGATCCATCACCAACACTTACCTGTCTCTTACCATGCCAACACCAATGCCTGGATGACAGCAGCACTGTTTACTGAACAGGCAAAAGAATTTGACAGAGAAATGGGTTGGAAAAGGAAAAAAAAGTACCTTCTCCTAGATAACTGCAGCAGCCAACTCCCAAATGCAGCTCAGAAATGTCTCTGGGTTTTTTCTTCCACCCAATACGACTTCACTAATTCAGCCCCTGGACATGGGCATAATTAAGAATCTGAAAAGCCTCTACAGATGGAGGATTATGGACAAGATCTTAAGGTCATTTGACAGTGGAGTCACAATCACTCCCAATGAGCTTGCTAGAAAACTAAGCATACCAGATGCTATACATATGCTGGTTCAGGACTTAAGGCTGAGACCATTGCTAAGTGTTACTGAAAGGCAGGCTTTCACAAAGAAGCCACACTGATTCAAATTGGCCTGCCACCCCAACCTCTCTCGAGAACATGGCACAAGAAGAATTTAAGGCATTTGTTAACATCAACAATGGAGCCCCATTCTTTGGTGGCATCAACAAGGAAGAGACTGCCCAAAAATCATGAAAGTGGAAGGGGATCCAGAAGATCCCAAAGAGGACGAACCAGAACAGGACTTACCATCTTACACTGAAGTCCAGGAGTGCCTAAGAAAACTGTGGAGGTATGCAGAGCATAACGCTGTGTGTGGAGATAACTATACAGCATTCTACAGACTAGAGGACTTCTGCACTGCAGCTGCCACAAGAAAGATGCAGTAGAGTACAATAACAGAAAAGTTCCAGTCCAGACTGGCTGGTTTTAAATAAATAAAGAGTAAAATGTTTTAACAGTTTATGCACAATGCATAAGTTAATATAAGAAGTAGAACATATCCTCTTCTCTCCACAAAGCACAAAGCACAAGTTAATTTAAGAAGCAAAGTACTTCCCCCTGTCTCCAACCCCCCCACCAACAGCAAACTTCATATCCTGAAGCACAGATCAATTTAACATAAAACACAAAGAAAAGGTTAAATTAAAAAGCCTAAAATCAAAATAAAGAGCAATATACTACAAATTAAGACTTTTACTGCCCCCCCCACCCCATCCACATCCTTTTTCCCAACCTGCTGCAGTGCTACTAGGGGTGCAGCCCAGTGCTGCAATACAAAATATAGAGGATCAGTTCAGTGCATAGCCTGCATAAATGCACACTTCTTTGGTCCCGGAGGTATGCATTTACGCACGCAGGATGTACTGTAATCATTAGCAATCAAAAGCAGTATAAAGATGCCAGTGTTATTGCTGTCCATGCTCACTGAACAGTAATAGCAGTGTAATGGACAGTCAACCTAATAGAAACAAAAGCTGTTTCAGGATCGTGAAAGAATTGACTGTCACAAAACTGTCAAATGGACTAGAAGCAAATGCATTTTGCATGAACTTTGCTTTCAATTAGCCAACAATGTATTGCTAGCCATGCTGAAATAGTTTCACAGAGCTAGAAAAGGTAAAGCCACACATCATGAGCTTATCACCTATGCTAATTTAAAATGGTTAAGGAGCATAGAAGCACTATGGCCTTAGGTTTAGTGTGGCATCTGTGGATAAAAAGTTACCTTGGTTTAGCTCACCATGGCTGAGGAGATATCCACAAACTGTCTCCAAAGTTTTGACATAATATACCATGGGACAAAACAGTGTTTAAAATTTCCTTAATTTACCATTAATTGATCCCTGGATTTTGAATATGCCCCTTAATTTAAAATTAAGGATGCCTTAAAAATACATTTCAAAAATCCAAAAGTCATTAATTGCCCTTAATTACTAAAACAGAATGTACTTAACTAAAATTCAGGTACAAATTAATGAAGTTTGGCTGTGCTTCGAGCCATACAAAGCAGCACATTAATAAAAAATGCTCTGAAATAAAATGCAGTCCAAATATGAATATAAACCTCACTTTTTATTTTTAATTAAGGATCATTTTAAGAAAAAAATGCTGAAATCAATGATGAAAAACAAAGAATACATGTCTGCAAAGAATATTGAGATGCCTTAATAACAGTGTTCATTTGGGAAATGGATGGGCCCTATGCATGTATGGTACTCATAAGCATGGCAATGGTGCAAAAAGCAGGCATACTACTATGGTAGCCCATGAACACAGTGAACTATAAAATGGTGATAAAATACAGCGCCGACACATACAGCAACTGTGGTTCCCCCCCCCCGAGTTGTTCCCCTCAGAGTTAGTATATTTAGTAAAGGGTGTGGGGGGCAATGCCCCCCAGAAGAGTAGGTGTGGGGGGCAAAGCCCCCTGCAAATAAATATATCACTGTAAGTGTCGTCACTGTAATTTCATCAACATTTGTGTTTGTCAATATTTCAGATTCGCTATTTTCACACAGAACCCACAACTACGCAGGATAAAAACAAGATGCACTATGGAGAGGAAGGTTGCTACTGGGGTGCTCACGAGCTTCCTAATTATGCACAATTCTGTTCACAGGGAAGGACAGGCAGGTTGTGCAGACCTGAGAACACCCATTGACCCCAACATAAATGGAAATCCATAGGTGGGGTGTATACTACTATGCAGACATGCCAAATACTGGTGGCACAGAGGGGGATAGTGCCAGCCATGGCACCTCCCAGCAGTGGATAGTAGGGTAAGTATGAGCCACTGGATCCAGAGGGAGCACAGGGGTTATGGGGCAGGTGTTTGTGCCAGGCACAGCAGAGCAATAAGGGTTCAGAGACACCTGAGTACACCTCCCCAACCAGGACAGTAGCAATTGAAAGGTGAGGCAGCTGGGCCCCATTGGCACATGGGTTACTGGATGGGCACTGCAGGGGGTGGATCCCTCCAGTGGTACACTACAACCATGCACCAGTGCTTGTGTCCATATCAGCATGCCAGGAACTTTGATGTTGGAGATCCACAATAACTATGTGGTGTTGTATGGGCCAGAATCCCTCAAAGTACAGCTGGTTACCAAACCTGCATCTGGAAATCTATCCAGACCACTGTCAACACAGTGGGGCTGGTAGCCAGGTCCTTCAAAGCAATTATGCATAAGTTGTGGAACCTGAGGACAGCAGTCCAGAAGAAGTTGGCAGGTGGACAGCTGGCATAGAATGCCACTGGTGGAGGCCCATCATCATCTTCAGAGCTGACACCAGTGGAGGACATGGTGGTGGACACATCAGCCAGATGATTGTGGATGATGAGGTGGAAGGTCTGAACACCACACCAGGTGAGTATACACACACCTACACATGGTGCACACTGCATACTAGATGACACTGACAGTGGCACTCCCTCTACCCCTGCAACAGATCTGCCCATGTCATCATTGGAAGAGGAGGATGAGGATGACATGGTGGTGGTGAATGATGTCCACACAGCTGACCTGGTGGACACCACTGAACAGGACTCTGCCCCACTGATGCATGATGGTGAGTACAACAATGGTGCACAGGTCCTCAGGTAATGGCAGTCTTTTCCTCATGGTGATACTGAACAGCATGCTACACATGGCAAACACACAGCACACCCTGCCTGGTACAAGAATCATTGTGCCACCTATCTTGTCCAGGCATCCGAGCTGCATCTTCATTTGCCTGATGGTATGCTCCACCACTGCCCTTGCCATCCTGTGGGTGTCATTGTACCTCTGTTCCACCTGTCCCACAGGGCCAGGAATGGGGTCATCAGGTTTGGCTTCAGGGGCACCCATTGTCACCTGCATGGGCTACAAGGGAAGGGGATGTCCATACTAACATGTTCATACCTTGAACAGAGGAATCTTGCTATCAGAGCAAGGCTAAGAAGGCAACTGACTAAGGAGCCACAACCTTACTACTACAGAAGAGGGTCTGCAAGGTAAATTGGGACCTTCAATGAGGGTAAAAACAAACAAACAAGCAAAAAAAACAAGAGTTAGTGTGCTTGTCTGAGTTGGGGGAAGGGAACTGTTGTCATCTTTGCAGTTAGCTAGATGAGCAGGAGAGCTATAAATTAGGGTGTATGGCTTAGGCAGAAGTAAACCAGGTGTCTGCATTTAAACTTCCCTAGTTAGCTTTTGGCAGAGAAGAATCTTGCTGTTAGAGCAAGGCTAAGAAGGCAGCTGTCTAAGGAGCTAGAACCTTACTACTAGACAGTATCAACCTCCCTCACACCCTTCCCTCCTCAGGCAGTTCCATTTTTATAGACACTGGAGTTGACTGACAACAGGAACTTCCTGTTTGGGAGCAGGTCACCGAGACACATAAGACTCACCATCCTTGAAGGAACAGAGTAACTCCCCCCCAGTTGCTGGAGGCCTGACTCTGAGCAAGGAAGAAGGAGACTACAGAGGAATACAGGCACTTTCTGTCCCAGAACAGGAAGGGTGGGAGCTGTAAGGGCACAAAGGTAGTAGGAGAGTATGGAGAAAAAAAACACTACTTCTCGCATTAGTGACAACCTAGAATAGAGACAGCCTCAAGGAAGAGGGGAAAGAGAAAGAGAGAGGGAAAGAAATGAAAAGAAAAGAAAAAAACACAGGCGGTGTGGATATCTACAGTTGCCATGGGTGTGGAGCTTTCATACCCAGAGGACTTCTTTGAAGAGTGGGACATTGTCCCATCTGCAGGAATCTACATGAATTAAAGGCACAGCTGAATGCAGCATAGAAGGAAATATCTCAGCTGTGGGACCTGCTATGTTGGAACAGAAACTGGAATACATGCCCTCATGTTCCTCAACATCAGTTCTCCCCAGAAGTCCACTCCCACAGAGAAGTTCCGGTCCAGGGGAGTGGAAGATGGTACAGAAGGGAAGAAGTAAACTCAGCAGGATGGATCAGCTAAACCCTCTCCATGCCAAGACCATCCCAACTGCAAACCATTTTTCACCACTGATGGAGGAAAAGGATCTCGGCCAAATGGAAAAGGACAACAAACCAGTCAAAGGGCAAAGACTGCAACTAGATAAAGAGAATGGTGGAGGCAATATAAAGGACAAGAAGGAAAGAAGTAGGAAAGTAATCATCATGGGGAACTCCATGATCAGAGGGGTAGAGACCCAAGTGAGGAACTATGGATGTACAAGTGTGCTAGTCAGATGCCTCCCAGGTGCCTCAGCAAAACTTGACAATGATCGCATTGAAAGGATAGCAGAGAAAGAAGAGGAGGACCTGAAGATCCTGGTACACATGAGGACAAACAACCTGACAGGACAGTTGGTAGAGGAAGCCAAACAAAGCCTAGTTAAACTAGAAGACCAAATGGCCCCTCAAACAACCTCCCTGGTCTTCTCCGAGGTCCTTCCTGTGTGGGGCAAAGGCAGTAGCACAGAAAAGATCAGGAGTAAAGAAATTGAAGAGTTCAATGAGTGGTTATGAAGCTAGTGTTGACAAAGAGGCTACCACTTTGTTGGTGCATGGGGAGACTTCTGGGAGAGGAGGTGCTTCAGGTATGATGGACTGCACCTAACAAGGGAAGGAGCAAGAGCACTGGGCCAAAAAATTGATGTGTGCATCAGGCATTTAAACTAGGGAAGAGGGAGCTGGAGGCAAAGGACTCTATCAAAGACACACTAGAAGATAGGAACTTAGCTATAACTCCCCCCAAAACAGAACTGATCACGGAATGCAAAAAGGAACTAGCAGAAACATGAAGGGAGGTAAACAAACACAAATGGAAGTGGGACTCAGTAGTATGCCTACTTTAAAAAACTAGAGGTAAAACATAAGGTCAAAGGAAAGACAGTCTTTCAAGCAACAGAAGGAGGTGGATCTAGCTTTACTTTTGTTCCAGTTCTTAAGATTTTCAGTGCAGGAAGAGTTTAAACCCTGGGCTAAGAATTTGTCATAATTCCTGAAATAAGTGCAGGTACAGGCTGTGTATTTGACCCAGACAGTGCCCTAGGGGGTGGAAACTGTTTTTTGTGTTTATCTGTGTGTGCCTTAACAGGCCAGACCAGACGGTGTCAGGAAGTGCTTACATCATAGCTACTTATCAGCCAATTGCTTTGGTAATAGACCTGAGAACAATAGTATTATAAGTAAGTGTTTTATAGCAAGCTCATCAGAACAGCTAATATTCTTCAGGTGAAACTACCTCTGGCTGGAAGCTGCAATACTGAACATAGGATTTGCAAGAAAGCGAGTTGTGCTCACAACAGAGGGAGGAGAACCTTACAATTGTCTTTGGTTTGTAGCAGATATTCTGCAGGTGGAGGCTACTTCTAACTGAAAGGTGAAATAAGGAACTTAGAATTATCAGGAAAAGACAGTCTTTCAAGCAACAAAGGAGGTGGATCTAGCTTTACTTTTGTTACAATTCTTAAGATTTTCAGTGCAGGAAGAGTTTAAAGCAAAGCTGACTTATTTTGGGGCTGACTGCTTTCAGAGCACAAACCACCAGGCTGTTTTGGGGCTGGGGAGGTTTACCTGTGTCTGACTTGGATGTCTGGATTTTTCTCTGTTTGATTAGCAAGGTATTTTCTCTGTCAAATTGTTGTGTAGGGCATCTTGCTGACAGGAAGGCACTCATCGCAGTGGTGGGTCAGAGCTTTTAGCTGATTGTTTTGTGAAGGCACAGTTTAGGCCCAACCCCTTCCCACCTCACCCCACCCACCCCTTGAAATAGTTCCTTTATACCTGGGGTTCTGACATCATTTCCTGAAGAGTGCAAGTGCATATCACTGTCATATCTCTCTAGCACACTGCACTGACAATATAAGCATACACATTGTATAATGTATATATTTCTATATAACAAACCAATCACACACACACACACACAAAAAAAGTAGATAAACATGTGGGGAGTAGTGCAATGTAATGGCTGTGGGGCAGCAGTCTTCCGGGAGTCTTTCTGGAGGCTGAGATGCTGCCCTTTTTGCAGACAACTCTCTGCCCTGAGGGAGGAAGTTGCTCATCTTCAGGCCACACTGGACAGTAGAAAGAGAACCTTCCCCCAGGCCACACTGGATGGTAGGAAGGGAACCTCCCCCATCCAGGGAGCACCAGACCCACCACCACTACCTCAGAGGTTGCAGAGAAAACACAGCAGTTGGACAACAGTGGGCTCAGGGAGGGTGAGGATGGTGGAACAGAGGCACACCCAGTCAGTTGTTCCACTCCACAATCCATACACTATTTGGGGGGAGCATAGCTCCCCTATGGATGCACCTGCAGAGGAGACTAAGGAGGCTGAGGACAACTGTCACAAGGGAGGCCTACAGGAAGGAGGCAGAGGACACCACAAGGAAAGGAAGCAGCTCCTGGTGGGGGACTCAATTATTAGGGGGATAGAACTGGGGGGAGCAGGGAAAACTGAAGTAAGGTGCCTGCCTGGTGCCATGGCTTGGAGGGACAGGAAGTGCATCCTCAGGATCACGAGAACAGCTGCACGGGAGTCTGAGCTGGACATCATTGTTCACCTAGGGACAAATGACTTGGCTCATCATGAGATTAGAGCAGTGCAGAAGGACTTTGTAGAATTGGGGAGGGGCCTAAGACAAGTAGCACACACAGTATCCTTCTCAGAGGTGCTGCCTGTCAATGGCATGAGGAGGAGAGGGTACTTTGCACCATGCAGTTTAATGAATGGTTAAAAAATAGTGTGGAGCACAGGGTTTGGCTTCATTGGGGACTGGGGTTCCACCTGGAGGGACACCAGCCTATACTGGCAGGATGGTCTGCATCTGTCCAGGAAGGGAACAAGTCTTTTGAGCAATCGGTTTAAATGCTTCATTGGCAAGCTTTTAAACTAGTCAAGAGGGGAGACACTGATAAGCAGCAGGAAAATCCCAGCCTCTCCCTACAAAACAGGGTACTAAATGAGAAAAAGACCGAGGTAGAAAGGTCAGTGGGGGATGCTGCAACAGAAGGTAAAGCCACCAAAAAATGGAGAGCAATGAGTACCAATGCCCGTAGTCTGAGTAACAAGCTTCCTGAATTAGTGGCCTTGATGGAGGAGGAACATTTGGATATCGTGGCAGTCACAGAAACATGGTACACACAAAACCATGACTGGGACGTAAACATACCAGGATACACTATCTACAGGAGGGACAGGGAGGGTAAAACAGGAGGAGGAGTAGCTCTTTACATAAGGGAAGGAATCAAAGCAACAGAACAAAAGGGTAAACAGGGAGGAGAAGAAGCACTGTGGGTAAATTTGGAGACCGGCAATGGCACCACAATCCGCACAGGGGTTGTATACAGACTCCCTTCTCAGGGGAGGAAATGGACAAGGAAATGATAGAAAGTATACTTAAAATGGCAGAAAAAGGGGAGATATTGCTGATGGGTGATCTGAATATGCCAGATGTTAACTGGAGTGCAGTTGCAGCAGACACTTCAAAAGTGGGGTTATTCTAGATGCCCTACAGGGGCATGCCTTAGACAACTAGTATTGGAGCCCACTCGAGAGGGAGCAATCTTAGACCTGGTTCTCTCAAATGGAGATGAAGAGAGGATCACAGATGTAGAAGTGGGTAGCCATCTGGGAACTAGCTACCATCGAACAGTATGGTTCACAATAAACACAGCAATAGAGTCAAGCCATACAAAGGCAAAAGTATTGGACTTTAGGAGGGCTCACTTACAAAATGGGTGAGTGCCTAAGGAATGCACTCAGCAAATGGGCAGGAAGGAGGGTGGAAGAACAATGGGAATAATAAAACTGCCATCACAGAGGTAACAAGCCTTTGTGTGAAGCAAATAAAGAAAACAAAACAATGTAAGAAACCACTATGGTTCTCAAAGGAAGTGCAGGAAGGTTCAAGAGAAAAAGAAAGCATTCAGGAAGTACAAGGAATCACAGAAGGAGCAGGACAGAGAACTGTATCAGTTAAAACAAAAGGAAGCTGGGAAGACAGTCAGAACAGCAAATGCCCAAACCGAGGAAAGATAGCCAACTCAGTTAAGAAGGGGACAAACCTTTTATAGGTACATCAGGAGCGAAGGAAGACCAAGGGATGGATAGTGAGGCTTAATAAAGGGAGGAGGGTGGGCAGAGGGTGACTGTGAAAAGGCAGAGATACTAAACAAATATTTTTGCTCAGTATTTACAAATGAAGAGGGGAAGGTACCTAAAACAAACAGTAGAAACACTCTGGATACAGAAGTTGATACCAGCCCATTTACAGAAGAAAGGGTTCTGAAAGAACTCTTAAAACTGAAGGTGGACAAAGCAATGGGGCCTGATGGGATTCATCCCAGAATTCTAAAAGAACTAAGGGTAGAACTAGTGACACCAGTGACTACCATCTTTAACAAATCATGGGAGGATGGGTTGGTACCCGAGGACTGGAGGAGGGCAGATGTAATTCCCCTTCACAAAAGTGGGAGCAAGGCAGAAGCAGGAAACTACAGACCTGTTAGTTTAACCTCAGTGGTAGGGAAAATAATGGAATCACTTCTGAAGGAAAGAATTGTCGAGTATCTAGAGGCCAGAGGGGCACAGGACCCAAGGCAGCATGGATTCACAGCGGGAAGGTCATGCCAGACAAACCTGATAGATTTCTTTGACTGGGTGACCAAAGCAGTAGATCAGGAGGGCTGTGGACATGGCCTACCTAGACTTTTAGCAAGGCATTTGACACAGTCCTACACAAAAGATTAATATACAAGAAGCCAGCCTGGGAGTGGGTCCCAAGATGACAGCCTGGGTAAAAATTGGCTGGAGAATAGGACACAAGTAATAGTAAATGGAGTCCACTCTGGAAGCAAGGGTTACTAGTGGGCTGCAGGGTTCAGTATTAGACCAGTCCTCTTCAATGTCTTTATAAGCAACATTGCAGAGGGACTGGAAGGAAAAAGTATGTCTCTTTGCAGATGACACAAAGATCTGCAACAGAGTTGATGCACAAGGTCGGGTGGAAAAGGATGAGAAGGGACTTGCAAGGTTAGAGGAATGGTCAAATGTATGGCAGCTTAGATTCAATGCTAAGAAGTGCAAGGTAATGCACCTGGAAACAAAACCCAGGGAAGAGTACACAATGGGGGTGAGATACTACAACAACAAAATGGAAAGGGACCTGGGGTAGTCATATCAGATGACCTAAAGGTGGGCAAGCAATGTGAGAGGGCAGCAAGGAGGGCTGGGGAATACTGGGATGCATAGGAGAGGCATCACCAGTAGAAAACAGGAAGTTGTTATCCCTCTGTACAGACAGCTGGTGAGACCCCATCTGAGTACTGCTGCAGTTCTGGGGACCCACTCGCAAGGACATAGACAGGATGGAAGCTGTCCAGAGGAGGCAACTAAAATGGTGCAGGGTCTGCACCGAAGACATGAGAGAGAGACTTAAGGAGCTTAATATGTATAGCCTCAAGGAAAGGAGGGAGAGGGAGACATGATAGAAACTTTCAAGTACCTCAAGGAATCAACAAAGTCCAAGAGGGTAGCATCTTTCAAAAAAGAGGTGTGCAAGAACAAGGGGCACAATTTGAAGATAGAGGGGGAGCAGCTCAGAGGTAATTTAAGGAAGCATTTTTTTCACAGAGAGGGTTGTGGATGAATGGAACGGCCTTCCGGAGGAGGTTGTGGAGTCAAAAACAGTGGTGGAATTCAAGCATGCATAGGACAGTCATAAGGCAATTCTAGGGGGTGGGGGTAGGAAGAAGTAGGCTGCTGGTTAACTAGGATCTGCAGCTTATCCATTAGGTAGGGAAATGGGCAAACTGGGCGGGCCAAGCGGTCCTTATCTGCCGTCAAATTCTATGTTTCTATGTTTCTGTTTAAGGAAGGAAAAATTAAAAAGAGGGTTGACAGACTGTGGAAAGCCATGTGCACAAACGCTCACAGTCTGGCAAATAAAATCTCAGACCTAATGGCCTTGCTGTCAGAGGCTGACCTGGATATTGTTGCTGTGACCGAGACATGGTACACAGGGAACCATAACTGGGATATAGCTGTGACAGGGTACACTCTATTTGGAAAAAATAGGGTAGGGAAAAAGGGGGGGAGGAGTGACTATCCACGTTGGTATACCATGTACAAGGTGACCGTGACTGAGCTCTTACAAAAAGGGTGACTTAATCACGGTGCCTGTGTACAGGGCTACTTGGCAGGGTAGCGAGCAGATACCGAGGTGGGCGAGGTAGGGCAAATGGATGCACACGTGTATATACATGCATGGAGAGGGAAGAGGAGGGAAGGGATGCGGGAAGGGGTGTGACAGACAGCTGCTGAGCTGGACCGCTAATGTGGTGGGGTGGGTGGTTGCTTGGGAGGTGCAGGGTTCAGGTGCAGTACGGTGTGTTTTTTTTTTTGCCAGCGGGCAGCTTTTTATTTTCCCAAGTTTTTCACCCCCTCGACGTTCACCCCCCTGGAGTTGAGAATCCATTAGTTGGGGGGTGAGGGGGCTCAGTCCCCTGCATTAAATAAAAATCCATAGTTCTTGGGCACCATCTTTATCCTTGCCACGAGTGTGCATCACCAAAATTCATTTGCGGTGATGTACACTCGCCGTAATGGCAATCACTATTCTGCAAGCGCCATTATGACATGGAACCATCTATTTTATGGAGGAAATAAAAGCTACAGAAGTACAGGGCATAAGGGAGGCAGGGGAGGCACTGTAAGTCAAGCTGGAAATGGGGAATAATACTGCCATTCAAGTAGGTGTGATCTACAAACCTCCAGCACAGGGGGAGGAGTTGGACAATGCACTGGTGGAAATAATCCATGAAATGGCAGCAAAAGTGGAGATATTGCTGATGGGAGAATTCTATTTACCAGATGTCAATTGGAGCACCCATACTGCAGCCACAGCAAGAAGTAGAAACATCCTGGAAGCTTTTCAGGGGGTGGGACTCAGACAGCTAGTAGTAGAACACACCCATGGGGGGCAATATTGGACCTGGTGCTCACCAATGAAGAAAGTGTAATGAATGTAGAAATGGGGAGTCACTTGGGTCAGCAGCCACAGTATGGTATGGTTTAATGTGAGGATAGTAGAGGAATCCAGCCACACAAAGACAAGGGTCATGGATTTCAGAAGGGTTGATTTTGCAAAGATGGAGGTGTGTCTGAAGAAATCCCTAGGGGGTAAAGTGGGAAAAGGGGATGTAGAGGAACAATGGGCACATCTTAAGGGAGCCACAACAGAAGCCACAAGCCTTTGCGTTAGCAAATAAGTAAAACAAAGAGGAAGAAAAAGCCACTTTGATTCTCTCAGGAGGTGGCAGGGAGGGCAAGGGGGGAAAAAAAGACAGCATTCAGAAAATACAAAGAAATACAGAGGGAGAAAGATAGAGAAATGTATCTGGAAAAGCTAAAGGAAGCGGGGAAATCAGTCAGAAAGGCCAAAGCACAGACAGAGGAAAGAATAGCCAAGGCAATTAAAGTAGGAGACAAGACCTTTTTCAGATGCATTAGAGAGAAGAGAAAAACCAAGGGTGGGATTGGGAGACTAAAAAGGGAAAGGAGGGGGTCAGCAAAAGGGGACAAGGAAAAAGCAGAAATCCTGAACAAATATTTTTGTTCAGTGTTCGCGGTAGAAGGGGACAGGGAGGGACCACAGCTAGGTGTAAGATGTACCAATGGGAGGAGTGTAGATACCAGTCTGTTCACAGTAGAGGGAGTCCCAAAGGAATTAGAAAAACTGAAAATAGATAAAGCAATGTGGTCGGATGGAATGCATCCCAGAATTCTAAAGCAACTAAGAAAGGAACTAGCAGGACCACTGACAGCCTTGTTCAACAAATCATTAGAAACAAGTGTGGTTCTGGTAGACTGGAAGAGGGATAATGTTGTCCCTCTTCATAAGAACCAGAGTAAGGAAGAGGCTGGTAACTATAGGCCAGTCAGCCTAACCTCAGTGGTAGGAAAACTGATGGAATCATTACTCAAGGAAAGGACTGTGACACACCTTGAATCTAGTGGACAGCAGGATCCAAGACAGAATGGTTTCACAGCAGGCAAGTCTTGATGAACAAACCTGATAGATTTCTTCAACTGGGTGACAAGGGATATTGATCGGGGAAGGGAGGTAGATGTGGCCTACCTGGATTTTAGCAAGGCTTTCGATGCCATCCCACATAAAAGGCTAATAAACAAATTGAGCAGCCTGGGAGTTGGATCCAGGGTTGTTAACTGGGTTAGAAATTGGCTGAGTGGTAGGACACAAAGTGTAGTAGTGAATGGAGTTCAGTCCGTAGAAAGGAAGGTGACTAGCAGGGTGTCTCAAGGATCAGTGCTAGGCCCAATCCTCTTTAACATCTTCATAAGTGATACTGCAAAGGGGCTGGAGGGGAAGGTGTACCTCTTTGCAGATGACACAAAGATCTGCAATATGGTAGACACACTGGGGGGGGGGTGGAAAGAATGAGAAGGGACCTGGGCAAGCTGGAGGATTGGTCAAATGTATGGCAGCTGAGATTCAATGCAAAGAAGTGCAAAATTATGCACTTAGATCATGGAAACAAGAGGAGTACTCAGTGGGGGGTTACTATCGGCCACCAAACAGGAGAGAGATCTAGAAATAATTATATCTGAGGACCTAAAGGTGGCCAGACAGTGTGAGAAGATGGTTAAAAGGGCCAGTGGGATGTTGGGGTGCATAAGTAGAGGCATCACAAGCTGAAAAAAGGAGGTTTTGATGCCACTATACAGATCATTAGTGAGACCTCACCTGAAATACAGTGTCCAGTTTTGGAGGCCGCAACTCAGGAAGGACATAGACAGAGTGGAGGCAGTCCAAAGCAGGGCTACAAAAATGGTACAGGGGCTGCACCAGAAGTCATATGAGGAAAGGCTGAAAGACCTCAATATGTATTCTCTAGAGATGCGAAGAGAGAGGGGGGACATGATAGAGACGTATAAATACCTTAAAGGGATCAATAAAGTACAGGAAGGTAGCATCTTTCAGAAAAGAAGATGGACAAGAACTAGGGGACATGAGATGAAATTGGAGGGAGGAAGACTCAGAGGTTATGTCAGGAAATATTTATTTACAGACAGGGAGGTGGATGCTTGGAACAGCCTCTCCACAGGGGTGATAGAGGCAAAAATGTTGGAGGAAGTCAAAATGCATGGGACACATACAACAGAACCCTAGAAAAAGGGAAGAGTAGGAAAGCTACAGATCAACTACAGTTGCAGCATTAGTTAAAGGTGGAAAAAATGGGCAGACTAGATGGGCCAGGCGGTCCTTATCTGCCAACAAATTATATGTATCTATGTATCTATAGCACAGCATGACCCATGCTCATATGGCTCAGAGTCATGCCTTACATATCTAGCAGCCACCATGATCTGCCACCTTCATCAGCTAGTACTGTCCTCAACCGTGACTACTGGAAGATGAAGGAATCATGCAATAAATTTGGGTACATGACACTGAAATTTATGACAATGTCCTCCTCAACCACAACTACCTGTATATTCATGCTATGAAATCCTTTCCTGATTCTATAGTCCTCCTCACTGACATGAGCTACTAGGATCGGCACATGTGTGCAGTCAATGGTGTCCCGAACTTTCTGAAACCCATACAATTCATATAATTCTTCATGCACTACCTGTATTCCCAGCTGGTCCATGGGGAACTGGATGTAGTCCATCACATGTGCCAGCAGTGACACAGTCACCTGTTATGGGGTACATGACACTGAGGACTGTTTCACCCCGTCATGTCACCTGCAACCTGCTGGAAGGAGCTGTGCCATTGTAGGCCTGGGCACACATCTCCTTGGTCTCCACAGGTATGGCCCTGGGCCTGTTGGTGCTGCACCATATAATGTACTTGAACTGGTCATGAAACTTACTGATGGTACCTGGTCTAGCCGGAACTGTTGCAGGCAGTGGCTAGTGCGCATGCCCCAGAATACCATGTGAAGCCTGAAGATGCATAGTCTGAGTCCTGTGCAGTCCTCCTCCTCCAGTGCAGCATCCACACATCCACCATAGGGTGTGACTCAAGAGTAAATGGCTCATTATTCCAGTCTGGTGACACTGTTGGGTCACCCTTATTTGACATCTGCCTGCTGTCAGAACTGTCCTGTGATGACAGGTAGGTCGTGATGGTGTCTGTGCTCCTGGAGTGCTGTGGCAGGTTCCCTGTACCTCCAGGGCAACTGTGCTGTGTTTCCCAATGGGGTACATTATACCTCATGGGAGCTGGAGTGCTGTATTTTTACCATATACCCAAAGCAGGTTTCTGGGACCAGGTACCAGGTATATGACCCTGTACCCTATGTGATACATGACTATCTATAGATATGTGGGCTCTGTGGTATGTGTATCCCCTAAAGAACAGGAGAATCCCACCGGTAGCACTGAGCATGGCGGTGAGTAGCCAGTACCCTCTGCTTGCACACCACTCCCTGCTGAACGTCTGTGTGTTGCAAAGAGTGAGCATCAATCTTGGTATGGGGGCTCACTCCACATGTGCTGTGGCAGCATCTGGACCATAGTATACCTGTCTAGGGTATGTACAGTATCTGTGTGGGGTACCACTGTTGCACAATGGGTTTGTGGGTTGCTCTGTGCCTGCCCCCTGTTGCCTCTCGTGTACGTCCTTTCAGCCTTTCCAGGGACAGTCCACAGAGATCTTTCTGCAACCAGGGTACTGACGGCCAGCCATGCCATGGAACCAGCGGCACTGGCCCATGCGATGTGGCTTCCACAGGGACTCGAGATGAGGGGATGTACTATGCTGACAAGCATGGTACCACTTTGTTTATTGTGGAGCTTTCCATGGTGAGCAGTGCCCTATGCCTGTGGACTGGTACAGCAACAGTGGCAGGGAGTTATATGGGGGCAGAGCGGGGGGCTGCATGGGGGTAATACAAGGTGGGGCAGGGGGGTCTGCATGGGGTGGCTATATGAGAGCAGGGTGGGGCATGGTACCACCTGGCTTATCGTGATGCCTTGGTTGGTAACACCCTATGCCTGCAAACAGGTACAGCAAGTGGCAGTGGGGCTGCATGGAGGCAGGGCAGGGAGCTGCATGGGTATAGTGTGGGGAGCCACATGGGTGCAGGTGGATAGTAACGATGGGGCCAGTCTCATGAAAGAGGGCCTGGGTAGATTGTAAAAGTGGTCAAAAGTATGTCAGTTAAAATCTCATCTCAAGAAATGCCGGGTGATGCACGTGGGGTAAAAAATACGAAATGTGAGTACAGAATGGGGACGGTAGTAATGGAATGCACATAAAATGAATGAGATTTGGGGATAAAATATAATTTCAGGTTATGCCTGAAAATGGGCAGCTGTTTGTCTAGTGCAACTTCCTGATGAATAAAAAATAAGTAAATAAATGTAATTATGTTTAATTTATTTGCCAAGAAAAGCCCTGCTGTCTTGTAACATCTTTTTCAGTGTTATGCATTTCCACAGCTAAGTGGACTGGAACTGATTTGCTAAGCTAAAGGTAATACAATGAGCATTTGACTCTGGTGACGTTTGAACCTGTGATTTTCAGTTTCCCAAGTGAGTGCTCTAACCACACTGTCACTTGAGTTTTTCTCTTACATCATAGCTTTCCATAATTATAGTCATACAGCATGACTGTTAAAAATCCTCATTTTGCACTGAAATGGAAAGGCAGTAAAACTTAGTAATGTATCAAAAAAAAATAGAACCTTGAAATGCTCACCATTCTTTTGTCTGCCCTTATGTCTAACTACCACTTCTCAGCTTGCTCATTCCATTCTGCGGTGTGGGGATTCCATTAACTCACTCAGTCTGTGGTGGCCATTTTGAATAAGGTTAAACATAGAACGTTTCGACTCATATATGCCATGCACTTGTTTTAAAAGTGACTTTTAATTGTCCATTGTATAATTCTGGATTTTAGTACTTATTTTATTTTACAAATATTGTATTTTTGTTTGCAAAGAACATTTAATTTCAGCGGCTGGCAAGAGCTGCATTATAAGAGTGCAGAACACTGTACCTGTGAGGGATGAGCCTAGTCAAATCTCTGATGCAATGCTCTTTCGTTGAATGCTAACTGCAGCACTGATTTTAGTGTGATTTCATCCTATTTATTTTATTTTTGCAATTATTCACATTACTAATTGTTAGGATCATGTTGGTAAGTAATTAATCTCTTTCTGACATTTTTTATAGCCTAGACATAAGGTGGGACTGAGAACTGGAAACTGTACTGGAGCAGCAGGGCCTAGCTAAGCTGGTGAGAGGAAATGCCAAGTGTCTTATTGTTAACTGGTATGCACAGTACTGTCTGAGCCTTTTTCTGATCGTGTCTGCTGGGGAGTTTATCTATGTAGGACTGAATTACACATATGGGTAAAAAGCAGAGCAATAGATGCTGCAGTTTTTTGTTTTTTTTTAAAGGCCTTGGAACATTTTCAATTAAATTGCATTTGAAGGTGGTGTTTTTCTGATTTTTGCCCTTCCAGTTGTGCGTGATCCTGTATTTTGGGCTGATATGCCTATGATGTTGTTACAGAACTGGCTATATCAGTGTTAGCATAGGGATTTTCTAATGATTTTACACATGCACCTCTGAAGATAAAAAAACATTTTTTATCTGTGCAGACTCATGCTTTACTATTTAATTAGGAATCTTTACCAAAATATTGATAGATTATTAATATGTTTTATAATTTTAATTTTTTATGTCTCGTTACTTAAATAGATAGATGCTGTCAGCAGATAAGGGCCTATGGCCCACCCAGACTGCCCATTTAAGCTCGTAAGATCACTTTAAGTTTTTCTAGAAGTCTGTTGCCCCTTACCCCTGACCTCCAGGATTCCCTTATGTCTATCCCATGCATTCTTAAATCCCATGATTGTTTCACCCCCCCCCCACTTCCACTGGCAGGGTGCTCCACTAGTCCACCACCCTTTCTGTGAAGAAATTCTTCCTCACATTTCCCTGAATTACCCTCCCTCCAACTTCATCCCATGCCCTCTAGTCCTGGAACATCGTTTTTGCTGGAAAGTAGTGTTTTTCTGCACCCTGTTCCTCCCTGTAAGGTACTTGTATGTCTCTATCATATCTCCCTCTCATAGATACATAATAATGATAGTGTTCTTTTTTTTTACTCCCTTTCATATCCCTGTATTCTTGGTCCCCTGCTTTCCAGTGCTAGAACCCACAAAATTTGCATCTTCTGGCTCAAGAGATGAGAAAGCAACCTGCTGAGCCACTGACACTGCTTCCTTACTAGAGCTGCAGTTGCATTAAAAAGGTACATTTACTTTGCAAATATTTGGGGTTCTTTTTTTAAATAGTAACCCCAATCTTCAACCTATGGACACTGCCAAGTCCCCCCATCGATCAGAACCCCATAGACCAGCTTTCCTCCTGCTACTGTGATTGAGCACTCATAGCGAGGGCCTTCGTGGGGGGGCTCCACCCAGAGACCTAATTTGGTGGATAAGGTCTTCATGCTGTGTGTGTATGGGGGTGTGGGGGGTCGCAGTAGGGCTCATCATCCTGTATTGCCACTGGCTTTTTCCATATTCTCCCACTGCACAAAAGCACTAACATCAACTTGCTGCATAAGCAAGCAACAGGCATGCTTTGCAGTTATGGTCTGAGCATCTCAACCACCACTCTGTACATCCCAGCCCCAAGTGTTTCCCCTAGAGGGACTGTCATGACAAGATTCACTCAGCCTCCCGGTCACACTGTGGGATGCTTAATCCTTCTCCTCCTCCTCCTGCCGGCCCACTGGCAACATGGAGTCTGGGTCCCCAGCATTGTAAACAGTGATGCTACTGCTGTGCTGTTGGACCAGTTGCTGAATGTTGCATATTTATTTTTACAATTTTTTTCTAACAGAAACTGATATCATGCAAACTGTGTGGGTGTTTTTGGGTGGGGGTCTGGAACTTGCAGCTTTCTCCCATAGATAAGTGCTGTGTGTATGGTGCAAGCTTACTGCCTATTTTATTTGATTATGTACATTTTCACCTCCTGTTTCACAAATCTGAGTCATGGTGGAACAAGCAAATATAGTCCAATTTAAATACCAGCTCAAGAAACTATAGCAGTATGAGGTTTTGTGTGAAAAATATTTTTTGAAATGGAAGTGGATTGCAGTGCTATTGTCTGGCATTATATTTTTACTTTAAAAGAGGTGCTCTTGTCCCCTAAAATAAGATGCTAAGACCTAGGTACCAATTTAAAAATTCAACTAAAAAAAAAGAACTTTTTTTTTTGTTAATGTAGTCATGTCTGGTTGAGTGATCCCTGCTTGTTGTGCCGGCTCACAGCAGCTCCCAAAGATCTCTATGGCTGCAGGGGTCAAAATTAAGTTTTATGGACCAGGCCTGGGCCTGCTCCCTTTTTATCATGGGGGCCACCATGTTGACGTCTCCCATGATGGGCATTATGACGTTAATGACGTATGACATGGTGAGGGTGTAGTGGGGACCCGCCATGTTGTGGATGGCTGGGTGGGGTTTTTGGGCCATAGTAAGGGTGTGACTGGGTGTTGTATTGAGAGATGTTATTCGATACTTTTTTTTTATATGACGTGTGTAAGGCAGAGGCTACGCCTTTTATTGCCTTAACATGTTTAGCTAGAACTTTTTGCTGATGGTGCAGTTTTGCCATCTTAGTTTTACATTTAGCATGATTTACAGTTGCAACATTTATATTAACCTTATTTTGCTTTTCCAACACTTTATATGCGGCGCTCAATTTGAGATTGTTTTTAGTAGCCACTTTTAAGTTATTACGTACTTGGTTTATTTTGTTTTGTAGCTCTCCCATCTCCTTACTTAACTGAGCATTTGCAGTACTTAGCAAATTATTTATATGCAATGCTTGTTTTTTATTTTGTCTTAAACCTTTACACTTTTGCTTTAACATATAAAGTTTTTGGTTTTTAGCTTGAGCTGAATGATGCAAAAGTAATTTTTATTTTTATTTTGCAGAGTCTGGAGTTTAGACTCCAAGTTTTGCTGCAGTTTAACACATTTTGTTTTTTGCAAACTTATTTGTTGCTTAAGAGATGAAATTTGCAGATTAAGGGTTTGAAACCTTGCTTTGGAGGCTTTTAGAGCAGCATAGAGAGCCGCGACTATTAACCCTTTAGCCTGACGCTTATTGGCTGATTGTTTTGTTTTTGTGTACTGGGTTGAAATTCCAAGTATAGGGTTTTTGGATTGACTTGCGTTTTGCTTGAAGTCAGCCCATTTTTTATGGGAGGTAAGGAAGTTTGAGACATTGAGTTTTAGTTTTGCGCAGATATTTGATACGGTGGCCATTCTGTGGGAGGAAACAAAAAATTAAACTGTGAAAAAGGCACCGTGCTGTGTATTGATTTATAGCAGGAGCACTTCATACACAGCCGGGCTACTGTAAAAGTTGTAGACTTACAAATCAAAGCTGTAATGGAGTGAGTCGAGTTGGCATCGACCACACCTGAAAGGATGACAGCCAGACTTTGTAAGTGACTACAAACTGGTTTAAAACAGGAGAGGTGATATGGGAATGTACACCTACTGTCTCTGTGGAAAAGGGAAAAGTTATAGCAACAACTGAAAACTTACAAACGCCAAATATGTCCAGCCGTGGTTGCCAATTTGTCAGGAGGTCTAAACCTCACTTTTAGGTTTTTGGCAATATTGGGAATGCAAGTAATCATGGACATGTTGCATAAGAGTAATAAACTTGTTTATTACTTCCAAAAAGGATAAAACCACAGTTGCCCTAAGCAGTTCTTACCAATACGAACCGGGAGCCAGTGCTAAGCGTTCCCTATACCTCGAGGTTTCTTTATGTCTCTTGGGATCTCCGAGGTACAAGACTAGTGTATTACATTATATACCTGTGATAATTACTATGGTTACTGTAAGATAGAAACATTTCTAGTTACAGAGACGAGCCCTATTGGTTAAATTAGAGGTGGCTCCACGGTCCAAGATAACATTATACAATTTTGTATAGTCATCAGTTTGTGAACAAAAGAGTTCTTATACAGAGTTCTTATACTTACATAACTCAGTGTAGTATTACAAATCACCAAAAGGTGGCAATGCCAATTTACATATCATAATTACTCCAAGGACACAGGTGCCTTGGCATCTTACAAGTAAGAAATACACAGAAACTACATAGAAGAACATATGTATTAGCAAGCAAAGTGTATTACAACAATATGCATACATATCCTGACATCTACTCTTGTACGGTAGATGCCCTTAGCCCTATATGTTAGTATAACATATACTTAAGTGCTAGCTGTCTACAGTGTACCTCTGAGGGTACCAATTAGGGTGCAGGGACCTCGTGTAACATTAGACTGCACTTTGATAAGGGAGACAGAAAAATCAGCTATGCACTGAACCCACAATGCCTTGCCACATATATATACATAAATGTTGACAGGATATAAGGGTCTATGGCTCACCTAGTCTGCCCATGTGCATATGTACTTAGCTTCTTCAAGCTTCTCTAGAACTAGGTTATGCAGGTATGTCTACATGTTATGTGCTATTCTGCAGTCCTCACTACCAAAATAAGGGACTGCACCTCTAAGTCACAAACTTTTACGTCAACTTTTATAATTTACTCAGCATTACTTGTTGCTGTATGTAAAACATTGATACTGACCTTGCATGACATCATTCTGGGGGTATGGCTGCACATAGAAAACTGTAGGGCTGGCAAAAACATACAAAAAATGACTAGGACAGGTTTTCTTTTTTACAAAACAAACTGCAGCTTCAAAATCTGAAGCGTGGGTGACAGTGGAATACTAGGTGAAACAGGCATTTGCAGAATGTGACTAAATCACTTTAATGTGCAAAATATGTTTCATGTTTATATAAATAAGCAACATGAGTTTTACATTCTGTGTAACATTTTTCCTTACAAAACCTGAGTCTTTAGAAATGAGACAATAAAATAAAAATACACTTGTCCCACAGTACTGCTACCATGATGCTTGGACAATGTCCAGGACTTGTCACGTGCTGGACAGGGAGACATATTACTTAAACATGTCCTTTTGCTTTGGGATTTCTCCAGATGATGCAGTCCCTGTTATTGATTCTCTCAGAATATGTTATATTTCTGTTAGCTCAGCTGACATTTCCATCAGTACAGACTTGTTCTGCCAGTCTAGAGCAACATGAGAGTTTGCAGCTTGTGTTTGCAGATGATGCAGCTGTATTAGTCCTGCGATGCTTTCTTTCACTGCTGTAAACCCTGTCTCTATCTCTGATGTGAGATGGTCTTGTTTCTGTGCAATGTCTGTTACTTGATGTGCAGTGAAGAAAACACAGAGAAACAGAAGGAAAAGAAGTTACATGTCATTGCACTGTTTCTATACTTCCTGAAAGTAGTATTTAAAAAAATGTATGTTGTTTACATACTACGCTTTGTACAATGTGTACCTAGTCATTGCTCAGTAACGTCTTCTTTTATCTCTTCGTGTGATGATCCTTGGGGCTCGGCTTCGCATTTGTAAGACATGTCTGTGTCCTGTGATTCTGTCGCCCTCTTATCTTCTTTCACTGTCTGAGTACCTTGCTCACTGGAGTTCTTCCTTGCACTCTCCTCCTGTTCAACTTTTTCATTATGTTGTTTGTCTAATTCATTCACCTCACATTGCTGTAGGACTTGCTTGTGTTTTTTAATCGGTATTCCTTTAATATGGTCTGTAACAGAAGTAAATACACTGTGCTGTTAGGGTACTGTGGTTGATAATTTTTGTGTAAGTTTCTCTGTTTTTTTTTAATACTTGTCTTATTTGCTACTTACTGCCATAGTGCCTTTCCCCAAGCTTGGGTTTTTCTGCTGCGGCCCGCATAATTTCTAACGCAGCATACCACTGCCTGTCTTTCAGGGAGATCTTTTCTTTTGATTGCAGCTTATAGAACTTCTGTCTGAGTAATTTCCATTTCTTCTTACAACAGACAGCATCTTTGCTGACATTATGGTGCTGCTTTATGTGACTGCTTATAGTGTCCCACATTTCACTGAGAGGTTGGTTTGTCACCTGCAAAATTATGTAGGGATCTCTCAGAGCCTGGACTGCCTCTATGAGATGTGGCAATTCCGATTTTTCCCAAAGTCTTGGTGTTCTAACCTAGCAGTAGTAAAAATCAGAGGGGGGAGGAGTAGCATCACGTAATGACAATGTCACTGTTTCTACAGGAGAATGGCACAAACAGAGAAATGCAGCACTGGTGTATTGTTATATATTCTTGTGAAGTATGGAATATCTCAAAAAGGTAAAGCATCTTCAGTGAGCAGTGTGGTACAAAAAGAACTGCTAAGTTTGTGATTGTGCTGGTACAGCATGTTCCCTTTCTAAAGTAGTGTCCTCTGAAATGGAGGCACTCATAAAATTGTGCATGAAACAATATATGTAAGTACGTTTGTACAGCTATTCCTTGCTTAACTGTGCTGCACGTTCTACAACGTCACTTGTACTTACTGTTGTACTCATCTTTACTTGTGTGCCACAGATCGGTAGTATAACGTTGATTTTTTCTGTGTATTATCTTCTGAAGAAATCGTCTTACCATGTGCAAAGTGGAAGTACTGAAAAGAGCGCCAAAGGTAGATAACTATGATCCGCACATTTTACATGCTTTTTTTTTTGTGACCCTGCCAAGCAAGGGATATTGGCATTGCAGTTGGTTCACGAGTTTACACACTGCAGAATGTTCCACCTCCTTCAGTGCCAGTCATGTTTCCTTCATTTTCATTGGTGGTGTCATGTGGAGTAACTTTTGAGAGAACTCTGTTTTCTCGAAAGATACTGTTGTACTCTACATACGAGTGATGGTTATGCAAGTTTGTGAAATTCAGTTCTAATGCTTGTTTACGTTAAGTATAGTGGCACCTGAGATGGGCTAAGGACCACATTATGTATCTAGGAATTAAGATCACAGCAAAATTAACAAAACTTATAAGCAGTAACCTAGATCCGCTTGTTACTAAAATCAAAACAGATTTAGAAAGATGGAAACCACAAAACTCCTTCTAGTGGGGAAAATAGAGGCATTAAAAATGATTATTGCACCAAAGAGTCTATATTTAATTTCTCATATACCTATGACTATACCTGAATTGTGGTTCAATAAGATAGACAAACTTCTGGGAAGCTACATTTGGGAGGGGAAGCTGTCTAGATTCAGCAGGAAAAAACTCAGGGCTCACTGGACAAGTGGAGGACGGGGACAGGATAAAGGGATACTACGTGGCATTTAGAGCTACTCAAACTCTAAGATGGTTTGACACATTCGATCCTTGTCTGCCCCTATGGTCCACAATAGAATCAACCCTAATAAAGGGATTTCAACCCACCACATACATTTATGGGAGCCACCTCAAACCCCACACTGCATTAGTAGCTATAGCCTCATCCATAACCGCCTGGAAAAAACTAGGGAAGACAATGAAAACAGACCTCGCACATCCATTCTATAACCCACTATGTGGTGCCAACAACATCAAGATAGAGGGGAAAATATTACACTGGAAATCCTGGAGAAAAAAGGGATTAATACAGTACAGGACTTACTAATTCCAAGCTCATCAGATATGGACTCCTTTCAAGGACTGCAAAAAAGATACAAACTACCAAAATAAGACTTCTGGCGGTTTCTACAGATTAGAGATGCTATAATTCCCCTAACTAAAAAGCTAAAACAACTAGAGAACCTATACACTCCACACCCTCTCCCTATTTTCCTAATGAAAACAAAAGGTAGAACAAGCCTTATATATTCATCTATACAAGATAACATTCCTGACCAAACAGAAACAGCCAAAAGAAAATGGGAGTTAGCTCTAGGTAGAGGCATATCAAAGAATGAATGGAACTCTTACTGGATAGCTGCACATAAACCCATTAGAGACACTCACAGTAGACTGATCCAAAATAAAACAGTACACTGGTGGTATAAAACACCAGTAGCCTTATTCTCAGTGAACCTAATAAACTTGGATGAATGTTGGAGATGTGGTGAACCACAGGGAGACCTTTTCCACATTTTATGGTCCTGCCCTAAGATTGTGGATTTAGGGAAACAAGCACACAGTTTATTACAACAAATGCTAAACTCTAAGCTTCCACTAGTGGCAGACTTATATCTATTAGGCTCAAAAGCCTCTAGTGCAGACCTCCATCTCTCAAAAAGTCAGTGGGATTTTCTGATCCTTGTTAGTGTACAAGTCAAAAGACTCATAGTATGTAAATGGAGATCCACAACGATTCCTACCCTTAAAGCATTACTTGATAACATTACTATACTAGCTAATTATGAAAAGCTATCCCACATCTCCTCAGACACTCTAGCTAAATTTGATAAGACCTGGAAACCGTTTTTCCAATACATACAACATAAACACCCCCAGGCTCTCTCTCTCCACCTGGAACCCAGTGGGTAAACAACCAAGAAAGGGCATAGGCTATCCATAAACCATACACAATCTACTTCATCACCTGCAAAATATAGAATACAGGGTCAACCACTGATCCCCCCCGCACACCCCAACCACAATAACACTCCGTTACAGGCCATACACCATAGCTTTAATAGCCACAATATGAAGCTTATAACCTCTCACTTAACCACTTGCATCCATTGTAAATAGTTGTGTAATAGGTTGTATTACTTATCAATATAATGCAAAATGTTTGGACACTACTATGTCTGGGCTTCGGCCCTTAACTGATGCTACTTACAGCAGATATCCGGACCATCTTTGAGACACAAACCACAGGTCATACAACTGCAATTAATTAAAGGATTAAAAAAAGCCATACAATGCATGATATGTAAAAAGAGAAAGATATTGTTTTGGTGCTAGCTAAATCAAACTTAAAAGAACACATACCCCCAACACCTTACACCCAAAAGAAAACACTCTATGCAGCAATAAAGACACAGAACAGAGATATCAGATGAACATTTTATTTAATTGTTGCAGATCATTTTCACAATAATACCAGCATTTTTAAATATATGCACATAAAAATGAATCACAGATGAACAGCCGTAATGGAACTTATAGGGGTTCAGCCATACTACTACATAGAAATGCAGCTTGCCTACTAAAACAGAGAAAATTACTTTTAATAAAATAATAATCAAAAATGAGTCTCATATAACACAGCAGTATGCTGGCTGTTTATCCGTCCAACTTTGGGATGTGTCACTTCATGAAATGTGTACCTGCTATCCTGTTGAATTGTATGACAATTACCACATAACTGAAGGTTACATCTGATGTATTTTTACCCATATGTATGCACCTTTCTGTTATTCAAACAATAAAATTGTTTAACTTCAAAAGTATAGTGGCACGGTAGCGGCAGTACACTTACATTGACTGTACTACTGAAGGCAGTAGCACGAATGGGGGAAAAAAAGAAACAACACCACACACTAGAGCCCTAAATTCCGCTTCTCCGATTCGATTCCTACACATTATCTGCAGAGTAGAGAAAAAGGACAAGTGTATAAATCCCTTTGCTATCCTTATAAGGGAAGCAGCAAGTAACTGGAAAAAGAAAATCCCTACTTCAGTGTCAAATGCCAGATCCTGCATTTCTAAAGCCTGAATCTTGCCACCACCCCTCGCAATAAGCACAACTAACACTCTCACAGTAGTTTACCTATATGAAATGGACAGCAATTCTCGCAAACACAGTTAAACCAATTCAACATTTTTGCAAAGGGAACTCTTTATTTAGAAACATGCTGTTGCCTTAATGTTTGTAAAATAATGGTCCTCCTGTTCTCCCCATCACATTTTTGAGATGTCCCGGTTTTTTAAATAAAAATAATAAAAACGACTACGGTGGTCGATCTGCACAACCTGCCCACCTCCATGGCCAGCCACCAAGTTTCAAGACTGTGTCTCCCCCCCAACCCCTGTTAGGTAACAACAACCCCCCTTCCCCATAACCCACACCTCCCCACCAAACTGTAAAGTAAAACAGAAGGCTACCAGCACAGCCCACCCTTCTCCATGGCCAGCTGCCGTTTTGTGAATGAAGCCACTGGTGCAATCCCACATGCATTTACTTACATAGTAAAACCAGCTGATCACATGCTCAGCAGTTTTTACTATGTGAGTAACCGCATGTCCGATTGTGCAAGTGGCTTCACTCAGAAGAAGGCAGCTGGCCGTGCAAAGAGGGGGCTGTGCCGGTTGCCATGTGTTTTCATTTACAGTTGTGCATGGGATGCAGGGTGCAAGAGAAGGGGGAGCTGTTTCTACCTGCCAGAGGGTGGGGGTGGGAAAGAGCACAGTCTTAGATGTTGGTGACCGCCGTGAAGGCAGTTGAGATGTTCCAGTCATCCATTGTGGTATTTTGTTTTCTTTTTTAGAAAGTACAATTTCAAATGTTCGGGGGGAGATGGGGGTTTGGTGCTAACTGAGGGTGGGGAAGGGGACTCTATATATTTGCAAGATCTGCGCCACGGAGGAGGGTGGTGAACTCATTTTTTTTTTTTATGTGTTTCACAACAGAAGACCACATAACACAGTTTCGATAGTCATATGGTAAAACTTTCAAAAGAAGTCTGGTTTTTTGAAGGACAGCTTTGTGCTGTCCACAGAAGTGATACTACTTCAAGATTGTTAAATACTTTTGAAATGCTTAAGTATACTGGTGTCTACAGCCCTAGATGCCACTTGTCCAATTCCTACACTATATCTGCACAGTACAGGAAAAGGACAACTGTACAAGTGCCTTTGCCATCATTAGAACAGAAGCAGTAGGTGTGGAAAAAAAAATATGCCCACTGCAGTGTTAAACCCAGAATGCTGCATTTCCAAATCCTGAATCTTGAAAGTACCCCACAGAAGAAACACACTCAATGCTCTCATATTCCTTTACCTATACCAAAGGGAAAAGAAAGTATTGCAGAGGCACTGACACCGAGTACAAATGTTTTGCACATGCAACTGTTTCTTTTGAAACATGCCTATTGTCTTATGGGCATAAGTAATGGTACTTAAAAGTTTGTGAAATAACCCCACTCCTCCCCCCAGCAGATTTTGACATGTGACATTTGTTAAAAAATAAAGTACTACGATGAGCACCCCGCACAACCTGCCTGCCTCCATGGCTGGCCGCCTACTTTCATCACTGTGTTTCCTCCACCACGACCACATACCCTCTGGTAGGTAGCAGCTGGCCCTCCTCTACCCACAGCGTGCACCTCACACCTCGCACCTAAGTGTAAATTAAGACAGAAGGCAACTGGAACTGCCTGCTGTCCTCCACGGCCATTTGCCTTCTAGTGAATTAAGCCACTCACGCAATCACACATATGCTTACTTGTAGAACCAGCTGATCACGTGGTCAGATGGTTTTACTATGCGAGTTAGCGCATCCCTGACTGCGAGAGTGCCTTCATTCAGAAAAAGGCCACCAGCCATGGAGAAGGGGGACCTGTGCCAGTTGCCTTGTGCTGCACTGTACAGTTAGGTGTGGGATGTGAGGCGAACAGGTTGGGGTGGTGGCTTTTGCTACCTACCGGAGTTTGTAACGGGGGGGGGACACAGTCTTGAAACTTGACGACCAGTCGTGGAAGCGGATGGGTTGAGCCGCTCGCCCATCGTAGTATTTGTTTTTCTTTCTTAAATGTAACAAGTCAGAAATGTGGTGAGGGTGAGAGGAGAGAGAGGTGGGGGGTTTGGGAGCTAAGTGAGGGTGGAGAAAAGGGGTAGTATCCTTATATATGCCAGATCTGGGCTATGAAGCAGAGTGGGGGAGGCGCTTGCCTTTTTCTATAGGTGTTCCAGAACAGAACACCACAGAAAACATTGTTTCAGTACTACTACATGTTCACTTGTTTCTCAAAATTGCATAAATTACACTCTTGTCATAACAGAGCACTGCAAAACAACTGCAGGCTCAGTATGTTCACTAATTTTGTTGCTTGCATGCATGTGCAAGAAACATAGTGCCATCATCCAAGTTTTCGGAGGTGTGGCACCCGTCTTCCTATTCAGTCAGTGTGTTCGCAGGCACGGCCCCAGTTCCCCAATCACTGCTGCAGCTGTCTGTGACAGCAGTTGAAAATGCAGTGGTCGTACAGTTGAAAGGGAGAGCTCCGCTTCAGTGAGCAGAGCTCCCCCCCTCCACACACACACACACACACACACACACACGCAAGCATACTGCATGCTCATGCGCCTTCCCTCCCTCCCCACGCACAGCACAGCCAACAGGTGTGCCCAATCCCCCATCAGTTCCATGCCCCCCAAAGCTTCTATGTGCCACTCTGGGAGCACACCACAGCCCTACTCCCACCCAACTGTACTTAGCTAAAGGATCTTACACTACCGCACACATGTGCAAGAAACATAATGCCATCATCCGAGTTTTTGGAGGTGTGGCATCCGTCTTCCAATTCAGTCAGTGTGTTTGCAGGCGTGGCCCCAGTTCCCCAATCATTGCTGCAGCTGTCTATGACAGCAGTTGAAAATGCAGTGGTTGTACAGTTGAATGGGAGAGCTCTGCTTCAGTGAGCAGAGCTCCCCCCCTCCACACACACACACACACGCACGCATGCACGCATACTGCGTGCTCATAAATCTTCCCTCCCCCAAGCACACACTATACGGCCGGACGGGGTACCCAATCCCTGTCGGCTCCACACCCCCACCAAAGCACCCAGATGCCACACTGGGAGCCCACCCCAGCATGGCAAAATGTGTTATAGCTGACAGGGGTGCCCAATCCCCTGTCGGCTCCATCCTCCCCCCCAAACAGCCTTCCAGCTGCCATGCTGGGTGCCCACCCCAGCATGGTAAACGTCCCTCATCGTCTTATTAAAAAAAATAAACCTGTAAATACAAAAATGGTCCCTCTGCGCTTCTCCCTGCCCCTCCCACAACCCTCACCCACTCACTGTGCACCTGCCTCCCCACCCACCCATCCCATACTACCCCAAACCTCGGTGCGGCATTGATCTTCGGTAGACCGGGAACACGTCTGCACTCTTCAAAGCTGACCGCGAACTGAGGAAATGCTGGTAAGCTGTATAATGGGATAGATAGGGTTTTTTCAACTTCGCCGCATATCTCAGGCATTTTTTGGAATTTTGGCACCACATTTTCAACATGGGGTTTTTGGGACCCCTCCTCATCAATTCTGTCACCGTCATGGTGTTAATTGGACCTGAAGGGTGATTTCACGGTCACTGCGTGAAATCACCTTTCGAGACTGATTAACGATATGACAGTGCCAGATTTCATAAGGTGGGCTCTCAAAAAGCCTATGTTGCAAATTTGGTGAAAAAATTCCTAAAAATGACTGTTTTACGAGTGTGCATTGAGCAGTTCCTACATACGCTTGTAAGTTCGCGAATTTTTAATATTTGCACTCCGGATTTTCAACATAGCCATTTTACCACACCTCCTTATGAGCAGTACAGCTGTCATTTTCCACATCTCGCCCAAAATATGTTTCCGTGCATGTAGCTCACAATGGCGCAGTCAGTGTGCAAAATTAATGTAAGGGACACATTAATAAATCACAGTGACACTGTTCATGAGCAGAGGTCTTAAAATGGCTATGTTGAAAATTTGGTGAAAAAATTCCTAAAAATTACTGTTTTACGAGCGTGTGTTGAGCAGTTCCTATGCACGCTCATACGTTCGTGAATTTTTAATATTTGCACTCCAGTTCATGAGCAGAGGTCTTAAAACGGCTATGTTGAAAATTTAGTAAAAAAAGTTCCAAAAAATTACTGTTTTAGGAGTGCACATTGCGCTGTTCCTACGCAAGCTCTCAAGTTTGCGAATTTTCAATATTTTCATTCCAGATTTTCAACACTGCCATTTTACCACACCTCCTTATGAGCAGTACAGCTGTCATTTTTCACATCTCGCCTAAAATGTGTTTCTGCGCATGTAGCGCACAATGGCACAATTGGTGTGCGAAATCAATGTTCAGAACAGATTAAGAAAATCACAGTCATGCTGTTCATGAGCAGAAGTGTTAAAATGTCTATGTTAAAAATTTGGTGAAAAGATTCCCCAAAATGACTGTTTTATGAGCATTTGTTGTGCTGATCCTACGCATGCTCGTAAGTTCAAGAATTTTCAATATTTTCACTCCAGATTTTCAACACTGCCATTTTACCACACCTCCTTATGAGCAGCAGAGCTGTCATTTTTCACATCTAGCCCAAAACATGTTTCCGCCCATGTAACACACAATGGCTCAGTCGGTGTGGCGAAATCAGTGTATGGGACACATTAAGAAAATCACAGTGACACTGTTCATGAGCAGAGATCTTAAAATGGCTATTTTGAAAATTTGGTGAAAAAATTCCTAAAAATGACTGTTTTACGAGTGTGCGTTGTTCAGTTCCTACGCACGCTCGTAAGTTCGCAAATGTTTAATATTTGCACTCCAGATTTTCAACATTGCCATTTTACCACACCTCCTCATGAGCAGTACAGCTGTCATTTTTCACATGTTGCCCAAAATGTGTTTCCGTGCATGTAGCGCACAATGGCGCATTCGTTGTGTGCAATCAATGTTTGGGACAGCTTAAGAAAATCACAGTGACACTGTTCATGAGCAGAAGGCTTAAAATGGCTATGTTGAAAATTTGGTGAAAAAATTCCCTTCAGACGTTCTGAAATGTTACTAATGAAGACATTGAACAGGACTGGCCCAGGACCGATCCCTGAAGCACCCCACTGGTCACCCCCTGTCCCTAGACTGCACACCATTTAGCACCACTCTCTGCCTCCTGTCTGTTAGCCAGTTTGTAGCCAAGTTTACCACCCTTTTCCCCATGCCCAGCCTACCCAGCTAGTTTATCAGCCTCCTATATGGCATGGTGTCAAAGGCTTTGCTGAAATCAAGGTAAGCGTTGTCCACTGCCCCACCCTGATTCACTTCTTTTGTCACCCAGTCAAAGAAATCAACCAGATTTGTCTGACATGATGTCCCCACTGTGAATCCATGCTGTCTATGGTCCTGGGCTCCTATGGCTTCTAGATGTCCCACTATCCTTTCTTTAAGCAATGTCTCCATGATCTTCCCCACTACTGAGGTGAGGCTGAACGGCCTATTGTTCCCTTCCTCCTCCCTGCTGCCGGACTTGTGTAGAGGGACCACATGTGCCCTCCTCCAATTCACTCGTGTTGAATGACTCAGTGAACATGGCTGCCAGAGGTACTGCTATCTCCCTTTGCAGTTCTCTTAATATCCTTGAGCGTATGCCATCTGGTTCCATCGCTTTGTCCACCTTCAATTTAGTGATCTCCTGCAGGATTCTTTTGACTTTGAATGGATTATTGTCCACCTCTTCACCCCCTTGGCAACTGCTGTAATGCTGTGGCCCTTGCCCCTCCCACTCTTCTGTGTATACTGAAGAAAGTCTTGCACAGGACATCTAACTTTTTTGCCCATAGGAAATAATGGGAAAAAATGAATTTGATTAATTTTTCAATGGATCCATATTTTTGCACCTAACATTCAAAAGGCACATCTGTGGGCCAAAAGCTTTAGAACAAAAAAAAATCTGTGACAATATCTCCTGTCGTTTCCCAGATATAAGATGACAAAGAAATGAAAAAGTAATTTATGACATTTTCAAATGTCACTAACTTTTGAACTGTTAAACAGATTAGCACAAAATGTGGCACATCGACAGACCTATCCCAGGCACTCCTTCATGCCATATGTCGTGCAATTCCATTGAATGGTTCAAAAGTTAAGAGTTGACTGCAGTATTTGAGCAACGAATATTGTAGACGAGATTACCGGTGCAATCGTGGTGTTAAGTGCGGCCTCAGAGTTTGTTATAAATGGGGGGTTGCAGGGGTGAAGCCCCCACATGGGGGGAGTGCAGGGCAAAGCCTCCCACAAAAACAAAGCTAGGAAAATGAAGCTGGAGGAGTCGGTGTGGAGTTAGGCGGATAAGAGTTGGTGATGGAAATCTCGTCCGCCATATTGGTTGCTCAAATACTACAGTCCTTCCAAAGTTATTAAGGTTCAAACATTTGGGTTTAACATTAAACTGCCCTCTCACCCTAGCTATACTGGTGCTACTGTGCCAGTATAATTAGAGATGCTTCCAGCAGGAGGAGAGAGAGGTGTTGCCACTGTATCATTCACTGGTGGCCGCAAGGGACATCCTTTTCTTGTTAGTCTCCTGTTTAGCTCCTCATCCATCAAACAGTCACCCGCACTGCAGCTCCTTGTGCTAAGGATCAATGTGACAAGAACAGCACAGTAGAGTCTGCCACCAAAGTCAGCCCAACAAGGCAGCCGGTGGCCACACACTCAGTAGGAAGGCAGGATAATGATGAATGAGTGAAGAAGGAGGAAGCAGGAAAACAGATGTTTGTACCTGATAACAGTGATAAGCTTCCTGTTTAACTGTTGTTACAGCACACACAGTGCAAGGGAGTGAGGAGGGTCAGGAACACAAATAAGTAGGGTATAGGTGAAGCACCCTATCTAGGGTAGAAGTTGAAAAATGAAAAGGGTCAAGAGAAAAGCTAAACGGAAAAACAGGCAGAGTAGCGGTGAATTAGATCAAGCAATAGTTTAGGCATGGATGAAAAACACCCAGTCTAAGGTAGAGGTAAAAGAGGGTTTGAAATAAAGAAGTAAAAAAACAAAAACAGGCAGGAAAGTAAGTAGATGTCATGAGAGTGGTGCAGTGCATTGGCTGTGGGGCGGCAGTTTTCAGGGAGACTTTCTGGAGACTGCAGTGCTGTCCCATCTGCGTGCACCCCTCTCTGTGCTGAGGGGGGAGGTTGCTCAACTCCAGGCCTAGTTGGCTAGGATTTGAGGGGCCTCCTCCACCACCCAGAGACCACCAAGTCCACCACTGCTGCCTCCAAGGATGCCAAGGAGGGGGAGTGGGTTGACTACAGTGGGCTCGGGATAGGTGAGGGGATGGGTCAGTGGCACAACCCCCAGATGGTATCACCACATAACTTATATGCTGTGGCAGAGCAGTATTGTCCCATGGAGGCACCCACAGTAGTGATCAGGGATGAAGTGGGGGTCCTCTGTATGAGAGGCCCCAATGGGGGTAGCAGAGGACCCCAGAGGAGTAGAAAGCAACTCCTGGTGGGGATTCCATTGTTAAAGGGATAGATCCAGGGAGAGGGAGGTTAGATGCCTACACAGGGCCATAGCTAGGAGGAATTGGGAGATAATCCTGGGAATCGTTAGGGCAGCAGTTCGGGTGGGGTGCTAGATGTCATTGTCCACCTGGGGACAAATTACCTGGCTAGGGATGAGGCTAAGAGAGTGCAGGAGGTTCAGGGAGCTGGTGAGGGGCCTTAGGCAGGTAGCACGCTCAGTGACTTTTTCTGAGGTGTTGTTTGTTTATGATGGGGGGGAGGATAGGGTACTCCATACCAGGAGCTTCAACCAGTGGTTGAAGGAGTGGCGCAGAGAGGAGGGTTTTGGCTACATTGGGGACTGGGGTCCCACCAGGAGGGATGGGAGCCTATACAGGGAGGATGGCCTGCATCCATCCAGGAGGGGAACTACAGTCCTCAGTGAGCAGTTTAAATGCTACATTGGCAAGCATTTAAACTAGCCAAGGGAGGAGGCAGAAGGAACCAGGGAGACATAAACTGCACACCCCCTCAAGCTGAAATAGTCAATAGGGAAAACCAAAAGGAAGGGAAATCCCCAAGGATGCCAAACAGCAGGAAAAGTAGTATGGAAGAAAATGAAGAGAGACAGGAATGAAGGCAAAAGGGGTATGGAGAGTAGGAAAAAAGGGGGCTGACAGGAAGGGTGGTATAAAAATTTGGAAGGTCATGTGCATAAATGTTCATAGTCTGGGAAATAAAATCCTGGACTTTGTGGCCACTATGGCAGAGGTTGACCTGGACATTGTCACCATTACTGAGTCATGGTGCAATGAGCACCATGACCGGGATATAGCCATACTGGGCTACACTCTGTTCAGAAAGGACAGGGAGGGTAAGAAAGGGGAGGAGTGGCTCTTTACGTAGGGGATAGCATAAAAGCAACAGAGGCACAGGAAATACAGGGAGGTTGGAGGCACTGTGGGTCACCCTAGAGACAGGGAATGGAACTGCTATTTGCACTGACATGATCTACAGACCTCCAGCATAGGGGGAGATGGATAAGGTACTGGTGGAAGCCATCCAAAAGATGGTAACTAAGTGGGAGGTACTGCTGGTGAGGGACTTCAATCTGCCGGCTGTGGATTGGTACATCCTAGCTGCAGCTTCAACTAGAAACAGGGACATCCTGGACTCCCTGCAGGGGGCATTTCTCAGGCAACTAGTAAGACAGCCCACTGGTGAGGGAGCAATATTGGACGTGATACTCATCAACGGGGACAGGACTACAGACATCATGGTGGGTGACCATCTGGGGACCAGCGATCACCACACGGTGTGGTTCAATATAATTACTGAGCCAGAATCAAACCACACTAAGGCAAAGATCCTGAACTTCAGATGGGCCAACTTTACAAAGATGGGGGGAGGCCTCATGGATGCCCTGGCAGGGCAGAGGACACACGTAGAGGGAAAGGACAGTGAGAGAAACTAAAAGGGGCCTTAGGAAAGGGATCAAACCTCTGCATCAGGCAAGAGGGCAAAAGTAAGAGGAAGAAGAGACCAGTATGGTTCTCAAAAGAGGTTGTTGGGAAGGTAAGGGCAAAAAAATTAGCATTCAGGTGGTATAAGGAGATGTAGAGTGAGGAGGATAGAAAGGTGCATGGCGAGAAGCAGAGGAAGGTAGGGCAAGTATTCAGGAGTACAAAGGCACAAATGAAGGAGAAAATAGCCCAGGCAGTAAAGAAAGGGGCAAGACATTTTTTACAGGTAGAGTATGTAAGTGAAAGAAGAAAGACCAGGGAAGGGACTGTAAGGCTAAAGATGGACAGGAGGGAGTGTGTGGAGGAGGACAAGGGAAAAAGTAAACATCCTAAACACATATTTTTGTTCAGTGGTCGCAGAGAAAGGATAAGGCATGGGGCCACAGTTAAGAGACCAGAGCATCGAAGGAAGGGAGGTAGACACAAGTCCAGTTAAAGAGGAGAGCGTCCTGAAGGAACTCGCAAATCTGAAGGTGGGCAAGGCAATGAGGCCAGATCAGATACATCCAAGGATATTAAAGGCACTCAGAGAGGTGCTGGCTGCACCTCTGACAGTCCTGGTCAACCACTCAGCAGTGTCAGTGGCTTAGTAGGTAGCACACTCGCCTCTGAGGCCGGGAGATCAGAAGGCTGTGGGTTCAGTTCTCACATCTTGCACTTGGGTTAATATCCCAGTACTGACACTGTAGTGCAGCATGAGAGGAGTGCTGCACTTCTGAGGTGCCGTCTTTTGGATGAGACATTAAACTGAGGTCCCATCTGCCTGGATTGGTGGTAGTTCAGGTGATGTTAAAGATCCCATGGCATTTATCGAAAAGAGTAGGGGTGTTTTTATTGACATAAAAAAACATAAACAGCAACACTTTAAAGTAGGATAATCGATAGAACAACACTTTTCCATAACATATAACATAACAAAATCAAAGAGATGTGCAAGTCTTACATTGTAAACGCTACGAGAACACAAAAATCATAGAAGTAAACTATTAACAAATATCCAGTCCACTTTTAACTCTTATTATTTGAACTTAATAAAGTGAAGAAAACCTTTCCACCATTTACGTAAAGTTCCTGGGGTCACTTTTGATGCGTCCTGTGTATAAATCAGTATAAGCTCCTTGATGACTAACCGACTTACACAAGAGTAAGGCATTCTCTTTTGATAAAGAACCCATTGAACCCTGGCTTGCCATAAATAATATCTTAGACATCCCAAAAATAAGGATAATGTTTCTTCGTAAATTCAGACAAATTCTTGGGATAACATCCTAGAATCAAAAATTCATAAGACATATTACCTAACCATTTAAATCCCCAAAGCTTTTCTAGGTATGACCATAAACCCGTCGCATATGAACATCTAAGAAAAAAATGTTCCATCGATTCTTCTACATTAATACAATCCAAGTATGGGCACAATCTTTCCTGTAAAACCTTGTACTTCGCATTTCCTCTGACATTCAGTTTCCCGTAAAAGATCAGCCACTGCGTCTCCCATTGTTTTTGAGGCATCCTCTTACAGTTTAATTGAGCTAATACACTAGAATTTAAAGTCATAGGACAATTTTTAAATCCTGGTTCTGAGGGAAGAGTCAACGACATTAGAAAATGATAAAGCCCCTTCATGTTGTTATTCAGAATTACCTGTTTCTGTGTTTTCCATTTGAACAATTTCTGCGCCGTTGGCCTAAAATATGATGGAATATATAAGTAGCGATTCAGTTTAGGGGCTATAATGTACCAATTCTTAAAGTATTTACCCATTGTTTTCAAGTTCCATGACTCTACTGCCTCTAGTTCTACTTTTAACCCTTCTTTAATTGAGTTTGATAAAAACAAAGCATGCACAAAAATCACTGGGTCTACCATTCCTAAACCACCCTTATTTTTCATTAAATCGTTATAGCTCCTTTTAACAGGATTAGCGATTTCCCCATAACATTTGAAAAACACTATATATTCTAGTCTCAAGAAACACAGGAAGCGGAAAATCATCGCCACATACTGTATCGCTTGAAAGAAGAAATTGCTTGATTACCTGAACCCTTTTAAATTTGGTCATTTTCCACTGTTTCCATCTATTAACCTTTCTCTATTTTAATAATGACATCTTCCCAATTTTCAACAGGCATGTTCTGGGAACCAACAATATCCCTAATATTTTAAGAGGTTTACGGAGATGTTAATACCCTCCTGACACACTTCCTCAGCACCAGTAGCTCCAATAAATAATCCCTTTGTTTTATTTAAATTTATTTTGCATTTGATACCTTTGCAAAGGCCTCAAATGCAGTCACAAAATGAATTACTGAGGCCTTATCTTCCAAGTATACTACTAAATCATCAGCATAGGCTTGTATCCTTAAATGCAAACCCTCTGCCCATTCACTGTAACACCCTTCCAAATCTGTCTCGAAACTATCGTTTGCAAAAAGGGGTCTAGAGTGAAAATATAAAGAAGAGGGCTTAGAGGGCAACCCTGTCTAACTCCTGTAGTTAACTTAAAACCTTCCGCTTCTGATCTTTTAAATATGGAATTACTGTATAATTATCATATAATTCTCAATAATTTTCACTAATTGCTTTGGAACCCCATAATGCTTAAGGGTAAGGAAAGGCAGCAAATGAACTCTATCGAAGGCTTTTTCTAAGTCAGCTGCTATTAAGCATCTAGTTGACCCTAACTCAGTAAAATACTCAGTTACATCTCGAATCAACATCAGAGCAGACTGGACTCTTCTATCTGGTAACCCACAATATTGAAAGGGTGAAATAACTTCTTTAGCTAAATTCTTCAGCCTATTATTTAAAATACCAGTAAAGATTTTATAATCAGAGTTTAAAAGAGTGATTGGTCTCCAGTTAGTAATGTTTGCTTATCCCTGACTTAAATATATAAATCAATAACCCTTCTGTAAAGAGGGATAGATTGTAGCTTTGTCTAAAAAAACCTAAATAAGAGACATAGGCACTGACTAAGTTACGTCTGAAAATAATTTATAAAAGTTATTGGAAATCCCATCTATTCGGGAAATATTTAGTTTCAATAACCTAATGGAGCTTGAAATCTCTGTTGGGTGATAGGTTCATACCTCCGATCTCCCAACTAGGTTAACTGGAATTAAAATATCTTTTAAATAGGTGGCCATAGCTGAATTGGGGATTGTTTCAAGAGGCTTCAAAGAGCGGTAATGTTCTACAATCACTTCTCTTAGTTGGGCCACAGAGGATACCAAATTACCATCTGAATCTTTGAGTTCCTCCATTTTCATAGAATCTCTTACCTGTTTACACATTTCAAATAGATCCCCAATGGGTGATTTTTTAATTCCATTAGTTAAAATGGCCTGCATGGTTTTCCCTCTATCATACTGAAACTCTTTCATTTTTTCTTTAAGATTAGCAATTTGTTCTGAGTAATCCATCCTAGAAGAATAAGCTATAGTCATAAGCCTCTGTAATTGTTGTCTTAAACCTAAATAGTGCAGGAATTTGTCATTCTTTGCTCTAACTCCTTGCAATTTAAACCATTTCCTTAAGTCCGATTTAGTCTCTAACCACCAATCTCCCAAATCTGAATATAAAAAGGCTACTGATAACCTGGCTCTAATAGGTATCTCACCCCAGCTTGTATATAAGGGAGTTCTAATGAGGAGTTATTGAGTTTCCATCTAACTAGCCTTTTTCTTGCCTGTCTGAAAAGCTAAAAGAACTTAATAGAAAGGAATGGTCCAGAATTCACTAGAAATATTTTAAAAGATTCTATTTGCATATTAGGTGACACTAACATATGATCTATTAGAGAAAATCTCTTCCCCTTTTTAAACGAAAAACCTTCTCCAACCTGTAAAGCATTATGACAGTTCAAGAGTCCAGCACTTTTTATAATTTTACATAAAGCATTAGAGTCACAGTATGTTTTTTTATTTTTTTTACTAGCATGGGTCGAAATGGGACAATTAAAGTCCCCCCCCCATAATACTCTAACTGTTGTTAATAAAAAGGGCTGTACTGATTTAAGACAATTAACTCTACCTGCTTTTGTTTGGGGGTTATAAATGTTGATAAACCTATAGCTTAGCCCTTGCCACTTCCCATCGATAATCAGGACCCTTCCTGGTATTAGATCTATCAAATTGTGTAACTGGAAGTCATATGAATTAAACACTATTCCTATACCATCTGCAGAATCTTCCCCAAATGACCAAAATGAAGGGCCCCAAAACCAATCTCTTTTAAATGCCACCAACTGATCTATGGAATACATCCATGTCTCTTGTAAAAAAACAAACAGAAACAGGAAATTCATGTATATAATGAAAGAGGGCTTGTCGCTTAACCATATTCAATAAGCTATGAACATTCAAAGAACCCCAAACCAACCTCATTAACCTTTTAAGTATTTAAATCATTGTTTTTTCCTCTTTTCTTTTTTTATCCTTGTAATTATCCGTGATTTGTGACCTGGTTGAAAGTGAGGATTTTTGAGAGTCTGAATCTTCAACCTCTATCTCAGTGTTACCCCAAGAGGAAAACAGAGCCAATATGAGTTACTGGTATCAATCTGTTCCACTGGGGTGGGGGGATTTTTGATAGTGAATTCCGTAAAGATCTTCTTTGGGGCAGTACAGTCACTGGTTTATCAGCGGCGGCTGCCACCACACCGCATCTGTGACCCCTTCCGTATAACACACTGGAGGAAATCTGAGAGGTTAGGGGACCCATGTTGCCCTTTAACTATCTTAACCATTTCTGAGGATATCTCACGCTGATCCTCCCCACTTGGTGAGTTTAACTTTTTTGTTCAACACCTTCCTTTTAAACCCCTTCTTTTCCAATTTCTCTCTTGCCTAGAGGGAGTTTCATCTGATTTGTTGCAGGGGGAGGGGGGCACGTATCCTGGAGAGTAGCTTTAACCATGGATTCTTGGGCTTTTTGAATAAAAACCTCAGAATTAGAACGAAAGGATTTTTTTTGGGCAGCCCAAGGACATAGTTTGAACACATGGCCTTTAGTTTCGCACAAATCGCAACTTGATAGATTGCTGCAAAACATGGTTAAATGTCCTACCTCCCCACAATTATCACAACGGGGCTGATCGCATACACTTGAAAGGTGCGTTCTAGTCCCACACCTTATAACATGCAGGGCTGCCCGCTGTAAAACATACCCTCTATCTTTTCCTAACAAAAGGAGTTAGGTATATGTTCAATTCCAGCCTCTGTTTGCCTTAATTTAACTTTATACTTCCATCCTCCAGTCCAGAACCCTCTGTATCTAAAATAGGCTCTGGCTCACTTAGTACTTCACATTTTTTTTTAACCAAAGGTTATGTCTTCCACCCATACCCCTTCATTTCGGAACATAACTGTAACAAACTTAATCAGGGTTTTGAGAGTGGTATAACAATAAGGGTGTCCACATAGGAGAATACTTAACTTGACCATACCTAACCCAGAACAACTCTAAAGCCTGTTGAGAACGAAAACTTATGTCATAATTGTCCTCCCTCGAAATATTAATGAAAGCATAAACATCCTGAGGGGTGAAATGCAGTGAGTCTTTCAACAAGGTTTTCCCACATAATGCCTATCTGGCCTAGTTTCTAACCCTCCTTTATACCTCAGCCTCACAGCATTACGCCTAGGGGCTGCTTCCCTATGGGAATTTGAGAAAAGTTCGGACATCAATGGCTTCTGTGAAGAGGGAGGGGGGGGAGGTTGTACAGTGACCTCATCTGTACTAAACCGAATGGGCTCCTGCAAGAGAATTTCCTCCCCTTTCTGCTGCTGGCCACCTGGAATCCACTCAGGAGAATGCTGAGATAAAGATAAGTTCGAGTCCCAAGCAGGATCAGGCTTCCATACACCAGCTACTGTCTGTTTCCACCCTGCTTCACTTAAAGCTTTATGAGGTGACCAAGAATCTTGTGAGCCTTTTTTATGTAAAAAAAAGGGGTCTGCCATCTGTATATCAGCTGTAGACTTTTTTTGGTTCATTTTGTCAGAAAAAAAGAAATCTGTAGCCCCACTTTGGGAACCGTCAGTCTTTTGATATGTAACAGCTGAGTCAGTTGCTGAAATCTCTTGACTCTGCTGTTTGAACACAAACCCAGCTACCTTGTTCAACTGTGCTGTTTTATTTTCACAAAAAGTAGATGGCAATATATTCTGTGCAGATAAATCATTTATCTTCACTTCGTTACTTCCTTTGACATTATCAGAGACCGAAACTGGCAGTAAGCACTCACTTTTAGCAGCAGAGATAATACCATCCTGTACTGAATTCAGAGATTATTTGTTCTTGGGAAATGGAGCTCAAGCCTTGCTGCTCTAAGCTCTCTTCCACAGAGCTGTTGACAATCTTGGGATCAGCCTTAACTCTGCCTTTGTGCTCTTCATTACAATCAGGCTGACACCTGCTGTAGTCAGGAGCTCAACACACTGCAGTGAAGCTTCATTAAACAAGGACAGAGCTTCTTTTTTTAACACCAGAGGCAAACTCTTTTGCTGGCAACTCTATCCTGCCAGAACTATAACTTAAATAAGACACAGTACCTTTTTTTGCTCCATATTTTGCGCCACTGTCCTGCAGTCTGTTTGCTGTGTTTTAATATCTTGGCTTTCTCTGTCAGCCTCCAGTTTTAAATTCATCTCGCTTCCTTTGGAGCTATCTGATGAAATTGGTTCTTCCATTTCTGCAGAAAACATTATCGCAGCATTTTCCTGTTTCAGACCCACATTTAGAGGTTTAATAAGCAACTTTTCTGTAGAGGTTGCAGGTTCAAATACCGACAATACCCTTTCTCTTCCTGTTGTTGCAATTTCCAACTGTCCAGTTTCTTTCTTTGTTTTATCCAAAACCGATTGCTCCCAGCTCACAAAAGCATCCTGAAGTTCAATATCTGATTCAATTTCAGCCAAATCCACGGCTGGAGCCTCCACAACACCTGGAGCAAGAGTCGAGGCTAGCTCTCCTGCTCCACAGACTTCCTTCTCCTTCCCTTGTCCACTTGGAGTGGCCATCTTGGGAAATGGCCTGTCCCCCTACTGGCCACAATGCAGAAACATCAGCACAGCAGCATCAGAGTAGGGGAATTTCCCCGGTGTCCTGGCCACATTTCCCTTATTCACTAAAAATACCACCAACAGCTTCATCTGGTTTAAGGTCAGTTGGCATTCATCTGTTTCCCCCTCCCCCGGGTCATGCCTGAAAATAGGCAGGATTTGTCTAGTGCACTTACCCGGTCAACAAAAACTAAACAAACAAACTCACTGGAGATGGGAGAGGTCCCAGAGGAATGGAGGAGAGCAGATGTAGTCCCAATTCATAAAATTGGCAGCAGGGGAGAAGCTGGCAATTACAGGCCAGTCAGCTTGACTTCCGGTGGTGGGGAAAATAATGGAACCACTGTTCAAAGAAAGGATTGTGGAATATCTTGTAACCAGCGGCTTACAGGATCCGAGACAGCATGGTTTCACAGGGGGAGGTCTTGTCAAACAAATCTGATAGATTTCTTTGACTGGGTGACCAGGGAGGTAGATCACTATGGAGCAGTGGATGTAACCTACCTAGATTTCAGTAAGACCTTTGACAGCATTCCACATAGGAGACTCGTAAACAAGCTGGGTGGCCTGGGAGTGGCTTCAAAAGTGGTAAACTGGGTAAGGAATTGGTTGGGGGATAGGCATCAGAGGGTGGTGGTAAATGGAGTTCACTCCAAGGAAGGAGTGGTGAAATAGTGTACCCCCCCTCGTTTTTTTTCCGAATGCAGTATGCTAAGAATGTAAAGGTAGCATACCTGGGTTGTGAGTGTCCTGTGTTAAATGTTGTACTATGTTAAATGTTTTGTTTGTTGGGCTGGCCACAAACATTGTTGTTTGTTTGTTTGTCTCTATATGTTCTGGGTGGGATATTCAAAGGGGTTGCTCCCCAGCATGATATTCAAAGGGTGAGTTGCTCTGCTACAACCCCGATGTAGGCGCACCAGTAAATATCTTGGTAGCAAGTGTGGGGACATGCCATGCATATACAGCACATCCCGATATTCAGCCTGGGATGTGCTGTGCATCTCTGAGCACAAACCCGCCTTGCGCCGCACAGTGGGGCACAAAGATGTGCCCGTCAAAACCAGGAACATGTCCGGGACACCCACAGGTGGGCTGCCGTATTGCTGGGTGCAACACGCAGCTGCCTGCTGTGGGTGGCCACCCGACCTCCCGGGACACAGTCCGGGCATCGTACCCACTCTCGCCCAATCGTTGACATGTAAACATAATAGCCCTGGTGGTCCAGTGGACCCGCTCCCCCAACCTGATTGCAGGCATGAGAAATAAATATCCCTGGTGGTTCAGTGGACCCAATCCCCTGCCCAATTGCAGGCATATGAAAAATTATCCCTGGTGGTCCAGAAGTACCCCCCTCCCCACCCGTCCACTGAGCCCGCCACCCTGCAACCCCCCCATTCAGCGGCAGGCGGCAATTCCCCACCCGCAAGCTGCCCGGTCGCCCGCCGACTGACAGCATTCAGTACAGCTGTACACCTATTGGTCCACTGCATGGGCCAATGGGAGTGCAGACCGTACTGTACTACACAGTCCCATAATGAGAATTGCCAAATACTGATGAGAGAATAAAGAGAAAGACAACATAATGCTCCCCCCATCCCTCACGAAGAGCAGATAATCAAACACCTTGAGGATCGTGGTCTCTGTACTGTAACAAGGCCTGAAACCGACTGGAGTGGTTCACAGATGTCAAACCTCTTGAGGTGAGCCTCTAGCTGCATCACCACCACCATCTTGATCATCTTCTCTAATTTGCTAGCACGTAAGGATCCAACAACTGTTTTTCATTAGCAGCCTCACCACAGCTTTTTTAAGAGCTATGGGGAAGGAAGGAAACACTGGGTGGTACCACAAAATATCAGTCCCAAGGCCATCTGGCAGTCCACCAATAGTTGAGAAGGCCTGAGTTCCAAAGCACAGCAGAGGGTTGCAGCCCTGAGATCACCTCAATCACCCCCTCCATAACCACTGGCCAAAACTCACTCCAGACCCCCAGAGTGCTTTTGTTCCTCTCATCTCCACCACTCCTGGCCCCTGACAGGCCACCTTTAAAGATGGAGGATATTCTGTCCAGGAATAAAGAGCCAAACTCATCACACCATTTTTGAAACAAAATACCTCCAGACTGCAGACAGGGTGGAGGAATTAACTGGTCCACAGTGCAGAAAAGTTGAGCTGGTCTGTTTACTCCTCATGCAATAGTCTGTGACAGGAACTCTGCCATTTACAGAAATGTCCCCCTCTGATAGTCCTTGTAATAATACTGCTGAGCCATCCAGTCATCTACAGAGCTTGACCTCTTCCAGGACGTTGCCAGCCTCCACCCTGTTGCCTTCAGCCACCTCAACTCATAAGTATAAAATGGTGAACTATGGTGGGAAGTCAGCAGGCTGACACAGATAGATAGGATGGAGTCAAGCAGTCATAATGGCCATATTATGGTCCTCAGCAGCTGCCACTACTCCCATCACTTGCTGCTTTCATACCAGAGATGCCCAACATCGTCCGGAGCTTTTCAGGCTCCAATTCATGTTTTGGATGGTACTGGACCAGTTTCACAGGGGGAGTGTTTTTTGGGAGCTCCTGCCAGAAACCTAACAGCGTGGTAATCCAACCACCCTACAGGATGCACCTAGACTTCCCAGATGTTCAGTCCCAGAGAAAAGACGAGGTCCAAGGTGTGGCTCATGGGTAGCAGTGGAAACAACCTGTGTGAGGCCCAGTGAATCCATCAACTTGAGGAGCTGCTGAGAAAACTGTGAGGCTTCATCATCAACACATACAGTGTAATCCCACAACACGGTTAGGTTGGGGGTATTCAACAGTAGGTCAACAAAAAAAGCCACAAATTCCTGTAGGAATTCCTGTTCCCAACCTGGGGGGGGGTACACCAGGAGAATTCTACACCCTACAAATGCATATCTCTTCACTGCTACACATTCAAATGACCACAACTCCTGTAATTTGTAGGCTGTTACTTTCAGTCAGGATCTAAAATAGATAGCCACTCACCCTTATACTCCCGCCCAAGGCAGTTTTCTACTGAAAACGCAGCAGGGATTGCCACTTGAAGGACTCCCCAGAGTCATCCCAGAGCCATGTCTCTGGAGCAAACCAGATCCCTAAATACTCAACAGCTATCAGTGGCTCAGCAGTCTACACACTCCGCTCTGAGGCCAAAAGATCAGAAGGCTGTGGGTTCTAGCCCCACACCAGTAACTTGGTGTAAATCCTAGTAGTGACACTATAGTGTAGCGCAAGGTGGGTACTGCACTCCTGATGTGCCGTCTTTCAGATGAGATGTTAAGGATTCCATAGCATTTTCTGGAAAAGAGTAGGGGGATTTTTCCAGTGTCCTGGCCACATTTCTCTAATTTCACTAAAATATCACCAACAGCTTAATCTGTTCAGTATGCCAGTTTGCATCTGTTTCTCCCCCCACCTGGGACGAGGTTGAAAATAGGCAGAATTGCCTAGTCCTCCTTTCCCGATCAGCAATAAATAATTGAAAGGCTTAAGCCTGTGGTTCAAGGGACTGAAGCAACAGCCACACACCCCAGCATGACCTATTTATAGGAGATCCACCAGCAAATGTTAATGAGCCACTGCAGCATTGATTGTGGCTTAAGTACCCTGATCCCTTCTGTAGTCCCAATATATATTTAGTAATAGAAATACCTTACTGCTCGTAAAATTCTATTTTCCTGGTGGTGCAGCTGGCATTTTCTTAAATCGGGTACAGACCCCCAGAGATCGCACTGCCAAAAACCGTGATATGCTGACATGGTTTTGCCCCTTCTGGTATATTGCCCATACTGTATGTATAGAGATTTAAGAATCTCAGTATTTTAAATGACAAACGCTATTTTTACAAAATTTGCCTATATGCCATGTGTGTGCTGGCACGCGGGACATAGAGTGACCAGTGAGCACGTCTGTCTGCACTGGCATTGGTATTAGTGTTTTACCACATTCAAATAAAACATTCGGGATTACAAAGAAACCACCGGTGTGGACCTTGGTCTATGGAGTACATGCTACTTTTAAATTAATTATGTCCTGCTCCTTTGCCTACATGACTTTTTAGTTATCCATGCATAAATACATTAACCTCGAAGCATACATGGCTTTCAGGATATTCAATGTATTCCATTACTGCTCCTTACTCAAATAACCTAACTCCACCTTAATGGCATATTAGGTATTCTTTCCAATCATATCAATTCACTATTCATGCTGAAACCATAGCAATCAATTGCTAAACCTCATTGATTCAGTTACTGGCATCACAGCCTCTCACTACCTAAACACCTACTTTCTATGTCGCCATTAATTTGGCTTTCTTGATGGAATTGGTGGGCTTGCTTTACACTGGCTTTGCTCATATCAGCATTTCTATCAGTCAGTCTCATCAGTCAGTCGTATTGGTCCATCATATCAGTCAATCATCTCAGTCAAATATGTTGCATGGCATACCAATACCTAACCGACAGCGGTGGGCTTCACCCGGCCTCCTCATATCTAGTGCTTTATAGTTGATGTTGTCTGTATGCTCTCATTCATAAATCAGAGGCATGCCTACCATGACCATTACTTTCTATGGCTCAGGGCATGCCTGCAGACAACGGTCTTGCTCTGCACCCACGAAGTCTGCATCTTGAGTATGTGAAACTCGGGGCAGGGTCCTTCTCATCTGGCCCATACTGTGAATGTCTTCGCTCTGGGTGGAGCTTTAGTCATGCATCCGTATCGACAGCACCTCTTGATGCAGAATTTGAGACTTCAGCTATGAGGGATGAGGCCCTCACGCCCAAGAATGCTCCTTTAACTAGCCAAATCAGGTTCAGTGGCTCCTTTTACACTGTTCTCCCCACGACCGCCCTTGGTTCACTTGATCTGTTTTTAGTTGGTAGGCCAGATGAGTGCCTCAGTGGTCATTGCTCTCCTCCTCCTCCCACTTTGGGGGTCCTGCTCTAGCTTCAGAGTATCCAATGTTGCAAAGGCCCCTCGCAACCCTTCACGGCGTTCCCATTAGTGGGATTGTGAGACCTTTCCACCAAATTAGAATATTTTCATCCCCTTGATTTGAGTCTCTAAATAGTAGCAGCACAGCTGTCACTAAACAAATCATCCATAAACTGGAGGGAAGGTGACTTAGGCCTTGGATCCCCAGGGGTTTCCTCCTCAAATAGGGCTTTTCCTCTCCTCAGTGCCAAAGATCATAATATCTAGTTACTTTAGTTGTAATTCCCTAAGTTACCTAAGTAGGCTTCCGTTATTATTTTTGTAGGTTTCCACTGTTTAATGTAGATGGATGGTGGCCCTCCTTTACCGTTCCCTCTCTCCTTGGGAAGTCATGCCCTCTCATTATAATTCATTAGACCTACTTTAAAGTCATTACTCATTTTAGTTATCTGCTGGTCATTATATCTCCTGACCTATGTGAAGGTCCAGATACTCAATACCAGCTTGTTACCTCTCTTTTTGGGCTTCTTCCTAAGCTACCTTTAGCATAAGAGAATCCTCCCTTGCACTATTAGAGGTGGAACCCTTCTCCAGAGTTCCTTGCCTTCAGCTTTCCTACTAGGTGATATTCCCGAGGCACAGAGAGGCAAAAGAACACAACAAAATGTATTCAGCAAGTTGTATAAGCATACCACACCAAGCTGCGTAAGCACATTGAAATGAAGGAATTATTGATGAACTCTGTCAACACAGCTGTCTTATCCCTCAGGGATCTGGCATTGCACAGCAAACCACAAAGGGGAGTTGGAGCAGTCAGCCTTTTTACTATCTACACCCTACTCTTACTTCTAGAGGGCTCCCTGGGGATCAGAACATAGCAAGGAGGTCCCCACTCCATGACCCTCCAAAACCAAGGGTGCCTACTCAGCTCGACATTCCCAGTCCTTCTGTCTCTGACTCCTACCCCCAGGTAAAGTTAAGGTCATAACACATTGTACCTCAATCACTAAGACACTAAAACACAAACTAAATTAAATAAATGCCCCTTAACAAAAAAACCAAAATATACAAAAAAAAATCTCCTTAAAAACAACCAGTACAGGGTACTAGTGAGCAAACAATTTCATCAACAATATCAGCAACAATCATCAGTAATATGAGCAAAACATTACACATGGTGCAGTTGTGCAAAATGAGTGTTTTGCTACTGTGCAGGGAAGCCTGAGACCTGCTCAGTCAGTAGTGTTGCAAAGTTACAACTTTCACTAGCTGACTACAGTGGCTACTTAGCAACAAAGTCTGCAACTGAGAACACAGACCCTATTTTTTACCCAAAAAACCTGCCTTTTGTGGGTTAAAAAGGACAAAGAGAGAGATTCATATTGGTACCCATTTGCTGTCAGTGTGCTATGCTATTTACCTCCATTCATGAGGGCAGCAGCCCTCAGCAGCAGGATGAATGTCATATGAAGCTGCTAACCCTTGTGAATCCTTAATAGACCACAGCGATAATTTGATCATGTTGAACTACCATATCGTGTGCCATCTGTGTTATAATTTGGGTAGCACATAGGTCTCATAGGTCTCATAGGTAAGTACAGAGCTATATAGACGTTAGTCCTTTTGCTCGCCATTTATTAATAACCCTGAATATTATGCTTAAGTAAGAAGCTATCTAGTTTGTTTTTAAATGAGTTCACAGTTACACTAGCCACCACCTCTAATGGCAACCTATTCCAAATATTGGTAACTCTCAGCGTGAGCCAGGATTTTCTTTTTGGTTTTGGACATTCCACATATAGTTGTAGAGGTGTGATCTAGTATTACCTGACAATTCCTGTACCTCAGAACCCAGTAGTTCCCATAAATCTGGATCAATAGTGGCTTTATAGATTAAACACATATCCCCCTTAAGCGCCTATATTCAAGGAATATAAACCCAGAATATTTAGCCTCGTTTGATAATCATGACCTTTAACCTCCTGTATATTTTGAGTGGCTCTTCTCTGAACTCTCTCAAGTGCCAGTATCTCGGTTCTTTCACCGGTGGCAAAACTTCAGCATACAGTAATCCAAATACGGCCTCACCAATGATGTATAAAGGCAGAAGAACATCCCTACTTCTAGATGTAATATGTTTATTTATACAGTGTAAAATACCACTTGATTTTTAATAACTGAATTGCAATGCATTTTAGGTGATAGATCGTTGTAACCATAATACCCAAGTCACTCTGTTGTTCCACAGTATTTAATATTTGTCCTCCAAGTGTATATGGTATCTGTTTATTTGCCTTCCCAAGGTGCATAACACAACATTTGTCCACATTAAACAGCAGTTTTTTATCTAATGCCCAGGACTCCAGCATATTTAGTGCTTCTTGTAGTTTTGTGGCGCATTTTGTTATTAATAGGAAACTCAACCCTGGTATCATCAGCAGAACTTAGAAACCCAGACTCCATTGTTGACTTTCATTGAGGCAATATATATTAAATAGCAGGGCCCCAAGACAGAGCCCTGGGGCACCCCACTAGTCACCCGCCCATGCTGAGTTGGTCCCATTTACATTTACTGACTGCTTTCTAGAGGTGAGCCATGCATCTACCCATTTTGTTATTTTTCCTGGTAAGTCCTGTAGTATTAATGCTTCAATAAGTTCTCCATGGGGACCTTGTAAAGCCTTCGAAAATCGAGATACACCACATCCACAGGCTGTCCCTCACCCATTGCCCTGCTAACCTTTCCATAAAATTCCAACAGGTTGGTCTGACAGGACCTTCCGTGATAAATCCATGCTGTACTGGGTCTACCAGATCTGTTTTTTTGGCATGGTCCACAATATAATCTTTTAAAATACCCTCGAAGATTTTTCCTAAGACAGACGTCAGGCTAATTGGTCTATAGTTGGACACCTCATGTCTACTCCCTTTCTTGTAAATGGGAACCACTCTTGCTTGTTTCCATGCCTCCAACACTAGCCCTTTTTTTAATGATGTTTGAGAAATAACCGTCAGGGGTCCAGCCAAGAGGTCTGCCAGTTCTTTAATTATTCTTGGGTGTATTCCATCCGGACCTTGTGATTTATTCTGATCTAATTTCGGAGCCTTTTAAGTATGTCTTTGCTTGTTATCAGTGATTCTACTTCTAGTACAGTTTGCAAATGTTCTAATTTAGGGGAGGATTTACTATTGAAGACTGATATAAAGAAATCATTATACATTTGGGCAAGAAGAGACTGGTCAGTAACTGTACTACCATCCATTGCATGTAGTGGGCCAATAGGTCTACAAGCACCGTTTTTGCCATTAATATATGCATAAAAAAGATTTATAGTTATCCTGGACTCTGGTTGCTAGGCTTAACTCATATTTTAGTTTGGCTTCTTTAATACATTTTTTTAACTTTTTTAAAAGGTCCTTATATGTTTTCCAGCAAATGTTGTTTCCCGATCTTTTGGCCTTATAAATGCCCTATTTTTTTTCTTTATCAGTTTCAGTATATGTTTTGACATCCATTTGGGTTTAGTCTTGGTGGTGCCGTCCGTTCTTTTTATTAAAGGAGTAAAAGTTTGGGTAGCTAAGATTATTTTACCCACCAGCAGATCCCACATGGAGTTGAGTGTTTTGTTTTGAAATTCCTCTACCCAGTTCCAATTTTTGAGATATGTTCTCATACTATCAAAATCAGCTTTATTATAGTCATATTTGCTAGTCCTGCTTACAATAGTGTCTGTTAATGTGTCAAGGGGAAAGTAAACCATGGCGTGGTCACTTGATCCAAGAGGGGGAATAACCTTACAAGATGTTATATTACCATCTAGATTACTTAACACAAGATCTAATATGTGACTGTCTCTAGTATTGACATTTACCCACTGGTTCCTTCCTGCTAGCAAGCATAATTCTAGATATCGTGATTCCATAGTAGTATTTGTCCGTAATGTTGTCCAATTTATGCCTGGTAAATTAAGATCACCTACTACAATGTTACTTTTAGTTCTACCAATTGTATCCAAAAAATCCAGTAATTGTTCCTCCTGGTCCGGTGTAACAGTGGGTGATCTATATATGACCCCAATGTTAACAACGTGTGAATGGCAAAATGATACTTTGACCCATAACACCTCTATTTTATCCCATTTAGTTGTATTGATTTCTTCAGAATTTATTTTGTTGGAAATGAATAGAGCCACTCCCCCACCTCTTTTTTCTTTCCTGTCTTTGTGGTACAAATTAAATCCATTTATTTGCTTTTCCCATGGATCATGTGGGTTCCACCAGGTCTCCGTAACAGCACATATACTAACATTCAATTGTTCCATGGATAATTTTAATTCACCCAATTTGTTATTTAAACTCCTGGCCATACCTCTCAACCTCTTTACTTGTAAATCAGGGACAAAGCTTAAAAATATCAGGGACAAACACCCAAAATCAGGGACACATCTTAAAAATTGATACTATTCACTCAGAAAGCTGATAGAATAAGTGGATTAGTGTAAGATGCATTTTCTGAAGAAGAAGAAGAAGTCTGTAACTTTAATGTTTGGCATTATTTTGTACTTTCAATCCCCACTGTTCTGTCACAAAAACACAAATTTTATGAGGGACAGAGGAACATTTCGAGTCAAAATCAGGGATGTCCCTGAAAATCAGGGACAGTTGAGAGGTATGCTCCTGGCATTTAATGAGAGGAAGTTATATGAAATACGGTCATATTTTTCTTCCTTTGAAAGGGAACTAATAGGTCTACCTCCCCCCCCCCATGCTAAGTTTAAATTTTCCTCCAATGTGTGTCTGAGTTGGTAAGTAAAAATATGTTTTCCCCTTCTGTTTAGATGGAGTCCATCTTGTGCATATAGCATTGGGTCCCTAAACTTTGCCCCCTGTTCGGCAAAGGTATGGCCTTCTCTAAAGCACCATCTTTTCAACCATCCATTTAACTGCATTATATCATCATTTACACCCCATGATGCCCTAGGTATTGGCAGTACCCCAGAAATAATGAGATCACATCCATCCTCTGTAAGGGTCCTCCCTACCTCCTCAAAATCTCTCTGTATATCTAGGAGCCTTCCTTTCCCTACATCATTAGTTCCTACATGTATAAGGACCAATGGTTTGTGAGTGTTTTCTCTTAAGCCAGGGAGAATATTTTTGATGTCTTTTAAACCTGCTCCAGGAAGTGCACTGACCGTAGTCATTTGTTTTCGATTTTTACATAAAATGTGATCTGTATATTTCAACTTAGAATCACCCAGAACCAGGACGTCTCTATTATTAGACTCCTCCTCTTTTTTTACTGGCTTATTAATTTTGCCAGTAGTTTGTTTGTTCTCCCCTACTGGTATGTTCAATTCCAGATTTTTAAACCGCTCCTTAGTAAGTGGTGGGGGGGGGACTGTGTAATGTTGGTTCCATTTTGAAGTGGAGTAACCTGTATTTTGTAGAGGTCACTGGATAATGGGGGGGGGGAGGTCACTTTGAGTTGAAATGTAGCTAGCCCCATCTTGATTAAGAATAGAGAACCTGTTTGGTGTTAAAACATTTGAGGAACCCCTTATGTTTCTTCTACCCTTTTTTCTGCTTTTATTGGTATTTGTTGTTACAAGACACCATTCTTCCTCCTTCTCATGTGTTTCATTCAGGTGTCTATGTTCACATGACGTCATGGTCGCATCTATTACAGAATCAATATATTGTTCCAAATTACTGATATCAATCTGTACCTGAACCCTTTGTCTTAAAACCTGTATCTCTGTTTGTAAGATATCTATTAAATTGCATTTATCACAAGTAAACCCATCTCTGGCCTCCTCATCAGTTGACATTTTACATCTAATACACAGCCTCATTTTAAAATAGAGACTGCTTTACCTTATGAGATCAAAGTAGCTCCCGAATCCCCACTATCCCAGCAGACACAGCAGACATGCATGAGCGTGCGTGTCTCTACTGTATCTCCATGCCATGCATACCCTGCTGCCAGCAGGGGCTAGTTTATATGTTACAGTGACCCGAAGTAGACATGATGCCATTATGCTGAAATAAGTAACATTTTTACTTAACATTTTATTTAATTGTTTTTCCTTTCCTGAAGTGAAATGCACCTTTCCCTTCTGATGCCCTCCTTGACTCCTGTGCTTATAGAACATATGGTGATAGCCAAGCTTGAATATGAGGGGTTTAGTTGGCCATTTCATAGAAATATAGAATTTGTCGGCAGAAAAGAACCACCCACCTAGTCTGCCCAGATGGTCCCTGCCTTGTCTGTCTCCATAGACCCTAGCTGGTCTTTGGTGACCCTCCCTCCTCTCTGCACATTTCCTAATATTCCCCTATGTCTACCTCATGCATGCTTGAAGCCCCCTACTGTTTCCACCTCCTCCACTTCCACTGACAGTCCATTCCAGGTATCCACCACTCTTTCAGTGAAGTAATACTTGCTCACATCCTTCCTGACCCCCCCAGGCTTCATCAAAGAGGACCGGTCCAAGTACTCCCTGCTGGTCACTCTCCCATCATCAGGGTGAGTGCCATTAACCACCACCCTCTGTTACCTATCAGGCAACTGGTTTCTGACCCAATTCACTATTTTGGATCTCACCCCTAGGCTGCTTAACTTTTTAATCAGCCTCCTGTATGGCACAGTGTCAAAGGTCTTGCTAAAGTCCAGATAGGCTATGTCCACTGTTCTCTATTAATTTCCCCACCACAGTTATTAGTCACATCACTGCTGCTGCCCTTATGTAGAGGGACCACATCTGTTTTCCTCTAGTCCTCCAGAATCAAATCTGATTCCAGTGAACTGTTGAATAAGGTTGCCAGCAGGGCAGCCAGCACCTACCTGAGTCCTTTTCATACCCTTGGGTATATCCCATCTGGTCCCATAGCCTTGTCCACTTTCATAGCTTTCTGTTCCTCTACCCCAAAATTGCATTTGCCCCTACTAGGCAGTTTCTGATGCAGTCTCCCATTTCCATAAAATTCACTCTCCTAAAGTCCAGGACCCTTGTCACTGTGTGAATTGCTTCTGCTCCCATCTTAATGTTAAACCACACTGTACGGTTATGAAGGTCAGTGGGTAGAAAGATGCAACAAACAAAGGTAAAAGGTGTAGAATGCACTTTGCTGCATTTATTTTTAAAAATAAAATAATAAACATACAGAAAGGAAACAGGTGATTAGTCCTTCAGTTCTGCAAAAACAGTGCACTATTCCCTCAGTGCACAACTTCCAGGCTTCATTTCAGCCACATAGATTCCTGGCACATGAAAACTTACATGTACTATGAGGAACAGTGCACAATTCCCTCAGTGCACAACTTCCAGGCTTCGTTCAAGCCAAATAGATTCTTAGCACATGAAAACTTGCAAGTACTATGAGCTGCTTCCTCCACAACAGCCAGGTCTTCACTGTCTCACTCATCTGACTCATTTGTTTTGTATCTTAGGAGGTAGGCTTTTATCCCTGCCTACTGAGGATGTCAGCACCATGTGAGCTGTCTGACACACAATTCTCTAAGTAAACACAAGCAGGCTGATTCATCCTGAATAAACACATTTCTCTTAAGTAAACACATGCAGGCTAACTCATCTGACTGTTACACATCTCTGCTTCACCTAGGAAATAATGTTTTGTTTTTGGCTTCTTTCAAACCCAAAGCAATTTACACAGAATAAAACACAGAGTGCAAGGCTCTGTGTTTCAGTTTTTTTTCCATTGCTTACATTCCCTCCGTGTCTGCCTGCAGTACAGCACAGGAGAAGGCAAGCAACTTACTGCCTCTTGTCCTACTTATATGTTCTTTATACAGTACTTGGGAGAAGGTGGAGAGACTACAAGACTGAAAGTGGCCAGACTTCAGCCTGTAGCTAGAACAATAAACTTACAAGAACAGGACAGTATAAAAGAAAATGCAGCACAAATTCAGACATGGGCTCTGGCCCTGTCACAATGGAGATCACTGATACCTAGTGGACTTCTTCCTGTTACATCTGCGATGTTGTCCCTGTTTGTAAGCACCAAGTCCAGCACTGTCCTATCCCTAGTGGGTTTGTTAACTAGCTGCCAGAGAAAGACCCCTAGTATGGAGTCAAGGATGGCTCTGCTCATGGCTGAAGCTGCAGCTGGAAGGCTGCAATCCACATCTGGCAGACTGGAGTCACCAACTAGCAGCACCTCCCTCTTATGTGCCATCCTAATGATGTGTTCCCCAAGTACCTTATCCAAGTCCTCTTCCTGTGCTAGAGGTCTGTATACCACTCATGTTTGGACAGCAGCCCCAGAGCCTGTCTCTAGGATAACCCATAGCACCTCCAGTTAGGGATGGGGGTATTTATTTTCTACTGGCAAAATTTTACATTTAAGTTATTTCCATCTACTTAAAAATATGTGTCCACATTGCACCACATTTGGCCTGATGACTTTATGAAGGCTCATACAGAAGCGTTCCACATTGCAAATCTTTGTCTTTAAAGGTGATTAAGTTATTAGCCTCCAAACTTTCCAAAATTTTAAATTCAGATTTTGCAATTATGTAAACCTCAGAATTTTAAACCCCTGTAACTTTAAAACAGGAGAACGGAATGTCACCAATTATGTTAAGTTCACTGACCCTAAATATTAGGATTTGAGGCCACCCCCATGGCCCAGCAGCAGAGCCATGCTGATGACCCAGGTTCGGAAATGAGCCCAGGAGATCATATTGGGATGCAGGCCATGGTTGAGACAGCTGCCAATCGACAGTGCATTTTAGTTAGGGAGGGTTGGCAGCTGGTTCCACCAACACAGCGATCCACTTGGCTGAGCCAGGAAGTTTTCTCCTGCTGCAGGTGAAGCTGCAGCTGTGCGAGGATCACAGAGACAATGCCCCCAACAAGGGAGGTGGGAGGAGAAAAAAGAGTGGGAGAAAACCTCAGTAGCCATCTGAATGGCAGCCAGATTCAGCCTAATCAGGGTATATCCCTGTGAACAGGGTATATCTCTGAGAGACAAACTGCCAACCAGGAGGACAACCAATATGGAAAAACAAAAGGGTGTGTGTGTCAACTCCAGATTCTATAGATTGTCCAAGTTATAAGCAGGCAATGATTCCAAAATAACATCAGTAATTAAAGTTGAATTTCATGAGCTTTTGCAAAACTGTGGAAGTCTGTGATACTTATGTGTCTCCATGGCTATACATTTTGCCCAGTTGTACACTTGAGCTACCATTGTAGAGGAAACTAAAGGCTGGGTAAAGTGGCAATAAGGAAGCATTCAGAGGAAGCTGTAAGTGATGTCAAGCATTACAACTAATTGTGACTAAAGACACCATGACAGAAGTATCTGGATACCGTTAGTTATGATGGAGCATGATGCTGGGCATCACTGTCACAGGACTGTCGGAGGGGCAGTACCGGGCGTGATGCTAGTGCAAGTAAGGTGATTCAGTGGTGATAAGTGCTTTGTGAAAGTTAAACTCCACAAGTGGAATTCTAGTGACATTACCAATTATGCATCCATGAACATTTGAGCACATTTTGCCAATTAGTAATTTCAGTATTCACAATAAATGTGAAGCTACTAAAACACATTTATCCAATGTAATTAGATTCCAGGACATATTTACTTTGGCATGCATGCCAAATTTTAAATGCATCAAACTTGTCCGCAAGAGGGTCCAGGTTGCCCATATTCCATTTGAACAAAAATACTTGTTATATATCTTGGGTCATCCAAAAGACTGCTCAATCCAATACTTGTGAGAACACAATGAACACCATGAAGAAATAATGTTTTATCCACAATTCAGTTTATTTTTAACTTCACACAACACAACCAGGCCTTCACCACCTAATCAGGCCCACTGGGTTAATGATCTGTCAAAATATTAATAAAAAATCATCTCAGCCTTGTATTCTAATTAAGGTTCAAGAGGCTCCAGTATGCTCCCTCAAATTAGCAAACAGTTCTTCTGCACTATCACAAGGTATGAAAACGGCATGATGAAGTGGCGACAGCCATGAAACGTTGATCTGGTCATCTTGTGTGATGTTAAACTGAATTGTGGATAAATGTTATTTCTTTGTGGTGTTCATCCTCTTCTCACAAGTACCAAATTTTGAATATATACCTGCAATAGCAATGGAGCTATAAACATCCAAGTATTTTGAACATTTTCACACAATTTCGCAAATTAAATTGGGACATTTTGAGATCCTGTAACTTACACTTAATGTAACCAACTACCTCACTACTTAGCAGTTCCTAACTCACTTCTAAGAAAGTGTACATGTACATTTTCAATTATCTAGCTCCAAAGGTGGCTAAGCTGTAAGCATATAAATATTTTTAGGGACTTACGGTGACATTACTGGGCTGATGGCTGGCTATCCCATGAGTTCCCCCTCGTGAAAAAAACATTAATCCACAGATACTCTACAGAAAAATGCTGAATTACTTTGAGGAGGGGTACTACAAATGGAGATGAAGCCTTCCAGAAATAAGTTTAGTGCCTTACCCATGGATGCTAATGGATCAGAGCAAACAATCTCTCCTACTCCACAAAGTCAGGCACCTCGGGTGTGACCCACCACTCCATCACTGAAGCTCCCAAACCCAAGCATGAGGGAAAAGATAAAAAACTGGATGCAGTCCTCTCTAAACTTCTGGAATTCTGGATTGAGTTTCAGGAATGGAGGTCCACCAATTCAATGGTCCAAACAGAGGTAACCACATTGTAAGCCAGGGTTCACGAGACAGAACAGAAAACTGAAATGCAGGACTCTTGTCTTTCAGCATTGGGAACCACACTGCTTCAGATGTTTGAGACACAGGCAGCCCTCACAGACCATTAGGAAGATGCAGAGAACAGGGCATGCTGTAAAAACATTGGAATATATGGCATGCCCAAGGACTCTGAGGGAATGGACATGAAGGACTTTTTAGACTCCTGGCTCCACATCAACCTCTCCCTACCTACAGACTGTCACCTAGAGCTTGAGAGATTGCATTGGGAACTAGGCCCTAAACAACGGTCCCCCACGACCCACCAGAGATCCATTCTGGCAAGATTCAACACCTACCACATGAAATCAATGGTGCTTTGCAAAGCCTGGCAGCAAAAAGAAGTATTTTATGGCACCACAAAAGTATACCTTGACAATGACTATTCTCCTCTTACGATGTAGAAATGAGGTGAATACATCCCACTGCTGCAGACCTTGACAGCCAACAAACTGAAATTCTGGACACCATATTTCTGTAATTTGCAAGTCCAGTATCTGGAGGGGCGGAAGCTCTACACAGCAGCACAGGAGGCTGTGAGGGATCTCACCAACCGAGGTATTCACTTTGTGGTAAAACATCCTCCATGAACTGAGCCCCAGCAACTCCAGCAAATGCAGTCAGGAACAGACTGTGCGCTACTAAAAAGTTAAAATGCTCAAGAGACCCTTCACAGCATCATTTCCCCAGTGGAAAATCCATGACAGGGGGCCAGACTTGAACTGGAGTGTAATTTTCTTATAGCTGTTAATTATTGTTGTTGTTGTGGGGGGGTGACCTCGACGGAAGGACACTGGTTTTCCATGACTGTCTGGCACTTACTAAGTGGCTCCTCTGCACGCTGCCTGAACTGCTGTCTTTAGACTCGGACCCTTCTGTTTGACTTTCATACCTGCTAAGGCTTGTGTCTCTGTGGCAGTTTATTGTTTATTGAAATCTAGGATTACAAATACCTTTGAGCCAAGGCTCTTTTACAAAGGTTCCATGTCAGAGGCAAGTACAAAACCGGGTTGATACACATCAAAAACAGTAGTCTTAGTACAACAATATATAATGATTTGAGACAGGAACAAATAATGACATGATACATAGACAATTCAAGATGGAGACAGACCTATGGAGAGACAGTAATGCCTCGGTGGGGAGGCGGGCAGCACAGAGAACAAGGGGGAAGCTGGTGTGACTGGACAGGAGATCACAGCCCTCACATCCCAGAGACCTCCAGGGGAAAAAAACAAATAGCAGCTTTCACTATGAACAGAGTCAGTGTGGGGTATATCCTCCTTTTAGCTAGGCAGTGGCTACAGCATGTGATGGGTGGTCTCCTACAACACCTCCTATGCTCCCCTCATGTCAATCCACTCCTCAACTGAAGGTATTCTGTCCTGCGAGCCATAGCCAGTTGGCTCATTCCTGTTGCTTACCCCTTTGGAGTGCCAGACCCAGATGGGGGGACTGGTTCCTGGAAAGTGGGGAGTCCTACTCCCACCCAACTGTACTTAGCTAAAGGATCTTACACTACCGCACACATGTGCAAGAAACATAATGCCATCATCCGAGTTTTCAGAGGTGTGGCATCCGTCTTCCAATTCAGTTAGTGTGTTTGCAGGCGTGGCCCCAGTTCCCCAATCATTGCTGCAGCTGTCTATGACAGCAGTTGAAAATGCAGTGGTCGTACAGTTGAATGGGAGAGCTCCGCTCCAGTGAGCATAGCTCCCCCCTCACACACACACACACACACACACACACACACACACACACACACGCGCATGCACCATACTGCATGCTCATCGTCTTCCCTCCCCACGCACACTGTAGGCCGACGGGGTACCCAATCCCTGTCAGCTCCACACCACACCAAAGCATCCAGATGCCACACTGGAGCCCACCCCAGCATGACAAAATGTGTCATGGCGGCGAAGTGTAACTCCCATCGCTCCAGCCCCCAAACAGCCTTTCTAGCTGCCACGCTGGAGCCCACCCCAGCATGGAAATGTCCCTCGCCGCCTTTATTAAAAAAAAAACTGTAAATACAAAACTGCCCTCGGTGCTTCTCCTGCCCTTCCCCACAACCCGCACTCCCACCCACTGCACACCTGCCTCCCCACACCCTCACCAGATACTACCGGACCTCGGCGCAACAATCTTCGTAGACCGAGAACATGTCTGCACTCTTCAAAGCCGACCGCGAACTGAGGAAATGCCAGTAAGCTGTATAATGGGATAGATAGGGTTTTTTCAACTTTGCTGCATATTTTTATGGGACCCCTCCTCAAGAATTCTGTCACTGGCAGGGCGTTAATCAGGCCCGAAGGGTGATTTCATGGTCACTGTGCGAAATCACCTTTTGGGACTGATTAACAAAATGACAGTGCCAGTGTTCATATGGTGGGCTCTCAAAAAGCCGATGTTGCAAATTTGGTGAAAAAATTCCTAAAAATGACTGTTTTACGAGCGTCTGTTGCGCAGTTCCTATGCACACTTGTAAGTTCGCACATTTTTAATATTAGCACTCCGGATTTTCAACATTGCCATTTTATCACACCTCCTTATGAGCAGTACAGCTGTCATTTTTCACATCTCGCCCAAAATGTGTTTCCGGGCATGTAGCGCACAATGGCGCAGTCGGTGAGCGAAATCAATGTATGGACACATTAAAAAAATCACAGTGACACTGTTCATGAGCAGAGGTCTTAAAATGGCTATGTTGAAAATTTGAAGAAAAATTCCTAGAAATTACTGTTTTACTTTAGCATGTGTTGTGCAGTTCCTACACACGCCGTATCGTCAATTTTTAATATTTTCACCCCAGATTTTCAACATTGTCATTTTACCACACCTCCTCATGAGCAATACAGCTGTCATTTTCACGTCATCCAAAATGTGTTTCCATGCATGTAAGCGCACAATGGCACAGTCGGTAAGCGCAATCAATCTTGGTACAGATTAAGAAAATCACAGTGACACTGTTCATGAACAGAGGTCTAAAATGGCTATGTTGAAAATTTGGTGAAAAATTCCTTAAAATGACTGTTTTAGAACGCAGACGCTGTATGCTCCTATGCATGTCATAAGTTTGCAATTTTCAATATTTTCACTCCAGATTTTCAACTCTGCCATTTTACCACACCTCCTTATGAGCAGTACAGCTGTCATTTTTCACATCTCGCTTAAAATGTGTTTCCGCGCATGTAGCGCACAATGGCGCAGTCGGTGTGCAAAATTAATGTTCGGTACAGATTAAGAAAATCACAGTCACACTGTTCATGAGCAGAAGTGTTAAAATGGCTATTTTGAAAATTTGGTGAAAAAATTCCCAAAATTACTGTTTATCAGCATGCTTTACAGTTCCTACACATCAGCACGTAAGTTCGGTGAAATGTTTAATATTTGCACCAGATTTTCAACATTGCCTTTTCACCACCTCCTTATGAGCAGTACAGCTGTCATTTTCACATCTCGCTAAAATGTGTTTCAGGCATGTAGCACATAATGTGATTTGTTGTGCACAATCAATGTTTGGGACAGATTAAGAAAATCAAAGTGACACTGTTCATGAGCAGAAGTCTTAAAATGGCTATGTTGAAAATTTGGTGAAAAAATTCCCTTCAGATGTTCTGCAGTGTTACTAATGAAGACATTGAACAGGCCTGACCCAGGACCGATCCCTGAAGCACCCCACTGGTCACCCCCTGTCCCTAGACTGCACACAATTTACCACCACTCTCTGCCTCCTGTCTGTTATCCAGTTTCTAGCTCAGTTTACCACCCTTTCCCCCATGCCCAGCCTACCCAGCTAGTTTATCAGCCTCCTATATGGCATGGTGTCAAAGGCTTTGCTGAAATCAAGGTAAGCGTTGTCCACTGTCCCACCCTGATTCACTTCCTTTGCCACCTAGTTAAAGAAATCAACCAGATTTGTCTGACATGATGTCCCCACTTTGAATCCATGTTGTCTATGGTCCTGGGCTCCGATGGCTTCTAGATGCCCCACTATCCTTTCTTTAAGCAATGTCTCCATGATCTTCCCCACTACTGAGGTGAGGCTGAACTGCCTATTGTTCCCTGCCTCCTCTCTGCTGCCAGACTTCTGTAGAGGGACCACATGTGCCCTTTTCCAGTTCACTCGTGTTGAATGACTCAGTGAACATGGCTGCCAGAGGTACTGCTATCTCCCTTTGCAGTTCTCTTAATATCCTTGGGTGTATGCCATCTGGTTCTATCGCTTTGTTCACCTTCAATTCAGTGAGCTCCTGCAGGACTCTTTTGCCTTTGAATGGACTATTGTCCACCTCTTCACCCCCTTGGCAACTGCTGTACTGCTGTGGCCCTTGCCCCTCCCACTCTTCTGTGAATACTGAATGGAAAGACACAGTGGATGTCTTGGGGGGGAAGGCATGGAACTATCACTTCCAAATACCTAAACAGCACATACAAGCAAGCAACATTCAGCATTGACAAATGCTTGTTTTCATTAACTTTCGAAAGAACTTCATCCTGTAGAAAAGCCACTGTGTGTCTGTGAACAAATACGGCCACATACTATCACACAGAAAGTGTTGCACGGGACATCTAACTTTTTTTGCCCATACTAAATAGTGGGAAAAACAAATTTGATTAACTTTTTAATGGATCCATATTTTTGTACAAAACCTTCAAAAGGCACATCTGTGGGCAAAAGCTTTAAAACAGAAAAAAAAAATATGTGACAATATCTCCTGTCGTTTCCCAGATACAGGATGACAAAGAAATGAAAAAGTAATTTATGAGGTTTTCAAATGTCACTAACTTTTGAACTGTTTAACAGATTAGCACAAAATAAGGCACATCGACAGACCTATCCCAGGCACTCCTTCATGCCAAATGTCGTACAATTCCGTTGAATGGTTCAAAAGTTACGGCTTGACTGCAGTTTTTGAGCAATCAATATTGTAGACGAGATTACCAGTGCAATCGTGGTGTTAAGTGCGGCCTCAGAGTTTGTTATAAATTGGGGGTGTGGGGGTGAAGCCCATACATGGGGGGGTGCAAGGCAAAGCCTCCCACAAAAACAAAGCTAGGAAAATGAAGCTGGAGGAGTCGGTGTGGGGTTAGGCAGATGACAGTTGGTAATGGAAATCTCGTCCGCCGTATTGGCTGCTCAAATACTGCAGTCCTACCAAAGTTATTAAGGTTCAAAAATTTGGGTTTAACATTGAACTGCCCTCTCACCCTAACTATACTGGTGCTACTGTGCCAGTGTAATTAGAGATGTTTCCAGCAGCAGGAGAGAGTGGTGTTGCCACTGTATCATTCACTGGTGGCTACAAGAGACATTCTTTTCCTGTTAGTCTCCTGTTTAGCTCCTCATCCACCAAGCATCCACCTGCACTGTGGCCCCTTGTGTTAAAGATCAATGTGAAAAGGACAGCACAGTGGAGTCTGCCCACCAAAGTCAGCCAAACAAGGCAGCCAGTGGCCAGACACTCAGTAGGAAGGCAGGGGAACAATGAATGAGTGAAGAAGGAGGAAGCAGGGAAACAGATGTTTGTACCTGACAACAGTGATAAGCTTCCTGTTTAACTGTTGTTACAGAACACACAGTGCAAGGGAGTGAGACGGGTCAGGAACACAAATGAGTAGGGTACAGGTGAAGCACCCTATCTAGGGAAGAAGAAGAAAAATGAAAAGGGTCAAGAGAAAAGCTAAACGGAAAAACAGGCAGGGTAGTGGTGAATTTGATCAAGCAATAGATTAGGCATGGGTGAAACACCCAATCTAAGGTAGAGGTAAAAGAGGGTTTGAAATAAAGAAGTAAAAAAACCAAAACAGGCAGGAAAGTAAGTAGCTATCATGAGAGTGGTGCAGTGCATTGGCTGTGGGGTGGCAGTTTTCAGGGAGACTTTCTGGAGACTGCAGTGCTGCCCCATCTGTATCCACCTCTCTGGGCTGAGGGGGGAGGTTGCTCAACTCCAGGCCTAGTTGGCTAGGATTTGAGGGGCCTCCTCCACCACCCAGAGACCACCAAGTCCACCACTGCTGCCTCCAAGGATGCCAAGGAGGGGGAGTGGGTTGACTACAGTGGGCTCGGGATAGGTGAGGGTGATGGGTCAGTGGCACAACCCCCAGAAGGTATCACCCCATAACTTATATGCCGCTCTGGCAGAGCAGTATTGTCCCATGAAGGCACTCACAGTGGTGATCAGGGAAGATGTGGGGGTCCTCTGAATGAGAGGCCCCAAGGGGAGTAGCAGAGAACCCCAGAGGAGGAAAAAGCAACTCCTGGTGGGGACTCCATTGTTAGAGGGATAGATCCGGTGAGAGGGAGGTCAGATGCCTACATAGGGCCATAGCTAGAAGGAACTGGGAGAGAATACTGGGGATCGCTAGGGCAGCAGTTTGGGGGGGTGCTAGATGTTATTGTCCACCTGGGGACAAATTACCTGGCTAGGGATGAGGCTAAAAGAGTGCAGGAGAAGTTCAGGGAGCTGGTGAGGGGCCTTAGGCAGGTAGCACGCTCAGTGACTTTTTCTGAGGTGTTGTTTGTTTATGATGGGGGGGGGTAGGGTACTCCATACCAGGAGCTTCAACCAGTGGTTGAAGGAGTGGTGCAGAGAGGAGAGTTTTGGCTACATTGGGGACTGGGGTCCCACCAGGAGGGATGGGGGCCTATACAGGTGGGATGGCCTGCATCCATCCAGGAGGGGAACTGCAGTCCTCAGTGAGCAGTTTAAATGCCACATTGGCAAGCATTTAAACTAGCCAAGGGGGATGCAGAAGGAACCAGGGAGACATAAACTGCACACACCCTTAAGCTGAAGTAGTCAATAGAGAAAGCCAAAAGGAAGGGAAATCCCCAAGGGTGCCAGATAGCAGGAAAAGTAGTATGGAAGAAAATGAAGACAGATAGGAATGAAGGCAAAAGGGGTAAGGAGAGTAGGAAAAAAGGGGGCGGACAGGAAGGGTGGTATAAAAATTTGGAAGGTCATATGCGCAAATGCTCGTAGTCTGGGAAATAAAATCCCGGACCTTGTGGCCCCTATGGCAGAGGCTGAAATGGACATTGTCGCCATTACTGAGTCATGGTGCAATGAACACCATGACCGGGATATAGCCATACTGGGCTATACTCTGTTCAGAAAGGACAGGGAGGGTAAGAAAGGGGGAGGAGTGGCTCTTTACGTAAGGGTTAGCTTAAAAGCAACAGAGGCACAGGAAATACGGGGGGGTCGGAGGCACTGTGGGTCACCCTAGAGACAGGGAATGGAACTGCTATTTGCACTGGCATGATCTACAGACCTCCAGCATAGGGGGAGATGGATAAGGTACTGGTGGAAGCCATCCAAAAGATGGCAGCTAAGTGGGAGGTACTGCTGGTGAGGGACTTCAATCTGCCGGCTGTGGATTGGTGCATCCTAGCTGCAGCTTCAATTAGGAACTGGGACATCCTGGACTCCCTACAGGGGGCATTTCTCAGGCAACTAGTTAGAGACCACTGGTGAGGGAGCAATATTGGACCTGATACTCATCAACAGGGACAGGACTGCAGACATCATGGTAGGTGACCATCTGGGGACCAGTGATCACCACACGGTGTGGTTCAATATAATTACTGAGCCAGAATCAAATGACACTAAGGCAAAGATCCTGAACTTCAGATGGGCCAACATTACAAAGATGGGGGGAGCCCTCATGGATGCCCTGACAGGGCAGAGGACACAAGTAGAGGCAAAGGACAGTGAGAGAAACTAAAAGGGGCCATAGGGAAGGGATCAAACCTCTGCATCAGGCAAGTAAGCAAAAGTAAGAGGAAGAAGAGACCAGTATGGTTCTCAAAAGAGGTTGTTGGGAAGGTAAGGGCAAAAAAATTAGCATTCAGAAGGTATAAGGAGATGCAGAGTGAGGAGGATAGAGAGGTGCATGGCGAGACGCAGAGGAAGATAGGGCAGATATTCAGGAGCACAAAGGCACAAACGAAGGAGAAAATAGCCCAGGCAGTAAAGAAAGGGGCAAGACATGTTTTACAGGTAGAGTATGTAAGTGAAAGAAGAAAGACCAGGGAAGGGACTGTAAGGCTAAAGATGGACAGGAGGGAGTGTGTGGAGGAGGACAAGGGAAAAAGTAAACATCCTAAACACATATTATTGTTAAGTGGTCGCAGAGAAAGGATAAGGCATGGGGCTACAGTTAAGAGACCAGAGCATAGAAGGAAGGGGAGGTAGACACAAGTCCATTTAAAGAGGAGAGCGTCCTGAAGGAACTCGCAAATCTGAAGGTGGGCAAGGCAATGAGGCTAGATCAGATGCATCCAAGGATATTGAAGGCACTCAGAGAGGTGCTGGCTGCACCTCTGACAGTCAAGGTCAACCACTCACTGGAGACGGGAGAGGTCCCAGAGGAATGGAGGTGAGCAGATGTAGTCCCACTTCATAAAATTGGCAAGCAGGGGGAAGCTGGCAATTACAGGCTAGTCAGCTTGACTTCGGTGGTGGGGAAAATAATGGAACCACTGTTCAAAGAAAGGATTGTGGAATATCTTGTAACCAGCGGCTTACAGGATCCGAGACAGCATGGTTTCACAGGGGGGAGGTCATGTCAAACAAATCTGATAGATTTCTTTGACTGGGTGACCAGGGGAGGTAGATCAGGGTGGAGTAGTGGATGTAACCTACCTAGATAAGACCTTTGACAGCATTCCACATAGGAGACTCGTAAACAAGCTGGGTGGCCTGGGAGTGGCTTCAAAAGTGGTAAACTGGGTAAGGAATTGGTTCGGGGATAGGCATCAGAGGGTGGTGGTAAACAGAGTTCACTCCAAGGAAGGAGTGGTGAAAGGGTGTACCCCCCCCTCATTTTTTTTCTGAATGCAGCATGCTAAGAATGTAAAGATAGCATACCTGGGTTGTGAGTGTCCTGTGTTATATGTTGTACTATGTTAAATGTTTTGTTTTTTGGGCTGGCCACCCACTTTGTTGTTTGTTTGTTTCTATATGTTCTGGGTGGGATATTCAAAGGGGTTGTGCATGGCGCAACAGTGTTGCACCATGCACAACCCACTAATCTTACCAGTGGATATTCAAAGGGTAGGTTGCTCTGAGCAACCCCGATCGTAGGCGCACCAGTAAATATCTTGGTAGCAAGTGTGGGGACATGCCATGCATATACAGCACATCCCGATATTCAGCCTGGGATGTGCTGTGCATCTGGTAAGCACAAACCCGCTTTGGCGCCAGCACAGTGGGTGCAAAAGATGCACCGTCAAAATGAGGAACATGTCGAGATACCCACAGGCGGGCTGCCATACTGCTGGTGCAACACGCAGCTGCCTGCTGTGGTGGCCACCCGACCTCCCGGACACAGTCCGGCATCGTACCCACTCGCCCAATCGCTGACATGTAAACATAATAGCCCTGGTGGTCCAGTGGACCCACTCCCCTACCTGATAGCGGGCATGAGAAATAAATATCCCTGGTGGTCCAGTGGACCCAATCCACTGCCCGATCGGGGCATATGAAAAATTATCCTGGTGGTCCAGTACCCCCCTCCCCACCCGTCCACTGAGCCCGCCACCTGCAACCCCCATTCAGCGGCAGGCGGCAATTCCCCACCCTCAAGCTAACCAGTCACCCACTCGACTGACAGCGCATAAATACAGCTGTACACCCATTGGTCCACTGCATGGGCCAATGGGAGTGCAGACCTGCACTGTACCACAGTCCCGTAATGAGAATTGCCAAATACTGATGAGAGAATAAAGAGAAAGACAACATAATGCTCCCCCATCCCTCACGAAGAGCAGATAATCAAACACCTTGAGGATCGTGGTCTCTGTACTGTAACAAGGCCTGAAACCGACTGGAGTGGTTCACAGATGTCAAACCTCTTGAGGTGAGCCTCTAGCTGCATCACCACCACCATCTTGATCATCTTCTCTAATTTGCTAGCACGTAAGGATCCAACAACTGTTTTTCATTAGCAGCCTCACCACAGCTTTTTTAAGAGCTATGGGGAAGGAAGGAAACACTGGGTGGTACCACAAAATATCAGTCCCAAGGCCATCTGGCAGTCCACCAATAGTTGAGAAGGCCTGAGTTCCAAAGCACAGCAGAGGGTTGCAGCCCTGAGATCACCTCAATCACCCCCTCCATAACCACTGGCCAAAACTCACTCCAGACCCCCAGAGTGCTTTTGTTCCTCTCATCTCCACCACTGCTGGCCCCTGACAGGCCACCTTTAAAGATGGAGGATATTCTGTTCAGGAATAAAGAGCCAAACTCATCACACCATTTTTGAAACAAAATACCTCCAGACTGCAGACAGGGTGGAGGAATTAACTGGTCCACAGTGCAGAATAGTTGAGCTGGTCTGTTAACTCTTAAAGCAATATTCTGTGACAAGAACTCTGCCATTTACAGAAATGTCCCCCTCTGATAGTCCTTGTAATGATACTGCTGAGCCATCCAGTCATCTACAGAGCTTGACCTCTTCCAGGACGTTGCCAGCCTCCACCCTGTTGCCTTCAGCCACCTCAACTCATAAGTATAAAATGGTGAACTATGGTGGGAAGTCAGCAGGCTGACACAGATAGGTAGGATGGAGTCAAGCAGTCATAATGGCCATATTATAGTCCTCAGCAGCTGCCACTACTCCCATCACTTGCTGCTTCCATACCAGAGATGCCCAACATCGTCTGGAGCTTTTCAGGCTCCAATTCATGTTTTGGATGGTACTGGACCAGTTTCACAAGGGGGATGTTTTTTGGGAGCTCCTGCCAGAAACCTAACAGCGTGGTAATCCAACCACCCTACAGAATGCACCCAGACTTCCCAGATGTTCAGTCCCAGAGAAAAGACGAGGTCGAAGGGATGGTTCATGGGTAGCAGTGGAAACAACCTGTGTGAGGCCCAGTGAATCCATCAACTGGAGGAGCTGCTGAGAAAACTGTGAGGCTTCATCATCGACACATACAGTGTAATCCTACAACACGGTTAGGTTGGGGGTATTCAACAGTAGTTCAACAATAAAAGCCACAAATTCCTGTAGGAATTCCTGTTCCCAACCTGGGTGGGAGGGGGAGGTACACCAGGAGAATTCTACACCCCACAAATGCATATCCCTTCACTGCTACACATTCAAATGACAACTCCTGCAATTTGTAGGCTGTTACTTTCAGTCAGAATCTAAAATAGATAGCCACTCACCCTTATACTCCCACCCAAGGCAGTTTTCCACTGAAAACGCAGCAGGGATTGCCACCTGAAGGACTCCCCAGAGTCACCCCAGAGCCATGTCTCTGGAGCAAACCCAGATCCCTAAATCCTCAACAGCTATCAGTGGCTCAGCAGTCTACACACTCCCCTCTGAGACTAAAAGATCAGAAGGCTGTGGGTTCTAGCCCCACACCAGGAACTTGGTGTAAATCCCAGTAGTGACACTATAGTATAGCACAAGGTGGGTGCTGCACTCCTGATGTGCCGTCTTTCAGATGAGATGTTAAGGATTCCATAGCATTTTCTGGAAAAGAGTAGGGGGATTTTGCCAGTGTCCTGGCCACATTTCTCTAATTTCACTAAAATACCACCAACAGCTTAATCTGTTCAGTATGCCAGTTTGCATCTGTTTCTCCCCTCACCTGGGACGAGGTTGAAAAGAGGCAGAATTACCTAGTCCTCCTTTCCCAATCAGCAACAACTAATTGAAAAGCTTAAGCCTGTGGTTCAAGGGACTGAAGCAACAGCCACACACCCCAGCCTCACCTATTTAAAAGAGATCCACCGGCAAATGTTAATGAGCCACTGCAGCATTGATTGTGGCTCTAGCACCCTGATCCCCTTTGTAGTCCCAATATATATTTAGTAATAAAAATACCTTACTGCTCGTAAAATTCTATTTTCATGGTGGTGCAGCTGGCATTTTCTTAAACCGGGTTCTGCCCCCCAGAGATCGCACTGCCAAAAACCGTGATATGCTGACATGGTTTTCCCCCTTCTGGTATATTGCCCATGCTGTATGTATGGAGATTTAAGAATCTCAGTATTTTAAATGCCAAATGCTATTTTTACAAAATTTGCCTATATGCTATGTGTGTGCCGGCAAGCGGGACATAGAGTGGCCAGTGAGCACGTCTGTCTGCACTGGAATTGGTATTAGTATTTTACCACATTGAAATAAAACATTTGGGATTACAAAGAAACCACCGGTGTGGGCCTTGGTCTATGGAGTGCATGCTACTTTTAAATGAATTATGCACTGCTCCTTTGCCTACATGGCTTTTTAGTTATCCATGCATAAATACATTAACCCCGCAGCATACATGGCTTTCAAGATATTCAATGTATTTCATTACTGCTCCTTACTCGAATAACCTAACTCCACCTTAATGGCATATAAGGTATTCATGCCAATCATATCAATTCACTATTCATGCTGAAACCATAGCAATCAATTGCTAAACCTCATTGATTCAGTTACTGGCATCACAGCCTCTCACTACCTGAACACCTACTTTCTATGTCACCATTAATTTGGCTTTCTTAATGGAATTGGTAGGCTTGCTTTACACTGGCTTTGCTCATATCAGGATTTCTATCAGTCAGTCTCATCAGTCAGTCGTATTGGACCATCATATCAGTCAATCATCTCAGTCAATTATGTCGCATGGCATACCAATACCTAACCGACAGTGGTTGGCTTCACCCGGCCTCCTCATATCTAGTGCGTTATAGTTGATGTTGTCTGTATGCTTTCATTCATAAATCAGAGGCATGCCTACCATGACCATTACTTTCTATGGCTCAGGGCCATGCCTGCAGCCAACGGTCTTGCTCTGCACCCACGAAGTCTGCATCTTGAGTATGTGAAACTCGGGGCGGGTCCTTCTCATCTGGCCCATACTGTGAATGTCTTCCCTCTGGGTGGAGCTTTAGTCATGCATCCGTATCGACAGCACCTCTTGATGCAGAATTTGAGACTTCAGCTATTAGGGATGAGGCCCTCACGCCCAAGAATGCTCCTTTAACTAGCCAAATCAGGTTCAGCGGCTCCTTTTACACTGTTCTCCCCACGACCGCCCTTGGTTCACTTGATCTGTTTTTAGTTGGTAGGCCAGCTGAGTGCTTCAGTGGTCATTGCTCTCCTCCTCCTGCTTTGGGGGTTCCCGCTCTAGCTTCAGAGTATCCAATGTTGCAAAGGCCCCTCGCAACCCTTCACGGTGTTCCCATTAGAGGGATTGTGAGACCTTTCCACCAAATTGGAATATTTTCATCCCCTTGATTTGAGTCTCTAAATTGTAGCAGCAGAGCTGTCACTAAACAAATCATCCCTAAACTGGAGGGAAGGTGACTTAGGCCTTGGATCTCCAGAGGTTTCCTCCTCAAATAGGGTTTTTCCCTCTCCTCAGTGCCAAAGATCATAATATCTAGTTACTTTAGTTGTAATTCCCTAAGTTACTTAAGTAGGCTTCCGCTATTATTTTTGTAGGTTTCCACTGTTTAATGTAGATGGATGGTGGCCCTCCTTTACTGTTCCCTCTCTCCTTGGGAAGTCATGCCCTCTCATTATAATTCATTAGACCTACTTTAAAGTCATTACTCATTTCAGTTATCTGCTGGCCATTATATCTCCTGACGTATGTGAAGGTCCAGATACTCAATACCAGCTTGTTACCTCTCTTTTTGGGCTTCTTCCTCAGCTACCTTTAGCATAAGGGAATCCGCCCTCGCACCACTAGGGGTGGAACCCTTCTCCAGAGTTCCTTGCCTTCAGCTTCCTACAAGGTATATTCCCGAGGCACAGACAGGCAAACGGACACAACAAAATATATTCATCAAGTTGTATAAGCATACCACACCAAGTTGCGTAAGCACATTGAAATGAAGGAATTATTGATGAACTCTGTCAACACAGCTGTCTTGTCCCTCAGAGATTTGGCATTGCACAGCAAACCACAAAGGGGAGGAGTTGGAGCAGTCTGCCTTTTCACTATCTACACCCTACTCTTACTTCTAGAGGGCTCCCTGGGGATCAGGACATGGCAAGGAGGTCTCCACTCCATGACCCTCCAAAACCAAGGGTGCCTACTCAGCTCGACACTCCCAGTCCTTCTGTCTCTGACTCCTACCCGCAAGTAATGTCAAGGTCGTAACACATTGTACCTCAATCACTAAAACACAAACTAAATTAAATAAATGCCCCTTAACAAAAAAACCAAAATATATTAAAAAAAATCTCCTTAAAAACAACCAGCACAGGGTGCTAGTGAGCAAACAATTTCATCAACAATATCAGCAACAATCATCAGTAATATGAGCAAAACATTACACATGGTGTAGTTGTGCAAAATGAGTGTTTAGCTACTGTGCATGGAAGCCTGAGACCTGCTCAGTCAGTAGTGTTGCAAAGTTACAACTTTCACTAGCTGACTACAGTGGCTACTTAGCAACAAAGTCTGCAACTGAGTACACAGCCCCTATTTTTAACCAAAAAAAATGCCTTTTGTGCGTTAAAAACAGACAAAGAGAGAGATTCATATTGGTACCCATTTGCTGTCAGTGTGCTATGCTAATTACCTCCATTCATGAGGGCAGCAGCCCTCAGCAGCAGGATGAATGTCATATGAAGCTGCTAACCCTTGTGAATCCTCAATAGACAACAGTGATGATTTGATCATGTTAAACTACCATATCGTGTGCCACCTGTGTTATAATTTGGGTAGCACATGATGCCATTATGCTGAAATAAATAACATTTTTACTTAACATTTTATTGAATTGTTTTTCCTTTCCTGGAGTGAAATGCACCTTTCCCTTCTGATGCCCTCCCTGACCCCTGTGCTTATAGAACATATGGTGATAGCCAAGCTTGAATATGAGGGGTTTAGTTGGCCATTTCATAGAAAGATAGAATTTGTCGGCAGAAAAGAACCATCCACCTAGTCTGCCCAGACGGTCCCTGCCTTGTCTGTCTCCATAGACCCTAGCTGGTCTCCGGTGACCCTCCCTCCTCTCTGCACATTTCCTAACATTTCCCTATGTCTACCTCATGCATGTTTGAAGCCCCCTACTGTTTCCACCTCCACCACTTCCACTGACAGTCCATTCCAGGTATCCACCACTCTTTCAGTGAAGTAATACTTGCTCACATCCTTCCTGATCCCCCCCCAGGCTTCATCAAAGAGGACCAGTCCCAGTCCTCCCTGCTGGTCACTCTCCCATCATTAGGGTGAGTGCAATTAACCACCACCCTCTGTTACCTATCAGACAACTGGTTTCTGACCCAATTCACCATTTTGGATCTCACCCCTAGGCTGCTTAACTTTTTAATCAGCCTCCTGTATGACACAGTGTCAAAGGCCTTGCTAAAGTCCAGACAGGCTATGTCCACTGTTCTCTATTAATTTCCCCACCACTGTGGTGAGGCTCATCGGCCTATAGTTATTAGTCACATCCCTGCTGCTGCTGCTGCCCTTATGTAGAGGAATAACATCTGCTTTCCTCTAGTCCTCCAGAATCACATCTGATTCCAGAGAACTGTTGAATAAGGTTGTCAGCAGGGCAGCCAGCACCTACCTGAGTCCTTTTCATACCCTTGGGTATATCTCATCTTGTCGCATAGCCGTGTCCACTTTCATAGCTTTCTGTTCCTCTACCCCAACATTGCATTTGCCCCTACTAGGCAGTTTCTGACGCAGTCTTCCATTTCCATAAAATCCATTCTCCCAAAGTCCAGGACCCTTGTCACTGTGTGAATTGCTTCTGCTCCCATCTTAATGTTAAACCACACTGTACGGTTGTGAAGGTTAGTGGGTAGAAAGATGCAACAAACAAAGGTAAAAGGTGTAGAATGCACTTTGCGTATTTATTTTTCAAAATAAAATAATAAACATACAGAAAGGAAATAGGTGATTAGTCCTTCAGTTCTGCAAAAACAGTGCACAATTCCCTCAGTGCACAACTTCCAGGCTTCGTTCAAGCCAAATAGATTCTTAGCAGATGAAAACTTGCATGTACTATGTGCTGCTTCCTCCGCAACAGTCAGGTCTTCACTGTCTGACTCGTCTGAGTCATCTGTTTTGTATCTTAGGAGGTAGGCTTGTATCCCTGCCTACTGATGATGTCAGCACCATGGTGAGCTGTCTGACGCACAGTTCTCTAAGTAAACACAAGCAGGCTGATTCATCCTGAATAAACACATTTCTCTTAAGTAAACACATGCAGGCTGACTCATCTGACTGACTGTTACACATCTCTGCTTCACCTAGGAAATAATGTTTTGTTTTTGGCTTCTTTCAAACCCAAAGCAATTTACACAGAATAAAACACAGAGTGCAAGGCTCTGTGTTTCAGTTGATTTTCCATTGCTTACATTCCCTCTGTGTCTGCCTGCAGTACAGCACAGGAGAAGGCAAGCAACTTACTGCCTCTTGTCCTACTTATATGTTCTTTATACAGTACTTGGGAGAAGGTGGAGAGACTACAAGACTGAAAGTGGCCAGACTTCAGCCTGTAGCTAGAACAATAAACTTACAAGAACAGGACAGTATAAAAGAAAATGCAGCACAAATTCAGACATGGGCTCTGGCCCTGTCACAATGGAGATCACTGATACCTAGTGGACTTCTTCCTGTTACATCTGCGATGTTGTCCCTGTTTGTAAGCACCAAGTCCAGCACTGCCCTATCCCTAGTGGGTTTGTTAACTAGCTGCCAGAGAAAGACCCCTAGTATGGAGTCAAGGATGGCCCTGCTCATGGCTGAAGCTGCAGCTGGAAGGCTCCAATCCACATCTGGCAGACTGGAGTCACCAACTAGCAGCACCTCCCTCTTATGTGCCATCCTAATGATGTGTTCCCCAAGTACCTTATCCAACTCCTCTCCCTGTGCTGGAGGTCTGTATACCACCCATGTTTGAACAGCAGCCCCAGCGTCTGTCTCTAGGATAACCCATAGCACCTCCAGTTAGGGATGGGGATATTTATCTTCTGCTGGCAAAATTCTTGCAAAATTCTGATTTTGCTTCTTTGGCATTTTATGAAATTTCCACAAAAATTTCACATTTTGCAAACATTTTACATTTAGGTTATTTCCATCTGCTTACAAATATGTGTTTGCATTGCACCACATTTGGCCTGATGACTTTATGAAGGCTCATACAGAAGTGTTCCACGTTGCAAATCTTTGTCTTTAAAGGTGACTAAGTTATTAGCCTCCAAACTTTCCGAAATTTTAAATTAAAATTTTGCAATTATGTAAACCTCAGAATTTTAAACCCCTGTAACTTTAAAACTGGAGAATGGAATATCACCAATTCTGTTAGGTTTACTGACCCTAAATATTAGGATTTGAGGCCACCCCCATGGCCCAGCTGCAGAGCCATGCTGATGACCCAGGTTCGGAAATGAGCCCAGGAAGTCATATTGGAATGCAGGCCATGGTTGAGACAGCTACTGTTCGACAGTGCATTTTAGTTAGGGAGGGTTGGCACTTGGTTCCACCAAAACAGCAATCCACATGGCCGAGCCAGGGAGTTTTCTCCTGCTGCAGGTGAAGCTGCAGCTGTGCAAGGATGACAGAGGCAATGCCCCCAACAAGGGAGGTGGGAGGAGAAAAAAGTGTGGGATAAAACCCCAGTAGCCATCTAAATGGCAGCCAGATTCAGCCTGATCAGGGTATGTCAACTCCAGATTCTATAGACTGTCCAAGTTATAAGCAGGCAAAGATTCCAAAATAACATCGGTAATTAAAGTTGAATTTCATGAGCTTTTGCAAAACTGTGGAAGTCTGTGATACTTGTGTGTCTCCATGGCTATACATTTTGCCCAGTTGTACATTTGAGCTACCATTGTAGAGGAAACTAAAGGCTGGGTAAAGTGGCAATAAGGAAGCATTCAGAGGAAGCTGTAAGTGATGTCAAGCATTACAACTAATTGTGACTAAAGACACCGTGACAGAAGTATCTGGATACCGTTAGTTATGATGGAGCATGATGCTGGGCATCACTGTCACAGGACTGTCGGAGGGGCAGTACAGGGCATGATGTTAGTGCAAGTAAGGTGATTCAGTGGTGATAAGTGCTTTGTGAAAGTTAAACTCCACAAGTGGAATTCTAGTGACATTACCAATTATGTATCCGTGAACATTTGAGCGCATTTTGCCAATTAGTAATTTCAGTATTCACAATAAATGTGAAGCTACTAAAACACATTTATCCAATGTAATTAGATTCCAGGACATATTTACTTTGGTATGCATGCTAAATTTTGAATGCATCAAACTTGTTCGCAAGAGGGTCCAGGTTGCCCATATTGCATTTGAAGAAAAATACTTGTTATATATCTTGGGTCATCCAAAATACTGCTCAATCCAATACTTGTGAGAACACAATGAACACCATAAAGAAATAATGTTTTAGCCACAATTCAGTTTATTTTTAACTTCACACAACACAACCAGGTTTATGGCCTTCACCACCTAATTAGTCCCACTGGGTTAATTATCTGTCAAAATATTAATAAAAAACCGTCTCAGCCTTGTATTCTAATTAAGGTTTAAGAGGCTCCAGTATGCTCCCTCAAATTAGCAAACAGTTCTTCTGCACTATCACAAGGTATGAAAACGGCATGATGAAGTGGCGACAGCCATGAAACGTTGATCTGGTCATCTTGTGTGATGTTAAACTGAATTGTGGATAAATGTTATTTCTTTGCGGTGTTCATCTCTTCTCACAAGTACCACATTTTGAATATATACCTGCAATAGCAATGGAGCTATAAACATCCAAATATTTTTAACATTTTCACACAATTTCACAAATTAAATTGGGACATTTTGAAATCCTGTAACTTACACTTAATGTAACAACTACCTCACTACTTAGCAGTTCCTAACACACTTCTAAAAAAGTATACATGTACATTTTCAATTATCTAGCTCCAAAGGTGGCTAAGCTGTAAGCATAAAAATATTTTTAGGGACTTACGGTGACATCACTGGGCTGATGGCTGGCTATCCTCTGAGTTTCCCCTCATGAAAAAAACATTAATCCACAGATACGCTACAGAAAAATGCTGAATTACTTTGAGGAGGGGTACTACAAATGGAGATGAAGCCTTCCAGAAATAAGTTTAGTGTCTTACCCATGGATGCTAATGGATCAGAGCAACCAATCTCTCCTACTCCACAATGTCAGGGACCTCGGGTGTGACCCACCACTCCATCACTGATGCTCCCAGACCCAAGCATGAGGGAAAAGATAAAAAACTGGATGCAGTCCTCTCTAAACTTCTGGAATTCTGGATTGAGTTTCAGGAATGGAGGTCCACCATTTCAATGGTCCAAACAGAGGTAACCACATTGTAAGCCAGAGTTCATGAGACAGAACAGAAAACTGAAATGCAGGACTCTTGCCTTTCAGCATTGGGAACCACACTGCTTCAGATGTTTGAGACACAGGCAGCCCTCACAGACCATCAGGAAGATGCAGAGAACAGGGCATGCTGTAAAAACATTGGAATATATGGCATGCCCAAGGACTCTGAGGGAATGGACATGAAGGACTTTTTAGACTCCTGGCTCCACATCAACCTCTCCCTACCTACAGACTGTCACCTAGAGCTTGAGAGATTGCATGGGGAACTAGGCCCTAAACGACGGTCCCCCACAACCCACCCAAGATATATTCTGGCAAGATTCAACACCTACCACATGAAATCAATGGTGCTTTGCAAAGCCTGGCAGCAAAAAGAAGTATTTTATGGCACCACAAAAGTTTACCTTGACAATGACTATGCTCCTCTTATGATGCAGAAATGAGGTGAATACATCCCCCTGCTGCAGACCTTGACAGCCAACAAAGTGAAACTCTGGACACCATATTCCTCTAATTTGCAAGTCCAGTATCTGGAGGGGCGGAAGCTCTACACAGCAGCACAGGAGGCTGTGAGGGATCTCACCAACCGAGGTATCCACCTCATGTTAAAACATCCTCCATGAACCGAGCCCCAGCAACTCCAGCAAACGCAGTCAGGAACAGACTGTGTGCTACTAAAAAGGTAAAATGCTCAAGAGACCCTCCACAGCATCATTTCCAAGTGGAAAATCCATGACAGGGGGCCAGACTTGAACTGGAGTGTAATTTTCTTATAGCTGTTAATTATTGTTGTTGTTGTGGGGGGTGACCTCGGCGGTAGGACACTGGTTTTCCGTGACTGTTTGGCACTTACTAAGTGGGGGAGTTGCTCCTCTGCACGCTGCCTGAACTGCTGCCTTTACACTCGGACCCTTCTGTTTGATTTTCATACCTGCTAAGGCTTGTGTTTCTGTGACAGTTGCTGGTGTGACTGTGCAGGAGATCACAGCCCTCACATCCCAGAGATCTCCAGGGGAAAAAAACAAATATCAGCTTTCACTATGAACAGAGTCAGTGTGGAGTATATCCTCCTTTTAGCTAGGCAGTGGTTACAGCGTGTGATGGGTGGTCCCCTACCTCACCTCCTGTGCTCCCCCTATGTCAATGCACTCCTCAACTGAAGGTATTCTGTCTTGCGAGCCATAGCCAGTTGGCTCATTCCTGTTGCTTACCCCCTTTGGAGTGCCAGACCCAGATTGGGGGGGGACTGGTTCCTGGAAACTGGGGAGCCCTACTCCCACCCAACCACACTTAGCTATAGGATCTTACGCTACCTGTACCATCATGGAGCATTGACACTGGCCTGTCTCACTCCCGTGATGACACCACTTCTTCCCAGAGGAGCCATAAATGCAGGCAGACATTGGTATATTGCAGCGACGTTAAATAAAAGACTTTGACTGTTTAACTTTCACTACTAAACTTTTTCTAGGCTCTGGGGGCCAGCTCTATCTAACTCATTCTGGCAAAAGGGATCAAAGATTAGTGAGTACTTCTTTTTGTACAGAGCTGGTATATGTTTGGAATGTCTCCCCCTCATTTCCTTTAACTAGTTCCCTCTGTTTATCTATTACTTGATGGTCGAACAATATTGTTTTGGATTTGACCATACAAACCCCCACACACACATATTGGACACCTTGGGAGAGTTGAGGTGGTCTCGCCCTTTATTGACACCCATGCTCAACAGAGCCAGGCATCTAGCTTCACATACCCTCCCAGGCTGACTCCCCATAATGATATAACATCCATATGGTTGGGAAGAGGTGCTTGGGACATGGAGGTCAGACACCCAGATGATGCCTTTTTCAACCCCCCACTTACCCTCCTCTATGTTTTGACTTTTTTATTCGGGTCCCTAACTGTCTCTATCCCCAACCCCTATTTTAGAGTTCCACATGACCCAGCAGGAGCCCTACACACCTTAGTGTTAGGACTTCTCCTAGGTAAATCCCATGGAGATTTGCAACAAGGGGGACTTTTGTTACCCCCCCACCTTGGAAGTCAATGGTATCACCTCCCCCTTTTGCCCCTTCAAAACAGAGATCCTTCGGGAATTTCCATCACAGACCCTGAGACCACCCCCAGGCACCTCTTGGCACAGTTGGCCTTGAGACATTTAGTTTTGGACCTGTTCCTGCTCAGGTTCACCCCAGTTTACAACTAACCTTATGGCTGTTGGGTTAAACCTAGTTCACTTGTTACATTTTTATTCTACATAGGTAGCGGCTAGTGGATGTGGCCCCCATTGGGGGCTATGGTCTGTCGTCATTTGTAGTCTTTTTATCTCCCTCTGTAATATTTTCAAAATGCAAAGATAATTACTTTTTTTCTTAATTGTTCACTGCTGGGTACATATTATTTATATCTGCATGGTAGGCCTTGGTTTGGGCCCTGCTCATGGCTTACTCTGGCCCTGCGGACTGTCTGCAGTGCTTTTTACTATGGGCTGGAAAACCATGATGCTGGGCAGCTGTTGCAGGGCTCAGGCTGTAGGGTGAGCCAGTCTTGCGGTGGGGGGTGCACCTGGCTTTGTAAGTAACCACCTTTTCTCATTGTCACTATGGCTGGGACCCCAGTAATGGTATGTTCTCAAAACATTATCATCTTAAATAATGTGATTAAGTGAACCAAATTTATTCAGTCACTCTGTGCTCATCCAGCTGATGTCATTTTTCTTCAGGAAACCTACCTGACTGCCACAGAACACTAGAAATTAACTTGGGGGAGCACATGTGCAGTTTATTGCTTTTCCTATGCTAAGGGGGAAGTGCAGAGGGGGATCACAATCCTAATTCCCTCTCCCACCCCTTTTATTATACACCATGAATTTTATGACTCTAAGGAACGATACGTCATTCTTGAGGGTCAGCTCTTTCATGCACACATTGCATTGGCGAATGTCTATTGCCCACCTAACTCATCTTCATCAGTGTGTAAGCAGTTCTTTGGCAGACTGATGGACCTTCTCCAAAGTCAGTTGATTCTAGCGGGAGTGTCACAGCATGTGGGAATAAACTTCAGACAAGGCAAATTTACAGGTTTAAAACACACCGTGGTTATTTTCCGAAAGTTAGAAAAATAAATGAAAATAAAAAAATTGCAAAGAAAATCACTACTTAACATCAGTAGTTTCTCACATGATACAGTCCTGGATCTTAAAGCTCCTAAGACCCTTCTCATCTGCATTCAACAGCTTGTCTGCACAAACAGTAGAACTTCTCTCCTCCTCCTCTCTCAGGGCTGAGCCCCACTGAACTCCTGAACTGAAGTGAACTCAGTGAAGAGGTTTCATATCTTTTGGTGGGGTCACCTGACTGAGCCCTTTCTATTTTCCTGTGTGGACATGTTGTTTCAAAACCAAGGTGGGGTTTTGTTTCAGAGGACTTCTTGGTTCAGTTAAAGGTACAGTGTATCTCTCCACAGATATTGCCTCTATTATCTCAGATCCACAGTAACTAAGCACTTTTATAAAGAATACCACCTTATACAGTAACAGGTTTATAGTGTGAATTTATGAAAATACCTTAAGGATTTCTTATAACTGTACTAATCATGAAATTATTGTTGTTTTATATGGCTTCTGAATCCATTTTATTTAAAAAGGCTTTATTAACTGTACATATTCCTATTTAAATTAGCCTTCATGCTTTTTGTACACAAAATGCACTTATGCACTTTACACAACACCTCTTCAGGTGTTTGGCATCATTCCAGGGACTGGATGGTTTAAAATGGAAAAAGAATGAAAACAGAGAACGAGTGGGAAGTTTAGTAGGGATAGTAAAGAGCTACACTAGGTGGCCAACTTAGGGTAAGGGGGAAAAAGAAGAAAAGCAAAGAGAAAAGCGTTAACTGTTGCGCAACAGAAGTTTTGGTAGCTAGGAAATAAGAAGATAGAAAAGTGGTCCATCCATAGCTGAGGGTATAGCCTAATATCAGACTTGGATAACTCCCACCCCGGCAAGCATTGGGCTTTTTCTGCCCAGAAATGTCATCGTACCAATTTGGCACATCTCAGTATTGTAGATGCCTAGAGCAAATTCTTTCTGATAGGGAAGGCCTAAACACACTACTCTACTCAGTTTGGTAGTTACTCACAAGTAGATTATTTCTTCACAGCATGCAAGCATTTCTCCATGATCAGGGACCCCTCATGTGGACCGCAGCTCTTACTGGACCTTACTTTTACTGGAATGTGTCATACAGCGAACCATCCTGGCAGCCTTACTTAGCTTGGATGCCGAGAAAGCTTTTGCTGGGGTGTCCTGGAACGTCCTTTAGAGCACGTTGTCAGCATTTGGTTTTCCTAACCCGTTTTTAACTTGGCTCAAAAATGTCTATCACAACCCCAGGCTTATATACTGCAAGCGTGAACAGCACCCTTATTTCACCTGTGCATTTACAATGAGGCAACAGGCAGAGGTGACCTTTGCTGCCATTCCTATTTGCTGTCTTTATAGAACCCTTCACCACAGCCATTCACCTGAATCTGGTGGTGGAGGGCATCCCCTTGGGGTGTGTGTGGAATACACTGCTGTCTTGTATGCCAATTATATTTTATTAATTCTTTTGAACCCAGACAGCTCAAGCCCGGCAACATGGGTGAATCTTTCTATTTTTGGTGTTCTCCTGAACCTACATAAAATAAAAGTTTTGCTTCTTAGTATTCCCCTTCCTCTGCTCTGCAGTGAGAACTCCCCTTTCATTGGAGGGGTATGGGTATTAAGTACCTGCGTGTTGATCCCCTGAAAGATATTCAGAATCTAGAGCACCTTAATTATGAACCACTAACTAATGTGATTACTGCGGTCATTGCTAAGTGGATGCAACTTCTGTCATCCTTCTTTTCTCATCTGGAGATGGTGAGGATGAATCTGCTACCTCATCTCCTTTACCTGCTCCAGACTCTTCCTAGTTTACCAGTGCCCAGTTACTTTTCTTCTAGGAATAAACTCTTTTTTTGTTTTATTTTGGGGGGAACAATGAGCCGTATTCGATTTTGCTGCTGCAACTTCCGTTTTCAAAGGGTGGGGTGAATTTGCCAAACCTACATGATTATGCCTGAGCATGTTATTTACACATTATATATCATTGGTTTAGCCCTCAGAGTAGAGCTCACCCTTGTAGAAACAGATAGAATTTATGTTAAAGAGTTAAACAAGATGTTTGACATAGGTCTCCTTTTGTTTTCCCACCCATATATATATCCTTTTGTCTGGCAGACTACACCTTTCATGTCCAATGCTTTGTGAGTCTGGACACGGCTATCACAACTCCCCTCAGTTGGCAATAGTTTTCTACTTTTGTAGGCGGCTGCCTGCAGATACTGATTTTTTCCCATCCTACATAGACCACACTTTCCAGCATTGAAGGCAAGTGGATCTTACTTAAATCTTTCAGTTTCTCAGCACCGAAGGCCCAGTCTCTTCTGAAAAACTAAAGTTAAAATATGGTCTAATGGGTCAAGAACATTATTTTCTTCAAATTAGAACATATTTGTTACATAAACACCAGAAGCAGATCCACTTGAAGGATTCCACTGCAGGCATTCATGGCGCCAGCATTAGGGCGCCAAAATTGAGATTTGACGCCCCCTCTCTGAGGTCCGCCCCCCTCCAGACTTAGTGTCAATAGATAGGGGGGGTGTAGAGGGCACAATCCCCCATGGGGGGGTGCAGTGGGCACAGCCCCTTTGCAAAAACAGTGACAGTGACATTGCCGGCTGGCACCCTAATGGCAAGGCACTGAAATGCTGGCGCTTTTCAAGGGTTGAACCAATGGATTCAATACCTCAACTTCTAAGTCTGCTGGTAGGGCAATAATTCAAGGAATCACCTGGGGCCATCTGATAGGAAACATGTACTATGGGTTGCAAGAACTGTTGTGCGATACCTTCCAACCCACATTGAATAAATGGAACCAGGAATTAGGCACCTCGATTATTCTCTCACTGTGTTGAAATATGCTGTTCCAGCTCTGAAAGTGACCTCCTCCATGCAGTGGAGAGAGTTCATGTGGAAATGCCGGTATCAGTTCTTTAGAACCCCTGCAGTCCTAGGGACATTCCTGCCTGCCTCCTTCAGGCAGTGCTGGAGACAATGTGGTCACCATAAAGCAGACCACTCACACATATTCTGGCAGTGCCCAGTCCTGTCAGAGTTCTGGCAAGAAGTCACTCTGAAATTCGAAGAGTTGTACTTTTCCAGAGATTTGGTAGCTTCAACCATGGTGAGGACTTCATCTCAGCCCACACTGATTGGCATATATTCATATCTTGGCCACAAAGAAGGCTATCATTCATCTATGGAGGAGGCCTCATCCCCCAACTCTAGACCTGTGGTGTGCCATTACTTTTGAAATGTATGCCATGGAATGCCTAATGGCTTACTATCACGACACACTTGCCCAGTTTCAGATGAGATAGCAGCGTAGGGTGACATACATGATGATTAAAGATGTGGACTTTATTCCATAAGTTCTCTAAATATATCTGACTCTACCTTTTTTTTTTCTTTTGGGTTTCAGTCTGGCTTCTCTGGGCACTCCCCCCCCCCCCTTTGCCCCTGTCTTTTTTTTTGGATCAGTCAGATAGGCACAATATTACTTCTGATGATGCATATATATGCTGTTCTGGCAGTTTTATACTGACTGTGTGAAGGTACCTGATACGCTGCTTGATTTACTACTGTACCATCGTTGCTTCAATAAAAATTATATTATAAAACAAATATGTTGAGAAATTTCACACAAATAATAAATTGCCAGATTATGAGCACCTGTAACTTTCTCACTCCTGATCCAAATGTCATGAAACTTATATGCTTTTAGTGACTCCTCTAAACAATAATCATGCTAAACTTCAGGTCTCTAGCTATAAGACTGCCCAAATTATGACCAATTAAAAATTTCAGAAAATTCAGAAACATTTCAGAATTTAGCAAAAATTCCATGAAATCAGAATTTACTAATTTTGCCCAGCCCTACCTCCAGTCCTTTCTTTTTCTCCAGGTGCCCCCTGCACTTCTTTAGCCTTCACTCCCTCCCTTACATATAGTACAACCTCTCCATCTCTCCTCCCTTCTCTGTCTCTCCTGAACAGAGCGTAGTCTGGTGTGGTCACATCCCAGGCATGGCTATCAGTGCACCATGACTCCATTATGACCACCAAATCTAGGCTAGCCTCCTCCATGATGGCTGTCAGGTCTTGAATTTTATTTCCCAGAGTCTTTGCATTGGTGCACATCACTCTCCATACAGTACCCCCCTGCCTGCCTCGCTGCTTTCTCCCCTCCTCATCCCTGTGCTGTTTCTTAAAGCTCCCCAACCCCTCTTTTCCCTTGTTACTCTTTCTCCGTAACCTGTCACCTTTAATTCTCTCTTCTTGCTATCCTGATTTATACTCTTGTGTCCTCCAACTTGTCCCCATCCCTGTCTTCCTGGGCCCTTGCCCTGGGGAAGAGTCCTCCCCTTGGGCCCTACCTCCTTGTTGATTTTTCATCCAGGTGAAGCAATCTTTGTCTACTTTGGTGTTACAGCCTCCGCCCCCGCCACCCAGGCTAGTTTAAATGCTCACCCAAGTAGCATTTAAACAGCCCACTAAGGACTGTGGTTCTTCTCCTGTAAGGATACAGGCTGTCTCCCCTACAGAGGCCCATATCCTCCCAGGCTCATCCTCAGTCCCAATGTAGCTGAAGCTCTTCTCCCTGCACCATACCTTCTACCAATTGTTAAATGCTGTGGTGCACAGTGCCCTTCTCTCTCCTCAGTCATACACAGGTAACACCTTGGCAAATACCACCATGCATGTTATCTGCTTCAGGCCCCTTCCCAGCTCCCTGAAACTTCACAAAGTCCCACTCATATATCTTCCCTGAATCCCTGTAGCAAGAGAGAGTACATTGGCTCTGCAATGTACATGCACTTCACCAGTCCAGTGAGCAGAGACCTGAGGTTGCTCTGGAACCTAGGTCTCCCACATGTGCAGTTCAGTTCTAATTTGATCAGCAAAATGGCATTTCAAAGTTAAAATCATATAAAAATGTGAATAAATAATATGCATGAGTTTCAAATACATAATACAAAATTCCAGTTACATCAAAAACAACATTTAAGAAAGGTTCCTAAGATCAATAAATTACTAGCAGCCCTACCTAATTTTGATTATTATTTTCCAAATGTCCATATGCCTACATTTTAGTTACATCCTGATTAGCCACTTTTGCCTGCTTACCCTTTCAATCTTAATGGCCTCTATCAAACAAGTGCAACTGTTACCCCATTAATGGGCACAGGGGATAGAAATCTAAATACGCTCACACAGATTGCCTCCCAACCACATGCAGTGTCTAATATATATAAAACTCTACAAGATTGGAACCACAGACTGCCATCTGCGATTTGCCCCTACTGGATAAGAGAGCTTGGTATCCCCGAAGACACTAATTTATGGAAAAAACTTTGGATATCAATGCATAAATTTACTAAACAAGACAGACTTAGGTTAGTACATTATAATATAATGCATAATATCTATTTGACACCAGATAAGCTCTTTAGATATGGGACATTAGCTGCTCCAACATGTAACAAATGTAAGAGTGATACCGGTTCCCTCTATCATATGCTGTGGCAATGCCCTTGTATAAAGACATTCTGGCAGTCTATTAGTAACACTTTGGACCCTATCCTTGGCCTAAGAGAATTATTTATGCCGGAAGTCTGTATAATAAACCATTTTCCAGCTGACACCCCTAAAAATGGGAGAACACACATGATACTCATTGCTGCAACTGCTAAACTTGTAATTATGAGACACTGGGTAAAGGAGAAACCTCCCACTTTGTTGGAATGGTACAGGGAGAGTGTCTTGGCACTGCAGCTGGAAAGACATATTGCACTTAAGCGTGATAGAGTGCAAGCTTTTACCTCGTTATGGGGCGGACTAGAGGCTATCCTGACAACTTGGAAGTCCAATTGATGTGGGACTGTGCTCATGTTATATTTATATGATCAGTAACTGTATGTAGTCTGAGGGGATGGGTTGGGGGAAGGGTTGTTTTTGTTTTTGGGGTTCTGCACATGTTGTCTCATTTGTTGGATTAACCTATGTATATCTTGGTGCTTAAAAATAATAAAGCTTTCTTTAATAAAAAAAAAAAAACAAGTGCAACTGTTTTAGCTGTCCATATTTATAAAGGTTCAAAAAGTAGTTGACCAATTAATTGCTTGAGAGAAATAAATTCTGCAGGATATCTGCCAAACATTTTAAATGACTTTTGGCATACCATAAACAAATAAAAAACATATGCATAAAGTTTCAATACAGTGCACTCCACAGTCACAGCATAAATCATGTGCACCAGCATTGATAATTTTACTATATCGTGTAATTTGTTCGCATTCAAATCTAATAGGATGATGGTTTTCCTCTCCTTTTAATTATCCAGTAATATGGTTCCAATACATGAATTTCTATATTTCTGGCAAGCCATGGATTATACTGAAGAGAGACAAGTTTCTCTAAATTTTTAAGATGTGATATATCGCAATAATGGTGCTTTAGTAAGGAGACATGACTATGGATTGATTATAGTTCCTTTGGTAAAATAATTTGAAAGATATTTCATACCCACTTTTTCTAGGCTTTTTTTGTATACATTTTATCCAGGGTAAGATGCAATTTTTATCAACTCTAGAAAATTTCTCTTATAAACGAAGTGGTGGAATCCTTTTAGATTTCATTAGGATGAACCTAATCCAATATGAGATTGTTCTTACTACTGCCAGTTCATTTCTATGGTTTTAACCCCAATTCAGCCTGAACAACTTCATTTCATTTTTATGTTGTATACTTGTTACCTAATGAGCAATATGCCCATTTTCACAAGCGACAAGTACATAATTAAAAGAGACTCAAAACAAATACAGAAAGTCAAATACAATTAATGGAACATGTCAGACACGATAATAAAAAGTTGTATTGGCAATAACATGTGCAAAAGACATTCAAAACATGAGTAGAAATTTCTGTTAAGTAATCATTATTTTTGAGCCTGACTTGAAAAGTTTTCAGCCTGGAACAATTTACAGTTTCACTTGGAAGTGAACTGTAGAAGGTAAAAGCTTTGAACAGTAAAGATCTTTGACAAAAAGATGTTTTGAGCAATCAGTTTTAAAGAGCTAGTGTACTGCTTGAAATTAATAGCAATTTTCAGATGCAGTCAGCTATCACTTCCAATATCTGAGGTATTTTTGTATTTTCTATTTGCTAATTAGAAGATTTTCCACCAGGCAGTACTGGGGTGATGTGTGGATCAGCACTCTATAGGGAGGGGGAAAAAGTCAGTTCTGTTCCTCCCATTACATAGTCAGAAATGAGACCAAACACCTTGAGGCACCACAATTCTTGCAGCCTGAGCAGTGACTTTCACAAGCTACCAATCAAAATGCAGGAAATTGTGACATCACTAGTAACCAGGGCGAGTCAGTCCCTGCTGCTTCATGTGAAAGTGAAACCTAGCAGTGGGAAATGGTTCTCATTGGTTGCTAGTGATGTCATAGTCAGTGTGGTCTCAGAGTTGATGTGTAATGGGAGGAACAGAACTGACTTTTTTCCCCTCCAGACAGAGTGTTGCTCCACACATCACATCAGTACTGCCAGGTGTAAAATCTTCTAATTAGCAAACAGAAAAGAATAAATACTTGAGATATAAGAAGTGATAGCTGACTACATCTGAAAGTTGCAATTAATTGCAGGCAGTTTCCAGGCAGTACACTAGCTCTTTAAATACCTTTATATTTCGAGTTCAGGGTTCCTTGTGTATCAAGGGCCCTATTAAATAAAGAAGAGACTGTGGGAGTTGTTCAAGTGTGCCTTTGTGAAGCATAACCCCTATTCTTAAATTACACCTATCTTCCAAAGAAAGACAGCCAGTGGCCTGGTACAAAGTGCAATGATGCGTTAACCTAGGGAGGCTAGTAATAAAGTGACATATACTATTGTAGGTAACCCTTAGTTTCAACAGACTTCTCACAGCAATTATCTCAGGAATAGAGGAAGGTACACCTAGCAAGGCTTTACAAAGCTTGTTTATAGGTACATTTGATTCTCAGATTTCTGCTGCATATAAAGCAATTGAATTTAATTTACCATCGCCTTATTGTAAGGCTGCTTCCAAAGTATACCCCCATACAGCTGGTTGAGGCACAATGAACCTAATGTAACTAATGTCAACCTAATGGAAACATCCTTGATGTGCTTACACCAATGATAATTCAAACAGAACTGAAGGCCCAAATACAAATAGCCCCTAACACAGTATTCCAGGTGGCAGTGCAGTGCACTTCCTCAGGGATGGGCCTTTAATTATGTTCGCTTGCACGGACGCAAATAACAGTTTGTTACAGTGAACAGTATTTAAGAGGTGTGCCTCTGTCAGGTATAATGCAGCTCACGTTGCAATGGGCATGGCAGCGATAGCACAATGATTAGCAAGGGTGATCCTGATGCATGTTTCTGTTTTGGGGGTTAAACTTCACATAGTTGAAAGGAGTCAACCACTCCATTCGGAGAGTGGCTGGCTCTTTTCATTTGCATATTATAAAACATCCAGCTCACCCTCCAGCACATCTTACCCAGACTGCCTGAAATGGGAATGTTTCTTCTTTGGTTTTCCTCCCCCCCAAATCTCATACTCAGATCCCCTCCCCATACTCAACCCCCCAGTGTTATAGTTAGATTCCCCACCTCCCAACTCAGACCCTCAGGACTGGGGCCAACAGCCACAGTGTGGCTTTGTCTCATTACTCCCCTCAGGATAGCTGCATATTCTGCCTGCCTCCTGTAGGCTTTAACAAATTAAGTTTAAGCTCCATCAGGCATTTGCCTTGAGCCATGGTGCGGATGCAAATGTGTGGCTGCTGCTGTGATTGCTGCTACCATCCTCCCCAAACCTGCTTAGAGCACTCTTGGGGCACTTTACATTTTGCCGGCAGTACAGCTTTAATTGCTGGTAGCTCCTGCCACTTTCCGCTCCTGACTGGGAGCTTTAACTAGCTGCAAATGCAGCTGTCTCCCCAGCTGCCTTGTGCCACCTCCCAAGCCCCTCTAGGCATTCACAAATTGCAACTGGAGGGGTGGTATGGGAAGGTGGATGGAGGTGCTCCTACCATGGCCTCCTCCACCTCCTGCTGAGCTCCTGTCTCCCCTTCTCCTACCCACATGGAGCAGGCCACAGCCTGAGCTCCATAGGGGCTGGGAGTAAAAAGTGCCCTCTGGAACTTTCACTTTCAGCACAGTCACTTGAACTAGCTGTAGCAGTGGCCCCAGCTTGTTCTCCTCACACTATAGCTCCCTGCCTGCAAATAACAATATCGGGGCCCAAGCACAGCCCTCCCACCACCATCACCATCTGCACCACCACCCCCACTAGACTACATAGAAAATATTCTAATTTTGTTTAAATACTGTATAATCCCTTATTTCTGTGGTAAATTTATTTCCATTATATCTGCAAAAAGGCTCCATTCCACAGAAATAAATTTACCGAAGAAGTAAACTGACAAAAATGCCAAAAGCCTCATGGCTTTAAGAAGCTGATTTGGCTGTCGGATCATGGTGAACTGTGATGATAGCCTGTGAAGATAGCAAGTGAGGAACGGTGATGTATCAGAAAGGCGACAGAAACACAGCACTGACACATTTTGCGATCGATCCTGGTTCCCTCATCCTTGAGTTGTCCTCCGGAGTAGTAATCTTTAGTAAGGGGTGCAGGGCAAAGCCCCCTGCAAGAAAAGACTTTTTAAAAACTGGTTGCAATGTGGGTTTGACGTCATTGTCACAAATCACCGTTCCTCACTTGCTATTATGACGAGGAACCACTGTGATCAAGCAGTTATGTCACTTCAGTTTTTTTTATGTTTATGCAGTTTTAGTTTTTTACTGTATTTTGTGTTTTATGGGGGAGTACATACTCTTACAGAACTTACAGGACTGTTGTTGCTGTTGGGTGGAGTGGAGCTGGCATACCGGACAAAACAAAACAGAGGTATCTGCTAAGATTTCTTTTATTGGGAGATATTACAGAATGAAACATATCTTTCCATAGCCTTTGTGTTAATGATACTTATCCATGATGCAGCTTTAAATCTGGAGCCCCACTAACTGTGCTGGTACCTGGAGTGGAAGTACGGTTAGCAGTGTCTCCTGTTGTTCTTGGATTCTCGTGTTTGTATTGCAGCTGAACATTAGTTCATTAACAACAAGCATTTGTCAATGCCAAATGTTTGCTTGCTGGCATTGGCATTGGTAGTGTAGGAGTTACACAGCTGCATAATAGGAATGGCAGTGAAGTATTGAATTGAACCAACCCATCACCACCCTGCAGATGGTGACAGGCGTGGGGTGTACCTGGGTCATGAGCGTAATGGCCCGCCATTTCACCACACCCTACCGTGCAGACACTGACAAATTAGTGACGGTGTGTAGGGTCTTTGGTATATCGCTTTTCATTCCATCTGGAAATATTGTGAGATGGGTGCGTTTTAGGAGAATGGGGTGAACTTTGGGGCCGAAGAGTCCAAGGCACACCTCCATGCCTCTCAGCGGCTACAGGGTGTGGGTCGGGGTGGAATGGTATGAGCATTGCAGGTGACAATCCCAAGTCACAGCCCTGATGCCTGTCATTCTCTACAGGGTGGGGTGTTATGGTCGGAAACCCTAACGCCTTAGGCATTCGTTGGTATTTTCACTCCAAATTTTCAACATGGGTTTTTTGTGACCCCCACCTCATGAACAGTGGCAATATCAGTTTGTTAGCCGAAAGCTGCTTTTGCACAGCGACTACGGCATTTGTCACCACAGGTGCAAAAACACATTCTGAGCAGGATGTGAAAAATGACAGCTATACTGTTCATGGGGAGGTGTAAAAAATGGCAGTGTTGAAAATCTGCAGTGAAAATATTAAAAAAGCTGGTGAAGTCACGAGCGTGCGTAGAAACTGTGCAACATGCACCGTAATGTAATTAGTTTGGGAATTGTTTACAGCAGATTGTCAACACGGGCATTTTGGGACCTCCAGTCATGAACAGTGTCACTGTGATTTTCTTTATCTGTCCCGAACAATGATTTCCCACAGCGACCACGCATTTCTGTGCTGAAAGTGTGAAAACACATTTCAGCCATGTTGTGAAAAATGACAGCTGTACTGTTCATAAGGAAGTGTGTAAAAATGCCACTGGTGAAAATGTGGACTGAAAATATTACAAATTCATGAACTTACGAGGGTGCATGGAAACTGCGCAATGCTTACTCGTAACACAGTCATTTTTAGGAATTTTTTCACCAAATTTTCAAAATAGCCATTTCAAGACCTCTGCTCATGAACAGTGTCACTGTGATTTTCTTAATGTGTCCCATACATTGATTTCGCACACCGACTGTGCCTTTGTGCGCTACATGGGTGGAAACATGTTTTGGGCAAGATGTGAAAAATGACAGCTGTACTGTTTATAAGAAGGTGTGGAAAAATGGCAATGTTGAAAATCTGGAGTGAAAATATTGAAAATTTGCGAACTTATGAGCGTGCGTAGGATCAGCGCAACAAACGTTCGTAAAACAGTCATTTTGGGGAATTTTTTCACCAAATTATTAACATACCCATTTTAACACTTCTGCTCATGAACAGTGTGACTGTGATTTTCTTAATGTGTGCCATACATTGAGTTCACACACCGACTGCGCCATTGTGCACTACATGTGCGGAAACATATTTTGGGTGAAAAGTGAGAAATGACAGCTACACTGCTCATAAGGAGGTGTGGTAAAATGGCAATGTTGGAAATCTGGAGTGAAAATATTGAAAATTTGTGAACTTACGAGCATGCGTAGGAACAGCGCAACGCATGCTTGTAAAATAGGCATTTTTGGGAATTTTTTCACCAAATTTTAACGTAGCCATTTTAACACCTTTGCTCATGAACAGTGTCATTGTGATTTTCTTAATGTGTCCCGAACATTGATTTCGCACACCGACTGCGCCATTGTGCGCTACATGCGTGGAAACACATTTTGGGTGAGATGTGAAAAATGACAGCTGTACTACTCATAAGGAAGTGTGGTCAAATGGCAATGTTGAAAATCCAGAGTGAAAATATTGAAAATTTGCGAACCTACGAGCGTGCGTAGGAACAGCGCAACGTATGCTCGTAAAAGTCATTTTTAGGAATTTGTTCACCAAATTTTCAATATAGGCTTTTTGGGAGCCCACCTTATGAAAACTGGCACTGTCATTTCATTAATCAGTCCCAAAAGGTGATTTCATGCAGTCACTGCAAAATCACCCTTCGGGCCCGAGTAACGCCATGACAGCGACAGAATTCACGAGGAGGGGTCCCAAAAACCCCATGTTGAAAATTTGGTGCCAAAATTCAAAAAAATGCCTGAGATATGCAGCAAAGTTGGAAAAAAAACTATTCATTACATTATATAGCTTACCGGCATTTCCTCAGTTCGCGGTCGGCTTTGAAGAGTGCAGGCGTGTTCCGGTCCACCGAAGATCGTCGTGCGAGGTCCGGAGGTAAGTATGGGGTGGGGGGTGTGGGAGGCAGGGTGCGCAGGGTGGGCGCGGTGGGGGCAGAGACAGCGAGGGACCGTTTTTGTGTTGCAGGTTTGTTTTTACAAAGGAGGAGACGGCCGGGGCGTTTGCCACGCTGGGGTGGGCTCCCAGTGTGGCACAAGGGCGGCTTGTGGGCGTGGGCCGATGGGGGTTGGGCACCCCGTCGGTGACAGCATCTGTTGCCACACTGGGTGGGCTCCAGCGTGGCACCCTGTACTCTGGGGAGGGACAGTGGAGCCGACGACGGGGATTGGCCGCCCGTCGGCTATCACAGTCAACCAGCCACGTTGGGGTGGGCACCCAGCGTGGCATGCTCACTCTGTTTGGCCAGGGGTGCAGCACAGTCGATGGAATTGGGCACCCTGTCGGCTATGTCCTATACAGTGCGGAGGCGACAGCACGCAGTATGCGTGCGTGTGTGTGTGTGTGTGTGTAGGGGAGGCGTGCATGAGCAGACGATATCTTATCACTGCTCACTGAAGCATAGCTCCCCCTTTCAACTGTACGCTACTGCATTTCGGACTGTCATAGACAGCTCCAGCAGGCATTGGAGAACTGGGGCCGCGCCTGCAAACACACTGACTGAATTGGAAGAGGGCTGCCACACCTCCGAAAACTCGGATGATGGCACTATGTTTCTTGTACATGCGTGCAAGCAAACATAAAAATCATGTAGTCAGCCAAGACTGCATGGAAACAGAAGCCAAGTACAGTAAACACAGTGACAGCAGATATTCTGACAGCCTGCACTTTCAATTCTGACAGTCTTCCATGCCCCGGTTTCCCTTCACCATGGAAACTAGCTCACCAGGGCTAGTATATGAATCATTGACCTCCATGTGACAACTGTAGTTCCCTGGACCACCAATACTTAATTATTTTAATAACACTGGGCCACTAGCCAAAATGAGTCCTAGCTAGCCCAACTGGGCTACTATTTTTAAATTCATTTTCTAAGCTATGTATATGGACTTTATTAGAGCCCATTTCCTTAAGGCAGTGCTAATCTGTTTCTGCCTGTTTCTGGCAAAAGTAGGGCCTTATTAATTGAGCGGTGGCTTTCCTTGTTCACCAAGGTTGCCTAAACGTATATAAATATGCATTGAAAACTGACCCCATAGACATGTATGCGGCACGCCACCACGCTCTCTCTGCTTAGATGTCACAAAATGTCTGAGCACTGGGACAGGGCCAACAAACTAAAAAGTAGAAGGGATTGGCTGGCCATGGGTTCGGTTCCAGTTACGATCCCTTCCCTCCTGAACAGGACATGGTACAAAATTCTACATTTGACAGAAACAAGTTAATACTGCCATAAGGTAATGCGCTATGAAGTCCAGATAGATAAAATAAAACCTTGGAAATCTTCTGTAATTACTGGCCACTAGGACATCTAGAGGGTAATAAGTGGTGTTTCCGAGCCCCCCCCCCCAAACAAGAGTTTCTTTTCTTTTTCTGTATATAATTTTTTTCTTTCTTTCTCTATATCACTATCTTCTTACTTCACCCTAACTGTAACTTTTTATATAAAGCCCCCCTGTTTCCACTCCTATGCTGTCCTATACCCCTGCCATATCTCTCTGCTCCCTTTCTTTTGTCTCACTACTGTATTTTCTTCATAATAACCTAATTTTTTCTTTACTTTAACAGGTCTTATAGGAAGCTGACTCTTTCCCCATCAGATAAATATTACTCTATGTCTAACCTGTCCTATCCTTCTGTCTACTTCCTAAGAACTACGAATCCTTTATGACCCCTTTCCTATATTTTATTTTACAGGTCCAATGGATGTCATCCCTTCAAGACTCCTACCTCTGGCTCCCTAGTGCCCAGGTAAGAGACCTTCTACATATTACTTATACTTGGTGGGAATGGTCCAGCTACACCTGTTACTGTGTGTGTGTGTGTGTGTGTGTGTATGCGTGTGTGTATTAATGTGATACATACCACACTTTTTTCCCTTTTCATAAAGCTTTTTGACAAGTCAGTTGACACAGGCAGGCTCTCAGACCAATCCCCGCCTCCCCACATGTGGCACTCACCTCCCCCAGACCCACTGAACCTGAAGCTCCCCATGGATTGGCCTGTGTTGCAGCCAGGAAGGGAAGGGTCATCCCTACCAGGTGACTCACATCCAGAGTTGTGTCTTTGGTTCAGATGATTGCGTGGGTTGGAGGTTGGTGGGCAGGGCTTTATGAAGTTTGCTATAACCATTTTTTTTGTTTTCTAACCTTAGATCCCCTGCCATGGTAGCATGAAAGTTTGTGTGTGTGGAAGTGCACACACACTATGGAACCATGAACACCTCCGGCTTATGTCGCTCAAGCTTCCAGCACTACCCCAAGGCTTCTGCCTCAGAGCAGCCAAGGGCCAAGACAGCATACCTTCCACCCTGGAGAGAAGAGCTGTCTGACAGATGCTCAGTACCCCCCTCATCTGACCCCCAAACCCAAGCTTGTTTCCAAACTTGGGTTACCGGCATGGTGGGAGGTAAGGTGCACAGTGCCTCAGCCCTCCACACTACTGGGCTGACTTCATACTGTTGCAGTTGTTTTAATGCATGAAAGTTTGCTAGCTGTCAGGTGGGATGCATGCTATGCTCAACAGTTGCCACAGATAGTTGAGTGTGTGTGTGTGTGTGTGTGTGTGTTTGTGATGCATAATCTGCCATGATTTGTAAATAGGCAATAGTTTTCTGACTGTGAACAATCATGCGCTGCAGCGTGGCATTGCATGAACTCTGGCACCACTCCAAGCAATGGTGTCTATTTCTTTTCTGTGTCTGATCTTCTCAGACAGTGATCAAATTAAGGCAAGACCAATGCTGCATCATATGATCATTCAAACCCTAAGAAACACAACTCCATACACTCACCACACTCAGTGGATTTTGTACCCTAACATGGTATTTCCTTACTTGTGTCGCTTTGTGCCTGTACACTGATGCATGAACGAACCAATGTGTATAAAGCAGGACCCAATATAACAGCATGCAAGCAAATATTTGGCATTGACAAATGCTTGTTTTTTTTTTTTTGGGAGGGGGGACTATCCTCGTCATCTAAACAGATCATAGAACAGCAGATGACAGAAATACAGAATTTGTCAGCAGAAAAGACCTACTTGGCCCATCCAGTCTGCTCAGTGACTGACAGAGAGCTTCATTGCTTCCATGTGATGCCAGCATTCAGACACTGGGTCATAATGTCGCAAGACATTATGCCTCAGGGCAAAATCGCGCTGCCAATACAGCGCAATTGCTGCCATGAGGCATAAGTCTTTTTTTCTGTGGGGCTCCGACCCCCACACCCCCCGTTTTGGGGTGATGCGCCCCCGAACCCCCCCCACTAAAGATTCTCAACTCTGGAGGGGGGATTCAACTCGGGTAGAGCACAAGTAACTAAAAAATAAAATAATCTGGGACCGGGAATCAAACCCAGTCCAGATGTAGCGCCTGGGTTCCTGCTGCTGTGGCTCAGTCCTGTGAGCCATGGCAGCTGCTCAGTGGAACCCACTCCCAGCGGAGGTCATATCCTCTGCCTGAGAAAGTGCTACTGGTGCAATACCATGAACAGCAGTATATGTGGTATTGCACCATTAGCGGTTACAGACTACGTTGTACCCGCTTAGCCACAATGTTGTACGCTATTAAGCATGCACCATTATGACCCCAGTAGGCAGCATTCACACTTTGTATAATATATTACATTATATTATATTATATTATATTATATTATATATATAGTACATTCCTGATTGTTAGTCTCACACCTCTCTAGAAACAATACCAACGAGAATCTAATGAGCTATGAATGTGAGTACAGCTCATCAGTATGGTACCTAACCTTTATCTTATTTCAGGAAACTGGACTGATAGTGATGGTAAAACAGAATTACACTTATGGTAGTCTTCCTTTGCAGATGTTTATCAGTTCAGACCTTGATTAGTGTCACCAGTAGTGACTCAGAAGTCTTTCACTACCTACTGCCATAACACCCCGGCATGAGAAAAATGTGCACACACCAAACACCCATTCTATCCGTCACAGTGAAAAAGGCTGCCAGTAAGAAGACAGCAGAGTTTCAGACTGAGAAGCTTCAAGTTACATGTAGTAGATGATAGATTAGAAGGTGTCAATCAAAAATAATAATACAAATAATAAAAACAATGTTTCATTGTGTTAGTTGATTATACTTTATGAAAAGCAATACATAAGTTATTATTAAAGGGCCAAAATAAATCTTTACTTGAGGACCATAACAACATGGGATTTCCTCCCCAGCATCATATCATCAGCCCATGCATCCTATTAGTGCTACAACCATATATATGCATAATGTAACATGTCTAAGGAGGTCTTTGTGTAATGCCATCAGTTCATATTATATTTGATCAAGAGCAGTATCATATTAGGGATTAGGGTTACCACCTTTCAGGAAGCTAAATCGTACATATCATAGCAAACCAGTAGTTTCCCAAGCTAACCTGTAATTTTGCACTGTCTGACTGACTTGGGGCAAGATTTCCAACAAGTATCTGCCTGACACTATTTTCTAAAGAGAAATCATCCGAACTGTAAGGCCGTCTATTAGAGATCTTGCTGCATCTTTTACATCCCATAAAACTGTATTTGAGGCAAAAAAATTACCTGAATCCCATTTTCATAATTTTTTTACTGACAAATGTGACTTTCTGTCACAGATGCTGCAGTGCTGTTTTAATGCACTTTGACAGGTGCAGATGTAAGCACAGCACAAATTTTGATCTATCTCTGACCTTTTTGAAAATCCAGCCCTACTCTCTTTAGACAATCAAAATCAAAGCTCATTTCCGAGATTTTTTGTATGTTATATTGAGTTTCATTAATCAACTTTACTTTGTAAATGCTCTGTTTATGTTTAGCTTTTTGTTCCTGTAACCCTTCTCCCAGGTTGCAGCTGGAAATGAGCCTTGGCTCAGTGTGCCTTTCCTGGTTATCAATTTTCAAATAAATAAATAAACAAGCAAATCTGAAATTTAATTTATGTGTTTTTTATGTACTCTGCCTCTTTCTAAACCACTCTTCCTTTTCCTGAAGTGATGTATTTCTAGTCGCATATCAGGACATTTTCTATTTTTCCTGTTTCTAATCAAGATGCAATCAATAAAACCACTACAGTCCTTCTGTTTCTAGTCAAGATGTAATCAACAAAACCAGAACTATCCTAGACAGGGCAGGTTGTAACTCTACACTGGATGGCTTTGGTTTGGGCTGGAAATAAAGAAACACATAATAAGCAGATTTATGTTGGTCCTGTTGGTTAGTCTTATATCCAAAGTACCTGAGAGTCCGAATGTGGCCACGCATTTCATCTGCCATTCCAGTTCATTTCTACTGACTTCAAAGACAACATTGATATCTTCAAAATATTTCTTTGTGAGGACTTTCAGATTTTGTAAATCTCCAGTGGCCAGTGCCATGTAAAAGCAGTTTGTGTTCTGCTTTACTGGACTGCAAGCCAACAGAGAGTGCTTCTCCTCTGCCTCCTGGATGATCTGACATGTAACTGGCCCTGGTAGTCTATCCATTGCAGCAAGCTAGAGACTTATCATAGACCTGCTAAGTTCCAACCTGCCTAGTGGCATTAATTGGTGAAGGAGGAATAGTGCTGATATACTGTTAGACTCTGTTCTATTGTCATGCTATAAATATCCTATTGTAAGTTGATGCCTCAATTGTTATTTTAATAGTGGTGTTGGATGACAATAGCTCCAGAATATATTTGGGTCATGTGGATTGTACACAGACAATAACCCGATTATCTCAGACATGCAGAATTTGGCAGTGTTTAAACTGATAACTTCCTCACAAGGTCAGAGTTTCCATAACATGTAGGTACTAGGTGGCTCAGAGGACAAGGCAGTAACCTGTTACCATCAGAAGTCTGGTTCAGGTCACATGCTAAATGACTTTGGTAGTCTCAAGATATTTAGTATACCCAGAGGCAGGACTGAGTTGGAGTCATACAGGGAGAGAATAAGTGTTCAGACTGTTTGATTTCCTTGTCTCCCTCCTAATCCCATAAATGCACTTAAAAGCCTTAAATCCAGTGAAAAGCAGCATGGGCTGCAGTGTTTATACTGCTACCTATGATGCTTTTTACTGGCTTTGAGACTTTAGAGCTCTGTTCACAAAAGTCACTTATGAGTGTCAAGTAGACTCTGTAACTGTGTGCCAGGGAGGCCACCAAAACATTTATCTACTGCCAACTTGCCTTGTGTGTTCCCAGTGACCCAATTCTTGCCAATTAGTGCTGTCATGCAGGAGTGGGGTGGGGTCATGTGGGCAGCATCTGTGGCATTTGGATCAGAGAGGAGTGTATTTAACCAGAGCAACAAGAATACATGGAATGGTCTATATTTCATATTTAATGATTTTATAAATGAGATTGATAGGTTAAATAGTGCACAACAGGTTATGTCTCAGCAAATGAGTCTATAATTTATTTATTTATTTAGTTTTTGTTAGCCGGGTTAGGTGCACTCGACAAGTAGTTGCCTATTCTCAGGCACGACCCGAGAATAATACATACACAGACGATAGAGCTACAATTTACATATACATATAGGTTTTTGTACAATAAGACACATAGTATTTGTCAGTACAAAACAGCCAGTAGTACCATATCAGATTCCACAGAATTCACATACAGTAGGTCACATATTTTTTTTGTAAACAATATAAAATATACAGTAGTTCCATATTAGATTACATACAATTAATATTCAGTAGGAAATTTAATTTTAACCGCACATGAAGGCAATAGAGACATAATGGTAGAGACATAATGGCTACATATACCTGAAGATCAACACTAGGTAAAGAGGGGGTAGAGTTGCTTTTTCGTTAGTATACACAGTGCAGTATGTCTTCAGTGATAGGGCCCAGGTGCAGGAGCAAACTTATAATTGTAGAAGGAAATATTTTTACTTGTTTGCGAATGGTTATGGCTGTAGTACATTGTCTGATAAGGGAAGGGAGCTTGTTCCAAAGTTTAGGGTCACTTGTTGCGAAGCCTGTAGACCCAATTTTAGTTTTAACCCTTGATATGTAAAGTAGCTCCAGTTCTGAGGACCTAAGAGGGTAAGTAGTTTTGTAAGATACCAGATGGGAGAAGAGGAACTCTGGGGTGTGATTGATCAGCACGCTGTGAGTGGTGTTCCCTAAGGAGTAGTCTCTCAAACCTGCAGGGTGCAACCATCCTAGCTTGAAATATAGAGCACAACGATGGACGAGCCAACAACCGGATAATGCAGATCTACAGGTATTGCTATCGGCCGTGTCCCAGTTATGGAGATTATGAATGGAGGTATTGGAGAAGACGGGGAGTTTGTATGTTAACTTAGGGAGTAGTATGCTCCTGGCCACTGCCATTCTAGCAGAGGGGAGTGATATTGCAACTATTTCAGTGATCTAATCACAGTCTTAAATTGGTATCTTTGCACATATTGGTCAAATGGAGGGTGAATTCCAGAGAGGGATCCAGAGTAATGCCCAAATATCTGAAGGATTAGACAGTGTCAAGAGGGTGCTTGTCATGCTATTTACCTGTAGTGTTGCTTGAAGGCTTTTGAGGTGAGTAGGGGTACCAAATAACATGGCCTGGGATTTGGCTGTGTTCATGATTAGTTTATTATGGAGGAGCCATTTTTTGACATTCATTAAGTCCTCTGTCAATTTTCCATTGAGATCAGTGATATTAGTGGAACCTGTGCAGAAGACTAGGTCATCTGTGTACATGAGGGGTGTACTGTTGGTCAGGCATTGCTGGATTGTGTTGACATGGAGGGAGAAGAATAGAGGGCCTAATATAGACCCCTGAGGGTCACCTATGTTGATTGAGGCAGGGTTGGACAGGGATGGGCCGAATCATACCATTTGCTGTCGACTTGCCAGGTGAATTTTGAAACAGGGTAAAGCAGAGTCAGAGATGCCAAGTGCACTGAGTTTGTTACAAAGAAGGGAATGGTCAACCGTGTCAAAAGCTTTAGTTAAGGCGATAAAAACAGTGTCTGTGAGTTTTCCCTTATCTAGTGCACAAGCAATACTGTTAATCAGGGATAACAGAGCCATAGTGGTACTATGATGTTGTCGAAAACTGTGTTGGATTGGGGAAAGGAGGTTATGGCTCGTGAGATAACTAGTGAGTTGCGTTGATACAATTTTTTCAAGGATATTATTGAGGGCAGGAAGGATAGCTATGGGTCTACAATTGTTTAAAATTTTACTGTTGCCTTTTTTGGGTACTGGAACAATAATAGATGTTTTTCAGATTGTGGGTACTGTGTTAGTGCAAAGTGATAAATTCATGATTCTAGCTACAGGATGGAACCATTCACTTGCTGTTAATTTTAATAGTCCCGCCTCTATGCTGTCTGAGCCCACAGACTTAGACTGAAGGATTTTTCAGAGGAGTTTGAAAATCTCAGATGCTTTTATCCTCTTGAAATAGAAGGGGGTGATGTATAGGGTCTAATACTGGGGATGTAGTTGAGTAGTCAGAGAGGGGGGAAGGCTGTGGAGTAAATGGTTAAGTCAGTAAAATCAGCATTGAATGCGTTAGAGATGGTGTCTGGGTTGTTACAGCTGACACCTCCAATCTCAATATCAGAAGGAGCTGGGGCTGCAGTTATTCCCATAGATTTTTTAATGGTGTTCCAGAACTGCCGGGGGTTACTGCAGCTGGAACTGAGTTGATCCTTGTAGTACTGATTCTTTTTCAGTCTGATGGCCTTTTCACATTTATTCCTAAGGTCCCTGTACACAGTCCAGTCAGTTCAGGAGTTAATGGCCTTAATGGCAGCCATTTTTTGTCTCTCTCTCTTTTATAATTGTAAGTAAAGTTCGATCAACCCATTTATTAAATGCGCCTTGTACTCTTCTTGTGGTGACTGGAACATGCTTGCCTTGAATTAGTTTAAAGGTGGAATTGAAATAAGAGACTGCTTGGTTGACATCTTCTGTATCCCAGAGGAAGGACCAGTCAGTGAGGGCTAGGTCAGATTTGAATTGTAGTGGGTTTAGGTGGGATTGGTTGTGAAAATGGAGCAGTCAAGGCGGGGGGCTTATTGGTCTTAGCTCTCCAGCAGCAATATATTGGAGAGTGATCACTTATGGAGTCTAGGTAGGACTCCCGAGGATATGGTACCATTAGAGTAGGGGACTAGTATCCAGTCTAATAGTGTATTACACTGTCTGTTGTTTGAGCACCTGGTAGATTGTGTGATAATTTGGGTTAAGAGTAATTTATTTAAGGACACAGAGGCAGCATGATTTTTGGTTTTTAACCAATCTATATTAAAGTCACCAAGTATGAGGAATTCATTGCAATGGACTAGTGACTCAATTGCAGTGTACCAACTCATTGCAAATCTCTGGATGACTGGTCACTGGAACCAACTCAGCACAAGGCAATACTGGACCTTGTGCTCACAAACGGGGACAATGTGATGGGGGGAACAATGATCACCAGTCATGGTGGTTTGAAATCACAGAAGGAACAGAACCAAACCGGACAAAAAACATGTATCCTGGCTTTTAGGGGGGCAGACTTTGGGAAAACGGGGAGATAATTGAAAGAGGCATTAATGGGAATGTGGCAGGAATCAGGGCTTGAGGAACAGTGGGCAGTATTTAAAATGGGGATTGCAAGAGCAACAGAATTATGCATTAAGCAGGTTAGCAAGGGGAAAAGGAAGAGGAGGCCATTATGGTTTTCCAAGGAGGTAGCAGAGAAAGTGAAGCCAAAAAGATTGCATTCAGGCAATACAAAAAAATGCAGGCAGAAGGGGATAGGGAGAAGTACCAGGAGAAGTAAAGGGAGGCAGGGAGGTCAGTAGAGGAAGCCAAAGCTCAGACAGAAGAGCGCATTGCAAAATCAGTGGTTATTGGGGACAAAACCTTTTACCGGTGCATAAGTGAAAAAAGAAAGGCAAAGGGAGGGATAATGAGACTGAAGGGGAAGGATGGGGGCCACGTGGAGGATGACAACAGTAAAGCTGCCATATTGAACAGGTGTTTCTGCTTAGTCTTTACTGAGGAAGAGGAGGGTAATGGGACAGAAGGGAGTACAAGGGGTGGGAACAGAGCAGAAATGGACACAATGCCCTTTACATGAGAAAGGGTCCTGAAGAAACTGGAAGGAATACGAGTTGATAAAGCAATGGGGCCAGATGGTGTGCACCCCAGGGTCCTAAAAGAACTAAGGTGATGGCTGAACCTCTGGCAATCCTGTTTAACTGATCACTGGAAACAGGAGAGGTACCGAAAGACTGGAGGACAGCAGATGTAGTCCCCTTATACAAAAGTGGGAACAAAGAGGAAAGTGTGAAATACAGATCAGTCAACCTCACCTCGGTAGTGGGGAAGATCATGGAAGCACTACTGAAGGAGAGATTGGTGGAACATCTGGTTGCCAATGGACTTCAGGACCCAAGGAAACATGGTTTCACCAGGGGGAGGTTATGTCAGACCAACCTCATTGAATTTTTCGACTGAGTGGCAAAGGAGATGGATCAGGGGAGGGCAGTGGACATGGCCTATCTGGACTTCAGCAAGGCCTTTGCCACATAGAAGGCTATTAAACAAACTGGAGAATATGGGGGTGGGCAGGACAGTAATGAGGTGGGTAGGTAACTGGCTAGGCAGCAGGACACAGAGGGTGGTGGTAAATGGCTGTTGCTCCACAGAGGGAAGAGTGTCCAGTGGGGTACCACAGGGATCAGTGCTGGGACCGGTCCTATTCAACGTCTTCATCAGTGACATTGCACAGGACCTAGAAGGCAGAATTTCCCTGTTCGCTGATGACACAAAGCTCTGCAACACAGTGGACACACCAGAGGGTGTAGACAGAATGAGGAGGGACCTGCAGAAGCTTGAAGAATGATCAGGGGTTTGCCAGATGAAATTCAATGTAAAGAAGTGCAAGATAATGCATGTGGGGCACAAAAACCCTAGAACAACATATCAGTTGGGGGGCTGAGGATATAGCATGCACCAAGCAGGAAAGGGATCTTGGGGTTATCATCTCTGATGACCACAAGATAGGGAAACAGTGCGACAAGACAGCAGGTAAAGCAACTAGGATGCTGGGATGCATAGGCAGGGGCATCACCAGCAGGAAAAGGGAGGTCATAATTCCACTATATAAGAAACTAGTGAGGCCCCACCTGGAGTACAGTGCACAGTTCTACCGACCTTACCTACATAAGGACATAGACAGGATAGAGACGGTTCAGAGGAGGGCAGCAAAGATGGTACATGGATTGCATCACAAGTCCTATGAGGACAGGTTGAAGGACTTGAATATGTACTCCCTGTAGTAGAGAAGGGAGACTGGATATAATAGAGACATACAAGTATCTTACAGGGAGGAAAAGGGTGCAGGAATACACTATTTTTCAGAGAAAAAGATGTTCCAGGACTAGAGGTCATGGGATGAAGTTGGAGGGAGGGCAATTCAGAGGAAACGTGAGGAAGAATTTCTTCACAGAATGGGTGGTGGACAAGTGGAACACCCTGCCAGAGGAAGTGGTGGGGGCTGAAACAATCACGGTATTTAAGAATGCATGGGATATACATAAGGGAATTCTGGTGGTCAGGGGTAAGGGGCAACAGACTTCTAGAAAAACATAAAGTGAATTTACATGCTCAAATGGGCAGATTGGGTGGGCCGTAGGCCCTTATCTGCCGACAGTGTCTATGTATCTATGTATGACAGTACAATGGCCACTACAGTTAGTGAAATAAGTGATTGAAATTAAATGCTGTTTCAGTCACTGTGCATTTCTTGAACATTGTGCTATCATTATGAGATTTTTAAAGATAACAGAAATCTTACTTCAAGCAGCAGGGGCTGTTGAATGTCTGATGAGGAGTGAATGCCACAACTTGTTAGGGACACTCCAGTGTTCTTCTTGTAGTAGCCACATTTATGTCTGTTCTTGTCCCTGGCATGAGATATTCAGTCATGTCATATACAGGGCAAAAGGGAGTTCAGTGCTCTTCTTGCACCTTCCGAACATGATCTGAAGGAAACCACCTAAGACTGTGCTCTTGAGTTCTAACATTAAGCCTTCTGCTCACTGAGGACTGAGCGCTGTGGCTTTATATTGCTTGTGTGATTAGGATTAGGCTACGGTAATTTAGAAATAATTGTAAAATGGTTCAGAGAACATTGCTGAAATCTAGCCACCTTATTGGTCCAATCATATCCCATGACAATTGTTTATAGTAAAAATAATAAATTCATTTATAAAGTGCCTTTCAGTTATCAAGGCGCTGTACAAAATAGAACAACACAAACAATAAAATTCAGTATAAAAACACAATAAAACCTCAATATAATCTATAATTTCAGATAGATTATATTCCAGTAAACTACCAGTAAATGGTAATTTAAAGGAGAACTCCATTAAATCTGTAAGTCAGTTTCCACAGTAGAAGCTGATTTTTTTTTTAAATGGTCCCATTTCTGGCACTGTTCCATCTATACATACCTATTAGTAACCTCAGTTGGTCTTTCCGATTTGTATGCTTGTGTTAAGTGCCTTTTTAGTCTTCATAAGCAACATTGCAGAAGAGCTGGAAGGGAAGGGAAGGCACAGTATGCTTCTTTGCAGATGATACCAAACTCTGCAACAGGGTAGATACTCTGCAGGGACTGGAGAGAATGAGTAAAGACCTGAGAACTCGAGTTGTGGTCAAGGATATGGCAGCTGGGTTAAAATGGAAAAAAGTACAAAATAATGAATTTAGGGCACAGAAACCCAGGGGCTGAGTATAACACAGGGGGAAGGTACTGACAATCAAAAAAGCAGAAAAAGGATCTTGGGGTTAACATATCTAAACATATCTGATGACCTCATGGTGGCGGGGCAGTGCGACAAGGTAGTAGGCAGGGACAGTGCGATGCTGGGGTGTATAGGGAGGGAATCACAAGCAGAAGGAGATAGGTGGTGTTGCCTCTATACAGATTGAAGGTAAGACCCCACCTAAAGTACAGTGTCCAGTTCTGGAGGTCACATTTCAGGATTGACATAGAGGGTAGGTGCTGTCAAGAGGAGAGCAACTAAAATGGGTCAGGGGTTGCATCAAACATCCTATGAGGAGAGATTGAGGGATTTCAATATGTACACCCTGAAAGATATGAGAGAGAGAGGGGGGACATGATAGAGAACTATAAGTACTTCACCAGTGTAAACAAGGTACAGAAGGGGAGTATTTTTCAGAGGAGAAGGTGCGTGAGAACAAGCGGCATGCAATGAAGCTGGCGGGAAGGGGAGATGTGAGGAAGTACTTCTTCACTGAAAGAAAGGTGGACACCTGGAACAGTCTACCAGTGGAAGGAGTAGGAGTGAAAACAGTGGTGGGCTTTAAACAGGCACAAATGAATCTTAGTGGAGCAGAAGGGGGGAGGGCTGTAGCTGGAGATCAGGTAGGATATGCAGTGACAGTATAGGCAGAGACAAACTGGGCAGATTTGGTAGAGCCAAGCAGTCCTCATCGGAGGACAAATTTTATGTTTCTGAAACTGTGTGATGGGCCTACAGTACGTGGCCATGCCCCTTGACCCCATCTTGAATGGGCATTTGAACCACCCTGCGCACATCCACAGAACTGAATGCCACAATTGAAGCTATGGGGCATGCTGTGTTGGAGGATGGCAGGGGAGGGGCACTGTCTGTCACACCTGTTCCACCAACAATACCCGATGGCACAGATCATGGCTGCGTAGAGATGCAGGGACATGGCCAGAGACACTGTGCTGGCCAATCACAGTCCTCTTATTTCTTCAGTGGACAGGTGACAGCCATTGTCACTGACATACGGGAGCACTATGGCATCCTATATGGGGTAGAGTCCTTAAATGTATCTTCTGAAACCAAAGCCAGGCTGTGGTTTGACATTTAGGCAGCTGTCAACGCTGCTGGGATGGAAACATGCACACTGGCAGTGATAAAGAACAAGTGGCATGACCTCTGGTCCACTGCAAAGCATAAGCTGCCAGCTGTCAAGCAGTTACAGACAGTCATGGGAGGTTGGCCTCCCACACAGAAGCACAGCCTGGCCAAGATAGACAGGACATGGCAGAGACTCTGATCAAGCTGGATACACTTCCAGGTATGTAGTACACTGCAGGGACCAGCTGGGGGGCCGAGAGAGAACAACCATGCTAACCACCCTGTGTTGCACCCTACAGATCCTGTGACATGGAACACCCCTGACAAGGAGGCTGCAACGTCAGCAGATGCGGGTCTGTGACCAGAGACCAGCACTGGCAGCCAGGGTCAGAAGAATGGCACAGGTTGGTGGTACTCTAAGTGGCATGCAACACACCCTCAATACTCCCAAAACTATACCACAGCCCATAACACCTGGCTTGTCTTATCTCCCCCCCCCCAAGGTACACCGCAGAAGTCCATGGCCATGGCAGATGAGAAAGGTGTACAGGAGGACACCAGCACAGACCCACTCCTAACACACAGGAGTACAAGGAGAAGCTGAACACCCCCACCACTGACAGCCACCCCCACTCACAGTCCTGATCCCAGGCCACAGACACACCCTAGACAGCTGGCCCAGGACTGCCTATGGGGCACTGGGAAACTGGGCATGCAGCCACACATGATGGGTTTACCATCAAGGCTTGCCAGCACTTTTGGCAGATTCCAGAGACAGTTTGTCTGTCCTCCAGCGGCAGACACTGGAACACAGGGAGGCTGTGGGGAAAACACACCACTCCTGCGACAGTGGGATGAGGGCCCCTCGAGCTGTAACCCTCACCAGACATGGATGCCAGCCAGCAGAGGTATACTGCACACCTACTACCCCGAGGTGAGGCAGCAGGAACATGATCAGCTCTGCACACAGCAGGATGACATACAGGTGCTGATGAAGATGACCACGGAGGTGAGAAGCATGCATCCCAGAATCAACCACATATTGGACCTGCTGAAGAGACAAATGGAGCATATGCTAGCCGGGTCCAGCATGGCCAAACTACCTGTACCCAAGGCACCAGCGGAAGCCACGATACACCGCACACCCACCCACCCCAGCAAGAGGACAGCCACCCACAATCAATGTCAGGTACATGCCCAGACACTTTGGCTAGTGGAGGTGGAAAGATCACCGCCAAAACATGGCATCTAGGCACACGGGCATCCACATGAAAAGGATAGCAACAGGCCAAGAAAAAATAATGCCTGCAACCCCCCACCACAACCAGCAAGTGTCACAAAAGCCCCTACTGTACATACACTGCAAACACACATATAACCCCCATCACATATAACCCCAAAGCACAAACACTGATGCCCCCCCGCAGACTGTGGGTGGTGCAACACTCAGGATGGGGCATCATCACAGTGCCATACCACCCCCAATGGCTGAATGACCCCTATATGAGTCCATGCCATGCCACCCATCTAGACAGTGACTCTGCTCCCCACCCCTGGAAGGTCCCCCTTCCCTGTCACCCAGTGAGACATTCCCCTTTGCATCCTGTGGCATGGGTAGCCAGTGCTGTACAGCTATGTTATGGAGCATGGCATATGCTATGAAATGTTTGCATGCCTTCCCTGGGGCAAGCATCATCATGACACCAGTCAGATACAGGCACCTGATCTACCTCTTCAGTAGCCCTGTCATTCTCTCAGTCATGGACTATATAAGTGTATTGATGTATCTGTTGTGTATCAACTGTTGAACCTTGACCTTATCAGGTCCATCTTGTAAATGAGCCTTGCTCAATGATGCTCGCCTGAATAAATAAAGATTTGATTGATTGATTGATTGATATCTTCCTGTGTGCCTTACTGCATGCTTCCTCTGCCACTCTGTGTGCCTCCAGGTATGGGGTCATCATGATGGCCATAGTGGATATCCACTGTCACCTATACAGTGGGGAAAACAATAGGATTAGTACCGTGCAGCTGCGAGGCATCCACTGATGTACTAAGTGTATAAGGTATGGATACTCACTTATCAACCATCCATCTCTGCCTCCATGTGCACCAAGGAGTGTACTCAGCTTGGACCCATCAAAGATATAGGCATCATGACATGAACCAGGGCACTTGGCACACACATTAGTGATGACACCTGTGGAATCACAGACTATCTAGCAGTTGATGCTGTGATGCCTTTTGCAGTTATGGTATGCCTCCTCATCCACAGATGGTGCCAAGACTGTCACATGTGTACAGTCAGTGGCACCTAGTACATTGGACATGCCATGCATTGCATTGAATGCCTTCTTAGTGGACCACAAGGTGGCCTGTGTGGTGGGCAATGTAATGTGCTCATGCACACACACAGAAGAAAAACATCAGTGACCTGGTGAAGTGCCTCAGACATAGAGGGCTGACTGACACCTGTGACACCCCCCCCACCCTATGGAAGGACCCTGTAGCATAGTACACCAGTGCACATAGAGCCTTGGTCTCAATCAACATCACCTGCAACTGAAGGGTATGTGGGGCAACATGTGCAAGAGCCATGTCACACAGCTGTATAATCATGGCATGGTCCAACTGGAGTCTCTCGAGACAGTGTGTGTCCAGCAGGACACTGGCATTCAGCCATGGCCCAGAATAAATGTGGCTACAGCTGTGCCCTCAGAGCCTGCTTGTGTTCCCTCTCTCCATTGAGCAGGAGGACATGCAGTAGTAGTCCCAGGCACATCCTGTATACCGCTGTGGAGTGGCCCTAGAACGATTGCCAGGCGGTGTGTGTTACATGCCTGTCCATGCTTCCCCTGACTGAGGCCCTGACAGGAATGCTGCACAGATGTCCCGTATAAACATGACCCCCTTTAAAAGGGCATGTACCCAGCTCACCTGCGGGGTGATGCAGTGTGCATGGGAGTCTCCGAGTCATTACTTTCCTGACAGTGTTAATGATGGCTGCCTCAACATATGCCTCAGCAAGCATGGTTGGGAGAGTGGGGGAGTACCACAGAAAATGCTGGAGGACATCAGACATTGTACCAGGATGCAGAGGTGGGCAGTCCAATATAGCAGGTGACAGAGCCAGAGGAGGTAGGTATCCAACTGGCAATGAGAGACTGAGCATGCACTCCATGTGTTGTGTGGTATGTATCAGTGATGTTGTTCCCTTCTTTGTGTTTCTACAAGACTTCTGTGGATGGTCAAGGCACATTATATTGGTGCACCAGGAGCAGCCTGATAGGGTTGTGGCAGTGGTGTGGCCTGGTGGGCACGGTGGGTGTTGCAGCTGCCAGACTGGCTGTCCTGGTGGGTGAGGAACTAGGACGCTTTCTATAAGGATGATGATGGTAAGCTCTGGGCCCTGTCAGAGCCGTCGAAAGTAAATGATGTGGGGAGTTGGGCACTGTGTGCTGGCTGTGTTCGGCTGTAGCCCTGCATGTGCATCCTGCTCATGCCTGCCCTCTGTGTTCTTGTTGTTTCAGGGGTATTGTGGACCACTCCACAGGATGGTGTTAGTGGAGAGGGGGTACACCCCCTCCACACTGAAGGGGTCCAGCTCGCACAGGGTTGGATAGGAGATGTGTGTGTTTTAAATGTATATGTTCCTGTCCATTGACAGGGACATTGTTGTTGATGACTTCTGGTGACATTGCCAACAGGGATGCCAACGTAAACTGTCTCCTCTGGCTCCCAACTGATAATCAACTCCAAAACTGCTCTTTTTTCACTCCAGACCAAACAAGCTGCTCCATGGAATCCTGAAGATCTGATGCGAAGATGCAAAAAGTGCAAAGGAAAAACCACAGCAATGGATTCCACAGGATTACCAGAAGTAAATAGTGCTTGGAAGAACAGGCAAACATGGCTGAGGGGCCTTGCATTCCGCAACCTCTGCCATACTATTGGAACTGCGGGAATTTCAGTCTGAAAACTGCTCTGTCTACACCAAACAAAAAGATGGCCTCACTAAAGTGGAGACTAGGGTTACCAGTTTAGAAATCTAGGCCAATGAGACCTATCACCGTACAGACTGTCTCAAGCACATTCTTATACATGTACTGTAGGAAAACCAACAATTAGCAAATAAATGTGAGGTTTTAGAAAATCCGTGGCAAAGAAATAATCTAAGAATTAATAGAGTCCCAGAAGATCAGGAAGGTAGAAATGTGCTTGCATTTATGGATTTCTTTCGCCTTAAGACCCGACAACTAGATCCCAATCTCCTGTTAGACACTGAGCAGGCTCATCGAGTGCTCACTACAAAACTGAACCAACCTGATGACTGCCCCAGATCCATAGTCCTACATTTTCCAAACTATGCTTCAAAACAGGACCTGTTCCTAAGGACTTGGTGGATGAAACTGGTCCTCTACAAATGAAAATGAATTTTCTTTGACAATGGCTATTCACCAGCACTTACCACTTGAAGACAGGCCTATTCCGTAGTACTCAGGGTACTGAAGGGGCAACAATTGCTATTCCTGATGCCCTACCCTTCAAAACTGGTGGCCATGTTTCCTGAAGGGCCCACGACAGAAGCAATTCAATATCTGCAGACAAGAAACATCAAGGTTCCCCTCCCCCCGCTGACTCACTCCTCAGGCTGATCAATGAACGGTACACACCAGATACTGTGGTGAAAAGTTCCCACTGTGACCAAGAAGAAATCCCAAGCAGCACTGCAAGACATCAGACAACTCCTTCAAACCTTCCAGCGCCCAGGACAGACTTGAGTCCCCCGCTCTACCTGCATTAACTATTGGAATATGAGGTATGTGTGGTTGGGTGGGGATCACCCCACAAATGCCTTGAGACAGCCAGCAGATACCTCTCTTGCACCTGACTGTTGTCTGCCTGAGCTGCAAGGCTACACGATACCATCAACATAATCATTATGACTGCAGGAACTTTGACACATCCTTCCTCAATTCATCAGGGGCGGTAGGCTTGCGAGCAGTCACTAACTGTACTTACAGGCTGTAGCAGCTGTGAAGTGCATACATTAGTACTATATGATAAGATGTTTAACCTTTTGAATTGGGGGGGATAAAGAGGGAGAGGTGGAGGGAGACAGTGGATACCAGGGAATGTATATTCAAATACTGGGGCCTGTGATTGGAAGGTGGAGGGACCACTAGACACCAGGGGATGTATTTACACATAATGGGGTTAGCGTTCAGAGAGCAGGGGAACTACTAAAAGAAAGAGATACTTCTTTCAGCAACAAACTTTGCCTTTAATACGTTTGCACTATTGTGGTCCATCTGTATGATTTTACAATTTTAAAAATAGTATCTGGCTTCTCTTTTCTTCTTCTCAACTAAAATCTGGTTATGAAGAAACTGTCACCTACTAAATTATAACAAAAGATCACAGGTTATTAAAAATCACATATTCCTGTTAAAGATGTATTTTGGTGGTAGAAAGTGTCATTTCTTGATATAAATCTATCTATCAATCGTCCGGTCAGTCTTACCTTGGTTGTGGGTAAGATTATGGAGGCACTACTAAAAGAAAGAATAGTAATATTTCTTGCAGAAAATGGGTTACAGGATGAAAGGCAGCATGGGTTCATGAAAGGTAGGTCATGCCAGATGAACCTCATCGAATTTTTCGACTGGGTAACAAGGGTGTGTGATTGGGGGGGGGCAGTGAACATAGCCTATCTGGACTTCAGCAAGGCCTTTGACACCACCCCTCACAGGAGATTGGTGAGCAAGTTGGGTAGTTTAGGAGTAGGGAAAAAAATAACAAATTGGATGGAAAACTGGCTTGGTGAAAGATGTTAAAGGGTGGTTGTAAATGGGGTTCATTCCAAGGAAGAAAGAGTAATGAGCAGGGTACCAAAGGGGTCTGAACTGGGGCCCATACTCTTTAACATTTACCTTGGGAATATTGCGGAGGGACTGAATGGGAAAATGTGCCTGTTCACAGACGATACAGAGATCTACCAATAGGAGGACACATTGGGGGGATGGTGCACATGAGAGAGGATCTATTAAAGCTAGAGGGGTGGTCAGAGAGATGACAGCTGAGATTTAATGCCAAGAAGGGCAGGATAATGCACATAGGGCACAAGAACCCAAAGGCCACATATACATTGAGAGAGGAGGATGTTTTGGTAACAGATCAGGAGAGGGACCTAGGGGTTATCATCTTAGATGTCCTTAAGGAGGCTAACCAGTGTAATAAAGTGGTTGGGAAGGCAAGTGATATGCTGGCATGCATAGGGAGGGGTATTACTAGTAGGAGAAGGGAGGTGATAATTCCCTTATACAAATCCATGGTAGTTCCCCACCTTGAGTATGGGGTACAGTTCTGGAGACCTCACCTTCAGGGGGACAGAGATAGGGTAGAGAGAGTGCAGAGGAGGGTGACTAAAATGGTGCATTGTATGCAGAAGAGCTCATATAAAGAGAGGATGAAGGAGCTTGATCTGTATCCACTGGAAACCAGGAGGGAGAGTGGGGCTATGACTGAGACTTTTAAATACATGAAGGGAATAAACAAGGTGAGGGAAGGGAGTATCTTCAAAATGGAAGAAAAGTCCAAGACTAGGAAGCACAACTTTAAGCTGGAGGGTGGAAAATTCAGAGAAAGTAGGAGGGGGCACTACTTTACTAAGAGGTTGGTGGGCCCCTGGAATATGCTTCTGGAGGGGGTGGTGGAGGCAAAAACAGTGAGATGGTTCAAGAGAGCATAGGATAAATACATAGGTTTAAACAAGAGAGGGAAGGATGGGTACCCTAATGGGAAAAAAGGGACTGGAAGTGTTATCAGGTGGAGGAAAACATGGGTGGGGTATAGGGTGGAAGGGACCAGGGCTACATATGTGTGGGGATGAGGGTAGACTAGATGGTCCAATGGGTCCTTCTCTGCTGACAAACTTCTATGATTCTAAATCTGAAAACAAGGTTTGCAGTCTCCCATTAAAATACACGTCATTCTTGCCAGTAAAACGTTTCTGACATCATAATACAAGAATTCCATTGGATTCTTTTTTTACTAATCGTTGACAAACTACAAATAACATGATGAAAATGTAATTAAAGAAACAAATACAAGCAAACAAAATGACTGCAAAGGCATCTAAAGGCCACGGACCTTCATTCTTTAAGATGTACATCCTCACTAAGCACTTGCTCTTTAGCATGTTTGAAGCTGTTATGTTTTCATTCTACATGATGTTCCCAACTCTACTTATTGTTTTCACATAGGCACCTCCTGTCTGCAGCTAGGGGAAAACACACATACACACACACACAGTGAAGCTTGATGCTTATCGTCAAAGCCTGATGATGTCTACTAGCTGGACAATGGGCCGGAAACCAATGTGATTGGTGGGGCTTTTCTCCTTTAAACTGCAAGAAGTTTACACTCATCAGCCAGATGAACACTGTCAGAAGGCACTTTTACATACAATTTAACTGGAGTGGTGCCATCTGAATTGTCTTCCTCCACTCCACTCGCAGCACCGGCTTCATCTCTTTACATGCTGCGGCTCTGCAGCATTCCCGGTGGCCTTTCTGTGTTTTGGGGGTATTTTTTGCAGAGGGGTTTGTGAATGGCAGTGACACTGGTGCAGGGGAAGCAGCATTTTTACACATTTGTAAAAGCACACCTCCACTGGTGCACACTGATCCACGTTCCCAACAAATCAGGGAATGCTCTACATCACAACAGAGTGCAATGGAGCAGCTTGCAATGTTTTGGCAGCGCTTTACACTGCTGGATCTGCACCACTGGTACTGGTGAATATCCTGTTGTGTAAAAGCCCCTATAGTCAGCCTTCTCAGCATTGGCTTTTGATAGGCAAGCCTCCTGCATTAGTACATGCATTGGCTTATACAGCACCCACCCACACACCCTACACTACAGCATAATATGTTCACTTTTCGCATGCACACAAGCAAACATAAAAGGGCTATAGTGATTTGAAAGAAAAAATCTGTCTGTCTATATGTCTGTCTGTCTATTTATCTCTCTATCTTACACACATATGATTCAATAATGGATAAAAACAAAAGGACCAGGAATAGCTTATTAATAACAGAGTGTGAAGGAAAAAATTAAAACATGCAAAGCCTTGTGGTGGAAGAAAAGGACCCAAAAGAAAACATTTTGAAACTACAGCTATCTTAACTACACATACCAACTTTGCTTGAAGTCCAACGTAACTCATCACTCTGGATCTCTAACTCTACATTGACAGCTCTGTAATCAGGCAAAAGAGCAATGACTCCTTTCAGATCTCCAGTGAAAAGGGAGCTTACAACCCTGGTGTCATTCAGCAGGACTTTCTCCACTGTCCTGTAGGAGCTGTGGGGTTTCTGTTCTCTGTTTTTAACTGTTTCATTGCGGTTCTGGACTTGTGTCTGGGGGTCTGTTGTCCTCCAATTGGCTTTTTGAAATATTGTAGTAACTTCATGTCTCCTGAAGGACTGGACTGTGGTTGCAGATAGAGAAGGTGCATTTCTAAGCATTCTGGACAGATCTTTTCAAACCTATCTGCTCTGCGTATATGTTGCAGTTTCACCCTGACTGTTATGCTGAGGACTCTATATCATTTTTGAGGGTTGGGGCTTTGTGTTTATCACTCATGCGAGAGAATTTGGATCACAAGATGTTATTCCATTGTAATTCTGATGAGAGTCTAACAATGTAGCTGTGTTTGTTAGCCAGATAGATCATGTGTCCACAATAGCAGTGATGTATGATCCTAAAATAGCCATACAGGAGACAATGCTTAAACAAAAAAAAAAATAACCCAAGAGGTCAAACATGACAGCAGCATACTGTCCAGTTAATTTTAGTTGTCTGATCTGATCCGACATATCAGTGTTTTACTGTACCTACTGTGTAAACCCCAGACTCAACTCAACAGGGCTCGCTGCAGGCACCAGTGATTATTGGGGGCACCCTACTCCTTCAGTCATGTAGTTTTCATTCTAAAAGGGCTGGCACCAGGCATGCTGCTGGTCTTCTTTTAGTCACAGCTGAGACACTACTTACTCTGTCTCCTGTTTGTTTAGTTGGAGCTATGAAACTTGACAAGTGTGATACCCACAAAACACGTAAGGACATCTAGAATCATTCTCCTTGGGAACTAGTTTGCGAAGGATTTGCAGTTGATAAAGGCAAATTTTGCCCATCAAGTGGATTTTCAGATTGCTACCTAGTTTCAGACCTATTTTTGTGTAACCCCTAGGCAGTGCTATTCCAAAGGCTACTACCCTTGCCTGCCCTCCTAACAACAGGCTAAAGGACCTGGGTTCATAACTACCTAGTATGGGTGAGCCCCTACCAGTAGTAGTATTAAGACTATGGTGCCTCCACCCAGAGTAATTCTCACGTGGGTGACTATCACAGTAGGTATAGCCCTCTGGGAAGCTAATACCACCCACAATCCCACCTAGTGACCTTGTACCATTAATTTGGCAATGACAAATTTCAGCATTCGATAGTTAGCAACCAGCATTAATAATATGCTCACACCCTTTCCACTTACCAGCAGGGTCTGGATCTCTGACTTGTACCCTGCACCCCCTGTAAGAGACAGTTTTAATGATACAAGCATGCACTTTCAACATGCTTTGCATATTTTAGTAACTTTAGACCAGGTAATATTATGCTCACAAGCCAGGTTAACAGCAAAACAGAAAATTCAGTTTATTAAGGGGAACATGAACAAGGGAGGGTCAAAAATCTAGGCGAATGATTACTTTACTGTACTTAAGACAGGCTAAGCTGCTTTTATCACTTTAGTTCCTTAATCTATCAGTCTAGCAACTACTGGGTACCCAGAGTGACTAAATGGCATGCCTTAACAGTGCCGCAGGTTGGCTGGCGTTGCAGCTGACGTTGGGGCCCTTGATGGAGAAAACAATCCAACATTGGCAATGCAAAGCAGATTAAGTAATTTGTATCCATGGTCGGTTGGCCTAGTCTATTGAAACACGTAAACACTAGCTGAACTCAATCAGATGGTATCATAGAGAATTAAACACTTTTGTTGCAGGGAGCTACCCTGGTTTTACTCACTGTACCCACAGAATGGATGATGACACTGGCAAAATGAAGACCTGCCACTTGCAGTTGCTGTTCATTGGGACCTGGGCCAACATGACTCACATCTGCTTCACGGCCTTTCCCTGTAGGTGGTCGCAATCTGCGTTGGTTAGCTGCACAGGGGCTGATTCCCCTGGATCGGGTCTCTCGCTGAGATGCTGGTGCTAGTACAGGAACAGACGGCCTGGACTTATTATGGCATGGGCCTAGATGCATGAAAGTGTCTTTTGGATAGTTGGACTTGTTGCTGGTGAAACCTTCGGCTGGTAGGAAAGTCTGTGACTGCATGATGTTGGCTCCCTTTTTAGCAAACAGGAGTCCCTGGATCACTGACTCTTCATATGCAATAGGCCTCAGCACATCAAGCTGAGGAAACATTAAACTTCCCTTTTTCTTGGTTTTTGGCCGGTTGCAATCTCTGCCAACTTGCTGAGCAACCCCTCTTGGTCTGCAAGCTGGCAGCTCCTGGGCTTGATCCCCTTTGAACCAAAAGACAGCTCACAGGAGGCAATACAGGCCTCTTCTGTGCAACAGGACCCACAGCCCACAGGCTTCTCTCAATCTCTCAAGCTGGAGTCTCCACTCAATCTCCCAAAGTTCAAAATAATCCCTCTTTTGTAAAGGGCAGAATCCAATAAACCCGATTGGCTACCTAAGCTATCAATCACAGTCACAGTCCCTTAACTGATTGCATTTTATGCGCCAGAAATAACCCCATGTTTAATCTCCCAAACGTCTCTACTATGTCCCAAGTGTCTCTGATTTAAATCCAGGCTTCCAATTGGCTGTCTGGCTGCAAGATGGTGGCTGCTGTTACCCAGTTCTAGTCAGTTTACACAGTTCCCAACTTTAGAGTTCTGGTGCAGCCAGGCAACACTCTATTTTAAATCCCCACAATAATGCAGCCCCAGTAATTCCCTTTTAGACAATGTCACACTTATGTATTTATTCTTAATATGTTCCTTGTCAGAACACCAATAGACTGACCCTCCCCCCAGGCAAAGGCAACTTCCTTAATAATATTAACACGGGGCTCATTAATAGGGATGAGCCCTGCTCCTAGCCCCGGTTCCAAACTTAATAATTTGCTCCCAGAGCAGCTTCTCTACCACATTGTTGAGGTCACCGGCTCCCAATTAGCAGAGGACCACCGTTACCCTTTTTAGCCAACTGCAAAACCTGCGGTCGGCAAGATCAAGCGCTACCTCCACATGTGCAGTCACCAGCTCTTTAGCAACATGCCAGCGATTCGCAGACCAGGATTTAAGCCTGAACAGGGCTAAAATAAAGTGCTTGGCTGCACTGGGAAACACTGGGGTACCAGGGGAATCAGGGAAGAAGAGGAGAAGGCAAACGGAAAGCAGCAGCAGGAGACAAGCGGGAGAACGGGGGTAATTAAGGTAAACCCCCCCGGGGGGGGTTACATCTCTCCCCTGCCTAAAATGCTTGCCATCTGTGCCAAGACTATAATAAACTAGTAATTATAATAACAGTTCTTATACACTCTATCCAACATGTACTATGTCAATATACTATATACATTATCAGGCCTGATATGAAATGACTATATATAATTTAGCATGCTGTCTCTTTAAATGATACCATTGCACTATTTTGTACAGTTTATTTAGCACTTTGTCATGACATTTTTCATAAAATTACCATACTTTTTACCTTTGGTTAACCATAAGAAAGGACATTTTACCCTTTGCATTTGACCCTTAGATTTTTGTTTAACCCACACAGATATATGGCACCGTTCAATTGATCCCTCTGGCTCTATAAGGGTGACCCCTAAGATACTGGGTGGAAGGCTTAATGGGAGGGCTTTAAGCCCGTGGTTTGATGGACGGAGCAACAAACGTCACTCCCCCATTGAGCTTAAAGCGTGACAACATCCTGGGCTTGCCAGGATTCTTTTCGTTGCCCACCATCCTCCCCTCCAGTGGCTCATCTCTCTTCCCCGTGGGCTTCTTCCTAACCTACCTTTAGCTGACTCATTCATTTCTGGCACCTGTGGGGGGGGGAACCCTCCACTAGGGTTCCTTGTGTCGTACCCCTACAGGGTGGTATATCCCACGGATAGAGAGGCGGAAAGCCACAAAGCAAATCAAGTTACACACGCATCATCTCATATTATACAATGGCAATAAAAAATCCTGGACTGTGATTGGTCAGTCTTGGGTTGGACCCGTTATATTATCCCAGTACAACATCACGGGTCTAGTCTCAGCACTGTGAACCAATATGGATGAGCTCCATAAGCTTGATGACCTCTTTTTCTCCTCTTAAGAAACAAAAATATTTTTCCACACTAACAAAAACATTCTTTAAAATAATTTTTTTATTTTATATATAACAACAAGCGATTGTATAATAGCAATAATGCCCTCCAGGGTGTGTGTCGTTTGGGATAACGTCACGCCTCAATTGTTGGACACACTCGGCCTGCGGCCTCGTGCCCAACCACCCGAGGCGTGACGTTATCCCAGCACGACACACACCCTGTTGGGCATTATTGCTTAATTATCTCATTCAGTTGCTTAAGCACATCGAACTATCAGTTGGGAGGATGCAGTACACACTAACTTCAGCAGAGAATTTGCTGTAACGTATACCCCTTTGTGAACTACATTCATGGGCAGATCTACAGGCTTTCCTGGTGTATCATACATGAGTCAAACCACTGACTTTACACATCTATCTGAACATCTAGGTGAAAGGAGCATTGGCACATGTCTTCAGCATCAGCATTCAGGTTAGCTACTCGTGGCTCATTGTCCATCAATAAGACAGCCTCTGACAAAAGGGGTACCACTGCACTTTCTTGAGATTTAGAACTGGATGTATTACCTGTACTTGGTGTAGAGCTTGAACTTTTTGGTTCTTGGGACTCAGGTTCATCTGAAAGAGATATTTTAACAAAGTTTGAATCATCCAACACACTGTTAGCAATTTCAGGAATGGCAGCACTGTCTGGCACTTGAACTAGTTCATTTTCTCCATTTGGTTTTGCATTACTTGAAGGCCCACTGGTAGGTTTACCATTTTTTTTTTTTATCAGAATCAGACACTTTAATTTTTGATAGTTCCACCAGGCATAAAGAATCTGCTGCTTCAGGGGTTACACTTAGAATGTCATTTTCAGAAGGTACTGGCTCAGTTGACATAGCAGGGTTTCCTGACATAGCTGGGTCATTTGCTTTGTCACCCATGTTGCATAAAGGGTTTCCTTGAAACACTTGAGATAGTTCAAAAGAAGGATAGTAAACAACTCCAAATTCACTTTTGTCATCCTCAGAACTTGCATCATCATTAACCACATTATTGCTAACAGTAGGTTTGGGTGGTAGGGCAGCAGCAGGCTGAGACTTTTGCTTGTTGTGAGCAGCAGAATGAGTGACAGGGCCGGTAGGAGCAGCATCTGTAAGTGCAGTGTCTAGAATTATCTGTCCAATGGGCAGAAGGTGATTCCGGTGAATTGTTTTTACAGCTTTAGGATCTTCTTCTGGACGTACTTTATATACTGGCAAATCATCCAACTTGCTTATTACAATGTATGGTGTGTGGCTCCACCGGTCAGCTATTTTATGTTTTCCTTGAAACCCAAGATTTCTCATCAGTACTCTATCTCCAGGTCATAACTCTTGCACGTTTACTCTTTTGTCATGCCTGACTTTGTTAGCTAAGTTTCTTTTGGCGGATATAGTGTTCGCAAGCTGGTATGCATGATTAAGCTGTGCTTTTAGCTTTTTAACATATAGCAGGTAATTGTCAGCCTTGGCTCCATCGGGTGAACTGGCAAGTGAGCTTCACGACCAAACATGAGCTGATAAGGGGAGAAACCTGTTGCTTCGTTCTTTGTACAATTATAAGCATGCACAAGTGCACTAATTTGTTGGCACTACCTTGGTTTATCTTTTGGATTCAGAGTACCAAGCATGTCACGCAAAGTCCTATTAAATCTTTTTGGCTGCGGGTCTCCCTGCGGATGGTATGGAGTGGATCTGGATTTTCTTATGCCCCAGATAGACAAAAGTTCTTTAATCAGTCTACATTCAAAATCCCAGCCTTGATCCAACTGTATGTGTTGTGGAGCCCCGTAATGAACAAAGGATTTTTCAACAAGTACATTAGCTACTGTGGCTGCCTTCTGGTCTTTAGTTGGGTATGACTGAGCATACCGTGTGAAATGGTCGGTCACAACTAGCACATTACTGATATTCTTTTAGTCCAGTTCCAGGCTTAAAAAATCTATACACACAAGCTCCATTGGTGCACGGGTGGTTATGTTTACCAAAGGGGCTGCTTTCTGAGGTTGTGCTTTTCGTTGGAGACACCTGCCACAAGTTTTGACATACTGCTCAATGTCTGCACTCATTTTTGGCCAGTAGAAATGTGCTTGGGCCAAACCCAAAGTTCTTTTATTACCCAGGTGTCCCATTTGGTCATAGAGAGCTTTTAATACATTATTCTTGAATTTGGATGGAAGTACTAGCTGTTTCCTTATAACCTCTCCTTGACTATCTATAAGTTCTCTGTACAACAATCTCTCTTTGAGCTTTAATTTAGGTCCCTCTTGAAACAGCAAAGCAGTTCATTGATCACTTGACCACAACCAAGAGACATCTTCTCCCTTTTTGAGGAGATGCAGGACTGGTCGGATCATAATATTGCTACCTTTGTAGGTCAGCTGGGGTTAGCTGAGGCAGAGTGCTTTGGTCTAAAGCAGCAAAGTTATAATAGGCTATTGGCAAACAGGTATCTGGCAGTTCCAAACAATCTGCTAGGCAATTTACAGTCTCTTGAGAGGGATTGTCGTCTCTGTCAAACTTATGGCACAGTGCTCTTACGGATTGTTCCGACATTCATACCCACTGCTGATTTGAGGCAGATCTTCATGATAAAGCATCAGCATCAACGTGATTGAGGCTGGGTCAGTACTCCACCACATAATCATATGTAGACAGTGCCGAGAGCCATCTATGTCCAGTAGTATCAAGTTTTGCAGAAGTTTGGACGTAGGTTAAAGGATTGTTGTCTTTTTTTAACCAAGATTTTTGTGCCATACAAGTATTCATGAAACTGCTCCATGATGGCATCACTTCAGAGCAAGAAATTCCAATTTATGGATGGATAGTTCTTTTCTGAGGGTGTCAGACTTCTGCTGTCATACGCCACTGGGTGCAATCCTTCTAGATACTCTTTTAAAATATTTTATTAAAAGAGCTTTGAGTACATCTAGATCAATTGATGCATTCAAAAAAACATTAGCATGTTTAGTTTAGTTTAGTTTATTAGTCTAGGAATTAATACCTTTGAGCCAGGGCTCTTTTACAAAGGTTCCACGTCACAAAGAACATTTAACAAAGCATGATACACATTACAGGTAAAACCAGACAGGAAAATTACATCATAAATTTGCTATTAACAGTTTAAGGCAGTAACGTTTTTAAGTTTCATAGAAAAACAAGCTATAACAGGTTCAAATGAGTAGACAATTTCGAGGTTAAGGAAACTTCCAGGGAGAGGGTGATCATTAGGCGCCAAAAGGAGGCTAGAGAGGAGGGAAAGGTGGTGAGCGGGAGAGTAAGTGAGAGGGGACAGGAAAAAGGGGAGTGAGTTTGGGTGGGAGACAGGAAGTAGTAGAGGTACCAGAGGGTTCATTAGTCAGGGAGGAAGAGGTCTCAGATGTGAGGATGGACATGAGGAGTAGTAGTCTTTATCTAGCGCAGTCACAGTTGCTAGTGGTGGTGAGGTGGGCATAGAGCATGGATTTGAAAGCTTCAAGCGAGGTTGAGGATAGAGTAGGTGGACTAAGCGCGTTAACCATGTCCGGGGCCCTATGCGAAAGATCTTTGTCCCTGTGCAGTCCGGCATCTCGAACCAGGAAAGGTTGGCGTTCAGATCTGGTGGAGGGTCGTGAGCCAGGATTCAGTCGGAGTAGGTTTTGAATACATAATGGAGTCAGTCCCAAGATAGATTTTTTTGCCATTGTGCAGGTGAGATAAATAAGACGATTTGATAGGTTCAACCAGCCTGATTCATAGTACAGATCACACATGTGAGTCAGTCTTTGAGCCCCCGTGAGGAGCCGGCAGGTCTTATTTAGAGTGACTGAGATACGCCTTAGAGCAGTGGAGGTAGCTGAGCCATAAATAATAAGGCCATAGTCAATGACTGAGATTATGGAACTCTGTATAGCTATTCTCAATGCCGCTTGATTTAGAAATTGACGGTTACGGAATAGTATTCCAAGGTGTTGGTTCACTTTTTTCGCAGTGTTGTCAGGGTTGCAAAGGTGAGCCCTTGGTCAAAAGTGATGCCAAGGTATTTGAAAGTATTTACTTGGTCCAGTGTAATTCCCAGTGAGGTTTGTATGGTGAGTGGAGTATGCCTATTTTTGTTTTGGTGATTGGAGAAGAGCATGGCTTTTTGTTTTATTGTGGTTTAGCACAAGTTTACTATCCAGGAACCACCTTTCAACACTAGAGAAGCAAGTTGCAGGCTTTTTCATAGGGAGTTTGGATCCTTGTGGGAAGAGAGAATTACAGCATCATCAGAGTATAAGATTATTTTCTCCTGGCAGATATCTGGGAGGAGTTAAGGAACAGGCTAAAGAGGAGCGGTCCAAGAATTGATCCCTGTGGTACACCGAGAGAACTGGTTTGAAGTAGGAGAGTTCATTAGAGATTTTACAGCCTGTGACCGATTGGACAGGTAACTTTACCCAAGCACAAGGACCTTCGTCCAGGCCTAGGCTAGAAAGTAGGGAGGTAAGTAGGCCATGATGGACTGTGTCGAAAGCTTTTGTAAGATCGGAGAAAGACTGCACCTGTTTGGCACCCTTTGTCCAGGGCTGAGTGGACTTCTCCAGAGAAATCAAGTAAGGCTGTTGTTGTACTACGTCCTTTCCTAAAGCCGTGCTGTTGATTACAGAGTAGATTGTATTTGTCTAGGTAATCAGAGAGTTGGTCTGCCACTATTCGTTCAAGTGCTTTGGAGAGGGAGGAGTATTGATATTGGTCGATAGTTTCTGTTGAGGTTTTGTCCCCTTTGTGCACTGGGCGTAATTATGGCAGATTTCCATTTGTTGGGAAATTGACTTTGGCAAAGTGACAGATTAAGAATTTTTGCAAGGGTAATTACTTCATCCAGGGTGAGAGACAGGATTTTTAGATCTAGCGTGTCACTACTTGTTCTGGATTTGGAGCAGGCCTTTCTTATGTACTTGTGCTTCGTGCACTTTGATTTTCTTGAAGTAAAATTGTGGTTTGTCACGAGGGGTGTTTTGTGATACTAGGCTAGGCACAGGTAAGTCCGAGAAGAAATCTGGGGGGAGGACCCCACTAAGGTCTGTGAATGTCTTATTAAGTGCATCTGCAATAGACTTTGGGTCAAGAGTGGTGGATCCATCAACTTTCATAATGGTAGGTGACGATTTTGATTGTTTACCCATTATGTTTCGGATGTTGTCCCAAAAAGCTCTTCCATCACCCCAGGTGGATTCAAGGGCATTTTTGAAATAGGCGCTCTTCATTTGCCTAATTTGTGAGGTACATCTATTTCGTGCCTGCTTGTATTTTAGGGTATCATGAGGTGAGCCTGTGTCTCTGGCAACTGCCCAGAGGTGGTCCCGAACCTTGAGCTCAGCAAGTAGTTTGGCAGTAATCCATGGATTTGATAGCGCTTTGATTTTACGTTTTTTTACTGGGGCGTATAAGTCGTATGCAGAGTTGAAAGATTTAATGAAGTATTCTAGTGCGGTATTAATATCAGTTGATTCAAGGATTGGCGTCCAGTCCTGTTGTAGGAGATGGGTTTCAACTTGATAAGATTCCCATAAGGCAATACTCTGCTTGTTATAACTTTGGGGGTGGCTTGAGAATTTATTAGACCAGGTACAGGACACTGGGGAGTGGTCACTGAGGGAGTCAGGGAGGACTTTAATGTTTTTATCCGGTCAGGGTGATTTGTGAGAACCCAGTCAATAAGGGTGCTTGTACCAGTTTGTAATTTTTCCGGTGGGGAGGTTACCATCTGAGTCAAGTTTGCTGCTAGGATGTCATCTTTGTAAGAGCCAGTGTCAAAGGCGAGCCAGTTTATGTTGAAATCCCCGAGGAGGAGGAGGAGCTCATTTTCAGAGGGCTGCAGACTAACAAAATCAAGTACAGACTTAATACTGGCACGGTGGTCTTTTGGAGGGATATAGACTGTGGCCACTGTGAGAACTTTGTTTTGTGCACCAAGAAGCAGTTTGATAGGGAGGAGCTGCATCTGCGTATTTGTGGGGGTGAAGCTGCCACATTGACAGGAGAGGTTGTCCTTTATGTAGATAGCACAGCCCCCACCTTTCTTGCTTGCCCGGTCGAGTCTGAAAAGACTGTAGCCTTCATGCGAGACTGCATGATCCGGGGTGCTGGAGATAGCCAGGTTTCCACAATGGCTAGTATATCAGGGTTTTTTTGTCCAGCGAGAGTTTGAAGAGATGCCAATTTGGGAAGGAGGCTGCAGATATTTAGAGTGATAATGGAGAGACCACTACCAACTTTGCCTGTTTTTGTCAGCTTCAGTGCAACAGGACCAGGGTTTGGGTGTATCCCACCAGATATTAAAAGTAGGAGGAGTAGGAGTTTCAGCGATGCCATTTGTAGTTCATAATAGGTTGGAGTGAGTTTCTGCTTGTACTTTTTAAGATGCTTGGATTGTCTTCTGGAGTCCCAGTAGAGGGTGATCGTTAGTGAGTTATAATGATGTGGCAGTTTCCAATTAGGAAATATGGCTCTTTGCACCCAGGTATTAATTGGGTGATGTTTGTTTAAGACTTCCAGAGTAAAAGCCATGGTACAATGTTTCTGGTAGTAGTATAGAAAGGTGAGAGTAGGTGGAGGGGTAGGGTAGGTGGAGGGGTTGGCATAAAGGGAAAAGGAGGGTGAGGGTGAGCAGGAACAGGTGGTGGGGACTAATCCAAAGCATTTTTAGCGAGGCAGGAGGAGCCAGTAGTGTGGGGGCTGAGCAGTCGTGGAAAGTGGCGAGCAATAGGAGGGTGGTGGGAGTGCATTTTAGTGGGCTAAAGTGGATAGCTAAGCACTATGGCGAAGTACAGAAAAATGAAAAAAAAGACTGGGAGGGTTTGGTGCCAGAGGGTTTAAGAGAAGTACTATAGTACTGTTGAGATCCAGGATTACATAATATGTTAAAGTTCCTGAAAGGTGATAAACTGTGGCCTGGGCATATGCAATGTGTAAAATCCTTTTGTCTATATGTTTCCTTTGTTCTTCAAAGTCCTCAGAGACAAGTACAATACCTTGGGAGTAGGTCAGACAGTAGGCATATGCAATGTGTGAAATCCTTTTGTCTGTATGTTTCCTTTGATTTTCAAATGTAACATAAGGTAAAATAATACACAAGGTAAAATAATACTGAGTGGGACGTTACAGTTCATAGTATACCCAGGATCTTAATGAGATAGTAAGTAAGATTTTTAAAACAAACTATTAAGAGGGAAATACATTGAAGCCACTAGTGAAGGGAGGTTAATTCATCAATCATGGTAACTTTACTCAAGGAAAAGAAGACAAGAAAGTTGCAGTAATATATACCATACACAGACCTCCTATGAAGGGTTTCAACTGGGGAAGTCTCCCCTCTCAATTGCTCGGGGGGGGAACCAGATTTCTTCAAACTCTGGGCACCTCCCCAAAGGCATACAATTGGGCTTTCTCCAAGACCAGGCAATGCTTGAGATTATTTGCCCAGAGAGCAGTGGATGGAGGAGTCCCAGCCATCCATGTTTGTGCCACTATTTTCTGGGCATTAACAAGGGCTAGGGACCAGAGTGGGTTGTTGTGCTTACCTCCCCGGATGTTGGGGGTCTGCCCCCAGGAGCAGTTCCAAGGGGGAATTCGAAGGGATGTAGCCCAGCACTTTGCTCATTATCTGATGTACACTATGCCAAAACAGGGCCACTCTAGGGCACAACAGGGCCATGTGAATAGCGTCTCCCACCTGACACCCACACTTAGGGCATTCACTTGGTTTTTGGGGGTTGATATCATGCAGCTTTTTAGGGGTGTAATATGCTCTATACATGAAGTTTAACTGGACCTGCCTTAGTGTATTACTGCGAGAGCATAATGGCAGATGAGAACAAGCCTGCTTCCATGCATTGTCATCTACTGGGCACTGCAGATCAGCACTCCACCTAGTCCTGGTGTTGCCTGGATTTTTAATAAGCTGGCTTCTAATACTATCATAATAAACTGATAAGGGTTTAGCACCTGGTTGGGGTCTAAACAATTCCTCCTTGATGGGGAAGGGCCCATCCCTCCGCTGGTTCAAGTGAGCGACTACATCTATTTCTAAGTGTCAGGTAAACAAAGAAATCCCCATTTTGAATAACCCACTCCTGCCTAATTGAGGAGAAGCTCTTAATGTAGCCCTCATCATATAGCTGATTCATCACTGACAACCCTTTCTGTCTCCAAGCAAAAAGTCTCTGGGTCAGTGCTACAGAGCAAGGGCCCCCCCACCCCACACCCTGCATAATACTTGAATATACAGTAGATTTATTGTGGTGATTAATAAGCTTGTGCACCTTCCTCCAGATCTTCACTGAGTGGGCAGTGAGGGGGTTAGTAATATTAGGAAGTTGGTCAGAGATGAGCGCCCAGGGGAAAATATCCTCTTTCAGTTTACCCCTTAATGATTCCTCTTCCATGCCTAATCAGTGGTTATCTCCCTCACATCCCGTAGTGGGAATAAGAGCAAGTTGAGCAGCCCAGCAATATCCCAGGAAGTGAGGTAGGCCCAAATCTAGGGGGAAGCTGTAAGACTGCGCATCTGATTTTTCTGATTTACCCCTCCACATGAACATGTGAAGAAATGCATTTAGTCACTTAAAATGGTCAGCAGGAAAGCCTTGTATACTTCCCCAACGGCCAGATTACTGACCAATTCTACTCTATCCCTACCCTTTCAGTTGGCCCGTGGCACCAGGCAAGGGTGCCCTCTCTCCCCCCTTTTATTTGTGTTAGCTGTTGAGCCATTAGCGGAATGTCTTCGGGGCAGTCAGTCTATAAAAGGGATAACGGCTGGAAATATAGAGTACACCACTCTTTTATATGCTGATGACCTCCTGGTCCTAGTAGCAGATGCAGGTGAGGCGTTATCTTCTATACTTGCTACCCTGAGCCATTTTAAGGGAATTTCTGGACTTCGAATAAATGCTACTAAAACCCAAGTTCTTCCTCTTAACTCCAAGTGTCAACCCTCGGTATTAGGGGACACGGGCTTGAAATGGGCTAAGGAAAATATCATGTATTTAGGTATTTGTTTTTCTGCTGACCTCTTGAAATTATGGGAATATAATCTCCGCCCTCTATTGGTGGAAATGCGAGAGGATATGTCCAGATGGACCCAAACTCCATTTAACCTTAGTGGGTAAAATAGCTGCAATTAAGATGATCTTGGCCCCCCCAAATTTTTTTATTTCCTGGCACATATTCCTCTTGAATTGCCACAGGGCTGGATTCAGAAGATAGATAAGGCAATAGGGAGTTTTCTATGGGAAGGGAAAACCCCCAAGTACAGTAGAAATAAATTGCATGCACACTGGAAGGTAGGGGTGGTATCTGCCCTGGTTTACAGGGTATAAGTGGTCATTTCACCTAGCACAATCCATACGCTGGTTAGGATTAGACTCCTCCCCTCAACCACAGTGGGTGGACATAGTGCAGGCTGTAAGTCAAAAAGTCTCTTTGTCATTGCTTATCTACAATAAACCTCCAACAATTTTATAAAAAAGCATCCCACGATAGGGGCTGCTTTGCAGTGCTGGGAGAAGGTAAGGAGGAAGTTGAAGGTGGACTTGGCACCTGTTAAACTAACTCCGTTATGGGGAAATGGGAATCTGTGTATAGATAAAAAAGCAGTGTACTGGAAAAGCTGGGCAGATAAGGGCATTACCAGATTGGAGGATATATTAGCCACGTCTGCCCTGGTAGTGGACACGTTTGCCAACCTGCAGGTCAGATGGTAAATTCCGACTTCCGATTTTTGGAAGTATTTACAAATACGGAGTGTGGCCCAGACATATCTGACCCAGGTGGCCAAAGGAGGCTCCTTAAGTACACCTTCCTGGATGACCAAAAAAAAAAAGGGTTGGCCAGTTTAATTTATAATGCTTTCCGGGAATTAATACCCTGCCAAAGTGAAAAATCCAAACAAAAATGGGAAAAGGCTTTAAAACTGGAAATTAATGAGGCACAATGGAAGGAATGCTGGAAGGGGGCTCAGACACACTTTATAGATGTGAGAAGTAAGTTAATACAAAATAAAATTTTACACTCCTGGTACCGCACACCGGTAGTGTTACAAAAGGCGGGGGTGATAAACTCTAATCTATGTTGGAGATGCAACTCCCACCCAGGGGACTTAGCTCATATTCTTTGGTCTTGCCCAATGATACAACCAGTGTGGGATAACATCTGTGAAGTAGGAACCAAAGTGTTAAAGAAAAGTATTCCACGGTCCCCCCTTTTGCTGTTACTGGGTATAAAATCAGAAGCTCCCCACTTAAAGAAATTGGAACACCATTGGCTGGCCCTATGGGCCATGCAGGCGAAGAGGCTCCTTGTACGTAGATGGCGGACTACACTGATACCTAGTACCCAAGAACTCCTTGCCTCCTTGGTCCACATTGCCACTATGGATAAGCTTTCCCACTTGATAAGTAACTCCCTTATAATATGCGAGGATTGTTGGACCCCCTTTGTTAGATATGCTATCCCTAAGACTAGTGTGGGTTGAACTGTGCAACCAGGATCTCGAATAAGGCAACAAGACTGTGGAAATGAACTGAAAACTTGGCTAACCAGGGTTGTATACATAGGTGGCAATAAAATGCCTCCTCACTCATATGTAGTGTATCTAACTTTATAGAATAGTGACTCTTTGTGTTTGTTTGCTTTTTAACTAGGGTGCCAGAAGCCTGGACAGCACCTGAGATACAAAATCCTTTTTCTTTCTGTTCCCTGTTATAAGGTATGAATGAGGAGCATGGATGCCTTGCCTCTCCATTATTTCAAATAACAAATTGTATATAGTGGGGTAAGTACAGGTCATGTAACATTGCTCTCTCTGCTCCTGTGCTGAGTTGTATATGTAACCAGTAACTCACTAGTTAATCCTGTCTAGTATAAGGGTTACCATTATTGTAAAGAAACTGAAATAATAAAAAATTTAACAGCAAAAAAAAAAATGGTCAGCAGGGACACCTATGAGGAGAGATTGATACAAGTATAAGCACCTTGGCAGTTTAGACATTTTAATCACACCCACATAGCCAATTAATGATAGGGGAGGGCTGACCATCTATCACAGTCGTCAGCAATTTTATTAAGGAGTGGCTTATAGTTCAGTGCATAGAGGGAGCCTATATTAGCACAAATGAGGACACCTAGGTATCTAAGGGAGTCCACCATCTGCAGACCTCCTAAGTTGGATATCAAAAGGGCTCTGTCCCTCTGGCCAACCGGCAGGAGCTCGCTCTTGGTCCAGTTTACTTTATGACCAGAAAGGAGGCCATATTCTCTCATTAATTGATGTACTAAGGGTAGGTCCTGGGCCGGGTTTTGTAGGTATAACAACAGGTCATCTGCACAGAGCACTATCTTGTGCTCCCCACCTCCCCCTCTGTAGCCCCAAATGTTCCCCCTTACCCTTATTGCAGCAGCCAACGGCTCCAGAGATAGGACATACAACAGGGGTGACAGAGGGCACCTCTGACGGGTGCCACAACCTAAGGAAAAGGTAGGAGTAATACTGTTATTCACTGCAATTTGGGACAGAGGTTTAGTGTATAAGGTCTTGACCCACGATCACAGTCGAGGACCCAAGCCTACCTTTTCATTGGTCTCAAATAGGTACCCCTACTCCATGTGGTCAAATGCCTTTTCGGTGTCTAAGGCCAAAACTGCAGCACCATGATGTTGCTTATTTCTATCCCATATGCAGAAACAAGAAAGCAGGCTCCATACGCTGACGTGCTCCTCACAAACAAGCAATACTTCCAATTCAAGAAATAAGGGTACCATCCACCGCATAAATACCAAAAACTGCGTTTATTACCATAAGTGAAGGGCAAATATAAAAAACAGCAGTAAAGTACCAAGTAGGTGCTACAACTCCAAAAAGGCCCGACCGGTTTCATGCATGTTTTTTATATTTGCCCTTCTCTTTATTTCTAGCCCACCTATGCATGATATCCAGGGTACGTCGAATATTTTGCTTCCCCTGACACCCTTTTACAAAATCCACCAGATCTGTCCATACCACGCTAGGCAGCACAGGGTCCAGTCATATTGCAATCAATTTAGCCAGTATTTTACAATCTGCAGTCAGTAGAGAGAGTGTCCAATATGATGCACACCAAGCCAGGTCCTTTCTGGGCTTGGGGAGGACAGTAATCACTGCAGAACACGTGGAGGAGGTTAGTTCTCCTCTATTCAGTGCCTCAGTAAGCATGTCAAAAAGAGGGTCAATTAGCACCTGGAGGAAGGTCTTAAAAAAATCAATAGGTAAGCCGTCCGGCCCAGGAGCCTCACCTCCACTGAGAGTTCTAATAGCCCTTAGAATTTCTACTTTGGTTATCTGGGAGTCTAGCTTTTGTGCCATTTCCTCATCTACTTTTGCAATGGGGGCCTGGGTGAAGAACCTATCATAGTCCTGGGCAGTCGGGGCTACTTCAGAGGCATAAACAAGTTAGCCAGCCTGGGAGAGGGTCCCAAGATGATAGCCTGGGTAAAGAATTGGCTGGAGAATAGGACACAGAGGGTAATAATAAATGGAGTCCACTCTGAAGAAAGGGGGGTTACTAGTGGGGTACCGCAGGGTTCAGTATTAGGACGGTCCTCTTCAATGTCTTTATAAGCGACATTGCAGAGGGACTGGAAGAAAAGTATGTCTCTTTGCAGATGACACAAAGATTTGCAACAGAGTTGATGCACAGGGTGGGGTGGAAAGGATGAGAAGGGACTTGGCAAGGTTAGAGGAATGGTCAAATGTATGGCAGCTTAGATTCAATGCTAAGTGCAAGGTAATGCACCGGAAACAAAAACCAGGGGAAGAGTACACAGTGGGGGTGAGATACTAACAACAACAAAAATGGAAAGGGACCTGGGGGTAGTCATATCAGATGACAAAGGTGGGCAAGCAATGTGAGAGGGCAGTAAGGAGGGCTGGGGGATATTGGGATGCATAGGGAGAGGCATCACCAGTAGAAAACAGGAAGTTGTTATCCCTCTGTACAGACAGCTGGTGAGACCCCATCTGGAGTACTGTGTAGAGTTCTGGAGACCCAATCTCCGCAAGGACATAGACAGGATGGAAGCTGTCCAGAGGAGGGCAACTAAAATGGTGCAGGGTCTGCACTGGAAGACATATGAAGAGAGACTAAAGGAGCTTAATATGTATAGCCTCGAGGAAAGGAGGGAGAGGGGGACATGATAGAAACTTTAAAGTACCTCAAGGGAATCAACAAAGTCCAAGAGGGTAGCATCTTTCAAAAAAAGAGGTGTGCAAGAACAAGGGGGCACAATTTGAAGATAGAGGGGGACGGCTCAGCGGTAATGTAAGGAAGTATTTTTTCACAGAGAGGGTTGTGGATGCATGGAACAGCCTTCCAGTGGAGTTTGTGGAGTCAAAAACAGTGGTCGAATTCAAGCATGCATGGGACAGTCATAAGGCAATTCTAGGGGGTGGGGTAGAAAGAAGTAGGCTGCTGGTTAACTAGGATCTGCAGCTTATCCATTAGGTAGGGAAATGGGCAGACTGGGTGGGCCAAGCGGTTCTTATCTGCCGTCAAATTCTATGTTTCTATGTTTCTAAAGTGTGCTATAAAACGAATTGAAGGCATTGCCAATGGCTTTGTGTTCCTGCACTAGGTTACCCTGTGCTTCATGAATCTGCTTGACTGTTCTCTCGCTCTCTTTTCGGCGTATCTGCCAAGCTAAGAGCTTACCCCCCCAATCACCATCAAAGCAGGTTCCTGCCTGAAACAAAATTATTGCTCTCTAGGCATGCACTATTAAGGAGGTTGTACAGCCATTTTAATTTTTGAACTACATGATACACTGCCATCGTAGGTCTTTGTTTGTTTCCAGATACTCTTGGTAAAGCACAGCCCCGAGACCACTCAGACTAGCATCAGTATGCAGCACGTAAGGTTTGGATGGGTCTGCATATGCAAGAACAGGTACGTGAGTGAACTGATAGATGATCTCGTGAAAAGCAGTGTCACACTCTGACGTCCGCCTCTGACCAAAGGGTTCATTAGGCCAGAAATAAGTTTTTGAAGCCTCTGTCTCAGTGCCTTTCTTGTATTTTTTTCTGAGTAGGAGGATACTTTTGCATTAGATTTAACAGTGGGCGCACTACCTTGGTACAGTACTTAACAAAACAGCAATAGTAGCCACAGAAACCCAAGAATCATTGTAGCTCTTTTAAGTTGTTTGGCTTGGGCCAGTCAGTGAGTCCTTCTACCTTGCTAGGATCTGTTTGAATGCCTTCAGATGACATGATATGGCCTACAATTTAATGGAACTCTGGAAAAACTGGCATTAGACAATTGATAACTTTAAACCGAATTCTTCAAGTCTGTCCAACATTTTGAATAGGCGAGCCTCATGTTCTTCAAGGGTTTTACTGAAGACAATGATCTCTTCAAGGTAGACTAAACATTCAAGAAGGTTCATATCTCCCACAGCACGCTTCATTAGTCTCTGAAAAGTTGCGAGTGCATTGGGTATGCCTTGGGGCATGCAAATGAACTCATGGAAACCTAAAGGACAAATGAATGCAGTCTTTTCTCTGTCCTCTGGTACCATCAGGATTTGATAATACCTGATGCGGAGAACATGGACTGAAAACTGCTTACTCCCATTATGACAGTCTAATGAATCTTGTATGTGTGGCATAGTATATTGGTCAGGCACAGTTCTTTTAGTAAGAGTCGTGTAGTCTATACACATACAGATGGAGCCATTCTTTTTTTAAACTACATCTACTGGAGAAGCACAAGGACTTTGTGATTCCTGTATGATGCCAGCTGCAAACATTTCCTGTAGATGGCACCTAACGTTCTCAATGTCAGCAGGAGCTAACCAGAGTGATCTTTCTCAGAATGGCCTCTTGTCACGGAGTCTGATGTGGTGTTCAGCACCAATAACACAACCAACATCCCATTCCTTTAAGGAGAATACGTGACTCCTTGTTGCCAACTTTTGACTAATTCTTTCTTTCCAGCCTTTAGGAATGGGTGCCTTTCCAAAGTCGAACATATCTGGGGAGATCTCTCCATCCTCTCCATTATGACATTTGGGTGGCAGGACAGCAGTATCTACACAGTATACCTTAGCCAAAGTGCATCCTCGAGTGATTTTGATATCCTAGTCAGTGGCGTTCTGAAGCTGGACCACAAATCTCCTAGCATATGCAAAAGCACGAACAGGAAGCACACTCGGTTTGACCAGGAGTCCATCAGGCAATGTCCCTTCTTCTGGGGCATGCAGCATAAGGATTTTGTTGGTTACATCTTTTTGAATGCGCATCTCCCCATCAATACTGCACTGTGCATTTGGAGGAAGAACAAGGGTCGAGGGGTCCTTTTTCCATACAAGCCTCATAGGTTCATCTTTATCACTTTCTCTTGGCTGTAGGTGCTTATTATACACCTTCTTGACTACAGCGCAGGCACGCACTGCTTTCCCAGACCTCATGTTTTGTTCTTGACACATCTGAGCCAGGCAGCCGAACATGTGGGAGTTGGTGCCAATTAGTATGGGAACTCCATCATAAAGGCCAGACTAAGGACAGACTAACGCAATTGTCTCTACTGGTTCATCCACACCTGCCACAGTAGACAGTATTGCTTAAACTCCACACATGCACTCCATCCAGGGGTTATAGGGGGTGGTCGGACAGGTGCTGATCGTACCAGTCTTCAAATATTATCGTGACCTGAGATCCATTGTCTAACACGGCTTGGGCCAGAATGTCATTTATGTGTACTGTAGTCTCCATAGAGGGACCCATCACTTACGACCAGTCAGGGAGAACATCGGTAGTAGAATAGCGCACAGTTTCTTTGGATACAAAAGCCTTGCAATTCGGTTGAGCTGGGGCACTACTGGAAGTACGTGGCTTAGGGTACCTTTCTGCAATCAGCCTGTTTACCACCCTTTCTGAATCCTGTCTGTATCAGCAATCTCTCTTCAGGTGCCCATCTTTCCCACAGTGGTAGCAGAACACACCTTCTTTAGACTGTGTAGGCTGAGACGATGCATCACAAGTTAGCCTATACTCACTATTATGGGGTCATGCGGGATACGTGTTTGGGGGTTATGCAGGGGCACTGACAGCAGAGGGCCTGCCTGAGTCTCCCTTTCTCCTTGCCAAGGGGGGGGGGGTTGAATTCTGATGTTTCAAAAGTTCCTGTAACATATTATTCAGTTCATTTATTTGTGTCTCTAACCCTCCATGTGCAGTTGGCGCCTGGGCATGTACTCCTATTTCCATGGCAGACAGATTCTGACTGATATCTGGGCCTTTACTGGAGCCAGTCTTAGGGGTCACACCCATGTTTAGCTCTTGTATCTCTTTGAGTATCTCTTTTAACTGCTGAGAGTCATTTACAGCCTGCATTGTACACTCTGTAGGTTCAAACATCTGGACCTTTTCAAGGGCAAATCCCCAGCCAGGGACGGATGTGGCAGCAGTAGCACCAACCCAGGGGTCGGCCCATTCCTCTCTTTGTTCAGCTTCTCGCACTTGCTGCATCAGAGGGATGTAACAGAGGGAATCATCTCTACAATCTCTTAGCCGCAGCTGAAGCAACAAGAAACTGGAGTACATAGCAGATCTCAGTATTTGGTCCATCCTAACTTGATTTAACTCATGGGCAGCCACACCTCCCCTCCTAAATACCCTTTGCAAGGCCTTTTCCAATCTGATTAGGTAGACAGATGACGACTCCCCTTTTTGTTGCTTAGTGGATTTGAATTTCCACATTAACTCATCTACATCCTCTGGGGGACTGAAAACAGCATCCAATGCATCCAAATACTCATGTGGGGGAGCATCGGCCTCGGTAGACCTCAACGACCAGATTGTGTCCAATGTAAGACCTCTGAGGCTTTCTATGATTGTCTTTGTTTTTCTCAGTGTCAGTACATTGCCATTCAGTCACTAACAGGGCAGCATACTCTATCCATGTTTCCCAATCATCCTCCCCATGAGGCGTAGGTGTGATCCCCTAAAACATTCTTAATCTCCGGTAGGAGTCAGAGGAAGAGTAAGCATAAGTCGGTCCAGACCCCGTCTCCCAGCGGGAAGCACTTCCACCAGTACTTAATAGCTTTTGGATCACTTCCTGACCCTTCCCCTGAGGCCATCAAAAAGTTGGCAAGCTTATCTTCAATCTGTCCTCTAATGGTGGGGTTCTGGTTCTGAAGGGACCTCACTACCCTTGATTATCACCCTCCAAACTACTGGGAACTCATCCACGTCAACAACCTTAGGTACATTAGTACTGTCCACAGGGTTGCTATACTCCACTAGAACCATTAGTGTTTTTCCAGTCAGATCAGTCAGTTGATCTACCACCACAGCCTTCCCAAGGCATTTCATTTTTGAAAGTGCCCCCCCTATAATGTCTTTGCTAGTGCCTGTGGGTATGTCTTGCAACAAAAGAGCACTGTGGGAATCAAACTCATTCCCTGTACACCAACCAATTAACTGCTGTACCGCCATTTCTTCAGTGGTACCCACAAAAACTTTGGTTGCAATTTTTCATTTTGGCCACTAGGAGGCAGTAATCCCAGCACTGCCTCCAAGCTGTAACCCCTAGGCAGTGCTATTCCAAGGGCTACTACCCCTGCCTGCCCTCCTAAGTACAGGTTGAGGGGTCTGGGTTTGTAACTACCTAGCATAGGTGAGCCCTTACCAGTAGTATTACTAAGACTACGGTGCCTCCACCCAGAGTAATTCTCACGTGGGTAACTATCCCAGTAGGTACAGCCCTTTGGGAAGCTAATGCCATCCACAATCCTGCCTAGTGACCTTGTACCATTAATCTGGCAATGACAAATTTCAGTATTCGATAGACAGTTAGCAACCAACATTAATAATATGCTCACACCCTTTGCACTTACCAGCAGAGTCTGGCTATCTGGCCTGCACCCTGCACCCCCTGTAAGAGACAGTTTCAATGATACAAGCATGCACTTTTAATATGCTTTGCAGTACTTCAGTAACTTTAGACCAGGTTATAATATAAAATCACACATGCCCCCATAACGCAAAGCATTATGGGCTGCAAATGCAAATCACCACAGAATATTATGCTGGTTCAACTTTAAGCAACTTTAAGTTCAACAGGTAATAATATGCTCACAAGCCAGGTTAACAGCAAAACAGTAAATCCGGTTTATTAAGGGGGACGTGAACAAGGGAGGGTCAAGAATCTAGGCGAATGATTACTTTACTGTATTTAAGACAGGCTAAGCTGTTTTTATCCCTTTAGTCCCTTAATCTATCAGTCTAGCAACTACTGAGTACCCAGAGTGACTAAATGGCATGCCTTAACGGTGCTGCAGGTTGGCTGGCATTGTAACTGACTTTGGGGCCCTAGATAGAGAAAACAGTCAAACATAGGCAATGCAAAGCAGATTAAGTAATTTGTATCTGTGGCTGGTTGGCCTAGTCTATTGAAACACATAAACACTAGCTAAACCCAATCAGATAATACCATAGAGAATTAAACACTTTTGCTGCAGGGAGCTACCCTGGTTTTACTCATTGAACTCACAGGATGGATGACGACACTGGCGAAATAAAGACCTGACACTTGGCAGTTGCTGCTCATGGGGACCTGGGCTGACATGACTCACCTCCACTTCACGGCCTTTCTCTGAAGGTGGCCACAACCTGCGTTGGTTAGCTGCACAGGGGCTGAGTCCCTGGATCGGGTCTCTCGCCAAGATGTTGGTGCTGGTACAAGAACAGATGGCCTGGGCTGAGTATGGCATGGGCCTAGATGCATGGAAGTGTCTTTTGGATAGTTGGACTTGTTGCTGGTGAAACCTCCAGCTGGTAGGAAAGTCTGTAACTGCATGATGCTGGCTCCCTTTTTAGCAAACAGGAGTCCCTGGATCACTGTCTCTTTGCATGCAATAGGCCTCAGCACATCAAGCTGAACACACATTAAACTTCCCTTTTCTTGGTTTTTGGCCGGTTGCAATCTCAGCCGACTTGCTGAGCAATCCCTCTTGGTCTGCAAGCTGGCAGTTCCTGGACTTGATCCCTTTTGGACTGAAAGACAGCTCGCAGGAGGCAATACAGGCTTCTCCTATGCAAAAGGACTCAGAGCCCACAGGCTCCTCTTGAGCTGGAGTCTCCACTCAATCTCCCGAAGTTCAAAACAATCTCTCTTTCATAAAGGGCAGAGTTCAATAAACCCGGTTGGCTGCCTAAGCTGACAATCACAGTCACAGTCCCATAATTGGTTGCATTTTAGGTGCCAGAAATAACTCCCTGTTTTAGCTCCCAAAAGCCTCTACTATGTCTCAAGAGTCTCTAGCTTAAATCCAGGCTTCTGATTGGCTGACTAGCTGCAAGATGGTGGCTGCCATTACCCAGTTCTAGTCAGTTTACACAGTTCCCAACTTTAGAGTTCTGGTACAGCCAGGCAATACACTTTATTTATTTTAAATCCCCACAGTAATGCAGCCCCAGCAATTCCCTTTTAGACAATATCATACTTATGTATTTATTCTTACTATGTTCCTTGTCGCTACCCCGATAGACTGACCCCCCCAGGCAAAGACAACTTCCTTATTAATATTAACGCAGAGCTCATTAATATGTATGAGCCCCACTCTTAGCCCCGCTTCCAAACTTAACCCTTAGGCTGCCAACAGAATTGGAACGTATAGGAATTTTGGACTGATATATCAGTCCGCGGCCCTGCAAGGGTTAATAATTTGCCCCCAGAGCGGCTTCTCCGCCACATTGCCGAGGTCACTGGTTGTCAGTTAGCAGAGGAGTGGTGCCAGGACCATTGTTACCCTTTTTAGCCGACCATAAAACCAGCAGTCTGCAAGATCAAGTGCTACATGCACATGCATGGTCATCGGCTCTTCAGCAACATGCCGGTGACTCGCAGACCAGAATTTAAGCCTGAACAGGGCTAAAATAAAGTGCTGGGCTGCATGAGGAAACACTGGGACACCAGAGGAATTAGGGAACAAGAGGAGGCAAACAGGAAACACCAGCAGCAGCAGGAGACAAGCGGGAGGATGGGGGTAATTAACGTAAGCCCCAAAGTGGGGGTTACATTTGCACATCATGGTTAACCACCCATGGGGGCCACATTGCAGCACAGTTTGTACTTAAAATTGTAGCTGGAAGATGTAAAGATATGTTCTACCCATGTCTAGCCAGGTGTCTTAGTGGCAGTGAGATCACCTTACCATGTGAAAGACGTAAGTTTTATACTTGAGCCCAGGATCTCAGTTGAGAAAACAGGAGGTTGGGATGCAGTTCCTTAGGGTTACATGACTGCTTCTACTGGTCTGGGGGTGAAATACATCATATAGGCAGAACTCTCCATCAGTTCTCTTCTGCATACCTGCAGGACTTTAGGGCCTGTGTAGTGCTCCAGAGTTGGGCCTTCCAGAAAAGTGGTACGGGAACCCCGGGTGTGGAGGGGAGCACTGTATGAGATTTGTGACTACTTAGGTCCCATAGGTAGTTCAGGGTTAGTAATGTGTGTAAGGGGCTCCAGGGAACAGTGTCTGAGAGGCACATCTGTTTAAATGGGACACGCTGCCCACTGTTAGCCCCATCATGGTCCAGTTTCCCCCAGTTGTCACAGTAGCCCCTGTGCTAGTATCCCTAGTTGCCCAGCAGTGCAGTAGCAAATTCTATGCTCATTCCATGCCAGGGCTGCTGTTTAAAGCATTTTACTTTCTCCTACTGCCTGCTCTCTTTCTCTCTCCGATAACCCCCGGCAGAAAGGGGAGAAGCAGCCACATGCTGGCACTGCAGTCTCTGCCCAACGCATAGGCTGATTTTCAAAATAGAAATGCTATTTGTAGCTCATGCTCAGTGTTCACTTCTGAAACCCAGAGAATTCAAAAGAATGGCTTCAGTGAACATTAGGGGAGTTTGAGCATGAAGGCAAGGGATCTGGACGTGGAGAGCAATGGCAGCCCTGCTCTTTCCTGAGTAGGCTGAAGTGGCTCTTTCCTCTTGTCTGTGGAGTGGCAGCAGGTAGTCAGAGCAGTGAGAGTCTGGTGGCAGCAGCAGATAATGGAGTCAGTCAGGCTCTTCTAGTCAAGCTATTCTCCCTTCACTCAGCAGCAACAATTTGTGGGCCCCTTCTCCTAAAAATTCGGCAGCCCAGAGTCCCTCTTCCCGTTCCCTCTTCACTCCTCCTCAGCAGCAGCAGCATAGGGGTACAGCAACTCCATCTTGAGGACCCTGTCTGTAGCAGATCTGGGTTGCAGTGGAGAGTGGGAGATGGCACAAGCAGGCAAGACTGATTGCCATCTTTAGAAAAAAAACTTTATTAAAACAAAAAAATGCTACTCAGAGCTACTGAAAACAGTTGAGGCTGTGTGAGAGGGTGGGAGCCCCAGACACAGGACTACCCATAGAGGCAGTATACAGCAGGCTGCAACAGAGCAGTATGGGACAAGCTAGACCTTGGTATAAAGACCATCCATAGGGGGGAATAAATTAAAGCTCCTCAGGGAGCGGGCTTAAACGAGGCAGGTTACACTAACCAGAACTATCTAGTGGGCAGAAAAATAGATGTGTATAGGAGCTCGTGCAGGGCAAGCAAGTCCTTGAGGAATGAAACAAGGCACTAAGTAAAATTAATTAAAAAAAGCTCCACAGGAGCTAGTTACTTTGGTGGTGGAGTCAGACACCCTAAGTCACCCACAGGGTGATAAAGAGAGCTTCATGGGGCTATGCACTATTCCATGCCGGGTGCGCATGAAAGGCATGTAAGCAGCCCATACAGATCCACACCTGCAGAAAAGTATGAGGGGCATGGCATTCACTATAGCCAGCCTCCACAGGGCACCTGTCCATGGCCCTGCCCCCAGCACGCAGGTGCTTTGGGGTCAGATCAGTGGGCACAGGCAAGCATTCAATTGGATGCCTGTTGTGATCTGCTAATGGATCCCCTGTTCCATGTGGAGCAGGGGATTGTAAGAAGGCATGAGTGCCGAGTAATTACATTTGTTAGGCAAGTGCCTGCTTGGCCACCACTGCCCTCTCTGCCTGACCAGATGGCTGGGGTGGCATGGCAAGAGGTATTGTGTTTCCTGCTGTGGCCGGCAGGTGTAAGTTATGGGGGCATGTAGCTATGGCAGGGTTCCTGCCGGTGTTGCCTGCACCCCCTCACCCAGCACTCTGCACATTCTTGAATGGCACAGAGTGTGGGCACACCCCCTAACATTTCTCTGGACAGTCTGCATATGTAGCAGCATGAACAGCCAGAGTACAGAGTGTAGAAGGGGTGTGTGCACCTGTAGCACATGCTGCAGGAGGTTGTAGGACCCCTGGTGTGCAGTTTTAGGACATAGGGTTGCTTACATGCCAAGAATACACACTGCATAGGCATTTGTCATTTTTGTGCAGAGCCTCACATGTCAGCAAACACTGAGGGGCAAAGTTTAATTAATTGATGTTTACTTACAAGCATGTCTTATGAACTGCATTTAAAATAACAATATACTTGTTACTAAGATTGCCTATTGAACTGCATTTAAAGTGTTACTGCCCTCTTTGAATGCCTAGCTTGCACAGTGGACAGCCTGCCCTAGCATTTGTTGCCTCTACCTAAATTTGTGTTGTGACCCTTTCTGCTCAAACAAAGTACCTGAACAAGTTTGGCACCCCTTTAGCTTGAATGAATGACCTAAATTTGTGTATGGTGTGTTGTGATCCAAACAAACTACCTGCTAACTGTGGGGCCACTTTGAGTTAACCTAATCTGTTGATGCCCTTCTTTAAAGAGATTGCCTGCATGTGTGGTACCCAGACCCTGAACAACAAGTGTGTGGTACCCTTTGCTCTAATGACTATAAGCTAACTGAGTGACCCTTGCAGAGACTGCCTACTTGCTTTGGTGCCCTACTTAAACTGTCTAATTGGTACCACACTAAAACTGACTTTTCATGTGGTACCCTTGTAAATGGCTTTACAGTTCAGGGTACCTTGAATCTAACTACCTAATCAGTTGGCAATCAAGTCACTGTTTTAAAGGTAATTTGTGCCTTTCCCAACCCCAAAGGATTGCCTCAGTGCCTATCTGATCCAGACTGTTTCTTCTCATTTAGAAAGTCTAGGAGCCACACTGGCTTATTAACTAGGTCTTCTGTCACACAGTGGGGTGGGTTTTCCCTTCAAGACAGTATCCACAGACCCACATTCAAGGATCAGCTTCCAAAGACCAGAATTTGAATATCAGAATTCGAGGTCAAGCTTCAAGGATCCACTTCTGTTGCAAGTGCCTTTTGTCCCGGTGGCCCCCACAGGTCCTTAGCTGAAGAATCAGCTTTATTTCAACCATCTTTCTTCCTCAAGTGTCTTCTGTCCCGACAGCCCCATGGGTTCTTAGGCAAAGAATCAGCTGTCATTTTAACCATCCTCCTTCTACTATTGTCTTCTGCCCTCGTAGCCCATATGGGTTCTTAGCCAAAGAAACAACTCAGTTGTGATCCAAACTGGTCCATAAGTATCTTCTATCCTGACAGCCCAGAGAGGTTCTTAGCTTTGCAACCAAGTTAGTCTCCAAAGGACTGCCTCAGTGCCCATCTGATCAGGAGAGTCTCTTCTCGTCTTCAAGCAGCACCCAACTCCTGTCTGGATTGCAAGTGGGGGGGGTGCACCCTGTTAGCACTAGGGTGATATTAGGCCTGGCCTCATCACCACTTGCCAAGTGACATCCCCTCCCTGACAGGAAATGTAGGAGTCGCACTGGCTCATTAACTAGGGGTTCTGTCACACAGTGGGGTTGGTTTTCTCTTCGAGAACAGCAACCAAAGACCAGCATACAAGGACCAGCATACAAAGACCAGCATTCAAGGATCAGTATCAGAAGACTAGTATTTGAGGACCACATTTGAGGACCTGCTTCCAAGATCCGCCTCTATTCCAAGTGCCTTTGTCCCTGCGGCCTCCATGGATTCTTAGCCAAATAATTAGTTTTGTTGCAGTCATCTTCCTTCCACAAGTGTCTTCTGTCCTGGCAGTCCTCATGGGTTCTTAGATTAAGAATCAGCTTCATTTTAACCCTTTTCATTCTACAAGTGTCTTTTGTCCCAGCAGCCCACCTGGGTTCTTAGCTGAAGAGTCAAACCCTTTGCAACCAAGTTTGTCTGTAAGTGCCTTCTGTCCCAGCAGCCCACACTGGTTCTTAGCTGAAGAATCAGTGCCTACTTGCAACCCAGTATTTATGACATATTCTTGTGGCCTATTTGGGGCCTCAGCCAAGTATCTGGTCCCATTGTTTCAGGTCCCTAATCAGTGTCCAGTTCTCCCAGAAACCTGACCTGGACTCAGAAGTGAACATTATCACCTGTTCTATATTGCTGCAATTTAAGACTATGTATCTGCATGTTAATAACACTAGTTAGTACTGGTCAACCAGAGAATACAGTAATGTAGGGTAATAGCAGCTGCAATAGGGCCAGGGTCTTTAATGTAGTAAAAGTGCACCTTTTAGTTATTATTTTTTTTTATTCAGCTGTGTATTCAATCATTGTTTATTGTTACATGTATTGTTAATAAAAATCTGCCTCTGTGACCCTTGTCAGCTTTCCTGTTGAAATGAAATTTTGTTTACATCTTGATCCTGAGTATGATTACTGCCTCTCCTTGCTGGGCAACTACATCTGTCTCATGTGGGAACCTTCAGTGTACCAGTTTAAGATGGCACTCATGTCCATGACAAAAAAGAGCACATTCCCTCAACCAGACCACATCACAACAGGAACCTTGTAGCAGTGAGCAGGGTATTAAACTTCTAGAAGTCCAAAGCAGGAGAAGATCCAGGGTAAGATGATGTTCAGAATACTGCACAGCAAAGGAAATCTAGGATGCTCTCACCCATCACCACTTATGATGCCCTACTACTTTAGAGCCCCATGGAATCCCTGTTACAGTGGAGAGGCTACGATGGTGGAAACAGCAGTTTGGGAGAATTCCACTCTAACATGCAAGCAGTGCTCCAAGTGTACCACATGCCAGAGCACCAGGAGGTAAAAATATTAACATATCTCCTAACCTTTACAAACCATTAAAGCAAATTCATTGTAGCAGCACCTGTCTGAGACTTGACAGACAAAACTATGGTGGACGTTCTGGAAACAGGACATCCAACCATATGGGTACCCAAACAAAATTCTCAGTGACCAAGGATTTGCATTCCAATACCAGTTGTTCAAGGAAATGTGCAACCTGTACGGAAGTCACAAACTGAGAACCACCACCTACCATCCACCAATCAATGGACTGTGTGAAAGACTAAACCAGATACTCATCAGAATGTTGACAGAATTCTACCAGAAGACCAGAAAGGACATTGGCTTGCACTCTTGCCTGAAATAACCTACTTGTATAATAACACTGCCCACTGTTCCACCGGATACGTCAAATATAATCTTCTGGTGAGGCATCATGGAAGATAACTCATGGTCCTTGTACTGGAAGTACCTCCCAGAACAAGAAATCAAGGTGACAACCACAACAGAGTGGGTAAAGAAACACCATGGAAGATTGTAGGAAGCTGGAGAGTTGGTGAACCAACATATGAACAAGTGCATGGACATCAAAAAGAAACTTACGATGGAAAAGCAAGAGCAGCACCCTTACTGGTAAGAGAAAGGATCCTGCGAAAAATGCACTCCAACCAGAAACTTCCACCAGAGTGGGAATCAGCACCCTTTCTCATAATGGCGATACTGTACTGAAACCTACTAGTTTATAAAATCTGTCCAGGGGGGCATGGCCTGGCTGTGCTGAAGATGGCTGCTTAATTCTGCTTCTCCCTGAGAATACCATCTATCATCATCCATCCTCCTGATCCCAGATTGTCAGCATTTACCAGCAAGTGAAATATAATTTTACTAACATCGTAGCGCAACTCTGGTAAATTATTTTCTCTATATCATAACTATATAGCTATAATTTTTCTGCATTTATACTGCTTCTCTGTGAAAGCCTACTAGAATGGCTGAGCAACTCCTGCAAAACAGCTCCCTTAGCAGGGAGGAAACTATGTTTCAACAGCTCATCTGTGAAATTAACGACTTGAAAATAACATCTCAACAAAACATTACTAATATGCAAGTGTTAGACCAAAAAATCAATGATGCTGGAGTTAATTACATGGTGCAATTAAGTACTTGGTCCCTTCAACTCTATCGATTTGTAACTTCCCTTTCGGGGTCCCTGGAGTGGGGCATTCCCACAAGCAGCTGTGCAGTGGCACTCTCCCCAGATTGCTCCCCCTTCCTCAGTCCATTCTAGTCCCACCGGTACTACGTACTCACTGCAACACACCCCCATCACCCACTCTTATGCCCTGATACCACCTGCTTAGTATCCCAGAATCTTTCTGCCAGCGTTCCTGCCTCCTACGCGTGCGCTTTTCCATACCACAGGGACTCCTTTACAGGCTATGAACATGTTATTGATGGATAGAATTATAAAGGCATCTCCGTATATATTATTTACCTTTATTTCTACACTGTATATATTTTGTTGTATACGTCTTGCCACTGTTGTTTTATGTATATTTTACTTGTACTCTATTCTGTACCTTCGTCCTTGCAAACTGCAGGTCCACCTTGTAAATGAGCTTGCTCAATGGTGATCGCCTGAGTAAATAAAGATTTTGATTGACTGATTGAACGTTGCTCAGAATGAAAGTTCTATTAACATCCTGCAAGCCAACATCAGAGAGCAAGACAGAGTTATCAGAAGCCTACAAGATAAAATCGATGACACTGAAAACAGAAACAGATGCAATAACCTGAGATTTTTGGGTTTTCCTGAAGGTGCAGAACTTGGAGACACTAGTGCATTTCTATTACATGTGCTGCCAGCCCTGCTCAAACTTCCACCTGGTCAAGACCTTACTATTGAGAGATCACACCGTACTTTAAGCCGGAGGCCTGGTCCAGAACAGAAACCCAGGCCTATTGTTGCAAGATTCTTAAGCTATGCCCACACTGAACTGATTATCAATAGAGCAAAACAAATGGGAACGCTTACTTGGCAAGATCATAGGATTTCTATTTTTAGAGACTTCTCTAAGGAACTCTCTAATAAATGCAGAGCTTTCAATCCTATTAAAACTACCCTACACCAACGAGGGATCAAATTTGCTCTGTGCTATCCTGCCATCATGTGCCTGTTTCTGGGCGACTCAGCCAAAGATTTCAACACTCCCGAAGCCTTGGCTGCATTTCTTGGTGAGCCCCAGCCTCCAACTGCCCCGTCTGGAAATACTAATGTGACCCCTTCTCCCACTGTCTCTGCAACTTCCCAATCAGACCGGCACACCCACATTATGGCTTCAAATCATGAACGCACTGAGAAACCCATATCACTCCAGGCTGATAGAGACATAGAAACATAGACTTTGATGGCAGATAAGGACCACTTGGCCCACCCAGTCTGCCCATTTCCCTACCTACTGGATAAACTGCAGATTCTAGTTAACCAACAGCCTACTTCCTGCAACCCCCCACTACAATTGCCTTATGTCTGTCCCATGCATGTTTGAATTCCCCCACTGTTTTAGACCCAATAACCTCCTCAGAAAGGCGGTTCCATGTATCCACCACTCTCTCCATGAAAAAAAATTTCCTCACATTACCCCTGAGCCATCCCCCCTCTATCTTTAAATTGTGCCCCCTTGTTCTTACACATCTCTTTTTCTGAAAGATGCTACCCTCCTGGACTTTGTTGATTCCCTTGAGGTACTTGAAAGTTTCTATCATGTCCCCCCTGTCCCTCTTTTCATCAAGAGTATACATATTAAGCTCTCTCAGTCTCTCTTCATATGGTTTCTGCTGCAGACCCTGCACCATTTTAGTTGCCCTCCTCTGGACTGCTTCCATCCTGTCTATGTCCTTGAGTAGATGAGGTCTCCAAAACCTCACACAGTACTCCAGATGGGGTCTCACCAACTGTCTGTATAGAAGGATAACCACTTCCCTGTTTCTACTTGTGATGCCCCTTCTTATGCATCCCAGTATCCCCCTGGCTCTCCTTACCGACTTTTCACATTGCTTATCCACCTTTAGGTCATCTGATACGACTACCCCCAGGTCCCTTTCCATTTTTGTTGTTGTTAGTACCTCCCCTGCTATTGTGTACTCTTCTCCTGGGTTTTTGTTTCCCAGATGCATTACTTTGCACTTCTTTGCATTGAATCTAAGTTGCCATATGTCTGACCATTCCTCCAACCTTGTCAAGTCCCTTCTCATCTTTCCTACCCCCTCTTGTGTATTAACTCTGTTACAGATCTTTGTGTCATCTGCAAAGAGGCATACCTTTCCCTCCAGACCCTCTGCAATGTCACCTATAAAGATGTTAAAGAGGACTAAACCCAGTACTGAGCCCTGAGGTACTCCACTAGTAACCCCCCTTTCTTCGGAGTGTGTTCCATTCACTATTACCTTCTGTGTCCTGTTGTGCAGCCAGTTTGCTATCCAGGCTACCACCCTGGGACCCACTCCCAGGCTGGCTAACTTGATTATTAGTCTTTTGTGCGGGACTGTGTCAAATGCTTTGCTAAAGTCTAAGTAGGCCATATCCACAGCCCCTTCCTGGTCTATTACTTTGGTCACTCAGTCAAAGAAATCTATTAGATTCGTCTGACATGACCTTCCTGCTGTAAATCCATGCTGCTTTGGGTCCTGTGCCCCGTTGGCCTCTAGGTACTCAACAATTCTTTCTTTCAGAAGTGATTCCATCATTTTCCCTATCACTGAGGTCAAACTTACAGGTCTGTAGTTTCCTCCTTCTGCCTTGCTCCCACTTTTGTGAAGGGGAATCACATCTGCCCTCCTCCAGTCCTCAGGTACCACCCCATCCTCCCATGATTTGTTAAAAAGCGTGGTCAGTGGTGTCACTAGGTCCTCCTTTAGTTCCTTTAGGATTCTGGGGTGAACCCCGTCAGGCCCCATTGCTTTGTCCACCTTGAGTTTTAGGAGTTCTTTCATGACTCTTTCTTCTGTGAATGGACTGGTGTCAACCCCCCTACCCAGAGTGCTTCTATTGTCTGGTTTGGGTAACTCCTTCTCATCATCTTTTGTGAATACTGAGCAAAAGTATTCATTCAGTATCTCTGCCTTTTCACTGTCTCCCTCTGCCCACCTCCCCTCTCCTTTATTAATCTTCACTATCCCTCCCTTAACCTTTCTATGCTCCCTAATGTACCTATAAAAGGTTTTATCCCCCTTCTTAACTGAATTGGCTATTTTTATCTCGGTTTGGGCCTTTGCTATTCTGACTGCCTTCCCCACTTCTTTCTGCTTTAATTGATACAGTTCCCTGTCATGCTCCTTCTGTGATTCCTTATACTTTTTGAATGCAGCCTTTTTCTCCTTAACCTTCCCTGCCACCTCTTTTGAGAACCATAGTGGTTTTTCACTCCGCTTTGTTTTCTTTGTTTGTTTCACAAAAAGGCTTGTTGCCTCTACGATGGCAGTTTTGATTTTTCTCCATTGTTCTTCCACCCCTCCTTTTCGGCCATTTGCTAGTGCATTCTTCAGGTATTCATCCATTTTGCCAAAGTCAGCCCTTCTAAGGTCCAGTATCCTTGTTTTTGTATGGCTTATCTCCATGGTTGTGCTCATTGTGAAACACACTGTGCAGTAGTTGCTTGTTCCCAGATGTCTACTGACTTCTAAATTTTGATCCTCTCTCCATTTGAGAGTACCAGTTCTAGTATTGCTCCCTCCCGAGTGGGTTCCAACACTAGCTGTCTAAGGCCTGCCCCCTGCAGGGCATCGAGAATGACCCTGCTCTTGGATGTGGCTGCAGTACATGTCATCCAGTTAACTTCTGGCATATTCAGGTCCCCCATCAACAGTATCTCCCCTTTTTCAGCCATTTTGAGAATGTCCTTTATCATTTTCTTGTCCATTTCCTCCCCTTGAGACGGGGGGTCTGTATACAACCCCTGTGCGGATTGTGATGCCATTCCTTATCTCCAAGGTGACCCAGAGTGCCTCTTGTCCTCCCCCTTTACTTTTTAGTTCTGTAGCTTTGATCCCTTCCCTTTTGTATAGAGCTACTCCACCTCCTCTTTTACCTTCCCTGTCCCTTCTGTAGATTGTGTACCCTGGTATGTTGACATCCCAGTCATGGTTCTCAGTGTACCATGTTTCCGTGACTGCCACAATATCCAATTGTTCATCTTCCATCAGGGCTACTAGCTCAGGAAGCTTGTTTCCCAGACTATGGGCATTGCTACTCATTGCCCTCCATTTAATATTGGCTTTATCATTTTCCCCCCATCCCTGCTCTTATTGCCCTTGTCTATTTTTCCATTTACTCCTGTCCTGCCCTGTGTTGAGCTCTGTACCTCAGTGTTTACCTTACTATCTGCCATGTTTTGTGGGGGGAGACTTGAAATTTCCTGCCTTTTATCAGCACCTCCTGTCCGAATCTCAGCCCGTTTGCTAGACAAAAAGAACTTGAATCCACCTTCTTCTAAACATGCCTGTTGTGCAGATGCTACTCCTTCTAGGCCTGCCTCTCAGCATGAGTGACATGTTGGCTTCACTACACCCCTAACCCTCTCCAATAAGTTTTCTTTACTACAAGAGGACTTAAACTCCTCTCAGGAAGACCTCCCGGAATCAGCTGTGGATTCTGTCAACAATGACCTTGGAGATGCTTTACAGGGCGGCAGGTCTCCCAATTCCTCTTGGGCTGAATTGGTGACCAGCTCCCCTTTCAAATCGGCAGAGCCTCCTAAAAAGAAATGGAAGGGGAAGCTCAAAAACAAATCAACCTATAAATGATGACTGGGCATGTGTATATATTAGTACCTCTCGAGGTTCGTGCCTAATTAACCTCGGCTCTCTGATCACTATCAGAATTTGTCTGCCCTGCAACTGCATATAGCATTCCTTGTGTGTGCATACTATTGCACCCAGCTGGTTTGGAAAGCGATAAGCTGTACATCGCGGTTACAGGCTTTTGGTTTAATAGCATGTCATATTATTTAGGCATCTCATTGTGACAGTCTTGGAGTTTTCTATCTCATTGTAATGTCTGATATATTATACATCCAGTTATTTCTACGTATATTACTCATAATGTCAGTTTTTGAGTATCCCTACTGTTTGGCTAAGTTATTTTTTTAAAGGGACACTTCTTATATAACGTTAGACTAATTCGTATGTGCTTAATGATTTTCTATATTCATTTAGAGGTGTCTACCATCTTTTTTATCAGTATGTCCTTTTCACATAACCATTAAGGGAGGTTGCCTGCTTAACTAATTTGTGATCCAACATCACCCCACACATTTGTTACCATATATAAATATTATAAATTTACAGTATCTTGGGGTTATATTAATGAGGTCCTCAACTAGTTATTCCCTTTGTTCACTACTACATCCCAGACTAACATTTAACACTTTAATATTTTTTTCTAGCCTCCTTCCCACTCCAAACCACCTTTATCTAACTTTTAAATCCCCTTTTCTTTAACCATGGCATACCGACTTCTTGTACTGTTTTATTTATCTATCACTTAGTCTTCAGTTTTACCCTACAGTTAGGCATTGCAGGCTATTTTCGAGGTGTCTCATCTTTATTATTTTACTCAATGTGCTGCAATCAATAATAGATAGCACAGTCTGACTCGAAGCCCTTATGATATGGCTTTTTAAGCCTGTGTTGTAATCTTATAGCTGAGCTCACTCGACCCTCTCCAGGTCTTGAACTCTCACTATGCTAAAGCAACTCCTTCACTAGGGGCGATTTTTGGGTCTGTGCTACTATTAAATACCTAGTACTTATCAATAATATATGCAGTACCTCGAAGCCTGAACAAACTCAACTCTTATAAATGTCATATTGCCAGAATGACTACATTATTCCTGTTCAGTACAAGACTTTCACCAGATACCCCCCCATACAATTTGGATCTTGTAATACCTCAACACCCCATATATCCTTATACCATTTGGACCCTACCCACTCCATTTTACCTGAACACTCCTCCTACATAAACACTTCTGTGTCTAAGCATTGTGATTATGTGAGTAAGTACATAGTAGATGGCACAAGTACAGCTGTTCTTATAATTTTAGGACTTAGCCAACCATGATGGCATACTGTTTGTATTGCCGTAATAGTGTTTCAGCTCAGTTCTTTTTTCCAGTCTAACTTAGGTTCAAGATGTATTATTATGTCTGGGATTGCATATACTTTCTGTAATCCCCTTTTCATATGTGGTAAGATGTTCATGGTCCCCCCCCAAGGAATTATTATGTTCACTTTAGTTCTAGTCATAGTTATAACTTGATAGAAATAATTGTTTACAGTTTGTATCTTGGGTTTAAGATCATTTTCTCCCAAAATGTACTTACTATTTACATGCTCTGTAGTATAGCAAGAGAGTTTTAGCAATTTCACCAACTCATATCTTGCTATATTACCTAAAGACTTCATAGTGTGTTAGTATAACATGCATAGGTTTTGTTTAGTAACTATATATGTCTTCTATATTCTTTTTACTACCTCTCTTCCCTGTGAGACCCAATGGAAATATTCACTCAGGATTTAAGTATTTCCACAAACTAAATATCATGCATGCATCTGACTATGCTAGCCCTCTCTCTTCTGAGTCTGTAACATCCTCTAGCCCTTTCAATATGAGTCCCTTACTTCCCATTTATGTTTTCATACTCATCTCTCCATTAACATGAGCGATCTAATTCTACATTCATGGAATGTTAAGGGACTCAACTCACCTTGTAAATGAAAGCAAATACTTTCTTACCTCAAAAAGCATAAAACTTGTATTGCTTTCTTACAAGAAACAAAACTTTTAATAGAGGCTGTAGACAGACTCAGAAGGGATTGGGTCAGTCAAGTATATGCGTCCTCCTCTACTTCTAGAAAACGGGGGGTTGCTATTCTATTACATAAATCCCTTAAATGGACCCTTATCAAATCCATGTCCAATTCAGATGGCAGACGGATTATAGCCCACTTAAATACCCCTGCAGACCCCCTTATGTTAGTCAACGTTTATGCCTCCAACTATGATTTACCTGAATTCTTTCATAATATGGCCCAACAAATTATGAACAGTAACATTAACAATTCTCCTATACTTGTAGGTGGGGATTTCAATTTAGCTTTGGAAGCACATTTAGACAGAAGTACCTCTTCGTGTGATTCTCACCCCAGAAGTATTTCTGCACTCTCAATGCTAATGAAAGACTTCAGTCTCACTGACATTTGGAGACTACACCATCCTAGACAGAGTGACTTTACTTTTTACTCACTGCTTCATAAATCTTATAGCAGAATTGACTATTGGTTTTCTTCCCCATTCATCACTGAAAAAATTATCAACACAACTATCCTCCCGATTACTATATCAGACCATTCTCCTATAAAATTACATCTTATTTGGGGCCCGCCCCCATCTAAATCCCCTCCTGGCGTCTAGACCCACTTTTATTGAAAGACCCAGATTTCTTACCATGGATTAGATCCCAAATCCAAGAATTTCTTTCCTTCAACAACACTCCTGATGTATCTCAAGGTACCATCTGGGAAGTACTTAAAGCAACAGTTAGAGGAAAAATTATAAGCTATGCAGCACACAAGAAAAAACTAAGGGAACAGCAATTGCCCAATTTAGAGAATTCTCTTAAAAAGAAACCCAATATTATAAAACAAAAAATCCAGATAACAACTCACAACTTCACCTTGAAGTTCTTCAGCTTAGAATTAAATCAATGAATTTATATCCAGGAAAGCTGAATTTGCCCTCCTTAGACTTAAACACCGTTATTAGGAACAAGGGGATAAATGTGGGAAGCTGCTTGTTTAGCAACTCGAGAATCAACAGATGGAGAGACATATTGCTGGTTTGAAAGATCCTTCAGGCAAAATCCATACAGATAATCCCTCAATTAACCATATTATGCAATCCTTCTACCAACAATTATACTCTCCCCCACTCCCCACAACCTGAATATATACTGTACATTTCTGGACAATTTAGAGTTACCACACCTCTCCCAACAAGATGCAATTGCCAGATGAACCCTTTTCCTAAAAAGAGAATACAAACAGTGCTAAATTCCCTTAAATCTGGTAAAGTTCCTGGCAGTGACGGTTTTTCTGTAGACTTTTATAAACCCCTAGCTGACATCTTATGCCCCTTACTGCTTAAGGTCTTCAAAGTGGCATCTTCACAAGGTAAACTTCCCTATTCTATGACAGAAGCCATTATAACCGTCCTACCAAAAAAAGATAAAGACTCTTCTCTCCCATCCAGTTACAGACCAATATCATTACTTAATACGGACGGGAACATTTTTGCCAAAATATTAAATACTCATTTAGAATCAATAATTTCAAAACTTGTCCACACCTCCCAAGCTGGATTTATCAAAAATAGAACTGGTTCTGATCATCTCCGCTCATTATTTAATTTAATCTACAAAGCTAAATCTCTTAAATCACCTGCCATAGCTATAGCCATTGACTTTGAAAAGGCATTTGATTCTCTCAACTGGACTTATTTGTATTGTGTTCTATCCCACTTTGGTGTCACTAATAAATTTTGTACATGGATTCAATTACTATACACCCTCCTCTCTGCCAGGGTTCTTACTAACTTTACTCTGTCCTCATCCTTTCATCTGGCAAGAGATACCAGGCAAGGGTGCCCCTTATCCCCCACTGTTTTTATTCTAGCTATGAAACCCCTATCAGCTGCTCTTCATCAATCCTCCATGATCCAAGGTATCCATATCAGTAATTCCCACTATACTTTACTATCCTACACTGATGACCTCCTCATTCTACTCGAAAATCTTGAAATTTTGGGACTGTCCTTAGTTAAGTTACTTAGCAACTTTACTTCACTTTCTGGGCTCACTCTGAATCTAAACAAATCAGAAACAATGCCATTGAACAATTTTTGTAACCCTTCTATGAATACAATATTAGGTTTTCGTTGAGTCCCTCAAGGTATCTCTTACCTTGGAATACAGATCACCTCTAAATTAGACAAGAGATGGGACGCCAATCTTTCCCTGTTATTAGCAAATATTAAAAACACTCTCAACAGATGGAAACTGCTTGACCTCTCTTTTAATGGGAAAATCTCCGCTATCAAGATGTCAATAGCTCCCAAAATACTGTATCTATTTAATATCTCTTTAACCCTCAATACTTTTTTTTTTTGTCAGAATTGATGATATAATTGCCAATTTTTTATGGGAAGGCAAAATTCCCAGATTTAGTCATAACAAACTGTGTTCCCACTGGTCCAAAGGGGGCTTCGGGCTCCCCTGGTTCCAAACATATTTTTGGGCCTTCCACACTGCCCAAACTGTCAAATGGTTTAATAAACCCAGCAATAAATTACCATTGTGGGTCAATATGGAAACATCTCTATGCCCGGCAATGTCACCACTTCCTTCATTTATAACCCTCTCCCCTCAATTTAAAAGCTCACCCTACTATAGCATCATCCATATACTACTGGAAAATAATTCATAAATGCCTTAAATCCAACCCAACCCCTCTCATATATGCCCCCGTTTGGGGGGACTGCAACATAACTCTTGATAGTCACCCAATTTTTTGTTGTAATTGGAAAAACAGAGGCATTTTTTCTTGGAGGCTATATTTATACCTCAGACTCTCAAATTAAAATCCTTTTCTGAACTGGGCAAACAATGGAATCTTCCCCAGCATGATTTCTGGAAATGTTTACAGTTATGCACGGTATGGAACCTTTATCTTCCTACTATTCCTCATCAATCTATATATGATACTTTATTTATTTATTTATTTATTTATTTTATTTATTTCAATCTAGGATTACAATACCTTTGAACCGAGGTTCTTTTACAAAGGTTCCACGTCAGCGTGTGCAACAGTCATCATTTTTAGTTACAAACATATAATCATTGGCTACAGACATGTAATAACCAGTACAAAAACTTGAGCTATGAGCAAGACAAGGGAAGGAGGGGTGGGTGGGAGGAAGTGAGGGTAAGAGAATGAGGAAGGAGGTGCAGGGGTAAGGGGAGTATGAGAGGGTGGTTGGGGTGGGGCAGAAGTGGAGTTACAGGTGGAGGTGGGCGAGGGCAGGAAACAGTGCAACCAGGAGGCCTTGTCGAGGGCCTTTTCCCTTTTATTTCTAAATGGATCAAAACAAACTCTAAATTAAATCGTATAATTTACAAACATATCAGAAATACAATTCCAGATCAATCTATCATTGCAAAAAATTAATGGAGTACCCTTTTAAATTATAACATAACCAATTCACAATGGCATTACTGCTGGCTATCCTGCCATAAATCTTTCAAGGATAATCGCAGTTCACTCATACAAACCAAAATTCTACATCTATGGTACAGAACTCCTGAGATTTTGCAAAAAATGGGCTTAATGAACAACAATAAATGTTGGCTCTGTAACTCCCCCAATGGCAATTTGCTACATATTTTATGGTATAGTCCTCCCATACACAATCTTTGGCATCATATTAATTTTTTGAAAGTGATTGGTCTATCCTTTGCATTAGATTCAAAACAGTGCATACTTGGTATTTTCAATGCTCATTCATACAAAATATCCCATTCTTAGAATAGGTGGGTATCCCTACTATTCCTTCAAGTTAATCGCCTTATACTAGTGCACTGGAGATCCAACATCATTCCCACCCTCCTGGATATTCTCAAACAACTATCTCAATACGCCATCCTTGATCGTATGTCACACTTAGCCTCTGACCGACTTAATTTATATAATAAATGCTGGCAGGACTATTTTAAATATTTAAACACATCTACACATAGCGTCACCTAATCCATGGGTTGTTATATGTTTACATTGTAATCTCGCTTCTAGCTCTTTTGTTCCTTTTTCATCTCCTCTCTTTCTATCTTATTATCTTCTTTTCTTCTTCCCTTTCCCTCTTCACTCTTGTTCACTTTCTTAGAATTTTTTCTCTTATTTATGTTCTTCCTTTATACAATCTTACACATACTTGTATTAAATTACAGCATAATAGAAGTACAATCACGACTGCTCCTATTTCTTGTTTGTATCTACTCCTTTTACTTCTTGAACCATAAATTGCTATATTTTCTCTCTATCATACAGATTGTACTGCTACATATCATTTTCTCAACATGTTTCCCCCTTTAATATCATTGTATAATACTTCAGATAACATGCTTTTTCCTTCTTCCATTAAGAATTTATGTAGGTATATATTGGAGAATGTAGTGTATTTGTATGCATAATCACAATAATTACAATAAAAAGAATAACTGCAAAAATAAAATCTGTCCAGAGACTGGAAATCTGAAACCAAAGATTATGCACAGGAATCTGCTTCTACCCTGTAAATTCTGTATCACAGAGCCGGAACAGGACAAGACTCCTGAAAGGGCTTTCACAGAGAGGAAGGAGCATCTCTAACTAGACATTGCCCCAAAGTTGGATCTCCTATACAGTGGCTTGCAAACCCCTGGGTTCACATGACTAACATGAATCCTTCAACAACCATTTTCCTGAATCAGTCTGTCCTTCTGTTGCACCCCAGGTTCCTCAGATTCTCATGTTGCAGAGATCCTCATTTGGGATATCTCCAAAATGATTTACGATTGAAGCCATCTAGTTAGAGTCACCGTTTTAAGTACAGTGCTAGCCACCACCACATTTAAGGATATAGTTCGTTATGGTGTGCCCGATACCATTGTGCAAAACTGCTTTCATCTGAATGCAGCATCCCTGGTATTGGGATGTGTCATGTTGTGTCATTGTTTGTTATTTTTGGAATAAGCAGTGGCTACTACTGTACCCTGAAAAATAAATAGGCATGGTCAGTTACAGAATAAGCATAAATGTTTCATAGATGTTTCACGCTATGACATTAGCAGACTTTATAGAGCTCAGTTTAGAAATGTAAAGAAATGGTATTAGTCTTTATAGATTTAATAGGTATAGTGTTAAGAAGGGGAATATATGGGAATATTTATTTTAGGGGGGCCTAATGCTATAGTATCCCAGAGTTGGAGCCCTCCAGAAAAATAGATTTGGACCCCCCCCAAGGTCTGAAGGGGGAGCACAGTAGGTGCACGGGTACCCCTTATGGCCCATATAGAGTTCAAAGGCAGTAATATGTGTGTAAGGGGGCCCAGGGAACAGTGTCTGGCGACACATTTGTTTAAATAGGGCATGCTGGGCATGGTAAGCCCCAACATGGCACAGTTTTTCCAGTTACCACATTAGCCCCTGTGTCAGTATCCCCACTAGTAGCACAGTAGCACAATAGGCAGCTCCCTGCTCAGCCCATACCAGCTCTGCTGTTTTAAATTTGTTTTTTTCTTTCTCCTGCTGCCTGTTATCTCTGAATTCCCATGCAGCAGGCAGCACATGGAGAAGCAGCTGGGTGCTGGGACAGCAACTGCATCCTTGGCCTTACCTGAGTAGTTTGAAGCAAGTCCATTGGCTCCCATTCTTCCCTCAGGTCTGTAGAGAAGCTGTGGGTAGCCACACCTGTAAAAGGTCTCTGGCAGCAGCAGATATCAGAGATAGTCAGGCTCCTTCAGCTGAGCCATTCTTCTCCCACTAGTCAACGCAGCAGTTCGTGGGCCCCTTCCCCTAAGAAGTTCAGCAGCTCGTGGCCCCTTCCCCTTAAAAGTTCAGCAGCTCAGAGTCCCTCCTCCAGTTCCCTCTTTTCTCCTCCTCAGCATCAGCAATATAGTCGTACAGTGATCCCATCTTGAGGACCCCACCTGCAGCAGGCCCAGGTCATGTTAGTGAGTGTGAGGTGGCACAAGCAGAAAGTGCTGGCCACCATAAACATAGAAGCATAGAATTTGTTGGCAGATAAGGACCACTTGGCCTACCCAGTCTGCACATTTTTCCCTACCTACAGTATCACCCTTTTTGATCTCTGGCTCGTTTTTCCTCCCCCCCATTTCTTTTCAGTAAGATCCCCTTATGTATATGCCATGCATTCTTGAACCCTGTCATTGTTTTTGGCCCCACCACCTTGGCTAGTAGGCTATTCCACAAATCCACTACCCTTTCAATGAAGAAGTACTTCCTCACATCTCTCCTGAATCTACCCCCTCCACCTTCACAGCATGCCCCCTTGTTCTTGTACATCTTTTTTTTCTGAAAAATACTTTGTTCCTGAACCTTATTTACCCTCATGGGGTATTTAAAGGTTTCTGTCATATCCCTCCCTTCTCTCTTCCAGGGTGTTTATATTGAGTTCCCTCAATATCTCCTCAAAGTGCTTATGATGTAAACCCAGTACCATTTTAGTTGCTCTCCTCTGGACCGACTCCACTCTGTCTATATCATTTCATAGATGTGGCCTCCAGAACTGTACTCAGTGTTCTACAGTAAATGAGGTCTTACCAGTGATCTATATAGAGACACCACCACCTCCCTCATTCTGCTGGCGATATATCTCCCTGTGCAACTCAGTATCCCACTAACCCACCCAGCTGCTTTGATATATTGCCTGGCCACCTTTAGGTCATCAGAGATTACTACCTCCAGGTCTCTCTCCTGCTTGCTAGTCACCAATAACACTCAACCCATTCTGTAATCTGCCCCAGGGTTTCTGTGCCCCAAATGCATTATTTTGCACTTTTTAAAATTTAAACCCAGCTGTCTTAATCATGACCATTCCTCAAGTTTTCTCAGGTCTCTGCTCATCCTTTCCACCCCCCCGGAGTATCCACCCTATTGCAAATTTTGATGTCATCCACAAACAGACAAATCTTCCCCTCCAGCTCCTCTGCAATGTGACTTTGGAAAAATGCCATCTTCAGAAAAAAAAAAGATTTTTTTTTTAAATTAAAAAATTGTGCGACTCAGTGCTACTGAAAGTGGTTGAGGCCACAGGAAAGGGCAAGAGCCCCCCACACACAACAGCTCATAGAGGCAGCATAGAGAAGACTCCACCAGAACCATACAGGGACAAGATAGGTCCCAGTATAAAGACTGCCCATGGGGTGAAATAAATTAAAGCTCCTCAGAGAGAAGGCTAAGGGGGGGAGGGCTACACTAGACACCAGAATTGCCCAGAGGGTAGGAAAACAGATACTCCATAGGAGCTAGGGCAGGGCAAGCCAGGCCCTGGGGTAAGAAACAACCCACTAAGTAAAATAAATTTAAGAAATCTCCACAGGAGCTTGTGACTACAGATGCCAGGCTCACACATCCTGAAGCACACAAAGAGTGATACAAAGAGCTCTATATGCTGAGGGGCAAAGTTTAATTCTGTTACTTTTTCAAAAGTGTTACCAGAAAGACAGCTTGTAACAGCTCATTTCCTGATGTGTCCTGGGGGTGCGGTGAGGTAGACAGTACAATAAGATGCAATAGAATAAATGCAGGAACAGTAGAAGCAATAAACTTAATGCAAACAAAACAAGCATTTGTCAATGCCGAATGTTGTCGCGCTGGCATTGGCAGTGGGAGTGGCGGAGCTAGAGACGCATAGCGTTGTGATTTTGTTAATGTGTCCCAAAATGTGATTTTGCACAGCAAGCATGCCATTGTGCGCCACAGCTGCAGAAAGATGGTTTGGGCAGGTTGTAAAAAATGGCAGCAGGACTGTTGATAAGGAGATATGCACAAATGCCAGTGTCGAAAATGTGATATGAAAATATTGCAGATTGACAAAGTTACAAGAGTGTGTGGAAACTGTGCAATGCACACTTGCAACATAGTCATTGTATGGACTTTCGGCACCAAATTTTCAACATAGGCATTTTAGGACCTCTGCTCATGAACAGTGTCACTGTCATTTCCTCAAACTGTCCCGAAAACTGAATTCGCACAGAAACCATGCAATTCTGCGCCGGATGTGCCAAAACACATTTCAGGCAGCTGTACTGTTCATAAGGAGGTATGCAAAATGCCAATGATGAACAGCTGGAGTGAAACTATTACAAATTCACAAAGTCACGAGCGTGCATTCAAACTGTGCAATGCACGCTCGTATAACACTTATTTTATTAACATTCGTCCCCAAATTTTCAACATAGGCATTTTAGGACATCTGCTAATGAACAGTGTCACTGTCATTTTCATCATGTGTCTCGAACACGGACGTTCCACAGTGACCATGCTGTTCTGTGCCGGAACTGCAAAAACAGATTTTAGTGAGGATGTGAAAAATGACAGCTGTGCTGTTCATTAGGAGGTGCAGAACAATGGCACTGTTGAAAATCTGGAGTGAAAATATTATAAGTTTACGAACGTACGACAGTGCATGCAAACTATGCAATGCACGCTCGTAACACAGTCATTTTATGGAGTATTGTCACCAAATGTTCAACACAGGCATTTTAGGACCTCTGCTCATGAACAGTGTCACTGTCATTTTTGTAATGTGTCCCGAACACTGATTTTGCACAGCGACCGCGCTATTCTGTGCCGGAAGTGCAAAAACACATTTCGGCCAGGATGTGAAAAATGACAGCTGTACAGTTCACTAGAAGGTGTCGTAAAATGCCAATGCTGATACTCTGACATGAAAATATTGTGAATTCGCTAACTTATGAGTGTGCGTTGCGCAGCTGCTATGCACACTCGTAAAACAGCCATTTTTTGGATTTTTCCCACCAAATTTGCAACATAGGCTTTTTGAGAGCCCCCCTCATGAACAGTGGCACTGTCATTTTATTGCTCAGTCCCAAAAGGTGATACATAGATACATAGACAGTGTCGGCAGATAAGGGCCTATGGCCCACCCAGTCTGCCCATTTGAGCTTGTAAGTTCAGTTTATGTTTTCCTAGAAGTCTGTTGCCCCTTACCCCTGACCTCCAGAATTCCTTTATGTCTATCCCATGCATTCTTAAATCCCGTGATTGTTTCAGCCCCCACCACTTCCTCTGGCAGGGTGTTCCACTTGTCCACTACCCGTTCTGTGAAGAAATTCTTCCTCATGTTTCCTCTGAATCGTCCTCCCTCCAACTTCATCCCATGCCCTCTAGTCCTGGAACATATTTTTCCCTCAAAAATAGTGTATTCCTGCACCCTGTTCCTCCCTGTAAGATACTTGTATGTCTCTATCATATCCCCTCTCTCCCTCCCTCCTCTACTCCAGGAGTACATGTTCAGTTCCTTCAACCTGTCTTCATAGGACTTGTGATGTAATCCATGCACCATCTTTGTTGCCTCCTCTGAACCTTGTCTACCCTGTCTATGTCCTTACGTAGGTATGGTCTCCAGAACTGTACACTGTACTCCAGGTGGGGCCTCACTAGTGTCTTGTATAAGCTGAATTATGACCTCCCTTTTCCTGCTGGTGATGCCCCTGACTATACATCCCAGCATCCTATTGCTTTACCTGCTGCCTTGTTACACTGTTTCCTACCTAGCGGTCATCAGAGATGATAACCCCAAGATCCCTTTCCTGCTTGGTGCATGCTATATCCTCACCCCCCAAATGATATATTGTGCCAGGGTTTTTGTGCCCCATACGCATTATCTTGCACTTCCTTGCATTGAATTTCAACTGCCAAACCCCTGACCATTCTTCAAGTTTCTGCAGGTCCCTTCTCATTCTGTCTACACCCTCTGGTGTGTCTACTCTGTTACAGAGCTTTGTGTCATCAGCGAACAGTGAAATTCTGCCTTCTAGGTCCTGAGCAATGTCACTGATGAAGATGTTGAATAGGACCGGTCCCAGCACTGATCCCTGTGGTACCCCACTGGTCACTCTTCCTCTGTGGAATGCCAGCCATTTACCACCACCCTCTGTGTCCTGCCACCCAGCCAGTTACCTACCCACCACACTACTGTCCTGCCCACACCCATATTCCCCAGTTTGTGTAATAGTCTTCTATGTGGCACAGTGTCAAGAGCCTTGCTGAAGTCCAGATAGGCCATGTCCACTGCCCTCCTGATCCACCTCCTAGTCACCCAGTCAAAAAAATTCAATGAGGTTGGTCTGACACAGACCTCCCTTGGTGAAACCATGCTGCCTTGGGTCCTGTAGTCCATTGACAACCAGATGTTCCACCAATCTCTCCTTCAGTAGTACTTCCATGATCTTCCCCACTACTGAGGTGAGGCTGACTGGTCTGTAGTTCCCTGCTTCCTCTTTGTTCCCACTTTTGTATAAGGGGACTACATCTGCTGTCCTCCAGTCTTTGGGTACCTCCTCTGTTTCCAGTGATCGGCTAAACAGGATAGCCAGAGGTTCAGCCACCACCTCTCCTAGTTCTTTAAGGACCCTGGGTTGCACCCCATCTGGCCCCATTGCTTTATCAACTCTTATTACTTCCAGTTCCTTCAGGACCCTTTCTCGTGTAAAGGGACTTGTGTCCATTTCTGCACCATTCTCACCCCTTGTACTCCCTTCAGACCCATTACCCTCCTCTTCCTCAGTAAAGACTGAGCAGAAATACCTGTTCAATATGTCAGCTTACTGTTGTCATCCTCCGTGGCACCCATCCTCCCCTTCAGTCTCACTATCCCTCCCTTTGTCTTTCTTTTTCACTTATGTACCTGTAAAGGTTTGTCCCTCTACCCACTGATTTTGCAATGTGTTCTTCTGTCTGAGCTTTGGCTTCCTTACTGACCTCCCTGCCTCCCTTTGCTTCTCCTGGTACTTCTCCCTATCCCTTCTGCCTGTGTCTTTTGTATTGCCTGAATGCAATCTTTTTGGCTTTCACTTTCTTTGCTACCTCTTTGGACAACCATAATGGTCTCCTCTTCCTTGTTCTCTTGCTAACCTGCTTAATGCATAATTCTGTTGTTCTTGTAATCCCCATTTTAAATACTGCCCACTGTTTCTCAACCCCTGATTCCTGCCCCATTCCCCTTAATGCCTCTTTCAAGTATCTCCCCATTTTCCTAAAGTCTGCCCCCCTAAAATCCAGGATCGTGTTTTTGTGTGGTTTGGTTCTGCTCTTTCTGTGATTTCAAACCACAATGACTAGTAGTCACTGTTCCCCAGGTGCTCCCCACTGTTACCCCCATCACACTGTCCCTGTTTGTGAGCACAAGGTCCAGTATTGCCTTCTGCCGAGTTGGTTCCATGACCAGTTGCTTAAGGAAGGCACCCTGAAGGAGTCCAGGATAAATCTGCTCCTAGTTGATGCTGCTGCTGGGATGCTCCAGTCCACGTCTGGAATATTGAAGTCTCCAACCAGTACTACCTCACCCTTGTCTGCCATCCTTTGGATGGCTAGCATCAGCTCCCTATCTGTTTCTTCCTCCTGGGCTGGTGGTCTATAGACCATCACCACACCTGTGTGGATGACTGTCCCCATTTTCCTTTCCAGCTTAACCCACAGTATCTCTCCCCCATGATTCAAATTCCAGCTCCCCTCCACCTTTCCTGTCTCCTCTCCTCCCCTTCCCCACTCTTAACTCCTTTCCTCTCTGTTACACTGTTTTCCACTCCCTTTTCCTCCCCCCTAGGAAATCTTCTGTTGGCCAAGCTGTCTTCTCATATCATACCATGTCGTGACTGCGAAATCTCCTTTCAGGACTGAATAACACCATGACAGTGCAAGAATTCATGACAAGGGGTCCCAAAAACCCCATGTTGAAAATTTGGAGCCAAAATTCACAAAAATGCCTGAGATATGCATCAAAGTTGAAAAAAACGTATTTATTCCATTATACAGCTTACCCGCATTTCCTCAGTTTGCGGTCAGCTTTGAAGAGTGCAGATGTGTTCCTGTCCACTGCAGATCATCAGTGCCAGACTCCATGAGTAAGTATGGGGTGAGGGGGGGTGTGGGGAGGCAGGTGCAGAAGGTGGGTGTGGAGTGGGGGAGGCACGGAGACTCTGAGGGACCATTATCGTTTACAGTTAAAGAAAAAAAACATGGCAGGACAGTTTTTTTAGCAGAAATTTGGCACACTGGGGTGGGCTTCCAGCATGCCACCTAACTGTTTGGGGAGGGTGTCTGTCGAGGGAATGAGCACCCTCGTCAGCAAACAACACAAGCGGGGAGAATTTATGCCGATGGGGGTTGGGCACCCCCGTCAGCACACAAAGAAGGGTGAGGGGCACAGAGCAGAGGGGGATTGGGCACCCCCTCAGCAATAAACAATTGAGGGGTTCTTTATGCCAGCAGGGAGTAGGCTCCCTGTTGGCACATTCATAGGGGGCGAGGTCAACCGACGGGGGATTGGGCACCCTAAAGTCGGCAGTTCAGCGGGCGGTGTGCCGCCATGTGCATAATGTCGGTGAGCATGTAAAGAAAAGGTCCGCTGCATGTCATGAGCTTTTCTCAGATTGCAGCAGACCTTTTCTCAGATGTGCTCACCACATTATATATGCATGGTGTAGCACCGGCATGCAGGCTGATTCGGGAATGAGGGACGCACCTACTGATGCATGCCCTCCATTCGCCTAACAGCGACCGTGCCTCCAAAACCCCACTGTCCCAAGATGTTGGCTGCACAAGTGCACCAACATAAAAATGTGCACCAGTACAAAGCATTACATTTGAGTAAAGTGATATATTATGCAGGGAAGGGACAGAACAACAAGGTTGAAAGCCTAAGGAGATGAAAATTGCCCAGGAATGAAGGATTTTATAACCCGAATCAAGCAGTTGCCCAAAGCAACAGGGGTAGAGTGAACCATGGACAGAGGGTGGAGGGTGACTGCTATAAACAGAGGTCATGAGCAGTTATAGGAGGGAGACATGAGTTCACAAAGAAGTGATTTAGGGAAGACAGGGCAAGAGGCAGAACGGATGGACCGGGAAAGGTACCAGAGCTTAGAGAAGCGATAAGAGAAGACAGCTTGGCCAACAGAAGATTTCCTGGGGGGGGAGGAAAAGGGAGTGGAAAACAGTGTAACAGAGAGGAAAGGAGTTAAGAGTGGGGGAGGAGAGGAGACAGGAAAGGTGGAGGGGAGCTGGAATTTGAATATGAAGGATCTGCCTAGCATCAAGGGAGAAAAGGGAGAGGGAGGAGTAAAGAGAGCTGTGGTGGGTACAAGGGGGGCAATCCAAGGTAAAACAGCAGAAAGAGTGAAAGTGAAGGTCCAGTCTGGCAAAGGTGGACTTGGAAGTGACACTGTAGACAATGTCGCCACAGTGGAAGATTGGAAGGATTAAAGGGAGGATTATCTTTAAGATGATCTTTCGGCATGCAGGAAGCAAGCTATTCACTTTGCCTGAGGAGGATGTCATCTACATGCACTGGGAAATCTAGATGATCTAGCTAGTACTGCTTGACCAGAGAATATGATGCCACAGGGTAAAAGCAGCAGCAGAAGGGCCAGGATATTTAACTGAATAAATGTGCACCATTTAGCTATTATTTATTATTTATTGATTTATCTGTTTATTCTCTCATTATGTACTGTGCATTATTGATAAAAACTTGCCTCTGTGAACCTTGTCGACTTTCCTGTTGAAATAAAATTCTGTTTACGTCTCGACCCTCTGTACAACTCCTGCCTCTTTTCACTGGGTGACTTCATCCACCACATTTGGGAACCTTCAGTGCGCCTCTCCATAAGACCTGCTTGAGGTGGTACTTCTGTCCATGAGGAAGAAGAACACATTCCCTCAACCAGACCATGACACTTGCCTTCAGTCCATAGACGGTACAAGTGCTGCCCATGTCCCTAGAGATGGCCTCACTGACTACAATTGTTGTGTACTTCCCCAGTGAGCTCCAGATGTCTGGTGTCCCCTCCTCCCTCCCATTAAAGGCAAGCTATACATTCATTTCAACTAGTGAAAAGAGGTAGGCCTAGGCCCATGGCTAGATGAGGGCCAGTCAAAAGGAGGAAGGATCCACAGGGGTGGTTACACATTGGAGAGAAAAATAGGAGAAAGGGAGAACAATGTAGGATCATGAAATATTTAAAACATAAAATTCACTGCCATCATTGAATCCATATTTGTAGCTCCAGATGGTTGGAAACTCATGTCCCAGGTGTCCTACTGTAACCAGCTTCTCTCCTTTTCCAAGCTCCAGGCATGTTACTAGTGAGCACTTGCAAGGTTAAACCAGACCCTGAGAGCTCTCTAGTGGGCCTCAGCTAGCAGACAGGGTGGCTGGCATTTGTGCTTCATGCTTCCTGATTCAGCCAGAAATGGGATGCCCAGACATAAATATTCATGGCTGTGCCCTCCCCCCCTTACACTGTAAGAGAGGAAGGTTAGCTGAGAGTTCAAGTCAGAAGTTCTGCGTCCAAGAGAGGACTGATACATCCAGATCCAGAGAGGTCTGTGGTGCCCATGGTTTTCAGAATTTGAATATGAGGAGAGTACAGGAAAAGGAGCCCTGTCTCTTCGTGTCCCTCCAGGAGTAGGGAGGGGCCCCTCCAGACACTAGTAGGGGAGGGAGATCCAGAATAGGCCTGCACCGAGGAGAAGAATCACCTGCAACCCACATGGTATCAGGGAGTAGTGGTGGGCCTCCTCTCTAATCAGGTTGTCGGGACAACCATTCAAATTCATCAAAGGTATAACCTCTTCCAGGCCAACAAAGAGGTGCATACTAGAGGGCAAAAGCTCAAACGAAGGAAGGAATAGCACTCAGAGTCAAGGAGGGGAAAAAAACTTTTTCAGATATATCAGTGAAAAAAAGAAGAACAAAGGAGGGATAGTCAGAATAGTAACAAGCAAGGGTCAGATAGTGGAAAAAGACGAGGACAAAGCTGAAGCACTCAAAATTGAGAGAGGGCAACAGTGGTGCCATTGCACAAGAGTGGCAGCAGGGAGGAGGTGGGCAACTACCGCCCAGTCAGCTTGACCTCAGTAGTGGGTAAAATCATGGAGACACTCCTTAAAGAACAGATAGTAAACTTCCTAAAGAGGGCAGGAGAACATGACCCCAAACAACACAGGTTCACTGCAGGCAGATCATGCCAGACTAACCTGATTGAGTTCTTCAATTGGGTGACCAGGACAGTGGACCGGGGTGGGGCAGTGGAGATGGTTTACCTGGACTTCAGCAAAGCCTTTGACACCATCCCACACAGGAGGCTAATCAAAAAACTTGAACACACTGGCGTTGATCATAAGATAGTAAGCTGGACTGCACACTGGCTGCAAGACAGGACTCAGAAGGTCACTGTAAACAGCACCATGTCCAAAGGGGATTATGTGACCAGTGGAGTGCCTCAGAGGTTGGTGCTGGATCCAATCCTCTTCAACATATTCATCAGCGACATTGCTGACTGTCTAGAGGGTAAAGTCTGCCTGTTCGCAGACGATACAAAACTCTATAATAGGGTGGATACTCTAGAGGGAGCCTCTAGTATGATAGAAAATCTCAAAAGATTTGAACAGTGGTCCAAAGACTGGCAACTTAGATTCAATGCTAAAAAATGCAAAGAGATGCATCTGAGTAAACAGAATCCATGAATACAGTATATCCTAGATGGGCATACACTAGAGGTGACCAAGACTGAAAGGGACTTAGGCGTAATCATATCAGACACCCTTAAAGTAGGGAAACAATGTGAAAAAGCTGCATGAAAGGCAAGTAGTATCCTCGGATGCATAGGCAGGGGATTTATTAGCAGGAAACAAGAAGTAGTCATCCCACTCTATAGATCCTTGGTGAGGCCACACCTGGAGTACTGGGTCCAGTTCTGGAGGCCCCACCCAAAGAAGGACAAGGAGCACTTGGAAACTATTCAGAGAAGGGCCACTAAGATGGTGCAGGGCCTTCATCACAAGCCATATGAATCTAGAGTCAGGGGCTTGAACTTGTATTCCCTGGAACACAAAAGGGACAGGGGAACATGATAGAAACATTCAAATTCATCAAAGGTACAAACACAGTTCAGGCAGACAACCTCTTCCAGGCCAACAAAGAGGTGCATGCTAGAGGGCACAATCTACGCCTGCGAGAGGGGAAGGCTAAGAAATAATGTCAGGAAGTACTTTTTCATGGAGAGGATGACAGACCCATGGAACAGTCTTCTCCCAAAGGTGGTTACAGCAAATATGGTGAATGAATTTAAACATGCATGGGATCGACACTATGGTAAATGCAAAACAAACAACCTATAGGGGCAGGGGTAGGATTCACGGGCAGACTAGATGGATCACAAGGTCCCCATCTGCCATCATCTTCTTACAGGAGACAGAGTTTCCAAATAATCTGAAGAAGCAGCAGAGCCCAATCAGTTTCTGGAGCAGTATAGGAGCAGTAGCAGTGACTGCAGTATTGATATAGACCATGCAGGAGTGAACAATAAAGTTATGGCAAACATAACGTGATTGGTACTGCTAATGATCTTCTAAGCAATAACTATGCAGCCTGCTTGACCACAACTTCCAGTATGAGCAGTAGTTGCATGAGTAGTCTCCTGTTTTACGGTGACCCTGTGCATGTGTTTTGGTGCCCTGGTCCACATCTGCCCAGACCCATGGTGGCAGGGTAAGTGAGGTATAGGTTTCATGGCTTGAGGCAGACTCCTTGGATGAGAGATGCCACTATATACCCCTAGACACAGAGGAGTACACTACTTTCAGTTGTCTGCATGTTCAGGCAGAGTGAAGGAGAGTCCCATAATTGCATTATGATAACTGGGGAGGTTTTTTTTCTCCCATAGAGAAACCAGGTTATAATTCACCATTATAATTTGTGGGTTATAATGGAGAACATGCGCTGGGTTTCTCTCGCTCCACGCATGCGCCGCCCACAGTCTCCCATCATCGCGTAAACCTAAGGACCGCAGCTGCATTTCCTGACTCGGACTCCACAGCCAGTGAGTCAAAAAAATCTTCAGACTTTGAATACATTTTTTTTGCACTAAATTTTTATTTTTCTTTTACCTCTGGTAATCGGTCACAAAAAAATGTTAACTTACACAGATCGGGGCATGGACGGACAGCTCAATCCAACACCAGCTGAACAGCAATGCATTTTGATTTCATATAGTTCGATGTGCTTACGCAACTGAATGAGATAATATGAGATGATGCTTGTGTAACTTGATTTGCTTTGTGGCTTTCTGCCTCTCTATCTGTAGGCTATACCACCCTGTAGGGGTATGACACAAGGAACCCTAGAGAACAGTTCCCCTCCTACAGGTGCCGGGAATGAATGCGTCAGCTAAAGATCAGTTAGGAAGAAGCCCCAAAAGAATGCCCGAAGATGTCAGGCTTCGAAGAGGTGAGGATGATGAATGAATTCTGTGAAGACAAGGGCTAACTTCCTAAGGAGAGAGGGGAAAGCCTGGCCACCATCCACCTCCATCCAACAGCAGAACCTAACTAACTAACGAGAAGAAAGCACCAACTCTAACTAATGTTATGGCCAGTGGTATGGAGGAGAGGAAAAAACCCCTTTGAGGAGGAAACCTCTGGAAATCCAAGGCCTGGGTCACTTTCCCTCCAGGCTGACAATGTTTGATTTGAGGACATATATTGGTAAAGAGAATGGTTCATAGAGAAGGGATATAAGAAGGGAGGATGATGATGGAATAGGGAAAAACTCCAAAGAAGCACAGATTAAATAAGGAACATGAGGTAGCAGGGACCCAAGTAGGGTATGCTCGAGTATTCAATGAGAGATAGCAGATCAGAGGAGCAAGGATGGGAGAGAGTTAATCCATGTATGCATCAGAGGAGCAAGGGGTATCCAGATGTGCTCATGAGGCAATTCCAGATGTGCTGATGAGGAGACAGATGATAATGCAGACTGGCTTGACTGAGCGACGTGCTTGATTGAGCAATGCAATTAAGCAGACACTGAGGTTGAAGAGGCATGCTTGATTATGTGATGTGAAAAATTAGAGACTGAACGATTAAACCCTGAGGTTGTAGTCGATGAGGTAGTATGGAATTCAATGATAGGAATGTTCGAGTAAGCGATGTAAATAGGTAAACCTAGAGGTAATCTTGAGTGAATGATGACTGGATGTATGAACTCGATATGACTGGAGTTATGAACTCGATACATGTGGCAAGATGGCCACGGTTGATAGGTGGCATAGGAGTTAAGGTAGGTACACCCAAAAAGAATATCGATAGCAGGCCACGAGTGGGGTGAATCCTGGATGGCCGGTATGGAAATGGAAGAGGAGGAGACAGGAATGAACTTGAAAATGAACTTGTATGAAGGAAGTAGGCTCCTCGAAAGGAGGTAGACTCCGGGGCCAATAAGGGAGATCTGGAACTAGAGGCAACTCAGAGTAATCAATCAAGGGAACCAGAGGGTATGCAAACCAGAGGGTACACTCAGGAGGAGCATCAGAGGAGCAACTCAAGTTGAGCTATCGAGAAGCAGATTGGACGATGTATGATGAGGAATAGCAAAACTGGATGATGGATGATGAGGAGGGCAGCCATGAGTGGAGGGAAGTCATGATGGCAGGAACAAAAAAAGGCAGGATGAGAGATGAAGCCATGATTGGAGTGAATCCATGATGGCTTAGGATGACTTGAAGCTATGAGTGGAGGTTCGAGGAGATGAGAAAAGGGGCAATGCGGACCGAAGTCAGGAACCTGATATATGTGGCAGGAGGGCCGTGGATCGATGAGGCGGCCAGATGGCTGTATGGAAGCCATGGAGGCTGGTATGGGAAAGTGAGGTAAGAAAGGATGAAGGACAGTGGGGAGATCAATGGGGTAGCATAGGGCCCAGCAGGTATGCCCAAAAGAAAATCGAGGAGGTGGGCATATGAGCAATGATAGGTATGCCCAAAAGAAGTATCGGCAGAAGAGCAAGTCAGACTAGGCGGTGGAATAGTCATGATAGGAGGCGATGGAAGGAGTATACATGTGAGGAGGTGGACCCAGAGGGCCAAAACTAGGTGGAAAAGACACCAAGTGCTCAGGAGAATCAGGAGCACATTATTGGATGTCCAAGTCAGATAAGCGGGGGATACCAGCCATGAGCATTAGGTCAAGGATGGATAGTAGTCGAGGAGCCAGAGAACTAGTGGTAGGGAAGAAACCCCCAAAAGAAACTGTGGAAAACAATGAAAAAAAGCAGGAAAGAGATGTGCAGAATAGCTGAAATGGAATCACATCCCACTAGGTCCAAACTGTCTGATAAGTTGAGTCAGATTAATTCAGAAAGTACATATCGGTTGGTGTGCAACATATAGCCTATTGAATGTACAAATGAAATGATAGCAGAAGCTGTGTGAGTGCATTAGCAGCATAAAGGATACTTAAAACACAGATGTCACTGCTGCTGTACAGGTACCAAAATAACACAGTCGGATATCAAGTCAGTTAGGGCCACCATGAAACCAGAAATTATACCAAAACATTTTGCATTCGGAGCACCCACCCGGTCACATCATGGTTAAAAATACAAGGCGGGAATGAAGCTTTATGGACCTGGCACTGCGATGCATGAGGTAGTCTGCCAAGCTTACTGGGTAGCAAAAGCCATCCAAACTGAGCAAACCACAGGCGCATGGGGCCAGTTTACTGCATTTTGCCAAGCAATTTGAGATTGTGCAGCACAAGGGAGAAGAACCTGAGGGACATGAAAGCTTACCCAGACACAGGGCTCACTGGAGGGAGGCAACAGGAGGTCCCCAAGAAAACAGACAGATCACAGTGAGGCAAGGAAGGGAGAGCGAGCCGACTCAGCAGAAGCGGGGATCCAGGCACAGAGCACTCGCAAACAGCTAACAAACAGAGTCCTGCAACAGCGAGAAGAGGCGGGTGACGTTACACCTAGAAGCACCAGCGAGCACACAGAGCTGAAATGCTGAAGCAGAGGGGCTCAGAGTCGAGGGCATGAAACAGGGCAGAATACAGGTGGGAAGCAAAGGGAGGGAGAACAGAATCAACTGGAGAAGCTGGCACAGCAGGAGGAAGGGACACCCAGAAACAGCAGGTAAGATATGAACTGGAGGAAGAACAGAGATAGGACACATGGTGTGGAGTGCAGGGACTGAAACGGATGGCACGGGGGGAGGGAGAGGGGAGGAGAGCCCAGACAGCACACCAGGGCAAGTGCAGTGAGGAGACTGTGCGAGGGGAAGACAGATCCAGTGGCCAGAGGCGCCCAAGAAACAAGACAACAGCAGAGCGAGGAGAAGCGGCATCTCCGGCCTCAATGAAAAAGAATCCTGGCAAAGCCCAGGATGTTGTGACCTTTTAAATTCGATGGGGGAGTGACGTTGTTGTTCCGCCCATCGAAACTCGGGCTTAAAGCCCTCCCGTTGCTGTAGCGAAAAAACTCTCCTCAGCAATTATATAAAATTAAATATTGAGTGGCTTCACTCTCAGTGTTTACATAGCATCCAACACCTCAGGTGTGTGTAAAATCTCGTTAAACACACCACCCTATGTATTATTCTATATATAATAACTGGGAGTGTTTTTTTCCCATGGGGAAACCCGGTTATAATCCGCCATTATGACCAGCTGGTTATAATGGGGAACACGCGCTGGGTTTCCCTCTCTCCATGCATGCACCAGCCACTGGTCTTTCCTTTGTTGCGCCACACTTCGCAACCTCTCACATTCAGATTCCATGTAAGTACATGTTATAAAAACATACAATAAAAAAAATTCTTACATCTTGGGACACTTTTGGGAGGAACCACTTCATTAAAAAAAATCTAACGATTAAACAACTGCTTGAACCCAACCACCATTGCACCTGATGTGTGTCTATTTTATATAATTGCTGTGGCAAACAAACACTTCCCAGCAATTATATAAAATAAAACATGGGGTGGTGTGTAAAACTTGAATTTACACATACCTCAGTGTTGATGTTAAATAAACCCCCTGCTTCGCCCAGGGGCTTATGTAGCATCCAACACCTCGGGTGTGTGTGTAAAATTCCTGTTGAACACACCACTCCATGTATTAAGTCTATATGTTATGCAACATGATCATGATCAGGGAGATGGGGATTGTAGACCAAAAATAAGTGGCAACGGCAGGAGAGGGGAAGGGGATGCCAGCTGGTACTCCCCCACATCTGCAGATTTGTGGCAGCATAGAATGTATAAGGAAAGCTGTGGCCCATATTGGACTACTGTATGTCACTATGGATGCAACTCACAGCAGTCTCAGGCAAGAAACTGTGCTTGGGGGGAATCTATGGACCCCCATTGGGAGGACAGGAGAGGAGAGAAGAGGGACAGAAAGCTTGGGGAAGAAGTGGAAAGAGAGATTGCTAAGTGGGAAGTAGTGGTGGTGGTGGGTGATCTGAACCTGCTGGACAGTGATTGGGATGTTCCAGTGGCCAGGAGCACCAGAAGCCAGGTTTTGTTAGATGGGTGCTGGGACTGTCTATTGGTATAGTTAGTAAGGAGTCCACCAAGCAGACTGTAATTCTCAATGTGGTGCTCACCAACCTGGAGGTGGTAAGAGCTTTGGGAGTAGGGGAGACATTAGGGAACAATAAGCATAACTCCATTTGGTTTGAACTGGCCCTTGGGTCTGGTAATCCCCAATCAAGAGCTGAAGTCCTTGATTTATTTTATTTTTACTTCATTCATTCAGAGCACACCTTCAGCACAGATGCTTGCTTGCAAAGGTTCCACCTCAGAATTTCTACATAAAGGACAGTATAACATTTTCAACTGCAGTGGAATATAGTCAAGACAAACATAGCATCTGTTAGCCATTAAGATTAGATTAAGCCATACAGTATCAAAGCAGTGAGAAGTTTCAGTACATGTACTGCGAGTTGAAAGATTATTGAATGCAAGTACAGTTGGAGCTGGAGGTGAGGGATGTGCACAGTGCTTGTTTAAACTGGGCTATGTGAGGGAGGTTTAGTAGAGAGTCATGCAACTCATTCATCCAGCCTACTGACTTAACGGCAAGGGAGCACTTTCCTGGAGTAGTTCTCCAGAGAAGCAGTTCAAGGACGGATCTTGTCCTGCTTCTGGTACCATATAGATTGCTAACAGGATTGATGCAGCACCATCTTAGCTTTTAGCACCCATACACACCATTTTCCTCAAGCTACATGGAGGATATATAGAATAATGGATGGGGAAGTATGTGATATGAGAATTTAATGCACACCTGAGGTGTGGGATGCTACATAAAACCCGAGGGGTTTATCAAAGCATCCCACACTACAGGTGTGCATTAAATTCTCATTATCGCATACTTTCCTATCTTTTATTTTATATAATTGCTGGTGAGCAATTTTTTCCAGCTTAAATGCTGTGACCACCCCCAACTGACATATAGTATTCACACACACACACACACACACACACACACACACTTTATCTCTCTCTCTGTATATATACACACACACACACACACACACACACACACAGTCTCTCTCTCAAGAAATCCCGATGTGGCAGCTTCACTCTAGTTCTCTGGGTCACCAAATAAAGAAGAAGCAGCTCACTGCTCCCCCAGCTCCCACTTCAGATTCCCCAGTTGAGCTGCGCAGCAATCCCCAGAGTCCCTCTCCCTCTTACCCTACTCTTCTTCCAGTTTTATTCTTTTTTTTTAAATTTACAGCTGAAATTGCAATTGCTATTAGGCTCGCGCTTGCTGCTTACCCGTGTTAGGCAGTTAACTGCAGACTCATTCTGCCAACTTTCTTTGTTCCCCAAAACTAGCAAATGCAGGATCAACCAGATACTTAAAAAAAAAGGTTGTAATGTTTAAGGTAGGATCGACCAGATATATTAAATATACAGTGATTACAGGAAGCTGATAGTTAAACCGTGGTGGCGCTATGCTAAGATACAGAGCCGAAGAACTGCTTAGCCCACCCAGATTCAAAACAGGAGCCAATGAGGGAGTGCTCCCTTCAATAGACAGAGCTTGTGAATGTCACAATAACAGACTGGTTATTTGAGAAAATATCAACTCGGTAAGCCCATTGAAAAAATTGCTCACCAGTAATTATAAAAGCATTATTTTTATGCTGCAGGCTGTCTTTTTTGTAAATAATCTATATTACACCACTTCCTTTTTTGATAACACACTTGTTTTACATTTCTTTTTGTACTTTAGATAGTTTTAAGTTGAATTCTGATTTTGAATTTTTTTTGTTATGCCAGCCAAATTGAGAAACATAGAAACATAGAAGTTGACGGCAGATAAGGACCGCAAGGCCCATCCAGTCTGCCCATTTCTTTTTCTACCTTATAAATGTGCCATCGGCCTTTGCTGTCAGTGACCTATCTATTCATAGTCATTTGTATTGCTCCCTTATGCCTATCCCATGCCTGTTTGAAGCCCTGCACTGTATTCATATCCACCACTTCTTGTGGTAAGCCATTCCATGCATCTACCACCTTTCTGTGAAAAAATTTCCTCACATTCCCCTTAATCGGCCTCCCTCTAATCTCATGCTGTGTCCTCTTGTCCTGCTATTTTCTTATATTTAAACATGTTAGACTCTTTCACCTTGTTAATGCCCTTAAGGTGTTTGAATGTCTCGATCATATCACCTCTCTCCCTTCTTTGCTCAAGGGTATACATATTGAGCTCCGTTAATCTGTCCTCATATGTCTTCTGATGCAGTCCCTGCACCATTTTGGTTGCCCTTCTCTGGACTGCCTCAATTTGATTAATGTCCTTGTGAAGGTGTGGCTCAATACTGCACGCAGTACTCCAGATGGGGCCTAACCACGTCTTGTACAGAGGATTATTACCTCCCTCTTACGACTTGTGATACCCTACTAATACACCCCAACACCCCCTAGCCTTACCTACTGCTTTAGAGGTCTGCTTGGATGATTTTAGGTCATCAGTGATGATGATGCCCAAGTCTCTTTCTTCCTTTGTGACTGCTAGCAACTCCCCTCCCAGCCTATAAGTGGCTTCAGGGTTTCTCTTCCCTATGTGCATGATTTTACACTTCTTTGCATTAAATCCCAGTTGCCACTCTTCTGACCATTCTGCAAGTTTATCCAGATCTCTTCTCATTCTGCCCACCCCATCTGGATCATCTACTCTGTTGCAGATCTTGGTGTCATCTGCAAACAGACAAGCCTTACCCTCTAGTCCATCTGCGAGGTCACTAATGAAGATGTTGAATAGGACTGGCCCCAGGACTGATCCCTGAGGTACCCCACTTGTGACTTGCATCTCTTCTGACTGTATACCATTTACCACCACTCTCTGTTTTCTGCCAGTCAACCAGTTTGCCACCCAGTTGACCAACTTCTGACCACCCCGAGCCTACCTAGCTTATTTATCAATCTTCTATGTGTAACAGTGTCAAAAGCTTTGCTGAAGTCAAGGTAGGTGACATCAACTGCTCCCCTTGGTCCACCACTCTGGTTACCCAGTCAAAGAAATCTATGAGATTAGTTTGACAGGACCTTCCTTTGTAAACCCATGCTGTCTTGGATCCTGTGCCCTATGGTTCCAGGTGTTGCACTATCCTTTCCTTAAGGAGTGCCTCCATAATCTTGCCCACTACTGAGGTAAGACTGACCGGTCTGTAGTTCCCGCCTCCTCCCTGCTACCACTCTTGTGGAGCGGGATCACATGAGCCCTTCTCCAGTCTTCTGGGACCTCTCCTGTGCTCAGAGACTCACTAAACAATTCTGCTAATGGCTCTGCTAGTTCCTCCTTTAGCTCCTTAAGTACCCTGGGATGTATGCCATCAGGTCCCATTGCCTTATCCACCCTGAGCTTAGCAAGCTCTTGTAGGACCGTTTCTTTTGTGAAGGGAGTAGTGCTCACCTCCCTCCCCCCTGTGTCCATGATGCTGAGCTGTGGGCCCTGCCCTACCTTCTCTTCAGTAAATACTGAGCAAAAGTATCTATTTAGGATAGATGCCTTTACAGGGTCCTCCTCCTCACATGCTCCCTTTTCTCCATTAAGCTTAGCAATACCCCCTCTGGACTTTCTACTTTCACTAATGTATCTATAGAAAGTCTTGTCACCTTCTTTTACTGTTCGTGCTAGTGTTTCCTCAGTTTGGGACTTTGCCTGCCTTACTGCCTTACCTGCTTCCCTTAGGGCAGTTTGGTATGCCTCCCTATCTTCATCCCGCTGTGTTCCCTTATATTTCCTGAAGGCCAGCCTTTTGGCTCTGACCTTTTCTGCTACTGTTTTGAGAACCAAAGTGGTTTCCTTCTTCTTTACACTTCCTTTTCTGTCTAACACAATGGGATGTTGCTTCAAGTATTGTATCCTTAATGCTTGCCCACTTTGCCTGTACCTCCTCACCTGTGTTTCTTTTTGCCAGGGCTAGCTTAACTCTGTTGGCCATCTTATCAAAGTCAGCTCCTCTGAAGTCCCATATTTTTGCCTTGAATGGGATGATTTAGATGTAGTAGCCAAATTGAACCGTACCATGTGATGGTCACTGGCCCCAGGTGACCTTCTACCTGGAGATCTGTGATCCCTTCTTTGTTAGTCAGTACTAGATCTAGGATAGCCCTGTCTCTTGTGGGTTGCTGTACCAATTGTTTGAGGCCTCTCCCTGCAGGGAATCCACTATGAGTCTAGTTCTGGCAGATGTTCCTGCTGGTATTGACCAATCTGTATCTGGCATGTTGAAGTCTCCCATATCAGAACCTCCCTTTAGCTGTCATGTTTGTATATCTTCTAACAGTAATGTGTCTATGTCCTCCCTCTGGTCTGGGGCCTGTAGACAACCCCAGTTCTTATGGCTGTCCCATTTCCTGTTTCCAGGGTGACCCACAGTTCTTCTGGCTCCTTATGTGTATTCTGAATTTCTGTAGCTTTGATATTTTCATTAACATACAGGCCCTCCTCCCCCTTTTGCACCTCGGTCTCTTCTGAACAATACATAGCCAGGTACTGAAGTCTCCCAAGTGTGGTTACTGGTAAACCATGTCTCACTAATTGCTACTATGTCCAGTTTAGCCTCTGACATTATTGCCTGCAGGTCTGGGATCTTATTTCCCAGGCTGTGAGCATTTTGTACATGATTTTCCATTGGCCAGATTTTGGTGTGTTAGTTGTTGGGTGAAGTTTGGCATTACCCTGTGCATCGTATGGGGAGACAAACCTTTTTCTTACCTGGTGATGCAAATGAATGGCAAACACGCTGAATTCCTGTTTGACCACTAGTTGAGGGGAGGTGTTCTTCCATTCGGCGTGGGGTGCTGCACCCTCTCCCCATTTGCTAGTTTAAATATTCTGCAAAGACATCAAACTTCTGCCCCAATGCACTGACTCCTCTTTAGTCAGATGCAGTCCATCAAATTTAAAGAACTTCTGCCCAGAACTGTTGCCAGTTCCTACAAATCTGTGTCCTTTTTCCTGGCACCAGTCCTTGAGCCACATGTTTAGCTCCCTATCTCTCCTTCTCTGACCTTCCGTCCATCTGCTCCCTTCTCCCAGACTGGCAGAATCTCAGAGAAGGAGATGCCAGACAAGAAAATAGATGATAGTTTGTCACCCAGCCTAGTCAGGTGTTCCTTGGTCTCCACAACTGACCGGCTGGCGAGATCGATAGTCCCTATGTGTACTAGGACATCAATGTTTTCTCCTGCTTTGTGAACAATTTTAGCAATGCGGTCAGTGTCTCTCCATGCTGATGTACCTGGGAGACATCTGACCATCACCCTGGCTGGAGATGGGTATCAACTCCCGAATCATGAGTCTCCTATGATCAGAAGTTTTTGGATTTCCTTTGTGCTTGCTTAGTTTTGGTTCCTGATTTGGGTGAGTATTATTGTGCTAGCTCCTGTGCCACAGTGTCCTGCTCTGCAGTGTCTTCCTCCTCTTTATTTGATTTCAGATAGAGGCAGATACCTGTTTGTAGTGTTTATATGGTTTTTGGAGGTAATGTGTTGGAGAGCAGAGAGTGATGGGGCACCTGATTTGCTCCTCCTAACCACCTGCCAACCTCCTGGACCAACTACCCTCTGCGGTCGAGGTTTTTCTGTTGGATGCTGGGGAAATAGCGGGTGGTTCTTATAGTATTTCCTCTTCAATATGAAATTTGAGGTGCAATCTCTGCCCATGCTGCCCGGAGCTGAGACCTAAGATCTCCAAAGGCCCAGCATGTAGGACAGTGCCCTAAATCCTGTAAAACTGTCCCTCTGAAAATTGTTCCACAGTACCTGCAGTTAATGAAATCCATTCCAAATAAGTTGCTGGGTTTGTAACCTAGTCAGAGTAATTAGAAGGCAAAAAAAAGGAAAAAATGCAAGTAATGGTTTAATTGTGCTTTGTTTAACTTGTTATAACAAGTTAAATTACTAGTGCCCCTGTAAATGAGATCACTTTGTGGAGGCCCCACTGATCTGCCCCTTCCTGCTCTGCCACAGGAATGTCACAACTGTGGTACCCTATAAAAAGTGTAGCGTGGGGTGGTTGGGGATGGGGGTGGGTGGCTGGGCCCTTCCCCTGCCTAAAAGAAGAACCACGGACGAAAGAACAAGGAGGTAAGAGCAGAAACAATCAGTCAACAACAAATGCAGTAACCCTGAAAGCTTATCCTAATGTTAGATAAAACTGTAAAACCTGTAAAGCACCACCTGTAATAATTTCAGAAAGATATACTCTGTAAGAAACACTTTGCTGCAGAGAAAAATAAAGCAGTAACAGAAGATATACCTTGCAAAAGACAATTTGAATCAGAAGATTACAGCAGTAATCTGTTAGCACACACCTGTAGGCACACCTTGTAATAATGCAGAAGAAGGTATACCAGCAGCAACAATTTGAATCAGAGAAAAAATAAAGCAATGAAATGTTAGCAACAAACAGTAGCAATCCCTGTGAGTAAACAATAAAAACACCACCACACAGTAAATCTGCTTAGCCAAACTAAGTCTTAATCCTTCTCCCTTGCTCTGGTAAGTTTCTCTACTCTGCCTTTCAAGCAGTCTTAGAAGGAAAGAGCTCAGGTGAAGCTAGGTGCCTTGGCCAGCAAACCAAGTCTTCTGCATTGAACTGTATTCAACTGTATTGAATTTGAACGTTCACCTGTTGAAAGTCATTAGGATCACATTCCTGTTTCTTTTAGCTCAGTGTAAGTACCTTTTTGGCTCCAGCTGGTTTTAGGGGCATCAGATGCTAAATTAGGTTTCCAAGTTTATGCTAATATCATTTTTTGAACAGGCTTTTGATTAATACTAACTTGGTAAGAGACTCCTTTTAAAATTTTGTTTTACCTAAATTTGTAGTTGAACATAGCACCCTTCGGTAACTAAAGGTACTGGCCTGAATTAAAGATGTTGACCTGAAACAACAATAAGAATGAAAGCTTAACATAGAAACATAGAACCTTAGATAAGGACCGCTTGGCCCACCTAGTCTGCCCATTTCGCTACCTAACGGATAAGCTGCAGATCCTAGTTAACCAACAACCTACTTCCTCCTACCCTCCACTAGAATTACCTTGTGTCTGTCCCATGCATTCTTGAATTCCCCCACTGTTTTTGACTCTACAACCTCCTCAGGAAGGCAGTTCCATGCATCTACAACCCTCTCTGTGAAGAAATACCTCCTCACATTACCTCTGAGCCATCCCCCCTCTATCTTCAAATTGTGCCCCCTTGTTCTTGCCATCTCTTTTTCTGAAAGATGCTACCCTCTTGGACTTTGATGATTCCCTTGAGGTATTTGAAAGTTTCTATTATGTCCCTCCCTCCCCCTTTCCTCGAGGCTATACATCTTAAGTTCCTTTAATCTTTCTTCATATGTCTTCTGGTGCAGACCCTGCACCATTTTGGTTGCCCTCTTCTGGACAGCCTCCACCCTGTCTATGTCGTCTAGGAGATGGGGTCTCAGAACTGTACACAGTACTCCAGATGTGGTCTTACCAACTGTCTGTACAGAGGGCCAACAACTTCTTGTTTTCTACTGGTGATGCCTCTCCCTATGCATCCCAGTATCCCCCAGCCCTCCTTACTGCCTTCTCACATTGCTGGCCCACCTTTAGGTCATCTGAGATGATTACCCCCAGGTCCCTTTCCATTTTTGTTGTTGTCACTATCTCACCCCCCTATTGTGTACTCTTCCCCTGGTTTTTGTTTCCCAGGTGCATTACTTTGCCCTTCTTTGCTTTGAATCTAAGCTGCCATACATTTGACCATTCCTCCAACCTTGCCAAGCCCCTTTTCATCCTTTCCATTCCACCTTGCGTATCAACCCTGTTGCAGATCTTTGTGTCATCTGCAAAGATATATACTTCCCCTTCCAGTCCCTCTGCAATGTCACTTATAAAGACATTAAAAAGGACCAGTATTGAACCATGCGGTACCCCACTAGTAACCCCCCTTTCTTCACTGTGGACTCCATTTACTATTACCCACTTTGTCCTGTTGTCCAGCCAGTGTTTTACTCAGGCTACCACCCTGGAACCCACTCCCAGGCTGGTTAATTTGTTTATTAATCTTTTGTGCAGGACTGTGTCAAATGCCTTGCTAAAGTCTAGCTAGGCCATGTCTACAGCCCCTACCTGGTATACTACTTTGGTCTCCCAGTCAAAGTACTCAGTTAGATTTGTCTGACATGACCTTGCTGTGTGAATCCATGCTGCCTTGGGTCCTGTGCCCCACTGGTCTCTAGGTACTCAACAATTCTTTCCTACAGAAGTGATTCCATCATTTTTCCTACCACTGAAGTCAAACTGACAAGTCTGTAGTTTCCTACCTCTGTCTTGCTCCCACTTTTGTGAAGGGGAATCACATCCGCCCTCCTCCAGTCCTCAGGTACCACACCATCCTCCCATAATTTATTAAAAAGGATAGTTAGTGGTGTTACTAGTTCTTCCCTTAGTCCTTTTAGAATTCTGGGGTGAATTCCATCAGGCCCCATTTCTTCATCCACCTTTAATTTTAAGAGTTCTTTCAGAACCCTTTCTTCTGTGAAAGGACTAATATCAACCCCCCCATCCAGAGTGCTTCTATTGACTGGATTAGGTAACTCCCCCTGCTTTTCCATTGTGAATACTGAGCAGAAGTATTGTTCAATATCCCTACTTTTTCACTGTTGCTGTCTGCCCAACCACCTTCCTCTTTATTCAGCCTCAGCATCCCTGCCTTAGTCTTTCTTTGCTCTCTAATGTACCTATAAAAGGTGTTATCCCCCTTCTTAACCGAGTTGGCTATCTTTTCCTCAGTTTGGGCCTTTGCTATTAACATAAAAACATAGAAACATAGACTTTGACGGCAGATAAGGACCGCTTGGCCCTTCTAGTCTGCCCATTTCCCTACCTACAGGATAGGCCGCAGATCCTAGTTAATCAACAGCCTATTTCTTCCTACCCCCCACAAGAATTTCCTTATGTCTGTCCCATGCATTCTTGAATTCTCCCACAGTTTTAGACCCCACAACCTCTCAGGAAGGCTGTTCCATGCATCCACTACCCTCTCTGTGAAATAATACTTCCTCACATTGCCCCTGAACCGCCCCCCTCCTATCTTTAAATTGTGTCCCCTTGTTCTTGCACGTCTCTTTTCTGAAAGATGCTACCTCTTGGACTTTGTTGATTCCACTGAAGTGCGTAAAAGTTTCTATCATGTCCCCCTCCCTTCTTTTCCTCAAGGGTATACATATTAGGCTCTTTAGTCTCTCTCATATGGCTTCTTTGCAGACCCTGCACCATTTTAGTTGCCCTCCTCTGGACTGCCTCTATCCTGTCTATGTCCTTGCAGAGATGGGGTCTCAGAACTGGACTGAGTACTCAGATGGGGTCTCACCAACTGTCTGTACAGAGGGATAACAACTTCCTGTTTTCTGCTGCTGATGCCTCTCCCTATGCATCCCAGTATACCCCAGCCCTCCCTACTGCCTTCTCACATTGCTTGCTAACCTTAAGGTCATCTGATATGATTACCCCCAGGTCCCTTTCCTTTTTTGTTGTTGTTACTACCTCCCCCCAATTGTGTATTCTTCCCCTGGGTTCTTGTTTCCCAGGTGCATTATTTTGCACTTCTTTGCATTGAATCCTAGCTGCCATACTTCTGACCATTCCTCCAACCTTGCCAAGTCCCTTCTCATCCTTTCCACGCCTCCTTGTGTATCAACCCTGTTGCAGATCTTTGTGTCATCTGCAAAGAGGCATACTTTTCCTTCCAGTCCCTCTGCAATGTCACTGATGAAGACATTAAAAAGGACTGGACCAATACTGAACCTCATGTACCCACTAGTAACCTCTTTCTTCAGAGTGGACTCCATTTACAATTATCTTCTGTGTCCTGTTGTGCAGCCAGTGTTTACCATGCTACCACCCTGGGACCCACTCCCAGGCTGGTTAATTTGACTATTAATCTTTTGTGTGGGACTGTGTCAAATGCCTTGCTAAAGTCTAGGTAGGCCATGTCCACAGCCCCTCCCTGGTCTACTACTTTGGTCACCCAGTCAAAAAAATCTATTAGATTCGTCTGACATGACCCTCCCGCTGTGAACCCATGCTGCCTTGGGTCCTGTGCCCCACTGGCCTCTAGGTACTCAACTATTCTTTCCCAGAAGTGACTCCATCACTTTCCCTACCACAGGTCAGACTGACAGGTCTATAGTTTCCTGCCTCTGTCTTGGTCCCCTTTTGTGAAGGGAATCACATCCGCCTTCCTCCAATCTCGGTACCACACCATCCTCCCATGATTTATTAAAAGAGTAGCCAGTGGTTTCATTAGTTCCTCCTTAATTCTTTAGAATTCTGGGGTGAATTCCATCAGGACCCATTGCTTTGTCCACCTTCAGTTTTAGGAGTTCTTGCAAACCCTTTCTTCTGTGAAAGGACTGGGATCGACCCCCCTATCAAGAATGCTTCTGTTAATTGGATTAGGCACTTCCCCCTCCTCTTTTGTGAATACTGAGCAGAAATATTCATTCAGTATCCCCGCTTTTTCACTGTCTCCCTCTGCCCACCCACCGTTCATTCTATTCAGCCTGCCATTCTATTCTATTCTATTCTATTCTGACTGCCTTCCCCACTTCCTTCTACTTTAACTGGAACAGTTTTCTGTCATGCTCCTTCTGTGTTTCCTTATACTTCCTGAATGCTATCTTTTTCTTCCTTACCTTCCCCACCACTTCTTTTGAGAACCATAGTGTTTTTTTCTTTTGTTTTGATTTGTTTATTTGCTTCACACAAACGCTTGTTGCTTCTGTGATGGCGGTTTTGATGTTTTCCCATTGTTGCTCCACCCCACCTTCTTGCCTGTTTGCTAGTGCTTTTCTGAGGCACTCTCCCATTTTGACAAAATCAGCCCTCCTAAAGTCCAGTACCTTCACTTTGTATGGCTTGACTCTACAGCAAAGTTTATTGTGAACCACACTGTTTGGTGGTCACTTGTTCCTAGATGGCTACCCACTTCAAGATTGGAGATCCTCTCTCCATCCCCATTTGAGAGTACCAGGTCTAAGATTGCTCCCTCCTGAGTGGGTTCCAAAACTAGCTGTCTGAGCCATGCCCCCTGTAGGGCATCGAGAATGGCCCTGCTCTTGTATGCGGCTGCAGCAAAAGTGCTCCAGTTAACATCTGGCATATTCAGGTCCCCCATCAGCAATATCTCCCCTTTCTCTATCATCCCAAGGATGCCTTCTATCATTTCCTTGTCCATTTCCTCCCCATGAGACAGGGGTCTGTATACAACACCTGTGCAGATTGTGGAGCCATTTCCAGTCTCCAGGGTGACCCACAGTGCCTCCTTTCCTCCCTGTTTACCCTTTAGTTCTGTTGCTTTGATCCCTTCCCTTACATAGAGAGCTACTCCTCCTCCTCTTCTTCCCTCTCTGTCCCTCCTGTAGATTGTGTACACTGGTATGTTGACATCCCAGTCACGGTTCTCTGTGTACCATGTTTCTGTGACTGCCACGATATCCAGGTATCCTCTTCCATCAATGCCACCATTTCAGGAGCTCTTTACCTAGCCTATGGCATTGGTACTCATTACCTCTATTTTTTATGGCTTTATTTCTTTTAGCCCCATCCCTGTCTTTACTGCCTTTGTCTTTTTCTCCATTTACCCCTGCTCTTCTCCCTATCGACTGCTCTGTCTTGGTGTTTACCTCACTAACTACACTGATTTTTTGGGGGGAGGCTAAGATTTCCCTTCTCCTTTTCAGTGCCTCCCCCCTTGGCTAGTTTAAATGCTTGCCAATGAAGCATTTAAACCTATCACCCAGGATCCTGATTCTCCTCCTGGATAGATGCAGACCATCGTGCCTGTATAGGCCTGCATCCCTCCAGGTGGAGCCCCAGTCCCCAGTGAAGCCAAATCCCTGAGCTCTGCACCAGTTTTTCAACCAGTCATTGAACCCCATGGTGTGGAGTACCCTAGCCTCATCCATGCCATAGACAGGTAGCACTTCTGAGAAATTTACCGTGTGCTGCTTGTCTAAGGCCCCTCCCCAACTCCACAAATTCCTGTTGCACTACTCTGATCCCATTCTCAGCCAGGTCATTCATCCCTAGATGGATAATGACATCCAGCTCACTCCCCTTGCAGCTACTCCCATGATCCTGATGATTCATTTCCTGTCTCTCCAAGCCATGGTGCTGGGCAGGCATCTTGCCTCCCTTTCTCCTCCCTCCTCCAGTTCTACCCCCTAACAACTGAGTCTCCCACCAGAAGCTTTTTCCTTTCCCTGTGGTGTCCTGTGCCACCCTCCTGTGGGTCTCCATTATGGAGGTTCCCAGCATCCTCCTTGGTCTCCACTGAGGGTGCCTCCATAGAGCAACCATGCTCTGTCAGAGTAGCAAATGAATTGTGGAGAGGCACAACTGGAAGATATGTTCCTCTGTTCCACCACCCTCACCCTCCCTGAGCCCACCGTGGTCCAGCCACTCCTCTTTCTTGGCAGTCTCTGAGGTAGTGGCGGTGGCCTGGGTGGTCCCTGGGTTGGAGAGCAGGTTTCCTGAATCCTTGCCAGGTCAGCATGGAAATGAACAACCTCCTCCCTCAGACCAGAGAGAGGCCTGCAAATAGGGCAGCAACACAGTTTCCAGAATGTCTCCCGGAAGATTGCTGCTCCACAGCCAGTGCATTGCACCACTCCCCACATGTATGTGTCTCTTCCTGTTACAGATGCTTTTCTTTTTTTTTTTTTGTTCTTGTTTTAGTGTGTGCAAGCTTGTGAGTGTGTCTATCCCCTATTCAGTGTGCTGTGCCTTTAAGGATATGAACAGGTGTTTGTAGTTAGTAGTTTTGGGGAAGTGATGTCAGAACCCCTGCTATGGAAGGAAGTTATGCACTTGGGGCAGGTGGGAGTAAACCTATGCCATCCAGAAACAATCAACTGCAACTCTGACCCTCCACCATGGGGAGTGCCTTCCTTCCATTCAGACACTTATTTCATAGAGGTTAAGTAACAGGTCTAGTCACAAATGACTGCAAATATCTCCCAGCTACAGTTCCTCCCTGGCAAATTAAAGTTAAAACTAAGAAAAGTCAACCCCAAAAACAGAATCAATATTTGTTACTTATACAGGTCCAAAAAGTAATAATTCAATTCAGTGTAGTCTAGAAAATAACCTCCTTGATTTACGGAAGCTGTGGCTGATTTCTGTCTCTCACTCTGTCTCAGCCAAAGCAACTATATCATATATAATTTACATTAAGTTCTTAAGTCTGTAACTGCTTTGGAAATGTAGTTTCATTCCCAGCTCTTGTTTTTACTGATATTACCTCTTAATAAGTAGCATACTGAACAATTAAGATTTAGTGCACTTGCTACTGGTCACTGTTTAGAAATAAGCTTTAAACCCTCTGTACTAAGGATTCTAATTTGCTTTCCTCTGTAGTATGGGTACAAAGCAGGGTTTTAAATAATTGATTAGCAGTTTTTTTCTTGGGACTATACTAACTGTACAGAAAATATTTATATAGATTTTCTAGAAGTGCTGTGTTTGTTAAACACAGTGAGGCAAGAGCTATGCATTTTCACAAAGATTTAGCACTTTGATGAGCAAAACGCTAATCAATTTTTAGAGTTAAATAAATCCCTGCAAAGAGAACTGGATTCAGTCCTGAGAGCTGGTTTCTGTACATACTGAAGTTTGGGATTATGTAGGCAGCAGTGATTTGTTGTTGCAAAGAAAACAAAAAAAACCTTGATGTGACTGAAACCCAAATTCCCAAATAATCCTGTGTGCCTGTGCATGGTGTAAAAAAAAGGTGGGGGTCTCCGTATAACTGCTTTGACAAAGCTTTGTGTAAGGGGATAGCTTCGATTTAGTTGCCATAGCAACAGGTGTTGTGTCACCTAGGAACTGTAACAGTGAAGGAACTACCAGTGGGGGGTTTTAGCACGCATTTTAAAGGCACAGACCTCAACTGAGATGGCAGTAGCCAGTCAGGGAGAAATCAGAATAGCTGATATTTTATCACTAAGTAGATTCTATCCCCATTGTTCCAATAGTCAGATAGTTTCTAAAATTCCTAGAAAGGGTCTTTTATAGAAAATTAATTATGGCTAATACAATCACAGTCCTCGATGAGGAAGTGGGTTTAAATTGTGAAAGCTGCCTAAATATATGAGCTCAAGAACAATAACATCACACACAAATACTATATATGTATGACATGCAAAAATAATAGTGAACTAGCAAAGGGATTGGCAGAAATAAGTAAAAGATGTAGGGCTAGATTCATAAAACTTTGCCCCAGAGCAAACCCAGTTTTCCATGAGCAATCTGGGTTTTGTGCCAAGTTGGAATTCACAAAAGACTGATTTGTGGGCACAAACTGGGTTTGCACTGGGGCAAAGTGTGGAGGGGGCCACAGTGCAAATGAGGGGGAAGGGACCTGTATATCAGTGCACTCCAATATACAAAGTTTTTGCTCTGAGCATGGGCCTTTTGTGGGGTTCCCTTGCATGGAGCAGATACCACCGACCTAGATCTTGCTTTATTCCCACACAACCCTAGTGGTTGGCAGAAGTATTGCAGCACCCCCCCACTGATCGCCGTCCCGAGTACGAAAAATATGCTTCCCTGGTGTCCAATGGGCCCTCCCCCCACCCACCATCACCAATTGCCGGCTCAAGTATGAAAAATAGGTTTTCCCTGGTGTCCAGTAGTCCATGCCCCATCAATCACAGACCAGCCTATGAAAAAAACGTTTCTCTGCTGTCCAGTGGTCCATCCCCCTACCTGTCATCATTGAATCCCGGCCACCATATGAAAAATAAGTTTCCCTGGTGTCTAGAGGTCCCTTCCCACACCCGATCACCCAACCAACATGAAAATCATATTCTCTGGTGTCCAGTGTACCCCCCATCCTGATCCCCTGTACAGTAAATTTAAACATTTCCCTGATGGTTTAGCGGACCCCCCAACCTATCCTCGATCCCCTGTGTAGTGACATTAAATCTTTCCTTGGTGGTCTAGTGGACCCCCTCAACCTCAGTAAGCAGTGCCCCCCTCCCTCTGCCCCATCCTCAAGCTGGCAACCAGAAGAGCCCTCCACTCTCCAGCATGGCTGCCCACTGACTGAGCTGTCAAGGAGTGTGTATTGTTATGGTACAGGCTCATTGATAGTGATTGTCAATCAATGAGTGCATACTGTAACAGTACGTGCTCCTTGACAGCTCAGTCGTCAGCTGGTCATGGTGAAGAGAGGAGGCCTGTGCTGGTCACCGGCTCAGGGATGGGACGGATGAGCAGGGTGGGGGCACTGCCTGCTGGGGGGTCCACTAAACCACCAGGAAAGGTTTAACACCACTATGCAGGGGATCAGAGATAGGGTGGGTGTCTGCTAAACCACCAGAGAAAGGTTTAAATTTCCTATACAGGAGATTGGGGATAGGGTGAGAGTGCACTAAACTAGAAGATTTTAAGAACATGGAAATGGAATTAATAGCATGGAAATGGAAAACTCAATTTAAACAAATGTCCATAAATGAAAAATGGAGGTGTTTGAGAGATAAATTACTCACCCTACAAGATAAGTGGGTACCAAAAAACATAAAAGCACTAAACAAAAAACTAAGGCCCAAGTGGATGACAAAGAACATAAAAAGGAAAATGAATAAGCAAAACAGGGCTTACAAAAATTTGAAAAACAACCCCTCAGATATAAATAAAGAAATTTATAATAGAGATCTGAAAATTTGTAGAAAAGCAATAAGGTATAGTAATAGAAAATTTGAAATTAAATTGGAAAACAGCAAACACACAAACCCTAAGACCTTTTATGGTTATATAAACTTACTTAAGGGCAGACAAAAGGTGGTGGGGCCTCTATAAATAGAAGGAGCTATTATAGACCAACCATTTGAGATGGCCGATAAACTGAATATATATTTTTCCTCAGTGTTCAATATAAACAGTACAGACTCTTTGGGATCATTGGTAACAACTGGAAATATAGTCACTAACTTAGAACTGACTCGCTTTACCATAGAAAGAATGTATAGGGAACTGAGTACAATAAATCCCTACAAATCATCTGGGGCAGACAATATTCACTCACAAATTATAAAGCACTCAGCAAAACCCTTAGTGGCACCTATTGCTGACATTTTTAGAACCTCACTGCAGACAGGTAGAATCCCCGAGGACTGGAAGAAAGTGGTAGTAACACCGATCGACAAAGGGGAAAACAAATAAATCTCTAATTAAGACCCATTAGTCTGACCTCTGTTATTGGCAAAACCATGGAGAAAATCTTGAAGGATTATATAATTGATAAACATCAGTGTTAGTGGGCTGATAGATGACATTCAACATGGCTTTACTAAAGGTCATTCTGCTGTCACAAATCTCATTTCTTTTTATGAACCAGGCAGTGAGTTACTAGACAATAACATACCTAGCGATATGATTTTTATGGATCTTAGTAAGGCTTTTGATAAAGTGCCACATGACAAACTAACATGCAAATTAAATAATCTCAGCATAGATCACAGAGTAGTGAAGTGGGTTGCTGACTGGCTCGGGGATAGGACGCAGAGGGTAAGAGTGAGAGGAGACACACTGGGGGAAATTAGGGTCATGAGCAGAGTCCCACAGGGCTCAGTTCAGGGACCCATTTTATTTACCATCTGCATTAAAGATATGCATAATGGACTACACAGTTTTGTAAATAAATTCACTGATGACACCAAAATAGATGATCTAGCACTCACTAGTAAGGACATCATGAATATCCAGTCAGATCTGGACACCCTTTACTAAGACATGGGATACGGAATTTATTCCTGACAAATGTGTTCCACATTGGAAACAACAATGGTCGTGCAAGATATAACTTAGGGGGAGCAGAAGTAAAGGCTGTCTCAGAAGTGAAAGATTTAGATATAATTATACAATCTAATATGACCCTCAAATCAAATAACACTAAGGCAGCAACAAAAGCTACAAAAATCCTGGGCTGCATTAGGAAAACATTTAATAGCTGTCACGGTAGTGTGATCATTCCATTGTACAGATCACTGGCAAGGCCTTACTTGGATTACTGTTCACGGCTTTGTTCACCATACCTGAAGGGTGAAATCTGGCAAACTGAAAAGATACAGAAAATATACCAAAATTATTCATGGACTCGAACAAATAGACCATAAATCCAGACTGGATCATGTTGGACTGCGTAGTTTGGAAATAAGGCAACTAACAAGAGATCTAATACTCTTGTATAATATCAGTAATAATGAATATCTATTGACAGAATTAGGAGTTGACAAAAAAGATAAAGTACATAATACAAGAAACCACCCTAAACAGTTCATAGCCAGACCATACAAGACCAACATAAGAGGAGCATTTCTTACACAAAGAGTTGTGAAATATTGGGACCAGTTACCAGAACATGCTATCAATGCCCCAAATATTGAATGCTTGAAAAAAATTGGATGATCATATTAGGCATGAGTGGGTAGTGAAATATCTGACCTGAAATGTTACCCATGGGTACCTCTAAACTATCCAAAATTACTCTAAAAATACCCTCATGAAAAACAGGTAGTTTGTACGGGTCGGATAGTTACTACCCAATTAATTCTACTACCCTATTACCCTACCCTGACCACCATGACGGCAATTGGTGAGGCAGGTACAAGAGGTGCAACTGCTATGACTGAGCCTGCTACTGTTTCCAAAAATTATACTCATGGCGGGAATTGCTGAGGCAGGTATGAGAGGTACAGCTGTTCTGATTAAGTGATTGAGCCTGCTGCTGTTTCCAAAAAGTTATACGTATGGCGGGCATTGCTGAGGCAGGTATGAGAGGCACAGCTGCTCTTAGCAAGACTGCTGCTGTTTTCAAAAATTATACCCATGGCAGGCATTGCTGAGGTAAGTACAAAAGGCACAGCTGCTGTAAGTGAGCCTGCTGCTGTTTAAAAAAATTATACCCATGGTGGGCACTGCTGAGGTAGGTACAAGAGGTGCAGCTGCTCTAATTGAGCCTGCTGCTGTGTCCAAAAATTATACTTATGGTTGACATTGATGAAGTAGGTATGAGAGGCACATGTGGAACACATTTGACAAGAAAATGTACAAAATAAAAAAAGTAAGTGAATTAAAATTTAAATAATGGTGCCAACATTGTCAGAAAAATGACAAACATGCCTGTTTGTCCATGAACTGTCTGTGACCACAACAGGATTTATTTTAGAGGGACAGTTGCAGCTGCTGACAGAGAGAGAGAGAGAGAGATGTGTTAGCAATGTTAAGTTACCAAATTTAGCAGTACGCCATTCCACACAGGATTTTCTATTTGATTTGTACATAACCTAGATGTCTTTTCCTTTACTGATGACACTGGTGATTGTGAAGAATTTATAGATGTGCTATTGTCTGCACCAGAGGTGCACTCTGATGGTTCTGCAGAGTTTGACTGCTGTGCATCACGTAATGGTGTTGGTGGAGCAATGTCACATTTGGTTAGCAGAAGATCTCTCCAACACTCCCCCTTCTTCCCCAGTCTTCCCCTGCAGGAAGGATGGCTTCAGTGTTCACCTTAAAGCTGGGACCTAGCAATGTAGCAAACATATAGGTGTCATCCTTAAACATGGCATTTATTCTCTGATCAGTTGACAGTCTGAGACTCAAGTCATCTGCCAGCATAACAGCAGCGGTATCTCATTTTGACTGAAAGTCTTTCTTTATGTCATCAAGGAAAATGTGAAGACATATTTGAGGAAGAATTTGACTCCCGAGTTGCTCTGTCCGCATTGACATCACGTGTTGCAGCTTTAAATGGTTCCAATAAGGTGACCAAAGATTCAAGTAGACTCCAACTGCTGGTACTGAGCATGATGTCTACTTTAACTATTGGGTGCTTCATGGTGTGGTCATGTACAGCTTTTTTCTGTTCAAGAAGCCTTTCCAACATGCAAAATTTTGAATTTCAGTGGGTTGAAACTTCATTCTTTAATGTATGCAGTGGTAAATTATTTGACCTCTGCAGCCCTTTTAGGATTTTTTGTGCTTTTTACAGAGTGGCTGAAATGCCTACATATTTTCCCAGCAAGACCTAACAAGTTTTCAACATTTCTGTTTCCATTTGAGAAATTATGGATGAGACGATTTATACAATGTGCAAAATAAGGTATGTGTTGGTAGCTACCATCTCTAACAGCTTTGACTATGTTCGCATCATTATCTGACACTAAGAACCCTGGAGTTAAGGAATATGAAGTAAGCCATTTCTGGAATTGTTTTTCCAACTCCTGCAAAATATTCACAGCAGTGTGGTTTTCCTCAAAGTGATGACACATAATACAGCCTGCTTCCTATTGCTTATGATATAGCGGGAATTATTACTTTCTGACTGAAAACTTGTCCAATGAGCTGTAACAGTTATGTAGTTAACTGTTTGGTTGCTGGTCCATATATCTGTAGTTATGTGAACCTGCTTCACCTCAGAGAGTTTCAACTGCTTAATGACTTCAGTACACACCAAGTCATACAAATGTGGAACAGCCTTTTTTGAGAAATATGTTCAACAAGGAACGGTGTACCATGGTTGAAGCTGGTTCATGAAGTTGAGGAAACATTTTTGGGCAACAAAAGCAAAAGAGAGTTGACAATCAGCCAACAGCTGTGCAATGGCTTTATTTAACAGCTAGCATGTTAGATTCTGGTGGGTAAATTTTGATCTCCTCATGACACTTTCTTTTATTGTTAGTTGATAAGATCTTTTTAATTTTGGGGGAATGTATTTTTCATGCATTTTTCATGTGGAATACTACTTTGGGATTTCCAGTACTTGATGGTGTCAGAAAACAATCTATGTTTGTCTGGGAAGACTGCAGGAACACATCAAGTGATTCAATGTCAGTTACTGCTTCCACTTCATTGTCACTATGGTCACCACCACCACCACCTCCACTATCACCCATATCAACCACACTGCCCCCTTGCCCTGCCCCACTCAGTTGGGTGTTTTGCATTTGCATGTTGCATCATTACTGATGTTCCAAAATTTGCTGGTTTGCCACCACAATGGGTGCTCTTTTTGCACAGACTGCATACAGTTCAAAAGTTATCTGCAGTGTCAATGTAAAATAAACTCCACACGAAAGAATTACCTTTTTTGTTTTGTGCCATGGTGTCTGGCACTATTCCTTGCACTATCAAGGGACCTGGAGGAAACCCTGCACTGCCATTTTCTTTTTTGAGATTAATTGTTCTCAATCATACTTCATATTCTTATTCTTAAGTTTAGAATATGTTTTTTTTTCTGCACTTGCCTCTCATGCCTTACAGTGGCATCCTCTCCTATCCCCTCATCAAAACTACTGACCTCATCACCACAAGATTCAGAAGAACTTGAAGTGACGTCATCATTATGTGGGACATAGCCTGGGCTATCCAATTCCCAGTCCCTGCTATCACCACCATCTCTATCAGCATTTGCTGCCTCAGCATCTGAGCTTATAATTGAGGAGGCTGCCTCATTGCATGCCGCTTCAGCAGCTGGAAGTTTCCAGGCACACATGTCAAAACATTGAGTACCTCTATGAGTAACTTCAGTCAGTTCTTTCTGAAACTCTATTATCATTTTATTGCTAACATGCATTTTTTGTGCAGAACATTTAGTGTCAGTTCTGGTGAAGTTATTATTATTGTCTCTACATTCTTCATTACTGCTATGATGCATATTGCCCATATCATTAACAGTTGCACATGTAGCAGCACTGTGCTTCCTTTTAGTAGACTCAGCCTGGGAAGTACGAGACAAAGTAGACACAGCCATGAAAATATATTGTCTAACTGCTGGACAGACAGTGTAGCTGACTATGTCCAAGTAATAAGGGCTCGGGCCTCAGGGGCACCTAACAAACAGTGTGTAACACAGCCGTAAAAGGCTTTCACTATGCTGCAGAGACAGACAGTGTAGCTGACTATGTCACAGTATTAAATGACAGGGCTCAGCCTGGGACACCTAACAGACAGTGTAATAATGGTAATACAGCAGTAAAAAGCTTTCACTATGCCATGAAGACAGACAGTGTAGCTGACTATGTCACAGTATTAAATTACATGGCTCAGCCTGGGGCACCTAACAAACAGTGTAAAACACCCATAAAAGGCTTTTACCTTGCAGCAGAGACAGACAGTATAGCTGATGTCACAGTAATAAATGACAGGGTACAGGGGCACCTAATAAACATTGTAACACTTTAATTTCCAACTAGCTGCCCAGTGCCTTCTGTTTTTGTCTATGTATTTTCCCCACCTTCCTTCTCTGTTCTCTCCCCAGTCCCCAGTACCATCTCCAAGACTGAGGCTGGCCTAACCCCCCCTCCCCTGGCTGAGATAATTTCTCAGTCCCCCACTATTTCTCACTGTTCCTCTGCTCCTTGTAGCGTAGTTAACTTTAAAATAAAACTTTTACGAACATACAAAATTGCCAGCAGATACAGGCCTATCGGTATAGCTAGTCTGCTCGAGTGTGCAGCACTTCAGTCTTTCAGACTGCAGCTGCCCCCCCATGCCTCCCCCCACTGATTTTGCCCATGTATCCTTCACTCCCACCTCCTGCCCCTCATGGTTTGAACCCTTCCTCAGAACCTGTCCCACCCCTATTGAAGCTGCCTACCATCTGCAGTGATATCACCTCTTCCAGAAACACATTCCACCCTGCCACCACCCTTTCAGTAAAATAGTGCCTCCTCATTTCCCTCCTGATTCTGCCTCCTTCCAACTTCAGACTGTGTCCCTGACTTCTCTTCCACCTTTTAATTTGAAAATACTTCTGGTGCTTACTCTGTTCATACCCTTCGGGTACTTGAAGGTCTCAATCATATCCCCTCTCTCCTTTCTATCCTCCTGGGAATACATATTGAGCTCACTCAGTCTCTCCTCATAAGGTTTATCTCCCAATCCCAGGATCATTTTTGTTGCCCCGCGCTGTACCCCCTCCAATAGCTTGATGTATTTTTTCAAGTAGGGGCACCAGTACTGCACACAGTACTCCAAGTGCAGCCTCACCAGGGACCTGTACAGGGGCAGGATGACTTCCCCTCTCCTAGATGTAATTCCCCTTGCGATGCACCCCAGCAGTCCGTTGGCCTTTGCCGTTGCCTTCCTGCACTGGGCTGAGTGGTTCATTTCCCCTGTCACTAGTACACCCAGATCCTTCTACTCCTTTGACTGGGATAACTGTACTCCCCCCAACCAGTAACTATTTCCAGGGTTCCTGGCTCCCAAGTGCATGACTTTGCACTTCTTGGCATTGAACCCAAGTTGCCATGTGTTAGACCATTCTTCCAGTTTTGCCAGATCCTACTGGAGTACTGTACCACCTTCCACTCCATAAACCTCCACACAGATCTTGGTGTCATTGGTGAAGAGACTGATCTTACTCTTTATCCCTTCTGCGATATTGGCAATGAAAATGTTAAACAGCATTGGTCTCAGCACCGAGCCATGTGGGATCCCACTTGTTACTGCCCTGGGATCAGATACCTCACCCCCCACTACTACCTTCTGCTGTCTAGCCTGCAACCAGCTCCTGAGCCATCTAACCAGTTTCCTCCCTGCTCCCAGGTTGCTCAGCTTGCTAGTCAGCCCACCATGTGGCACTGAATCAAAGGCCTTGCTGAAGTCCAGGTATAGGATGTCCACCGCATGACCCTTGTACAGTGCCCATATCACCCAATCAAAAAAGTCCACCAGGGTCACCTGGTAGGATCTGCTAGAGACAAACCAGTGCTGTCTGCCATCCTGGAGATCATTATCCTCCAGAAATTTTACCAGCCTTTCCTTGAGGATAGTCTACATTAGCTTTTCCAAAATTGAGGTTAGGCTGACTGGTCTATAGTTCCCTGGTTCATCCTTGGGCCCACTCTTATGGAGGGGCACCACATGCACCACCCTCCAATCCCTGGGTATGCATCCCATTTCCATAGAGGTGTTGAACAGGTTCACCAATGGCCCTGCCAGGACTACTGCCAACTCTCTCAGTTCTCTAGGATGAATTCTGTCTAACCAAGGTGCCTTATCAACCCTCAAGAACTTAAGGCCCTCCAACCCCTTCCCTCTGAGATTTCTCCTCCCATGATCTCCTCCCCCCTTACCCCCACCCCGCTCTTCCCCTTAGGTACAGGCCTGTCCCTCTCCTTGGTGAATACCAAACAGAAGTACTCATTGAGTACTTCTGCCTGCTCTGCCCTCTTTTCTGCCCACCCACTGCCATTCTTGATCTTAACAATCTGATCCTTACTCTTTCTCTTCTCTCTTATATACCTAAAGAAATCATTTTCACCTCCTTTGATCCCCTGGGCCAGCCTCAGTTCTCTTGATGCCTTGGATGCCCTTACTGTTCTACTCACTTCTCTGGATTTCCTCACGTATTCCTCCCTGTCATCTTCCCTGTTGGATCTTTTGTAAGTTCTAAATGCAGCTCTATTTTCCCTCACCTTCACCCCTACCTCCTTGTTCATCCATCTCAGCTTCTTGGTCCTGGATTTCTTGCTCTGGCTCTTGACACATGTACTAATGGCCTCAGCCAGACCCCTCTTGATGATTGTCCATTTCTGTTCTGTGTCCATGTTTGGGCGGATGCTAGCTATGTGTCCTTCCAGTATACGACTCATCCTGCCAAAGTCTGCCTTTTTGAAATCCAGGACCCAAGTCCTTGTAGTGGCTACCTGTTAACCTAGATTGATTGAGAACCACACTGTGTGGTGGTCATTTCCCACCAGAAGTTCCTCTACTCCAACATTCCTAATTTGCTCCCCATCCTCCAGCACCAGATCCAAGATGTTCCCCTCCCTAGTTGGTTCTGCTACCCTCTGTGTCAGGAAACTGTTCTGGAAGGCTTTCAGGAGGATCTGCTCCCTGGTACATGAGGTAGCCGGGATGCTCCAATCCACCCCAGGTAGACTGAAGTCCCCCACCACTACAGTGCTCCCTTTGCCACTAAGCCTCTTTAGCTGTTCCCCCAGCTCCCTATCAATCTCCTCATTCTGTGTCAGAGGCCTATAAACTACCCCATCTCTAACCTTGCTACCCCTCGGGTTGTATAGTTGCACCCATATGGCCTCCACCCTGCCTTCCTCCCCCTCCTCCCTGTTACACCTATCCCTTCCTCAATGTAGAGTTTTATTTTAGTCTTTTTTGGTCAACAAGTCATTGACTCTATGGCCACAATTTGTGCTGCAGAGTGAGTGCCCACAGAGCTGCTTCCACACACCACAGCACACACACAGCAGACTGCTGCCAGATGGATTCCACACAGCAGATGGAGCACAGACACCACTGACCAATCAGGTGTCAGCCCTGTATCATGTGCTCCTATGTCTCAGGCCAGCTGTGCCTGCTCTCTTGGAAACACCCTCACCAGAAATCTGCCTTAGGGTCCCAGTGTACCATTTGCCTTACTTCCCAAGTACTGGTTACTACATAAACAATTGACACGTTTTTGTCTTCATTGTGAAAATGTTGATTGCTGTAGTGTAATCCCTTATGCACTTTATTGTAAACTTTGGACTGGCTGAATAATGTCTTGATTTGCTGTAAGTGTATGTCCTAGTTCTCTGCAAACAGAGAAGCATCGCTTTATTTGTCATGAACTTGTGTTTTATATCCTTAACCCCTATTTTTTAAGATATGATGTTTATGTATCACTGTTTCTGATACCACTGTACTCACTGTATTATATATACCTACTGTATTATAACTTGTACCTATTGTCTGTGCCACTGTACGGCCTGGGTCACAACTGAAAATGGTCCTTTGGATCAGTTTGCTCACCTGGTTACCAAAAACACAAATAAATAAATACAATTCTGCTGCAAGTACATGAAGAACCCCACAGGCTGCACTTTTTAGTGTCTGTTTCCAGCTGGGAAGTCCATTACCCATTATCCATCACAAATTACCTGACCTGAGAATTACACTGTTATGTTGGGTGGAGTAGTACATTACCCAAACTACCCTGCCCAGCCAAAAATAGGTGATACCTGAACTACCAGACCCAGCTACCCAGCAGGTAGTCCATGCCTAGATCATAGGGATACCTGAGAGGGGTCCTGGATTACCACTGTACATTTAAACTTAAGCACCTAAGTTCCCAAGTATGTATGGATGGGGGGGTGAGACCCAACAGTGACTTTTTAGCAAGCAGACAGGGGTAGCCAATTGGTAAGGGAGTACTGAGTGCAGTTGTGAGTGAGCTTGTCAGCCCCTAGGACAAAGTGACAGGCCTTATTGCAAATCACTTTGACCCTGTTTAATATAGTGTCAGTAGCAGCAGCATATACAGGGAGGCCATAGTCAATGAGGGACAGGACCGTGCTGGTAACAACTAAATATCTAGCTTCAGCTGTGAAGTTTCTGTCAGTTCCTATAAAGGGCACCCAGTCTTATGTTTGTCATGACAACAATGCTGTCTACATGTGGGTCAAAAGATAGGGTATCTTCCAGTGCGGTGCCAAGGTACTTGAAGTTTTCAATTTGTTTCAGACTTTGTCCTTTGTCACTGAGGATGACCAGCAGAAGGATCTTCTTTTTTAGTTTTTTGCCCGAGAAGATCATAGTTGTCACTTTTTTATAGTTTAGTATCAATTTGTTGGTGCTGAACCAATTTTCCAGGTACCTGAAGCTGGCTTGTAGATCAGCAGAGATTTCACTGTGGTTAGTATTTCTGGTGAAGATGATGGCATTATCTGCATACAATAATAGCCTTGCCAATTGGCAGGCCTCAGGTAGATTGTTAATAAACAAACCAAATAAGACAGTCCGAGTACTGAACCCTGGGGCACCCCCAGTGGATACACTCCTTCAGTCAGAGAGGGAGCCATCTATTTTTACCCAATGGGAACAATTAGTAAGGTAAGTATGAAACCAAGCTACTGTGTCCAGAAACAGGCCTAGAGAGGAGAGCTTGTCAAGCAGTAGTTTGTGGTAGACTAAATTGAAGGCCTTGTTCAGATCGATATACAGTAGATGGCTTCAACCAAATGTCCGCTGTTGAGGGCTTCATGCAGGTAACTAGAGTACTCAACTAGGGCAGTGTCAATACAATGCATCTTTCTGAACCAATGGTGTTGTGGGCACTGGATGTTGTAGTTGTCCAGATAGGTGACCAGTTGGTCTGGTACTATTTGCTCAAGAGCCTTCAACAGTGGGAACAGGATGGAAATAGGCCTTTAGTTAGCTAGGTTACAGCAGTCACCATTTTTGAAAATTGGTGTAACTAGTGTAGTCTTACAAGCACCTGGGAACTGTGAGTACTGCAGAGAAAAATTGAAGATCTTGGAGATGGGGTGGACACATTCCTCAAGAGTCAGTGCTAACGGCTTCATATCAATTGTGTCACCACCAACCCTGGTTTTGCCGAGAACTCTTTTGATGTGTTTTAGGGTGTCTTTGATGGAGACTCTCTTGAAGTAGAATTTAGGGTGCTCTGTCTCAGGAGCCATTTCCCTCATGGGTCAACAGAGATGGGCTCCCATGGATGTCTGCACTTAGGTCTGTAAAGGCTGTATTGAATTTGTTTACCAACTCCATAGGGTTCCTGATCTCAGTTCCATTGATTTTAAGCATTTACAAGACTGCTTCCCATACTTTCCCAGAATGTCAGAAATGTTCTCCCAGAATCTTTTCCCATCTTTCCAGTTGTGGATTTGCTGGGTCCAACAATATTCAGATTTGGCCAGTCTGATCAGCCCAGTGCATCTATTTTGAACTTCTCTGTATTTCTGTAGATGTAGTACTGAGCTGGTTTCTCATGCTAAGTACCACCAGATTTTAGAAGAGCAAACTTCAATAGGCTGAATAAGCTCATCAGAGATAATTAGTAGAGGTGAACAACATAGATGAGGTGGAAGAGAGATGGGGAGCAATTTAGGGGGCCATTCTTGGGGCATCTAAGGTATGCATGAAAATGTTAACCAAAAGAACAGGTTCAAAGCTGGCCTGGTGATGCTGGAGGTTGAGGTGCTGGTCGCTACTCCTCATGCCACACCAGCGGCCTGGGTTCAGAAACAAGCCTGGATCATCAGGAGTTGGCAGGGGCGAGGGAGGATCGAGCATCCGGAGGACTGCTCTCCTTTCTCGGGGGGGGCGGCTTGTCGTCCTGCTCGTTGACTGCCCTCTGGCGGTGTCTAGAGGGCAGTACAGGTTGGGAATCACGTACAGGCATCCTTACATCGGCAGGGAGGGAGGGACAGGAGGAAGCATGGAGAAAGGGAGCTGGCAGGCTCCATGATGGCACCGTGTCCCTGTGCCACCCCTGGCTTCTGGATTGTGCTCTGGAGTGGAGGAGAAAGCCAGCACTTTCCTCCCTGACCCCACTGAGGGGGGTAAGCCACTGGAGAAATACCAGAGGACAGCATGAGCAGGGACACGCGGGAATGGAGGATGAGTCCCTTCGAGGGAGGGCCATAGCTGCCTGCCAGAAAAATAGGGAGGCAAAGAGGACAGTAAGGGAGGCAAAAGCAGACATAGAGCTGCATATTGTGGAGGGGTCAAGAGCTGAGAAAAACAATTTTTCAGGTATATTAGTGAAAAAAGGAACAAAGGAGGGGGAATTGTTAGTCTAACAGAAGGGGATAAGGTGACTGAGGTGGATGGGCAAAAGACCGATGTCCTTAATGATAACTTTTGCTCAATTTTCACTAGTGAGGATGTCATCTGGAAACAGCCATATGTTTTTTATTCCTGATGATGGCTGTCTGTGGTTGCCAATATGGTCTTGTCCTTTTGCTGCTTGGTAGGGTGAGGTGTTAGGGTTGGAAGCCCTAATGACACATTTCATTATTTTTGTTGTTTTACAGTGAACCCTAACTAGTGCATTAATGCCGTTTTTACAATGAATTTCCTTTCTTTTTGAGTTAGTGGAATGTAACCTCATTCATGCAGGTTGTGTGAACAGATCTGTCTGGCTTTGGAAGTGAGCTCTGTGCTTCTATACAGCTACAGATGCAGATGCACAGGGTCTTTGGGCCCTACACCAAATAGGAGTCCATCAGACTGCAGAACCGCAGGGCCCTCTGGGCCCTGCACTTCTGTGTGGCTGTAGATGCAGATGCGCAGGGCCTTCCAGGCCCTGTGTCAAGTGAGGAGTCCATTAGGCTGTCAAAGCACAAAACAAATGTCAATGTTCATTCATAACTTGGTCATTTTACCATATTTTTACACCATGTTTTCAACATAGCCTTCTTATGATCACACCTCTTGAACCCAGTAGGTGAAAATGTTCAACTCTGCACAGAAATATCATTTTGCACCACATGTGTGAAAATACATTTAGGCCAGGATTTGAAAAATGACACCTGCTACATTCTTGAGGTGGAGTGAAAAAATGGCTATGTTGAAAATTTGGGATTAACATATTGAAAATTACAAGCCTGCCCAGTGGCGTTGAGGGTTGAGGAGCTGAACGCTACACCTTGCACTACACTGGTGACCCGGGTTTGGTAGCGAGCTCGGGCCACCAGGGGTCAGCCTGGGGGGCATGGACTTGGATCTAGCTGCCGACTGGCAGCCCTCCTTTCCTGGGGGAAGGTCAGAGGCCTTGCGCAGCTTCGGTGGCTCTTGGTGGTGACCGGGTGGTGCAGCTTGTGGGGCATGTAAAAGGGGGTAGGGGAAGCACAGCAGATGTCCTGCAGGTGGGTGCAGGTGTGTGCCCATGCTACACTGGGTGTCAGTGTACATTGCACTCCTGGGAACCACAGAAACATGGAAAATACCCCATCCCCTGTAGGCAAAGGTGGGTCCAGTGGCCAACCTCCACACCCAATGCCAGGTCTTCCAGCCTGCCTCCAGTGCTCCCTCATTCCCTGGTCATCTGTCTGGATTGCAGAAAGGTCACCAAGAGGAGTCAGCAGTCCCCCCCAGAGGGCTTAGATTTGGGGGGGTCAGAGACCAGAGGAGAGAAGAGTCACCCCCCACTGGAAAAAAGGTAAGGCTGGGGACTTCAGGCAGGGTGGGATATGGTGGTGCCAAGCAACCACACTGGAGAGAGTCTGGGAGTCGTAGAGGAGGAGGATAAACAGAGCTGGAAAAAAAAATTTGAATTACATTATGAGCAACCATAGACACATTTCAATGTATGCACATAACTTCATTGATATTTTATATTTTTACCCCAAATTTTCAACACAGAAACTTAGAACTTGTCAGCAGATAAGGACTGCCAGACCCATCCAGTCTGACCAAAAGCCCTACACTAATTTGTGGCCTCTGACCCTAACTGGTCAATGGCTTTTCACCCCACCTTCCCACCTCTAAGGTACCCTTATGCCTGTCCCATGCATGTTTAAAACCCTCCACTGTGCTCTCCCCTACCACCACCTGTGGCAGTCTATTCCATGTGTCCACCATCCTCTCTGTGAAGAAAAATTTCCTCACATTTCCCCTCAGCTTGCCACCTTCCAATTTCACATCATGCCCCCTCATTCTTGTACATCTCTTATACTGGAAGATGCCTCGGCCCTGCACCTTGTTTATGCCTTTAAGGTACTTAGCCTTCTTATGATCCCACCTCATGAAAGCAGTAGGTGAAAATGTTCAGATCCTGACTGAAATGTCATTTTGCACCACAAGTGCAAAAACACATTGTGGCTAGGGTTTGCAAAATGACAGCTGTCATGTTTATGAGGTGGAGTGAATTCAGAGGCTATGTTGAAAATTTGGGGTCAAAATATTGAAAATTACCAAACTTATTAGTGTATGTTGAAGAATTGTAACATACTGTACACTCATAAATTTTTTTTTATTATTTTTAATTTTTATTGAGGCAGAAATTACGCAGTGTACATTCAATACAGACATGGATTGTAGATTTTACAGTTTGTATACATGGGATATCACTCTATATTCCATCTTAATAATACCACCATTAGTAGACTCCATTATTATCCGGTGAAGAGAGAAACAAATCACTGAATGAATCAAAATAGAAAGAACTAGAGGTCACGTGATGACTAGCTAAGAAGAAGCAGTGCTCTCGTCTCTCTCCCATCACGTCGTATAGTTTTCGATTACAAATGAATCTTAAATAGCCTCAAACATACCCTTTCTGTCTCTGAAATCAACCGGAGCAAGAATCAGATAGATTGGCATCGGGAATAGCAGGAGTAATCTGAAGAATGGAGGCGGAGATGAGACATGCACTCCAGCAACACACTCTGTCGGCTTCCCCCGACAAGGCTGCCGCTAAAAAACCCAGACAACAGCCTACAAGGCCAACAGCTTCTCCAGCGCCTAAACAACCCGCAATACCGCTCATGGAAGAGCGTTTTCTACTTGAAATGAAGCCACCGAAAGAAGCCCTGTTAACACTGTCGACTGATATTGCCACTCTCAGACAAGACCTGAAAGACGTAACGAGGCAGGCCAAGGACACTGAAGCATGGGCAGTCTCGCTGGAGAGGTGGAAGGTGACTGCAGACCCAGAGATAGTAGCTCTCTGCAAACAAGTGAACAAGATGTAACTTGAATTGGAGGACCTTGAGGGCCGTAGCTGCCATAATAATTTAGTAATTATCGGCGTCCCAGAGGGAGAAGAAGGGCCTTCCCCCATCGTCTTCACACAGAAACTGCTGAATAAAGTTGCAGACCCATCACCCAATGGGCCTACATACATAGTGGAGCGAGCCCACCGTGCTGTACACCCCAAACCAGCTCCGAGCGCTCCCCCCTCGCCCCTTCTTGCTTAAACTTCTTAACTATTTAGACAAGCAGCACATTTTGTCTAAATTACGGGGAATCCAGACCTTGATGTGGGAAGGTAACAAGATCAGAATCTCCCAAGATCTACCAGCGTCCATCAGGCAGAAGAGGGGTACATTTCACCTTACAATCTCCCAACTCCTCCTGGCTGGACTCCAATTTCAGATGCTGTATCCTGCACAGCTTCAGGTTCACGTGCAGGAGAAATGGCACTCATTTGAATGCAATGAGCAAGCAGTGAAGGAGATGCAAAGGCTGTTACCGGATCTGTTCAAAAAGTGAACAAAGTCTCACTGCTCGAAAATCCTTGAAATGGATATATTGCCTTCGTTCTTGGTATTAAGGTGGAGGAGGGAAGCTACAGTCTTTTGGCAGCTTGACTCGGACTAGCACATTTCCCCACAAGTGCTTTGCTGCACAATAAGGTGAATCTTAGAGCTTAAAGCCTATTTGGAAGATCGCGGTTGTACAAAAATAAATAACTGTGCCTTCAAGAATCATTAGATCTGGGTCTGGCATTGTCTTCCCTACCTTACTGGGTGTCTATGAGATAAGGGCAGTTCAGCAGTTCTGTACACATCCCAGTCCTCAATAACAGCAGAACCATTAGAGCTGATCCCTCTTGGTGATGCGCATAACTGAGCAGCTGTAGCCGCTCACCCAGTATGGAACATTGCCACGATTATGTGAACATTCTTGGGGCTGCAACCAAAGCTGTGCTGCTCTGCTGTAACCTCCTCAAATAGGAGCACTGTTATAACGCCCCCATGGACTAATTTCATTTTGAAGACTTAATGCAAGATCACTGTTTACAAAGGACAGATGGGCTTATTATCTGTTTCCTCCATTTCTCTTTTTCTTTGTATTGTGATGCTTCCTATACTGCCTTAAGAGGCGTCTGCATTCACTAGCTTTACAATATGTTTAAGCCTTACTACATAGGAAGTTAGAATGCATATACAACTTTTGGCTTACTAGGCGGAAAGGTGGGGGGGGGAGTTCTCTCACAAGGTTAGAATGGTTCCATAATATATCTGCTAATTTCTCTGTTCCAGGTTGTTTGAATTTTGGGGGTTTGCAAGTTCTTGTTTTAAATGACTATGTTTGGGCGGGAGAGGAAAGAGCTTTATATGCTCCAACTGGCAGCATGGTGTACCATATTGAGGGGAGGGGGGGACTCTTGTTATTGCTACCAGTAATTACTGTTCTGTATATATACTTAGTTTGAGAGGGTTATCCTCACATATTTTCTATAAGGGTCTTAACTTGTCTGTGGGGGATCAAACGGAGAAGGGAATTGGATAGGGCTGGATGTGTTTTTCGGGGCAGAGGGGAAGGAAGTGGGGGGAACTCATGGTATCATTGTAAGGGGACTAGTAAGGGACCTTAATAGGTGTCACAGAACTTATAGTAGAACCAATAAGATATGGCTAACAATGTGAATTTTGTATCTTGGAATGTCAAGGGAATATGCAATAAATGTAAAAGGCATAAAATATTGAAGCACTTGCAAATAGTAAGGGGACAAATCTTCTTTTTGCAAGAAGCCCACCTTCTTGAATCTGAGGCTAACCTGCTTAGAAGAATGCATGTGGGCGAAGTTTTTGTGGCTGGGTCCAGCTCCCAGAGTAAAGGGGTTGCAATCCCAGTGTCTAGGAATTTGGGTTTAAATGTAATCAATGCATTGCAGATCCCCTGGGCAGATATTTATTTGCGGTGGGGACTTTGGAGAGGTCTGATATAATTCTTGGATCCATTTATGGGGTGAATACAGATACCCCCTCCTTTTCTATGGAGATCCTTAATCTTCTGTTGCCTTTCCTCTCTGTGCTCGTCTTACTAGGTGGAGACTGGAATCTCCCTTTCTCCCTGGATGTAGACAGGACAGGCAAACAGAGGGCAGGTTTATCACCAGCTCAGAGGGCTATCAGGGAGCTAATAGACAATCTCAGATTGTGTGACCCATGAAGGGTGCTTCACCCCAACCTAAAAGAATATTCTTTCCGGTCTCCAGTACACGGGACCTCTTCCCGCATTGACTATTTTTTAATGAGCAAACAACTTCTGCCAGGCCTTATGGCATGCCAAATCTCACCTGAGGTTATCTCGGACCACTCCTCAGTGTCTTGCACCATATCTCCTACACCACATCAAAGAGTGGAAACTGTCTGGAAAATCAACAACAGACTGTTGAAGGACAAATGGGTTTTAGACAAATGAAAGGCCTGTATAGCTCAATATATGCAATGCAACTTGAACTCAACTGGTCATCCTGACATGGAATGGGGAGGTTTAAAGTGTTGTATTAGAGGGGAACTTATTAGGATTGTCACTGTACAGAAGCGTACGAGGGAAAGACAAGCTAAGGAATTACTGGACAAGATTAGGCAACTAGAAAAGAATATCTCTCTATCATCTACGGAAATGCTCCATCAGGAGTTGATCCGAGTCAGGGCACAATATAACAAGTTACTGGCAGCCAAAGCAGAATATGCAATCCTTAAAACAAACTCCATATATATTGATCATGGGGAAAAAGCTGGGTGACTACTAGCCATGAGGGTTAAGCAGCAGGAAACTTCGAAGCTGGTTAACGCAATCTGCTCTAAGACAAACGGCCACCTTCTGACTAACCCAAGAGAAATTGTAGCCAAATTCCATGCCTTCTATCAGGATTTATATGGATCTAGGCCTGATCCCCCTTCAATGACCTAGGTAGATGAATACCTGGATGCTATCAATCGACCTGTCCTGTCCATGGATCAGCAATCCCTTCTGAGCTCTCCAATCTCAACATTAGAAAGGCCATTAATAGTTCATCTCTCGATAAAGCCCCATGACCGGATGGCTTCTCTGCCAACTTCTACAAGGCTTTGGTGGAAGAACTGATCCCATGGTTGCTCCATTTATGCCGGTCTATCCTAGCAGAAGAAAGTCAGGACCCACACATTTTCGAAGCCCTATTAGTAGTATTGCACAAGGAGGGGAGGGAAGGTACCCAGAACAAGTCTCGAATTACCACCCTATCTCACTGCTAGATTATGATGTTAAAATTCTAGCCAAAGTCCTAGCAAACAGAATGGGCCAGGTTATTCCCTCTCTGATTGGTAAAGAACAAGTGGGCTTTATGGCAGGCAGGTCAGCTTTAGACCACATAAGGAAACTAGATCATATTTTCTCTTCTTCTCAGGTTAATGCTACTCCTGCTGTGCTGATGTCCTTGGACACCAAAAAAGTGTTCGACAGAGTTGACTGGTGTTTCCTCTTTAGGACATTGGGCCAGTTCAGCTTTCCTCCCCTCTTTGTGCAATGGATAAAAGTTCTATATCCTAGCCCTACTGAGCGCATATATTGCAACAGAACTTTTTCCCCTTATTTCTTCCTTCACTCAGGTACTAGGCAAGGCTGCCCTCTATCCCCCCTACTGTTTAATCTCTACCTAGAACCTCTCCTGAGACTGATCAAGGCAGACTGTGGGATTAAAGGAGTGATGGTAGGAAGACAAGAACTCAAACTCTCGGCATATGCTGATGATATCCTCCTCCATCTATCCGCCCCGAGGGCTTCCATTATCAGGGTCCTGGATCTTATCCAGGAGTTTGGGATTCTGGCCAGTTACAAACTGAATCTGGATAAAACCATAGTCTTCCCTCTTAACTTCCACACCTATGGTAGGGAAATTGCAGACTTAGGGTTACAATGGGAACCTAAAAAACTCAAATACTTGGGTATATATTTAACCAGAGACTCTAAATCCCTGAAAAGACATAACTTGGACATCCCAGTTCAAGTCACCCAACAAGATCAAAACAGATGGAGATCATTGCCACTATCTTTATGGGGAAGAGTGAGCCTAATCAAAATGAACATTCTGCCTCTAATTTTCTACCCTCTTAATATGTTAAACATCTGGTTGCCTCATGCCTGGTTCTCCAAACTTCACTCACTGATCACTGTTTTTTTATGGAAGGGCAAACCAGCATGTAGGGCCTACCAGAAACTTACAGCCCCTAAGACTAAAGGAGGACTAAGACTCCCCCAATTCAAAGTCTATTACTGGGTGAAACATGTGGCAAAATACATGAGATGGTTCAATGAACTCGACAATCCAGCACCTGACCAATATGTACTGAGCTGGATAGAGTTAGAAAAAGAGCTTATTTCTTCAGTTGACGTTTCCTTTCTCGCCCTTTATCATGTCCCATTCAAATTGCTTCCCCATGCACTGGCTGTCACTCCGGTTGGTACATCAGTTAAAGTTCATGCCCAACTATGTGCGTCCCTTGCCTATAAACATACGCAAGACCCGATCCAACCATTGATGAGCAACCCAAATTTCTGGATAGGCGGGAAACTAGTGAAAGCCTCCTGGCTTCCCCAATTGGCATATGCCAAGGTGCGGGATTTATGGCATGAGGGCCAGTTTAGAACAACATTGGATATCACTATTAATTACAATTTGGGTCCCCATTTGACTTTTAAAGTGTTTCAACTCAGACACATGCTGATCACCTCTCAGATAACACAACCTACAGAGGGAAATAGTAGCCTCCTGCAATCACTTAAGGCACTAGTCACTCAGCAACATGCAGTCTCTGGAATTTATAAGATATTCATAGAGAAAGCTTTTCCACATCAAGATGGATCCTCTCGATACTGGAACTCCCAGTTCCCGGGGATAACTCTTGAATGGGAAAAGATCTGGAAAGACACTCACCATTTCATTTCACAGGACAGACTACATCTGATGCAATTTCAGATCCTCAACAACATGTATTGCACCCCAGTGAAACTGAGTAGGATGAATAATTCTCTTTCCCCAACCTGCAGATGTTGTATGCAAGCTGTAGGATCTCTGTACCACATTTTCTGGGAATGCCCCAAAGTGGCTCCTTTATGGGCCCTAATAAAGCAGAGAGCAGACCTGCTACTAGGCATCAAGGAATATATCGAATCGGGGGTATGCCTGGTGGGTGACTACTCACAGGTCAAGGTTACAGAAAGGAAATATCACCTAGAAATGATAGCTATGTTAGTTAAAAAGTTAGTGCTTAGACATTGGTTAGACACAGATAATCTGTCATATACTGAATGGCTGCAAGAGCTTCTGTTCAATCTCTCAGCAGAGAAGGTGATAGCTAGCATAAATAATAAAATGCATAGATTTGAGAAGTGTTGGAGTAGGTTACACATGCTTTATTCCCTCTAATAGAAGGACTGAATGCTTCAGAATACACTCCGTACAATTGAACATACTACTGTAGTCTGATACCATGGGTGGGGGGTGGGTAGGGAGGGGAAGAGGGTTTTATTTGGGATGTTTGTATTGTACTGATCGGCCTCAATTGCTGTACATATGTTGTGTTGTAAAGCGGCCTTTTCAGGCCAAATGTTGAAAATAAATAAAATATTTTGAATTTCAAAAAAAAAAAAAAGAACTACAATGAGGCTGGTAAGTTGTGTCCCTAACCCCTTGCAGCATAGCCTCCATCAAGAAAGTCCCTCCACACACTAATACAGTAAGATTATATATCTCCTGTTTAAAGATACCCTCCCTCCCAAACACCAACAGCCACCCTACAGATGTCAGCCGTAATCCAGTCAACTCTCTACCCATATGTTTGTGGAGTAAAGTCTGGGTCCATCTGTGAATAATATAATATCCAGCACTGCCATTTAATGAAAAAGTGTGGTAATTGATTATGTATTGAGGCTGTTAGTTTTTCCATATTGTATTAACATTTTTCCACCATAGTCTGACCATTAGAAGGATGGGAGACAATGTTTAGTAATGTTTTTTTTTGTCACAATTATGTAGATATGTATTAGTGATCCCCTTGAGTAAGAATAACCTCTAGGAGGGATGGACAGTAGCATCGAGACAAGGTTAAGCCATTTCTGAGAAATAGACAGTTCCTCGAATTGAGCAGACAAATCTCTCCAGTAGACCATTAATACTGGACAGGACCAGAACACATGGGAATGTGTAGCTACAGTATACTGCACCCACAATTGTCTCCAACATACCCCATCTTGGGGGGGGGTGTACTTTAAGAGAATGACATGAGTACGAAAATACCTAATCTGACATTTCCACATGAATTCTTTCCAGCAGACCAAAGATGGTACTTTAACTGCCTGCAGCATGTATTTGAACCATATATCAAAAGTAATATTCATATTTAAATCTTTATTCCACACATCCAAGATTGTTTGTGAAGTATCCACTAGGTATTCCTGCAAACCACAGTAAAGGTTATCTATTAGATGTGGCCATGCAGTGTCTCGGAGAGCATCTAAAAACACAGTAAGAAGAAAAGGAGTAGGATTTGGTAATTTTGTATATTGCTGTTTTTTATGTAGAAGGAATTTGTATACCTGTAAATATCTAAAGTGCTCCTGGCCCATGAAACTGTATTGTTGCTGCAAAGAGGAGAAGGGAATAACCCCATTAAGGTCCCAAAATGTATAGATATAGATGAGACCTAAATGTCTCCAGTGTGAAAATGTGTGATCTATCATAGCTGGAAGAAACTCAGACTCATCTGAAAGAACATGAAAACAATAGAAAACTCAAGCCAATTCATGGTGACTAACTATAAGTCTTGTGTCCATACCTTTACAGTGGTGTCTGTAAAGGGCTGAAAGTCTGACAAAGGGTTAGTCCCAGCTCCTTTAGAGAACAACATGGGGCCTATATCATGCATATCATAGAACATAAACTCTATCTGCTTCCATATCGGTTGAGTGTGAGGCAGAAGCCATGTCTAAATTAGACCCAAATGACAGGCCCTAGTATAGTTCTACAAGCTGGGAGATTTACGCCCCCTTTCAATAAGGACAAATGTAGTAAGGAATAGCATATGTAGGGTCGAGAGTCACCCCATATGAACCTAGAAGTAAGTTTATTCCAGGAGGAAAAATAAAAGTGAGATGGGTCTAGTGGCAGGGTTTGAAAAAGATATAACAGTCTGGGAAGAGTGTTTATCCAAATGATTTCCACTCAGGACAAGAAAGAAAGGGGTAGTAGGGTCCATTTACTAAGATCCTCTGTTATTTGACTCATAAGAGGTTCATAGTTCACCAATCCTAAATATCCCAGATCTTTTAGTATAATTATCCCTAGATATTTGAGTTTCGTTCTTCACCAGTTACAAGGAAGGATGTGTAGTGTAGGAGAAGGTGTAAAATAGAATAAGAGGACATCTGTTTTGCTTAAATTGAGAGAAAAACCCACCAATTCTCCATAACCTTGTATGTTTGACCATGCCACAGGAACAGATATTTCTGGGTTAAGTAAGGAAAGGAGCACATCATCAGCATACAGTGTAATTTTATATTCCATGCCTCCCAGTGGTAACCGCATTATTCTGGAAAGCTATGGCCAATGACTCTACATATAAGGTGAAGAGAAGGGGTGAAAGGTTAAGTACCACACTGGAAACAAATGGGGGGCCAAGTAAGAGCCATGTATCCAGATATACACCTGGGAGGAACTATAGATTTGCTGAAACCACGTCCAAAAAATTTCTGGAAAATTAAACGCCCCAGTGTGCCCCATATAAAATTCCATGAGAACTTATTGAAGGCCTTTTCTGCATCAAGGCTTACTAGGGCCATTGGGATCTGTCTCTCTCTAGTGTATTCCAAGATGAGTAATGTACATTGAGTGTTGTCCATGGTATGCCTTTTTCTAATAAAGCCTGATTGGTTGGGATGAATTATTATAGGCAATATCACCTCTAACCTATGTGCTCAAATGGACATACACATTTTATAATCCACATTAAGTATGGATATAGGTTGGTAGCAGACAGGGGTAATGGGATCCTTTCCATGTTTTAATATCACTACTAAAGTAGCATGATTCCAGGTTGGTAGGGGTGGGCCTCAGTCCACAACCTTCCGATATGTCTTAAGTAGAGTTGGAAGAAGTTATTCTGAAAAAATGTTATACCATCCTATCGGGTATACATCCAGACCTGGGCATTTACAAATGTTTGCTCTAGAAATAGCAAACTCTATTTCCTCCTGACTTATGGGAGGTTACAGACAAGTTTTTAGCTGATTTGTGAGTTTAGGAAGAGGCAAAGATGATAGATACTGTTGAATATTATCAAGACTAGATGGGGTAGGGTCGGAATATAATTGTTGGTAATACTCCCTGAATACCCTAATTTCTTGTCAAACATGTTTCCTAGTACCTCTATGTGGATCTTTTATCTGTGTGATACACACTGCTTGTCAATGCATATGGAGTTTTCTGGCTAAAAGCCGCATCCCTCACCCCCCAATAATTGGCCTATTTTAAATAATCTAAGGCTTGTTGTGTCCTCATGTTAATAGCAGCCTGGATCTCTTGTTTAAGGTTTTGTATTTTTATCTTGGACTTCATGGTCACCAGGATCATGTAGTGCCTGAAAAAAGGCAAGTTCATCTTGTAATCTATAAAACTTGTCGTTTTGTTGTTTGTTTGTTTTTTCTTATATGAGGCATATGAAATCACACTGCACAAGATCAGGGCACTGGTGGTTGTACATCTGTCATTAGGGCACCAAAATCTGTAATTCACTGCCCCCTCTCTGAGGTCTGCTCCCTCTGGAGTTGGAATCCTTAGTAAGGGTGTGGGGGGGCACAGCCCCCCTGCAAATACGGCAAGGTGCAAAATGAAATCCTGGTGCCCTAATGATGGGCACACAACAACGGGTACATTCCGAGGGTGGAACCATGAAACCATATCTCCTCTTAAAACTCTTTTACATGTATCCCAAAGTGTGGACACCTCAATCTCCAAAGAGAAGTTGTTAGAGATTACCTGTGGTATTCTATCTTTTATTAGTTTCTGAAAGTGCTCATCTTTCAGGAGAAGAGTACTTCATCTCCGAAAACAGGTTTTGGTCTCCTTACCTAAATTAACATTTAGGAGAAGTGAGTGGTGATCGGAAAGGATCTATGGACCATATGAAATATCTACAATATTAGTAAGGTGTTCGCAGGTGGTGTCAAAATAGTCCAGACTGGAAAAACTCTGGTGTCTATGAGAAAAATAAGAGAAAGCCTTAGTGGTAGGAAAGCACTGGCACCAGATATCTAGAAAATCTAAATGAGCAAAGTTAGTGTGCAGATATTTTTTTTTTTTTTGAAATTCAAAAATTTTTGTTAATTTTAACAACATACACATTATACATGGTACAGTGTACACAAGATAAGTAACACTGGAAAAGATATACAAATCCAACCTGGAAATTATCCCCCCTCCCATATCACCCCTCCCACCGTCCCCCTGAGTGTGCCTCTATACCAAGGTCTGCAACATGAGGCTCAGGAGCCACATGCGGCTCTTTGCCTGTGTTCATGTGGCTCTGCAGCTCTTTAACTCTCAAAAGTATAACTTTATGCTTTTCAGGATCTCTGCTTCTTTACTCCACAATAGAGTTTTTTGGAATTGTTTGTGGAGGTCATGCACTGAATATGCACTATCACATACACACTGATATCCTTGATAGAACCATAGAAATGTGTCTGCAGAAAGAGACCACCAGGCCCACCCAGTCTGCTCAGTGTGCCTAACCAGCTGCTAGGACTTTACAATTTCCTACCATCTCCCCCCTCCTCCAGATCCAAGAGACCCTTGTGTCTATTCCACGTTTCATTGAATCCCCCACAGTCCCTGCTCCCACTACCTGCTCTAGGAGTTTGTTCCAGTTATCCACCACCCTCTTCATGAAGCAGAATTTTCTTGATGTTAGGACAATATGAGGAAGTTAAGCATAATTACTTATGAGAGGCTATCGGCACTGCAGTGTCCACCATATTATAGGCCAGTACTGATACTACCCTTTGCATTACTGACACCAGCCAGTGGGATGTGAAGCAGAAAACTTTCAAAGGTTCATGGCAGGGCTGCCTGATGACATCATAGTTAGTGTTACTGCTTACAAAGGAGCTGAACAAGGTTGGTGCCAAAGCCTAGAGTATTGCACATCAAGTGGCAAACCCAGTGATAATTGGCTCTGGATGTCTCATGATTGCACAAATGCTTTCTGGTGACTGAAGGGGGAGGCATCGTGTTGGCAGAGATTTGTAGTTCAGAAAAATTTGCCAGATTTTAGCAGGGCTTGCAGTACTTGAACCTGAATGCAGAGGCACCAGACATGCCATGTGTTTTTACATATAGCAGGCTGAGCCTGGTAGATGTCCATACTCAGCCACTCTTGCCTGACTAAGACATCAGTGCCCCACATGGGAGGGACAGATGGACCCCTACCCTCAGATACACAGGATGGTCCAGCCAGTTATTCTGTCATCCTTCTCCATCTCTTAACAGGTACTGAGCACTTTATGTACTTTTTTGTGATAGCATCACATCATTTGGGATCCTGGTGGGGTGAAAGGTACAACCACAGTTACATCAGGATGCTATGTAGCATTCAGATCATTAGAAAGGCAGTTGTTCCTCAGGCAGGATAGAAGGCTGTGGGGATGGAAGGAGGACTGAGTCAAGGCATGCAAGGTCATACAACTGCAAGAAATATTAAAGGGACATTAACTTTTTTGAATTATATTATTTTAAGTAAAAATTCATATTTGATGATTGCTTACTTTCTCTAAAATTCATTTATGCTGCTGGTTGTTTTATCTACCTCACTGCTTGTTAGAAATAAAAAAGCATGGTAATGTACAGCTATGCCCAGCTCTGTTTTGCTTCAAATCATTGAACTACTCTTAGTGCAAATTTCCTGAACATAAGAAACATAATCAAGCAGTGCAGCCACTCATGATACAATAGTGTCCTCTACTCCCACTGCATAATGAGTGATTAGATTGTGTTGGGGGTGTTCCCCAATCCAGGAAAGATGCAATGTGAGGTGGTGAAGAAATGTAAACAAACATGTTTTGGTGTGATAACACCAGTATGGTGGCCAGTTAGTTTTTCGCTTTTTAAAAGAAAAAAGGGACATGAATCAATCTACCAGCTGCATAAACAGTCTGTATTAAATGTGAATAAAAATAAAATGTGTGTTTTAAACTAGGGACACTCTGAGGCTTAAGGAAGTTGACAGTGTTCCTTTAAGCGTACTAAACAAAGCTTTGCCAATATTAAAGTGACACTGCTGTTGTGAATCAGCCATACATTTTATGATAAACTGGCACACCCAACAAAGAAAAAAATCATAGATGAGAACCTAACCTTCTACTAGACTGGGGTGCTTTTGGTATCATCAACAGGGGTGGATAAATGTTTCAAGTGGTTTGCAGTGAAAATTAAAAAAAAAATACTACTAATTCCAGGGCAGGTCTCAACCAAACATTCTACTGTATATATGCCAATAATGTGTGGTGGGGTGGCCAGGTTCACCCCTACCTATGCCAAGATGCAGGAAGGTAGCACCAGGGACCAGGGGCCAACAGAGCAGGACTCTTTCAGTGGCTCCAGGAGATTTGCCTGAAGCATGTATTAGGAATTCATTTTGAGTTTCTAACCATTTGCTTTTGTAGCTACAAAATCATGGCTAAAACTCCTCTGATTCTCTTAGTGAGGATCTGGAGAGGAAGCTATCCAGTGTGGCTTCTTTGTGCAGCATTACATTGATTAACATATGTGTTATTTAAATAGCATTGTGGGATGAATTTAAGCTAAATTATGCACTACAAAGGACCTCTGCTATGCATACGCTCATATGGCTCTCTGGTAATCAGACTGGTCATGCCAGGAGGACATGTGGCTCCTAATTCTAAAAAGGTTGCAGACCTCCGCTCTATACTATTAGAAGAGGAGAGAGAGAAGACAAACTGTTCTAAATCAAAATACAGGAAAAACAGTAGCACCGATGTAACTAGATACAAATATTGAGCAGCGTACCTATTTTAAGTATATAGCATAAAGTTTGCCCCATTTTTTGTCAAAAAAGGCCATATTATTACGAGAACCTAAATTAAGCTCTCTGTTCTAAAAACTACAGACATGTCATTAAACCATTCATTATAGGAGATTACTACTGGTCCATCCAATGTTTAAGAACAAGCTTTTTAACTGTAATAGTTAATAATGCCATGTGGAATCTGCGTTCTTTAACCTTAATGCTGGAGTACATGCCTAGAATACAGATTTCAATCATGAAAAGGTCTTCCAACGCCAACAAGGGGTCTAGTTTAGTTCGAATTACCTGCCAAACAGGGGCCACTTTTTCACATTGCCAAAATATATGCACCAGGTTCCCTTCCGCTTTACCACATCTAGTACAAGTAGGGTCTGTTAGTCTGTACAGTTTAGCCAATCTAATGGAAGTATAATACATATTATTAAGTATGTGATATTGGGTAAGTCTAAGTCTGTCTTGAGTCAGGTAGGTATAGAGACCTTCCAAATCTGAGCCCAAATGGGGGCCACATCTGGAAGTAGGTTGTTCCAGACCGGAGATCCAGGAAGGGGGTTAGGGCAGTTAGTGGCCAAGAGGAAGGCGTAGGTCATGGAAACACAGTGTGGCTTTGAAGCATATTCAGACACTTGGGTCAAAATGGGTCTGACCAGAGAAGTTTGAGGTGTGACACCAAAAAACTTCTCTATGAAGTGTCTTAGCTGAAACACCTTAAAGACCTGATTCCTCGGGATATCAAATTTGATGAGAATTTCGGGAGGAGAAGAAAGAAGGTTATCATGAGAAAAAAAATCTTCCACTCAGACCCCTTGGAGTTGTGGAAGCCAGTGAGAAGAAAGACAGAAACCACCTATCTTTATATTAAGATTTAAAAGAATTGGTTGGCTCAAGTCATATTTGAGAGGTATCTTGAAAAAAAGCACAACATTGCGAGAGAACTCTAAGGGAAGTACTGATAACCGAATTTTGCAATGAGACTGGCAGTGATGATCTCATCAAATAGAAGACTGTAGAAAGATCTATGCCATTGGACCTTAAGAAGCTGTTCTCTAACTGAAGTCAAATAGGAATGTAGTCCATATCACTGTGGGAGAGCCATCTCCCCAATTTGGTTAAGTGACTCGCTCAATAGTATAAAAGAAAGTTGGCAAGACGAAGACCACCAGAAGCCTTAGGTAGGCTAAGTTTGAGGAAAGCACGACGGGGATGTTTGCCTAAGTGTGCAGATATTTTTGAGCAAGGGAGCTCCTGTATTTCTTAGGATTAGAGGTGTCCAAATCAATGGACATCACCATATTTAGGTCACCCCCTAGAATCAACTGGCCCTCCATATGATCCAATAACTTAGTAAGAAATGTTCTTATAATCAGAGTGTTGGTATTTGGGGGCAAATATATATTAATTAGAGTCACCTGTGTCTGATGCAGCATCATAACTATTTTTACCCAAATTTCTTTTTTAACTTTTTACTGCAGGTTTAAAATACATTCACATACCATATACATTGCATTGTAAATATATAACAAGAAAAAATTGCTGTAGGTTGGTAAATTTCACTAAAGTACAAACATAAAACAGTCATATGACAATAACGATCCAGAGATAATAGAGCAGTTATAGAGGAAACAATTAAACTCATCTCCCCATACCAGTGTGGAGGAGGCAGGGGTTGATAATTTGTAGGTAGAAAGTTATATGGTAATTATACAATGGGGTCTCATAATCTAAAAATCTGATTGGCTAACTAGCACCTCCCAGGCGTGGTATATTTTTGCATTACCCATGGAAGAGGTGCCAGTCAGCCTCATCTGTGCCACACTAGGAATCACTCCAATCCCAAGTGTACTGAATCTGTCCAACTGACCGCACCTGCCGCCACAGTGAGGTCACCCGGACACTTGTACATGCTTCAAACCATCCCCATTCAGCTAAACAAATATTTTAACACTTAGATCAATGTTGAACTGGAGAAAGTGCTTTTGAATTAAAAATGAGTGCTGGAAGTTATGGAAATCACGGCCGAAAAAATGAGCCATGATACTGGGCATGCACCTACCAATGGGCACGTGTCTAGTATCACAGCTGTTATTCAGTCATGATTTCCATACCTTCTAGCACTTGTTTATAATTTAAAAACACTTTCCCCAGTTCAGCACTGATAAAAGTGTTAAAACATTTGTTTAGCTAAACGGGGATGGCAGCTACTATTACTACCGCTAGTTTGGTGCAGTCCGGGTCCTGACGGTTGCTCCTTCCCGCTCCCTCCAGCTAGACAGTGCCACCTACCCTGCCTTTAACAGTATCTCTATAACAAAGACAAAAAAACACACAGTAAGCCAGTTGCATATGGTCCTTTCCTTCTGTTTGTAATGCCCCAAAGTAAGGAGTTAAACGTCTGGGGGCATCACAGAAATAGTTTGGGGTTTGCTTGGCCCCAGGGGTCCCCGTGTTGTGCTGTGGCTTCAGGGCGAGGGACACCTAGACAAGCACTAGGCAGGGTTGTTAGTAAAAAAAAAAAAAAAAAAAGTTTTTTTTTTCTCTCCCTGCTGCCTGCCTGCTCCATTCCACTCCCCCTCCCAGAGCAGGCAACAGGAGAGTGGGCACCCACACACTGGGGCCACTGTCCCAGGCCAGTGTGTGGTGCCCTGTCAAGTCCCTGGACGTTTGTGTGGCGTGAGCTCGGGGTTCCAGACTCAGAACCCCGAGTGCTTTTTCAAACAGGCTTTTAGTCGTTTTTGGGTAGTATCATGCTGGGCTGTGGAGTGTGAGGACCTGCAGAGTGTAACAGAGACAGGGCTTACCTGAGCCTGATTGAAGCCGTCCTGTTAATTCTGCCAGTGCCTCCTCCAGCCAGTGAAGATTTCTGCAGTTGTTCTTGCTGCTCCTGTTTGCTGTTGTCTGTGCTGGCGGTCGAGTCCTGCGGTCCCGCCCGCCCAGAGAAGAATCCCGGTTTCGTGCTGCGTTGGGCTCTGTACAGCCCCATTCTATTTGCCTGCGCATAGAAGAGCCGCATCACACTACGAAAGCCGACAGCCATTGGAAGATCCCTGCCATCCCTCCCATTGCCTGCCTTCCAGCTGCTCTTCTGCCCTCCCTCTGCCAGCAAGACCTCCCACCTCCCGTTCACTCCCTCTATCTCCCGGTGGTGCAGTGAGTCAGATGGCAGCACGAATAGGTGTACTGGCCATCCAACAATAAAAAGAAATACTGTTTCTGTTTTTTTGTGGTTAGTGCTGTAGGCGCTTGTAGGACGTGGCTGAGTGCCGCGTGTCGGGGGAAAAAGGACCCAAAAATTAATAATTATTTAGGGGCAGGCTAGCGGTGCCCATGGGGAGGGGCCAACACCATGAGGCCAGAGTAAAGGCCTATTAATATTGATTGTGAGGGGCGGGACTTGGGAGACAATTCGCCCCAGGAATGACAGAAGGCCCAAAGAGAGCCTGAGAAATTTAAAAGGGCCATTCAGTTAAGAAGGCAATCCAGACCCAGAATAAAGTAGGGCACCAGGCCCACAGTGTTTAGGGCTACCAGGCCCGAGGTAAAAAGGGCACCAGGCCCAAAATAAAGCAGGGCACCAGGCCCATAGTGTTTAGGGCTCCCAGGCCTGAGGTAAAGCAGGGCTACCAGGTCCAGAATAAAGGGAGTCCCGGCCTAGTGAGTGAGGGCAAGCCAGCCTAGTAGTAAGGGAGTCCCAGCCTAGTGAGTGAGGACAAGCCTGCCCAGTAGTAGTAAGGGCAGTGCCGGCCTAGTGAGTTAGAGCAAGCCAGCCCGGTGGTAGTAAGGGCAGCCCAGGCCTAGCCCATGAAGGCAAGCCAGCCTAATAGTAAGTAGGGCATATAGACCCCATAGCAAATAAGGCATTTAGGCCTCTAGTGCTCAGGGCAACTAGCATAGGACAAGTGGTACACCCTAGTATAGTGATTGGGGCATTCATAGCGAAATGTTCAGGGGTAGCCAGATCCTATTCAGGAAGGCCCTACAGTCAGAAAAGGGTCCATTCAAGGATGCTTAGCTCACAATAGGTTACAAAATAACTGCAATGACTGTACTATTTATACCACTGTTTATTGCTCAAGCATCTGAACAATTGTGTACTGGCTGAAAGCACCAAGACTGCATTGTGACATTAGGATTGTGGTTATTTGCCCTGGTTGTTTGAACTATTGCCCAAGCATATGAAGTATTGCCCTGTGCATTTGAACTATTGCCCCGTGTATCTGAACTATTGCCCCATGCATCTGAACTCTTGTCCACGCATCTGAGCAATTGCCTCACAAGTAAATAATTACCCCAAAATTGATAATTTGCCTATTCACCTGGCAAATTATCTGGTCATTACGCAGTTCTCTTGGCATTGCAAGAAGGTGTATCTAACAGCTATAGGGTTGCCAGTGTATGGGGACAGTCTCAATCTTCTACCACATTGATGTTCCATGGTGTGGTCTGCTGTTCTATGCATCCAGAATCAGTCTCTACCTGGAGGAAGACATCTTCATCATCATTCTTCACCAGAAAGTTTCCGACCATCAGATCATCTGCTCCGTCCATGTCATTCGCCAAAGTCTAGTTCATCGCCGTTCGTACAAGTCGCACCCGTCGTTTCTTCTGTTCCACAGTTCAAAGTTACATTCACCGAAGTTCAAGCACATCACGACCACCGTGCCAGTGTTGTTTCATTTGGTTCCTGATCCGGATGTCCCGAAGTTGGTCGCCCTCTGCAGAAGAGTGTGCACATCCTGGAGAACCTGATCTGCACCCTCTGGTCGTTCGGCCCAAGTCAAGTCCGTTGAAGCCCAGTTTGGGACGCATCCGCTGTTTCCTTGTTTTGTTCTAGTTTCTTGTGACAAGATTACAGAATCAGCCATCTTCACTTCAGATCCTTCTGGTACCTGGTTGCATCGGAGATCCATCTTCAGCTCAGAGCCTTTGAAGTCTTGCTGGCCCTTGGAATGCTACAGCATCATTCGGGTCGTGGTAGTCCTCCAGTGGATTTATTGCCATGCATCTCCTGGTTTCTCTTCATCCTTGGCAGCCCTAGAAGTGGGTTTTGGCCAAGGAATCCTTTGCATACAGTGTTGGATACGACAGCCCATAAGTGGGTTCATTCCAGGAATCAGCTTCTTTGGTTCTTTCTTGCAGGCAGCCTTGGAGAGAGTGGGTTTTGCTGAGAAACCTATGGTCTGTTTACAAACCTCTCACCACCCCAGTGGCCTTAACTAGGTCCGTGCTGGGAACTGTGTCTAAGTGTTCTACGGTTCTGCTGTATTTCCCTTGTAGCTACCAACGGAGAATGACAGTGCACACGAAGACTTCAGACATTTGGACTTTGTGATGATTCTGTGGTCATTATAAAACCGTATACTGTGGGAAGTGGATAACATCTGGTTTCCATCTAAGTACTAGTTGCACTTACAGGTTACTGCTAAGGAATTTTAGAAGTATAAGTGGCAATAGGCCAAGGTTCATCTCAAAATCCTTGGTAATTGTTTTTAAAAGTGTTAGATAAAATTAATTCTGTTCTTTCTATTGCCCTGTTGTTGTGGTGCCTACCTCTCTTGTGACTGTGTCTCTCTATCCACTGGTACTGAATAAACGCCCTGAATCTCTTGGACAACTCCTGCCTCTCCTTGTCTGTGTAACTTTTATCTTATCCACAATAATTCAGACCTTGGTGTTCCACTCAGTCATTCCACCATCTTTAGAGCAGAGCACCAGAACATGTTTTGGTGTAGTCAGCAGGATTAGATAATCATTTATCCAAGGAGTCCAAAGTTGGAGTTGCCTAAGGAGAAGTGCAAATGGAGCCATGATGTAGCAGTGGATTGTCCAGTGGAGATACTGAGTTGGTTGGAAGAGACCAAGATGGACCCCAAGGAGGTATTCTGCCATCACCGTTAACGATGCCATATTACTTTGGAGCACCATGGCTTCCACAATTTTCTGGAGAGAGAGAGACGGAAGTGGAACCAGCAACTTAGGGGAGTTTCGCTCGAAGATGCAGGCAATGTTCAGGTTGTACCAGGTCCCAGAGCAACAGAAGGTTGAAATCCTAATTGGGCAACTGAAAGGAGCTGCTCACAGAGAAGTACAGTCCTGGTCAAGTGGAGTAAAAGTTACGGCAGAACAGATTCTACAGAGGCTGCAGCAGATATTTGATGCCCAAACTGTGTCCAACTTAAAGATAAAATTCTTTTCTCGCACTCAGAAGCCCCAAGAGACCCTGCATGAGTTCACATTAAGCCTGCAAGAGTTATTGCGAGCTATAGAGAGGGTAGATGCTGAGGAAGTCTGAGATGCGCACCAAGTGTTGGTAGAAATGTTTGTTGAAGGGGTGCATAATGAAGCCCTGAGGAGAGAGCTCCTCATGTTACACCTGCAGGACCCAGAGGCTGATTTCCTAGATTTTAAGGAAAAAGCAATTAAGGTATTTGGTTCTGGACACTCAGGAGAAGAGGCTCTGGCCTATTCACAGATGGCGGCTTCAATGGGAACTGTGTGGCCTAGGTATCCTAAAGAAAGGTGGACAGAAGAAGTGGCCTGGAAAAAAGGACTTCAACCCGAGGAACTGTCCCTACAGAGATCAGAGTATGGGAGAGAACCTGTTGCATATCCCAGCCGGTATTCAGAGCATAGACAGACGTGCGGTCCAATGATGCAGGCACCAATCTGTTCTGTACAGGCCAGTGCGAATCAACACTCTGAACTAACTGAGCAGATTGCCACCCTGACCCATAAGATGGCAGAGATGTGCAATGAGATGCAAGGCCTAAAAGAAGGGTGGAAGAATGAAACGTCCCTTAATCAATCTGCACAAGAAAGAAAAGGGAAGAATCGCATGGGTCATCCAAGGAGGGGTGAAGGAAGGCACCCCACGGATCGATTTGATAACCAGGGAAGGCCCATCAGTCATCGGTGCGGCATCAGTGGTCATGTGGAGAGACGATATAGTCAGACAGTGGATGCCACTTTAGCTTTAAACAGAAATTCTTCAGGGATGAGGACCGACCTTCAAAGCGCAGATGACCAGGTTCAGCAACCCCACTAGATCAGTCTTGTTTCATTGGCAAAAGTCCGATGGTACCAGTAAAGGTGGACGGTATCGAACTTATGACTTTGTTGGATACAGGATTGCAGGTCACCACAATGGGTATCCCATAAAAATCGCGATTTTAAAATACCGATTGCAGCAATTGCGATGACAATATAGCTAAAGGTGGTACAGCAATTTGAAAATATAGTGCTACAGACCATATAGCTAAAATTCTTGTCACATCACAAACACAATAGGCGACCACACATAATAGCGCCAACAATATCGGACCCAAGATACCGCACCAGATCCTCATTCCTCCCAGCACCTGCCACTCCCAATCTTTGCTCCTGCCTCCCCCCCCCAAGACACAGCACCAGGTACATTCCTTTTTGAATTGAAATCACCCATCAACCACAGCTGAGCAATGACTGGCCAAAACTCTGTTTGTTTCAGCTGAGACTCAGACTGAATTTGATTGAATTTTAAAACATTGCTTAATTTTACCTCCAGATTTTGCTACTCTGTTTTGGCTTGCTTAAAAAAAATAATGCTGTCTAACCTTTAGACCCTGCTTATTATCTGTCTGCAGTCATACAATTAATTGTAGCTGTCTAACTTAAGCTTGCATAATTTAAACTGTAGGTGAAAAACCCCACTAAGCCCCCTTCCAGCTAAGCCCCTCCTCCAACTGAGGTGGATTTCATAACAGGAAGTGGATCAATGAAAGAAAATGTTACTGGCTCTGAGTATACAGAGCTATAAATAGCAGTGCAATTTTGACGCTAAGGCTAAAAATTATGTGCTATGTTACATCACGATTGTGATGATCGCCGTTTTTACCGCACGATCATTACAATCGCGATTTTGCAGTCGCTATTTTAACATGGAACCCCACGATGCAGGGATGAGATTTCCGGAGATATTGGATACCCTATGATCTTAAGCCACCTCCCAGATCTTGGGTGAAGCTAATAGCAAGTAATGGAGATGAAGTACCATATCTGGGCTATCTGGAAGCTGATATTCACTTGTGAGGAAACACCCAAAGCAGACAAGGCATCATTATTAGTGACATGGAAAGTGATCATTTGCTACCATTAATCTTGGGGATAAATTTTTTACAGAATTGTTTTGATGAGCTGGTACAAATCCTTCAACAGAAAGCCAAGCACGTAACCCAAGTGAACAAGCATGCTCTGCAGCAAACTATTAATCATCTGCAATGTCACCAACGGTTTGCCAATGCTGACGGGGAGATTGGTAAATTTTGAGTGACGGATGCCAGGCCAGTGACTTTAAAGCCAGGCACAGAAACCATTCTATGGTGTAAAGCAAAGGTGGGCCCAAGGGGACAAGATTATGATGCTTTGGTGGAACCATACCCTACAACAAAAGAAGAACCCATAATAGTGGCTCAGAGTATAGTTACCGTGACCAGAGGTCAGATTCCTGTTAGAGTGCTAAATTACAGGACTCATGATGTGCAGCTTTTCCGTAATCAGCCTGTTGCCTAAATCCACACTGTGTGCTTGCAAGACATTATTGAGGCTGAGGAAGAGGCCAGACAAAGTCAAGAGACAAGGGTGGTGCCTGGGGAAGAAATAAAAAATGTTGGTATACCGAAATGGGCTGAAGGAATCAATTTGGGCAATCCCAAGACCACTGCAGAACAGAGGGCTGATGTACTGGAAGTGGTTTTACGCCATAAAGAAGCTTTTAGCCAGCACCCATTAGACTTTGGCCTAGCTCACGGTGTACAGCACCACATCTGTACAAATGGACATCTGCCCATTAGGGAGTGGTTCAGACCAATCCCGCCAGCAATGTACCAACATGTAAAGGAGATGATCAGAGAGATGAAAGAGGCTGAAGTGATTAAAGAAAGCCACAGCCCATGGGCAGCTCCGATTGTTTTGGTTAAGAAAAAGGATGGTAAAATTTGATTCTGTGTCGATTACTGGAAGTTAAATGCCATCACCCATAAAGATGCGTATCCATTGCCCCGGATAGAAGATTCCCTTATGGCTCTCCAATCTGCCACCGTATTCTCCACTCTAGACTTAACCAGCGGATACTGGAAAGTTCCTATGTCATCTAAAGATCAGGAAAAAACAGCCTTTCTCACCCCCATGGGTCTATTCGAATTCACAAGGATGCCTTTTGGACTTTGCAGTGCCCCGGGGACTTTTCAGAGACTTGTCAAGCATTGCCTAGGAAGTCAAAATTTTTATATCCTATTGTTATATCTGGACGATATCATTGTTTACTCAAAGACTCACAAAGATCATTTATTGCACTGAGGGGAAGTGTTTCAAAGACTAATTCAATATGGTCTTAAGATAAAACTGTCTAAATGTCATCTATTACAATCTAAAGTAAGTTATCTGGGACATATAGTTTCCTCAGAGAGAGTGTCGCCAGACCCAGCAAAGATAGAGGTAGTAAGAGACTGGCCTGTTCGTACTACTGTCAAAGATGTCCGAAAGTTTCTAGCTTTCGTGGGGTATTACTGAAGATTTATCAAGGACTTTTCCGAAATTGCTGTGCCTTTGCATGAACTTCTTAGAGGATCAACAGAGGGTCAAGTCCCGAAAAATCGTCCTGTTGTATGGGCAGCTAAGCAACAGAGAGCATTTGATAAGTTAAAGAAAGTACTAACTGAGGCTCCTATCCTAGCTTTTCCTGATTACGTAAAGCCTTTTTGTTTATATACCATACCAGTAACAAGGGATTGGGTGCAGTACTTGCACAAGAACAAGATGGTGTGGAACGAGTTATAGCTTATGCAAGCCGAGGACTAAGAGGCTCAGAGCAGAATGATGGCCACTACAGCTCTTTCAAACTTGAGTTCCTTGCATTGGTATTGACCATTACAGAAAAGTTCTGTCACTATTTGGCTGCTACCCCTTTTACGGTCTTCACAGATAACAACCCACTAGTGCACTTGAATACCGCAAGGCTTGAAGCACTAGAACAGAGGTGGGCCTCCAGACTTGCGAGTTATCAATTTTCACCAAAATACAGCACTGGTAAAGTGAATGCAAATGCGGATGCGTTGTCTCAGATGCCTGGACAAGAGGAAACAGAAACAGATGACATCTCGCTGGAGAACACAGAGATGCTGCCTTTTCTCCAAGTACCGGCAGAAATTGTACAAGCTTGCTGTCAGGTTGTTCCAGAGCCAGAAATGGAAAATCGACCTGAAGTGGATGATACAATTGCTGACCAAAAAAACTTATGGGTGAAATTGCAGGATCAGGATCCTATTGTTAAACAAGTTAGAGCTGTAGTCTCAGCACAGAAACGTCTGACCCAGCGAGAACGGAAAAAGCTTGATCCAGAAGTAATGAAGCTATGGAGGCATAAAACATGGTTGGCTATAGAAAACTGTCACCTAGTTAAAAAAAAGTAGAGACCCTACTACGCATACAGAATTGACCCAGATAATAGTGCCAAGAACTAGTGCATCAGTAGTATTAGAAGCATACCATGATCACTCAGGACATTTTGGACCCAAAAAGACAGAAACCATTATCAGAAGAAGGTTTTACTGGATAGGAATGCATAGTAATATAGTAAAGTGGTGTGAAGAATGCCCAGCCTGTACTTTGAAATGCAGAGAAAACAGTAACCAGAAAGCTCCTATTCACCCTGTAGTCAGTAATTCGCCATTGGAACTAGTTGCTCTAGATCACTTAAACTTGGAACCAAGCACCAATGGGCACACATATGTTCTCACTATGGTCGATCACTTCTCAAAATTTGTGGTTGCCAGTGCAGTAAAAGACCTATCCGCTCGAACTACAGCTGAGACCTTTTTAAGATGTTTTGTGCGACCTTTCGGTTATCTGGCAAAAATCCTTACAGACCAAGGAACCACTTTCGAATCTAAGCTTTTTTCATGAACTCTGTATCCTTTACGGGAGTCATAAACTAAAATCTACTGCCTACCATCCCCAAAGTAATGGACTCTGTGAAAGAACAAATCAGATTCTACTTGAAATGTTACGAGCCTTCCCAGAGTGTTAACGTCCCTACTGGCCAGCTCTACTTTCCGAACTTACGTATTTATATAATAACACTATACACTGTTCTACTGGTTATAGACCTCATTATTTGATGTTTGGACACCACGGAAGACTCCCAATGGACTTAGTATTAGAAGTACCGCTGGATGAAACCAAAGTGAAAAAAACAGTTACAAATTGGGTGCAAGAACATAACCAACGTTTTTGCAAGAAGCTGGACAAATTGTAGGTAAACATATGGAGCAAGTGCGTCAAGACAAAAAGCAAACTATGATACCAAGGCTAATGCTACATCCTTACTTATCAGAGAAAGAGTAATACTGAAGAAAACCCCAAAATGCAGCAAGTTAGCTTCAAAATGGGAACCTGAACCTTACCGCATCATTGAAATCCCTTATCCAGAATTACCAGTGTTTAAGATCCAGCAAGAATTGGGAAATAATACCAAGATTGTTCACTGAAATCTCTTAAAAGCCTGTACTTTTAGAGATGCTGTTCTAGCAAAAGTAAGGACAGCTCTACGTCAAAGGAGAGGCAGGAGTCCATAAAGGGTGGAATGTTGGGACTGGAATCGCAAACCAGTTGGTGCAAAGAGCCTTGGATTCACACTTCCAATGTAAATTCCTTTGACCGTCCAATTGTTGTACTAGTAAATCCTGAGATACCAGATGTTCTGGAACCAGAATGCAGTGTCCCAGAACCCATACGTTTCCAACCCCCTTGATCCCAAAGATCTAATGCAGGTGTCCCCCCTAGAAGGTACATAATGGAAGCCTCTCAACTTGTCTCATTGTACCATATGTAGATCTATTCAGAATAATTCCCCAGACACAGTGACTTTAGTTTAGCAAATTTAAAGCTTTGTAGTAGTTATAAATATCTTAAAATATTTTACCAAAGTAAGGTTTCATAAAGTGTAAAGTAAAATGTTAGCATGTTAAGGAAATGTTTATAAAGTGTATAAGGGAATACATGGGGACATATATTTTTAGGCGGGCCCCAATGTCCCAAAGTAAGGACTTAAACTTCTGGGGGCATCACAGAAACAGTTTGGGGTTTGCTTGGCCCCAGGGGTCCCTGTGTTGTGCTGTGGCTTCAGGGCTTCAGGGTGAGGGTCCCCATAGTGCCCCTAGACAAGCGCTAGGCAGGGTTGTTAGTAAAACAGAACAAAAAAAAAAGGTTTTTTTTTCTCTCCCTGCTGCCTGCCTGCTCCATTCCACTCCCCCTCCCAGAGCAGGCAGCAGGAGAGTGAGCACCCACACGCTGGGGCTGCTGACCCTGGCCAGCACGTGGTGCCCTTTCAAGTCCCTGGATATTTGTGTGGCATGAGCTCGGGGTTCCAAAATCAGAACCCCGAGCGCTTTTTCAAATGGGCTTTTAGCCATTTTGGGGTAGTATTGTGTTGGGCTGTGGAGTGTGAGGACCTGTGGAGTGTAACGGAGACAGGGCTACCTGAGCCTGGTTGAAGCCATCCCGTTAACTCTGCCTGGTGCCTCCTCCAGCCAGTGAAGATCCCTGCAGTTGTTCTTGCTGCTCCTGTTTGCTGCTGTCCATGCTGGTGTTTGAGTCCAGCGGTCCCGCCCAGAAGAATCCCAGTTTCCTGCTGCATTGGACTCTGTATAGCCCCATTTTATTTGCCTGTGCCCTATTTAAAAAAAAAAAAGTATTTCAGTCCCCCGTCAGTGGTATAAAAGAGCCGATCAAGGACACAAAGCCGACGCCGGGCCGGAAGCCCCCCTGCCGTTCCTCCCAATGCCTGCCTTCCAGCTGCTCTTCTGCCCTCCCTCTGCCAGCAAGACCTCCCACCTCCCATTCGCTCCCTCTGTCTCCCGGTGGTGTGGTGAGTCAGATGGGATGGCCAGCACATGTTTCTTTTTATTTACCAGACATTTATTGTGGCACCCACACTCTTGCTGCTGAAACAGATCAGAAATGTCAAAACAGCATGCTGGCTAAAACAACGCTCGCCTGCCGCTTAATCTCCGCTCATCCATGTCACCCTCCATCCACTAACCAAGTTAATGGTGATCCATCAAAGACAAAAAAAAAAGAAACACAGCTTACAAGAAACTAGTCACCTTTCCCAATCACTGTACTCCCAACTGCTTTCACTTTACAACATCAAGATGTCTGAACACTTCTTACGCTTGCTCGCTGCCTCACAATGCTCTCTTGCTCGAGGAAACAGAAAAACAAGTCAAATTTTTATCATTTTTTAAATACAATCATAGTTTGTAGGGGTTGGGGAGCAGCCATAGAACTACAGAACTAATATGTTCACTACTCATACTTCCTCCCACAGCCCCACTGACTCACACCTTACTCCTCACTAACCACAGTAGCATGAAAAGTTATCGGTCTCAGCAATCAAACCGGCTCAGCTATGATCTGCTCACACCATCAGAGTGGCTGAAACAATAGAACAGTTCCCAGTCCCAAATAGCCTGAAGACACCAACTGGATAGATTCAACTTTGCGATCTATTAAAGTAAATAAAATAAGAATGAAATAAAACACTCCCAAAACACAATAAAAACAAATACCTATATTTTATTCAGTACTTGGGCGGTAAGGTAGATACACACAGGCTGCAGTTCCTGCAAAACTACAAAGATGCAAGAAAAATACAACTACAGACTCTACATTAGGCAGAAATACCATAAAGCAAAGCTGTAAATCCATTCTAGTCCTAGCAGGTGAAAGAACTATGTCAGGTTAAAAAAGTACACATGTATTTGAATTTTCACATGATAAAATAGAGGAGCCTGCAGAGGTCTAGGCCTATTTTTTTTCTATGGAGGAATATCTACAGTATTATTTCAACATTTCAACAAAAATAAAACATTTCTTACCTAAGTCTTTGCATTTTACCTAAGGGGATCATTGTATAATCACAATAAACCACTCCAGGATGTGGGTTATGCTGTGATTTGCCTACACCTGCTAAGGTTTGGTCACTCGGCCGGAACCATGCCAGTGGTGGGTAAACCCAGCATAACCCACATCCTGCCGTGGCTTATTGCTTAAAAATAGAAGTGTCCAAGAGGAGTGATGTGGGATGGGAATGGATCATAGTTACAGTAGGTGGTTTATATAGAACTGGTAGCCCCTTGGGGGGAACTGTTTCCATATCTGGCAAACAACTTATGGTTTCTTAATGCTTTATGGTATTTCTGCCATAAGGCAATTCTAGGGGGTTGGGGTAGAAAGAAGTAGGCTGCTGGTGAACTAGGATCTACAGCTTATCCATTAGGTAGGGAAATGGGCAGACTGGGTGGGCCAAGCGGTCCTTATCTGCCATCAAATTCTATGTTTCTATGTTTTTGAAGTGAGGTTGCATCATGGGGGCTTGCATAGGTTAGAGGCCAGGTATGCCCCCCATGTATGTTATTTGGCCATAGTTTCTGTACTCCTGCGGGATAGTTTCTCCAGTGCAACCAACTATCTGACTGGATTATCCCATTCAGCGAAAGTAGGAATTTCTATAGACCTCCATTTGCAGAGGAGGAATCTTTCTGCAGCCACACTTACTGCTCCTATCCATCTCATCATGAACAAGTTCTTAGCTTGAATGGGGGTCTGAAGCCCCAATTGAAAGTGCGGACCATCAAACCGTATCCTTTGCCCCCAGAGAGTGGTACAGTTCTGTGCAACGGTGGACCAAAAATTGCTTATGCTGAGGTACGTTCACTGTATGTGGGTTATGTGTGCTCCAGGCTGTTGACAGCACCAACACTTATCATCAGGGAGGGGGCCTAGTTTAAACTGGACTACTGGAGTATGGCACTATCTAAGCTATACTTTGTTTTGGATGAGCTGACTCTGACCATCTCAACATGCAGAGTGAGCTCTGTAGAGGTATGTGCTCCAGAAGCTCATGTCAAGGTGAATCCTTAGCTCCTGTTCCTATGCAGTTCTGGATAGGATGGACAGGTCTGGCTGGGCATCATGTAGACTGGAGTATATATGACTTGCCCTCCTCCTTTGCAGTCTAAGACTAGTGTCTACCAGGGAGATTATGGTCTCCACCTCCTTCCCTCCAGTTTGGTTGAGTCTTGTGGAATTCATGCTTCTGACCTGGAGGTACCTCCAGAACTCCTGCCTGGAGATGTCAAACTTGGCTTCCAGAACAGTGACTGCTTCAACATGCCAGGCATCCTCTGTGTTAATATATGCCTGATTGCCAGTATGTCTCTCTGAGCCCAGGAGGACCATTTAGGGGTCTAGTTGCCTATATGTAGGGTATCATTGCCCCATAAAGGCTGCGGCTGGAGAGGGCAAGGTTTGGACTTCATATGTTTATACAGTTGTGTCCAAGCTTTCCTGGAGAACACCATGGCCAGGTGGCTTTTAATTCTTTGAGGTAGGGACAGATGTTAATGCTGGATTGCCACTCAATGAAATGGATTTTGTTGGATTATGGCTAGGAGTATTCAGAGAAACAGATGCTGGCAGCCATTTTGTGGGTGCCCAAGCCATGTCTCTGTTACATAGGTGCCGCATACAGGACTATTTCTTTTTTCAAAACCTCTCTCTTAAAAAGTCTGTTGAAGCAGCACTTATCTATCCTGTTCTATACCTTTAATTCTTTTTGCTTTACCTATACAGGTAGGCCGCCTGTATGAGGTCATTTGTTGCTATCCCCTAATATTTCCATGTCCAGTATGTGAGCCCTATATCTCCTTTCCTGAACCCTTAGAGAAAGAATAATTTATTTGTTTAAAAGTGGAGCTGCTAATGCTCTCATATTGCTGTGGGGTTTTGTGTGTGTTTCAGTAATGCGCCTTGGTAAAGAAAGCAAGGGTAGTTTCATTCAGTAATGCCCAAGTTAAGTTATTAATAAAATAAAGCAGAACCCCTTTAATTTCATGGAGCAGGAAAAGGGTAGTAGCATTTGAGTAAAGCCAGTGTTTTTCAAAAACTCAATCCCCCCATACATGCAGGTTGCAGGGAAAACCTGTTGTTTCTGTTTAAGTTAAATTGCACCTTCTGTCCACTCGAAGTGCAAGCAAGTGTGACTGCAGTAAGGCACAACAATACAAAAGGAAAGAAAAATATTTTAAATAGTGAGTGAGAACTGCAGTTCACTCAGAAGCCTAATGAAAGAATTGCAGTTCACTGTGTCAGCATGTGAAATATTGCTAGCATTTGGTTTTGCACACAACCTTCTCAAACTGCTTTCTTTTGGTCACAAGCAAATATACAGATAAAAAGACTAAAACAAAAACCCCTTAGTGCAAATCCATAAGTTTATAAATGTACAAAGGAAAGAAATAAAACCCTTTAGTGCAAACCTCATTATGTTTCATAGGTACACTTTGTTGTTTTAAAGCAGGTCTCACCAAATTAGAGTTTAGTCCTGTAGCAAACGCTCTTAGGCTGTCTGTGCTCTTCTGCTGCTTGTTTCTAAGGAGCCAGCTGGCTCAGTTTTCCTGTTTATACAATCCTGGTAACAAAGGGGGTGGAGCTTGCATCAGGACTTTGCATCTTGTTCTTGATTTAAGCATTATTTTTAGGTTCTGTTACCTTTATATGAATGTAAATAAAAGAACTAAGGAAATAAGGGGTGTGAAATGTAAAACATAGCAGAAAGATGAATTTTGTTGTTTGCAGTAGAAAGGGGTGGAGCCAAGTATATCACATGACTGCTCAAGATATAAAAGAAGACTTGTTTCATTCAGGAGATCAAATTGGTGACTGCAGGGAGAGGATACACATTGCCCTGTCAGTGGTAGGACTAGCTGTTTTCTAGTGTGTTCTTTGTATATACCTACTTATGCTCTTTTGTTTTATTTTGCCGTATAAGTAAGCCTTATATTTTTTGTTTCTGTTAACTTGTTTGCCTGAACAAGGAATAAACCTTCTTGAACATCTGAAACCTGTTGTCATTGGTGTCCTCCTTAAATCCCACATCCTCACACGTGGTGGCAGTGATGGGATTCGAAGGTCTGGCACTACAGACTTTCTGGTACTGTTCAAGTATCACTGGAGGCACCTGATGTTCCAGGAAGAACCAACTGGTGGTGTTCATACCAGGGCTATGTCTGCAAAAACTAGAGAAACATTGTTGCCTGGCTTGGGTGCTGTGAGGCGGAAGACGGCAAAAACAGAGAAGGAAGGTGCTATTGGAGGAGATGCGGAAGAGGAAGAGAAGGGCAAGGAGAAAGAGGTAAACCCTCCAGTAGGAGATGCTCAAGGCTTACTGCAATGGTTATGTGTGCAGCAAGTTGCCCTTGCAAAACAGAGAGAAATGAACAATCAGCAAAATAAGGCCAGATGGGCAAATACCCTGCGGGCTGTCCAAGCTTTGAGTACAGAGTGACCTCCAATGGCTACTGATAGTCCAAAAGACATAAAATTGACCAAACTTTGTGAGACTGATGATATTGAGACATATAAAACCACCTTTAAACATATTGCCCGAGCATGTAACTGGCCTAGAAGTCAATGGGTCATACGACTTGCCCCCTACCTAACTGGTAAAGCCCAGCTTGCTTATGGACATATCGATAGTGGGTTGAGTGACAGTTATGATGCGGTAAAGGAAGCCATTTTAAAAAGGTATGACATCTGCCTTGAGACTTGTCACCAGAGGTTCAGGACTTTAAAATCCCATACAACAGATACCCCTCAAGAAGCATATACAAGACTAAAGGGCTTATGTGGAAAATGGCTATGCCCAGGGACTAGTACCAAGGAACAGATGTCAGAGGCGGTTGTTCTAGAGCACTTTTTAAGAATCATACCCCAAAATGTACAAATGTGGGTCAAAGAACATTGTCCCAAAACAGCTGTGAAAACTGTCAGTCTAGCAGAAGACTATCTAGCAGCACGGCCCCATCAACAGAAAGGGTACACAGCATCCAGCAAAGCCTCGTCCAGGGTAAGAACATACACTTCTTCAAATAATGCTACTGCAGGGGGTTTGAAAAGTATTAAAAATGACAGACCATTTAATACAGACATCATTTGCCATGTTTGTCAAGGAAAAGGCCATAGAGCATGATTTTGCCCCAATAAAAAGACAGTACCCACACAACTGGCTCTTGCTAACTGGGGGCAATATATAACTACTGTTGTTGTGAATGGACACGAGATGGCTGGCCTTCTTGATTCTGGGAGTCATCAGACTTTAGTAAAGTCCAGTTTAATCCCTGACCTCGTAGGAAGTAAAGCGACAATGGGGGTCACTTGCATACATGGTGATACCCATTACTATCCAGTGGAAAAATGAAATATCCAAATACAAGAGAATAGTCAACAAATGCCTGTTGGACTTGTTCCACATTTGCCAGTACCAGTTATAATTGGTCATGATCATCTAGACTTTGAGACTTTATTGGCCGAAGCAACTCACTTGGTAACTGTTACTACTAGGGCACAACATAAATATACCCAGGATGTAGAACTATTGTTTCCTTTTGAGGACACCATTTATGAAGCACCGGGTAAAACACAAAAAACAAAAAGGGAGAAGCGTCTGGATAAAGAACAATGGAAACAATCACATATAGACTGATACGAACAAACGTCTGTGGACAATAAAATTATGAAGGACATACAGAAAGGGGATTTGGGAGCAGAACAGTTAAAGGATGATTCACCAAAACCTTTTTTCCTACAGGTGGGGAATGACAATGGGACGGGGCCAAAATTTGTGTTACAAAAATGGCTGTTGTATAGGGAATGTACTAAGCCTACCACTGGGGAAATGGTTTCACAATTGATGGTGCCTGAGTCCTATAGAAATCACCTTTTATACTTAGCCCATGACATTCCCTTCATACCTCTCAACCTCCCTCATCAAAAATCAGGGACAAAGCTTAAAATTGTCATGGGCAAATGACCAAAATTAGGGACACATCAGCAAAAATAGTAATATTAGTTCCAAAAGCTGTGTACAACATGCTTCTTAGTGTGAATAGCATTTTCTTAATGTGAACTAGACTGTAACACCAATGGCTGGCATTATTTTGTGATTCAAATCCCTACTCTTCAGTGACAGAAATGCCAAATTTAGGAGGGACAGAAGAAATTTCTGAGGCAAAATCAGGGACATCCCTGAAAATCAGGGACAGTTGAGAGGTATGATTCCCTTGGCTGGTCATCAAGGGGTAGAGCGTACTTTAAACAGGTTGTTATGTATTTTTTTCTGGCCAGGAATACATAAGCATGTAATAGACTACTGTAAGTCTTGTGCACATTGCCAAAAGGTATCACCTATAACTAGAAAAGACAAGGTACCCTTACAACCCCGACCCTTGGTGTCCACCCCATTCCAACACATTGCTATGGATGTAGAAGGCACTCTTCCTAAAAGTTCAAGAGGAAATCGTTTCATATTAGTAGTCTGTGACTACACAACTAAATATCCTGAAGTGATCCCCTTGTGGACCACTGCAGCTACAAAAATTGCTGACGAACTTGTGAACATTTTTAGCAGGATGGACATTCCAAAGGAGATACTTACAGACTGTGGTAGTAACTTCTGTTCTCAGTTGTTACAGCGACTATATCAGTCCCTAGGTATCCATGCCATCCATACCTCCCCATACCATCTGCAGTCAGACAGCCTGGTTGAAAGGTTCAACCAGACCCTAAAACGGATGCCGCAAAAATTTACACAGGATGAAGGGAAACATTGGGATCAATATCTACCATATCTTAAGTTTGCTTACAGGGAGGGACCACAATCATCCATGGGATTTTCCCTGTTCAAAATGTTGTTTGGTAAAAATCCCTGAGGATTACTGAATGTGCTGAAGGAAAATTGGGAGGATGGGAAACAAACTAATGTACCTGAAACCATGTTGGAATATGTGACAAAATTAAGAAAGAAACTGATACAGTATGTACAGAAAGCTCATCAGCATGAGTTACAACAACACCACCACCAAAAAGAAAGTTATGATCAGGAGGTAGGGAACAAATCATTTCAGCCAGGAGATAAACTGTCATTGTTATTACGTTGTAGCGACAATAAACTGCTCATGAAATGGCAAGGCCGATATACCATCACCAGGAAAATTGGACCTATTAATTATGAAATTGCACTCCCTGATAAATGTGCCAAAATCAGGATCTATCATGATAATTTGTTAAAAAAATGGCATGACACACCCCAGCCTTCTTTCTATGTTCACGCAGAAGTAGACAAAAGTGAGATAGAACTTGCTTATGAACAGTTGGAAAGTAAAAGTGGATATGAGGATGTTAAAATTAACCCTGATTTACATCCTGATCAGAGAAAGGAGTTAGAGAATGTATTATGGCCCTTTTGTCATTTTTTTACAGCAACTCCTGGTAGAGTTTTGGATGTAGAACATCATATTGAGGTTGGGACAGCATCTCCTATTAGACAAAAACCTTATAGGCTGCCAGAGAGTGTCCGAGAAGGAGTAGTGGGTGAAATAAAAAAAATGATCCAGTTGGGGGTAATACAGCCATCAAACAGTGCATGGAGTTTTCCCATGGTTCTGGTTAATAAAAAGGAAGGTGAAGTATGAGTTTGCCCTGATTTTTGAAAATTGAATGCAGTATCAAAATTCGATGGGTACCCTATGCCTCGTATAGACAATATAATCAATCAGTTGGGTAATGCACAGTACATCGGTACCTTAGATTTGTCTAAAGGGTACTGGCAAATTCCATTGGATGAAGAATCAAAAGGAAAAATGCTTTTCGTACTCCCCTTGGCCTTTTTCAATCTACCATAATTCCATTTGGTCTTCATGGGGCCCCTGCCACGTTCCAACGATGTATGGACAAGATTTTAAGACCTCATCTAGCTTATGCTGTGGCCTATCTAGATGATGTCATCATCTTCAGCCCCTCTTGGAATGACCATTTAAAACATCTTGGGGAAATACTTACTGCCATAACCAAGGCAGACTTAACTATAAACCCTGCTAAATGCTCCCTTGCTATGCAAAAAACTAAATATTTAAGCTTTATAATAGGAAATGGAAAGGTAAAGCCTGAAATTAGTAAAATAGGTGCAATAATTCAGAGTGAGAGGCCACAAATAAAAAAACATGTAAGAGCCTTCTTAGGACTGGTCAGCTATTACAGAAGATTTGTACCAAACTCTTCTGAAATAGCAAGCCCTTTGACTGAGTTAATCAGGAAATCAAAAACAGAAAAGGTACATTGGACCCCTCAGTGTGAAGAGGCTTTTCATAACTTAAAGGCTAAACTCTGTTCCTACCCAGTATTGCATAGTCCCAGTTTTGCTCATCCTTTCGTGGTGCAGACTGATGCATCAAATCATGGGATCAGGGCTGTACTTTCCCAGATGGATGGTGAGGAGGAACACCCTGTCCTTTTTATCAGTCGTAAGCTCCGTGAAAGAGAGACCCAATATTCTACTATTGAGAAAGAATGTCTGGCCATACGGTGGGCAGTAGAACCCTTAAGGTTTTGTTTATGGGGAAGAGAATTAGAGGTCATTATGGACCATAATCCATTGTGTTGGATTAATGTCATGAAAGACAAGAACCCCCGCATCATGCGGTGGTGTCTTGTCCTCCAACCCTATCGATTCACAGTAGTCCATCGTTCAGGAAAAGGAAATTGTAACGCTGATTATGTCTCATTTTGGAAGTGATTCCATGATGTAGATATCTTCAGACCCTGGGGTAAAAAAATGAAAATAGTAATTGAAATAGAAATAAGATGTCTTTCTTTATATCTATAAGGGCATAGATGAGACAATTTGCTAAGTGACCCCAGGGTGTAGCTTTGGGAGTGGGAGGGCTGAAGCTCCATCTCTCACTGAGAGATCTGAGAGATGTAAGAGATTTGAATATTTGAGTAAGGTATTCTGACTTAGTTGGTACGAAACATAGTGAGTTGGAAAACTCACAGTTTTTTTCTTTGGCAGGGAGGAGTGTGATACAGGTGCCACATACAGGACTATTTCTTTTTTCAAAATCTCTCTCTTAAAAAGTCTGTTGCAACAGCACTTATCTATTCTGTTCTATACCTTTAATTCTTTTTGCTTTACCTATACAGGTAGGCCGCCTGTATGAGGTCATTCTTTGCTATCCCCTAATATTTCCATGTCCAGTATGTGAGTCCTATATCTCCTTTCCTGAACCCTTAGAGAAAGAATAATTTATCTGCTTAAAAGTGGAGCCGCTAATGCTCTCATATTGCTGTGGAGTGTTGTGTGTGTTTCAGTAATGCCCCTTGGTAAGGAAAGCAAGGGTAGTTTCATTCAGTAATGCCCAAGTTAAGGTATTAATTAAATAAAGCAGAATCCCTTTAATTTCATGGAACAAGGAAAGGGTAGTAACATTTGAGTAAAGCCAGTGTTTTTTAAAAACTCAATCTCCCGCCCCCCCCCCATACATGCAGGTTGCAGGGAAAACCTGTTGTTTCTGTTTAAGTTAAATTGCGCCTTCTGTCCACTCGAAGTGCGAGCGAGTGTGACTGCAGTAAGGCACAACAATACAAAAAGAAAGAAAAATGTTTTAAATAGTGAGTGAGAACTGCAGTTCATTCAGAAGCCTAATGAAAAAATTGCAGTTCACTGTGTCAGCATGTGAAATATTACTAGCATTTGGTTCTGCACACATCCTTCTCAAACTGCTTTCTTTTGGCCACAAGTAAATATACAGTTAAAAAGACTAAAACAAAAACCCCTTAGTGCAAATCCATAAGTTTATAAATGTACACAGGAAAGAAAACCCCTTAGTGCAAACCTCATTATGTTTCATAGGTACACTTTGTTGTTTTAAAGCAGGTCTCACCAAATTAGGGTGTAGTCCTGTAGCAAATGCTCTGAGGCTGTCTGTGCTCTTCTGCTGCTTGTTTCTAAGGAGCCAGCCAGCTCAGTGTTCCTGTTTATATAATCCTGGTAACAAAGGGGTGGAGCTTGCATCAGGACTTTGCATCTTTTTCTTGATTTAAGCATTATTTTTAGGTTATGTTGCCTTTGTATGAATGTAAATAAAAGAACTAAGGAAATAAGGGATCTAAAATGTAAAACATTGTAGCAGAAAGACAAATTTTGTTGTTTGCAGTAAAAAGGGGTGGAACCAAGTATATCACATGACTGCTCAAGATATAAAAGAAGACTTGCTTCATTCAGGAGATCAGATTGGTGACTGCAGGGAGAGGATGCACATTGCCCTGTCAGTGGTAGCACTAGTTGTTTTCTAGTGTGTTCTTGGTATTTACCTTCTTATGCTCTTTTGTTTTATTTTGCCGTATAAGTACGCCTTATATTTTTTGTTTCTGTTAACTTATTTGCCTAAATAAGGAATAAACCTTCTTGAACATCTGAAAACTGTTGTCATTGGTGTCCTCCTTAAATCCCACAACCTCCTACCCCAGATTTTCAAAATACCCTTCTAATAATACCACCTCATAAACAAGGATAGAGAAAATGTTCAAATCCTGCCCAAAAGGTGATTTTGTGCAGTGACTGTGAAACCACCTTTCAGGGTGGATTTGAGTAATTTCACCACCTTTGTTCATGAGTCAGGGTCCCAAAAAGACCATGCTGAAAATGTGGCATAAAACTATACAAAAATGACAAAGTTATGAATAAGAGTTCAAACCCCATTAAAATACATTAAACTGGTGCCTGCCCAGTGGCATTGAAGGTTGAGGCCCTGGAAGCCACACCTTGCACCATGCCGGTGATCCAGGTTCAGGAACGAGCTTGGGACATTGGGGGTTGGCAGGGGAGGGAAGGGATTGAGCATCCAGAGGACTGCTCTCCCTTCCCAGGGAGGGTTCCAGGGACTGCACTGCTCCTAAGTGACCTCTGGTGTTAGTCAGAGGCATCACCAGGAACTTACAGGGCTAGTGTATGCTGGGGCAGAGCTGCAGTGGACATTGGAGGATGTCATTGCACATCCGAGCTCTGGGGGAGGGGCAACACAACAAAGAAAAAACCCCGGAGGACCGAGGAGGCAAGAAGGGCCTCAAGAGTCATCCCCACACATCCCCAATGCCAGACTGCCACACTCAGTGGTCCCCAGGCACCACCCATGGGAAACAGACCCTCTAATCTCAGAAAGATGTCACCAAGGTAGGAGTGGCAGGCCCTCCTCCAGGGGGTAATCTGGGGGGGCTGGAAAGTCTCTGTGTGAGGGCATTACTGGGTGGGAGTCTCAGCGGGGAGTAGATGAGAGATGAGCTGAGTAGGCACCACTGAGAGATACCTCAGCCCAACAGAGAATAAAAAGAGTTAGAAGCAAAAATACAATAAACTAGACTTAGCTCATTTTCTCATATCAGTCACCAATTCCAGCAGAAAAATGTGTCTTCAGTCAGAGGGTGAATCTGCTTCATGGGACATGTTCAGGTAAGTGAGGGTGTATGGTGGAGTGTGAGGTAGTGGGTGCCAAGTGGGGACTGGGGTGGGATGGGTGGTGGTCTGGGAGGGTCAGATTGCTGATTGACCCTTTCTTTTTTTTTTTTCAGGTTAAACTGAGAACAAAAAGATTAATGAGGGACAGTTTTATTTATGTTAGGAGGACCCAAGCTGACACTGGGGATTAGGTACCCCAGTGTTGGGATGATGTTCAGTGGCACTGGTGGTGGGCACCCTGGTGTCACCACATATATTAAGGGAAGGGGAGTGGGAGACCTGGAGGGGAAGGGGTCAAGACAAGCAGTACAGGAGGTGGGCACCCCAGTCCACTTATTATATATTTTGCATATATAATAAAGAAACATTGGGGGGTGGGTGACCTGGAGGAAGGGGGAGAAAGAAATGGTACGGGGTGGGCACCCTGGTCTCATTAAGGAATAGACAGACAGACAGACATATAGATAGATAGATAGATAGATAGATAGATAGATAGATAGATAGATAGATAGATAGCTAGATAGCTAGGAAGGAGAGGGAGGGAGAGATATCAGGGAATCGACAGATGGCTGTTCCAATTAAAACCAGCAGCATTACTCCAGCAACAGTTTCAGTATTCAAGAAAGTCCCACTGTTCCCACAAAAGAACAATTTGAAAGAACTGTATTTCAATCGTATTCTTCTTTCATATGAGCCCTTGTTAACCCTGCCACTTCAGTGCTCCAACTGGAGCCGGCAGCATGACTCCAGCTGCAGCTTCACAATTCAAGAAAGTCACACTCATGGACAGTTTTTAAGTATAGGAGAGAGTCGAGGGTGATGCCAAGATACTTGAAAGATTGTGTTTGTTCAAGAGTGACACCTTGCTTGGTTTCAATGGAGAGGTGGTATTGCTTGTTTTTGTTGTGGGTGCTGCTGAAAATCATGGACTTGTTTTTTTTCTGATTGAGTATCAGTTTATGACTTAAGAACTAGGTCTCAACAGATGAGAAACCCTGCTGGAGGTTTTTTTGCAATAGTTTAGGGTCATGGTGTGAGGCAAGGATTACTGCATCATCTGCATAGAGTATGATTTGTTAATGGCAGCAGTCCGGTAGTGAATTTAGTAACAGGCTAAAGAGGAGGGGTCCCAGGATGGAACCCTGGGGGACACCCAAGCAGAATTCTTACCCTTTGGATCCAATTGTCTAGGTAGCTCTTGAACCAGCCAATGGAGTCAGGTGAGAGCCTGGCATTTTGGAGCTGGACTAGAAGGAGGCGATGGTTGATGGTGTTGAAGGCTTTTGTTAAGTCAATGAAACTGGAGCCAGTTTGCTGACCAATGTCCAGTGAGTTATGGATGGCGCCGGTGAATTCGAGTTGTGCCGTGGAGGTGCTGTGACCCTTTCTGAACCTGTGTTGTTGCTTGCACAGGATGTTTTGCTTATCCAGAAATTCTGTAAGCTGGTCAGAGACAATACGTTCTAGTGCCTTGGAGAGGGGAGGTAGTATGGAGATTGCTCTGAAATTCTCATGGGCAGTTTTGTCACCACTTTTGTGGATCGGGGTGACAGTGGCAGATTTCCATTTGTCCGGGAACTGGCTAAGGCTGAGGGAGAAGTTGAAGATCCTGGTCAGAGGTCCGAGTACCTCTTCTAGGGTGAGGGACAGGAGTTTGGGGTCGAGGGAGTCACTGCTAAATCCGGAATTGCTAATGGCTTTAATGACATATTTGCGAACCTGTTGAGTCTTGACTGCTATAAAGTAGAAACATGGTTGATTATTTGAGGTAGTGTTAGTGGAGGACACTGGAGCGTCATCTTCCTTGAAGAAATCAGGTGGTGGAACTGAGCTGAGATCGGTAAAAGCTGTGTTGAAGGTGTCTACAATGATTTTAGGGTCAAGCATTGTAATTCCATTTACATTGAGCACTGATGGGGAGATTTGGACTGTTTCCTGTGACTTCTTTAATGTTTTTCCAGAAATCTCTTCCGTTACCCCAGGAGTTTGTGAGGGCATTCTTAAAGTAGGCTGATTTATTTTGCTGGATAGATTTGGTGCATTCATTACATGCACGTTTGTAGTTTAGGATGTCGTTTTGCCTACCGGAGTTTCTGGCCAGCTCCCAGAGGTGATCCCTTGTTTTTAGTTGCTTAAGGAGTCTCCTGTGAGCCAGTGGTTACAGAGTGCTTTTACTTTGCATTTTTTTACAGGAGCGTACGTGTCACAGGCCTCTGTGAAGATTTTTATGAAGTGGTTCAGGGCAGTATTCACATTAGTTGCTTTGAAGATTGGTGACTAGTCTTGAAGGAGGAGGTGGGATTTGAGATGAAGTAGATGGCCAAGGGGTAGAACCCTGCTGGTGATAGTTTTTGGGGAAGGTTTAATGAATTTATTTGACCAAATGCAGCTGACAGGGGAGTGGTCGCTGAGAGAGTCAGGAAGGATGGAAGTGTTTGAGATCTGTGAGGGGTGACTGGCAAGGATCCAGTCAAGAAGGGTGTTGGTTCCGGTCCTATAATTTTCCCTGGTTGGTGAGTCTACCACCTGGGTGAGGTTTGCTGCAGTGACGGAGTCCCTATGTGCACCTACTTCTGCTGTGGGCCAGTTTACATTGAAGTCGGCAAGAAGGATAGATTCAGTATCCAGTGGAAGTGACTTGATGAAATCCAGCACTGCAGTTAGACCATTTCCTTGTTCTTTAGGAGGAATGTCGATAGTAGCAACTGTGAGGGCTTTGCTTCTGGCACCTAGGAGGATTCTAATGGGAAGAATCTGAGCAGTCGCAGGCTGGAGAGAGGTATTGATGGCATGTCCCAGGATTGTATCTTTTAGGTATAAGGCACACCCACCACCTCTTTTAGACATCCTATCAAGCCTAAAGACATTGTAGCCAGGAAGGCTGATTGCCTGGTCAGGGACAGATAGCATAAGCCAGGTTTCGAAAACTGCCAGGATGTCTGGGCAGTGTTGGCCGGTAAAGGCCTACAGGGCATCGACTTTGGGAAGGAGGCTGCAGATGTTGATTGACATGATTGAGAGGGCACGTGAGGGTTTTCAAAAAACAAACACCAGAATCTAGCTGAACGGATCCCATTCGTATACCGTTAGAATGGCAACTGAATTGTGTTGCCGCAATTAGGGTGCTGCAACAATGGCGGCAATGACAGCGGCAATCTTGATTTTAGATCACCCCACAGTCAAGTCACCCTTTGCACCCACTCAATTTCTGCCCCCTCCAGGACTGGTTTCCGGGACAGCGCTTTGGCGCTCTACATCCTGAGAGCCACAATGCTTGGTGCAGAAATGCCAGATGGCATATTGCCTTCGTCCATATTGGTGTATACAAAATGACTGTTGCACCAATATGGGTGAACTGATACCATTTAGCTAGAGTCATATGTTTTTCTCCAGGTTATAATTTTTATGGGTTTTTAAAGTTGTGTTTTTTTTTTTTTTTTAATGAAAAACGAGATGGCTGCCATATGAAAAAATACTTCTTTTTTTCAGAAAAGAAGAATTTTGGCTCACAAAAGAAGAATCTTCTACTGTGAGACAAAACTAAGTCTGAATTATTCTTTCTTATCAGACATATAAATGAAAGACCCTACTGAGCATGCTCAGATCTGAAATTTAAAATCCTTATAACTCAGGAGTGGATTAATATTTTTTTCACCAAACCAAAAAAGATACCTTTCTAGTGCAAGACCTTTCTACCCGGAAAATTCAGAACAAAATTTTAAGCCATCAGGGCTGTAGGTGAGGCAAAAAAAAACCCAGCAGAAAACCCCAATTTTTCAATTTTTGCGCTATCCAGATCTCTTAATTGAGATAACCAACCATCACGAACCTTCCCAAATCAAAAGACCTTCTCCCCAGACCATGCATGCAGAATGTTGTGCCATTCTGTTGAACAGGGGTGAAGTTATTAAGCTGCATAGTTCAGGGTTTAACATTAAACAACCTAACTCAACCCTAACTATAGGGGCTCTACCGTACTCCTATAATATGTATCTATATATCATATATTTTATTCCTCCTCAGACAGAGAAATAAATGTTGGGCTTCCTACAATTATATTTTATCCCTCCTCAGACAGCGAGATAAATGTTGGGCTTTCTACAAAGCATCAAACTCAGTATCTGACTGGATAATCTATAGAAAGTTCAGAAAGGAATGTAAACAGACCATCTGACAGATCAAAAGTAGTTATTGCATAACCTAGTTTGATTCCTCCATCAGGAACTCACGTCTATTTTGGAACTGTCTTAAGAAAACCTTAGGCCAGGATGGCATCCCCACTCCCCTCCCCCAGATATTGAGGTCAGGGGAGTAAATTGTAATAACCCCTCCACCATGTTGAATGCTTTTAGTACATATTTTACTGATCTGTCATCTTACATTGGGGCTTTTCCTCTCTCCTCACCTAATCCTGAATCCTCCCCTACTCGTAATGCTGTGTCACTCCCCCCACCCCATTTTATCTAAAAGAAGTCAAGGTCTCGGAGGTCTGCAAACCCCTCCTGAGATAGATCCCGGTTTCTAAACTTGCCAGCTCTGATGGGATCGAGTCCCAGCTCTTCAAACTTGCTGCTAATGAATTAGCCTCCCCCAATAGCAAGAATCATTAACGTGTCCCTTTCCTCTGGTGTCTTCCCTAACCACTGGTGTCTCACATAGTACCACTGTTTAAAAAAGGTAACAATAAAAATATCTGCCATGACAGATCCATTGCCCTCCTTCCAAACTTTAACAAGGTCTTGGAAAATAATCTCACCACCCCATATCTACTTTGTGCTCTTCCTAGATCTACCATGTTAAAATGAACATGTATACTACAATATGACTTGATTGTACTCTCTGCCTGATGTACTATATGGGTTTTGCCTAGCACATTGTATGTTTACCTGTTCTTGTAATCCAACTGTTGTTAGCATTTTTTTCTTTTCAGTGTCGTACCGTACATTGTATTCTTATCAAACCAATTGTCACTTCCATTATTTTATTGTTCTTAAGTTGTTATTGTTCCTATATTGTACTGTCCTAGGTCATGCCTGAAAATAGGCAACTGTTATTGTCTAGCACACTCACCTGGTAAATAAAAACAAAATAAATAAATAAATAAAATGAACTTTCTGGCTACCTCTTCACCCATGATCTCCTCTCCCCTGCTCAACACTGTTTCCTTCAAAACCATAGATCCAGAAGCAAATGATTATTTACCCTTTAATGGACCAATATAGATGTAACAACAAGAACAAAGTGCTCTAGCTTTCGGACCAACCAGTCCTTCTTCAGAAGCTCATGGCAGTTGTTTAGAAAATACAATACTTATAACAGCTAGATAATGCAGAGAAAAACAGAAAAAAATCCCCATTGGTTTAAAATACTCATTTAAAAAAACAAAACAAAAAAAAAACAAACAGAAGATGATGTCAGAGAAGTTAAACAGTACAATACTGCCCTCAGTCCGAATGAACCTTGGGTTAAGATGTGCTTGGTGCAACAAACATAAAGAATCCTACTGCACATAAATTTAATTGACATAAGATAACACTGCTGAAGCAGATAACTCCCAAATCAAGCCATGAGTGTCACAGTCAGTATAAGGATGTGATTACTGAAAGGCAACCCCACCAGCTTAAAGACAAACTAAGATAGTTATAGGGCTCATGAAATTACAATGTATGCATTAAAGACAAGAATACCAGTAAAGTTGTATAAAAACATCAGTGCACACTGTGTGATGTGTAAAACCTAGCTAGACATGTCACCCAGCTGTATTCTCAAGCTAAATAAAAGGCCCAAGAAATTACAAAACCTCAGGACTATATAAATGATAATATAAATATAAATTGATAATATTAGTGTTAAACAAAAACTCTAGTAGAGGAACCTCAAGGAATTCAGACCATGCATCCTGATATGTACTGATATCAATATATACTGAGAATGTAGCAACTACATGTACCACAAGTGTCTAGGGAATCTGAAAAAGAGATAAAAAGTAATTTATCTCCTCCTGCTCATACAAACAGTACAACCTAACCCACCCCACATCACAATAATGTGGGTGGGGGAGATATAGCAAATGAGATGTCTCTCTCTCTCTCCCCCTCCTTTTTCTCTCTCTCTCTCTCTGTCCCCACAGACACACACACACACACACACACACACATACACACTCTCAATCTCTCTCTAGTGAACCTATATTAACTTCAGTCACTGTAATTGTTCCCAAAGGAATACAACTTGTAATGAAATTCTGAGTAAATTACTACAATATTAGCCTAATGTAAAAAGATATGTGCAGGACCCCAAGCAAATGAGATCACACATCCCAATATGTACAGAGTTACAAAAATTATATATAACAGTATAAGATAACACTCCTGTATGTACACTAGCAGGCTGGGTAAACTGAATATGGTGCAATGGAATCAATCCCCCTCCACACAGGCAAAGATAAAAGTAAGGAGAAATTTGTTGTGTGTGAAATGAAAATAGTAACATTATACCTCCATATAGCTAAATAGAGACTTACCTCAATGTGACAGCAAGCCCCACATCTATTATATCACATACCTCACAGCACATACCCACACACATACATACACACACGCATCCACATCTCACACATGCTGAAGTCCTATAATATGTCAGCTTGAAGAAGAAAAGGTCTGTGGATGTTAATTTCTGTAGTGTCCCATAAAGCCAATATCCAAGTTCATCCCATCTGCTACCATATTGAGATGTAAAATAAGTTTAATCTCAAAAGCTCGTCTCTGTTGTGTGTTTTGAGATTTCCTTTAAGACCATTACTGACATATCTGAGACTGAGTGGTCAGGCTGGAGAAGTGATGCCCCACTGGTTTTCAGTCTTCCTTGCTGTAATAGTATGCCTGTGTGAGTTCATCCTAGTGCGGAGCTGTTGGCGTGTCTCTCTACATAACCTGTTTGTGGACATCTCTTGCACTGAATGAAATAAACAACATATCGTGACATGCATGTATAACTCCCATGCACCTGGAATTGTCTGTTTTGTGATGTAACCACGCAGTCTGAGGTAGAAATTAGCCCCAAGTCTTGCAGGGCGTTGATTGCAGGGTCGTGTGCCATTGTGTGACATGGTATTCTGTTCGGTGAAAGTTTGCTCCTAATAATTAGGCTGGATAAATTTGGCGGTTGTTTAAAAGATAGTAGTGGGAGTTCCTTAAAATACAATTAAGGGTGTCATCCTCACTAAATATTGGTGAGATCTTTAATAATCTTACGCAGACGCTCAAGGTCTGGATGATATGTGACTACCAAGGTATTCTTTCTGTAGCTGTCTTTTCTTTATATTGAAGTAGTTGTTGTCTTGGTACTTGCGTTGCCGTTCTGTTATCCTGTCAATTTCCTGGAAGAGTGTCCCTGCTCCATAAAGGTGTTTTTCAACATAGCCAAATGTGTATCTCTGTCATCCTCATTTGAACAAATACGTTGACAACGAAGTGTTGACTGTATATGACAGATTTTTGTATGATTAGGGTGGTTACTTTTCCTGTGCAGGTATCTCTGTCTGTCTGTTGGCTTCCTGTAAATACATGTATGTAAGGTTCCATCCTTAATGATGACTGTGGTGTCAGAAAGTTAACCTTGGTGGTAGAGTACTCAATGTAAGCTTTATAGTAGGGTGGAGATTGTTAAGTTTGTGATGAAAATATTTGAGGCATCTGTGCCTTCCTCCAGATGATAAACAAATCATCAATGTAACGGAAATAAGCCAGTGGTTTGTGGGGATACTGCCTTAAAAATCCTCCTCAAGTCAGCTATAAAGAGGTTAGCACACTGTGGAGCCATTTTGGTGCCCATTGTTGTTCTCTATAGTTTGAACATAATGTTTACCATTGAAGTTGAAGTTGTTATGTGTCAAAATGAATTCCATAAGTTCCCACCACTCCAGGGTTGATGTTTTGGTCAGGTCCTTTCTCACGTATGTATTTAAGGCATGCTGCAATGCCATCTGTGTGTGGAATATTAGTGTAGAGGATGTTACATCCATTGTCACTAAAATGGTATCAGGTGGTAAACCTTATAACCAGAAAGTACACGCAACAAGTGCGTAGTGTCCTGGATATAACTGTCTCTTTCCATAACCAGCGGTTTCAAAATGGTCTCTACAAACCTGAGATCCCTCAGTCATGGTACCATTACCAGAGACTATGGGTCTCCCTGGATTGCCAGGTTTATGTATTTTAGGCAGCATGTGGAATGTCCCTGGCTTTGGTTCAGCAGGAATGAGGTGAGCTAGTTTCTTTCGGACATGGTCAGGAAAAGTTTTAGTTAAGTCACATAGTTCATCTTTATATCTTGTAGTGGGTCACTCCAGTTCTCTGTAGTATGTAAGATCTGTTAGCTGTCTATTAGCTTCAGTAATATAGTCTTCTCTGTTTAAAATCACCACTGCAGAACCTTTATCAGCTTTTGATGACAATGTTGTGGTTTGATTTCAGTGTCCCTATAGCTCTCCGTTCCAGTGGAGAGAGGTTATAATGGGTTTGTTTTTGCCTGGTAAGGATCTGACCACTGACTTGTTGGCGGGAAACAATTAATATAATTGTCTAGTTTTTTGTTACGCCCACTTGAGGGGTAAAATCAGATTCCTTTTTCTTATCCATTACATTATTGCTGTTTGCACTGTCTTCACTACCAGTGATTTCTTCCTGCCATGAAAGAATTCTTTAAGTCTCAATCTACGGAAGTACCTCTAGTTCACCACAAAACAGTATGTTATCCAGTGGTTTTGTTGGGCAGAAAGTGAGGCCCTTTGAAAGTACATTCAGTTCTCCAGTAGTCAGTGTGTGGTTGGACAAATTAACAACTGAAAGGTGCCCATCAGTATTGTGTTGTTGTCAGTGACTCCATTATGTGCTTCATGGTTGTTAGAAGTATGGTATGTTGAAGGGCATCTAATTTCTATTTTCACAAGCATGGCTTTTCTTAAGGTCCTTGGTAGTTAATGTGCATCTCTCACAAGATGTCTTGAATAGGTTCCCCAGACACCCTTTCCAGAGTGGTTACAATTTCAGCAAACTTTTTGTTAAGAATAACTTTTGGGCATATGACATGCAATCCTGTGATTTCTCAGTTTCTCAGAGGTCCTATGACAAAGTTGTTCTGCATAAGTATAATTGTTTGTATTTCTTAATGGATTCCAAATAGTAAGACCTTTAGGGATAATGTTTCTCCTCTTGCACTGGGTTAGAAAATAGATGTCACTGTCTAGCCGTGCCAATTTCTTCTTGATGTTATGTAACTGCCATATTCTATGGCGAATTCCGGTATCTTCCATGTTGAAATCTTGATTTAGTAATTGCCGTATTGATCCTTGCAAGAATAGATCCAGAAGCAAATGATTTGATACCTTTTAATGGACCAACATAGATGTAACAACAAGAACAAAGTGCTCTAGCTTTCGGACCAACCAGTCCTTCTTCAGAAGCTCATGGCAGTTGTTTAGAAAATACAATACTTATAACAGCTAGATAATGCAGAGAAAAACAGAAAAAAATCCCCATTGGTTTAAAATACTCATTTAAAAAAAAAAAAAAAAAACAGAAGATGATGTCAGAGAAGTTAAACAGTACAATACTGCCCTCAGTCCGAATGAACCTTGGGTTAAAATGTGCTTGGTGCAACAAACATAAAGAATCCTACTGCACATAAATTTAATTGGCATAAGATAACACTGCTGAAGCAGATAACTCCCAAATCAAGCCATGAGTGTCACAGTCAGTATAAGGATGTGATTACTGAAAGGCAACCCCCACCCAGCTTAAAGACAAACTAAGATAGTTATACAGCTCATGAAATTACAATGTATGCATTAAAGACAAGAATACCAGTAAAGTTGTATAAAAACATCAGTGCACACTGTGTGATGTGTAAAACCTAGCTAGACACATGTCACCCAGCTGTATTCTCAAGCTAAATAAAAGGCCCAAGAAATTACAAAAACCTCAGGACTATATAAATGATAATATAAATATAAATTGATAATATTAGTGTTAAACAAAAAACTCTAGTAGAGGAACCTCAAGGAATTCAGACCATGCATCCTGATATGTACTGATGTCAATATATACTGAGAATGTAGCAACTACATGTACCACAAGTGTCTAGGGAATCTGAAAAAGAGATAAAAAAGTAATTTATCTCCTCCTGCTCATACAAACAGTACAACCTAACCCACCCCACATCACAATAATGTGGGTGGGGGAGATACATAGCTTAAACGAGATGTTGTCTCTCTCTCTCTCCCCCCTCCTTTTCTCTCTCTCTCTCTCTCTGTCCCCACAGACACACACACACACACACACACACACACACACACACTCTCAATCTCTCTCCTAGTGAACCTATATTAACTTCAGTCACTGTAATTGTTCCCCAAAGGAATACAACTTGTAATGAAATTCTGAGTAAATTACTACAATATTAGCCTAATGTAAAAAGATATGTGCAGGACCCCCAAGCAAATGAGATCACGATCCCAATAAGTACAGAGTTACAAAAATTATATATAACAGTATAAGATAACACTCCTGTATGTACACTAGCAGGCTGGGTAAACTGAATATGGTGCAATGGAATCAATCCCCCCACACAGGCAAAGATAAAAAGTAAGGAGAAATTTGTTGTGTGTGAAATGAAAATAGTAACACATTATACCTCCATATAGCTAAATAGAGACTTACTTCAATGTGACAGCAAGCCCCACATCTATTATATCACATACCTCACAGCACATACCCACACACATACATACACACACGCATCCACATCTCACACATGCTGGAAGTCCTATAATATGTCAGCTTGAAGAAGAAAAGGTCTGTGGATGTTAATTTCGTAGTGTCCCATAAAGCCAATATCCAAGTTCATCCCATCTGCTACCATATTGAGATGTAAAATGTTTAATCTCAAAAGCTCGTCTCTGTTGTGTGTTTTGAGATTTCCTTTTAAGACCATTACTGACATATCTGAGACTGAGTGGTCAGGCTGGGAGAAGTGATGCCCACTGGTTTTCAGTCTTCCTTGCTGTAATAGTATGCTTGTGAGTTCATCCTAGTGCGGAGCTGTTGGAAGGTTCTGCAGTGGTGATTTTAAACAGAGAAGACTATATTACTGGAAGCTAATAGACAGCTAACAGATCTTACATACTACAAGAGAACTGGAGAGTGACCCCACTACAAGATATAAAGATGAACTATGTGACTTAACTAAAACTTTTCCTGACCATGTCCGAAAGAAACTAGCTCACCTCATTCCTGCTGAACCAAAGCCAGGGACATTCTACATGCTGCCTAAAATACATAAACCTGGCAATCCAGGAGACCCATAGTCTCTAGTAATGGTACCTTGACTGAGGGATCTCAGGGTTTGTAGAGACCATTTTGAAACCGCTGGTTATGGAAAGAGACAGTTATATCCAGGACACTACGCACTTGTTGTGTTACTTTCTGGTTATAAGGATTACCACCTGATACCATTTTTAGTGACAATGGATGTAACATCCCCCACACTAATATTCCACACACAGATGGCATTGCAGCATGCCTTAAAATACATCGTGAGAAAGGACCTGACCAAAACATCAACCCTGGAGTGGTGGGGAACTTATGGAATTCATTTTGACAATAACAACTTCAACTTCAATGGTAAACATTATGTTCAAACTATAGAACAGCAATGGGCACCAAAATGGCTCCACAGTATGCTAACCTCTTTATGGCTGACTTGGAGGAGGATTTTTTAAGGCAGTATCCCCACAAACCACTGGCTTATTTCGTTACATTGATGATTTGTTTATCATCTGGACGGAAGGCACAGATGCCCTCAAAGATTTTCATCACAAACTTAACAATCTCCACCCTACTATAAAGCTTACCTTGAGTACTCTACCACCAAGGTTAACTTTCTGGACACCACAGTCATCATTAAGGATGGAACCATTACATGTATTTACAGGAAGCCAACAGACAGACAGAGATACCTGCACAGGAAAAGTAACTCACCTTAATCATACAAAAATCTGTCATATACAGTCAAGCACTTGTTGTCAACGTATTTGTTCAAATGAGGATGACAGAGATACACATTTGGCTATGTTGAAAACACCTTTATGGAGGAGGGACACTCTTCCAGGAAATTGACAGGATAACAGAACGGGCAACGCAAGTACCAAGACAACAACTACTTCAATATAAAGAAAAGACAGCTACAGAAAGAATACCCTTGGTAGTCATCATATCATTCAGACCTTGAAGGCTCATGCGTAAGATTATTAAAGATCTCCACCCAATATTTAGTGAGGATGACACCCTTAATTGTATTTTTTAAGGAACTCTCACTACTATCTTTAAACAACCGCCAAATTTATCCAGCCTAATTATTAGGAGCAAACTTTCACGGAACAGAATACCATGTCACACAATGGCACACGACCTGAATCAACGCCCTGCAAGACTTGTGGGCTAATTTCTACCTCAGACTGTGTGGTTACATCACAAAACAGACAATTCCAGGTGCATGGAGTTATACATGCATGTCACGATATGTTGTTTATTTCATTCAGTGCAAGAGATGTCCACAAACAGGTTATGTAGGAGAGACACGCCAACAGCTCCGCACTAGGATGAACTCACACAGGCATACTATTACAGCAAGGAAGACTGAAAACCAGTGGGGCATCACTTCTCCCAGCCTGACCACTCAGTCTCAGATATGTCAGTAATGGTCTTAAAAGGAAATCTCAAAAACACACAACAGAGACGAGCTTTTGAGATTAAACTTATTTTACATCTCAATATGGTAGCAGATGGGATGAACTTGGATATTGGCTTTATGGGACACTACAGAAATTAACATCCACAGACCTTTTCTTCTTCAAGCTGACATATTATAGGACTTCAGCATGTGTGAGATGTGGATGCGTGTGTGTATGTATGTGTGTGGGTATGTGCTGTGAGGTATGTGATATAATAGATGTGGGGCTTGCTGTCACATTGAGGTAAGTCTCTATTTAGCTATATGGAGGTATAATGTGTTACTATTTTCATTTCACACACAACAAATTTCTCCTTACTTTTTATCTTTGCCTGTGTGGGGGGATTGATTCCATTGCACCATATTCAGTTTACCCAGCCTGTTAGTGTACATAACAGGAGTGTTATCTTATACTGTTATATATAATTTTTGTAACTCTGTACATATTGGGATGTGTGATCTCATTTGCTTGGGGTCCTGCACATATCTTTTACATTAGGCTAATATTGTAGTAATTTACTCAGAATTTCATTACAAGTTGTATTCCTTTGGGAACAATTACAGTGATGAGTTAATATAGGTTCACTAGAGAGAGATTGAGAGTGTGTATGTGTGTGTGTGTGTGTGTGTGTGTCTGTGGGGAGAGAGAGAGAGAGAAAAGGAGGGGGGAGAGAGAGAGAGACAACATCTCGTTTAAGCTATGTATCTCCCCCACCCACATTATTGTGATGTGGGGTGGGTTAGGTTGTACTGTTTGTATGAGCAGGAGGAGATAAATTACTTTTTTATCTCTTTTTCAGATTCCTAGACACTTGTGGTACATGTAGTTGCTACATTCTCAGTATATATTGACATCAGTACATATCAGGATGCATGGTCTGAATTCCTTGAGGTTCCTCTACTAGAGTTTTTGTTTAATACTAATATTATCAATTTATATTTATATTATCATTTATATAGTCCTGAGGTTTTTGTAATTTCTTGGGCCTTTTATTTAGCTTGAGAATACAGCTGGGTGACATGTCTAGCTAGGTTTTACACATCACACAGTGTGCACTGATGTTTTTATACAACTTTACTGGTATTCTTGTCTTTAATGCATACATTGTAATTTCATGAGCCCTATAACTATCTTAGTTTGTCTTTAAGCTGGGTGGGGTTCCTTTCAGTAATCACATCCTTATACTGACTGTGACACTCATGGCTTGATTTGGGAGTTATCTGCTTCAGCAGTGTTATCTTATGTCAATTAAATTTATGTGCAGTAGGATTCTTTATGTTTGTTGCACTACCACATCTTAACCCAAGGTTCATTTGGACTGAGGGCAGTATTGTACTGTTTAACTTCTCTGACATCATCTTCTGTTTGTTTTTTGTTTTGTTTTTTTAAATGAGTATTTTAAACCAATGGGATTTTTTTTCTGTTTTCTCTTCATTATCTAGCTGTTATAAGTATTGTATTTTCTAAACAACTGCCATGAGCTTCTGAAGAAGGACTGGTTGGTCCGAAAGCTAGAGCACTTTGTTCTTGTTGTTACATCTATGTTGGTCCATTAAAAGGTATCAAATCATTTGCTTCTGGATCTATTCTTGCAAGGACCAATACGGCAACTACTAAATCAAGACTTGAAAACCATAGTACACCACAGCACTGCTTACACTTACTAATTGCATTTCTAACACTTTTGATAAAGGGGAGTCCACCATTGCCATTTTCATGATCGATCACACCCTGCTCTGTCACAAACTAACATCCCTGGGAATATCTGACATTGCCCTCCCCTGGTTCAAAAGTTACTTGTCCGATAGGCAACAACAAGTTAGGCTTGGATTCTCCTTCTCTAACCAAGCCCCTATTACAATGGGTGTCCCTCAAAGTTCTATACTGGGACCCTTGTTCTTTTCCCTCCAAATAAATTCCATTCACCACTGCCCCACAAACTGTACCCCTATCTTGTACTCTGATGATCTGGTGTTTTTCTGTAGTGCCCAGAACATTGAACAGATCAATTTTAAATTATCAGCCAACCTACAGTCTGTACAAAAATGATTCTATGAAAATAGACTCTTAATGAATGCTGAGACAATTAAAGAAAGCTGTCCCAACAACCAGGTGTGCTTGTAAGAGTAAAACAGTCAACCAGCAAAAAACTTTAGTGCCACCCACTGCAGACAGAACCAAATAGACTCACAATAAGTCAAAAGCAAATTGATAACATCATAGTTTATTTAGTAAATGAAGCCATAGAGCACCAAAGACTTTCTAAAAATGGGAGCTCACAGTGAGACCCACCGTGAGCTCCCATTTTAGAAGGTCTTTGGTGCTCTATGGCTTCATTTACTAAATAAATTATGATGTTATAAATTTGCTGGAGTCTTAATGAATGTTGCCAAACCTAGGCCATGCTCTTTGGATCTGCCCCCTGTTTAAAGGTTCACTCATATCGATGCGACAGTCATTTTGTCAACGTCAATATGGGTGAAGGCAATATGCTGTCTAGCATTACAGCACCAGGTATTGCAGCTCCCGGGATGTGTAGCACTAAAGCGTCATCCCGAGAAACAGTCCTGTTTTGTGGGGGGCTTTGCCCCCACACACCCCCAATACAAGGGCCTAAACCCCTACACCCCCAAAAACTGAAGATAACAACCTCCGGGGTGGGCACAAGCAGTGTGAGTGCAAAGGCTAGCATCAGCGAGGGGTGCTCTAAAATCAAGATCACCCTTTTCACTGTTGCCCGTATTGCAGCACCTTAATTACAGCAACAAAATTCAGTTGCTAATCTAACAGTATACCCTGTTTAAAGAATATCCAATCTCTTTTCTCTGTGATTTGCAAAAATGGAACTCTCTTGGTCATGGTCCCATCCTTTAGTTACCTGGGTGTTGCACTTGACCCCCCCCCCTTGATTTTTCATTCCCTGTGGCAGCAATCTGTAGGACTGATAATGTCAGACTTGGGCTTGCATGCAAAGCTAGCTGCAACCTCTCCCGCATGCCCATATTGCCATAGCCCAGTGCATTTTAATCCCCAAATGACCTTATCATCTGTCTGTCTGTTCTGAAGCCTTGAATTCTACACCACGAAAATAGGATATGGCATGTAACAACATCTGTTGTTTAGCCCTTGCAAGTAACAGCCTAGCCCACCACTGCACACTCTTGGCTGACTCCACCCATCTGCCCCATGTGTATTGTCCCTGGAAAGTATCATACATAGTGTATTTTTCAATCAGATTCCATTATCACTTGCCTCCCTACTAGTGCCTTGCTTAAATGTCTGTCCACACAGATCCTCTGACCTTGACCCCCTAATTATACCAAGGATCAAGACCACACTAAGTGAGGTAGCTTTCTCAATCTCTGCTTCCAGACTATGGAATACCAGACCAGCCAATATCAGGCATTGTCCTGTAATCAGTACCTTCAGGAATCGGCACCTCACCCACTTAACTACAGTTAGCAGTATGCACCTGTTCCAGGTCCTTGTATTTGTATTATGATAAACAAGTTGCCTATGTGTTTATTATTCTCCCTATTGGATACACCTGATTCTGTTGAAGAGGCTAGCAATTTATTAAAGACTTTGCCTGTACTCAGTTTTATCTTATAGGATCCCCTACTCCTATTGTATAAAACTGCATGAGATAACTATAGTTGAATCTCAGTTTGCTACTTGTGTAGCAGTGTTTATTGTCATTTAGAAAATGGCAAGAATTAATTCTGAAACATGATTGGCCGAGACAGGCTCCAAGTTGGGCATTTATTTTTCAATAGGTGCCCAGCTTAAAATAAGAGCCAGTCCAAGTGTCACTTCACCAGGTACCCTTTGTGTACTGCTGCCTAGCCTGCTTTCTCAGTGGCTGAAAGCACCCAGTGAAATTTGAAATCCCTGCCATCTTTTTCTCTCGCTTAATGAGAGTTATTGCCCCCACACACACACACTCCTTACTTCAGCCCAACGAAAAAAAGATAGCTCACACTCTGGATACTTTGCGGTCAGGAAGAGCGAGAAAACATCAAATTTACACAGCCATCTTCTTATACAATGGCACCACTCTCCCGACCGTGCTCTTCCAGTACCGCGTTGAATGAAAAGCAAGCCGTTAGTCCATTCGCTTCGTGATAGCAAGCGCGTACAAGAAAATGGCTGAAATACTACAGAGTCCCCACAGTTAATCAACCTGCTGCCCCAAATGTAAAATAAATTAAAAAATTACATTGGGGCTCTCCCTTGGTATCACAGATGCAGCTATCCATCAGTTTCATGCAAGTTCAGTCACGTGCTTAAGACAGGCATCCTCCAACGGGTACTAGATAAAAAAATAAACAGTCTTGCACAAAAGGAGACACACGATATCCAGACACTGCTGGAGTGAACGTTTTCTACACACTTGTTGTTTAGGTGTGTGTGTGGGTGTGGGTGTGTGTATGTATGTATGGGTGTATGAGTGTATGGGGTGTGTCAATAGATTAGAATAGCTCTCTGGGGAGAACCAAGAGGAGATGGAACATCCTTTATAGAAATGGTCTATTTTTTCAAGAAAAAACAATTCTACTGCTTTTATTCATTTTTAAACTTATTTCCTTTGTTATTTTATTGAAATTACTAACATGCCCATTTTCTAAGCACAATAATACCCTCCTGAGTGAGCATTATTGGGAAATACCGGACCTTCCAGGGGCTATATGGCCATCCGCCTGCGGCATTGGGCCTCATTACGCCCCTGGGTGGTCCGATATTTCCCAATAATGCCCACTCTGTTGGGTATTATTGCTTACGTAACTATCCTATTCCCTGTATGAGAAGTGGATATTAATTGTCTGTTATATGGGAAAATTAATAAACTTAAATTTAAAAAAAGTTGCCTTTGTGTATAATACTCCTGCACTTTGTAGATAATGCTTTGTTGATTGTACCCCTGTTTGTGCCTTGTGTACTACCCTATTGTAACATTTTTCTAAGCTGTTATTGTCATACATTGGGTGGGATTTTCAAAAGCCTTAGATCGCAGCAAGTCCTGGTGCACCAATGATACAGTGCATGAGGCTTGCAGCGATCTAACAGGATTATCTATCCTGTGTGGCAATTGCCGAAAGTTAGACCAAGTTTTTCTGATCTAACTTGTAGCAATCCTGTGGGTCATATTTACGGAGCTTGAGCCCGATATTTAGTGCAAGCTGCTGTAGTTCATGGAAACTGTCACAATTGTACCCAAGGTTGTAAAATCGGGTGCAGTTGCGGCAAAGTGTTTGGCACACCACCAGAACCTAAGTGCCGTGGCACAGGGCTGGATGCAAGCCCTACACCATGTTTTGAAAATCCTTTCCATTGTATTTACTGGTTGCACTATCCTGGGTTGTGTCTGAAAATAGGCAACGATTTGTCTAGTGCACCCTACCCAGTTAACAATAAATAAATAAACTGTAAATGCTAAATATTACATTTTGTGATGGGTTGTTAATGTTAAATACTTTTTGCTAGAAATCTTAACAGCTGGTCAGACTTCTATGAGCAGAATTCCTGCTTATTTGGCTAGGTGGCAACAAAACCACACAAGCTTACACAAGCGTTTGCATGTCTCTGCTAGGACTGGAGAAGCCAGATTGCTGGGTCATAAAGCAAGCAGCATAAATTATTTGTAATCAGGGAGGCTACTTCTTTTGATATACCTAAATCACTAATCATGGGACAGACATTGTGGCTAGGATTCTCTACAGCTATTAAAAACAAGATGGCAATTATTGCTAATCTTGTTGCAACATCTGATCTGGCTTGCATCACTGTGATCTGGCTGGATGATAATGCTGGTCCAGTTCTGGAACTGGCTGTTCCGGCCGGGTACTCGGTGGTACACTGCCTGAGAAAGGCTCGTAGGGGTGGGGGTGTGGCAGTATGTTTTAAATCGGACTTGAACCTCACAGCCCTCCTGGTAGGAACAGTGAGATCCTTTGAATGTGTAGCCATTCAAGAGTGTACAGGTGCAGGCTGCAGAATCCTTCTCATCTACCAACCGCCTGGGGATGAGAAGGAGTTTCTGCAGGAAGCTGTGGACTTCACCTTCAAAATGGTATTGGAGTCATCCAGATGGATTATTCTGGGTGTCTTCAATGCCTGGATTGACAATGAGCTCTCGCAGTTTGGTCAAGACTTCCTCCAACTGATGTGTTTGTTGGGCCTGACATAGGTTGTTACCTCTGCTACCCATATACATGGCCATTCATTGGACCTCATCTTCCTGCTGGGAATGGAGGTCTTCAACCTTATGGTGGAGCCTGTCGCTTGGTCGGACCACCATACTGTGAGGTTCTCATTCGAGGCCCCCCCAAATAGATCTTCCCCTATGGAGATGGTCCAGTACAGCCCTTTAAGGGGTCTGACCCCACAGGGTCTGATGGAGGTACTGGACCTATCAGGCTCGATGAGTGCGTGCAAGGAGCCAAGGAAATTGGTTCTGACCTATAACAAGGTAATTGCCGAAACCCTCGACTCTATCACACCTGTCTGTGTTTGACCCCTTACCTCACACCAGAGATCCCCCTGGTTTGATGAGACTCTCAGGGAGATGAGGAGGAATGGTTGAAGGTTAGAGCAGTGCTGTGGAGGTGTGGTTTGGGGGAAGACAAGCTTATTTTGATGGTTCATTATAGGGATTATTTATCAGCAATCTCCTGTAAGAAGGCAGAGTTCCTGTCCAAGGAGATTGCTGCAGCAATTAACAGACTGGCTCAGCTCTTCCGCACCATGGACGGGTTTTGTAATCTGGCCTCTCTTTGATCCAGGGGGCCTTTTTTGCATTTGAGATGTGATGAGTTTGCTTTGTTTTTTGCTGATAAGATTGCCTCCATCAGATTGGAAATCCAGTCAGCACCCTTGAATGGGCATTGCGGTGAGTGGCGTGATGTTGCAAATACTCAGTCTGCCTGGTTCAACTTCGACCAGGTAGCTGTAGTAGATGTGAGGGTCATCCGGGAGTTATAGCCAACCTACTGTAGTTTGTAACCAGGACCAACACACCTCCTTGTGGGGTGCATTGATGCCATCGGCCCGGTCCTAGCCAAGATAGTCCGATGTTCTCTGGTGGTGTTTTTTTTTTTTCCAGAGCCCCTGAAGGAGGCAGTTGTGAGGCCCCTTCTTAAAAAACCCTCACTAGACGTGGATTGTCTGGCAAACTACAGATCTGTCTCTAACCTTCCCTTTGTAGGGAAGGTTATTGAGAAGGTGGTGGCCATTCAACTGGAGACCTATTTAACAGCCCATGATATCTATGAGTCTTTCCAGTCAGGGTTTAGAAAAAGGCATAGTACTGAGACTGCCCTGGTGCAAGTGCTAAATGATCTTCTGGTGGCAAGGGATTGGGGGAGATGTTCCATTCTTGCTGTCCTCAATCTCTCGGCAGCGTTTGATACCATGGACCATGTGGTGCTCATGGAGTACCTGTGGGTATGTTGTAGACTGATGGGTACAGTCCACAATTGGTTTAGATCTTACCTCACTGGCAGGTTGCAGCATGTGGTGTCTGGGGTTTATTCCTCAGCCCCCATGGCCCTGCTATGGGGTTTCCTGCAGGGCTCCATTTTGTCCCCCATGTTGTTCATGGTGTTCATGCTACTGCTAGGGGACATTATAATGTGGTATGGGCTAAGTTTTCACTGTTACACAGATGATACTCAGCTCTACATGTCCTTTGCACCCAAGCAATAGGAGGCTGTCTCAGTATTGAACACCTGCCTGAACGAGATCCAAGACTGAATGAGGGTGAACTGGCTGAGGTTGAACCTGGATAAGACTGAGGTACTGGTGCTGGAACCTGGTAACTAGGGGATGAGGGTGCAATCTAGTCGAGTCTCAGAGCTTAGGCTCGGGGACTCCCAGTTGCTCACCTCTGATCGGGTGAGGATTCTTGGCATTGTTTTTGACTGCGGCTTGATGCTTAAACCACAGGTGTTGCCCATGGTCAAGACTTCCTTTTATGAACTGAGGAACATCGCCAGGGTTAAACATCTGGTACCCCCAGCTGATCTGCCGGCATTAGTCCATGCTTTTGTGACATCATGCCTGGACTACTGCAATGCTCTGTACCTGGGGCTAGCAGGGGTAGATCTGCACCACCTGCAGCTGGTGCAGAATGCAGCAGCCAGGCTGTTGACCAGTCTACCTAGATCATGTCACATTACACCTGTACTGCGCTCTCTGCACTAGTTGCCAATGAGGTGGCGGATCTCCTTCAAGGTCAATTTGTTGACCTATAAGGCCCTGCATGGTCAGGGACCCGGTTACCTGCAAGATCTCCTGTGTCCCTACTGGCCCACCCACTCCCTGTGCTCCATGGATGAGGGTCTTTTGGGAGTTCCCAGGATTTATTTAAAGACATTGGGGGCCCCAAGCATTTTCTTCTATGGCCCCAATCCTGTGGAACTCCCTCCCTCACCAGATTCGAGAGAGTCAAGCAGTTGACATTTTCAAAAGGAAGCTGAAGACCTTTCTATTTAATCAAGCTTTTATCACTAATTAGTATGTTTTCATTGGTAATTAATGTTTTGTATTTATTTATATGTTTGGTTTGATATGTACTATATTTTTAAAATGTTTTAGAAGTAGTGTAAAGCACATTGAGTCACAATGTAGAAATGCACTATACTAAATAAAAGCTGACTTGATTGATTGAAAGAAACATTCACTTCAGGTTTGTGGTGGTAAACTGTGCTGTCTCAACAAAAGGTGAATGATGTAATTGCTGGGAAGAGTTAGTTTGACAGGGATACTGTCATTCGTTTAGTTACTTATACTGAAGGCATCCATAAAAATGCCTGCAGCACCTACAGCTGTCCCTTTAGCAATACAGTAGCCCCAGCAGCAATATTTTCACACCAAAAGTTACTACTTTTAATCATTTTAACCCAAAGTGAAATCTTCTCAATCCACTTGTGTTTACCACGCAGCTGCCAAAGTGTGGTGATGTTTCTAAATGGCGCTGAAGCATCAGGAGGCTCGTGCATGCCTTATTTTGTTTGCCAACTTTCTTTCTGCCACTGCGCCCTGGAACTCTGTCAAGCAGACTCCTCACACCACCAACCGCATTACCACCCTGCATGAAGCTAACCCCCTGGGAAATTGGGGACAGACACTCTCTACCTATCTAGCCTGGCAAGTCTTCCTCTACTTACTGAGACCGAGGTGGATGGGGGATCGGGGAGAGCCAGTGAGTCGTGTCCAGCATTGGTTGTGTTGCAGTGGGGTACCAGAGGTTGCTGTCGCCTATCCAGGGACCAGGATATTTTACCTTGATGTTTCCCTTAGAGCATGAATGTGCAATGACATCAGTGCACCAATGTGCAGACGTCCGCTGCCATTCCACCCCCGTTGTAAGGCGTCTCTCTTGCCGTGTCCCCGATCTCCATTGGGGACCACTGCAGAGCAATGTGATCCCACTGCCCACCCCAGGAGAGGAGAGCAGTCCTCCAGATGCTCAATCATCTCCCTCCCCCGCTGACCCCCCTCCGACCCGAGTCCGTTCCTGAACCCGGGTTGCCAGCATGACACGAGGTGTGGCATCCAGTGCCTCATGCACACATTATTATACCCGAGTTCAGCTAAACACATATGTTAACGGTGTAATTTATTTACTTACTTATGGAATTTCGGATTACGTACCTTTGAGCTTAACAACTCGTTTACAAAGGTTCCATGTTATGGGAGTACAGACAGTTTACAAACACAAGTATGGTACAGTGACAATACAATTAGGAGTTACAGTGTTAACAAAATTACATTAATCATAAAAGAGATAACTAAAGCAGAATATTTCAGTGGCACATAGTTGTATTGGTACAGAAAGTTACACTGTAATGCAGAGGTAGCCCCAGGGGGGACATGTCCGGCCCTAGAGGTGAAGGATATAGCATATAGGGGAGTTGGGTACCTAGGAATTGCAAGGAGTTTGGATAACAAGAGGTTAGGAAGATGTGCCCCCCCCCAGAGGATTTAGTCAGCGTAAGGGTAGGAGGCTGGAAGTAGGAGCCACACAGAGAGTAACATCAGTGTTGATTAGGAGTAGAGGTGTCTCTGGGGTGAAAGGGTTAGAGGATAGGAAAAGGGGAATGGGGCAGAAGATTAGGAAAAGGAGTCACTCAGAGGGTTTCGTCGATATAGATTAAAGGTAGAGATTGTCCTGAGGGGAAGAGAGGTGAAAGTGATAAGGAGCAAAGGTTATACTAGAGTGATTGGGTTGTGGGTGCATGGAGGGAGGGGAAGAAGGAGGTAAGTGTTTAGATAGTGGAGTAAGGGGCGTATACCTAAATTGCATTAGGTTTTAAAGTCACAGTCACATGTACTGAGTGCGACAAGATGAGCTTACAGATTGAATTTGAAGGTGCCAAGTTTAGGGTTTCGTAATTAGTTCCGTACTGAGATAACTGTATCACAGGGAGGCCCTGTACTCGAAGGATCTCTGCCCTTGTGTAGTGTGATGAAATGGGATGTGAAAGACAGCTTTACTAGTACTCCTGATTTGTCTAGGGTTTGAGGAACAGCAGAGAAGTCTCTGCACACCAGGGGATACAAGGCCAAGAGTAGACTTCTTAGCGAGCAGACAGACATGGTACTGAATCCTGTTGTTTAGGTTGAGCCATCCAGTACCTGAGTAGAGCTTGCATGCATGAGTTAAGTGGTGTGCTCCCAGAACAAGCCTGCAAGCTTTGTTTAGGGCCACCTTAATTCTCTTAAGGGCAGTGTCAGTGCCAGCCCCATAGACAACAAGACCATAGTCTATGACTGACAAGATAGAGCTATTTACTGCTAGTTTTATTGCACTATCTGTGAGACAGTGTCTGTGCTGATAGAGCTGGCCTGTTCTGGCACTAGCTACCTTAGCAACCTGGTCTATATGTAGACCATAGGAGAGAGAGAGCAGTCAAGGATGATACCGAGGTATTTAAGGTTACTAACCACGTCCAGTATCTCGTTCTTGTTGTTATGTATTTTGATGGGATATGATTTGTGGTAGTTATGATTAGAGGTGAACAACATTGTCTTTTTTTTTTTTTGTAGTTTAGCAGAAGCCTGGAATTTAGGAATCACTCCTCCACTGCACAAAAATCAGCTTGCATCATTTCTTCTAATGCTACTGGTGCTGAGTGACATGTGTACAACACAGCATCATCTGCATATAAGAAGATTATGTTCTGGCATGCTTTTGGGAGTTCTTTCAGAAACAGGGGGCCTAAAATTGAGCCTTGTGGCGCTCCTGTGGTAACATTTCGATGGTCAGATAAATGTATCCTGACCTGTTGTGTTCTGTTGGAAAGGTAACTCTGGAACCTGCTCTCAGAAACGGCAGATATCCCAGTGTTGGCGAGCTAGCTGAGAAGTAATTCATGATTAACCATATTGAAGACTTTGGTGAGGTCAATATAGGGAGCCCCCACCAATAGCCCCTGGTCTAGTGCTTCATGAATACAGCCTGTGAACTCAGCCAGAGCCGTGGTGGTACTGTATGCCTTCTTGAATCTGTGCTGCTCCGAGTAAAGAAAGCTGAACTCGAGAAAGTGTCAGTAAATGTGAAATGAGAGCTCAAATGTAGAAAAATCATGATCTGAAAGCCGAGCCATGATACTGGCCATGCACACATGCATATGCACATATGGGAGCATTGTAACCTGCTCCATTTCAGCTGCTGCGAAACTCCTCAGTGGTGATAAGCTGAAACGGTGGGGATGTTTCAAGCTCCTGTGTAAATGCTCCGCACCACGTGAAGTGATGCACTTGCAGTGCTGGAAGCCAGCAGACAGATATAAATACAACACAAGGTGGAGCCAGGCTGCCTGCAGCTCTTCCTCAGCTTCTGTATCACCACCCAGCTCATGCATGTGGATGCTCTGTAATAGCGCAACAGTGCACTTTGCACACAGGTTTTGTAATGGTGCTCAAATCCAGCATGTGTATAAGTGCGCCTTAAGTAGGTGTGGGCGAACTGGCTCGGAGAAACTACGAATTGCTCTGAACCAGCAACATACATTGTGGTTGAGCTGTTTCTGAACATTTTGCAAGGTTCTGAATGGTTTGGATAAGTATGCTCACCTAGTTAGTGCAGGCTGTGAGCAGCATTGGCATAGGAATGGGTGCGCAGAAAAGCCTCTCCAGCTCTCAGTATGTTTTTCTGTCTGATTCCTTTCAGCAGCACCACAGAGATGTAGATCGTGCTGTGTGGGAGGGTCAGTGGCAGCTCCTGATAGGACTAGAGTCCTGTGCAAGTTTGTAAGGATTCACCTGATTGGCGCAGCAAAGGAAAGCACACATGATTCTCTTTAACTGCTGTTGAAGGACATGCTTTAGTGATAGTGTGTCAGTGTTACTTGTTAGTAAAGCAGCATTTTACAGGCAGCTCTGGCTTGGTGGCTTGACATGTGGCACAAACTGTGATTAAAAAAAAAAACAAAGTCTTCCTTTCTCATTATGTGAGGAACATCTCTTTTGGGGGTGTATAAAACATAATATTACAAAAAAACAAGTTTTATCTGAGCCAAAAATGAAAGGGAGGGGAGAGTAGAGGGAGCTTAGCAACAGCTTGTGCAAGGCAGGCACAGCTGCCACTGAGTGAAAGTGAAAAGTAATTCGCCTGCAGTCATCAGTGAGTGAGTGCTGCTGCTCAGTACTTTGCTAAGCAGCATCAGCTACAGAAGAGTTGTGTTCCAAGAGAGATAACCTTTCTGAAGCTGGGGGGGGGGGGTAACAATATAAATCACTGGATGGAAGGAGGACATTAGTGCTAGTAGTATAATTTCCTTTTGGCCAGTTATAATAAAGACCTTGTTTTTTTGGCCAATTAATTAAACTCCATGGCAACATAGGCTAATCTAGTTGTTAGAAGAGCACCAGTGTGAACCAGGACTCGAGGTCTAAGTAAAATTAGACTTGAACTAAAATGAAATCCATGTCAGCCACCCACTACTTGCATACTGTCTGTGTGACCCAGAACACGTCCCTTGGCTTTAAGTACCTCCCTGTGCTCCTAGTGCAGGGCCCACCTACAAGCTTCAGCTCAGTGGGCCTTTCATGACCAGTTAAAATAATTCTTGTTTTGGAAGGACTCAGAGAAGGTCACAGCCAACTCTGACCCACCTGGTTTTAAAAATGTTGACTCTAGCATTGAGAGTGTGTGGCACCAGCCTTTACAGCTTAGTGGTTAGAGAACAACTGTGAACCATTCTGATTAGCACCAAAATAATATATAGCAGACGTGTGTGTGAATTAAACTCTGACAGACACCCATCGCTTTCATACTGTCTCTGTGACCCTGAACAAGTCCCTTAAGTACCTTCATTGTATTCCTCGGACACACCACCAATTGTTGGCTCTTGGAAGCACTCGTAGAGGTTGATTAGGCTAGCTTGGTGACCCCTGATTTAAATTTGAACTCCAACATTGGCAGTGTGTGGCACCAGCCCTTATAGTTTAGTGGTTAGAGCATGAGTGTGAACCATTCTGGTTACCACCAGAGTAATATATAGCTGATGTGTGTGCAGGGGTGTAGCTACAAGGGTGCAGGGGGTGCAGTCACACCCAGGCCCATGAGGTGTGAGGGGCCCAAATCCTGCTACTGTGTGTGTGTGAATTAAATCGAACAAAAATATCTGGGAAATGGTGACCAATCCTGGATATACTCGGACTCCCCAAAGGTGCTTCAGATCCTATGTAAACAAATAAATAACAATCGGAGTCCTCTGATTCTTTACGATGATTTCTTTTATTTTTATTTGCTTCACCCCTACGTTTCGCTCCTAAGAGCTTGATCACGGGGCTTCATTTAGCATCTATTTCAAAAACAAATACATATTTTATTTCATTTTAAATTCTTTAATATCTGTATTACTAATAATAAGTCAACTTGTCTGCAAAAATCTACCTGTGATATATTTCTATGTGCCAATCCATTAGAGTACTTCAATATTTAAAATTCTATCAGCCTCATCCTGAAATAAATAAACAGAAATGTTTTAAAATAAATTATTTAAACTTAAATAGGCTGAGCAGCAGACTGTGTCTAAATATGACTGAAGTAAACAGCTATGTTTCCCCATAACAAGCATACCTTGTGATATGATCACACTTATAGCATTACATTTTCTCAATCCTTAATGATTCTAAAACAGGAAATAATTCCTATATAAACATTAATCTTTTGATTACCTTATACTAAATTAAACACAAAGAATAACTTGGTTCACTTCCTTAATAGGTTATTTGCTTCACTTTCTAGATAGTTAAAACGTGTAGGATTTCCTCATCCTTTATTCATTCACTTGAAAGAATTTATATACAGATAAAGCCTTAATGGCGTTTACTCGCTAAAACACTATGGCGTTGTGATCATTCTCGTGGCTGCAAACCTCTTGAGCAGCCTGAATACACCGCAGGAGTGAGAATTCTCATCCCGAAACTCTCGTACATTGCGAGAGCGTTGCTTGGCAACTAAACACACACTTCCTTGATAATGGGAATGTGCGCGGTGAAGTCAGGCTGCTCTTGTGTAGACACTACTGCTGTTATAGACGTGCACATATCCAATGTAACCACAGTGTAGGGAAAACGAGAGAATATCTCAATATATTAGCCAAACTATACATTAGATTCATCTTGCATGAAGTAAATAACTTCTCAACATTAAACTCATTTTATTTATATTATAATACACTCCAATATTTTGGAACTTATAGATTCCAATCGTTTAAATTGCCAAAATCTACTATAACTGACACACTCAATTTAATGTAACACACTACTTCATAATTTGATCTTCTAATATATAAAATATACTGTTATAGTTGATATGGATTTAAACACGCTTATGAAAACGGACTATGCCCAAATGAAACTGGTATGAACAACTAAACTTTCCCATGATGGGCATACCTCGAGAGGTGATCATATCTATGTAACTTAGTACTCTCTGTGTCCTTTGATGTTTCTAAAGGGACAAACAAGTTCAGTATAAGCCCTTAATTTTAGAATGCCATTATTCTATTTCAAATACTGTGAAAATGTTTTAATACCATAAAATAGACAATTTGACTCACCTTCTAGATAATTTATAGCTTGTAAAAATCCCCTTAGCCTTAGCTCAATCGATCAAAATGATTTAGAAAACTTTAAAGTAAAGCCGTAATGGCGTTTACTCACTAGAACGCTGCTGGCGTTTTGATCATTCTCTAACCTGCTATCTTCTTAAGCATCCCGATTTTCCCTTGAGGATGCGTATCACATCCCGAAACTTCCTGATTATGCGAGCAGTTGCTTAGCAACTGAACACATTCCTTAATGAAGGAATGCGCGGTGAAATAGGGATGCTCAAAACAGATATTACTACCGACAATAGCAAATACATATAGAATGTAATGACACTTAAAGGAAAAAAGGGGGGCGTACCCCAAACAGGCACCAAAAGTGACTGTATAATAATAAATCTTATGTCATTTAGAGGGCGATGCATTGCTCATCAACATTTTCTTGTATAATATAAAAACATATAAATCTATAATAGCACCCAAATGGAGTGCTAAATTGTATTTGTACTTATTTTAAAGCTTATAAATTTCAACTTTTAACTTACAAAATAAAATATAGGCTGTTACATCAAAACCTGGTAATAAAGAAAACTACTTAAGGCATTCAGGCTCATTTTATAACTATTGTAATTCACTCCAATATTTTGAAAAACTTTTTTGATTTCAACTTTTTAATATGTAGAATATCCATTAATAACTATATCATAATGGTTTAATGTGGCTAAACAACTTCATGACATTAAGACACATTTTATAGACCTTATAATTCACTCCAATATTATCTCATGACAATCAACCCACTAAATGGCTCCTATAGTTTATAATTTCTGGTAATGAAGTTACTATTTTACAAAAATAATAAATAAATACCCCAATTGTATATATTAAAGAGCAAGTATACAAATCAACAAGAGTATATACATAATTTAAGTGTTTTCTCATAAACATGCCTGCCAATTACAATCCACATTCATTCCAATACTTTGATCTAAAGTTTTTAAACTACAAATCCACTTCATTTCCATCTTATCCAACAATTGTGTGTAATTCCCTCCTCTGGATGGTAGTTTTACCACCTCAAGACCCCAAAACCTAAGGGATGCTCCAGTGTGTCCAGCCTCATTAAAATGTAAAGCCACTGGTGATTTTTCATTTTTGTTTCTAATGTCACCTTTATGTTCTAATATTCTGACTTTAAGAGCCCTTTTGGTTTGCCCCACGTATAATTTATCACATGGGCATTGTAAGACGTAAATAACGCCCTCTGTATTACAGTCAATGTGATCTCTAATAGGAAATTCCTCATTAATGTGGGGATGTTTAAAAAAAGCCTTTTTACTAGTATTGTTACAAACTGAACATCTACCACATTTGGTCATCCCTGGTTGTAGGGGTCCAAGTAGCAATTGATTTTTAATAGTGTCCTTATATAAAAATTGCGAATGTACTAATTTATCTTTTAAATTTCTAACTTTTTTGGATACAATAATTGGTCTCTGTTGTAAAGATTTAATACTAGAATTGTCCATAGAAACTAAATACCAATGTTTATTGATAATCTTTCTTATTTCTGTCATCTTATGATTATATTTGGTGGCAAACACTATTCTTTCCTGTTTAGGCTTTTGTTTTTTAATAAAAAGATTTTGTCGAGTTACTTTATCTATTTTTTGACTAGCCTGTATGAGCACTTTTTTGGGGTATCCCCTACTATGAAATCTACTTAACATATCTTGTTTTTGAGTTAGATAATCATGTGTTTCTTGACAATTACGTTTCACTCTTACTAATTGTGCATAGGCAATACTGTTCTTTAACTTGAGCTCATGATAACTTTTATTATGTAGCAAAGTATTCCTATCTGTACTTTTTCTAAATAATGAAGTACTAAATCTGATATCTGTAACCTTAATCAACAAATCCAAAAATGGTATCTCTGTTTTGTTGTAATTTAATGTGAACTTCAAGTTCACATCAAATTGATTAAGCATATCATTGAATAGTAACAATTCCTGTTCTGTTCCAATCCATAAACAAAATATATCATCTATAAATCGTTTCCAATATTTAATTTGATTTATATAGACATTTTTTTCACTTTTCAAAATGAAATCCTCTTCAAAAATAATCATATAGGCATTGGCATAACTAGGTGCCATTGTACTGCCCATCGCTGTGCCTTTATCCTGTTGATAGAACTTGCCCTCAAATTCAAAATAATTGTTCTGTAAGATAAATAACGCTAATTCCTGCAACATACTAGTTCTTGGTAATAAACCCACTGGTCTTTTATTTAATATTTTTCCCATATTAATGACTCCCTCTCTATGCAGGATGGAAGTGTACAAATCTATCACATCCCATGTTACGAGAATAATGTTTTGTAATTCAGTCTCATTTGTCACTATTTCTAATTGATTCATAAGATCAGTCGAATCTTGAATGTATGTTTCACTTTGTTCTATTAATGGTTGTAAATAATAATTGACATATTTTGAAACTGGATCAAAAATGGAATCTATCCCTGACACAATAGGTCTGCCAGGGGGATCCTGTATGTTTTTATGAATCTTAGGCATGCCATAAAAAGTAGGAATTCTAGGAAATTCCTTTAACATTATTCTCATTTCCCAATCCTGTAACCAATTAAGATCTACAAATTCTGCCAATGTTTCCCTAAGTTTGCCCTGCAATGTGACTGTGGGATCTCCCACCAATAATGAATAATTATTCCTGTTTTCTAACAGTTTCAAACACATTGATTTGTATTGTTCTCTATCTTGAATGACAATGCCCCCTCCCTTATCTGCTTGTTTGATGACTATCCCTGTGTCATTACTTAAATTATTTAAAGCATTCCTTTGTTCTTTAGTGAGATTTTGATGGGGAGGCCAAAGTGAGGATTTATTATTAAAAAGTGCCATAATTTCTTTTTCTACAATGGTGCAAAAACACTCTATACCATGATTTTTATCAGTAGGGGGACTGAATTTAGATGTTATATTTAATGCTTGTTTTAATGTTCTTTCTTCACTAATCTGTATATTTTCTACTCCAAATAGATTTTTAATTCTCAAAGTTCTAAAAAATCCATGTAAATCTACCATTAAATGAAATAAATCCACTGGTTGTGTAGGTGCAAAAGATAACCCAAGTCCTAAGACATAAGATTCTACTCCGGTTAACCTCCTTCTGCTTAAATTAAAAATAGTTATTACTTCTGGGTCTCTCTTCCTTAGCCCCTGTCCATGTTTGTGGTTCTTATTATTCTTCTACCTAGTCCTCCTCCTCCTCCTCGTGTCCCTCTTCTCTTGCCCCCCGAAAACCCCCTTGTGTTCTAGAGTACTGTTGATAAGTATTAGAAGTTCTGAGTTCATATCTATGAGCCATGACATCTTCTGATGGTATATTAGGCCGTTGGGACTCTCCTTCATTGATGTGTTCCTCTCCTAAACGTGTGGAGGAATCTCTAGTGTAACTACTGTCACTGTCCATACCACTCTCTACATTGTGACTGTATCTTTGTCTATTAAATTGTTTATATGTATAGACCTTATTGTCTTTGTAGTCATTCGTATCTCTGATGGATTTTCTGATTTTTTGTTGTTTTAATTTATTTTCATAATCTAATAATTTTTGTTTCAATTCCTCTAATGTAGAATTAAAATCATCTGCTATCAACTGTTTTTTTAAAGTTTCTTGATTTTTCTGTATTTCTTCTGCTAAATTGGTCCTTTCCTCTATAATGGCCTCTATGAGAGCATACATAAAATCACAGCTTGCCCTATTTCTGATGCCATCCCATTTAGTAACTAATTTCTGAGTGTTTATGCCAATTTTGGGTTCTACTGTAATCCTCAAACCCCTTGGAATTCTATTGTGTTCCAAATATTGAGTGAGAGTTAATCCATGCCATTCAAGACGTGTGTCTCTAAATTTAAGATTTTCGAGTTTTTGTTTTATATTGTGTGGCGTCTCCCCCATCTGTGTGCTTAAATCTCTACCTCCCCTCATTGCCTGAAAAAGTGTCCTTCTTTCATCCTCTGTATAAGTGGTAAAATGTAAAGTATTCTGTACACTATTGCATGTGTCCCTAAGGACTGCTAATCCTTCTTCCATTTTGATATGTATGACTTCTAATAGGTAGATGCAGATTAATTTCACTAGACAACTAAGTCTTTACAATATTAAAATGGAATTCTTACTCCACCAACACCCAGATCTATGTTACCCACCCACAAGGTACATACGATTATCTGAATCGAACAAAAATATCTGGGAAATGGTGACCAATCCTGGATATACTCGGACTCCCCAAAGGTGCTTCAGATCCTATGTAAACAAATAAATAACAATCGGAGTCCTCTGATTCTTTTCGATGATTTCTTTTATTTTCATTTGCTTCACCCCTACGTTTCGCTCCTAAGAGCTTGATCACGGGGCTTCATTTAGCATCTATTTCAAAAACAAATACATATTTTATTTCATTTTAAATTCTTTAATATCTATATTACTAATAATAAGTCAACTTGTCTGCGAAAATCTACCTGTGATATATTTCTATGTGCCAATCCATTAGAGCAGGGGTTCTCAAATGGTGAGGCCAGCCTCCCTGGGGAGGCCCCAACCTGTTCCAAGGGAGGCTCAAGCAAGTCTTGAAAAAGTATTATATTTCACTTTTGATTTTTATAGATATTGTGTGAAGAGATAGGCAAACTGAAAAAGGATAAGAAAGTGAATTTATGTATTTATTCACAAGTCTGTGACCAGGGAAGGTACTGTACACTGAGCCATGGTTTATATCGGGTGTACCCCAGGGAAGGGTAGTGAGAGAATACAGTTCAGAATGTAACTGCAAAACACTCAAGCAATGCAAAATGAATAAACATGCAAACAAATTAAGAACAATAAACCAACAATGCGAGGAACAATTGATCAATTAGACTGGCAGCAGAACTGTCCAAATACAAGAGTTAACCATACAGGTACTAGTAATAAGAGCAGGAGGGAGCAAAATGATCCCTGAGAAGTTGCTTAAGAGCAGGGTGAGAGGCAGAGGTCATCGGGAAGGTTATTCCAGTTAGAGGGCAAATGGAAAGCAATCTGGTCCATGAAGGTACGGCAGTAAGGGGTAACAATGGTTTGAGAGTCAAAATATTGGAGCAAGTAGGTTGTTCTGTTGGGAGGGGGGTTACAATAAGCTTAATAACACAAGAGCCAGTTATGCAAAGAGGTTTCAATTTATTCCTGATGTACCTGTGAAAAGTAGGCTATTTTTCTATGGGGAGGCCCAAAAATATTTCAGTATTTTAGGGGAGGCTCAAGATCTTTTCCATGGCTTAGGGGAGGCTCACTATGACAAAGTTTGAGAACTGCTGCATTAGAGTACTTCAATATTTAAAATTTTATCAGCCTCATCCTGAAATAAATAAACAAAAATGTTTTGAAATAAATTATTTAAACTTAAATAGGCTTAAAGCAGCAGACTGTGTCTAAATATGACTGAAGTAAACACCTATGCTTCCCCATAAGTAATATAGATATTAAAGAATTTAAAATGAAATAAAATATGTATTTGTTTTTGAAATAGATGATAAATGAAGCCCCGTGATCAAGCTCTTAGGAACGAAACATAGGGGTGAAGCAAATGAAAATAAAAGAAATCATCAAAAAGAATCAGAGGACTCCGATTATTATTTATTTGTTTACATGTGTGTGAATTAAACTCTGAAAGCCACCCACCACTTTTTATTGTTTTTTCTATTAAACAAACATTCTAGCACTGGTGAATGGAAATCTAGCAAGACTCTTCGTGAGCAGGAACATTCTTCTGAAACAGTAGGAGATAGCAATCACCAGCCAAGGTCCAAAAGTCCACTTTTGCTTCAAGAAAATTCTTCTGTAAAGTATTCTGTTTTACCAGTCAAGGCATGTAGTACCCCAGTCAAGACTAACTTTTCCCCTGATATGAGGCAGTTAAATGTTTAGAAATAATGTTGAATAGTCATAAAACCATGCAATAACAATGACAATAAATCGCAAAATACCAGAAATGATTGTGCTTGACTTGCAGCCATACTTCTATTGTAGAAGATGTTCATTTCCAGAGGCTTATAGAATACTTAGACCCATAATATTTAATGCCAAGTAGAAAATACTTTTCAGACATTGCTTTGCTCAGGATGTATGACATACTTCAAGTGAGGCATGCTCTCTGAGGGGCAGAGGACAAGTTAGTTCACTTTACTACCAATATGTGAACCACTGCAAAAACTGTGGCCCATCTTTCTCTTACTGCACATTGTGTCAGTTGTATAGGTAACTCATCATCCTCACACACCACTGCAACTTCAACTACTCCAACTGCTAGTGCCACTACTACTACTACTCTTTCTCTCTCTTGGAAAAATAATCCTTCATGGTTCAGAAAATCACAGTACTCCATGTATCTCACTTTCAAGACACACACACATTGTTTATTTTAATTGTTTATTCTGAATGATTTGTTATTTGGTATTTAATTTTGTTTCCAGTTTGGTTTTTGCATAGAGGGGGTTTCATTTATATAATTATGTTTTATTGTTAATTGTTATGTAGTGAGATATTATTTTGCTATTTCCTCTTTGTAATGGTGCACAAGGACTCTGGGGAAGGGTGCCATAAATAAAACTACTACTACTACACAGTACAGTGTATTCAACAAAAATTTGAAAGACTAGTTAGTGACTGGATCACCTCACAGGGTTTGAAAGTTGGCTTTTATTGGTGTGCCAATGCAAGGATGACACCCGCACAGCGAACACCAGCAGAGCAACAGAATTTGCCTGTCTGGAGTAAGGAAGACACCGGCGGTGCGTTTCCTAGTGATGCCCCCCCAGTCCAACTCTGACTCAGAGTTAGATATTTAGAGACCAGAGGGTGTGGGGCGGCGGTGCCTCCACATGGGGAGTTCGGGGGTTCAGACCCCCAATGGAAACGCACCGACATCCCTGATGATACAATGCCGACACTCAGCATTGTGTCCATCATTGTACGGGATGTCGTGTGAGTGCTGTGGAAGCACTACGGTAAAATGTTTTTTTGTTACCAGCAATGGTTCAAATAAAAGACAAACACGTCATGATGGCAATTTTGTACATGTATGTTGTTTCACACATTGTCTTAACTTAATAGTCTGAAGCCGGGGACTTCTGGTGATGTCATCCTGCTAATAGCTGCCTGATCTTACCACTCTGCACCCAGCAAGGCTATTTACCTTGGGTTTCTATATATTAAACCTACCTACACCAGCTTTAAACCTCTACCAATGAATGGCAAAAAGTAAAGATAAAGGAGGCAGTAACATATTTCAAGTACTCCAACAAGAACATGAGTTACCAGACTCAGCTGGCTCTGACTCAGAGGCCTCGGAGGCCTCCTGTACCTCCACATGCTCTAAAGGATCCAGCTGCCATGACTCCCAGTGGTCATGCTTGGGAAAGTTGAACTCCATGGCCACCAAACTAGATAAAATTCTGGCAGAGTTAACAGACTTTAAATTGGAATTTCAGTCTTTCCAGGGTACTCTCTCAGCCTTCCGCTCAAACGTCACAGCTCTGGAGGCTCGGGATGATAGTCTGGATACTGCCTGAGTGGACCAAGAGAATAAAATAGAAAAACTACAGGCCTCGGGGGACCTGCTCTCAGATGTCCGCCAGCTCACTATCAACCAGCAAGAAGATGCAGAAAACTGCCAGCATTGACAAAACATCAGGATTTACTCTATACATGATGGAATCACTTCTGAAGGAAAGAATCGTCGAGTACCTAGAAACCAGAGGGGCACATGACCCAAGGTAGCATGGATTCACAGCGGGAAGGTCATGCCAGATGAATCTAACAGATTTCTTTGACTGGGTGACCAAAGTAGTAGATTGGGGGGGCTATGGACATGGCCTACCTAGACTTTAACAAGGCATTTGACACAGTCCCACACAAAAGATTAATATACAAGTTAGCCAGCCTGGGAGTGAGTCCCAAGATGATAGGCTGGGTAAAGAATTGGCTGGAGAATAGGACACAGAGGGTAATAGTAAATGGAGTCCACTCTGAAGAAAGGGGGGTTACTAGTGGGGTACTGCAGGGTTCAGTGTTAGGACCGGTCCTCTTCAATGTCTTTATAAGTGACATTGCAGAGGGACTGGAAGGAAAAGTATGTCTCTTTGCAGATGACACAAAGATCTGCAACAGAGTTGATGCACAAGGTGGGGTGGAAAGGATGAGAAGGACTTGCAAGGTTAAAGGAATGGTCAAATGTATGGCAGCTTAAATTCAATGCTAAGAAGTGCAAGGTAATGCACCTGGGAACAAAAACCAGGAAGAGTACACAATGAGGGTGAGATACTAACAACAACAAAAATGGAAAGGGTCCTGGGGGTAGTCATATCAGATTACCTAAAGGTGGGCCAGCAATGTGAGAAGGCAGTAAGGAGGGCTGGGGGGATACTGGGATGCATAGGTAGAGGCATCACCAGTTGAAAACAGGAAATTGTTATCCCTCTGTACAGACAGCTGGTCAGACCCCATCTGAAGTACTGCGTGCAGTTCTGGGGACCCAATCTCCGCAAGGACATAGACAGGATGGAAGTTGTCCAGAGGAGGGCAACTAAAATGGTGCAGGGTCTGCACCAGAAGACATATGAAGAGAGACTAAAGGAGCTTAATATGTATAGCCTCGAGGAAAGGAGGAGAGGGGACATGATAGAAACTTTCAAGTACCTCAAGGGAATCAATAAAGTCAAGAGGGTAGCATCTTTCAAAAAAAAGAGGTGTGCAAGAACAAGGGGGCACAATTTGAAGACGGGGGGCAGCTCAGAGGTAATGTAAGGAAGTATTTTTCACAGAGAGGGTTGTGGATGCATGGAACAGCCTTCCAGAGGAGCTTGTGAGTCAAAAACAGTGGTTGAATTCAAGCATGCATGGGACAGTCATAAGACAGTTCTAGGGGGTTGGGGTAGAAAGAAGTAGGCTGCTAGTTAACTAGGATCTGCAGCTTATCCATTAGGTAGAGAAATGGGCAGACTGGGTGGGCCAAGTGGTCCTTATCTGCTGTCAAATTCTCTGTTTCTCTGTTTCTATGTTACCGGAAACAGTGAGGGTTCAAATATAATGGAGCTTGTAGACTCATTACTGTGCACATCTCTGGCTTTGGAGGTAGATTTCCCACAGGACCTTGAGCGTGTTCACGGAGCACTTGGCCCGAAACCATCCAACCCAAATGCTAGACCAAGGTCTATTATTGCACAGTTTGTCCAATATCAAATTAAAGAAGCAGTCCTCAGAAAACCTTGGACCCAGGGCAAAGTGTACTTCGGCACATCAGAATATTTCTGGACAATGATTATGCCCTCATCACTATGAAGCACCACAGGAAATACATCCCACAGCCACAGGAACTAGTGACACCACTGACTACCCTCTTTAAAAAATCATGGGAGGATGGGGTGGTACCCGAAGACTGGAGAAGGGCAGATGTGATTACCCTTCACAAAAGTGGGAGCAAGGCAGAAGTAGGAAACTATAGACCTGTTAGTTTAACCTCAGTGATAGGGAAAATGATGGAATCACTTCTGAAGGAAAGAATTGTCGAGTATCTAGAGGCCAGAGGGGCACAGGACCCTAGGCAGCATGGATTCACAGTGGGAAGGTCATGCCAGATGAATCTGATAGATTTCTTTGACTGGGTGACCAAAGTAGTAGATCAGGGAGGGGCTGTGGACATGGCCTACCTAGACTTTAGCAAGGCATTTGACACAGTCCCACACAAAAGATTAATATACAAGTTAGCCAGCCTGGGAGTGGGTCCCAAGATGACAGCCTGGGTAAAGAATTGGCTGGAGAATAGGACACAGAGAGTAATAGTAAATGGAGTCCACTCAGAAGAAAGGGGGGTTACTAGTGGGGTACCGCAGGGTTCAGTATTAGGACCGGTCCTCTTCAATGTCTTTATAAGCGACATTGCAGAGGGACTGGAAGGAAAAGTATGTCTCTTTGCAGATGACACAAAGATCTGCAACAGAGTTGATGCACAAGGTGGGGTGGAAAGGATGAGAAGGGACTTGGCAAGGTTAGAGGAATGGTCAAATGTACGGCAGCTTAGATTCAATGCTAAGAAGTGCAAGGTAATGCACCTGGGAAACAAAAACCCAAGGGAAGAGTACACAATGGGGGGTGAGATACTAACAACAACAAAAATGGAAAGGGACCTGGGGTAGTCATATCAGATGACCTAAAGGTGGGCAAGCAATGTGAGAGGGCAGCAAGGAGGGTTGGGGGATACTGGGATGCATAGGGAGAGGCATCACCAGTAGAAAACAGGAAGTTATTATCCCTCTGTACAGACAGCTGGTCAGACCCCATCTGGAGTACTGCATGCAGTTCTGGAGACCCAATCTCCGCAAAGACATAGACAGGATGGAAGCTGTGTAGAGGAGGGCAACTAAAATGGTGCAGGGTCTGCACCGGAAGGCATATGAAGAGAGACTAAAGGAGCTTAATATGTATAGCCTCGAAGAAAGGAGGGAGAGGGGGGACATGATAGAAACGTTCAAGTACCTCAAGGGAATCAACAAAGTCCAAGAGGGTAGCATCTTTCAAAAAAAGAGGTGTGCAAGAACAAGGGAGCACAATTTGAAGATGGGGGGGCGCTCAGAGGTAATGTAAGGAAGTATTTTTTCACAGAGAGGGTTGTGGATGCATGGAACGGCCTTCTGGAGGAGGTTGTGGAGTCAAAAACAGTGGTGGAATTCAAGCATGCATGGGACAGTCATAAGGCCATTCTAGGGGGTTGGGGTAGGAAGAAGTAGGCTGCTGGTTAACTAGGATCTGCAGCTTATCCAGTAGGTAGGGAAATGGGCAGACTGGGTGGGCCAAGCAGTCCTTATCTGCCGTCAAATTCTATGTTTCTATGTTTCTATCCCACTCTTCCCCATACTGTGCCAGAACAAATTCAAATTCAGAACACCTTATCCCTCAAGACTGACAGTGCAATTTCCCACGGGCCAACAAAGTTATGAAGATGCCGTAACTGCCCTTGCAGACCTTCAGAAAAGAGGCTTTTCCATACCTTCACATTTGGCTCCCTACCAGATACCTGCTGCTCGCAAGATACCAGAAAGCTCCTTTTCCCTGGCTCAGAGGGCGTAACATCAGACCATGTCTTCTGTGAAGAATTTGCTCACTCAGCTTATTGCCCTGGACTCCTAAAAAAAGGAAGATCACTCCCTCTTGACATCCTGGGCAGACCGCAGTAAGTCCCTGATATTGGTTGTGGGTGTCTTTCTCCTCCTATCTCTGCCCTGGGGGTGGGGATCAGGACTTTTGGGGGGGGATTTTTGGGGCTTCCTCTGTGCTCCTTTGGTGGGGAGTTCTGACTCTGGCCTGTGGCGGTGGGGCTGAGGACCTGGGTGGAGGCATATGAAATGTGCTTAATTCAATGAAATCCTCCCGATGTGTGATTGCTGGGGTGGAGCGAACAGGGGCCCACACAGAGATTAGGGAGTGCTGCTCGACAAATAGAGTGTATATTCTCAAGGTGCGGACTCCCCATTTTAAACATATTGCAGGGCAAAGCAAAAATGATATATATTTTAGGTAACTGGGTGGAGGTGGATGGCACCACCGAGGAATTGTTGGGCCTTCCACGAGACCCAGTAATAATTGTAAGTCACCATTAAATAGGGGTCCTTTCATTTCCTGCTCACTGCCCCATATCCAGGGGCGGACTGGCCCAGGATGCCTGGGATGCTAATTGCATCCTGGCCTGCGTAAGTAATGGCCTGCTGCCTGCACTTCTTGCGTTTTCTTTTTTTTTTCTCCACTGCCCCGAGCCCCCGACCGTAGGGTTTTGTCACTAATTTTTTTTTTCGGGGGGGGGTCAGGTCTGTTAGTAATTGTAAAGTAGCCACAGGACGGAGGGAGAGTGCCGCGCTGCTTAGCTCTTTCCATTCCTTTCAATGAGCCATGAGCGGCACACTAAAGTCGTGTGCGTGCACCCCATCCCCTCCCCCTGCCTGAGAGAGACTGCTGCAGTGTGCCTAAACAGGGAACAGACGGTGAAGACAGTTACAGGCGGGGGCTGGGCGTCTTGTAGCACGCAGCATCTGTTTGGTTGGCGGCAATTGTTTTTAAAGGCAGCCAGAGGACTTCTGCGTGGGCGTAACCGCATTGTGTAAGTTGTGAACCTCAGCCCTCCCTCACTGCCGCCTAATCAGCCGCTGCCGCTCGCTTGCCCAGATTGATCGAATTCATGATCGCTGAGACAGTGTTTGCGGCTTAAGTGGAGGACTGCTGGTTCAGTGAGTGTGTGTGGTGGGTGGGAGTCATCGGGGACTGCGGGACAGGCAGGGCAGGGACAACAAGGTGACCGTCAGACTGTGGCGTGAGGAGAGACAAATCATGGCCTTGATGCATGAGGGAGACTTTGGTACAGAGGGATGTCTGATTTGCCCAGGGGTTGACTTGGTTCCTGGCGAGATAGTGGCTGCTCTGCACTGGGATTCCTGATGGGACAAAACACTTGTCTGTAGCTGAGCGATGGAAAAGCCTGTTTGTTTTTTAATTCAGGTATATCCCCTCAGTGAGCCAGTCCCCATCAACCCAGCCCCCCCAGCCTTGACTGTCCCCTGCTTTCTCCCTGGGCTTACCTCCACCTCTCTGCATGCAATATGCCCATTGGCAGGGACTGGTATGGAAGAAAGTGGAGCACTGTGATGCAGGGCCTGCAAGAGGCCAGACATCCTGCATGGTTGGCAGTTTTTCTGCCTGTTTTTTTCCTGTGGGCTGGTAACATATAATGACGCAACCTGCGTCTGACAATGGCCCTTTCCTTCAGTCAGTGTCTCCTACCTTCTCCTGACTTCAGCCAGATAGCAGTCAAGGAGAGGAGTCCATTCCATCTGATACTCAGTCTTTCTTCCCCCGGCCAGCCCCCTATGACTGGAGTCTGCATGCGTAGTGAGCGGTAGTGCTACTAAGTCGGTGTAAAAGCCTGTTTCAAATGTGATCTCTGTTCTGGTAAAGCCTTGTCAGCCTGATGTGAACACACACATAGATATACCCATGATGCTTTGTGCTGGACTGGGTTTGAGGCTTTCGAGTTTGGAGGATATTATGACTGGTTGAAATGTGAGAGTGTCTCCTGATTTTTAATAGTAGCAATGGAGTGAGTTTCTAGAGTGTTGTACACTAATCATAGGGAAAGATTTGGAGCTCCACTATGCTGCACAATGTGTATCTGAGATTTTTGTGTATAATTGTTACTGAATTCTGTGCCTTGGAATCAGTATTGTTGAGTTGGAATCTTGGCCGATTGACTGAGCAACAGGTATAAAGGAGGCCTAGTGAGATTTCTCTAAATGTAGTAGCATTCAGTCATGACACTGATAGCCTGAAAGGTTGCCACAAAGACAGAACATGGTTTACACTGTTTGCAAGCACATGTAATGCTTTGCACTAATCTTCTAAGCAAAGACATCACTGCAAGAACCTTCAATTTGGTTTATCTTCAGTCATCACTAAGAGACTTTGCTGGAAAAAAAAAGTAATTTCTTTTTCTTTCCCTAGCATCATTGCTGAAACTACCACAGGATGTATCTTTGCAGGATCCTCGCTCGGGAAAAGGGGTAAGGCAGGTGGTTTTATAAAACTAAAATGTGCAATTTTATTTAACACTGAGAATCCATGACTGTTAAAACTGCTTTAAAGGGACTTCTGGTGACGTTGTGCACCAGGAGCAGCCTAAGCTCAGAACTCTCCCTACTCCAGCGAGAAGAAGTCACTCAAAAGAGCATAGATTTGATTAAAAACCTTCGGTTTCACTACCTAAGGGATCCCAGAGATCATGGCAAAGAATACTCAAAATAAATTCACTGTACTTTTGAATGATGGCGATGGATCAGAACCTAAGGACTCTGACTCAGAACTTAACTGCAAGTTGAGCAAGACCCAAAGCTCTGCCGTGATCGTACAGCGAAGCCAAAAACAAACACTTAAAAAGGTAAAATTGGAAACCATGTTACTGGAAATGCAATCATTCTGGGCCGAAATTAAAGATTCTTTGCAGGAAATCTGGATGGGCAGCAGAAGCTGACCACCAAATCATGGGAAATGTGGCCCGCCTAGACCACAGTACATTCTCCATTTCCACTCCTACACAGACACCATCTCAAATTCAAAACACCCTATCCAGCTCAACTGGTAGTTCAGTTTACTACAGGCCAGGCCTGCTATTAAACATCCCAGGCTGCAAAGGAGGATCTATCTCTCACCCCAAGAAAAAGATTTCTCCCTTCTCCCACCTCAGAAGTCCTCGGATTCCTGAACAGCCATTCACCACCACGATAACAGACCAGTAAGTCGAATTGGCAACCACAAGTACCTGAAGAGTCTTTTGCAACTATAATGCAGCAGTTCCAGCTGTATCACAATGCCTCTGCCCGGAAATGAGACTGCCAGTATGTTCCCTGAGGGTTGACACTGTCAGAGTGAGAGGTGGGTCGACTTGCTGTTGGAAGGGAGATGGGGGGGCCTCACAGGAGTGCCATTACATTTATTTGGAGAGGGATTGCTGGGACCTGACCCTCTTCTTTTCCACAGTTATGACTGTCTGGGGACTCCGATGCTAGATCACCAGCAAATTGGAGAGGCTGGAGTCTACTCTCATCCTCGACGGCATAAGCTCAGTGACTAAAACCTGATAAGAAAGACCTGATAAGATCTTCCCTGTGTCAGATCTTCACCATTCATCACTGGTGGGTGTATGCAGGAGCGAAGCACCCTGCGGGTGTCCCCCCCCCCAAGGGGAGGAGTCAGCAGCACCATCCATGAGACAGACTTGTGGGTTGGCCAGTAACAGCCGTTGGCTCCTCCTCCGCCTCAGTTCTACTTCTCCCGCCATCGAGAGACAGCACCTTGCCTGTGTCAGGAGCAAGAATACTGTGTCAGCAGCCTAGTTTCGGCACCGCACCTCAGTTTCTCCGGACCCACTTTCTATGCCGTCCGCGCTGTCTGTTAACTTAGATGCATTTGTTCTGCCGTTCATCAGTACTTTGTGTCATTTATTGAAGAGCTGGTAAGGTCTTTCCATTTTCTTATTTTAAATGGTGCCGAGCCTTGACTGTTTATTGTTTTAGTTTTCCGTTTATATCATGCCAGGTTCAGGGGACAAAAAGCGCTCTTCGAAAGTGGGCCGACATCCTACGAGTCAGTGTCCCTGCGGCCAGCAGTTTTCCACTATGGACTGGCATGATGTATGCCTAACTTGCCTTGGACCTCAGCATGATATGGACAGCTGCGATACCTGCTTCTCATTGGACCGCCATGTTCTTCAGCAGGGCTCTTCCGACTTTTGGGGGCATCGTCCCTCACTAGGATCCATGCGCAGGTCACTTCGCTCTTCCTCCAGGTCGCCTCATGGACCTATACAGTCCAGTGAGGAGGGAGTCTCCTCCTCTTTTAGCCTTGCCACAGAGGAAGCCTCTGCAGTGTTGGAGGGCCAGTCTGATTCCACCAGGAGCCAGGCTGGGAGCACCGCCCTGGCAGTCACTTCCTTGGGGGTGCAGGCTACCCCAATGTTCGAGCCTACTGTTGCTGGGTCCAGCACGTGATATTCCTTGGCAGCACATGCTAGCGCTGTCTCAGATCCTGGAGCCGTTTGCGGCTCCGGTGATTGAGACTGTGCCGCGAGGGGCATTGGGTCCACCCATGGTGCTGTTCACGGTGCTGGGGGTGGGAGAGCCCCCGGGGTTGCCAGTTTGGAGGTCTTTTGGATCTCCTCCTCTCTTGAGCCAGATGATTGAGCAGCCAGTCTGGACTGGCGACCTAACTCCTTGGAGGCTGTGGGCTCTCCGGCGCCCAGGACCCTTGCGCCTTCCCAGATGCCCCTCCCCATGGACCCGGTGACTGCGGTCGGCACCGGCTCCTGTGCTGAGGACAGGACACAGGATAGCTATCCCGGGCCTGTGGGAGCTGTGGGTCGGGTGTTGTGGGTGGGGTCAGTTGCCATCCCCCTCTCCTGATACTGGATCTTGGACCCCCTTTTCTAGGGCTCTCCCCGGAGAGCCTGTGGAATTCGGTGGACACGGCATGAAGAAGAGGTCTTCCTCAGAGTCAGCAGGGTTGAGGGGCTGCAACACTCCTCTGTAGTCCTTTTGGAGCTTGAGGAGGAGCCACAGCACTGAGCCCAAGTTCTCTCCCTCATCGGCATCCCCTTCGAGGGAGTCCTTGCTGGGTGAGGTTGGGGTCTGCCTTTCTGGATACATATGGGCCCTGGTCCCCTTGTTGGAGTGCTTCCCGTACAGGGCTCAGTCCTAACTGCTTCAGGCAGGTTTAGTGGCCTTTGACTGATCCGACCTGTGGATCCCCTTGTAATCCGGGATTGCCTGCTAGGTCTTCTAGCACTAGCAGAGGCATTTCACTTACTGTGAAAGATTTCTCCCCTTGCCTCTGCATCCAGCCCCTCTTCTCCCAGGACATGTGTGCCCTTAACCTGGGAGCAGTTCAGATCTCAGGCTGTGGACTTCCCAAGATACGGTCTTTCGCCTGTCTCCCCCTCTGTAGCCAGCATCTGAATCTACAGGTTCTTCGGCCTCCTCGTCTTCCTCCTTCGAGGGAGAGGAGACCTCTGTCAGAGTATCAGTGCTTTCTCACGAGGCTGGTCGAGGACCTGCATATTTCCGACATGGTAAGATGCAACATTGAACGTACATAGCGTGCCTTGCTAGGCGAATACAGTGCAGACCCCTTGGAGGCATCATACAGCGCCTGGCAGCTTCCCTCTGCCCTGGCTCCAGCCCCTTTGGGCTGCCAGCATCGATATTATGTGCCCCAGGGATCTCCAGGTACATGAACTCATCCCCTGTGAGACTGACATGATTGGACACTCTTACCAGGCATAGGCTCCCAGTCCGCGACCGGTCCACGGATCCAGACTGTGTAGTTCGACCCCCTGGGGCGGAGAGTTTTCTCCTGCATGGGTAATCTTTTCTATTGCATCTCCTCAGGCACACCACGTTGCCTATAACAGGCATCTGAGGGCAATGCTGGGTCAGGTGTTGGCATCGTTGCTTGATTTGGAGGCAGCCAGGCAGGCCACAGCCCTCTCCATGATAGGCCTGGAGCAAGCAAGAGCATCCTGTGATGCCAGTGAAGTTGCTTCACAACTAGCGGGGACAGCGATCTGCATCAGGTAGACAGCGTGATTTCACCTAGCAAGGCTATCGCCCCTGGCCCGCTGGGGCGATTGCTCTCGCATTCGGGGACCTGCCTTTCTCTGCATTCCAGGGGACCCACCTTTTCTCCCACAGGGTGAGGAGGGACCTGCAGGGGCACCTTCCTTCCCCAGGGAATGGAAACCACCTCGCCCTGACCAGTCTCAGGCTTAACTGGCCTGGAGCGGTCTTCTTTTCCCGTGTTTCCCATTGGAGGCTTAGGGATGTCTGTCTCTAGAAGTGCTGAACTCTCTGGGAGCTCAGTACTTACCCACCAGTGATGAAAGGTGAAGATTGACACAGGAAAGATATGGAAATTGCGTACCTACCGTAATTATTGGATCTTCCTGTGTATCATATCCATTCATCACTGAAACCCTCCCACCTTCCGCTCAGAAGGTCTCAGTCCCTGGACGATGCCTCCTCCCTGATTGCGCTCTTCTCAGGAACCAATAAAGCTTCCCTGTACAGCTTAGGGCCTCCCTTGCTCCTTGCCCCCGGATTGTGTTTCTTATGTCGGAGTATAGCTCTGAAGGCTACTTGTTACCTAAGCTGTCCCGCCAGGAGTTTCCATGCTCTACTACCATGCTCATAAAATCATTGTCTGGAGTAGTGAAGTGCTCCCTCCATCCTGTTCATCAAAAGTATAGCCAGCTCCCCCCCCTTTTGCTATCTGGCCGCTGTTTTACTTCAAGATTGACAGCAATTTTGTGTCTAAATTCTAGCTCTCCAGCTGTCTCTCTAGAGAGAGCTGCCAGGCTGCCCTCTCTCTCTCTCTTAATAACTTGAGATGCATAGGATATAATTGTGTCCCTCAGGGTGGGTTTCAGGGCATACCAGTATAGTGGGGCTGCACTATTGGCCTGGGGGTTAGTGCACAAGAAGTCTCTGTTATACACAAGTGTGACAGATCCATCACTCATGTATGGAAACTGGGTGGGGTATGACTCAGTTCCAGCAGTAAAATTAAGGGGCTCAGTTCCAGGATTAAAATGGACAGTTCCAGTGTAATTCCCCCACCAAAAGACAAAACTGAATATATCATGTGTTAAAATACAACATACAATGAGGAACTGTGTCCCTTCCCATACCCTTGAGCCGGGCCAGTCGGGCTGTGTATCCAATGCGCATGCAAAGTCCAGGCTGAGTGCCTGGTGGGTCCAAAGCCAGACAAATGTAGTATGTGTTCATTCTTCAAATGGACCGCTTTTTTCCTTTAACCTCTAATCTGCACATACAGTATCGTAGCCTTTTGGGGGACCATGCAATGCTTTGTTTATGTTCAGTAGTTAATAAATAAAGCCACACTGAAAAATCCCAATTCTGGTTCTGGACATTACAGTTATTGCTTCCTGTAGTTGGATTTACTTGGGTGCCCCTGTGCAGAGTAGTCAAACCTAGGTCTCTTGCGCCAGGTAACTTCATCCTTCCCCGAACCCGTAGATATGCCCCCACCAGGTATTGCTGCCAAATGCCAACAGCATGCCACCTGTCATTTTGGTAAAAGGGCAGGGGTGGGAGTGGTTACATTAGTATCTCACCCCTCATTGTGTACTCTATTGTTTGTTTTAGGTTCCTCCCAGGTGCATCTTGGGAGCACAGGGAAGTTAGGTGACTTGCTCATAGTCACATAATACGTAGGAGGTGGCTGTAGGATTAAAGCCCAGTTCTCAAGGTCTGCAGCCCAGTGCTCATAATCACTATGCTTTATTGCCTCTCCTAAAGTATGGTAACTTGCTGATGCTTCGTTAATCTTTTTCTATACGCACCCTCGTTGTGAGATAAAAGCAATAAGACAAAACAATGTGGGCCTCGGGTTGAGACAACTGCCCACCAAGGAGCGTAGCAAGGCCCAGTGTAACAGGTGGGGCCTTACAGCCCCTGGAAGGATGTCTGCCTAGAGCCCTCCCTTTAATGTTGCATTGTACATATAAAATGGGTTTGTTCATTGAGAAGTTTAAAAAAATAAATAAATCAGAATGTTAAAAAAAAGTTGACATCTTTTAATGAAAAATAGTCCTTTCATTGGTGGTTTGTCACAAGGGGTTGCTGTGGCCATTTTTTTCCAGTCCCTGCTGCATATAATGAGGACCAGGAGTTTTAAGATGCCTCTTATTGGTGTCTGGTGGTTTACTTAACATTTCTCCCAGACTCTGCTACCTGATTGTAGGACTGGGAGTAATTATCCGTGTTTACACTGCTGGCATGCATGTCAGAATAGAGCTGGGGGATTCCCAAGTCCCCTTCCCACCATTTCACATTTGCACCCTTTAAGCCTTTCAGGTATTTACTGTCCTTTCAAAATTCAGCCACCAGTATTAGAAGTTCAGTTACTACTACTGTAAGAACAATAGTCACGTTTCATGTAAAAATGTTCTGCCGACTAACAGCTCATGCAAATGTGGCCTGTCCTCCTTTTGTAGCATCCTGGCCTGTGACCTGGCCAGTCCGCCCCTGCCCATATCACATAGTCCTCAGCATGGTGGCCATTAGTTGATGGGGAACAGAGGTGTGCTCGGCAGGCCATGGGGTGCTCTGACCATGTGATTTCCCCTAATTGATTGAATGATGGGTATACCACTAGATAGGGCTCTACCCAGCCCATTAATTGATGGTCGCCATGCTGCAGAACTAACTCAACCTCTGTGAGAGAATTCCTCTATAGCAGCATGGGCCTCCAGTGCTAACATCCTCGGTGCTATCGGGAGGACTCCTGAAGTGGCCTCGTCAGACACGCCTGCCAGATACCTGGAGCTGGGGGTTGGGACTCCCTCTTTCCAGGAGGGTGGGGGGTCATCTTGTCTCCCTGTGAGTCCTTTCCTGGGAGGGCCTTATACGTTGGCTGCCTCCCCCCCCCCGTGACCGGCCCTGCCTCACTCTAAGGGCTGGGGGGGTGGGGATCTCATATCATAAGGGGTGGGAGACTGTGGTCCACAAATGGAGAAGATCCCTTTTACCTATCTGGACAAGCCGTTGAGCTAGGACTACAATTGAGCAGTTCTGGGACCTCTGAACAATGTTATACCAGTCCTTCGAGGAAGAGAAGCCTTGATAAAGAACACATACAAAACCCATATAGGGACATTGATAGGACTTCAAACAACCTCTATTTCACTTTATTAGTTATTTAAATGCCTGAAGCGGGACCTTTTTTACAACCTTACTTATTTTGGTCTGTACGGACATAACAACTAGTCATGATGTTTTGTTGCATGGTACCACGAGATATACCTGAATAAATTTAACTGAAGCTTCACATTACCCCTTCCTGCCTTCATATATTCCCAGAGTTGCAACCTTACTCAGTACATCAGAATTCATGATCTGCCTCCTTATGCTCCCAGTATCTGAGGGGTGGGTGCTGGAGTATGACCTCAGGGACCTGAAGATCATGGAGCTGCTTGCAATGACCTACAGTCAGAATTCAACCTTTTGCAAAGCCAACTCCTCCAAAAAAAGCTACTCCTTAATGCCAAAAAAACTAAAGCGATGGTCCTCTCTCCTTTTATCCGTACAGCTAACCCTGTGTCCAGTGGGACAGTTCCCCAAATTACCACAGTTCTAGGTGAAAAACTAGAATTTGTTACAAAATTCAAGTATCTGGGAGTTTGGATAGACCAAAGACTCTCCTTCATTGAACATATCGAGGACTTGCTAAAACAACTTCGGCAAAGGCTTGGACTGTTTTTTAGAATCAGCCAATTTCTCACCAGAGATGCCAAGAAACAACTGGTCCAATCCATTTTCCTATCATTGGTTGATTACGCTGACTTCCTCTACAGCCAATGCCCCAACTCTTACATGGCTAAACTGGACACACTCCTACCATCGAGCACTGAGGTTTATAACAGGACTCCCCTTGACACACATCACTGCACCCTATATGCGGCAGTGGGATGGACATCACTAAAGTTCAGGCGCCACAGAACGCCGCTCTCTGGACCTATAGAGCCATCTCTAATAAGCTGCCTTACTATATCTCCTGCTGTCTTCCTAAGTATAATTAGAATCTGTGGTTAAAGTTACTCAGCTATTACACTTAAAGTACCCAAAGCAAAATCCACCGGCAGGGCAGCCATAAGCTTCGTGCTACCTACCTTATGGAACGATCTACAAAACCCTCAAATTAAGCACTCTAATCGGTATAAATGCTTTCAAGATGCTTTATTTCCATTACAATCAGAGAAGTATGTAACTGCTTCACCCACTCAGACCAGTACGGTGTCTGCACTGGTATATAATACGCTAGACCCAATTTTAAGTGCTGACCCCCAGCTTGCTCCTCACCAGCCTAATTGTTCTCTCTATCCCCTGTCTTATCAACACTAGGCCCATCCATCCCCTTATTCTTCCTTTCCTAACCTCGGATAGGAGCTCACTACCCTGGGTTGTGACATCCTACCATGCCCGTACTTTATAGCATTCAACTCGGCTCACATACCTCCTTTTCTCCATCCACCTCTCTACATCCAGCTTTACCAACTCCTTTCTGTGCACCGTGCCTCCTAGCCTTTCTCTCCCTACTTCCCTCCTCTCTTTCCCCTACCTTCACCTCTACCTGGTGTATATTTTTATTTTTATTTTTTCTTCGCTACTTCCTCCTGCAACCTTAGATAACCTGCTTTATCTTCCTATAGACACTTCTATGTATGTAAATACCGTGTAATCTGTACAATATCTGTATAATTCTATGTACATATGAACTTCTTTTTCTTCCTCTCTGTAAAGAGTATTATCTGTATTGCCTTGTAAATACCTGTGTTGACCTGTATATACAATTGTTCATGCTCCACCCAGGTCCATCTTGCAAATGAGCTTCTGCTCAACGAGGAACGCCTGGTTAAATAAAGACTTGAGACTTGAGACTTGAGACGCATGTCTTTATTTTGTTTAATCCCTTGCCCTCTCTCCTCTTTTCCAACCTCCTTATCATTTCACTCTATGGTACTATCACCCTATACTCCTACCCTCTTCTCCCCTTTAAGGGTCAATGGTACCCCAAGGGAGCCATCTCCTATTTAGGAGATATTTCTCCCTCTGGGTGGGTTTACCCACCCAACACAGGCCCCCCAATGTGGACAGGCCTGAACTTGGAAGTCACCACCTCCCCTTACCAACAAGACACCAGATGGTTAGATGTTATTCCTTTATTAACCGGTTAGCCCAAGCCAGACCCCATTGGTCAGGCACAGGCTCTGTTCATGTAGGCAAGTTTAAGGGTCTACAAAGTCAGTTTGCCCCAGTTGGGTTTTTGAAGCCCCTACTTTTCTTTCAAACACAGGGTTCACGTCATATCTTTTTGACAAGTTCATATCAATGCACGCATAGTGCTCCTTTATAATTTTGCCTGTATTATGAGGTGTGTAAACAATGGATGATGAGCTGGGAATGGAAGATATAATTTGGGTATAATTTGGGTTGAATAAGTTGCTTTTACCTTGGGGGGGGGGCGATGGTCTAGGGATCCTAATTTACCTATCCCCCCATGGCTAATCATTTCTGAATTAAATCCCATAATGTGAATGGCTTGTCCGGGCCAGGCAAGAGGTTTAGAACCATAACTACACTTAAGAAACTACTGCCCAGTCTACTACTTTAACAAGAAACTCACTTATCCGCAACTGAACACATGAAACTAAAGAAGTTTGGCATTTCTAAGATTGTGGAATTCTCATATCAGAATGGCAGAAGTAGGGGTGCAGTGGTTTTGGTTCTCTGGTCTTCCCTATTTACTCTGATAGACTCCTATGCAGATAAAGTTGGCAGACTTGCCATGGCAATAGGCAGAATTGAAAAATGCACATATACGATAGGTAATATTTATATTCCACCAGGCAGCAATGCACCGTCGATCCAGCAATTAATAGATGCAGTCCTTTTACATACACAAGGTACCTTTATATTAGGTAATGATCTGAAATGCCTATTAAACCCCGCTATAGACACATCTGCCTCTCATCCATCTCCCACAACATCTGGGCAAAAACATTTTCAAAAACTGCTAAAAGAAATTGGCCTTATAGATATATGGTGACACTTAAACCCTTCATCTAGGAAATTCACATATTACTCTCACGCTCATAGACATTACTCCCACTTGGATTATTTCTGTGTCAGGAAGGAACATTTTGAACAAATCCATCATTCCAATATTAAAAATATCTATCTTTCAGATCACGTACCGATAACCTTAGTTAATAACAACATGAGAACCAAAGAACACTTACTGGCATCTCAATAACTCCTTACTGAAGGACCTCATGTTTAAAGATTTACTGAAAGAAAAGATCCCAGAAATTGTACAGGACAATACTTCTTACATATCTTGACCAAAACTGTATGGGACACAATAAAAGTGGTACTCCGAGGGCACATTACTGCCTATGCCGCTAAAAAGAAACAACAAAATGGACGCTAAATTAAAGGACTTACAAAACAAATTGCAATTTTTGCACCTTGCACATATGCAAGGGGACTGCTCCTTAGAAGCCCAGGTCAAACAAACCCAACAGGAAATTTAAAAATTACTAAATCAAAAGACAAAACAGGCACTGCTATGGCTCCGGCAACAGTATTATGAGGGAGGGGCATGGGCAGCTCTAATTCTAGCACAGCACCTTAGGATCCAAACCCAGCTAACTTATATCTTTAAAATCAAAGACCCGTGGATGGGAAAAACAACTTTTCTGACTTCTCAAATACAACAAATCTTTCACCAGTGCTACACAGAACTGTAATGCAGACCCTAACCCACCTTTGCATGCTCAAATTGAAGCCTTTTTTTCTAAATGAAACCTACCAGCCCTGAACTCGGCACAGATTAACACCCTCTCCCACCCAATTTCAGCCTCTGAAAATCTTTTAACAATCCAAAATCTTAAAAATGGCAAAACTCCAGGCCCCGATGGATATGGCGCTAGGTTTTAAAAGCCACCTGGAACCTTCTTAAAGATCCTTTCCTTTCAACCCTCAAGGAGAAGCACACCACTGGCGAAAACCCCATATCTTGGTCACAGGCCATTATCTTGGCCATCTTAAAATCTAATAAGCCCCCACACCTCTGCAAATCATATCATCCTATTTCTCTTTTAAACCAAGATTATAAGATTTATTCAAGTATAATAGCACACCGCCTAAACAATATCATCCCCTCCTTAGTACTGTACACTCTGATCAGGCAGGCTTTATTAAGACCTGTCAAACTACCGATAACATTAAATGGACCTTATACTTAATCTCCCATGCTAATACCATCAACCCCCTCCCGATGATTTTAAGTCTTGATGCACAAAAATTATTTGATAAGAGTCTCATGGCCCTTTTTTATTATTTCCTTCAGAAATTTAGTTTCCTGGAGGATTTTCTACAAAACATCAAAGGAATTTACTTTAACCCTGAAGCACCAATTAAAATTAATGGATCTCATTCCTCTAGATGCCCCCTTTATAGGGGTACAAGGCAGGGCTGTCCCCTATCCCCATATCTTTTCACCCTTTATGTGGAGCCGATCGCTCAATACCTCCAACAACAGCCTTTCATCAAGGGTTTTACTATAGGGGATGAGGAACACAAGGTCACATACTACACTGACAGCCTCCTCTTATACTTCATGGAACCAGATTCCTCACTTCAAGCCCTAACACAAAGTCTTACCGAGATTGAGGAAGTGTCTGGTTACAAACTGAACTCAAACAAAATGGAGGTCTTCTTTTTACAGGGCTCTCCCTCACAGGACCTACAACATAAATATCCTTTCAAGAGGGGTAAATCTTCCCTTTATTATTTAAGGATCCATCTTGCCGTTGAGCCCTCCAAGGTCTTTTCCCTAAATTATGACCCCCTACTCTTTTGGGTGAAGGAGGACCTTAGATGTTAGACACATCTCCCGCTGTCTCTGATAAATCGTATTCAAACTATCCAGATGAACATCCTACCCAGGATTTTATATATCATGCAAAATGTCCCCTACACACTCCCTAAGGTGAAAATAAATAGGTGGAACAAGATGATTTCTTCTTTTCTGCGGCAGGGGAAACCAACTAGCATGGCCTTTTCCAAATTGACACTGGCTAAGGAAAAGGGAGGCGTGGCCCTCCCTAACCTACAGAATTATGCCTTGGCAACTATGCTAACACACCTAACTTACTGTGTCCACCCCCCCATACATACGCCTCCATGGGTTGGAGTGGAGAGATTCTCCTTCTCTCTAGCCCCTTGATCAAACGACAATTTGCCAACCCTTTCGACAGTTTCCACCTCAAGAAAACTCCTACTACACTTCTAATATATTACAAGCTTGGAGGGCATATCTCAAAAAACCTGCTAATATGCAAGGGGCCAGATGGCTGAGTATACCCTCTTTGGACCCATCATTCCTCCCAGCCCATTTGGACCAGGGGTTCCACCACTGGCATCTCCTAGGCTTAATTTATGCCTACCAATTCTACAAGGATGGCACTCTTAAATCTTTTCAGCAATTACAACTTAAGTTTGGTGTTCATCAACAGGACTTTTATAGATATCTACAGATAAGTCATTTCTTGGTAAAATTCTTAGGACCAGATGTAACGACAATATAGCTCCCCCCGCTCTGACTTTGCTCACACAGGTTCATGAGGAGATTCAACCAAGACACTTAATTTCCTAATTTTATAAATCTCTGAGAGATATTCCTGATTTGAACTGGGACAGAGTTTAAGAGGCTTGGGAAGCAGATTTAGTTATGGTTATACCACAGGACAAATGGGTCGAGATCTGGCGCCACCAACACCGCATTACCAGCTCTTATATGTGGAGGGAGTTTGGATGGAAAACAGAGGCAAGGTTCTTCAGGACCCCCCATATTACAGCCAAATTTCACTCCACTAGGGACGTCACTTGCTGGAGAAGATGTGGCAATGAGGTTGCCACTCACACACATATTTTCTAGTTTTGTCCCGTGTTGAACCAATTTTGGGAAAGAGTCTCAACACTTACCTGAGACTTGTTTCTAAGCTTGGGTGACCTTACCCCAGAGATAGCCCTACTACTATATTATACAAAACAATTCAGACTAAAACAACATACTTATTTAATTAACATCTTCCTAACTGCAGCCAAAAAAGCTATAACTCGGAAATGGTTACAACTCGAGTCCCCTACTATTACCCAGTGGGAATATATAATTTATGATATCTGTAGAATGGAGAGCATGACTGCAAAATTAAAAGACAAGATTCACTCCCTTCTGAATAGGTGGATGACCTGGCTACTCTACATAACAGAGCGCAGACCAGAATTTGTCCCATAAGTGGAAAAAGAGGGGAAATAAAAGGGTTCTCTCTCTTGACTTGGTCCCAGACTGTATCATGTCGCAACAGTGACAGGAATACTGCGAAGACCATCACAGAGACATTTTTGGCAGTTCGCTGTGATGGTCTCCACGTTTCCTGACACTGTTGCCTCTGGGGTGTTTGGCCCCTCCCCAAACTAACTCCGACTGGAGTTAGTAATCCTAAGTGCAGGGGGGTGTGTGGGGGCAAAGCCCCCCACAGAAAACACCAGTTCCCCCAGCATCGGCTCAACACCAATTGGCAGTGTTGTGCCATTGCTGTGCTGATGATTGACAAATTTTGTGTCGCCGCGGCATGGTGGAACCATCCCGGACAAACTGATACTTCAAATTATTCAATTGAAACACCCTGCTGATAATAAATAATGAAGCGATTCCCTGGGCCGCCACCCTCTCCCTAGCTTTAGTTCTATCTTAGAATACTTTCTACCTTATAATTTTTGTCTAATTCAATCGTTCAGCCAGATCTTACCAGCTTTATCACAGATATTTAATAATTAGGATAAAGGTTGTTACCTTAATTAATACACCTACTATATTGTTTTTTATGTCATGTGACTGATTTTCATACTTGCATATTTATCTGCGTGCTACAACAACATCTATTGCACATGTACCTTGTGTTAAAACCCCTTGGTTTAATAAAAACTTAAGTTTAAAAAAAAAAGCCTGAAGCTTCCTGGATAATGACTGACAAGTATCAGCCATTATAGGCAAAGTTCACAAAATGTGTGGCCACATCAGCCACTCTGTAAAAGCCTCTGGCATCCTTGATGACATCCAGAAGAACAAAGGTCTTCCTCACTCCCAGTTTGTTTAGGATGCACAAACATGATGGAAGTCAACTTACTTTAAGATTGAACACTTCCTAAAACAGAAGGCAGTTATCACTGATTATACAATGGCATAAATACAGCTTCAAATATCCTGCTCTCTGATTGGCTGGCTGGCACCTTTCCAGCATTATAAATCCACCAGTATATCCACTGGAAAAGGTGCCAGTCAACTGTAACTCATGCCACCCTAAAATATAGCACTACCACCAGAGTACATCAAAGGAAACCGCCACCATTTCATCACTGCTTACAGAATGCAGCCATGGAAAATAAAAAAAAAAAAATAACGCATCATTCGAGCTATTACATATGGAGAACCTTTAAATAATATTCAATGACCAAAATTAACCATCCAACATGAAAACAGTACTTGTAAATACAATCGTACATTCTCCACTATCACCTCCGAGTCACATGCCCGTTGTAAAATACGGCCGCACACAACACTGACAACGAAACTTCACTCAGCCTGGCAAGTCATCCGCAACCTCCAGCCACTCTCCACAAGCAGTCCCAGCTTCCACCAGTTCAAAAAACAAGGCCACCTGTAAAAAAAAAGTTAATGTTTTAAAAAAAATCACTTGATCTGGACCACAAAATGCACACTAAAACCACAATCCCTGATACGGCACAAAACCCAGAAGCACATGACGCAACCTCGGCACTTGCACTGCTGAACAGGTATCGTAAATCAAGACTATTTTTTTTGTCCCGCAGCAATAAAGTCAATAAAAATAATTCACGATGTATAAAAAACCTTTTTTTTTGTATGAAAAAAAAAAGTGGAACATTGTATAATAGCAATATACCACTTCAGGGTGTGGATATATGGGGGGATTTACCACTTCTTGTGTGGTTAAGTCACTGTACCTGTGGCTTTATGACCAAACCACACCAGGCATGGTAAATCCCCCCATATACCCACACCCCATCGTGGTATATTGCTTAAGTAGATCATGCACAGTGATATTGGGGACAGGACTGTACTCCATTCTATTCAGTTGTCTCTGATAGAACAGTTGTTTCACATTCAGAAACTATTTATGAGTGCTACAAAAGAAGTCAGTGCAGAAAAGGCATCCCTCAGTCAAGTTATTCCACTAATTCTACTGCTCAAAAAAAAGTTTGGAGAAAATGAGGAATAACTTAGATATGAACCAGTCTCTAGTCAATAACATGTTTATCAGATTTAGCAATGATGACAAATTATCAGCCATGACACAGAGCAAAGTGTGTATCTTAGCAACATTGTCAGACCCATGTTACTAAAGCACAAACCTTCCTGATGTTGCATCTATGGATAAAGAGGAGCTGGAGATCATGTGATGCCACTGTAAGATGTGCAACTCTGGTGATCTGCTCCCACCCCGACTCTTAAATTATAGCTAATTTAAGCAGCTAATTCCTGAACTTTTTACCTGTATTGCCAGTGTAACCCCCACCCAGGTATGCCATTTCTATCTGACAGCTCTACCAGGTGGGCTGGGTTCGGGGAGGAATATGTCACTCAGCACATTGGCTAGGTTTGGCTACTCTGCACAGGGGCACCCAAGTAACCACAGACAAAGGAAGCAATAACTGTAATGTCCAATACCAAAAGTGGGATTCTAAAGTGTGGCTTTTATTCACATCCAACAGAATAAACAAAGCATAGATGGACCCCCCAAGGGGTACACTCCTGGTAATGCAGATTTATGGAGATCAGAACACATCCTGTTTCACTTTAGCCCTCAGGCTCTGAAACACACTGGGCACACAGCCCACAGTTGTACTCTGCTCTGGGTTTTCCCTGGCTCGGCTCCCTTGTCAGCCACTTGGACACTTTCCATATAGCATGGAAACATTTAGTGGTGGCTCCCTAAACCACCTATGAGCACTTCTGCTCCATTAGGGAATCTTCCTCATAAATCCCCCGTCTGGGTACTTTCCTCATGCACTGGCCAAGTACCTGAGAGAAAGCAACAGGTGTCCCAGAGCAAATCCGTAGAGGTGAATTTGGTTACTAATGATGGGGGGTCTCCCACCTCTCTATCCCATAATTCATACCCGTCCATTTCTCTGGACTGTAACACCTCATCCTTTAACACACTCTGCTGTGTAGATTCTTGTTAAATGTATTTCACATTCAATCTACTGTCTTTACATCCCATTTGTGCTGGACTTGAACATACTTAAAAAGTGGCTTTGTCCATTACTCTAGACCCCCCACAGAGTTAAGCAGTCCAATCCCCACAACTTCCATACTGTACTTGGCTGTCTTTTTCTGACCCCACAGTAACAGTCCCTTTAGTTTCATCTTGATGCAAGTTAAAACACATAGCCCTTTAACAGAGCGAACTCATCCCTTGGTTGCAGGTGCCCTACAGGCGTTTCCTCCTCAAGGAACTGTCTCACAGAGCTTCTGGTGCCTCAGCACGAACTTAAACAGGCAGCTTCTTTTCTCTAGCCGGACCAAGGGGGTTGCCCCTGGAAGCAGGCTGATTCCTTCCCCCCATCCCTGCAGGGATGGGGCCCTGAGCCATTGAGAGCGGTCTCCACCACTTCAATATGCTCTTCTTGTGTTCCTCTTCAGGTGGAAACACACACCTAAAAAACCAAAGTAGCTCTTTGTCAGAGCTTAAAGCTCTGAGGGCCTGCTTACAGCAGAGCACCTCTTTCAGACTGCACTCACTCTACTGAACTCTTACTGACTCCTTCAAATTCCCCAACATTCTACTCTAACCTCCAACTGCAACATTCCAGTGTGGCTTATGCAGCTGCGACAGTTCTAAATGATGCCATCCCTCAGTCTCAGCTGAGACTGAGAACAGAGTGAGACAGTGTGAAATCCATTTAACTGGAGTTTCACAAGCTGCCTTCCCTGCCTACCACTAGGTCTTACTGGTATTCTAGTAACCCCGGGTAACAGGGGGGTTACACCAGCATCTAATTCATATAGTCTCCCAACGTCTCTGAAGCAAAGCAACAAAGAAATTTCAGCTGGAAAAGACGGTGGTGCAGCAATCTGAAATCAGCAGCCTATCAGCAGCACGGAGATGGAAATACGCCAGGCTCCCGCAGCTCATACTCCACCGCAAAAACCCCAAAAAGGGCTCCAAAAGAGCTAAAGGCCAGTCGGAGGCCTCAACAAAATCAAACACATCCTCAATAACCCCGCAGGCCCAGGCTCCTTTATCAGACAAGATATTCTTGGAGGAGCTGCAACCATTCAAACTCGCTCTGCAGGACATTACATCTGAGCTAAAATCTATCAAGGGAGAGCTCTCCGATACCAAACGAGCAATATCGGATGTGGGGGACCTAACATCATCTTTGGAGGGGTGGAAAGATAAAATTGATACTGAGGTGGCTAACCTGCGACAGAAGATGCACAGAATGGAAGCAAAATTGGAAGACTTGGAAGGCCGAAGTCGCAGGAATAATATACTAATCTTCGGCCTTCCAGAGGATACTGAAGGGCCTGCCCCAATACTATTTCTTCAAAAAATGCTCACAAAGATTGCCAGGGCCTCCCCCAATAATACCACGTATATTATTGACAGTGCCCACCATTCACTGAAACTGACGCTAGTGACAGAGAAACCACCTAGACCTTTAATCCTTAAATTCCTGAATTACCTGGATAATGTTCATAGATACATAGATACATAGACAGAGTCGGCAGATAAGGGCCTATGGCCCACCTAGTCTGACCATTTGAGCTTGTAAGTTCAGTTTGTTTTCCTATAAGTCTATTTCCCCTTACCCCTGACCTCTAGAATTCCTTTATGTCTATCCCATGCATTCTTAAATCCGTGGATTGTTTCAGCCCCACCACTTCCTCTGGCAGGGTGTTCCACTTGTCCACCACCCGTTCTGTGAAGAAATTCTTTCTCATGTTTCCTCTGAATCGTCCTCCCTCCAACTTCATCCCATGCCCTCTAGTCCTGAAACATCTTTTCGCTTAAAATAGTGTTTTCCTGCACCCTGTTCCTCCCTGTAAGATACTTGTATGTCTCTATCATATCCCTTCTCTCCTCCTCTCCTCCAGGGAGTACATGTTCAGTTCCTTCAACCTGTCTTCATAGGACTTGTGATGCAACCCATGCACCATCTTTGTTGCCCTCCTCTGAACCTTCTCTACCCTGTCTATGTCCTTACGTAGGTATGGTCTCAGAACTGTACACTGTACTCCAGGTGGGGCCCTCACTAGTGTCTTGTATAGCGGAATTATGACCTCCTTTCCTGCTGGTGATGCCCCTGCCTATACATCCCAGCATCGTATTTGCTTTACCTGCTGCCTTGTCACACTGTTTCCCTACCTTGAGGTCATCAGAGATGATAACCCCAAGATCTCTTTCCTGCTTGGTGCATGCTATATCCTCACCCCCCAACTGATATATTGTGCCAGGGTTTTTGTGCCCCATATGCATTATCTTGCACTTCTTTGCATTGAATTTCAACTGCCAAACCCCTGACCATTCTTCAAGTTTCTGCAGGTCCCTTCTCATTCTGTCTACACCCTCTGGTGTCTACTCTGTTACAGAGCTTTGTGTCATCAGCGAACAGTGAAATTCTGCCTTCTAGATCCTGTGCAATGTCACTGATGAAGATGTTGAATAGGACCGGTCCCAGCACTGATCCTGTGGTACCCCACTGGTCACTCTTCCCTCTGTGGAGTGACAGCCATTTACCACCACCCTCTGTGTCCTGCCACCCAGCCAGTTACCTACCCACCACACTACTGTCCTGCCCACACCCATATTCCCCAGTTTGTGTAATAGTCTTCTATGTGGCACAGTGTCAAAGGCCTTGCTGAAGTCCAGATAGGCCATGTCCACTGCCTCCCTGATCCACCTCCCTAGTCACCCAGTCAAAAAATTCAATGAGGTTGGTCTGACATGACCTCCCCCTGGTGAAACCATGCTGCCTTGGGTCCTGTAGTCCATTGACAACCAGATGTTCCACCAATCTCTCCTTCAGTAGTGCTTCCATGATCTTTCCCACTACCGAGGTGAGGCTGACTGGTCTGTAGTTCCCTGCTTCCTCTTTGTTCCCACTTTTGTATAAGGGACTACATCTGCTGTCCTCCAGTCTTTGGGTACCTCCCTGTTTCCAGTGATTGGCTGAACAGGATAGCCAGAGGTTCAGCCACCACCTCTCTTAGTTCTTTAAGGACCCTGGGTGCACCCCATCTGGCCCCATTGCTTTATCAGCTCTATTACTTCTAGTTCCTTCAGGACCCTTTCTCGTGTAAAGGGACTTGTGTCCATTTCTGCACCATTCTCACCCCTTGTACTCCCTTCAGACCCATTACCACCCTCTTCCTTAGTAAAGACTGAGCAGAAATACCTGTTCAATATGTCAGCTTTACTGTTGTCATCCTCCACGCGGCTCCCATCCTCCCCCTTCAGTCTCACTATCCCTCCCTTTGTCTTTCTTTTTTCAGTTATGTACCTGTAAAAGGTTTTGTCCCCTTTACCCACTGATTTTGCAATGTGTTCTTCTGTCTGAGCTTTGGCTTCCTTACTGACTTCCCTGCCTCCTTTGTTTCTCCAGGTACTTCTCCTATCCCCTTCTGCCTGTGTCTTTTGTATTGCCTGAATGCAATCTTTTGGCTTTCACTTTCTTTGCTACCTCTTTGGAAAACCATAATGGTCTCCTCTTCCTTTTCCTCTTGCTAACCTGCTTAATGCATAATTCTGTTGTTCTTATAATCCCCATTTTAAATACTGCCCACTGTTCCTCAACCCCTGATTCCTGTCCCATTCCCCTTAATGCCTCTTTCAAGTATCTCCCCATTTTCCCAAAGTCTGCCCCCCTAAAATCCAGGATACGTGTTTTTGTGTGGTTTGGTTCTGCTCTTTCTGTGATTTCAAACCACAATGACTGGTGGTCACTGTTACCCAGGTGCTCCCCCACTGTTACCCCCATCACACTGTCCCTCTTCATGTCCTCAGGAAGTCTTATGGGAGGGCCAGCAACTGCAATTTGCCCAGGATTTGCCGGCTATCATCAGGCAAAGGTGAGCTGAATACCATCCTCTGGTAACGAAGTTTATAGCAGCTGGAATTAAATACAGCGTGCAGTATCCATCCCGCCTGTCCATTTTCAACAAAGGCTCCTGGCACAGCTACAATACGCTGAAGCAAGCCCTTCCCGCTCTGCAGGCCATGCTCCTGGATCTTTTCAATGCTTGTTGAAGGCCTAGTTCTGCAGGTATCATCAGATAGGCAGAAAAATGCCACACGAACATGTGCACTAGCTCTGTGCGAATGTTTGTTCTTCACCGTAGTGCTCGCAAGAGGGCAGCAAATTACTACTTTTCAAGGATTCAGCTCTGCATAGCAACGTAACAGAGACTGTAGAATATCCTTTTTGTTTTTCCTTGCTCCTTAATGTAGATCACTTTTTTAATCTAGAAATCTGGCCACTTCTGAAATGTACCCTTTTTTGTGTCCTACTCTACTAAGGCTACACTGAATCTCGGTAATATTAGATCTCAGCGCACAACATGAGATCTTGAAACTTTTCAGAGATTAACCAAGGAGATGGTCCATAATTTTCTTCAATTCCTCTCATCTCCATACAAACTTTGTGGATAAAGGATCTACTCTAGTGCTCATTACTGTCCCTCTTAAAGTCATTCTGTCATGGGACATGGTCTGGTACACTGAGATCGGGATGTACAAGTAATTCTAGGCGCCGTGGACAAGATCTCATGTGGCTGATCATCAGTGCTCTAAACTGTCTTTCTCTTGTTTACATACTTGGCTAACAATCTCAGATTTGGCCTCTCTTTTTCAGTACTGGACATTCATTTTCCACTTTTGAATTGAGAGTTGAGGTGGTGGGGGGGAGATCTGCAAGGGTTTTTGCAGTCCCAACAGGGCACAGGGTATTGTGTGCTGCAATACGGGAAGGGGGTGCTCACAGCAGCTTCATATGCATGCGTTAAGATAATAATTTTTTTTTCATTGTTACCAATGGGCTGTGGCCTAAAGTAGGTCATGCCTTAGGACAACCTATTAAGGGCCCTACTTGTTTTGCTGTGGTTGGAGGGCGGCCTGGAGTGGGGATGGGTTTGAAACCCCTAATGTTTTGTTTATTTTACAATTCTGTTACTGTTCAGATTATTGATAGTGCAAAAGGGTTTCAAAGGGGGCTTAGGGATAGCATTCATGCATTCTATAAAATGAGTCCTGGCCAGCTGCTCTCACTCTGTTCATACTCTGTGGGGCCTGCTCTACCAATGGCCTGGTCATTTTTAAGGGAGGGGGAAGGACTTGGGGGGTGGGTGCACAGTGTCGTTAACTATAAGCCGTACTGTGCAAGAAGACATGTTTATCATCTAGACATTCAAATAGAGGGTGGTACTACCTTAGAGCCAGAATTATGATGTCCAAATACAAGATATGCTCATGGAATGTGAAAGGTGCCCAATCTCCTGTTAAACGGGCAAAGATACTCTTGCACCTCTGAAAACTGGAAGCAGACATTGTTTTCCTCCAAGAAACCCACCTGCCCTCATCTCAGGTTCTTCAACTAAGGAGGTAATGGGTAGGTCAGGCATTAGGGGTGGGCCCTGACAATCGAAGGGGGTGTGTTGCAATTCTGGTGGCACGCAGATTACCATTCCTGTTGTTGGACACCATAGTTGATTCCCAGAGTAGCTTTATTCTTGTTAAGGCTTTGTTAGGCCATTCAGAAGTTATGCTGGGATCAATATATGGACCAACTACGGGTGATCCTCGGTTTTTTACCACTCTCATGGCTCAATTGATTCAGTGGCCCTCTATACCTTTATTGCTGGGTGGAGACTGGAATTTGGCATATTGTAATATTCTGGACCACTCCAGATCCAGCAATTCCTCTCTCTTCCCTGTGCTACTGGCCATTAGGGAAATGATGGATACAGTGGGCCTGATTGACCCCTGACGGGATCTCTTCCCGTCCCACAATGAATACTCTTTTCATTCAATTCCACATAACTTTCTCCCAGATTGTTTTCTACTGAACATTGGGCACCTTTTTTCTGTATTGTCATGTAACTATCTTCCCAAAGTCATATCAGATCACCATCCCACTTTACTACATTGGAGCCCGGGGCCTCCTGTCTCCTGTGATAAGGTCTGGAGATTCACCTGTCAATTACTGAAGTCCGATAGTCTCGTGTCCCATCTCAGCAACTTTCTTTCTAATTTTCTTAACTTTAACTCTCCGACTATGTCCAAACTAGATATGCTCTGGGGGGCACTAAAATGTACCATTAAGGGGGACATGATCTATCTAGCTACTAAAAAGAAAAAGATTACCTCGCAAGTTACAGATAATCTTCTTCAAAAAATAAGGAGATCAGAATTGTCACTCCATGCCCAGCCTTCCTCTGCGGATCTTAACAAGCTGGAAATCCTCAGAGATCATAATAATCTACTATTAACGGACAAAGCCAAGCATCTTCTCCTGAGATCAAAGATCCAATATTTTGATCAAGGAGACAAAGCGGGAAAATTACCGGCCCTTCGGCTATGGGCACAAGTGGCGGATAGAATAGTCCCCTCTATTCGTAACTCAGCCAGGAATCTTGTTACTTCCCCTAGGGAAATAATTAGTTGTTTTCAGGTGTACTATCAAGCATTTTAGTCATGTCCAAACACTCCCTTTGTTCTGGAAAATGTAGATCGATTCCTACAAAATATTCAACTCCCATATCTAAAAGAGCACCAGATAGCCCTACTGAAAAATCCTCTTTCGTCAGCCGAAATATGTTCTGCCATAGATACACTGCCACTAAACAAAACGCCAGGCCCAGACGGTTATACCATGGAATTTTACAAAGCCTTCAAGCAGAAATTGGTGCCTGTACTACTCAACACATATAACTACATTTATGAACATGGTATTTCTGACCAATCTCTTACAGAGACTACGATAGTAGTCCTTCCCAAACCTGGAAGAGACCTGCTCCTTGTCTTCAACTACCACCCCATTTCTCTCATAAATATAGACTTTAAAATATTAGCCAAAAGTCTGGCTAACAGACTAGCCAAGGTATGGCATTGTCTTATAAGTCCAGAGCAGGCGGGTTTTGTAGCAGGAGGTACTCCTCAGACCATATGCGTAAACTATCATGCCTGATCTCTGCATCCAGGGACTCCTTAACCCCATTGGCACTGGTTTCCCTGGACACAGAAAAAGCATTTGATAAGGTCTCCTGGGACTATCTCTTTTATCTCTTGTCCAAATACCGACTTCTCCCGCAATATGTTAAGTGGATTAAAATGTTATACATATGTCCCACTGTTCGTGTACTCTGCAATGGCCTGTTGTCAAAGCCCTTTACCCTTCAGCAGGGCACTAGACAAGGATGCCCCCCTCTCCATTTCTATTTGACCTATATTTAGAGTCACTTATCCGCAGTATTAATGTCTCCCCTCTGGTCTCAGGAATACCAATCAGGCCCTGTCAGTACAAATTATTTGTTTACGCAGATGATATACTTCTGCATATTTCTGACCCTCCAGTATCAATTGCTGCGGCATTGGCCATCATTGAAGACTTTGGTTGATTTTCCAACTACAAGCTTAATGTTTCCAAAACAGAGGTAATGCCCCTTAACACTCACACATTTTCATCTGATATAGCCCACCTAGGCCTCCAATGGGTCAGGGACAAACTGAAATATCTAGGGATTTGCCTCTCCTGTTCTAGCTCTGGCATGAAACAAAACAATCTTGATAAAACTCTCACTCAAATGAAAGTAGAGTTAAATCGCTGGGTAATACTATCCCTCTCACTCTGGGGGTGTATAAAAGTAATAAAAATGAATATCCTTCCTCGCTTGTTATATCCATTGCAAATGACCAATCTTTTTCTCCCGAAATCCTAGTTCGCACAGGTGCATAGAGTCATATCTAAATTCATATGGCATGATAAAACACCCAGGAGGGCCTTCTTTAAGCTGCACTGTAGTAAAACATATGCAATTACCCAACTTTCTTCTCTATTATTTCTCTGCCACCTGTTTGGTTCTTCTGCAGTGGATAAAGGAAATGCCAACTGAGGAATCACTTCCATACTCTCCTTTGTGGCTACAGATTGAAAAATGTCTTTGTTCATCCCAAGGCCTTGATTTAAGTGCACTTATATATGTTTCTCTGCGGAACATCCCCAAAAGTCTCTATGCAACGCCCCTCAGGACAACTCTCCAGGTACACACCCAGGTATGTGCTACTACACAAGTGTCCATAATAAAGGATGTATCCCAACCCATACTTAAAAAAACCCAATTTCAAAATAGGGGACAAACTTCTTAATTAAACTTTCTGCCCACTTAATCCTAAACTCAAAGCTGTTGACCTATTGAAGGATAACAAGCTTATAACAATTCGTGAAGCTTCGCTCAAGTATAATCTCCCTGTCTCTTTCTGCTTTAAATATATCCAACTATCACTTATGGTCCTTCAGTACTTTGGACTCGGACTTTGGGAACAAAATCTAGAAGGGCCCATAAATATCGGTCATCTCAGTTTCCCCCTCATCCCATCTCATTTCCTTCTTCTATCAAATCCTGAGGTATGCTATGGAAGTTTTAGGAGGTCAACCACATTATATGTGGGACCGAGTCCAACCTGCTGCTCCCTTGGCAACAAGATCTTGGTCTAAGATATGGTCTTATCTCTATCGAGATGTAAAGTGGGATAGATATTGCCTGTTACAGTTCTATGTAATTCATGATTTATACTATACCCTAGTCAAGCTCCATAAAATGGGGAAGCTTCCTTCTAATCTCTGTTCCAGATGCGGGACGCAACCTGGCACTTTGCTGCATATATTATGACAATGTGACAAGGTTTCCCCATTTTGGACTGCTATTAAATCCAAACTTGACCCTATATTGGGTTTCTCAGATGCCTTTACTCCAGAAATCTGTATTTTGGGGGACTATGGGGGATCCCTAATCGGTAACCAGCATAGACACATGGCCATGGTGTCATTATGCACCAAGAAAGTTATATTACACCATTGGCGTGACCAAAAGGTTTCGTCTCTTACAGAGTGGTTACATGAAATCCTCTTTGCTTTATAAGCAGAAAGTCTTATCGCTCAACTGGCCAAGAGAACCCATTATTACCAAAGGGTGTGGGCTCCTCTTCACACTTTACTGACCATCTGACCATATCAAATGCAATATGGCATTATAAACTATAGTAACAATGTCTCATAGTCAGATTCAATATGTATCTGTTAAGTCTTCTATTTTTGAGATATACGACTGTGCACTGGGGGGAGGGTCTTGAGGGTTATTTAGAGGGGGGAAGGGGGTAGTGGGAGGGGGGAAGGTAAACCTGTAAAACAGATTATAGACTATTGAATTTACATCATCTTTATTGGGTTGCATATAACAATACAAATGTTTGTCCATACATAATAACCTGTTCTGAAGCTAAACGCACTAATAGTCTTTGTCTTACATTAAAACAATGTTTCATTGTTTGTTGCAAGTTGGAAAATTCAAATAAAGCTTATTGAATTTGAGAAAAAAAGGATAAAGAGGAGCTGGACTACAAGCAACTTTTGACTAATGCAGTAGATGAGGTTTCATTAGGAAGCAGTACTACAATGGCACCATAGGATAACATTTGGTACCAGTTGCAGGACACTGAAATTCCAAAAGGAGAAGATGCATTCTGTGTAGTAAGCATGGTAGATGCAGACTGGCACTGAGGCTTGGGTCAGAAAGCATAGGCAGACCAGGAAAAATTGAAAAAATCCACAAGTAGTGTTTTATTGTTATTAGTAACAAAAGAATAAAAACAAAAAGAAATGAACTGACTGGTTTTCAGAATTTGCAGTCCAAAAATAAAGTCCAATTTCTGAGTTTAGAACTGAAGTCTGCAGGCAACCGGCTCTTTGTAGCCTCTGGTCTCCAAAGCCCTCTGAAGACCCTTGCTTTCCTCTTTTCACATAAAAATTCAGAACCTTATCAGCTACTAGCTTCCGCCAGAGAACTGTGACACAGAACTTCAGAACCTTGTCAGATTCTATCTTCCAGATCATTGTGACCCAGTTGCTAGCTGTCCTCCTTTACTGACAGATTCCACCAGCATGAGGTTAGAAGGTCACACTCTGATACACTTTGCTGATAAACTCAAAGAGCTTTTTCTGTAATCATTTCAACAGTAATAACTTCATCTAGTTTAAAAACCAGGGGAAACCGTTCCATACATATTTTTATAACTATATATAAGCAAGTTAGAGACATCAAAACGGAAAAAGAAAGAACAGCAAGTAACGGCAAGAGTTGACTGTACAGTCCATAGAAAAGACAGAGACAGTAGGCAGAATCCTTGCTTCAGACTCTCTCTACACATCACAAATGGGAGAGGGCCCAACCAACCCTGTCACATATACCTCCCCCTTAAGAGGGAACCTGATTTTTTCTTTCTCCCTTCTTTTTAAAACAAGTTTCCAAAACCTTCCCTCATTCTCATCACATTATTGTTAGTTCTCTGAAGTCGCTGTACCCCATTTTATATCATGTTACATCATACAATTCAGTGAACTTATATATCCTGTATATCATTATTTTCTTTCTTCTCTAACCTTTCTGATTTCTCAGTTCATGAACCATACTGTGACACAAAATCTGCAGTGACATTCTTTTTTCCAGATTTGTGCAACACTTTTGAATTTAAATGGCTGTAGTGCCACGTACCACCTCATGATTCTGGAATTTTTATCCTTCATTTGATTCAGCCAACAGAGAGGATTATCATCAGTTATAACCACAAAGTCAGCTCCTAGCAAATAAAATGTAAAGGACTCCATTGCCCACTTGGCTGCAAGGGCTTTCTTTTCAATGGTGGAGTACCTTATCTCCCAGTCATGCAACTTCCTGCTGACATATAGAATGTGATGCACCTTCCCATCTATATTTTGGCTAAGGACTGCACTCTGATGCATCTGTTTGCAATAGAAATTGTTTTTCAAAGTCTGGGCTTTTCCAAACCGGGGCTCAACATAATGCAGCCTTTATGGCCCTAGAAGCTTCATCACTCTCTATGATCCATTTTACATTATTTGGATATCTTTTATTTGTAAGTTCAGTGAGGGGAGCAGCTACTTGGACAAAGTTGGGAACAAATCTCTGGTAGTAACCAGCCAGCCCTCAAAATGACCTGACATGTTTCTTTGTTTTAGGGACAGGGCTGTTAGCTACAGCATATATCTTAGAAATTTTTGGTTTTCCCTCTCCATTTCCTAAAATATTCCACAGATATCTGGTCTCCTGCATGCCCAGTGCACATTTAGTAGGAATAATGGTCAGACCTGCATTTTTCATTGCTTGGATACCTGCTCGTAGGTGATTCAGATGGCTTTTCTAGTCTGGACTGTACACCATGGCATCATTCAGGTAAGCCACACAATAATCTGAGTGAGGGGCTAGGACTACATCCATGTACCACTGAAATGTTGCAGGTGCACCATGTAACCCAAATGGCATGGTGGTGAACTGATAGAATCCAATAGGTACAGCAAGTGCTGTTTGGTCTCTGTATTCTTTAGCTAGGGGAATTTGCCAGTAACCCTACTGATGTACTTAGCACTTCCCAATCTGTCCACCAGGTCATCTGTCCTGAGCACAGGATAGCTGTCAAATTCAGACATATGATTAAGTTTTCTAAAATCAAGGCAGATTTGTACCCCCCCCCCCTTATTTACAATCACCAATGGTGATGCCCAAGCACTTCTTGACTCTTCTATGATACCTAATTCTTTCACTTTTTGTATTTCCTTGACCACCTCTGCTCTTAACCTCTCTGGTATTCTGTATGCCTTTTGTCTAATAGGGTGAGCATTATCTGTCCTTATTACTTGCTCAACACCTTTTGCATGGCTGGATACCATGGTAAAAGTACTGTTAAATACCTTTACCAAATTATGTGTTTCTGCAGTTTACTCTGAGGTTAAGGAAACATTTTTCTTTATAGCATCAGAAGTTACAGTTTGTTCTAGCCTGCCATAAACTATGCCAATATCTTCTTTTTCAGTTTCTGAAAATAATCTGTAAATAATCCCCATTCTCACACCAAATGTCACTGAGGCTTGGGTCAGGAAGCATAGGCAGAACAGGATAAATTATAAAATCCACAAGTAATGTTTTTATTATTAGTAATAACAAAAGAATGAAAATAAAAAAAAAATGTACAGACTGGTTTTCAACATAGGCAATCCAAAAACAAAGGCCAATTTCTGAGTTCAGAACTGAAGTCTATAATCAACCAGCTCTTTGTAGCCTCTGGTCTCCAAAGTTCTCTGAACACACTTGCTTTCCTCTTTTCACGCAAACATTCTGAACCTTGATAGCTTCTAGCTTCCACCAAAGCATTATGACCCAGTACTTCAGAACCTTGTCAGATTCTAGCTTCCAGAGCACTGTGACCCACCTACCAGCTGGCCTCCTTTGCTAACAGATTCCACCAGCCTGAGGGCAAAAGGTCACACTCTGATACACTTTGCTAATAAACTCAAAGAGCTCTTTCCATAATCATTTCAACAGCAAAAACCACATCTAGTTTACAAATCAGGGAACCCAGTTTTATGCATATTTTTATAACTATATATAAGGAAGGTAGAGACGGCAGAAAGGGAAAAGGAAAGAAGAGCGTGTAAAGGCAAGAGTTGACTGTGCAGTCCAATAGAAGAGACAGAGACAGTAGGCAGAATCCTTGCTTCAGACTCTCTACATATCACAAATGGGACAGGGCCCAACCAGCCCTGTCATACAGACCTATCTGAGCCCAACATTAGTATTAAGGATGATCGTTTAGGTTACTGGAAAAAATAAAAATTATGCTGGCCAAAGCTTGCTACCCTGGCTTGTAAGTACAGTATATTGGATGCCACCCTCCAGTGTCTGTTCCAAACATTTATTTAGTTCTGCTGAGGATGCAGTATCTGATAAAAGACACGAATAACACAAGACAATGTAGCGAGACTAATGTTCATGAAGGTCAACTTGCCAAACTGTCTCAATAGCAATACCAAGGGGTATAAAAATCAGCTATTAGGGTCCTAAAGTGGGGAAGAAACCCACAATCTACTACCCATCCCCCTACAACCTGATGGTGACTGTGCAGAGTGCATCTCATGAGACAGAGATGCAGGAGAGTGAACTCCATGAGGTAGATTATATTGCAGTGTGACTTACAGAGCCCTGGCAGAATAAGGGTATTACCTGTGATGCTAGGGTGGAAAGATCTGTCTCTTTAGAAGGGACAGTGAGGGTCAGAGGACTGTAAAAGTTGATTCACATAGAATGCCCAAGAGGGGATTGAGGTGAGTGATAAACAGGGGGTTAGGTAGGATGGGAGCTCTACTGGCCATGTGGATAGAAATAGGATTCACAGAAGGCAAAAAAAGGTGATTCAGGGAATAAGTTATAGACTCTCCCTGTACAAAGCCTTTTGTAGGGCACATCTAGAATATGGCATCCATGTCTGGTCCTAGTACAGGAGAATAAGACATGGAATTTATAAATAAAATTAAAGGAGCAGCCAGTATGGGGCTCTTTGTTCTCAGTGGTGATTCCAAAGTAGCTCACATATAAAGTGGTGGTATATTGTCACCCTTCAGGGATGTACTAAGAGAAATACAACAGGGGATAAAGCTGGGTCTGCATCTTTTCAGCATTAACACACAACCTGGAGTAGGGAGTCAGAAGTAGGAAGCATATGTTTCTGACAGAAAATAGATAAAATAAATTGGCCCAAAGGGAGAACACTTCAGAGAGAGATGTGCTGCAAGAGGACCTGCAGACACTGGGATACTGGAAGTGAAGGATCCCTTATTTCTTAAAGGGGGAGAGGGACAGCCATAGTTCTGAAGACAGGGGAAGTGTGGAGCCAGGACAATCACTCCATATTGCCAGAAATCATAGAGACCTTTTAGTTGGCACTAAGCGACAGGTATTAGAACAGAACCAATAGTAGACATTGTCAAAGTCACACTGTAAATTCAATCCCAGCTCTGGAACTGACATCTGAGGCAAAAATCACAGTGTTATCCGCGTACATGTAGAAACAGACTGAGGGGAGGTAATTTAGAAAGAGAACAGGGTGGTGCCCAGGATGGAGCCCTGGAATACTCCAAAAGTGATGGGAGGGGAACGAGCATTACCTACTTGTACCAAGTGGTACTCATCAGAGAGGTAAGAGCACAAGTACTGTAATGACAGATCAGTCAGAAAGACCAGCTGCCTGAGCCAAAAAGGCCACTGCACAAAAAAAGTCCTGGTCAAATGTAGTTTATTTAACAACCCTGACACTTCACCTTAATAGGCTACTTCTGGGTGTCTGTAAGCAAATCAGAATTAATATTTGTAGAATATGTTCTTATTTGCATACATTAAAATAATTTCAAAGCACTTTTAGTGCAATAAAAAATATTTGTTACATACCAGTAACTTCATGTGAATCAGTTTCCTGTTCCTTGTTTTTCAGGTTTTTCATATACTTTGTTAATGTCTGCAGTAAGTCCTATGAAATCACATTTAGGACTTTTTAACATCTACTTGATTTTTCAATAATTTCTCAGTTCACCCCACCTTTTCACTGATTTACAGTTCTTGTTTGTGTACTATTGACTAACACGTTGTATACTGACCTTGCAGCATTCCCGCTGCTCAGTATGCTGCCAGTTTGTATTGTTGTATATGATTCTTTTGTATCTAGACTAAAGTAGTAATAAACATTTCATAAAATATTTCATAATAATTATACTGTTCCATCTTCTTATATAAACAATACAAGTACTGGCAGCGCATCCTGCTGCTCAGGACCCCCACCAACCCAATTGCTTTTGCTGGTCCTGCTCTATAAACAAATATCTTACCCACTGCCATAGCCTGCCCACCTCCCTATCGCTTACCCAGTCACAGTCTCTAAAAGCAGTCCCAACCACTGCCATAGCCTACCCACCTCCTGGTCACTTCCCCAGTCTTGTCTCTTAAAAACAATCACACCCACTGCCATAGCCTGCCCATCTCTTGATCATATTTCTGGCCCCAGTCTCTAACAACAATCTTACCTGCTGACACAGCTCTCCCACCTTCTGATCACATCCCCAGTCCCAATCTCTGAAAAAAACCCCACCCACTGCCTAAGCCCGCCCACCTCCCGATTGCTTCTCTGGTCCTGGTCTCTGAAAAACATCAAACCCACTGCCAAAGCTCACCCACCTCCTTATCACGTCCCCCAATCTGGAAACAAGAAAATGGTCCCCTGACAAATTCCGCTTCCCCACACCGCACCCAACACTCTGCTCAGCACCCACCATCCCCCACCCCTCACTTTTCTTTCCACTGACACACCCTGTTGCTCCAGAAGCTGATCAGAACTGAGAAAACAGGTTAAGTTTGGTTAGTGGCTTTTTTAATGCATTTTAACTGTAATTCATAACTTAGTAATTTTTTTAATATTGTTGCCGCAGATCTTCAACATAGCCTTTTTTACCCCACCTCATGATCCAGGTAGGTGAATTTTTTTAACCCCTCACTAAACCAGTTTTTGCAGTGTCTCTGTGAAATTATTTTTCAGATGAGTTTAAAAAAGTCCACCTGTCTTGACTATAAGGTGATGTAATGACAAGACAGTGTTGAAAATCTGAGGTCAAAATCTCAAAAAAAACAATCAAGTTACAGTATGAAGAAACATTGAAATTCTTTGACGTTTACTTATAACTACTATATTTCCTGATATTGACCCCACATTTACAACATAGCCTTTTTTTACCCCACCTCATTAACCAGGTAGGGTGAAAATTTTCAGATCCCCTCAAAATTGTTTTCACAGTTAATCTGCAAAATCATGTTTCAGATGGGACTTAAAAAGTTCCGTTTGTCTTGATAATAAGGTGGGGTAACAGAAAGACTATGTTGACAATTTGTGGTCAAAATCTCAAAAAACAGCAACGTTATGAAGAAACATTGAAATTTATTAACATTTATTCATAACTGCAGTTTTTCCTAATTTTGACTGCAGATTTTCAACATAGCCTTTTGTTTACCCCCAGCTCATGAACAAGACAGGTGTAATGTTTGTAATCCCTTCTGGAACTTGGTTTCACATTTGCTCCACAAACTCACCTTTCATATGGGATTTTAAATGTTTCACCTGTGTTGATCATAAGGTGGGTTTACCTATGACCTATAGGACTATGTTGAAAATTTGGCGTCAAAATATCCAGTAATGAAAAAGGTATGAAGAAACACTGAAATTCTTTAATGTTTACTCCTAGCTGTGCTATTTTACCAGATTGTTACCCCACATTTTCAATATGGCCATTTTCATACCTCGCCTTATGAATATGACAAGCAATTTTTCAGTTCCTGCTCAAAACATCTTTTCACACTTGTGCAGCAAAATTACTTTTTGAGCAGAACTTCAAAAATGAGACTGGACATGTTCTTAAGGCAATGTAATGAAAAGAACATGTTGAACATTCGGGGTTAAATTTGAAAAATAAACAAAAACAAATGTATGAACAAACATTGACATTTTCAACATTTACTCTAAACATTGCAATATTTTCACTTTTTGAACCCATGTTTTCAACATGCAATGTTTTTTACTCCCATCAAATGAACATGGCAGGTGCCATTATCAAATCCTCCTCCAAACCCTGTTTTTGTGGTCATTTCACAAAACTATTTTGCAGGTCACATTTCATAAATGACACCAGTCATGTTCATATGCTGGGGTAATAAAATGAGTATTTTGAAAATTCAAGGTCACGGTCTAAGAAAGCAACAATATTACGTGTAAACCTCTTCGTTTCCCAATCAAGACAATTTCACTATTATAACTAGTGTTATTAATCTGTAGGGGTGTGTAAGTAATGAATAGTATTTCACGAATACCACAAATAATGCACTGTTTGTTATTCAGATACAAATAATGAATAGTGGCACCATTTGTGCCTATTTCTATTCAAGAAATACTAAAAAAAAACCAAAAAAAAAAAACAAACAGACCCTCACCCTCCTCCCAGGCCCAGTCCTTTAAAATACAAACATAGAAACATAGAAGTTGATGGCAGATAAGGACTGCAAGGCCCATACAGTCTGCTTATTTATTTTTCTACCTTATGAATGTGCCATCAGCCTTTGCTCTGTCAATGGCCTATCTATTCATACTCATTTGTATTGCTCCCTTATGCCTATCCCATACCTTTTTGAAGCCCTGCACTGTATTCATATCCACTTCTTCCTGAGCTAGGCCATTCCATGCATCCACCACCCTTTCTGTGAAAAATAACTTCCTCACATTACCCCTTAATCAGCTTCCCTCTAATCTCATGCTGTGTCCCCTTGTCCTGCTATTTTTCTTATATTGAAACATGTTAGACTCTTTCACCTTGTTAATGCCCTTAAGGTGCTTGAGTGTTTCAATCATATCACCTCTCTCCCTCCTTTGCTCAAGGGTATACATATTGAGCTCCGTTAATCTGTCCTCATATGTTTCTTGATGCAGTCCCTGCACCATTTTGGTTGACTTCTCTGGATTGCCTCAATTTGGTTAATGTCCTTGTGATGGTGTGGCCTCCAGTATTGCACACAGTACTTCAGATGGGGCCTAACCAGTGTCTTGTAAAGAGGGATTATTACCTCCCTCTTCCAACTTGTGATACCCCTAATAATACACCCCAACATCCACCTAGCCTTACCTACTGCATTAGTGGTCTGCTTGGATGATTTCAGGTCATCTGTAATGATGATGCCCAAGTCCCTTTCTTCCCTTGTGACTGCCAGCAACTCCCCTCCCAACCTATAGGTGGCTTCAGAGTTTCTCTTCCCTATGTGCATGATCTTGCACTTCTTTGCATTAAACCCCAGTTACCACTCTTCCGACAGTTTTGCCAGTTTATCCAGATCTCTTCTCATTCTGCCCACCCCATCTGGATCATCTACTCTGTTGCACGTCTTGGTGTCATCTGCAAACAGACAAACCTTGCCCTCCAGTCCATCTGCAATGTCACTGATGAAGATACTGAAGAGGATTGGCCCCAGGACTGATCCCTGAGGTACCCCACTTGTGACTTGCATCTCTTCTGACTGTATACCATTTACCACCACTCTCTGTTTGTTTTCTGCCTGTCAACCAGTTTGCCACCCAGTTGACCAACTTCTGGCCCACCCTGAGCCTACCAGCTTATTAATCAATCTTCTATGTGGAACAGTATCGAAAGCTTTGCTGAAGTCAAGGTAGGTGACATCAACTGCTCCCCCTTGGTCCACCAATCTGGTTACCCAGTCAAAGAAATCTGAGATTAGTTTGGCACGATCTTCCTGTTCTAAACCCATGCTGTCTTGGATCCTGTGCTGCTATGGATTCCAGGTGTTGCACTATACTTTCCTTAAGGAGTGTCTCCATAATCTTGCCCACTACTGAGGTAAGACTGACTGGTCTGTAGTTCCCTGCCTCCTTCCTGCTACCACTCTTGTGGAGCAGGATCACATGAGCCCTTCTCCAACCCTCCTCCCCCCACTACAATCCCAATCCAACCCTCCTCCCCCCAAAAAAACTACAATTTCATGTTTTAAACAAAAAACTCCCATGATGTGCAACGTGCAACCGCTTCACCTACACAGCAGGCTGTCTAGTCTTTAGCTCTTTTTCTTGTACAAGTCAAACCCCACCCTGGCAGCGGCACCCAACTCCCACTATCCCCCCAGCACTCAAATTTTCTTTTAACAGAAGGCCCCAGGCATGACAATGAGGGTGACTGACACCCCCCCCAGCCATCTGCCTCCTAGTAAGTGAAAGTGCTCTTGCATTTGCTTGTATAGTAAAACAGTTGATCACATGGGGAAGGGTGTTTCTTTTACTTTCTTTTTTTTCCAAAGGCACAGAAATAATACATGCAAATGCTGACTTTCCAAATATTTGTGGCCCTGAATATGAATGTTCAGCCAAATATTCAAAATAAGGTATTCACCCCCCCCATTAATTTGTTAATTTTAGATGCTGCATTATCAATGTCCAATACCTTCACAGTATATATAAGCAAGCACACATTCGGCATTGATAAATGCTTGTTGTACTGGAAGTCTGATTCTGCTGTTATAGTTTATAGAATAGTCAGCTACTTTCAACAACTGGATGCTGTTTAACTTAATAGTTTATGGTGACGAGTGTTATTTCTAAATTTTGTTTTAGTTTTCTTGTAAATTAAAATAGGAGAGGAAACCCTTCTGTAATACGTGTGTTCCCCTCTATTAGTGAGAGGGTTGCTGTTACCATGCTCCAGGGAGAGAATGGGATGGTTGGCAGGAAAAGGTTAGTGCCACAATCACTGTGATCTAGAGAGGGGAGGACTTAGGAAGAGTACATAAGGTGTAGTTTAGGTGCCAAACACTCATTCAGGTGGAGTGTTAAAGAGTTCTATGGGACAGCAGGAGAAATACTCTGAGAGTTCTCATCCCAAGGGGAGCTTACTGGTGACTTCTGGGCCTGGGTATGGCCCCCAAAGAGAGGTGAGGATCTGGGTGGGATACACATATAGAGAGACCAAAATGGGAGATTTTGGACAAAAAATATGGAAGGTGGTAAAAAGCATTTGGCTCAGTGAGAGTGGGTGCTGAGACAAAGGGCATCATAATCCAATTAAGCCTTAGGGCTGGGACCGTAGTAGCAATAACGTTTATGAAAGGGCAAGGGGTTGGCTATAACTCTTAGCTGGTGGAAGAGCTAGTGGGAGGCATTGGAGGATGTCAGGATACATTCAGCTAAAACATCTGTTAGATGCAGTAACATTATGAGCTAAATAAATTGTAACACAAACGGTGACTGCAGTAAAATCATTCTCATCTTTGGCAGTGCATATTCTTTGAGCAGATGTAAATAGAGTGCTATCAAGACCATCTGGGCTTGTAGAATAAGTTTGGTAGCCCCCTAGAATACCTGTTTTGTATTCCTGGGGTAGCATCTTGCGTGTGATAGTGTATCAGAGAGAATCGCTCCAAATGGAGGCACCAGGCTAGTGAATCAGTTACCCAGTGCATCATGCACCATAACCTAAGCTGGCTCCCTTGGAGTTGGAGAAGTGCTCTTACACTACACAGTTTGCAGGCCAGCTTAGTGTGTGAAAAGTGTAAACACCATTCTGAATGGCAAAAAGAACAATTTTGTAAGTATTCCTCACCATTTTCCCCATTCCTTATCCTAACAATCATTGCTGCTACAGCTACACTCTTCCTTGGTCTGAGAGGGTGAGTGAGTGAATGGCTACTTTCAGAGCTGATGCCAGGTGCTACTACTTGGCCAGCTGGCACTGGGCGCACAAATGCCAGGAGCGGAATGCCTGACCTCTGTGATTTGCCAGACCATTAGCCAGTCTCAGAGCATGATTTCAAGGCTTTCATGCATACCCCAATCTCCCAGGTGGCAGCACTTTCCTGCCTTTTTTTTCTAGGATTCTAACTAGTCTGAAGAGCTCTTAACCTGATACACAACTTTCTTTTTGTAAATATTTATTGAACTCTCCTTTTTTGAGAATCAGCTAATAAGAAAAAAATATTTAGGTAAAGAATCTGCTAATCTGCCACATCTGTAAATGTTGATAAAGTGGTGTATTGACAGGGGAGGATCCTTACCAGGCAATTTTCCCCAGACAGCTATTACAGATAGGCTACAGTTTACCAGTTCTGCAAAGGAAGAGGCTTTGCTGCTGTGAGAAGTTCATTATTCAATCTGCCAAAGAATGCAAATACTGCAAGCATAAAAATTATTTTATTAATTGGGTGAGTTCTCCTTGGAAAGTTAAGCGTAACACTGTAACTTTCATCATTTTATGGAGTGGGGCCTGACTGTTTCTAGGCTGCCTAATTAACCAAACCACATCTGGCTGCTTTACTGTATAATTCAGCTATAGATTAGGACAAACGTTGGGAGGGTCCAACATGATGAGTGATTGTTCAGACTCCTGCAGGTTCCTGTTCAAGGTAGTCAAATGCATGGTGCTACACTTGGGGATGAAAAACAGATGTAGTAAATACATACTGTGTGGGGCTCCTCTTCATGCAGGTGTCCAACAAAGAAGAGGAAGTAATCTTGCCAGTTAGGTGCTGGTCAGGCCCCACCTGAGTACCACATGGAGTTCTGGGCTCTGTAATATAAAAAAGACACAAATGCAGTAGCGAGGGTGTAATGAAGGGCTACCAGAATGATCAGGAGTATGGGGACAAAAACTATGAGGAGACGTTAGAGGCCCTTAACATGTTCACTCTTGAGAAAAGGAGACTGAGGGGAGATATGATCTCAGTCTTCCACATACTGATGAGTTATCACAAGACTGATCTGGTCTCCGTGAGCAGGACACAGGGACACATCCTGAAGCACAGAGGCAGTCAATTCAGGGGTAACATTAGGAGGCACATTTTCTCCCAGAGAGGGTTGAATTTGTGAAACAGCCTGCCCATGAAGAAAGTGCATGTGAGGACAGAACAGGCCTTCAAAGTCAGCCAGGACATATTTCTGCTTACTACGGTAATCAAAAGGTATGCTGCATTGCAGTGGGTAGATAACCCCTATGAATTATGTGTTTCCACAGAATACTTTTTTCACCTTTCTTATGAAATGGGTGGGCAGGCATGATGGTCCTGGTGTCCCATCCATCTTTATATTAATGTTACTGCTTATGTATATATGACTGTTTTGACCCTGTGGATTATGGAACTTTAACCTCTAACCTTCCGTACTAGAAGGACTTTAGTGTTTTTATCCACAATTTATTTTCTACAGACATCTCATACCCCATGGGTTGAATTGGACTTGTGACAGACACTAGTGAGAAACATCTGGAGCCTCATCACCAGTTGTTATAAGTGGTGGCTCAAAAGGTACTGGGTCAATACCGCACTACAAAAACAGCATGGCAATAACTGCACTGTGTAAAGCATGCCTGCATTTACAGTGACAGGGGTATAGTAGTGGTAGGGAATTACGGCTACTCCTGTTTTTTTTTTAAGAAAATAAAATTTTCCCTCCTCTTGAGTTTCTCCACATTCCCGAAGTCCACACCTTTTCAGAGTTAGTTATTTGAAGTCCAGGGGTACGGGGGGGGTGCAATGCCCCCTACAAAAAAACAGAAAGTTCCAATATTTCCAATGGGGCACACTGTTTCTGCTGTAGTCAGTGTTAGTAAATTACCGCTACCCCTGTCACTTTCCACGGAGAGGAGGAAGGCTGAAGTAGCTTCAGGTATGGTGCTAGGTTGAGCTGCTCCTGTGATGGAGTGGTGGAGACCTGGGGACCAGAGTTTGGTTCCCTAGCTTCCGATATAGGACATATATTTTTTTTTTAAACAAACTTTGCCCCCTCCCAAATTTCTCCCCATCTCCGAGGTCCACACCCCCTCAAAGTTGATTATATTAATTTCTGGGGGTGTGGGGGGCAGCACCCCCCACATTGGGGGGTGCAGGGGTGAAGTCCTCCACAGAAAAGAAAAACTCTAATGTTGTCCTATGGGGGTGTATTGTTGCCACGGCGTTTTTGTGTCAGTCAGTGTTTTCACCAACCTTATATTTGTTTTCGGCATTTTGCCTGCAGGGTTATTAACAACTATTTTTGTTTGCAGGGTATTGACCCTTTGCCCTTTTCCACTCAGTGGGGAGGCTTCATCAGAGGAGTTCCCTAACAAAGCCTCCTTACATAAAAGGTGTAGTGCTGGGGCTTTTTCCCCCACTGTGCTCTTACTGTGCTGCCATGTCCACTCCCAATCCCCACTCAGATGAGATGGACCAGCTGCAGTAGCAGGGGCAGTCAGAACAGGTTAGGTACTGGCTGATGTTGGATAAAATGGGTCATTCAAATAATCCAGATACCACGGGTGGGAGCAGTCTGAGCCAAACGTTGCCTTCCTTTGACACCCGACCGGCTCTGCATCACAAAGTGTTCAACAATCAAAGGCCAGAGACAAGTACAGCATACACACCCTAGACAGTATTGAATCTGTTGTAAAAAACAACAACAGCAAAAAAAAGTACTCTGGCTTATTCATTACATACCCACACTAAAATGCCAAGCTTCCCTCCTGCTTCTTTAAGTGCTGACAGTTCCACAGACATCTCAGGTTGGATATTTGTTTTTGCCACACATTCATGCTGTATTCCAGATGCATGCACCAAAACCTTAGACCTCCTTAAAGGTGCTTTAAGTATTGTTCACATCTGCCATGATTTGTGTTGAAATGGGAGTCCCCCATAATGGGGCTGGCAGTATAGCCTAGAAGTAACAGTAATGAACTGTGAATGAGCTTGATACATCCAGCAGATCTGGTTTTGATTCCTACAACCTCTGCTTGCATACTGTGTAACTCTGACTAAGTAACTTAACCTTCCCAGTGCTCCCGGGTTGCCCCTGTAAATGGGCCTTGTGGCCCAGTGGGCCCTACCCAATTACCAAAGAATTAAAAAAAAGCTACATATATCAATATTTGATGCCTGTGTCTTTATTTTATCATTAAACCCTCTGAACTACCATAGGTGCAGCACAGCATTTAAAAACAGCATTCAAAAGTCGTGTCACATTTATGATGCCATTGGCACAGCCCCGAATTGTGTCCTGCTCCTGGTGGTATCAGGGCTGAAATCTAGCTGCTGGTCTTGAGTCTTCCATTAGAAAACAACACATCCTTTTCATTACCTTCTCCTTCCATCATAAATCATGTTATCAGCATTTATAAAATGGGAAGGAAAAATCCCTTGCTTTGATTGGTCGTTACCTGTGCATTTTTTTTTTATCCAGGAGATACACACTAAGCTGATAGCTTTTTTGCAGGTGTGACCTGGGAGCACAAGGAAGTTAAGTGACTTGCTTAGAGTCACACAGTATGCAAGTGGAGGCTGTGGGATTCAAACCCAGGTCTCCAGATTTGCAGCTCAGAGCCTTAAACAACTGCACTATACTGCCTCCTATCCATCCATCTAATCCATCTAATGCATAGGTAAAAACACATACAGGCTAGCACTGGATAATGAGTCCCTGTTGATATAAATGCCTATTTGGAATGTTAGCATTTCAAACAGCAGCCATTTTTTCTCCTCAGCTTACTTGTGCCAGTTAGGTGTCAACTGTAATTCATTAGCCATGAGCACCAATCCTGCAGTTAATGTTGAAGTAAATTTCACAACAGAAATGTAAATCAACTTTTCAATAGAACAAGATTCTGAAAATCAGCCACCAATGGCAGAACTGACTGAAATTACAAATACAGTGAGTAAAAGATATGCCGATGTTTCTGCCACATAAAGAAACGGTATAGAAGAGGGCATAAATGAGAGCATTACTATTAAAGCAACTGCCTGGGCTCTCAGAGTTTTCAACAATTGGATATCTTATTTTTTTTAATTTATTTATTATAATCTCAGATTTACAACCTTTGAGCTGGGAGCTCATTTACAGAGGTTCCACGTCAGCTTGAACAGTACAGGCACAATAGTGCACACAATATCCATCAGAAGACAGCAAATTACATTCAGGCGAGCAAAAATTACAATGGTTACATTATAATGCTGAGTAATGGACCAAGAGAGGGAGAAACTAATATAGACAATAAGCTGGAGAAGAGCTCTGTGAAGCAGGGATTGGAACCCACTGTCATTTGGGATGTGGGTGGGAAGAGGGGGAAGGGGAAGGGAGTTGAGGAGTAGGAGGTTAGCTTGGGTATGGGAGGGTAATGAGTAGGGAAGGGAGAATAGCAGGGAAGAGGCAATGATAGAAAGGAGTAATGAAGGAAACAGAGGTGAGGGTGGGAAGCATGGGTATAGGGGAGTTAAGAGTAGGGGTGTTGCAGGGAGAGGGGATAATAGAAGAGTGGGCATGAAGAGGGGATGGTATAAGAGAGATGAGAGAAGAGGGTGGATTAGTTGTGAATGTAATAAAAGGAAGGGGGATTAAAGTGGTAAGAGAAGAAGGGTGAAACTGGTTGTCGTGGGGGAGAAGAGAGGAGTGGGGGGAGGAAGTCTTATAGGGCAGAGGTTGTCTTGTAGGGAGTAAGTGCAAGCGTTATTTGAGCAGACAGTAGTCACAAGGGGCTGTTATAATGTGCAGGAGCATTTCTTTAGCCCTAAGAGGTAGGAGCGGAAGTTGATGTTAAATGGTCCTAGTTTGGTCTCAGCAAGTATTTTCTTAGCAAGGGAGTTGAGCAGATGTAGGGCATGGAATCCAAAGGAACACTGGTCTTGCATGGTATGGAGGAAAGGTACCTTAAAGTGGTTCAGTTGTGTGCCTCTGGTCAGTCTTGTTGGGGCAGCAGGGCAGATCATAGACTGAATCCTGTCAGGGGTCAGGCCCATAGAAGCCTTTTTAGCTAGGAGACAGATTTGATAACGAGTTCTGAGTTCGAGGTCCAGCCAGCCCATGAGCGAGTACAAGTTGCATGTGTGGGTGAGGTGTGGAGCTCCAAGAAGGAGTCTACATGCTTTGTTCAGGGTCAGGGCTATCTTTTTTAGTGTCGTTTCCAAGGCTGCACCATAGACAGCAAGTTCATAGTCTATGGTGGAGAAGACTGAGCTATTTATTGCCATTCTGAGCGTCTCCTGCATTAGGCTGTGCCTATGCCTATATAGCTGCCCAATCACCCTGTTAGTTTTCCTGGAAACCTGGTCTATGTGCAGTGATTATGATAAGGAGCTGTCCAGGGTGACCCCCCCCAGGTATTTGAAATTGTGGACCATTTCTAGAGTTTCATTGTCTTTGTTCCTAATGTCGAGGTGGGATGATTTATATTTGCTGCGGGAAGATGTGAAGAGCCTTATTTTAGTTTTTTTATAGTTTAGCAAGAGTCATGCATTACAGAACCAGTCTTCAACCAGTTTGAAGTTAAACTGCAGTCGTTGTTGAAGGGTACTGAAGTCAGGGTGGCTAGTGTCAGTGTCAGTGGCTCAGTAGGTAGCACACTCGCCTCTGAGGCCAGGAGATCAGAGGACCATGGGTTCAGTTCCCACATCTGGCACTTGGGTTAATATCCCAATACTGACAATGTAGTGCAGCATGAGGGGGTGCTGCACTTCTGAGGTGCCATCTTTCGGATGAGACGTTAAACTGAGGTCCCATGTGCTTGGATTGGTGGTATTTCAGGTGGATGTTAAAGATCCCATGGCACTTATCGAAAAGAGTAGGGGATTTCCCAAGTGCCCTAGCCAAATTTCCCCCTTTCACTAAAAAATACCACCAACAGCTTAATCTGGTTCAATTTCAACTACTTACCATCTGTATCCCCCCGGTCGCCCCTGAAAAAGGGACTTCTATCCCAGTGGGCCTACCGGGTCAACACAATAAAGTAAAATATAGTGTAGATGACTGCATCATCAGCATAGAGGAGGATTCTATGACATACTTGGGGGAGGGTGTTTAAAAAGAGGCTGAACAGTAGAGGGCTCAGGATGGACCCTCAGGGGAAACTTTGTGCAGACACATTGGCTGTCAGAGAGTGTGCTGCCAATTTTGACTTTTTGAACATGCCCTGAGAGGTAACTTCGAAACCATCCCAGAGTGGTCGAGGATACAAGACTCACCTAGTTGGGATAGGAGAAGCTCATGATTCACTGTATTGTAGGCCTTAGTGAGGTCTGTAAAGGTGGCCCCCACTAAGTGCTCTCGATTCATGGACTCATGTATGAAACTGGTAAACTCAACCAGCGCTGTAGTTGTACTTTGCTGTTTTCTGAAGCCATGTTGTTCCTTGCATTGGAGTTGGTATTTGTCTAGGTGGTTACTTAACTTATCTTAGACAATCCATTCTAATGCTGTAGAGATAGGGGTAGAATCGAGATTTGTAGATAGTTTGTGTGGAGTGCTCTGTCCCCACTTTTAAAGACTAGGGTGATAACTGCTGCCTTCCAGAATTTAGGGAATTGTCTGGTGGTTATGGAGAGGTTAAGTATTCTTGTTAGGGGAGCTAAGATGACGTCTAAGGTGAGGGCAATTAGCTTTAGGTCGAGGCCATCACTGCTATGCCTGGATTTGTTGAGCACTTTCTGAAGGTACTTTTTCACCTCTGATTGGGAGATTTTCTTAAGGTAGAACAGGGGAACTGAGCGTGGGAATGTGGAACCTGGCACATTGCTTTGTCCACTGCTTGTTGGTTGCAGATAGTCCAAGGGGAGTTCTACACTGAGGTCTGTGAATGCCTTACTGAAAGTATTTGCAATGAACTTTGGGTCCTGTGTAATATTCCCCTTAATGTTCAGCAAGGTAGGGGCCATTTTGTTGGGAGTCCTTGTTAGGGCCTTAATGTTCACCCAGAAGTTTCGGCTGTCACCCCAGGTATTGTCTAGTTCAACCTTTAAGTACTGGGATTTAGCTAGGCGGATGGCCCTGGTGCAGTTGTTACATGTCGCACTGTACTTTTGTAGATCAGTGCGGGAGCCTGCGCTTCTTGCCTTGTGCCATAAGTTGTCACTAGTATGTATTTGGGCAAGGAGGGAGGGGCTTATCCAGGATTTATGGGATCCTTTTACTTTTCTAGTGGTGACAGGTGCATAGATGTCACAGGCCGCATTAAAAGAATTGATGAAGTAGTCTAAGGCTACATCAACATCCTCAACTGCGAAGATGTCGGACCAGTTTGTTATCCTGAGATACTTTTATAGGGGCCCAGTTTTTTTAAGATACACACCATGACTACTTTTGGGGGGAGTTTAGGTGACTTATTAGTCCAGGTACAGATGACGGGCAAGTGGTCACTTATGGCATCTGGCAGAACAGGGGAGCTGGTGATCCATTCTGGGTGGCTGGTCAGTAGCATGTCCAGCAAGGTGCTGGACCCTGTGTGGTAGTTGGTGTGCATGGGGAAGTCTATTAGTGTGTTGAAGTTTATAGCTAATAGGGCGTCTCTACAGGGTGCCGAGTCTGGAGACAACCAGTTAATACTGAAGTCACCCAGAACTAGCACCTCGGAGTTACATTGGAGGTCAGAGAGACAGTCATGGAGAACCTTAAATCCTGTAGCCTGTTCCTTAGGTGGGATATAAACAGAGATTATGGTTATTCCTTTCCCATGGGTCTGTAGGATAAGTTTAACTGGTAGCATTTGGGTGTTGTTGTCTGAATTTATGGGTGGAAGGGCCTGTGCCTGCAGGTGGTCCTTTATATAAATGAAGCATCCCCACCCCACATTTTCCAGTCCTGTCTAACCTAAAGGACGTTTAGCCATCAAGTTGAATGTCCTTGTCTGCGATTCTAGGTGACAGCCAAGTCTCAACAACAGATAAAACATCTGGCCTGTGTTGTGCTACCCACACTTGCAGGGCATCAAGCTTGGACATCAAGCTGCAGATGTTAATTGAGGCAACCATGATAATGCTCCTCTTCTCTGGACCTTTTGGGCCCATCGCACTGGTGCCAGGGTTGGGATGAATGTTTCCCGATATGAGCAGTAGCAGGCATATTAGTCTGGTGGCCTATAATCTAAGTATTTTTAACTCATGGGAGCAGTTCCTAAGGAGTGTGTAATGCTTGGTGGAATTGAAGGCGTGAAGGAGCAAGGAGATGGTAGGAGGAGGGATGGGGTTAACTTTGTTTAGAGAGAGTAGCAGATTAGGGGGGCAGTGAGTAAATACTGACATGGCTGGTACAGTTTTTGAATTTGTGCAGTTTGTGCTAGCTGCTAAAGTTTTTAAACTCCCATTATCACATAAGGTGGAAGGAGTTGAGGTGGGTATTGAGAGGCAAGTAACAATAGGAAGTAAATTAGAGGCTTCATGGTGATCGAAGTATATGGGGGGAGATTGACTTTAGAGGAGCATATAACAATAGGAGGAGAAGAAGAATACTAGATATGTGTGGGACAAAATAGAAAGTTACAACTGGCTACAGCAGTAATGGGGTGTATAGATTGGCTAAGCAGAGGATGTAATAATAGGAGCAGGAGACCACTAAAGATACATTAAACTGATAGCAAGGTACAGTGGGCTGCAGCAGTAGTGGGGTGTACTGCCATAGGACTAGAAGAATACAAGAAATATATGGAATGAGATAGGAAGTTACAGTAGGCTACAGGACACCAGTGAAGGTATATGTATCTTTAAGGGAGGGTGATCCCTTAGTTCTTGTAGGTGCTTAACTGTGGGCTGGGGGGGGCGGATCACTCTGGGCAGAAAAGTAGATTTAAAGTACAACGGAGCAGGGGACGATGGGCGGGTGACAATTTAGATGAAAATTTAGACTGCAACTAGCCAGAGGAACAAAAAAACTGTAAAGTTAGTTCAAAAGGCAGATGGTGTTCACAGAGGAGGTGGCCAATCAGCTTGGGAGATGCGGAGGGGAACCTCCAATAACAGTCTGAGCTGATGGTCTACACCCAATTGTATTGTAGGGATTGGAGTCTCTGATCCAATTAAGCTCCATACCTTGCTAGGATCTCTGGAAGCCGGGGTGGGCGGGTCGAGGACTGCAGCAGGCTGTGGCAAGCCAGGTCACCACTGCTGCTTCTGCTATTGGGTGGTGGGCACCTAGCCTGGAGACAGGGAAGGAGGGAGGTGGTTAGGACAATTTATCTGGCAGCAGATCTAGTGATTATACTAATCAGTGGATGAGACACCAGTTGCAAGAAAGCTGAACAGAGAATGGGGGGGGGAGAAGTGATTAGTTTGGGGATAGTGTGGTTTATGGGTAGACAATGGCTTATGGCACCAGTTAGTGAGTAGCCTGAAGTGGGTGTGAGGTGATTTGCAGAGTAGACAATGGCCATGGAAGCAGCCAGAATCAGCAGGGGGACGGGTTGGAGGGGACCGAGTAATCAGAGAGCCCTTTGGAGTGGGACCTGGGAGAGGTTAGCTGGATCAGTCGATTAGCCATAGGTAGAAGATCCTTCTCCTCTGCGGCATCCCTAAAATTGAACAACCTCCCACAATCACTACTCTCATGTAAGTCTATCCCCCTCCCCCCCATTCAAACAACGGTATGAGGAATCTTTCTTCTCGTTGCCTATCTGCAATGGTAGCTGCAACTGAAACCTATTCTGACAACCTATTTCCCCCTATCCCCTCCCCCCTTCCTTTCCCTCTCAGATCTCTCTCACAATCCCTCACTATCGCTGTGTCTCTCCTTACTTTCTTCTTCTCCTCTCTGACTCCACCTTCAATCCAATGGACCAAGTATGTATGCTATGAATTACCTATAATTTCATGCGGTTGTTAAACCCCCATGCACTTGTACCTTATCCATCTTTCGAATGAGATGTTAAACCGAGGTCCCATCTCCCTGGATTGGTGGTAGTTCAGGTGGATGTTAAAGATCCCATGGCACTTATCGAAAAGAGTAGGGGAATTTCCCTGGTGTCCTGGCCAAATTTCCCTCATTCACTAAAAATACCACCAACAGCTTAATCTGGTTCAAGGTCAGTTGGCATTCATCTGTATCCTCCTCCCCCAGGTAGTGCCTGAAAATAGGCAGGATTTGCCTAGTACACTTACCCGGTCAACAAAAACTAAATAAAATAAATAAATACATATCATGTAAATTTGGTGTGGAAATGTTGAACAATTTATTATTTTTGTTTTTTTACACTGCTGTCATCACCTGAATGTTCTGTAAATACCCATGATTAGTATTATATTGCTTGCTCTTGATATGTACGGAATGTAACTGTTCCCCGGGTCACCCCTGAAAAAGGGACTTGTTTGTCTCAGTTGGGCCCACCCAGTCATCAAAATTCTAATAATAAGTAATAAATAAATAAATAAATAGAGATACTGCCCAGGAGGCATAAAGGAGAGCAGGGGGGTCAGATAGTGGATGAGCTGGGAGGGAAACAGTACCAGGGAGGGAGTGGGGCTGGCTGTGGAGCTGCCAAGGAGTGAATAGAGAGAGAGAGAGAGAGAGAGAGAAAGATTTAGGGTGGGTGCAGTGGAGGAAAAGTTAGCTGAATCAGTGCAGACAGTTTAAAGCATTTAAAACTTATTTTAACACAGTAAAAATGCCCTAGACAGAAAGCGGCTAACAGTTTACAGCATATCAAACTTAACACTGTAGCATGCCCTAAACAGATATCTCCCAGAAACATAGCACTAGATTGGAAGACAACCCCTGTAGAAGACCTTCATTCTGTTTTTAGATGTTTTTATGTAGAGGTCCATACTTCCAGTGGGGCAGAATATGCTCTCAACAGTTTCTCAGGGCTGCGTGCAGCTTTAAACAGGCACCTAAACTCTCTGTCAGTTGGGAGAAATATTAACGTCATTTGCAACCCTTCATTTAAGTCAAGCAACATAGGTTTTGTGTCAGTAATGACACGATATCATAAAAATCAGAAAGACAGGTCAAAACACCATGGTACCATCACAAAATATTCTTCAGTCCTGTCACCAAACACCGCGCCTGGCCTGGTCCACAAAGTTTGGCTGGATATCCAGCTCTACATGGCCAGGCGCAGCAGGGAGGGGCTCAGAGAAATGAAAGTGGACAGTATAATTAAAAAAAAAAAAAGATCAGTCTGGACTCGAGTATGCCATGTTGTCCTACAACGAGCATTCCAAAAATCACAGTAACCTAAATGAAATAAACAAAGAAACATACCACTGCTGCATGTATGAAATTCTTGGGTCTGCTATGTGCTCCATCTCCAGCCTACAAAAATATCTTTCGAAAACTGCCTCCTATTGCTCCTTCTTTCTATTGTCACCCGAAACGGCTGCCCCAACATTTTCTTGACACAACAACAACCTTGTACTCTAAAGAGTCGATGGGAGTTAATTTTCTATCTACTATGATGGCCTGAATCTGCAAAGAAGCTGCACTGCTGAACCACTATACTAGTCACAGTGTTCGAGCCATGGCAGTGCAACTAATGTCTGATGCTGGGCCTCGAAAACCAGGAAATTATGTCCGTTACTGGACATGGAAGTGAGGCTAGCCTGAGATTCTACTGGGACCCATCAATGGAAGACAGACGGTGACAGAGCAGGATTCTTGCACCAAAAAGTGATTCAGCCAAAGAAATGCCATCTCCTGGTGTCGGAAATGCTGAGCTCACAATGCAGCCCACAGCCACAGTGCCATCTGCAGATCAAGCTAATGAAGCGCACAGGGTGCCTTCAACCTTGCAAATTGTACATTCAACGGCACCATAAACTTCATCAAACATGAAGCAGGCAAGTGATGTTTAATTCATTTGGAAAATTATTATTGAAAGAGCTGTTGGTGTGTTGGCATAATATATTGTAACTGCTCCTAAACTATACAGTTTTTTTCTCTGTTCCAGCAGTTATTCATCCCAGTGAAGAACGTGTCCAACTAAGCCAGCCAGCTCATCAGTAATGAGTGCTGCAACCCATCGCTACTGCTCACAAAATAAAACAGACTTTTACTGTTCAGTGCATCTGAATACTGTTCCCTACATCTGAATTCTTTAGCAACAGCATAATTATTTAAAACAGTTCTTAATTAACAGTCTTTGTGACTACTGCAGCCAGCTAGCTCTACTGCTCATAGAATAAAAATGACTGTTACTGTTCAATGCATCTGAAGTTTAAAACTGTTACTGTTCACTACAACTGAATGAATCTATTGAAGTACAGTATACTTATTTAAACATAGTTCCTAGTTCTTGTGTCACAATAATTTTTTTTCTTCCCTTTCCCACACACAGATATCCGAACTATTTTATCTAGTGAAAGGATATTTATTCAACTAAATCTATTTTTTTTTAACTATGTTTATCGCCTCCTTACCCCATTGAACTCTCTCCGGCGTCCTCTGTCTCTACCTCCCGTTGTGACCTGTGTTTACTCTGATCCCCCAGCCCAGCACATCCCTCAGGTCTGATCCCTCCGAGGAAGGGCCGCCCTATCTGCCCAGGGTGCTCTTTCTACAGTATTGAGCTCCGGGACAGGGAGGGTGGGCAGCAGAGAGGTAAGCCCGACGTTGGGAGTGTGGACTGAAGAGGGGAAGTGCCTTTACCTAACAATGGGAGGAGGGGTTTTCTCTGCTTGCCCCCAGATGCAGAACATGCAGTGCTGCCCTGCCTGTGGCGTGGATGCTCCCAGCCACGTCCAGAAGGCAGCCGCCTGAAGTCTTCCCCTACGTGCAGCCCCAAGATGTTGCAGTGCCTCCGGTCTCCACTGGGGGCTGCCGCAATGCTGTGCTTACCCTGGATCCCACCCCGAGAGAGGAAAGTAGTCCTCCAGATGCTCGATCCTCTCTCTCCCCACTGCAGACCCCCAATGGCCTGGGCTCGTTCCCAAACCCGGGTCGCCAGCGTGGCAAGAGGTTTGGTGTCCAGTGCCTCAACCCTCAGCACCACCAGGCCGGCCTTAACTAAATCTATTTTAATTAATAAAAATGCCTGTGACTATTTTTCTCATAATTTAAGTGCAGTTTCTCATTTTATAAGTGCAGTAGGTGTGCATTAGACATGTCTAATGCATGGTCGAAAGCTGAAGTCACTCAGCCTCGTGCCTTACTACACCCTGACCATGCATTAGACATGGCTAATGCACTCACCCTCATGTCTTATTGCTTAAGTAAATAATGTGAAATGTATGAATAATTAAAAATAAAAATAATAATTGTATTAAAATAAAAAAGAATGACTGGTTCTGAAAACAACACATTCTCTTCTTCATTCTTCTCCTCCCTCCATCACAAATCATATTTTCAAGTCATAAATAAAGCAATATTTGAGAATAATAATGTGTACAATGGTGGTAGAAATCACAATATTTAAAGGGAAGGTCTCCTCAGCATTTTGTTCTGTTTATCTGTGTAGTTTGTAGGCATGAACAATGATTGCCTCTATTATACCCTTCTAATTTCATCAGGATTTAAATGTAAATAAAGTGAAACCTGCTTGACTCCATTGCAAAAGTCATGACTGAAGTAGCTAAAGCCTGTAGTAGTCATACCATATTAGCAAGTGCTGTTAGCACCCTCTGCAGTCCCTATGTTCTTGTCATATGCTGGCCATTAAACTATTCACGGCATAGCATAGTAAGTGCCCTGCTTTTTTCTGTAGTTTATAGTGCATCTCAGTTAGAAAAAAATGTTCTTAGAGAATACAGGAACTTCACAAGACATGTAACAGAACTGAATGAGAGTATAACTTTTGCTGGCTTGTGCAGGTATGCATCATCAACTCCCATGATGCCTTGCATGAGTGGGGTCTTGACCTTTGGAATGGAGACAAACAGGTTTTCACACCAGGGCAAAACAGAGTGAAGTAACCTCATTTATATTCAAAATTATTTGCAAAAAACTCTGTTAATGCACCAGTTAGGGTAACTTCATGCCACAAAAGTAGGGAAACGTGGCATTAGGGTTCCCAGCCCTAACTCCCCCCCCTCCCAAGCAGCAAAAGGAAAAAACATTAGGGTTTAGGGTCTCCTGAGTCTTGGTGAATCAGTCTACCTTGGAGTGTCAACCCTAATGCTCACCCAATTCTTTTTTTTTTTGTTACTTTTTATTTATAGTATTTAATGAAATAGAGTAATCACTATATTTAAGTAATATCAACCATATAAAGTACATACAGACCCGATTAGCAAAATACATAGTGAAGACATACACAAGCATTTCGGAGAGTAATTAATGTCCATGGTTGCTTTCGGACTGCCAGATATTTAAAGGAGTAAAAGTTCAGCAAAATAATGGAGTAGAAGTGTTCACTCTCACCGTTTCTATGACTTGCAGGATATCAGCCACAATCTCTCACCCCCCATAGGATAGAAAAGTTGGATGGGAGGCTGCATTTCTAATGATAGAGGCCAAACAATATTATTTACCAGATATCCTGGGCTCAACTATGTTAAATGTCTCCCCAACAATAAAGCACTTGCCAGGTGGCTGGTAGGGATACGGGTTAAGAGTCAAGAATTTTTATAAACAGTTCACAAATTGAGTAGAGCAAATTCGCTCTTATAATGAACTAGAGCTCATCACTAATAGTGTACTAAAGGAGATCTTAAGAGCTTACCAACATGGGTTATTAATTATTAACACCTTAAAGATGAACAGCAGTTATAATGTATTAAAAGGCACCATAACAGCAGTAAAAGGAAATATTAAACAGACTGCAACACCTTAAATATAAGCTGCAAAGTTCACCACAGTGTAATGTTCAGCCATTAGGATCTGAATCCCGAATCTTCTCCCTCTCGTCCTTCCTTACCCCCCTGATGATCTTCTAGGAGTTTTGATGCAAAAGCCACAGCAGCATCGGGATCTGTTGAAATGTGGGTTTTATTCGCATGTCTAATTTGTAGCCGAACAGGAAATTGAAGTTATGCTGAAATACCATTTTCAAGAAGGAGCTTCTTTGTCTCCTGCAGGGCTTTTTTTCCTGGTTTGAGTTTGGGAGGAGATGTCAGGAAACATAGCGATCTTACTGCCCTCCCAAACAAGATCTCCTTGCTGATGAGCCGCCTGTAACAAACTGATCCTTGCCTCCGGGTTTGAAAGTGTCACTATGGCTGTGTGAGGGCTCTCCCCAACAGAGCTACGTGGCCTGGCCCTGATTGGGATAGCGAGGGCCTTCATTACTGAAATCCCAGAGTCTGCACATAGCAAGCTCAGATAGTTAAAAATCATTCTTTGAACCACCGATAACAGTTCTGTTTTCCCTGCCAGACGAGGTGGAAATCCAACGATGCGGAAGTCTGCCTGTCTCTGGGCATTTTCTAGCGACTTTATTTTAGATAGCAAAAAGTTAAAGTCCTTAATGAATGCCGCATTCGTCTCTTGCTGGCAGTCCCTTGCTGAGTTGATCTCCGTTATGTGAGAGGCATTTGCCTGTACCTGAGTCTCTAGCTCTACAATGCGAGACTCCATTACCACAAGTCGACGATTTGTGTCTTCTCCAATTGTCTGGATTTTTTCAAGGAGAGCCATAAGTTGTGGGTTCAGGGTTTCATGGCCTAGTCTCCGACAGCATGGGTGGCCCACCTCTTGGGCTTGGAGCAGATGAGAGGAAGGAATCGATATGGTAGGCCGAATGTTTATCCTTTTTAGGACCCATCCTTAGATTAGGGAAGTGTTCAGCAATCGGTCACGGTCTAATTTGCTAGGTTACCTTTCACCAGTTTGGCAAAAATTATTATAGATCACCCACCTGAACTGCTGCTTATAACAAGACATGCACCATGTTGGACGCTCCACAGCGCCCCAAGCCTGCTCACCCCATTCTGTGAGCAAACAACATCATACATGATCTCCTGTGGGCCCTGTATGAAGAAAGCTATAACAAATTGTGTCAGCAACATGTGGCAAGACATACTTCTTTACCTCTGAAGAGTGTATCACAATGAGGCAGTGGCTTGGAGCTGCACCTTGTGCTTCAGAGTGGAGGCTACAGGCTGGGGGAGGAGGGGTGAGCATTAGGGCTGATAACCCCAAAGAAGACCCCACCACTGATTCGCCAAGGCTCCAGAGACCCAAAACCCTAATGTTTTTTTCCTTTTGCTGCTTTGGGGGTAGGGGTGGGAAATTGGGGCTGGAAACTCTAACATCACATTTTCCTACTTTTGTGGCATTAAGTTACCCTAACTGGTGCATTAATAAAGTTTTTTGCAAATTTATTTATTTTTTATATTGCAAATAATTTCCTTTGTTTTGGAGATAGTGGAATTGTATCCTCATTATGAAGAGATACAGATGCACATGGCCATCTGGGCAGTGTGCTAAGGGAAGACTCCTTCCGCCTATTGAAGTGCAGGGCCCTGCTGACCTTGCCCTATTGTGCAGTGTTGGATGTCAAAAAAAAGTGATGAATGAGCATAGGAAAATTTCAACATACCTTCATAACTGTGCTGTTTTTAAATATTCTGACACCAAATTTTCAACATAGGCTTGATATGTACCCACCTTAAGAACCCAGTAGATGAAAATGTTTAAATTCTAGGCTGAAACATCATTCAGCACCACAAGTGCAAAAACCCATTTTGGCCAGGTTTTGGAAAATGACAGTTATCATGTTCATGAGGTGATGTGAAAAAATGGCTATGTTGAAAATTTCAGATCAAAATATCTAAAATTACCAAAGTTATGATCATCCGTTGCAAAATTTCAATGTATGCTCATAACTTTGTTGTTTTGAAATATTTCTACCCAAATTTTCAACATAGTCTTCTTATGACCCCACTTCAAGAACGAGGTGGAGAACATTTTCAAAATCCATTCAAAAGGTGATTTCTCACAGCGACAACGTCATTCCATGTCACAGGTGCGGAAACACGTTTTGGCCAGGATCTGAAAAATGACCGTTGTCGCATTCATGAGGTGATTTGAAAAAATGTCTATGTTGAAAATGTGAGGTCAAAATATTTAAAATTACCCAAATTATGAATGTGCATTACAAAATTTCAAGATATGCTCATAACTTTGCCATTTTTAAATATTTTGCCCCCCAACCCATTTTCAACTTAGTCTTCCCATGACCCCACCTCATGAACAAGGGCAGTGAAGGTTTTCAAATGTTGCCTGAAAAGTGATTTCACCTTGATACCATGAAAATGCCTTTTGGGCCTGATTTGCATAATTCCACTGCCACTGGTCATGAGGTGGGGTCCCAAGAAGACCATGTTGAAAATTTGGGCTCAGAATATGCACAAATGGCAAAGTTATGCATTATCCACTCTTTTCTCACTGTTTGTTAACAATCTTCTAGGCAACCATCCAGAATGGTGTAAGATAATGTACACAGATGATTTTATCATTTATAGAAGTGACTATAGGCCACAACAACTATCCCCTTGCTCTCCAATGATTTTAAGTCAACCTATGACTTGTTGACAGCTAACAGACTTCTTGTTAACAGCAAAAAAACTAAGACCATGCTTTTCAGGACCATGCCCAAACTCACAAAATGCAATGGAAGCCAAACCAACTCCCTCAGCATCCGGACCCCAGACAGATCCACCCCTGGAACAAGTCTCTACATACAAGTACTTAGGTGTCACCCTGGACCCTTCCTAACATTCCAAGATCATATCAAACTGACAATAACGTGAGTTAGCCAACAACTGGGTGCCTGTTATCGCTTGTGACATCTCATGACCCCTGAAGTACACCTTGCTATTGGGCAGGGCACGCTCCTACCACTACTGGATTACTGCTCCCCATAATTACCAAACCTTATCTTGACAAGTCACCTGCCTCAATATTGCCTACAATAGCATCTATGGATTTGTCCTGTAAGCCCTGCTCAACACCCATCACTGCTTCTTATATTCATCCTCAGGTGGCTCTCCCCCCAGGCCCCTCATGACCTCCTTATGGGGACCCTTATCTACAAAGCTCTTAATGACAGTGCCCATTCCCCCTTAAACAGACTTCTTTCCATTAAACACGGCACAAGGGAACTGAAGTCCTCCTCTCATAACCTGCTTAACTACTCCTGGACCTCCACGGACACAGGACATAGAGTCTTCTCTCTAGCTGCCCCAAAGCTGTAGAACAGCCTTCCAACCTTGTGCCACTCATTAGACCCTCTACTGGTGTTCATGTGCCATGGCTGAATAAGGCCCTGCACCATTTGTTATGCAGAAAGAATTGAAATGCAAGGGCCTGTTCTATCCTTTCCTTTTCTGTCTCTTCTCTGCCTGGTTGCACAACCAAATTTTCTTGTGAGACCTAGGAACTGATCACTCTGACGGTTTTGCAATTCTCCGCCTCTCGCTATCTCTATGCCTCCCCTTGCATATCTGTGGGTATAAAAATATATGTGAATATTTATGAGGAAATGTCACTAATACTGGAATCCCTTTGTTTAAAACTATATATAGTTATACTGTTGAAATGATTGCAAAAAAGCTATTTGGAACTCAAGGGGTTAACCTGAGATGCAGTTTTAAGCTTTTTGCAGAGTTGTAAACAAGAGGTCAGTTCTGGGTTACTATGTACTGTTTTGCTGCACCTGTAAGGAATGAAACTGATAAGAACATTCTGTAAACTTATCAGAACATTCTGTAAGAAGTAGGCTCTCCTAACGTGTTCACAGACAAAGACTTATAAAAAGAGCAGCAATGCTTTTGCTAGACAGACAAGGAGAGACAGAGACTGAAACTTGGAATTAAGAGATACCCTCAGAAGAAGGACTTGGTTTTCTCTGTTTGTATTGCCTTTGTAAATAGTTACACTAAATATTTTTTAATTTTTATTTTGCTGTTATTGAGAAAAATAAAACGCTATTTGCGAATTTTGAAACTGCTCCTGGTTTTCCTGTGCTCCCTGACCTACGCCTCGATGACAGTTCAGAACCTATCTGAAAAGCTTACTGCTGTCTACCTCGGCCTGCAAGTACACTTCATGACCCAAGCCAGGGTCCAATATCCTATTGTGTCACAGTCCATTGATTGTTAACTGTGTTGGATCTGCATCCTTGCCTAAACTGCTATTGCAATTGCTTGTTGAACCTTGTAAATGATGCACCTAATTATTGTTTAGTTGAACTACTTGGTATTTTATATTCTCATGTACTGTATTGCCTGTACCACTTAAAGTTCTCCTGGACCTCTGTGTTTAGTATTTGATGTATTGCTCTCTCCCACACTGCATGTTCTTATTGCTCATGTCATGTTGCCTCTTTTGTCATACTGTAAGTGTCATCTTTGTGGCCGGGGTCATACCTGAAAATGGTCCTTGGGATCAGTGTACCTACCCAGTTAACAAATAAATTAACATTTTAAAACAGTTCAAAACCCCATTGAAATATATTGAACCACACTTACCTTAGTTTCCCATATTGCAGTCTGCAGTTCCATCAACAAGATGTGTCTTTGATTGTAGAGTGGATCTTCACTGTGGGACATGTTCAGGTGAATGAGGGGGTGTGGGGTGGTTCATGCTGAGTGGGAGGTCAGGGTGGCTGGGTCAGAATGGTGAGGAACTGTTTTCTTTTTTGCTGGTTAAAAAAAATCTCTAAGGGACAGTTTTCTTTATTTCAGGTTATAGTCCAACACTGGGATTGGGCACCCCAGTGTTGGAGCACTTAAAGAAATAGGGTCTGGCAACCTGCAGGGGAAGAGGTCCAGATAAGTGGTACCAGGGGTGGGCACCCCAGTCCACTTACATATATTTTTACATATATTTATAACAAAAAGAAATTAGATTGGAAAGGGCAGGTGGGACACCAGGTGAGGAGGGGGGAAAAGAAGCATTATCAGGGGTGGGTACCCTTATCCACTTAATAAAACAAACAGATAGATATGTAGGTCGGTAGGCAGGTACGTAGATAGATAGATAGAATAGATAGATAGATAGATAGATAGATAGACAGACAGACAGACAGACAGATAGAAAGGATAGTGTATGGTAGCCCATACACAACAACACTGATTTTACACCAAGGGGTTACTATGACATCAAGGACCTTGACAGCGAAGCTCGAGAGGTCTCTATGATGTCATAGTAACCACAAGGTGTGAGAAGAGCGATGTTGTGTATTTGGGCTACCATACACTATTCTATATAGTGCATGATCCCCAAAAAAACAAAATCTTTCTTTTCTTTTTTTCAAGCATCAGGCTCTGCCATCCACGACCCATGCTTCTTGGCTATCTGCACACCTGGCAGCTCGCACACGCAATGTGTCAACCACCACTAGCCCTATCAACAGGGCTGATGGGGTTGCTTAGATTGTGATGTGTATAAAAACATAGAATGAAAAGTCATTCTGCGTTAGTATGAATGTCACTACTTCAGCAGAACAACTTTTTACAGTCTATGGATTTCCATGAACAATCATGGTTGACCATACACTCTAGGATGAGAGAGAGCTAGATAGATGATAGATAGATAGATAGATAGATAGACAGACAGACAGATAGACAGACAGATGGATGGAGACAGATGGAATGGGGGATCGGCGTCTCACTCCTCTAACTGCAGCCTGTAGCAGAACTCCAGCTGCAGAACTCGATACGTCCCATTGTTCTCTTATAGAGAACATGGGTCAGTGGCTCTTCTCACTAAGCTGGGCACCCTGGATTTTGGGGTGCCCAGTAAAGGTATTTTTGGCAAATTTTAAACAAACACCAGGATCTAGCTAAATAGGTCCTATTTAGCTAGGATCAGGTGTTTGTTTTTTAAAATGACACCATTTTATGTACTTTTCATGTTTTTTACTTTGAGGGGAAAAGAAACAAGATAGCAGCTCTCACAGTACAAAACAATTGCTTGTGCTGTGAAAAGCAAGAAGTGAGAAACCAGAAATGGTCTTGCAACTCAGAATTTTTGGTGTTGTATCAGAACGTTATCCTAAGAACCCTACTGAGCATGCTGAGAACAGAAAATAACAAAACGTTAAAGCCTTATGACTCTGGAACCATTGAGTATTTTTTTCTTGAAACCTTGCAGTCCTAAAGCACTACCTTAGGACATCATGCCTGTATCCTGAAAGTTTGGGGAGAAAAATTCCATTCCATTTAGGCTGTAGGTGAGAACAAAAAAAAATCCCAACTGAAGTATAGGAAAAAAATTAGACATCTACAGAAAAATGACATCTGTGAATCTCAGAAATCGCACAAGCTGCCATCACAAAACTTTCCACAGATTTAGATCTTGCATCCTAGACAACACGTGCAAACTTTCAGCTGATTTCTTCAACCGCTGCTAAAGCTATTAAGGTGCAAAGTTAGGGGTTTAACATTGAACACCCTACTCAACTCTAACTATGGAGGCACTACCACACTCCTATAATAGAATGAAATTAGGGGGATGTAAGAGAGGCAATCATTGTTTATGCCTACAAACCACACAGGTTTATAGTAAATAGGTTGAGGGGACTTACCCTTTAAATAAAATCATTATTTTCACAGCACTCTGACCTAAGTGAAAGATAAATGATGTTATTCACCCAATGGGTAAATAACATCATTTATTTTTCACTTGCCTATATCACATTGTCACAAAAAATGTCAGTCAATTTGATTGACATGGCATTCTGGCCAATCCAATGACACTCCCACTTCTCACTGCAGCCAGTGGAGATGCTGCTTTAGATTTCTAAACCCTGCTCTCACAACCATCTTGATTCCCTGCTACTCAACAGTGCATCTATTTCCCCAATCCCATGTTTGTTTTAATTTTGTTTTTATTTTCAAGTGTGCATGTTGTGTTCATATACCCCTGGTAGTGCCAGCATTGAACTGATAACTCAACCAGTCAGCTGTCCGCAGACTGCAGTGCTGAAAAACCAGTCAGCCAGTCCCTGTACACACTCACCTAGATCTGAAAATGCATTGCCTTATTTTCATTTTTCTTTTTTTTCCTTTTTCCTCAAGTGTGGCTTTTGTATACTTATCTGGAATGGATATCATTAACTGCAGGTACTGTGGAACAATTTTCAGAAGGACAGTCTTACAGGATTTAGGACACTGTCCTACATGTTGGGCCTTTGGAGATCTTAAGGCTCAGCTCCGGGCAGCATGGGCAGAGATTGCACGCCTCAAATTTCATATTCAAGAGGAAATACATTATAAGAACCACCCACCATTTCTCCAGCATCCAACAGAAAAACCTCGACCGCAGAGGGTAGTTGGTCCAGGAGGTTGGCAGGTTAGTTGGGGCAAATCGGGTGCCCCATCACTCTCTGCTCTCCAACATATTACCTCCAAAAACCATATAAACACTACAAACAGGTATCTGCCTCTATCTCTGAAATCAGACAAAGAGGCAGAAGACACTGCAGAACAGAACACTGCAGCACAGGAGCTAGCACAACAAAACTCACCCAAATCAGGAACCAAAACAAAAAAAGCAAAAATGAAATCCAAAAAACTTCTGATCATAGGAGACTCCATGATTCAGGGAGTTGATACCCATCTCCAGCCAGGGGTAATGGTCAGATGTCTCCCAGGTACATCAGCATGGAGAGACACTGACCGCATTGCTAAAATTGTTCACAAAGCAGGAGAAAACATTGATGTCCTAGTACACATAGGGACTAATAGCTTGGCAGAAGACACCAAGAGAAAGGACTGCTGTGTGACTGAACTTCTCTGCTGGGACTAAAGTAGAAGGACTTTTGTATTTGACTTTTAATTTAGGGTAAAAAAACTAACATACAAAAAAAAGTGTGTGTTTGGGTTAACTTAACTGAATGGGTATCTGAAGAGTTATCTAGGTGTAAATCTCAGGTGACTGAAAGGACTTAACTGCTGTGAGGTTTAAATTACTTGTAGAAAGATCTGGTAAGTAGGGGAAGTGGCTTAGCAAGAAGGAAGCTACATTTAAAGACTGCCTTAGAAAGTTTCTGCTAATAGCTTGGCAGAAGACACCAGGAGAAAGGACTGCTGTGTGACTGAACTTCTCTGCTGGGACTATATTGCCCTCCTTCCCTCCCCTCCACCCAAAGCTAGTCCTATTTTTATAGGCACAGAATTTGACTGACAAAGGAACTTCCTGTTTAGGGGCAGGAAGTGAGTGATCACAGAACCACCAAGGACCCACCATCCTAGAAGGGTAAGAGTAGCTCTCCGGCCCCCTCTAGCTGCTGGAGGTCTGCCTCTGAGCAAGTAAGTGGTCTACTGCGAAATATAGGATATTCTTGTCTCAGAACAGGACAATCAGGAGCTTAAAGGGCACACATGCAGAAAGTAAGGAGAGAGAAAAAAAAAAGAGGAAAGAGTAAGGATTGCAAACAGTTAAGGGGCCAGAAATAAGACATGATTGGAGTGGTGCAGTGCAGTGGCTGTGGAGCAGCAGTCTTCCGGGAGATGTTCTGGAGGATGCGGTGTTGTCCCATCTGCAGGCACCTCTCTGGGCTGAGGGAGGAGGTTGCTCATCTCCAGGCTGAGTTGGCCAGGATTTGTGGGACCTCCTCTTCCATCCAGGGATCACCAGTGCCACTGCCGTTGCCTCAGAGGTTGCCAAGAAAGAGGAGCAGTTGGACCACAGTGGGCTCAGGGAAGGTGAGGGTGGTGGAACAGAGGTGCATCCCTCCCATTGTACCTCCACAATTCCTATGCCATTCTGGCAAGTCGCGGTTCCTCTATGGAGGCACCCACAGTGGAGACCAAGGAGGATGCTGGAACCTCCACAAAGGAGACCCACAGGAGGGTGGCAGGGGACCCTGCAGGAAGGAAACAACTCCTGGTGGGGACTCCATTGTTTGGAAGGTAGAACTGGGGAGGAAGGGAGAGGGAGGAAGGTGCCTGCCTGGCGCCATGGCTTGCAGGGACAGGAAGTAATCCTCAGGATTGCCAGAGCAGCTGCACAGGGAGGGAGCTGGATGTCATTGTCCACCTAGGGACAAATGACCTGGCTAAGAAAGGGATTAGAGAAGTGCAGGAAGAGTTTGTGGAATGGGGAGGGCCTTGTCAAGTAGCACGCACGGTAACCTCTCGGAGGTGCTACCATCTATGGCATAGGAGAGGCTAGGGTGTTCCGCACCATGGGATTCAATCAGTGGTTGAAAAACTGGTGTGGAGCTCAGGGATTTGGCTTCATTGGGGACTGGGGGTCCACCTGGAGTGATGCAAGCCTATACTGGCATGATGGGCTGCATCTGTCCGGGAGGGGAACCAGGATCCTAGGTGATAGGTTTAAATGCTTCATTGGCAAGCTTTTAAACTAGCCAAGGGGGGAGGCACTGGAAAGGAGCAGGAAAATCCTAGCCCCCCCCAAATAATCACGGTAGTGAGTGTGGCAAACACCAACATAGAGGTGTCGATAGAGAGAAGGGCAGGGGTAAATGAAGAAAGTGACGAAGGCAAGAAGGACAGGGATGGGGCAAAAGGGAGTAAGGTCATCAGGAAATGGAGGGTAATGAGTACCAATGCCCATAGTCTGGGCAACAAGCTCCCTGAGCTGATGGCCTTAATGGAAGAGGGATGCCTGGATATCGTAGCAGTCACAGAAACATGGTACATAGAGAACCATGACTGGGATGTTAACATACCAGGGCACGAACCTACAGAAGAGACAAGCAGGGGAGAAGAGGGGAGGAGTAGCTCTATGTAAAGGAAGGATAAAAGCAACTGAACAAAGAGTAAACAGGGAGGAGAGGAGGCACTGTGGGTCACCTTGGAGACTGGAAAGGGCACCACAATCCGCTACAGGGTTGTGTACAGACCCCCATGTCAGGGAAGGAATGGACAAGGATATGATAGAAGGCATTCTTAGAATGGCAGAGAAAGGGGAGATACTGTTGATGGGGAACCTGAATATGCCAGATGTTAACTGGAGCACATTTGCTGCAGCCACATCCAAGAGCAGGGCCATTCTTGATGCCTTACAGGTGGCAGGCATTAGACAGCTAGTTTCGGAACCTACTCGTGAGGGAGCAATCTTAGACCTCGTACTCTCAAATGGGGGCAATGAGAGGATCTCAGATCTAGAAGTGGGTTGCCATCTGGGGACAAGTGACCATCAAACAGTGTGGTTCACGTTAAACCTCAGCTACAGAGTCAAGCCACAAAAAGGGAGGGTACTGGACTATAGGAGGGCTGACTTTGGCAAGATGGGAGAGTGCCTCAGAAAAGCACTAGCAAACAGGCTAGAAGGAGGTGTGGAGCAACAATGGGGAATTATCAAACTGCCATCACAGAGGCAACAAGCCTTTGTGTGAAGCAAATGAACAAATCAAAATGAAAGAAAAAGCCACTATGGTTCTCAAAAGAGGTGGCTGTGAAGTCAGGAAGAAAAGATAGCATTCGGAGTATAAGGAAACACAGAAGAGAGCAGGACAGAGAGCTGTACCAGTTAAGGCAGAAGGAAGCAGGAGGAAGTCAGAATAGCAAAGGCCCAAACTGAGGAAAAGATAGCCAACTCAGTTAAGAAGGGGATAAAACCTTTTATAGGTACATCAGCGGTAGAGAAAGACAAAGGGAGGATAGTGAGGCTGAATAGAATGAACAGTGGGTGGGCAGAGGGGATAGTGAAAAGCAGGAATACTGAACAAATATTTCTGCTCAGTATTCTACAAAAGAGGAGGAAGTGCCTAATCCAATTAACAGAAGCACTCTTGATAGGGGGCGATCCCAGACCTTTCACAGAAGAAAGGGTTCTGCAAGAACTCCTAAAACTGAAGGTGGATAAAGCAATGGGTCCTGATGGAATTCACCCCAGAATTCTAAAAGAATTAAGGAGGAACTAGTGAAACCACTGGCTACTCTTTTAATAAATCATGGGAGGATGATGAGGTACCCGAGGACTGGAGGAAGGCGGATGTGATTCCCTCACAAAGTGGGTCCAAGACAGAGGCAGAAACTCAGACCTGTCAGTCTGACCTCTGTGGTAGGGAAAGTGATGGAGTCACTTCTGAAGGAAAGAATAGTCGAGTACCTAGGGAGGCCGAGCACAGGACCCAAGGCAGCATGGGTTCACAGCGGAAGGTCATGTCAGACAATCTAATAGATTTCTTTGACTGGGTGACCAAAGTAGTAGACCAGGAGGGGCTGTGGACATGGCCTACCTAGACTTTAGCAAGGCATTTGACACAGTCCCACACAAAGATTAATAGTCAAATTAACCAGCCTGGGAGTGGGACCCAGGGTGGTAGCCTGGGTAAAACATTGGCTGGACAACAGGACACAGAAGGTAATTGTAAATGGAGTCCATTCTGAAGAAAGGGGTTACTAGTGGGTACCGCAGGGTTCAGTATTGGGTCCAGTCCTTTTAATGTCTTCATCAGTGACATTGCAGAGGGACTGGAAGGAAAAGTATGCCTTTTGCAGATGACACAAAAATCTGCAACAGAGTTGATACACAAGGAGGCGTGGAAAGGATGAAAAGGGACTTGGCAAGGTTGGAGGAATGGTCAGAAGTATGGCAGCTAGGATTCAATGCAAAGAAGTGCAAATAATGCACCTGGGAAACAAGAACCCAGGGAAGAATACACAATGGGTGGGAGTAATAACAACAACAAAAAGGAAAGGGACTGGGGTAATCATATCAGATGACCTTAAGGTTAGCAAGCAATGTGAGAAGGCAGTAGGGAGGGCTGGGGTATACTGGGATGTATAGGGAGAGGCATCAGCAGCAGAAAACAGGAAGTTGTTATCCCTCTGTACAGACAGTTGGTGAGACCTCATCTGGAGTACTGTGTCCAGTTCTGAGACCCCATCTCCAGAGGACATAGACAGGATAGAGGCAGTCCAGAGGATGGCAACTAAAATGGTGCAGGGTCTGCAAGAGAAGCCGCATGAGGAGAGACTAAAGGAGCTTAATATGTATACCCCTGAGGAAAGAAGGAGAGGGGGACATGATAGAAACTTTTAGCACCTCAATGGAATCAACAAAGTCCAAGAGGGTAGCATTTTCAGAAAAAGAGACTTGCAAGAACAAGGGGACACAATTTAAAGATAGAAGGAGGGCGGTCAGGGGCAATGTGAGAAGCATTATTTCACAGAGAGGGTAGTGGATGCATGGAACAGCCTTCCTGAGGAGGTTGTGGGGTCTAAAACTGTGGGAGAATTCAAGAATGCATGGGACAGACATAAGGCAATTCTTGTGGGGGGTAGGAAGAAATAGGCTGTTGGTTAACTAGGATCTGTGTCCTATCCTGCAGGTAGGGAAATGGGCAGACTAGATGGGCCTAGCGGTCCTTATCTGCCGTCAAAGTCTATGTTTCTATGTTTCTATGATCTCGCCAGCCGGTCAGTTGTGGAGACCAAGGAACACCTGACCAGGCTGGGTGACAAACTATCATCCGTTTCGTCCGGCATCTCCTTCTCTGAGATTCTGCCAGTCTGGGAGAGGGGAGCAGATGGACGGAAGGTCAGAGAAGGGGAGCTAGGGAGCTAAACACGTGGCTCAAGGGCTGGTGCCAGGAAAAGGACACAGATTTGTAGGGAACTGGCAACAGTTCTGGGAGCGAAAGTTCTTTAAATTTGATGGACTGCATCTGACTAAGGAGGAGTCAGTGCATTGGGGCAGAAGTTTGACGCCTTTGCAGAATATTTAAACTAGCAAATGGGGAGAGGGGTGCAGCACCCACGTCGAATGGGAAGAACACCCCTCCCCCCTCAGCTAGTGGTCATGCAGGGATTCAGCATGTTTGCAGTTCATTTGCATCACCAGGTAAGAAAAATGGTTTGTCTCCCCATACGACGCACAGGGGTAATGCCAAACCTCACCTAACAACTAACTCACCAAAATTTGGCCAATGGAAAATCATGTACACAAATGCTCACAGCCTGGGAAATAAGATCCCAGACCTGCAGGCAATAATGTCAGAGGCTAAACTGGACATAGTAGCAATTAGTGAGACGTGGTTTACCAGTAACCACACTTGGGAGACTTCAGTACCTGGCTATGTATTGTTCAGAAGAGACCGAGATGCAAAAAGGGGGGGAGGAGTGGCCCTGTATGTCAATGAAAATATCAAAGCTACAAAATTCAGAATACATAAGGAGCCAGAAGAACTGTGGGTCACCCTAGAAACAGGAAATGGGACAGCCATAAGAACTGGGGTTGTCTACAGGCCCCAGACCAGGGGAGGACAGAGACACATTACTGTTAGAAGATATACAAAACATGACAGCTAAAGGGGAGGTTCTGATAATGGGAGACTTCAACATGCCGTATACAGATTGGTCAATACCAGCAGGAACATCTGCCAGAACTAGACACATAGTGGATTCCCTGCAGGGGGAGGGCCTCAAACAACTGGTACAGCAGCCCACAAGAGACAGGGCTATCCTAGATCTAGTACTGACTAACGGGGAAGGGATCACAGATCTCCAGGTAGAAGGTCACCTGGGGGCCAGTGACCATCACATGGTATGGTTCAATTTGGCTACTACATCTAAATTATCCCATTCTAAGGCAAAAATATGGGACTTCAGAGGAGCTGACTTTGATAAGATGGCCAACAGTGTTAAGCTAGCCATGGCAAAAAGAAACACAGGTGAGGGGGTACAGGCCAAGTGGGCAACCATTAAGGATGCAATACTTGAAGCAACATCCCATTGTGTTAGACAGAAAAGGAAGTGCAAAAGAAGAAGGAAACCACTTTGGTTCTCAAATACAGTAGCAGAAAAGGTCAGAGCCAAAAGGCTGGCCTTCAGGAAATATAAGGGAACACAGGGATGAAGATAGGGAGGCATACCAAACTGCCCTAAGGGAAGCAGGAAGTCAGTAAGGCAGGCAAAGTCCCAAACTGAGGAAACACTAGCACGAACAGTAAAAGAAGGTGACAAGACTTTCTATAGATACATTAGTGAAAGGAGAAAGTCCAGAGGGGTATTGATAAGCTTAATGGAGAAAAGGGAGCATGGAGGAGGAGGACCCCGAAAGGCATCTATCCTAAATAGATACTTTGCTCAGTATTTACTGAAGAGAAGGTAGGGCAGGGCCCACAGCTCAGCATCATGGACACAGGGGGGAGGGAGGTGAGCACTACTCCCTTCACAAAAGAAAGGGTCCTACAAGAGCTTGCTAAGCTCAGGGTGGATAAGGCAATGGGACCTGATGGCATACATCCCAGGGTACTTAAGGAGCTAAAGGTGGAACTAGCAGAGCCATTAGCAGAACTATTTAGTGAGTCTCTGAGCACAGGAGAGGTCCCAGAAGACTGGAGAAGGGCTCATGTGATCCCGCTCCACAAGAGTGGTAGCAGGGAGGAGGCAGGGAACTACAGACCAGTCAGTCTTTCCTCAGTAGTGGGCAAGATTATGGAGGCACTCCTTAAGGAAAGGATAGTGCAACACCTGGAATCCATAGGAGCACAGGATCCAAGACAGCATGGGTTTAGAAAGGAAGATCCTGTCAAACTAATCTCATAGATTTCTTTGACTGGGTAACCAGAGTGGTGGACCAAGGGGGAGCAGTTGATGTCGCCTACCTTGACTTCAGCAAAGCTTTTGACACTGTTCCACATAGAAGATTGATAAATAAGCTGGGTTTTGCTGGGGTGGGTCAGAAGTTGGTCAACTGGGTGGCAAACTGGTTGACAGGCAGAAAACAGAGAGTGGTGGTAAATGGTATTCAGTCAGAAGAGATGCAAGTCACAAGTGGGGTACCTCAGGGATCAGTCCTGGGCCAGTCCTCTTCAACATCTTCATTAGTGACCTTGCAGATGGACTAGAGGTAAGGCTTGTCTGTTTGCAGATGACACCAAGATCTGCAACAGAGTAGGTGATCCAGATGGGGTGGGCAGAATGAGAAGAGATCTGGATAAACTAGCAAAATGGTCAGAAGAATGGCAACTGGGATTTAATGCAAAGTGCAAAATCGTGCACATAGGGAAGAGAAACCCAGAAGCCACCTATAGGCTGGGAGGAGTTGCTAGCAGTCACAAAGGAAGAAAGAGACTTGGGCATCATCATCACTGATGACCTGAAATCATCAAGCAGACCTCTAAAGCAGTAGGTAAGGCTAGGGGTGTTAGAGGTGTATTAGTAGGGGTATCACAAGTCGTGAGAGGGAGGTAATAATCCCTCTGTACAAGACGTTAGTTGAGCCCCATCTAGATGCTACGTGCAGTGAGCCACACCTTCACAAGGACATTAATCAAATTGAGGCAGTCCAGAGAAGGCAATCAAATGGTGCAGGGACTGCATCAGAAGACATATGAAGACAGATTAACAGAGCTCAATATGTATACCCTTGAGCAAAGGAGGAGAGAGGTGATATGATCGAGGCATTCAAACACCTTAAGGGCATTAACAAGGTGAAAGAGTGTAACATGTTTAAATATAAGAAAATAGCAGGACAAGAGGACACAGCATGAGATTAGAGGGGGCGATTAAGGGAATGTGAGGAAATTCTTTTTCACAGAAAGGGTGGTGGATGCATGGAATGGCTTACCACAAGAAGTGGTGGCTATGAATACAGTGCAGGGCTTCAAACAGGCATGGGATAGGCATAAGGGAGCAATACAAATGACTGAATAGATAGGCCACTAACAGAGCAAAGGCCGATGGCACATTTATAAGGTAGAAAAAGAAATGGGCAGACTGGATGGGCCTTGCGGTCCTTATCTGCCGTCAACTTCTATGTTTCTATGTTTCTATCCCCTTCCCCGCAATGCCAGTATTAAATTGATAAGTTGACCTGACAGCTGGTTGCAGTTCCCCCTGCTGAAAAAACAGCTGACCAGTCCCCGTACACCATCACTTGCTCACCTCTGGACCAAAACCACAACAGTTCCAGCGTCCTCATTTCTGGACTCCATGCTCCTAACAAAAAAGAAATTTTTTAAGCTTCTGCAGAACTTCTGCAGGGGGAAGGAGGTCCACCTCACACAGCAGTTTGGGGGGAGGCACATGAGTTTTAGCATTGGTAAAACAGTTTTAGTACTGGCATAACTTGGAATGAAACTGTGGCAGCAGTTTCAGGGGGCAGCCTATGAATAAAACTATGAAACTTTAAAGCTTCAACATCTTCAACGCAGATCATTGTATACACAACATATACAATGGCCTGTGTTAAAATATGGCATTAATTTCCATTCTAGAGGTGATGGGACTTTCATAACTCACTTGTGGTTTTGACACTTGACAGTTATTGTTCCTCCTCCTCACTAATGCAAATGGATGTATAAAATACACCATACTGTATATATCCAAACCAACTCTAGCCGAAGTCTGCGATGAGCTGCAATCTGATTTCTTGCAGCTTGAACATAATCTCATTAACTCCAAACTTTTACTAAATGTAAAAAAAACTAAAATAATGTTCTTCATTCATAACAGCACCCCCTCCCCCCTCTCTATCTACACTAAGGCTACAAACGCATCCATTGTGACATTTCTAGGTGAAATGCTTGAAGTGGTGGATAAATTTATATACCTAGGCATGTGGCTTGATAGGAAGCTGTCTTTCAATACCCATATCGATAGCCTCACCAGTAAACTTAAAGTTAGACTCAGATTCTTCTTTAGAAACAGGGTGCTCTTTCCGCCCGAGGTCAGACTTAGACTAATTCAGGCCATGTTCCTCCCGCCTCTAGATTATGGCAACATAATATATAATTGCACCTCGGCAACCAATTTACACAAACTTGATGTGTTGTTCCACTGTGCCCTGCACTTTATCACCAAGACACGTTATAGGATGCACCACTGCAACCTGTATATAGAGGCTGACTGGACGTCCCTCGCCTCAAGGCGACTGTGTCATCTCAGCACGTGGATGCTCAAAATCCTTCTATACGACTTCCGGTGATGTCACGACCATAATGGCCACTTAGTTCGATTGACTCCACATTCCCCAGAGCAAATCCTCCAATAATCACAACTTTTTATCAGGAATTTCATATATCTAACAGTGGAGGATATAGAGAATGGCGAAGAGAGGCGACCAACACAGCGCGACCCCAGAAATAGAAAGAGATGCGGCCGAATTGTCGGAGGGGGAACTCGGGAAATGAGGGCTCCAGGGCCTCGGTTTCCTCACGAGGGGGGGTAGGTCCAGAGCAAGGAAACCTCCTCTAGGCATGATCCAATGGCAGATGTCCCTGGTTCTGAATGAATTAAGGGACTTTAGGAAGGAGATGTGGTCCACAGTCTTGGCGATCCGCACTGATTTGACGAAACTGGAGAAACAACAGGAGGATCTTGTGCTACAGACCACAGAGGTGGATCGCAGCGTGGATGACACAGAACATGCTATACTGCAGCTCCATCAAGATGTTCAAGGCCTGCAGGCATGAGCTGAAGATGCGGAAAGCCGGAATAGGCGTAACAATATTCGTATCTCCGGCGTTACAGAGGGTACTGAAGGGAATGATATGCTTCGTTTCATAAGGCAATTACTTACAGATGTGATTCACTTTCCTGAGCCACTTTCCCTGGACATTGAGAGAGCGCATTGCACACTAGGCCCAAAGCCAGGCCCTGAAGCTCGCCCCCAAACAATCTTGGTCCGCTTCCTTAAGTTCCAAGAGAAGGAGACAATATTCCACACAGCGTGGAAACAAGGGACTGTAATGCATGGCTCTAACAGACTTTTTTTTGAAAACAATTATGCCCCAGAAATTATGCAGCGCTGTAAGCAATACATCCCAGTGTTAAGGGCCTTGAAGGTGGCAGGCCTACGCTTCAGAACCCCCTACCCAGCAAAGCTGACAATCCACTTTGAGCAGGGTGCCCAGACCTTTGAACCAGCAGATGAGGCTATCTTGGAGCTGAAAAAAACGCAATATTGAAGTTAACCTGGGGCAGAATGACAAGAAAGCCACGTTAGCGTCCAAGTTAGCACAACAGATATGGAGCAAGGGGCAGCGGGAGAGACGCAGATGATGAGGAAAGGAGACCATCTTACAAATTGCAACCACCCTGCGAAACGGAGCACAAAAGGAATCAATGAATAAATCCAACCCAGGGGCAGCAGGTTCTGGAAACCAATGTTGAGGACTGCACCGAGTGATGACTGCGAACCGGTTATAGGGCCCCTCGCAAACTTTTGCAGACGGAGCTCCCTTCAACTTGGACAGTGAAATCCAGGACTGGGTCTCGGCCTCCATGAACTGCCTCTGTGGGCAGCCCCTCTTGGACTGCTGAGTATCACAGGGAAAAGAAACCCTCTGCTAGACTGCATTCAGATAAGTCCCAGTCTCTTTTTTACTAATGATTTATTTCCTTTTCTTTCTCTTGACCTAACCACTGTCAGATTAATCAATAGGGAGTATAATGTTTGTTGTCTTAATCCCCCAAACTGTTAATATGACTAATGCTCCTTTCTGACCTCGTCTGTGGTGTGCCCCCCCCAGAAGATAGGCAAACTGTCTCTTTCTGAGATTCCTGTGCCATGGGAGTACTAATAGAAAGTGTTCTCCCCCTCTGGCCAGGGATACTGATACCTATACTTTAGGACTGGGACGCTTCAATAATACTAATTAAACACTAACTAACCAAGAAAGCATATGGGTGGGAAGGGGTGAGCACCTCTGATCTCAGTGTATTCAGGCCTGAGTATTAGGGATGACCTGAGGTTGTTTAAAGTCCCCCCACCATTGGGAGTGACTCCCAGATGTGAAGCGGACACCCGCAGCAGGGTTACTACAACTAGTCACCTCTCCAAACTACATCTAAGAATAAGGGGTGTGTGTATGAGCAAGAAGAAGTCCCAAACCCCGCTTGCTAACCTGTTTCCCATCCTCCCTTCCTTTTCTGACACACTAGTGTCTGGATAACCTGGCTTACTCCCGGGATACTTTAAGGAGGCTTAGATCCTTCTTAGGTCATGAGCAATGACCGATTTGATGGAAGTACTACTGTTCCTTGTTAGGACCAGGCTAGTCCTAGTAGCTCTCTTGACCCTAGGACTCACTTGTAGTCAGTTTTGTTCAGGGATTTCCCCCTTATTCTGGTTCAAAAGTTTATCTCTTACTTAGTTTTACACATGCTATTGGGAAGGTTGACTCCCCCAGCCTAAGGTTACTAGTTATAGGCCCTAAAAGGGCCCGAAAATGGTTGAAAGTTATTATTTTTTTTTTTCTCCCCCAAGGTCACTAATTAGGTGTACCAGGTTTCTTAGAATAATTGTTGGCTCCCTTCAGAGGGAACCTAAGTTAGTCAACAGTCACATGCGCTTACTTTATTTGACAGAGGTTACAGTTCAGGTGCCATGCGACAGAAGGTTTACAGTGTTAAATATGTTTCCACATTATAAATGACAGGTAAACACTTGAAAGTATGTTCATTAAATGTGAACGGTCTTAGTAGCCCAATAAAGAGATCTAGAATTATATCACTAGTGAAGAAATCCAGAGCTGAAATCGTGTACATGCAGGAAACACACATCACCTGCGGAACACAAGAAACTTAAGGGAAGGGGTTTCTTACAGGTCTTCCCTTCAGCATTGGGGGGTGGTAGGAAAAGAGGGGTCACCATATTAATATCAGGCCACACTCCCTTTCAGATAGTAAAAGAATGGGCAGACCCAGAGAGTCATTTGGTAATAGTCCAGGGGACCCTGCAGGAGCAAGAGGTGACCCTAGCTAATATCTACCTCCCACCAGCCTGAAACATTCCAACAATCCATCTCCTGCTTGATAAAGTAATTGAGTTAACCAGAGGGACCCTGATACTCGCGGGGGACTTTAACATTGCCCCAAACCCTTCCTTGGACACCACCAGGATCCCAGGTGGAAGACAGCCGGCTTCACACAAATTTTTCAAACAATTCATCAGAGAGGTTGGTTGGCTTGATGTGTGGCGATCTCTACACCCCAGGGATAGAGGGTACTCCTATTACTCAGCGGTTCATGGGACCTATACAAGGATAGACCACTTTTACATGCAGAAGGAAAATCAGGACTCATTAGTCAGTTCTACAATGGGCACAATAGCACACACAGACCATGCACCACTAATAACCACATGGAAACTGGGCCTAGGGAGGCTTAACACCAGGTGGAGATTTAATCCCACTCACATGAAGAGTGATCAATTTAAAAATTTTCTTAAAGAGAAAATCACGGAAATTATCAAAGACAATGCCACTCAGGAAACTCCTTCAACAATCCAGTGGGATACCTTGAAGGCAGTTCTGAGGGGCCACTTGATAAAACACACAGCCACTTTGGCTAGGGCACGTAAGAAAAGACAAACGCAACTAGAGTAGACACTACAATTCCTACAATTGGCCCACCAACAAGGAAATTACTCAGTCCTGGCCCAGATTAAACAGACTAAAAAGGACTTGGATAACATATGCATTCAACAAACATAGGTGGCCCTGGCATACCTGTGGCAAAGATATGGAGAGATAGGTCCCCGAGCCTCCCGCCTACTAGCATATCGTCTGCGTCAGCAGCGCAAAATGTCCACCATCACTGCAATAAAAGACCTAAACACTGGAGTGCACCATACTAGACTTAAAAATATAACCCAAGCCTTCTGTCAATATTACAGGTCTCTTTATACCACAGATCACATGTCTGACCCAACTCTCACCAATGCCTTCCTGTCAGCCCTAAGATTACCTAAACTGAATCAGGACCAGCAGAACAGCCTGAGGATGCTGATCAGCTCAGAGAAACTGATGCTGGCCATTTCTAGATCTAAAACACAGAAGGCTCCGGGCCCAGATGGGTACGGGGCGGAGTTCTACAAGGGCACAGCACAGTCAATCTGTCAGCTATTGCTGCGCACCTTTAATGAAGTCCTCCTAGGAGATGCCCCACCGCCTAGCTGTTCATATGCAACAATTTCACTTATACCCAAACCAGATAAGGACCCCTTACAATGTGGCTCTTATAGGCCAATCTCGGTGCTTAACATGGACTGTAAATACTTTATGTCCATCTTGGCCCTAAGGGTGGATGCGATTGTTCCAACACTGATAAACCTGGCTCAGACAGGCTTTGTAAGTTCCAGATCCACCTCAGACAATACTTGAAGAGCCTTACATCTAGTAAACGAGATGCAATCATGCAAGCAGCCAGCAGTCCTTCTCAGCCTTGATGCTAAGAAGGCTTTCGACCGGGTGTTGTGGCCCTTTCTTTTCTCCACCCTTGCCGTAATGGGGTTCCCGGCCGCTTTTGTGGCCATACTCAGGGCAATATACTCTTCCCCTCAGGCATGTGTGAAAATATCAGGCCATCACTCTGATTATTTTCCCCTATATAGGGGAATGTGTCAGCGTTGCCCCCTGTCCCCTGGCTTGTTTGCCATCTTTATTGAGCCCCTAGCACAGGCAATCAGACTATCACCCGGGATTTAGGGAGTACAAATAGATGAAGCAGAACACCGCATAGCCCTCTATGTGGACGTTGTCCTATTATAATTTACTGACCCTACATAATCTGTACACTCGGTCTTCCAAATCCTGGAGGAATTTGGGGCACATTCAGGCTACCAGCTTAACACCAGTAAGACTGATGCCCTCACTTTTTATTATACACCACCTGAGACTCTCAAGTTGCGATATCCATTCCGTTGGGGGCTCTCCAAGTTGAAATATCTGGGCATTTTTCTCTCCCACAGAGCAGAAGATGCCCTGAATAATAATTTTCAACCCTTCACAGCACAGATGAAGCAGGATCTTGGAAGATGGAACGTCATCCCACTGAATATGATCCAGAGAATTGACGTGGTGAGGATGGTGATCCTCCCAAGGGCCCTCTATCTATTTCAGAATGTCCCACTTAATCTACCGAATAAATTATTCCGTGTCTGGAACAAAGCTATCTCTGGGTTTGTTTGGTCAGGCAGACATCCCAGGATTAAACTGAAAACTCTCTTTCTCCCCAGATCACAAGGAGGTCTTGCACTCCCAAATCTTAAACAATACTATTGGGCTTCACATATGTCCTTTATAACTCAACGTATGGTCGGAGTGTCCCAGTCCCACTGGAGTGAGATTGAGGAGAGTATCCTCTCACAACATGATTACCAAAGGCTTATTATCTAAAAAAACCCTCCTTTACCGGGGCAACTGACTCAGAACCCCTGGACTATACATCAAATCAAAGCCTGGCACTCAGCACGTAGATCACTTAAGCTCACCCCCTTTCTAGTGCTGATTTGTCCAATAGAGCTCCTAGAGAACTTTCTCCCAGCCCTACAAGACCATACATTCCGAACATGGAGACACTCTCACCTTACAAACCTCTCTCAGCTTTTGGAGGGGCCCTTTTTTAAGGACTTTAGGGTGCTTCAGCGGGAGTTCCAGTTACGTCAATCAGACTTTTTCCGACACCTACAACTTCGACATTACTATGAGGCTCTCCCTCGGGTTGTTCGTTCTCCTGGGTAACACCCACATATGATTCAAATGCTCCAGCAAACACTACAAACCAAGAGGTTGGCCCATCTCATTTCGATTCTATATAAATCCCTGATGGAAACATTAGGTGGAAACATAGATGTAATAAGGGAGATGTGGAATGGGGAGCTGGGTTCCCAAATAACACCACAACAATGGGGCACAATATGCCACTTTTCAGCGAGAACTACCTGCTCCCATACATGGAGGTTGTTTTCATGGCTAATACTGGTAAGATTCTTCCGGACTCCAGTAATAACCGCACATCATAATAATTCGGGTGCGGCAGTTTGTTGGCGCCAATATGGGGAAAGTAACCCTCACCATTCCCACGTGTTGTGATCTTGTCCAAGGTTGCAGCCATTCCTCCAGGGGTTGCGGGAGGAATTTGAGGGGTTGTTTGGCCTCCGACTCCCCTTAACTGGGGAGTTCTTTATCTTACATGTGCTCCAACATGACCTACGTAACCCCCACTATCAGTATTTGTTGGGAATCTTTTTGCTCGCAGCGAAAAAGGCCATTACTAAATGCTGGTTCACTGCAGTGATCCCTTCAATCTCGGATTGGAGCGAGATAGTCAACCACATATATAGATCTGAGAAGATTACATACAGCCTGAATGATAGGGCAGAGGCCTGCTCCATTAAATGGAGAAGATGGATATTATATATCATGTCCAAGGACCCACACTTTGTTCCCTAGCACTTATGACCCCCTATTAAATGCTTAAGACTAATTACACCAAGGTGGATTACCAACACCCAAAAATTAGGGGTGCATCTTGGTAGAACACTTACCCCAATCCAATGGGGTGCTGGGGGTACTCTGCAAGATAAACACCAGAAGAAATAGATTTAGAGTAGGGAACGAGAGGAGGGTTTGGAGAATAAAGCCTCAGGGTAGGGCAGTAAGGATACAGAGAAATGAAAGATCGGACACATCCGTGCCATAAGATTATGAATTCAAGTGACTCTGAGTTGCATAAATGATGAATGATACTGTATTGCTGTATGAACTGTAACCTTGTCATAGTAATCAATTACAATACTGTAAACTGTGACTGTAAAAAAATGATAAAAGCTTCAATAAAGACTATATTTGCAAAAAAAAAAAAAATCCTTCTATACAAACTACCAGACTATATCTCCTCTCTCATTCACATTTCTCAGAGTACATACTCCCTAAGGAAGTCAACTTTCATCCTCCTGGATGTGCCTAGGACTCGCACCTCCCTTGGCAGGGGCGCTATTTCCTATGCCCTTCCTGTGGCATGGAATAGCATTCAGGCAGTGTTCAAGCTAACTAGTCTTGTCTCGGTTAACTTCTTCAAAACCCTGGCCATTAAACATTTCAAGACAGTATGTAATTGTCAGAGGGCTTAGCTCTCATTGTCGTCACCTCCATCCCTCCTCCCCTTACCTGGCACCTCCTCTCTACCCACCCCCTGCTTATCCTGTCTCTTCCCACTTCTTAACCCCTATAACCCCCTCCTTTCTTTCCTCCCCCACCTGCCCTCCCCAATACCCCCTTCCAAACTCTCTCCCCATTCCCTGTTGTCCATTGCCCTCCCTTCCCCCTCTCCTCTTCTGCTCCGCCCTCTCTGTCCCTTTTATGGATATTATGTGCTCTACTCCCACCTCACCCCTGTGCTCCACTTCCACCTCACCCCCAGACACTCATGCACTTAACTCTTTTCTTTTCTCTTCTATCTCTTTTCTACCTTCTCGACCTTTCCATCCATGACTCCATAGTATGCATGCACCCCCCTTTTGTTCTTCCTACCTCCTGCTCATCCAGATGCTTTACCCATCTCTTCCCATTTCTCACCTCTCCAATCTCTCACCCCTTTGAATCAGCCACTCCTTCAATCCTAATTCAGTGTGCAGCACAAACAGGTTCTAGTAAACACCCGACTGACTGTTGTTTAAGTCTTTATTGTTCACGCTGCATTTTCCCATTCCACCCTGTAGTTAGTCAACATGTTACCATGCACTGTATCTTGTCATTTTATTACCATGCACTTTATTACTCTACTGTAAGATTATTACATGATTTCCCAGTTATTTTTCTGTGCATAGCACTTTATTTTATCTTTTATTGCTGTCATGCAATTGTTCGGTAGATTGAGTCACCTGTAATTCACTATAATTGCTTTTACGTGTTGCACCTACTGTTGTTGTCTATATGTATATGTCCCTGTTTTTATGTAATCAGGACCTCCTTGTAAATGAGCCTGCTCAATTGAGCTTTTCCTGCAATAAAAATCAATGCTATATTTTAACACAGACCATTGTATATCCTCTGTAACTAAAAATAACAGTTCCATATAGAATAATACATGGCGGAGTATGTGTAGTAAGAATTTTAACACACTTGAGGTGTTGAATGCTACATAAACCCCAAGACCATAGCTCAAGGGGTTTATAAAAGCATCTAACACCAAGCATCCAACCCTCTATGTTACATTGCCAAGAGTTATGATCATCAAGAATTATGAGCACTCAGAAAGGATATGTTTAAACTGAAATACGTGTTTTGTCCCCTCATAATAACCAATTTATTAATACATATAAAAGCTATCGGAGGTGCCAGGGGCCGCGCTGGAGGAAAGAGTGACCGGGGACCACATTGGCGGCTACCGGAGGAGCCAGGGGCCGTGTTGGCGGCAAGGCGCTTCGGCTGCACTGGAGGGGGCAGGCACAGAGCTGCAGGCCAATCAGCGCACAGGGTGCTAAATGTGAACAGAGCGGCAGGACTATTTAAAGCTAAGGAGCCCAGCCCCTGAACAAAGACAAAGGGAGCTGCGTTTGTGAGCAGTGGTTGTTCGTGCCAGAGGCAGGAGCGTCCAGAGACTGCATCAGTGGCTACCAGAGGAGCCAGGGGCTGCATCTATGGCAAGGCGCATTGGCTGCACCGGAGGGGGCAGGGACAGAGCTGCAGACCAATCAGCGCACAGGGCACCAAACTTGAACAGAGCGGCCTGGCTATTCAAAGTCAGGGAGCCCAGCTGCTGAACAAAGACCAAGAGAGCTGTAATTGTTTCCCGTCCACCTGGCCCTGACCTCTATTAAATAGTCAGTGGGGGTGGAGCCTTGGAAGAGGGCATGCTGGGATTGAGTGAACTGGACTACCAAAGAGTCTGTTGGACCTAATGCTGACTGTTGCTGGGGGGGAATTGGGTTTTGTGACTTGATTGATTGGGCACTGTTGATTACTGCTGGGGGAGGGGCCAAATTGATTGATGCATGTATTGAGTGAGGGGAACTGTTATTTCTGGTGGGGGGGCCAAATTGCTAACCTGCTTGTTTTGGGACCTAGGATGGGGAGGGGATTGCAAGTCACAAGAGAAGGCATCTTTGGTAGGGTGGTTGGGTGTATAGGGTGCGGGGCAGCCATAATATTGGACTGGGCATGGAGGTTCAGAGGATGCTCAGTGTGTTTCCAGTTGGCAGGTCTTAGGGAGGAGGTCAAGGGATCAGGAAACAACTGGGGGTGAGTGGGGGTTGGAGAGGTGGGGGACAAGAATCATATGATGCTAGATGGGGACACAATGGTCTAAACCAGGGGATGGAGGTGAGAGTGAGTGGACCAGGGGCCACGGTTGCTTGGGGAGGGACATGATAAACGCAATGTACAGAAATCGCCTCCGTGACAGAGGGTGTTGCCCAGAGGAGAAAGGAGGGCAACTCTTGGGGCAAGCATCATGCTTACAAATCGCTGCGTCTCTGCTGCGACTGGATGATGAGGTGGAGGAGGCTGGTGGGCGGGGAGGGGAGAAGGCTGCCAGGAGGGATTGGTCAGAAGCAGAGGGGCAGGCAACAGGAGAAGGAGCCAGATCCAAAGGAGGGAGGGCATGGAGAACATGAGACCGGGCACCAAGAGGCGGGGTGGGAAAGGTGCCTGGGCTTGAGGGAGTTACGGCAGATGGGGGCGCATGAAGCAAAATCGGGTGGAAGTGGGCAGAACCCTGGACAGGCCAGCTTCCAAGCTGGAGAATTCAGCCAAGGGGGGGTAGGGAGGAGGGTGTGTGTGGAGGGGAGAGCTCTGGACATGCCAGTTTTGAGGCTGGAGAAATCAGCTGAGGAGGGGTAGAAAGGAGGAGGGTGTGGCAGGGAGCACTCGTGCAGTAGGTTCGGATAGTACAGAACCTAAGGGGATGGGGGAGGAGAGAAGGCGAGCAGTAAAAGGAAACCTGACTTGGGGTTCCAACGGCACCAGTCCAAACAGGGAGATCAGGGGAGAGTCTGGGGGGGCGACTTGTGGCATCCAGGCTGTAGGGGGTGCGAGGAGCAAGCTGGGGGCCATAGACAGAAGAAGGAGCCTGGAAGGGCACAAAAGGGTTAGTATGGTGGGGACAGGTGAAGGTGCTCCTGTTGGGTGACTCCATGATCAGGGGTATCTGGTGGGAGGGGGGTTGGGGAGGGAAAATGCAGCCTTGTCAAGGCTAAATGTATCCCGGGCCTATCCATACACAAGGTCAAATTCCAGCTATACTCAATGGCAAGGGAATGTGGGGGATCCCCAGACTTTCTGGTGCACCTGGGAACAAACGATTTAGATGAGAACAGTGAACTAGAAATACAGGCGAGATTCCAGGAGTTGGCCAGGGTCTGCCACTCTATAGGCTGCTCAGTCTCCTTCTCGGAAATACTGCCAGTACCAAGGGCGAGTGGGGAGAAGAAGCAAAAACTTAGAGTGGTGAACCAGAGGCTCAGGGAGTGGTGCAGGACAGAGGGGTATGGGTTGGTGGGGGACTGGGGGGATACATGGGAGGATAAGGGGCTATATGCCAGGGATAGGTTACACCTCAACATGGAGGGGAGGGATATCCTTAAACTGAAACCGTCTGGATTCATAGGCGAGAGGTGGGGTATAAACTTGTAAAGGGGCTGGAAATAAAGTCAGCACCAGGGGGGCTGCTAGAGGGTTTAGGAGTAGGAAATGCAAAGGGGGCTGCAGACTGCATTGCAAAGACAAGGGGAGATGTGCAGGGAAGTGGGACAGGGGACTGCACAGGGCCACAAAAATTGGGGAGGGGAGAGGGGATGAGGTGGAGGATGGTCCTGATCAGTGCCAGGAGCATGGGCAACAAAATACCCGAGCTCCAGGCAATGCTAGTTGAGGGAGCAGTGGACGTGGCAGCAATTACATAGACATGGGCCACCCAGAGGCATGATTGGGACCTAAACCTGGAGGGCTACACAATGTTCAGAAAGGATAGGGGAGTGGGGGGTGGCACTGATAGTCAAAAACGACATTGTTGCTAGTGGAGTGGAGAAGGCTGGGGGGGATGTGGAGGCAATTTGAGTAACCCTGCAAATGAGGAAGGGGGGACACTGAAAATAGGGGTGGGGTACAGACCCTCCGACATGGCGGCGGACCTGGAAGACAATCTGGTTGAGAATATCAGGGGCCACTGTGGCCTGGGTAAATGCAGGGTGGTGGTCATGGGGGACCTAAACATGCCAGGGGAAGAGTGGGACACTATGACATCCTCAGTGGCCAGGGAGCAGAGGCTGATGGATGTCTTCCAGGATGCCTTCCTAGTCCAGCAGGTAGGGGAGCCAATTAGGGAGGGCCGGATATTGGACATGGTCCTGGCAGACAGTGACCAGATTAGGGGCCTGGAGGTGAGCAGCCTGCTGGCAGGTAGTGAACATGCCATGGTCTGGTTTCTGCTATACCTGGGGGGGAAGATAACCACATGAATACAGTAGTTTTTTTTTTGTTTTGTTTTTTTTTAACTTTTTGTTTATTATTTTAGATGAGACATTTACATCATTTCTCATATAGGGAAATAATAAAAGAACAAATTACAAGAAAATATTATATTCATATTTGCCCCCTGTAGTCTTATACAATAGGATTGGGGGGATCCAAGGAGAAAAAATAAGACACGCTAATGTCCATTATTAAATCCAGAACTGCTAGCCATCTCAGCGGCTGTGGAGTGTCCATGTTTACGTAGAACAAAAAGGAAAAGGCTCAGGCATTCACCAAGGAATGCTATTTATCCATATATACATAAAAAGAAAATACAGGAATGAAAATGCAATGCATAACCTCTGCAATTTAAGTCATTTAAAGTTATTAAGAAGGATCTTTGATAATATCTTATCAATATATCCAAAATTACCCTCATGTAAGTTTTAAACAAACTGAGTTACATGTGCTCATCGATCCCCATTTAAGCTGTTCCAAATTCAATTTTCCCCTTCCCTTAGGTGCAGAGATATAGAATTGATCAGGCACAAGACATTAGAGTACCTGTTCACTGTAGTAGTGTACGAACTGCGGGCAGCTCGTTTCCCCAGAAAATCTTTAAACCAAACTCTCTGCACAATACGGAGAGAGAAGCTCTCTTTTATATTATTAACACATGTTTTTAGAAACCCGGTAAACTTATTAACTCAGAAATAGTAGATGAACAAAATCAAGAAGCAAACCAGTCCTTCAATCCCCTTCGGTTCTTCCTCCTCCTCAACTAATACAGAGTCCTTGGCGGCAAACTCCTTTTCTGTCTTCTCGAGCCATCTTCCCGCATCGGCTGGGTCGGTAAAATTGCCACGATTTTCCCCCGTATACTATCCTGAGCCTCGCTGGTAACAGAAAGGAGTGAATCACACCCAGAGCTCTCAGCCGATGTCGAACTCCATCGAATCTTTTCCGTCAAGACCGGGTCTGGAAAGACAAATCCGGGAAAAGCTTCACATCCATTTCGTTAATCTCCAAAGGATACACTGCTCTTGCATTAGCTATCAAGGTGTCACGGATATCCACTCCTGTTGTCTGTAGGAGAACTGTACAAGGTAAATTAGTATTAGAAGGCCGTACTCTGGGGTTAACTCTATACGCTTTTCTCAGGGAACTCCAATCGAAGTCTTCTGGCACCGGAATTGAAGTTCTCATCCATTCTTTGAGAAACCCCACCAGGTTGGTCCCCCTCCGCACCCTCTGGTACTCCAACCAAGTGGACATTCTTTGCTCGGGCTTCATTTTCTAGGGCCTCAATCCTACTGCATAGTTGCCCATTCTCCTGAGTTAGAGTAGCGACTGCAGCCTGGGTGGTAATCGATCTTTTCTCACTGTCCACGACAGCTGTAGAAAGTTCATTAAGGGCTGCATCGTGCTTTTCGAGCCAGGTTAATGTCTTCTCTATCTTGGCGTCCATTGACTGCATTGTAGCCAGAATTTGGTGCCATGGAGGAGTAGTAGTTGCCTCACCCACGTTGTCTCCCTCTGAGCCCTGGGGCGCTGCGGCCTTGTTGGTTTTCGCTGCTAAAGTTTTAGAAGGAGTTGCCGCCGAGATCTTCTGTTTCCCCATCACGATTTTTATACCGTCCGATAGGTGATGACTTCTCCTACAATAATTTCTGAATATTTTTAGCTGAGGATCAGTCCAAACTGTTATAATTAACGATTTGGTAGAGCTGAAATGCAGAGAGATTATGGATTGCTTCCTGCCAGGAGATCGGCTCTCTAGCGCCCCCCATGAATACAGTAGTAATAGACTTCAGGGGAGCGGACTTCAAGGGCATGGGAAGGATTCTTCAAGGGTGCTTGAATGAGTTACGGCTGGACATGGATGCTGGGAGCTTGTGGGAGACCATCAAGAAGGGGGTTCAGGAGGCTACTAGGTCCTGCGCAAAGGTAAGGCGCAAGTACTTTAGGGCCAGTAAGCTGTGTTGGTGGACCCAGGAGGTGCAGGAGGCAGTGAGGGAAAAAAAGACTGCCTACGTGCGCTTAAAGTGTCCAAGGGGGGAAAGGGAGTGGAGAGAGTACGAGTTGCTGTCCAGGAGGGTCACCAGAGTGATGAGAATGGCCAAGGCAAGGATGGAGCAAAACCTGACCAGGGATATCTAGAGGGGGGGAAAGGGGTTCTTTAGATACATAGGAGAGAAAAGGAAAGCAAGGGCACAGATCAGCAGGATTAGGACTGGGGAGGGATGAGCTCAGGAAACAGGAGAACAAGCAGAGGTACTAAATGAGTACTTTGCCTCAGTTTTTACCGGAGTAGGCAGGGATCCTTCCATCCCAATGGGAGGGAAGGGGAGCCCACAGAAATGTGAGGTCACCTGGAGTCTGGGGGACCAGAAGAGGCTAGGGTGGGGGATGGGCCAAAATTTGAGGTGGAGGGACGGGTGGGGTTGGTGTATGAGGGAAGGGCTGGGAGGACGTGATCACAATGGATAGGGTGAGGGAGGCTCTTTGGTCACTAAACACTGAGAAGGCACGGGGGCTAGATGGGCTGCATCCAAGGGCACTGAGGGAGCTGGCGGACATGCTGGCAGCTTCCACTGGCTGCACTCTTCAACATCTCTCTGCAGACAAGGTGGGTGCCTCAAGACTGGAGGGTGGCCCATGTGGTGCCTATCCACAAAGGGGGATCTAGAGAGGAGATGGGGAACTACAGGTCTGTTAGCCTAACATCTGTGGTAGACAAGGTGATGGAGGGTATTATCAAGGAGAGGCTTGGGGGACAACTGGAAAGGTTGGGGCACCTGGACGGTATGGCTTTGTACTGGGGAGATCGTGCCAGACCAACTTTATGGAGTTTTATGACTGGGTGATGGGTGCCCTGGACCGACATGGGCCGGTGGACATCCTCTATCTGGACTTCAGCAAGGTGTTTGATTCAGTACCCCACAATGGCCTGTTAACAAAGCTGGGGGGATAGGGGTGGGGATGCAGTTGCTCATGTGGGTAGAAAATTGGCTTGTGGGGAGAGTTCAGAGTAGTGGTTGGTGGGATAGTCTCCTCCCCCAGAAGGGTCATCAGTGGGGTCCCCCAGGGTTCGGTCCTGGGGCCACTCCTGTTCAATGCCTATGTCTGGGACATAGGGAGAGGTATTAGGAGTAAGCTGAGTCTCTTTGCAGACAACTTGAAGCTGGGAGCACTAGCAGACAAGGAGGAGGGGAGAGTGCCCCTCCAGGGGGACCTGGATACCCTGGAGGGGTGGTCAAGGAGGTGGGGACTGAAGTTTAATGCAGGGAAATGTAGGGTGCTGCATCTGGGGTCAGAAACCCGGGGCATGCATACATCCTGGGGGGGGTCACCCTGCAAGCCTCATCAGATGAGAGGGACCTGGGGTTGGTGGTGGACATCAAAATGAATAACACTGAGAATTGCCGAAGAGCTGCAGCAAAAGTTAACAGGATACTGGGCTGCGTAGCCAGGGGGATTACCTTCTGTATCATGCCCTGGTCAGGCCGCATCTCGAGCACTGTGTGCAGTTCTGGAGACCACACCTAAAGAGACACATAGCACTGCTGGAGAGGGTCCAGAGGAGGGTGACCAGGATGATCCAGGCCATGGGGGGTAGGCCCTATGAGGAGAGACTGGAGGAGCTCAACCTGTATGCACTAGAGGAGAGGAGAGACAGAGGGGACATGATAGAGGTCTTTAAATATGTAAAGGGGATCAACAAGGGCAGAGCAGAGGAGGTGTTCAGACTTAAGAAGGGGGGAACAACCAGAGGGCACGAGTGGAAGCTGGAGAGGGGGAATTACAGGGGGGAGTGTAGGAGACACTACTTTACTGAGAGGGTGGTGGAGCCATGGAATGCACTACCCAGGAGACTGATGGAAGAGGGGATGGAACAGGTACAGGGGGAAACGGAAGCTGGGTAAGACCCTCTATGGGGGTGGGGGGGCAGAGATGCGCGCACCCAGTAGGGGGCTGGCTACCGAGAAGACATGATAGACCATGAGGCCTATTCTGCTGGCTTTTAGCATGTTAATAGGTCTTAGAAAAGTAGGTAAGGTACTAGAGAGGGCTACTAGTTTAAATTACAAATTACAAAAATTTGAAACCTAATGAGCTTTGTGTAATGGATGAATTAAAAAAGGGATCTGATATTGAGATCAAGCCTGCCAACAAGGGAGGCAACACCATGGTGATGTCATGGCAGTTCTATAGAGACAAGGCACTACAGCTTCTTAATAATTAAAAGAATTATAGGAGATTGCCTGGTGACCCCACAAAGACTTTTAGCAGAGAACTGCTAAACTTATTGCAGGAAGTAAGAGAGGGGTGTTTTATTACTGACTCAGAGTTTGGATGTTTGTGGAATGAATCCCGCACTGTACCTATGTTTTATCTATGTCCAAAAGTGCACAAAAATGTAACCAATCCACCAGGGTGTCCTACTGTGTCTGTGGTGGGATCCCTAACTGAGAACTTATGCAGATGTATTGATTGTTTTTCTTCAGAGGAGTGCTACTGGTTTGGGATCCTACCTCAGGGATACTATGCATATCCTAGAAACATTTTTAAATTTTACATGGGAGAATAGGTTTGTATAGGTTATTATAGATGAGTCTCTGCACACATCAATTGTACATGAAAACGGAATAAAAGCTTTTCAGTTTTTTGCTGTTCCAGGACAACTTAGCTGAAGATATTTCCATACCATTTTGAGTCTTGCCCTATGTTTTGTAATGACACACAATTTTTTTCTTTATTTTAAAGGGGATTTTATCTTCAGTTAACAGATACAGCAATGGGTGCAACCATGGCACCTTCTTTTGCCAATCTTTTTCTGGGACTATGGGAACAAGAAATAGTACTGCATACATTAGTTAATCCACATGCAGACTACATCAAATATTGGTATCGCTTTATTGATGATGTGGTCTGTGTGTAGAAGGGCCCCAAGGAAGAGGCAGAACATTTTGTGCCAATAGCTTAATAATAACAACTTGAATCTGAAGTTCACAGCAACCATCAATTCCAGCAGGATACATTTTTTGATATCACTCTTCTAGCGGCGGCTGGTAAAACTGTAAAAACAATCAGCTACAGAAAAGAAACAACTACCCATACTGCACTTAGAGCTGACAGTGCCCACCCACAACAGTTGAGAGACTCAACCCATATGGGCACTTCATTAAGTTAAAGAGAAAGTGCTCCAGTATAGAGGACTTTGAAAGTAAGTCACTAAAACTCAAATAGAGGTTTCTCCAAAGGGGCTATACACTAGAAGTGGTGGATAGAGCACCGGATTCAGCCAGAGCCACTAATAGGGACAATTGAAACCCAAAATAAAGCCACAACAAGAGAAGGGACCAGTAACTTTTGTAACACAGTATAACTCTGTTGCAGGATATAATAGTAATATTGTTAGACAATACTGTCCTATTTTGATGGGAGGCCCATTGCTGGAAATTGAATTAGGGGAGGTTCCCCACATCGCCTTTAGTAGGCACAAATCTTGCTGATAAACTGGTTCACAGTCAGCATAAGAGAGACACAAGAAATCCCACATCAAATACATGGTTGCCCATGTGATCAAGAGGTATGTTTCGGTGTGGCCATTGCAATATTTCCCAGTTTTGTAAGCAATCGAGTTCTTTACAAGTGGAGAGCAGAGGTTAGTGAATTCATAATCCCTTGTAGTACAAATTTTGCAGTCTATGCCCTGTGGTGTAGTTGTCCTAAACACTACATTGGCTGAGCCATACGTCCCCTTACGCAACATATTGAGAAGCATTCTTGTGATATTAGATATGGTACAGAAATTTAGATAGCCCTGTTGGTGAACATTGTTTGCAGTTTCATAACTGTGACCCCAAGTAATGACCTTCATGGGAATTGAGATGCTCAAGTATTCCAGGAGAGGAGGGGAGGAGACTGATTACTTAAACTCCAGTGTGAAAGGTATTAGATATTTACCTGCAGTAGTTCAAAACTGAAAGGCCTCAATACCTCATGGAACCTTAAACCTTTTGTTCATAGATACATAGATGCTGTCGGCAGATAAGGACAGCTAGGCCCTTCCAGTCTGCCCATTTAAGTTGCCTATCGAAGCATCCAGTGACCCTATATGATCATTGGCTTTAGTTTTTTCTTCCTATCTCTATTGTTCATGAAAAGTAATTACTTATAAGGGAACAAAAAGAGTTTTGATGTCCTGGGCAGACTGTATTATAACTGAGTTTGAAGGAAAAAACATCTATTTCCATTGTATGTTTTCTTCATGGTAGCAATTCATGCAATTTGATGCTAATAATTAAAATGTGCTCAGAATTTCTTGTATTAAGCTAAACACCTCCGTTCTTCCCTCTCCCTTCCTTATCCCTTGCACTATTCCCCCCCTCCCAACACACACACACACACACACACACACACAGTTTTATCTAGTCTTTTGGGATGTAATGAAGTTCTAAATCTCTCCTTCTGATCTTCTTTTTCAGGTTTTCTGATGGATATCTATCTTTTCTGTCTCATAGCCTTGGCAATATATATTGTATTCAGTTCTGAGAACCTATTTAGGTTACACAGTTAGGCATAGATCACTCCTGTAGAGCTCTGAATAAGGGATACATAATACATTGTCCTTCAATCTGTTTAGTAATTTTGTGCTTCAGGTATTCCCTGTATTAAGTATGAATTCTGTGAACCTGCTGTTACAATATAATTTAAATGTCTAAACTTGCATTTATTGTATATGAATGCTACATTGCTTAGGATATCATTATGTTATTTTCCTACACTGAATGTATGTAGCAGTGACTCCTTGTGTTTTTTAACTATATTTTCTACACATATTTTAATTGTGTATGGTGTACATATTTGTGGATATTAATCACTATTTCATTTTATTTTATTCATGAGTGTTCCTTAAAACCTTTGCGAGACCTATACTGGCCACCATAGCAAGATTAATTCAGAGTATTCAATCTCTAATTATCTTTGCAATTTCATTGGTGGTCTCTAATTGAAAGTACTGTATTATTTGAGGCACTGGTTGTCTAGCAAGGGTTAGTTTCCTAACGCTTCACCTGAGCAAAACACCGAGGCACCTGCTCTGTAGTGGGTTTGTGTCTTCATTTTTTGCACTTGTCACCTTTTGGCATTTTGGCATAAAATTTCAGCAACAGTAAATCGGGATGTGTCTTCTGTTACTGGTGACAGTGCAGTTACCCTATAGGACTGCAGTCGAATCCTTGTCTGTCTGCGATAATGCTAGAGGAGAGCTCCTCCTCATCAGTGGCACCCTTGATCCTACACTGGTGAGCACATACTTTCCTGACCTGTGCCAAATATTGCCTGAGAGAAAAGGCTTATTACTTCTCTGCCCACTGTATTGTGGTGCAAGCAACATGAGGCCAGGAACAACCCATTATGAAGTCTGATCATACATACATATAATTTGCATACAAACATACATAGGAACATAAAAACTTGCCATAAGATAAAGGCCTTATGATCTGTATAGTCTGCTTGAGTGTGCAGGTCCCATTGTGTAGACAGAGGGACCTGTCCATATTTTCCCCTGTGAACCCCTCAAATACCCCCTCTCCCACCTCCTCCACTTGCAACTTTCCCTTTCACTCTGTCCCATCCTCTCTTGAAGCTATCTACTGTTTTCAGGGAGACCACCTCCTCCAGCAACTTGTTCCACTTGGCCACCACCCTCTCAGAGAAAAAGGGCCTCCGCAGCTCCTCCTGAACATTCCCCTACTAGGTTTAGGCTCTGCCCCCTAGTGGACTTGTTCCCACTAATGCTGAAGAGGCCCTCAATGCTCACCTTGTTAATACCTTCAAGGTACTTAAAGATCTTAATCATGTCCCTGAGCCTCTCCTCATAGGTGTTGCCCTGCTGGCCCTGGATTATGTTGGTTGTCCCGTCTCTGGACTCTTTCCAGCAAGTTAATATCCTTCCTAAGATAAGGGCACCAACACTGCACACTGCACTCTAGGTGTAGTCTCACCAATGATCTGTACAGCAGCAGTATGATTTCCATCTTCCTGCTGGTAATCCCCCTGGCTGTGCACCCCAGCATTCGATTTGCTCTGGCTGCTGCTCTCCTGCAGTGTGCTGAGTGCTTCAGGTCACTCTTGATGATTAGTTCCAGGTCCTTTTCTTCCTCTGGCCTGGTCAGCTGCTTACCACCCAACCAGTATTTGGTCCCTTGGTTCTTCATCCCAAAGTGCATAACCCTACACTTTTTAGCATTGAACCCCAGTTGCCAAATGCCAGACCACTTCTCTAGCCAAGTCAGGTCTTCCTTCAGTTCCTGCCTCCTGTCCTCCATGTCCACCCTTTCAAAAAGCTTTGTTTCATTCATGAACAAGAAGATTTTACTTTTAAATGTATCCACTATGTTACTGATGAAGATTTTGAATAAAACTGGACCAAGTACACAGCCCTGTGTGACTCCGCTGGCCACAGACCTAGCTTCTGAGAATTCCCCCTAACTACCACCTTTTGATTTCTGTCCTGAAGTCAGGTTTTGACCCATCTAGCAATCTTAGCCCCCACTCCCAGGTCATCATGCTTCCTGACCAGTCCACTATGAGGCATGGAGTTGAAGGCCTTGCTAAAGTCCAGGTACAGGACATCAGCCACCTAACCCTTGTCAACTGTCCTGGTCACACAGTCAAAGAAGTCAATTAGATTAATCTAGCGGGACCTCCCCAACACAAACCTATGCTGCCTCTCATTCTGGAGCACATTTGCTCCAGAAAGCTCACCAGTCTTTCCTTCAGGATGTTCTCAATCAGCTTCCCTACTATTGAGGTCAGGCTGATAGGCCAGTGGTTCCCTGGTTTATCCTTGGCCCAGTAGACATGAACTAAACAGGGCAAAAAATACACATATTGGGCACAACGTCTGGATCTTTATGTGAATTTCTGTCTTTCACTTTTAGGTTGTGTACATTTTAGTTTTCTTTTGAAATTGAAATAATGCAAACATACTAAATGTGACTTTTTGTTTGTATTTGTATATTAATAACATTTGTACAAAACAAAGAAAACCAATTTTGCTTTTAATATATTAAAAAATAATCTCAGAGATGTAAATCCCTCCCCCTTTGTAAACAGTTGGAGGGCTTACAGTTAGTCTTGGCTGGTCCAGATTATCCTCACTGCTAGGAACTAAGGGCCTGATTCACAGTTCAAACCACATCCATGGAAGGGTGCTTTCACGGCATGTGGTGCACATGAGGTCTTACTCTGTACATGTAGAGACCTCTGCGCATCCATGGTCCTACAGTGAGCCCTGTCTGCACCCAATCCCTTGCTGCCGATGTTCATTCATGCACAGTCAGGGTGGGGGCAGGCACAGGATTGTGGTGGGCATGCACCCCATTCTCAAGTCAGTTTCTTCATTGCAAATGGTGAACAGAGAGGATGGAGGCTATGCTGATCTACGAGCAGTTTTAGTAGGTACATGCCCCATCCACAACTGGATGACCCTCCGGGCACGTTCTCTTTCTATCCACCAGCCCCCAGCACTCAAAGCCTCCATGGTGGGCTGGGGGCTATATCAACCAGTGACTGTGTATATATTGTATATATTGTCTCTTTCTAGGTGGGATGGACTCCACTTGACGAGGGAGAGGACCAGAGCACTGGGGAAAACTTTTGACATATTTCTCAAATGTTTAAAGTAACTGCAGGGAAGACTAGCACCGGAGGATCCATACAAACAGATGTAGGGATGGAGATCCTAGCTAGTCCTCCCCCTTGCCTGGGGACTAGCAGCACTCAGGTTCAGACTGATAGATTGACAGGAGGTATGCACACCGAGGATGCTGCAAATCAAATACAGCTAGGAAAGAATAAGAGAGAAGCTCTGTTAAAGAACAAGAAAGGTTCAGTGGATAGTTGGAAAGGGGTCTGCATTAATGCCAGGCAGTGGCAGATCCAGGAATTTACAATGGGGGTGCTGAAGTGGTGTGGATATATGGCGTGCAATTTTTTTTTAAATTTTTTATTCCTTTATATTATCTGCAGTTGTCCTTTTCATTACATTTTTGACAGAAAATACAAATGTAATCTATCATTCTGAATATAAACTTTTGAACAATCAATAAATCAGACTTCTTCAACAAAGTGAAATGAAGCAGCAGCAGGCTAGTAAGTTACAATGGGAGTTGCAGATGCACCCATCGTCACCTCCTGGATTCACTACTGACACCAGAAGTCTAGGCTACGAAATTAATGAGCTTCCGGTGATGATGACAGAATCCAAGCTAGATATAGTGGCCATCACAGAAACTTGGGCTACAGCTAAAAATGAGTGGGACCTAACAGTGCCTGGATATGTATTGCTAAGAAGGGACAGAGAAGTAGGGAGGGGGAGTTGGGTGGCCCTCTATGTCAGAGAAGGCACTGAGGTATTGGAAGATGGGAACATTAGGTGTAACTCGGGGAAAACTGAGTCTCTGTGGGTTCAACTTGCAGAGGCATCTGGGAAAAAGCTACGCCTAGAAACATAGAAACATAGAATTTGATGGCAGATAAGGACCACTTGGCCCACCCAGTCTGCCCATTTCCCTACCTACTGGACAAGCTGCAGATCCTAGTTAACCAGCAGCCTACTTCTTCCTACCCCCACCCCCTAGAATGGCCTTATGACTGTCCCATGCATGCTTGAATTCCACCACTGATTTTGACTCCACAACCTCCTCCGAAGGCCGTTTCATGCATCCACAACCCTCTCTGTGAAAAAAATACTTCCTTAAATTACCTCTGAGCCGCCCCCACCCCATCTTCAAATTGTGTCCTCTTGTTCTTGCACACCTCTTTTTTTGAAAGATGCTACCCTCTTGGACTTTGTTGATTCCCTTGAGGTACTTGAATGTTTCTATCATGTCCCCCCTCTCCCTCCTTTCCTCGAGGCTATACATATTAAGCTCCTTTCGTCTCTCTTCATATGTCTTCCGGTGCAGACCCTGCACCATTTTAGTTGCCCTCCTCTAAGACAGCTTCCATCCTGTCTATGTCTTTGCGGAGATTGGGTCTCCACAACTGCACATGGTACTCCAGATGGGGTCTCACCAGCTGTCTGTACAGAGGGATAATAACTTCCTGTTTTCTACTGGTGATGCCTCTTCCTATGCATCCCAGTATCCCCCCAGCCCTCCTTGCTGCCCTCTCACATTGCTTGCCCACCTTTAGGCCATCTGATATGACTACCCCCAGGTCCCTTTCCATTTTTGTTGTTGTTAGTATCTCACCCTCCATTGTGTACTCTTCCCCTGGGTTTTTGTTTCCCAGGTGCATTACCTTGCACTTCTTAGCATTGAATCTAAGCTGCCATACATTTGACCATTCCTCTAACCTTGCCAAGTCCCTTCTCAACCTTTCCACCCCACCCTGTGCATCAACTCTGTTGCAGATCTTTGTGTCATCTGCAAAGAGACATACTTTTCCTTCCAGTCCCTCTGCAATGTCACTTATAAAGACATTGAAGAAGACCGGTCCTAATACTGAACCCTGCGGTACCCCACTAGTAACCCTCCTTTCTTCTGAGTGGACTCCATTTACTATTAATCTCTGTGTCCTATTCTCCAGCCAATTCTTTACCCAGGCTGTCATCTTGGGACCCACTCCCAGGCTGGCTAACTTGTATATTAATCTTTTGTGTGGGACTGTGTCAAATGCCTTGCTAAAGTCTAGGTAGGCCATGTCCACAGCCCTCCCTGATCTACTACTTTGGTCACCCAGTCAAAGAAATCTATCAGATTCGTCTGGCATGACCTTCCTGCTGTGAATCCATGCTGCCTAGGGTCCTGTGCCCCTCTGGCCTCTAGATACTCGACAATTCTTTCCTTTAGAAGTGATTCCATCATTTTCCCTATCACTGATGTTAAACTAACAGGTCTGTAGTTTCCTGCTTCTGCCTTGCTCCCACTTTTGTGAAGGGGATCACATCTGCCCTCCTCCAGTCCTCGGGTACCACCCCATCCTCCCATGATTTTTTTAAAAAAGGGTAGCCAGTGGTGTCACTATTTCTACCCTTAGTTCTTTTAGAATTCTGGGATGAATCCCATCAGGCCCCATTGCTTTGTCCACCTTCAGTTTAAAGAGTTCTTTCATAACCCTTTCTTCTGTAAATGGGCTGGTATCAACTACTGTATCCAGGGTGTTTCTACTGTTTGTTTTAGGTACCTCCCCCTCTTCATTTGTAAATACTGAGCAAAAATATTTGTTTAGTATCTCTGCCCTTTTCACAGTCTCCCTCTGCCCACCCTCCCTCCCTTTATTAAGCCTCACTATCCCTCCCTTGGTTTTCCTTCACCCCTGATGTACCTATAAAAGGTTTTATCCCCTTCTAACTGGGTTGGCTATCTTTTCCTCAGTTTGGGCCTTTGCTGTTCTGACTGCCTTCCCAGCCTCCTTTGCTTTAACTGATACAGTTCTCTGTCCTGCTCTTCTCGCATTCCTTGTACTTCCTGAATGCTTTCTTTTTCTCTTGAACCTTCACTGCCACTTCCTTTGAGAACCATAGTGGTTTCTTACATCGTTTTGTTTTGTTTATTTGCTTCACACAAAGGCTCGTTACCTCTGTGATGGCAGTTTTTATTATTCCCCATTGTTCTTCCACCCCTCCTTCCTGCCCATTTGCTAGTGCATTCCTTAGGCACTCACCCATTTTAGCAAAGTCAGCCCTCCTAAAGTCCAGTACTTTTGCCTTTGTATGGCTTGACTCTATTGCTGTGTTTATTGTGAACCATACTGTTCGATGGTCGCTAGTTCCCAGATGGCTACCCACTTCTACATCTGTGATCCTCTCCATCTCCATTTGAGAGAACCAGGTTAAGATTGCTTCCTCTCGAGTGGGCTCCAAATACTAGTTGTCTAAGGCATGCCCTCTGTAGGGCATCTAGAATAACCCCTACTGGAAGTGGCTGCTGCAACTGCACTCCAGTTAACATCTGGCATATTCAGATCACCCATCAGCAATATCTCCCTTTTTCTGCCATTCTAAGTATACTTTCTATCATTTCCTTGTCCATTTTCTCCCCTGAGAAGAAATCTGCTCTAACCCTGTGCGGATTATTTGGTGCCATTGCCTGTCTCCAAATTTACCCACAGTGCTTCTTCTCCTCCCTGTTTACCCTTTTGTTCTGTTGCTTTTATTCTTTCCCTTATGTAAAGAGCTACTCCTCCTCCTCCTCTTTTACCCTCCCTGTCCCTCCTGTAGATAGTGTATCCTGGTATGTTTACGTCCCAGTCATGGTTTTGAGTGTACCATGTTTCTGTGAGTGCCACAATATTCAGATGTTCCTCCTCCATCAAGGCTACTAATTCAGGAAGCTTGTTACCCAGACTACGGGCATTGGTACTCATTGCTCTCCATTTTTTGATGGCTTTACTTTCTGTTGCAGCATCCCCCACTGACCTTTCTAGGAGTATGCTATAGACCTCCAGGCCAAGGAGAGGCACAGGATAGGGAGTTCAGCAAAGAAATTAGAAAGGAAACAGCAAAAGGAAATGCTGTGGTACTGGGGGACTTTAACTTGCCTGATGTAGACTGGGACATTCCGGGGGCCAGGAGCAAGAGAAGTCAAGCTTTGCTTGATGCCTTTCAAAACTTCCTACTAGTGCAATTTGTAAATGAATGCACAATACAGGACACTGTCCTGGATGTGGTGCTTACTAATACAGATGTAGTTAAATCAATGATTGTTAGGAAGCCACTTGCAAACAACGACCACAACTCGGTTTGGTTTGAAGTTGCTCTCTGGACTGAGAAAACACATTCTAGCATGGTGGTCTGAGATTTTAGAGAGGTGGACTTCAATAAACTCAAAGAGGTGGTTTGAAATAAATTAAAGGGGGAGAGCAAAGGGGCAGGGGTTGAAGAGACATTTAGGGTAATTAAAGGGGCCATTCTTGAAGCTTCACAGCTTTGTCTAAGGAAAGTAACCAAAAGAAATAAATTCAAGAAACCACTCTGGTCTTTAGCATGAGTCAGGAAAGCAGTAAGGGGCAAAAGGATGGCCTTCCACAACTACAAAAAGAAGCAGGGGGATGCAGAAAGGGAAGAATATCTCCAGAAGAGTAGTGAGGCAAAGAAAGTGATAAGGGAGTCAAAGGCAGATACAGAGCTGCGATTAGCCAAGGGGGTCAAGCATGGAGAAAAGCATTTTTCCTCTGTATAAATGAAAAAAGAAGGTGGGGTGGGGGAGTAGTTAGGCTGTTGGATGGGGACCATGTGATAGAGGAGGATGAGCAAAACGCTACAGTCCTAAACAACTGCTTTTGAGAGTGGTGTTAAATCAGCTGAGAGAGCGATCCCAGAGATGGGGAGGCCAACATTTACTGGGGATGAGGTACAAAAGGGTTTAGCAGCCCTCAAGACAGACAAAGCCCCGGGTCCAGATGGGATCCATCTGAGGGTGCTCAAAGAACTGGCAAATGAACTGGCTGAACCTCTGGCTTGCACTTTCAATAGCTCACTTCAATTGGGGGTTGTCTTGGGAGACTGGAAGGTAGCAGATGTGGTTCCACTTCATAAAGGGGGGGGGGCAAGGAACAAGCAGGCAACTACAGGCCAGTCAGTCTCACCTCTATTGTTGGAAAGCTGACGGAGTCTCTTATCAAAGCAGACCTTGTAGACTGTCTGGAGGGTAATCGTCTCCAGGTTAGTAAACAGCATGGTTTTGTGACAGGGAGGTCATGCCAGACAAACTTAATGGTCTTTTTTGATTGAGTTACAAAGCAACTGGATAAAGGCCACGCCATGGATCTGTTATATTTTATTTATTTATTTAAGTTTCAGAGTTACACCTTTGAGCCAACAGGCTCTTTTACAAAGGTTCCACATCATAGAGAACAGTAACATGCAATAACAGGACAGATAAACAAATACTTACACATAGTTATTAACCAAAAGAGCAAAAACAGGCAAATTGTTTAGAAACATTAATATTGCAAGAGGTAACAGAAAAACAAGAGCTGCCAGAGGCTTTGTCAGTTTTAGGCCTGGTGAGGGGCCAAAAGCATGGTGGAGAAGTCAGAAACAGGAGAGGCTGCATGGTATTGGGGGTTGAGAGGGAGAGGGGAGGTGACAAATTAGGGTGGGGGGCCCCGGGGAGCAGGTTTTTTAGAAGGAGCAGTCACAGATAGCACCAGCCATCAAGTGCTGACAAAGTTTGCGCTTAAAGGGGCTTAGATTTGAGATGTTAGCGATGTCCTGCGGAAATGAGTTGTACCAGTTTGAGGCCCTAGCTTTGAAAGAGAGCTACCTTTGTGAGGTCCAACAGTGGGGAACAGAGAAGGCTAGGTTTACAGAATTCCTAGTTGGGTGCATGGGGCAATGAGGGGATAGTAATGACTGAACACCAGGGGGCAGGAGGCCCAAGTACGCCATCCTCGCAAGAATGCAGATTTGATACTTTATTCTCCCAGATAGTTGAAGCCATCTTGTCTGCTCATATAAATCACATGTGTGTGTGAGTTGCGGAGCTGAGGTGAGAAGCCGACAGGCTTTGTTGAGAGCTAGGGTAATGCGCCGCAGAGCTTTATAAAATGGGCATAGCAAATAAAGCATTTTGATTTGCTAGAAAAGCAGTGCCATATATGTATTACACATAGGGGAAAAAAAGTACAGGCAAAGAAATCAATGCCCCTAAATGGAATGTTCAGAGCTAAGCATGGAATGTTTGTTTTTTAAAAGCCACCATTGTTTTAGCAGCATAGCAGATCACCAAAGCTTCAGAGCCACTCGCTCTTCATTTTTCTTAGTAGAAAAAAAAAAACAGACCGTAGCAAAACCTCCAAGTAATAAAAGAACACGGGCCGCCTCAATCAGTGCCTCCTACACCACACCAGCTGTCTTTCACGAATACTCCCACCCGCACGAAGCAGACCTCAGCCTGAGTTCCATACGGGCTGGGAGTTTCAAGTGGCCACTGAAACAGTCACCGGACTGGATTCAAACAGTAGGGTATGGCACCAGTCGGATTTTTCCCCACTTAGCATCCCTCAGATTTAGTTCCCCAGTTTGAGCTCATTCCTATTAAAAAAAAAAAAAATACAACCGGAAAAAAAAACTGAAACTATAATGAGTACACAAGAGCACTGGGGTAGTGCAACAAAATTAAGTCAATAGTACCACTCACAATTACATAATGATGTTACTTTTTAAATAGGTGGAAGGACCATTTTATCATATATTAACAATTAAATCATCTTTTTTTCTACATATAAATATACTTTTTTATCTAAACCTTTATAAGATAAAAAAGGTGCCCATTTTATAAGCACAATAAGACACTCCAGGGTGTATGTTGAACAGATATTACCGCACTTCCAGGGGCTGAAGACACTCGGCTGGTGGCCTCGTGCCTTACTACGCCCCTGGGCGTGCGGTAATATCTGTTCAACACACACCCTGTCATGTCTTATTGCTTACGTGTCGGTAGCGGAACCACAGATTATGAATCCATAGTCAATAAGTGAGGTAACCGAGCTCTGTATTGTAATCTTCAGTGCTTCAAAGGTCAGACAGTCCCTGTGTCTATATAGCAGTTCTATGCGGGGAATTAACAGTTTTGGCGATGTTATGAATATACATGGCATATGATAATGTGCAGTTGAGGGTCACGCCCAGGTATTTGAAGTTTTCAACCTGTTTCAATGCGGCGCCAACACTATTTTTGATTACCAGTTATTGGTGTTTGTGCTTGCTGTGTGTGCTGTGACTTCAGCAAGGTTTTCAACCCTGTGCCCCACATACACCTGCTGAAGAAGCTGGGGAACCTTGGAGTGACTAGGGATATAGTCAGATGGGTGGAAAACTGGCTAAAAGGGAGACAATGGGTAATGGTAAACAGTGTTAAATCGGAAGAGAGGGAGGTCATAAGTGGGGTACCGTAGGGTTCTGTCCTAGGTCCGGTCCTTTTCAACATGTTCATCAGTGACATTGGAGAAGGGATCTAGGGTAGGTTACATCTGTCTGCAGATGACACAAAGCTCTGCAGAACAGTGGACAGTTCTGAAGAAACTAGAGGACTACAAGAGGACCTACAGAGGCTAGCGAGAGGGTCTAGCAGTTGAATTTCAATACCAAAAAATGTGAAGTAATGCACCTAGGGAAAAAGAATCCCAGGAAAGAATACTGGATGGGTGGGGTAAAAGTCAGTGCTACAGCAGAGGAACATGACCTCGGAGTCATTATTAGTGACACCCTTAAGCAGGTTAGCCAATGTGACAAGGCTTGCAGTAAGGCAAACACAATGCTAGAATGTATAGGGAAGGGTACTGACAGTAGAAGGAAGGAGGTGATACTCTCCCTCTATAGATCCCTGGTAAGACCACATCTGGGGTACTGTGTCCAGTTTTGGAGCCCTCACATTAGAAAAGACAGGGATAGGCTGGAGGCAGTACAGTACAGTGTAACAAAGATAATTCAGCATCAGCAAGGAAAGTCCTATGAGGAATAACTTAGGGCGCTGAATATGCATTCATTGGAGGCTAGAAGGGTGGGGGATGTGATAGAGACATTCAAGTTCCAGAAAGGAATAAACAAGGTGAACTTCTGGGAACTATTTAACAGGAACGCCAGTTCGATAACACAGGGGCATGACCGGAAACTGACAGGGGAAAGGTTCAGGAGGGATGTGAGAAAATATTACTTTATGGAAAGGGTACTGGAACCGTGGAGCAGCCTGCAAGCTGAGATGGTGGCAGCAGAAACTGTGAGTCGTTTCATGCATGCATGGGATAGAATGAGGGGGCTAGTCATCACTGATAGGAACAAGGATGGGGAAGAAGTAGGATAACCATTGGGGAGGGGTACAACCCCCAATCGACACCAGGTCATGGGGTTCTCTAGAGACCCATGGGCAGACTGGATGGACCATTGGCCTCTTTCTACCATCACCTTCTGTGTTTCTATATTTCCATGCATTGTTGCCAATAGAGATACAGCAGCCTTTGGAGGACTGCCACGTTCCATTAGTCCTTGCTCCATGCAGATGCAGGGATCAAGTATTAAGTTAGCCCATACATACAACTTGATGCCCAGTGCCCAGAAAGGTGCATCCTCCTAGCCCGCCCTGACCCCTCTGCATATCATTCCATGCATGGCTCCTGGGGGGCCAGGGATCGTGGAGCTCAATAAGTATGTCAATACCCACTGGTGGGAGCCATTATCACCTGAAGGCCGTTCAGTGGTTTGTGTGAAATGAGTTGAAGTGGTCTCAGTCCAGTTCCTAGTGAGCAAGTATCTACATTACAAACACCAACACAACTGGTACCAATTGGCACCCTTGTTGGCAGTCTCACATGAGAGACCAAGCACTGAATGGGCATTTATTCTGAACTAACCTCTTAACTACTGTAATGTGGTGGTCTTTCCATGACAGTTTTGAGGTACATTGGCAAGGCAGTGTGGGGAAGCTTGCATTGTAATCACCTAAGCTGTATCTGTCATTTGGATAAACTAAGAGCATCAATTTCTAGTTCTTTCAATCTGGTACCTTTCATGAGCACTAAATTTGCACACAAAATAAAAAATAAAAATGGTAAATAAAAATAAACATATAAAGTTCTGGATGTTTACATCTTAGTACCTGTTTTTCCAACTTAATGTTGGGTGACAGAGAATATTTAAGCTGTATAAGTGATTGATTATATGAAAATGGCTAATGCGAAATTAAATAAAGTTAGAACTAGTAATCCTGTTGTGTAAAAGTGCCCAGCCACAGCAGTCACAGACATCAGAGTAGATTCTCCCAGGTAGCCGAGATTCCCCTGGGGTAACTACCCACTAAGTTTGCCCTGAACCCAGGAGTGTCCTAGGGCACGCTTCAATACTGGTTGAAGCATCTTGAAACCTAAAGACCCCAGGCTGGCCCCCTCAGAGAGGAGGGAGAGGAGGACTCTGAGGGCCCCAGTTAAAAAGCTTTGCTCTGACACCAGACACCCGTGACAATCCCCAACAAAGGCCTTAGAAATACTATCAGCCATTTTTTTCTTTTCTCACATCAGTTACTATTCAACAGGAACAAGATTTCTACTGTAGCAGGAAATTTTAATTGGCAATAAAAAACAGAATATTAGCTATTATTTCTTAACTAGAAAATCGAAAGTGTAAAAATCCTAGGAAGCAGTTTGTTCACGTGGTTAGAGTGCAGAACGGTGATCCTAGGGAACACGATTTGAATTCTACAACCACCATGTGTTCAGTTTTTGACATTGAGCAAATCACTTAACCTCCCTGGGCATACTTCTTATGAATGCCTCTCACATTCAGCCTCTGTGCTCTTTGACAATTCCTGTGAGCCTTGTTTATTTTATTTATTTATTTAAAATTCAGCAGCCAGTATAGGCACACTGAACCAGAACTCATTTCCAAGTGTGACCCAGGAGAGGGGATACGTCAGGGCTTTGAAGCAGCGATAACAAATAAAGTGACAACCATGGGTGCATGCACATGAAGAATGAATACAAGTAATAAATTCCAGAAAAAGAGAAGTACTATTAGTAAAGTATACCAAGTGCATCAGTCATGGGGGTATCAAGGATGAGAACTAGGGAAGCACGTCACTATTGAGAACTTGGGTAGTGTGTTGCTATTGTATGGTACAATATTTGGCAGCAACATTCTCTCTCCCCTCCTCTCCTGAATTATTCAGTACTTAATGATACAGTTTGCACTGAAGGTGCTGTTAACACTAAACTAATTTCCTTCTCATTCGTTTCGCTCACCTTACAGGACCCTGCCAATACAGGACCTCTTGTGCATCATTATTAGCACAAGGTTTACAATAGATCTGCTTTCTTTTCTCCTTGGACTTCTGCAAGTTCTTGGGATCAATAGAAACAAAAGTATTTTGGTGCTGGATCAGCACGTGGCACTCTCAGTGTGCGTGCCCGAAGATTCCGGGCAGTCAAGTCCTGCCAATTGTAAACCTGGACAGATGCAAAACAGCTGAGAATGGGGAGATAAGCCCCTGTCTGATCTACAGCACATGCAGTGAAGCAGCTGACGCAACAGCTTACAGAAGACAAGAGGTTGTTAATGTCTAAATCCTGGAAGAATCCCCTACAGAACCCCCCCCCCAGCACACACATATGCAGACATACTGCAAACGTAATGGCTTTCACATAACTAGCAGTCAGATCTTGGAATGAATAACCTAACTACACTTTTCCAGGCTGAAACTGTTTCAGAGTCATAGATTACATTAACAAAACTGAAGAAGGTCTCAGCATTGTTTTGATTTTTGCATTTTTTAATAATGACATCTTAGCATGGCCATGCTGCAGAGATAGGTTTACACAATGAATAAAGAGGTAACAAGCAACTTTGTGACTGGACATGTGAAAATATCCAGTTCATTTACCTACTAGCACTGAGGGGGGTAATTGGGCTGAAGGGTCCTTCATCCAATCATCGTTTGACAGTTCAATGGTGGCATTGACGTGCTTTACTCCAGTACAGAGTATATCCACCACAGCAGCATCGTCCTCCCTTTCCAGGGCAAGTTTTAATGTCCTGACAAAGTCCGAGTCCAAGGGATGATCAGGAAGATAGTCAGAGCTGCACATCTTTGCTCTTGGCATTTTAAAAGATATTCCGGTCTTTCAGAAACAAAAAACTCAGACATAAACAAACATGGAGGCAGCCTGTGAGTGTTTTGGTGACTTAAGCCTTACTATAGATAGATGATAGAAGCAGCTAACATACAATAAATCTCAAGTTACAGTATCAGAGAGAGCAGCTGAGAAACTAAGGAGTGTTTAAACAGCAGCACATCTCTATTTACATATACACCACACAGTACAGACACTTCCTCAGTCTTTTTTCTCTCTCTTCTCCCCTCTTAAAGGAGTGAACAGTAAGGAATGAAATGTAAAGGGTTTGGCTTTTATACATTGGTTCTCATGCAAGCTGTATCCCAAAGCACTTTACAATCCAGGAAAGGGTTGGTAGAGACTGTTGTAGCCATTTGGCACACAGGAAAATTCAAGGAGCACAATAAGACAGAGAGATTACAGAAAGGGTAAACAATGGAGGTTAAGTGAGTTTCTCAGGCTCAGAGTTTTAAGTGTGAATTCTGGGGTTCAAGCTAGGGTCTTCTGGTATAGTACATAGCTTTGCATTCTAACCACCAGGCCAAACTGCCTCCCAGCATATGGTATGTAGGACTTTTGAAGCAAGCAATCTACGCTCAGGTGCCAGAACCATAGGGTAGGCCAGTTAATGACCACCTATATTAACACCTTCAGGGCACCTCAACAAAATAAAAATGAAAGCAACCCTCTTTTCTGAGTGTTAGACACCCTTCTCCCTGTTCTTTCCCATGGCTGCACCTTATCTTCCTGCAAGAAGGAAGGCAAGCTGCAGTTCTCACTGCTAGCACCAGTGCTGCTCCATGGGTTAGACAGTGGTGGGTGGAAGGATGACTCATTATGGGAGTTGAGGCCCTCACCTTTGCAACGTGCCCAGCCCCAGAGGTGACCCTTTAACAACATCCAATTTGATAAACACTGTTTTCATCCCCAACTTTTAAGTAATGGCTTTCCAATTCCATGTCTAAGTTCAATGAGGATTTTGTACCCCTCATTTCAAAAGGCATCAGAATGGTCTTTAAAAATACACACAATACTTTCACAATAAGGCTTAGCATGCTGCTTTTTTACTGACTAGTTGATGACTGCACTACCAACAATAGTTGGCTGCAGTCGACAGTGGTTGCCTTTACTTTTTTCTTGTACAGTGTGCAAAGTGAGCCAGGATGTTCATTTCAGGTAAGGGATGGGTTAAGCACTACAGAAAACAGTTACAGAATGGAATGGAGCTATGCAGGGGGATCCACTGGATGCCAATGACAAGAACAACCAGTTCACAGGATCAGGGCCCATTGGATCAACAGGAACAGTGAGGAATGTTACATATATACATACTGGCACAGCCATCAAGGTACTGGGTAAGAGAATGAACTTTGGCAGTAGTGCCATGTGCCGGGACTTCACTGTACATATATATTATACTGGCACGATAGCGCCAGTATATTAGGGTTGAGTGCAAACGTCTATGTTAAACCCAAAACTTTGAACCTTATTAACTTTAGAACCACTCAATGGATTTGTACAAAATTTGGCACGCATAATTTCCAGTGGTAGGTCCCTTGATGTGCAGAATTTCATGTGAATCCATTGTGTGATTTGTGAGACAATAACAGTCAAAACATCCTACATTTACCATTTTTTTCACGTTTCTATGTCCACCTGTATCTCAGAAATGTCTTTATGTTGTGGCCTAAAAATTTTCAGTGTAGAAAACCTTTGGGTCACAGATGTGCCTTTTGAAGGTTTGGTGAAAAAATATTAATCTGTTCCAAAGTTATTCAATTTTCAATTTCCCATTATTTCCTATGGGAAAATTTATATGTATAATGAAAAATGAAAGTACTTTTCCCACACTGACATCCAGTTTTGCATATTTTGTACCTTAATAACTTTGCAACCCTTCAATGGATTTGCACGAAATTTGGCAAGCCTAAGCTCTGGAGGTATGTCTCTTGATGTGGTGAATTGCATGCGAATCTGTTGTGCGTTTTCTGAGAAACTTTGTCTTGTCTCAAACATCCTGAAACGTACATGTTTTATTCCCATTTCACAGTCTTTCAGTTCTGCATATTTGCACCTTAATAACTTTAGAACCCTCTCAGTGGGTATATCTATAAATGTGATAAATTTCATTTGAGCCGCTAATGAGATGTTGTGTCTCAAACATCATTAAACTTACAACACATGTTTTTCCATTTTTTACTAACAGTCTTCCAGTTTTGCATACTTTGTACTTTAATAACTCTGGAGCCCTACAACATATGTGCATAAAATTGTGCATGCATCATTTCATAGGGTTGGTCTATTGATGTCTTTAATTCAATTTGAATCGCTTGTGTGGTTTTAAAGACACTGTGTCTCAAATATCCTTAAATGTACTCGTTTTTTACATTTTTGCAGTCATCCAGTTTTGCATACTTTGCACTTTAATAACTTTGCAACTGTTCAACAGATATGTATTCAGGTTTGTAAGCCTACTTTTGTGGGGTAGACCTGATATTGTTACTAATTTAATTTGAATTGCTTTTGTAGTTTCTGAGATATTGTGTGTTAAACATCCCTAAATTTACATGTTTTTTTTCCATTTTCAGTCTTCCAGTTTTGCATACTTTGCACCTTAATAAGTTAGTAACCCTTCAATGGATGTGCATGATATTTCGCATGCATAATTTTGTGAGGGGAAGTTCTGTTGATGTGGCTAACTTAGTTTGAACTGCTTAATTGTGACATTGTTTGCCAAAAGAACTAGGGTACTGATGCAGTTTGCGACACTACTTTTCCAGATATGTCTGTTTCTTTGTCACTTCATAACAAAAAAATGGTTTGGGCTTTTGGGCTGAAATTTTCGAGGTACAAAGGACTTGCCCCAAAGATGTGCCTTTAGCAGATTTGGTGGAAAAATTTTACTGTGTAGCAGAGTTATAACACTTTAAAGTTTCAGAATTTCCCTTAAGGTAACATTGTGATGGTAGTGTGCTTTTCAGATGCTACATCCCAAAAACACTTCAAGATACAGCTTCGACACTATGGGTAGTTTAGTACACCTTTGGGTGTGCTAAGTTGTTTTGCATGTTACCAGGTCCTGTTTCAAATTGTTGGTGAATTGTAATGAATGGGGCACATATGACAGATACTGTGGCATGCATTATCAACATGGCAGCAGTACTGCTTTACAGGGCACAGTGGTATCACAACACACTATGCACATGATGCACTGATGGGAGTCCCACATGCACATGATGGAAATTACATATAGTAGGCATGCATGGGAGCACAGGGCCTGGAGGGCCCTGTGCCCCCACTGCTAACTATGGACTGATGGGAGTGCAGGGCCCAGAGGGCCCTATAGCCCCACATGGAAATGAGGGACAAGTACAACAGGCATGTATGAGAGTACAGGGCCCTACCACTCACTGTATACTGACAGGAGCATAGGGCCCAGAGGTTCCTGCACTTGCACATGGAAATGAGAGACAATTACAACAGGCATGGATGGGAGCACAGGGCCCTCCTACTGCTCCCAGAATCAAATAAGGCTATGATTATACTTTCTCAAAAATTAAGGAAATTCATTTGGTAATGCACCATTACGGCTGAAGCATCCAAAGTAGGGAAATACAACCTTAGGGCTCCCAATCCTAAGAACCCACCCTACAGTGCATGCAGGAACAGGCATGAGGGGTGTGTTTTGGGGTTGTGAACCCTAATGCTCACCCAATTCTCCTATGCTGTTTCTATGTTACCTTATTTTCTCATAGAATGGGGTGAGCATTAATGTTCACAACCCCAAAACACACCCCTCATACCTGTTCCTGCATGCACTGTAGGGTGGGTTCTTAGGTTTGGCAGCCCTAAGGTTGTATTTCCCTACTTTGGATGCTTCAACCCTAATGGTGCATTAACAAAGTTTTTTTGCAATAATATACACACATATATATATATATGTATATACATATATATATATATACACACACACACACACACACACACACACACATATATATATACTGGATGAACTAGCTGGAATAGAGCACCTTTTACAGTAGTGACCCAGGAGAGAAGAAGAAGAAGAATCAACATGTAGTGCTTTTCATACACATTGTATCCCAAAGCGCTTAAGGTAACAGCATTAAGAATAAATCATGGGGGTAGTGTGTGTAACAAGAATTTTACACACCCACAAGGTGTTGGATGCTTGTATAAACCCCAAAAACAAAACTCAAGGGGTTTATACAAGCATCCAACACCAAGGTGTGTGTATAATTTGAGTTTTACATACTACCCAACGGTTTGTTTTATATAACTGCTGGGGAGTATTTTTCTGCCACAGCAATTATATACATAGACTGTGTAGCCACAGTTGTGCTGAAACGTGGTCAGTGGTTAGGACAAGAGTTTAACTAAAGTGCCTGTATAAACCTTTGCTTTCTTTTTTAGCATTCCTCTGGAAAGTTAAAAAGGTTTTTTTAAAGACCTTCATTAAAAGAGTAGAGTTCAGTATTGTAAGACTTATGAAGTCAGAATGTGAGAGTTGCTGAAGTATCAAGCATGACGTTGGGAAGACCGCAGCTGGAGTATGCATGGAGCAAGGGAAACATTATGCATGTTCACCATTAAAACCAGCTGGTTATAACAGCAATTATAAGCCTAATTAATTATTCATGCAGTACAAAAGCTCACTGATTGGCTGCCGTGCCGGTCTGAAATCTCTTAGAAATGCCCAGTAGAGCAGCCATACGGCTGATCATAGCGCTCTACACTGACAGCAGTGGCATCAAATGGAAATAAAACAAAACAAAACTGAACAGTCATTATGTATTCCTGTCAATAGCCACCGCACATCATGATCGTTCCTACCCACTAGCACGTCAACATAGTTGCACATGTTACCACAGGATTGCTGGCGTGCTGTGCCATAAAAAAAAAAAAAAAAACTAAAGAAGAAAATATTTTACAAACAGTGTCATAATTGTGATTAGACTTGTAATCTCAATAATCACCTCACAGCTAGTCATTTCATGGGGATTAATGACCAACCAATGGGGGTTGGCCCTCAGCTGTGCCTTGGGCCACCTCCCCCCGGCCAGTTGTTAATTCCCAGGAAATGACTGGCTGCTTGATCATTATTGCTTAAATTATAACCAGGTTTCCCCATTGGAAAAAGTTCCCTGGTAATTATATACAGGATAACACATGTGCACATGTGTATTATGAGTTTTTTTCACATACCTGTGATTTGTGATGCCATTTGAACCCAAGAAGAGAAGAGAAGCTCGAGGGGTTTAAAAAGCTATCACACACCCAGGGTGTGTGACAGAAATGAATGGTATACATGTGCATGTTTTATTTCATATATTTCACTGGTCTGCAGTGTTTATTAACACTGCAAGAGCAGATTTCATTCACAGTGGGCAGTATTTAAAATGGGGATTACAAGAGCAACAGAATTATGCATTAAGCAGGTTAGCAATAGGAAAAGGAAGAGGATACCATTATGGTTTTCCAAAGAGGTAGCAAAGAAAGTGAAAGCCAAAAAGATTGCATTCAGGCAATACAAAAAGACACAGGCAGAAGGGGATAGGGAGAAATACCAGGAGACGCAAAGGGAGGCAGGGAGGTCAGTAAGGGAAGCCAAAGCCTGGACAGAAGAACACATTGCAAAATCAGTGTGGTAGAGGACAAAACCTTTACAGGTACATAAGTGAAAAAAGAAAGGCAAAGGGAGGGGTAGTGAAACTGAAGGGGGAGGATGGGGGCCCCGTGGAGGATGACAACAGTAAAGCTGACATACTGAACAGGTATTTCTGCTCAGTCTTTACTGAGGAAGAGGAGGGTAATGGGTCTGAATGGAGTACAAGGGGTCAGAAAGGTGCAGAAATGGACACAAGTCCCTTTACTCGAGAAAGGGTCCTGAAGGAACTGGAAGTAATAAGAGTCGATAAAGCAATGGGGCCAGATGGGGTACACCCCAGGGTCCTTAAAGAACTAAGAGAGGTGGTGGCTGAACCTCTGGCTATCCTGTTTAGCTGATCACTGGAAACAGGGGAGGTACCCAAAGACTGGAGGACAGCAGATGTAGTTCCCTTATACAAAAGTGGGAACAAAGAGGAAGCGGGAAACTACAGACCAGTCAGCCTCACCTCGGTAGTGCGGAAGATCATGGAAGCACTACTGAAGGAGAGACTGGTGGAACATCTGCTTGTCAATGGACTACAGGACCCAAGGCAGCATGGTTTCACCAGGGGGTGGTCATGTCAGACCAACCTCATTGAATTTTTTGACTGGGTGACTAGGGAGGTGATCAGGGGAGGGCAGTGGACATGGCCTATCTGGACTTCAGCAAGGTCTTTGACACTGTGCCACATAGAAGACTATTACATAAACTGGGGAATATGGGTGTGGGCAGGACAGTAGTGTGGTGGGTAGGTAACTGGCTGGGTGGCAGGACACAGAGGGTGGTGGTAAAAGGCTGTCACTCCACAGAGGGAAGAGTGACCAGTGGGGTACCACAGGGATCAGTGCTGGGACCGGTCCTATTCAACATCTTCATCAGTGACATTGCGCAGGACCTAGAAGGCAGAATTTCACTGTTCACTGATGACACAAAGCTCTGTAACAGAGTAGACACACCAGAGGGTGTAGACAGAATGAGAAGGGACCTGTAGAAACTTGAAGAATGGTCAGGGGTTTGGCAGTTGAAATTCAATGCAAAGAAGTGCAAGATAATGCATATGGGGTACAAAAACCCTGGCACAATATATCAGTTGGGGGGTAAGGATATATCATGCACCAAGCAAGAAAGGGATCTTGGGGTTATCATCTCTGATGACCTCAAAGTAGGGAAACAGTGTGACAAGGCAGCAGGTAAAGCAAATACGATGCTGGGATGCATAGGCAGGGGCATCACCAGCAGGAAAAGGGAGGTCATAATTCCACCATACAAGACACTAGTGAGGCCCCACCTGGAGTACAGTGTACAGTTCTGGAGACCTTACCTACATAAGGACATAGACAGGGTAGAGAAGGTTCAGAGGAGGGCAACAAAGATGGTACATGGATTGCATCACAAGTCCTATGAGGACAGGTTGAAGGAACTGAATATGTACTCCCTGGAGGAGAGGAGGGAGCGAGGGGATATGATAGAGACATACAAGTATCTTACAGGGAGGAACAGGGTGCAGGAATACACTATTTTTAAGTGAAAAATATGTTCCAGGACAAGAGGGTATGGGATGAAGTTGGAGGGAGGATGATTCGGAGGAAACGTGAGGAAGAATTTCTTCACAGAATAGGTGGTGGACAAGTGGAACACCCTGCCAGAGGAAGTGGTGGGGGCTGAAACAATCACGGGATTTAAGAATGCATGGGATAGACATAAAGGAATTCTAGAGGTCAGGGGTAAGGGGCAACAGACTTCTAGGAAAACATAAACTGAACTTACAAGCTCAAATGGGCAGACTGGGTGGGTCACAGGCCCTTATCTGCCGACACTGTCTATGTATCTATGTATCTATGTATAAATACAGAGCAAGTTATACTGCTGAAACTAACTTTCACCCTCATCTCCCATTTCAGTAAAAAAAAAACTGAACTGTGTAAAGTAAATGAAATGCCAACGGTAATGTAAAATATGTATGTCTGACAAGCTGTCATGTTGCACACACTAAATGAACTATCCCCAGCCTCGCGCTCCAGTCAACGTGGAAATGTACCTCTGTAAATGGTTTTGATGTTGATTACACAGGTGGAATGACATGGCAATAATAGCTGCATTTCAGTTTTTTTTTTATATACTTTAGAAAAAATGGATGCATCTGACAGGACTGACAAGTGCCTGCTAAAGTGTGAGCCACTGGTAAACTGCAAGTGGCTGGAGAGCAAGGGTAAACTGCCGCACTGGCTGGAGTGTGAGGTGGGGGGTGGTTGGGAGAGTTCATTTAGTGTGTACAGCACAATACCTTGTCAGAAATACATCTTTTATGGTAAATCCTGACTTTGTCCCATGAAATGCATGTTGTTCAGATTGAGATGGGATGCTGCTGCTGCAGCAGAGAGGTAGATGACCCTCCAATCTACTTTAAGATAACTCAGTTTAATTTACCCTAACTTAATTCCTAACTGCAAGTTGACACTGCAAGTAGATTCTGTGAATGTGTCTTGGTTGTTCATTTGAGGGTATCTGATCCCTCCTATTTAAGTTGATAATGATATCTAGTGGTTATGAATGATTTATTTGTATGTCTCTTTACCTTAATATAACTGTTTTGTATATCATGTGTTACTGCAAAGAATTATGGGTCAGATATTCAAAGGTTAGCCCCTGGCAGCGAATAGCACTGCCCGGCATGCAAACCTAGCCCGGAGCAAAATGCCAGCCATATTCAAAATGAATAGCCCGGGGCAAACCCCGCTGAATATAGCAAGCAAAGGAAACTGGGCAAACAGGCCCAGAAGTGCAGTGCAAAAAAAGCCCAGGAATAACACAGCACTGAATATAGCACACAAGACAGCACTGAATATAGCACCAGGCAGGCAGTGCAAACACACAATGGAATACAGTGCAGAGATAGCCTGACCCTGGGACACATGCAAGGCAACACATGCTGGAATGAGGTATCAGGAGCACACCACAGTGCCCACCCATGAGGATGCCACACATCCACGGGAAAGTCCAGCAACAACCCAGCCCCATGTGGAGAACACCAGCAACAGTACAAAGCATGTGGAACCCCAGCACCCAAGAATGACACAGGACACCGTAAAATGTCATTAACCAGTGTAATAAACAATAATGAACAGTAAAGCAAACAGAAATACAACAGCAAATATAACACAGAACATAACGAGTAACAAACCCCAGAGTACAAAATGCCCCACCCACCACTGAACAACCCTCCCCACAACACTGAAACAGAACTAGAAAATACCCACCAAGCCCCCCCCCCAACACACGACCCCAAATGCCCACCACAGGATAAAATTGTCAACATCAGTAGCAGGGAAAGGCACACAAAGGTAAACATAAGGACGACAACAGATGGAGGGACGGGAAGACACAGGCCAAGGGTGCAAAGTGGAGGAGGACGCACACAGGGACAGAAGACAATGGGCAAGGAAGGGAGAATCAAGTCCAGTGAGGGGGTGGTGAGGGCTGACTTAAAAACAACAGGGGAGATAACTATGTGTCCGCAGGAGCAGGGAGACGAGCCTCCAGGATGTTTGCCACCCTCCTGGTCTCAGTAATTATGATGGCCTGCTGCTCGATCTGTGTTCGCTGCTGCCTCCATCGCATCCGGGAGCAGCTCTCCATTCCCTCTGTCTCTTCGGGACACATTGCCCACAGCGATGCCCATAGTGGCCCTACAAGAGGAAGGGTGAGACCATGAGGATGGTACACCACACAGGAGGCAACCAGCAGCCAACCCTTGCCATACAAAGATGGACAGCATGTCCCAATGGGCAATCCCTGGTGGTGTTGAGTTCTGCAGTGGTATGACAACATGGCAGCATCCCACAATCCAGCACAGGGCAACACAGGCACCAACACAGAACCCAACACGGATGATGACAGCGATCCTGACAGCACCGGGGGACATATGACACCACCCACCATGATACAGCACACCGCTAGACACAGCAGACACACAGCTGGAAACCTGGTGAGTTGGGTGCAAGGGACATCGCAAGGACATGCACAAGGGCATCCACATGTTGGGACATGCTGCCCAGCCACACATGGAAATGCACAGCAATGCAGAGCGCAGAACAAACAACAACGACATGCATACAGGAGCATCAATGAACCATGACAGTGTCCTGGCAATGACCAACACAGGCCAGGGGACAACAGTCAGCCAGGGCACAGACGCTGTCACTGAAGGGCCTTCACATGCCGCCAGGCAATACCACTGAAAACATATCACCCAATGGAGACATGGTACATGTCAGTGTCCCTAACCCACATAACAGGCCCCCCCCCACACAGTGAGGACCACCTCCACAGCCACGGTCAACACTGGCAGGGAACGATGCACATAATGTAATAGCACAGTGATATCTGTACCCTGCAACTAAACAGCAACACAGTGACCTCGCAACGAGACTCACATGGATGGACATACAATGCGTACGGCACAGTGCCAGTATGTAGCACAGTGTGACAGGCAGTGCTACACAGCAGGTGTCCAGAAGGGTGAGAGGTAAGTCCGCAAGGCATGCTCCGTATTGTTCCACATGCACAGCAAGCAACCACCACCTGTGCAATTGTGAACGTCCTGTGGGTGGTGGTATGGATGCACCACAGAGGTGGGAAGGTCATCCATCAGCATGGCGTCCCCATGGAACACCCGCCACCCAAGCAAGCAACACCATCTGCCACCCACACAGTACTGTAATGTGACCGCCCCCCCAGGCAAGGCTGATAGCACCCAGCTGTGGTGTGAAACACACCTGTACCGCACACCACACTGGCCCAGTGACCTTTGCAGACAAGTGAGTGGCTGGACACCCAGATGTGGTGCACAGCGTCGTGAAAGTGTACACATCCCAGAACAATGTAACAGGTACTCACGCAACATGCCACCGCTATCAGTGCCGCTCTCCTGCACACGCTGTGGGAGTGATGGCACCCTCGTGCTGTCTCGTCTCCGCTCCTGTGTCCTGGGCTGAGTCGTACCTGCGGGCATGGGCTGCTCGATCCGCTCTACAGTGGACAAACATGAAAGTGTTGTTAGAGCATGACACAACATACACATCCTGAATCACAGCAAGATGCACATGCAGCCCTAAACACAATGCACCCCACCCTCCACCAACAGCAATAGTCACGGCATGCACTGTGCCCCTATGGGGAATACATATGCCACTGTGCCTGTACACAGTATGCAACAGCACGGTGCACCGTTGCACACAGCTGTGCACACAGACACACCCCCACACACCCACACCCAAAGCACACACCCCCACCACCACCCCGCTGCACACCACACCCACACACCCACTCACCCACGGCCAGCCCCCCACACACCATCCCTCTGCACAACCACACCCACACCCACACGCACACAAAGCATGACATATATGCACACTCCACATGCAACACCACTCACCTGGCACTGGCACAGTGCCATCACGCACCATGCACCTGTATCGCTCTAGCTGCTATCTCTGCCTGTGCCTCAGGTCTGTGTACCTATGGCGGCACTTCTCTGCATTGCGGGGTATGCCGGTACGCTCACTGAGCTTCCTAGCCACCATCTCCCACACTTGCATTCGTGGGAGGTCCCCCTCCCTCACCTCCCCAAACAGCCTCCTGTGCCGTTTCATGACCAGCTGAACCAGGTTCGCGGACTCTATGTTCCCCCAGCGCCTGTCCCTGTGCACAACTGCACACTGTCTTGCACGTCCAGACATGGCACTGTACTGTTGTTGGACACAAACACCCTGCCCTACCAGGAATGCACCTCAACAATCCCTGCAGCGCTGCGCTATCACATGACATAGCGCGGCGCTACCCGGAAGCAACCACACTGCACATGCACGACCCCAGCAAGGCCCTGAGGTTGTGTTCCACGCATGCATATAGCGCCGCACTATGCTGTCCAGCCGCGCTACATCGCGCTGTGACTGGGTGGTAGCGCGACATACGGGGCCCCGCGAAGCATGCGCGTTGCCGCGCTTAAAGCACATAGCCAGCGCTTATCTGGATAGTGCTGTGCTGCAACACCAACAGCCCTGCGCTACATATGCACAGCGCGGCTAAAGCAGTACGGGCAAATCAGGGCCATATTCAAACAGGGTATGCAAATGAGGGTACTTGTGCATGCATGGGGCAAACTGTGTGATTAGCATATCATTATGCGCTCATTTGCATGACTGACACGCTTGATTGCCTGGATGGGCTATAAAAGGGAGTGTGGTGCACCGTCGGTGTTGTGTTGTGGTACTGCAGCCTGATAAGGAATCTAAGCATAAACAACATACTGGTGTACAGATGCAACAGGAGGAAAAGCAGCATGAGGCAGGTGTGTATGACTGCTGTAGGACACTATTGAATGTCAATATCCCAGAACAGGTTCAGCATGGACAGGAGCACAGAGATGCATTCTCTGGTGAATGCTCTGACCTATGTTGACCACAGGCAAGCACTGTGTTGCGATGCGTACATCCCTAGACGTCTGCAACCAAATGTACAGTGCACTGTGCACAATCCCCGCAGGGTGTGTCCTGCAACAGTTGCCCACTGACATGACTCCCAGGATGTGTAGCATGACAGGCCATGGCACCCATGCAGGACGTACGCAGTGTCCCGGAACTGTGCCGGCCCATGCACCGTGTGGTAATTGCATTGGGTCCTGACATTGTCTAGGTACTAATGCACTTGTCCACGCAACCACTGTAGTGAACACAAAGGGCACAGTACAGTGCAAGGTGGTTAGGGTAGGGGTAGTGCACATGTGTGTACAGGGCTCGCTGTACAGACACGGGACGCACAGTGACTCTGGTGGCGTGTGCACCGTACATGCACATGCAACACTCCCATATGTCCATGTAGTTGGCACTGGGGGGCATTGTGATGTCTATGTGTAATGCAATGCAGTACCGACACGGCCGATGACACTTGTCCCCTATTGACTATCCCATAGGTTCGGCAGCGCGCCAGGAGCGCATACGTGCACACAAGTTCTTGCAGGAGGAGTTGAACACCCTTGTGCATGCCGTGAAGGAGAGGGAGCAGGTGCTCCGCACGCACAGGGCCACTGACGCAGTGGTGCGCCAAGCCTGGGAGGAGGTGACTGCGGCTGTGAATGCCGTAGGGGGATGTGGCAGGACAACCGAAGCTGTGCAGAAGAGTTGGAATGACCTCCTGCGACGTGCAAAGGAGGAGGAGGCCCAGCGACTGAGGGACAGGATGAGGACCGGTGGTGGACCACCTGAACACCAGCAGCAGGTGGAGGAGCCACACATGGCTGTGGTGGCATCGACCCTCAGAATGGTGGCGGTCGCAGGTGTGCCGGGTGGTGGGTGTGGAGACGCCCGTGACTGCCAAGGACAGGCCGTATTCACATGTGTATACCCCATGTTGTGGTTGCCATGGGTGCACGGCCATGCTGTGGGTGTCCTGCACAGGTGCATAGTGGCCTGCCTAACAGCTACCTGGTATAGGCATGGCCACTGTGGGTTTGGTGGGTGCATGGGATCACGGGCCTGTGTGAAGGGGGTACGTGTCCTGGGGTGTGCATGGAGTAGTGATGGTAATTGTGGTGGTGTTTGTGCACAGTGTCTATGCGTACGGTGATCGACCCTGTCCCTATTGTCTCCACAGCAGTGACTGCCAGGCCTGCAGGACAACAGGGCTGACAAGGGATGTGCGGACAGGTCCCAACGGTAGTGGAGGTGGACGATGGGGAACGACCTTCAACATCGGGACATGGTGCAACAGATGGTCGCACAGACGCCATGCATGTGTGGCACATACATAGCCAAGGGCAGCTACTGACTGGGGAGGGGTCAGTAGGGGTATTGGGATACACCGGGTACCAGGATGCAGCACAGTCGGAGGAGGGTGGTGTAGGGGACGTCCTACTGTTCACCGTCACCAGCGGTGAGGACACTGATGTGTCTGACTTGGCGCAACACCTGGCTGTGCCTGTGCAAGGGGATGCAGGGGAGGGGCGGCCGGCAGGCTGTGGGACGGGAGCCAGTGGTGCATGCAGCATCACCGGTGGGGCTGTACCTGTGTACACAGTGGTGGGCAGTGTAGGGAACAGCACAGAACCACAGGGTGTGCAGGGTACAACGCGAATTGGTGTCCATGCCCATACCGTTCCACAGACCACCACCTGTAGTCACCAGCAGCAGGACATGCCTGCCATGCGACAGGATCCAGTTGCTCCTGTGCAGCAGGCACCTCTGCCAGCTACAGCTCAGGGTAATGTGCCCCTGGGACAGGATGGCCATGGTGCCCGCCCACTCCTGCAGGCTGCTCTCACCTCCCAGCAGGGGGCGTGTGTGGACCTTCATGGCATGTGGAGGGAGATGCGCCATGAGCTTGCTCAGATCAGAGAGGCCATCACAGTGGGCTTTGCCCATGCTGAGCAGCGGGCGGAGGACAGGATGGGCCGCCTGGTGGGTGCCATTGAGCAAGGGTTTGCTGGTCTGTTGGCTGCGGTGGTTGACATAGGGAATGTTCTGTGTGGGGTGCATGGGGTTCGCCAGCATGGGATGCTTGGCCGTGGTGCAGACGGCACAGGGGCACACAGGTGGGCAGGCCATGGATGCAGGGCTGCCAGTGGCTCCAGCTCAACAGCATCACACACCCCATCCGTGACCCAGCACCGCCGTGGCCATCCATCCACCCTGTCAGGCTCCACCACCCCATCTACCCTGTCAGGCTTCACTGTCCCCCGGGGGCACAGGAGGCTGACTCTTCCTGCCTCACCTTTCACATCGGCGTTGTCTTCTGCACAGAGCACACCAGGGTCTGTGTCCCACGGTAGTGGCACACATCGCATGCGTGGTGGGAGGTGTCATTGATGGCCACGTTGACTATGTGGCACAGCACACTCATCATCCCACATTTGCCACATAGGCACACCCACATGCACGTTCACACATGCACACACACACCTCCACTGCCACGGTTGCATCACTTACCCTCACGGCACACATCACAATTCCCCACCAACACCACACCATTTGTGTCCGGCCCCCCATCGCAGGTCCTGCACAACCTCGAACTCACAACACGTACACACATGTTGTCAGATCCACTGTAGGTTTCACTGCTGGTATTGTTATTGTCACTCATGTGTCCATGTGCACATTAAAGTCATTATTAATTGTACCTTTTCAAGTTGTTGTGCAGTCTGTACTTACCCTGTTGTCTGTTGCAGTGTCCTGATGATGTTGTCCCTGTGCTCTATGGCCCTGCATGCCATGCGAGGGTCCCTTCTCTCAAGGTGCTCCACTATCCCCCTGATCGCTGGCTCTGGCTCACTGTCAGACTGTCCTTCAGGTTCAGGTGCCTGTATCCCACGGTTCATTGCCATGTTGTGCAGCATACAACAGGCTAGGAAGATACGGCATACCTTCTGAGGTGTATACTGTAGGGCACCACCTGATGTGTCTAGGCATCGGAATCGCATCTTCAGGATGCCAAACACCCTCTCTATGATGTTCCTTGTGCTGGCATGTGCCTCATTGTACATCTCCTCGGCCACTGTAGCCGGTCGGAGTACTGGTGTCAGCAGCCAGGGTCGCAAGGGATAGGCACTGTCCCCTGTCAAAGGATGTATACCTGTTAGTGACATACGGCAGTCTGTCGGATGCTGTTCTGCACCCCTGTGTAGCCCTCCCACACCCCTTTTCTGGCCTGCAATGCCTGCCCCCATGCATGCTGGTGTGTGTATGCCTTGTATGCTACTACTCACCGATTAGTTGACCACTGGTTATCCTGCCCTCCTCGAATGCTTGGCACAGCTGGGACTGGTGTCAGATGAATGCGTCATGGGCACTGCCGGGGTACTGTGCATAGACATTGGTGATGTGCCCAGCCGCATCACACACCACCTGGCAGTTGATGGAGTGGTACCCCTTCCTGTTAACGTACACGTCATTGCCATCACCAGGTGGTGCATGGATGGGGACATGGGCGCAGTCAATGGCCCCCATTATGGATGGTAGGTGCACAACCCGATAGAACCGCTGCATTGTTTCTTTGCACTCTGCTGCCGTGCTGGGGAATACTATGAACTCCCCAGCATGTGGCAGGAAAGCCTCTAGGAACTGGGTCAGGAGGCGTGAGGTGGCAGACTGCGATACCCCAATGGTGTCCCCCGTTGGTCTTTGGAATGTCCCTGTGGTGAGGAAGCACATCGCTGCTGTCACCTTCTCCTCCACTGTCATGGCATGGCTGCGTCTGGTATTTGGGTGCAGCTGCACATGCAGGAGTTCACAGAGCTGCCTCAACATTCCCCTGTTCATCCTGTACCGGCCAATGATGTGGTCATCAGGCAGTGTCTCGAAGGAGACCCTGGGCCGGTACCACCTGTTTGCAGCATACCATCTCCTTGGCCTGTGTTGTGGCCCATGTTGTGCCTGCTCCCTCTCCTCCTCCTCCTCCACTACAGCTGCCATCAATGGCAGCATCACTGCTACAGGCACTGCACACATTCCCTTCCTGTTCTGGTCTCCTCCTCCTCTGTATTTTGCCCTGGTTAAGACCAGCCTTTGTAAGGGTAAGTAGCGCGGCGCGCTATGTGTCACGCTATGTGTCCTAGCGCTAGCGCTGGGCCTTGAATATCCCTTGCGCGGCCCTCATGGGCCACCCCCCTTCCTGTTGCCCCTTGCATACATTAGTGCTTTGCCCCGCGCTACTGCTATTAGCGCGTGCTATATGGTCCTTTGAATATGGCGGCTCCACGCTATACCTGCGCTATTCCAGCGCTATTGCTTTGCACACCGCGCTATGCTTTGAATATCTGGGCCTATATGTATTATGTAACTGTGCTTCTCTCAATAAACACTTAAATATTAAAAAAAGAAATACACCTTTTACATTACCGCTGGCATTTCTTTTTTTAATTTTATACATTCCAAAGAGTTTTTTTTTTAATTACTGAAATGGGAGATGAGAGTGAAAGTTAATTTTGGTAATATCAACTGGTTACCCAGTTATTATGACGCTCTGCAATAATGGGGTTCTCAGCTGATATCACATCAGCCAGTTGTTATGGCATTTGACAGACCTGGTTTGCAGGTTGATAAACACTGTAACCTGTAATTACACATTGGATAAAAATAAAGGCTAGAAAAGATGCAGCATATAGATTATCAAAGACAATTACAAGAAATGTTCACAGAAAGGTATTCCTTAAGCCTTGATTTATGGTATCATGGGATTTGTAGTCTGAATGTGCAGCAGTAAGGAGTTTCAATTTTTGAGGCCCTGAAAGCAAAGGCTTTTTACCCCATGGCCATCCTAACTTGTGGAATGATAAGCAGATTAGCATTGGATAGTTTGGGTTCTAGCAAGGGGTGTCGCTTATGAAGCTAGGTGGACCATGTGCCCATATACAATAATATTGCCTTGTGAGCAAGAGAGCAGATGTTGAAAGTGACCCTATTGTCCACTGATAGCGAATTAGGTCTGGAGTACAGGAGGCAATGGTGCATTTGTAGATCTGCCATCAGAGCACACTGAGTACAGTGCAGTTATGGAGCGCTGATGTCCTGCAGCGCACAGAGGCTGGGGCCAAATCATAGGCTAGGGGCCCATATTCAATTGCAGAAAGCAAAGCCTGCTGTGCAGTCCTGATGCTGGTTTCAGGAGTCAGACAGTTCCTGACTTGATATAGCATACCAAGTTTCTGGTGAACCATTTTTGTATTAAACATTATTCAGCATAGGAGAGGGAGGAGTAGAGATATACCCCCCAGACATTTAAAGTTATCCACACATACTATTGAGGGTGCTGTCATAAACAACCATGCAGAGATCACCCTTGTCCTGAAGGACTCTAGGCTTGGAGTTAAACAGCATAGCCTTAGTTTTGCTTTTATTAAGCAGAAGACCATTGCTTGAAACCAGGTTGGAGGAGATGAAGGTCAGAATACAGTCTTGAATTCATTTAATCAACACTACTAGACTTCAAGTATAGTACTACATCATCGGCATACAACAGGACCCTGTAGTGCTTACATATTGTAGTTAAGGCAATAAACAGGGAGAAGAGTATTGGGCCTAGGACTGATCCTTGGGGAACACTGTGTTTGACAGTAGGGGAATAGGGTATGTAGGAATTTAACAAGCTAGGTGTGATTGGTTAGATAGTAATGGAACAAGCTAAGGGGTGAGTGACCAAAATCTAAGGCATCAAGTGTAAAGAGAAACAGCTGATAACTGACAGGATCAAAACCTTCACATATGTCTAAAAACAAGGCACTTATCAACCAGCCTTTGTGCATGGCCTGTTAAAGATCCTTAGTGATTGTAACCAGGGTAGTAGACATCCAATGTTTTTTTCTGAACCTGTGCTGACTAGCGGTCAGAGACTATAGCAATTAATGTAATGAATGGTTTGTTGGTTTACTGGCTTTTACAACAGTTTTTTAAGTGCAGAGAGACAAGAGATACAGCAGGTCTGCAATCACCAATATCAGGGTTAGGGCCCCTTTTGTGGCTAAGAAACCACAGTGACTTTATTTCAGATATCGGTACCTGGGCCAGAGGTAAGCAAAAGGTTAAAGAAACAGAAATGCTGTTAGTCTGGATATCACTGGCACAGCAGTTTTGAGCAGACCAGGAGAACATTTGCCACTCCCCTCTGTACCTTTTTTATCTATCTGAGATAACAGTTGAATCACCTCAGTGGAAGTGACCTCTCATAGGCCCTATACAGACTACAGCACTTAAAATGATTTAAGACGCTTAAATCATTGTAAGCCACTGTAGCTAATTTCATATTCACACTGCTAGCATGGTCCAGCATGGTTTCCAAAACCATATTAAAACCCTGCTCAGACCTAGGCTTTAAAACAGTTTTTGAAATGGTTTAGCAGTTAGTTGAGATTACCTTGGTAGTGTGGATGCCCACCATGTCTCTCCCCCATTGTTGCCATTGTCCCAATTCTCACAGTCCATTGGGGAACATCTTATGAGTGTTGTTACTAGCACAGTAATCGCGGCAGTGCAGAGAGATGGAAACCATTTAAAACCATTTGTAGACACTGTGCCAAAGGTGTAAATGCTACAGCATGGTTCACTTTAAACCATTTCTAAAAATGTTTCACATTACAGTGCTGTAGTCTGTACAGAGCCTTAGATAGATACCATGGGCTGACTCCTGTAGCTGTCACAGTTCAGTATGCTAATGGCTGCATAGTCCAACCTCTAACAGTTGGACAGGTGATTTGCATTAGCATATGCTGCATTGCTGTCACAGGGATAGTCCAGTTTCTGCAAGCAGTGATGCATCTTTATGTGGCAGCTCTAGTATGCTGCCATATACGGAGCTCTGTGTTCTCTAGAACAGAATCACCCACCACTGCAACAAGTATGGAACCACTGTTATCTCAGCTCAAGAAAATATAGAGACCTATCTTGTGTTCTCATTTAGTTAGGTCATGGTATACCCAAAATTAAGAATAAAAAAAAATTAAAGTAAAGAACTTCAGTACAGAAGTACTGAAGAAAGATTTACCCTGGAAGGATACTGGCAATAAACCAAGATTCAGAGACATATCAAATTAGACATACCTCAAAGCATCATTGGCAGTACTGTATATGGATATGTGATCTACATGTATTTCCCATAATGAGTTGCATTCATTTTTATGTTTGCTCGTACATGCGCAATCAACATATTGCAGTAGTAGCAGATTTGGAGGTGGGGTCACTGTTGGGTGAATGCAGGGCACGCATCAGTAGGTGCGTCCCTCATTCCCCAATCAGGCAGCATGCAGGCGCCACATCAGCAATGTGGAATGTGGCCACGGATCTAACAAAAGGTCTGCTGCAATGGGAGTGGAGCTCTCATGCAGTGTGACCACAACACGCCTCCCGACGTGCATGCAACACTGCCACCACTTCCTGTCAGAATGTCGATGGGGGAGCTCACTCCCCGTCAGCATAATAACCCCTCCCTTTTACAATGTATGCGAGGGTGGCCCAATCCCTTCAGCATCATCGTGCCCCAACAATTTTTTCTTTGCCAACGGGGGCCCCAATCCCCATCGGCTTCAGAGCCCGAGTGATGTTGCCGACGGGGGAGCCCACTCTCCATCAGCATTATGTAACACCCCCCAACTTTTGTTGTGTGCTGACGGGGGGTGCCCAATCCCTGTCAGCATAATGTCACCCCCCCATTTTTGTTGTGTGCCGACGGAGGTGCCCAATCCCCATTGGCATAATGTAACCCCTCCTTCTGATGTGTGCTGATGGGGATGCCCAATCCCCCGTCGGCTACAGCTTCCCCCCCAAAAAAAGAGTCTGTTGGCACACTGGGAGCCCACCCCAGTGTGCCACATGCCCCTGTTAAAAAAAAAATGGTCCCGCAATGTTTTTGGTTTCTTTCCCTGTCAAAAAAGAAAACGGTCCCTCGTGGTCTCCCTGCCCCCCTCCCACAACTCGTGCCCACACCACTGTACCCTGCCTCCCCACACACACCCTCACCCCATATTTACCTCCAGAGTCCAGCGCAATGATCTTGGTGGACCGGGAACATGTCTGCACTCTTCAAAGCTGACGCAAACTGAGAAATGCGGTAAGCTGTATAATGGAATAAATAGGGTTTTTTCAACTTTGATGCATATCTCAGGCATTGTTTGGAATTTTGGCACCAAATTTTCAACATGGGGTTTTTGGGACCCCTTCTCGTGAATTCTGGCACTGTCATGGCATTAATCGGCCCTGAAAGGTGATTTCGTGGTCACTGCGAGGAATTACCTTTTGGGACCGATTAATGAAAAGACAGAGCCAGCGTTCATGAGGTGGGCTCTCAAAAAGCCTATGTTGCAAATTTGGTGGGAAATCCCAAAATCACTGTTTCACGAAGCGTGTGTTGCGCAGCGCGTTTCCATAAAGCTCGTAACCGTGAATTTGTAATATTTTCACCCAGATTTTCAAAATTGCCATTTTTCCATACCTCCTTATGAACAGTACAGCTGTCATTTTACATATCCTGGCTGAAAGTTGTTATTTCACGTCCAGCACAGAATAGAGCGGTTGCTGCACAAAATCAGTTTTCAGGACAGTTTCAGGAAATGACAGTGACACTGTTCATGAGCAGAAGTCCTAAAATGCCTATGTTGAAAATTTGGTGACAAAATTCCATAAAATGACTGTGTTACAAGTGTGCATTGTGCAGTTTCCACGCACCCTTGTTACTTCGCAAATACGCACTATTTTCATGCCAGATTTCCAACACTAGCATTTTTTTACACCTCCTTATGAACAGTGCAGCTGTCATTTTTCACATCCTGCCCTAAATGTGTTTTCGCACCTGTGGCGCATAATAGCGCGGTCACTGTGCGAAATCAATGATTCGGACACATTAACAGAATCACACTGCCACTGTTCATGAGGGGAGGTCCCAAAATGCCTATGTTAAAGATGTGGTTAAAAAAAATCCCAAAAATAATTGGGTTACTGACGTGTGCTGCACAGTTTCTATGCATGCTCATACCTTCACCAATGTTTCATATTTTCACTCCAGATTTTCAACATTGCCATTTTTTTACATCTCCTCATGAACAATACAGTTGTCATTTTCCTCATCCTGACCAAAATGTGTTTTCATCCTTGTGTTGCTAAATGGCATAGCCACTGTGCAAAACCACTTTTCAACTAACAAACTGATAGTGCTGCTTTTCATGAGGTGGGCTCACAAAAAGCCCATATTGAAAATTTGGAGTGAAAATACCAACATACACCTATGGTGTTAGGGTTTCCAACTGTAGCACCCCACCCTGTAGAGACTGACAGGCATCAGGGGTGTGACTTGGGATCATTGGCTGTAATGCTCACGCCATTCCTCCCCCACCCCCACCCAGCAGCCAGTGACAGGCATCATGGTGTGCCTTGCATTGTTCGACCACAAAGTTCACCTCATTCTCCTATACTGCACCCACCTCAGTGTATTTCCTCATGGAATGGGGTAAGTATAATGCCCAAAGACCCCAAAGCACACCACGACACTTGTCAGTATCTACAAGGGTAGGGTGTGGCGAAATGGTATGAGCGTTATAGCTGACAACCCAAAGGCACACCCCAATGCCTGTCGGTCTCTACAGGGTTGGGGTGGGGTTGGCATCATTTTAATACTTCACTGCCTTTCCTATTATGCATCTCTAACTCCGACACTACCAATGCCAATGCCAGCGAGACAACATTCGGCATTGACAAATGCTTGTTTATATGTGTGTGTTATACTATACAGATCCTGATACGCAATTTCTTTAGTGATATCCTGGAGCATGCAAGGTTAAGTAGAGGCATGCGCAAAAACATTCCATGAGGGAAGGTTAAATTTGCAACATTCTGTAGTACATTTCTGCATTGCACCCCTTCGTGCTGTATGCAAAGGGATCACACGTCTTTTCCTGCCATAGTACAGAGGTCACTGCACCAGCACAGTGACTGATGTTATGAACAGCAGCCTCCTGCCACCTTCAGTAATTGTCAAAGAAATATGAATGTCATTATTCCTTACTAATATAAAGCATCATGGCAAGTACATGCAAGGTGATTTTTCTGCCTGCCGTGGTACATGCTACCACTAATCTAGCAAGCAATCTGCATAAGTGAAACTGTGTCAGTGTGGCAGGGGACAATAACCTGTATTCCAGCTCAAATTTTGATATGTCTAAATGGTATACTGTGATGAGGGCACTGGGGAAAGGGCGCTGACAATAATGGCGACCAGCTCCCCAGTGCATCCTCAAGGGCTATGGTAGGGTAGGCGGCCGGATGGGGAGTTGGCGAATATAGCAACTGGATGTCGCTATACGTACACACGCGTGAGCGAGCATGCACAGTGAGGGGTTGGAGGGGATGTGAGGGCTTGTGCTGCAGTGGGTTGCCAAGCTGACCCTGTGGCATGGTGGATGGGTTGCCGGTGCTGGTCAGCCGGGTACTGGGTTCAGGTCTGGGCACTGATGCATTTTTGTTGTGCCTCGCCCAAACCTTTTATTTTTTTAATGTTTTCACACACCCCCGACATGCATCCCTCTGGAGTTGAGAATCTTTTAGTAGAGGGATGCTGGGGGCAACCCCCCCCCCACATAAAACATTAACAAAGTAAGTCCCCAACGCTGTTTTGCTGTGCGCCGGGGTGTCAGAGTGCCGGAAAGAAATTTCGGCACTCTTGACTTCTTGATAATGATGATCACCTTTAGGCTTTCACCGTTATCACATAGAACCTTCTAAACCGATTGCCTACACCACAAAACCCTGCTGGGACAATATGCACATAATACCTCATCTATTGCTATGTTCCATTTGGAACAGTAAAAGATTTAATTTGATGCTGATGACAGGCCTGAAACTCCCTAGGTATTGCTGATTCTCCTTCTTGGTACTGGTGGTTCTCCTTGTTGCTGGGGATATTGAACCCAACCCTGGCCCTATCTCTCATCTGCCTCCCAACTTCAGTTCACCATTTTGGGCTGGACTCAAAGGGCTCAGACCTGCTCATCTCAGTATAAGAAGTCTGCTCCCCAACTATAATTACCTTCTCACTTGGTCACATCAGTATCAGCCAGACGTCTAAGGGATCTCTGAGACCTAGCTTAAACCTAATATTCCTAATAACTTGTGCATGTTATCTGGCTATACTGTATCTGTTCTTTAGGCAGGATAGACAAAGGCCCAAAAGAGAGGGTGGTACTTTGATCTATATTAGGGACCATCTCAATGTGTCAATGGTGCCCAATATATCACTCTCCGATACTGGCCTGAAACATTGCCATATTATTATCATTTTAGAAAAATGTCAAGAAATTGCACTTGTTCTGTGTTGATATTCCTCCCACTGGTGGCTTCAATGCCCTTGCCAAATTAGTTGAAATAGTGAATGCTCAAGTCAAGGATAAGGAGTTCATATATCCTGAGTGACTTCAATATAGACTGTCTCAGTGCCAATAGGACCACAGTAGAGCACCTTCTGAGTAAATTTAATGTGACACAGCTCATTGAGGAGCCCACTAGGCTCACCAAGACTGGGGGAAGGCTGCCTTGTTGAATTGGATCCTAACACCCACGGTGGACAGAATCTCCCTCTCTGGCTTTCTCCCAGACTCGATCAGCATTCACTCCCCTATCTATTGCCTTTGGAGTGCCAAATTCTAGAACCTCATACTAAGACTTATTAGTTTCTGGGATTTCTCTAAATTAGACCCCTCTGGCATTTAGGGCTGATCTCATATGTTTCGATTGGTCTTACCTCTGGGCCACTGACGTCAACAATGCAGTCTCCTAGTTTACTAAAGCCTTTTAGGAGTTACAGGATAGGCAAACACCTTTCACCACTTGAAGAAATAGGGATTTGCCAACAAATGTTTAGATCAACAGTTACTTGCTCTGCTAAAAGACTGACAAACAATAGGGACCTTTAAATCATCTAGTAGCGCATCTGATTGGGATAAATATAGGTAGGCATCTCCAATCCTTATGGAAAAAAATCATAAAGTAAAAAAAGACTATGTACTACAAAAATCTTATTACCTCCACTTTAGGAACCTCCCAAGCATGTCTGGAAACAAATAAAATTACTATGAGGCCAAAGCAACACTCTTGCATCTCCAACATGGTCATTAATGGCATAAACTGTAACGATCTCTCCACAGCTGCCAATATTTTAAATGAACATTTCAGTGATCTCTCTGCATATACAGATTTCTTCCCGCTAGCTAAACCTACCCCTGTTGACTGACATGCCTCCTTTGATGACAGTAGGAACAACCCGCCTTCCTTCTACCTCAGAATAGTCAAGGTGTCTAAGGTACCCAAATTGCTTAAGTATATCAATGTATCCAAATCCACTGGCTTGGACGGGCTCAAGCCTTAACTGCTTTGACTTGCTACAGTAGAAGTTGCCCCTGCAGTAACCAGATTATTTAACCTGTCACTATGGACTTGTGTAGTACCTTTGGCCTAGAAGGTATCCCATATTGCCCCTGTTTTCAAGAAAGGGGATCCTAAAATTCTTAGCAATTATAGACCACTTTCTAATTTGCCCATACTCAACAAAATTCTCGAAAAGTTGATTGCTGCCCAGCTTAATGACTACATCACTAGTCACAACCTGCTATCCCCACATCAACATGATTTCAGGAGAGGACACAGCACATCTACTGCCTTGCTCACTCTAACTAAACTTGTAGCCACTGCAGTGGATAGAGGTGACTTAGCTGATACAGTGTTCATTGACCTAACCAAGGCCTTCGACCTTGTAGACCATACCTTATTGGTTAACAGACTGAAAGATCTTGGTCTGGTGTCCTCTGCCCTTAATTGGTTCAGTTATTACCTCCAAGACAGACAGCAACAGGTTAAGCTAGGATTATCTCTCTCAGAGCCTGCAGCATCAGTAGTTGGGGTTCATCAGGGCTCCTTTCTGTGACTGCTCCTATTTTCTCTTTATATCAATAATTTGCATCCATGCCTCAAGCACAGTACTCCCATACTGTACATGGATGACCTTGTTCTCACTGCATGCTCTGTTGACATTGATAACACAAATCATATGCTCTCTAATGACCTTCAAGCAGTGCAAACATGGTTGCTGCAGAATAAAATGCTCTTGAATGTCAAGGAAATGCAGTCTATGGTCTTTGCCCCCCCAACTCAAAAACTGTCAGACCCCTATTTGAATCTCTTGTACTGATGGCACTAGTCTTGAGGTTGTACAGTCCTTCAGTTACCTTGGGGTCACCCTGATCCCTCCCTCACTTTTCATCTGCACATATCCAGGACCTGTAAAGATGTAAACATTAGACTGGATTTGGCATACAGGGTCAGGAACAACCTAACCGTTACTGTCTATCTGTTGTAAGGGGATTACTTCTTCCCAAACTTATGTATAACATTGCTGTGTATACACTCTCTGCCTCTAAACATGCTCTAAGGAAATGGGATGTCACTTACAACAATAGATGCTGGTTTGTGCTTGCAGCTAACAGACCTGAACATCATTGTATCCTGTATGAGATGCTGGAGTGGCTTCCTCCTAACGCTATGTGTGACCTAGCTCTGGGATACACTGTTTTCAACATTCTGAAAAATCAACAGCCTTATTTACTTGCCTCATTGCTTCAGTCACAGATCAACCCTTACCCTTTAAGATCCATGGACCTTCACCTGCTCACTGTGCCTAAACTGAAGACCAACCTTGGGGCCGCTGCTTTTCAGAACTTTGTACCTAAGGATCTGGAACAACAACCCTCCCGAGATTCGGAGCAGCTCAACTCCTAAGGGTTTTCAACATGCACTCCATAAACATTTACTCTCATCCTCCAAGTGTAACTGCCCCTCTCTGAAATGATGTATGTCCTTGTACATTTGCGTATGTGCCTTGTCTTATACCCCTCCTCATTTAATGGTCTACAAGTAATTTTGCCTCCTAGTGTTGTACCAGAATTGTTTATCTTACTTATTCATACATTTGCACTCTCAATCTTTGTATTTATTATCATTGTTGCATTCTCAATATTTATACATATTTTATGTTAATGTACTCTGTATTATTGTGCTCTTTCCTTCTCTCTGTAACCTCCCAGGTCATGCCTCAAAAAAAAGATAGCTTCTGTCTAATGTACCCACCTGGTTAACAAAAATGAAATAAATAAATTAATAAATAAATATGTCTCTTACAGAAAACAACACCAATTTGTGTGTGAAAATTGCAGTGAACAGACCTCTGGATTACTCAGAAGAGGGCCACCAACCACTGCAGCTATGTATGAATTTTCTGTTATTTCAGCTCCGGGAGAGTAAGAGACCTGCTTCATGGTCTCATTTATTTAGTCATGGTGAGCCCAATAAAAAAAGCAATTCTAAGCCAGCATTTGTCAATTCCAAATGTGTGCTTGCTTGTATTTGCTGTGTAGTTGTTGGGCATAGATAGAACAGCAAATAAAATTAACAATACCATTGTGAAACCGAAAAAATAATGTGCTTCTCCAGCTAAAACACACTCCACAGCAGTCCAGCAGAGTGCTCAAATGTCACTCCCGAATGCAAATAAAGGTCCAAGTCCAGGGTAACATGCACACACAAACCCCTATGTATGACACACATGACGAGGGTCCCTTAGTATCTCACTGGTCATTTGTCGGATATTCTGCACGGTTGTACAGGGATTTTCTTGCACATCTTGTAAATGTGCCCCCCTTGCCCTAGCCACCACCTCTAACCCCACAGTTACACCCACTCCCATTCCCTACAGCTCCTCAACTCCCATACCACAAGCTCCCTAACCCCATATCCTTTCACCAATATGGAGCCCATTCCCTCCTCTTTATCAGGTGGTGATGAGATCCTCTTCATGGGTAGCCATGTCTCTTGATGCAGCCCAACTGGCAGGGCAGCATGTGGGCAGTGTTCCTCACCAGCAGAGCAGCACCAGTAACACTGTGAGCTTCAGCAATGTTGGCTCGGGGAGCAATGGCTCCCCTGTAATCTTGGCTACTGATAGTGAGCAATACAGGGTTGATACACAAGGAGGCGTGGAAAGGATGAAAAGGGACTTGGCAAGGTTGGAGGAATGGTCTGACATATGGCAGCTAGGATTCAATGCAAAAAAGTGCAAAATAATGCACCTGGGAAACAAGAACCCAGGGGAAGAATACACAATGGGTGGGGAGGTAGTAACAACAACAAAACAGGAAAGGGACCTGGGGGGTAATCATATCAGATGACCTTAAGGTTAGCAAGCAATGTGAGAAGGCAGTAGGGAGGGCCGGGGGTATACTGGGATGTATAGGGAGAGGCATCAGCAGCAGAAAACAGGAAGTTGTTATCCCTCTGTACAGACAGTTGGTGAGACCCCATCTGGAATACTGTGTCCAGTTCTGGAGACCCCATCTCCATAAGGACATAGACAGGATAGAGGCAGTCAGAGGAGGGCAACTAAAATGGTGCAGGGTCTGCAAGAGAAGCCGTATGAGGAGAGACTAAGGAGCTTAATATGTATACCCTTGAGGAAAGAAGGAGAGGGGGACATGATAGAAACTTTCAAGTACCTCAAGGGAATCAAAAAGTCCAAGAGGGTAGCATCTTTCAGAAAAGAGACTTGCAAGAACAAGGGGACACAATTTAAAGATAGAAGGAGGGCGGTTCCAGGGCAGTGAGGAAGTATTATTTCACAGAGAGAGGTAGTGGATGCATGGAACAGCCTTCCTGAGGAAGTTGTGGAGTCTAAAACTGTGGGAGAATTCAAGAATGCATGGGACAGACATAAGGCAATTCTTGTGGGGGGCAGGAAGATATAGGATGTTGGTTAAATAGGATCTGCGGCCTATCCTGTAGGTAGGGAAATGGGCAGACTAGATGGGCCTAGCGGTCCTTATCTGCCGTCAAAGTCTATGTTTCTATGTTTCTAATAAGTCCAGGAGGAGCCGATTGGAGGTAATCAGCAAGCAGATGAGCCCTAGGCAAGCTCATCTTAGTGCCAGTGATCCTCCCCCTCACTCACACTACCTCAACGTCAACGAGAGCCTAACAGGCTTTCTGCTGGTTATACTGTCGTGCTCTGAATGCAATAGTGTGTGTCCAGAAGGCAAACTGTAATGCATGAGTAGCTACAGTGACAGCTCGCAGCTGCAGTTGCAGAGCAATGCGTCCAAGCAAGGTGAGTGAACACGAGTGATGCTTGGGTTGGCGAGTCTGCAACTTTTTTATTTTGAAATTTTTTGAACCGTGCACTCACCGAGTTACTGCTCACTGTGCAAGTTTTTATCCTGGTGACAGGCTGAAAGGAACCAAATGGTGTTTGTTGTTTGTGTGTGTGTGTGGCTGGCCAGAGGTGGAGTATACAGACACACCTCTTCTACACATGCTCTCGCTATACTGTGTGCTGAGGGATCTTCTGAAGCTGGCTGAGGGCAGGGAATGGGAAGTCTGAAACTTTACTTTATAAAAAAAATAATACCTGAGCAACACTGTGGAGGACAAATTTTAGGGCCCAAGATAAAACCTTTGGAACCTAAGCCCCAGAAACCCAGTTGTAACAACGTTTGGAAACAACAAGACTCACTCCTGTTTGACTTAACAGGAAAGGGAAAGGGAACCTGATTTACAGTAAGATTTTCACATCAGACTCATCGGTAGTACTTTTCTAGGTTCCGTCAGTTTATGGAGACCAGAATAGGGGTGGGCGGAGGAGTGGGGTGGGAGCTGTGACTTTTGTTGCTGTATTCTGCAAGCTGATTTCTTTAGAAACTGACCCAACCTGCCCTAGGGAGTGAGGAAAACACATGGAGCATACCTCTCAACCTCCCAGCTTGCCAAAGTGTGACAGAGGGCTACAAAATGCATGACATATGACTAAAATGTGGTACATGCGATGTTTCACAGCACAATGTGGTGCATTTTGTTGTGAAATGAACAAACAACTGAATTTACCATAAAAAAAGTTATGTTTTGTATGGTTAGTTGTGTTAACTGAAAAAAGAGAAATAGAAAATGTGTGTTGATTGTGTTCTTAATTAAAATAAAGGGAAATGGAAAATGTGTGGTATCATTTTGTTAAAATTATGCTAAATCTAATGTACCACTGAATGAAACAACCAATTATGTAGTACTTTAAACATACATCATAGGTTTGTTGCAGAGCAAACTTATATCTCTAACTGGAAATATATAGCCGCCCCCCAAAAAAAAAACACACACAGAATCTGTTGGCAGAAAGAAACCGGTGGTCCATCGAATCTGCCCTTACTATACTATACAACAAAGATAAGCAAGTACTACCAAATTGTTTTTATCTTTTTTTTTTTATTGAAAATAGTGAATTTGCAAAGCCGGCCTGGTGGCGCTGAGGGTTGAGGCGCTAGACACCACACCTCGCACCAGGCCGGCGACCCAGGTCCGGGAATGGACTTGGACTGCCAGGGGCTGGCAGGGGAGAGGAAGGATTGAGCATCCTATGACTGCTCTCCTTCCTCTGGGGTGGGCACGGGTCATGCACCATGCTGCAGCAGCAACTGGTGGAGGCCAGCCACACTACAGTCGTGAGCAGAGCTAGGGCAGGGGGGAGCACAGTGGGCATTAGCATGGACATGCTTGGATACCATTGTATGTCAGGCTCCCCAGGGGACAAAAAGAACAGCAGAAACATGGTGGGGTGATCTCGCAGCTGATGGCCGTGCCCTGCACTCCCAAACATGAGAGGCACCTTGTCCGGGGGTGGCCGACCCCTGTGGCATGGGCCGATTATCCACGTGCCAGACCTGGTTCAGGGGTGCGGGTGTCAGGTGCCGGAGGTCGTGGGCCATTCCGCAGGGGGAGAAAAAAGTGTTAAATGTTAAAAGAAAATAGTGAATTTGCAGCACATGTTCCAAAATTAGGATATCGCGCCAGTCAAACACCTAAATCAGCCACCCTCCAGAGATACCAGTCAGCTTGTTTACAGTAGTACAGCAGCCAGACTTCCCCAGCACACAGCTAAGAGCTCAATGCCGCAGATGGCGGTAGTTTAAAAAATGGCTGGTCAAAGTCAATAAACATGTTTCTCTTTCTTCACACTTCTGCCAATAATAATTTTTGTATCCATTCATGTGTATGTGGGGGGGGGGGCACTCATCATCTATAAAGCCCCACACTCCACTTTATCAGCCAGTCAGTGGAATTGGAATCATTTTTGTACACACACTGTTAGGATGCAGATCAGCTTTCTCACTGGCCCCTACAACACGGAACATACTACTCCCACAAGCCAAAGATTTTGTAGGGACCAGGGGGCATCCATCATCTATAGAACCCCCCCCCACACACACACACGTAAGAGGGCATAGGACAACAGCATCATTTTACACGGGCCCCTACAGCATACTACAACAACATATTGCCACCCCCCAACCCAAACAAAGCTTCTGTAGGAGCCACAAGTATGAACTCTATAAATGGCCCCTCCCCCTGAACCCTACACAAGTGTTGTTTGGCCTGAGGAGATAGTATGTTGTCCTATGCCCTCTTACTTGTGTGGAGCTCTATAGATGATGCTATGGAGCCCTACACAAGTAACAGGGCACATGACAGCATACCATCCTCCCCAAAGCCAAACAGTGCTTGTGTAGAGGTCATGGGAAGATTCATCATTTAGATTGTACCACAAATAAAAGGGCATGGGACACACGCAGCAAACTCAGTAATACAACGTACTACCCCCTCAGGCCCCAGCAAATCTTAGAGACAAGTTTGTTTCTGGAGCAGTAATAGGGTGCCGACCTTTTTTTCAGAAGAGCAGCAGTCAGTCATCCTAAGAGTCCTCTCTTTATACAAAGTGAGTCAGTCCCATGATTGCCGAAACACCGATCAACAGCAGCTTGCTTTCAGACAGTGTCTCTATGAACAGGATGAGTGTTAAAGGAGAACTGCACTGAACATGAAAGTCATTTTTCCCACTAGAAGCTGTTTTTTTTGAACATTGGTTAAAATTCTGTTATTGTTGAATCTGTATTTGCCTATTTATAACCTCGGTGTTTTTTTCTGATTTACGCTCTGATGTTACGTGCCATTTCAGAACTGTGTGATATAGTTTATGTCCCTCTCTTTCCATAGCAGAACAAGGATGCTCTGTACCAACAATGAAAGAGCTGAGCAAGGAACATAAACTACATTACCTTCTACTGGTGTGTAAATCAGAAGCACCCACTAGGATAACAAAACAGCCTGGAGAGCTGGAACAGTAACAGGAATTGAACTAGTATTTGAACATAGTGTCAATGCAGTTCTCCTTTAAGCAATAGCAACCTGCAACACACAAAGCCGGGAGCTCTCTCCATAAGCCCGAAGCTGGGTCATGGTGATTTTTCAGGCTTGTTCTGGGGAGGGCCTTTGCTGGACAAGATGAGTCAGGAGGGACTCCCACTGAGTCTCTGACTAGTAGTAGCAGGCAGGGGCCGTGGCTGTGACATGGGCACTGTAGGCAAGCAGCTACCGGTGATGTGATATTCTCTCTCTCTCTCTCTGTCTCTCTCTCAACTGTCTTACATGTGGCAGGCAGCACTGCAGTGACTTGCAGGAAGCTGGTAAGGTGATACAGCTCTCCTAGCTAGTATGGACTCCTTCCCAACTTGAGTTCTGATTTATGCTAGACAGGTTGAGCAACTAAGAACCCCTTACTCTCTCTCTCCAAGGCAAATGTCTTCCAGTCCTCCAAATTAAATCAGCAGCAGTGAAGCATGCAAACTCATAGCAGGTCCCTTTTCCATCTCTAACTCCTAGCCTCCTCCATTCCTTCTGTTACCTGCCTGCACCGGACTTGTTCAAATTATGTGGCAGAAGTTGACCTCAGTGTGGCTACCTGTTTTCAACTGGACAATGATGCCAGGGGCATGGGGGGGGGCAAGTTCAAACTGGAGGGGGCAGAGTGAGAAGGGAATGGGACACAGAGCTACACAGTTGACTAAAACAAGCAGGCCCATGAAAATTCAAGTGAAGAGAAGAAGCACAGGAAAGAACAAAGGGAGAGACGCTGACAGCGTATGGTACCTGGCTTTTTCCCATACATTTTAAGCCTTGTGCGTATATGTGGCACAGAGACTTAAAACACAGTTGAATCCAATACATTGTGGAAAATCTAGGACATTTGAGATGTGGGGTGTGTGAAAGACTGTCATCATAACAGAGCGGAGGATTTTAACATTTTGGCTAGTGGGTAGCATTGGTAATAAAGCTGTGGTGTTTGTCAGATTAAAAGGTAAAAAAATGTAACCCATTTTATGTAAGCAATACGACATGATGTGGTGTGCAGCGACTAGATCTGACTGGATGCCCAGGGGAGTAGTAAGGCACATAGCCGCAGGCAGAGTGGCTTCAGCCCCTTGAATTGCAGTCAGATCTGTTGAGTGCACACCCTGGAATGTCTTATTGTGCTAATAAAATGGACTACTTTTTTTTTTTATTCTTTAATCTGACAAAAACCATGTTTAAATATGGAAAAATCAGATATCATTGTCAGAAGTTATGGTAAAATAGTACTTCCACCAGCTACAAGATGTTGTAATTTGCTGTTTGTGTAGAAGTTTTGTTCTTTAGTGGCATCTGTAGTATTGGTTTGATTTTGATGCCAATATGAGCCAGGAGCCCTAACCCCCCCCCATCACAGTGTATATCAGATACCAGCATTTTTTTCCTGGGAAGGCAGAGAGACTCTGCAAGCTGCAAGATAAAAGAAAGAGTTTGTCAGCCTGGGACAGGAAAGCGAGCTTGGGATGGGACAGCTAGAGGGAATGAGAGAGCGATTGGGAAAAGATGAGTGATGGATTTTATATGTGAACCTCCAAGCTGCAATCATTTTTTTAGAAGAGTGGAAGCCTGATAACTAAAACAGACAGCACTAAAATGTGAAACATTTTTTTTGTTTCTCTGTTTGTTTGTTTGTTTTAGAGAACTGCGAGCCATGGCAACACAGGGAAGTGTGGACATGGAGACCCTGAGCCTGAGCCGCAGGGTGATGTTATGCAAAACTTCTTTTTAACTTCTTTATTGCAATTATCACACAAATCAGTATACATCGGTCATAACAGAAGAATAGTCAGAACAAGTATATCAGGAGTAGAGAAGTTGCGATGTTTAAATTCGCTTTCAAAGTTTGGGCGAATCCTGGAAATCCGCCTCCGAGAAGCATTTCGCGAAATTGCCTTGACATAGCCAAAATTCACCTATGTAACTTTGCCGGTGATCCAATGAACTTCGACGGTGAAGTTCATTGATAAAGTGCAGTTTGCGATGAGCAGGATCACATGGTGAACACTTTGTATAGGACTGCAGGTCACATGGTGAGACTGAAGCAGGTAGGAAGGAAGTGAGTGAGTTAGTTTCACTTTCTCACAGAGGCTGAGATTGTAGGCAGCTCTCTGAGGTGTGCTCAATCTATAACCGTTGGAAAACCAGAAAAAACTCTTATTTACTTATTTTAAAGGTGCACTGTCAGCTTTTCCCCTCATTTCTGTTTCAAAATGAAGCAGTGTCGCCACAGACTCATACTAATAAAGCAAGTACAATAGAATGCCACTGCCTAACATCAAAGTAATCAGTTTACCTATATTTGCACATTTTTGACTTAATGTTTGTAGTGGTGGTCTGCAAGTAAATCCCCCATCCCCCGAAAGCACACTGGTGCCGAGAACGTGCCTCTACCGCAGAGCGCCGTCCCGAAGATCGATTTTTTGCATCAGCATTGGACCTAGCTTTTACTCTAGAAGAGTGCAGCATACTGAGCCATTTGCTTTATCATTAATGCAAAACCAAACACTCCTTGAGCTGCAAAATGAATTTAAACTCTGTCGCCGAAATTCCGCACATGCGTGAGAGGAGAGCTTTTTCTCCTCTCACTCACGCGCATGCGTGGATTCGGCTGACATTTAATTCATGCGCTCAAGGATGGCTTAGACTGCCCCTACAAACATTAAGTCAAAAATGCACAAATATAGGTAAATTGGTTACTTTGATGTTAGACAGTGGCATTCTATTGTACTTGCTTTATTAGTATGAGCCTGTGGGGACACTGCATCATTTTGGGACAGAAACGAGGGGAAAAGCTGACAGTGCCCCTTTAAGCAGGTTTTTTTTTTTTCACTACTTGTAGTTGTCTGTCTTGTGCTTTCATTTTCTCAGTTTTGACTGTTTGGTCTTTTCATTTTGTTCTCTTTATTTTGACTGTATGTGATCTTCTGATTTAAACCCCTTTACTTTTCCCTCCCTTTGGTGGCACTAGTTGTGTTTGTTAGGATGACAGAGGAGATGGGAAAAGTGGGCTGTGGTGGCATTCCTCAGCTAAATCAGTCTGCATTTCATGCTGGAAGGAAGGCAACAAGCCAGGGAGGGGAAAGTCAGCCAACTACCAGCAGAAGCCAGGCTGGAGAAGAGAAGCGGGTGGAGCTGGCAACAGTCCACCAGCAGTAGGTGGAGTAGGCGCAGGTGGTGCCGGTGATGATGGTGGGGCAGGAGGCTGAAGTTAATCCAGAACTGGCACAGCAGCAACAGCCACCTGCAGTAAGTGCAGGGTCCACCCCTTTCGCTCATCATGTCTCCCCAGTGTGGGACTTCTTTGAATGGCATGCAGAAGACGTCAGCACAGTTACCTGTAAACTGTGCGGGAGAGCAGTGAGGAGGGGAAAAAAAGGGGAGCCATCTGGGCACTGGTTGTAAGCAAATGCACATGTGAGTGCATCATGCCCAGGAATGGGAAGCCAGGCTTCAGCGGCAGCCCGTGGCTGCTCCTTGGGTTGTGGTGGGAGAGAGGGAAGGGAGGTCAAGGCCTATTGTCCCAGCATGTTAGCGTCAGTGTGCACAGAGGGAATCCACCACTACCAGCCGGGAACAGCAGCAGGGCAGGGCAGGTTTCAGCAGCCTCTCCCCCAGTTCCACCATTTGATCACCATGCATTGGCCACAAAGGCAGAGGTGGCCACTCTGTCGGAGAAGTGACCAACATAGGGCACAAGGTAGATAAAGTGTTGGAGGAGCTGAAAAGTGTCCAAGAAAGTCAGTGGCAAATGTTGGATCGGCATGATAAGCTGGTGAAGGCAGTCAAAGAACTTAATCATTGATTGGGAGCTAGTGGCAGTACTTGTAAAGTTTTTTTCTGTCCCTTTTTTCCTTTCTGTGCTGTATGTTGTTGTAAGCGTATGTCCCCATTCCCCATCCCCAAGTGTTATTGTCCCTCCCCCCGAAAAATTAAAAAATTAAAAAAGTATATAAAAACAGCACATAAAAAAAAAATGTGTCTATCCCTTTGTCTAATCTCTAATGTGTACTGTCTAATGTCTTATCCTATTATATTGTACTCCCTATGTCACCTTCACCAGTAAATAACTGTTTTCGTATTCTTCCTGACATCGTATATTTTTTCCACATTCTGTAGTAATCATCCTAGGTTTATGGTAGACTTGTCTTGTTTGTACTGTTCATCAGTGTTGTATTTGTCCCCCCTGTACAAATTCAAAAACAATTATTAAAATTGACATGAAAACACCAACACAACTCAAAAATCTTTCCTATCTTTTCCTACTGCTGTCTCTCTTGTCTGCAGCACTGTATGTGCACTTCCATGAGAAAGTTACCCAGTATAAAATGAGAAAGTATTTATGTGAGAAACTGCTGTGCTGGCCTGCCCTGCCACCATGTCCCACTCTTGTCTCCTGCCGTACAGGGAACTTCCATGAGAAATCACCCATTCAACAATAAAATGAGAAAATATTTATGCCAAAAGAATATGCCTGTTGTTGCACCCCAGTATGTCTTCTGCGAGAAAAACACATGTGATATACAGGCTGCTGCTACACAGCTGTGGAGTTGCTGAATGAGAACAAGAACAGTCTGGAATAACGTGGATGTGGACAATACGGAGAATTCACAATGTCTGACTGATATTTAACATATGAAGACTTGTGACACCCAGAATTTAAAGTCTTGCTGCTGCTTTCCCGCTGCTGCTGCTGCTATTATAATTATTTATGTCCTGAAGGATTACTTGTAGTGATGGCGCTGCTCCTGTCTGTGTGCTGCTGTTGGACTGGTCATGTACAACGGTGACATATCGATGGTGCAGTTTGAGTGGTAAGTTCATTTCATTTTGTTGAGATAATGTGGTATTGAATGGGGATGGTTAATCTTTTAGTTTTTAAACATTGACTGTGTCTCTTTCCTTGTAGGGATCTCACATACTCAAGCTCGACAGTCTGGATTACTTTATGGGAATTGATGCTTTCCTTTTCCAGTGGTGCCAGGTTTTTCAATTTAATTTTTTTTTTGAGGGGGGGAGTTCATGTTAAGGTAAGTTTTTTTTGGGGGGGGTTGTTTTGCTGCCTCTGTTTCCTCTGTGGCATGTTAATCAAAACCGTCAAGCACTGTATTTTTGAATGTTTGTGTTTCTGCTTCCTTGCAGGTATTTGTGGACTTCATCCAAATAAGATAGAAGTCTGTTGTCAGTTATGCACTGTCTGATGCTCTGGAGTCCGGTTACTGCATAGCAGTATCAGAAGGTAAGTCTTTTAAATTATTAGGTGATGTGGTGGTTGTCATTTCTGAATATGTACAGTTGAATGGATGGTGTACTTAATATTGTCTGTTCTTGATTATATCATTTCAGGTTATTCCCTGAAGTGTTATCCAGCATGCATATGATGATAATGTCTGTTCTAAGTGATGATGGGCAAAATGTAGCAGCAGCAGCAATACAGTTTTGAGAAGTGAACATTAACAGTCATAATAATAACAAAACAAATTCTGGAAAAGTTGTAGGAGAATATAATGGCATATAAAGTTGGCACACAACACAATTTTGTTGTCTTCAAGCATCATGACCATCCTCCTCAATGAAGCAGCCCTCTCGGTCCTCAAGACTGGAGTTCTCACCTGTTGGGTATTCACGTTCCAGAGTTCAGTCATCAGCATCTGTGTCAACAGTGTATGATGACTTCATCTTTCTGCCAACAGCACCATCTGTCTCTTCATCTTCATCTTCATCAGAAGATCCACTGCCAGGAGGATGTGGTAGGAACACGGATGTTATGGTCTTGCATGTAATGTGTCCCTTATTCATTTTTATAAATGTGAGAATTTCCACATTCTTTGGTGATAGGTTTGTGTGCCAGTCACATACAATGGTACCTGTAGCACTGAACACACGCTCAACACTAACACTGGAAAGGGAGGCAACTAAGATATTTTATCACCACAGCTGTCAGTGCAGGCCATTCAGTTATCTTGCTCACCCAGTACAATAATGGCTCGTTACCAATTGCAAGGTGTTTTTGTTCAGTCATGAAACAGTCAACCATGCGACATGCTGCTCTGAGTCTGGCCACATCATCCTGCTCCTCCTCATCATGCTCTTCCATGGGTGCAACACCAACCTTGCTTAAAACATCCCAAATGGGATTGATGGCTTTTGGTTTTTGTCTGCCTGTTGGCATAGTCATGGCATGTGAAACTGATAGTGCTGTGGTGGTGGTGGTGGTGGTAGCAACAACTCTCAAAGCCCTATGTGTCTTGAGCATCTTTTTCCCTCTAACCCTTCTGACCAGAATGTTGGTAAGGTTTTCTACCCTCTGACGCCCACCATCTTGTATAGACTCAAGGCCATGCTTATAACGTGGGTCAAGCATGGTGAAAATTCCAAAGTCATCAAACTGCAGAATTCCAACAATATGAGGGTTGGAGTCCCAACAAGTCGAGCACGTGCTGCATCAAGGCCAAAGTGTCACTGTCACCTCCTGCCTCAATTGATTGCTGCACATTACGCAGTGTCCGCCTTTTTTAAACCAGTCTCCTGAGTCTGACTTTTTGTAGAAGGGGACAATGTGTTTGTAATGTATGTCATCAATTATGTTTAGCAACGACTCTTGGTATGGAACACAACAGGTAGGGCATCCTGTAGAACGTGAACAGTAAGAGAAGCATCATACTGCATCAAGGCTTGTGAGTGATGTGACATGATAACTGAGTGTCCTGATTCGTTATGAAATCAAGGATTAAAAAAAAAAACAATGGTTGCACCAAAAAAAGTTGAAGTGCTGTGATTCGTGATGACTGTGAATGTGATTCATCATGACATGACGTGAGTCATGAAGTTGTCACTGGCAGCGCTTCTCAGAGTACCAGAAACTGGATAGAACTGAGCTTCCTCAAACAGTTGCCTTTGAAAATTTAAAATACCTATGGCTGTACTTCCATGAAGTGCCTGACTCAGAATGGTACAATGTTCACTCTGAGATTATAGCTACTGGATTAACTACAGCTGGCTTGTAAGGAAAAAGATACAAGTCCATCTGCTAGTAGGGCACCCTGCAGAACGTGAACACAAACAGCACTACTGCTAACAGCACCCATCCCAGAGCACATAGAACTTGTTGATGGTAACTTCACATCAGAAGACTGTCCCTCTTTCATTGTTTCAGTTGCACCACTTTTGAAATCTTGCCTGCATGACTCGCTACTCTCCCTTTCTTGTTTCTGTTTGCTGGTATTCTTCTTTTCTTAAGGTTTGGCAACATGGAGATTAAAACTGTTGCTTTTGGGCACTATTTCTCACAGCACATGGGATACAACAACAGGACAAGTAGGGTACCTGGCAACCTCAGTCATTAGATAGATTTCAAAAGCTGGGACATACTTTGCCAACACGGCAGTAACACAGTCTGGGAAGGATACCACTGGTGTTCTCAATAACGGGGAAAATTCAGTGAAATCCTGTAAAAATCAGCCTGAAAAACTGTTACTTTTGGGCACTATTGCTCACAGCAGCATGGGGGGGAGACAAAAACAGGTCGGGTAGGGTACCCGAGTGATTATTAGATGGATTTATAAAGCTGGAACGTACTTTGCCAACAGAGCAGTAACACAGTCTGAAGGAGGGATACCACTGATGTTCTCAATAATGGGAAAATTCTGTGAAATTCTGCAAAAATCAGTCTGGAACACTGTTAAATTTGGACGCTATGTCTCACATCATACAATGAGGAGGTACAACAACAGGTCAGGTAGGGTACTGGAGTGATTATTAGATGAATTTATAAAGCTGGGGTGTACTTTGCCAACAGAGCAGTAACACAGTCTGGGGGAGGGATACCACTGGTGTTCTCAATAATGGGAAAATTCAGTGAAATTCTGCAAAAATCAGTCTGGAACACTGTTACAAATGGATGCTATGTCTCACACTACACAACAGGTGCTATGCTGTTCAAAACGTGTGGGGGGAGCAGCTACAAGGCAAAGGAATAAATGATAGAAAGCTTGTTATATTATTTTAAAAGCCCAATGTATTAAAAAAAAGGAAAGGGAAAGAGATTGCAAAACACAAAGGGATGGGGGTGGGGGCAGGACCCAGGGGGATTCAAATCAAAACACACACACACTCACTCACACTGTCATACATTCAGTTAAAATCCACACTCACACTAGAAAACCCACAAAATCATAATCCTGCGCTCAATAGACAAGATTTAAAATATTTTAAAAGTCAAGTATTTAGGAAAATCCCCCACGAAATGCTCTGATTGAGAAGCAGCTCCTCTCACCTCAGTCTCTGTCTCTCAACTGCACGGAGAAATGATCTCCCCCAACTTTCTATTGGCTGTTCAGCCACATGTGACCTCCAACCCCACAGTACTTAGAAAACTTCACCTGTCTGCAGCAAAATTCGCTGGCAATAGTGACTTCATGAGTGCCAATGCCTGGCGTTTAACCTAATGAGGCACAAAGCTGTTTCAACCGCGAAGCAGGCAAAATTCTCCGTGAAATTCCTATTTCGTCTGGTGGAATATTTCACGAAGTTGTGCTTCTACACGAAATATTCAGCGGAGTGAATGTTTGTGACTTTGCACACCTCTAATCGGGAGTGAGAGCAGCTCATCAATTATCATAATATAGGGCCCATGTATATTATCAAGACCAGCACTCTTACTATATGAAACAATCGTTATCTCAGATGAAACAAAGTTCTGACCCACATACTGCACTCAAAGAAGAAACAAATCCAGTTAGTTTTTTAGTCACTGTTATCTTATGAGTATTTGATAGGAAAACCAACAAACTTTTTGTACAATTTAATCGACCGTAGTGTACAGTTAACATACTGCATACTTTTAGGTAAGCAATACTTGCTATGGAAAAAGAGTTTTATAATAGGGTTATACCCTAACAAAGAGGTAAACAGTAAAAACTGATAACTAAAATGAGACTGAATGTACGTGTTTAAACCAAATTTATGAGAAAAAAAGGGGGCCATGTGCTCAGATGCCAACACTCGGACAGGTCAGTACTCCATTGCCTGCTGAGAGTATTGGGCTTTTAAAATAATATAAAAAGCTTTCTATAATTTATTCCTTTGCCTTGTAGCTGCTCCCCCCACACGTTTTGAACATTTCCTCAATAAGATGCATAAAAGGCAACCATACCCCCATCATTTTATCCATTTGGAGATGAAAGTCAGTGGTGATTTTTTCCATACAGTAGATAGTTTTCACGATAGAGATCCAATGGGGCTAAACGGAATGCGAAATTCCACTGTCAGAATTGCTGCAGAATGGCAATTTCATTCCTGAAATGCTTTGCGGAATTTCTTTTTAAATTCCACAGAATTTCAAAAAGAATTTCTGTGCAAACTGCAGAATAATTTTCTTCGGATCATGTAAACTGCAGATTTTCCATGTATTGTGAGAAAAAGAATCTACGGTTTATGTGAACTGCGGATTACAATTCCACAAAAAAATTTTTGCATGCAAAAAATGTAGAAATTCCACAAATGATGGAAATCAGTGGCCTTTTCTAAAATTCTATGGAATTCTATTCCACTGGTAATGCAACATTCCGCACAGCTCTAAGATCCAATCATCTAGTACCGGGGGATGGGGTCGAGGTTAACCATTTCTTAGTGATGGCTTTACATGCTGCCACCAAGAGGATGCCCAAGCAAGATCTTTGTTGATTTGGATGTCTTCCTTTGGGGAGTTTACCAAGAATCAAGTGTTCAGACCCTGGCGTACCAGATATTTGTGTTATGGGGCTATATTTTCTGCCAATGTCAGCCCAAAAAGGCCGAATCTGGGGGCAATCCCAAAAAATGTGATACGGAGTTCCCTCCTCCTCCCTACACACCCTCCAGCAGCAACCTGTGTGTCCTGGCACATAGTGTTTTGTCCTAGATGGGGTGAGAAAGAAGTAACTTACCTCTTTCCACCTAAATTCTTACCAATTGTTGGATGCAGTGGTGGAATATACCCCCTCCCAAATTGACGTCCATTTTTGAAGGGATAGACTTATCCCCAACTCCTATTCCCATGCTGGTGGAAATGAAGGTGGAGGATCCATTGTGTTGTTGGAAAGTTTGGACTAACTTTGAAATGTATTTGTTGCACAGTTAGCCATCCACTGCCTGTTCAGTAACTACTATAATAGGATGTGGGTCTGTCTGAACCTCCCTCAAGTGGTCCCCAGTCATAAGAAATGATATTATCTGCAAATATCTGAAGAGGTCAGCTTTATGTAATGTAAATTCTGTTTGCATTTGTGCAAAGTACTTTAGTACCCAATCTCACACAAACTGTGAAACGTGGGTTAGGCCCAATCTCTTCCACCTAGAATATGTAGCATCATCCATCTGCCGGGGGTAAACTGTGAGCACCTATCTATGTGGGTGAAGTACAATAAGGAACCAGTAATTTTAGTTCATGCTGTACTGCCACTTAATTCTAATAAAGTTGCTGAAACCATGGGTTTGTCATCATGGACGACAATGGTCCATCTATCCAGAAGTCAAACATTTTCAAGGATGGTTACTACGGAGTTCTTGTAACCCATACACTTTCTGGGAATTTTTTCTTATAGGCAATCTAGGGACATAACTGTGCCATCTGATAGGTTTTGAGAAACCTTTTTTTGGAGGGGGGACTAAATTTACGCGCTTGTCATAATCTGTACTGCTTAATTTGCTTTACTTAGTTGAAGCAGATGTGGTGGGCTCATTAGTTTTTGGTACATGATAGATAGTTTTCCTCACTTTCCGCACTAAAACACTCCGGGATGTGCATTGAACAGTTCTGACCACACTTCCACGGGCTGAAGGCACTCAGCTTGTAGTCTCATGTCTTACTACACTGACTACAGGGCATGCAGTGAGATCTGCTCAGTGCACACTCTGGCATGTATTGTTGCTTATATACAGAACTTGAATAACCATGCAGTATGCACCAGTGGTAATAAAAGATGTAAACAATTGCTGGTATTATAAATCTAAAAGTAAAAATTAATGGGGGTTGTCCTCAACTGCATATATTTCATGGTGCCATGGTTTGGATCAGTGGGGTAGACAGGGGGAGGATGATAATGACAAAAACCCAATTAGGTACATGGTGTATTGTGAGACGTAAGCTGGACAGCCCTGAAAGTGAGTCATGGTAAGACTCAGTTAAAGAAACAACACAAAATAAATGGAAAAAGTCATGCATATTTGAAAAGTGGTCAAAAAGGTTACTGCTCATCAATTCCTTAAACTTTTTTAGAGAAAAAATCCAACTCTTCAAAAACTAGCATTTTGACATGGAAACATGATGGTGCCAGAAAGCTATAAATTAAGATTTGAAATTAGTTAGATGAAAACCATTAAAATAAACTAGGGCTGAATGGACTGTTCATTTTGAAATCAGAACCCTCCTAAATTCTGCAATTACCCATGTCCGTGGGTAAATATGAACTTGGTCAACTAAGTCTGGTTCTGAGTCTGTGGGTAAAGTGGGGAGAAGCAGTGTGAGGTGAAGAGAAGCTGGGAAGAGACACGGTGAACAGAGGGGAGATGCAGTGAGCAGAGGAAGGGACTGGGTCAGTCAGAGTGACTTGAAGAGGAGAAGAAGGAACATGGCTCTTAGTGCTACACTGCCTTGGGGGTGGACAAGTCAGAGCAGTGTGGGTATGGTAGGAGAAGGGAAAAGGGCTAGTAACTACCTTGGTGGGTGGGAAGGGGAGGAGGGAGGCTTCATGAGGAGGGGAGAGGACTGACCTATGCAACAGAACATCAGCAGCATGCAGCCAATAGCAGTATCTGGCAGGCAGAACAGGTCATGTGACACTGCTCAGCAGTATAAATTCTGCTGAATTGCACAACAGACTCAGACTGGAGAGTGTGAGCAGCTGGGTGGGCAGAGTGAGAGGAGAGATGGAGAGAGACAGAAAGAAGACAGCAAGCAGAAGAGAAGGCCGGCTGCTAAAAATATAGGAAACCTGCTAAACAAAATAATAAAATAAAACAACAACAGTGATTCCAGCTGGCTGTCAAGAGCAAGGAGTAGAGAGAAAGAGAGAGGATACAGTGCTGTGGGTAGGAGAGCCAGGTTGAAAAAAAAGAAAGACTACTAATTTGCAGTTTAAAAAGGGGCTCCTTTTGGCTGCTGAGGATGGAGTTGGAGAGAGACAGGCAGACAAAGGAGAAGACTGTACTGGGGAGAGGGCCAAGGGGGCTAACAAGCAAGTAAACAATGAAAAAAGTTACCATATATGTTACAAAATTCCCCTTAACATAAGAAAAAGAAAATTAAAAGTTTTACAAGGAAAAAAAATCACCCCTTAATATAAACAAACTCTCAAGCAAGAGCCAATACGGCTGCAAATTAATGGTATTGTGGGCAGTGAGAAATGTGTAAACTAGCAGTTTTTGCACTAACCACAGGGCCACCTAACTGTACTTTCTAACTGTTGTGATACACAATTACCAACTAATACATATACAGTATATGTATATATATTCCAGTGTAACATAGCAGTGTACTGTCTACACACATTTTTACAGATTGAAAAAAGACATCGAGGGAGTGTTTTCTTCTTTTCAGGCTCCGAGGGACATCAGAGGGTGGGGGGTTGCCACTTAACACCTCATTTAAATCAGCAATGACATGCATAAGGCTGAAACTAAGCTAGATAGCGGGGGAATGTAGACTAGCAAGTTTTGCACTAACCACTGAGCAACCTAACTGCACCTTCTAATTGTTGTTATACACATACACTGACTAATACATATACACATATATGCATATGCACTCTCACTCACCTGAGCAGGTTCCAATGTGAAGATCCACTCTCCCATCGAAGACACATTTTGCTGCTGGAACTGGCGACTGCTATATGAGAAATAAGGTAAGTGTGGCTTAATGTATTTCAATGGGTTTTCAACTGCACTTACCTTATTTCTCATATTGTAATCGCTGGTTCCAGCAGCTAGATGTGTCTTCCATGGGAGAGTGGATTTTCACACTGGGATCTGTTCAGGTGAGTGAAGGTGTGTGGGGAGGTCTGGGTGGTGTAGGGTGGTGGGTGCTCAGTGGGAGGTCGGGCTGGGGGTGCAGAGTTGCATCAGCAATGGACCTTTTTTTTACAGATTATAAAAAGACATCGAGGGACTGTGTTCTTCTTTTCAGGCTCCAGAGAGACATTGGATGGTGGGGGGGGCAGGGGTTGCCAGTAGATATCTCATTTAAATCAGCAATGACATGCATAAGACTGAAACTGTTCTAAATAGTGTAGGAATGTAAATTAGCAATTTTTACACTAACCACTGTGCCACCTAACTGCACTTTCCAATTGTTGTGATATACACACACACTGACTAATACATATACACATATATGCATATATTTTCCAGTATAACATAGAAGGGCACTGTCTACACACATTTTTACAGATTAAAAAAGACATTGCGGGATAATTTTCTTCTTTTCAGGCTCCGAGGTACATCGGAAGGTGGGGAGTTGCCACTAGACATCTCATTTAAATCAGCAATGACATGAATAAGGCTGAGGGCTAGCTGCTCTCCCCTGCTTCAGATGCCGTGGAGCCTGCACACAGTACTGCAGGCTACGCTAGCATTTCTTCAGCCCCTGCCAGAGACATTCAAGAGGGCTGGCTTCTCTCCCCCTCCCTTGGATGCTGTGGAGTCTGCTCGCAGTGTGGCAGGTATTGAGAGGACTGTGAGGCACAGTGTTTTGTTTTTTTTAAATTCAAGTTTATTGACAACTGTAGGGTACATTTCATGAACGAATTACAGACATTTATAAGTATCTTGTACAAAATTTATAGACAGGATGAATCAGCCACCAACTTCTCCCCCACTTTTATAACTATCCAAAAGATACATACAATGATGAAGTCCTATAAAGTCGTGTATCCCGAAGCTAAATGGACCAGCCTCCCTTACGCCCACCAATCCACACTATAAGAATCCCTAATCTCCACGTAGGAGCAGCATGGTATGGGGGAGGTGGAGTCATGGAGGCTGATAAGGGTTTGCAGCATGGTATGGTTCCAACCATAACTGCCACCTCATCCACCTCCACACATAGACCTGCGTCCTTTGATTTATTCTGAAAGTTAATTCTTCCATATCTGAGATTTCCCAAACCACCTGTATCCAGGTATTCATGGAATGGGGATCACTTTTCAGCCAAAGACAGGTAATGGACTTATGGGCTGCTGACAAAAGGATAGCCCAAAGATAGATCATGTCCCCCCCATGTTCCCCGGTGGGCCCCCCAGAACTAGGTTGGGCCAGTCCAGGGGGGCATCCAGGGCAAAGAGATCCATAAGGGCCTGGGAGATGCCACTCCAGAAGGGCCTGATCTGAGAACAAAACCAGAAAATATGTAAATACCCCGCCCTCAGTTCCCCCACAAGTTCTCCAACATGTTGGTTGTCTTGCAAGGTTTCTTTTACTCAAGGCGAGAGGCGTATGAAAGAAATGTATTTTCATTTTCAAACTGAATTCTTGCCAGAGTGAGGAGCAGGTGGTTCTGGAAACCATCGAGAATACAGAGTTCCAATTGTTCTCTCTCTGAGTGACCCCTCCCTCATCTCCCCATTTTATTTTTTCTAAATAATCCGTCTTTAAACCAGATAGGGATTTGTATATTAATGAGATGAGACTCTTTGATTTCTGCGAGGTTATTATTGCATATAGCGATTCAATAAAGGGGGCTACCCTATTTTGGTGAGGGTCCTTTTTAAGGCAAAGGGAAATGTAATCTCTAACCTGTAGGTACCGAAAATGATCGGTATTACGTAGACCATACTCATTTTTAAGGGTCCCAAACTCCTGTATGATGTTCCCCATTATGAACTGTTTAATATAAATCAGACCCAGTCTCTCCCAGGTTCTAAAGGTATGATCCAGTCAGGATGGAATAAATGCAGGGTCCCAAGCCAACCTACATAAAGGCCATAGTGAAGATTTCATTTTGTATTTTTGCCCAATTCGACGAGTTGCTCTTATAGTGTCTCTGACCGAAAGCAGGAAGGGGGAGGAGTCTCCTAAGTTGGTTGCCTGCATGATTTGGGTTCCAAGTGGGGGACCTTGTTCCTCTTCTTCCCCAATTTCCATTTCTTTCCAGTTAGCTACTGTAGGTATGTCGGTGTGGACCACTGTAGGGCTCTTTTCAACTGTGAGGCTAGAAAATAATCTTCCAAGTCTGGGAGGGATCTACCCCCTTCAGCCTTGTTCGTTTGAAGGATTTGTATATTTATTCTAGGTCTTTTATTGTTCCATACAAACTTTACAATTGCTTTCTGCCAGACCTGGAAGTGAGAGCAGGAGACAAAAATCGGGAGGGCATGGAGCAAGTATAGGAACCTTGGAAGGATGTTCATTGTAATCATTTGGATTCTAGAATATAGTGAGAAGTTTATTAGATTCCATCTTTCCAGGTCTTTTTTAACCTGTTGAAAGAGTGGGACATAATTGGCTTTAAGTAGTTGGGAGTTATGTTTAGTCAACCAGGTTCCCAGGTACCTCATTTTATCTGCAGACCACTTCAGGGGCAGGGAGTCTGTAATTGTTTTGGAAGGGGAGTAGTAAAAGCTCAATACCTCAGTCTTGGTTTTGTTCAGGGCATAGCCTGAATGCCAACCAAATTCTGACAGGATTGACCAGACCTGGGGGATCGTAGTTTCAGGGCTTGTGGTATAAAGCAGGACATTGTCTGCATACAGAGATTTCCTCCTCTGTTGTCCAGCCACTTCTACTCCCTGAACAGAGGGCAAAGTACGAATGGCTTCAGCCAGAGGCTCGATGTATAGGGCAAACAACAGAGGGGAAAGAGGGCATCCCTGACGGGTGCCCCTACCCAGACAGAATCTATCAGAAATTCCCCCATTCACTCTAACATAAGCCTGTGGGTCTGAGTACAATAACTTAATGCTGTTAATAAAAATCTGAGGGAAGCCCATATGTTCCAATACTAGAAATAGAATCGGCCATGAAACCCTGTCAAAGGCTTTTTCGGCATCTAGACTCATGAGGCAAGCAGGAAGGCGGGAACGGTGGACAACATCAGTCACATTTATTGCTGATGGCCCAAGAGAAATCCTGACTGATCTTGATTAATGAGTTCAGGGAGTAAGTGATTCAGTCTGGAAGCTAAGCTCGAGGTAAATATCTTATAGTCTACATTCAGGAGGGAAATGGGGTGGTATGATTCATAACGAGTCGGATCCTTATTCTCTTTATGCAAGAGGGAGATTGTGGCATAATGCCATGACAGATGGATCATGTGAGGCACAGTGTTGAAAAAATTTGTTTAGTTATTTGCAGTCAGAGGGAAGGCTCTGATTGTTTTTTCAAACTGTAATATAGCATGCTAGACTGATGCTGCATGCTGATTTGGGCAGGAGCTTTAAGATTTTGTTCTAACTTGCCTGATATGTAGTGCAGTCACATTGGAGCTTTAAGGGAGTGTTTGTTAGAGCTTTAATGGAGTTTTATTTGCTGTAAGTGCTGCTAGTTAATTAGATCTGCAGGGGGACACCATGGCCTGAACTTGATCTGCAGATTTGATTTCCTCCAGCCCACAACCCTCCCTCCTCACCCTTGCTGTTTAGCCCATTTCCAGCCCTGACCCCTCCATTTATTTCTTCTGTGACCTTCTAATCCCTTTATACCTTCTATATTTCAGGTTACTGCAGCATTTTTTCAGTCCCTGCCAGAGACATTCAAGAAAGCTAGCTGCTCTGCTCCTCCCTCGGATGCCATGGAGCCTGCTCACTGTGCTGCAGGTATTGAGAGGACTGTGAGGCACAGTGTTGTCCTGCCCACGTCCCACCCTTGATCAGCATCTACCTTATAGGCAGTTGAATACATGTGGCCATGTCACATGATCACTGCATTTACTATCAACCCAATTTTCAATTAGCAGCCTATATGGTTTGACCACTAGAGGTTGCTACTTCTCCTTCCTACATGAGGTAATATTTAAACATTCTTCCACAGCATTTTATTAGATTGCTGCATTTATAATCACCTCCCCTTCCTTAGTACTTGTTTTCCCTATCACTTTTCCTTTAGACACACTACTATCTCAGTGTGGGTTTTGAACCTCCAACCCCTGGTGCCTGTACCATCCATAGGCAGCTGCACTATCCTCAAGGCCATACAGCCTGCTAGAATGCATATTCCCATAGCATGTGTTCATCCCAAAATGCACTCGGTGGTATGCGGCACTGCTTGACTGCCCTCCCACCCAGGGGTGGTGCTAGTTATATAGTGACTACTGTCTTTGGCTGAACAAATCAGCCCACTTCTACACCCCTACAATCTTGCTTCTGTGGTCTGCTCCACCCCCACACCCCAACTCAGGCTCTGGTTGCTCTCTTCTACTTCATCACCTAGGCAACGGGATCTTTTTCAACGTCTCTGGCTCTAAGTCAGTAATCATGTTAACTTTCAATCTTTGCACTCACCTTTAGCTCCTTGGCTTCTATCATTTTCCACTAAATCCTCCCCTCGACTTCTCCCATCACTAATGTTATCCTCTAACGCTCTACTATTACCCCTTCTTTCATAAGTGAGTCCTGCCTGCTCAGATCATGCACTCCCTTACTTTAATCTCTCTCTATTGCTCCTCTCTTGTGTCCTTACCTTTCATTTCCTCCCTTATTCCCTTTACCTCCTCCCATTCCTCTGAACCTCCTGTACAGCTTCCTGTCTGCTCTCATTTCACCTCCCCAGACTTTGTATACTCTAACCTTACTGCCAGCCAGACTGTCTCCAACTTCACTCCCCTCCTTGTCCCAGGCCAAGTTTGTTTCATCACCCAGTTTCCTAAGAAATGCTGCCATCCTCCACCTCGCCACCTACTTCTCTATGTTGCATCCTGTGTCCTATTTTACATTTGTCTTCTTACCCTTATACTGTCAGGTGATGTTGAACTTAATCCTGGTCCTCTGACCCCTCTCACCTACTCAGATCCTTACCAGGCAAAGGGAAAGGGGTTATGCATTACTCACATAAATATTCTTCATCTACTCTGTAACTTTGCTGACTTTGAAGTGTGGGTGGCACTATACAAACCTGATATACTTGGTATCACCAAAACTTGATTAAACCCATCTATCCCAGACTCTGCTTGCTCCCTAACAGGCTACAGTCTTATATGTCATGACCACCTCTACCCAAAAAGAGGTGGTGGAGTAGCTATTTATTTCAAATCTCACATAAACCTTTCTGCAACCCCTACCCCTTCCCTTTCACACTGTGAAGTACTTCACTCTCTCCTACTTCTCAGGGGGACAAAGAAGCTGCATATTATTTGTACCTACAACCCTCTAGCTGAAGGCTCTGTTGGGCTAACAGAACTCCTGTCTGCTGCCAACTCTATAGCAGGCCATAACGAATTCCATATTCTAGAAGACATTAATCTAGACTGACTGGGCAAATCCTCCAAGAGTATTAACTCTATTGTCCAAGGGCAGAACCTACACTAACTCGTTACTACGCCTACTAGAATAGCCAACAACTTGGGCTCTAGCACATTGATTGGCTGTATCCTAACTAATCAGACTGATAGGATTGCTGGTGCTGGTATCCTATCCTATCCGATGCTATTGCTGACATTTCTCCCATTTTCTGTATTTAGCATGTTTGTGTCCTACCCTACCATTCACCTAAAATCATATCCTTCTGTGATTTCTCCAGACTATATCCTACCAGATTCCTGTCTGACCTCTCGAAAGCTGACTGGTCCTTTCTCTATGCCACTAACAATACCTGTGATGCCTTTGACTATTTTCTAGCACAGTTTTGTGCACTACAGCACCTCCATACTTCCATCGTTTCCAGAAGAATACGGGGTACGCCATCCAGATTGCTTAGCAAGGAGCCCCTAATGCATTTAAAAACCCATGACAAATGTTGTGCCAAATTTAGAACCTCTAGCCTACTATCAGACCTGCAGGAATACTGGTCCAAATGTAATCTGTGCAAGCATGCTATTCCTCTGTCAAAACCTGCTGCTCAATGCTGCTGGTGACCCTAAAACATTTTGGGACCTCTTTAAGAGTTTTGTGGGGTCTGGAAAATCCCAGTCTTCCAATGACATGGTAATTAATGGTCAACACTGCAACAACCCTACTACAATTGCCAACTCCTTTAACCAACACTTCTCTGACTTAACTAAGTACACCAGTTGCTTCTCCTCCCCTAATGCTCCTGATCCTAACTCCACATCCCCCCCTTCAATACCTCCCACTGTTTCTGCTTTTGTGTGGTAACCAATAAGGAGGTCCGTGATCTTCTTGGCACTATCTCTGACAGTAGTAACATTGGTGCCAACAGCCTTGAGCCCCACCTCCTCAAGCTGGCTGCTCCTCTTCTTGCTGCCCCACTGGCCAGAATATTCAACCTATCGCTCTGTTCTGGAGTTGTTAACCATATCTGGAAGACAGCCAAAATTGTGCTTGTTCTCAATAAAATGACCCTGAGTCCACATCCAATTATAGACCAATTGCCATACTCTCTGTCTTAAGCAAAATCCTTGAAAGATTTGCCTCCCTGCAAACAATCGACTTCCTCCATAAATTTAACCTACTCTCAGCATGGCTTTAGGAAAGGCCATAGCACTTCCATTACTATCCTCAAGTTCACAAATGATGCCAAAACTGCCATGGACTCTGGCCTTTTGACTGATGCTGTCTTTATTGACCTGACCAAGGCCTTTGACCTTGTTGATCACACCTTACTACTGGTCAAAATGTCCTCATTTAGATTCTCCCCTAAGGTTGTTGCCTGACATAACAGTTACCTCTCGGACAGGCAACAATATGTCAAGTACTGCTCTGCAGATTCTGAGCTCTCCACAATCAATGTCAGTGTACCCCAGGGCTCTATCCTGGGCCCTCTTCTCTTTTCTATTTTTATCAGTGACATCTCCCAACATGCCCCCCACTCCTCAGCCCTTCTATATGCAGATGATCTTGTCTTCTACCACAGTGCCAAGGACATTGCCACCCTAAACTCTACCCTCGCCTGTGACTTTTGCCATATCCAAAACTGGATCTCGGGGATCAAACTTGTACTCAATGCCAGTAAAACCCAAGCTATGCTATTTGGGTCTGCCCCCAGCTAAGGAAATGCCATGGCCTGCTAGCTGTCTCCTGCCTAATGGCTCCCCTCTTGTACATGTCCTCTCCATCAAATATCTGGGTATTACCCTAGACCCCTCACTAGACTTTGACCTCCACATATCTACTACCTGTCAAGCAGTCAACTCTAAGATTGGACAGGCCTGTAGAACTAGACATTAACTCACTCCCTCTGCCCGAACTGAAATACCCTAGGGCATCCTCTTTCCTGCTCCTACCTATGGGTCCATCACCTATGCTGGTGCCACAAAGGCAAGTTTATACAATAGGGCAACTACTTATAACAATATTTGTTCCTTTCCTCTTGCTTCACATAGGCGTACCAATCAATGCCACCTTTACAGCAGCCTAAACTGGCTCTCCCCTACAGGAAACCTCCTTTACACCCTTGGCTTACTAATGGATAGTAGCTCATGCACTGGTAACCCCCATGCCAGCTTAGCTGCTGATTCCTCAATGTCCCTCCTATGCCCTCTGCTCCGGAGATCAGCAGCTCCTTACTGTACCCAGATGTAAAACAACTATGAGTGTTCAGGCCTTCTCACACATTGCCCCAGCTCTCTGAAACTCCCTACCTTCAATTATCTAATGTGTTATTACCCATACCAGCTTTAATCAACAGCTAAAAATTCACCTCCTCCAATCTGACCCCTGCTCCTGCTTCATTCTCCCCTGAACTGGTTAAATAAAGTGATTGATTGATTGATTGAACTCCCCTTCATTTCCCTGATGCAATAACTTCTCTGTTTGAGGTCATATCCTTTCCACTGTCACTTACTGCTTGCAGTCCTAGCCTATATCTTGCTCTACCCTACTTCCTCACCTCTCTCCCCCCCAGTCTTTCTACTTGCCTCTCTCCCACCCACTATTTCATAACCTATTCTCCTCTTCCCCCCTTTCTTGGGGCATTATCTGACTACAGCTTGCATTTGAACTCTCCCAAATGTATTTTATAAGCTCCCTCCATTATATTTGTTATCATATAGACAGTTCTGATACATTGTTATTGTTGTCTACTGCACGTTACTGCTGTTTAACACTTATCCCAATGTACTGTACTTTACTGATGTATTTTCCGTCTTCAATGTTCCTGTGTTATCTCTTGAGGTACTGATTCATGTATTTTATTGTACCGCTTTTTCTGTACTGATGGTACCTGTTTTGTACTCTCTTGGGTCGTGCCTGAAAATAGGCATTTACTATGTCTACTGCACCTACCCGGTTATCAAAAACAAATAAATAAATAGATAGATAGCATGGGAATGTAGGCTAGCAAGCTTTGCACTAACCACTGAGCCATCTAACTGCACTTTCTAATTGTGATACACACACACTGATCAATACCTATACATATATATGCACACATATATATATATACTGTATATATATATATATATATATATATGTATATATATATATATATATATACACATACATATGTGATACATAACGGGCATGAGTGTGATATGAAACATATTTTCACTCTTCTAGAGTGACCTCTGAACTCACAAGTGGTGAAGCCACGGGTGAGGTTTCAGAGGTCACTGTACATGACTGAACATATTTCCCATATCACATGAATGCCCATCATGTATCCGATATATACAATGGGGGCCTCATTGTTGCAAAATGTACCATTTGCGAGGCTTTGCGAGGCTTTGCGCTGCTTTGCGTGGCTTTGCACGGGTGTGATAAATATCAGGTCTTATATTTATCACACCCTGTTGAAAATAACAATTTATCACACTCATTTACCACTCACCCCCATTGTGTGTGTGTGTGTGTGTATATATATATATATATATATATATATATATATACATATATTTATACCATGAGGGTGAGAGCTTTCTCAGTAGGATAACCTATGTTATTTTCACTGCAGTGAGGATAAATCCTGATGTCATCAGCAGAGTGAGGATATCAACATTTATCCATACTCTGCTGATGTCACCAGAGTGAGGATAAATGCACTGCAGCTTGCCTTCTAAAGGAAACTGCTTCAGAAAAAGTTTATCTTTCTCACCGAAGCTGTAACTTACTCAATTAACTTTGCAAAAGACTCTCACCTATGTCCCATTGTGTTTCTAACATTGCTAGCCCATTACTATGCTGATCTCGGCTTCAAAACAACCTGAATTCTAAATGAAAGTCTTTTACAAAGCTGGTTCTGTTTATCAGTGCTACCTGCAGCAGTTTGTCTTTCTCACTGAGCCTCTGACTCACTCAATTAGCTTTGCAAAACACACTCACCTGTGTTTCTGACTCCCAGTCCATTCAGAACACACACACACACACACACAGTGACAGCACACAGAGAATGAGCAGGAAACACAAAGACTCAGAAGAAACATTCCTGCAGCTCTCACCCCTGTGGTATAAATCACACACATGATGGGCAGATTATGGCATATGGAAAATATTCTCACTCCTGCCTCGTGAGCTGTATATTTTCACTCATGCCTTTGGCACTCGTGAGAATACACAGCTCACTCTGCAGAAGTGAGAATATTTTCCATATCCGACTCCTGCCCATCATGTATCCTCTATATATATATATATATATATATATATATGCATATATATATATATATATATATACACACACACCAGTATAACATAGCAGTGCACTGTCTACACATACAAAGCATTGCTACACACCCGTTAACACACATACACTGCCTTATATGGCATTTATTTACTTATACATCTAACCCTAGCTTTTATTATACTTAGGTTAAGCACTGTGTTTTGCACTAACTCATTGTACTAATCTACAGCATGACTGAGTAACTAGGGTGGTGGACCAGGGAGGTGCAGTGGATGTCACTTATCTGGACTTCAGAAAGGCCTTCAACACCATCCCCCATAGAAGGCTGATTAACAAACTGTAGAGCCTAGGGGTGGTTCCTAAAATAGTTTTGTGGGTGAAGAACTGGCTGAATGGCAGGAGTCAGAGGGTTGTGGTAAACAGGGAGTATTCTGGAGAGGGAGAGGTGATGAGCAGGGTGCCGCAGGGGACGCTGTTGAGGCCGGTCCTCTTCAATGTCTTTATTGGAGACATTGCAGAGGGGTTGAGGGGAAGGTATACCTCTTCACATATGATACAAAGGTATGCAATAGGGTGGGCACTCTGGGGGTGTTGAAAGAATGAGGGAAGACCTTAAAAAAACTGGTGAAATGGTCTGAAGAATGGTAGCTGGGATTCAATGCAAAGAAGTGCAGTATCATGCACATAGTTTATTTATTTATTTATTTAGCTTTTGTTGACCAGGTAAGAAGAAGAAGAAGAATCAGCATTTATATAGTGCTTTTCATACACAGTATCCCAAAGCGCTTTACAAGCAATACTAGACTGGTAGTGAAGTGACTGAATGTGTGGTGACGGCCATATCGCACATCATCACCCACACACAGCCTGGATAATTGCATGAACCGGTTTATGGAAAGGGGAATGTTAGCCAGGACACCGTGAATGTTCTCTGCTCTTTGTGAAGAGTGCCCTGGGTTCTTTTACTTCCACCCGAACACCCTCCAGGACAACACCAGGATGAGCAGAAGGGACCTCGGTTTAACGTCTCATCTGAAGGATGGCACACCCCAGCAGTACAGCACCCCCCAATATTGCATTCAGATGCCAGCGATTTTTAGGTGCAAGTCCAATCCCGTTGTGGGACAAGAACCCACAACCTTCTGGTACAGAGGCGGATGTGCTACCAACTGAACTACGCTGACACCTAAGTGTCAGGTGACTGGTAAGTACACTAGACAAGTTATATTCCTATTTTCAGATACAACTCAGGAGACTACAATGAGATACAAATACAGTGAGATACAGGTTCATACAGAGGACAACATGACACAAGTTAGGCAGTATACAGAGTCAAAACAGAACCATGTGAACATAACTAGTAGACAGTAAGCACAGTTAAGATATGTACAGGAATATATATATATACATAGAGACACCAAGGCTAGGAACAGTACAATTTTACAAGGTATACACGGCTCCAAGCCACAAACAGAGCCACAGTCTGAGTATCTCCTGAAACAGAGAAAAAATACATTATATGCACCTCAGAGTCCAGTTAGATAGGCTGCATCAGCACAAGAACCCAGGGTAAAGTACAAACTAGGTGGGGAGGTACTGACAGTCACAAAGCCGGAAAGAGACCTTGGAGTTATCATCTCAGAGGACCTAAGAGAAACTAGGCAATGTGATAAGGCATCTGGAAAGGCTAGCCAGGTGCTTGGATGCATAGGGAGGGGTATCATGAGTAGAAAGAGGGAGGTCATCTTGCCCCTGTATGAGACACTTGTGAGACCACACCTGGAATACTGCATTAAGTTCTGGGGCCATAACTGAGAAGGAACATAGACAGGGTGGAAGATGGTGCATTGGAGGACAACTAAAACAGTGCAGGGTCTGTGGTATATGACCTATGAGGAAAGACTAAAGGAGTTAAATATATATTCCCTGTAGGAAAGGAGGGGGCAGACATGATTGAGACATACAAATAGGAGGCAGTATGATGCAGTGGTTTAAGGCTCTGAGCTGCAAACTTGGAGACCTGGGCTTGAATTCCACAGCCCCCACTTACATACTGTGTGACCCTGAGCAAGTCACTTAACTTCCTCGTGCTCCCAGGTCACACATGTAAACAAGCTTTCAGCTTAGTGTATCTCTCCTGGTAACAAAAAAAAATACATCACTGGTATAAACAGAGTACAGGATGGAAGCATCATCCAAAGTAAGAAATGCTCCAAGTCAGGGGGGCACAAAATGAAGTTATAAGGGGAAAGGCTCAGGGGAAATGTGAGAAAATATTTTTCACAGAAAGAGTGGTGGACACCTGGAGTAGCCTACCAGAGGGGGTGGTAGGGGATAAAATGGTAACAGAATTTAAGGAGGAGTAGGACAGACACACGGTTATCATAGAGGCAAGGTGGGGCTCCAGAGTTCAGTTTGGGCATGGGGCCTCACACTAGATAGGGATTAATAGGGTAGACTGGGTGGGCCAAGTGGTCCTTATCTGCCATCAACTTGTATGTATCAATGATAACCAGCAGGACAAGAACAAAGTGTCATATACACACACACACACACACACACAGAGTAACACACATGCACTTCTTCATGTTCTGAACTGTGCACTGCTAATATGTAGCATTACAGCTATTTGCAAGCAGATTAGGAAAAGGTCAATGTACCAGGAAAGGGTTAACAGAGTAGCACAGACACACACACACACACACACTAACTGCTGCAGGTCTCCTGAACTGATAACAACACTGGAATGTGTTTTATCTTGACATCCCATATAACTGAAATGCCACACGGGAGGGGGAGAGGGGGACAGAGGGGGAGAGAGAGCAAGCGGATTTTGTTTTCTTTTTCTTTTCTAAGTAGTGTAGTTGCACTGAGTGCATCCACTGACTGTAAATTGAGCTGGCATGAGTATGCTGCATGTAGAAGAGATGTATTGAATCAAACAGTTTCAGTTTCTCTCTCTCTCTCTCCAAAATAGTGTGGAGCAGGGATACACCATAGCCAAACTGCTCTAAACTGCTCTTGCAGAGTAATTCTAATACAATTCCAATTGTGTGAAGTCTGTTCAGAATCTGATGAGCTCCATCTTTCTACTGTGATAGCAAGACATCTGCAGGACTCCGCCCACTGCAGCCATAAAAAAGCAAATGTACCTTTTTACAAGCAAAAATACTCCTTAGATATGGAACAATTGTATATTATACTAACACTAGCATCCCACAAACTAGATCAGATTCCTCTGTTGCTGAGCACAACAATGATAAAGACAGTGACTGGGCATAAGGTGTTTTAGTGGAGGATAAGGGGATAGAAACTGCAAATGAGTAAGTAGTGGAAGCATATGTTTCTATGGTGTAAGAAGAGGATGGGTTAGAGGAAGGAAATATATCAGAACAGTAACAGGCCCAAGAAAAATCCAGTTAAAAAAAACTGAAAAGGAGACTGAGTTGAGTGCTTACCTGGCAAAAATTTAAAAACATAACATCTTTTGTTTGGTCATACTTTTGTGCTAGTGCTTTTAATGAGCTGATGGCAACATGTTGCATTTGTAAATGGGCAGTCAGCAGGGGTTAAAGGAAAGGCATGCTGGGAACTTCAGCACCAAAAAGGCACCTACACAGATGTCATGAAATTACTGAGAAATCCATTTTTGAGAATAGAAAAGCTCACTACACTCAGTTCTGATCAACCATATCTCTCCAGAGTTACTTCTCTAGTCTGAATATATATAATTTATAGGTTGCATTGCAGAGTAGTCATTATCTGTAACAAGTACCCTGCTTATGATCCGTTTTGGTTTAGCCTCATAGCATTGTGATAAAAGTTGGTTCTCACCTTAATTGATGTGTTGTGGAGCTAGACGAAATGCTTGCAACCTCTGTGGTGCACATGAATGAACTGGAGAACTATGGTAAGGGATGGGACCTAGGCAGATCAGATTATGAATCTGGTCACATTTGCAGCCTATGAGGTGGACGTAACCCAGAAGTAATGGATGGGGATGCTGTGAGGTGATGCAATATGCAATCCATTTTTGAGACTAGAAAAGCTCACTACACTCAGGGGTATCTCTGATAGAGGATAGCAGTGGCAGCCCCTGCAGCAATACTGACACACCTGACAGAATTTGGCTAGGCTTCTTTTACAGAACTAAGAGCTGCATCCCACTGACCACTCGAAAGGGGCGAGTGCAAGTTACATTTCTCCCATTACTGGATTATGCTGATTTAGTTTATGGTCAATGCTCTCCTTCCTGTTTACATAAACTGGATGTATTTTACCATAGGGCACTAAGATACTTCTTCAATCTGGCTCCAAGAACACATCATTGTGTCTTATACAAGGCTATGGGACGACATCACTAGCTACAAGGACACTAAAAAAAACAAAACTATACATGTAAGTTATAAAGTAGCTACAAAAGACGTATCGCATTATATCACACTTTTTATTAGGTCCCACAGCAGCTACTCACTAAGGAAAAACAACTATATCCTTTTTGACATTCCAAGGTTTGCTACCCAATATGGAAAAATGGCAATAAATAGGCTCATTCCTACAGTGTGGAACACAATGCAAAATTCCCTCAAATTCACCTGCCTGGTCAGCCATACTGTCTTCAAATCTCTGATAGACTAGTTATGTAACAAATCTTGTATGTGCAGCGGCACAATTGAATGGCTGTTCATTGCTTACTGTATTTAAGGATATTACAAGTTGTAAGTTATATGTATTCTCCAAAGCTTTTCTAATATATTCAAATTGTTTTCTATTATATTTTATTATTCTATTTTCATGCTACATTGCTAAAATATATCCACAGATTTGTAAAATGGTATGGTGTTTTACCTGACTCTGTCACTTTACTTGATATATACATTACTGTATATTACTGTCTCTTGATTTATATTGTATGCTGTCCTACCCAGGACCCCTTGTAAATGAGCTTGCTCAGTGGAGCCTTATCCTGGTGAAATAACTAAACTAAACTAAATAAAATTAACTAAACGACTCTAGTACTTCTTTACATTCAAAAGACTCCTAGTGTTAGTGATAGCGGCCATGTGTTTAAAAACCCCTCTGCTTCAAGGAAACAGCTTACTATCTCTGAAACATATGAACATAAAGCCAAATATCCCTCAACCCACCCTGTTGCTGCTACAATAACAAAGAAAATTTCAAAGATGATAGCAGTTGACTTGCCAGGTAACATAATAGAATATGTAGGATTCAGGCATCTGCTAGACTACCTTGAACCTCGATATAATATACCTTCAAGAAAATATTTCTCCTCAACAGGGATTCCAGGTCTCTACAATGTCATATGTAAAAAACTCAGACCAGTTTTGGCCAGTGCTGTTGGGAGGTTGGTACCTCTCACAACAGATATCTGCATAAGCTGTCAGCCTGAACCCTTCATGCCTGTCACTGCACATTGGGCATGTTTTGTTGATAATTCATGTGGGGGATATGAAATGCAGTTTGCTGTTCTAAGAACATTTTATTTTCCATCTGAATACAACTTATACACTATCAATGAGCAGCTCAAACAACTAATGCAGCAACGACTCACATCCCAGGGACTGTCAGTTGGCTTTATAGTTGCAGGTAATAGGTAAAACATAAGCAAGGCCTGGAGGAGAGCTTTGCTCACATCTGCTGCTTAGCGCATTGCTTGAATTTAATAGTTCACCATTTTCTTGATGAGGCAGGGAAGTTAAGGCTCTTGTTAGTACTGCTAAAAGAATCTGCACTCCTTTCAATATTCAAGCAAAGCCCTTTACTTATTTGAAAAAAAATACAAGAAGAGCACGAATTACCTTGCACAGACTGATCCAAGACATTTGTACTAAGTGGAATGTGACCTTTCTTACAGTCCAAAGGCTGCTAGAGCAAGAAAAAGCTGTCAGACAGTACACTTTGGAAAGCAAAATTGGTGATGCAAACGTTTATATCACTCTTTATAGAGGGACATACTGGAGTTAGTAATTCTAATTCTCCAGTCATTTGAGGACATTACCAGAGAGACAAGTGCAAACACAGCAACTCTGAACATGGTGGCACCCTTAATAAAAGTTTTAAAATACCACTTGAATCTGATTAGGGACAATTTGGAGAACGTAGATAATCCCCTCCCACAACGCCACCACTGCTGACACAAACAGGTTGTCCACCTGAATTCAAAAAGATCTGACTAAACATCTGATCAAAAAAGTTGATGAAGATGAAAAACTATTTAAATTGCTTCAGTCTGACCATTATATTAAAGCAACAATCCTGGACCCATGATACAAATCAAAGAAATTGCTGAATGATAATGATACTTCTTTTAACATAAACAGACAAGAAATAATTGCTGTCTATGCTATCATGGAACAGAGCACAGAATCAGATTCAGAATGACCTTCATCACAACACAGCCCAGCATCAGGTGGCCCCTCTTCTGGTGTTCCAGTTGTTTCTTCTTCTTCCTCTTCTTTGCCCACTACATCAGGGTCATCTTCTTCTTTGCCACCATCAAAAAATAGCAGTGTACCACAACTGCACAGTTCAGCTTCAGGTCTCTAGAATCACTTACAAGATGTTACATTAACTTCTTCTTCCACTTCTTCTAACACAGCCTCAGTACAGACTACTGATGAAATGTACCTGGCAGAGCCCAATATTGACTGGAATACAGATCCTTTGAAATACTGGAAATACAAACAAAATATATGGCCTGCTTTAATACAAATCCTATGAAGTACATGAACTGCCCTCCTGCTAGCGTTTATTCAGAATGATTGTTTAGTTCAGTTGGCAATGTTATTAACTCTATAGATAAACATACAGTAAACAGGGGAAAATACCACCATTGTTCACAAGCAAAATATCAAAAATGATAAGAAATAAAAAAGAGAGCAGCTAGAATGCATATAAAATATATGTGTGTAAAGGAAATAGCAGTAAAGTGAAAAAGGCAGCAAAAACACGTAAACAGGAAATAAGAATGGCAAAGAGAAATTATTAGGGCTTCACGTTTGGATTTACATAAGAACTGAACATCTCAAATTTTGAGTGTTCAGTTCTTGCAGACTACAATAAACTTTCCACTGAAATTGGTGGACTTTAGGTTCGACTGGTTCACCTTGGTCCATAGGGCACAGACCAGTCGAACCAGTTGAACCGCAAACCACAGTTTGACCCTAAAAGAGTTAACACAGTGTACTGCAGAGCTGTGCATGATGTCAGGCTCCATTTTGGAGCTGCCTGGCTCAGTGTGAAATCACATGACTCACAGGGGAAGCTCACTCATATGCTTGTTGTAGGGCTGTGAGGTAGCAGAGGGGGGCTATGAGAGTCATATTAGTTAGATTAGCTAGGAAATCATACCTCTCAACTGCTATGAATTTCATATAGTGCTATGATTTTTACATTCAAATTTACCCTTGCTCCACAAAGGTTTACTGATTTTCTTAATAATGTTAGAGCTATCTCTGGAAACACAAACTATTAAATCTTTGCACTAACTTGATAGAAACATTCCTTAACACTAACTACGTGGGGCACACTATTTGTAGACATACTATTCTTTGAAATAAGAAAGAGCTACACATTCTGGCCATTTGCTATGAATTTTGAAGACTATGATTTTTAATGCTGAAAGGTTGAGAGGTGTGTAGGAAACTGTTCCAAAAATGATAAAATTCTGCTTGCAATTCAATCTACTAGCAGAGCTGCTGAAAGGGAGAGGAAAAGGAAGGAACACAAATAAAAAGCAGGGTGAGCACCAGCAGTGTTGCAGGCTTGCAGCAGGCCTGTGGGACCAGGGGCTTGCCTGAAATGGGGGAGGGAAGAAAGGTTGCACTCTCTGGTGGACTGGAGGAGAACAGAGTGTGCTTGGGTCTGGGCAGTGGGCAGATGGAGCATGAGGTGACAGTGTGCCAGTGCCCATTTAGTTTACCATAATATGTTAACCTCAGCAGTGCAGTACCTTTTTTTTCAGAACTGGCCTTTTACCAGGGCATTACAAAAAACAAGTAATCTCGGCAGTGGGCAGCAAGTGTGTGCCAGCTGGCAGCGTGACAGTGCCTGGCCCCTGGTACTTAGAACCTTGGTGGCATCCCATTAAAAAATCTCCACAGTCCCTCAAGTTGCTGAAGTTAATTCCTCCTCCTCCTCCTCCTCCCAAGTTCTGAAGCAGCGTGTGTGTGTGTGTGTGGTCCTGACCTGTGCTGTTGCAGTGTAAGCTGGGCAGTGGGCAGCAAGTGTGTGCCAGCTGGCAGCGAATCAGTGCCTGGCCCCTGGTAATCCTTGGTGGTATCGCATTGATACAATAAACATAAGAAAAATATGATAGAAATAAAAAACTAAAGGAAAAATTAAAAAGTAAAACAAAAACTAATATAAAAAATAAAAGTTAAAAAAAAAATAAGATAAAAAAGATAAAAAATAACATAAAAATTATAAAAAATGACAAAAAAAATAATATAACATCTTACCCTTCATCATTCATTACTTAAGTGGCTGAGCTGTGTTTCAAGCATTAGGAAACAGAGCAACAGAGAAGCCAAGGAAGTGGTAGCATGGGATTGTCCAGTCACAAAGAAAGACAAAAGCATAGTGAGCTTGGTAACAGACCTTCTGCGTCAGTGGGTGCTACAAGTATAGAGGAAGATGGCAGTAGTGGTTGAGCAGTCCGTAAAGTATTTCACATTGTAGGAACCATTTGCAGTGGCACTGCAGGGATTGCAATATGAGCAGTCAATGCAGAAAAAAGGAATAAGAAAGGGGTGTGTCAGGTAGTGACACAGCCAGAGGAGGAGAACGAGCAAAGTGATTTGACAGAGCTTGGGGACAGAGATACAGATTGTGATTATACAGTACACCTGATAAATTGATAGCAGCAGCAGCAGTTCTGGGGAGAAGGAGGAGGAGGAGGTGGAAGAGGTGGGAGTTCAACTTGGGCAGGCGTACATAAAAAGACAAAAACTGGTGGTACAACAAAAAACGAAAGTCCACAAACCGAAAAGGGGAAACACAGGTAAAACTGATGGCCCAGAAAACTTGGTAGAGGAAAAAGAACCATTCCTTGACCCTAGAGAACTGGTGGAGGAAGAGGAGGAGGAGGAGGGTGATGATGTGGAAGCTGGCCACAATAGCCCGCCCATTAGGTAACAGCTAAGAGTGCCAGTGGAAAAGACCAAACCACTGATGTTGATAGCGTGAGATTTCTTTACAGCGGACAAAGAATCACAGACACATGTAGTATGTTTTTTGCTGAGTCGGGGTAAGGAGGGCACAAGGCTGGAAACATTTACCATGAAAAGACATTTGCTGAAGTCCCACAGATGTCACTGTGAGAAGGCATGCCAACACATGGTTTCAGCAGCACCACCACCAGGCAGTGAAGCCAATGATGATAATGATGATGGCCAGGGGAGGAGAACATTAGGAGCCCTGGTTCGGAGGAGGAGGAAGAAAGTCTTGCAAGTGGTAGCCAATGTACAATTCCAATGTCTTCCCTTCACCAGTTCTTTAGTCCACTGACTCCTGCACCTCTGAAGGTCCACAAATCTCCAGCCACTTTCACCCTCTGGGGTGGCAAAAATAGTAGCCAACTGTCATGTCCAGGGGAAAAAGCATTCAACTCTCACTGGTCCTGCTCCTGGAAATGGGCCAGAAATATAAAGCAAACAGACCCGAGGCAAAAAATTTAACAAGAGCAATTGTGGAAATGCTAGACATCAGCTTAGTTGTGAACAACACTGGTTTTCCATTGCTAATCTAAGTTGCTGTGCTAAGGTATCAAGTGCCCATCCATAGACTCTTTTCCATAGTGGTTCTTCCTGATTTGTATCAGAGTGTGTACAAGACCGTGTCACATGCCCAGAAAGCATCATTTGTTCCAGCCTTTCACATCACCACTGACGTGTGGGCCAGTGATCAGACTACTTATTACATGGCAGTGACTGCTGATTGGGTCAGTTTCCCCTCTTCATTCCCCTCCTCTTCCTCTTCTTCTGGGTTAAGTGCCAACAGTAGCAGTAGTAATTGTTGCAAGTCACCGGTTCCCCCCAACCTCCACAAGCAGGCAGCTTTATATATTGCTAGCTTTGACAATGACCATTGTGCAGAAAACTTGTTACACTTCCTTCAAAAGAAGTTTGATCAGTGGCTGGCAACACACGCAACACCAGCTTTTATAGTAGCAGATAATGCAAAGAACATCATAAAAGCAATCGAGGATGGGGATTATACATGTTCCATGTTTTGCCCACTGTAAAAATCTGGTAGTTCAGGGATTCCTAGATGAGAAAGGCAGCACTGTGCCAACATGTTTAGGTCTGGCCAAAACGTTTGTGGTGATTTTAGCCATTCTGTAATGGCACAGATGCAATTATGAAACATTAAGTAGCAGAACCACCTACCCGTCCACCACCTGAAACAGGATGTGGCAGCAAGATGGGATTACACCTATTACATGAAGGAATGGCTGCTAGAGCAACAGAAGGCTATCCCCAGTATGCCATAGAGCATGATCTTGGCAGGGGAGATGTAGATATCAGCAGAATCAGTGGCACCTAATAGAGACCCTCTGCACTGTGCTGAATCCCACTGAAAAGGCCACAAGGGTGGTAAGTGCTGATGCAGCAGTTCTGAGCCAGGACTTCCCCTCACTGCCTCATTAACTTGTGACTTCTTTGTATGAAAACTCAGTATGAGGAAAAGGAGGATATCACTGCTATCAGTCTAGTAGAAAGGATATGATCACATTTCTGGAATGACACATGCATTTTCCAAATGCGTATGTAACCCCTAGGTGGCGCTATCCCAAGGGCTACTACCCCTGCCTGTATGGCTAGTGACAGGTTAAGGGGCCTAGGTCCAGTGACGGGTGCCTCCACCCAGAGGTCAGGGTTGGTAGTGGTTAAACTAGCTTGGGCACTGCCCTCTGGGACACTGTGACCCCCCCTTTGTTCCCACTAGTGGCCCACACAGTACATGGGAGTTACCTTCCCAATACCCCACATATGCACAATCATTACACATACAGTACCCACTTACCCTCAGAACTGATTATGCAGCACGTCCCTGAGGGCCCCCTGTAAAATAAGGTTAGGCAATGCTACAGCAACTATGCAATATTCTCTGCTGTATGTACTGACACCACAAGTAGGATACAAACATAAATCTGATTTATTCAGGGGAAGTAACAAGGAAGGGGAATCAGGTTGATTTTGCATTAAGACATATAAATCACAGTGCTATGCATGAAACTTAGGGTCCAAATGTCACACTTGCTGGGTACCCAGGATGGTGGGGGCTAGCCAGGTCTGTTGCCCAGGGTTGGCCGGCTGGTGCAGCTAGTTGGGGCCCTAAAAGAAAGAAAGGCATACACAGCAAAATTGTAATCCAGAGCAGAGGCTCAGTTCCAGAAAAAGAAAGTACAAGTAAATCAGATGGCACACTTTTGATTCATAAATTATTGCAGGGGGTTGCCCTGAATTGTACTCACTATACCCAATACAGATTACTGGATGGGTGGTGTTGTTTCTGGGTTTCCAGCATTCAGCACACACTGCAGAGTGAGGGAAATTAAGATCGTAATCTTCCTCCAATTAAAGGCACATTTATATGTAAAGGAAAGTACTGTACCAAGCAGACTGCTCCCCGATCCCGATCGCAATTACTGCAAAATACCCAGAAGCACACACAGCATTAGCAGTCCCTGACAGGCCGATCGCGTTCAGCAAACTTTCAGTCTTCTTCAGGTTAAGCCTGGTTCCCACACTTCTGCTTCTTCTTCCTCCTCAAAACTCAGATTCAGTCCAAACAACGGCTGCAGACTGACTTTGGGGCCTATACAAGCGCTTCCCGCGCGAATTACCCGACACTCAAACAACAGGGCTCCTTCTCTCTTCACTGTCACCTCAGATCTAGCTTGCCAGCAACAGTTCAGTGTATTTTCTTTAGATCCACTCGAGTCCGGTTGGCTGATGAAACTGTCAGTCACAGCAGGGCTCCCTCTATAGGTGCAAAAAAGGTGCCATTGGACCAGAACTACACTTCCTAAGGGCTCCTTCCATTTAGCCCCCTTGTAACAAGCTCCAGTTGGGAGTCCCTTTCCTGACTGACTCAAGCAGTCTCCATTTTAGGGCTCCCCCACCCCAACTGATCCAGTTCGGCAGTTCAGAACCAAAATGGTGGGGCTTCACAGAACAGTTCGTGCTGCAAGAAAAGCAGGTTAAGCAAACTATATTTTCATTACTTTTCTAAATGGTTTCTGGAAAACAGTTAAATCTTTGAAAAGAGCTCCCTCTGCGCCACTAGCGACGGCAGAATCGGAGCAATTGCTCAGAAGCTCAGGTGGGACTCGAGCAAAGAACACACACAGTCCCCCCAGGGAAACTAATTATGTCGGCGAGCAGGCAGACCTTAAAGAGACAGTACTCATAGGCTTTGGAGTGTGGGTAGCACCCACAACTAAATGACATTTCGCGAAATGCCAGCTAGGCAGGGAGCACTCAGGCAAGCTCCTGGAAGGCTTTTAGGAACCCTCATTTGCAGGGGGGTTACACCTACAAATGACCACTACATCCTGACCATTCTCTTGGACCATCAATTCAAAGACACATTTGAGAAATTGTTCGATGAATGAGAATGCAGAAAGGATTAGCTGTCCTACAAAGCCTTGCTTATACATCTGGGACTAGCTATTCAAAGGGATTGTGCATGGTGCACCTGAGTTGTGCCAGCGCAACCCCAGAAATTCACCCGGGGCAATATTCAAAAGGGGGAATTGCACAGCACAATTTCTTGTGCGTTGGGGTGCAAAGATAATGTATGCAGCACATCTCCAGGGGACATGCCCATGCACATGCAGTACATCCCGATATTCAACCCAGGATGTGTGGTGCATATGCAGGCACAACCCTGAGATGCGCCGCATACTGGGGCACAAAGTTGAGCCCAAAATATATGGCTCAAATGGTAGCCACCCACAGGCAAGCTGCCATAATGTAAGGCGCATCACAGCAGCTGCCAGCCATGGATGGCACCCCCCGAACATCATTCGGAAGCACCCACAAATGTCTCTGGTGGTCCAGTGGTTCCCCTCTCCTCTCCTTCCCCTCTGATCACCCAAAATAAGCTTTTATTAATGCTCTGGTAATTTAGTGGCACCCCCACCCCATAGCTCCGATCGCCAGAATGAAAATAATATTTATGCCCTGGTAGTCTAGTGGTACCCCCACCTGCTGGTAACCCAGATCACCCTTACAGCTGAATAAAACATATCTCTGGTGGTCCAGAGGCACCCCACCCCCACACCCACAGAACCCCAGTCCACCAGCTCCCCTCTCATCGCCGGCAGGCAGCAGCAAACCCACCTGCGATACCTCATGCTGCCCACTTAAACACAGCCATAGTATTTGTTGTAGCCCATTGGTCCACACTGTGGACCAATGGGCTTGCAGTGCATAGTGTAATAGTCGTTCACAAATATGTGAATGAAGTCAACAAATAATTAATAATGAATGAAGTCAATTAATAATTTCTGGGATGACACTGCCCATGAAACCAATGTGTACAACACTTAGCCATGGCATAACTGGAAGCCTTGTCCATGTCTGACACTGTCCCAAATGTGCACACAATTTTTGGAACCAGTAGCCTACACTGTGGGATGCTGCACTGTTGTCTTTGCTCAGTCTTATTCGGATTAATGTTTTGCACAATTTTTGCCAGGACTGCATAGGCTAAATTAATCATTTTTGTGGCAGTATTACCCATTAAACCAGTGTGTACAACACTTAAGCATGGCATAACCGGAAGTCAATTTTTGGAACCCATGGCCCTCAATGTGGCCCACTGCATCACCCTGCTGTTTTGGGTGCTACCTCAGCGCAGTGCATTACATTATTCATGTTATTCCATTTCCTAATGCTTTTCAATGGCCAAGCCAGTGCAAACTAGCTCACCATTAAAAGAATTTTGATGAGAATTTTGATGAACTTTATGCAGTTCAATGGCCAAAGTTTGGGAGGTTGAACTTCAGGAGCTTCACACAGCCCTAGAATTATGATGTGAAATTGGCAAGTAACACACAGAATACAAAAGCATTTTATAGATACATAACTTCCACCCAAAAAAGGAAGAAACAGGAATAGGTCCACTAAAAATCAATAACCAACTGATCACAAAAGATGACATGATAGCAAATTAACTAAATATGTCTGCTCTGTCTATACTCAAGATAAAGGGACATAACATTTTTTACAGAAAATAAATACATAATTACAAGGGAAGAGGTATTAAGACATTTAACAAATTAAATATGAATAGAACTGGGGGACCATATGAAATTAATCCAAAAATATTACAAGAAATTGTGGAGAACATTGCATCTGTAGTACAACATGTTTAAAATTCATCCCTAACATCTGAAGAAGAAAAAACTGGAAGTCATCGTAGGTTATACCAATTTACAAAAAGGGAGATAAACACTTACAATAATTACTGTTCACGGCCTCACTTCAGTGGCTGGAAAAGTAATGGAGATATCTATTGAAATATATGACAGAGGAAGAATGCAGAGAAAAGGGGATTAAGGATACTATGCAGCATGGTTTCAGAGTCGGAGAGTCTTGCATTACAAATCCATTAATATTCTATGAACCAGCAAGCAGGGAACTAGACGATGGCAATGCAGTTGACGTTTTTTTTTACCTGAGCAAGACCTTCAACAAAGTGTCACAGATAAAAGGAATAGAAAAGTTGAATAAATTGGGAATTAACTGTAAAATTGTAAACTGGCTAGCAGAATGGCTCAACGACAGAACACAAAAGGTCAGAGTAATGGGACACAAATCAGAAGAGGGGTGTCATATCAGTTGAGGGGTGAGGATATAGCATGCACCAAGCAGGAAAGGGATCTTGGGGTTATCATCTCTGATGACCTCAAGGTAGGGAAACAGTGTGACAAGGCAGCAGGTAAAGCAAATAGGATGCTGGGATGTATAGGCAGGGGCATCACCAGCAGGAAAAGGGAGGTCATAATTCCGCTATACAAGACACTAGTGAGGCCCCACCTGAGTATACAGTGTACAGTTCTGGAGACCATACCTACGTAAGGACATAGACAGGGTAGAGAAGGTTCAGAGGAGGGCAACAAAGATGGTGCAGGGATTGCATCACAAGTCCTATGAAGACAGGTTGAAGGAACTGAACATGTACTCCTGGAGGAGAGGAGAGAGAGAGGGATATGATAGAGACATACAAGTATCTTACAGGGAGGAACAGGGTGCAGGAAAACACTATTTTAAGCGAAAAAGATGTTCCAGGACTAGAGGGCATGGGATGAAGTTGGAGGAGGACGATTCAGAGGAAACATGAGAAAAGAATTTCTTCACAGAACGGGTGGTGGACAAGTGGAACACCCTGCAGAGGAAGTGGTGGGGGCTGAAACAATCACGGGATTTAAGAATGCATGGGATAGACATAAAGGAATTCTGGAGGTCAGGGGTAAGGGGCAACAGACTTCTAGGAAAACAAACTGAACTTACAAGCTCAAATGGGCAGACTGGGTGGGCCATAGGCTCTTATCTGCCGACACTGTCTATGTATCTATGTATCTATGAGTGGTGTCCCCCAAGGATCAGTCCTTGCACCTATACTATATGGCCTCTTCATAGGAAACCTGGATGAGGGAGTGAGCAGTGTGTGCAACAAATTTGCAGATAATGCAAAGTTAGGCGGTTGAATAAATACAGAGGAAGAAACTAAACTCTTACAAAATGATTTAAATAAAATGATAGAGTGAACAAGGCAATGGAAGATGAAATTCAACAGTGAGAAATGTATAGTAATGCACCTAGATAAAAACAACAAAAAAATACTATATTAAGGGGTTAGACTAAGAACAACAATATGTGAGAAAGACGTAGGACTGTATGTATTCAGTGACTTGAAATGTAGTAAACAGGTGAACATAATTTTTGGAAAACCAACCATGTATTAAACACCATAAAAATATATTTTACTCACCAATCAGAAGAGGTGCTATCCCACTGTACCGCTCATATTAAGGCCACGGATTGTTTATGGGTCACAAATTTTGGGGGAGGGGTGTAAACTCAGGCGAAAATGTAAAAATAGAGAAAATATAGCGTAAAGCTGCAAAGATGATAAGGAGCCTTGAAGAGAACAGTTATTATAAAAGACCATCACAATTGGGCCTGTATATATTAGAATGACAATGCGTGAGAGACAATCTACTATTACTTTTTGACATACAAAAATATCTAGAATTAATGGACAGTATGAACCTGCTGTGGGGGCAAGATCATTACTTATTAAGGAGGCATAACAAACAATTAAAAACATCACAAAACAAATGTCAGAAAATATTTTTTTACACAAAGGGTGGCCAATATTTGGAATAATTTGCCTTGTGACACAGTGAACTGTGAAAACAGTGATATATTTAAAAAGGAATTAGTCATATGGATGTAGGATGGTAAATTTAAAAGTTATATAACCTAATTAAGGTATGGACTTGAAGGGACAGCTAATGTCTCACTCCATCCCAGAATCTGAAGTATTAACCAAAGTAAATAAAAAGAAAATAACATTAGTGGGTTCAGAGAGTCCATATAGCAGCTCCATTTCACATCTCAAGCTTTGTTGGTAGGACTAATTAATCTGACTTGGATCATTGGGTACTGCCTACTACGACTACTTGTCAGCAATTGAATGAAATATTATTTTACCACCTGTAGCATGATATTAATTCTATAGTTACTGTTTTTCTTACAACACATGGCTTAGCTCAATGCTCTTCTTTGGATAATATATTTTTCACATCCCTCCATAACCATATTTGACTGTTATTACTTTACAGACAAAAATTTTACTATTCATTCATACAATGGGCCCTATGCATTATCCCATGGATTGGCTACACGCTGTGTAAGTGCAGCACACAGCCACTCCACACCCAGTGTGCCCCTCATGTGGGATGCATGGAAAGGGGCATGAAGCCCTCAAAGTACTTGCCCCTTGGACTGCAACATGCAGGAGCAGGCATGGGGCATGGCGCACTATGTGCCATGCACAGCAGTGCATAGTGTATCCACAGGGGAGCATCATGGACTGTTAACTATGCCATGGGGGACCCTGCCATAACCACAGTACACGGCCAAGCCTGCGCATCTACAGGGTCCCCCCCAGCCACAGCGGCAAGAGAGCTGCCCACCCACAGCACACCGAGCCACCCCCATCCTGGTAGCATTTCAGCAGCCCCCCACCAGACAGTGCCCCTGCCCCAGCCAGCATGGCATGGTGAGACTGCCCCTTCACCACTGTGTGCCCTACCCCCCCGTGGCACAGACACCACCACTCCTAGCCCCATACCTGCATGCTGGTGCTGCTCCATGGGATGGCCAGTGGCACAGTACACCACAAACCACCACGGCCACTGACCATCTGACTTCTGCAGGTGCATGCAGCTGATGTGCGCCCGCATATTTCAGATGGCTGGTGGCCACGGTGGTGAGGAGGACTATGCCGTGGCCATTTCAGGGGGCACTGACAACATGTATGGGGGGTGGGTGTGCGATGCCATGGGGGTTGGTGCCATGGGTAGGGATGAGAGCCAGCCAACACACCAGTTGGGGCAACCGTGGGCAGTTGTGGTTGTCAACAGGAGTGGTCCTGGGTTGGTGATGGGCTTCTGCACTCCAGGGCATGGGGGGGTAAGATTGCCGGTATGAGATGTGACCCTGCAGTGTGGAAGGTGGGTGGGGACCACCATCCAATGGCCCGACACAGGGGCATGTGCGCGCGGGTCCGGTTGCCTGTGGTGGGCATTCATGCACCTGGACCCATGCCTATCTGCACAAGGGATCCACTCTCTGTCCAGGATGGGCATCCGATTGGATGCTCAGCCAGACCCATGATGCCACCCATGGCCGCCCTGTGGAATCCTGTGCATTGGGGAGTGGGGCCACGGACAGGTGCACATCCTTTATGCATACCCCCAGGTGTGCCTTTGTCCAAGGTGCAGGCTGGCGTGGTGGGTTACTCGCTTTGGCAAGTAATATAGCCCATTCATGCATAGAGACCATTGCTTAGAGTATGATGCAATACTACATCTCAGTTGCAGTGACTAGCTGGGCTGAGATTATATTGCACTGGTGCAGTAACATCAGCGTTAAGGCTGAGCAGCAGGGTCTATGTTAAACCCCTAACTTTGCACCTTAATAGTTTTGGCAGTATTTGACAAACTTAGCTGAACTTTTCCACGTGTCATCTAGTAGGAAAGATCTAAATATATGGAAAGTTTCATGATGGCAGCTTGTGTAGTTTTTTAGATCCACATATGTCATTTTCCTGTAGATGTCTAATTTTTTTCCTATACTTAACATGGGTTTTTGGTTTTGTTGTCATGTATAGATTACACGGTATGGAAATTTTTTCCTGAAACTTTCAGGGTAGAAGCATGTTGTGTCAAGGCAGTACCTTTGGAAGGTTTTATGAAAAAATATTAAACGGTTCCAGAGTTATAAGAATTTATTTATTTATGTATTTATTTATGTTAATTTTTTTGCTGTTCTGAGCATGCCCAGTAGGTTGTTTTTTTTTGGATAATGTTCTGATAAGACACAAAAAATTACATGTTGCCAGCCTGTTTTGGGATTCTCATCACTTCCTCCTCACACAAAAATTTTGTTTTATGTGGCGACCATGACAGCCGCCATCTTGTTTTTTTCTCTCTCTGAACTAAAAAACATGGAAAATGCATAAAAATGGTGTATTTTTAAACAAACAAAAAAAAAAAACACCTGAACCTAGCTAAACAGCACCCATTTAGCTAGATTCTGGTGAATGTTTATATAAAAATATGTCCAGAGATGTTTTTTCTGGGCACTCCAAAATCCAGGGTGTCTAGCTTGGCGAGAGGAGCCATTCACCCTTGTTCTCTATACGAGAACTGTGGGACTTTTTTGGTATCTGCAGCCACAGATGGACACATGCTATTGTCTTGCACCCTACAGTAAGCCCCATGGAACAAGGTATGCTGGCTCCAATGTACAGCAGCACCAGGTAGCCTTTAGCAGCTCGTAGGACTGTGGATTGCGATGCGGTCAAGGCACGTTGCTACCTATACAAGGACAGTCTGTTTGATATTTCAAATTAAATTAGAGGCTTATTAAAATGTAACATTTTAATTGGTTGCTGGAAGGTGATAACTTTACTGACAGTGGGAAGCATTACTTTTTATGTTGGCTCGCACTTATGCGCCAGCCAACATATCGCATTAGTAGCAGATTTGGAGGCACGGTCACTGTTGGGCAAATGCAGGGCACGCATCAGTAGGTGCGTCCCTCATTCCCCAATAAGCCAGCATTCAGGCACCACACCAGGAATACATAATGTGCAAGCACATCTAAAGAAAGGTCCACTGCAATGAGAGCAAAGCTTGTCATACGCAGCGGCACCTTCCGATGTGCCTTCCCTGGTGAAACATTAGCCTAAACATGGCAGCACACAGTGCCTGCCACAATGCCGACTTTGGGGGTGCCCAATCCTCCTGTCGGCATGCTCTGACCAGTTTATGTGCCAACGGGCAGCCTCCACTCCCATAAGCATAATGCACCCCATTTGTTATGTGCTGAGGAGTGCCCAATCCCCTCGCCTCTTGCCCCCCTTCGGTATGTGCTGGACGGGGTGCCCAATCCCCGCCGGCCAGCCCCCAAACACTCAGGTGGCGACTGGGAGCCTACCCCACCATGCCAAATGCCTTCTGTAAAAAAAAAATACTAATGTTTGTTTTTTTTTTTACCTGTAAAAGAAGAAAACCTGCACCCACCCTATGTGCACCCTGCCTCCCCACACACCCCCACTCACCCCATACTTACCTCCGGAGTCTGGTCTGATGATCTTTGGTGAACCAGGAACACGTCTACACTCTTCAAAGTCAACTGCGAACTGAAGAAATGCCGGTAAGCTGTATAATGGCATAAATAGGTTTTTTTCAACTTTGGTGCATATCTCGGGCATTTTTTTGAATTTTTGCACCAGATTTTTAACATGGGGTTATTGGGTCCCCTCCTCATGAATTCAGTCACTGTCATGGCATTATTCAGTCCGGAAAGGGGATTTCGCAGTCACTGCATGGAATCACCTTTCAGGACCCTTTAACGAAATGACAGTGCTACTGTTCATGAGGGGGGCTCTCAAAAAGCCTATGTTGCAAATTTGGTGAAAAAAATCCATAAAATGGCTGTTTTATGAGCATGCATTGCGCTGTTTCCACGCACGCTCGTAATTTCATGAATTTTTAATATTTTCACTCCAGATTTTCAAAATTGGCATTTTTCCACACCTCATAATGAACCGTACAGATGTCATTTTACATATCCTGGCTGAAATGTGTTTTCACACATCCGGCGCAGAATAGCACGGTCGCTGTGCGAAATCAGTTTTCCGGACAATTTGAGAAAATGACGGTGATGCTGTTAATGAGCAGAGGTCATAAAATGCCTATATTGAAAATCTGGTGATGAACGTCCATGAAATGAATGTGTTACAAGCATGCATTGCGTAGTTTCCACCCACCCTTGTAACTTCACAAATTTGCAATATTTTCATGCCAGATTTTCAACACTGCCATTTTTTTACACCTCCTCATGAACAATACAGTTGTCATTTTCACATCTTGCCCAAAATGTGTTTTCATGCCTGTGTCGCCAAATGGCATAGCTGCTGTGCAAAACCACCTTTCAGCTAACAAACTGATTATGCCGCTTTTCATGAGGTGGGGGTCACAAAAAGCCTATGTTGAAAATTTGGAGTGAAGATACCAACAAACGCCTACAATGTTAGGATTTCCAACTGTAAGACCCCACCCTGTAGAGACTGCCAGATGTCAGGGGTGTGACTTGGGATCATTGGCTGTAATGCTCATGGCATTCCACCCCCACCCCCACCCTGCAGCCAGTGACAGGCATCGAAGTGTGCCTTGGAGTGTCCGGCACTAAAATTCACCCCATTCTCCTATACTGCACCCGTTTCAGCATATCTCCTTATGGAATGGGGTAAGTATAAGGCCCAAAGAACCCAAGGCACTCCACGACACTTGTCAGTGTCTACAGGGTAGGGTGAGGCCCATTCTCCCATACCGCACCCGTCTCAGTGTATTTCCTTATGGAATGGGGTAAGTATAAGGCCCAAAGACCAAAAGCACACTACGACACTTGTCAGTGTCTACAGGGTAGGGTGAGGTAAAATGGCATGAGCTTTATAGCTGACGCCCCAAAGGCACACCTCAGCACCTGTCAGTCTCTACAGGGTGGGGGTTGGGTTGGCGTCAGTTCCATACTTCACTGCCATTCCTATTATGCATCTCTAACTCCTGCACTACCAATGCCAATGCCAGCGAGACAACATTCGGCATTGACAAATGCTTATTTAATTAAAAATAAGTCTGGAGCATGTCCATGAAGTGTGTGGCTGAAGGACACTAAATTATTATAGCAGATTCCAGTCATCCTGTGAGTGCGCTAATGAAAAAACACACTAGCAACAACTTTACGTGTGCATTCGGGATGCTGGAGCTCTCATCCAAGAAACAGATTGAATTTGGATGCCAATTCAGTCAGCATGGTGTTGACTAATGAAGGTGATAAGTACTGTAAATGGAAAACTGCTACTGTATAGCTGACAGCACAGGTTACATATTCATCTCTGTTTATGGTGAGAGTGTGCTGATGGACCTAGACTTCCTTTCACATTCGGACCCATAAATTACTATGTATGTTTTTATGACGGTGTTTCATGTGACCATTACCTGAAACACATATTCCTGCTGCCCTTCCATATGCACTGCTGGTGCTGTGGCTACATGAGCATCACTCAGACTGCAAGGCAGACAGACGCTGACAGGCAGACAGAGACTGACTAAGTCTCCTCTCTAGGTTGCCTGCCCTGTGTTTCAAATATGTACATGGTGGCATTGGAAGGCCCACCCTCGGTGCCATTGAACAGTAACCCAACACGTTGTCATTTCTGAACATTTTTACACCAAATTTTCAGATGACTTTTTTGGGGTCACACCTCACGACCAATGATGGTGGAATGATGCAAATCCATCCTGAAAGGCAATTTCATGGTCACTTCACAAAATCATCTTTCAGGTAGGATTTGAACATTTTCACTACCCTTGCTCATATGGAGGGGTCATAAGACAGCTACACTGGAAATTTTGGGTCAACATATGTAAAAATTACAAAGTTCTGAGTGTATGTAGAAATCTTTCTATGCTCACTAATAAATTTGCCAATTGTCATTATTTTGACCCCACATTTTCATAATAGCCTTTTTTCACATCACCTCATTAATGTGACAGCTGTAGTTTTTCAGATCCTGGCCAAAATGTGTTTTCACACCAATGGCGTGGAATGACATTTCAACATGGATTTGAACATTTTCACCTACCGGGTTCATAAGGTGGGGTAATAAGAAGGCTTTGCTAAAATGTGGTGTACAAATATTGTAAGATGACCAAACTATGAGTGAATGTTGCAGTAGTACAATGTTCATTCATAACTTTGCTAATTTCCAATATTTTAACCCCAAACTTTCAACATAGCCATTTTTCGACACCACCTCATAAACGTGGCAGGTGTCATTTTTTTTAAATCCTCTGCAAAACAAGTCTTTGCACTTGCTGTGTAAAATGACATTTCAGACAATATACTATAAAAGCAACATGTCATGTTTATAAGGGAATTCGAAAAATTACTATCTTGAAAATTTGTAGTCAAAATAAAAACATATATATATATATATATAATTATTAAGAAACTTTGTGTGTGGTGCCAGTCTGTGATCTTGTGCCAGCGATCTGAGTCTGAGGAAAAGCTCAGTGACCCAGCTAAATGGGGTGAAGGTGCAGAGATGGCACTGTTATGCGACACTCTCCCACCTTGGAAATTAATGCTGCAGGTTGCCCACATGGGCACAGGTACCATATAATGAAGAAAGTTATTTTCTTGGCATAGGGCCCTGCACATCTGCGCAAGTGGGTGGCAAAGAGCCCTGTCTAGAGGCTGACAGATGGACTCTTTGTCCTGTGCATCTATATCTCCAGCCACGTGCCTGGGGATGTCGGTGGAGGGTTGTGAGGGCCCAGACACATCCTCCCTACCCCAGCATAGCAGGCAGAACACACTAAGCCTTCCCTACACACCCAATCCCTGGAGACATTGGTAGAGAGTCGTGAGGGCCCAGATTTGTCCTACCCGCCCCAGCATAGCAGGCAGAACACATTAAGGTTCAGAACAGCCATGCTGTCCTTGGCATCCAGCGCCATTTTTAAATCTTGAGTTTTTGTGTCTGCTGATTTGTTTAGATTGCTTGATTTCAAGGGACCTGCTGCCTGTAATCAATGCTTTATGCCTTTTCCGAGCGGTCACCTTAAGGAGTAACTACCTTTAAACTGCACATTTAATGTTTAATATGCTAATAGTGGTTCCTGTAAGCTGCACATTTAATGTTTAAAATGCTAGCAGTACCTCCTTCAGACTGCCATTTCCGGAGTTTCAGTACTGAAAGCGGCGTATTTTCAGCCGGACATTTGATGTTACTAGAAGTAACTCCTTCTCAGTCTGATACTCTCCACATCAGTTGCTAGGGCCCTGTACCTGAACTTGATCCTTCTGCAGCCTACAGTACGTACTGGACTTGCATGTCCTGGATAGCCCCCATCCTTTCAGCTCAGATTACCTGTGTTCCAGCACTCTTATAATAACTTCTACTTCTGCTCCAAAGCTTTTCCTGCACACCAGATCCGTGGAGACATCCACAGAGGGTTGTGAGGGCCTAGACTTGTCCTCCCCATCCAAGCATAGCAGGTAGAGTACACTAAGGTACAGAACAGTGGAAAGGAGCCACGCTTCACGTGTCATCATATTGTCTGTGCCCACCCTCCCTCCCAAACCACCCTCCCACCCAGAGGTGGTCATTAATTTGATGTGTCTTGGATTAGCTGAAAACCAGTCAGCTCACTTTTGCACACCCACACCCCAAGTGCACTTGGTACTACGCTCTCCATTTCCTCATACTCCTGACAAGCCCCACTTGGTTTCTCCCAGTCATACTACTAGGACTTACAGTATTTGGTATAGGCTGTGATACCCACCCCCTCACAAGGGGCTCCTCCCATTATGGGCACTCCCAGTCTACACAAGATCGGGCTCTTTGTCATGGCTGCTATTAGTCTGGTGGGAAATGGCAGCACTAAGATGTCTATTCCCTCCTGTCAACTCACACTGGATACTAGATACAGCCCATACTCCCATGCACCTGCACACTCCCTAGAGGTCCTACTGTCATGCCTCCTCCCTCTGCTTCCTTAACCACCCAGACTAAGCCCTGCCCATCCCCCACCTACTAGTTACACCTACCATTAACCTAGGCATTCTGCGTAGTTATAAAAAAGGAAATTTTGAACCTCCCCCACATAAAAACATTAAATATCAATTTATAGCATGCCAAATTATTTTATTACTTCTAATCCTCTCTGGAAACATACACCCTAATCCTGGCCCTATCCCCCTAGGGGATACCTGGAAATGGCCCATGGGAATATTAGAGGTTTCCTAATTGGATGAATTCAGATTATGGATATCCAGTTCCAACTATGATATCTTAGCTGTGACAAAAACCTGGCTCACCCCCAAAGTTACAGATAATGAGATAAGCCTTGACTCATACAACATGTTTCGGCAGGGTATAGCCCACAAAAAAAGGAGGAGGAGGCCTGCTGCTTGTAAAATATCACCTTAAAGCTAAGAGGCTCACTAACACCCCTGTATCCACAGATGCAGAGCTTATGGCCATAAATTTTGCCCTCTGATCTAGAGGTGAAAAAAACGTAATCATTATGGTAACGTATATTTCCCCGAAAATTATGTCATCTAGGTTTCACCATCTGCATGACACTATCACTAACCTAAATCTGCAACATGAAAAAATGATACTCAGTGATTTCAGTTGTAATTGGCAAGCTAGTAGCAATAAAATCCACCATGATTTGATTGCCAGCCTATACCTAAAACAGGTCATATCCTCACCTACCCAAACAAACTACAAAACTGGGACCACCACACTTATTGACTGGGTGCTGGTCAACCACCCAGAAAGGATTCTAAACACTGAAATCAACCCTGACTTCCTGAGTGACCACTCTCTAGTTGTATGCCAATGGTCTACAAAAAGCCCCCCAGTTGCTTCCTCCCTCTCCAGGGCACGGGTTTTCTGATCCCATAAGACCCTGCAGTTGCGAGCTATGCTGCAACCGATGGACTGGTCCTTCCTGCAGCACACACAGGATGTTGATTTGGCTTTGAATTACTTCAAAAGGCACTTCAACAGAGTCTGTGATCTAGTGGCCCCCAATAAAACCATTACCAAGAAAGGAATCTCCCAACCCTGGTTCACACCAGTCTTCATGGGCTGGATTCACTAAGGTCGACTGCAAGCTGCGACAATGGCAGCTTGCGCCAACCATCCCTGTGACCTGAACCCTGCACCCGATTCAGCATCGGAGTGGGTCCAGGGGTCTGCGCCCCACGACTTGTGGTATAGGTCACACAGATGGCGCAATGACCACACATGCCACAAGCCACGGGAAAGGCTGGAGACAGATGCGCTGGCATCCCTGCATGCCCCCCCAATCCAGGGCAAGGTCAGGCACACATGCCCCCCACCCATCAGTGCGAGCCACCCCACACCCCCCAACCAATACCCCCACCGGCGACTGGCACTGCCCACCTCTCACCACCACAGCCAGCCACTGACTGAACTGTGCCAAGATATGTACAGTAATAATACGCACTCTGTGAATGACAGTGGCTGTCATTCATGGAGTGCCTATTATTACTGCACGCAATCAGCAGCTGGCCATGGTGGTGAGAGGTGGGCAGTGCCAGTCGCCGATTCACCCGCTGGGTGCACGTGTGGGGGGTGAGGGGAGTGGGGTGGGCTGGCATTGTTGGCTGGGGTGGAGGGCCACTGGACCACCAGGGCTATACTGGACATGCGATGGAGTGGGGATCTTGCCCAGGGCATGGGGGGCAGTTGGCATAGGGTGGCTCTCGACATGTGGGGGGTCTGGGCATGGGGGGGTGTTCCACACACCCATCCTGGCACAGTGGGTGCTATACCTGGGAACTGGGGCTGTTGGGGGACTGTAGCCCACAGGGGCTGTAGAGCTGTGGCACAGTGGTAACCCCCTGTGGAAGGCAAAGAACACTTATGCCACCTCATAGATGGTCTTTGACAGATGTCCACCAGGCATTGTTCCTGAATCCCGATGTGGGACATAGCAGCCACCCTTTGTGAATAGGGTGCAACTGCTGCCTTAAACCCCCACGCCTGTTGCAAGGGGGTTTCAGGTGCATTGGTGTTATACAGACAGCCTGCAGCATATCGCAGGCTGCCTTTGTGAATCCCACCAAGACGTAATTCAGGACGCAAGTGCTACTTGCACCATTGTTTCAGATGCAAGTTGCTTTGTGTCCTGAGTTGCCTTTTGTGAATCTGGCCCCATGTCTCTAACAAGAGAACAAGATAGGGTCTAGTCTCAGTATCATAAGCTTGGCCTTCAACCCTCCTCCAGAAGTATAAGGAACTTAGAAACGGTAAAAAATCTAGTTGGAACAGCAAAGGCTAACTACCATAAAAACAAACCGTTTTCATCCCTCAAATCAACTAAGACACTCTGGAGGGGGATCAATGATATCTTAGGCAACTCCCACAAACCACTTCCTCACTCCATCCGCATCAATGGGTCCCACACCGAGGGTGATACCAACAAAGCAAATACTTTTAATAGAACTTTTAGTGACCTCACCACCTATATTCTGGCACAATCCAGTCACCCAGTGGTGGACCATACCACCCCCCTGGACAACTCACGCCCCCAAGTTTTATCTTAAGAAATTAACATGGTCTGAGACTTACAAATCCCCTTCCCACTTAAAAATAACCCCCCATTTGGGGCCAGATAACATTGATATGAAGCTCCTAAAGTATGCTGTACATGAGGTCACATGACCCCTGCAGCTCATCTTCAACATGTCCCTCACATCTGGTCTGGTGCCAAGAATCTGGAAAACAGTGCATGTACCACCTGTCCACAAAGGGAGCGCTGCTGAACCACCCACTAACTACCGGCCCATTTCTAGTTTACCACCCCTCTCAAAGACACTGGAAAAAATAGTAAATGATCAGCTCTCTCATTACCTGGAAACTTATGTCCAACTCTCACCCAAACAGCATGACTTCTAAGAAAGCCACAGTACCATAACTGCCCTTGTAGAGTACACTGACCATCTCTACAGCACACTAGACAGAGGTGATCTTGCTGTATCAATATTCATAGATCTCACCAAGGCATTTGGCCTTGTTAATCATGATTTACTCTGCCACAAATTAAATACACTTGGTCTCTCAGTTGAAGCTACCTGCTGGCTAAAAAACTATCTCTCAGACCAAGCACAAGCAGTCAAATGCTGGGAGACCCTATCCGATTACAGGTTTGTGACTGTAGGTGTCCCACAAGGATCTATTCTTGGTCCCCTCCTGTTCAGTCTCTTTAATGAACTCACTACCTGTTCTTCCACAAAAATTCTCCTCTATTCATATGATGTTATCACAGCCACACACTCCTATCTACCTTCCATCCAACGCATCCTCCAATTTGACTTCACTACTGTCTGTAAGTGGTTCACTACCAACCTCCTCATCTTGAACTCAAAAAAAAAAAAATCTATGCTCTTCTACTCCAGATACAAAACCCCATCCCCTCACCTTAGTCATCACCTCTGACCTAGGAGCCCCAATTGAGCAGGTATTCACTTTTAAATATCCGGGGATCACCCTTGACTCAGGCCTGACCTACTTAGATATGTGGATATGATCACTAGGACTGCTAATTCCAGACTTGGCATGCTCTTCAGGCAAAAAAACGCTATCCTCCCTAAAATCAAACAGCAACTCGTCAGGTGCCATATCCTCAGTCTCATAGACTATGGCTGGTGATCTACGGCACTGCCAATATCAAAGCGCTCAACAGAGTCTGGGGCTCAATGAATAGGGCCTGCCGGTTTGCTCTTAACCAAAATCGGGCAGTCATAGATGCAACCTGTACCATAACCTAGGGAGTCTTAACCTTGGCTCCCAAATACACTATGTTACCCTTGTCACAGGCAAAAAAGCCCTGCTCGGTCAGTTGTCACCAGGGATCCTATCCCTTCTTAGTCTCCAAATATTCAACTAGGAGGTACAGCACAACTCCTTGAACCTACCTAGAAGGAAAATCTCCCTGTGTCAGTCTTGTTTCTCCTTCAGCTTCCCTAATCTTTGGAACTTCCTCAACCCATCCCTCAAACCACTGGCTCACTTACCTCCTTTAAGTCCCAGCTGCTAGCCTCACTCAAGCCCCAGTACCCCTGTAACTACTATCTCTGACTTATTCAATCCCTCCCTAAATATGTATTTGTCCTTTAGTCTGGAGTGCTCTGCTCTACATTGTTGTTCAATCACTGCTGTACATTGCTCAGTTTGGTCTTATTCCAAACTGTACCCTGAACACCCATGATGTATTACTCAGCTGATATCTCTTATATCTGCCATACTGCGCTTATTTACGTTGGACTACCATGTCACTTATCTCTGTAAGTATGTATCACTTATTGTGTATTATACTGCCCTACTGTGTCATTTGTTACTGTAATTATATTAACTTTTCTGTATCTAATGCTTCTGTGAAATGACCCTAGACCCTTTGAAAATAGTCTCTGCCTAAAGCATCCTGTGTGTAATAATTAAATAAATAAATAAAGCATGTAAGCAGAGGGACCAGATGACCCTGTGCTTCTGCAGTCCATCAGACAGCCCCACACATTCTTGACATCCATCACTGCACAGAACTGTAGGGGCCCACAACAGCCCTGCATGTCTGTAGGTGGATGGAATTTTCCCTTGTAGAGCTCAAAGGGCAGCGGGACCTGTGTGAATGAGGATATGATTCCACTGTCTCAAAAAGAAAGGAAATTCTTTACAAAAAAAACTTGGTTAATGCACCAGTTAGGGTTCAAGTTAATGCCACAAAAGTAAGGAAAAGTTATGCTTTTCAACCCTAACTCCCCACCCCCACCTCCCAATCCGCAAAAGGAAAAAACATTAGGACTTTGGGTCGCTGGAGTCTTGATGAATCTGTGGTGGGGATTTCCTCAGGGTTGTCAACCATAATGCCCACCCCATTCCCTGAACAAACAATGTCAGACATGAAAAAAGCTATAACAGACAGTTTTGGCAACATGTGGCAAGACATACTTCTCTATCTTTGGAGAGTGCATCACTATGAGGCACTGGCTTCAAGTTTTATTTATTATAGCGCAACTTTCATTGGGAATCAAAGCACTTTACAAACAATACAAACATCACTAAAATCATAATTCTAAATTTAAATGCCATAAAATATATATCAGAAATCTAAGTCTGTTAATTTACAACATGAATGTTTCTTTAAACAAATGGGTCTTTAGCATCGTTTTAAAAATCTCTAGGGAGGGACTCTCCCTGATGTAATGTGGGAAAGAGTTCCAGAGAGTCAGTGCCATGAAAGAAAATGCACATGCACCTGATGACGTCAGTGTAAACTTTGGAATCTCTAATAATCCCTCTTCTGCTGAATGGAGGGAGCGGAGGGGGTGATAGGGACAAAGGTGGTCTTGCAGGTATCTGGGCCCCTGACCATGTAGGGCTTTATAGGTCAGCAAACTCACCTTGAAGGAGATCTGCCACTTAACCAGTACCCAGTGCAGATGGCACAAGACAGGTGTAATATGACACAACCTAGACAGGCTGGTCAATAACCTGGCAGCCACATTCTGCACTATATGCAAGCAGCAGAGATCTACCCCTAGAAGCCCTAGGTACAGGGCATTGCAGTAATCTAGGCATGAAGTCACAAAAGCATGGACCAATGTTGACAGATCACCCGGGGGTACTAGATGCTTGATTCTGGTGATGTTCCTCTGGTGGTAAAAGGCAATCTGGATCATGACGGACACCTGTGCTTTCAGTGTCAAACCGCAGTCCAGAACTATGCCAAGATCCCTCATCTTGTCAGATGTAAGCAACTGGGAGTCCCCAAGCCTGAGCCCTGAGACTTGCCCAGATTGCACCATCCCCCTCAGCAACCGGATTCAAAAATCAGTACCTCAGTCTTGTCTGGATTCAGCTTCAACCAGTTGGCCCTCGTCCAGCCCTGGATCTCCGCAAGGTAGTTGTTAAAGACTGAGACCATCCCCTGTTGCTCGGGTGCAAAAGACAGGTATAGCTGAGTGTCATATGCATAGCAGTGAAAACTCCATCCATACTGTCTTATAATGTCTCCCAGTGGCAGCATGTACACAGCAAACAACATGGGGGACAGAACGGAACCCTGCGGGACCCCATATAGCAAGGGCACAGAAGATGAGGAAAACTTACCCAATACCACTCTCTGTGACCTGCTAGTGAGGAACTATCTAAACCAGTTGAGAATTGTACCTACCAGTCCACATCACACCCGCAGGCACTCCATCAGTACCCCATGGTTCATGGTGTCAAACACTGCTGAAGAGATCAAGAAGAATCAGAATGGAACTCTCCCTTGATCCTCACCACCAGGAGATCATTTAGCACCCGAACTGGGGCAGTTTTGGTACTGTGCCTCTTTCTGAAACTTGACTGGAGAGGGTTGTAGATGTTGTGGAATGTTGAATAGGCCTCCAGTTGCATGGCCACCACCTTTTCAATAACCTTACCTAAAAAAGGCAGGTTAGAGCTAAGTTTGTAGTTTACCAGGCAGTCAGGGTCCAGTGAAGATTTTTTCAGGAGTGGCTTAACAACCGCCTCCTTCAAGGGTCCTGGAAAGATCCACGTCACTAAGGAACCATTGACTATCCTGGTAAGGACCAGGCTAATAACATAGATGCACCCCACTAAGAGGCATGTCAGTCCCGGATCCAAACTACAGCAAGTTGGCTGTAGCCCCTGGATGACCTCCACCACATCCATGATGGCAAACTGGTTGAAGATGGACCAGACAGACTGACTGCTTGTGACTCTGGGCCCATCACTGCAAGGCCTGCTAGAGGAGGATGACTGGATTTCTAACCTGATAGAGGCAATCATATCAGTGAAGAACAGAGTAAACTCTTCACATCTTTTTTTTTTGTAGACTCTATTTATGCACCCTACCTTTGGGGCATCTCTCAGGTTCCCATACACAGCTCCTTGGCTCCATCGCCCGCCTGAACCACTCTCCGTATACTGCATTGGGTTTAGGATTCTGGGCTCTCCCTGCCCCATGGAGAGGCCCCCGAATCCCCAGTGGAGAACTGGAGGAATGGATGACTTTGGATGTGTGGCCGGGGCTACCAATGGTCACCTTCACCTCACCCAATGATAGGTTTTTTTTTTTCCTTGGTTTTTCACCCTGGAGCTCAGACATTCAATGATGTCCAGCTCAGCATGTGCACTCTCCCGCGCACACCCAAAGGGCATCCGACGGAGCCCCAATCCCCTGCATTCTGCCGCCCAGCACTGAAATACCCCCTAGCCTCTGCCAGAGGCTGCTAGTGCATTGGGATGTGGAAAAAAACCCTCCCCAAGGAAGGAGAGCAGTCCTTGGGATGCTCAATCCTTCCCCATCCCCACTGACCCCCGACGACCCGTGCTCACTCCCGAACCCGGGTCACAGGTGTGGCATGAGGTGTGGTGTCCAGAGCCTCAACCCTCAGCGCCACCAGACTGGCTAACTCTTCACATCTTAACTGTGAAAATACTCCTCCAGACTGCAGACAGGTGGAATTACATAACCTGTCCACAGTGCGGAAGAGTTGAGCCGGTCTGTTAGTCACTGCAGCAATCTCCTTGGACAGGAACTCTGCCTTCTTACAGGAGATTGCCAATTGATAGCTCCTGTAATGAGACATGAACATAAGAGTAGCCCCTGTCTGGCGCCATCCAAGAGAGGGCCACACCCTGCCTGGGTGGCCACTAACCAGGTTAAGGGGCCTGATTTCCTTAGCTGATATTACCGGGGGTCCTTTCCCAAAGTTACAAATAAAATGGCAGTGCCTCAACCCAGAATACAATTACTGGGTCTGATCTCTATCAGTACAACCCCCTGGGATGTTGTACCAACCCACCACCCCAAACCGTTACCCCAGCCATGGACTTACCAGACTCAAACCTCCCCACATTTAAACAGTTGGAATCATTAACTTCAGGTAATACCATGCTCATCAAACTCAGGCTCTTGAGTCAGCACTTCTCTGAAACAGTGCCACCATAACTTATTTACATGGAGAGGGTTAGGATGGGGTAAGATGGAATAGAGGTTAAACAACACATTTAAATTTTCATTTAAAGATTTTACATTTCCCAAATAATCAATCCTCTTTTATATTCAAACCCATACATTTGTTGGTGCAGCCACCAAACTACCTGACTAACTGCTGCAGATCATATTCCCAGTACCCAAACCCACTGGTACCAGTTCCTGAATGATGCCTCAAGTTCTGTTCCTGGGTACACGTGTAGCCCCGGTGCCGTATGCCAGTGGGCCCCCCCGCCTTGCCAGCTGTCCCTGATTTCAGGCATGGGGCCTGGGTCCTGCTACAATGACAAGTGGGGGGGTCATTCCCAGAAATATTGATAACAGTATGCTGCCTCCACCCAGAGTAAAGTATTAGTGGGCCAGGAATCCACTTGGTACAGCCCCCTGGGATACTGTACCTACCCACCTCCCCAACCAACCACTCTACACACTGTGTCCCCAAATACCTTGTTCCACCGTAGACCATATATTTTTTATTTATTTATTAAATTGAATTAATATCTTTGAGAACAAGCTCATTTCATAGGTTCCACGTCAGAGGTTATACAAAGTGAAAGCAAGGACAGATAAGTTGAATACATACATCACAATCATAGGAGAGAAAAAAAAAATAAAGTCGCAAAGTGCATCACAGTATTTAAATGAGCAGCTAAGGAGACATCTATGATACAAAGAATTACTGCAGGCAGAAGAGCTCACACCAGGGGACTCCAGAGGACTTTAAGAGGTAAAGCCTCTCTCCTTCAAGCTTACTTGTGGAGGGGTTGTTACCCCCATCGGCACTGTGCACCGACCTCCCCACTCACCTAAGCTCGGCTCTACCTTTATTGCTGCATACAGGTCATGTGACACATCACATGATCTCTCTCCTTCCAGTTACTAAGTGTCCACTTTCCCATTTGCAGCTTATAATTTCTGACCACTAGGGGTTGCTGCACTGCCCTTTCTTGTACCACTCCATCCACTACCCACATCTCCACTCCTCCACTTCCTATTTCCTGCTAATATTGGTTTCTGTCCACTAGAAGTCACTACAGTTCCCTCCTAGTCCCTGTTTTCTGCCTTCCTCTCACCACTCTGTTTTCTCCCCTAATCTCTACTCCCTCTCCTACAACATCCCTTTTTTCCTACAGTTTACTACCGTCCCCTTGACTCCAAAGTCAGCAGCCCTACCACTAAGCCAACGAGTCAGGCAAATTTTTCTCTCTGATTTAAAGCTCTTAAGCCTTTTGTCTACATACTCAGCAAAAATACTTATCTTCTGTCCCATTGTAGGTCTCAAACCCTGTGCTCTTGCCACCAAAGTCAGCAGCTCTGCCACTGGGCCTACAAGTCAAGCTAATTTCTCTTGGTTTGTTTTTAAAGCTCTTAAAGCTTTTTGACTCCCCCCAACCACTTTGTTCTGCCTCCAAGACTACCTAGGCACCATGTCTGTTCACTTCCTCTTTATGTGTCTCGTCTTCCTAACCAACCTGGGACTCACCTCCCACCAGCCAGACCTCACCCCATGCCCTTTGTGGACTGCATCTTCGTATCTCTCCAGAATTACCCCTTCCCCTACCCCTACCCTGTCATCGCACGCTGGACCCCTGTATCCACCTCCTAGCTGCCCTCCCAACCCCACCACCCACCCTGGCTCCCCCTGGATCCCCCCCTTTGTGTCTTCCCAGTCAGCCAAACTCTGGCCATCCCCTGCTCCACCATGGCCCCTCAACGTAACTAGTTGCCACCCCATGGTTAGAACCTGGTCATTCTACACTACTCATCTCTGGTAATATCCACCCTAATCCAGGCTCTGCCCCACCACTCCACCTACCAGGTCCTCTGGACTCTGCATTGCCTCTTTGAACATATGCAGCCTGCCAAAAACATCTGCAGCGCTCCAATGTTGGCAGAAGACACCAGGAGAAAGGACTGCTGTGTGACTGGGCTTCTCTGCCGGGACTAAAGAAGTAGAACTCTTGTACTTGGAACTTTAATTTAGGGTAAAAAAAAACTAACAAACAAAACAAAAAAAAGTGTGTGTTTGTCTGAGTTAACTGAACTGAATGGTTATCTGAACAATTATCTAGGTGTAAATCTCAGGTGATTGAAAGGACTTGATAGCTGTGAGGTTTAAATTACTTGTAGAAGGATCTAGCAAGTAGGGGGAGTGGCTTAGCTAGAAGGAAGCTACATTTAAAGACTGCCTTAGAAAGATTTTGCTAGTAGCTTGGAAGAAGAAACCAGGAGAAAGGACTGCCGTGTGACTGGACTTCTCTACTGGGACTATATTGCCCTCCTTCCCTCCCCCCCCCCAAAGCTAGGTCTACTTTTATAGGCACATAATTTGACTGACAACAGGAGCTTCCTGTTTGGGAGCAGGAAGTGAGTGATCACACAGCCACCAAAGACCCACCATCCTAGAAGGGCAAGAGTAGCTCTCCGGCCCCCTCTAGCTGTGCTGGAGTTCTGCCTCTGAGCAAGTAAGGGGTCTACTGAGAAATATAGGATATTCTTGTCTCAGAACAGGACAATCAGGAGCTTAAAGGGCACACAGGCAGAAAGTAAGGAGAGAGAGAAAAACAGAAGAAAGAGTAAGGATTGCAAAACAGTTAAGGGCCAGAAATAAGACATGATGGGAGTGGTGAGTGCAGTGGCTGTGGAGCAGCAGTCTTCCGGGAGATGTTCTGGAGGATGCGTGTTGTCCCATCTGCAGGCACCTCTCTGGGCTGAGGGAGGAGGTTACTCATCTCCAGGCTGAGTTGGCCAGGATTTGTGGGACCTCTCTTCCATCCAGGGACCACCAGTGCCACTGCCGTTGCCTCAGAGGTTGCCAGAAAAGAGGGCGTTAGACCACAGTGGGCCCAGAGAGGGGAGGTGAGGTGGTAGAACAGAGGTGCATCCCTCCAGTTGTACCTCTCCACACCCTATGCCATTCTGGCAAAGTGTGGTTCCTCTATGGAGGCACCCGCAGTGGAGACCAAGGAGGATGCTGGGAACCTCCACAAAGGAGACCCACAGGAGGGTGGCATGGGACCGCGAGGTAAGGAAACAACCTGGTAGGGGACTCCATTGTTAGGAAGGTAGAACTGGGGAGGAAGGGAGAGGGAGGTAACGTGCCTGCCTGCGCCATGGCTTGAGGGACAGGAGCGAAACCTCAGGATTTCCGGGGCAGCTGCACAGGGGAGGGAGCTGGATGTCATTGTCCACCTAGGGACAAATGACCTGGCTAAGAAAGGGATTAGAGAAGTGCAGGAAGAGTTTGTGGAATTGGGGAAGGGTCTTAGACAAGTAGCACGCACGGTAACCTTCTAGGAGGTGCTGCCCATCTATGGCGTAGGAGAGGCTAGGGTGTTCTGCATCATGGGATTCAATCAGAGGTTGAAAAACTGGTGTGGAGCTCAGGGATTTGGCTTAATTGAGGACTTGGGGTCCACCTGGAGTTATGCAAGCCTATACTGACATGATGGGTTGCATCTGTCCAGGAGGGGAAACAGGATCCTAGGTGATAGGTTTAAATGCTTCACTGGCAAGCATTTAAACTAGCCAAGGGGGGAGGCACTGGAAAGAAGCAGGGAAATCCTAGCCCCCCCCAAAAAAAATCATGGTAGTAAATGCGGTAAACACCAACATAGAGGTGACCATAGGGAGAAGGGCAGGGTTAAATGGAGAAAGTGACAAAGGCAAGAAGGACAGGGATGGGGCCAAAAGGAGTAAGGCCATCAGGAAATGGAGGGTAATGAGTACCAATGCCCATAGTCTGGGCAACAAGCTCCCTGAGCTGGTGGCCTTGATGGAAGAAGGATGCCTGGATATCGTAGCAGTCACAGAAACATGGTACACAGAGAACCATGACTGGGATGTTAACATACCAGGGTACATAACCTACAGGAGAGACAGGCAGGGAGAAGAGGGGGGAGTAGCTCTCATGTAAAGGAAGGGATAAAAGCAACTGAACAAAAGAGTAAACAGGAAGGAGAGGAGGCACTGTGGGTCACCTTGGAGACTGGAAAGGGCACCACAATCTGCACAGGGGTTGTGTACAGACCCCCATGTCAGGGGAGGGAATGGACAAGGATATGATAGAAGGCATTCTTAGAATGGCAGAGAAAGGGAAGCTACTGTTGATGGGAGACCTGAATATGCCAGATGTTAACTGCAGCACATTTGCTGCAGCCACATTTAAGAGCAGGGCCATTCTTGATGCCCTACAGGTGGCAGACCTCAGACAGCTAGTTTCAGAACCCACTCGTGAGGGACCAATCTTAGACCTCGTACTCTCAAACGGGGGCAGTGAGAGGATCTCAGATCTAGAAGTGGGCTGCCATCTGGGAACAAGTGACCATCAAACAGTGTGGTTCACGTTAAACTCAGCTACAGAGTCGCTTGTACAAAAGTGAGGAACTGACTCAGGAGGGCTGACTTGGCAAGATGGGAGAATGCCTCAGAAAAGCACTAGCAAACAAGCTAGAAGGAGGTGTGGAGCAACAATTAGATCATCAAACTGCCATCACAGAGGCAACAAGCCTTGTGTGAAGCAAATAAACAAATCAAACGAAAGAAAAGCCACTATGGTTCTCAAAGAGGTGGCTGTGAAAGTCAGGAAGAAAAGATAGCATTCCGAAGTATAAGGAAACACAGGAGGAGCAGGACAGAGAGCTGTACCAGTTAAGACAGAAGGAAGCAGGGAGGGAAATCAGAATAGCAAAGGGCCCAAACTGAGGAAAAGATAGCCAACCTAGTTAAGAAGGGGGATAAACCTTTATAGGTACATCAGCGAGCGTAGAAAGACAAATGGAGGGATAGTGAGGCTGAATAGAATGAATGGTGGGTGGGCAGAGGGAGACAGTGAAAAAGCAGGGATACTGAATGAATATTTCTGCTCAGTATTCACAAAAGAGGAGGGGAAGTGCCTAATCCAACTTAACAGAAGCACTCTTGATAGGGGTTGATCCCAGTCCTTCACAGAAGAAAGGGTTCTGCAAGAACTCCTAAAACTGAAGGTGGACAAAGCAATGGGGCCTGATGGAATTCACCCCAGAATTCTAAAAGAATTATGGGGAAACTAGTGAAACCATTGGCTACTCTTTTAATAAATCATGGGAGGATGGTGGTACCCAGAACTGGAGGAAGGCGGATGTGATTCCCTTCACAAAAGTGGGACCAAGACAGAGGCAGGAACTACAGACCTGTCAGTCTGAGCTCTGTGGTAGGGAAAGTGATGGAGTCACTTCTGAAGGAAAGAATAGTTGAGTACCTAGAGGCCAATGGGGCACAAGACCCAAGGCAGCATGGGTTCAGAGGGAAGGTCACGCAGACGAATCTAATAGATTTCTTTGACTGGGTGACCAAAGTAGTAGACCAGGGAGGGGCTGTGGACATGGCCTACCTAGACTTTAGCAAGGCATTTGACAGTCCCACACAAAAGATTAATAGTTAAATTAACCAGCCTGGGAGTGGGTCCCAAGGTGGTAGCCTGGGTAAAACATTGGCTGGACAACAGGACACAGAAGGTAATTGTAAATGGAGTCCACTCTGAAGAAAGAGGGGTTACTAGTGGGGTACCGCAGGGTTCAGTATTGGGTCCAGTCCTTTTAATGTCTTCATAAGTGACATTGCAGAGGGACTGGAAGGAAAAGTATGCCTCTTTGCAGATGACACAAGATCTGCAACAGGGTTGATACACAAGGAGGCGTGGAAAGGATGAGAAGGACTTGGCAAGGTTGGAGGAATGGTCAGAAGTATGGCAGCTAGGATTCAATGCAAAGAAGTGCAAATAATGCACCTGGGAAACAAGAACCCAGGGAAGAATACACAATGGGGGTAGTAACAACAACAAAAAGGAAAGGGACCTGGGGTAATCATATCAGAGGACCTTAAGGTTAGCAAGCAATGTGAGAAGGCAGTAGGAGGGCTGGGGGTATACTGGGATGCATAGGAGAGGCATCAGCAGCAGAAAACAGGAAGTTGTTATCCCTCTGTACAGACAGTTGGTGAGACCCCATCTGGAGTACTGTGTCCAGTTCTGAGACCCCATCTCCACAAGGACATAGACAGGATAGAGGCAGTCCAGAGGAGGCAACTAAAATGGTGCAGGGTCTGCAAGAGAAGCCGTATGAGGAGAGACTAAAGGAGCTTAATATGTATACCCTTGAGGAAAGAAGGAGAGGGGGGACATGATAGAAACTTTTAAGTACCTCAGTGGAATCAACAAAGTCCAAGAGGGTAGCATCTTTCAGAAAAAGAGACGTGCAAGAACAAGGGGACACAATTTAAAGATAGAGGGGGGCAGTTCTGGGGCAATGTGAGGAAGTATTATTTCACAGAGAGGGTAGTGGATGCATGGAACAGCCTTCCTGAGGAGGTTGTGGGGTCTAAAACTCTGGGAGAATTCAAGAATGCATGGGACAGACATAAGGCAATTCTTGTGGGGGGTAAGAAGAAATAGGCTGTTGGTTAGCTAGGATCTGCGGCCTATCCTGTAGGTAGGGAAATGGGCAGACTAGATGGGCCTAGCGGTCCTTATCTGCCGTCAAAGTCTATGTTTCTATGTTTCTATGTTGGGCCACCCTACACCAACCAGACATCATAGCACTAGTTGAGACCTGGCTCTCCAAATCTACTCCTGATGCCTTTGTCTCACTCCCTGGATACACCCTATACTGGGAAGACCGGGTGGGAAAACGTGGGGGTGGCTGTGCGATCTACATCACAGATAACATTATTGGCCTCATGCTTCCGCCCCCAAGCTCAAAATTGGAGCCCAAGCCCTCACCCTAAAAATCACCCCGGCCCCCTTCAGGTGCCCACTATACCTCACAGTCTCCTATATACCCCCTAAGAACCAAAAGCCAGCTATCACATCCCTCACTGATTACCTCTCTACCCTCCCACACAAAGCTGAACAGACACTAGTAGGGGACCTAAATGTCAACTGGCTTGGCCCCTTGGCCGCACTCCTTCTCTGCCCTCAACAAGGTCCAATTAGTCACCCAACCTACTAGATTTCGTCCTTCTACTGGTACCAGTACCCTCCAGGATATCATTAACTCTAACCACCCCCACAAAATCCAGGACATAAAAGTTCTTCCCAACTCCCTAAGCTACCACTCACCCATCCTATTCCGATGGATCTCCTCCACCACCAAACCCATAGCCCAAACCACCTTCCAAAGACATCTCCACCCAGGGGGGTTAAAAAAACGTAAACAAATTCTCACCCAAATAGAGTGGTTCCCCATTAATATTACCCCCAGCATTGACACTGCGCTCGATCTGTTCACGTAGGCCTTCACTAAGGCCTGTGATCTCTATGCACCACTCACCAAACAACACACCAAAGACAAAAAGCACCATGGATCACCCCTTCCCTACTCCAAAAACTGAGGAAAAGGGACAATCTCTGGCACAAAGCTACCGAGTCTCTCAGGTAGTCTGACAGACAATCCTATAATGCCACACACAATGGATGCACTTGAGACATCCACAAGGCCAAAGCGGACCACTGTCAATCTACTCTCACCGCCACATGGGGGTCTGCACAGACCTTCTGGAGTAATATCAAAGAACTTACTTGGGAAATCACACTCCCCACCTCCCTCCCAGCTCTCCATAGATGGCACCATTTCCACTGACCCACTTACCATAGCAAACTGTCTAAACACCACCTTCACGGATCTCAGCACTGTTCTCCCCAGTTGTTTCTTTGACCTTGTGCCCAATTCCCAACCCCAACCCTGCAGTGCCCTCATTTCCTTCTGCACAAAATAACTACTCATGAAGCCCGTCCATACCTTCAAAAAGCGCTAAGCAGCAATAACCCTAGCAATGACCCCCCCCCAAGACGCTAGGCTCCTTCGGCTCATCCTAGATTAGGTCCTAGTCCTGCTAACAGACCTACTCAACAGATCCCTTTGCCTGGGGCAATCCTCCAGTGCCTGGAAGACAGCCGACATTACCCCATTCATAAAAGTGGTGACAAATCCTTCCCAGTAACTATCGACCCATCTCCGTTCTCCCCCCCCGCCAAAGCTTTAGAAAAAGTGGTTGCCACACAGCTCACTGAATACCTAGCCAAGTATGACATATTATGCCCAGAGCAGCATGGCTTCCATTCAGGCCATAGCACTACCACAGCCCTCCTGGAATTCACCAACTTCCTACACTCCTCCCTAGACTCTGGTAACATTGCTGGAGCTGTGTTCATAGACCTTTCCAAGGCCTTTAACATGGTCTGCCTTCCACTACTTCTTGACTCCCTCTGCCAACTTGGTTTCTCCACGGGCCCCGCTGGCATGGTGTGCCAGTTACCCCTCCACCCAGACCCAATGCGTCAAAATAAATGGGACCTTATCCAACACACTACCTGTCCACTCCAGGGTGCCCCAGGGCTCCATCATGGGTCCACTACTCTTCACCCTCTACCTAAACACCTTGCCTAAGGCCTGCTCCGAAAAAATCCTACTGTATGCGGATGATGCAGTGCTCTATGCCTCGCATCATAAACCTACTCCCCTCCAGGACTCCCTCCAACACACTTTTTTCCAGGCCAAAACATGGTTCAAGAACCGTAGACTGGTCATAAACCTAAAAAAGACGAAATCGATGATTTTCTCCCACCACCAAAACAAAGCGAAAAGTGCACCTCTCCTCATCCTCCCCAGCACCCAGCACCCCCTTGAACAGGTATCCATCTACAAATATCTTGGACTTACCCTTGACTCTGCTCTTACCTTCCATGACCACATAAACACCCTAGCAGCCGCTCCTAACACTCGAATTGGACTCCTTTACCGGCACAGGGACTGCCTCCCTCCTGATGCCTTTAGGCTTGCCATTATTTCCTCTATACTGTCCCTAGTGGCCTATGGGCCCCCTGTGTATGGGGCAGCAGATAATTCTGCACTCCAGAAAAGTCAGATCTCCCTCAGAAAGGCTTGCAGACTCCTAACTGGTGCCCCTAGGCTCACCCACACCTGCTCCCTCTATTCCACTGCCAATCTCCTCAACCTCGATGAAAGACTCCAGTACCAGACCTGCCTGCTGACCAAGAAAATTCTGCTTGGTCATTCCCCTCTTGGGGTAACCGCCTTTCTCCAACTTGCCACCCCCTCTATCGGTACCCGCAACTCGGACTAGGCTATACTGGTGGTACCCAGGGTAAAAACCTCCCTTGCCCAGAGATCCTTCCACTACAGGGCCCCTGTCTGGTTTAATGCACTCCTAGCAACCATCACCAGCACACCCAAGATTGCCCCTTTCAAAGTTACTCTCCTCAACCACCTCCTCGATGTCCACTCCTGTAACTGCAACAAGCCTGCGCTGTCATGCCCACTAGGGCCCAAACCTCTGACAAAGTCCATTATGGACTGCAACCCCTTACAACAATGTCCAATCCACCTCTGGCCCATGAATAAAATGGATTATACTGTAACAGACGCTTCTCAAGGTAACAATGTTTTTACTGTGCTTATGTAAATATCTGTATCCAAAACTGTATATATATAATAATATATATATATATATATATATATATATATAAGTGTATATAATGGTTGTAAACAATGTCTGTAACCGATACATAACAGCTATTCCTTTGTAATTTGTACCCTCTCTGTTTTTTACTGTCCTCCATGTGACGAGATACTTTTGTAAATGAGCCGATGACTCAAAGGTTGTAAATCTGATACTTCAAATAAATAAATAAAAGCGGAAGATCAATGTACAAGTAGGAGCAAGTGCAGAAAGAGGTAGGCAGAGGGTAAACAAGCAGTGCAGGGGAACACAGTATTTTTAGTGCTTGAGAAATTGAGTGCAGGTCAGAGCCAAAAGTCAGGACAGGGCGGTGGAAACATCTGCCCAGGAGGCATCGACAGAGGTGAGGAGAAAGAAGTATGAAGTAGGGAGAGAGAGGCTTGTGTGTGTGAGGCACAAGGGGACCACTGCAAGAGGATAGTGGTGATAGGGATGGTGGTCAGAAGGAGGAGGGTGATCTGGGGTGGAGCAAGGGAAGAGGTAGGCGAAAGTTGTGTGTAGACAGGATCTTTAGGTGGGGTAAGTGCAATAGAATGGGAATAGGTGTTAAGTCGGCAGGGGAGCTAGGATTACTGGAAGCAGTTGCAGCTGGAGCTCTCAACAAGCTTGAGTCTCAGTTTTCTTTTGAATGGACCTAAGTAGGAAGTCAAGGAGATGTCGGTGGGGAGTGCATTCAGCCATCGTGGGGCTCGATATGCGAAGGATCTCTGACCCAAGGAAGTCCTACTGTATGAAATTTTGAAGATTTGGCTGCCTGAGCTGCGTGTGGCACGTGTGTTTTCACAAGGGGAGAAGAGATTCTGTACATCTGTGGGCATCAAGCCCAAACTAACTTTTTTTGTGAGGAGACAGGATTGGAGCCTAAGTCTGTTAGAGAACTGTAACCAGTTGGCCTGAACATATAGATCGCAGGTATGAGCCAGCCTTGGGGATCCAGTAATTAGCCGACAGGCTTTGTTAAGGGCAACTTTTATTCATCAAAGGGCAGTGTTGGAGGCTGACCCATAAATTACTAGCCCACAGTCAATGAGGGATACCACTGAACTATGAACTGCTAGCTTGAGTGCCTCAGGGGCCAAGCAATGCTTGTGCCTGTGCAACAGCCCAGTGCATATACTGACCACCTTGGCCACATTGTCAATGTGTTGAGCAAACAGCAAGGTGCTGTCCACCGTAATCCCCAGGCACTTAAAGTGAGGAACAAGCTCAAGTGGAGTGCCCACCTTATTGGTGATGAGAAGAGGGTGAGATTTGTTCCGCTTGTGGGTGGTGGAGAACAGCATTGTTTTTATTTTTTACAGTTCAGCACTAGCTTGTACTCTTTGAACCCGCTTTCAACAGCTGTAAAATTGCATTGCAGCTTAGTCTGCAGGATAGCAGGGTCAGAGTCATTGGTAAACAGGACAGTGTCATCAGCATAAAGTAGAAGATAACATTGGCATGAGAGTGGGAGTTTATTTAGAAAGATGCTAAAAAGAAGCGGGCCCAAAATGAAGCCATGTGGAACTCCAGAGGGGACAGATCGGCCATCTGACAGGGCATTACCAGTCTTGACTTGCTGAGATCAGTTCTTTAAGTAGCTGGAGAACCATGTGACTGTGTCTGTTGAGAGACCAAGCTCAGTGAGCTGCTGACCAGTAGGGCATGGTTGACCATGTCAAATGCTTTGGACAAGTCAGTATAGGCTGTGCCTACAAGGAGGCCTTGGTCAAGGGATTTGTGAATGTATCCTGTGAATTCTAGTAGCACTGTAGTAGTGGTGTGCCCATGCCTAAACCCATGCTGCTCTGGACATTGTAGCTGGTACTTTTCCATGTAGTCAACCAGCTGGTCTGTGACAATTCACTCCAATGTTTTCGAAAGAGGAGGAAGAATAGAAATTGGGCAGTAGTTCCCACACAGTGTCCGGTCGCCACTCTTGAAGATAGGTGTCACTGTGACCACTTTCCACCTGTCAAGGAATTGTGAGAACCTAAGTGATGTATTAATGATGTGGGTGAGAGGAGCCAGGACTACATTCAATGTCACAAAAACAAGTTTTAGGCCTAGGGTATCACCACCGTGCATTGATTTGTCTGAGGTATTCAGGAGGTATTTTTTAACTTCCTTGGTATTAAGAGCTTTGAAATGGAGTGTAGGGTGGGAAGTTGTTAAGTCCCTTGTTTTGCTAGTGCCCTCCAGGGTGGGCTGACTGAAAAAGTCTTGGGGAAGTACTCCACTCAAGTCTGAGAAGGCACTGTTAAAGGCAGTCATGATTATTCTGGGGTCCAGAGTCGGTGCACCATCTACGTTTAGCGTGGTTGTGACAGATTTGAGATCTCTACCAGTGACATATTTTATGTTGTTCCAAAATTTCCTACCATCACTCCAAGTACAAGAGAGGGCCTCCTTAAAGTGCTGTTTTTTTGCTGCACGTATAGCCCTAGTGCAATCGTTCCGAGCTTTCTTATAGTTTTGGATGTCCATACGTTTCCCAGAGGCCCGAGCCCTTAGCCATAGGTGGTCTCTGGATTTCAGAAGTTCAAGCAGGTACTGGGAGAACCAAGGATTTCTGTGGCCCTTGATTTTCCTCATTTTAAGTGGGGCATGCTTATCACATCCATAGTTGAAATGGCTGATGTAATGCTCAAGAGCAGTATCAGCATCACAGGAGTTATAGACTAGAGACCAGTCAAGTCCTTGAAGGTCAGCTTTTAGTATATCAAGGCGGCCTCACTTAAGAACCCTGTTCATTACTGTTCTTGTTGGGGGCTTGGTGAATTTAGTTGACCACCAAAACAGGACAAGCGAATGGTCACTGAGGGCATCTGGTAGAACAGTTACCCCAGACATGTGAACAGGACGGTTCAACAGTACCTAATCCAGTAAGGTACTGGTGCCTGTTTGGTAGTTTATCCTTATTGGTAAGTCAACCTGCTGGGTGAAGTAGACAGCTGAGACAGCATCTTTGAGGTGGCTGGCCTGAGTAGAAAGCCAGCTGGCATTAAAGTCCCCAAGAAGAATTAGTTCTGAATGAAGATTCAGAGCTCTTAAGTTCTCCAGTAAAGCCTCGAGGCAACCAGGTGAGTGCTTGGAAGGAATATAAACAGACATTATCGTGATTGTTTTGTTATGGGCGCCAGTGCTAGGCAGTGGCAGGACTAGCCCCTGTAGACTGTCTGTTAGATAAATCACACAGCCGCCACCACGTTTGGATAGTCGGTCTTGCCTGTAAATTGTATGGTCTGGTAGGGAAACAGCGGCGTCAGCTATCTTTGGCGAAAGCCACATCTCAACCACAGAGATTATGTCTGGATGGTGTTGAAGGGTCCATGCATTCAATATGTCCATTTTGAGGAGGAGGCTGCAAATGCTGAGTGAAGCGAATGTGAGAGACCCTTAAGTTTTTTGGGGAGATAGTGGAACCCTGAGTGGGGCCTGGGTTAGGATGAATATTGCCTCTTTCCTCTCAAATGCTCTTCTCCTCATGGTGATCGTCGAGCAGGCAAAATTTTAACTGCAAACCACACTTTTTTTTTTCAAACTGACTCCACGGTGGGAGCCCATTTGAACCATTTTTCATGGCCATTAAGCACAACAAGTCTCTCAGTCCACACAGAAAACTTTCCAATGTCTAGGGCACAATTTTCCTTTTGCTACCCAAAGTTTTCTGTCCTTTTTTCAGTCACAACAATACTTTTAAAAGCTAGCAAATGCTGTAATTTGATGCAGGACAAGGGCATACACACTCGGGCTTTACTGTTCCTTGGTAAACAGTTGGCAATATCACAACAGCACACAGTGGCACATTTAGTTTACATTACTTCAGCTTTTTGGGCTACCAACTGCCAGACAGCCAAAATGGTAGCCATCACCCAAGCAACCTTTCCTGTTCCTTCTCCCAAATTTCAACAGAATCCCAGTGGTAGCCTCCAAGATGTAACCCCCAGTCGGCTCTAAACTGAGAGGGATACTACCCCTGCCTGTGTAGCTAGTGAACAGGTTGAAGGGCCTGGGTCTTATGACGCGGTGCATCCATTTTTATAAGTTGAAACTTGGGGAGATAGGTGTCACTCGGCATGGTGATTAGGTTTGGCTACTCTGCACGGGGCCCCCAAATAACTCTAGACACAGGAAGCAATAACTGTAATGTCTAATACCAGAAGTTGGGATTCTAAAGTGTGGCTTTTAGTCACATCCAACAGAATAACAAAGCATAGATGGACCCCACGGGGCTACACTCCTGGTAATGCGATTTATGGAGATTAGAATGCATCCTCTTTACACTGAAACCCTCAGGTTTTGAAACACTCTGGGCATTCGGCCCTAACTCAACTCTTTTTTGGTTTCCCTGGCTGGGCTCCCTTGCCAGCCCTCTGGAATACCTTCCTTCAATGGCTTGGCTATAGCATGGTACATTTCTTGGTGGCTCCCTAAACCACCTCTGAGTACTTCTGGCTCCATCAGGGAATCTTCTTTATCAATCCCACGTCTGGGTACTTTCCTCAGGCACTGGCCAAGTACCTGAGAGAAAGCAAAAGGTGTCCTAAAGCAACCCATAGAGGTGAATTTGGTTACTACTGATGGGGGGTCTCCCACCTCTCGCTCCCATAATGCATACCCAGCCATTTCTCTGGACTTTAACACCTCATCCTTGAAAACACTTTACTGTGTAGATTCTCTTTAAATGTATGTCACATTTAATCTACTGTTCTTCCATCCCACTTGTGCTGAACTTGAAACATACTTAAATAGTGGCTGTGTCCATTGCTCTAGACCCCCACAGAGTTAAGCAGTCCAATTTCCACAATGTTCAAAACTGTACTGGAATGGGGGGCACCTGGTTCCTGAAACACAAGACTGGAGGAAAAACATAGGTACGGCAACTGTTGGATGGCAGCACTGGCTACCACTGCTCTGCTTTCCACTTGGTAGGCATGGGCACATTCACAGGGAGGTTTTTGCATCATGGCCAATAGCACAACAGGTCAGGTGCTGGAATTATTACCCCATCTGGGCGTTCATAATCCACACTGTGAAAGGTTTCATGTCCCTCTCCATCCACAATTTGAACAGTGTCAATAAACAGGATCCTGCCTCTTTTCCACTGGCTGTATTTTTCTTGAAACATTCTGTTCTTGACATACTTGATTGCACCAGGATGCACATGTTTCATTGCCTCTTCCCAAATCCAGGATTTCCTGCTTTTCTCAATCTCCTCCCAAACTCTCTAACAAAAGGTAGGAAACAATTCTCCATGGATTTCATTCACTTTCCTACGAACCTGTCTTTCCTCTTTACTAGCTTTGGTCAACTTGCAACCTCTGACCTGGCTTGGGGATGGCCAGTCCTGGTTCTGCCAGCTACGCATACTCAATGTGACATAGAATGGATTGCTAACTCTTCCTGGTGGGGACAGAGCTGCAGAGTCACCACTCTCTTCCATGCGTTCCTCTAAGCCAGGAACTGGAGGCTGTGAACCCACACCTTCTTCTTCAACCCACATAGGTTCTCCCTCTTCTTCTTCCTTACTGAGAATCTGTGCCCAAGAGTGAGCAGTTGTCCTCACTCCTGAGACTGTCCACTCTTCGCTGGGCGTGGAGGTCAAAACCTCCCATTCAAAGGCCTCCCTTGTCTCGTCTTCACCGAGGAGACTTGGGCTAGAAACCTCTCTCCAAGGGTCTACTGGTGCTCTTCCCGAAATGTCTCTCTGTGACCCAGACTCTGAAACATCAGCACATTGTTCTGTCTGTAAATCTGCACCCTCTTGCTTCGTGCCACACTCTGAGGGGCCTCCTCCAACAGGCTCCGCCCTGGTGCTGTGTGCTGCCAACTGCTGATTCTTGAACTTTTGTCTATGTGGGAGCCAAACGCATCTTGGGCACTTTAAACAAACCATTTTTTTCTAAGCACCCAGAACAGTGAGGTACCATGAAGACGTCCCTTCCAGCATTTAAGCACATCACACAAACTCGCACAGGATATCCAGGAATCGCCACATGAGGAGGAAGTCATCCCCCATAGTAAAATCTCTCAATGTCCTTTAGCTTGTTAACTTCTACTGCCATCACAGCCTGGGCATGATCCAGGTAGCGGACTGCTCCATAAGCCCTAACTGCAGAGAACAACAAACAACGCTCACTGTTATTGCAAGTCCCACATCACTGAAAAAAATTGTTTTCTTTCAAAATGGCTCCTCTGCTGCTGTGTTTACATACTACCCCACCCTGTAATGGTGGCAGCAGCATTCTGTAAATGGGTCAAGCCACTGCGCATCCAATTTACACACTCTACTGATAAATTTGCTCAAACTGCACAAACTTGCACTGTTCTTTTTCCTAGCACATTTATATGATTTACCACAGACTTTTTACTCACTGAAGACATTGCTCTAGCTTACAGTCCCTTAAAGCCTCAGTATTTCATAGCACAGGATTGCCTGTATTTCTTGCTGCATATCTCATACAACTCACAGTCTCTCACATGGCTCTGAAAATCATACTGTTGCTAAACCTATCATAATGCTCACAGTCTGTTGCTCAGAATTCTTGCTTTTAGTTGGTTAAACTGGCACAGTCCTTCTTTACAAAGCGATTACACTGCTACATGTAGATTCATCTGGCTTTTGGTGAAATCACACAGTTTGAGCTTTTTCATTTGTATGGTACTCACTGTTATCAGTAGCTATTTACTGCGATGGAAAAAACGTCCTGCAGCTGATCATGGAGGCCTCTGGAAGGAAACGGGTTGGCAGTCCTGCCGATTGTCCCTCTGAACACCACACTCACAGTCCAGGCGATCGAGATGCGGGTTGAGCCTGAATTTAAACAGAAAAAGTCAGATTTTAACTTTTTACAGTGCTTTCAATCACCACAATGCTCCTCCTGATAAACCAGTTCACACACTCCACTCACTCTCCCTCTTGAATGCTGTGCAGTCACTCTAGAGCTGGCTTGGGGGTGGGATTGATTGCAGTCTCACCAATCACTCAATGCCTCTTTTCATCTGTAACAACTGGTGGCCACACAGGGAGGTGTTGTGGTGACATCTTTGTTGGAAGTGGGGAGGGGGTACACATGGAGGTGAGATAGGGTCCTTTTATTGACAGTGGTGGTGCTGTACAGGGTGATGGGGTGAGGGATCTTTTGCTGGCAATGTGACTTGGGTCATTCAGATCAGTTGTTACATCATATGGAACTACCAATGCAAACCCATGTTATTTCTGTTATATTACTTTGGAATTACTTTTCAGTTAAGACAGTATTGAAGCATTATTAATAAGAAGAATGTAACTTTTGAAAGAACCTCAGTTGCTGAACTGGGGTATGGGGCATGGGATAGGCATAAGACAGCAATACAGATGAGTATGAATAGATAGGCCATTGACAGAGCAAAGGCCAATGGCACATTCATAAGGTAGAAAAAGAAATGGGCAGACTGGATGGTCCTTATCTGCCATCAGTGTCTATGTTTCTATGTTATTTCATTAGTATTCCATTTTTTTTTCAGATCACTTATTAATGCCATAGAACTATCAGTGTAAGTCCATGTTACTTCTGTTGTATGACTTTGGAATTACTATTGCATGTAGACATCTACTGTATAAGGCCTTAGTCACAAAAGTAATGTAACATCTGAAACTCTTATGATCATGATATGTAATTCATTAGGATTCTGTTTTTCAGATCAGTTTGTTACTCCTGTAGACTTACCAGTGCACATTCATGTTATTTCTACTGTATTACTTTTGAATTATTACCAAATGTAGACTGTTATTAAGGCCTTATTCATGATGGGAGTGATTCTCTAAGGGGTGTGACGTACATGCCAAAGGCACGTATCCCACCCATGTAGCTTGCACCTGCAGAACAATGCGCAGTGGCAGTATTCACATCCACCAACCACCACACAGCCCCCTTCTGTGGACCTGCCCCCTCCATGGTGCAGGTGCACAGGGGCTGTCCAGCGAACATGGGCAGGCATCCAGTGGGATGCCCAGACCTGGTCTGCCACTGGATCCCTTGTGCTGAGCATTGCCATGGCTACAGAGATGGTTGGTGGGACTGTACGACTACATTAAATTTTTAGTGAAGCACTGTTTGTGGAGCAAGGGAAAAGAGGCAGGATGTCACATGACCTGGTTCCCACTTCAGGGTCATGAGGGCTATAAAAGCAATGCCCCGAGTTAGAGGGGCAAGTACAAGTGGGGCATGCGCGTGGAGACGCATGCAGAGACAAGCATAAGCAATTTGTGCACGTGTGTCTGCTTTCTCTGCCAGGTCAATGGGGATACGGACATAGATTTCTGACCAAATAGAATCATAGGAGCTGACACTTAAGCAGCCTTCAATAAGGCAAGAATATCGTTGAAATAAGCAGACTGAAGGTAATTAAATACCACAGTGTAGAAAAACATGACTGAAATGGCAGCTAATAATTATACATGTGAACCAAAGGAGCATCTACTGGATATCCTTTGCAATACATGATCAGTAGCAAAGTGTGAGATCTGTAACATGTACGCCTCAGAGAAAGTGAAAAATGTATCTCCAAAATTTAAATGCAGGAAATGTATAGAACTTGAACAACTAAGGTCAGAACCGATAGCCTTAAAATTACTTTTAACTGTTAAACAGTGACCAAATATAGCACAGAGGAATAAAAAGAAATCTACTGGAGAGGAGGTCAGCACTATAGCACCTAGTACAAGTATTGACACGCATGAAGGGGAAGGGATTTATGGGTCCAAAACAAAAAATGTAGAAGAGTCCAAGGAAATACTCAACTAGATATTACAAATAGATTTTCTGTCCTAACTGCTGAACAGGATGATAAAACTATTAATGAAAACAATGGTGGAAATGACACAAATATGGACACAAATGAAGTTAGTGAGCCAAGAACACAGGAGCTAGTTATAGGAGACTCTGTTATAAGAGGTTGTGATTCCCTAATATGTAACAATGATAAAACCAATAAAGAGGTGAACTGCCTCCCAGGGGCCAGAATAAAAGATATAAAAGAAATACTGGGTACACTATTAAACAAGGGTGTTAACTACAAAACAGTAGTACTCCATGGTGGAATAAATGATGTGAGTAAAGAGCACAAAAAGGACATAGCGGAGGAAGTCCTTTCAATAGGGAAAATTATCAGTGATACTAGTGCTAAAGCTGTGATTTCAAGAATACTGCCCCTAATTAAATGCCACCCAGAAAAGAACTCTACCATACAAAGAATAAATGCTAGGTTACAATATAAATGCATACAGACTGATATAACATTCCTAGACACATGGGATCACTTTTTTGGTAAATCACAAAACTATGCAAAAGATGGACTTCACCTCAACAAATCAGGTAAACATGTTCTGGGAAGGAGTATTGCGAGGGCTTGATCTCAAAACACTCAAGTAAAAAAATTGATAAATGGTGAGGGGGAGAGTTGAATAACAAACACCAAAAGTTAAAAGTACTTCTACTTAATGCAAGAAGCCTAAAGAGCAAAAAAGGTGAGTTACAAAATATAGTAAAGACTGAAAAGATTCAGCTGTGTGTGGTGAGTGAGACTTGGTGGAGCATCGATGACTGGAACACGAATATACCGGGCTACAAAGCTTATCATGTTCATAGACATGATAGACATGGTGGGGGAGTCATTATATGTCTCAAATGACCTGCATTCAAGTAAAACCATGAATGCAATGGCAAAACAAAAACAAGCAGGGCAACTCTGGGGTCCACATTTCCCCAAAATTGGAAGAAATTGCTGGTGGGCATGGTACTGTATATAAAGCACCAAAATTAAATGCTGAGGAAAGCACTAGATTTTTTGAGATATTAGAAAATAGTGATTCAGGATCAGACACAATAGTTATGGGTGATTTCAACTTCCCTGATATAGATTGGAAAAAACAACACAGCTACATCCTCAAGTGGTAAGAGACTCTTGGACTACATAGAATTAAATAACATGAAGCAACTAGTCAGTGAGGCAATAAGAGGTCAAACTATTTTGGACCTAATACTTAGTAATGTCGAAAACAGTACAACTGACTGCAAAGTTAGAGAACCACTTTGCAATAGCGACCATAAAATGGTACAACTAGTGATTGATCTAAACTGAGAACCTCTGCTCAGTACCACTGAAACAAGATGTTATGGAAAAGCTGATTATGAACAAATACGCAATTATTGTGAGAACTGAAATTAAATGGAGTTCAAATGTCAAACCCTAGAAGTCAAGTGGAAGAAATTTAAAGATAAACTAGATCACTGCTTAGATAAATTTATTCTGCTTAGGATTAAATATAATAAAAAGGGTAAAATATCTAACTGGTTTAATTGCAACATCACTAAACTTATTAAAAAAAAGAAGGAAAGCTTTCTGTAAATTCAAGAACAATCCATCCACCAAAAATGCAGAAGATTACAAAAAGAAATGCAAAGCATGCAAGATAACCGTAAAAAATCAAAAAGAGACTTTGAGCTGAGGTTGGCGACTACGGTAAAAGACAACAAAAAGAACTTCTACAGTTACATAAATAGTATGAGAAAAGATTAGTCAGTAGTTGAACCACTGATCGTTGACAATCAAGAAATAAGAGAAGAAAAAAAATGAAGCAACAGTATTCAACAAATACTTTGCTAGTGTTTACACACCAAAAAATGATTTTACAACTGATGAATGGCAAAAATTGTGTGCAGGAATACCGAACAGAGTCTGTACAGTTGACAAAAACTATGTGGCTAGTAAACTACAAAATTTAAACATACCGTAAATCACCTGGACTGGATAATTTACATCCAGTACTTTTAAACAGGTTATCAAAAGTCTTAGGAGGACCCTTGACAGATACTATAAACACATCATTCACAGAGGGCCTGGTAGTTCAGGACCGGAAAAATGCAATCATAACTCCAATACATAAAAAATGGTCAAAACATGAGTGTAGTAACTTTCATCCAGTTAGTCTGCCTTCGATTATCAGTAAACTAATACAAGGTATAATAAAAGCTGAGATATGTGAACACATAACTAGCATGGGTATCATGGATATAAGTCAACTCGGTTTCAAAACTGGACGGTCTTGTCAGATCAATTTGTTGCACTTCTTTAACCCAGTGAGTAGTGCTCTCGATGTGGGATTACCTGTTGATGTTTTATATTTAGACTTCTCCAAGGCATTTGACATCCTACTGCAAAAACAACTTATTGTGAGACTGACAGATATAGGACTTGATATCAATATAGTGAAATGGGTAAAATCATGGCTAGAGGGAAGAAAGCAGCGGGTGAGTCTAGTCAGCTATTTATCTCCATGGGCTGACATTTCTAGTGTGGTCCTGCAGGGATCGGTACTGGGACTCACCTTGTTCAGCAGTTATGTGGCACCCCTTCAGATGACATCTAGTTGCTGGACCACAAAGTTTGCAGGCGATGTCAAAATCAGCTGCATAGTCAATGACACCCAGTCTATTAACCAGTTCCGATCTGAAATTAATCAGATAGATGATTGGGCATTACAAAATCAACTAATTCTAAACTTAGAGAAATGCAAGATCATGCAAATGGGCCATAATAACACAAAGGCCAAGTACATCCTGTCCTCGTAGTGTTCCAGGAGGGCTGGGGCAGCATGCCAGTGGGGCCCTCTGGTGTTTGTTGCTGCTGGCAGCATACTGCTGGGGGTACATGCATCGGCTATGGCTGCCCCTGGAACGTGTAGCCTTCACCCCCTTGTCCGCATGCTGCACTTTTGCAAATAGTGGAGTGGCAGCCATGCCCCTGCACTGCCCCCGACCACCCACGCACAGAGCTCACTGGCTGGCCAGGGGATCCCATGTGTAACAGCCCCGCACCTCTGTGGAGAATGGGGTGCAAGGGACACGGCAGCTGTGGAGTGTCTACTTGCCACATATATGCAGTGCATAGTCACGCCGCACCTTGGAGGATAGCCTCCAATGATAATGTGAATACTGAAAGAATCCCCTTTACTGACTGAAGTCACTTTAATGCATTATGTTTCCATTTTGTAGGCAACTGGTCACTTCATATTGAACCACAGATAAAACCCCTAAAAAGTGCATTCAACATCCATTGGAGTTCTTTTTGCAACCAAAACATTGCAATTTACAAAAAAAGTTATTACTTGAACCTAGGACTTAACATATGATTTAATTAAAAGTACCAATTTTATCTTTATGCATTCAAGCTTTACTAAATGTTATTCTAGTTGTCTTGGTATTTTAAGGCCTTGTTTACAAGAAGAATGTGAGGTGTGAAGATGTAGGTGCCACCTACTGGGTGGGTGGAGCTGTTGAGCTAAGAATATCATCACTGTTAAGGAAGCTGTGAAAAACATAATACTGTATGTTGTAATTAGCATTTATTTTACAAGATATGTGGACTACACTGCACTTCTCTCACCTTTTTCATCAATAGGCTATTTGCACGAAAACATAATCTCTGGCATGTGGAATTCATCTGCTTTGGCAACTTCAGCTTTCCTTAAGCACTTATTCACTGGGTAGAGGCACTTATTGTAAAGTCAAGCCTTAATCTCTTTAACTTTAAATCTCTTTACCTACTTTATTTATTTATTTAACCAGGAGTAGCAAACTAAGCTGAAAGCTTTTTTACAGGAGCGACCTGGGAGCACAGGAAGTTAAGTGACTTGCTCAGGGTCACACAGTATGCAAGTGGAAGCTGTGGGATTCAAACCCAGGTCTGGTCTGCTGGATGTTACCAGATTTGCAGCTCAGAGCCCTAAACCACTGCGCTATACTGCCTCCCTAAAGTTCCTCCTTTGGAACTTCACATCTATTTAATCATTTTCTCATTATGTATACTGTATGTGGATTCTGTATATTGACTGAACTTGCCCAGCTTGTATGGTATGTGACCTCTAATTAAGTCAGCATGAATTTAGAGTTAATTCATATGTAATTAATTGATGTTTCAAATCACAAAGTATTGAGAAAAGGCATTCATGCAATGTCATACCTTCTTTACTGGAATTTTAATTGAAGTGCTAGCATTTTCACTGCTTCCTTTATGTGAACCATATGCTTTCTTAAATGTTATAAAATGGGCAAATCAAATCCTAAAACCTAATGGGCTGAAATGGCTTCAGAGCCATGTCTTTACCATCTCGTAACCATCTAACCAGCACTAACATCCTAAGTGTGACCCCACAACAATAACACATCAGTGAGCTACTGGAACATAAAATCTACTCGGAGACAGACACATTCCATGCAGAAGCAGTGCAAAAAACACTACCACTCTGCCTGAACTACACTTCTGTCAGCGAGATTCATACCAGCCTGCCAGCCTAAAGAGAAGTCCTGTCGTGAAGACACCTACATCAAACAGAGCCACCAAGAAAAACAACCTAAATCTAACAAAACAAACTGAGACTCGTACCAGCCTGAAAGCTTGAAGAGAAGTCCTGCACAGAGAAAGCAAGACTCATACCAGCCTGCCAGCCTGTCACACAGGCACATATAGCACCGATTAAAAAAACTGTAAACCTAATAAAAAAAAAGAGATGTCAGACAGAACTGAGACATACTTCCAGATGGATATACAAGAAATACTTACATCCTTGAAGCAAACGGGAACCGAACCAGTGATGACACGACTACACAGCAACCTGCAAAAAAAAAGAAAAAGACACCAGCTGTGACAACGTACCTATAGCTAACAACAGAAGAACTTGAACAACTAGAAAAACCAAAAAGACAAAGCAAATACACATAAAACCACAATGTGGGCACTGTCTGTGTTCTAGAATTGGTGCACAGCAAAAAACTTATGTCAGCTTTCAGACGGTAGCTCTGACAGACCTCATAAACATCCTACAAAGATTTTATGCTGAAGTAAGACAAGTGGATGGTACAGAATACAGATTAGCCAGCCTAGTGCCACTGAGGGCCGGCCTCAACAGGTATGTGAATGGCTCGCCTGTCAGCCACTGCATTAGTTTACCCAGCCATCCTGAACTTCAGCCAACAAATAACATTTTCACAGCCGTCTACAAAAAATACTGGAGATAAGGAAAGGACACTGTGGATCACCATCCTGCCATCAGCCAACAAGACTTGGACATTCTGAAGAAATCAACCATACTGTCACCGGATAACCCCCACGGCTGCTGCTTACAGTATGGTATGATGTGCAGCTGGGTATGGTTCGTAAGGGTTGAAAAGGACTAAGACAACTCAAATCTGAACACTTTGAGCTTAAAACTGATGAAGAAGGAGCTAAATACATTACACTCACATTCAATGAGTATTCAGAAAATCATAAATTAAAATGACTCCAGCAAACAGCAATACAGGGGATACATATACGCAATGCAAAACAACTCTCTATGCCCTGTGAGCTCATTTAAAAAATACATGGCAAAACTGCCCCTGATCCACCAGCATTCTATTGCCACCCCAGAAAAATATCCTCCTCCCTTTATGACGCTGCAGACATCTGGTACAGGAGGGAGCCTCTAGGAATAAATTACCAGGCAAAACTCATGCCCAAAATAAGTGAAGAAGCCGGACTATCTAAGCGGTATACAAATCACTCAGTCTGAGCAACCACAGTGCAGCTACTCTCCCAAGCAGTCCTGCAAGTAGCGGAAATAATGGCCATAACAGGCCACAGAGCAGAATCAAGCCTCAGGTCCCACTGGGCAGCAACCCCACAAGACCGACACCGACGGAGCAACATTTTAGCAGTAAAAACAAACAGGGCCAGCCTTGGCTAGGTGCAAGCTCTGCCCCTGCACCTTGGGGATATATACTTTTTTCCTGAGGAAAAAAAAATAATTAAACACATTTAAAAATGCCTACATTTAAAATGTTTTCCAGTAAATGAAAGTGGAAGACAACTGGTTCTGTTACTGATACAAAAGGTGGGGGCAGCTTTGCTGCTATGCCACTTTAAGATGCAGTGGAAAAGCTTTGGTTAAGTAAGTGCTAATGGTGTTAATGGCCATACTTTACTCCTCCCAGGTTGACTGCTTTCACAAACAAATAGCTATGTTGACAAGAGAACTTGCTTGTAATCTGGACATGCAGCTGAAATAATGAATAATATGACAAAATATGTTTCAAAAGTATGTGAGTACTCAAAATGACTCAAAAATCTGACCAGCACAGAGCAAAACCGAATTTCCTGATAGGTACCCTGAAAATCTGATCGCCAGGTAAAGAAACCTGACAGGTGGCAACCTTACTAGTGTCCCATGATAATCGTCTCTATTATTTCTCACTCACACCTCCAGGAAAGTTAAGTTGTTTAACTTGTTTGCAAATCGGATTATTGGAGGTGTGAGTGTCCAGTGATGATGTCTCTGTCCTTACAGAAATGAATACAGTAGTAGTACCATACTTACTTAAGTTCTTGCTCCAGGCTCAGTCAGATTTATTTCCTTTTTATTTTAACTTAAATTTTTGTTGAAGGTCTTTAGTTAACCATAAGCACAGTATTTGTTCATATACATGGTATAGCTGATTATATACAAAGGCCCAGATATTCAAAAGGGTTGCGCATGGCGCAACAGTGTTGCGCCATGCACAATCCACTGATGTGCCCCGGCGTGATATTCAAAAGGGAAAAGTGCGCTGCACAAATCCCGATGCGCCGGAATGCATCAGTAATATATGCAGGCACAATTGGGGGGGGCATGCCCATGCATAACCTGCACAGCCCGAAATTCAGCCCAGGATGTGCAGAGTCATGCATGTGCAACCCCTACCTGCACCTGCACAAAGTTAAGCCCAAAAAAAAGGAACAAATGATGGCCACCCACAGGTGAGCTGCCGCATTGCAGGGCGCAACACGGAAGCTGCCACCTGTGGGTGGCCACCCGGGTTCCTGCCGCACCTGGCAGCTCTCCCCCATGCCCCATTGCGGGTATCCGTGTAAAGACACCCTCCCTCCAATATCCCTGGTGGTCCAGTGGACCCCTATGTGCCCGATCGCGGGCATCGGTATAATACACCCCCATCCAATATCCCTGGTGGTCCAGTGGACCGATAGCTGCCGATCGCGGGCATCTTTTGAAATCACCCCCTGCCAATATCCCTGGTGGTCCAGTGGACCACACTCTGCCAGATGCGGGCATCTGTAAAACATAGAACAGTCCTATTACCTAGTGGGCTAGGTAGCTCCCCTCCCCCACCCACTGAGCCCCACCGCCCGCTCCCACCCCGGTCAGCCGGGCGGGCGGCAGCACCTCACCGCCTGCCAACTGACAGCTGGGCTGCATACCCATTGGTTCACAGCGTGAGCCATGGGCATGCAGCCCATACCATACTACTCAGTCCAGATATGTGAATGCTGGGTCCGGGCAGCGGGCCGGCAGGCGGGTGGTGCTGCCGCCCGCCGCTGACCGGGGAGCGGGCAGAGGGGCTCAGTGGGCGGGTGGGGAGGGGGATACAGACCACCAGGGTAATAGGACTATTATATGTTTTACAGATGCCCGTGATCGGCAGCGATCGTCCACTGGACCACCAGGGATATTGGACGGGGTTTATGACCGATGCCCACGATCGGGCACATAGTGGTCCACTGGACCACCAGGGATATCAGAGGGGGGTTTTCTTTTAGACGAATGCCTGTGATCGGGCTGCAGGGGGCGTCGGTCCCTGACAGCTGCTGCCTGGCAGGACACCAGGCGTAAGTCGTCGGGGATCGGCGCACCTGCATGCTAATAGGATGCAAATGGCCCCATGTGCGCCTTGAATAAATTATGCCCCCATTTGCATGTCCCCTTTTGAATATCGCAGGTGCTGTGCATGGCACAATGACAGTTGTGCTAGCGCATCTCCATGCTCCACTCTGGCCACTGCGCCATGCACAGTGGGGGTGGCCAGGGTGCGATATTCAAAGCTGCTGCGCCATAGCTCAGCTCCGTTGAATATCACCCCGGCCACACCCCTGCGCAACAAGGTTGAGCTGCGCCCAGGCTTGCACCACAGCCTGGCGCAGTTTGAATATCTGGGCCAAAATGTTTAATAGTACTGTTGGGGTTTTTTTAGTTTTTTTTACAGATCAATAAAAAGAGCAACGGGAGAAAACCAGTTTGGGTGATAAGAGACAATGTCCTTATAGCTTTTTTGCCCTATGATTGAACTGTCCATGTAGGTGATGTCAACCTGTAATTGCTGTTTGTTGTGCTCTTGGAGAACGTTGTGATCTTCAACATTGAAAGCTGTACGTAATTCATAATTGACCAATATGTCAATACTCAATTGCAAAATTTTAACAAAGAGGACCCACAAACCTCGACCCTGTATGTACTGTCAGAGACCAATGATTTTTCTTATTCTTTTAATAATCTAGAGTGTGTGTGTCATTGTTAAATTGTCAAGTCAGGCTCTGCTACTTATTACTTCCCTATTAAGCCCCTCATCCATGGAAAGGAGAAGCAGGAGTCATTTGGCTAACTTGGGATCAAATGAACTACTCGGAAAGTTGCTGATGCCAAGGGGCCCAAACTTCAAGGAATTTGTCCAGCCTCAGTCGGAGGCTGGCTGCGAGTCTCTCCATACATTCAAGCTGATGCATATTCTGTCGCCACTGTTGCAAATAAGGAGGATTTGGGGCAGCCAGTTTTGAGTTATGGATTTCACTGTGGCGATTCACAAAATATGGGAAAGCCTGTTTCCCTGTCTGGATCTGAAGCTAATGTGTTTCTCTGGGATGCCCAAAACCAAATTCCAGAAAGATATTGTAATCTGCGTTTTTAGAATAGTTTGTATCTGCCCATGGATCTGTGTCCAGAAGGCCGTTAGCTTTGGGCAGTCCCAGAAAATGTGGGAGTGTGTGCCTGCTTGACCACACCCCATCCAGCATAAATCATTGTATGTTAAATGGAATGTTATGTTATACTTGGGGTTCTGAAGTACCTCACCAAGACTTTCCAGATGAATTCACCCCAGGAGAGGGAAGATGTAATTTTCCAACCTACTTTAAATAGGTCAACCCACTTTCTCTCAGGAATTGGTTGAGTTACCTCCCTAAATCTGTCTGTGAGGGACTCAGTGGGAGTGACCAACAATTGATACATCTGGGATATGGGTCTCATCTTATCCCTCAGGATGGCCCATACATATAACAACTCTTCTAGTCCAGTTTGGGCTCTTAGCAGTTGTTGGATGTTACCCTGCTGTAGTATAAAATGCTGCACTTGTAAGAAGTGAAAATGGTCTTCCTTCCTTAACTTGTATTTCTTTTGTAGCCTCTTAAAGGTGATGCACATCCCTCTATCTAATAGTTGGCTGAACCAGGTGATGCCACGGGCCTCCCAGAGTCGATACCCTTTATCTAGTGTTGGTGGTTTAAAGGCATTGTGGTGCCTAATTAAAGAGAGGGGACCTAGTTCATTCAGCATGGAAGTAAGTTTCCGCAGTTGTAACAAAAACTGTACTGTGTGTCTAGTCCAGGGATTCTAGTCAGATTAATTTCCAGTGGTGAAGTCAAATGATTCAATGCAGCCAATGGCACTAATTAAAAAAATGCTGTTTAAACTAGTAGACCTGAAACTGCTTTAATAATACAGGAGGGTTAGTTAGGTAATGATGGATGGTGGGGGGCAGGGAATGGAGTGGTAGGCTTGGCAGGGAGCTGTACAGGGCCCAGAATGGTTAAGGTCAGCCCTGAAAACAAAACCAACAGAACAAAACCAAAATACCTTTCCATACAGCTTAAACGAAGAAGAGCCATGCTGCAGCTATATACTCCAACCAGCAGCTCCACAAAGTGACATTGCATGGTGTGACACAGCAGGTCAATCAACAACAAGAAACCTCCCTCAGACAACAGGGATTCAAGAATTTAAAGAGACAACCACCAATACACCATTCATTTTACAAAATTGCTACATGGAAAAGGTGAAATTCATAAACTTCTCAAATAAAACTAAAAACAAAACGATACTTTTACAGAACATAGAATGAAACCTCACAGACTGTCACAGCAGTTCTAGAAAAGTTAATTTGTTAGTATTTAAAGTTAAAAGTTCATTTGTTAGTATTTAAAATCTTTCATTCAATGACTTACTACATAAAGTATGCCTAGAAACTTCATTATACTGTTAATAGAAATTACTGAAAAGGGACTATTTTTTCTCAAAACAGTTAAAAATATGCAGTTTAAAAGCTGAAATAAAAAAAAGTTCAAACTTTACTCTGTGTCTTGTGTGTGATTCAGTGCCCATTTTATAAGTGCAATAAAACCCCGAGGTGTGGGTTGTGTCCTGATAAGAGCACACCCAACTGCATAAGGCACTCGGCACAAGTGCCTCATGCCTTATAATATACCTGGGCATACTCTTATCAGAACATAACCCACACCTCATCATGTATGATTCCTTGCTTGTCTAAGTTGTACTTCTTGTTTACTTAAGCATTTATTCACTATATTGAGGAACAGATTGTAAAGTCAGACCTTAATTTTTATATCTATATTCCCCAAGGAGGGAAAGTGGATAACAGTAACAGTGAAGGGTAAGGCAGGAAGGGGAGGAGTCCTGTGGGAGCATCTCCAGGATTGTTGGTGCAGAACAGATTCCTTCCACTGGATTGGTGGGGAGTGGTGATAAGGAAATAGGCAGTAAGAGGGGGAGGGTTGGAGGAGGTGGGGGGCATCAGGGTAGTAGGGAGAAGGGGTGGAGGATGTGAGTCATGTGGAGAGAGGGAAGGCATGTTGTGCAGGGAAGGGGGTGGTGGGCATGGGAGAATAAGCGGATAGGTAGGAGGGGGGAAGGGAAGGGAAGGACAGAGGGCAGGCTGGGGGTACAGAAGGGAAAGACAGAGAGCAGGCCAGGGAAACAGAAGGGAAAGATGGTGCATACCAGTGGGGGAGAGCTTCAGGAGGAGGGGGAAGGGATAGCAGGTGTAGAGGGTCAGGAGGCAGTACAAGAGGAACAGAAGGAAAGGGAGGAGGCAGGTGGAAATGGGCAGTAGTATGGACAGAAGGGAGTTAGGGCCCAGGATGAGGTTTGAGAGAGTGGTGATCTTGAAGGTTTCAACTGTGAAGGGGTGAGATGGGGTCAAATCTCATGGGGTAGAATGCATGCCAGGGATTATGGCAGGGAGGGTAGGACCTCTAGTAGTACAGTGCATGAGACTGGGAGGAGGAAAACCTCACATTACAATGCATCTGGATATGAATGACTTTGCAGGATGTGAGGCGGGGGGTAATGCAACAGAGGTTCAAGGAGGTGGGGAGAATCTGCAGGATGGAAGGGAAGTCATAGCCTTCTCAGAGATAGTTCTGGTCCCAAGTGCTAGTTTGGCAAGGAAAGTAAGGATTGCCAAATTTAATGGATGACTTAGAGGGTGGTGTGGGGTGGAAGGTACACGTGTTTTGGTGGTTGGGGGGGCATGGGATAACAAAGACCTGTATGCCCTGAACAAGTTACATCTAAGTAGAAAAAGGCACAAGGGCCCTGAAGGGAAAACTGGAGGACTTCATGATTACAAAATCTGAATTTAGACTGCTGGGGGGCAGCAGGGTTCACAACACCTTTAGTCACCTGATGGAGGAGGCCAATAGAAGCACTCTAGTCACTTGGTTGAGGAGGCCAATAGACCTCCCCCCAATTAGGACAGCAGGAGGAGGGGAAGGATGGGAGAGAACAAGAGGGGGTTGGAAGGGGGCAGGTCAGATGTAAGAGGGATCCAGAGTTGCAGTGGAGGGTGGTGTCTCTAAATGCCAGAAGTTTGGGGAGCAAAACGGTGGAATTGTAGTCACTGTTGGCTGAGGGAGCAGTGGACATAGCAGCCATCACAGAGACTTGGGCCACACAAAACCATGACTGGGACCTAGCAGTTCCCAGGTATAAAATGTACAGAAAGGATAGGGGACGGGAAGAGGGGGGAGTGGAAATGTACATGAAGAGACCTCCAGAAATCATGCACATTGCAGAAATAATTGCACCAAATGCTGACTTCCTTCTTTCATGCTTTATTGCAGAAAATAAACCAAATGGTACAAACGGACAGACAGACGTCCACTTGTGGCCCCAGTGTGCAAGTTCTCTGGAGGTCTGATGGAGTTATATGGGCTTAGCAAGCCCTTTCTTACACCTCACCATGCCAGGTATTCACAGTCAATACTTGTTTGTAAATGATTAAGTGTGATGTACATGAACGAGGGGATAACTTGCACCAGAGAGGAAGAAGAGGAGGGCAAGCCTAAAGCTTTGTGGTTACAGATTCCATCCACTGAAGGGGGGAACTAAGGATGGGGGTGGTCTACAGACCACCTTCCCAAGATGAGGAACTGGACAGGGTATTGGAGTCCCCGATCATATATATGTCCTGCAGGGGGGCAGTAGTAATAATAGGGGACTTCAATATACTTGGGGTGGACTGGAAAATTCCTTCTACCTCCTGCACTAGGGAATACATACTGCTGGATGGTTTCCAGAGTAATTTTCAGACCTAAGGTGTCATGCAGTTCATTAGGGAGCGGGGTGTCCTGGATCTAGTCATGTCCAACTGTGTACATATTCATGATGTGAAGGTGGATGCACTGCTTCTAGGAAGTGAGCACCACATAGTGTGGTTCCACCTGGACATAGGAAGAGGGATGGTAAGGATAAAAATGAGGGACTAGGACTTTCTAAGAGCTGACTTTGTTAGGATTAGAGAAGTTCTGTAAGGATATCTTGCTGGGATAAGAGTGGGGATAGACATGGAATAGAAATGGGCCATAATAAAGCAGGGATTGATGGAGGCCACTAGTGAGTGTGCCAAATTTAAAAGTCTATGGCCAAAAAGCCCAGTGGGTTCAGCAAGGAGGTTGTGAAAGTAGTGGGGCAAAAGAGTTCAGCCATTAAAAAGTACAATCGCACTCAGAAGGAGGAGGATAGGGTGGACTACACAGCTAAGTCAAGAGAGACAAGCAGGTCGATAAGGGAGTCAAATGCCATGAGAGAGGCGCAGCTATCCCAGGAGGTAAAACTGGGTGAAAAGGCCTTTTTCCATTATATAAGGGAGAAAAGAAACTTAAAGGATGAAATTGTCAAGATAAAGAAGGAGGGGGTTGGGCAGAGGGTAGTGAGGAAAAGGTAGAGGTGCTTAATGAGTACTTCTGTTCAGTCTTCACTCAGGAAAAGCACAGGCCAGTACCACAGGGGAGTAAGGGGGTTGGGACTGGGAGGTGGGAAGACACAAGTCAAGCCGTCAGGGTACTCAAGGGACTAAGGGCCCTAAAGGTGGACAAATCACTAGGACCAGACAGCATGCACTTGAGGGTCCTTAGAGAACTGGCAGAGGCCCTGGCGGATCCCCTGACAGACCTGTTTGATGCCTATCTGAAGTCCAGAAATGTCCCCCAGGACTGGAGAACAGTGCATGTGGTGCCTCTCCATCAAAGTGGACTGAGGGACAAACCAGGAACTACAGACCAGTCAGCCTGACCTCAATAGTGGGTAAGCTGATAGAGACTATCCTGAAAGAGAGACTGATCAGCTTTCTGTAGGAAAATGGGCTCCAGGACAAAAGGTAGTATGGGTCTGTGTTGAGGAGGTCCTGCCAAACCACCCTAATTGACTTCTTGGATTGGGCCACTAGGAGAGTGGAGTAGGACCAGGTGGTTGATTTCCTGTATCTGGACTTCAGCAAGGCCTTCAGCTCGGTGCCTCACAGGAGACTGATCAGGAAGCTGCAGAACCTGGGGGTGGGGGCTAAGCTCATGGGATGGGTCAGAAGCTGGTTGCAGGATAAAAGCAAAAGGGGGGTAGTTGGGGGAGCATTCTCAGATGTGAAGCCTGTGACCTGAGGAATCCCATAGTGCTCAGTTCTTGTCCTAGTATTGTTTAACATCTTGTGACATCACAGATGGATCAAGGGTAAAGTCTGCCTGTTCACAGACGACACCAAGCTCTGTGGGAGGGTAGACATGGAGGAGGGAAGACAGGAACTCAGAGAGGACCTGGCTAGAATATAAAAGTAGTCTGGCATTTGGCAGCTGGGGTTTAATGCTAAAAAGTGTAAAATTATGTATCGGGGGTGAAGAATTCAGGGACCAAATACTGGTTGGGTGGTGTGCAGGTGACCAGGTCAGAGGAAGAAAAGGATCTGGGAGTAATAATCACAAGCGACTTGAAACACTCTGCACTCGGCAAATTGGATGCTGGGCTTCACAGATATGGGACTAACCACCAGGAAGGAAGAGAACATTCTGCCACCGTACAGGTCACTGGTAAAATCACACCTGGAGTACAGTGTGCAGTTTTGGTGCCCTTATCTTATGAAGGCTATCGGCTTGCTGGAGATGGTCCAGAGAGGGCAACTAAGATGATCCTGGGCCAGCAGGACAACAACTATGGGAGCTCAACTGAGGAAAGAAGAGAGAGGGGAGACATGACTGAGACCTTCAGGTACCATTAGGGTGTTAACAAGGTGAGCACTGAGGGTCTCTTCAGTCTTAGTGGGAACAAGACCACTAGGGGATACAGCCTAAAGCTGGTGGGGTGGAAGGTTCAAGAGGCAGATGAAGAGGCACTTTTTCATTGAGAGGGTGGTGGTCAAGTGGAATGAGGTACCAGAGGAGGTGATATTTCTAAAAACCAGTGGACAGCTTTAAGGGGGGGGGAGTTGAGGAAGGTCAAAAGGGAAACGGTGAGGGGGCAGTTCCCTTTGTAAATACAAAGGGAGCTGCACAACTGAGCAGACCAGATAGACCTTAATGTAATTAATTCAATCTGGTAAGTGAGTCTGCATCTTTAAAGACATTTCTTAAGTTGCTTTTCTAAGGCCATCTGATGACTGTTCTTAAAGAATTCCCAAGTTTATGAACATATTGTGAAAGCTGAAATGTCCATCCTCCTTGCAGGCTTGAAGAACCACCTAAATGTTTCTCTCATAACAAATGCATAGTAGAAAGCCTCCATATAGTAATATGGTGCACCCTACCTCCCCACACCCCCCTCACCCCATACTTACCTCTGGAGCTTGGCGCGACGATCTTCGGCAGACTGAGAACACGTCTGCACTCTTCAAAGCCGACCGCGAACTGAGGAAATGCCGGTAAGCTGTATAATGGGATAGATAGGGTTTTTTCAACTTTATTGCATATCTCAGGCATTTTTTGGAATTTTTGCTGGAATTTTCAACATGGGTTTTGGGACCCTTCTCATGAATGCTGTCACTGTCATGGCGTTGCTAGGGCACGAAGGTGATTTCGCAGCCACGCGTGAAATCACCTTTCCAGAATGATTAACAAAACGACTCTGCCAGTGTTCATAAGGTGGGCTCTCAAAAGCCTATTTTGAAAATTTGGCAGAAAATTATACTAAAATGACTGTTTACGACTCGCGTTGCGCAGTTCCTCATGCGCGACTAAGTTGTGATTTTTAATATTTTCCTCCAGATTTTCAACATTGCCATTTTACCACAGCTTCTTATGAGCAGTACAGCTGTCATTTTCATTCACCCAAAATGTGTTTCCTACATATGGCGCACCATGGGCGCAGTCAGTGTCTTGATCATATCTGCGGGACACATTAAGAAAATCACAGTGACACTGTTCATGAGCAGAGGTCTTAAAATGGCTATGTTGAAAATTTGGTGAAAAATTCTAAAATGACTGTTTTACGAGTGCGTTTTAGAGTTCCTCACGATCGCTCGTAGAAGTTCATAAATTTTCAATATTTTCCTCCAGATTTTCAACATTGCCATTTTACCACACCTTCTTATGAGCAGTACAGCTGTCATTTTCACATCTCAAACACAACATGTTTCTGCCCATATAGCTGTAATGGCGCAGTTGGTGTCTTAATCAAGCTTATGGACACTTTCAGAAAATCACAGTGACACTGATCATGAGCAGAGGGTGTTAAAATGGCTATGTTGAAAATTTCGTGAAAAAATTCCAAAAATGACTGTTTTAGGAGCATATTTAGCAGTTCCTACATGCGCTGGCAAGTTTGCGAATTTGTAATATTTGCCACCAGATTTTCAACAGTGCCATTTTACCGCACTTCCTTCTGAGCAGTACAGCTACCATTTTCACATCTCGCCCAAAATGTGTTTCTGCACATGAGCGACATAATGGTACAGTCTGTAGCGAAAACAATGTTTGGGACAGATTAAGAAAATCACGTGACACTGTTCATGAGCAGAGGTCTTAAAATGGCTATGTTGAAAATTTGGTGACAAAACTCCATAAAATGACTGTGTTACAAGTGAGCATTGCGCAGTTTCCACGCACTCGTAAGTTCATGAATTTGTAATATTTTCAGTCCAGATTTTCACCAGTGACATTTTTCCACACCTCCTTATGAACAGTACAGCTGTCATTTTCCACAACATGGGCAAAATGTTTTCCAATAATTTCAGCACAGAAATGTGCGTGGTCGCTAGGGAAATCATTGTTCGGACAGATAAAGAAAATCACACTGACACTGTTCATGATCGGAGGTCCCAAAATGCCTGTGTTAACAATCTGCTGTAAAAAACCAAACTAGTTACATTACGGGTGTCGTTGCTACAGTTCTCATGCCTTTCGTGGCTTCACCAGTTTTTTAAGATTATTAGCTGATTTTCAACATTGCCATTTTTACACCTCCCCATGAACAGTACCACTGTCATTTTTCACATCCTGTTCGGAATTGTTTTTGCACCTGTGGTGCCAAATGCCATAGTCGCTGTACAAAAGCAGTTTTCGGCTAACAAACTGATATTGCCACTGTTCATGAGGTGGGGGTCACAAAAAAACCATGTTGAAAATTTGGAGTGAAAATACCAACGAATGCCTGAGGCATTAGGGTTTCCGACCATAACGCCCCACCCTGTAGAGAATGACAGGCATCAGGGGTGTGACTTGGGATTCTTGCCTGTCATGCTCATACCATTCCACCCCCACCCACACCCTGCAGCCAGTGAGAGGCATCGAGGTGTGCCTCGCACTCTTCGGGCCAAAACTTCACCCCATTCTCCTATACCACACCCATCTCACCGTATTTCCTGATGGAATGGGGTGCGCATAAGGGCCAAAGACCCCAAGGCACACCGTAACACTTGTCAGTGTCTGCAGGGTAGGGTATGATGAAATGGCATGGTCGTTATGCCTGACAACCCAAAAGCACACCCCAATGCCTGCCACTCTCTGCAGGGTGGTTGGGGGTTGGCTTCAGTTCAATACTTCACTGCCATTCCTCTTATGCAGCTCTGTAACTTCTACACTACCAATGCCAATGCCAGCAAGCAAACATTCGGCATTGACAAATGCTTGTTTAAGACTGTGTTTTGTATCTAATTGTAGCACAGTTGCTGCTTTTTATATGTCCATATGTAACTTTACAGCAGTAAATGACAGGCTGTATTTCTAATGCTTGTACAGTATAAGCAAAATATATGTCTACTTTTTAGACATTTACAGTGCAGCACCATTGCTCTAACTACCACTCGATAGGCCAAGGTGGTGTTTTTCACTTTTTTTAATTATTGTGCAACGCACATGGTAATCTTATTAGTCAATCTTCTTGCTTTATTTTTACATTTAATCTGCTAACTGATATAGTCAGTGTGCTGTGTTCCCGATAATGTAGTCACAAATTTACATCAGTGAAAAGTTTTGCAGTCATTAACCCTTTTGCTGATGTAAATTTGTGAACACATTATATGGCACACGGCATACCAGGGAGCAATCAGCTGGTACAGTGTATCAGTCTGAAAAGGTCAGCAGGGATCAGGGATTATCCCTTGTGACTGGCATTAGAATGGGCAGTATTTTCTATAATGTTGTTCTTCTTTTTCAGATTGACTCGAACACTAGCTCTCCAGTTCATCATGGGTCCTTTCTCATGCTGTCTGCACCATAAGCTCTCCACCAAGCCTCCATTGCCAACAGAAAGGGGGAGAGTAAGAAAACAGAACAAACAAACAAACAAACAAAAACACAGCAAGGAAAACTAAATAAACAGACCAGAAATGAATCTGCTGCATCCTGCCTGTGGTGGTTGGAGGGGCGAGGGTAAAAAATGAGAAGCAAAAAGAATAAGGATGACGATGTTTCTAAGCATGGTCTAATCATTATATACAGCACCGTGCACATTCATGGTGCTCTGCACAGGACTCGGGGACCAGGACAGAATCCTTGCCATGTCACAGAGAAAGAGGGTTTTGAAATATGGTGAAGAAAGTATTATGATTTTCCCCAACCTGTTCAAAAGCACACAATAGTGCAAGAAAGCATTTCATGGCATTCAGGGTTGTCTATATCAACTCTAGATCCAACATTAGCTGCTCCTGCCTGCCAAACGTTGCCTCTCATGGAATGGACACTCATACCTGTACTCCAAACCAAAGAGGCTGAGAAACTGATTTCTCGAGTCGAAGTGAACTGACCACTGTGGAGGGCGGAGAAGCCTCCTCAGACAAAGAGTGAAACTTTTTTCCCAGGACTGAACTTAAATACATCTTTGTCTAGACTGCTCCTAGTTATATAGGGCTTAAGGATTGATGTACAGTGCAAATGCAGATTTATTTTTTATTTTTTAATTTTGCTTTGCCTCAGAGTGCCTCTGCACAGGCTTTTTCCTAGGACTTCCCATCACCTTGCCAGATGATGAGATGGCTCTATATAAACTTTACATATTGTAGGGTCTGAAAGACTCAGTAACAGATTGGCTAAAGATCACTTTACAATATTTTTTATTTATAGCCCCAAGTTGTGTGATTTTTCAACGTGGCTTATGCCAAGTGAAGAATTCCAGCATTATTGTAAAAAACTCACTCTGACTACTGATTTTCCCTTCACGAAAAAAGATCTTTTTTCGTGACTCATGATATGAAAAAATATTCTTTTTCATATCACATGGTCATGAGAAAGGATTTGAAATGTAACAAGAGACACATTTGAGGAACATTTTTCAAACATTAAAAGGCAGAGTCCACCTAGTGGGGTCCCAATGAGCCACATATATATGTTTGGCTGTCCCCAGGATGTCATTTTTGTGGGTTTTGGGAATTAAAAAAATGGAAATAAGATAGCATCAGATAAAAAAAGGAATATTCCAGTATGAAACATGATTCCTTTTTCATTTCATACAGCTTTCCTGGAGGGTTCTATGTAATATGAGTGACGGAAAAATCATGAAGACAATAATAGCGAGTGCACATCACCGAAAACCCCAAATGGCGATGTGCACTACAGCAAGCCGCAAAAACAGTGATGGTTGCTTGCTTTGTCTGTGGGGCTAATGTACAGATGTTGTTATGTGGGGACTACACCCCCTCACCCCCCCACAAATAATATAATTAACTCCGGGTGGGTGGATGACACTAGGGGACAGGGGAAAACTCAGGAGGGGGGGTTACTCCATGGGGGGAGAAAAGAATGCAGGGGGAGAACGTTGGGGAGGCAACCTGCAGGCAAGGGAGGGAATAAAGTGTGGAGGGTAGTGAAATGGAGGCAAAGCAAACAAACCCCCGAAAAAACTACAGCAGCACAAAGACGGAAATCAAAACTAACTACTCACTTCCAGCCCCAAACCCAGGTCCCTGAGCAACAGCGGTGACTGTAGCTGCAGAACCACATAGCCAGCTTGGAACTGCCTCAGCAAACAAACCCCTATATAGTACACAATGACCTACTCTGTCGGAAACAATCTCACTCAGTTTAGCAAGCACTATGAAGGGCACATAGCCCATTTTGAATTTACTGTTTTGACTTCGTCCAAACTGACTCGCTGTAGTCACGGGACACCATCCTGAAGTGCTTACTGAGCATGCTCAGAACCAAATTTTCCAAAGTTTAAAAATTAAATAACTTTGAAATGGATTAATATTTTTACATCAAACAAGCAAAAGGAACACCTGTGATCTAGACCCTTTCTACCCTACAAATTCCAGACCAAGATTCCAAACAGTCTGTGCTGTAGGAAAGTTCAAGGAAAAAGCCCAGCAAAGGCAATGAGTGAAAAATCACTTTTTCACCTCTCCAGAACTCAGAAACCACACATCCAACCAGAATGTATCTCAGCATATCCAGCGATCTACCCTAGGAGACTGAGCATGTAAATTGTCAGGCACATCCATTGAACAGTTGCAAAGTTATTAAAGTGCAAAAACTGGGGTTTAACATTGAAGTGCCAACTCAACCCTAACAATAGGGATGTGACCGCACCCCTATAATATTAACAAAATGTAGTTTTTTTCCATCTTGGTGTGTTACTGTTTCTTCTGCATTCAGCTCAACTGTCTATCCCCTAACACACAGTGACTGATACTATGACAGCATTGTCCCTGGCCTGTCTGATACACACGGTTTGAATCTCCTAAAATAGTGATTACACTATTAGAGCTCAGGCTCTGCATTGTTTTGTATATGGCTAGTTAGGGCATGTAGGTTCGGTGACCACCCTGTGCTTTGAAAGGATTGTGTTAGAGAGATACAGATCAGACCAAAGACTTGCATAGGGACCCTTTGTGTGAAGATTACAATTTGATTTAAATTGTTTGTTTGCATTCTCCACTACAAATGACTACCTTATTCCATCCACCCTGCACTAGGCCCACAGCATGTGTTGACTGAGTCTGTGTGGTATAACCAGCAAACTATCTTAAGGGAACCCCCAGGTTTAAGGTATATCAGAAGTAGGGGTCACAGCGACAGGATTTATGTCGACCACAAGTTGCGGCTAATATAAATCTCAATTGTTTCCTGGTCCATTTTTCTATCGGGAGTTTTGCCCCTAACCCCCAAGTCAGAGGTGATTCGGCAGGGGGTAGGACCAGGAGACAGTATGCCCTGTCTCAGGTGCACCAACATGACGACTAATGCTTAACTGCCCATTTGTCGACAGCGGCATAGGTTGCTGTGTTGGTGTCACTGTTGGGGGGGGGATACCAAACTGGGGCACCAACTTAGCTCAAAGACTCTGAATTGGACTCTTTTGGTATGAGATCAGTGGGGATTGTAGGGCATAACCTGATATTGCATCGTATTAATTTACTACCTTACTGATATTGTTTGTATTAACCCTTACCTTTCCATTCCCAGATCCCTGTTCCTGCCTTTACTCCAATAAAACCTATCCTCTGTTTGCCTGGATTTACTATGTTATGCTGCATTATTATTATACATTGTTTTATTTCTGCTGTTGTTTTATTGCCAGTGTGAGTACTGTTTATTGTATAGAATCAGAATTACAATCCTTTGAGTCATAGACTCGGTTGCAAAGGCTCCACATCAGTGAGGAGGTGCTGCTGAGGTCCAAGTAGTATTTTTTTCCAGGTGGGATCATTCTGACTTACCGTCTTGGTAAGTCAAGGAGCACTGCCATTTTGAACTTGGTGAAGACCCCGGCTAACAGCAACAACCTAGAGCCCACTGTAGGCAGCCTAAAGACCATGCCCCGGACTCATATGCTTACCTTATATATACCTCTTGAATGACTGCCAGACTTCCCCCATGCTCCAGCACACCCTACTGTATCACCCAGATAAACACACTATTCTGCTGCAATACAGCCTGCTATACATATTATAGTCCCTTTCTTTAGTCTGTAACCTAAACTTAATATATATTTTTCTTAGTGTTCATTCCCCAGTTTCACCACTTAGACACCAATGTAAAGGGTGGCTATGGCCAAGAATTGTGAATGCTAAGCAAGACCATGTTTTTGGAGTGGCATGACAGAGTACAGCTATTTATGCCAGCCTTTTTGAATTGTGTTATGTTGGCCCACTAACTGACTATAGCCTACAATCTTACCACCACCCACCAACCAACTATCCCACCACCCATCCACCAACCAACCGATCAACTCACCCACCAATTAATTAACCAACCTACCTACCACCTACCCACCAACCAACTAACTAGTGGTGGGTGAACTGGTCTGGGAAAAATTCAACCCCCCCCCCCCCGAAACCAGCAATACCCCATATAGTCAAACCACATCAGAACCTTTTGCCAGGTTCAGATCAGTTCAGATACTATAAGTGGCTGTGTGCTTGCCACAGTGATTTTGTAGTGCAGGACTACATAGAGTTTGCGAGTGCTGTGGCCTTTATCCTCCCCGGTTCTGTTTTCTGCTGGGACCATATAAAGTGCACTACTGCTGCGTAGCCTGGCAAGCATGGAATCAGTTGAGGGAGTGGGACGGCTGTCTGCCCTCTCTCTGTTGGGTAAGCCAATTGTCATTTGTAAGGAGGCATCAGATTAGCTTGCGCTGTTGTGCTCACATGGTTCAGGTCTGACCGTTGGTGCCAGTGATGCGCTTTACTTCAATGCGTGCAAACAGAGAAAGAGAAGCAACTCGCAGGCAGTGGATACCAACAGGGAGCCTTTGCTGCATTCAGTCAGTGCAGTTTGTTGAGTTCCTTCTCCAGTCCTCCTAATAGGACCATTTCCTATATATTTCTTTTCCTAAACTGTTGGGGGAAAAATAAGAAAAAAACCAAAAAAATCAGAAGGAAAGAACTGAGTCAAATGGAAGATGGAGGAGGGAAGTACTGTAGCATGTGGCAGTCAGGCAGACTCAGACTGCAGTCTGATGAAGAGAGAGAGATGTTATGTCTTCACAAGGGGGACTTGTGAAAAAATAAATAAAAATTAATTTATGGGGTTTTAAAAAAAGAAAGGAATAACTAAAAAAAATTGGCTATTTTTTTTTTTTTTTAGCTGAGTCCTTCTGACTGAGCTGACTCAGATTTGTTTGCAATCGTTCAGGCCAGGGGGACATTGAAAAGAAAAACATAGGCAAAATAAAAAAAAAAGGGTGTGTGGACTGGAGAAGTGAGATTGGCCAGTGGGCAGACTTACAGAACTTGTTGCAGTCAGAAATTTAGCCTGTGCTGTAGTCTGCAGGTGTTGCAGTTTATTAGCCCCTCACAAAGCTGAAGTTGGTAGTTAGAGCACCAGTGTGAACCACCCAGCATACTGTCTGTGTGATCCTTAAGGACCTCACACTACCTATAATCTTCGGCTCAGTGGGCCTGGCCTCCTGGATAATTAAAATTTTAAGGAAAGCTTAATGGTTAGAGGAACACCCGTGAGAACCAGAATAATATTGCAGAGTTGTATGTGTGAATTAAAAAAATCCAACAGCCACCCACCACTTGCATACTGTATGTGTGACCCTGAACAGGCTCCTTAAGTTGCTTGATGTGCTCCTGGGGCACACAACACCACCACCAATAATCTTTGGCTTAGTGAGCTTGTTCTGTATAATAATAAAAGAAAAACCTTCAGACAGCTTAGTTGTTAGAGCAGCACCAGTGTGAACCAGAATAATATTGCAGAGTTGTTTGAATTAAAATCTAATTGCCACCCACCACTTGCATAATATCTGTGTGACCCTGAACAAGTCCCTTAAAGGGAACAGGAAATGTATGCTTATTGCAGTGGTTTATAAAGTTCTTATTCTCAGAAACAATATATATTCTCCTAAAGTATTCAGATTTAACTGTACCTGAATTAAAAGTGGTAGGTAAACTGTAGTTTGCATTGTTGTGTTTTTATGGGCAGCATTCTGTTACAGTTCACTTCATGGAATCACTTCGAGTATGTGGCGTTTTTACTATGTCACAATTTGTGTACAGAATGCTAATTATTTATTTATTTATTTATTAAATTTTGTTAACCGGCTTTTTCAGGGGCAATCCGGAGTTTGTTACATATAATTTTGAACATACAGTCAGGTAGTACAGTGTCAGACATATTGTACAGGATTACAAGGACAGTATACAATTTTACAGTTTTTGTGGAAGAAGGCAGGAGGTACATGATATTAGTGAATACAGCAGTACAGTGTAATACGTCTGATACAGTAGTACATCTAATACCGCAATACAGTACAGTACATCTAATACAGGAGGTATATTACATTGATGAGTACAGCAGAACAGTGTAGTACATGTAATACAGAGTTATAAGGACAGGATACAGTTTCTGTAGAAGAGGGCAGTAAATACCTTACAATATAGAGTACAGCAGTGATGGCAGATAGGGGCGAGGGTGATAAGTGTTTTAACTGCATACGGGAAGTTCCATGTGGGGTAGAGTACCAGCTTATGCAGTCATTAGTCGTAACCCTTGTAGGGGAGCAGTTTAGAGCCAGTACAAATTGATGCAAGGTGTGGTTGACTCAGCCATTGGTGCAGGGGCAGGGACTAAGTCTGAGGAGGTGAGCATGCAGTCCCTTTTGAAGGATGGCTAGGGTGGGTGCCTCCAGAAGATGGCTGGGGAGATTTTTCCATGATTCCGGGGCTAGGTGAGTAAAGGATTTACTCCCAGTGACAGAGCAGGCCTGGGGAATTTCCAGGAGTTTTTTGTTTGAGGAGCGGAGTAGTCATCTGGTCCGCTATGGGGCAAGTAGTCCGATCAGACCTGCCGGAGGTTGGGCATCGAGGAGCTTGTAGGTCCAGCTTAATAGGGAGTACTGGAGCCTGTTGTACAGGGATGGCCAGTTGAGGGCTGTGAGGGCATCACAATGGTGGGTCGTCGGATATGATTTGGAAGCAAAGCGAGCGATTTTGTGGTATATGGTCATTATTCTCCTGTGGTCCATTTTAGCGATGCCGAGTACGATGGGGGCAGCGTAGGTTAAGGTTGGGAGAAGGATGCTTTGTGAGATTGCCAGTCTAGTCTCTGGTATCATGTTGTGGCTTAGGCGATAGAGGAGGCCCAGTTTTTGATGGATGCTTTTTATTACTACGTCCACATGGGGCTTCAGTGTGAGCCCCGATCTAATGTGAGGCCAAGGTATTTGACTGATTGTACTACCTCTATTTTGGAGCAAGATATGGTAGTGAGTGGCAGAAGATGGGCCCTAGAGAGACCATGGGATTTTGGCCCGAACAGCATTGCCTTAGTCTTGGTGGGGTTAAGGAACAAGCGGTTCTCAATTAGCCAAGTCTCTGCCTTGGTGAAGTCATCTTGGAGCCGGGGTCCTAGGTCAGATGGGCGGTCCCCCATTCTGTACAGTACTGCATCGTCAGCATACTGTACTATGGAGCTGCCCCCACAGTGTCCATAGAGGTCATTTGTGAATAGGGAGAACATAAGCGGGACTGAAATTGAGCTGCTGACCTACAGTATCAGAACCCTGTTTAGAGTTCTGTGCATAAATCATGACACAGTTAAAACTCCAAATTATTGGTTCCATGAAGAGAACTGCAGCAGAATGCTGCCCATAAAAACAAGACAATGCAAAATACAGCTTTTTATATCACTTTTTATTCAGGTACAGTTAAGTGTGGATAGTTTAGGTGAATGCATATAATTTCTGAGAATAAGAACTTTATAAACAGCTGACAGTTAGAAATGAGTTCCTGTCCTCTTTAAGTTGCATGCTGTGTTCCTGGGGTACACCACCTATAATCTTCAGTTTAGTGGGCCTGCCCTTGATAATTAAAAAAAAAAAAACATTCTAAGGACAGCTTAGTGATTAGAGCAGCACCGGTGTGAACCAGAATAATACTGCAGAGTTGTGTGTGTGAATTAAAATCCGACAGCCACCCACCACTTGCATACTGGCAATGGGCACTATCCATGAAGCGGACGGGGGTAGGCGGAAAGGTCACATACCCCATCCGCAGCTCTGTGCACCTGTGGACAGGTGTGCCCATACCAGCATTTACCAACACTGGCCACCTGTCCATGCCTCCTCCCCCTGGCACACAGGACTCCCCAGGGCAGCTAGAGGTGGAGTTGCGGACTTGGGCAGGCATCCAATGGGATGCCCATTCCGGGTCCAGCAGTGGATCCCTCGTGTAGCGAGACACAGGTCTGGGGTAGTGCATGCCTACAGCAGGCACCCGTACCTGTGCACCCAGAGGTGGGCTGTGTGTGCCCCTTCTCCCCAGTTCCGCCACCACCTCCCATACATGCCAGTCGGTGCCAGGCACTCGCCTGACTGGCAGTCCCAGCAGCAGCATGGGGGGGGGAGCCATGTCCATGTTCCCCTGGACCTGGTGGTAGGCATCCATGGGGGCATGCAGAGGGTTATGGCAGGGTCTACTCTGGTGTGCCCTGCGCCACCCTCCACATCCATGCATCCAGCACTATGTAGTTTAGTGAATACCGTGTAGTGCTGACATGCACCCGTAATGTCCCCCATGTGGTGCGTTCCATGGACATGAGGGATTGTGTGCACTGGGTCTGTGTGCCCCCCATTTGTGCATCCCACACAGGGGCGCAATCGGTGCAGGGTTGCTATGTGCCCAAGATATGTGGTGCGTAGCCACTCCGCCCCTTCATTCATAGCACAAAATATGAGTACTCAAAAGCATTTTTGCCACTGGCAAACAAAGTAAATGTAAAAGTTTACTCAGCAGTCCAGAAATTATCCCATCAAAATCTAAAACTCAAGTACCAAAGTGTGTTGAATCACGTACCGATAATGCTACTACTGCTATACAGGTATTGTCTACTCACTCTCAAAATGCTGAGACCTCAGCAACAAGGGAAGGACTAGAAGCAAACAAAGTTTCAAAAGACTCCTTCTTATCCTCCAAGGCTTCTTCTAACAGGAAGTCTTCTGAGAAAATTGTGAAAACAAAGAGTATTCCTATAACACATAAAGTTAAAGCACTTACAGGTACAACTCACAGTGGAATTGCTCATTTTGCAACACACGCATTTCGAATAAATCGATCTCCAAGTAAGTGGTAGCTCAACTGAATCTACTGATGTTGACCATGGTCATGGGGATAATGATGACATGGAAATTGCAAGTCTGATTTTACCCAAGTCTGGGAGTGACAATGTGGATGACATGGAGGAGAGCACTGCTACTACATCATCAAACCAGAGAGAAGGACAATTTCTGAGGTACAAGTCAGACAAAGGGAAACAAAGTCTGTTAGTAGTGATGAGAGCACCGGTGCTGATGCAGATGCAGAGGATCATTCTATAATCGTTTCACCTGACGAGCCTGCATCCTCAACCAATATGTCTTCCCCAGTTAAATCCAGCCAATTGACCCCTACTGAGCTCATTACTAGAAATAAACAGTCCACCTCTGCTGTTTGGAATCATTTTTATGTTTGCTTGCACACATGTGCAAGAAACATATGCCATCATCCGAGTTTTCGGAGGTGTGGCAGCCCTCTTCCAATTCAGTCAGTGTGTTTGCAGGTGCGGCCGCAGTTCTCCAATGCCTGCTGGAGCTGTCTATGACAGCAGTCCAAAATGCAGTGACGTACAGTTGAAAGGGGGAGCTATGCTTCAGTGAGCAGCGATAAGATATTCCCTGCTCATGCGCTCCCCTATACACTAGCCATTATATACGCGTGCTCAGCCTCCCCACACTGTGTGCCCAATCCCCATCGGCTGTGCCGCCCCCAAACAGAGTCCACATGCCACGCTGGGTGCCCACCCCAGCATGGCTACACATGTATAGCCGATGGGGGTGACCAATCCCCCATCGGCTTCACTGTCTCCCCCAGAGAGTACAGGGTGCCACACTGGGAGCCCACCCCAGCATGACAACAGTGCTGTCACCGACGGGGGTGCCCAATCCCCCGTCAACTCCATGCCCCCCCAAACAGCCATCCTTGTGCCACGCTGGGAGCCCACCCCAGCATGGCAAACGTCCCACGTCGTCTCCTCCTTTGTTTAAAAACAAACAAACTCTGAAACAGAAAAATGGTCCCTCGCTGTCTCTGCCCCTACCCACACCCACCCACTGTGCACCCTGCCTCCCACACCCCCTCACCCCATACTTACCTCCGGACTCCGGGCGCGACAATCTTGGTGGACCCGGGAGGCGTGTCCCCTACTCTTCCAAGCCGACCCTGGGCAAGAGGCAATGCCAGTAGGCTGTTTAATGGGATAGATTGGTTTTTCAACTTTGCTGCATATCTCAGGCATTTTTGAATTTGGCATCAAATTTTCAACATTGGCTTTTGGGACCCCTTCTCATGAATGCTCACTGACATATAAGACCTGAAAGTTCGGAAGGGTGATTTCCGCAGTACTGTGCAAATCACCTTCGGGGACCAAGTAATGAAACAACACTGCCACTGTTCATAAGGTGGGCTCTCAAAAGCCTATGTTGAAAATTTGGTGAAAAAATTCTAAAATGATTGTTTTACGAAGGCAGCATTGCGAGTTCCCAAGCACGCCGTAGTTCATTGCACTAATATTTTATCTCCAGATTTTCAACATTGCCATTTTACCATACTTCCTTATGAGCAGTATAGCTGTCATTTTTCACATCTTACCCAAAACGTGTTTCCGCCCATGTAGCGCACAATGGTGCAGTCGGTGTGTGAAATCAATGTATGGGACACATTAAGAAAATCACAGTTATACTATTAATGAGCAGAGGTCTTAAAATGGCTATGTTGAAAATTTGGTGAAAAAATTCCTAAAAATGACTGTTTTACGAGCGTGTGTTGCTCGGTTCCTATGCACGCTCGTAAGTTTGCGAATTTTCAATATTTTCAATCAGATTTTCAACATTGCCATTTTATTACACTTCCTATGAGCAGTACAGCCGCTATTTTCACATCTTGCCCAAAATGTAGTTTCGCTCATGTAGCGACAATGGCGCAGTCGGTGAAAGCGAAATCAATGTATGGGACACATATAAGAAAATCACAGTGACACTGTTCATGAGCAGAGGTCTTAAAATGGCTATGTTGAAAATTTGGTGAAAAAATTCCTTAAAATGACTGTTTTACGAGCGTGCGTTGAGCAGTTCCTACGCATGCTCATAAGTTTGCGAATTTGAAATATTTTCACTCCAGATTTTCAACATTGCCATTTTATTACACTTCATTAAGAACAGTACAGCTGCCATTTTTCACGTCGCCCAAAATGTGTTTCTGCACATGTAGTGCACAATGGTGCAGTCGGTGTGTGAAAGCAATGTTTGGGACTTATTAAGTAAATCACAGTTACACTGTTCACGAGCAGAGGTCTTAAAATGGCTATGTTAAAAATTTGGTGACAAAAGTCCACAAAATGACTGTGTTATGAGTGAGCATTGCTCAGTTTCCATGCACCCTCATAAGTTCATGACTTTGTAATATTTTCAGTCCAGGTTTTCACCAGTGGCATTTTTCCACACTTCCTTATGAATAGTACAGCTGTCATTTTTCACAACATGGCCGAAGTGTGTTTTCACACTTTCAGCGTAGAGATGCGTGGTCGCTGTGGGAAATCATTGTTCGGGACAGATAAAGAAAATCACAGTGACACTGTTCATGATCGGAGGTCCCAAAGTGCCTGTGTTGACAATCTGCTGTAAAAAATCCCCAAACTAATTACATTACGGGTGTGCGTTGCACAGTTTCTATGCACGCTCGTGACTTCACCAGTTTTTTTAATATTTTTATGCAGATTTGCAATATTGCCTTTTTTTACACCTCCCCATGAACAGTACAGCTGTCATTTTTCACATCCTGTTCGGAATGTGTTTTTGCACCTGTGGTGCTAAATGCTGCAGTCGCTCTGCATAAGCAGCTTTCGGCTAACAAACTGATATTGCCACTGTCCATGAGGTGGGGGTCACAAAACCATGTTGAAAATTTGGAGTGAAAATACCAACGAATGCCTGAGGTGTTTGGGTTTCCAACCATAACGCCCCACCCTGTAGAGAATGACAGGCATCAGGGGTGTGACTTGGGATTCTTGCCTGTAATGTTCATACCATTCCACACCCTGCAGCCAGTGAGAGGCATCAAGGTATGCCTTGGACTCTTCGGCCCCAAAGTTCACCCCATTCTCCTATACCGCACCCATCTCACCGTGATTCCTGCTGGAATGGGGTGTGCATAAGAGCCAAAGATCCCAAGGTACACTGTGACACTTGTCAGTGTCTGCAGGGTAGGGTGTGGTGAAATGGCGTGGCCGTTATGCCTGACGACCCAAAGGCACACCCCAATGCCTGTCACTCTCTGCAGGGTGGTGGTGGGGTTGGCTTCAGTTCAATACTTTACTGCCATTCCTATTATGCAGCTCTGTAACTTCTACACTACCAATGCCAATGCCAGCAAGCAAACATTCGGCACTGACAAATGCTTGTTACATATACTCCAATGATGTTTGCCAAGCAATATGTGTGCACTGCAACACGTGTGAGTCAGGGAAAAATAGGGGTAATCTTAGAACCACAACAATGATGCAACATCTTATGCAAAAACACCCCATCATTATATATGGTTCAAATAAACAGTTTAATATTGGTGCATGGAAATGTTTTATTTTTATTTATTTATTTATTTATTAGATCATTGGTTTACAGACCTTTGAGTCATAGTCTCATTTACAAAGGCACCTCATCAAGAGAGCACCACATCACAGCAAACAAACAGTACAGTACATAACGCTTAGATTAAAAAAGTAACCAGTGTTACAGGCATTCACTGGTGGTACACGCTTGGTAATAGGTAGATCACAGTAGTCATAATATAGGTACATGAGTACCACATCAGGTAGCAACCAGAGATATTTTTTTACATTAGTCAGCAGATGTTGTAATCTAGCAGGGCTCTGGAGATGGCAGTCACCAGCCAAGGTCCAAAAGTCCACTTTTGGCTTGAGAAAATTCTGTAAGATCTTGCCTAGTCTGTAGCTATTATGGTTTCAGTGTCTACTGCTGTTCTCTAGTTAGCTAATCAGACTCCCTAATTGCTTTTGTTACAGGGTGATATTATCCTAAGGTCGTGCTTTCGTAATTGTCCTTCCTGTTAGCTGCTAGTGTTTCTGTTGTAGTATAGATCTGTATATCCAAAGTACTAGGGGGGTTATCCTGAGGTTGAGAATTTGATATTGCATCTGTTACACAGGGTTATTATCCTAAGATTTTCATTGCACTTATCCTGCATTTTCCTAGTAATTCGGACAATGAGCCATAGGCTATATGTTGCTCTTTCATTACCTTCCTTACTTTGCTTTGCACTCCTCCCCCCTTCCCTTACCTCTCTCTGCTCTATTCCCCTGCCCCCTGGCCCTCTATGGTCTCACTCATGACGCCACTTCAACTCTTTGTGTACTATAGTAGTGATTGTGTATAGGAATGTGGCATGTTTGAATGCTGTATGTTTTAGTACAGTATAATATTAATATTTCTCTTTTTTGTATGACCTTTCATTGACTGAATCTCATATGCAATCATTGTATTTACTTAGTTCTGTATATATTCACTAATGTATTCCTATATGTAATCTGTCACCCCTAGCAGCTGTTGTACAAAGGGTTGTGTTATGAGTCAGTTTTGTAAGTTACAGAGTTTTTACATTTCAAATTTTGTTCCCTTGAATTACTTTGCATTGTTTGTTCCTGTGAGTATTCCTTGTATCTACATAGTTCTGTACATATTCTTGAAAAGGGGAGGGGGGGGTGAGATACTAACAACAACAAAAATGGAAAGGGACCTGGGGGTAGTCATATCAGATGACCTAAAGGTGGGCAAGCAATGTGAGAGGGCAGCAAGGAGGGCTGGGGGATACTGGGATGCATAGGAAGAGGCATCACCAGTAGAAAACAAGAAGTTATTATCCCTCTGTACAGACAGTTGGTGAGACCCCATCTGGAGTACTGCATGTAGTTCTGGAGCCCCAGTCTCAACAAAGACATAGACAGGATGGAAGCTGTCCAGAGGAGGGCAACTAAAATGGTGCAGGGTCTGCACCGGAAGACATATGAAGGGAGACTTAAGGAGCTTAATATGTATAGCCTCAAGGAAAGGAGGGAGAGGAGGGACATGATAGAAACTTTAAAGTACCTCAAGGGAATCAACAAAGTCCAAGAGGGTAGCATCTTTCAAAAAAAGAGGCGTGAACAAGAAGGGCACCATTTGAAAGACAGAAGGGGCTCAGAGGTAATTACAGGAAGCATTTTTTCACAGAGAGGGTTGTGGATGCATGGAATGGCCTTCCAGAGGAGGTTGTGGAGTCAAAAACAGTGGTGGAATTCAAGCATGCATGGGACAGTCATAAGGCAATTCTAGGGGGTTGGGGTAGGAAGAAGTAGGCTGCTGGTTAACTAGGATCTGCAGCTTATCCATCAGGTAGGGAAATGGGCAGACTGGGTGGGCTAAGTGGTCCTTATCTGCCGTCAAATTCTATGTTTCTGTTTCTAATACAATTTGTATTTTATGTCCAGGCCCATCTTGCAGATGAGTTTTTCTCAAATATGTTTCACCTGGTAAAATAAAGATAGATTGACTGACTGTGATTCTGGGGTGTGAGTTTAATATTGCATCTGCTACAGGGGGTTAGTACCCTGAGTTTGTAGGAAGAAAGAAAGGGGGAAAAAGAGGTAGTGGGTTAAGGCAGAGGATTATGGTAGAGGGTTAAGCTCAAGGGGTAAGAGCAAGGGGTAAGGTGTAGCAATAGATAAGCAGTTATGCTGGGAGCAGTGCAGTGCAGTGGCTGTGGGGCAGCAGTCTTCAGGGAGACTTTCTGGAAACTGTTTTGCTGCCTTTTCTGCCTTTTCTGCATGCACGTCACTAGACTGAGGGAGGATGTGGCCAGACTCAAAGGCAAGTTGGCTTCAGTTTGGAGGACCTTCTCCCCCACTGAAGAACCTTCTAGTCCACCACCACTACCTCAGAGGTTGCCCAGTAGGAAGAGCAGCTGGACAACAGTGGGCTCACGGAGGGTTAGGCTGGTGGAGCGTAGGCACATCCTACAACCAGTTCCACTACAAAATTCCTATGCCACCCTGGCAGATTGGGAATATCCCACAGAGGCACCTGTTCTAGTGACCGGGGTGGATGTGGGGGTCCTCTACAGTGGAGACCCCAGAGGGGGTGACAAAGGACCCCAGAAGAGGAGGAAGTGGGGGACTCCATAGTAAGGGGAATAGAGTTGGGAGTAGGTAGAGATGGAGAGGGAGGTTTGGTGTCTTCCCGGCACCATGGCACACAGAGATGGAAAGAGGATCCAAGGGGATTGCTGGAGCAGAAGGAAGTGAGGGAGAGCTAGACACCATTGATTATTTGGGGACAAATGTCCTGACTAGGAATGAGCCAGCTGTAGTGCAGGAAGAGTTCAGGAAGCTGGGGATGGGTCTTAGGCAAGTAGCACGATCTGTGACCTTCTCGTAAGTACTACCTGTTTATGACAGGGGGGCTAACAGGATTCTCCACACAAGGAACTTCAATGCATGGTTGAAGAAATGGTGCAGAGAGGAGGGTTTCATTGGGGACTGGGGCCCCACCTGGAGGAATAAGGGCCTGTACAAGGGCAAAGGCCTACATCTATCCAGGAGGGGAACTGTAGTCCTTTGTGAGCGGTTTAAATGTTACATTGGCAAGCATTTAAACTAGCTGAGGGGGGAGGCAGAATGAGGCAGGGAGACATAAATATTCACACACACATACACACGCTCAAGAGGTCAACTAGAGAGCAATCTGGAGGGAGAAAAAACACAAAAGAAGCCAAAAACAATGAAATCCAGGGGGAAGAAGAAAAAAGTGAATCTAAGATAATGAGTGAGAGGAATAAGAGAAGACAAATGGAAAAAAAGGAGGTGGGGTAGCAGCACATTCTGCAAAGCCATGTGTGCAAATGCTTGTAGTCTGGACAACAAGATTGAAGACCTGGAGGCCACCATCGCAGAAGTAGACCTGGTGCAGTGAAAACCAGGACTGGGATATGGCCGTACCAGCTTATGTTCGATTCAGAAGGGATAGGTCAGGTAGAAAAGGGAGAGGAGTAGCTATTTATGTAAGGGACAACATAAAGGCTACAGAAATACAAGGGGAGCAAGGGGGAGTGGAGGTAATGTGGGTCACCCTGGAGAAAAGAAAAGGGCCCGTTATTTGCACAGGAGTGATCTACAGGCCTCCAGCACAGGGGGAAGAAGTGGATGGGAAAATCATGGAAGAAATCCATAGGATGGCTCACAAGGGAGAGGTGATGCTAGTAGGGGACTTCAACCTACCAGATGTAGATTGGAGCCTCCCAGCTGCAGCAACAGCCAGAAGTAGGGACATCTTGGACTCACTGCAGAGGGCATTCCTCAGGCAACTTGAAATGGAGCCCAATTATGAGGGGGCATTGCTGGACCTGGTACTGACAAATGGGGACAGTGTTGCTGATGTCACTGTGTGGGACCACCTGGGGAACAGTGACCATTGTATGGTGTGGTTTAATATAAGAACTGGGTTAGAACTGAATCACATGACGACAAGGGTCATGGACTTCTGGAGGGCCAATTTTAAGAAAATGGAAAAATGCCTTAAAGCTGCCAATGCAGGGATAGGGAAACTAGGGGGAGTCGAGGACTAGTGGGCAAAAATAAAAGAGAGCATTGAAAAAGCTACAAATCTCTGTGTCAAGCAGGTTAGCAAGGACAGAAGAAAAAAAGAAACCACTATAGTTCTCTAGTGAGGTAGCGTAAAAAGTAAGAGCAAAGAAATTGACTTTTAGAAAGTATAAAAAATACACAGAAAGAGGATAGGGAGACTTATCAGGAGGAACAAAGGGAGGCAGGGAAGGCAGTTAGGAGCACAAAAGCATAAACAGAGGAGAATATTGCCAAATCAGTAAAAAAAGGTGACAAGACATTTTTTAGGTACATAAACTAAAAGAGAAAGACCAAGGGAGGGAGAGATAGTAAGGCTGAAAGGGGGAGAAGGGGTGTGTGTGTGGAAGAGGACTACCAAAAAGCAGACATATCTACATCTGTTCAGTATTTATGGAAGAGGGGGTAGGTACAGGGCCAATGACAAAAGACAAGGGCAATAAGGGGAGGGAGGTGGACACTAGTCCTTTTATAGTGGAAAGGGTCATATTGGAATTGTCACAGTTAAAAGTAAACAAGGCAACTGGACCAGATGGGATGCATCCCAGGTTACTGAGGGAACTCAAGGAGGAGTTGGCTGCACCTCTGATAGCCCTGTTCAGCCTGTCACTAGAAACAGGGGAGCTCTCGGGAGACTGGAGCAGGGCTGAAATAGTCCCACTCCAAAAAAATGGAAACAGAAAGGAGGTTGGAAATTACAGGCCTGTCAGCCTTACTTCTGTAGTGGGCAAAGTAATGGAATCACTACTGAAGGAAAGGAGGGGGAATACCTTGTTTCCAATGGTCTTCAGGATCCAAGGTAATGTGGGTTCACAGGGGGAAGCACTTGCCAGACAAACCTGATTGAGTTATTTGACTGGGTAATCAAGGAAGTTGATCAGGGAGCAGCAGTTGATGTATCCTACCTGGAATTCAGTAAGGCCTTCGACACCATTCCACGTAGAAGACTGGTAAGCAAGTTGAGAAGCCTAGGAATTGGTCCTAAAATAGTAAGATGGGTAGAGAGCTGGCTGAACAACAGGAGTTAGAGGGTAGTAGTAAATGGCATCCACTCTGAAGAGTGCTAAGTGACCAGTGGGGTGCCACAAGGGTCAGTACTAGGCCCAGTCCTCTCTAGTGTCTTTATAAGTGACATTGCAGAAAGACTGGTAGGGAAGGCATGCCTTTTCGCAGATGACACAAAAATCTGCAACAGATAAGACACACTGCAGGGGGTGGAAAGAATGAGAGAAGATCTAAAAAAGCTGGAAGAACAATCAAGGGTTTGACAGCTGGGATTCAATGCAAAAAAATGTAAAATCATGCAGTTGGGGCACAGAAACACAGGGTCAATGTATCAACTGGGAGGAGAAGTACTAGCACTCGTGAAACAGGAATGAGACCTGGGATAATCCTTTCTGATGATCTGAAGTAGCTAAACAGTTTAACAAGGAAGTGGGAAAGGCTAGCGGGATGCTCAGATGCATAGGCAGGGGTATCACCAGCAGAAAGAGGGAGGTAATAATACCCCTGTATAAATCACTAGTGAGACCCCACCTCAAGTAGAGATGCAGCGAATTTAAATTCCGACGGCGAAGTGGATGCGAGTGACCACTCGCTGTCGGTTATCAACACTAAGTGACTAACAAGTGCTCACTTCACGTTATCATTACCACTTTGCATTGCCAATAATGCCTTAAGTCGAAGTAAGGCGAAGTGCCATGTAAATAGGCAGCCCCCCACACATCGCATGGCTTACAGTACTGTAAGTCACATGGTTTAGCCAGATAGGAAGGAAGTGAGTCAGAGAAGCAGTTTCACTTTCTCCTTTTCATTTGTAGAGAGAGAAAGCTCTGTGGAGAGAGAGAAGGAGAGATCTGACGCTTTAGTTCTTTACTGCAGCCACAACAGCTTTTTTAAAAGCTATATCTTTGTTTAATTTTAGTGTTGTGCTTCTGATTTTTTTTGTTAGTGAAATTCTTTTTAGAAGTTTTGTTTTGTCCATGTGTGTGTGTGTGTGTTTGTGTGTCAGACTGACGGGACTCGGAGGAGTTGAGATGGAGCCTTTGGAAGGAGAGTCGGTGGCCTGTGGGTGCGATTGTCCGAGGAAGGGAGTGCGGACATGGGGTGGTCATGTCAGGCTGGACCGCTCCCGACTTCTGAGGTTCCCCCCCATGCTGAAGCAGCAGCACCAGTGCCACCAGTAGATGCTGTCAATGCACCTTGTGCGCCACTACCACCTCTGGTAGATGTAGGTGCTCCAGCAGCACCACCTCCTCAGCCACAGGAGGTGGCCTTGGAAAATCTTGGTGGTTCAAGAAATGTATCTGGTCCCCCCCCCCGCAGCTCCCCAGTGTGGGAGTTTTTTGACTGTGTTGGGGAGGACAGCACAGTGGTGGTGTGTCGCCTCTGTGGTGTGACAGTGCGCTGTGGCCCCCGGGGGACACATTTTGGGACCAGGGCCAGCGCACCCACATGATGAATCACCACAGGGTGGAGTGTAAGGCTGCCACGGAAGAGGTCAGATGTCCACCTGCTGGCCCTTCTGTGGCAGTGGCAGAGGGTGCTGCTGATGAACAACATGTGCCTCACCGCCGCAGCCGGATGAGGGCCAGTGGAGCAGCTGCACCACCTCCCCCACCACCACAGCCACCAGCACCACTCCCTGGATTTCCTCCTGCAGTGGACCCCACCACAGTCCCTGTAACACAGTCAGACCTCACCTTGGTGTGGGCAGCCCTGGAGGAGAACAGTGTGAAGGTGGGTGCTTTGCAGCAGCAAGTTGGCACCATCGAGGCACAGCAGCAGCAAATAATAACAATGCTGCACTTGCTGCTGGACCACCACGGCATCTCACGGCCACAATAAGATATTGTTTTCTGCCCCCCATCCCACTGTTGTGTTGTACTCTTTTTGTGTGCTTTTTCTTTGTTGTTGTTTAGTAATCCACATTTTCCCTTCCAGGGCAATCTTTTTTTGCTCCACATAATCAATACAGTTCTGTGTAAAACTGCCCCTAATTTTATTACAGTGTGTTACATGGTGGAGGAATTCCCATTCTGAAGAGCCGCCCACATTCTACACCTCTTCTCAGCAACATTAGAACGTGATGCCAGGGAGAGCGCGGGTGTATGCTCCATTACAGTGAATGTCCGTTTGTCCTGCAACTTTCCGAATTTTTCTTTATGTTATAATGGTCAGTTTGTTTTGAAATGTGTGGGCATGTTTCCTGTAAGAAAAGCCTTGGTAGTGGAAATGTTCCCACATTTCACCACAAAGTGAACCTTATAACATAACGAAATATTGAGATATCTGCTGGACATTCACTGTAGTGGACCATGCACCTGCACTCCACCTGGCATCACATCCTAATGTTGCTGAGAAAGGGGGACAGAATGTGGGCAGCTTTTCTGAATGGGAATTCCTCCATCATGTGACACACTGTAATGAAATTATGGGTGGTTTTTCCAGATATATATTGCAATCTGTGGAGCAAGAAATATTCCAGTGGAAGTAAGGCCCCCACATATTAGGTTATGTGCATTACCATCCATTACTGTGTAACGTGGTGAATCTCTGTAAAGCAGCAGCTCAACAATCTGTTGATAACTCCGACCTATATTTTTAATGCTATGTTACAAGTTCCTCTACTTTCATCCTGACTGACTGGAATGATATGAGAATTTGCTAACTTGAGTGAGTCTGCTGTACTACCTTTTTTCATGTGTGAAATAATGAAAGTAGCATTCCTTTTAGAATGGTTCAACTTCTGACCAGGAGTTTGTTATTGTTTTCCTCTGCTTTTCTCCATTGCATCAGTTAGTTGTTATATATCACTTCTGTTGTAAATTAACTATTATGAAGCAGTCAGTGTTTTATGACAGCATAGAATAATATTTATTGAAATGCAGCTGCAAAAAAATACAAACCTGGTGAGAACAATACTGAAAGGTGCCCTCTTTTTTATTTCATATATGAAAAAAAGTCGTCAAGTAAGGAAAGCAGACATAAATTGTGAAAAGAAGCGTGTCATTCAAGTCACGGCTAGGAGGTAATTAATGGTGGCTTTGGCAGTGTAAAGCAGCATAAAAAAGTACAGTTCAAATCTGTGAGGACATTCTTGCACTGCTGCTTTAATTGTGAAAATGTCAGCATGACATCATGAGCTCACAGCAACAATCACAGAACACACAAAAGTGGCACAGAGTCCCCGGATTTTTTTCTGCCAGCCCAAAATGCATCCTGCTTGTCTGCAGAAAATTTACAAGTGTTTAGACAGTGAAATGGGAGTGTTTCAACACATACAAAGTTCCCCAGAATTAATGGCGTACTCAGTCATGCTCACAGAAGTGGCACAGAGTCCCCAGATTCTTTTCTGCCAGCCAAAATGCATCCTGCTTGTCTGCAGAAAATTGACAAGTGGTTAGACAGTGAAATGGGAGTGCTTCAACACATGCAAAGTTCCCCAGAATTAATGGCGCACTCAGTCATGCACACAGAAGTGCCACAGAGTCCCCAGATTCTTTTCTGCCAGCCAAAATGCATCCTGCCTGTCTGCAGAAAATTGACAAGTGGTTAGACAGTGAAACTGGAGTGTTTCAACACATACAAAGTCCCCCAGAATTAATGGCGCACTCAGTCATGCGTACAGAAGTGGCACAGAGTCCCCAGATTTTTTCTGCAGGCCCAAAATGCATCCTGCTTGTCTGTAGAAAATTGACAAGTGGTTAGACAGTGAAATGGTAGTGTTTCAACACATACAAAGTCCCCCAGAATTAATGGCGCACTCAGTCATGTGCACATAAGTGGCACAGAGTGCCCAGATTTTTTCTGCAGGCCCAAAATGCATCCTACTTGTCTGCAGAAAATTGACAAGTGGTTAGACAGTGAAATGGGAGTGTTTTAACACATACAAAGTCCCCCAGAATTAATGGCGTACTCAGTCATGTGCACAGAAGTGGCACAGAGTCCCCAGATTTTTTCTGCAGGCCCAAAATGCATCCTGCTTGTCTGCAGAAAATTGACAAGTGGTTAGGCAGTGAAATGGGAGTGTTTCAACACATGCAAAGTCCCCCAGAATTAATGGCACACTCAGTCATGCACACAGAAGTGGCACAGAGTCCCTAGATTTATTCTGCCAGCCCAAAATGCATCCTGCTTGTCTGTAGAAAATTGACAAGTGGTTAGACAGTGAAATGGGAGTGTTTTAACACATACAAAGTCCCCCAGAACTAATGGCGCATTCAGTCATGCGATAGAAGTGGCACAGAGTCCCCAGATTTTCTCTGCAGGCCCAAAATGCATCCTGCTTGTCTGCAGAAAATTGACAAGTGGTTAGACAGTGAAATGAGAGTGTTTCAACACATACACCAGTATAAAATGATGACTGTGAGCATTGTGTTGCTGGTCCAATGTGTTCTGACAGACAATTCGAGCAAATGCAATGTGATCATCTCAACTGGATTGAAGAGTGCCCTTTGGCTGTACACCAATAGTAGCCTTGGTGAGTCTATCATCTATCTATCTATCTATCTATATATATATATATATATATATATATATATATATATATACATATATATATATATAAAACATTATCTGTATTGCTCTACTGCAAAATTCAACTACTGTATGTATACCTGCCTCTGTAACCCCCCCTTCCCAGGTCACACCGTGAGACAAGCATCTTTTTGCTCAGTGTGCCTTTCCTGGTGAAACATTTTCAATAAATAAATAAATAAATAAATACATAGAGATATATAGATAGATAGATAGATAGATAGATAGATAGATAGATATATGGCTGTGAATTTTCTAGGTGGGGAGGGGGGGTTGACAATCATGGACATGTACTCATGGTATTGTTCTCCATCCCAGGTCACACAGAAACTGTTGGTGTGCACATTCAAGTGCTCAATAAGAATTTTTTGCGCTGAAATTGGAAACGGATAACTCTCAAGCACATGAAGGTAAGTATTTTTTTTTCTGGGGAGGGGAATCATATTTGCAGGTTTGTATCTAATGGTTTCTTATTTTGTTACTTCTTCACAGATTTTATCAGCATCCTTCTGGAGTCCGGTTGTTATGATGGTCGTGGTCATGTAATGAAACGACTTCTACATGTTGATATGTGTGCCCAAGCTTGGGGGAAGGGAGTGCCTGATTTTGAAAAACTTTCTGGGATAAGGCCACTTTGACAGAACACCAAAACATCTTGAAGTTTCCTGAAAAAAGAAATGAATGACTTCTTACAACTTAAATGTTATGTGTCCCTCCCTGGTTCTCACAACCTGTGTGCAATATTTCCTGCAGTCTTCACAACACAATGAAACGGATGAATTAAAATGTTCTTACTTACCAGAATGAATTTCACATGGATATTACATTGCTTCCTCTTTGTACGGTACAGCTACAGTACCATTCCCATCCCAATGTCTTTTATCGATGGAGCCTTTTTGGGTTATCCTGTAAAAGAAACAAAATAAGTGCACCGTATGTGTTTTACCATTGCGGCTCTGAAAAGCCACAGAAAAGAAAAACATAAAACTAAAGGAAGTGAAGCAGCATAACAAACATGACTGAGTACATCATATACTCACTTTATAGTTTAAATATTAAGAAGCTTTGTGTCTGTGGCTGATGGATGTGGTGGCCCGGACAGACTCAGGCTCAGTGGTGGCAGTGGCTAACATCATTCCCGGTGGTGGTGGTGGTGGTGGTGGTCCGTGGGGAGCATACAGACTTGTGGTGGCAGACTTGGATAACATCAGTCCCAATTGTGGTGATCCAGGGGGCATACAGACTCGGGCTCAGTGGTGGCAGTGGCTAACTTCAGTCCCGGAGGAGGTGGTGGTGGTCTGGGGGGGGGGTTGCACACTGCCTTTTAAATACTGCACTTAAAACCTGCCAACATTAACCACATCATCATCCTCATAAAGAAAACTGCCCTCACAGTCATCGATGTCTGAAATCTGACCACTGGGAAATTCTTTCTCCATTGTGTCGTCATCTACATCAGTGGTGGGCCATTTCAGGCAGCCACTGCCAGTGCCACCAGGATGCTCCATTTCCACATCAGCAAGACCACCATGACTAGGCTGGGGTACAAATACCGAGGTTGCAGTCTGTGCTGGTATGTGTCTCTCATTCATTTTAATGAATGTTAGCAAACTAACATTTGCAGGAGACAGGTTTGTCCGACGATTCCTGACTATTGCACCTGCTGAGCTGAATACCCTCTCAACACTTACACTGGAGGGTGGGCATGTGAGGTACTTCAGTGCCACTGTAGTCAGCTCTGGCCATTCACTGACCTTTCCACTCCAGTACAAAAGAGGATCTTCACTTATTGTCAGATGCCTGTTTTCAGACAAATATGACTCAACCATTCTCGGTGCCGCACTAAGTCCAATTGTTGATGCATCAGCCTGTTCTCCAGAATCATTTATTTCACAAATACCCACTTGAGACAAAGCCTCCCAAAGCAGGTTGATGCCACCCATTTTGGATGACAGACCACCTGGAACTACAGTCCCCTTACCCTTGCATGATATGCTTGCTGGTCCTCCAGTTACACCTTCAGCTGGATCATGTGGCTGAGGTTTGCTTACCTTGGCACATGACTTCTGTGCCCCATGAACCAAGCACACCAGTTGAGCATTGATATTTTTTACCTGTTCAGTCTCTCTCTCCAGTACTGATGCAATTCCACATTTGTATCATGGGTCCAGCATTGTTGCCATGGCAAAGTTGTCACTGCGCTGAATGCTCACAGTGTGACAATTCTGGTCGAATACTGTCAGCATGTGTTGCAGCAACATACTGCTACCACTGTCTCCGGCAACATCAAGGCTATACTGTACATTCAGCAATGTCTGCCTCAGCACCCGCAGCAGTGGAATTGATTGGCTAATGGAGGCAGACTCACCACTCACTGCCTGTGCGGCATGTTCAAAAGGCCACAAAATTGTTATTACAGAGTCCATGAGGCGCTACTGTTCAGTCGTCATAGACATGGAGGCCCTGGAACTGTCATGACTAGTGCGCATAACAAGATATTCTGAGATGGATTTGTATGGTTCATACAACCTCTCTGCCATGTATAATGTGGAGTTCCATAGGGTGACAACTTCCTGCTTCAAGCGGTGCTGATGCAGGCTGTTTTGTATCTGCAACTGCCGCAGTTGGTCACGGGCCTTTCCAGATCTTGGAAAGTGAGAGCAGATATGTCATGCAATGATCAGCATTTGCTTTATGTCAGGGTGCTGCAGAAACTCCTGAACCACAAGATTTAAACAGTGGGCCATGCATGGAACATGAAAAAAACCATCATTCATGATGCATTTCACCACATTTGACCCATTGTCACTTGCTATGGACCCAGCTCTCAGGGACAGAGGGTTCAGCCATCTGTCAGTTTCAGTCAGTACCATGTCCAACATGTTCTCACCAGTGTGTGAACAGGTCACACTGTGCATAACAATTGTTGCATGCTGGTGAATTCTAGGAAGATTGCTACCGCGACAATCCACCTTACTGCACTGATTATTCACACTACCAACATCACAAACAACCCCTGGCACCTTCGCCCAGTGTGCAGTTATATATACATATGAACTCCCTGCTGTTTTGCCACTTGTCAACATATCCATACTTAAATGGACGAATGAAGAAGAGGAATGTTGAAGGGCATGTCTTACTGAGTTGGAGACAGTGCGGAACAACTCGGGAACAGCACAGGTAGAAAAGTATGTCCTGGATGGGACTTTCCATTTTGGACAGGCACGTGCAGCAAACCGCTGAAACCCAGAATTCTCCACAAAGGAGAAGGGCAAAAGATCAATTGTCAGCATTTCCGCTACAGCAGCAGTAAGTTCACGTGACACTGTATGATTGGGGGGGTACTTCAGCTTATGCGCAAAAATACTCTAACATGGGCTGACTTAAACATTTTACATGGAATGTGTTGTTGCTCACACATGGTTGTGCTCTGTGAAGAATGGCATTGACAGGGGGTGGAGTGTGGACATTTGATAAAGACAGTTGCACAGGCGATGATGACAAACCCAGAAATGATGTTATTTTGCCAGATTTGCCAACCAGGGTTGATGTACCACTTGTACTAGACATACTGCATTCACCACCACCACCACAAAAACTGCTACTCTCACCAGCACTGGACAACATTTCAAAGTCATTATGGTCCTCCACCTCATCATGCCTGTAGTAATCCTCTGCTGTTATTACCGCACTACTGCACACGTTTAATTTCCTACTGGGCTTAACAGTCATGGAAGGGGATAACATGCTGGCTGTGGTTGCCAGTGAAACAGGTGAATGCTCCACTGTGCTATTAGCTGCCAGCTTGTGCTGGGTCCACAGAGCCAAGTGCCTATTCTTAAGATGCGTATGCTGTCCTCCTGTCCCAAGATGGCTCCCCTTTTTACCTCGACTCACACGCACATGGCAAACCTGGCAGACTGCAACCGAATCATCATTTGCATCTTGAACAAAAAAATCCCAAACAAGGGAGTGTGATGCTCTGCTTTTAACATGTCCATGATGATGTGGCTTATTTAAGTCTGTTATTTTAAGCATTGAAGTGGAGGGGGGGCACGTGATGATTCAGGCACTGCACACCAGGATTGCAAATGAACACCATGACTACCTATCATACTGATTACTGGGTCGTCATCATCATCATCATCATCATCATCAACTAAAAGCATATAAGGGAACACAGCGGGATGAAGATAGGGAGGCATACCAAACTGCCCTAAGGGAAGCAGGGAAGGCAGTAAGGCAGGCAAAATCCCAAACTGAGGAAACACTAGCACAAACAGTAAAAGCAGGTGACAAGACTTTCTATAGATACATTAGTGAAAGGAGAAAGTCCAGAGGGGGTATTGCTAGGCTCAAAGGAAAAAGGGGCGTGAGGAGGAGGATCTTAAAAGCATCTATCCTAAATAGATACTTTTGCTCAGTATTTACTGAAGAGAAGGTAGGCAGGCCCACAGCTCAGCACCATGGACACGGGGGTGGGAGGAGGTAAGCACTACTCCCTTCACAAAAGAAAGGGTCCTACAAGAGCTCGCTAAGCTCAGGGTGGAAAAGGCAATGGGACCTGATGACATACATTCCAGGGTACTAAAGGAGCTAAGGGTGGAACTAGCAGATCCATTAGCAGAACTGTTTAGTGAATCTCTGGGCACAGGAGAGGTCCCAGAAGACTGGAGAAGGGCTCATGTGATCCCGCTCCACAAGAGTGGTAGCAGGGAGGAGGCAGGGAACTACAGACCAGTCAGTCTCACCTCAGTAGTGGGCAAGATTATGGAGGCACTCCTTAAGGAAAGGATAGTGCAACACCTGGAACATAGGGGCACAGGATCCAAGACAGCATGGGTTTACAAAAGGAAGGTCCTGTCAAACTAATCTCATAGATTTCTTTTACTGGGTAACCAGAGTGGTGGACCAAAGGGGAGCAGTTGATGTCGCCTACCTTGACTTCAGCAAAGCTTTCGATACTGTTCCACATAGAAGATTGATAAACAAGCTGGGTAGGCTCGGGGTAGGTCAGAAGTTGGTCAACTGTGTGGCAAAATGGTTGGTGGGCAGAAAACAGAGAGTGGTGGTAAATGGTATGCAGTCAGAAGAGATGCAAGTCACAAGTGGGGTACCTCAGAGATCAGTCCTGGGGCCAGTACTCTTCAATATCTTCGTCAGTGACATTGCAGATGGAGTACGGGGTAAGGCTTGTCTGTTTGCAGATGCCACCAAGATGTGCAACAGAGTAGATGATCCAGATGGGGTGGGCAGAATAAGAAGAGATCTGGATAAACTAGCAAAATGGTCAGAAGAGTGGCAACTGGGATTTAATGCAAAGAAGTGCAAGATCATGCACATAGGGAAGAGAAACCCTGAAGCCACCTATAGGCTGGGAGGGGAGTTGCTGGCAGTCACAAAGGAAGAAAGAGACTTGAACACCATCATCACCGATTACCTGAAATCATCCAAGCAGACCTCTAAAGCAGTAGGTAAGGCTAGGGGAATGTTAGGGTGTATTAGTAGGGGTATCACAAGTAGTAAGAGGGAGGTAATAATCCCTCTTTACAAGACACTGGTTAGGTCCCATCTGGAGTACTGCGTGCAGTACTGGAGGCCACACCTTCACAAGGACATTAACCAAATTGAGGCAGTCCAGAGAAGGGTAACCAAAATGGTGCAGGGACTGCATCAGAAGACATATGAGAACAGATTAATGGAGCTCAATATGTATACCCTAGAGCAAAGGAGGGAGAGAGGGGATATGATCGAAACATTCAAACACCTTAAGGGCATTAACAAGGTGAAAGAGTTTAACATGTTTCAATATAAGAAAATAGCAGGACAAGAGGACACAGCATGAGATTAGAGGAGGCCGACTAAGGGGTAATGTGAGGAAGTTCTTTTCACAGAAAGGGCGGTGGATGCATGGAACAGCTTACCTCAGGAAGTGGTGGCTATGAATACAGTGCAGAGCTTCAAACAGGCATGGGATAGGCATACGGGAGCAATACAGATGAGTATGAATAGATAGGCCACTGACAGCAAAGGACGATGGCACATTTATAAGGTAGAAAAAGAAATGGGCAGACTGGATGGGCCTTGCAGTCCTTATCTACTGTCAACTTCTATGTTTCTATGAACACCACGACTACCTATCATACTGATTACTGGGTCGTCATCATCATCATCAACTAAAACCGGTATATTACATGTTTTTACAGGGAAGGGATTCCTGCAAACAGACTCAGACACTTTTAATTTATTTTGCTCTGGTTGCCAACTGGGGTCAATTACATCATCATCATATTCATCAATGTCACTCTCACACACATCTACATCTTCTGCTTGGATGCTAGCATCTGGACTGCATGTTGCAACAACAGCATCATCACATTCATCAACAGCATCTACACCAGCATCAGCTGATATTTTTTCACCACACTGTGAATCACTGCCTAGAAAATGCGTGACGTTAAGTGCCACGGTGGATGGAATATCACATTTGCTATCGTTGACATGATCATCAGAATTCTCAGGTTCAGTTAATGGGATATTACTGGGAAGTATGACATCAGCTACGCTGTCATCACTCACTTGCACTGCTTCACACTCAATATGTTTGATACCGTACACTGGTCGGAATTAGAACTTGACACAACAATGCTAATACTACCTCCACCACCACTAACACCAGTAACACTAACACCACCAGCTGGAAAACATCATCCCTCCAACTATGAGTGAAGCTACTGATTGGGCTGTAAAAAACATTGCAGGAGAAATACCTTTTCTCACATCAGCAATGCACTTCTCCATCTGCGTACTACTACCACGCCCACAGACCCTCTTACTGCCAACATTGCCTTGGCCAGAAACAGCTTTGCTTACACATCTCTTTGCAGGCATTTTGGGGATCAACCACAAATATTATTACCAAATTCAGATTTTGATACATTCACTTTCTGACTGGAGTGACGCTGGCTGGATGTGAAGCAAAATAAAGAACTGTGGCTTCAGCAACAGATAAGAGACTACTGTAACACTGTCTCGCAATTAAAACAACTTCAGCAACCAGTGATGCTGATGGGGTCACAAATCACAAATTCACAAAAACAATCCAGTCTGGTAAAAAAAACCTTTTGAACATGGGAGTGGGGGGGAGCACTGAGTACAGACAGTGCTTATTTTTACGGCACTACAATACAAACAGCAAAACTAACAACAGAGAACACGATCGCAGTACAAAATCAGGCAGCTGAAGTGGATAGCAGGTTCACACTGCTGCGCTTAGTTGCACTTACACTAGTTTGTGTCACAAATTTTAAAAGGTGTATTATATTTGATGCACACAACACTGCACACAACACAGAACAGTTTGTGTACATTGCTCAACGAGGAATGTGACGCAAATGCAAAAGTTCAGAGTACTGCCACGTAATGTAAATTTCTAATTTAAACAACTTGACCTTATGAAATGCTGCACCACATACACACAACAAACAGCAAGAAAATTTCTACTATTACTGACAATTGTACTATGTGTACATGAACATAGTCAGTTATATAACTAAAATATAACCAAAACACAAAGAAATCACTAGTTCTCCAACTTAAATCTACCTACACACAGATACGCCCCTCTCCCACACAGCACACTTTCACTGACTTTCACCGCACACACTCAATGTCGTAAATTAAGATTCAAAATCTGCACACAAACAAAAACACTCGATGATGTGAGCACAGGAGGGTTTCCTACAATCGATGAACTACAGTTGGATCCCCCCAAAAAAAGCAAAAATGCTTTTTCAACAGCTTTTACAAGATTCCTACAGACAGCTATCAGAGCACACTGTCTCCTACTCCTTCATACTCATACTACGCTGAACTGAGGCTGTGCAGATCAATATAGAGCCCATGTGACCTGAACGCCCATGAATCACTGCAAAATCTGCCTTGGGAGCTCAAAAATAAGGTGAAGTTAGGTGAAGTGAACTGCCACCAATGTACTTCGCCTTAAAAATTGAAAGAGTAGTGACCAGTGGAGGCACAGTAACACAAAGTCACTGTTCCTAATGCACTTCGTGTTCCTCATTATGACGCAAAGTACCCCACTTCGCATTGCAGAGCACTCTGCGAATCCGCCTTTGCTCCACGAAATGCTTCACAGAGCGGATTGAGTCCACTTCACCCACCACTAACCTCAAGTACTGTGTCCAGTTCCGGAGTCCCCATCTCTGAAAGGACAAAGACAGGGTAGAGGCGGTACAAAGGATGGCAACCAAAATGTTGCAGGGCCTGCATCAAAAGCCCTATGAAGAAAGGCTTAAGGAAGTAAATATGTACTCCCTAGAAGAAAGGAGGGGATATGCTAGAAACATTAAAATACCTCACAGGTATAAACAAGATATAAGAAGGGAGCATTTTTCAGATAATGAGATGCTCAAGGAAAAGGGATCACACTGTGAAGCTGGAGGGATGGAGGCTGAGAGGAAATGTGAGGAAGTACTACTTCATGGAAAGGGTGGTGTACGGATGCATGGAACAGCCTCCCACCGGAGGTGGTAGGGGCTAAAACAGTTACAGGACTCAAGGAAGCATGGGATAGACACAAGGAGATCTTAGAAGTAATGTAGGGGGGTTGCAAATCAGAGACTGAGTACGGTCTGCGGTGGCACTGTAGGTAGGGAAAATAGGGCAGACTAGGTGGGCCAAGAGGTCCTTATCTGCTGACAACTTCTATGTTTCTATGTTTCTGTTTTACCAGTCATGGCATGTAGTATCCCAGCCAGGACTAACTTCACACCTGGTAAGAAGCAGTTAAAGTTACAAGAGGTTTTTGAACGAAAGTCTAAATATTCTCAAAAACCATCCTATTGCACTGACAATCAATCATAAAAGAAATGATTGCACTGGACTTGCATCCATATTGTGTTGAAGATGTGGGTTTCCAGAAGCTTATAGAATACTTAGAGCAACGATAGATGCCAAGTAGGAAGTACTTTTCAATCGCTGCAGTGCCGAGGGTGTATAACAGTCTAGTACTTATTTATTTATTGAAATGTTTCACCAGGAAGGCACACTGAACAACAAGCTGCTTGTCTCCCAGTGCGACCTGGTGGGGGGGGGGGGAGTACAATTAGATGAAGAATGAGACATATAGTTTAACATGTAACATATCCATGAAATTAAACATTCAATTACATACGTAACAAGCCATACAGTTAAAAAAATATCATAAATAATCATACAATCATATTTGTGACGTAACATACAGTTAAATATATCACACCTGTGGAATATGCATTTAATTACAAGTGGCATATCTGAGGAACATAATACAGAAATTTAATGTAGCCTTGGAGCCAACTCCTTGCAGAAATGGATCACAGTTAAAAGGCAGATTATTTAGCAATTATTGAATGAATGAGGTGCAGTGAGGGGACATCAAGGAGGATAGAGGTGTAGACAGGGGAAACCAGCTGGGTGAAGGAGAGGATAAAGATGGGTAGAACATTACTGGAGCAAAGTAAGCAAAAAATTAGCTGCGAGGGGCAAGTTAACACACGGCTAGTGCAATCTGGGAGCATCTCAGACAAAACAGAAAGTGCAAGTTATTAGCTCAAGTGAACTAATTCCTTTGTTTAAGTGCAGAGGGGTGGGGGGGCAGGAGAGAGATGACAGTAAGGGATTGGATAGGGAAGGACGAGTCATACCTGGAACTGGCCTCTTCAGAGTGCAGAGATCACTACCAGTGGCGGAATGAGGAGAGGACTTAGAATAAGGGGCAGAAGTAGGCAAGGACAAGTTGGGTACAGATGGTAGAGGGGATGGTAAAGGGAAGGAGGAGGAGGAAGGGTGGGAAAAACTTGCCTAAGACTAGGACTCTTCAGGATGCTGAGAACCCTGCCATAGAGCAGAGTTAGGCGAGGACGAGTTAGGTAGAAAGGATGGAGGGGAAAGAGGAGAGAAGGAAGAGTCATTTCCCAGTGCTGGACCCCTCCAGGATGCTGAGAACCCTGCAAGGGGGCAGAACTAGGTGAGGACAAGTTAGGAAGAGAGAAAAGAAAGGATGAAGGGAAGGGAGAGAAGATGAGGGAAAGAAGAAGCTTGCCTAAGACTAGGCCACTCCAGGATGCTGAGAACCCTGCCGAAGTGTAGTATCAGGTGAGGACTAGTTAGATAGAAAGGATAGAGGGGGCGAGGGAGTGAAGGAAGAGTAATTGCCCAGTGCTGGGCCACTCCAGGATTCAGAGAATCCTGCCAGGGGATAGAATTAGGTGAGGACAAGTTGGGCAGAGGGAACAGGGGGGATAGAAGAGGAAAGGTAAAAAAAGGAAGGAGGGAAGAAACTTACCTGAGAGTAGACATCATCAGGGTGCTAAGAATCCCAACAGAGGGCAGATTTAGGTGAAGACAAGTTGGGTAGAAAGGAGAGAGGGGGAAGGGAGGAGAAGGAGGAGGCTTTCCTAGTGCTAGATCCCTCCAGGATGCTGAAAACCCTGCCAGAGATCAAAACTAAGCAGGGGCAAGTTGGTAATGGAAGAAGGTTAGGGGTAGAAGTGAGGGGGTAAGTGGTGAAGGGAGAGGAGAGCGTGCTGAGAAGCAGGCTCGGGGGAGGAAGGTTTAATAGGGGATGTGAGTCATGGAGAGGAGCAGAGGTATAGCATGATGGTTAAGAAGGATTAAAGCAGGAGCAGTGAGATGAGAGAAAGTTATGTAAGGCAGAGGCAAGGGAGTAGGAGGAGGAGGAGTGCCGTATTTGGTGGGGGAGGGACTTCTAGATTTGCAGGAAATGATGGGTGAAGCCTGACTGACCGATGAGAGTGGTTAGATGGGGGACCAACAAAGTGCGAGTGTCAGAGGATCAGTGGGAGGGGCGAGGGGGAAGAGAGTGAGCATGAGAGGTAGGAAGGAAGTTCTAGTAACCAAAATTTAGAAGTGAGTTTTGCACAATGAGTGAGGCACCTGTTGGCAAGCAGGGGAAGGGACTGGGTGTGGTAGAGTTCACAGTGATGAGTGTGTAATGGAGCATTAAGGGCAAAATGACAGAAAGAGTTAAAGAGAGTGCCCAGTCTGGTTAGGGAGGATTTGGGAGTGGCACCATAGACTACATCATAGTAGTCAAAAATGGGGAGGATCGACTTCTGGACTAGTTCAGGCCGTGCCATAGGATGGATCCAACTACAATTCCTGAATAAGGCATCCTAGTTTTTTCGGGATGGTGTCAATGTGGCCAGAGAAGTTGAGATGTTGGTCCAACCAAACCCCAAGGTATTTGAATGAAGAGGTGTCCTCTAGGATTGTCCCATCAAGGGTATGGAAAGAATGTAAAGGGTGGAGCCTGGAGAGTCTCTGCCTAGTGCCAAAGGTCATGGAGACAGTCTTATTGACATTTGGAAATAGTTGATGTGAGGCAAACCATAGCTGAACCTGGTGGAAGTCATGCTGAAGGGTGGTTGCTACACTGGGGTGGCATTTGCCCGAGGAGAACAGGACAGTGTCATTGACATACATATGGATAGAGGAGGAGGGGGAGCATACTGAGGGCAAGTCAATTAGGAAGATGGAGAAGAGAATGGGTCCAAGCACCGAGCCCTGTGGGACTCCTGTGGAAATGGGGTGGGGGGAGATTGTATCCTGGATCTTCAGTGATTGTGTTCTGCCTGGGAGGTAAGCTCTAAACCAGTTTTGAGCAGAAGTAGACAACCCAGCAGCTGTAAGGGAGTCAAGAAGTAGAGCATGGGAGACTGTGTTGAAAGCCTTGGTGAGGTCAACAAAGATGGCAGAGGTAATGAGGCCATCCTGGTGAGGATGGAGTCAGTGAGCCTGAGTAGGGAGGTGGTAGTGGAGTGGTTCTTCCGAAAGCCAGATTGGAATGGGGTGAAAAAGGAACAGTCATCGAGAAAGGAGGTTTGTTGAGACAGGACCAGGTGTTCTTAGAGCTTAGCAAGGGTAGGGAGGAGGGAGATTGGGTGAAAATGTGCAGGGAAGGAGGGGTCACCACCCTTTGGGAGAGGAAGGACCACCACATGTTTCCAGGATGAAGGGACAGATGAGGATGAGAAGGAGAGATTTAGGATTAAGGAGAGACGGTAGGCTATAGCAGAAGCTGAAAGGCAGAGGAGTTTAGGGTCAAGGTCATCCAGTGATGAGCCTTTAGAAGGATTAAGGGAGAGAAGGGCTGTTAGTGTTTCCTCTGAGGAGACAGCAGAAAAGGAGAAGGAAGGGTGGGTGTGGAGGGGTTGAGTGCTGGATGTGGGATGATAAGGAGGGAGGTTAGAGAGGGAGACTTTAGAAGTGCTGTGGCGCAGGAGGTATAATAGGAGTTAAACTCTTGAGCCACTGCGCATGATTAGAGACCAATGAGGAGTTTATTTTAAGCACTGGGGGAGTCAGATGTGAAGGGGGGGGAGAATAGGGAGTGGGCCACTTTCCAGAATTTGGAGGGGGAATTGATGTTTTTGAGAAAAGACAATTTAAAATATTCAGGCTTGGCAAGTCTGGTAGCTTTTGTGCAGGCATTTCTTAGCATGCGATACCTTGCATAGTCTGGAGGAAGCTGGGAGGCCTTGTGTTTCCTCCAAGCTTTGTCTCGCTCCCTAAGATAGGTCAGTAACTCGGGGGAGACCCAGGGATGATGGTTGCCTCGAACTCTAGTGCATTTGAATGGAGCGTAGGAGTTCCATGTAGTTAGAAATTTATCTTTAAAGCAAGTGAGGGCTTGGCCAATGAAAGGGGCAAAGGCAATAGGGGACCAATCGGAGCTGACCAATTCGTTAAGAAGGGGATTAAGGTTTAAGGAGCTGAAGGAGCAGAGTTGCAGAATTTTGTGAGGCGGTTTTGGTCTATGGACTTTCTTGACTATGAAGATTGGGTGATAATCACTGAGGACATCCAGGAGGATGCCTGATTTAATGACTTGGTGGGGATGAGAGGTGAGAGCCCTGTCTATCAAGGTGTGGTTAAGGATTTTATGATTTAGGCGGGTGGGTTCCAGGATGAGTTGGGAGAGATTGAGGGACATGATGTCATTACGTGTCTTGGCAGTTGTTGGTGCTAGCCAGTTTAGGTTTGCATCACCCAGGATGTATAGCTCACCTTTATGTAAGAGGGAGGTTATGGAGGTATTGAGATCTGAAGTATCAGATGGCTTGGAACCAGATCAACAGTAGATGCCAGCTATGAAGATAGGGAAGGAAAAAGGCAAGGTAATGTTTACTACAAGTGCTTCTTAGGCGAAGTGTAATGAGGATGATAGAATGGTTGTGAACTGACGTGAGGACAGGATATACTTGGCTTCTCCACCACCCCAGCCAGTCCTATCCTGCCTGATTATGGAATAACCTGGGATATTAATGGCAAGATCAGGCATTTTAGCATTTAATCAAGTTTCTGTTACAATTAGAATATCAGGTGTGAGGGAGATTACCATAGGATGTAAATAGTAAATTTTTGAGATGAGACTGCAGATATTTAAGTGGAGGATTGTCAGACCCTTGGGGAGGGTAGAAGGGGTGCAGAAAGTTGGTATGTTAGTGGAAGGATTGCAACTGGTAGAGGTGGGTCTAGTGGGGCCAGGATTGGGATGAACATTTCCTGCTGTGAGTAAGAGAAGTGCTATTATGAAGGAGTGGAGCTTAGGGCATTTGTGGCGGGCCGAGGATTTTGGAAGTATTTGGGGTGGTGGTGGGGGCTAGGTGAGATGAAGATAAGGAGGTGAAGGAAAGTTAGGTGGCTAGGTGCTGAGAATAGAGTAGCAGGGGGAGATGAGGGAAGTGAGACCAGAGTATTTGAGGGGATATAGGAGTTATGGTAAGAATAAAGGTAGTGGCTAGGAGAGCGGAGGGGAAAGGTGAGAAAGGTTTATTAGACTGAGGAGAGTATGGAGCTGAGGTAGATAAAATTGACAGAAGAATTAGAAGGAGGGGAAGTGGTGAAGGAAGGGTGGGCATATTTTATGGATCAGGTGAGCAAGAAAAGATTAGGGTAAACTTCAAGTGAGGTATGCTCTATGAGAGGCAGAGGACAAGGTAATTTACTTTACTACCAACATGTGGTCCAGGAGCCAAACTATTGCCTATCTTTCTCTTACTGCATATTGGGTCAGTTTTTCAGGTAATCCATCATCGTCATATACTGCTGCAACTGCTACCGGTCTGACTGCTACCACTCCAGCTGCTACTACCACTACTCTCTCTCTCTCAGGGAAAAAAGAGAAACCCTTCATGTTTCAGAAAATGGCAGTACTACACGTATCTCACTTTCAAGACACATACACAGCAGAATACATTCAGCAAGAACTTCAAAAACTAGTTAGTGTCCGGGTCACCTCACAGGGTTTGAAAGTTGGCTGTATTATTGCCAATGATTCAAATACAAGAAAAACACTTATGAGGGCAGTTTTGTACATGCACATTGTTTCCCACATTGTCTTAACTTAATAGTTCAGTGCTCCTGGGTAATGACTGACAAGTGTCAACCACTGTAGGCACAGTTTGCAAAGTGTGTGGCTACTTCAACCACTCTGTAAAAGCCCATGACATCCTTGCTGATAATCCTGACGAAGAAATGTCTTCCTCAGCACCAACATGTTCAGGATGTACAGACAAGATGGAATTTGACTTATTTTATGATCGAATGCATCCTTGAACAAAAGGTAGCTGACACTTAATATATCATGTACAATGATATTGGGGAGGAGATTGTACTCTATTCTACTCAATAGTCTCTGATTGATCAGTTGATTCACATTCTGAAACCATTTATGAGTGCTACAAAGAAGGTCAGTGTAGAAAAGACATCCCATAGCCAAGTTATTCCACTCATTCTACTTCTCAAAAAAAGTTCGGACAAAATAAAGAACAACCGAGACTTGAATCAACTTCTAGTCAATAATATGTTAAACAGACTTAGCAATGATGCCAAATTATCAGCCGTGAAACAGATCAAAGAGTATATCTTAGCAACATTGCTAGACTCATGTTTCTGGAACACATACTTTGATAATGTTACTTCTCTGGATATGGAGGAGTTGGACTATAGACAACTTTTGATTGCTACAGTAGATGAGGTTTTGATAGGGAGCAATACACCATCTCAGCAGATGGCACAAAAAAAAACACTACAGAAGCAGACGATGAGGATGACATTTAGTGCAAGCTGCAGGATGTTGAAATTCCAAAATGAGAAAATGCATGCTCTGTAGTAAGCACGGTAGATGCATGCCTGCCTGAGCACAACATCAGTATCAAGGATAGCCCTTTAGGTTACTGGCGAAAAAGTCATGCTGGCCAAAGCTGGCTACCCTGGCTTGTAAGTATATTGAATGCCCACCCTCCAGTGTCTGTTCTGAACGTTTATTTAGCTTTGCTGGGGATGCTGTAACTGATAAATGAACAACATTAACACCAGGCAATGTAGAGAAGCTAACATTCATGAAAGTTAACGTGCCAAACTTTGGCTACATACAGTATGTGATGCTAATTTTAAAGAAGAAGAAAATGAGATTGACAGCAGTACCTATGATGCGTTGTGGACTAAGTGACAATAACATCAACTTTCAGTTTTCTACAAAGAGCCTGGTTAGAGATATGGGATGTGCCTGCCTTTGGTCGACATAAACAATGCAGTTAGCACATTAGAATAAAAATTCTGTAGCTATGATAACATTAATAACTGAGTATGGGGTGCACACTGGGCAGGACAGTCTCAGTTTTTGTTTGCCCATTCTCTGATCCATTCAGAAACAATTTCCTCCAATGTTCTTGTCTACTGGTGATTGTGGATGGTAACATTACCTTTGCATCACATTACAAATGTCAGATATAGTGCTGGCAAGTCACATTTTTTGTCAAAAAAGAAGAAAGCATTTATTACACAACATAGTTTTTTTTTTAATTTTGAAATGTATGTGACTGTCTTCTACTGTTTCAGATTTCCGTTCCTTCCCCAGTTAATGGTGGTTGTAGATTGTAATAGTCCCAGAAAATAACAAGCATTTGTTAATGCCAAATGTTGTCTTGCTGACATTGGCATTGATAGTGCACGAGTTAGACAGATGCGTAAAAGGAATGGCAGTGAATTACGGAAGTGACGTCAACCCCACACCACTCTGAAGAGACTGACAGGCACTGAGGTGTGGCTTTGGGTGCCGGCCATAATGCTCATGTGATTTCACCTCACCCTACCTTGCAGAGTCCGCAAGTATTGCATCCTGCCTTGGGGTCCTCGGACCTTACACTCACCCCATTCCATACTGAAATATGTTGAGATGGGTGCAGTACAGGAGAATGGGGTGAACTTTGGGGCCAAAGAGTGCAAGGCACAGTTTGATGCCTGTCAGTGGCTTCAGGGTGGGGGGTGGAATGGCATGAGCATTAGAACTGACAATCTAAAGTCACATCCCTGATGCCAGTTAGTCTCTACAGGGTGGGACATTATGGTTAGAAACTCTAATGCCCCAGGCATTTGTTGGTATTTGCACTCCAAATTTTCAACATGGGCTTTTTCTCACACCACCTCATGAAAGCATTTGGGACCTCTGCTCATGAACAGTGGCACTGTGATTTTGTTAATCTGTCCTGAATGTTAATGTCCCACAGTGATTGCGCCATTCTGTGCCAGTAGCTTGAAACCACATTTTGGGCAGGATGTGAGAAATGACAATTGTACTGTTCTTAAGGAGGTATGCAAAAATGGCAATGTGGAAAATCTAGAGAGAAAACATAAAAAATTCTCCAAGTTATGAGTGTGCATGGAAACTGCGCAATGCATGCTCATAACACTGTCATTCTGTGGAATTTTCTCACAAACTTTTCAACATAGGCATTTTGGGACATCCACTCATGAACACTGCCACATTGATTTTCTTAATCTGTCCCAAACATTGATTTCCTACAGCGACCGAGCCATTGTGCGCTGCATGTGCAAAACACATTTTGTGCAGCATGTGAAAAATAACAACTGTACTGTTTTTAAGGAGATGTGCAAAAATGGCAATGTTGAAAATCTGGAGTTAAAATATTAACAATTCTCAAACTTACGAGTATGCATGGAAACTGCGCAACACACGATCATAAAATAGGCATTTTGTGGAATTTTGTCACCAAATTTTCAACATATGGATTTTGGGACCTCTGCTCATGGACAGCATCACTGTGACTTTCTTAATCTGTCTAGAACATTGATTTCGCACACCGACTGCCCCATTGTGTGCCACGTGTCTGAAAACACATTTTGGGTGAGATGTGAAAAATGACAGCTATACTGTTCATAAGGAGGTGTGGTAAAATGGCAATGTTGAAAATCTGGAGTGAAAATATTAAAAATTCTCGAAGTTACGAGCTTGCATAGGAACTGAGCAACACATGCTCTTAACGCAGTCATTTTAGGGAATTTTTCCAACAAATTTGCAACATAGGGTTTTTGGGAACCTACCTCATGAACTGTGACACTGTCATTTCATTAATTGGTCCTGAAAGGTGGTTCTGCACAGTGACCGTGAAATCACCTTTTGGGACTGTCGGAGGGTGGTGGGATATAGATGGACACAGGCACAAGATAATTCCAAGCAGAAGATTTATTGCAGCAACATAAAAGAATAAGCGGACTGTACACGACTTAAAAAAAAATAAAGTAGAACATATTCCAGTTAGGTTCCAAGCACCTTCGTCTCACCAGCACTAGTAGGCTCTAGGCTAAGGTGTTGAGCCTTCAACACCCACATCGAATCTGATTTGGAACCTTTTTCTGACCAAATATATAAGGGCTTAAACCCTTCTCATTGGCCCATTCATATGTCAATCAATTAACAAAAACATCAAATGTGTGTTTTAAATCAAATAAACTTGTATTTCTTTATTTGTAAGCATCCTCATTCTTTAACTATTACTTGAAAACACATAAAATAAACACTCCTTGGTTTAACCATGAATTCCTGAAAGTTTTTGTCACCCAAGTCTCCTTTGGGCCCCTCCTCTCTCTTAGGGAAGAATAAAAATAATGAAACAGAGGCCAGCCTTAGGGAAACAACTGAGGGAGAGGGAGGCTCTCAGGAGGCTGAGGGAACCTGCAACAAGCTTTATTCAGGTACAAATTATATTTAAACAATTATTTATTTTTATATTTATGCTGAAAGCACTACTTTTATTTACTGTCTGAGAGCTTAGAGTATTTTATTTTCAGCTTCTTTTCTGGCTTTAGACAGCAGAAAACGTCTGGTTGAGCATTTGTGTGGTTTAGTTTGTATACAGGAAGACGTCCAATCCAGAATTACACTACCGACTAGCTCTTTACACAGGGCTTCCACTCTGCTTTTCTTACAGCCTGTTTTACAAGTGTTACAAGAGCTAAACACATTCGGTCACTTCAAAAGGCATTTTCCCGTTTCGTCCATTTATACCTCTGCGATAGTGCGCACATTCGAGAGGTAAAAACAGTCGCTACAATGGGATAGACGGAGGAGCGTGTTTCTAAACAAGGGCAAGATTAAGCTACAGAATACTGAGTGTGTGCAGAATACTACACCCTAGCAATGTGTGCACAGCTCTATTCTAGTCATAATAACGAAAGCAGGAATGTGGGGTTTGTTTTGCACATTCTCATTTTAACGGTGACTACAACGGGATAGTGGTACCACAACAAAGGGGGGGAGAAACATTCCCGAGGGTACATATTCGCACTATAGCCCCTCGAATATTACGAGGAGGACTCTCGAGGAATGGAAATAAAGAAGCATACATGAGTCCTGATTGCCTATACATATAAAAGTATATTTTTAATATCACACTTTGATGAGTCATATTATGAACTTGTTTCCCTTATTCAGGGACCTACAGATATGGAATGCGACAAAGAGGAAGGACACAAGGGGGGGAAGAAACAATAAAGGGGAAACACCAACGGACAATAATTAAACATGGGTGGCCAGTCCATGTACACACATCCATATAACATCACAAAGGACACATAGAACACACAGGGATGACCTCTTAGGCATTCCAGATCTTTTAAATTTAAACTCTCACATTCCTCCCCACCTAAAATAAAACTAGTTGGTTTTATTCTTTTGTTTAAAGATGGATATACCTATACACCAGAGATCTCATTTCTAGGGAGCTGGAGCCATAGCCCACCCATCTCCATGGGCTCCACCTCGGGGTCCCTATATAAACTATTATCAAAATTACAACACTACTTGTGATACTATCACAAATAGAAGAAACTATGTTTCATTACCCCGAGGCCAGGTGTCAGGTTTCATTTTCCATCTTTTCTGGTCCATATCTGGAAAGATAGTCTACATTGCTATGGGCACTGCCCTTTTGGTATTTAATCGTAAAGCAATAAGGCTGGAGTGCTAAATACCAGTGCATAATTTTCAGATTTTGATCTTTCATTACGAGCAACCAACATAATGGATTATGGTCGGTCCATAATTCAAAGCGAGTGCCCCATAAATAGAAGCGGAGTGTCTCAATGGCCCATTTTATGGCTAAGCACTCTTTTTCTATACTGGAATATTTTGTCTCCCTTTCACGAAATATACTACTCATGTAAATTATGGGGTGTTTTTCTCCTTGAATTATTTGGGTTAGTATGGCTCCTGTACCTACATTGGATGCATCGGTCTGCACCACAAAGGGTTGTGTGAAATCAGGGGTTCTTAATACCGGAGAGAAACATAGCTTTGCTTTTATGTTGCAAAAGGCTTCCTCACATTCAGGGTTCCAAATTATTTTCTCAGGACTCCTCTTTTTAGTTAAATTAGTTAGGGGACAGGCCAGTGTGGCAAAGGCAGGTATAAACCGTCGATAATATCCGGCTAGTCCTAGAAAGGACCGTACCTCTTTCTTTGTTGAAGGGCGGGGACTGTTAGCTACAGCTGCCACTTTACTAACATCAGGTTTTATCTTCCCATCCCCTATCTGAAATCCCAAATACTTTGTTTCTTTCATGGCTAACTTACATTTAGTTGGATTAATCGTTAAACCAGCCTTAGCAATAGCTGTTATTACTGCATCTAAATGTTGTAAGTGTTCTATCCAAGAAGAACTAAAAATGACGACATCGTCCAAATAAGCGGCGCTATAGGTAGTGTGTGGTCCTAATATTTTATCCATTGTCCACTGGAAAGTGGCAGGGGCCCCGTGTAAACCAAAAGGCATAACATTAAAATGAAATAATCCTAAAGGAGTGCTGAATGCTGTCTTTTCTTCTGCACTAGGATCCAAGGGTATTTGCCAATACCCTTTGGTTAAATCAAGCGTATTTATATATTTAGCATTTCCCAGATGGTCTATTATGTCATCTATTAGTGGCATAGGGTAACTAACAAATTTAGACACAGCATTCAGCTTCCAGAAATCTAAACAAAGCCTTATACCACCATCCTTTTTATTGACTGCTACCATGGGGAAGCACCAATCACTATGGGAAGCTTCAATAATACCTAAATCTTGCATCCTATGTTCTTTCATTATTTCCTCTCTATTGTGTTCCAGTATTCTATAAGGCTTTTGTCGTATAGGTGCTTCCTAGTTTACTATGATATGGTGTGCAGTTATGGTGGTTCTTCCTGGTTTATTTGTAAAGCTTGTTTTGTGTTTTTGTAGTATCCTTTGGAGGTCTATAGCCTGTGAGTTTGTAAGAGTAGGGTTAATATAGATATCTGCTATATCTCCCTTACTTTCCAGTCGATTATATGTTATGCTCAACTCACTGTCCTCAGTCTCAGAGTGGATGTATCTGCAAATGAGGGAGAGTTTATCCTTCCAAGCCTTTAATAGATTTACATGATAAACATTTTTTTGTTTCTCTTTATCAGGCATAAATATTTCATAGATTACAGGTAACATTCATTTAGTTATTATAGAGGGCCCTTGCCATTTCATCAGAAGCTTGTTCTCTGAAGAAGGTAACAGTAATAAAACCTTGTCCCCCTCAATAAATTCTTTACGCCCTGTCCCTTGATCATAATGTGTCTTCTGTCTTAACTGTTGTATCTGATTAACATCATGTGCCTTTTTCACATATTCCAACAGCCTCGTTCGCATTTGAACCATATATTCAGAGGGATTCATTCCTTTAGGGTGTTTTTCTTCCTCCCATTCCTCTTTGACAGTATCCAGAGGTCCTCGGGGATTGTGTCCATATAATAACTGAAATGGAGAGAACCCTGTAGAGGCTTGTGGTACCTCTCGATATGCAAACAGAAAATAAGGTAGATACACATCCCAAGTCTTTCCTTCTTCTTGCACATACTTCTGAATCATTTTTTTCAAAGTCTGATTGAAACACTCTACCAGACCATCTGTTTGTGGATGATAGGATGTTGTATAAACAGCTTGTATCCCTAAAGTCTGGTAGAGATGCTTCAACATAGAGAAACAGAAATTACTTCCTCGATCAGTTAAAATAGCTTTGGGTACACCCATTCGACAAAAAATTTTTCCCAATTCATCTGCAATCTTGGTAGCAGTAAAACTAATGGAATGGCTTCTGGATACTTAGTCATATAATCACTAACCACCAAGATGTATTTATTGCCTTCTGCACTTGTGGGAAGAGGACCCGCAATGTCCATGGCCACCCTTTCAAATGGCGTAGTGACCAAGGGCATTGGCATCATAGGTACTTTATCTTTTTTTCCCAACTTAGCCACCTTTAGGCATTCTGGACAAGTGCTACAATATTTGGATACTTGCTCATGAATGCCTGGCCAAAAAGATTGCCGTAAAAGGCGGCTAAGGGTGCGATCCCTACCCATGTGTCCAGCCAAGGGGATATCATGGGCTAAGTGCAGCAATTGTTCCCTATAACCCTGGGGTACTACTAATTGTTCTACCTTCTCCCCAGTATTAGGATTTTCACATATCCAATATAATAAACCATTTACAACTTTATAATCCTTAGGTTTTGTGTCAGTAGCATCAATACTATTTTCATTTTGTATCCATAATATTTGCAAAGTAGGGTCCATTTGCTGTGCATTTTTAAACTTTTCAGTCTTCACCAAGGTTTCAACTGTCTCATATACATTTTTATGAGTCCACAGTTCCTTCTCCTTTCTTTTCTGCTTCTTTGGTTTTCTTATTTTTCCTTCCGTACCATAAACTTCTTCTTCAAAAGGATATAATTGTCCTAGGGTTTTGTCCGTAGCAGCCTGAGCCCTGGGAACCGCTGCACACATGGTGGAAGTAAGAAAAGACTGGAACTTAGGGTGGTCATGACCTAGAAGTACGGGAACTGGTAATGTTGAGACAACCCCTACGTTCAACAGTTGTGTGTCCCCTTGTACAGTTATTTCTGTGGTCAATAAAGGATAGTTATGAATATCTCCATGTATACAAGTCACAGAAATAGTGGGCCCCCCAACTGGTGGTGGTTGCTTTAAAACTGCTGACTGTATTAGTGTATGTTTGCTTCCGGAATCCAGAAGTCCATATACAGTTCTCTCTGCCACCGTAACCGGTATGCTAAACTGTCCCCAATTAGCCAGTACAAGGTGTGCTGTCTCCACTTTCTTTTTAGGACAGACTCTAGTGACATGTCCTTTATTTTTACACTCGTGGCATATTATCTCCAGATTGTATCTTTTCCCCACCATGGAACTGTTTCTATTCCCTGGGAGAGCACTAGTATTATCAGGGGAAGAAGGAGAGATAGGTCTTATCAAGGTCTGCTGTAAGTTGGCATGTGTACTTTTCTGTCTAGAGGGTTGAGCAGCTACAAAGTCTTTGGCTAATCTTATAGCAACTTCTGCGGTGTCTGGCCGTCAGCTGGCAGAATACGAATAAATTGTTCCATCACTATAGCCTCTAGTATCTGATCTAGTGTTCTGGTGGTCGACTGCAGGCACTTACCACAAAGGTCTTTGAGGTGTGTATAAGCGTCTTGGGGAGTGTCAGCTGCCTGGTATTTATAGACTTGGAATCGTTGTCTATATGTTTTGGTATTTATATAATATCTTTTCAATATGACTGCTTTTACATGATCATAGTCATTCATATGTGTCACATCAACATGACTATAGGCCAGCTGTGCTTTCCCAGTTAAGTAAGGGGCCACCCTTATGACCCACTGATCCCTGGGCCATATACAGGCAGTAGCTACTCTTTCAAACGTAGTCAAATATGCTTTTATGTCATCCTTCTCCCCTAATTTAGTTAATTTAATATCTTTCTGTCCAAAACCCACTGGGGCTGGGGGTGGTCTATTGGCCCCGATAGCTTGTATGGCCCGCAGTGTATCTGCCCACCGGGCCTCACTCTCTTTACGGTCAATCTCCCTTTGCTTCTCCATCTCTACTTGTCTGATGCACAACCACCTTAACAACTCATCTGTCTCTTGAGGGGGCATTTCTTCTTCTGGCCAACCCCCACTGGCTTGCCCCTGCTCTTCCCCCTTCTCTTCCTTCATAAGGATCTGACTGCTGGGCTCACCTGACCGTAGCCTTTGGTCCTTTTGCCTTGCCCCAGGTTCCAACCTGGAGAGTAAAGGAAGCTGGAACTTCTTCGTCACTGATCTTGCATACACTCCAGTAGGCTGGAATGTTTCTGTGTCTTCCTGCAGCATCAATTGGTCCACCTCCAGTTCTTAGTCCAGACCTTCCAGTTGATCAGGCCATTGACTGGTATCCCACTTCTCACACCACCTGTCGGAGGATGGTGGGATACAGATGGACACAGGTACAAGATAATTCCAAGCAGAAGATTTATTAAAATGGCAGAGAAAGGGGAGATACTGTTGATGGGAGACCTGAATATGCCAGATGTTAACTGGAGCACATCTGCTGCAGCCACATCCAAGAACAGGGCCATTCTTGATGCCCTACAGGTGGCAGGCCTCAGACAGCTAGTTTTGGAACCCACTCGTGAGGGAGCAATCTTAGACCTCATACTCTCAAATGGGGGCAGTGAGAGGATCTCAGATCTAGAAGTGGGTTGCCATCTGGGAACAAGTGACCATCAAACAGTGTGGTTCACGTTAAACTCAGCTACAGAGACAAGCCATACAAAAGTGAGGGTACTGGACTTTAGGAGGGCAGACTTTGGCAAGATGGGAGAGTGCCTCAGAAAAGCACTAGCAAACAGGCTAGAAGGAGGTGTGGAGCAACAATGGAGAATCATCAAAACTGCCATCACAGAGGCAACAAGCCTTTGTGTGAAGCAAATAAACAAATCAAAACTAAAGAAAAAGCTACTATGGTTCTCAAAAAAGGTGGCTGTGAAAGTCAGGAAGAAAAAGATAGCATTCCGAAGTATAAGGAAACACAGAAGGAGCAGAACAGAGAGCTGTACCAATTAAGGCAGAAGGAAGCAGGAGGGAAGTCAGAATAGCAAAGGCCCAAACTGAGGAAAAGATAGCCAACTCAGTTAAGAAGGGGATAAAGCCTTTATAAGTACATCAGCTGAGGAAAAGACAAAGGGAGGATAGTGAGGCTGAATAGAATGAAAGGTGGGTCAGCAGAGGGGACAGTGAAAAGCAGGATACTGAATGAATATTTCTGCTCAGTATTCACAAAAAGGAAGGAGAAGTGCCTAATCCAATTAACAGAAGCACTTTGATAGGGGGTCGATCCCAGTCCTTTCACAGAAGAAAGGGTTCTGCAAGAACCCCTAAAACTGAAGGTGGACAAAGCAATGGGTCCTGATGGAATTCACCCAGAATCTAAAAGAATTAAGGAGGAACTAGTGAAACCACTGGCTACTCTTTTAATAAATCATGGAGGAAGGTGGTACCCGAGGACTGGAGGAAGGCGGATGTGATTCCCTTCACAAAAGTGGGACCAAGACAGAGGCAGGAAACTACAGACCTGTCAGTCTGACCTCTGTGGTAGGGAAAGTGATGGAGTCACTTCTGAAGGAAAAAATAGTTGAGTACCTAGAGGCCAGTGGGGCACAGGACCCAAGGCAGCATGGGTTCACAGCGGGAAGGTCATGTCAGATTAATCTAATAGATTTCTTTGACTGGGTGACCAAAGTAGTAGACCAGGGAGTGGCTGTGGACATGGCCTACCTAGACTTTAGCAAGGCATTTGACACAGTCCCACACAAAAGATTAATAGTCAAATTAACCAGCCTGGGAGTGGGTCCCAAGGTAGCCTGGGTAAAACATTGGCTGCACAACAGGGCACAGAAGGTAATTGTAAATGGAGTCCACCTGAAGAAAGAGGGGTTACTAGTGGGCACCGCAGGGTTCAGGATTGGGTCCAGTCCTTTCTAATGTCTTCATCAGTGACATTGCAGAGGACTGAAGGAAAAGTATGCTTTTGCAGATGACACAAAGATCTGCAACAGGGCTGATACACAAGTAGGCGGGAAAGGATGAGAAGGACTCGGCAAGGTTGGAGGAATGGTCAGAAGTATGGCAACTAGATTCAATGTAAAGAAGTGCAATAATGCACCTGGGAAACAAGAACCCAGGGAAGAATACACAATGGGGGGAAGTAGTAGCAACAACAAAAAGGAAAGGGACCTGGGGTAATCATATCAGATGACCTTAAGGTTAGCAAGCAATGGAGAAGGCGGGTAGGAGGGCTGGGGTGTACTGGGATGCATAGGGAGAGGCATCAGCAGCAGAAAACAGGAAGTTGTTATCCTCTGTACAGACAGTTGGTGAGACCCCATCTGAGTATCAGTCCCAGTTCTGGAGACCCCATCTCCGCAAGGACATAGACAGGACAGAGGCAGTCCAGAGGAGGGCAACTAAATGGTGCCGGGTCTGCAAGAGAAGTCAGATGAGGAGAGACTAAAGGAGCTTAAATGTGTACCCTTGAGGAAAGAAGGAGAGGGGGACATGATAGAAACCTTTAAGTACCTCAGTGGAATCAACAAAGTCCAAGAGGGTAGCATCTTTCAGAATAAGAGACGCAAGAACAAGGGGACACAATTTAAAGATAGAAGGGGGTGGTTCAGGGGCAATGGAGGAAGCATTATTTACGAAAGGGTAGTGGATGCATGGGACAGCCTTCCTGAGGAGGTTGTGGGGTCTAAAACTGTGGGAGAATTCAAGAATGCATGGGACAGACATAAGGCGATTCTTGTGGGGGGTAGGAAGAAATAGGCTGTTGGTTAATTAGGCTCTGCGGCCTATCCTGTAGGTAGGGACATGGGCAGACTAGATGGGCCAAGCAGTCCTTATCCGCCGACAGAGTCTATGTTTCTATGTTTATTGCAGCAACATAAAAGAATTAGCAGACTATACACGACTTAAAAAAAATAAAGTAGAACATATTCCAGGTAGGTTCCAAGCACCTTCGTCTCACCAGCACTAGTAGACTCTAGGCTAAGGTGTTGAGCCTTCAACACCCACATCGAATCTGATTTGGAACCTTTTTCTGACCAAATATATAGGGGCTTAAACCCTTCTCATTGGCCCATTCATATGTCAATCAATTAACAAAAACATCAAATGTGTATTTTAAATTAAATAAACTTGTATTTCTTGATTTATAAGCATCCTCATTCTTTAATTATTACTTGAAGACATATAAAATAAACACTCCTTGGTTTAACCATGAATTCCTGAAAGTTTTTGTCACCCAAGTCTCCTTTGGGCCCCTCCTCTCTCTTAGGGAAGAATAAAAATAATGAAACAGAGGCCGGCTGGCTCTTAGGGAAACAACTGAGGGAGAGGGAGGACTCTCAGGAGGCTGAGGGAACCTAAGCAACAAGCTATTCAGGTACAAATTATATTTAAACAATTATTTATTTTTATATTTATGCTGAAAGCACTACTTTCTTTATTTACTGTCTGGAGAGCTTAGAGCATTTTATTTTCAGCTTCTTTCTGGCTTTAGACAGCAGAAAACGTCTGGTTGAGCGTTTGTGTGGTTTAGTTTGTATACAGGAAGACGCCCAATCCAGAATTACACTACCGACTAGCTCTTTACACAGGGCTTCCACTCTGCTTTTCTTACAGCCTGTTTTACAAGTGTTACAAGAGCAAAACACATTCGGTCACTTCAAAAGGCGTTTTCCCGTTTCGTCCGTTTATACCTCTGCGATGGTGCACACATTCGAGAGGTAAAAACAGTCACTACAGTGGGATAGATGGAGGAGCGCGTTTCTAAACAAGGGCAAGATTAAGCTACAGAATATCGAGTGTGTGCAGAATACTACGCCCTAGCAATGTGTGCACAGCCTACTTCTAGCCGTAACAACGAGCAGGAATGGGGTTTGTTTTGCATGTTCTCATTTTAATGATGACTATAACAGGATAGTGGTACCACAACAAAGGGGGGGAGAAACATTCCCGAGGGTACATATTCGCACTATAGCCCCTCGAATATTACGAGGAGGACTCTCGAGGAATGGAAATAAAGAACCATACATGAGTCCTGATCGCTTATACATATAAAAGTATATTTTTAATATCACATTTTGATGAGTCATATTATGAATTTGTTTCCCTTATTCAGGGACCTACAGATATGGAATGCGACAAAGAGGAAGGACACAAGGGGGGGAAGAAACAATAAAGGGGAAACACCAACCGACAACAATTAAACATGGGTTGCCAGTCCATGTACACACATCCATGTAACATCACAAAGGACACACAGGGATGACCTCTTAGGCATTCCAGATCTTTTAAATTTAAACTTTCACAGGGACTGAATAACAAAATGACAGTGACTGAGTTCATGAGGTGGGGTCCCAAGAACCACATGTTGAAAATTTGGTGAAAAAAATTCCCAAATATGGACGAGATATCCACCAAAGTTGAAAAAACCCTATTTATGCCATTGTACAGCTTATCAGAGTTTCTTCAGTTTGTGGTCAGCTTTGAAGAGTGCAGATGTGTTCCCGGTCCACCGAAGATCATCACACCGGCCTCCGGAGGTAAGTATGGAGTGAGAGGGTGTGGGGAGGTGGGTGCACAGAGGGTAGGTGTGGGTCGGGGGGCATGAGAGACCACAAGGAACCATTTTCTGTTTTTAAAGGGGGGGGAATGGCAACATTGGACACTTTGGGCATGCTGGGTGGGCCCCAACAGGCCGGGCATGCCTGGGTGTTTCTTTGCGGGGCTGGAGCCGACGAGGATTGAGCACCCCCGTCAGCTGCACAATGTGCTTTTTGGGGGGCAGCATGAGCTGAGGGGGGTTGGGCACCCCCTTGGCTCACAACAAATGTTTTTTTGGGAGACATTATGCAGACAGGGATTGGGCTACCCTGTTGGCAAATGAACTGGCGAGGGCAAATGCCGAAAGGGGGATTGGGCAGCCCCAACGTCAGCTGTTATGGGGGCTGTGAGAGGCAGACAGCTCCACCATGTTTTTTGAAATGTTACACTATGGAAGGCACACCCTGCAATAAGGGGGCGCTCCCTCATTGCAGTGGCTAAATCCTTTCAAGGTGGTGGCATGCTTTTGCATTGCTATCATAGACAGCATGCAATCTAATTCGTGCCACAGAGTCCAGCCCGAAAAAGCAGTGATGCTACTGGCCACTACAGGACTGCACTTCCAAAACCTGCTATTCCAAGTTACGGCAATATGTTTCTTGCACATGCGCAAGACAACATAAAAAAGACAGGGTTTGCCTTTGTCATTGCCTACAGTTTCAGGGAATCTCTTCTAGCCATCACAACAAAATGCTTCATTGCTTAGTGAAGTGGTGACTGGCTGCTGCTCCGTTTCATTACATTCTGTTTCTTTCCAGTGGCGGTGTGTTCCTCCTAACTGCTAAACAAAGTGGTGCCTGTGACTGCATAGAAATAGAACTAGCTACAAACACAACATTACCTTCTAGAAAAATCAGATTCACTTAGGAAGATGGTTACAGAATACAGACTAAGACAGATCTGAGACTTGCCTGCGTTAAGTCATCATCTTGGGACTGCATGGGTGAGAGGTGCAGCCAGTTCATTACAGCTGTACTGGCAGGAAATGTGGCAGACAAGTCCCTGTTCTCATCACCAGTTTCTTTCTCATTCTGAACACATCTTTTTGGTAAATGTGCCTCAACAGGATTGATGCTGATAGTTCTGTTTTTCCCCTGAGAGTAATGACAGTAGCAATGGTGGCTTTCAGATCGTCCTTGGGGATGTAGGGACAGCCAGTACATGACACTACTGGCAGTGAATGTGGCAGAAAATAAAAAATTACTCACCTTAGTAATTATCTTTCTTCTAATAGAGTCTTGCTGTATTCTGACTATTGCAGTTAGCCCCAGCCTTTAAACTGCCCCGGAGAACACAGGGTTAGCTTTCTATGCAGAGCATAGAATGCTGAGCTCGAGCTTGGTTGAGGTCTCTGTCTGGAGCCTTTTGAAATCCAACCGTCAGATTCTTACGAGCAAAAAACTCACTAACTATTCTATGTGAAAACTGTAAAATTTTTACTAGCCAACTGGCAACAAAAAGCTTTGGATCCCCAAAGGAAGACTCAAGTCAGGAAACCCAAAACAAAAAACCAATCCAATTAAGAATAAGAATAAAACAAACACCCAAACCAAAAGAAGAGGGAGTAAAAGGAGCACCCCTGAGATGCAACACTGCACCTGCCCACCCACTTCCCAAAAACAGGTTCTGAGAGGGAGCAGGAGGTGAGAATACAGCAAGACTCCATTAGAAGAAACATAATTACTAAGGTGAGTAATTTTTCTTTCAACATGAAGTCTTGCTGTATTCTAACTATTGCAGACTACCAAGCAGTACCTCCATGGAGGAGGGACAGAACCTACTTTGGGAATAGGCTCTGAAGTACTGCTGTGCCGAACTGAGCATCACTCCTAGCCTGGATATCCAGAGAGTAATGCTTGGTAAAGGTATGGACTGTTTTCCAGGTGGCTGCTTGACAAATTTCTAAGAGAGGAATATCCCTGGCAGCAGCCAGGGAAGTAGCTGTACCTCTGATGGAGTGAGTCCTCAGGCCTGAGGGTGGAATTTTTCCTAGTTTCTCATAGCAGAATTGTATACAAGATACAATCCACCTGGCAATAGTTCTCTTGGTGGCAGGTTTGCCCTTCCCTACTTCTCCGTAAATGAGGAACAGCTGGAGGGAATCAAACCCATGACCCTAGGTACACTCTATATAGTAGCTAAGGGCCCTTTTAACATCTAAACTGTGTAGCCTCCTCTCACCTGAAGAGGAATGATCAGTGAAGAAAACAGGAAGAGACATAGACTGGTTCAGGTGAAAATCTGAAACCACTTTGGACAAGAACCTTCTATTGGTTCTAAGGAACTCTTTATCCCTATGAAAGGAGATAAAATCAGGTTCCACTGACAGGGCTTGCAGTTCGCTGATACGTTTGGCAGAGGTAATGGCTACTAAAAACACAGTTTTTCAAGTCAAGTACTTAAGCTCTTCTGAGGACATAGGCTCAAAGGGAGGTTGCATCAATTGAGCAATACAAACATTTAAATCCCAGGTAGGGGCAGGGTCTCCGAATGGAGGATTGGTATGAAGCAATCCTTTGAAAAATTTACCAAACACAGGATGAGATGATAGTGAAGAAGACTTCCCCACTGACAGAAAAGCAGAGACAGCTGACAAATGAACTTTGAGAGTAGCTGGTCTGAGACCTAGGCCATTAAGATGGACCATATAATCCAGAACTGCAGGCAATTCAGCAGTGTCTGGGGAAATATGCTGCTTAGAACACCAAATGCTGAATATTTTCCATTTGGAGTTATAGGTCTTTCTAGTGGCAGGCTTGAGAGGCTTTGAGGATGTCCAGAACCCCTGAGACAGATGCAAGTCTGCATACTCTAACTCTTCAAGAGCCATGCCTTGAGATTGAGAGACTGAAGATTGGGTACCAAATCCTCCCCTGAGAGGAGGTTACCAGGTTGTAATTCCTGGGAAGAGACAGGGGAAGATGGACTGCTAGGGACAGTAACAGGGGGTACCAAGGCTGTCTGGCCCAAATCTGGAGCAATCAGAATCACTTTGCAAGGTTGTGACTTTATCTTGACTAAAACTTTGAACAGTAGAGGAAACGGAGGGAAAGCATACAGAAATTTTCCTTCCCAGTTCAGAATCAGAGCATCCAGAGGGACTGTACCCAAGACTGGGGGTCTGCAACAAAAGACAGGAAGTTGGTGATTGTCTGGGGCTACAAAGAGATCTATCTCTGGAGTGCCCCTCCTTGAAAAAATCACCTTCAAGACCAGAGGGTCCAGGGACCATTCGTGATGGCCCTGTGAAATCCTGCTCAATGCATCTGCTAGCACATAGTCCTTCCCCAGAAGGTGGACTGCTATCAGAGAGGTTTGCAGGGAATAAGCCAGGGACCACAACTTCATGGCTTCTGTGCACAAGGCCGTAGACCATGTGCCTCCCTGCTTGTTGATGTACCACATGGTGGTGGTGTTGTCTGTTCAGACTTGAACCACTTTGTTCTGCACTGACTGAGAGAAAGCTTGCAGGGCTAGAAAAACTGCCGTGAGTTCCAGGAGACTGATATGGAAAAGAGATTCCAGAGGGGACCACAGTCCCTGGGCAGTGAGGGACCCCAGATGGGCTCCCCAGCCCAGGAGGGAAGCATCTGTGGTAAGGACCACTGAATGAGACTGAGTGGCAAAAGGGACCCCTTGCCTTAAATTGTCCTGATCCTGCCACCACTGAAGGGCTTGGATCAGGGTCCAGGTCACTGGGATCCGTTTGGTAAGGGAATCCTTCTTTTGGGACCAAAAGGCCCTCAGATGGAACTGAATGTCCCTCATCTGGAGTCTTGCCCCTTGGACCACTGCTGTAGAGGCTGCCATGTGGCCCAAGAGTAGGAGGAAATGTCTTGCTGGTCAAGACACCTGAAGGCTGAAGGAAGAGGCCAGTTCTATAAGAACTCTTACCCTTTCCGGGGGAAGAAAGGCTCTTGCTTTGACAGTATCCAGTTCTGCCCCTATAAAGGTAAGGAGCTACACTGGCTCAAGAACTGACTTGGGAAGGCTAAGAAGAAATCCTAGAGAAGTAAGCACTTGCTGGGTCATTTGCAGGTCTGACTTGACTTGGTCTGGGGACTGGCCCACTATGAGCCAGTCATCCAGATATGGAAAAATGAAAATCTTTTGCCCCCTTAGAAAGGCAGCTACTACTGCCAGGCACTTTGTGAAGACCCTTGGGGCTGAAGTTAGGCCAAAGGGCATTGCTCTGATCTGATAGTGGCTGAGGCAACTCGAACCTGAGGTACTTTCTGTGGGAGCACCTGATGGGAATGTGAAAATAGGCATCTTTGAGGTCCAGGGAGGCTAGCCAGTCCCCTGACTTTAGAGAGGAAAGGATTATTCCCAGAGTTGCCTTCTTGAACTTTGGTTTTAAAAGATGTTTCTTTAGGTATCTTGGGTCTACGATGGATCGCCACTCCCCTGTCTTTTTTGGGGTAAGGAAGTACCTAGAGTACAGACCTTTGCCCCAGTGTAGGGTAGGTACTCTCTCTATGGCTCTTAAAGCCAGCAGAGATGAAACCTCTGCCTCTAGGGCAAGGGTTTCTGAGAGACCTGCAGGTGGAAAAGATCTGGCTCTCATCTTCGTAAATTGTTTGAAGCTGAGAACCAGCACCTGGCCTACTACTTCCAGGACCCACTTGTCTGATGTAATAGATAACCAGTCCTGGACGAAGTAAGTCAGCCTGCCCCCTACTGGAATAGGAGAGTCGACCCGGGCAGGCCCATCAGGGTGTCTGCTTGGCAGGGGCCTTAGGCTGAGGAGTGGATGCAGCCCTGCTCATCCCCCTTCTGCCTCTCCCTCTGAAGAACCCCCTCTTTGAAAAGGAAGAGAAGGTCTGTGGCTGGTGGAAAAGCCTATGAATAGGCCTGCCCCTGCCCCTAGACTGCTGCCTTTGAGGAGTTGCCTGCCTCTCTTTGGCCTGAGCACTCCTGTAAGTGGTCCTGTACGCATCCATTTTCTTCATGTAATTCTCTGTCTGCTCCCCAAACAGAGAATTACCAACTACAGGAAAATCCATGGCCTTAGCCTGGGTATCCTGTGAAAGGCTAGTACATCTGAGCCAAGCCATTCTCCGAAGAGCCACAGATGTAGCCATGACTCTTGATGACACATCACTGGAGTCCACAGCAGCATGAAACTGAACTTTTGATGCCTCAATCCAATCTGCAGCCACCGCCTTCAGCTCCTTGGCTAGCTGGAGGGCGGCCTGTTTAGCCAGTGCCAGTACAGTGTCCCACCTGGACTTCTGGTACCTGGCTGTATACGCCATATAATTCGTCTGCCTGAGTCCCAAGGAAGATGCCATGTACTGTTTTTTTGCCATGGCATCAATCTTCCTGAAGTCTTTATCTTGGGGGTGTGAAGTCAAGGGAATGTTTGCCTTGTCACAGGCAGCAGCCTGCACTACCCCAACATGGCTGCATTGCTGGTATAAAAACTCCATATCTGAGCCTGATAGTGTGTACCTCTTGTCCATCCTTCTGTCAACAGGGGTACAGAATTGGGAGACTTCAGGATTTATTGTGTCTGCTTCCCAAAGTATTTGTGAAGGGGAATAGACAGTCTCCTGAGCTCTGAGATGTCCATCATTTCCACATAATCAGGCTCCTCCTGATACTCCATTGCCTCCTCCATAGGATGCTGGAGGTTTTCAGCCACTTTTCTGTAAAACAAAAAATGGGAAGGGGACTCAGAAAGCCTAAGAGGGGATACACCAGAAGGTCTGTCTGGGGAGATGTCCTGTTCCACAGGCACATCCAGACTTTCATTATCATCACCATCATCTTCAAACTCCCCCTCCTCCAAAAATTCTGGTTCATAAAAATCTTCAGAGGTATAATCTTGAACCGGGGGAACCGACTGAACCGAACCCCTGCAAAAAGGTGCCGGATCGGTTGGAACCGGGCTAAGCGATTCCACAATTTGAATCGCTCTGGCTATTTCCTTGGCAGTCGGAACATGAACCTCTGGATCCAAACCGGCCGATTTTTCTTTATGCTTTTTGGGAACCGACCTCAGGATCGGTTTCTCTTGCCCAAGAAGTATCGCCCTGGTCAGAGGGCACTCCTTCTGGTTCGGTCGGAACCGAACCAGGCTGGCCATCCGGGTCAGCGGACTTCTCGGCCTCCTTTTCCCTCTGTCTACCTAGTCTCTTTTCAAGGGTAGATTTAGGAAAATTTTTACAGATTTGGTAGTCTGAATCGAGGTGTTTAAACCCCAGACAATAAACACAGGTGGTGTGGGGGTCGGCCTTAGCAAAGACCTCCCCACACTCACTGCAGTGTTGAAACCCAGTGGGCCTGGTTTTTTCTTGGGTTTCTCAGACATGGCCAACCTAACCAAACTTACCCTTTTTATGGCAACCGCCAGGCAAGACTCCCTTATCAGTTCCTAATCGTGTCACGGATGTTGGAAAAAAATTTTCAAAACATGTTTTCTTTAGATCCGATAAGAACCGATAACCACACTCTAAAGCAAAAGGATTCAATACAAATGATCGGATCAGCCAAACCGATCTAACACTTTACAGTTTCCATACAGAAACAGAACAAAACCTATCTAGTACTCACGGTACCACAGACAGAGACTGAACCGACTATGCGGAAATAAATTTGGTAAAAACCGACAATTTAACCGAGACTTTTACCGACTTTCGAACCGAGCTGAAGGAGAAATCTCCAGAGCGACTGTTCAGTGAGGCGGAGTAAAGAATCTGACAGTTGGATTTCAAAGGGCTCCAGACAGAGACCTCAACCAAGCTCAAGCTCAGCATTCTATGCTCTGCATAGAAAGTTAACCCTTTGTTCTCCGGGGCAGTTTAAAGGCTGGGGCTAACTGCAATAGTTAGAATACAGCAAGACTTCATGTTGTTTGAAGTCCCTGTTCTCAATCATCAGTCTCTTTCTCTTTTTCAAAAGACCTTTTGCTCAATGTGCCTTAACTGGATTCATCTCAGTGCTGGTAGTTCTGTTTTTTCCCTGATAGTAAGTGTAGCAGCAGTAATAAAGTGATGGCTGACTGGCTGTCTGACTGACTGGTGTTGTTTCTTACATTATGAGTTTCCCCAATGCTAGTGTGTTCCTTCCTTCTTTATTCATAACTGAGAGACATTTCTGCACAGTGGTTCCTGTTGAGAAATACAAGTAACTATTAGCTATATTATTAGCTATACAGAGTATTACCTTCTAAGAAAAAGTCAGAAACAGGAGAGTGGTTAGAGAGAGTTCTGGGATTTGCCTGCCTTTGCTTTGACAAACCATGGTGGGTGGCTGTCAGACTTCAACTGCTTTAACTGCTACCTGTATTTATTATTCTTGTTGACACTGGTGCTCTAATTACTAAGCTATAATGGCTGGTCAGAGATCTGGGACTTGACTGTCTCTGAACCAATTAGTTATCCGGGTGGGGTGCCAGGGTGAGAGGTTCAGCTTGTGCAATATAGCACTGGCATTTCCAATAGGCACACACAGAGTTTAATTCACTAATGTCACTAGTCATGCTGTTTATTACTACTAACCAGTGGTTTAATTACTTTTTTCTACTGATATGTGGATTAAAAGCTGTTTAAAATTATTTTTAACATACAGTTACCATTGTACAGAAAGGTTCTAAAAGTTTCAGATGGGGATTTGAACCTTTTTAGTGCTTATCAGAACCTTTCAGAACCTTTTGAGATTCTCCCACCTCTACAACTAATCCATCCTCCATCCTACCAAACCACCCTCCAACTGCCCACCCACTTTCCCAGCCACCCACCAAAAAATATCACCACCCACCCACCAACCCATAACCCACCCACCAACCAGCCAGCCCACCCCCCACCAACCAACCAACCACTTTCCCACCAACCAACCAACCAACCTACTAACCCACCACCCACCAACCTACCAACCAACCAACCAATTTACTACCCAGTTCAGTCTTGTTCTAGATGAATGCTTAAGTACCTTTTCCTTCCAATTCTCGGAGATGCAGTGCTTGTTTACAAGAAATATATAGTTCTACATCACTCTCTGCTGGATACGATGGTTTTATTCCAGTTATTCTAAATTACTATTCACGATCCTTATTATTTCAGATGACCTACATAATTTGTGTGCATGTACTATTAATCCTCATTTTATTCTTTGATTGCATAACCATAAAACAAATTCATGCTGTGCAGTGTTGACACGTCATATAAGCCACCAAGGTATTTGACTTCATTTTTGATAATTTTGCTAAAATAAAAAATTCCAATTAACCACTGTTGGTTAGTGCTTTTATGCAATGTTAGAATTTGTCAATTTGAAATACAAAATTGCTAAAATGTCTAAAACAGAAGAAGTGGTAGCTAAAAACATGGGTTTTAACCAAATGGCTACTTAATTTTGAGATCTTGAGCTAATGCTGATGCTATAGTGCACCAAATGCAAGGTGCTAATTTATCTGTGTGTGTGTGTGTGTGTGTGTGTGTGCGCGCGAGCGTGCCATGTACTGTGATGGTGTGTGTGTGTGTGTGTGCGCGTGCCATGTACTGTGATGGATCCCACAGCAAGCTGTGCCCAAGCCATGCACATGATGTTGCCACTACCTTTGGTAAACATAGAAACATAGAATTTGATGGCAAATAAGGACCACTTGGCACACTTAGTCTGCCCATTTCCCTACCTAACGGATAAGCTGAAGATCCTAGTTAACCAACAGCCTACTTCCTCCTACCCCTCCACTAGGATTGCCTTATGTCTGTCCCATGCATTCTTGAATTCCCCCACTGTTTTTGACTCTGTGACCTCTGTTCCATGCATCTACAACCCTCTCTGTGAAGAAATACTTCCTCACATTACCTCTGAGCTGTCCCCCTCTATCTTCAAATTGTGCCCCCTTGTTCTTGCACATCTCTTTTTCTGAAAGATGCTACCCTCTTGTACTTTGCTGATTCCCTTGAGGTATTTGAAAGTTTCTATCATGTCCCCCCCTCTCCCTCCTTTCCTCGAGGCTATACATCTTAAGCTCCTTTAGTCTTTCTTCATATGTCTTTTGGTGCAGACTCTGCACCATTTTGGTTGCCCTCCTCTGGACAGCCTCCACCCTTTCTATGTCTTTGCAGAGATGGGGTCTCCAGAACTGTACATAGTACTCCAGATGTGGTCTTACCAACTGTCTGTACGGAGGGCCAGCAACTTCCTGTTTTCTACTGGTGATGCCTCTCCCTCTGCATCCCAATATCCCCCCAGCCCTCCTTACTGCCTTCTCACATTGCTGGCCCACCTTTCGGTCGTCTGATATGACTACCCCCAGGTCCCTTTCCATTTTTTTTGTTGTCAGTTTCTCACCACCCATTGTGTACTCTTCCTCTGGGTTTTTGTTTCACGGGTGCATTACTTTGCACTTCTTTGCGTTGAATCTAAGCTGCCATACATTTGACCATTCCTCCAACCTTGCCAAGTCCCTTTTCATCCTTTCCACCCCACCTTGTGTATCAACCCTGTTGCAGATCTTTGTGTCATCTGCAAAGAGACATACTTTTCCTTCCAGTCCCTCTGCAATGTCACTTATAAAGACATTAAAAAGGACTGGCCCCAGTACGGAACCCTGTGGTACCCCACTAGTAACCCCCCTTTCTTCACTGTGGACTCCATTTACTATTACCCGCTGTGTCCTGTTGTCCAGCCAGTGTTTTACCCAGCCACCACCCTGGGATCCACTCCCAAGCTGGCTAATTTGCTTATTAATCTTTTGTGTGGGACTGTGTCAGATGCCTTACTAAAGTCTAGGTAGGCCATGTCCACAACCCCTCCCTAGTCTACTACTTTGGTGTGATCTGGTAAATTGCGGTTCAGAGGCAAGTGCTGGAGACACTCACACTGACATAGACACAAGGGCTTCAGCTCTTGGTGAGTACAGTAAGAGAACCATTAATTTTTCTACCACATGGGGAGTCAATAACCAGCCCAAGTTTAATGGAACAGCACAGCTTTAACAACCGAACACCTACAAGAAAGAGAGTTAGTGCAAATGTCAACTATAAACACAGCCCTCTTAGGAGCCCTCCTAGGCAGGCCCTTCCTACCTGGTACCAGGTTTCAAACAGACCCAAATGAGAGTTCCCTTAACTCAGTCCCTGGGTATGCAGGTGTAGAATTGCTTCAGGTCTGTAGATGCTGCTGCAGATTGGATGGCAGTGGTGCACTTCAAACAGAGCAACATGCTCAATCCCCCAAACCCCACAGGCCATGCAAGTGCTTAAATGGCGGAAAAACCCTTAAAATGGGAAAGTTGTAATCCAAATTGTGAAACATGATGAAACAACAGGCACTGTCCCTTAAAACAATGCCACACTGTGGTGTACTCACAGTTCACGGAACAGGATGGATCCTCCTGATACAGATTCCAAACCTATTTACTGCGAACACCTGTCACAGTGTGGTGCAAATCAAAGGCTGGCTAGCCCAAATGTTCTCCAACACTTCCAAGAAAAGAAAAGCAAGAAATCAGTTCTATTCCCTCCCTTTGGTATTGGGGGAACATGTTCAATACCCAAGAATTTCATCTCAGTGGACACTGTGTTATGCTGTTGTGCAAAGTGCAATCCTACTGGGGTATTTTCTCACCCATTTTCTATGGATCAAACATGTTCTTGCATTCTTCTTTTTAGGATTCTGATAGTACACCCCACATATATGATGTTGCAGGGACACCAGAGTACATACACCACACATGTGGTGTCACATGTAATGCACTCTCTGATATTAACTATGATTAGAGATGTTGTGAAATAAAATTTCGCCAGTGAAATTGTGGTGAAATCAGCAATTTCGCTGGGCAAAATATTTCGTAAACTGTCTCAATTTCACTTGCAAGTTTGCCCACTGCAAAATCTCTCACCCAACCTCATTGTCTCCTGTCCCAACAGTCCCAACCAAGTCACTGGTGCCTAGTGGTGCCCCCCTCCGCTCACTGGCCCAAATATAAATTAAAATTCTCTCCCTGGTGTCTAGTGGTCCCCCCCCCATAGCCGATCATTGGCCCAAATTGAACAAGCCCTCCACGCCCACCAGTTAAGTAATCCTTTTCCCCGATCCCCAGACCCCCAATCCTTTAGAAAAATAAAATGTAATCTTTTACCAGCCCCCACTCCCTGGTGTCTAGTGGACCCCCTACCCCCCACCTTGTCTTCAGATAGCACTCACCCCGGTCTCCCCCCAGTACCCCTATCGGGTCACCGGCAAAGCCCACCACTCACCTCCACAGCCGGCAGCCTAAATGAGCACTTCAGTGAATGAGCATGTACAAGCACGTGTTCATTCATCGAAGCACTCATTCAGGCGGCCAGCCATGGAGGTAAGTGGAGGCTGTGCTGGTGGCCTGATCGAGGTGCTTGGGAGGGGGGGAACGAGGTGGGTGCTATCTGAAGACAGGGTGGGGGGTCCACTAGACACCAGGGAGTGGGGTCTGGTAAAAGATTAAGTTTTTTTAAAGGATTGGAGGTCCAGGGATCGGGGAAAAGAATTACTTAACTGGGTTGGGAGTGCTTGCTCAATTTGGACCAATGATTGGCCAAGGGGGGGACCACTAGACCCCAGGGATAGGGGAGTTTTTTTTTTAAGATTGGGTGCCGGGGTCATGGCTGGGGAAGGAGGGACAGTTCTTCAATTTGGCTGGTGATCAGCCAGGGGGAGGTCCACTAGACACCAGGGACAGGGGATTTTTTTTTTAAAGATTGGTGGCTGGATAGTGGCGAAATTGCAAATTTCACCCACGGGCAGTGAAATTTCACCCATAAGCGGCACATTTCACAGGTTCGGGGGCAAAATTTCACCCAGCAAAATATTTTGTGAAATGTGCAAATTACACAAAATATTTTGCAGGTGACATTTTCCAATTTTGCACAACTCTAACTATGATATCTACCTCTGTGGGATGTTTGAATTGATTTCCAGGAAATGCTAACCTACAGCTAATGCACCTATGGCATTTGTAAAACCCACTGGGTCTTTTTGGTAACCAGTTCGAAATGTTGCCAGTATCTTCACTTTTTTCAGCCTGCTGTGTACAAGCTTGTCTTTGAGACTGGGTGTTTTGCTGAATGTGACCCTGGGTTTTGTTGTCCACTGCATCTTTAACTGCTCTGTCACTTTGTAGTGCACCCCATTTTTGGTGTATCAATTACCTATTTTTCCAGTTACGTGAATGAATTCTGTAATGAAAGATACAAGTCCAAATGGGGTATCTTTGTTAACTTTTTTGGATTTTGGCAAATCTCGTCTGTTTAGTCTGAGAACTTTTACTTTGGAATTTTCTAAAAGTTCCTTATCAAGACAGCAGAGGGAGCGGCAGCTACTCACTGAGACGGATCCATCACAAACTGGAGGTGACTTAAAAATAAGTTTCAATACATTAGACTATTATATAAAGATATTGACATCACATACAACATCCAAGAAGATACCCCAGTAGTACTGCACTTTGCACAACAGCATAACTCAGTGTCCACTGAGATGAAATTCATGAGTATTGAACACATTCTCCAAGTACCAAAGGGAGGGAATAGAACTGATCTCTTGCTTAAGAGAGAATCCTTTTGGATTGTCACATTTAACAGTGTGAAGCTGAAAGGCCTGAATGACCAATGGGAAGTCAAACCTTATTTAAGAAATACTTAGAAATGTTTAGAGGTTCTGTAGTTTAATGGGATTGAAATTTGCAAATTATTGTTTTATAATCTTGAAATAAAGAAGTTACTGGTTTAACCATAATCAGATAGACGATAACATCAATGAAAATTGAATACGAGAGAAAGAAATAAGCAAAAAAAAAAAATTATTACAACTCTGGGGGTAATAATGCCATTTGATGGTTTCCCTTGTTTTTAGTAATAATAACATTGTACCAAATTATTTAAAAAAATGGTTGTTATGAATTGAAAGGAAGCTAAACATAGATTCTGCCAGTTGTCAAATATAAAATATGGACTATATAATGAAAAAAGAGACAATATTATGGTAGATTAACAGTATAGCTATCTGACAGATACAACTGCTAAAGTGTGTGTGTGTGTATATATAGGGGATATGACATGGCCTGACTGAAGATATCATATTTATCTTCACGAGAGGCCAATGATATCATGAGATCTCATGAGTGGCGAAGCCACAAGTGAGATATCTTGATGTCATTGGCCTCAAGTGAAGATAAATATGATATCTTCAGTCAAGCCATGTCATGTTCTGTTTATACAACATATGTTTTGGTTCCCCAACACAACCTCCATATATGTTCTGTCCCTAACTTCTCATATATGTTCTGGGCCATGGGCTCCCCAAGACAACTTGCTACATCCTCCACTTAACCAAATTCTTCACATATCTTATTTGTCAGGCAGGACCTCCTCCAAATGTTTTTGATCCTCCCCCCCCCCCCAAACGTCTTTGATCCTTGCATAATTGGTAAAGAAATTGTTGAATGAAAAAAAAAAATTACGTGATTGATCCTGCCATGCAGTTTTAGTCTTGCACCATGCAGTTTCACTGTTTATGCTGTATATTTGTAGCATGATCAAGTGCAATGCTTTGTATATGCATAAATAATATCTGTTGCTTTTAGAAAGTATTATTTTACAAAAAAATCTTATCTGGTTGATGCTGCTATGTTCTTCTGGTCTTGCTGGAGCTGTTTCACATTTGTTGATCTAAATTTGTAGCGTGACCAAGCGGTTTCACTACAATGAAACAGGACCTGCCAGTGAATTAAGATAAACAGTCTCCCCGTGAAACATTAGAAATATAATGGCTTTTTGTAAACTTAGTTGGGCTTTTCTGAAAACAGTGCATCAACAGCAGAATGAGGAGAGAGCACGAGTGAGTTGCAGGTTTACTAAGGGGAACGCAAGCGCGAACGAGTGTTGCTATAGCAACAGGCACTCGAGCTTGTGTTTATTTTTCTGAAACTGCCTACTTCATTGCTCTGGTGTCTATATAGTTGTCAGCTTTTAATGATAAAATATGGAGTTTTTTGGTTTTTAAGACAGGGTTATCTGCTAGAAGTGGGTGAACTGGGGAATAGTCACAAGAGAAAGAAGTGCTGCAAGCCAAGATTCCAGTCCTAGGTAAAGTCGCTGAGGTCACTGTACTGTAAGTTGCTTTTTTTATTGTACAGAAACTGCAGCAAAATGAGTTCTGCCTGCTATTGTTGTTACTTTTCTTTTTCCTGTGTGAGGCTCATTATTCTGGGTTTGAACATTTTTCTGGGGGTTTAAAATGGGCCGAGGAGAGAGAAGAACGAGCATAGTGAAACTGTTCCTCTGTCCTGAAACTGTCCCGTTTGAGTCGGTGGCATGTTTTACTGGCAAGCTCAAAGGAAACTTAATTAATGATAAAAGACAGTTTAGTTTTGTACCTCAGGAGAGGATGGCTGATTTTAAAAATCTGGGAACACATAATTTAGGGTTAGTGAGAGCACTTGGTGACCACAGATTAGACCAGAGAAAGTGAAAGTTGTCTTTTAGGTTTGCTATGACATATAGGAACATGGAGATATCATTGATATCTCCACTGTCTAACTAAGATAATAGTATTTATCTAGCAGAACATCCCAAAACATGTGTTGTGTATATATATATATATATATATATATATATACTGTATATATATTATGGTAGCACGGTAGTGCTACCATAGTTAGAGTTGAGTAGCACTTTTAAGGTTAAAGGGTCAAATTTTGCACCTTAATAACTTTGCCACTGTTCAGCAGATTTGCCTAAAATTGGGTATGCACAATTGGGCATGATAGATCTGGGGATCTGTTAAGTTTTGTACTGGTTGGATATACGGCTGCGGAGATATTAAGCAATAACCAATTGCACAATTAAGCTTTTTTGCGATTTCTTTGCTCTTGCCTACAGGTTGCACGGTTTGCGCGACCAGTCCAAAAACTTCAGGGAACATTCAGCCAGGGTCTCCAATGTGCCTTTTGAAGATTTTGTGAAAAAAAATATTGAATGGTTCAAAAGTTATTCAAAAAATAAGTTCCCATTATAAGTCAGTGGGAAAAGTTAACAAAAAGTTCAACACTTTCGCAAATGCACTTTTTAGTGTCGCAAATGGCCCTAGTAGTGTCACAAATCTGCCATTTTGTTTTCAGATGGTGATCAGAAAAATGCTCGGCATTTAAATGTGGGACCCTCTAGGGTCACAATTCTTTCTGTGTTCACCTAGTCAGACCCTGAGGATGCTAGCCATGTCTTCATTTTGGAGTTAAACACCCCAGAAATATGTTTTTCAAATTTCTGGAAACAGTAGTGTCACAAAGTAGTGTCATGCTCACAAAACTTTTGCAAATTTTTGTGAAGATTGCCACAAATTGCGACACTACTTTTTCAGACTTGGCCAAAATGACAGGAATTCTTTGCCACCCTGCTGCGAAAGAACGGTTTGGTCTTGTGAGCTGAAATTTGGAGGGAAGGTAGCCAACATCTCACAGATGTGCCTTTTGGTGGTTTGGTGAAAAAAATATTGCATGGCTCCAAAGTTACGGTATTCTGAAGTTGGCATTTTTCCCCATAGACTAACATGGTGGCGTACGTCGTGCCTTTCGGGGCTCATATCTCGAAAATGATGCGAGATGCAGATTTTTTTGTTGCAAGTTGCATAGCCCTTTGGGCTATATAACAGCAAAAAGCTAGCCAGGAAAATCATGATTTCTGTGAAATTTAACGGTTTTTTCTACGCCATGTGGTTGCTGAGATATTAACAATTAAGTACTTCCAATGCTCATTTTAAGTTTCGATGCCCATTACAATGCATACATTCTTTGTACATACTGTGTTTCTCTATGCACCTGTTTGGCAAAAACAGGGTATGCGCTTCTGTTACTGTTACAGTTACTGTTTCCACTTGCGTTTATGTCTCCGTTTGCGTTACCGTTCCCGGGTACGCCACCGTGTGCGTTACCCTTTGCATTGTCATTTGCACTTGTGTTTTCGTTACTGTTACCATTTGCATTTCCACTGCTGTTTCTGTTTGCATTTTTCTTTGCATCACTGTGCGCATTGCCTTTTGCATTTCCGGCAGCCCTTTTCTTTGCGTTTCTGTTTCTCTTTCATTTTCGTTTTGCGTCTTCCTTGCTGTTACTGTTACCATTTGCATTTGCTACTGCGTTACTGTGCCCCTGCGCATTACAGTTTGCGTTTCCATATGCGCTTGCATTTCCTTTTGCGTTTCTGTTTCCTTTGCTGTTCTTGTTGCTGTTACCATTACCATTTGCGTTTACAATTGCGGTAATGTACCCGTGAGTGTTTCGGTTTGCGTTTCCGTACGTGCTTCTGTACCTGTTTCCATTTCTGTTTCCTTTGCCATTATTCTTCATCTTAACCTTACCATTTGCATTAAAATTGCGGTACCGTGCCTGTGCACATTACGGTTTATGTTTACGTGTGTGCTTGCATTCGCCTTTCCATTTCTGTTCCCTTTCGCGTTCTTTTTGCTGTGACACTTAACATTTCCATTTAAAATACCGCTGCCATCACCGTTTATGTTACCAGTTGCATTTTCATACATGCTTCAATGTTCATTTGCGTGACTTTTCACTTCGATGTCACTTTCCGCTTGCGTTTCTATTAATGTTTCCTTTACCATTTACGTTTGCGTTACCATGTGCGCCAGTGTTCGCACTTCTGTTTGCATTGCTGTTCCTATTACTATGTCACAAGACTTTACGTAGTGGGGCCACGCACTCCTGACACCGCATTACATTCACTATTTCTCGTCATCATTCTCAAAAAGAAAGGAAATTAGAGGCAAAAAATGCTGTTTAATGCATCAGTTAGGGTTGTTCCACAGTGACAAAAGTGAGGAAATTCCTGTTAGGTTGAAAGCCCCTTGGATCCTTCAGTCCACCCCCAACCGCATCGGGGTGCGGTTAGTCCCCGGTCCCAACTCTCACCCCATTCTCCTATTCCTCAGCTTCTTTACACATGTGATGGGGTGAGTTAGCCAATGACCCCAACGCACACCCTGATGCCAGTTGGGGGGGTTGGATGGGTCCATGGGGGGCTTTCAACCCTAACAGTGAATTTTCTCACTTTCATCGCTGTGGAACAACCCTAACTGATGCATTAAATGGAGTTTTTTGCCTCTAATATATATATATATATATGAAATACAAAATCACACATACCTCCATAATGCAAAGCATCATAGGCTGTATATGCAAACTGAGGTGTTATACAGACAAGGTGCACTGATGAGTTCTGGTAGGATGAAACATGTGTCTGTGTCTTCTGTTGGCACTCTTTGCAGACTGTGTGAGAGGCCTTTCGGCACCATGCATTTCTGCTTAAAGTTGAACCAGCATAATATTTTGTGGTGATTTGCATATATAGCCTATGATGCTTTGCATTACTGGGGTATGTGTGATTTTGTATTTCTTTGAAACTTGGCTTCCCGGCCAATGCTCTTTGGAGTAACCCTTGCCTCAGTGCTTGTGCTTGTGCATTAAGGTTCTTTGTATAGATTTATATATATATATATATATATATATATGTAATAGATAAACCACTCTGAGGTGTGCGGTCGTGCTCTGATGTACGCACACTTTGGTGTGCGTTGTTACGCACAAGGCCGCAGGCCGAGTGCATCAACCACCCAAGGTGTGCGTATATCAGAGTGTGACCACACACCTCAGAGTGGTTTATCTATCTTATAAAATGTCAGAATTGTTTTGGAGGGGGGTTAAAGTGCAGGCGTGCGGTCACGCTCTGATATACACATGGTCATGTGATGTGTTCCAACAAATCAGCAGACATAATTTTTCCTACCCATTTTATAAATATATATATATATATATGCAGGGCAGGTATAGTTAGAGCTGCATGGCCACTTATATGTTAGACCCAAAATTTTGCACTTTAATAACTTTGCAACCGTTTGTCTGATTTGCCTGAAATTTGGCATGCATGTTGTCGTACCATAGATCTCTGGATCTGGAACATTTTGTTCTGGTTGGATTTGCAGTTGTGGAGCTGCGGAGCATTGGAAAGTGTGAAAAATCCCCAACTTTAGTGAATTCTTTTCTCATCTCTACAGCCTGAACGGTTTGTCCATCTGGTCTGAAATGTTCAGGGTATATGGGGATTGGGTCAGGGAAGTGGCTTTTTAAGGTTTGGTGAAAAAATATTAATCCATTCAAAAGTTATTAAAGTTTAATATTTCCCATTACATCCTATGGGAAAAAATATATGTTCCACATGAAAGCAACTTGTAGTGTTGCGAAAGTACCTTTCTCTGTCACAAATGCCTACTGTAATATCATGCCATCACCATCTTGTTTTCAGTTAGCGGTGGAGAAAGAAACGTTATAGTTAAAAAAAATAGTGCCCCTAGGTAAACAGCAACTGTTGTGTTTACCTAAACAGGGTCATAGGAATAGCATCCATGCTTCAGTTTTTTTCAGAAAGACCCAGAGATATGCATATTTTGATGTGGCCATTTGTACTGTCGTAAATGGGAGCACAACACGTTTGCAAATTTGCAAAAGTGTCGCACGGTACTTTCACAAATTTGTGAAACTTTCGCAGTTTGCAACAGTACTCTCCCCAAAGTCATGGTTTCTTTGTCGCCTCACTGCCACTACACAGTTTGGACTTTTGAGCTGAAATTTTCGGGGTGGCAAACCCTTGCACCACAGATGTGCCTTTTGCTGGTTTGGTGAACAAAAATGACACTAGTTCCAGAGTTACAGCACTCAGAAGTTGCAAATTGTCCCATAGGATTGCACTGTGGCAGTCACGGCACCTTTCTGTGCCTATATCTTGAAAACGGTTTGAGATATGGATTGTTTGCTATATGCAGCTTAGCACACCTTTAAGAGGTGTGCTAAGCATGCATGGAGGTGGCTGGGTCATGAATACAACTGCAAAAGAATTTTTTCCGCACTTGCTATGGTTACTGAGATATTGGCAAATAAGCGTTACAAGGGTTGCATGGAATGCCTCTAGACCTGTGCTATGTGTCTGCACTTATGTGTAGGTGGGAGCACAGAGCCCAGAGGGCCTGTGCTCCCAACTATGCATACTATTTATGGTAAACTGGGAGCACCACACTCATGGGTGGGTGGGATCACAGGGCTCAGAGAGCCCACTCTCCCACCTATGGATTCCATTTTGTGAACCTGAGGAGACAGTTATGGATTGTTGGGAGCGCAGGGCCCAGAGGGCCCGTGCTCCTACCTATGCATTTTATATGACTAACCTTTCACTTTCTGAAAAAGAAGGGAAATTCATTGCAAAAAACCTCTATTAATACATCAGTTAGGGTTGATTTGCTCACCAACAAAAGTGTGGAAATTCAACATTAGGGTTTCCAACCCTGCTAACCCATGCCCCACCATCCACACACCAACAGGCGTCGGGGTGTGTGTTCGAGTCATCAGGCCTAACTCTCACCCCATTCTCTTATACTGTGCCAGTTTAGCTTGTTTACAGATGGAATGGGGTGACAGTTAGGCCCAGAATTGGCTCCAGGCTCTTCTGACATACTTCCACTTGTTCTGGACTACTGAGACCCCAGTGTGACCTTCAAATGTCATGTCTTTAAAACCTCTACATCAAAGGCTAACTGGCACCATGCTTTAGGGGCTGCTATAGGACCTGAATCAACAGCCCTTGCTTTTTTCCTCCATGCTGGATCATCAGCATCACCCACAGGCTGGCTTGCATGGAGCTGCCACTTTCTTTCTCTCTGAAACTCAGCAGCTCTGGTCACAGTTTTTTCTCCACTTTGTAGGCCTGGAACGGCAAAGCTTGCACTCACTACCACAACTTCAGACCTTTCCACCACAAGATCTTTCTCCTCCAGCACAGTTTTGCCTTTATAGGCCCTGCTCATAGTCCATCCCATATTGTGCCTGGGGTGTCACTCCAGAAAATTGACAGCCCACAGGACACAGAGAAGGTGTCAGAATCTGATGCACCTCCTTTCCCAGAAGCCAGCAGAAGTCCCTTCCCCTGCAAGGTTTCTGAGCACGCGGTGGGCCCATCCAAGTGGGTCCATTACTCTACCTCCTCATGTGTGAGGTTGGTCCCTGAGTCATGGCCTATAGCATAGACCTTGTGCCAACCAGAAGCCTGTGCACTCTCTGTGGTCTGGTGCTGCTTCTGTCCACTGACAGCACAGGGCTAAATGTCACCATTTCACCACTGGGCCCTTTACCAAAATCAGCAGAGTCAGCTTCTTTCACAGTGATGGGGGGGCAGCTCTTCAAGTTCTGGAGGCATAATCGTTGCACCAAAACCTGGTAGGTGAGCCATCCCTCTGAGTGGACTTTTTCTGTCCTCATCTTTGGAGTATTTGGTGTCCAGAAAACAGGTAGGCCATGGTTTCTGTACCAGTTCCTGTCTCTGTTGACAGCACCATTGCACCCTCCAGGTTTTTAGTAGCCACCTGGCCACTTGAGACAGAAGTTCAGGTGTGGGCTGTGGTTCAACAGTTGTACCCTCAGTGGGCCTGGCCCCAAGATAAGGTTTCAGTTGGTTATAATGCACGATTATAGTCTGTCTGTTATTTACAGAAAACAGTTCGTACAACACATCAGAGAACTTCAATGCACCTCTCCCTCACATCTGCTCCATTGAGCAGCTCCACTGGGTGTGTGATTTCATTGTTGAACATCACCATAAATGGGGGTACCCTGTCTTGGACCATACACTACTCCTGTAAGCCAGCATGACCTACAGCAGCAGACTATTCCATTCGGTCTGATTATCACATGGAAAGGAGGACTAGGAGCATGCAGTTCAACCACTTGACCACTCCATCTGACTGCGGGTGATATGGAGTGGTCCTGGTTTTGTTTACTTCTAGGAGTTTGCACACCTCTTGGAACAACCTGGACTCACAATTCTGTCCCTGGTCCATGTGGAAGGATCTGGGGCCCTATATTTGCAAATGACTTGTTCTACAAAAACCTTAGCAACAGTTTGAGACTCCTGATCAGGCAGTGGGGTAGGCTTAAGCCCATTTTGTGAAATAGTTCACCACTACTAAAATATACCTGTTTTTCCTAGGGGTCAGTGGCAAGGGGCCCAAAATACCCATTGCTACCCTTTCTAATGGCCAACTAGTTAGGGACAAGACCATGGGGGTTCCAGGGGCAGCACCTACAGCTTTCCAGGGTCCACAGGTCAGGCAGCTTTATAGCAGTCCTTACTGGACATTCTCTACCCCAGCCAGTAGTTCATGACTTGCACTCTCTGCATGAGCTTCTTAGCCCCCAAGTGCCCCACAGTGGCGGTGTCATGTAATGCTTTAAGAACCTCTGGAACCACCTCCTTGGAGACTACTATGCATTTGAGCAGGCCTGCCCTCCTTATCTTCTGCCTTCAGCACCAAAAATCTTTCTTGTACCAGGAGGTAAGGTCACACTGCTTGTACTAGCAAAGTTCAGGGTTATGTCAGGACTCTTCAAGAAATGCACCAAGTCTTTCCTCCAGCTAGAACACCAGTCTGGTGACTACTGGATATTCCTGTTGGTGTTCCAACAAAGTTGTCATTTTCATGTCCTCTTCCATATTGGTAGAGGCCAATCATTCCAACAAATGAGCAAACTGTCCTTTAGGCTCATGGAAGTTGTGTAGCCAGCAGAGCAAGCCATGGTCCAACCTTAGTATGAATGTCTTTCCAAGGAAGAAATGATGGAAATGCAAGTAAAGGTTAAAACAGCTAACAGCTCTTTCCTTGTTGTGGCATTTGTGCTCCACCTTGGTTAGAGCCCGACTTATATGGGTAACCACTCTCACCTTGCCATCTACCACATGGGCCATCACTGCTTCGATGCCCACCTCGCTGGCATCAATGTTGAGGATAAACAGAAGTTGTGGGTTGGTATATGCTAGGATGGGTGCAGAAATCAGTCATTGTTTCAGTTGCACAAAGTTCTTCTGGCAGGAGTCTGTCCTGATGAATTGCTTCCCCTTCTCAGTGAGCTTGTGCAATGGCTGGGCAGTGGTGACAAACTCCCCAGTGAACCTTCTAGTATGACACCAGTCACAAAAATCTCCTCCCCTCCATCACTGAATAAGATACTGACCAGAACCACATGGCCTCGACTATGTCCGGGTCTGTTCCCACTCCATCTGCTGAGATTAGGTGTCCCAGTTAGTTCCCTTTGCTGCAGAAGAGGTTACACTTTGACAGTTTCACTTTCAGGTTTGCAGCCCCCTAGCCTCCTCATAATTGCCATCTACTTACAAAGATGCTTTTGAAAAGCTCTGCCAATGGCTATTATGCCATCATGGTATACCTGGCATGATGTCCCTTGTAAATCTGCCAGCATAACATCCATCAGGCATTGAGATATCCTTGGAGTATTGCGCAATCCAAACAGCATGATGTTAACTGCAAACAGTCCTTGCTTGTTTGTGAATGCAGTGCTAGGCCAGTCCTCAGGGCAAGACTCTACTTGCCAGCACCCATTAGCCATGTCCAGGGTGGAAAACCAGTGAGTCTCTACCAACAGATCAAGGGTGTCGTTGATATGAGGTATTGGGCATGCATCCTTCCTGGTAACCTCATTCAGGTGCTGATAATTCACACACACTTATACGCCCCATCCTCCTTCTGTACCAACCTACTGGGGTGGCCCACAAGCTTGTGGAGAGCTGAATAACTCCCTGGTTATTCATCTGTTGGAACTTTTCATTGAACTCTCCCTGATAATGGAGTGGGATCTTTCAAGGTCTTTGCTTGCTCAGATAGTTGTTTCCAGTGTCAGTCTGGTGATTGGTTAGCCCAGTATATCCCAGGTCATGATCCCCTGTATGGAGTAAATCATCGGACTCCCACATCACAGCCTGGGCTTCAGTTGGAGTTTTTGAGATAAGGTGTTTGCCATCCAGCCTTGTGCTTGTTCTCCTTCTGGGGTTCTTGGGGGTCTAGTTTGCAAGGCTTGAACTGTGGTTGAGTCTTTACGTAATATCATAACTCCAGAATGGAAAGTTCTGATCGCCATCCCTTGGTAGATGGTCTGTGGCTCTGTTGTTACATTGGCAACCTGCAATGGCATTTATCTTGATTTTACTCTACTCTTTGACCAAGCTACAAGGATATTCTGACTTTCTTTTTGCTGGGGTCCCACAAGTCCTTCTTTGCAAAATAGAAACATAAAATTTGATGGCAGATAAGGACCACTTGGCCCATCTAGTCTGCCAATTTCCCTACCTAGTGGATAAGCTACAGATCCTAGTCAACCGACAGCCTACTTCCTCCTACCTCCCGCTAGAATTGCCTTATGTCTGTCCCATGCATTCTTGAATTCCCCCACTGTTTTTGACTCCACTACCTCCTCAGGAAGGCTGTTCCATGTATCCACAACCCTCTCCATGAAAAAACTCTTGGTCTTTGGCCTCACCTCCTCTGACCTGGCCAGAGAGAAACACTTCACTTCTTGGTGGAACAATCACATATCTGCTGGCCACAATCTTGCAGACCTCCATCCCTTTACTGGCAGATGTCAGGAGAAACTTCCTCTCTAATACAGTAGGCACCTTCAGCAAAGTTTAATGTTGCTCTGTATTGCTGCAACCAGTCAGTCCCTAGTAGTTCAGTTTGGGTTGCATCTTCGGCCACTAAGAATTTACAGGCTAATCACAGTTTCTTTAGGCTGATTACTGTTTGCCACAATCCCAACACTTTGAGGGCAGTTCCATTTGCTGTGCAGACTGTTCCTTCATAAGGCTGTAAGTTTTGTGAGGCTCTTTTAATCACTTCTCCCCCACCTGAGCATTCACAATGCACACTCATGCACCAAAATCTACTGAAAACTTGCAGGGGACACTTATTTCCCCAAGAAGAAAGTAGCCCAGTACCACTGTAGTATGGATCACAATTTGCTAAGGGGCATTTCTTTGTCAGGCATCTGGTCCTCAACTGCAGCCTGCACGGCTCCAGATTCTGATGAACCTCTCTGCTGGGGACACTGTTTTTCATAGTGGTCTTGACCTTCACAATTCCAACACACCCAATCATCTGGCATTCCATTCTGAAAATTCACCAAATTAGGATGTGGGTTTCCCAAAGGTCTCTTTATACAGTGAGTATCTCTGATGGTGGAGTCCTGGGGATCTTTGAGCTTCACTTTCAATTTTTCAAGTTCAGTGTGCTGAGTTACAAGAGGAAATGGTGAGAGCTCTGGCAAATTTACAATGGCTCCAGTCAGATTTTTAAGAATTACAGTCTCTGTGGACACTTCGTAGGCCTGAACCTGGGGATTTGGAGTCTGAAGAAAATCCAAATTTTGCATAACCTCCAATTCAGTGGCATACTGGATTGCTTGTTCTAGCCCCAAGGGTTTCTATAGGAATAGCTAGAAATGGAGTTCCCCACTCTTTGTGTGAGCGATGGAATGATCTGTGGCCTTGGGGGGCTGAACCAGCAACTGGAATCGCCTTGGCTACCAGTTGCTGCAGGGCTCTTCCAAAGTCTCAAGCAGATTCACCCTTTTCCCTCTTTCTATTGGCAAAGACAGTACTTTCTCAATCAGTACATTCAGCAGATTCAGGAGACTGTTTCATGGCCACTAGCAGAGCAGTATAATTTTGGTTGATGTCAGATTCCAGTCCCCGATACACTTCATGGCCTTTTCCCCAAAACAAAATTCATATCAATTTTTGCTTAGCCGATACATCCCATTCATTCAACTAAGCTATGAGTTCAAATTGCTCCAACCAGTCAGTCCACTCCTGATTTTCTCCATCAAAGGCATCAGGCAGTAAGGCAGGATGTCTCACACATCCACCTACCTGAGGTACCTGTGACATACAGTAGCATCTCCCCCTGTTTGGGACATGTCTAACTTTAGCTGCAACACAAAGTAACAACATTTCACACAGTAACAGTTTCTCTTTTAACCAGCAAACTTTTTTACAGTGAATCCCATTGCTGCTACCTGCGTGTAAAGGACCCTGCATCAAGGCATGCCTGGGTCATGCACATGGCAATGCCACCACCTTTGGAAACCAGGTGTGGCCTGGTAAATTGCAGTTCAGGGGTGAGTGCTGGAGACACTCCAATTGACCAAGTTACAAGGGCTTCAGTTCTTGGTGGGTTCTATAAGGAAACCACTAAGTTTAATGGAATAACATAGTTTTATTAACAACCAACCACCTGCAAGAAAGAGAGTTAATGCAAATGTTAAGTTTATAGATGGTCCTCTTTGGTGACTCCTAGGCAGGCTAGATCTACCCCTTCCCACCTGGTACCAGGTTTTAGACACGCTAAAAAGGGAGCTCCCTTTATCAGACCCTGAGTACTGCAGGTGTATAATCGCTTCAGGCCTTTAGATATTGCCACGGGGTGGTCAGCAGTGATGCACTAAACATAACAATGTGCTCAATCCCCTAAACCCCAAAGGCCATGCAATTACTTAAATGACAGAAAACTCAAAATGGAGTATTTGCAATCCAAATTCTGAAACACACTGAAACAACAGGCACTATCCCTTAAAACAGTGTCACACTGTGGTATACTCATGGTTTCCGGGCCCGGATGGCTCCTTCTGATACAGCAGGCCACTGGATCTCTGCTCCCCAGGGCATTTATGATGCAAGCAGGCTTCCTCCCTCTGCTCTGTGCTGAATTGGCTATCTTGAGAAACAAAATCAAACCAATGTAGCAAAGCACTCAACAGCCATGTTCAGCAATGCTTAAAAACAAAGCAGCAAAGTCAATCTTGAAATGCAGTATATTTATTGCCATTTCTACAACAAACACACAAAGCAGTAAAGCGTATAGCTGAGTTGCCACACAAACCCCTGCGCTTCGACCACAGGTCTTCCTGAGGGGGTACTGCTCACGTTACATGGGAAACCCCTGTTATACACATTTATTAACATAATACTGCCATCTTGAGTCAAGCTATGGTAGCCGACATACAATAAAAATAGGTAAGTGGTTTTAAGGGGATTCAAACCTGTGGAGCTGAACAATGTACTAACACAAAATTAAACTATAAATAAATAATATTCAATTAGTGGAAAAGTACATATCAAATGCAATATCCAATGAATAGTAACACATCTGAGTGGCACTTCTGACCTCCTTTTACTCTTTCTGGACTGCTGAGGCCCCAATCTGACCCTCAACATTCTGGCTTCCAAACCTCTAGGTCAAGGGCAGTCCAGCTCCATGCTGTTGCACCTGCTGCAGGAGCTGGATCAGCAGCCCTTGGTCTTTTTCTTCACATTGGACCTTCATCATCGCTCATGTGCTGGCTTGCACGTGGTTGCCACTTTCTTCATCTCTGTAAGTCAGCAGCTCTGTTCAGTTTGATCTCCTCTTTTCGGGCCTGGGTTGGTGCAACTTGCACCAACTCCCAGCACTGCAGATCTTTTCACCACAAGATCTGCAAAAGACCTGCCCTCCTCCAATACAATCCTGTCTTTATAGGTTTTGCTCACAATCTGTCTCAATTTGTGCCTGGTGCTGTCACTCCAGAAACTCGACAGCCCACAGAATACGGAAAAGGTGCCAGAATTTGTTGCTTCTTCTTTCCCAAGAAGCCTCCTGAAGTTCCTTCTTCTGCAACGTTTCTGAGCTTGGGGACAGTCCAGCCAAGAACACTTATTACAGTACTATTATCTAAAGAAATGACCTGTTATTTTGATCTTTATTCTTTTTTTAACATGAAAAATGTTATTTCATTTTCAAAGTAAAGACAACAAACACAGATCAAAACAAAGCAGAGCATATGGAACATAACTGTGAAATGTACAAAAAAGAGAAAAATGGCAGACTGAGCAGAGACTGTAATAATGTTCTGACAGCAATGTAAAATGAATATACCTAAGTGAAATAAAAAGAATTAGTTATTAACTTGTAATTATCAAATAAGTACAGACCCCAAAAGGGTCTACCATCAAAGTTACTACCTAGCCAAGAAAAAAAGAATGCAAGAAACTACAGTATCAGCCAGGGCTAGTTATGAACACCCTAAAGATATTGTAATGGAGGGTCACAGTGTTATAGACCCCTTCCCAAAAGTGGCCTAATTTACTAGAAGAGGACCAGTCTCCAAACCAGTTCCCCATCAATCGGGGGAAAACTGTAAGTGTGGCTGACAGTGACCTCCTATGGAGGGTGATGAAGGTCACTCTGCTGCAGATTGACCGTACTCACCTGAAAAGGGACAGGCATAACTACACTAGAGCAAAAAGTTGAGGGAGGGGTAGAGGCCAGTCCTGACAAGCCATACAGCCTGCCTGTGCTGACCAATCATCTTGTCGTTGGGAGCAGAGTTCTCTGTGGGGGAGGGAGTGGCACAGAGCACAGGTGTGAGCTAAGGTACCTATTTCATTTTCGATGATAAAGAGGTAACTTGTGATGGGCAACATAAGACAGCCTTTCAAAGGCTGCCAGTATGACAACTCCCAAGTGCCAAGCCACCAGAGATGGGGGCATAGTCTGTCTCCATTTCATCAGGATTGCCCACTTAGATTCCATAATTATGGCTAACAACCAATCAGAGGCCAGGCAAGGTCCCTGTGGCAGGAGTGAAGTGTCTTCCAGAAGGATCAATGCAGGATTGTGGGAGATCAGAAAGAATAGGATTCTAGAGCAGTCTCCTAGGACCCCTTTCCCATAACATGGTGTAACTGTGAGCATTGCCATGTCATAACACATAAAGCAGGCCTGCTGCTGAGGTATCACATCTCCAACAACTGGAATGTGGTAGGAGGCCTCTTCGAAACAAGACATCTGGTGTCCTGTACCACCTATGGAGAATCTTTATCTGAATCAGTTGCCCCTTGGCATCCTTGTAAGCCTTGTGTGACCCCAGAGGCAACAATCTCACCAGTCCAAGGAGAGATCCAATTGAAGCTCTCCTTTCCACCCCAACTTATAGGTGTCCGTGACCCTTGGCTGAGCATCCCTGATCATGTGATATATCTATCTACCCAGCTACACCTCTGGAGTTACTCAGCTTATGCAGCTGCTGCAACCAAGCCCAAGTCTTTTTTTTTTTTTGTCAACTTTGTTTCACTCCCATCACGGCTCCAAGATCCTCTCTCAGGCATCCCATCCCTGTCCTGCCTGCCTGGAGATCCCACGCTATGCCTCCTCTCTCCCTCCTCACTGATGCCAGCACCCCCAACTAACCCTATCTGGGGTGGGTCGCCCCTCTCCTACTTGGGGTGCTCTTCAAGGCAGACTCTGGCACCGGACAAGGAGTGGGCCCAGGGAAAACTGAAGGCAAGCCAGGGAAACCCCAGCATAGAGCATTATGAATCGGTGTCATAGCCTGATCCTTGGAGCTGGATTTTTCCCTGTGTTCTTAGTTACCCCCCCCCCACACCGACGGAGGACATGCAATGCCACCCAGCCCTGATGTAGGTGCTTCCACCCACGTCAGAAAGTCAGCTGCCCAACATTGCAACTTACTGTACGAGCCCTGTGCATAGCAGTGCCGCTGGTCTCCACCAGGAGCCGCTGCCACACTGGGCTACCCCTAGATCCCTCCCCAAGAGAGGAGAACAGTCCCAAGGTCACTCAATCCTCTCTCCCCCCCTCCGCCGACCCCCGACGGCCCAAGATCATTCCTGAACCCGGGTCGCCGGCGTGGCGTGAGGTTTAGCATCCAGCGCCTCAACCCTCAGCGCCACTGGGCCAGCCCAAGCCCAAGTCTTCAGGATTGTGCATGATTTTTTTAAAAGCACTGATGGCTCTCTGATTTGTAGGAACCTCCAGAAGACAGATTTGGGTAACCCAAACCTATCCTGAATCTGCTGGAATAAAAGCACCTGAACCTTGTGTAGATAGAGCTGCGATTGTTCTGACCCCCACCCTCTCCCAATATTTCCACCAAATTGGGGAATCCCCCACCTGAATGCTGTGGTTGTGCCAAATATAAGTGTAAGGCAAGGGAGTATTCATGCTGCTTTGGGCAGTAAGTAGCACTCATGCAAAGCCACCATGCCCCCTGAGTTTCTTAAATTATGGTGTTTTCTATGCTCTTTTTCTTGCCCGTGGTACCCAGAAAAAATCCCAGCCAAGGGATGTCTGCTAAGCCCTGCTCTAGTATTACCAATTGAGACATATTGTCTGTGGACAGAAGGAACCACCTAGTGGCCTCCATCACCTTATAGGTACAACAGTACCCTGAAACCATGGTAAACCAAACCCCCCTTGTTTCCAGTGTGCAATAAGTTTAGTTTTACTATGCCTGTTTTTTTTTTCTCTCTCATAACAAGCTGGCTAGAAGTGTGTAAATTTTATGAAAGATTTTATCTGGCATAATCGTGGGGAGGTTGTTAAATAAGTAAGCAAGTCTGGGGAGCAGAAACATCCCAGTAGTTTCAATTTTCCTTTGAGCATTATCCGCATCTTGAGTCATCTGTATATTTTGGGCTCAAGGGTAGTTAGGAGAGAGGTAAAGTTGGCATCCGTAAGGTCTGACCACTTCGTGGTGAGCATTACCCCCAGGCAGGAGAAACCATCTGGGGCTCAGACTATATGCGTGCCTTGTAGGAAAAATGGTTCACAAGCTGAGTTCAGGGGGGAGATGGTAGTTTTCTTCTAGTTAACCACTAAACCAGAAATTACTGCAAAGCTGTCTAATAACTTCATTACGGGGTGTAAAGATTGCAAAGGGTAAGTAATAGTGAGGAGCAGGTAATCTGCATAAGTATTCACCAGATAATATTTTTCTTTAAACATAATGTGCTACATGTCATCTGAGTTCAGAAGTTTTCTGGTGAGGGGGTCTAGGGCAATCAGAAATAGGAGGGGAAACAGGGGAAAGCCCAGTCTGGTACCGCTGCAAAGGATAAATAGTTTGGAAATATTGCGGTTTGTGAAGATGGTAGCTGAGGGGTATTGTACAGTGTGGTGATCCAGCTGTGAAAGTAGGGGCCCAAAGCCATAAGCCTCTGGGGCAGAATGAAGATGACTCCATTCTACAGAGTCAAAGGCTTTATGGAAATCCATAGCTATGACAACCATAGGACTGTTCGATTTGTTGGCATACCATTTTAGGTTGAGAACAGTTTGAATATTGTCAGCCCCCATTTTCCCCTTGTGGAACCCAGGAGGGCAAGACCTTTTCCACTCTTTTAGTCAAAGCCTTGGCTGCAGTTTTAGTGTTTTAGTGTCAGTAGATAACAGAGAGATCGGTTTGAAATTGACGCAGTCCAGGAGATCCGACGATGTCTTACGCAAAAGAGTAATCAATGCCTCCTTTCTTGTGGGGGTAGTGTAGTTTGGGACCTGGCATCCTGCAGCACAGCTAGCATGTGGGGAATTATGATATTTGGCATAAGTTGGTACCATTCTATGATAAGACCATCCTCTCCCAGTGCCTTTCCCTTAGACAACTGGATAAAGGGACACCTGAGCTCATCTTCTGTCAGGAGGAGGTCCAGTTCCTCTCAGAGATCAGGTGTCACCTTTGGCATCTGTGTGGTACCCAAGAACATCTGCACTGGGGGGTATCAGAGGGGCCTGCTATCTGTGATGAGTACAACTGTACATAGTACTGTCTCATGACCTCATTGATATCCTCTGGGGCAGTAACTATTTCCCCCCTACTGTTATGCAATGCCTAGATTTGCTACTCTGCTCTCTGTTTCTGCAGTTTATAAGGTAACAGTTTGCCATTCTTCTCCTCTGACTCCCAGAAATGGTGCTTAGCACACAGCAATTGCCATTCAGCCTATGAAAGAAGATTGTATTAATTTTGTACTTGAGGCCTACAATGTCGGTCAGCAGCCCTGATGAGGGGGTAGTCTCTCATTTGAACTGAGCTTCTTTGCACCGCAATTCCTGCTTTAAAGTATTCAGTTCTTTCTCCCTAGCTCTATTCTGTGCTGTGGAGTAGGAAATGATCCAGCCTCTTAAAAAGACCTTGAAGGCCTCCCACACTATTCCTGGTGCCACCTCCCCATTCACATTAGTATGAAAGTACATGTTAGCTTCCATGGTAATTCACTCACATAATTTTGGATCTCTTACAAGGAGGGGACTACATCGCCATCTCAGCGAGCTCCACTGTACCCCCAGGGACTAATAAGAGGGTCTGACAGGGGCATGATCAGAATTAAGTATGGATTCTATATTTGGGTAGAAAGACCTGGAGGACCTCCATCCGCTAACCACAAATCAGTATGGCTGTGTGTGCCATGTACTGGGGAGTAGAAGGAGTAATTCCTTCCATTGGGGTTATCCCTTCTCCATATGTCAATCAGACACCACTCCTCCATTAACGCCAACAGTACCAACCACACCTTGGGGTGGCTATCCGATGAAACATGAGATTTATCAAGGAGAGGGTCTGGGGCTAGGTTAAAATCTCATCCCATTAAAAGGGGGAGTGGGGTGGAGTGATCCTCCCCTCAGCTCTCTACAATGGCTTGACTGACTTGAGGAAAAAAACCTGTCTCATCACAATTGGGAGTGTAGACATTAACAGAAACGACTCTGCCTCCTGGGAAGGACAGAAAAGTATTTATCCATCTCCCCAAAGTATCAGTCTTGATTCGTTTTACCTTCCACTGCAGTGCTTTATGAAGGAGGCTAGCTACCCCTCTCGATTTAGAAGATGCTGAACAGTGGATCACTTGCCATACCCAGGTTTTCCTAATTCAGTGTATAGTCTTGTTGGTGAGGTGCATTTCCTGGATCAGTGTAATCTCTGCCTTCAGTGACTTTAAGCGCTGCAACTCCTTATTGTGCTTACCAGGGTGATTGAGGCCTTTGACATTCCAGGAAGTGCATCTTACCTCACTCTTTGAGGTCTGACACAGGTTAAGGACTAAACAACTGGGCCCACCAATGGAAAAACTGTGACCAGTCCTGTGGCCTGTAAGATGGCCTCTGCCTGGAGTGTGTAGCTGTCCTGCGACAGAAAGCATGGTGGGGGGCAACAACCCTTATCCAAAGTTCAGCCCAAGTAGCCAGCACCAGTCGTCTGCCCCAACCAAATCTGTGAATAGTACTAAGTAAAGCGTATAGCACTACATCAGAATGACACAAAGCTCTTCACATAGCCCGCACAGAGTGGGTATGAGAGACACTTTAAAAGGTACCATGACAGCCCTATTATCTGGGCTAACTAATGTAAGTTACAACAGTGCATAAGAGGAAACAACAGTAAATCAACAAAGAACCAGAACTAGCACAAATCTAAGAACCTGTAACAACCAGAAACTAGTAGTTAAAGCACACAATGTGTATGCAAGAAGGAGGGCACAAGCTGCCTCCGTGCCTTGCTACAAAGGTACACATTGGGTGAGTGGAATGGGAAAACAGACATGTGAACCCATCCCAGCTCCCCTGTTGTTAAAGCCTGCGACCATACAAAGAAACACAGAAACATAGAAACTGACGGCAGATAAGGACCACAACTCCCATCCAGTCTGCCCGTTTCCTTTTCTACCTTATGAATGTGCCATCGGCCTTTGCTCTGTCAATGGCCTATCTATTCATACTGATCTGTATTGCTCCCTTATGCCCCATGCCTGTTTGAAGCCATGCACTGCATTCATATCCACCACTTCCTGAGGTATGCCATTCCTTGCATCCACCGCCCTTTCTGTGAAAAAGAACTTCCTCACATTTTCCCTTAATCAGCCTCCCTCTAATCTCATGCTGTGTCCTCTTGTCCTGCTATTTTTGTTATATTGAAACATGTTAGACTCTTTCACCTTGTTAATGCCCTTAAGGTGTTTGAATGTTTTGATCATATCACCTTTCTCCCTCCTTTGCTCTAGAGTATACATATTGAGCTCCGTTAATCTGTCCTCATATGTTTTCTGATGCAGTCCCTGCACCATTTTAGTTGCCCTTCTCCGGACTGCCTCCATTTGGTTAATGTCCTTGTGAAGGTGTGGCCTCCAGTACTGCATGCAGTACTCCAGATGGGGCCTAACCAGAGTCTTGTAAAGAGAGATTGTTACCTCCCTCTTACAACTTGTAATACCCCTACTAATACACCCTAACATTCCCCTAACCTTACCTACTGCTTTACTGGTCTGCTTGGATGATTTCAGGTCATCTGTGATGATGATGCCCAAGTCTGGGGAGGCAGTATAGCGCAGTAGTTTAAGGCTCTGAGCTGCAAATCTGGTGACATCCAGCAGACCAGACCTGGGTTTGAATCCCACAGCTTCCACTTGCATACTGTGTGACCCTGAGCAAGTCACTTAACTTCCCTGTGCTCCCAGGTCACACCTGTAAAACAGCTTTCAGCTTAGTGTGCTACTCCTGGTTAAACAACTAAAAAAAAAAAAAAGTCTCTTTCTTCCCTTGTGACTGCCAGGAACTCCCCTCCCAGCCTATAGGTGGCTTCAGGGTTTCTCTTTCTTATGTGCATGATCTTGCACGTCTTTGTGTTAAACCCAGTTGCCACTCTTCCGACCAGTTTATCCAGATCTCTTCTCATTCTGCTCACTCCATCTGGATCATCTATACATCTTGGTGTCATCTGCAAACAGACAAACCTTACCCACCAGTCCATCTGCAGTGTCACTGATGAAGATATTGAAGAGGACTGGCCCCAGGACTGATCCCTGAGGTACCCCACTTGTGACTTGCAACTCTTCTGACTGTATACCGTTTACCACCACTCTCTGTTTTCTGCCCGTCAAACAGTTTGCCACCCAGTTGACCAACTTCTGACCCACCCCGAGCCTACCCAGCTTATTAATCAATCTTCTATGTGGAACAGTATCAAAAGCTTTGCTGAAGTCAAGGTAGGCAAAATCAACTGCTCCCCCTTGGTCCACCACGCTGGTTACCCAGGCAAAGAAATCTATGAGATTAGTCTGACAGGACCTTCTTTTTGTAAACCTATGCTGTCTTGGAACCTGTGCCCCTATGGATTCCAGGTGTTGCACTATCCTTTCATTAAGGAGTGCCTCCATAATCTTGCCCACTACTGAGGTAAGACTGACTGGTCTGTAGTTCCCTGCCTCCTCCCTGCTACCACTCTTGTGGAGCAGGATCACACGAGCCCTTCTCCAGTCTTCTGGGACCTCTCCTGTGCTCAGAGACTCACTGAACAGTTCTGGTAATGGCTCTGCTAGTTCCACCCTTAGCTCCTTTAGTACCCTCGGATGTACGCCATCAGGTCCCATTGCCTTGTTCACTCTGAGTTTATTGAGCTCTTGTAAGACCCTTTCTTTTCTGAAAGGACTAGTGCACACCTCCCTTCCCCCTGTGTCTATGGTGCTGAGCTGTGGGCCCTGCCCTACCATCTCTTTAGTAAATACTGAGCATAAGTATCTATTTAGGATAGATGCTTTTACATGGTCCTCCTCCTCACACGCCCCCTTATCCCCTTTGATCTTAGCAATACCCCCTCTGGACTTTCTCCTTTCACTAATGTATTTATAGAAAGTCTTGTCATCTTCTTTTCTGTTCGTGCTAGTATTTCCTCGGTTCGGGCCTTTGCCTGCCTTACTGCCTTCCCTGATTCCCTTAGGGAAGTTTGGTATGCCTCCCTATCTTCATCCCACTGCGTTATCTTATATTTCCTGAAGGCCAGCCTTGTGGCTTTGACCTTTTCTGCTACTGTTTTTGAGAACCAGAGTGGTTTCCTTCTTCTTTTGCACTTCCTTTTCTCTCTAACACAATGGGATGTTGCTTCAAGTATTGCATCCTTAATGCTTGCCCACTTTGCCTGTACCCCCCTCACCTGTATTTCTTTTTGCCAGGGCTAGCTTAACTCTGTTGGCCATCTTATCAAAGTCAGCTCCTCCTCTGAAGTCCCATATTTTTGCCTTGGAATGGGATGATTTAGTTCTAGTGGCCAAATTGAACCATACCATGTGATGGTCACTGGCCCCCACTGCCCCAAAGGCCAGGGATGTGTCCATGGTCTGGAGCATCAACGCACTATCAACTCACCATCGATGGCCTTGGGACAAAGCTCCTCTTCCACAGAGGGACTAGCCACCATCAGTGGGAGAGGAGGTGGGAGGGAGTAAAACCACTCCGAAGGGACCTGTGTTCTTAGTGACCAGGCAAGTTCCCTGCAGCTCCCAGGTGTCAGAATACACCCAAGGTAGGGTGGGGGGGCAATGAGTGAAGCACAATAGCAGGGAGGGATGAGGGGATGCACTAGCAGCGGTGGATGGAGGGTTAGCTGAAGGAGGGAGGGAGACTGCCTAGATACGGCATCATGTTATATGAGCGCCTATTATTGAGTGACTCAATAATAACGCTTGTAGGAATAGCAAGTGCTACAAAAGAGCTTGCAGTAGGTTAGCGTGAGTGTAGCAGTGTGATGCACTCAATCAATCAATCAATATCTTTATTTATCCAGGCGGGCACCATTGAGCAAGCTCATTTACAAGGTGGACCTGCAGTCCTACAGTAATAATACAGAAAGACAAATTAAAATAGTACAAACAGTAAAAATAGCTGCTATTATAGCAAAAATGCACATTTACAGGTAATATACATTGAACATAGAACTACAAGGAGTTGTGGATAATGAACTTGTGCTGCATCCAAGCCCAAAAACTGTGCATTTTGTAGTGGGAAATGTTAGGGAGAGGGTAGGCATACCAGATAGAAGATATCAAGCACATAATGTCGGGAGAGGTGGGGAATGGGGCGCAAGTGAAGAGGACCCAATTGTTAGAGCAGAGTGAGGGATTGGGAGGGCAGAGGACTGTACGAAAGGCGATGAAGCGATTTTTGCCCCAAAACGAGGCGACATATGGAGGAGAAAAGCTGCCGTTGTACTAAGTGCAAGAGGAGGAATATAGCAGCAGGGGCAAAACTGGGAGTGTCCTGGAGGTTGGGGAAGAGGGAGGCGTTGGATGGATGAGGGACCGAATATTTTTGGGGGCGAAAGACGATAATTATCCCCAGGTGCTGTAGCATGTGCTAGAATCAGGCTGCAGCTGTTCAGAGCATCAAAGAATAAGATATGGGAGTTCGGCAATAAATCCTGTGGATCTGTTGGTGGGCATGCTAGAGGCAGAGGTACACATTTCAGCTGGGGGGCCGCCGTTTGAGGGAAGGAGGTTAGTTAGTGTCTAGTAAAGCAGTTGCAAATTTCCGTAATGCCATCACAGTAAAACCTTTTGAACAAAAGGGTACTTACTGGGGTTTTCAGTTTAAGGCCCAGATATTCAAAAGGGTTGCGCATGGTGCAATGCAACCCACTGATGCGCCCCAGTGTGATATTCAAAAGGAAAAAGTACACGGCACATATCTCGATGCGCCAGAGCGCATCAGTAATATATGCAGGCGCAGGTAGGTGGGGCGTGCCCATGCATACCCTGCACAGCCTGATATTCAGCCCGGGATGTGCAGAGCCATGCATGCACAACCCCTACCTGCGCCAGCACAAAGTTGATCCAAAAAAAAAAGGAACAACGGATGGCCACCCACAGGTGAGCTGCTGCATTGCAGGGCGCAACACGGCAGCTGCCACCTGTGGGTGGCCACCCGAACTCCGGCTGCACCTGACAGCTCCCCCCATGCCTGATCACGGGCATTTGTAATAAAAATGAAGAATTCTGTCCAATATCCCAGGTGGTCAGTGGACGCTGTCTGCCAATCGCGGGCATTTGTAATAAAAAATAAATATGTCCAATGTCCCTGGTGGTCTAATGGTGCCCCCCTCCCCACCGCCCACTGGGCCCACCACCCTGCTCCCCATGGTCAGCCGACAGAGGCAGCACCCACCCGCCTGCCGCCCCACCGCCGCGCTGACTGACACGTCGGTAGGGCTGTATGCCCGCTCGGTCCTGGCGTGAGCCAATGGGAGTGCAGCCAATGCCGTATTACATTCCATATATGTGAATATTCACATATCTGGAATGTATGTAGTATAATAAGGCTGCATGCCAATTAACTCACGCTGTGGACCAATGGGCATACAGCCCTATAACGTTGTCAATCGGCGGAAGCGGCAAACAGATGAAGTGCTACCTGCCCGGCTGACGAGAAGGAAGCGGCGGGTGAGTGGGCTTCAATGGCCCGTAAGAGGGAGAGGCGCCTGAACCACCGAACATGTTATATTATTTTTATTACAAATGCCAGCAATAAGCAACAACGTTCACTGAACCACCAGAATGAACATATTCTTGCAGTACAATGCCCGTGATCAAACACAATTTCGTCCACTGGACCACCAGGGTATTGACAGAATTATTTTTATTACAAATGCCCGATTGGGCAGACAGCGATCCACTGGATCACCAGGATATTGGACATATTTATTTTTTATTACAAATACCGCGATTGGGCAGATAGCGGTCCACTGGACCACCAGGGATATTGGACATATTTATTTTTTTATTACAAATGCCCGTGATCAGGCAGACAGTGGTCCACTGGACCACCAGGGATATTGGACATATTTTTTTTTATTACAAATGCCCACGATAGGGAAGACAGCGGTCCACTGGATCACCAGGGATATTGGACATATTTATTTTTTTTATTACAAATACCCACGATCGGGCAGACAGCGGTCCACTGGACCACCAGGGATATTGGACATATTTATTTTTTTCATTACAAATGCCCGCAATCAGGCAGACAGCGGTCCACTGGATCACCAGGGATGATAGGGATTTTATGTATTTACTTAGCCCATGATCAGGTGGGCAGGTCCACTGGACCACCAGAGATGATAGGGATTTTATATATTTACTTAGCCCGCGATCGGGCGGGCAGGTCCACTGGACCACCAGTTATTTATGCTTTTCCTTTTTTTACTACAGCCCACGATTGGGCTGTGGAGCACATTGCCGGCTGCAGAGGGCATCGTACACTGACGACTGCTGCCTGGCAGGGTGCCAGGTGCAAGTCGTCAGGGATCGGCGCATCTGCATGCAAATGGGGCCATAATAACATGCAAATGGCCCCATTTGTGCCTTGCATACATTATGGCCCCATTTGCATGTCAAGTTTTGAATATCGTGGTTGATGTGCATAGCGCAATGGAACTTGCCCTAGTGCATCCCCATGCTCCACTCTGGCCACTTGCGCTGGCGCAGTGCCACTACGCCATGCACACTGCGGGTGGCCAGGGTGCGATTTTCAATGATGCTGTGCCATGGCGCAGCTCCGTTGAATATCGTCCAGTCCACACCCCTGCGCAGCCAAGTTGCGCTGCGCCCAAGCTTGCGCCACAGCCTGGCGCAGTGTGAATATCTGGGCCTATGTATTTTGGGGGTTTTATTCCATATTGATGGGAGTGAGAATCCAAAGGTGGCTCTCCCAACTCCTGTGAGTGCCCTGGGTATATTTAGCAGGAGTTGTGAGCAGCTTCTAAGGGAATAATTCCTGGGCACAATTGGAGACAGACAGTCGACGATGTATTGAGGGAGTTTGCCACTGAGAGCTCTAAGTGTCCAGAGTGCCACATTAAAGTTGCGCCTATAGTGAAGTGAGGTCCAGCCTGTGGCGGCATATAGTGCGCAATGATGGGTAGAGAAGGGGAGGTCAGTGATGAAGCGTATAGCTCTGTGATAGAACGTATCAAATTTTCCAAGATAGGAAGCCACACAGCTACTGTATATGAAGTCTGCGTAGTCAATTAAGGACAGGACCGTGGCTTGGACTAGTCGTTTCTTTGCGTCTGCTGTAAGAAGTCTTCTTATCCTGTAAAAAAGGCCAAGTCTTTGCCTTAATTTTTTTCAGCAAGTCTTTCAGGTGGTCAGTGAAGGAGAGTTTACAGTCGATCCAGTCCCCAAGATATCTGAATTTCGGAACATACTCTAAGCACTCTCCCAGCATCGTGGTTATTGGGAAGGAGTCAGTAGCACTTGTGTAGTCTGTGGTAGAAAATAACATGGCTTTAGTTTTCTTAGTGTTTAATAGCATTTTTTTATTGATTAGTTGGAGTTGCAGGAGGTTGAAATCTTTTTGTAGGTCAGTACAAGCTTCTTTTGGTGTGGGGCGACTCAGATACAGCACTGTGTCATCCTCGAATAAGTGAATACTTGCATCCTTGATTCCCTCATCAATGTTGTTGATATACACTGCGAAGAGGAGGGGACCTAATATGGATCCCTGAGGGACACCTCTTTGTAAGAGTTTTAGGACAGATAGTTCACCATCCACTTTCACCTGTTGGTATCTGTCTGTCAGATATTCAGAGAACCAGTTTAGAGAAGTAGCATCCAATCCTAGTGTTTTTAGCGAGTCGAGGAGCAGGTCGTGGTTGACTGTGTCGAATGCTTTGCTGAGATCAAGAAACACAGCACATACTGACTTTTTATGCTCCAACTCCAGTTGCCAGTCGTTGGTTACTTTAGCTAATGCCGAGACTGTACTGTGGTTGGCTCTGAATCCGGATTGAAGGGGTTTTAGTAATTTTTCTCTGTCGATGAAGGATCTTAGTTGGCCATTTACTATTTTTTCAAGTAGCTTCGAGAGTGTGGGTAGGAAAGAAATTGGCCTATAGTTATTAAGGTCGCAAGGGTCTCCAGATTTAAATAGCGGGATAACGTATTTGAGGGAGGGTACCTTGTGTTAGGGACAGGTTGAATAAATGAGTAATAGGCACTGCCAATACGTGGCATGCTATCTTTAGAAAGTATGGTTCAAGTTCATCAGCATCTGCACTTTTCTTAGTATCCAGGTGGACAATCAAGTCTTCCACTTCCTCGAGGGAAACCGATGAGAATGAGAATGAGAAATGTTGACTAATGGAGCCAAAATTTGGTGGGGTCATGCCAAGTTGTGTGCACAGGCTACATGCAGGCAAGTTATCGAAGGCTAAGCCTGCTGTGGCTAAGTGCGTGTTGAATGTCTGCAGTATCTCTTTTTTATCATTGATTACTGTATTGTCAGAGGTAACTTTTGTAGGGAGTACATTTTTGTGATGTGGCTCCCGACAGTTCTTTGATTGTGGCCCAGAATTTGGAGGGACAATTGGCTGCAGTATCTAGTTCTGCTTGGTAATAGCTGGCTTTAGCTTCCCTAATCAGTTTGGTGCAGCGATTTCTGGCTGTTCCAAAGAGGCACCAGTCTCCCTCTTTTTGGGATTTGCAGGCAGTTTTCCAGAGTTTATCCCTGGACAGTAGTGCAAACTTGAGATCTTGAGTGAACCAACGGCATTTCCTAGCCTTTATGCATATTGTTGACAGAAGCGCATGTAGATTCATGGCATAGGTAATGATTTCATGTAATAGAAAAGAAATAATTACTCACCTTGGTAATTATGTTTCTTTTAATGGAGTCTTGCTGCATTCTGACTATTGCAGTTAGCCCCAGCCTTTAAACTGTCCCAGAGAACAAAGGGTTAACTTTCTATGCAGAGTATAGAATGCTGAGCTCGAGCTTGGTTGAGGTCTCTGTCTAGAGCCCTTTGAAAACCAACTGTCAGATTCTTACAAGCAAAAACTCAGTAACTATTCTATGTGGAAATTGTAAAATTTTTACTAGCCAACTGGCAACAAAAAGTTTTGGATCCCCCAAAGGAAGACTCAAGTCAGGAAAACCAAAACCAAAAACCAATCCAAATAAGAATAAAGATAAAACAAACACCCAAACAAAAAGAAGAGGGTGTAAAACAAGCACCCCTGAGATGCAACACTGCACCTGCCCACCTACTTCCCAAAACAGGTTCTGAGAGGAGGCAGGGAGGAGGTCAGAATACAGCAAGACTCCATTAGAAGAAAACATAATTACAAAGGTGACTAATTTTTCTTCAAACAACATGAAGTCTTGCTGCATTCTGACTATTGCAGACTACCAAACAGTACCTCCATGGAGGAGGGCAGAACCTACTTTGGGAATAGGCTCTGAAGTACTGCTGTGCCGAACCAAGCATCACTCCTAGCCTGGATATCCAGAGAGTAATGCTTGGTAAAGGTATGGACTATTTTCCAGGAGGCTGCTTGACAAATTTCTAAGAGAGGAATATCCCTTGCAGTAGCCAGGGAAGTAGCTGTACCTCTGGTGGATTTTAGCCCTCAGGCCTGAGGGTGGAATTTTTCCTAGTTTCTCATAGCAGAATTGTATACAAGATACAATCCACATGGCAATAGTTCTCTTTGTGGCAGGTTTGCCCTTCCCCACTTCTCCAAAAGTGAGGAACAGCTGGAGGGAATTTATTTATTTATTTATTTGCTTTTGGTAACCGGGTGGGTGCACTAGGCATAAGAATGCCTATTTTCAGGAATCAAACCTGTGACCCTTGGTACGCTCTATATAGCAGCAAAGGGCCCTTTTAACATCTAAACTGTGTAGCCTTCTCTCTCCTGAAGAGGAATGATCAGTGAAGAAAACAGGAAGAGACATAGACTGGTTCAGGTGAAAATCTGAAACCACGCTGGGCAAGAACCTTCTATTGGTTCTAAGGACCACTTTATCCCTATGAAAGGAGATAAAATCAGGTTCCACTGACAGGGCTTGCAGTTCACTGATACGTCTGGAAGAGGTAATGGCTACTAAAAACAGTTTTCCAAGTCAAGTACTTAAGCTCTACTGAGGACATAGGCTCAAAGGGAGGTTGCATCAATTGAGCAATACAAACATTTAAATCCTAGGTGGGGCAGGGTCTCTGAATGGAGGATTGGTATGAAGCAATCCTTTGAAAAATTTACAGAACACAGGATAAGATGATAGTGAGGAAGACTTCCCCACTGACAGAAAAGCAGAGACAGCTGACAAGTGTACTTTGAGAGTAGCTGGTCTGAGGCCTAGGCCATTAAGATGGACCATATAATCCAGAACTGTAGGCAATTCAGCAGTGTCTGGGGAAATATGCTGCTTAGAACACCAAATGTTGACTCTCTTCCATTTGGAGTTATAGGTCTTTCTAGTGGTGGGCTTTCAAGAGGCTTTGAGGATGCCCAGAACCCCCTGAGACAGATGCAAATCTGCATACTCTAACTCTTCAAGAGCCATGCCTTGAGATTGAGAGACTGAAGATTGGGGTACCAAATCCTCCCCTGAGAGGAGGTTACCAGGTTGTAATTCCTGGGAAGAGACAGGGGAAGATGGACTGCTAGGGACAGTAACGGGGGTACCAAGGCTGTCTGGCACAATCTGGAGCAATCAGAATCACTTTGCAAGGTTGTGACTTTATCTTAACTAAAACTTTGAACAGTAGAGGAAAGGGAGGGAAAGCATACAGAAATTTTCCTTCCCAGTTCAGAATCAGAGCATCCAGAAGAACTGTGCCCAAGACTGGGGGTCTGCAACAAAAGAGAGGAAGTTGGTGATTGTCTGGGGTGCAAAGAGATCTATCTCTGGAGTGCCCCACCTTGAAAAAATCACCTTCAAGACCAGAGGGTCCAGGGACCATTCGTGATGGCCCTGTGAAATCCTGCTCAGTGCATCTGCTAGCACATTGTCCTTCCCCAGAAGGTGGACTGCTATCAGAGAGGTTTGCAGGGAATAAGCCAGGGACCACAACTTCATGGCTTCTGTGCACAAGGCCATAGACAGTGTGCCTCCCTGCTTGTTGATGTACCACATGGTGGTGGTGGTGTTGTCTGTTCTGACTTGAACCACTTTGTTCTGCATTGACTGAGAGAAAGCTTGCAGGGCTAGGAAAATTGACCTGAGTTCCAGGAGATTGATATGGAGAAGAGATTCCTGAGGGGACCACAGTCCCTGGGCAGTGAGAGCCCCCAGATGGGCTCCCCAGCCCAGGAGGGAAGGATCTATGGAAAGGACCACTGAATGAGACTGAGTGGCAAAAGGGACCCCTTACCTTAAATTGTCCTGATCCTGCCACCACTGAAGGGCTTGGATCAGGGTCCGGGTCACTGGGATCAGTTAGGTAAGGGAATCCTTCTTTTGGGACCAAAAGGCCCTCAGATGGAACTGAATGTCCCTCATCTGGAATCTTGCCCCTTGGACCACTGCTGTAGAGGCTGTCATGTGGCCCAAGAGCTGAAGGAAATGCCTTGCTGGTTGAGACACCAGAAGGCTGAAGGAAGAAGCTAGTTCTATAAGAACTCTTGCCCTTTCCAGGGGAAGAAAGGCTCTTGATTTGACAGTATCCAGCTCTGCCCCTATAAAGGTAAGGAGCTGCACTGGCTCGAGAACTGACTTGGGAAGGTTGAGAAGAAATCCTAGAGAAGTAAGCACTTGCTGGGTCACTTGCAGGTCTGACTTGACTTGGTCTGGGGACTGGCCCACTAAGAACCAGTTGTGCAGATATGGAAAAATGGAAATCTTTTGCCTCCTTAGAAAGGCAACTACTATTGCAGGCACTTTGTCAAGACCCTTGGGGCTGAAGTTAGGCCAAAGGGCATTGCTCTGAACTGATAGTGGCTTGAGGGCAACTCAAACCTGAGGTACTTTCTGTGGGAGTACCTGATGGGAATGTGAAAATAGGCATCTTTGGGGTCCAGGGAGGCTAGCCAGTCCCCTGGCCTTAGAGAGGGAAGGATTATTCCCAGAATTACCATCTTGAACTTTGGTTTTAAAAGATGTTTGTTTAGGTATCTTAGGTCTAGGATGGGTCTCCACTCCCCTGTCTTTTTTGGGGTAAGGAAGTACCTGGAGTACAGACCTTTGCCCCAGTGTAGGGTAGGTACTCCATCTCTCTCTCTCTCTCTCTCTATGACTCTTAAAGCCAGCAGAGATTAAACCTCTGCCTCTAGTGCAAGGGTTTCTGAGAGACCTGCAGGTGGAAAAGATCTGTCTCTCATCTTCAGAATTTTTTTGTAGCTAAGAACCAGTCCCTGGCTTACTACTTCCAGGACCCACTTGTCTGATGTAATAGACATCCAGTCCAGGATGAAGTAAGTCAGCCTGCCCCCTACTGGAATAGTAGAGTCGACCCGGGCAGACCCATCAGGGTGTCTGCTTGGCAGGGGCCTTACGCTGAGGAGATGATGCAACCCTGCTCATCCCCCTTCTGCCTCTCCCTCTGAAGAATCCCCTCTGTGAAAAGGAAGGAGAGGCATGTGGCTGGTAGAAAGGCCTAAGAAAAGGCCTGCCCCTGCCTTAGACTGCTACCTTTGATGAGTTGCCCGCCTCTCTTTGGCCTGAGCACTCCTGTAAGTGGTCCTATACTCATCCATTTTCTTCATATAATTCTCTGTCTGCTCCCCAAACAGAATTACCCACTACAGGAAAATCCATGGCCTTAGCCTGGGTATCCTGCGAAAGGCTAGCACATCTGAGCCAAGCCATTCTCCGAAGAGCCACAGATGTAGCCATGACTCTTGATGACACATCACTGGATTCCACAGCAGCATGAAACTGAACTTTTGATGCCTCAATCCCATCTGCAGCCACCTCCTCCAGCTCCTTGGCTAGCTGGGGGGATGCCTGTTTAGCCAGTGCCAGTACAGTGTCCCACCTGGACTTCTGCTACCTGGCTGTATAGGCTATATAATTTGCCTGCCTGAGTCCCAAGGAAGATGCCTTGTACTGTTTTTTCACCATGGCATCAATCTTCCTGGAGTCTTTATCGGGGGGGGTGAAGCCAAGGGAATGTTTGCCTTGTCACAGGTAGCAGCCTGCACTACCCCAACATGGCTGCATTGCTGGTATAAAAACTCTGTATCTGAGCCTGATAGTGTGTACATCTTGTCCATCCTTCTGTCAACATGGGGTACAGAATTAGGAGACTTGAGGATTTTTTGTGTCTGTTTCCCAAAGGATTTGTGAAGGGGAATAGACAGTCTCCTGGACTCTGGGATGTCCATCATTTCCACATAATCAGGCTCCTCCTGATCCTCCACTGCCTCCTCCATAGGAAGCTGGAGGGTTTCAGCCACTTTTCTGTAAAACAAAAAATGGGAAGGGGACTCAGAAAGCCTAAGAGGGGATACACCACAAGGTCTGTCTGGGGAGATGTCCGTTCCACAGGCACATCCAGACTTTCATCATCATCACCATCACCTTCAAATTCCCTCCTCCACAAACTCCGGTTCATAAAAATCTTCAGGGTATAATCTTGAACCAGAACCGTGAGCCAAGCATACTGCGAAAGGTGCGGATCGGTCGGAACGGGTGACGATTCCAAATTTGAATCACTCGGCTATTTCTCGCGGTCGGAACATAAACCTCTGGATCCGAACCGGTCAATTTTTCTTTGCCTTTCCTTTTTGTAGGAACCGACCCCTCAGGATCGTCTCTCTTCTTGCCCGAAGAAGTATCGCCCTGGTCAGAGGGCACTCCTTCTGGTTCGGTCGGAACTGAACCGGGCTGGTCATCCGGGTCAGCAGACTTCTCGGCCTCCTTTTCCCTCAGTCTACCTAGTCTCTTTTCAAGGGTAGATTTAGGAAAATTTTTACAAATTTGGCAGTCTGAATTGAGGTGTTCAAACCCCAGACAATAAACACAGGTGGTGTTGGGGTCAGCCTTAGCAAAGACCTACCCACACTCACTGCAGCGTTGAAACCCAGTGGGCCCGGTTTTTTTCTTGGGTTTCTCAGACATGGTCAAACTATCTTAATGAGGGAGGCAGTATAGCGCAGTGGTTTAAGGCTCTGAATTGCAAGTCCGGTGACATCCAGCAGACCAGACCTGGGTTTGAATCCCACAGCTTCCACTTGCATAACGTGTGACCCTGAGCAAGTCACTTAACTTCCCTGTGCTCCCAGGTTGCACCTGTAAAAAAGCTTTCAGCTTAGTTAAACAACTAAAAAAAACAAAACAAACTTACCCCTTTTATGGCAACCGCCAGGCAAGACTCCCTTATCGGTTCCTAACTGTGTCATGGGTGTTGGAAAAAAACGTTCAAAACATGTTTTTTTTGGAACCAATAAAAACCGGTAACCACACTCTAAAGTAAAACACAAGGATTCAATACAAATGATTGGTTCAGCTGGACCGATCTAACACTTTACAATTTTCACACAGAAAAACAGAACAAAACCTATCTAGTACTCACAGTACCACAGACAAAGAATAAACCGACTATGCGGAAATAAATTCGCTAAAAAACGACAACTTAACCGAGACTTTAACCGACTTTCAAACCGAGCTGAAGGAGAAATCTCTGGAGCGACTGTTCAGTGAGGCGGAGTAAAAAAATCTGATGGTTTGATTTCAAAGGGCTCCAGACAGAGACCTCAACTGAGCTCAAGCTCAGCATTCTATGCTCTGCATAGAAAGTTAACCTTTTGTTCTTCAGGGCAGTTTAAAGGCTGGGGTTAACTGCAATAGTCAGAATACAGCAAGACTTCATGTTGTTTGAATATGCAGTTTCCACTGTTTTAGCAAGGTAAAAACTCTGCCACAAGGGGGAGTTTTTTTAGGTCAAGTAGGTATGCCTTTGGGTCGAATAACCTGGTTGACCTTTTGGTGGAGAATTTGGCCATAGTTGGCACTTTGTTGGTTGCCCAAACTCCAGCTATTAGACAATGGTCACTAATATCCGTGTCAAAGGTTCCAACGTGGGAGAAGGAATGGGGTTTATTCACAAGCAGGACATCCAGAAGGGTACTTTTGGCTGTATTCTTTTTGTTGATACGGGTGGGCTCTTCATTGAGTAGGGCGAAACCAAGGGAGTTGCAGAAAGATTTAAGTGGGTGACCGGCCTCCGACATCCAATCGTAGTTTAGATCCCCAAGGATAATTGTTTCCTGGGGGCTAGTGTCCAAGACAGTGGTAAGATGGGACAAGAGCTGAGTACTGGCAGATGGTGGTCTATAGCATCCTATGACTCAGAGTGCTAACAACAGGGATAGGTCGATTTTTATGTCCAGGCACTCAAATCCCGCTACCAGTGAGTTAGAATTAAGTGTTGATGCCACAAATCTATCTTTGATGTAGATGGTGACCCCACCTCCTCTGGATTGCCTAACGCATCTAAAGATCTGGTAGTTAGGTATATTAATCTCGCTATTTGGTGTAGAGGGTCATAGCCAGGATTCTGAGATAACATGAACATCTGGCATTGTATGGGCAGTCCAAGCCTGGATAAGGGTGAATTTTTTCAGCAGGCTGCACACGTTAATGTGCATAAAACTAATACATTTAAGAGATAGTGACTCAGAAGTGGAGGTAAGTTTATTTATGGGCCCTGGATTAAGCTCGATATTGCCAGAGCAGAGTAAGAGGAGTAGTAGCAATTTTTTCAGGGATTCAAGTGAAAGGCAGTGAGCTCGAGGCATTTTCCGGCTTGGCACGGAGGACGAACTGGGGTGCCAAGATTTGTTTTTTAATTTATGCAAGCATAAGGACGCTGAGACTAATGCTCTGGCTGTGTAATGTGAGTGGGAGTAACTTGAATTAATTAGAGATAAGGAATGAGGCATAGACAAACCTGCAATAGTTGCTCTTCGAGGAAGGTAGTCCACCTGGATCACTTGGGAAGGAGCCTTGGCATAACATGTGATGTGTAGAGTCAGATTGGGTGAGCAGTCTTCAGGATGAGGATGTGGTGTAACCCCAGTCTCAAATTTTTCAGATAATAAGCCAGTAAGGGGTATGATACACAGTGCAGTCAGGAGGAGGAATTGCCACGAGGCTGCCATAATTGCAGTTGTTGGGTAAATGAGGGAATTTTGATAACAAGGGTAGCTCGGCTGCTGGTTGCAGGATTCCCCTGGTGGAACCCTGGCAGTAACAAATTGTTTTAGTAAGAAAGAGAAGGCAGGAGATTCATCAGGGATGGGAGTGGGTGGTGCTAACAGGTCTATATAATAGCACATAGAAGGGGGGATGAGCGGGTGGGTGAAAATTGCCCTTGCGCACTTCCTCAAGGGTGGAGTCCAATGAGGAGGTCTCAGGCAACGGCTTCGTAAGCGCCGACCGCCCGGTGTCCGCGGTCCACTTGGAAGGCGTCAGAGCTGGGATCCCTAGTGGGTTCTCGGCTAGCGAAAGGAGAGAGGAGCTCAAATTAATAGTGGAGCAACACAAAGGCTAGCAGTCTGAGCGAAAACAGCTCAATTAGCAACTGAAAAGCCAGTGACTTCCTTGGCACCTTGCAGTCTGGAGAGAGCTACAAAGTCACGAAGAGGCTGTAACACTTGGTTACTGGGAACATTTTTAGACAATAAACACAGGTTTTTGGCAAATCAGTCACAGTTCAGTAATTTGTAGTACAATTTTCAAGTAAAACAGTGCCTTAGCAAGGCAGGATATGCTAGTCAGCAAGACAGGATATGCTAGTCAGCGATAAGCAAACCTAAAGTACCAAAATGGTATGCCTCAGCAAGACAGAATGAGATAAAGCTGCTAGAAGGCTTAGTTGCAAAAAGGGGATGGGAGGAATTGCAGTTGTTGACAGTAAGTAACCAATAAACTGAAACATCAGATAGGAATGGGCGGAGATTGTGTGCATTTAAAGGAGGTCAGTGGGGTGAGACGAAAAATCAAGGGGAAGTTTGCAAAGCTAGCACTGAATCAGTGAACATACAGTTGGAGAGAAACTGCAGCGGGGGGGAATGGTAAGTTACTTTACACAGGCTGAGCAGAACAGGCTAAATTAAAATATATAAATTAGAAGCCGAGTACAGGGATGCAGGCTTACACTAAGCCACATGTCTCGGGTGCTCCTGTCTCAGGTGAGTGAGACCAGCCAATCAGGGAGCTCTACACAGGTGTGGAGCCAATAGCGTTACCCTGAGAAGGCACTGAAATTGAAAACAGAAAATTGCAAGTGATGATCCGGTTCAGCATTCACACAGCCCAGAGAAATCGTGGCAATTTTTCAAGCATCGTACCTTATCTATCTCTTTGGGGGGGGTATGTGGATCAGGGCCCTTGCACTATAGAGGTGCTATGGCTGGATCGTGACTGCTGCCCGAGGGGGCAAGTGGCACCTGTAAGGAAGGAGACAGCAGATTTGTTTATTTATTTATTAAATTTTGTTAACCGGGTAAGCCCACTGGGCCCCAAGGGTCCCTTTTCAGGGGCGACCTGGAGTTTGTTACATATAGTTTTGAACATACAGTCAGGTAGCACAGTGTCAGACATATTGTACAGGATTACTAGGACAGTATACAATTTTACAGTTTTTGTGGAAGAGGGCAAGAGGTACATGATATCAGTTAATACAGAAGTACAGTGCAGTACTTCTAATACAGTAGTACATCTAATACTGCAGTATGGTACAGCACAACTAAATACAGGAGGTATATTACACTGATGAGTACAGCAGGACAGAGTAGTACATATAATACGGGGTTATAAGGACGGTATACAGTTTCTGTAGAAGAGGGCAGAAGATACTTTACAATATAGAGTACAGCAGTGATGGCAGATAGGGTGAGGGTGATAAGTGCTTTCAATGCATACGAGAAGTTCCATATGGGGTAGAGTACCAGCTTGTGCAGTCATTAGTCGTAACCCTTGTAGGGGAGCAGTGTAGAGCCGGTACAAATTGACACGAGGTGTGGTTGTCTTAGCCATTGGTGCAGCAGCAGGGACTAAGTTTGAGGAAGTGAGCACGCAGTCCCTTTTGAAAGATGGCTAAGGTCAGTGCCTCCTGAAGATGGCTGGGGAGATTGTTCCATGATTCCGGGGCTAGGTGAGTAAAGGATTTACTCCCAGCGACAGAGCAGGTCAGGGGAATTTCCAGGAATTTTTTGTTCGAGGAGCAGAGTGGTCGTCTGGTCCTCTTTGGGGCAAGTAGTCTGATCAGACCTGCCGGAGGTTGGGCATCAAGGAGCTTGTAGGTCCAGCTTAATAGGGGGTACTGGAGCCTATTGTACAGGGATGGCCAGTTGAGGGCTGTGAGGGCATCACAATGGTGGGTCCTCGGATATGATTTGGAAGCAAAGCGAGCGATTTTGTGGTATAGGGTCATTAATCTACTGTGGTCCATTTTAGCGATGCCGAGTACGATGGGGGCAGCATAAGATAAGGTTGGGAGAAGGATGATTTGTGAGATTGCCAGTCTAGTCTCTGGTATCATGTTGTGGCTTAGGCGATAGAGGAGGCCCAGTTTTTCATGGATGTTTTTTGTTACTATGTCCACATGGGACTTCAGTGTGAGCCCCTGATCTAATGTGAGGCCAAGGTATTTGACTCATTGTACTACCTCTATTTTGGAGCCACATATCGTAGTGAGCGGCAGAAGATGGGCCCTGGAGAGACCCAGGGATTTCGGCCCAAGCAGCATTGCCTTAGTCTTGGTGGGGTTGAGGATCAAGTGGTTCTCAATTAGCCAAGTCTCTGCCTTGGTTAAGTCGTCTTGGAGCCGGGGTCCTAGGTCAGATGGGCGATCCCCTGTTGTGTACAGAACTGCATCGTCAGCATACTGCACTATGGAGCTGCCCCCACAGTGTCCATAGAGGTAATTTGTGAATAGGGAGAACATAAGCGGGCCTAAGATTTAGCCCTGTGGGAGCCGCTCAGTTAAAGGTAGGGGTTTGGAGGTGACCCCTTTCCACTTGACCTGTTGAGTGCGGTCAGTGAGGTAATTACGGAACCAGTTGAGGGAGTGCTGATCCAGCTCCAGTTGGCTAAGCTTGGTTAGTAGGAGTGGGTGATCCACCAGGTCGAAGGTCTTAGAGAGGTCCATGAACATGGCCCCAGTGGGGTACCCTTGTCCCAGGCTGCCAGGACATCGAAGGTGAATTTGATGAGGGCAGTGTTGGTGCTTTGGTCTAAAGCCATGTTGTGTGGGGGCCAGTAACCTGTTGGCTTCCAGGTAGTCTCTGAGTTGGCTGTAAACTGGCCACTCCTGAATCTTAGCCAGGTGACATAGGATGGAGATGGGCCTGTAGTGACCTGTGGGTTCCCTTGTTCCACCCTTGTGGAGTGGGACTACATGGGCCCATTTCCATGTTAGTGGGACTGTACCTTCCTGCAGGGATCTGTTTATTAACAGGGTTACAGGTAGTGCAATGGCTGGGGCAGTAGTCCTTAGCAGCCTAGGGTCCAGTCCGTCTGGTCCTGGTGATCCGCTGGGTTTTAATGAATGTAGGAGAGGCAGCACATCTTTGGTTCGCACTGTCTGTAGGTGGAAATGGGTGATCAGAGGGTTCTGGGATTCAGTGGCCAAAGGGTCCTGTGAGCTGTGTGTGGGGTTCGGTCTGAGCACCCCCAGGTCGGTGAAGAAGCGATTGAAGGCTGTTGCGACCGCCTCTCTGTCCGTGAGTGTAGTATCATTACAGATTATGTTACCCTGCTGGGGCATTTTTGTACCTTTTATCAGGGAGTTGAAGCTTGTCCAGAAGGACTTTGGGTCAGATAGTGTTTGCCTCTGAAGGGAATTTATGTAGTCCCTTTTGTCAGTTTTGGAGCTTCTTTGGCACTGGTTCCACAGTGATCTATAGGCAGAGAAGTCAGCAGGGATAGCAGATCTCCTTGCCTTTTTCCAGGCATTGTCTCGGGCTATCATCAATGATTTCAGCTCACGCGAAATCCATTTGTGGCAATGGCTCTTAGCTCATTAGCTAATTGGGGCATGCATTTTGGCCACCGCAGAGAACGTGCGCTGGAAATACTGTACTGCCTCGTCCATGCTCCCTAGGAGTCTTAACGGTGACCAATCTGTGTTTCTTAAGGAGCTCTGGAAAGCTTCTGCCAAAAATCCAGAGAAATCACTGGCCACTATGAGCTTGGGAGGGATCCTGGGAGGCAGATTTTTCCAGATGCAGAAGGTAGGTGAGTGATCGCTTAGGGCGTCCGACATCACGCCAGTCACTTGTATTTAGGTGGGTTTGGAGGCAAGGATCCAGTCAAGGATAGAGTGGGTCCCTGTTTTTTGGTTATGCCTTGTGACTTCAGTGATGACCTGGGTCAGGTTTGCGTTGAGAAGTGTGGTCTTGTATTTTTGGTCTGTGGTGGGTTCCCACTTTAAGTTGAAGTCCCCAAGGACCAGCAGCTCCATGAGCTGTGCCCCAGTTATTGAGCTGATGAGGCTCCGGAGTGCTGCGGTGCACCAGTGGGAGGCTTGTAGATACAGCCTATAGTTAGGTGCTTAGCACTACCCAGTATGATTTGGATGAATAGTGATTCTAATTCTGTGGTGCTTGGCATTTCGACAGGGGACAAGGAAGCCACCAGGGAGGAAGTCATGTAGATAAGGACACTCCCACCTTTTTTCCCTTCTCTATCCTTTCGGAAGGAGTTGTAGTGGTCTAGTTCCACTTCATGAGGGAGTATATGAGGCTTCAGCCATGTTTCGGATATGGCTAGCACATCGGGCCTATATGTGTCTACCCATGATTGCACCTCAGGCATCTTAGGTTGTAGGCTACAGATGTTCATGTGGGCCACCTTCAGTCCCTCGGTGTGGCACCATATGGGGTCCCCAGAGGACCCCAGGATGGAGTTGGCGGGTTGGGGCCCAGGGTTGGGGTGAATGTTGCCAGCCCTCAGTATCAATATTAGTAGGATGAGGTGGAGGACCCTCTGCTGAGTAAGGGAGGATCATTTTAGTCGGTAACCTGGCGCACCAGAGAAGATGAGGTAGCAGGCTCCCTCGTGAGTTAATCTGTGCTTGATAACTAGTGAGTGCAGGATTGAGGGACCAGGGCAATATGTGAGGTGTGGTAGGTGACGGTCCTGTGCCCTCCTAAGCTGGTTAGGGTCTTGGCAGCCACTTATTTTAGCATCAACCCATCCTAGTGCAGCTACGTACAGGAGTAACACTGCCAGTTTCTCATGTTAGCAGGGTTCAGGTTAAGCCGCATGCACCAACGGTACTGGTAGAGTGGTTGGGCTACTTTGGTGTGGAGCCTATTCCTCCAAGCCTCCATGCCCAAGTAGTGGTGCTGTGGGAGCAGGGTTCCCGATGTCTGAGCAGTTCTGTTGTCCTTATGAGGTATGTCTGCCTACCAGGTTATATCTTATATTTGCTGGTATGGTCCTTGGCACTGGGGATGTGCAGTGGTGCCCGTGCGGGATCCTCAGCCCCACCCTCCAGTTCTTCCCTGGATTGAGATGACTAGTTGTGCTAAACAACAGGCTCAAGAACAAGGATGAGAGAAATTTTATTCTGTTGAGACAGCAACACTGGTAGGATAGGATAGGCAGCCCTGCTAGGGCGGTCTCTAGTGGCAGCAGACGAGAAGCTGCAAATGGAGAAGTGAGCTGATAGGCTCAGGCAATCACGTGGGATGCACAATATAAGCCCGAGTCCACCAAGGGTGGTGGTGGGGGTGGTGGGGAGCTGACGCGCGGGGTCAGCGGGGACTACTAGCATTCAGGATAGCAGCCTCAGTTTGTACTACGTGGCCGTGGCATATCTCCGTACCTGGGTTCCAGCTAGCTTGTAGGGAGGGCTCCCTGTGTAGGCCCTCACGACCTGACCTGCCTCCCTTGGGGGGGGGTGTCTGCGTCGTCGTCCATACCTCGGTGGCCTGTGGAGGAGCACAAGAGAGAAGCGGGGTTAAGTATGGTGAGCTCCTTTTGTTTTTCAACAGTGGGAGAGGATGAGTACAAGAGGGAGGGCAAATGTCCCGATAACTGCTAACTGCTGTAGACTATGGTTTAAATTTAAGGTGCCTTACAGCAGGCTGTTGCAGTTTTGTACAGGCAAATCACTATGAAATCTGTGGTTTTTAAGGTTAAGGTGCCTTACAGCAGGCTGTTGCAGGTTTTGAACAGGCAATTTAATTTAACACCGTACATACTGATAACTATCTACTGTTCCTACTAGCATTTAAGGCGTCCTACATAAATACAGATAACTATCTACTGTTCCTACTAGCATTTAAGGAGTCCTTCATATATCCCAGTTTTCTGTGCTATCAGAGGCAAAGCACCATACAAAAAAAACTATCTGCACTCGTGTGGGGACAGTAATTTACTATTAAGGACAATGTTTGAATCCTGCAAATGGCGCCAACTACTATCATTCAGAACAGCAGCCTCAGTTTGTACCGCGTGACTATGGCGTATCTCCATACCTGGGTTCCAGCTAGCTTGTAGGGAGGGCACCCTGTGTAGACCCACACAACCTGACCTTCCTCCCTTTTGGGGGGGGTGTCTGTGGCGTCGTCTGTACCTCGGTGGCCTGGGTTTCAGCTAGCTTGTAGGAAGGGCTCCCTGTGTAGGCCCTCATGAACTGACCTTCCTCCCTTGGGGGGTGTCTGCATCATTGTCCGTACCTCGGTGGCCTGCGTTTCAGCTAGCTTGTAGGGAGGGCTCCCTGTGTAGGCCCTCACGATCTGACCTTCCTCCCTTCGTGGGGGGTTCTGCGGCGTTGTCTGTACCTCGGTGGCTTGGGTTCCAGCTAGCTTGTAGGGAGGGCTCCCTGTGGAGGCCCTCACGACCTGACCTTCCTCCCTTCGGGGGGGGTGTCTGCGTCGTCGTCCATACCTCAGTGGCCTGGATTCCAGATAGCGTGCATAGGCCCTCTGACCTTCCTCCCTTCGGTGGGGGTGTCTGCGGCATTGTCTGTACCTCGGTGGCTTGGGTTCCAGCTAGCTTGTAGGGAGGGCTCCCTGTGGAGGCCCTCACGACCTGACCTTCCTCCCTTCAGGGGGGGGGCGGTGTCTGTGGCGTCATCCGTACCTCGGTGGCCTGGGTTCCAGTTAGCTTGTAGGGAGGGCTCCCTGTGTAGGCCCTCAAGATAGGAGCAGGTGAGGGGTTATCTAAACAGAGACACATAAAGAAAGTTGAGCACCAACTTGAAAGACAAGTCAGGGGAGAGTCTCAGACAGAGGTAAGGTGCCGGCTAACTCGGGAATCCAAAACAAGCACAAAAGAACAGACTGATGGGGGGAGGGCAGGAGGGACAGAACAGAGACAGAGGAGGACAGGGGGACAAAGGAAGATGATTAAGAATGAAAGTCAAGGGCAAGGGCCTTAGGCTCAAGACAGAGGCTACACAGATTTTACAATTCACTGAATTGTATAACTAAGTCCATAGCAGTAAGCATGTAAACCCAGTACAGTCTTAAATAGGATTAAAAAAAAATATTAACTAAGTCAGTAAAACTTTTTTACAAACTCAGTTCAAGGCAGTGTACAGAGTGAAAGCTTAACTGGGGAAAAATCAAGGGGAAGTCTGCAGAGCTACCACTGAATCAGCGCACATACAGTTGGAGAGAAACTGCAGCAGGGGGGAATGGTAAGTTACTTTACACAGGCCGAACAGAACAGGCTAAATTAAAATATATAAATTAGAAGCTGAGTACAGGGATGCAGGCTTACATTAAGCCACACGTCTCGGGCGCTCCTGTCTCAGTTGAGTGAGACCAGCCAATCAGGGTGCTCTACACAGGCGTGTACCCCGAGAAGGCACTGAAATTGAAAACAGCAAATTGCAAGTGATGATCCGGTTCAGCGTTCACACAGCCCAGAGAAATCGTGGCAATTTTTCAAGCATCGTACCTTATCTATCTCTTTGGTGGGTAGGTGGATAAGGCTTCTTGCACCGTAGAGGTGCTATGGCTGGATCGTGACCGCTGCCTAAGATTACACCCGCAGGAAGAAGATAAGTAGAGTAGTATGGCTGAACCCTGTTAAGTTGGCCATTTGGTAGAGGGTTAGAGCCACTGCCAATGGAAGCGAAGGACCAGAGTTTGGGTCCTGGTGCTAGACAGGATATTTTTTTTGTCCTGGGTTTCTATTTTATTTTGTAACTCTGCCCCCCCCCCCCCCACCGGGTTAGTAATAATTAAGTTGGGGTGTGTGGGAGTGCAAAGCCCCACATAAAATGTTAACTTAAGTTTGGTGCTGCAGGAACATGTAGCGGCCATCGCTGTTTGCACATTTTGATCCTGGGTGGTTATTGTGGTGCTGTTGTTGGTCAGTGAGAATTACTACTCACCTATATCACATTCATCCTCTAGCTACTGTAGCCTAAAGGGTGGCTTACCTAGTTGTCTCCAAGGGTGGGTTATGGGGAAGCCAGTGATCAGTGTTCTGACTGAGCTCTTGTGCAGGCCCCTGTTGTCCAAGCAGGGAACAAATCAGACCAGCCAGAAAAAATCTAGACAAAAGAGGGAGGGGCACCCCCACCAACCCAAGCAGTGTCAATGGCTCAGTAGGTAGCACACTCGCATCTGAGGCCAGGAGATCAGCGGGCTGTGGGTTCAGTTCTCACATCTGGCACTTGGGTTAATATCCCAGTACTGACACTGTAGTGCAGCATGAGAGGGGTGCTGCACTTCTGAGGTGCTGTCTTTCGGATGAGATGTTAAACCGAGGTCCCATCTGCCTGGATTGGTGGTAGTTCAGGTGGATGTTAAAAGATCCCATGGCACTTATCGAAAAGAGCAGGGGAATTTCCCCGGTGTCCTGGCCAAATTTCCCTCATTCACTAAAAATACCACCAGCAGCTTAATCTGGTTCAAGGTCAGTTGGCATTCATCTGTATCCCACTCCCCCGGGTTGTGCCTGAAAGTAGGCAGGATTTGTCTAGTGCACTTACCCGGTCAACAAAAAAATAAATAAACCCACCAGTGCTACTATCCCACCTCCAGCCCCATCTGAAAAACCAGCTAGAAGTGGGGGGGTGTAGAAGGGAGTTCAACTGGGGAGGGGCTTCCTCCCAGCCAGGAGGAAGGAAAAGAAATGGTAAAACCATGGGCACTAATCCAAATGGCAGCGGGAAATGATGTATACGACCCAGAAACCCTCTACCCCACCTCGTGCTGCCCTCCCCAGCCATCCATAAGCACAGTAGAAAGAAACACAGAATTTTAAAAAGTCAGAATGGTACTAGGTCCATATTAACAGGATAGACACAGCACAACCCTGAAAAGAATTTTCCAGCGAGTCCAGTTGTTGTCCACTGCTAGCCCAAAGTCGATGCCCCTCCCTGAATCAGGGCAGAGTCCCAGGAGTACATAGGCTTCAAGCTGGGGTGGTGGCTGCAACATCTGCAAAAGATTTTGTTCTGAGAAGAATTACAGGGGGTGCTGGCTGACTTGTGTCCATTTAATCGGCATCCCCCACCACGCTGGCCGAGGAGGAATGCAGACTGGCTGAAGCAGATGTGGGCTCTGTAGCATGGTGCAACGCTACGCTTTTGGCTGCATGAGCTTCCCTTAAGGAGTCTCTGTCTGATTTTCTGGTGGAGATAGAGGTTCAGTGGGGTTGGACGGCTTTCTAAGTGACCTGCTCCTTGAGCAATGCCGATTCCTACTAGCTCCTTGTGTTTTTTGGTCACCTGTGCCTGCCTGCTACTCTTGCAGTTTTGGTTTAGAAGGTTCTATGTCTCTATCAGTGGGCACCACCATTTCATGAGCGCTGGTGTGTGCCAGCTCAGGCCTCCTTTTCTTCTGCTGCCCACATTATAGTTCCCAGCCTTAGCATGAGGATGATTGTGGTCCTCCTAGAGCCTTCTGGGAGAGGTAGTTTGTAGCCTGACATCTGACCAGTTGTGCTGCATCCATGTGGACACTTCCCCTGAGGGATCTGTCCTCAAATACCTGACAGTTCTAGGACACACAAAAATTGGTAAGTCCTTTGAGGCAGTACTATTTCCCCTCCTCATGAAGGGATTGCTTGATGGGGTTCTAAGCTTTGCAACACTAAACCACCTTGTGTACATTTTAACCCCATTTCATGAGAGTTCTCCATTCTCCCTTGCACTCTCAAAAGACGCTTCTTAACTGAATACCTTAAAAGGTATGTGATTATAGGTCATGGGCTAGCGCCAGCTGGAGTGGGGGTGGGCCTTTGGTGCAGCGAGCTCTTTTCACCTCTATGATGCCCTGCCATCTCAGTCCTATAAATTGCAGCAGAAAGTCCTGCAAAAACATTTCCATATTGGCTCCTTCCAATCATTCTGGGACCCAAGGATCTGGATATTGTTACACCACCCCCTGTTCTCCTGGCTTGTTCCCACAGTTGATCCAACCATCTCTCATGATTCTCAAGGCACCATAGGATGCAGTGCTGTGCGCCCTCAAGATCCGCTGTGAGCAGCTTCACCACACTGACCCTGTCAGACGACATTCGTACTTCTTATGAGCTGGCCAAGAGGAGGCTTTCAGTTCAGCTATGTCAGCTATAAGGGACTCCAACAAGTGGTTGATGTAGCCCAGGGATGTAGGGTGGTTGTTATGGTGGGTCCCAGTCTCCACTCCCACCATCTCGGAGCGTTCAACCAATCAGTTCACTGGTGGGAAAGGTAGCAGAATAGGCTACCTCATGCTACTATAGACAGGGTGAAAGAAATGTAAAATAAAAAAGAGTACAGACCCGAGATCGATCACAGACACTTCTCAGCAACAAACGCTGTCACAGTGTACAGTACTGGCCCACAGGATGGTCATGCATAGGGAGAAAACTTAAGTTTATATGAAGGGTGGAATGGAATAACGGACTCAGGCAACCATTCCTGTCTTTAGTCTTAATTATGGTAAAAAGGAGAAAGGGAGCTAGTTTTGTATTTTCTAGTACCCCTCTTCCAACTTCATCCAAGTCAGTTTTCACATTTCTTATCTACCTTCTTTGAAACCTACTGCCACAAAAGGAATACATCCCTCTGATAAGAGCTGGATGAGTATTTAATAACATGCAGCTTAACACATCAGAAACTCAAGTTTTAAATCTCGAGTATTTAATTATTTATAATATTTGGCTGGAAAACTCACACAGATCCAAAGCTTATTTCCAGGTGTGCCTTAGGAGCCCATGGAGGTTATGTGACTTACTCATGGTTGTAGAGTATGAAAGTTGTGGTTGTAGAGTATGAAAGCAGTAGTTGTGGTTTTAAACCCAGGTGTGCTTTGTCTCCAGGTTCACAGTTTAGTACTTTAACCATTTGCGTTATACTGCCTCCAACCAAAATTTGCCAAGATGGAGGGGTGACAACAGATTGGTTTAGCATCTATGTAGATGTTCCAGAGCTCTGAGAAAGGCTGAGATGAATAATTAGTGTCTTTCTGCTCCCTGGTGACTGAGTGACTTGCAGCACAGTCACACTTAATAAGGGAGAGCAGAGAAGGCATCAAGGGTGCTAACACACTACGCTGTTGTACTAGCATCTGTGCCCCATGTCAGAATGCCTTTTTCACCCAGGGTTAAGACAGACTAAACTGGTGCACTGATATGAACAAAGTACAGAATTACCAATTATGGCAGTGGCAAAGGGTACACGTCATGTATTTATCAGGCAGTGTAGTCTTGTGGTTAGAGCACCAGCTCCAGTCACCCTAGATATGGAAATGAATAGAAGCAGGACTGCGGACTCCACTAAATACAAGATGTTACATCTCAACCCAGCTATCCTGGGTAAAAAAAAAATTAAAAAAAATTATCCCAGGCAGCATCTGGCATTTTACACATTAAAATGTATAAATGTATTTCACTGCAGTTCTTCAGATCTCATTAACATCCTTCATGGTACACGACAGTAAATTATTTATTATTACATCTTGGATATCCCTTCAATTTACACTGGTCCAACATCTGTCAGGAAGAGTTGAACTTTATTATGATAATCTCTCTGTTGGGATTTATTGAGCCTATCAATCCTTTTTGTATACCCTCTATACAGTGGCTTCTGGGCATTCTTAAAATGTGTGTATCTTACAAAGCATTTCTGATTTGTTTCATTCTACAGTTTCTGAGATTTGAGCATTGCAAAGTAAAAGGGATGGCTGAGTGTTTAAAAGAGATAGCATGATATTCGAAATGTGATTTTATAGTAAGGTAGTAATTTAAGGTCAGATATGTCACCAAGTCTATCACGCCCCGATAAACAGAAATGAAAAAAATGTTGTGTAAATATACTGTACACTGTACTGTTAGAGCATTACCAGGGTCTGAGACTGAAATGTTTGTTCACTTATTTCTAGGAATTCCACAGCCCCACAGTAAAGTGTGTTTGTATTTTTAATTGTATATTCTGTATTCCATCATCACACCTGCAATTTAATGACATTCTCACCTGGTTCTTTACTGTTCTGACTGGACACCTCTTGTTTTGAATTAGTAGGACTGGAAGACAGGATGGGTCCTTTTTAAAAATTTTTGTTACAAGCCTCTGAACTTGAGCTCTGCATTATCCGCAAAAACTGACAAGGTGCAGATGCTGCATTGCCTAAATTACAGGCTGACTGCCTTCCAGAACAATCTATTAGATTCTTAGGGCTGGGCATCACACCTGCTTCCATTAGTCATTCTGTCATTTCTAAACAAATGTGATGTTAAACCATCTCCTTCCAAAGGGAGCAGGACAGTAGGCTGCTGTAAGCAACTTTCTGATCCAGTAATTACCAAGCTGTTTTCTAAGAATGTACTGAGCTTCTGTTTGAGATATATATATATATATATATATGTAAATATATTCTTTTAAAACAATTGTATTGGAGAGAACTGGAGAACCCAGAATGTCCTCTGTTGAGCTTCACTAATGTTGTTTTTGTGATGTGCATTGAATGAAAAAGGATAAACAGAGGGGGTGGCAGTAGTTTGGGAGTTACTGCATGAAACATAGTAACAGTAATTTAAGGTATTTGGGAGGGTCTCTAGGTTTGTTATGTCTGTCCATGTGAATAAGTATGCTGCGCAAACTTCTAATTTTAAGGGGTGTCCTAGTCATTATACTGTCTAAGGTATAATGATTCCTCAGGTGATCAGAAATTTTTGTAAAGTTCATACTGAAGGCTGGTACTGTCTCCATGTCCACTGCCTCCACTGGTAGGCTATCAGCACATGTTTACCACCCTCTGGGGAAAAAGTGCCTAATAATATTACAAAGCTATCTGGATATTCCTTGGTGGTTGGAGAAGGTGCTAGAGAACCCAACAAGCCTAAAGGTGGATAAATCAGCAGAGCCAAATGAATCCACCGAGGGACCTTAAAAGAGCTGACAAAGAATTAGCGGCCCCCATTTAACTTATTCTGTTTATCTCTTGAGACAAGGAAAGTGTCCAGAGTGTGGATGGAGGCCACAGGAATACTGTTATTCAAACATGAGTTGACTGCATCCTACAATGGCGGCGTTGACTTGGTATTAAATTAATGTTTGTTTTTTTAAACTTTGTGTTTGTTCATTATTGTCAATGAACATAAACAGTCAGTGTTCTTTGTACAGCGTATAGGATGAAGTAACATCAAGTTATTACAATAGGGAATGCATATCTCCTTGCCCTGAGTTACAGCACTAGAGGATTGTGAAAAGTTATAATCTCAGCAAATGAGAAGCAGAATGGACAAAGTCTGTAAATATATGCAAATATGTTCAGAAATGAGTCCCTTTGATGAATACCAGCAATTGATCTTACAGTCCATGAACCTGGAAAAACTAGAAAACTAAGTAAGAAAAATTAAGTTCCTACCTGGATGCAATGGACAGCATACTAGGACCCCGTCCCCAAAATAAACTTCAAAAAATGTTCTTATATAAAAATATAACAACGAAAACTTATGTACATACAGAAAAAAGTAAGAAAATGGCTAGACCGAGACAGGCAGAGCCCTATGTTGCCGAAGTCAGGCCTAGATGGCCGCTGATTCTGGCCACGCCAGACAGGGTCCCCACCCCTTATAAAGAAATACTCGATCTAGCGCGATGTGGTGAGGGTGGGACCTTGCCTGGTGGGGCTGGAATGGAGGCCCTCGCGACTTAGGGAAGCAATGGAAGGGTTTTGTGGTGAGGGCTTGGAGCTGTGGGCCCCCCCTCGTGTACAGTTCCCCAGGCAGCCGAGAGTTGAGAGCTCTGCTCTTGGGCGAGCTGAGAGGGACCTGGGCACTTGGGTGGAGACTCGCTTCTCTCTGAGAGAAACAGAGGCCTGTTGTGGCACTCCCTGGGACTGCGAGGTCCTCTGTAGGTTTCTACTCCAGTTGTGAAAAGTTTGAGATGAGCTGGTGTGTCACACTGAGGCAGGACCTCGCAGAGCACAGACCATTCAGATGAAAGGACCAAAGAAGCCTGAATAATTTTTTAAAGTTAGCAGCTGATGCTAGAAATGAAAAGCTACGCAGGAAGTGAGAGTTGATGCTGGGGCCATGTGTAGGTACGGGGGGGGCTGTTCTTGTCTGGTACATCATCTGGCGCCTGGGCTTGCTCCCTAGACCTGCAACAGACGTCCTTGATCACTACATAGAAACCGGATCAATACAAGGTTGGGGGGTGAACCCAGACCCAGAAATAGAAGGAGATATAAGAGGGAAGGAGAAGGCAAGCCATAATGACAGGGCGTGAGTAAAGTAAAGACCTAACCGAAGGACAGCCCGGAGGTTGGGGGCCCTTCAGGAGATTTACCACAAACAGCAGATAGGGAGGTGAGGTAAATTCTGTAGATGGACCTGAGGGGTGACCCTGCTTGGCAGGGATGACCAGGTGAGGCTTAGCTTTAAGCAAGACTTATGACCCGAGTGAGGGAACAGCAACTGAACTCTCACTGACCATAGATAAAGCATATGACCACGTAGCCAATGGACTGGGACGGGGGGAAGGGGTAAGCAGGACTAGAGGTGGGGTGGGCAAGATAGATAGTAGGGTTATCTGGGCTGAGCTAGGAGGTAGGAACCTCATGACCCAGGTTGTCATCGGAGGATTCCTCCACTTCATTAGAGGGGAGGCCCCTCAAGCAGGGAAGTCAGGACCCTACGGACAAAACAAGGGGACTGGGTGCACTTGGAATAGTTCAGAGGCATCTCAAAGTAAGTGAGATGGAGACTGGGACGGTCGAATGATGGGGGGTGGGACGCGGGTGTGGGAGATCCGGGGGGCTAATGGGGAAAGTCGCAGGAAGTGGTACCATAGGTCAAGAGGATAAATTTACTATAGTTAAAAAAGGGGGGTTCCGAAATAATGGGAGATGCCATGATAAGGCAAAGTGCACCCTTAAAGGTATGTTTACTTAAATCGAGAGCGATGAGTAGCTCGTCCCCCCTCCCCTTTCCTACCTAAATCTTTTTGGGTTGGGGGGTATAGAGGAGGGGATGAATAATTTCTGGGGAGGAGAGGCGATGCCTGGACTGATGCCATGTCAAAGAGGTGACGTGAAGGAGAATGACCACACCGAAATCTTTCAGATGTGGCCAAAAAGAGGACTCATTGCAATGCTGAGCTTCCTTACAAGTCCACTAAGGACACCTCCTCCCCCACTGAATTTCACCACTCAGTCACACCTAGGAAGCTCATCAGAAAGAATTGTGATCTCATGGCTTAGAGTTTCTCTGGCCGTGGATATAAGCTCATTGATTTTGTTTAAGGCCCGATGCTGGATGAGGCCAAAGCAATGGTTTATCTATTTAATATATTCACTGTTAAAGTTAGCACAAAATTTGAAAGGTTATGAAGTTATATGGTTTATAATGTTGCAAGGTACTTACTTTGACCAAATCCCTTATCTCAAGGATGTAAAGTATTTGAGAACGGTAGCTGAGATATGTACAGTATATACATAAATGGCTGACCATATGTCAAAGGTAGTTTCCTTTAACATAAACGGCTGTACAAGCACTGTTAAAAGAAAGAGGTTGCAGAGATACCTGAATGCCCAAAAATGTGACGTAGTATTTCTGCAAGAAACACACCTCACCCCTGAAGAGGTTCAAAAGTTGAAATGCAGAGCTCTGCCACAGCTTTTCCGCTCCTCCCTGGAGGGCGGCAGAAAGAGAGGGGTGGCCATCATGCTCTCGGCCACTCTGCCCTTCCAGTTTCATGAAGTGATAGAGGACCCTGATGCAAGGTACCTATTAGTAATGGGAACAGCGCAAGACCAGTGGATCACTTTGGCCAATGTGTATATTCCCCCAGGATCATCGAGATGGATACCGCGTCTCAAATACCTAGGCCAGAACATAATAAAGCCAAAGCATTTAAAACGTTAGCCCAACAACTAGGTATGGTTGATATCTGGAGGGAAAAATACCTCACCAGTAAGGAATTCACATGCCACTCTCCGAGGTTCCATATTTACTCGAGGCTAGACGTGTTCTTCACTTTTTCTAGGGATCTCTCCTCCTTTGTTTCAATGTGGGTGGGAACCAGTGTTTTATCAGATCATAGTCCGCTCTTTCTGGAAGTAGACCTAGGGATACCTAAAAGAAAAACACTTTGGAGATTGAATACATCTTTACTCTAAGATAAAGAGGTAATTAAAGAACTCAAACAATTCCTCAAAAGATCCACAGAGGAAAACAATACCCAGGGCATGTCACCTCAAATTCTCTGGGATTCCCTCAAAGCACTTGCTAGTGGGAAGTTAATCCAAATAGCTACCCATAAGAAAAAGCTGGCAACCCAGAAGCAGCTAGAACTAACTTCCCAGATTAAAGACTGGGAAAAAGACCAAAAAATTAAATGGGATCCAGAGGGAGAAAAGAAACTAACTGAAGCCAGGAATAGGTTACAAAAAATACAAAAAATAGAAATAGAGAAGACCCTATTCTATTTAAAGCAAAGATACTATGAAGGGGGACCGAAAGGGACCAGAATACTAGCCTACAGACTTAGGCAAAACATGGCAAGGGCGACAATCACCAAGATAACCTCCGCTGTCAACAACCAGAAAACCACCCAAGTCACCCAAATAGCAAAGGCCTTTGTGGCTTACTATTCTAACTTATATTCTCCCCAGGAGGAAACCCCTCCACAAGAAAAAAAGAAATACCTAGATTCTCTCCCCCTCCCTCCCTCGTCCCAGCCTGAAGCACAGATCCTTACTAGACCCATTACCCAGCAGGAGATGAAGAATGTAATAAAAAATTTAAAAACAACAAAATGCCCAGGACCAGATGGCTTCAGCGCAGAATTCTATAAAACCTTTGAGCCAGAGATCTCCCTCACTCTCTTGGAGGTCTTCACGGTGGTGTGGACAGGGAATGACCCTATACCCCCCTCCTGGAGATATGCCACCATTTCAGTCATTCACAAGGAGGGGAAAGATCCGACACTTTGTAAATCTTACCATCCCATCTCGCTACTAAATGTGGATTACAAAATCTTTACAGCGATAATAGCCTCCAGGCTAAACCCGATATTACCTAGACTAATACATCTGGACCAAACGGGCTTTATCACTGGCGACAGGCCCCCCTGACAGTGTTAGATCAGCAATAAACCTAATAGATACTGTCCAGAGGTCTGGTACACCAGCATGCCTGATGAGCCTAGACGCTGAAAAGGCCTTTGATAAAGTCTCCTGGAGTTTCTTATTTGCAGCATTAGAACATAGAGGTTTCCCACAATCATTCATCAACGTGATTCAAAGGCTTTACCCTGACCCGCAGGCCTATGTTCGGGTGAACAGTGGAGTATCAGAGAGGTTCGATTTGAGCAGAGGAACACGTCAGGGATGTCCCTTGTCCCCACTGCTCTTTGCCCTATATATTGAGCCACTTGCAGAGGCAGTCTGCAGAGCGGAGGGAGTAAAAGGGGTGATGGTGGGAGACCTGCACAAAAAAAATATTGCTTTATGCGGATGACGTACTCCTGTCCCTCACACAACTCCAACAGTCTATAAAACAAGTCTGGACCATCCTGTCCGAGTTCAGCAAACACTCAGGATACTCACTCAATAAAAATAAAACAGAGGTGCTCACGTTTTTCTACAAACCTAATCCAGAACTGTGCAATCTTTTCCCAGTAAACTGGAAGGCGGCCAAAATAAGATACTTAGGCACTTATATCACAAAGCAATACACTCAACTGTTTGCAGCGAACTATGCCCCTCTGGTGGATACTTTGCTAAAGGATTTTGAGAGGTGGTCCCTACTGAATCTCCCGACATACGCTAGGGTTAATACGCTGCGAATGAACATGCTCCCCAGGTGTTTGTACCTGTTTCAATGCATTACACTACATATACATAAATCGATCTTTCAAACATGGAACAAAATGGTCTCTAAATTCATTTGGAGCTCTAAGAAGCCCAGAATAAATCTAAGAATCCTCCAAACGCATCGAGAAAAGGGTGGACAATCCCTCCCTGATCTTGAGGATTACTTTCTGGCTGTTCAATTAAAAAATGCCATTATGTGGTCCAATCCTAATGCCACAATGGGCTGGCAACTTATGGAAAAAGAAGAAGAGAAAGGGACTGGGCTACAGCCCTTACAAACTAGATTATTGGTCTCCAATATGAACAAATGTCCCCACCCCCGAGTAACCTCAATTAGAGAAACACTAAAATCGGTCCATAGAATATAGCAGAAATATAAACTCAGAAATTCCATCTGACCTTTAAAAAGGCTAGCGTTGGACCCAGATTTTCAACCCGGACGCCTAGATAGAGGATTCCATACATGGGAGGAGAACGGTCTTAGATGTCTTGCACAATTCTGACAGGGAAATGTTTTTTTAGACTTCAGTTCCTTCAAAAATAAATTTGGACTGCAAAATTCAGACCACTTTAGATACTTGCAGGCTAGAAATTATATTTCCGAGTTAAAGAAAAAAGACCTAGACGCAGATAGGGCCCAACAAATTCTTGGGGCTATCTAGGATAGCTGTAAGGCTAGTAAACAAAGAGGGTTAATCTCTTTTCTCTATAAAGCTCTTTTGATGCTGAAAGGGGACCCACTTTGCAAAATCAAAACAAGATGGAGGGATAAAGCGCCACAGGATTTAGAAGAACTCAGTTGGGACTGAATTTTTTTCTTAACCAAAAAAACATCTCAATCACCATATTGGCAGGAATTTTCGTGGCGAATTAAGGTCCAATATTTCTTGACCCCCTATGTAATAAGTAAAAGGAATCCAAATTGTATGGCACAATGCTGGAGGAGGTGTGGGTCGGCAGAAGCAAACCATATGCACATTTTCTGGTCCTGTCCAGGCCTGAGGACGTTCTGGGGTGAAATAACGGAGGCATTTAAAAACATATTTCTGGTACAGACCCCGTTAGACTGGCCTCGAATGATCTGGGGCTCCCCCACGAAGAAATAAAAGACATGGACACAATGTATCTCTGATCCATACTAATAACAGCAGCACATAAACTGTCACAAAGAGATGGCAGTCCCCTGCTCCCCCCACTACACAAGATTGGGTAAAGATAGTAGGCACAATAGCAGAACTGGAAGAACTTACTTTTAAAATTAACAACTGAATCCCTACTTACCTAAGAAGATGGACTAGGTGGGAGAATTGGTGCTTTGCAAATGAAACTATACATGACAGACCATCTGCTGATGTGGGGGCGAGACAGGAGAGATCCATTGCCACTGGGCAGACTTGGGAGGGAGGAGACTAATAAAATGAAAACAGAGGGATGGACTGTGTTCTGGCCTGGGTCGAGGGGCAATGGTGATTAACTTCCTAGAACCTCCAAAAGATAAATGAATTTACTGTTGTTAAAGGAAACAATAGCACAGTATTTACGACATTGTTCAGATAAGATTAGATGAACTGGATGGAATATCTTGTCTCCTTGTTTTTAGAAAAAAGGGAAAAAAAAGAAACAACAAAAACTGCTTTATAACTTGAGAGAAGTATGGATACAAGTAGAATGCATAAAATGATGTACCTGTTTATTGTCAATAAACTTGAATTTAAAAAAAAAATGGCTAGACAATTACAACCCATTAAATTTTATTTCGGTATTCACATACCAATACTTCAGCTGAAAGTTTCAATTGTCAGACGTGCTGTAATGAACCTTTAACAGTAACTTGAGAAACTACGAATTATAATGTAAAGTCAATGTAGCACCTCATGTCCAACGTTCAGTAATGCAAACCTTATACTACAGAACAAAGAATCATAAAACAAAGAAGGATTCACATTGTGCTGTGTCCATCAAGTCTGCTTCATCCAGACAGCCAACCTTAAAATACGCCCTGTGATTCCAAGGCCCACTCAGGGACAAGAGTTGAGACAATTTCCCTGATTTGAATCATGCAGTCACCACCATCTTTGTTAACCCAAGTTGCTGAGGGTATAGAAGAAAAAGGCATGCAGGGCTGAAGTATAGAATAAATTAAAACATGCATATTTTTATATATATTGCACACTATACCCAGAGGTTTATATATATATATATATATATTAATTATGTGTATATATAGATATATATATATATATATATATATATATCTATATATACAGTATATATATGCAAAAAATGTTAATAAGCACCGTTAGGTTTAAACCGACAAAGTAGGAAATGTGGTGTTAGGGTTTCCAACCTAACACCCCAACTAACCCACCCTGCAATCAGTAAAAAATGAAACACAATATGGTTTGGCTGTCCTCAGTCTTGGCAAATCATGCCTGGGGTCTTCCGTGGGGTTATCAACCCTAACACTCCCCCCATTCTATCAGCAAATAAGCCCAGATGTGCAGACTGTGTGAGAATTGGATAAGTGTTAGGGTCGATAACCCCAAGGAAGACCCCAGGCCTGATTTACCAAGACTCAAGACAGCCAAAACTGTAACATTTTTCCTTTTCTTGCTTGCAGGATGGGGATGGGGTGTTAAGGTTAAAACCCCTAACACCACATTTATCTACTTTTGTCAGTTTAACCCTAACTGGCGCTGGGGTGTTGGGGTTGAAAACCATAATACCACATTTCCCTACTTTTGTTGGCTTAGTCCTAAATGGTGCATTAACAAAGTTTTTTGCAATGAATTTCTTAACATTTTGAGATAGTAGAATCGTATCGTCATTTACGCAGGTCCCTTCGGGGCCTGCATGAACACATCCATGTGATTAAGAAAGTGCAGGGCCTTCTGGGCCCTGCACTTCTGTGCCTCCATTTATCCATATGTGTATGTGGGTTTGGATGCGCAGGTCCTTCTGGGCCCTCCACTTCCATTCCTCCAGAAAAGTAATTTATGTGCTTCCTTGTAATTTAAGTTTTGTAGGGATGGACCATTTACAATTCTTATTTCTTAGGGGTTTAGTATTGTAGTAGTCATAAGATCTTTCTATTGATATATACAGTGTCCATTTACTCCAAAGACTGACATTACAGCAAGTTAAAGTTTCAATGTTATCCTATGGGAATTGTATCTTTTTAATTTTTATGTCTTTTTATATGGCCCCTATATTTTTTGTGGGGTATTAGGTGTTGCTGTTGCAGTACTCATTGAGACTTTTATTATAGGGGCACGGTCGCACCCCTATAGTTAGGGATGAATGGTCACTTCTATGTTAAACTCTAAATTTTGAACTTTAATAACATTGCAAATGATTTACATGAAAGTTTGCATGTGACATCAGGGGCTGAAGATCTCTTGAGGTGCTTAGTTTCGTTCTGGTCGGGAGCATGGGTGCAGAGATACAGAGTGTGAAAAAATGTGACGATTACCTCTTTTTTTATCATTTCTTTGTCACACTGCAGCACAAAAACGGCTTGTGATTTTGGCTTGAAATCTTTAGAGTAGAAAATTCTTGTGTCACAGATGTGCCCATTGAAGGTTTGGTGAAAAAATATTACTTTGTTCCAAAGTTATTACATTTAAAAGTTTCCCATTATTTTCAATGGGGACAGTTAGATGTCCCGCTCAAAAAAGGATCCTTTGTTGCAAATGGGTAATCCTTTTTCACAAATGGGTCATCTTGTGTCACAAATGGGAAATCTTTTATCGTGTGGCCACCATTTTGTTTTACAGTTAGTGAGGAGAACAAAATCAAAGAACTGAAAACAGTTATGTGTTGAATAGAAACCAACACATGTAGCTTGCTTATTGGAACTCCCACAGTTGGATTCTGCACTTCCTGTTGAAGAAATGCCCTTGAATTTTTTTTCAGATTATAACTCTTTTTCATGACTCGTGATATGAAAAAAGATTCTTTTTTGCATCATGAGTCACGAAAAAGGATCCTTTTTCATGATCCATTCTCCGATCACTGTCCCATTGTATGAAAATAATTCCTTGGTAGTCTAGTGGTCCCTCCATCTTCCCTGTTCTCCGATCGCCATCTCGTTGTGTAAAAACTTATTCCCTGGTAATCTAGTGGTCCCTCCCCAGTTCTCCAATCAATGTCCCATTGTGTAAAAAGTAATTTCCTGGTTGTCTAGTGGTCCCTTTCCCTCTCCCATTCTCCAGTCGCTGTCTCAAGTTAAAAATAAGGAAACTGAAGGGCAGTCCATGGTGGTTAGTGCCCCCCCAATCACCAATCACTGGTCTGACTAATCATGAACAGTCTCCCTAATGGTCTAGTCATCCACTTCTGTCATTGATCGCAGGTCTCATAGAAATGAAGGATATTCCTTGGTGGTCTACTGGTCCACTGCCTCTCTGATCATTGGCCCAATCATGATAAAAGTAAACCTATGCCCTGGTGCTAATGGTGTCCTCCCTACTTTGCAGATCACTGGCACAAGACAGGCGTATCTACATAGCTACGGTATGCCATGGTGGTAGTAGTCCTGCCCCTCCCCCATGTTCTCCAGTCACTGGCTTGTATTTAACTGAATAGTTTCACTGATGGCTAGTGGTTTCTCCCCCCACCCAAACACCTGCCCAAAATATGTATTATATTGTCAGTGATGTCCAGTGTAATACCGCCCATCCTGATCCCTTGGCAAATAAAGATCCCCATTGCCCTGGTGGCCTAGTGGACCACCACACCTTTCCACCCTGGCAGAGAGTGAATGACAACCCTGCTCCCTCCTCTTCCTGATCCCCAGGCATTGACCAGCATAGCCTGCCTCTCACCACCATGGCTGGCTGCTGACTGAGCTGTCACCAAGTGGGTACTGTATACAGTACTACCCACTGGATGACAGCAGCTGTGGTGGGTGGAGGGCTGTTCTGGTTGCTGACTGGGGTCAGGAAGGGAGAGAGTGGGATGGTCATTCACTACCTACCAGGGTGGGGGGCCACTAGATCATCAGGGCAATGGGGAACTTTAGTTGCCAAGGAATCAGGATGGGGTATTATCACACTGGACACCACTGACAATATAATACATATATTGGGTGGGTGTTAGGGTGAGGGGTGGGACCACAAGCCACCAAGGAAACTATTTAGTTAAGTACAGGTCAGTGACTGGAGAACACGGGGGAGGAGCAAGACCACTACCACTCAAGCATACGATAGCTATGTACATATGTCCATCTTGTCCCAGCCATCGTCAGTGTGTGGGGGGAACCCCACTAGCACCAGGGCATAGGCTTACTTTTACCATGATCATGTCAGTTATCGGACAGGCAGTGAACCAGTAGACCACCAGGGTATACCCCTGATTTCTATGGGGCCTGCACTGGATGATGGAGTGGACCACTAGACCACCAGGAAGACTGCTCATAATTAGTAAGACTGATGATCGGTGATGGGGGGGACACTAGACACCATTACCCTCCAGTTTCCTTTTTTTTTTTACTCAGGATGGTGAGTGGAGAACAGTGAGGGGGGGGAGGGACTACTAGACTACCAGGGAATCAAGAAACTAAGGTAAATGCGGTTCAATGTATTTCAATGGGGATTTCAACTTTGGTGCATAACTTTGTCATTTTTATGTTTGTTTGCACGCATGTGCAAGAAACATAGTGCCATCATTCGAGTTTTCGGAGGTGTGTCACCCCCTCTTCAATTCAGTGTGTTGGCAGGTGCATTACAGTCCGCCAATGCATGCTGGAGCTGTCTGACAGCTCCAAAATGCAGTGGCGTACAGTTGAAAGAATAGCTACGCTTAGTGAGCAGCAATAAGATATTGCTTGTTCATCGCAGCTCCCCTACACACACACACACACACACACACACAAACACAGGCACGCATACTGCGTGCAGCCCCCCTGCACGTACACTGTATAGCCAACGGGTGCTCAACTTGTCGGCTGTGCTGCGCCTCCTCCAAAGCCTTCCACATGCCACGCTGGGTGCCCACCCCAGCATGGCAACTCAATCATAGCCGGCGGGCTGCCCAATCCCCATCGGCTCCACTGTCTCCCAGGTACAGGGTGCCTGCGCTGGGGCCACCCCAGCATGGCAGCTGATGCTATGGACGAAGGTGCCCAATCCCCAGTCGGGTACAGCCCCAACCACCCATCCTTGTGCCACGCTGAGGCCCACCCCAGCATGGCAAGCGTCCAACGTCATCATTGAAAAAACAAACAAACCTGTAAATAAAAACTGTCCCTTGGCGCTTCTGGCCCCCCATCCCACAACTCGCACCCACCCACTGCGCACCCTGCCTCCCCACACCCCCACCCCATACTTACCTGCGGAGTCTGGCGCGATGATCTTCGGTGGACCAGGAACATGTCTGCACTCTTCAAAGCCGACCACGAACTGAAGAAATGCCGGTAAGCTGTATAATGGGATAGATAGGGGTTTTTCAACTTTATTGCATATCTCAGGCATTTTTTGGAATTTATGCACCAAATTTTCAACATGGGGTTTTTGGGACCCCTTCTCATGAATGCTGTCACTGTCATGGCGTTACTCGGGCCTGAAGGGTGATTTCACAGCCACTGTGCGAAATCACCTTTCCAGAATGATTAACGAAATGACACTGCCAGTGTTCATAAGGTGGGCTCTCAAGAAGCCTATTTTGAAAATTTTGGTGGAAAAATTCCAAAAAATGACTGTTTTACAAGGGTGCGTTGCGCAGTTCCTACGCAAGCTTGTAAGTTCGCGAATTTTCAATATTTGCACTCCAGATATTCAACATTGCAATTTTACCACACCTTCTTATGAATAGTACAGCTGTCATTTTTCACATCTCACCCAAAACGTGTTTCCGCCCATGTAGCGCACAATGGCGCAGTCGGTGTGCGAAATCAATGTATGGTACAAATTAAGAAAATCACAGTGACACTGTTCATGAGCAGAGGTCTTAAAATGGCTATGCTGAAAATTTGGTGAAAAAATTCCTAAAATTGACTGTTTTATGACGTGCGTTGCACAGTTCCTCATGGCTAATGAAGTTCACAAATTTTCAATATTTTCACTCCAGATTTTCAACATTGCCATTTTACCATACCTCCTTATGAGCAATACAGTTGTCATTTTCACATCTTGCCCAAAATGTGTTTCGCCCATGTAGTGCACAATGGCACAGTCGGTGTCTTGAAATCAATGTATGGGACACATTAGGAAAATCACAGTGACACTGTTCATGAGCAGAGGTCTTAAAATGGCTGTGTTGAAAATTTGGTGAAAAAATTCCTTAAAATGACTGTTTTACGAGCGTGCATTGCGCAGTTCCTACGCACGCTCGTAAGTTTGCAAATTTTAAATATTTTCAATCCAGATTTTCAACATTGCCATTTTATTACACTTCCTTATGAGCAGTACAGCTGTCATTTGTCACATCTTGCCCAAAACATGTTTCCGCCCATGTTGCGCACAATGGCATAGTCGGTGTGCGAAATCAATGTATGGGACACATTAAAAAAATCACAGTGGCACTGTTCATGAGCAGAGGTCTTAAAATGGCTATGTTGAAAATTTGGTGAAAAAATTCTAAAAATGACTGTTTACGGCGTGCATTCGCATGATTCCCTCATGGCTAAATGAAGTTTGCGAATTTTCAATATTTTCACTCCAGATTTTCAACATTGCCATTTTATTACATTTCCTTATGAACAGTACAGCTGCCATTTTTCACATGTCGCCCAAAATGTGTTTTCGCACATGTAGCGCTCAATTGTGCAGTCGGTGTGCAAAAGCAATGTTTGGGACAGATTAAGGAAATCACAGTTACACTGTTCATGAGCAAAGGTCTTAAAATAGCTATGTTGAAAATTTGGTGACAAAAGTCCATAAAATGACTGTGTTACGAGTGAGCATTGCACAGTTTCCACCCACCCTCGTAAGTTCATGACTTTGTCATATTTTCAGTCTAGATTTTCACCAGTGGCATTTTTCCACACTTCCTTATGAACAGTACAACTGTCATTTTTCACAACATGGCCGAAATGTGTTTTCACACTTTCAGCGCAGAGATGCGTGGTCGTTGTAGGAAATCATTGTTCGGAACAGATAAAGAGTGACACTGTTCATGATCGGAGGTCCCAAAATGCCTGTGTTGCCAATCTGCTGTAAAAAATCCCTAAACTAATTACATTACGGGTGTGTGTTGCACAGTTTCTGTGCACACTCGTGACTTCACCAGTTTTTTTAATATTTTTACTGCAGATTTGCAACATTGCCATTTTTTACACCTCCCCATGAACAGTACAGCTGTCATTTTTCACATCCTGTTCGGAATGTTTTTGCACCTGTGGTGCTAAATGCAGTAGTCACTGTGCATAAGCAGCTTTCGGCTAACAAACTGATATTGCCACTGTTCATGAGGTGGGGTCACAAAAAAAACATGTTGAAAATTTGGAGTGAAAATACCAACAAATGCCTGAGGTATTAGGGTTTCCAACCATAACGCCCAACCCTGTAGAGAATGACAGACATCAGGGATGTGACTTGGGATTCATGCCTGTAATGCTCATACCATTCCGCACCCTGCAGCCAGTGAGAGGCATCGAGGTATGCCTTGGACTCTTCTGCCCCAAAGTTCACCCCATTCTCCTATACCGCACCCATCTCACCGTACTTCCTGATGGAATGGGGTGCACATAAGGGCCAAAGACCCCAAGGCACACCGTGACACTTGTCAGTGTCTGCAGGGTGGGGTGTGGTGAAATGGCATGGCCGTTATGCATGATGACCCAAAGGCACACCCCAATGCCTGTTACTCTCTGCAGGGTGGTGGTGGGGTTGGCTTCAGTTCAGTACTTCACTGCCATTCCTATTACACAGCTCTGTAACTTCTACACTACCACTGCCAATGCCAGCAAGCAAACATTCGGCATTGACAAATGCTTGTAAATTGTCTGATAGTTTTGTCTATATGAAAGGTCCCACATTTGCATAGTGCCACATAAATTACTCCACAGGAGTCACGGGTGATACATTGCCTGATGATCTGGAGTCTATGCAGTAGGAAGGGAAATGAACAGACTAGATAGGCCAAGCGGTCCATATCTGTCGTCAAATTCTATGTCTCTATGCCATATTGGTTACTTGAATGTGGGTTATTAAAACAGTTGCCTTGTGAGGTAACCTTGCATGCAGCGCGCCATTTCCAAGGATAGCAGCTCTTAGGACTCCCTGGTAACCACATTGGGTTTCCTTGGATTTCCTGTCTGCTATGTATCAGTGTGTCCCTAAGTGTTGATGCTTTTCTACAGGCCATTCTAGGGGGTTCTTGGGTAATCTTCCTTAGTGCAACATCTCCTTGCAAGACATGCCTGTGTTTCTTAATAAAGACTTCAAACTTGCTGGCATTGGCAGAGAAAGTTGTCACAAAGTTAAATCTTTCTATCTGTGATTAGCCTGGGTGTCACTTGTAATAGTGCAAGTTTGTCATGTACCCGTACCTGTATTACATAAACTTGAGTTAGAAAAAAAGAGAGTAGATGCTAGGGACCGGTTTACTTTAAGTAGCAATACTTGCACCATGGGACACTCTATTAAACGTTCGGGGGGGGGGTTAAAAAAATATTTCAGAAAGTACTTTGTTACCAAAAGGGTGGCAGAATGGAACAAACTTCCAAAGTTATTCATGCTGAGATGGTGGGGGAGGGGGAGATTCAAGAGAGATGGAAAATCCCTTTCATATGCTGTATTCTATTTAACCGGTTCAGAATATAGATTGTTTTGACAGATAACTATTGCTTGTGTCATGTACATTGTGGTTTGATTGGGGTGGGGGGACAGGTTTAGGGAAGGGTGGAGGGTGGTAGGATGGGGGCATGAGACAGAGTCATTGTATTGGAAGGATTGTACACTGTGATAACTTGTCCTGTTATGTCTCATTTATGTATCTAAAACTTTCAATAAACATTAACTTGGAAAAAAAAGAGGGATGGAAAATTTGAAGTGAAAATGCCAACGAATGCCTGAGATGTTAGGGTTTCCGACCATAATGCCCCACCCTGTAGAGACTGACAGGCATCAGGGGTGTGACTTGGGATTCTCACCTGTAATGCTCATACTATTCTACACCCTGCAGCCAGTGAGAGGCATCGAGGTGTGCCTTGGACTCTTCGGCCCCAAAGTTCACCCCATTCTCCTATACAGCACCCATCTCACCATATTTCCAGATGGAATGGGGTGAGCATAAGGGTCAAAGATCCCAAGGCACACCGTGACACTTGTCAGTGTCTGCAGGGTAGGGTGCGGTAAAATGGAGTGGCCGTTATGCCTGACGACCCAAAGGCACACCCCAATGCCTGTCAGTTTCTGCAGGATGGTGGCAGGGTTGGCTTCAGTTCAATACTTTACTGCCATTCCTATTATGCATCTCTCTAACTCCTACACTACCAATGCCAATGCCAGCAAGCAAACATTCGGCATTGACAAATTCTTGTTAAAGATTCTGACACCAAATTTTCAACATACCTTTGTTTGAAAACCCTCCTCATGAGCAATTTTGGGGTGATTTCACAAATCCTGCCTAAAAGGTGATTTTGTGGTTGGTTGACGAAATCACCTTTCAGGACGGATTTCAAAAATTTCACCATACTTGCATAGATACATACTGTACATACATACATAGAATTTGTCAGCAGATAAGGACTGCCTGGCCCATCTAGTCTGCTCATTTTTCTACCTTTAACATATGCTGCAGACTAGTTGATCTGCAGCTTTCCTACTGTTCCCTTTTTCTAGAGTTCCCATATGTGTATCCCATGCATTTTTGAATTCCTCCACCATTTTTGCCCCTTCCACCCCTGTGGGGAGGCTGATCCAAGTATCCACCACCATCTCTATAAATAAATACTTCCTCAGATTACCCCTGAGTCTTCCTCCCTCCAACTTCATCTCATGTCCCCTAGTTCTTGTCCATCATCTTTTCTGAAAGATGCTACCTTCCTGTACCTTATTGGTCCCTTTAAGATATTTATACATCTCTATCATGTCCCCCCCCCTCGCATCTCTAGAGAACATATGTTGAGGTATTTCAGCCTCTCCACATATTACTTCTGGTCCAGCCCCTGTATTATTTTTGTAGCCCTTCTTTGGACTGCCTCCACTCTATGTCCTTCCTGAGATGCGACACGCAAAACTGGACACTGTACTCCAGAAGAGGTCTCATTAATGATCTGGATAGTGGCAAAACCACCTCCTTCTTTCTGCTTGTGATGCCTCTCCCTGTGCACCCCAACATCCCGCTGGCCCTTCTAACCACCTTCTCATACTGTCCAGACACCTTTAAGCCCTCAGACATAATTATTCCTGAATCTTTCTCCTATTTGGTGGCCGACAGTACCCCCCCCAATGAGTATTCCTCTCTCAGGTTCCTATGACCTAAGTGCATAATTTTGCACTTCTTTGTATTAAATCTCAACTGCCATACATTATACCAATCCTCCAGCTTGCCCAGGTCCCTTCTCATTCTTTTCACCGCTCCTGGTGTGTCTACCCTATTGCAGATCTTTGTGTTGTCTGCAAAGAGGCATATCTTCCCCTCCAGACCCTCTGCAATGTCACTTATAGACATTAAAGAGGATTAAGCCTAGCACTGATCCTTGAGGCACCCCGCTGGTCACCTCCCTGTCTATGGACTGAACTCTGTTCACTACCACACTTTGTGTCCTACTGCTCAGCCAATTTCTAACCCAGTTAACAACCTCGGATCCAACTCCCAAGCTGCTCAACTTATTTATTTGCCTTTTATGTGGGATGGTATCGAAGGCCTTGCTAAAATCCAGGTAGGCCACATCTACCACCCCTTCCTGATCAATCTCCCTTGTCACCCAGTCGAAGAAATCTATTAGGTTTGTTCAGGAAGACCTGCCTGCCATGAAACCATGCTGTCTTGGATCCTGTTGTCAGCTGGATTCAAGGTATGTTGCAATCCTTTCCTTGAGTAATGATTCCATCAGTTTTCCTACCACTGAGGTTAGGCTAACTGGCCTATAGTTACCAGCCTCCTCTTTGCTCCCACTCTTATGAAGAGGGACAACATTCATGAGGTGGGATCATAAGAAGGGTATGTTGAAAATTTGGGGTCAAAATATGTTAAAATGGCAAAGTTGTATGCATCTGTTGATATTTCACCATGCTCACTCGTAACTTTCATAATTTTCAATATTTTCACCCCAAATTTTAAACATAGCAATTATTTATATCACCTCATAAACATGACAGCTGTCAGTTTTAAAATCATGGCCAAAATGTGTTTTCTCACCTGTGGCATGGAATGACGTTACAGTGGCATGAAATGATGTTTCAGCATGGATTTGAAAATTCTCAGCAGAGCATTCATGAGGTGGGGTAATAACAAGGCTATGCTCACAGTTTGGTTGCTGTTTTTGGTGAAATGCTTCCACAGTAACATACATGTATGCATCTATGGAGGTATGGGAGTGCAGGGCCCTCCAGGCCCTGCACTCCCACAGCCAAATGAGGATACAATTATACTACCTAAAAAAGTAATGAAATTCTTTGCAAAAAACTTTATTAATGCACTAGTTAGAGTTGGTTACAGTGACAAATATAGGGAAATGTGACTTTAGGGTTTCCATCCCTAATACTGCACCCTCACTCTGCAGACTGCATCAGAGGTGGGGTTTGCCTTGGGGTTCTCAACCCTAACATGCACCCCATTCTCTTAAATTGTACCCATCTCAGCTTATTTCTCATGGAATGGGATGAGCATTAGGGTTGAGAACCCCAAGGCACACCTCACCTCTGTTGCTGCCTGCAGGGTTGGGGTGGGATGTTAGGGTTGAAACCCCTAACGCCACATTTCCCTACTTTTGTCACTGTAACCAACCTTAACTAGTGTATTAACAAAGTATTTTGCAAAGAATTTTGATATATAGATTGTCCCATAAATGCATATATTGATGGAGTTATGGCTTGTTAAAGCTGAAATGTGGAAAAAAAACTAATTCCAAATTCTTTTTTCATATGAAGGGATCTTTTTTTGTGAGGTTGTGTCATTCATACAAAAAACGATTGATTCATACAAAATAAAAAGAACATGAAAAAAACTAAATCCATGTTCTTGTTTCATATGTGGGAATCTTTTTTTGTGAGGTTGTGTCGTTCATATGAAAAAGAATTCCTTCATATGAAAAAATAATCTGAAAAAAACCAAGTCCAAATTCTTTTTTCATATGAAGGAATCTTTCTTTGTACAGCTGTATTGTTTTGTTTTTTTTTATATGGCCATGGCCATATGAAAAAAGAAATTAGAGTCACAAAAAAGATTTTAAAATGTGTTGAAAACACATTTTTGTGTGATTTTTCCAAAAACTAACTGCAGAATCCACCAAAGGGAGTTCAGATTAGCAAGATACATGTGCTGATGTCTCCACAGGATATCATTTTTATGCATTTTCAAAGGCAAATTTTGAAAAACTGGAAACAAGATGGCAGCCATATGAAAAAAGAATGTTTCCTTATGAAAAAAGATTACCCCCATATGAAACAGAATCTTTTTTTCATATGGGCCAAAATCTTTTTTCATATGAAACAGCTATCCAAAAGACTGTACTGAGCAAGCTCAGAACTGAAATGTAAAATCCTTATAACTCTGGAATGGCTTAAAATATTCTACCTTGTAAATTTCAGAGTGAAATTCCAAACCATCTGGGCACTAGGTGATGAAAAAAAAAAGCTACCCCCAGTTTTTCACTTTTTTCGCTATCTAAATCTCAGAATTTGCACATCTGACCAGAACAAAGCTGCTTGGTATGTCGAAAGATTTTGCCCACTAGGACTGTGCATGAAATATTTGGTGTAAATCCATTGAATGGTGGTGAATCTACTAAAGTGCAAAGTTAGGGGTTTAACATTAAACAGCCTACTCAACCCTAACTATAGTGTTGCTGCCATGCCACTATTACATATGACTATGTAACTGAGCAACAGTTATACTCAAAAAAGTGGAAACTAGAATAAACAGGAGAAATACTGTAAGTGTCTTTCATGTCACAAAAGTTCTTATGTGTCAGTGTCTTCCACCCATTCTTTATCAGATCGGTCCTGCTCAAAATTTTTCTTAATTGCTTTAAGTTTATAGCCTCCCTCCACCAAGTCACCATACAGGGAAACCTTTTCTGCATATATGATTTTTAGTCAAGCCAGCATTTGGAGGATGCCAGATCTGCCAAGCTTCTGAAGTCCCAGATGAACAGTATCAAACCCTTGTCTTCTCTGATGGGCTACATAACTGAAATCAGGAAAACAATGCAGCAGACTGACATTCAACAAATGCAACAGAGTGGCTTTTTTTGGTTTTTGTAGGGGTAGATCCCTGAAGTGGATACCCTGTCTGGCGATCATCATTTTCCAAGGTAGATTGGGCTTATTGGGCCTGTGGTGAGGAGTAACCTGATAAATTTGAAGAATCAAAGATTAATTGTCCAAGGTCAGTAAGTCTTTTAATAGGCTCTGAATCCCTCAGTCCCCTCAGGAAGTCCCAACAGTCTTAGACTGGATAAATGAGCACTGTTCCCCAAGTGTTCCAACCTTGCATGTAGCATCTTATTTTCTTTTAAAATATCTGTGACTGCAGTATACGATTTGTTAACTGAGTCCTGCAGTAGTTTGTGTTCTGTCAATGTAATGCCTATTTTTGTTTCTTTCAGTCTGACTCTAGCATTGAATCCTTCCACTTTTTTGCCCATGGCTCACACACCTTTAATTGTAGGTTTGGGCTCTATGCTATCTTCAGAGAACAGGACCTCCCTTGTTGCAACTCACTGTCTGTGCTGGAGCTTTTCCTTTGCTGTCCTCCTTGTTCAGATCATTTTGGGTTTTCTCATCATGTCAGACAGTTGAAGCTTTGGTATCAGGTAGATATGATGTTTATCTGCCAAGTTCTGACAAAATGTTTTCAATTGCAATTTGATAAAAATAATAAAATATAACTTTGAAGGGTCTGTGAAGACAGAACCATCAGAAAGCCATCTTCTCATGTGGGCTGCTGGCTTCACCACCTCAGCATTAACTAAATGTTTATGGTTTTACTGCAAATGCTGTTTCCTGTAATACAATTCAGCTTTATGCATTAAGGTATTGTAGGGGCAGCTGATGTACACACATACACACACACGCACAATCTCCCCAATTACCATCTCCCATCACTCCTGATAATTAAGTAGGTACTCATCCCACTCATGGTAGTACCAACCTCCTCCTTTTCACCTCCCCACTGTCCCAAGAAGTCAGCTTTAAATCAACTGAACAGTCACATTAATAAATAAAATAAATTACCCTTTTCCCCCACCCCAGTTGAATTCCCAGCTTATTATCTTCTGATGTTTTTGCAGTCAAAGCCTGTGAAAGTGGGGAAGATTTGGTACTGCCATGGGAGAGACTGAAATGTTAAACATGGAATTAAGGTCATAAATGAATGAAAATTAAGTTGAAAACTTCACAGTCACTAATTAAATATACCAAGATCAAGAAAAAATTGAATTTTTTTTTTGTTGTCATTATGTAATTTTATTACAATAGCGGTACAAAAAATAGTATTGATACAACCTATCGATTCAAATAAATAGTACCAACAGTATGTATTTGCCATTTTTGGCTGTGTCACAACTAAAAAAACATATATTGATAATATACCATAAAATCAGGATCATATACTATCGAGACATATAGAATAGTATCAACACATACAAACAGTATCGTCCAAACTAATTCTTAATGGCTGGACTCTAAGTTTTCATTTTAAAAAATATGTTTTTAGCTCCAAAAGCTCCAAAGTTAGACTTTTCAAAAGATAATTTCTTTAAAATAAGGCAACTTTAGGACCAATAGGGCCAGAGACTTATTTTCTGTTTAAAAACTTGGAGTCAGTTAATAGTCATATTAATAAGTTAGTACTACACTGATCATATATCAGTCTAAAAACATAAAATGTTTCATGTCAATATAAAAAAAAGTTCACTTTATATTTAAAGTCCTGTCATTTTAAACAGTATATTATATCGATATATATAGACATGTAGCGACACAGTAGAACTGCATTGTTAGGCCCTATTCATGTTGACAGGACTCCAAGCTTTGATTTAAGAAAAGAACTTACATTTGTTATGATTACCAGTTCAAATGTTACAGCTTTCAAAACATAATTTCAATGATAATAAAATATTATTTTTCGAAATGGGCGGAAGATATTAGTGGTTGTTCTAATAATAAACACATTATTTTCTAGTCTTTTTTAATATACCTGTGACCTCTGTATTCAATTTGTTAAACGAATCCTCCTGTAGTTTATGTTCCATCAACATAGTGTCTATTTTTGTTTCTACCAGTGTGGCTCTAGCATTGAATCCTTCCAATTTTTTGTCTAGAGCTTGTGCACCCTTAATTGTAGGTTTGGGCTCTATGCTATTTTCAGAGAACAAGGCCTCCCTTGTTACTACTCGCTGTTGGTGCTGGAGCTTTTCCTTTGTTGTCCTCATTGTTCGGATCATTTTTTAATCTTACCATCATGACAGACGAAATTTTGTTATCAGAGATATGCTGTTAATCTATTAAGTTCTCACAGAACATTTTTTATTTTAATTCTATAAAAATAATAAAATATAACCTTGAAGAGTCTGTGAAAAGAGGGCCTCAGAAAGCCATCTTCACATGTTAGCAGCAAGAGTCACCACGCTAGCATTAGCTAAATGTTTAAGGCTCTGTTGCATATTTTGCTTGCTATAATACAATTCAACTTTACATGTTAACTTAGAATTGTTTTTGGGCTGTTAAATATTTAAAACGTAGTGGTGGTGTATTTCTTGCTGTCTTTCATTGCCCCCTCCCTCCCCTTCCCCCAACTCTTAATTATATGCCCTGTTAAATCTGATTGACAGGAGCTAAACACAAGGGATAGTAAGGGGTATGGAGTAGGAGGGGCATAAAGGGGAAGAAGCCCACCCTCAGCACGACAAGTGTTTTGATTCATTTATTTATTTATTGGTTTATTTTTGCAGTGGCTGTGGGGAAGCCATATTCAGGCAGACCTTCTGGACACTGAGGTGCTGCCCTATCTGCATGCATCTCTCTGGACTGCGGGATGAGGTAGCCAGACCCAGAGTGGAAGTAAACTGGGTCAGGAGTACCATCACCCCTATCCAGAGACCACCCAGTCCAATGCAACTGCCTCAAAGGATACCGAGAACGAGGAGCACTTGGGTGACAGTGGGCTCAGGGAGGGTTAGAGTGGTCAGGCAGAGGCACATCCCAGATCCTATTCCACTCAAGAACTCATATGCCACACTGGCAAATGGGGACAACTAAATAGAGGTACCCAGAGAAGTGGAAGGAAAGGATGTGGAGGTTAGCCAAGGAGCTGACCTCAGCGGGGAGAGCAGTGGACCCCAGAGGAGGAAGCAAATCCTGGTGGGGGACTCCATCATAAGAGGGGTACAGCTAGGACCACAGGAGGGGAAGGACAGGGAGGTGAGGTGCCTACCAGGTGCCACAGCATAGAGGGATGGAAGGAAGATGCTGGGGATCACTGGGAAGGCAAGACGGGAGGGTGAGCTGAATGTCACTATCCACCTAGGTACTAATGACCTGGCAAATGGGGAGCCAAAGGAAGTTCAGGAAGAGTTTAGGAAATTGGGGAGGGGTCTCAAGCAAGTAGCTACTTCTGTCACTTTCTCAGAAGTACTACCTGCAAGAGGCAAGGGAGAGCATAGGGGTGCATGCACCAGAAACTTTAACTCACGGTTGAAGAACTGGTGCTGTGAGGAAGGGTTTGGATTCATTGGTGCCTGGGGACCCACCTGGAGGGATGTAGGTTTGTTCAAGCCTGACGGCCTGCATCCATCCTGGAGGGGAATCCAAGCACTCAATGGTAAGTTTAAATGCTACATTGACAAGCATTTAAACTAGCAAAGGGGAGTGGCAGGCCAGCAAGGAGGGTACCTACTTGCTCACCCCGCACAGCTAGCAGTGGAACCAGTGAACCGGAGGAGTGGCTATCTCTACAAAGCAGTGTGCAAAAGATGGAGATTAGCACCCAAGAGGTGGATCGGCAGAAAAGGGGCAAAATTCAGCAGAAAGGTAGACAGCAAGGAGAACCAGGGATAAAGGACAACCAAGGAAGAGGCTGGAGTAGAACAGCGAAACAGTCTAGGGAGGTCAAATCATGGAAAGCCATGTGTGCCAATGCCAGGAGCCTTAGCAACAAGATGGAAGATCTGGAGGCTGTCATGGTGCAGTCAGACCTGGACATTGTGGCCATCACTGAAACCTGGTGTAATGATAACCATGACTGGGAGATGGCCATACCTGGCTACAACATATTCAGAAGAGACAGGGCAGGTAGAAAGGAGGAGGAGTGGCACTGTATGTGAAAAATGACATAAGGGCCACAGAGATCCAGGAGGAACAAAATGGGGGAGAGATACTGTGGGTTAAGCTGGAAAGGAAAATGGGGCCAGCCATCTGCACAGGTGTGGTCTATAGACCACCAGCCCAGGAAGAAGAAACAGATAGGGAGCTGATGCTAGCCATCCAAAGGATGGCAGACAAGGGTGAGTAGTACTGGTTGGAGACTTCAATATTCAAGACGTGGACTGGAGCATCCCAGCAGCAGCATCAACTAGGAGCAGATTTATCCTGGACTCCCTTCAGGGTGCCTTCCTCAAGCAACTGGTCATGGAATCAACTTGGCAGAAGGCAATACTGGACCTTGTGCTCACAAACAGGGACAGTGTGATGGGGGTAACAGTGGGGGAGCACCTGGAGAACAGTGACCACCAGTCATTGTGGTTTGAAATCACAGAAAGAGCAGAACCAAACCACACTAAAACATGTATCCTGGATTTTAGGGGGGCAGACTCTGGGAAAATGGGGAGATACTTGAAAGAGGCATTAAGGGGAATGGGGCAGGAATCAGGGGTTGAGGAACAGTGGGCAGTATTTAAAATGGGGATTTCAAGAGCAACAGAATTATGCATTAAGCAGGTTAGCAAGAGGAAAAGGAAGAGGATACCATTATGGTTTTCCAAAGAGGTAGCAAAGAAAGTGAAAGCCAAAAAGATTGCATTCAGGCAATACAAAAAGACACAGGCAGAAGGGATAGGGAGAAGTACCAGGAGAAGCAAAGGGAGGCAGGGAGGTCAGTAAGGGAAGCCAAAGCTCAGACAGAAGAACACATTGCAAAATCAATGAGTAGAGGGGACAAAACCTTTTACAGGTACATAAGTGAAAAAAGAAAGGCAAAGGGAGGGGTAGTGAGACTGAAGGGGGAGGATGGGGGCCACGTGGAGGATGACAACAGTAAAGCTGACATATTGAACAGGTATTTCTGCTCAGTCTTTACTGAGGAAGAGGAGGGTAATGGGTCTGAAGGGAGTACAAGGGGTGGGAATGGTGCAGAAATGGACACAAGTCCCTTTACTCGAGAAAGGGTCCTGAAGGAACTGGAAGTAATAAGAGTTGATAAATCAATGGGGCCAAATGGGGTGCACCCCAGGGTCCTTAAAGAACTAAGAGAGGTGGTGGCTGAACCTCTGGCCATCCTGTTTAGCCGATCACTAGAAACAGGGGAGGTACCCAAAGACTGGAGGACAGCAGATGTAGTCCTCTTATACAAAAGTGGGAGCAAAGAGGACGCGGGAAACTACAGACCAGTCAGCCTCACCTCGGTAGTGGGGAAGATCATGGAAGCACTACTGAAGCAGAGACTGGTGGAACATCTGGTTGTCAGTGGACTACAAGACCCAAGGCAGCATGGTTTCACCAGGGGGTGGTCATGACAGACCAACCTCGTTGAATTTTTTGGCTGGGTGACTAGGGAGGTGGATCAGGGGAGGGCAGTGGACATGGCCTATCTGGACTTCAGCAAGGCCTTTGACACTGTGCCACATAGAAGACTATTACACAAACTGGGGAATATGGGTGTGGGCAGGACAGTAGTGTGGTGGGTAGGTAACTGGCTGGGTGGCAGGACACAGAGGGGTGGTGGTAAATGGTTGTCACTCCACAGAGGGAAGAGTGACTAGTGAAGTACCACAGGGATCAGTGCTGGGACCAGTTCTATTCAACATCTTCATCAGTGACATTGCGCAGGACCTAGAAGGCAGAATTTCACTGTTTGCTGATGACACAAAGCTCTGTAAAGAGTAGACACACCAGAGGTGTAGACAGAATGAGAAGGATCTGCAGAAACTTGAAGAATGGTCAGGGTTTGGCAGTTGAAATTCAGTGCAAAGAAGTGCAAGATAATGCATATGGGGCACAAAATCCTGGCACTATATATCAATTGGGGGTGAGGATATAGCATGCACCAAGCAGGAAAGGGATCTTGGGGTTATCATTCTGATGACCTCAAGGTGAGAAACAGTGTGACAAGGCAGCAGGTAAAGCAAATAGGATGCTGGGATGCATAGGCAAGGGCATCACCAGCAGGAAAAGGAGGTCATAATTCCACTATACAAGACACTAGTGAGGCCCCACCTGGAGTACAGTGTACAGTTCTGGAGACCATACCTACGTAAGGACATAGACAGGGTAGAGAAGGTTCAGAGGAGGGCAACAAAGATGGTACATGGATTGCATCACAAGTCCTATGAGAACAGGTTGAAGGAACTGAATATGTACTCCCTGGAGGAGAGGAGTGAGAGAGGATATGATAGAGACAAACAAGTATCTTACAGGGAGGAACAGGGTGCAGGAATACACTATTTTTAAGTGAAAAAGATGTTCCAGGACTAGAGGCATGGGATGAAGTTGGAGGAGGATGATTCAGAGGAAGCGTGAGGAAGAATTTCTTCACAGAACGGGTGGTGGACAAGTGGAACACCCTGCCAAAGGAAGTGGTGGGGGCTGAAACAATCATGGGATTTAAGAATGCATGGGATAGACATAAAGGAATTCTGGAGGTCAGGGGTAAGGGGCCACAGACTTCTAGGAAAACATAAATGGAACTTACAAGCTCAAATGGGCAGACTGGTTGGGCCACAGGCCCTTATCTGCCGACACTGTCTATGTATCTATGTAAGGTTATGTAGAAGCAGCTGATGTCTCTGGCAGACTCCAGCAGTTTTGCAGGCTTGCTTGCTGAAAACACACACACACACACACACACAAAACATGCCCCCGATCTCCATAGCAACCCCCCCTCTGACCACATCTGATGATTAAATAGGTACTCCCCCACCCATGACAGCACCAACCTTCTTCTCTCCCCACTGTCCCAAGAAGTTGTTTTTAAAATCAATCGTACAGTCACATCCATGAATAAAATAAATTACCCTTTCCCCACCACAGTTGGATTCCTGACACCATCCACACCTACCTGACCCAATAATATACACTAATACCCACCCCCTACCCTCTGGCATTCTTCCCCCCCAACTCATTCAAAGGATATGTGCTCTGCTGTTGTGTTTAGCATTTCAGGACCTGCAAAAGAGAAAACCATCTCTTGAAGTAGCAAACAAATGAGCCTCCCTGTTCACCAGCTCACACATCAATGAATGCCCTAGTAGTAACATCTGATTAGTTACTGTGGTTAGCCAATCAGATGTACTTAAAGGAGGCCAGTCTGGTGGTGCTAAGGGTAAAGGCACTGGATGATACACCTCATGCCATGCCGCTGACCCGGGTTCGGGAACAAATTCGGGTCGTCGGGGGTTGGCAGGGGAGGGAAGGGATTGAGCATTCAGAGGACTGCTCTCCCTTCCCAGGGAGGGATCTGGGGAGTATGTCCCTGGGTGACCCCTGATGGTGGTCAGGGGCAGTGCAAGGAACAAGCGGCATTGCAGCTGCAGGGGCGGAGTTCTGGTGGACGTCAGCCCATAGTGCCATTGGACATCATTGCACAGTCAGAACTCTGAGGGGTAACTGTACAAGGAATAAAACCTTCTGGTGACCAGCAGAGATGAAGAGGACCCCGGGGACCTGCCCACATCCCGCCGTCAGACACGCCCACATCAGATCTCCCACAGCCAACCCAATCTCATGGTAGGTTCCTCTAATTGCAGGCAGGCCAGCAAGGGTGGGCGGGCTCTCCCCCCAGAGGGGGTGATCTGGGGGTCTGAGCCTGCCATGGATTGCAAGGGAGACCGATGTGGGGGGTTTCAGACTGGGAGTAGAAGGCAGCGTTGAGTGGGTACCCTTGAAGGATGCCCTGGGTATCCAGAGTGCAAAAATAGAGTGTACCAAAAAAAAAGATGCACTTAAAGGACTTGGAGATGGAGGAGTGCCACTGGATCCCAGGATATGGTTGGAAAGAGACAGGGAGGGGATGACACTGGACATCATAGGCTTCTACAGACAGGAAGAAAAATGTTTCAAGGGAAAAAAGCAAAATAATTTCACTTGCCGCACCCTGTTTTTATCTTAAAACACCTGATGATCATTTTGTTGTAGCCTTAGAAATCAACAAAACACTCATCTGCACAACTTAAGTGCTTTTTTTCAACTGCCTATGTTAGCATACACACAAACACACACACACACACACACACACACACACACACCAAAGTACTACAAGAGATGATCCAGCATAAATAAGATTTAAATGGCAAGGGTGCACTTAACATCTCCCTTTTCAAAAGTAGAGAACCCTGCTACCGAAAAATGTTTGATGTTAACAACTTTTTTGTCAGTATTATATTTTATTGAGTTTTTATATACCTGTAAGGTATGATGCAGTTATAATACATATATATATATATATATATATATATCTTTATATAGATATATATATATATATTCATTGCAAAAACTTTGTTAATGCATCAGCTAAGGTTAAAGTGACAAAAGTGGGGAAGTGGGATGTTGGGGTTCAGCCTAACCTCCCACCACCCAACCTCCACAGACTGACAGATGCCAGGGTATGCCATGGGGTCATGAGGCCAAACTCCCACCCCATTCCATGTGTAAACAGGTTGACATGCTACAGTAAAGGAGAATGAGGTGAGAGTTAGGCCTCATGACCCCATGGCACACTCCAGCGTCTGTCAGTCTGTGGAGGATGGGAGTGGGGGGTTAGGGGCTCAACCATAACGTATCATTTCCCCAGTTTTGTCACTTAAACCCTAACTGATGCATTAGCAAAGTTTTTTGCAATGAATTTCCTTACTTTTTGAATAAGTGTAATATAACTAGTGAATGGTATGTACTAGTGGAAGTGCGGGCCCAAACGACCCCGCACTCCTACCAAGCTGCCCATTTGCACATAATGATGTGCAGCTGTGGGAGTGCGGGCCTGGAAAAACTGAGCAATACAGCAGCCCCATAGTACTGAAAAGTAACCCTTGTAACAGTTATTTGCCAATATCTCAGTAACCGTACAACTTAGGAAAACAAATTCCACTGCAGGTGTAATGTATGACTTCAAAACTTCCTAGTGGGTTTAGTTCACCTAAAGATGATTTAAGCTGTGGATAGCAAAAAATCCATATCTCACTTCGTTTTCGAGATACGGGTGCCGATAGGTGCTATGGGTGCTGCAATGTTATCCTATGGGAAAAATCTCAACTTTATGATGGCATATCTATGGAACTGATTAACTTTTCAATACCTAAATAGCATATTTCACAACTCCAGTGCATCCGCTTTATACCATGCAAATTTCAACTCAAAAGACGAAACTGTTTATTTACAGTGCAGTGGCGAAATTTTTAAAATCCTGGTTTGTGAGGTGTCAAAATCCCCGGTTACGAGGTCAATCCCCGTTCGCGAGCTGTCAAAATCCCCATTCGCAAACAATCCTTGATCGTCAGATTTTAGATATCTACTCCCTAAGTTGTGAACAGAGATTGTGCCCACTCATGAATGGGATTGGCACATGAACAGGGATTTTGACACCATGTAAACGGGGATTTTGACAGCTTGCAAATGAGGAATTGAAAAACCAATACCCTTTCGCGAGCTGATGAAATCTCCATTCACGAGCCAATTCCCTTTTGCATGGTGTCAAAATCCCTGTTCGTGAGCAAATCCTCATTCGTGAGAATAGCCATCTGATCATGAAATGATGATCAAGGATTTTGTCACCTCGTGAAAGGGGATTGTTTGTGAATGGGGATTTTGTCAGCTTGCAAAGGGAGATTTTGTCAGCTCATGAAAGGGGATTCAAAAACCCAATCCCCTTTTGCAAGCTGACAAAATCCCCATTTGTGAGCCGATCCCTTTTGGGAACTGACAAAATCCCCGTTTGTGAGCCAGTCTTCATTCATGAGAATGGCCATCTGGTCCCTAAGTCGCGATCAATGATTTTGCTACCTTGCCAAAGGGGATCGGCTCGCGAACGGGGATTCTGTCAGTTCATGAACGAGGATCGGAAGTGAGTCATGAACAAAGAATTTCAAAATTTAAAAGAGCCATTTTTTGGCCAAAATGAAGCAAACCAAAGGTATAGATTTCTAGAGGGCATCACCATGAACAAAACCCATGCCTTATTGCAACAAGAAGTCACCCATGGAGAAAGCTATGACATTTTGTTTGGAGGAAAAAATGAAAGCAAGATGGCGGCTTGTGAACAAAAAATGTTTTCTCATGAATGGGGATTTTTTAAATCCCCATTCATGAAGTGACAAAATCATTGATTGTGAGCCCAATCCCCTTTCGCAAAATATACATAGAAATCTTGGAGTGAACTGAGCATGCTCAGAACCTAAAAATTAAATAACCTTGGAACGGATTAATATTTTTTTACCAAACCAACACTGGATTGTTCTTTGACCAACCCTCTTTCTACCCTGAAACTTTCAGACCAAACTACCAAATGGTGTGGCTGCAGCACGATGGGCAAAAATCTGCAAAAAAGTTTAAAAAAAAAGACAAAAAATTGTTTTTTCAGCGCTTCGCTGCACGTACACTGCAAGTCCAACTGAAATACAACTTGACAAATCAAGAGATCTACCATGCAAGACTGAGCATTCCAAATTTTGTGCAAATCCGTGGAACAGTTGCAAAGTTATTAAGGTGCAAACTTTGGGGTTTAACATTAAACTAATTACTCAACCCTAACTATACTGGCGCGACCACGCCAGTGTAATATATAGAAGAATGGATGGGGTGGTATGTGTAACAAGATTTTATACACACCCAAGTTGTGGGATGCTACATAAACCCCAAAGGGTTTATGACATGCATCCCACAACGAGGGTGTGTGTAAAATCAAGTTTTACACACCACCACATCTTTTATTTTTTATAATTGCTGGTCAGCAATTTTTAGGTTCGTTGTTGCTGTGTCTGACACACACACACACACACACACACACACACACACACACACTTGTTGTTTTTTTTACAGCTGGTTTACTCGTTTTAATATTTCATCTGCCTTTGTTTTCAGAATTGTACATTTGAATCACAACCACAATCACCTTTACCTCAGTCACAGAGGTCACAGCCGTTCATGGTGAGAGTTGTCCGGTACAGCGTTGGAATGGCAGGATGAACCAGATGGATTTTGTTAACAAAGGAAGATGTGTTCGGGATGCAGTATTGTTTTTAAATAAGAAAGAAAAAAAAAAACGAGAAGCAGTCTGCGTCTGGCGGCTCCTCGCTCTGCGGGATAAGGAGCCGCCATGTTTCTGATAGTGTTTAGCCCACCCAAGAGGAGTGAAGAGCCAATCAAAATGTGGCTTTTTTTAAAACTGACTTGGCGTTATAACCCATGGGTTATAACGGCAATTTATAACTCAGTAAGCAAGTTCAAAAAACTGCTGACCAGTTATTATTTTATATATATCTATATACAGTATATAAATGTGTGCATATCTCTCTCTCTCTCTCTCTATATATATATATATATATATATATAAATATATATTATAGTGCACGGTAGTGCACTATAGTTAGGGTTGAGGAGCCATTTACATGTTAAACCCAAAATTTTGCACCTTAATAACTTTGCAACCGTTTGACGGATTTGCCTGAAATTTAGAATACACAATCAAGACTCATACGCCTTGGGATCTGCTAAGTCTCGTACTGGTCGGATACACGGCTGCGGCGTTATTAAGCATGATCTGCGTGTGCATTTATGCTTTTTCTGGAATTCTACAGTCGCACCTACAGGTCACACGGTTTGCGCAACCGGCCCGAATTCTTCAGGGAACGTGCAGCCGAGGTCCCTGATGTGCCTTTCGAAGATTTCATGAAAAAATATTAAACCGTTCAAAAGTTATTCAAAAAACAATTTCCCATTATAAGTCAATAGGAAAAGTTAACAAAAAGTTTGACAGTGTCGCAAATGCATTTTCACTTTCGCAAATCCGCCATCTTGTTTTCAGTTAGTGATCAGAAAAATGCTTGCCATTTAAATTTGGGACCCTCTAGCAACCTAATTCTTTTTGTATTCACCTAGTCGCAGCCTGAGGATGCTAGCCATGTTTTTATTTGGGGGTAAAACACCCCAGAAATATGTTTTTCAAATTTCTGGAAAAAGTACTTTTGCAAAGTACTTTCGTGCTCACAAAGTGTCACCAAATTTTTCAGCTTTACATGAAATTGCAACAGTACTTTTCTAGGCTGTGGAAATGACAGCAATTCTTTGGCACCCGCTGCAAAAGAAGCGGTTGGGAGTTTTGGACTGAAATTTGGAGGGCAGAGTCGACATCTCACAGATGTGCCTTTCAGTGTTGTGTTGAAAAAATATTACATGGCAGCAAAGTTATGGCACTCCAAAGTTGACAGTTTTCCCCATAGGATAACATTACGGCGCCCGATGCATTACAGGAATCCTTTGGCACCCTGCTGCAAAATAACGGTTTGGTCTTTTTTCCTGAAATTTGGAGGAAAGACAGCCAACAGCCCACAGATGTGCCTTTCAGTGGTTTGGTGAAAAAATATTACAGGGAGGCAAAGTTATGGCACTCCGAACTTCTCTTTTTTTCCCCATAGGATAACATTACGGCGTTCGCCGCGCCTTTCAGGGCCCGTATCTTGGAAACGGTGCGAGATACGGACTTTTCGTCAGAAAAATGCTTAGCCTCCTAATGCGGGCTAAGCAAAAAACTAGCCAGGACAGTCGTAAATCATATGACTTTTAAAGTTTTTTTTCTACGTCGTATGGTTCCTGACATATAACCTATTTAGTATTCCAAGTCCTCATTTTCTGCTCTGAGATCCATTATTATGCATACATTCTTTGTACTCACTGTCTTTCTCTATGCAGCTTTTGGGGAAGACCAGCCCGTGCGCTTACATTACTGTTACCGTTGCCCTTTCCGCTTGCGGTTCCGTACCTGTTTCACTTACCATTGATGTCTACGCCACCATGTGCTTATCCTTTGCGTTTTCATTTGCACTTGCGTTTCTGTTATTTTTCGCCATTTGTGTCTACAGTACTATTTCTCTTTCTGTTTCACTTTGCGTCACCATGCCCATTGACATTTCCATTTCCATTTCCAGGCACCACGTTACTATGTGACAACACATCACGTGGCAGACCGTTCCCGTCTAAGCCAGCATGTGCGTTACCCTTTCTGTTCTCATTCACGCTTGCGTTACCATGTCGCCACTGTGCGCTTCTGTTTGCGTTGCTGTTCCTGTTACTATGGACGAGGCCCCACGCTCCTCGCTACGTACGGTAATGCGGCGGCGGAGCATAAGTGCTGAATTCACTATTTCTCTTTATCATTCTCAAAGAAGGAAATTAGAGGCAAAAAACTCTGTTTAATCGTTAGTTGGGTTGTTCCACAGTGACAAAAGTGAGGAAATTCAGTGTTGGGTTGAAAACCCCTTGGACCAGCCCACCCCCAACCGGCATTGGGGTGCGCATTGGGGTCGTCGGTCCTAACTCTCACCCCATTCTCTTATACTTCTGCTGCTTTACACATGTGATGGGGTGAGAGTTGAGAACTGACGACAATGCACACCAATGCCGGCTGAAATGAGCTAGATGTGAGGGTTTTCAAGCCCAACACTAATTTCTCACTGCGTTATATGGAACAACTCTAACTAATGCATTAAATGGAGTTTTGCCTCTATATATATATATATTATACATTAAATAGAAAGAAAAAATAATTTTGATTTCAGAGTAAATATATCTGTGCATTAAACAAACATGGGACAATGTAATTATTAGGCTTTTCTGAATATAAGTACAGGTCACAATTATATTTCAGATTCTTAGGGGACATGGTAAGATTTTCATTGTATCCCATTAATATGCCGACTGGTTATTGCTGAAATGATTTTGTCGATTGGATGTTGCTGCAGACTTTGTGGGCTATCTTGATTTGTTGTCAGGTTGTGTTTTCAGCTCCATTGGTTTCAGAGCACCACGCTGCTGGGGTGCTCCTGAGTGTTGCTTTTTGTCTTCTGTGCCAAGAACTGGAGATTGTTATATTTAGTGGTGGGGTGTGCACGGGGCAGTGCCCCCTGCAATATCTGCAGTTCTGAATGTACATGTTACTTGTGTTTCTTCTTGACGTATGGTGCTACCACTCCCGGGTGGCAGATTGTCAGGGCACCGTAGGTACTTCTGGCTCATATTTTACATCACTCACTTCAACTTCACTGTGGCATGGGTGAGCCGATTTTCATAATCTCTTTTCACGTAGACTCTGTTTTATCTATGGATTCAGCATTGTTCATCAGTAGTTTTTCAGCTGATAGTATTTCAACCATTTCTCCTTGCCATGTCTATCTTTACTTGCATGCATGTGCAACACAAACCTATTGGTGTTGCTCCAACAGTGTAGTAGCCTGGGAGGTGTGTGCTCTTATCAGCCAATGGAGATTAGTCTGCAGGAGGCCTGACAGTGAAACCCAAATGGTAAGAAGGCTGATGATGGCATTATTCAGCTTGTTGATGGTTAGAAACTTCAGATAGATAGATAGATAGGTAGATAGACAGACAGACAGACAGAGGCAGACAGACAGATACATACATATAACGATGCAACCCCACCTTTCATAATGATTTTCAGTCCATTAGCATGCTAAGAGGGTATCATCATCAGCCTTCTGCTCTTTCCCTGTTGCTGCCCTTCTCCATTCCTCTGTGTACTGCACTGCCAATATCCCCCACCCACTCAACTTTCTCTATGACTGGTTACAGGTGCTCATCAACCCTGTCACCGGTATTCCCAATTGCACAACCGAACCTGCTCTATATGACCAGTGGTGGGAGCTCATCAGTCCCCACTGGTACCCCCTCCAACCAAACCTAGCTTTCAGCTTCACCAGCAGAGACACAGTCAGACACCAGAGTACCCACCATCAGTGCTGACTACCCCCCAGAGGATACATACCTGAAACAAAGGAAACGGTCCCTTATCATCTTGTCTCTTGTTGTCATCTTTTAACCCTACAAAAAGAAAAGAAGTTTTCTAACCCCCACCCTCTGACAACCCCAAGACTCCACTCCAACCCCTCTCAGCACCCACCACCCAACCTTTCTTGCACCCCTCACTCACCTATCAATTGAACTGCAATGACTGGAATATCCAGCTGCTTCCAATGCAGACAACTCATACTGGGAGCAATATTATTTCAAATCTTTGTGGCTGATATGTTTGATAATGTAATGGGATGGATGGTAAACCATGCTGATTATGCAAAAATGTTAGGGATTGCCTGTAATGCGGGGGACATACAGGTCATACAATATGATCTTGGTAGTATAACTAGATGAGCTGTACAGTAAGATGGGGTATGAGTTTTAATGTTGACAAATGTTGAGTAATACAGTACACTTTGGTCATCAAACTATTCCCCCTGTTTACACATTGGGACAACTACCATTAAAAGTGTGTTCAATGAAAGAGACTTTGGCATTATATTAGACAAGGAATTTAACTTTAACTTACAACGTATAGCTGCCATTGCAGCTGCCAATAATGTTCTATATGATAAGCAGAAATTTCTTCAGCAGGAGCAAAGACATGTTAATGCCATTATATAGAGCATATGTCCATCCTAAATTGGACTATGGCAGTCATTTGTGGTGCCCCTACTTATAGAGCTAGTGTACTGCCTGGAATTCACTTCCTATATCTGAATTTTTTTTTTTTTTCTGTATGCTAATTAGAAAATTTTCCACCTGGCAGTACCGGGCTGATATGTGGAGCAGCACTCTGTTTGGAGACTAAAAAACGTCAGTTCTGTTCCTCCCATTACATCATTAGAAATGTGACCAAACACCATGAGGCACCACAATCCTTGCAGTCTGAGCAGTGATATTTACAAGTTACCAATCAAAATGCAGGAAACTGTGACATCACTAGTATCCAAGAAGAGACCATTCCTGCTGCTTCAGTTCAAGGAGACCTCCACATCTCTGATTCTGTCAGGTTTGGTGACAAAAACTGAGTCAAAAAGGGGTTTGTTATTTAATCTGGTAGGCTCACTAATAGTTTGAGTGAGTTGGGCATCGAGTAAGGTAGTCTTAGGTCCCCCCCCATTTCAGTGGTCCAATTTATGTTGAAGTCCCCATGAAGTATTAATTCCCCTAGTGGTTGAGCAGAAAGAGACTTTGTGAGAATATTGAGTGCCATAGATGCTACTTGGAGGAGGGCAGTTAAAGATACATTCCACATGGAGTGGCTTTGTGCCTCTTAGGAGTAGCTTGGCAGTTATTACCTTCCATTCAGAGTTCTCAAAGGCAGGGCCAGAGAGGCCTTCAAGGTGGATTTGATACACTGGAGGACACCTCCGCCATTCTTGCGTAATCTGGCTTGCCTAAAGCCTGTGAACCCTGGGATCTCAACCTCGGGGGTAAGCACAGAAGACTTTAGCCAGGGCTCCAAGACTGCTAGTATGTCTGCAGCATACAGGTCTATCCAGCCTTCTAGTTCTTAGAATTTGGGGCCTAAGACTACTGACGTTCATCTGTATGAACTTTAAACCCCTTGTATTGGGCCAACATGGGTCAGAATGGGAGTAAACTCTGAAGTTTAAGGGAAAGGGGCCTGGATTAAGCTCTATGTCTCCTGAGAGGAGTAGCAAGAGGGATGGAAGAAACCTAATCAGAGGACCAGGGTTAGATGATGTGGGTCTCCCCACTATTTCCTGTAGGAAGGAAAACACTTTGTAGCAATGCCTCTTGCTGTACAGCCCATGGAGTACTAGCAAACAGGGGTCACACTCATTTAGAACAGGGTAATGAGACAAAGGGGAACTGCATACCTAGGAGCATGTGCTGAGGGATTTCAGGACCTATGATGGCTTGAATCAAACCAAGTACTACTTGTATGCATAGAACTGCAGTAACCATACCCTTCTGAGCCATAATTTAGTATAGGAGACTGTACTACACAGGGTACGGGGGTCTGTGGTGAGGTGGTTAACAAGTTACATTGGGGTGAAATTCTATACCATTTTTTTTAAGATTGCCTGGGAGCTCTGAAGGTATCCTAAGGCAGAAACACTACAGTACACCAAATCAGAATATAAGCATACCCCCGGGGGGGGGTAACTAAAACACAGGACTGGAGTTACTTGGGGACACCTAGAGTTCACAAATACATTCCCATCCAGGTAGAGTGTGAGTGAGATTCAATTTAGAAAATAGGACTCAAAGTATTTAAAAGGGACTGAAGTTACTTGGGGATGCCTAGAGACAACAACATACGCCACCCAGGTAAGGAGTGAATGAGATTCAATTTAGATAATAGGACACTTGAGTTACTTGAAAAGGGGAGTAACAAACACACTCCACCCAGATAGGGTGTTCATTAGATACACTAAAAAACAGGACTCTAGTTACAAACATACTGCACACAGATAGGGTGTAAGTTATTTTATTATTTTATTTTATTAATCATCTCAGAATAACAACCTTTAGCTAGAAGCTCATTTACAAAGGTTCCACATCATGACAGGTACAATATACAAGTACAGATACACAACAGATAAAACTGAGAACAAAGAATCTTACACAACTAAGATTAAGACCAAGAATGCATGGGACAGACATAAGGTAATTCTTGTGGGTGGTAGGAAGAAGTAGGCTGTTAGTTAACTAAGATCTGCAGCTTATCCAATAGGTATGGAAATGGGCAGACGATGTGGGCCAAAGCAGTTCTTATCTGCCATTAAAGTCTATGTTTCTATGTTACATATTTGTATACAGGAAAAATTTGGGTTGAAGCAATCAGAGATTGACTTTCTCAGGAGGTGGAAGGGTGGAGAAGGAGTGGGGGGAAGTAACAAAGGGGCAGGTGAAAGGTAGTTGGAAGGACAGGAGAAAGGGGGGGAGGAGTTATTACTTGGTAGGGAAAGGAATAAATGAGGATTAAGGTAGGGTGAAGGGAGTGGGAGTGGAGGGTGGGGAAGAGTGAGGTTGGGAAATTAGGGCCAGCAGTCGAAGATACTCAGTGTGGACAGATGTTGGAGGAGTTTGCGCTTAAAGGGTCCCAGCTTTGGTTCAGTAACAATGTCAATGGGGTCAAATTTAATTCAGTTAAAATACAGAACTCAAGTTGCAAGCACACTGCACCCAGATAGGGTGTAAGTTCGATCTGGTTAAGATACAGAACTCAAATTATAAACATGCTGTAACCAGATAGTGTGTAAGTAAGATTTAGCTGAGAAGCAGGATTCGAGTTATGAACACTATACAAAGATAGGGTGTAAGATTCAGTTAAGAACAAGGCCCCTAGAATTCTGCAATAGCAGAATTTTGTGCAGAACTTGCAACCTATCACAGGTTTCACTGTTCTTGGTGATTCTTCATTAATATTTAGTTTTTCCATAGCACCTGGTTACCTTCCCCTCCTTTTACATCCCAAACTCCTGTATGCTCAGTATGTGATGTTATCAATGCTAGCACATCATACATTAGCTAATGACAGGGCTGCATTCTGGCACAGAAATAGTCATATATCTACCACTGCTCCCACTCCCCGAGAAAGTGGCACAGTACATCAGTTACTTGATAGATGCTCAACTTGTACTATAGCCCAACAACATTTTCAGTCTCAAGTTATTACACTGGGGCCAATTCAAACAAATACTTAACAATAGCATAGACCTGTTAAATGAATACCTTACATTGCACAGATTTATTTGTGCATTTAAGGTATAGAGAAGCCCTCTGAAATGAACAACTGCTAAAATGAATTAACCCATCTTAAAAAAAAAAGAATTATGCCCAGAAAGGTGGAATATAATGATGTGTAGACCTGTTGAAAGAACAGATCTATTAAATGAATAACTGTGCCATACACATTTTTGCCAGAGTTATTGATCACATGTTAATATGGGTTGATAGAATTACCTAAATGGTATGAAGAAATGTGTGCAGGCCCAGCCACTGGGTCTGCGGGTAGCATGCATGTGTTCCATGCAAGTGACTCAGGTTCGTGGGAAGAGCCTGGGGAGCTGGCTTGGTAGCACGAGGAAGGGGGGCCAGTACTGTCACACACTACCGCTCTGAGCATGGGAAGCCTTGGAATATGTGGTGTAGTGTTCTGTTGCACAGGTGATACCTTGTGATGGGCCAGGGAGCCTTCCCTCACAAGGGGTTTGTGTGCGTGTCATGGCCTGACAGTGGGACGTAGTGTGTCATCAGGGGGTTGACAGGAAAAATGAGTCTTGATATATCTCCACTATTCTATTTATTCCATTTCCAAATGGACCTCTATGAATGGGAAGAAAAAATTACTCACCTTAGTAATTATGTTTCTTCTAATGGAGTCTTGCTGTATTCTGACATATTGCAGTGATTCCCAACCTTTGAACTGCCCTGGAGAACAAAGAGTTAACTTTCTATGCAGGGCATAGAACGCTGAGCTCGAGCTCGGTTGAAGTCTCTGTCTGGAGTGTTTCAAACTTAAACCATCAGATTCTTACGAGCCCAACTAACTAAAATTCTATGTGGAAATTGTAAAATACCTACTAGCCAACTGGCTGAAAAAAGTTTTGGATTCCCAGGGAAGACTTAAGTCAGGAAACCCCAAAACCAAAAAACAATCTAATACAAATAGTAATAAATTAGCACCCAAACAAAAAGGAGGAGGGTGCAAACAAAAAAAAACCCTGGGGTGCAACACTGTACCTGCCGATCCACTTCCCAAAAACAGGTTCAGAGAGGGGAGGCAGGGAGGAAGGTCAGAATACAGCAAGACTCCATTAGAAGAAGCATAATTACTAAGGTGAGTAATTTTTTCTTCTAACAACATGAAGCCTTGCTGTAGTCTGACATATTCCAGACTACCAAGCAGTTCCTCCATGGAGGAGGGACAGAACCTACTTTGGGAATAGGCTCTGAAGTACTGCTGTGCCAAACTGAGCATCACTCCTAGCTTGGATATCCAGAGAGTAATGCTTGGTAAAGGTATGGACTGTTTTCCAGGTGGCTGCTTGACAAATTTTTAAGAGAGGGATATCCCTGGCAGCAGCCAGGGAAGCAGCTGTACCTCTTATGGAATGAGCCCTCAGGTCTGAGGGTGGAGTTTTTCCCAGTTTTTCATAGCAGAATTGTATACAAGACACAATCCACCTGGCAATAGATCTCTTGGTGGCAGGTTTGCCCTTCCCACTTCTCCATAAGTGAGGAACAACTGGAGGGAGTCGAACCTGTGACTCTGGTACACTCTATGTAGTAACTAAGGGCTCTTTTAACATCTAAACTGTGTAGCCTCCTCTCTCCTGAGGAAGAATGATCAGTGAAGAAAACAGAAAGAGACATAGACTGGTTTAAATGGAAGTCTGAAACCACTGTGGGCAAGAACCTTCTATTGGTTCTAAGGACCACTTTATCCCTGTGAAATGAGATAAAATCAGGTTCCACTGACAGGGCTTGCAATTCACGGATACGCCTGGCAGAGGTAATGGCTACCAAGAACACAGTTTTCCAAGTCAAGTACTTAAGCTCTGCTGAAGACATAGGCTCAAAAGGGGGTTGCATAAGTTGAGCAATGCAAACATTCAAATCCTAGGCAAGGGCAGGGTCTCTAAAAGGAGGATTGGTGTGAAGAAATCCTTTAAAAAATTTACAGAACACAGGATGAGAAGAGAGTGAGGAAGACTTCCCCCACAGACAAAAACGCAGAAACAGCTGACAAGTGTACCTTAAGAGTAGCTGGTCTGAGGCCTAGGCCATTAAGATGGACCATATAATCCAGAACCATAGGCAATCCAGCAGTGTCTGGAGAAATATGCTTCTTAGAACACCAAATGCTGAATCTCTTCCATTTGGAGTTATAAGTCCTTCTGGTGGAGGGCTTTCAAGAAGCCATGAGGATATCCAGAACCTCTTGGGAAAGATGCAGATCTGCAAACTCTAACTCTTCAAGAGCCATGCCTTGAGATTGAGAGACTGAAGATTGGGGTACCAAATCCTCCCCTGAGAGGAGGTTAACAGGTTGTAATTCCTGGGAAGAGACGGGAAGATGGACTGCTAGGGACAACAACAGGGGGTACCAGGGCTGTCTGGCCCAATCTGGAGCAATCAGAATCACCTTGCAAGGTGGAGACCTTATTTTGACTAAAACTTTTAACAGGAGTGGGAAGGGGGGGGGGAGGCATACAGAAACTTCCCTTCCCAATTCAGAATCAGTGCGTCCAGGGGGACTAAGCCCAAGACTGGAGGTCTGCAACAAAAGAGAGGGAGCTGGTGATTGTCTGGGGCTGCAAAGAGATCTATCTCTGGAGTGCCCCACCTTGAAAAAATCACTTTCAACACCTGAGGGTCCAGGGACTATTCGTGATGGCCCTGAGAGATCCTGCTAACTGCATCTGCTAGCACATTGTCCTTCCCTGGAAGGTGAACTGCTACCAGAGAGGTTTGCAGGGAATAAGCCAGGGACCACAACTTCATGGCTTCTGTGCACAACGCCGTGGACTGAGTGCCTCCCTGCTTGTTGATGTACCACATGGTGGCGGTGTTGTCCATTCTGACTTGAACCACCTTGTTCTGTACTGACTGAGAGAAAGCTTTTAGGGCCAGAAAATCTGCCTTGAGCTCTAGGAGATTGATGTGGAGAAGGGATTCTTGGGGGGACCACAGCCCTGGGGCAGTGAGGGACCCCAGATGGGCTCCCCAGCCCAGAAGAGAAGCGTCCATGGTAAGGACCACTGAACAAGGCTGAGTAACAAAAGGAACACCTTGTCTTAAATTGTCCTGATCCTGCCACCATTGGAGGGCTTGGATCAAAGCCAGAGTCACTGGGATCAGTTTGGTAAGTTAATCCTTCCTCTGAGACTAAAAAGCTCTCAGGTGGAACTGAATATCCCTCATCTGGAATCTTGCCCCTTGGACCACTGCTGTTGAAGCTGCCATGTGGCCCAAGAGCTGGAGGGAATGCCTTGCTGGCCGAGATACCTGAAAGCTGAAAGAAGAGGCTAGTTCCATAAGAACCCTTGCCCTTTCTAGAGGAAGAAAGGCTCTTGCTCTGAGTGTGTCCAGTTCTGCCCCTATAAAGGTAAGAAGCTGGACTGGTTTGAGAACTGACTTGAGAAGGTTGAGAAGAAATCCTAGAGAAGTGAGCACTTGCTGGGTCACTTGCAGGTGAGACTTGACTTGGTCTGGAGACTGACCCACTATTAGCCAATCATCCAGATATGGAAAAATGGAAATCTTTTGCCTTCTTAGAAAGGCAACTACTACTGCCAGGCACTTTGTCAAAACCCTTGGGGCTGAGGTAAGGCCAAAGGGCATTGCTCTGAACTGATAGTGGCCTGAGGGCAACTCGAACCTGAGGTACTTTCTGTGGGAGCACCTGATGGGAATGTGAAAGTAGGCATCTTTGAGGTCCAGGGAGGCTAGTCAGTCACCTGGCCTTAGAGAGGGAAGGATTATTCCCAGAGTTACCATCTTGAACTTTGGTTTTAAAAGATGTTTGTTTAGATATCTTAGGTCTAGGATGGGTCACCACTCCCCTGTCTTTTTGGGAGTCAGAAAGTACCTGGAGTACAGTCATTTGCCCCAGTGTAGGGTAGGTACTCTCTCTATGGCTCTTAAGGCTAGGAGAGAAGAAACCTCTGCCTCTAGGGCAAGGGTCTCCGAGAGATTTGCAGGTGGAAAAGATCTGGCTCTCATCTTTGGAAATGTTCTGAAGCTGAGAACCAGTCCCTAGCTTACTACTTCCAGGACCCACTTGTCTGATGTAATAGACATCCAGTCCTGGACAAAGTAAGCCAGCCTGCCCCCTACTGGAATAGGAGAGTCGACCCGGGCAGGCCCATCAGGGTGTCTCCTTGGCAGGGGCTTTAGGCTGAGGAGTGGATGCAGCCCTGCTCATCCCCCTTCTGCCTCTCCCTCTGAAGAACCCCCTCTGAGAAAAGGAAGAAGAGGCATGTGCTTGGTGAAAAAAGCCTTTGAAAAGGCCTGCCCCTGCCCCTAGACTGCTGCCTTTGAGGAGTTGCCTGCCTCTCCTTGGCCTGAGCACTCCTGTAAGTGGTCCTGTACCCATCCATTTTATTCATGTAATTCTCTGTCTGCTCCCCAAACAGAGAATTACCCACTACAGGAAAATCCATGGCCTTAGCCTGGGTGTCCTGTGAGAGGCTAGCACATCTAAGCCAAGCCATCCTCCGAAGAGCCACAGATGTAGCTATGACTCTTGATGACACATCATTAGAGTCCACAGCAGCATGAAACTGAACCTTAGATGCCTCAATCCCATCTACAGCCACCACCTCCAGCTCCTTGGTTAGCTGGGGGGAGGCCTGTTTAGCCAGTACCAGTACAGTGTCCCACCTGGACTTCTGGTACCTGGCTGTAAAGACCATGTAATTCACCTGCCTGAGTCCCAAAAAAGATGCCATGTACTGTTTCTTTGTCATGGCATCAATCTTCCTGGAGTCCTTGTCTTGGGGGGGGGGGGTGTGAAGCCAAGGGAAAATTTGCCTTGTCACAGGCAGCAGCCTGCACTACCCCAACATGGCTGCATTGCTGATATAAGAACTCCATGTCTGAGCCTGAAAGTGTATACCTCTTGTCCATTCCTCTATCCACAGGACGTATAGTGTTAGGAGACTCTAGGATTTTTTGTGTCTGTTTCCCAAAAGATTTGTGGAGGGGAATAGACAGTCTCCCGGACTCTGGGATGTCCATCATCTCTACATAATCAGGCTCCTCCTGATGTTCCACAGCCTCCTCCATAGGAAGCTGGAGGGTTTCAGCCACCTTTCTGTAGAACATAAAGTGAGAAGGGGACTCAGAAAGCCTAGGAGGAGAAACACCTGAAGGTCTGTCTGGGGAAATGTCCGGTTCCACAGGCACATCCAGACCCTCACTTGCACCATCATCATCCTCAAATTCCCCTTCCTCTTCAAATTCCGGTTCATAAAAATCTTCGAGGGTATAATCTTGAACTCGGGGAACCAACCGAACCGAACCCCTGCCAGAAGGAGCTGGATTGGTAGGAACCGGACGGAGCGATTCCACAATCTGAATCGCTCTGACTATCTCTTTGGCAGTTGGAACATGAACCTCTGGATCCAAACCGGTTGATTTGTCTTTGCGTTTTCTTTTTGTCGGGACCAATCCCTCGGAATCGGCTCTCCTTTTGCCCGAAGTATCGCCTGGTCAGAGGGCACTCCTTCTGGTTTGGTCGGAACAGAACCAGGCTGGCCATCCGGATCAGCGGACTTCTCGGCCTCCTTTTCCCTCAGTCTACCTAATCTCTTCTCAAGGGTAGATTTGGGAAAGTTTTTACATATTTGGCAGTCTGAATCGAGGTGGTCAAACCACCGACAACACAGGTGGTGTGGGGATCAGCCTTAGCAAAGACCTCCCCACACTCACTGCAGTGTTGAAACCCAGTGGGCCCATTTTTTTCTTGGGTTTCTCAGACATGGCCAACCTAACCAACTTACCCTTTTTATGGCAGCCACCAGGCAAGTCTCCCTTATCGGTTCCTAACCGTGTCACGGTTATTGGAAAAAAACGTACTAAAACACGTTTTTTTTAGAACCGATAAGAACCAGTAACCACACACTAAGTAAAACACAAAACACAAGATTTCACTATCAAATGGCCAGTTCAGCTGAACCGAGCCGCACTTTTACAAGTTCCACACAGAAAAACAGAACAATTCCTATCTAGTACTCATGGCACCACAGACAGACACTGAACCGACTATGCGGATAACTTTTTCGGTTTAAAAAAAACGACGAAAACTGAAACTTTTACCTACTTTTGAACAGACCTGAAGGAGAAATCTCCGGAGCAACCATTCAGTGAGGCGAAATAAAGAATCTGATGGTTTAAGTTTGAAACACTCCAGACAGAGACTTCAACCGAGCTCGAGCTCAGCATTCTATGCCCTGCATAGAAAGTTAACTCTTTGTTCTCTGGGGAAGTTCAAAGGTTGGGAATCACTGCAATATGTCAGAATACAGCAAGACGTCATGTTGTTTGAATATAATTTTACAGTTACAAAAAGGGAAATTTATTTTATAAAAACTATGTTACAGATTGCATATAAGTGATACCCAGAAGGGAACTCATGAGTGGTGTAAACAGCATGAGTACAGATAAATCATTGATCACATAAGGTCCCCTCTGCATATTTTATTTATGCAATAGGATAGTACCTTAAGTAATAGATTTTTTTTTAGCTTTTTAAAAAAAATCTGTGGATTTATTTTTTTTTAATTAGTGGTACTATGCATCCCCCCATCCCATTTGCAATAACCATTGACTTGGACGTGGTGTCAGGGTAACAGTCCAACACTGTGATGTGGCACTTCATTGGTGCTGTAGAACCTCCACAGAAATTACAAAGCACCACTGCAGAACTTCTCTGGCAAATGGTATTCCTGCCACAGAACTCGGTCCCAAAGTGCCGCTTAGGGTTTTGCTTAAGAAGCAGGACTCCCATTATAAACACACTCCACCCAGACAGGGTATCAGCAGGGCTCAATAAAAATAGGGCTGGTGTTTCCTGAGTATGCCTATATCTAATTTGGGTGTACCTGGTATATAGTAAAACACAATGGTACATCAGAAAATAAGCAGTCATTACACTGTAGGGGAAAACACAGGAGCAGAGTAACATCAGTAAGCACAAACCTGGAAGACATACAAGCACAGATGTGGTAAGCAACTACAGCAGAGATTGATAGTGAACCATATACTTTACTGGATACCTAAGGTGCACAGGGCTTTGTATGGCAACCAGCCATTATGGCCAACTACAATTTGTGAACAGTACCTGTGATCCACACATAGCATGTAGCAACACTTATGCTCTAGATAAGGCCTTTTAGTCCAGCATTTCCAACCGCCAGCAACCTCTAATGGCTGACTCCCAAGCAGACTCCCTTGTGTTGTAAGATCAAGGTGGCTCTCAGGATCACAGGTTCTAGAACCAAAACAGAAATCTCTGTGGAATACTTCACAAAGTCCATCTCGTCACAGCTTACCAGCAAAAAGAGACCAAGGCTTGGTCATAGGATTACCAAATTCAAAGGTTTATTAACAAACTATTCTCAGCAACAGACCACCACCTCATGCGAATATTTTGCACATGTGCAAATGCACTTTTTCAAGGCATGTCAACTGCTCATGCACTCTTCTTTGTATTTGGCACAATGTAAAGTGACAGTACAATGTAACTAAATGAGCAAAACCTGCTAAAATATTGTTGTACAAATACACATACCGACACTGCAAAACACAGCACAAAAAAAGGCAAGGAAACATTTGATAAGAACCCAGTATCTAATTACAAAAAGCTCCGCAACTGGAGATGAGGGATCATATACAGAAAGAAAGGTATGGAGGGGGAGCAAGGGAGGGTAAAGGAGAGAGAGAAAAAAATAAAACTTAAAAACATTGCATATTAGATACATTTGATCCAAGATAAGGATCTAAAGCATATTTATATAACCTTGCAACACTTTTATCAATCCATACCTGAACTAGACTACTGGCAAGCGTTACCAAATTTGATATAACGGCTTGTCAAGAAAAGGGTCAACTGGGAAGCCTCACATTTAAGCCAGGAGCCTGATTCACTTTTAATTAATATTGCCAAAATGTCTCCTTCGGTAAGCTTACAATGTAAATCCCCCCAACCCACCCGATGTTCAAACTCACTTTTTGGACTCCAGACAATATGAAGTAATGTTCCCTTTCTTCCTAAGCTACATATGTGGCTAATGCATCGTTATTGTTCTTTTTTCTCAATAGATCTAAGGTATCCACCTCTTCTTTTTTAGGAAGGACATATGGTTTTACCAATATAAAATGCTTGCAGTCAGTCGCCATGCAAAAAGTAGCCATGTAAATCATAGCCTCTGTACTGCAGTCGATAACATTAAAGGTAGTGATTTTTTTTCCTGTAACTGTATGTTCAAAAGTGCTTCCTTCTTTTCAATGCCTGTAGAAAAAACAGTTTTCGAATTTGTAAGTGCCCCCTCGCAGTTGGTGGCCCTGGCATCTACTAGTTTCAGGTTGGTACAGACTATGTACCAGGGTGTCTGAAATATTTCTCCCTTTCCTATATATCACACAAGGTGGTTCTTCTGTGATACTGTTCAGCTTAGGCTCACAACTCAAAACATGCCAGTGCTTTTTCAAGATTGCTTTAATTTTAAAAGCTTGTGGTGTAAAAAAGTGGTAACAAATATTGGATTTCTACCAATATCACTTTCCAGGCTGTAACTCTCCAATGTGACTAGCTTGCTCTTTTGACCCCCCCCCCTTTATTCTATCACCTGCCTTGCTTACGCAATTGCACTATATCCCCTAGTTACAAATCTAGCTGTCAGGTCTGATGTGGCATTCTGGAAGTCCTGTTCACTATGACAGTTAGTTGCATTTTATCCACATGTATTGGCTGGCCGTAGGGTATACTTTTGACCATATGCCATGGATGGCAACTGTTGTAGTGAAGCAGAGAATTTCTGTCTGTGGCTGCCTGAACACATTGGTACAAATCCCAACCTGTCCATCCTCTGTAGTAATATCCAGAAAGTCCACTTTTTGCAAACTACTTGTCAGTGAACATTTTAAGTTTGTGTAACACCCTTGTTACCCGGGGTTACTAGAATCCCAGTAAGACCTAGTGGTAGGCAGGGAAGGCAGCTTGTGAAACTCCAGTTAAATGGATTTCACACTGTCTCACTCTGTTCTCAGTCTCAGCTGAGACTGAGGGATGACATCACCATAGAACTATCGCAGCTGCATGAGCCACAATGGAATCTGCAGCAGGGTGTTGGAGTAGAATGTTGGGAGGTTTGAACAGTAGTCTGTAGGTCAGTTGGAGTTTGGAGCTAGTTGTGAAAGGAGCACAGCAGCTCTGTGTTAGGCTCTTGGAGCCTCAGCCCTGACATAGGGCTACATTTAGGAAAAAGGTGTGTGTTTCCACCTAAAGAGAGACACAGAAGCTAGTTTTAAAGTGGTGGAGACTGCTGAATTGGGTCTCAGTGCCCCATCCCTGAGGGGATGAGGCAGGAAAGTTTAGCCTGCATATTCCAGGGGCAACCCCCTGGTTACTGCTAGTGGAGAAGCTGCCTTATTTGGTCCAAGAGTTTTGAGAAATAAGAAGATTTCGTGATTCGCCTGTGGGGCACCTGCAACTGGAGGGTGAGTTTCTGCTCTTTCTGAAGAGCCCATGTTTTCACCCTGGGACTTGTGTAAAAGTGGGGATTGGACTACTGAAGTAGTGGGAGGCCTAGGGTAATAGGCTTAGCCAAAGTAAAAGTATGTTCAAGTCCAGCACATAGGGGAAGTCAAGACATGTAGAGGAGATGTGACATAAGTCTACCCAGTAATCTACATTGCCAAGCTTTCAGAAAAGAGTTGTTTAGTTTCCAGAGAAATGGCCGGGTATGGATTGTGGGAGCTGGAGGTGGGAGACCCCCCATCTTTAGTAACCAGGTCCACCTCTACGGATTTGCTCTGTGGATTTCTACTTTGCCTCATGCACTTGGCCAGTGATGAGGGAAGTACCCAGACATGGGATTGGAAGGAAAATTCCCTCTAGGAGTCAAAGGCTCTAAGGTGGTTTGGGGAGCCACCAATTGGAAAACTGGTTCATTCCCATAATGGACCATGGATCAAGTGGCCGGCGGGGGAGCCGGGCCAGTGGGGAAAACCCAAGTAGTGTATAAGTAGGGCTGTGTACCCACATCTGTGTGCAAGTCCGGGCTGTGTGCCTGGTGGGTTTAGAGCCTGAGGGCTGAAAATGTGAAGAAGTGTTCTGTTGTCTCTAATCTGCATTACCAGGAATGTAGCCTTGTGGGGGTCCGTCTATGCTTTGTTTGTTCAGTTTGGATGTGAATAAAAACCACGCTGTAGAATCCCATTCCTGGTTCTGGACATTACAGTTATTGCTTCCTGTGTTCAGATTTACTTGGGTACCCCTGTGCAGAGTAGCCAAACCTAGGCCCCCTGTGCTGAGTAACCTAATCCTCCCTGAACCCAGTCCCCACCAGGTACTGCTGTCAGCTTCAACAGCATACCACCTGTTGTTTTGCTAAAAGGCAGGGATCCGGGGGTTACATTTGGATTTGTAGACTCAAGGTATTCTACAAAACATTCCTGCTCCTTCTGTGACCCCTTCCACACAATAACAATGTCATCAATAAAGTGTTTGTACAGATTGATCTTGTCATAGAAGAGGCTGGCATTCTGTGGCAAGACTGACTCTGGAAACAAACCTGGATTACCATTGACACAACAAGAAAGAACAGCACCACCAAGCCCAAACAGCACCAGAAATTAAAAAAATATGTCAAACACAGGGAATATGAAAAATAAATGAAAAAAATATGTCAAACACAGGGACTATAAATAGTGATAATAATTTATTAAAGAAATAACTAGGTACATGGTGGTCAAGCCCCTTCATGGAGATATTGACAGACAGACAGACAAAATAAACTGATCAGTTTTGCTAAGGCATCATCAGGATTGTGATTAGCAACCCAGCTACACCAGTATTTAAACTCAGTAGCTTTCAGAATATCACTATATTGGTTTAACAAAAAAAATAAACATTTAATAAATAGGAAAAATAAATTTTATCAAAAATATAAAAAAGACAAAACACATAACAACCACCAGAAATATATGAATTCCATCAAACTAGTTAAAACTACCATAAAAAAGGCAAAAGCCCAACAAGAAATTAACTTGGCAACTAAGGTGAAGGACAACAACAAATCCTTTTTCTCATATATCAACAAAAAGAAAAGCAATATTTCAACATTAGGCCCCTTCAAAAATTCCTCAGGAGACCTAGCAACTGAAAGAGAAGCTGTTAATATCCAGAATGATTATTTCTGTTCAGTCTTCAATTCTGATAACATTCTCCACACAAATTATAATTTGGATCGTATACCAGAGAATATCATTATAAAACCGGAGGAGGTGCAAACAAGACTAAAAAACTGGATATTGATAAATCCCCTGGCCCAGACAACATACACCCAAGGCTACTCTATGAGCTAGCTGACACCCCCACTTACCTATCTATTTCAAACATCTCTGGACTCTGGTAAAGTTCCACAAGATTGGAAAACAGCTATGGTGGTTCCTATCCACAAGAAGGGTCCTAGGATGGAGCCAGCTAATTTTAGACCCATTAGCCTTACATCACTCAAAGGTAAAACCATGGAGGGAATATTGAAACATATTATCATGGAATACCTTTAAGAGAAGAAGTTAATTGACCCTGTACAACAAGGATTTACTAAGTCTAGATCTTGCCAGACAAACTTGCTAACTTTTTATGAAAAAGTTAATTATGAGTTGGATGCACACAACCCAATAGATGTAATTTACATGGACTTTGCAAAGGCATTTGATAAACTGTCACATATGGAATTAATTGAACTATTATCAAATATAGGAGTAAATACCAATATTATAAGCTGGATATCTGAGTAGTTAACAGGGAGAAGACAGAGAGTTGTGGTTAGAGGTGAGGTGTCTGACTGGGCAGCTGTGATGAGTGGGGTGCCACAGGGGTCAGTCCTGGGACCTTGTCTCTTCAATATTTGCATTTCTACCTTGAAAATAAAATACCCCAATATATGGATGTCCAAGTTTGCTGATGACTGTGGAATAGGTGCTCTAGTAACCAATGATAATGAAATTTCAGCACTACAGCAAGCTATAGATGACATTTACTCTTGGACAAATATCAGCAAACAAGAACTTTACATCTCCAAGTGTAAGGTTGTGCACCTGGGCCCTCACAATAAGAAATATCAGTATACAATGGGGACAAAGATCCTGATGGATACAAATGCTGAGAAAAATTTAGGAGTAAAGATAACATCTAATTTGCAGTTCAGCGAGCATTGTAAAGAACAGGTAAAAAAGGCAAATCAGAACTTAAACTGTATATTGAGGCATATACCAAGTCGAAAAAGGGAGGTGTTGATGCCACTGTATGGATCCCTGGTTAGACCACATCTGGAGTATGGAGTCCAGGTATGGGCCCCCCAGAAAAGGGAGGATGTGATCAGAATAGAGAGAGTGCAATGTAGAGCCACCAAATCCTTGACGGAATTAAAACATATGGCTTACAATAAAAGATTAGAAACTCTAAATCTTTACTCATTAAACAATAGAAGATTAAGAGGGGACTTATGTATGATGTATAAAATTATCAATGACACAGCATTAAGGGAAGACCTAGGAATAAACCTTAGATCTGGCTGGACCAGTGATAGAAGACATAAACTACAACTAGAACTACCAAAATGGAATACAAATTTAAGAAAAAATTGGTTTACGATTAGGGTAATTATTGCTTGGAATGGACTTCCTGTACCAGTAGTGGAAATTACAAGTATGGATGCCTTTAAAAGAAATCTTAATATTGCCCTTTCTGATGGAACTACACTATTTAAAAGAAAAAAATTTGGCAAGCATTATGGACGAAAGTCCCACAGCTTGGAAACACTTATGATACTTATGCTTATGATACAGTGACAGTGCATTCATACAGTCTACTAAATACATGCACTATACTGTAATTGCAAAAATTCAGTCATCAAATATGTGAGCCAAAAAATAGGAGTGTAAACATTTAAAAAAAGAAAAAAGGCCAATAAAGGATAAAAGTAAAGTAGCAGCATTAGGAACAGAATGGCTAGTAGCTAAGATCATGGTGCTAGTGGCCCCATAGTACCGAATGTCACAAAGTGTTATGCAAACAAATTATCATTGAAGAAGTAAAATACTTCAGTGTATTTGATCATGATATTGCACTACCACCAAAGGACAACAGAAATGTATAACATTTAGGCCAGAATAACATTTGGGGGGAGGGGGAGAAGGGAGAAGGGGGAATGGGGAGAAAAATGGAGAAGAGAGAAGAAAGAGGGTTTGTAAAACTGTTTTCAGAAACATAGATATAATATTTTTAGTATGCAATACAAAGGACGGTATAGGAGACACCCTATGGAAGTACCATAACAGCATAAATGCACTACCATAACCACTACCCACGTTTTGAGGAGAAAAAAAAGGAATTCTGTGCACCAAAGAGGGGGAGCCAGCACTATAATCCTTACAGAATTATGAATCAGAACAACTCCATACATAATTACCGTATGTCATTATTCCAAAAGGTGTTCTCTTCAGTTACAGTGGACTTAAGGTACCCTGCTCGGTGGCACTGAGAGTTGAGGAGCTGGATGCCACACCTCACGCCACGTCAGCGACCCGGGTTTGGAAATGATCTCAGAGCACTGGGGGTCGGCTGGGGAAGGGAGGAGAGGATGGAGCATCTGTAGGACTGCTCTCCTCCCCTGGGAGGGAGGGGCATTCTGTCTCACACAGACAGTAGCACCAGGTGGCGACCGGGTGCACTGTAGCCACAGAGACCATGCTGGAAAGGGGAACACATTGGGCAGCCGTCTTTCAGACGTGCGCAGGAGTGCTCCCATAGCGGGCTTGATAGCTTTGCACATCCAATGCTTGGGGGGGAGGGTACTAATTAAAAAAAATCTCCTCCCTCAAGGATAGGCGAAGGCACCTCAGTTCCAGGCCACACATTCAACACCAGGCACTCTCCTCTCCTCGGCCCCTGCTTAGCCACCCACTCTATACTATAGATAGAGCATCCTGGGTGGATAGAGTGGACCCTTCCCAGGGGGCTCAGATCTTGGGGATGTGCCGGGCGAGGTGACAGAAATAAGGAGAATTGTCTCAGGTGGGAAGTAGAGACCAGTGGCAGAGGATGCTGGAGAGAGTTCCCCGAAGTGTGGTGCAAGAAAAAGAGTTTAACCCCCCCCAAAAAAAAACAGTGGACTTAAGGTGAAACAGTGTTATGCTGTGAGCCCCATCTGATCAACACCATCCATCAATCCACTTTGTGGTGTACTTTACTGTACAAACTGCAGGGCTACAACATGCAAGGGCTGCCTTCATCCTACATCAGCCATTTTCATTTTGGCTCCTTTTTCTTGCCCATAACAAAAGTGGTATGCAACTGCATCTATTTGTGCTGTTGTATGCCATGGTGTGTGGAGGGGGCCTATATTAGATGTGTGCAGGGCACTGGCAAGCAGGCTGCATACTCCTGGGGTAGGAGATGGAGGCTAAGCTCCTCAGTTACAAAACAAACACATTTCTGTGTGGTGACAACACCAGTTCAGGCAGTCTTCTTGGACTTGGTTTATTCTTAAAAATGAATCAGAATCACCAGCATGGTGGCACTGAGGGTTGAGGCCCTGGATGCCTTACCTCGTGCAATGCCAGTGACCCAGGTTTGGGAACAGCCTCAGGTCATTGGGGTGGGGGTGTGGAGCAGGATCGAGCATGCTGATGGTCAGCTCTCGTCTCCCGAGGGTGGTGAGGGTGGGTTGGCATCCCCCCCCATAGTTCTGCTCTCACTGGGTCGAGGTCCGGTGGGTAGTGTAGGTGGAGAGGAGGCAGCAAACAGTTACAGGAGGTGAAAGGGGCTGAGCTGGTGTCACGGAGTGCATAGCGTGCCTCCACATGGTTGCATGGCAGTGTGCTGGGGCCTCAGAGGGGTCAGGGGAGAAAACCAGTAAAAAAATAACTATGTCTCCCCGGTGCCAGTTAATGGGAGGTGATGACGGGGACCAAATATCTATAATAAAAAAAAAAAAGGAATCAGAATCAAACAATCAGCAACATCTGCGAATCATATAGAATGTGAGAAAACATAGAATGTGCTGGACAGTATGAGCAGCCAGCAGAACATATTCATGCTCCAGTGTGATGCACACACTCACTCAGGCACTCAGCATTAACAGTCGAGTTTGTATAACATTTCTGTAGTCTACTGCTGTAGCAGCTACAGCTGGGTAACAGGAGTGGAAACACAGGCTCAATTTAAAATAACAGCTGGTGGCTGAGACTGACTGACATGAATAACACCCACCTCCATGTTGAGGCAGAGTTATTGGTGGAGTGCTGCTCCCACTCAGAGTCCAGACTGCTTCCCTACTTTGACTGTTCCTTCCAGGTTCCACACCTCTGGTACTGAAATGATGGGATAGAGACGCACTCAAAATGTGGGACAACGACAGAGACTTACTGAGTATTATAATGAGGAACTCGTCAAGCATGGATACAAACTCTTAAACACTGCCAGCGTTATACCATTGCATGTACTTGTACTTGTGCATATATATAGAGGATAACATATGGGCAGTGGTGTGTAACAATGCTATGTTTGCCTTCAAGTGGTTCCTTTGGCATCTCTGTTAAACTTCGAGAGCTAAGCTCAAAAGGTTTACAGAGTTGCCAAGGAAACCACAGGAATGCAAATGTGGCATTGTTACACACCACTGACCATACATTGTCTTTTATAGTGTATTGTCAGCAGAGAAAAAAAATGACTTGAAAAAATAAATTTGTAGACTCACACCGCTATACAACAGGCTGCTGGCTTACCTTGCGATGAAGGAAGAAATAGTCGTCCACAGGGTTTCAAAGCGAGCAAGTATATTTAGAGACAGACATTTTTTTAAATGCCAGGAAACATGTTACAGTTCGGTGTTATGGGTGTCATGGCAACAACAAAGCGTTGTGGTTCTATGTTGTCACACCATCGATGTGATGCAGTGGCAGTAGTGTAACAAGGTCATGACATCACATTGGTGGAGTAACAATGCTATGAAAAGATGATTTTTGAGTTTTAACTGTGTTCTACCATACATTATATATCAATATTTGTTTCAAGAGTAATTTACAGTACACTGTCTTTGTGGGCTTAGTACCTTTTCAATAAGGGGTAGGGGTGGTCAGGTCATACTGCCAGGTGACTGGTTGTGGTCTGCCATTGGCAGGTGGAGCAGCAGTGCTGGGGATCAAGTGGCAGTGCTTAGGGAACCTTGGAAGGGGAGTAGCAGCAGTGCTGCCCTCAACACTCTCAGGTGTGTGCAGAATACTCACATATAGACGTAAGTTACCTCATTGCAAGCTGGTGTGGTGACCCACCATGGTGCTCAATGGTGAAAAACATCCCACTGGAAGGATGATCCACCAGGTCAGACCACCAGTGAGCTCTTTTCCTTACAACCACACTGACATGCTCTTTGCCCCAATTCTTTTTTTTTTTTTTTAGTGGAAGTTTAGTCCTTTTTTCAAACACGTAGTACACCAAACATACTGCAGGACAGTATAGTATTTGACACATACAGAAACATTTTTTCATATATATTTAATAGGTAAAAAGAAGGGAAAGTGACTCCCTAAATCTAATCCATTATGAATAAATCAGAAATTCTGTGGTACAAAGTCATTACTTTTTGACATTAAATATATATCACCCATCTACACCAAATAAGTTCAAAGTGGGGGATCCTGTGTTGTATTTGGACAGTTGACGTCTCAATATAGTCTAGGTTCCTCATTCGATCTTCATATAAAGTAACAGTGGGTGGAGTTGGTAGTAGCAAGTTCTTAGCAATTGTTTCTTTTTGCCATAAAAAGGTAGAATTCGAGTAATATATAGGCAGTGGGATCCCTGAGTCCCTTAGGGATGTCATTAAACAGCACTGTGGAAGCTTTCAGTGCAAATGTATTAAGTTCTTTTAGTTCTTCTGTAAGCTGAATTCAAAAGGGCTGTCATTCTGGGCATAACCAAAATATGTGATCATGGACAGCTTCATCCATGTCTCCCACCTGGGGTAAGCTTTACTTGCTGGCATGGAGTACCAAAGTAGCATACTAGAGTCTTCCAGGAGTATTCCTCCCAGATGTGAAAGGAGGTGGGTCTGTGTATGTAAGGTGTGTATGTGCTGCTGGGAGAGGGTAGCAGTATTCAGGTCTTCTTGCCATTTCACTCTGATATAGTCTATACAGTATGAGGTGAGGTTGGAGAGGGTAACAAATACTCATGAAATGAGTGAGTGGAGGGTCCCCCTTCCTAGGACTGGAAGGACCAGGGATATAAATACTGGTGTATCACCATCCATGGGGAAGGAACACATCTGTGTTTGAATAAACCCCTTGACTTGTAAAAATCTATAAGAATTTTCCTCTCATACACCATACTGGAGCAGTGGTTCCCCAAAGTTCGTAAGCTCCTTTCCTCTCAGAAACTGAGATGGCAAATATATCCCCTGTCTCTTCCATGCTGGGCATGTATTATCTAGCTTAACAGGAGTGACATCAGAGTTATAAGGAAGAGGCTGCAAAAAATATCTATAATACTGCAGTTGCTTTTGGACAAGAAGTTTAAAGTGTAATTGTAAAGTAGTATTAGTATATAAGTGGCTCGATAGTGGCCCAGTGGGAGAGTGTATAGGTTGTAAGATTATTTTTTTATAGGAAGTACATTTTCCTCCACTAGTTCAATAGTTTTCCAGTGTGCAGAGTATGATGAAGATATCCAGTACAAATCAGTTCAAATTTGGGCTGCAAGGTTATATCTTTCTAGGTTTGGAGAACTAGACCACCTTTTCTTTCTGATAGTTGTAAGGTGCTGAATTTTATCTGTGGTCTTGCCCCAGCTGAGATAAACTGGGATAGTATCCTGTCCATTGTCTAAATTATGCTTTCAGTGGGGTCACTGGTAACGTCTGTGGCAGGTATAGCAGACGGGGAAAAATGTTTATGCAGATGCAGTTTGTTACAATAACAAGAGTGGGATAAGCTGGCCCAGTGGCACTGAGGGTTGAGACACTGTATGCCACACCTCATGCCACGCCAGTGACCCATGTTCAGGAGAGAGAGCACGGGCCACTGGGGGTCAGCAGGGGAGGGAAGACGATCGAGCGTGCAATGACTGCTCTCCTCTCGGGGATGGGTGGATATGTTTTCTTGCTCATTGGCTGGCTCCCAGTGGAGGATGGGAGGCAGTGTCAGAGCTAGAGAGACAAGTAGTATGGCATCATGATACACGAGCACCTCCACGTGCATGCGTTCATGGCCACAAGGGGAGGGACCAAGTAAAGTGCGAAAACACAGCTGTTAGCTCTATGGAAGCCCCTCCGGCACTCGGGGCCACTACCTCAGGAACACCCAGGCCCACTCCAGATATGTACTCAGGAGAGGGGGAGGACGGCCCTCTTCCCTTCCACCCCACCATGGGGGGTGATCCGTAGGGGATACAGAGTATGGGGGATGCCAGTGGTGAAGCAGCCACCGTACACTGGAGGAGGACAGATGCTTGCCGGCAGGCTAAGGAGGATAAACACAATATTAAAAAATAATAATAATAAAAACCAAGAGTGGGATAGATTTCCAATCTGTTAATTCCTTCCAGAAAGCCTGCGTGAGGGTATGACAATTAAGAGTCACAATTTTGCTCTGTTATTCTGCTGGTTGGACTCCTAGATATTTTAGATCTGGTAAGTTCCACCAAAAATCAAATTGTTGCCTAAATGCTGGGGTAGGGTCATAGCTTAGTTGCAGTATTTCAGTTTTTGTCACATTCAAATTATAGCCTGCACAGTCCCCAGATTTATGCAATAGGTTTCAAAGAGGAGGCATGGAAGTATTTGGAGCAGTCATAAATATCAGTAGATCATCTGCATAAAGTGTTAACTTTTGTTGCCTACCTGCCAGCTGCATGCCATGTATAGCAGCAGACAGCCTGATTTCCTGATCTAATTGATTTGGGTAGATGATAAATAACAGGGGTGAAAGAGAACATCCCTATCAGGTGTTTCTATATAACTGAAAGATCTGAGAGTGCTGCCCATTAATTTTAACTAAGTCTGTGGTTCTGTCTGTAAAGCTCTCAGTACATCTAAAAAACTAGCCGGGAACTGCATTTTATGGACAGTGTTGAACAGAAATGGCCACGCTACCCAGTCTAATACCTTCTCTGTGTCAAGACTCAATAGATCAAAAAGGGATACTAGACTGGCTGTCATGGTGCACTATGTGCAACATGCATTTAATGATGTCTTGTGTCGGTGTGATCTTTACAAATCCTGTCTGGTCCTTAATGATGAGCAAAGGTAGTAGTATCTTATCTAATCTCTGAGCTAACATCAAGGGAAAGATCTTATAATGTATGTTTAACACTGATATTAATAGGAAGAACAATGGGTCTTCTTGTTTGACTTCTGTATCGCCAATATCATAGCCTGTTTCAAACTGGGTGGTGGTGGACCTCCTTTAGTCATTTGTTTACAGGTTGCCTGCAATGAGTCCAGTAGGTCTCATTTACAGAATTTAAAAAAACTCCCCTTTATATCCATCTGGTCCATCTGGTCAAGGGTTTTTTCCATTTTTTAAGTTTTTAATAGCCTCCTCTAATTCTGTAAAATGAAACAGGGCAGCTAATTGTGCAGCCTGAATCTGAGACAGGAGGGGTAGGCCAGTAGGGGCTAAGAAGTCAATTACCTGGGAGGGTACTGACTGCTGAGGGGTATATAATTGCTTATAATAGTTTTGAAAAACTTCTAGTATTCTATCTTGAGCTGTAAAAATCACCTCTATATAGGGATCCTTAATATGGGTGATCATATGATGTGCGCAATCGTGTCTTAGTCTAAAGGTTACGACTTTAGTGGCATGTGCACCCCCAAAAATACTTTTATTACAGATAGTTCAAGGCCATTTCTGTCTTTGCCTGCAGCATTTCTTTGATTTTTTGTTTTGGTTTTGTGAGGGTAGAGGCTACTGTTGTGTATCTGCCAGCTGCTGTTGCAAGTGGTTCAATCTTATTTCCTTTGGTTTTATTTTTTTATTTCGCTGTGTAGCTAACTAGTTTCCCCCAAAGCACCACCTTGACGATGTCCCTGATTTTCTGGTGAAATTTCCAGGTAAGAATTGTCAGCTATTGTTTGTTGCATGTTATCTTGGATCATTTCTTGGTATTCTGTGGAATTTAATAGGGAGTTGTTGAAATGCCACACAGTTTCCCCCCAGTAATACCCCAATTTAACTTTACAAGTACAAAAGCATGATCTAACAAATATATTTGGCAGAATGGAACAGTTCACTAATAGACCAATATGCCCTTAGTCTTATGTATATCAGATCTATGTGGGTATATATTTGATGTGGTGCATAGAAATGCGTATAACTTCGTGCAGTGAAATTAAGATAATGCCTACTGTCTATCCAGGCAAAATACTTAAGCAGTGCCTGACTCCTCTTTTTGGCCTCTGTTTCTTTGGGAGGGTTTAGGACAGGTTAGTCATATCTAATTTATCATATATCATATTATGACTCCCCAGTAACAGAACTCCCTGTTGAAGTTGAAGAACTTTATTAAAAAGGACACTAACTGTAGGGATATCTGTGCCAGGGGGTATACAGAGACATGCTAATGTCAGGTCTTTACCTAAGTACCCACCAGTTAGAATGGCTAATCACTCCTGTGAGTGGCTCCACGTCAAGACCACACAAACAAAGACAGTGTGGTTAATCACAGCACCATAAATAATGCAAAAGAAAGACGCACATAGGCAAGATTACAAACCATGTCAAGGAAAAAATGTCTGAGGCAAAAACCAGGTGTGCCAAAATACGTACTCATACCAAATCATGTAGTCTATAACTTGTTGATTAAATGCAGTCGGTAATTTTTATCTTTCACTTTTCCGTCTTGTGCGACTATGACAAAGTGTTTTTGACCACACTGTTATGGATGGTGTGGTTTTGACAGGATACCCATGTGGGTCTGTACACAACCCGGTAGGTTGAAATGGGGTAGATCGGGGTACCAGCACTGCCACGCCTCTGCATTTTCCACTTATGATATCCAGAAGCCACTACATGGGAGAAGCCCAGTTCTTCAAATTTTTGGTGTTCAGTTTTCCAGAGGTGGGTCTCCTGGAGGAGTACAAAGGAGGGGTTTGTTTTTCTAATTGTACTTTAGTTCTCTTTATGCAGTTATTAAGACCCTTAATATTTTGGGAGTAGACAATAGTAAGTTCAACAGTATCCATTTATATAATATAAGGTTATAACAGGTGCAAGATTGAAACCAAAGACCCTGCTGCATGTTGGGAGTAGAAACTTCAAATTCTTCAGTGGCATCCGCTTCAACCACTCCCACCACAGTGCGGCCTAGCTTGAAAGACAGAGATGCCAATGCTTAGAGTTATTTCCCCTAAAATCCTTAAGGGATTCACATATAAAGTGACCATTTCTAACAGTGCAGCAAACATTACCCAGACATTTACAAGATAAACAGTAATCTGTGACAAACAATGCCAGCAATAAACTATCATTGTCATTACCTGAAGAGGGGGCAGATTCCAAGGTAGAAGTACCTTTTCTAGTGTCCTCTATAAGGATGAGGAAGTAGCTGAGTGGATTAAGAGTACTCCTTGAAATTGAGACAGGGTGACCTAACCTTAGGTCCAGGTCTCCTATGGTGGGCTAAAAAGTCATGTAAACCAAGGAGTCTCAGGAAGCTCCACAGTGTCCAGAAGACTAATAAGAACATTCTCATAAAGAACTCCTCCCTCCCCCACTCATGTACTTGAGGGATCTAGTCAGGAGGAAGACATCAGACCCAATGGTAAGATATACAGCAGGATACACAGGGCATTTAAAAACCTGTGCTTGGGGGCCCTAATGAGCAGCTGATCTGACTGGTCACAGTACTCCGGAGCTCCATCTTTATTATGAAAATAAAAGTGCTTAACTAAGTAAATCAATAACTTGCTTAACTGAAAAGAGTTGCCCTAATACCGGGAGATGGATGAATACATCACCTCGGGCAAGTCGGTGCGCCAAGCAGGTAAAAACGCCAAAAAAACTCCACTCCATGAGGGAAGTACAAGTGGCGGACCAGGCTCAGTCTCACTGTCAGCAGCGGAGGTAGCTGTGATCAGCAGGGCGGTGTCAGAGCAAATTCTGGCCAACTTTAAACCATGCTGGGAAAGCCTGGAGCATATTCTGAAGGGGCTAGCACAAGAACTGAAGCAGCATACGAGGCAGATCGCGGAGGTGGAATAAAGAATCTCAGACCTTCAGGATCAAAACAGTGAAAGCCCTTCTAAAACACAAAAATTAGAAAAAGTGGTAGAGGAACTTGAAGAAGTGTTAGATTACCAGGAAAATTTTAGTCGGAGAAATAATCTGCGCATCAGGGGCCTGCCAGAGGGAACCTGCTAAAGTTCTGCTCAGAGACTCTGCCAAAATTGCTAGATATGGACCAGCATAAGTCCAAGCTTAAAGTTGAGAGCACACAGGGCCTTGGCTCTGAGGCCTCAGAATAGGCAACCCCCCAGGCAGGTGATCTTCCGGCTGCATCATTTCCCAGACAGGCAGGCCTTATTGGTGGCTTTCAAAAATAAGAAAGAGCTAGTATACGAAGACCACCAGCTAACCCTACACCAAGATATGTCCCAACGAACACAGAAGAAAAGACAGCAGTTTAATACGTTGATGGATGGGATGAGGCAACGGGGGCTCAATTTCTTCATGGTATGTCCGGCTACAGTCAAAGTAAAAATCGAGGGGGCCACATATTCATTTTGAGTGTCGCAGAAGCTGCAAACGTTTCTGGAGGACTGGGACAGGAAGAATGGGACAACGTGAGCTGGACCAGAGTAAGTAGAGAGTGGCGAGAAGATGGAGGCTGGTTTGGTGATCGACGAATTAGATCGATGCCTGCACTTTCCAGGAGAATAAACAGCGAAGGGGGAGAGAAAAGTATGGAGGAGCTAGAGATTTATTTGGATGGCCTCGTGTATCTGTTTTTGGTTGCCCTTCCCCTCAATCCTATGGGTGGCCACTAGATGCAGATCTCCAGGGATTTATAGGTGGTACAGGAGGAATGCTGTTGAGTTACAACATGGCTTTAAAGAACGACAGGGATATGATCCCCATAGGCCTCATCTGATGTGGACTAGAAACAGAACTGAACTTTTAAAAGAGGCAGATTATTCTCCGGGGTGATCATGCTACAAGTTTATAAAGCCTCATATGGGGAAGGGGAAGGGTAGCTGGCGGCCTCACAAGTGTGGACTAGAGACAGAACTTTCTCTCCATCACAAGCATGTGGCACTGTGGGGCGTGAGCGTCTACCTTTTTCTTGTTTTCCCCCATGGCGATACAGAGGGCTAAGCTGGGAAAGTGCAAAGACAGGGATACATACAAGGCCTGAACTAAGGGAGACATGCCTAGCAAAAACAGGAGTCAAGGACCAGGTGGAGGGATGTGGGGGTGTCTTGAGGGTTGTGGGAACGCTTTGAGTGGGCACTTGGAATGAGGCTCTTTAAGAGTCAGTGGGAATGAAATGCCTGGTGATAATATAAAGGGCAAATATATCAAGGGGAGAAGAGAGAAAAGGGATATCTGTGGTGGCCAGTCGAGAGGGTTGGGGGGGCTTGGGTAGAGAGGGGGTGCAGACACCGATTTAGAGGGGGTGTGGGTAGTATAGTAATAACATAAAAATAGATGGTTGCGGCACTCTGAGGCAAACATAGCACGAGGATAAGTTTGGGGCAAGAAAGGCGGAGCAGGAGTAGTGTGTATGGAGGAGTGATTATATACTGAAGATTGTAGTATATGTTGGGGGGAGAGAGAGCAGTTGGGGTTAGGGAAGAGGGACGGCCAACACAGGGGAGGAAGGGATAAAAAAGGGCTGTTTTTGGAAATGAATCAGGGGAGGGAAGGGGGCAAAGTTGGGGTAATTTTTACACAGTTTGTTATTGTTCTACTGTTCACTTGCATGTTTACTGTTTTTAGAATGGTCTGTGTCATATGGTATCTGCTAAAGGTAAAAGGTCGAGCTGTGACCGGGAAGTTTCAGGGTTGTACACACTGGAGAAATGACTAATGGTACACCCCAGCCTTTGGGGGGTCAAAATAGTCTCCTGGAACATAAAAGGCTTTACATCTCCCGCAAAAAGGGTGAATATTTTAATGGCCCTTAAAAAACACAGGGTTTCAGTGGCTATGTTGCAAGAGACACACTTATCAAATAGTGAGCACAAAAAACTTGTGCGAGGGTGGGTGGGGGAGTGTCACGCAGCAGCCTACAACTCGCATAAGAGGGGGACAGCAATTCTAATTCATAAGCACCTGCCCTTTAAAACATCGAGGGTGGCGAGGGACACTATAGAGGGGTGGTATGTTTTTATAGAGGGGGAGCTTGAGGGCAGAATGGTTACGTTGGGAAACTTATATGCACCGGCTGATGGGGATCGGAGCTTCTACCAGAAGGTATTGGATGTTCTGGTTAAAGAACAATTTATAAATCTAATAATGGGGGGGGGGGATTTTAACTATGTGGCAGATCCTAAAATGGACTACTTAGGGAGTAGGGACAGGACAGACGGGGATATACAACAATCGCTGCTTGGGCTAACAGAATTAGGCCTGGTTTATTTATTTTATTTATTTATTTGTTATATCGGTTTACAACCTTTGAGCCAGAGGCTCATTTCCAAAGGTACCTCGTCACATGTAAGACAGAAGCTAATACAGACAGGGTATAACAACAGTTATGTAGAGCATGTGTTACAGACATTTGTCACTGACATTATTTACAGTATTTACAGTAAGTACAGGATGTAGATATTTTCAGACTTTATTTACAATACTTGGATGATGATATTTACTTTGTCACAGCAGAGAGACATTATTAGCTTGAAAAAGCATCTAACCAGAGTAGTCAGTCCTATTTATGGGTTTGGTATTATTGATGTAGGTTGCAATCCATAATGGACTTTGTCAGAGAATTTGGATCAGAGAGGGTGAGAGAGTGAAATGTTAGTTGCAGTTACAGGAGCGGATATTGAAGAGGTGGTTGCAAAGAGTGGTTTTGAAGTGGGTGATCTTGGGTGCACTAGTGAAGGTGTTTAGGAGTGCATTAAACCATGTGGGGGCCCTGGAGTGGAAAGACCTCTGGGCAAGGGACGTTTTTAACCTGGGCACAACCAGTGGTGCTTTCTCTGAGTTGCGGGTGGAGATAGTGGAGGTGGCAGGATAAAGAGAGGTGGAGAGAGTCCAAGCAGTATTTTCTTGGACAGTATGCAGGTCTGGTAGTGGAGCCTTTCATCGAGGTTGAGAAGATTTGCAGAGGTATAGAGGAAGCAGGTGTGAGTGAGCCTCAGTGCACCAGTTAGGTGTCTGGAGGCCTTGTTTAGGGAGACCTGGATTTTCTGGAGTGCGGAGTTATCTGTTGCCCCGTATACAGGGAGCCCATAGTCCACTAGGGACAGTATTGATGAGGTGATGGCCAGCCTAAGGGCATGGGGAGGAGTCCCTGTGTCAGTAAAGGAGTCCAATCCGGGTGTTTGTTGCAGCAGCAAGGGTGTTTATGTGGTCATGGAAAGTAAGGGCTGAGTCAAGGGTAAGTCCAAGATATTTGTAGTTGGATACCTGTTCAAGGGGGTGCTGGGGAGGATGTGGAGAGGTGCCCTTTTTGCTTTGTTTTGGCGGTGAGAGAAGATCATTGATTTAGTCTTTTTTAGGTTTATGACCAGTGTACAGTCCTTAAACCATGTTTCAGCCTGGGAGAAAGCATGTTGGAGGGAGTCCTGAAGGGGCGTAGGTTTATGATGCGAATCAAAGAGCACTGCATCATCTGCATATACTAAGATTTTTGTGGAGCAGGCCTTTGGTAAGGAGTTTAGGTAGAGGGAGAAAAGAAGTGACACCAGGATAGAGCCCTGGGGCACCCCGGAGCAGACGGGTAGTGTGTCGGATAGGGTTCCATTAATTTTGATATATTGGGACCTAGCGGAAAGGTAACTGGAGCACCAGGCAAGGGAGCCTGTGGAGAAACCAAGATGGTGGAGAGAGTCGAGAAGGAGAGGGTGGCAGACCGTGTTGAAGGCTTTGGATAGGTCCATGAACACAGCTCCTGCAATGTTACTGCCATCTAGGAAGCAGTGCAGGAAGCTGGTGAATTCTAGAAGGGCTGTGGTGGTGCTATGGGCCGAATGGAAGCCATGCTGCTCTGGGCATAGAATGTCATACTTGGCTAGGTATTCCATAAGTTGGGTGGCAACCACTTTTTCTAACGCTTTATAGAGTGGGGGAAAGAATGGAGATGGGCCGATAGTTATTTGGGGAAGCTTTGTCACCACTTTTATGGATGGAGGTAATGACAGCTGTTTTCCAGGCACTAGGGAATTGTCCTAGGCATAGGGATTTGTTGAGCAGATCCGTTAGGGGGACTAGGACCTCGTCAAGGGCTAATCAAAACAGCCTGGCATCTAGGGGGTCATTTATAGGGTTATTGCTGTTTAGCACTTTTTGTAGGCAAGGACGAGCTTCATGGGCAGATATTTTGCAGGAGGAAACAAGGATGCTGCAGGGTTGGGGTTGGGATTGGGGCAAAAGAAAAAACTAGGGAGAACACTGCTGAGATCCGAGAAGGTGGTGTTTAGACAGTTTGCTATGGTGAGCGTGTCTGTGGAAGTAGTGGCATTTATGGTGAGCTGGGAGGGAGGTGGGGAGCGTGATTTCCCATTGAGTTCTTTGATTTTACTCCAGAAGGTTTTTTCAGACCCCCACATAGTTGTGAGAGTGGATTGATAGTGGTCTGCTTTGGCCTTACGGATGGTTCGAGTGCATCTATTGTGAGTGGCATTATAGGATTGTCTGTCTGCCATTCTGCCAGATTCTGTGGCTTTGTGCCAGACATTATCCCTATCTCTCAACATTTGGAGTAGGGAGGGGGTTATCCAAGGAGCATGTTGCCTTTTGGTGCGGAGTTTGATAAGTGGAGCACAGAGGTCACAGGCCTTGGTGAAGGCCTGTGTAAACAGGTTGAGTGCAATGTCGACGCTGGGGGCTATATTAATGGGGGATCAATCTATTTGGGTGAGCAGCTGTTTAAGTTTTATTAACCCTCCTGGGTGGAGACGCCTTCAGAAAGTTGTTTGGGTTATGGGTTTGGGTGTTGAAGAGGTCCATTGGAATAGGATGGGTGAGTGGTCACTTAGGGAGTCGGGAAGTACTTTTATAGCCTGGATTTTGTTGGGGCAGTTAGAGATAATGATATCCAGGAGGGTGTGGGTACCAGTAGATGGGTGAAGTCTAGTGAGTTGGGTAACTAATTGGACCATGTCAAGGGCCGAGAATGAGTCCTTTGTTGACGCAGCCAAGAGACCAAGCCAGTTGATATTGAGGTCCCCTACTAGTGTCTGCACTGCATTGTGTGGTAGGGTAGAGAGGTACTCGGTGAGGGGTAAGATGGCAGGCTTTTGGTTCTTAGGGGGTATGTAGGTGACTGTGAGGTATAGTGGGCCTCTGGAGGGGTCGGGGTTGATTTTTAAGGTCAGAGCTTGTGCTCCATTTGTGAGTTTGGGGGGGTGGGAGCATGTGACCGACAATGTTATTATTGATGTAGAATGCACAGCCACCCCACGCTTTCCTACCCTGTCTTCCCGATATAGGGTCTATCCGGGGAGTAAGACAAAGGCATCGGGAGTAGATTTAGAGAGCCAGGTCTCCACTAGGGTAATGATGTCTGTGGCCCAGCACTGAAGTGCTGCAGATTTCTTTGGCTGGCTGCGTATATTCAGGGAGGCAATGCAGAGTCCAGAGGGTCTGGTAGGTGTAGTGGTGGGGGCAGGGCCTGGATTAGGGTGGATATTACTAGGGAGGAGTAGTAGTAGGATGACTAAGGCTCTAACCATAGGGCAGCAGGTTGTTATATTTTAGGGAGTACATTTGGGGGGGAGGATGTAGTGGAGCAGGGGATGGGCAGGGTTTGGAGGATGGGCGGACGAGAAGGGTGGAGCAGGGGGTCCGTGGGTGTTGGGGTTGGGCTGCGGTAGGAGGTGGATGCAGGGGTCCAGTGTGTGATGACAAGGTGGGGGGGTGGCCAATTCTGGAGAGATGCAATGGTGCAGTCCACAAAGGGCATAGGGTGAGGTCTGGCTGGTTGGAGGTGAACCCCAGGGTGGTTATGAGGATGAGGCACATAAGGTGGAAGTCAACAGACATGGTGCCTAGATAGCTTTGGGAGCAGAACAAAGAGGTTGTGGGGGGAGCCAGAAAAAGCTGTAAGAGCTTTCAGATATGCCATGATACAGTAGCTTGACTTGTAGGCTCAGTGGCAGCGCTGCCAACTATGGTGGCAAAGGCACAGGGTTTGAGACCTGCGGTGGGACAGAAGAGAGATTTATTTTAGGCAGACTATAACGATAGAGGCTTTGAGAGCTTTAGAATCTAAGCATGAGTTAGCCTGCTTTGGTTGTCTCAGCGGTAGAGCTGAGGATACTGCTAGGAGGGGTACAGGGTCCATAACATGCAGTGAATGCTGGAAATGTTATTTTGGCAGAGGCTTTCAGAGCGTTATAACTGGGGGTAAAAAATAGCCAGATATGATAGCTGCGTGGCAGGGCTGCTGATTCTGGCAGCAAGGGTGCAGGGTTTGAAGCCTGCAGTGATACCAAGAATATTATTTTAGCAGACTATGGGTGTCAGTAACTATGAGAGGCTTAGAAAGTTTGTTTGTTTGTTGAATTTTGTTGACCCGGTAAGCCCACTGGGCCTAGAAGTCCCTTTTTCAGGGGTGACCGGGGGGGGGGGGATACAGATGGTAAGCAACTGAAACTGCACCAGATTAAGCTGTTGGTGGTATTTTTAGTGAATGATGAAAATTTGTCCAGGACACCGGGGACATTCCCCTACTCTTTTCGATAAGTGCCATGGGATCTTTAACATCCACCTGAACTACCACCAATCCAGGCAGATGGGGCCTCGGTTTAGCGTCTCATCCGAAAGACGGCACCTCAGAAGTGCAGCAACCCTCTCATGCTGCACTACAGTGTCAGTATTGGGATATTAACCCAAGTGCCAGATGTGGGAACTGAACCCACAGCCCTCTGATCTCCCGGCCTCAGAGGCGAGTGTGCTACCTACTGAGCCACTGACACTGAAAGAAAGAAAGTAAGGATAAGATAGCCAGATATGATGGTTAAGTGGTAGAGTTGCTGACTCTGACAGCAAGGGTACAGTGTTTGAGACCTGCAGTAGGACAGAGGATAAGTATTTTTTCTAAGTAGGGAGAAAGGAAGGGTTAAAGGCTTTGAAATAGAGGTAGCTATTGGCCTGGCTTAGTGGATGGGCTACAGACATTGGAGTTGGGGTACAGGGTTTGAGGCTTGCAAGGGGACTATGGTGGGACAATGGAAAGGAGGGAGTAGAGAAAGGGTTAGGAGAGAATTCTAGTGAACAGGGGTTGAATTAGTTGTTAAGATGGGAGAGTGATGCCAGAGATGATAGTGCAGCAACCCCTAGTGGTTGGAGTGTATAAGCTGCAAATGGGAAAGTGGGCACGTGATATGTCATGTGACATGTAAGCAGCAATAAATGGAGTGCCGGCTGGGGAATTCCGAGGACAGGGTAAGACCTCTCCACAAGCAGGGTGGACGGAGGCTTTACCTCTTAAGGCTCTCTGCAGTCCCCTGTAACAAGCTCCTCAGCTGGGCAGTGTTGATGGATGGAGAACAGCCAATCCAGGGGTAAAAGAATATACATTTTTCTCCAACCCACATCATTCCTAGTCACAGCTGGACTCTGTATATATTCATAGAGATTTTTATCAATATGCTAGAGCAATGGGACATAGCCCAATATTTCTATCTGACCATGATATGGTAGAAATGGAGATTGCCCTGAGCCAGAAGGACATACAAAGGGGTAGATGGAAGTTTCCTCTATATATATATATATATATATGTTGGCGAGGGAGGAGTTTAGGGACTTTGTAAAAGAACAATGGAAATTTTATGAGGAGACAAACAAGGGTACTGTGGAAAGCGGGGGCATATACTGGGAAGCTGGTAAAGCATTCATAATGGGGGTTATAATCGGATATACAGCTAAGCAAAAAAGAGAAAAAAGGCAGAAGCAAAGGGATATGGAAATCAAAATAAGTGACATGGAGAAGGAAATAATTAGGGGAGGAGGAGAAGAAAAACAGAGAGAACTCAGGTTGGCAAGGGAGCTGCTCAATATCAATCTGGGTAAGGAAGTGAATACCAACATATTCTTTGCAAAACAGAGGATGTATGAGTGGGGCGATAAAGCAGGCCCCCTTTTGGTCCAGCTTATGAAGGGAGGGAAAAGTAGTCATAGGATAGTGCAAATTAAAAATAGGGAGGGGAAAATACTAAAGGAGGAAGGAGAAATCCATAATAGATTTAAGGAATTTTATGAGGAGCTATATAGGGCCAAGTGTCAAGGGAAAGGTGGAGAAAGGGACAGCTTCCTTAAGGAGATGAAAATGCCTAGTCTAAATGAGGTACAAAGGGGAAAGCTGGGGAGAAAAATAACGGTGAAAGAAATTAAAAAGGCAATCAGTCAGCTGAAAAATGGGAAGGCAGCAAGACCTGATGGGCTGGGGGCAGAGATTTACAAGCTGCTGAAAGAGGAAGTGTCAGGCACACTGCGTAATATTTTACAAGAGACCAGGGAAGGGGGGGATCCCTGACATGTGCTGCCAGGCTTTGATTACTGTTCTTCCCAAAGCAGGAAGGAATTTGGAGGAATGCAGATCCTTTAGACCGATCTCGTTCCTGAACCATGATTGTAAAATCATGACTAAAGTCTTAGCAAACTGATTAGAAGAGGTACTCCCCCTATTGGTCAACCTGGATCAAACTGGGTTCGCCAAAGGAAGGCACTCCTACCATAACCTAAAGAGGCTATTGAATGTTGTTTGGTGGGGGGAGAGGCACCCAGGTGAGGCTTGTGTCCTTTCAATGGATGCCGAAAAAGCCTTCGATAGAATTGAATGAGAATATATGCTGCAAATTTTGCAGAGATTCGGGCTAGGGGAAGAGTTTGTAAAGATGGTAGGAGCATTTTATGCACACCCGAGGGCACTGGTGCTTGTTAATGGGATAGCAACCCCAGAGTTTAGATTATATAGGGGAACGAGGCAGGGATGCCCCCATCACCCTTGCTATTTACATAGGCAATAGAGCCCTTGGCTATTAAAATCAGAGATGAGCCTGATATAAAGGGTATCAGGGGAAGACAGGTGGGGAAGGCATGTCATATCTCTCTATGAGGACGATGTCCTACTGTTTTTGACAGAGCCAAATGTGTCAGTCCCTAAATGCTATCAGTAATAGAACAATTCGCAGTTTTTTCTGGGTATAAAATTAATGTGCAAAAGTCCGAAATTATGTTTTTAGAAGGGTGCATAGGAAGGAAGCCTGGGGGTTAAAAAGAGTACAACACACACTTACATACCTGGGAATTGAGGTGGGAAAACAAGTGGGGAGCCTCTATGAGGCGAATTATAGACCACTGATAAGGGAAATTTTACAAGACCTGAGTAGGTGGAAGGAGTTGAGTGTTTCCTGGATGGGATGGATCAACCTCCTGAAAATGAAAGTTTTGCCCAGAATCTTATACAAAATGCAGATAATCCCTTTCCGCCTGACAGCTCAGGATATAAAAAAGCTGGAAAGTGCATTTACAGCTTTTGTCTGGAGGGGCAAGCACCCCAGAATTAGTCTGAAACAGTTAAAAGCACCAGTAGCACAATGGGGGTTAAATTTTCCAGATATGATGGGATACTTTCTGGCAACACAATATAGATATATACAAAATTGGGTACACAGACAGGAGGTTGCCGGGTGGGTCGAGCTTGAAGAAGACGGGGCACCAGGGAGAATTTCGAGCTACCTATGTGAAGAAGGACTCGGGTGGTATAGAAAGCTGGATGCACCTAATCCGCTGGTGGTGGTGGGCCTGGGCACATGGGGGAAAATTAAGAAGAGACAAGGCATCGAGACATGTCAGACTCTACTGGTCCCGCTTCTGGGGATCCTGGATTTCCTACCAGGTCTGGAGGATGACAGATTCAAACTATGGCAGGATAGGGGAGTAAAATGTATGGTGACCTTGACATCTGGGGGGAGTATATGCACATTCCAGGAGGTTAGAGAGAGGGTGCATGTACCCACTTCATATATGTATAGATACTTCCAGGTAAGGGACTATTATAAACGGCTCAGCGGGCCCAGAGAAACAAGGAGACTGATGGAGGATGTGGAAAGGGAGATAATGGGGGCCAATAGGTGTGAGAAGGGATTAATAGGGAGGGCTGTGAGACTGGACAGGAAAAGTTTTTTTCAGACCCTTACCCAGAAAGCGAAGGTATGGTGGGAGCGGGATATTGAGGAGGAAATTAGTGAGGCCAATTGGCAGCTAATGCTAGAATCCCATCAGGGACTGTTAGTGTGTAACAAGTACAAAGAAGCCCAATTCAAATATATTCAGAGGCTATACTGCCCACCTGCTATGGTGCACAGCTTTTGTCTGGGGGTCTCTCCATTCTGTAACAAGTGCAAAATAAATAGGGGCACATACCAACCTTATTACTGGAGTTGCCCAGTGATAAAGTCCTACTGGCAAGACATATCTAAAGAAATCACATATATGAGAGGAAAGCCTATTGAGATCTCCCAAAAATCATTGCTGTTGGGGGTAGAACGAGAAGAAAATGGGGATTGGTTTCTCTACCCTAGGTGGATAAGGGTGTTACTTACAGTGGCTAGAATAGGAATACAAAATGTATGGACCATGGATGTGGGGCCTACAGTGGGTCAGTGGAAAGAACTCACGATAAAAGTCCTAGCAGTGGACAAGTTGACATACAGCTTAAAGGGGATGGGAGATAGATTTGAGAGAACTTGGGCAGAATACTTGGGTGCTCTGAGTATGGGAGAAAGAATGCTGCTGGAGGGTAGTGGATTATTTAATTGAGAGAGTAAACCTCTGGCAAGGTAGAGATGAGATAGAAGGAAGAGATGCAGACCAAATTAATAGTTAATTGTTAGGGGGTAGTGGGTTGGGGGGGTTGAAAAATAAATAGAAAAAGGGCAGGAATGTGGAATGAAGTCTGAAATATAACTGTCTAAGTGCTGTGGCAAATGCATATGACTGTACTACATGGATTTTTTTATAGCTGTCGGCTACGAACTGTATATGGATAACTGTTCAATAATAAACATATGAAACCAAAAAAAAAACCTGTGCTCGCTATGGGACAATGACACCAGTGAATATAAATACTATTTTAACCAGGGTGCCTCTCTTTAACAAATGTACCTATACAGTAAGGGACTGATGTGACTTCCTATATATTAACACAGTCACTCATATATGGAGGATTTGTACCTTTGTCATCAAAGCCCTAGGTAGACTCTACGAAAATGGGCACTCTGTAGCAATGTCTCTCATCCAAATGTACTTCCCTTCAGCAGGTATACTGGAATTTATATTCAGTTTGGAGCAAGTATCTACCAGAATGTTTTCCTGCCATAACTCTTGATATCGGAAACGGGGAGTTTTCTAATAACACAGCAGCCTGTAGGTGAGGTGTACTGGTGTTCACAGTTCAGTTACATGCAATGCATTTGCATGTGCCATTGTTACCTATCTACTGTTGAGGAGCTGAGAGAAACAGTTACACACCAAGAAAAACCCATCATGAGGAGACAATTCAAACCCACCACCCCATAACAATGTACAGTATGCTGCCTTCAGATATATTGAAGTTTTCATTAATTGCAGCCTGGATAATACTCAGTTACTACGAAATGAAAATAAAATAGAAGGGGTATTTAGAGTTTATTGCCATGATTCTGTTTACTAGTGGGAAGAGGCAGGGGTCCTGACAGCTCTGGTTAGTTTTCCCTTTTCATCCAACTTAAAGCTTCTTAAAATTGCTCCTCAGACTCTTGCCTTTCCTTCCTTCACCAGAGCCCCTGTTCTGTTGCTCAGAGAGGGACCTGTTGGCGTAGGGAATAGACAAGAACTTGCACTGTTGAAATTCACATATTAATTTTATTTAATTCTCTTAAATTGTACTGTTTTACCCCCGCCCCCAGGCATGGCTGGCGTCTTCTACTACAAATCCCAGACTCACACAGGTCAGACTGCAGGCAGCTGACCTGATGTCATGCACTGCACTACACACTCACCGAGTGTACTTAGCATATGGAGATAATGAGACGCATAACTGGAAAACATCTCATTAGTGATGATCGTCAATAAGCTGTCTAATACCATCAACTTTAGGCAGGCCAGACAATTCAATATCCCATGCAGTGCAGCTGCCTAGTGTGGCCGGCTAGGCAGCACTGCAGTGTGGGAGATCCATTTGAATTGCTTGCCTGCAGTGCATATTACACAGCTTTTATGACCATTACAAGATCTGGTTTTCCAGTTATGTTTTTTTCTCCAGGTGCTTTTAAGTACACTCACTGACTGACTGTACTTAGCAACCCATGGAGGAGTGGACCAGGCAGCAAACAAAAGATTACATTCAGAGGCTGACCATTTCACCAGATACATGAATCTGACTGAATGTAACCTGCACACTGTCTGGTAGGCTACTGACTCTCCTCCACTCCCGATTCCTGGCTTACTTTGGTTGCACTGTTGTCAGCCACCACTGTGCCTCTGAGGGGTTTGTTATAGAACACAGACCAAGATGTCTGTCTGTCTGTCAGCCAACAACAAGTAAGCAAAATTAGTCTAATGCAATGAATCTACTTTCTACTGCAACAAAGCAAATCAAATATCTTTGCACACTGGGGACCAGCAGTACCATCTTGAGTCAAGTTTGGTGGTGTGTGGGGCCCATTGGATTTCCCATTTAAGTGGGCGGCGATACTCCACAACATATTGTTAATCAAACATGAGTAACAAAAACAAAACTGTAACAAGTTCGTTTGACTTACTTACTTGATGTGTTGGTTGCATACTTGCATTCATGCACTGCAGCCTGCTTGCCATCATCAGCGTCTTGTAATACAACAAATGAGATCTGATATCAAAACCACTGTCAGCTTTAATAGTAAGGTGATACATGTGTGTTACTGTTAGGGTATGATCACCAGGCTTTGAATGTAGCAGGCATCTGACTGCAAGCAACTTAACACAAGATTCATGGAGGTTACTTGCAACTGCGAGAACAATTCATGAAATAAACACATGCTATAAGCAACTGATTTACTGTACGTGTTTTCCTTTTCTAGACTCATTCAGAAATGTATTTCTGTGGATGTGCTGTGAATGAGGTTACAGTGAGATATTCAGAAGGCCTATGACTTCAAAAACTATGGGACTTGGAGTGTTTCAACTTCCAAAATTTGTGGACTGGAATTATTTTGACTTCCAAAAATTGACAGCTAGAAGTATTTTAATTCCAGTAAAACTGAAATGACTCATTTTAACCCATGGAAGTATTTGACTTCCACCCAAAAAAAATATCTGAAGCCCTGACTGTAGCCTAGCCACTCCAACTACTTGGAATGCCATGCCTCCAAGTGCCCAATAAACTGTAACCATCAGTGCCTTTAATAATGTCATGTTCTGCCATCTCAACACTCCCTGCAGCTGCCCCCAGCCCCACTCTCTTTCTGAATCATCTGCCTATCCATTTACTTATCATCTACTTCTCATTAAGTACAATGTAAACTTCAATTCCATATGTACCCCCCTCAGGTGGGGCTTACTTTGGTTTGCCTCCTGACCATCTGGTCTCACCAGTCCAGGTCCATGGAGCCCCCCTTTATTGCTTCTGTCGGCCCCTCAGCCCCTCTCTGCCTGCTTTGCTATGGGGGACTGGGGAAGCATGGTGCTAAAGTTAAAACTGCCTGCTCAGTGATGTAGTGCATAGAGCACTGGGCAATTCAGTAGAGTACCACACAGCTCTGTGTGCGCATGTTTGAGCTGGCTCCTGTTCAAATGTGCAAGCTGCTGTGACCCACTCGCAGATCCTGTTAGCACTATGGCACTTATTGTTAAAGCTGCCCTGGTGACTCAGTGCTGTAGTCCCCTTTGTGTGCTTCAACCCCTGGGACCTCAAAGACACTCGTGTGGGGTCTGAAGATGCATTGGTGCAGAAAAGGAAACAAACTCTTCAAAAGTGCTTTTAAGCACTATTACTTTTAAGTAAGTGCACTATCCCTTTAAGAAGAAGCCAGGCAGCTATCAAAATAAATGTTCTGGCTGCTGCACGGGCGGACATGGCTGTGGCACTAGCGACAGGCAGGGGGAGTATCTGCCAAGCTCCACTCTGCCACCGGACAACAGGGCAGAGGGGCAGCTACTGAACCATGGGGCAGCTGGAACTTAAAACAATATTGTTTGCCAACAAAAAGAGGTTAAAGTTTGGACTCTGTATGAACTGTTTTGCTTGCAGCCATATTTGCCACCTCTGACCTGCTCTGCAGCCAATGAGAGATTGAGGAGCCCAAAGGACTACAAAAAGGGGGCTGCTAGAAAATGGAGAGGACTGTGAATTGGCACCTTTTTCCATAGGCAAGCAGGTGTTGAGTGAACATTCTACATACTAATTTGATGGATTGACAGCCTGATTAACAAATGGGACTCTGCATCTGATGATCTGAGACTTGGAGTGCAGATTCAGTTTGGAGCAGTCTGCTGGGAACTCCCAGAGAGTGAGGTGGTTCAGACTGTGTTTCCTGTGAAAGGCGGGAGGCCTGCCTGGGGCTTCCATAGCAACAGCCCAAGAGAAGCCTTAATTTATGCATTCCAATATCTGGAAGGATTTGTCAGAAATTTTAACTGATGAGTTTTGCTGAACAGAGCATGAGACTGAATCCTGCCTGAGCCACAGGAGGAGACCCAGAACTGTGTTTGCCTGTTTTTGGACTTCTGTCGGCCTGCAGTGTGGCTGAAAATAGTGAAGCTGTGTTCCTGAGCTCCAGAACTAGGTGATCTGCTAGGGACTGTCTGGGGGGATCAGCCGGACAGTGTCACAGCTAGGCATTACCTATCACCTCACCCTGAGGGCTGGATGCCTGTACGGGTGTGCGAGATCTGTGGCCCTGGCCCTTAGAATGGTCCATCCAGTGCTACAGAGAGAGCTGCCAGAAGAGCAGAGAGAGCTGCAAGTTTGCCAGAAGAGACTGCTATCAACCAAGCCAACACACCTGCATTCAAATACAGAGCCTCTCAGAGCTGCAGTGGGCAAAACTACAACTTCAGTCTGCCCAACTCAGAGACTGGCAACTCCAGAATCATGAGTACATCAGGGCTTGCCCTGCCTTCATGATGAATTGTAAAATGTTTCCACCAAAAAGTTGAAAATGTTATTAAAAGTGCACCAACACCCGCCGACCAACTGCACCTCATTGGACTTGCACTGTACACCAGCTGGGTACCAGAAAAGACATTGGGGGCTTACATTTAGGAAACTGGTACCAGTTGGGAGATGGGCTATATTGTGTGTGCTGCTGGGGGTGGTGGGCACTGTTATTGTTATAGTTACTGTTATTATATCTTTAGAAATCATTTAAATCAGTTATTTATCTTGCATTCCCTCAGTCCCCTAGCCTATGTAATACATTTTTTGTTGTTATGGTTAACCTGTCTTGTGAGCATATTATTAGTTCAAGTCAATAACTGCATGTTTACTAGATACTGAATTGGTTTCTGATATTCCATGTGTGGGGTGACTGTGAGGGGATGTACCATTTTGTCATCAGGCCCACTTAACTTTATCTCTGGGTGAAGGCACCACACTAATAAATCTCTTTTTGGGTAAGAACCCCCCTTTTAGTAAAAACAGAGCACAGGCCCCTCAACCTAGTTTGAGCCTGCAAGACTGGGGTAGTAACAGTAATATCCACAGTGACCCGGTTACATATATATTTTTGTTAACCACTGTTTATCATTTATATTACCTCAGCTTATATATAATTAGTATAAAAAAGGAAAAAGAAGAAGCCCCTCCCAACCCTGTAGAAAGAATCCATGAGATTCAAAGCTCTGGGGATTTTGTGTTCTCCTATTTGGCTCAATAAATATTTTTTCAGCACACTACTTTTTGGCTTTTTGGCACCTTGCCTTCATATTTTTTGCATACCACAACCGCCAAGTTCTTTTCTTCATGTTTGATTTGCTAGTGGTTGCAACAGTCTCCTGGTCCTGAGTGTCTTGAGTCTTGGTTTGCTTTATAGTTAGCATATTTCACTTTTATAATACATGGAAACACGGAAACATAGAACTGACGACAGATAAGGACCTCTTGGCCCACGTAGTCTGCCCATTTTCCCTACCTGTTTCATATACCTCAGATCCTAAATGATTTGCAGCTGACCATCTCTTTCCTAGCAACAGAGTTCCTTTATGTTTGTCCCATACATGTTTGAATTCCCCTACCATTTTTGCCCCCACAACCTCTGCTGGGAGGCTGTTCCATGCATCCACCACCCTTTCCATGAAAAAATACTTTCTCACGTTACACCTGAGTCTACCTCCCTCTATTCTCATATTATGACCCCTAGTTCTTGAACACCATTTTTTATGAAAGATGCTACCCTCTTGTACCTTATTTATACCCCTGAGGGATTTGAAAATCTCTATCATATCCCTTCCCCTCTCCTTTCCTTGAGTACATGTTGAGATCCTCTAGTCGCCCCTCATATGACTTCCGGTGCAGTCCCTGCATCATTTTGGTTGTCCTTTTCTGAACCGCTTCTATTATATCTATGTCCTTCCAGATGCGCGGCCTCCAGAACTGGACACAGTACTCTAAATGAGATCCCACAAATGTTCTGTACAGTGGCATTACCACCACCTTCCGTCTTCTGGTGTTACCTCTCCCTGTGCACCCTACCATTCCACTGGCTCTCCTCACAGCCTTCTCACATTGCTTGGCAACGTTTAGATCATCAGATATGATTACCCTAGGTCCCTTTCCTTTTTAGTGGCCATTAGTACCCCTCATCATATACTTCTCCCGTGCATTTCTGTCCCCCAAGTGCATGATCTTGCACTTCTTAGCATTAGCTGCCACACCCTTGACCACTCTTCAAGCTGACTTAGGTCCCTTCTAATTTTCTCTACCCCCCCTCGGAGTATCAACCCTGTTGTAGAGCTTCATGTCATCTGCAAAGAGACATACTTTCCCTTCCAGTCCTTCGGAAATGTCACTTATGAAGACATTATAGAAGTCTGGTTCAAGCATTGAATCCTATGGGACCCCACTGGTCACCCCCCCCTTTGAATTGAACTTCATTCACCACCACCCTCTGTGTCCTATTGCTCAGCCAGTTTTTGACCCAGTTTACCACCCTCATGGTGGACGATTACACCTGTATAAAATACAGGAGTTTGCAGCCTTATTACTGTATTTATAGCGTCAGTATGGCAACTGTAGCTAATTCAATCTAGTAACTACAGTCTGAGCGCGTATAACATCTCAGATGCAGCACAATCCTTTCAATGCAATTAAACTGACCTACACAGATATTCCAGCTTTACCTTGACGTCAACAAGTAAAATTTAATTTAAATAACTACATATTTTGTTTACAAAAATATCCTGAAATGAAATATATCTCAATTACAATTTTTAATTATAAGTTTATTTTCATTTAAAACCAGCAGTTGCAAGCAATCACAGTTCAGTTATCGGAATCACTTATAAATTTTAACATGTACTCACTTCTATACTCATTCAGTTCTCCTGTCAAATCTTACAAATTACAAAAATCACAGTACAGCTAGCATCTTCAACCTGTATTCACTTACATGTAACTTTTGTCTTTTTCTGAAATGTATTTCTTGTACCTTACTTTTGTTGTTCATGTACGTGCTCTATAGTTATCACCTTATTTGTTACTGCTGTTTCACTCCTTGCTTTGTATCTGCCCTGGGTCACACCTGGGTATGAGCTTCAGCTCAGTGAGGCTATCCCGGTCACCAAATTTTAAATACAGAAATGAATTAAAAAGCTGGATAAACTTTTCACAGGCATCTTTCCTTGTATTTTCTCCCAGATATTTCAAGTAGTCCTACACCCAGAGTGTTTCATCAGTACTATGTTCTTTGACAGAATTTCAGAAAGCAACATTTAGGAACATATCTAAATCTGAAGTTCTTGTGCTAGCTGTCAGTTCATCTTTTCATCCTGTTTTGCCATGCATAACTCGCCTATCTCATGTTAAAGGAAGCAGCCTTTTGTCTTTACATCTATCTGCTCTGTTTTTGAAACTTCATTCAGACAACCACTGTCCCCTTCCTTCCCTAAACAGTGACAGCCTCAAATCCTGAAAAAAATCACAAGCACACCTACAGCAAGTTAAAAACTCTATCTTTGCTTTATAGTTTTAAAATAACAATAAAACTTTCAATTCACCATAGGAATTTCCAGCCAAATTTGCCTTATGTAGTTCGTTACCTTATGTAGTCATTCAAGGTGTATAACAAATGTAATATACAGAGAATAATGTATGGGCAACCATACACAACAAGGCTGTGTTTCCATTGAAGGGCTGAGATGACAACATATGAACCTCGAGAGCGAAGCTCAAGAGGTCCATGCTGTCATCTCAATCCTAAGATGGAAACACATGCTGAGTTGTGCGGTGGGTGCCCATGTTTTATTTTTTATAGTATATGTTTTTTTTACACCATAGTGACAGACCCCCACTGAAATGAAAACAAAAAAATCTTGCCATTTCTTTTTTCTGTTCTATGATCAAAATCAAATTTACAGACTTTTAAAAGTTAAAAGGTGCAACTTTGGGCACTTGGTGGTTAATAAGTAGCTATGTGTGGAATAAATGAGAAATTGAAAATTGTATGACCTTTGAACTGTGCAGAACAACCGTTCGGAATGCACTCACCACCACTTTGGAATGCGTACAATGATTTAGAATGCACACAAAAAGGTTTTTGAGCAGGTTAATTTTTATACAGAACAAAGGGTAACCATATGCTATAAGGTTGTAAAGCTATCTTGTGGTTCTAGTGACACATTCAAAGCACTTAGCCACCCGCCTCCTGGTTTATAAATGTAATCAAAACATCTTGACAGCTTTATACCTTTATTATGTACAGTTGGGCATAGTTTATCTGTAATATAGAGTTCATATATCTTGTCAAATGTTAAATTTCAGCCAATCAGTGTGCGCCTCATCATTTGACAGGTGGCAATGGCCTAAAATGGACCAATCAGAATCGTACAGGTATTGCGCAGGAAGTCCCTCCCTTCCTTTGTGCAGGAAGTCCCACCTTCAACGTGGGACATCCTGCCTCAAATCCCGGAAGTGACATACGAAATTTAGGAAATTACATATTCTCGAACCCAGAAATGACACACGATTCCCATTCTATGTCCCTACGTCCTTCCTCCTCCATCCCCATTCCTCCATTAACCTCCGCAACACCACCCAAGCTCAAACCCAAGTCCATCCTCCATCCCCTCGAACCGCAACCATCCTAACCTAGCTTGAACCTGAATCCATCCTCCGTCCCTCAACCCCCCTACCACAATATCTTGGCACAGACTCTCCCATCCTCCCACCTTGTCCCACCATCACCCTTGCACCCATCACCTACCTCAAACCTGAGTGTCTCCCCTCCTCTCTCCTTGCCCCACCACCACCTACCTTTCACCTATCACCTAGCTGGAACCTGAGTCTCTCCCATCCTCTCTTCTTGCCCCACCATTACCTACCTTGCACCCATCACCTACCAGGCACTCCCTCAACCTCCCCCTGTTGATCTGTGGGATGAATGCAGAGTGCCTTTTTACTCAGGGGAATTTTTTTTGTGAAATGTGCTTTGAAACTTGAAGGACTGTAAGAACTTTTATCTCCACTATGTAAGGAAGTTCTTTTAACACAATATATTTTACGTATTTATGAAAAAACAGTGATTTCTTTTTTAATGTGAAAAATAAAATGAGTTCTAACTTTAAAAGTAGAGTCAGCATGTGTGTGTGTGTGTCCAGCACTGAAGCTGATTTTACAAGGGTGATTATTCTAAGTAGAATGCTTCAAATCTTAAAGTCCGATTAAAAAACAGACATACTCTCTACATACATTTTCTTTTAAATGAATACATCAGAAATTAGTTGTTTTTTTTTTATATATGCATACATATACATAACTTTTCTGTATCTAGAACAGACCATGTTCTTAATAAGAAGCCCTTCTGGAGAACACACATTTCCCCTTAATATTCAGGTTTTATATGCATTCTAGATGTAGAGATATCACTTGGAGGGGTAACTAAGCATTCACTTCTGCAAGTACATTTAACAATTTAAGATGTATTTATAAGCCCATGAGCAATACGACTTTTTCTATTTAGCTTAATCCAGAAGTCCCGAAAATCCTGGCCCTACCAGAGGGAAAATGGTGTCATACTTTATAACCTCAAAGTTCTGGCAAAACTCTGGATATTTACCCAGCTCAGCAATTCCTTAGTAACATATACAGGTACAGTAAGGGCTTTTTACTCCAGCAGAATACAAATAAAAAATTGCATAAGACCCCTGTATCTCTTACACTATATTGTATTTAGAATAACCCAGAACCCACCAACAAAAAAACCTTCTGGATAATCACCCTCTAACATGTTAATAGGCCTGGAGCAACATCAGGTTCAGATAAAAAAGAATGATAATGCCTTTTAAATTTAAACTCTGGTGGAAGTCTTATATAGAAAAAGGCTAAGCCTAATTTTTACATTACAGTTCCACTGCTCATCCCTCCACATCGGAATTGGTATCTCCAGAGTCTCTTCTTCAGTCCCGGACTGTAACAAAATGAGAGGCCCATTCTCCTGCCTCAGTGGGATCTGAAAAGGCCCACACCTCGCCCTCAGGCACGATGTGCAACCTGGCTGGCGAAACCACCATGTGTATGATGGAGGCATCCCACAACAACTTTCTCACCTCATCAAATTTTTTTCTCCTGAGACTTGTCACATAGCTCAAGTCAGGGAACAGATAGATGGTTTGATCATCTTGCATAAGGGGCCCTGCTCATCTGGCTAGTTGGTGTATTCTGTCCCTGGAACCAACTCCATCTGTGACTAAAAGTAGGGTCCAGGGATTCTCCGATTCCTCTCGATGTCCCCTTGGTGTGATCCGGTAAGCCTTTTGAAAGGATATATTCAACTTCTGACCCTCAGGTAGCAACTTTGAGTCCAGCCATTCTGGGAAGAATGTAAGAGAGTGGTCTCCCTCTGTCCCCTCAGGTAGGCCCAGAATTCTTATATGCACCGATCTGGCCTGGTTTTCCAGGGTCTTGAGCCTGGCCCTCATGATGGTTTTCTTTCACTAAGAGCATGGTTGCAACTGAGGCTGCTTGCTGTTTCACCTCTCCAACCTCCAGCTGTATCCCTTCTACCGATTTCTCCACCACAGTGACCCTAGTAGCAAGCATGTCCATTTTGGTGTTCAGGTCAGCAACCGATGCTATTATTCATTGCAACTTAAGGCCAATAGATGACATAGTTTTGTCGGGCTTGCAGTGAGGTACAGCTTGCTCCTCCATTGCAGTTTGCACTGACTGGGACATATTGGCTGATTTAGCACTGGCTCCTCCACCTCTGTCTTTCTTAGGGTTGCCCATTGTATGTTTGTTGGGTTCCTGTTTCGATCTGAGATGGTTATTTTTTTAACAGATCACTCTAAAATGGATATTTAGGGATTTTTAGAGCTTTGCTGCTGGAGCTGTGGTAAATTGATGCCTGTCAGCTCAGGCTCAACAGCACCCCCAAACTGGGTATTTTGATATCAGAAACTAAATATGTTTTTCTATTTCATTTGAAAAAGATCATTTGCAAGATCACTGCCTATCAAAAGCACATATTTCTATTAAATATATACTAATGTTACTGGTGAAAGTATTTAGGAGGGTTCTAACCTCCAGAAAACAACAAAAAGTGCTTTGCATTACCTATGTAAAACTGAAAAACCAGTAGACTGCTTCATGGAGACTTTTATACTGTGAGAAACTTAAGAAAATTCCTATTAAAAGTTCGTATTAAAAATGCCCTGCTCAACATTACAGTATAAGAAAATCACATGTTAGTCATTTTATGCATCACAAGAGATGACATAACTATATTCATCAATGGGGGCTGTCTTCCAGAAACCTTGTACCCATCCATGTGATGGTCACATAGAGGATAGTTGATATTAATGGACTCCTGCTATACATGCTGATATGTGTTAGTGTGTTGCTTGTCATAAGAGATGACATCACCGAGATGACATCACCATACAGGATCAATGGGGGACTCTCATATGTATCGCAAGACAGAACATCAATAATTTTCATCAATGAGGGATGTCTTCTAGAAACCTTGTGCCCCATCCATGTGATGGTCACATAGAGGATAGTTGATATTAATAGACTCCTGCCAAAGATGCTGATGTGTGTTAGTGTGCTGCTTGTCATAAGAGATGACATCACCATATAGGATTAATGGGGGATTTTCTTGTATGTATCACAAGACAAGACATCAGTAATATTTATCAATGGGGGCTGTCTTCTAGAAACCTTGTGCTCACTCCATCTAATGGAACCATAGTGTGAGTTCATCTAGCAGGGGTCTTATATATAGTTAGGGTCCCAAAGACCAGAAATTCATAGTTTTTAAAACTTTATGATTATGAACAGCTGGTCTGATTCAGAAGATCTATCTGATAGTGAGATAATGGAAGCTGCTGCATCAATACTAGAACCACAAGGTACGTGTTCTTGCTGAAAATGTTTAAAATGTACCTACTTGTTTGCGTTGTTATTACAACTAAAAGCCAGTCTGCTTTTTTTTTTTTGTCTGATTGTTAGGGGATTTGACAGATAAAATACAATGCTATATATCTATTAGGGAACATCTGTCTTACTACATATGCTTGAGTAAAAGGGGGTTAGCTTGTGTTGGGGTTAATTTAAATGTTTGCTGACAATAAACAAATGTATTTATATTGGCTTAAATGCTTCTTAGTGCAAGTTTGAGAAAATAGCATGCATTTACATTGTTTTAAATGCTTAGTGTAAGGTTTTGAAAATATTTAACATGCATTTATATTGGCTTAATTGCTTTGTAGTTTGAGAAAATATTTAACGTATATTTATATTGTCTTAATTGCTTTTTAGTGTAAGTGTGTGTGAATGATCTTTTGAAGATGTATTCATAACAATGCAAATGGAAGCTGGGCAGCCTTTGATTGGTAGTTTTTCTCTGGGGCAGACATGATGGACCTAGAGACCCTTTAGACCTTACAATGTTACTCTATAGATACTCATGTAATGTTTAAAATACTTAAGTGATAGGTTGATTCTCTGCTTTTTTTTTGTCAACAGTTCAAATGTGCACTTCAGGGAAAAGACAACATAAAAAGAGACAATCAGAAGTTTGTGAAAACAAACAGATGCCTACTGAAATTGCTGCTACCAGCACAGAAAGTTTAAATACAATAAATGACATTTGTTTAATTTGGAACCAGAATGTACAACCTTCCACCAGCTCAGGGGTTGCAGACAGAGCTATGTCTCATCCCAGAATCGAGGAAAGGGACATTGTTGCACTTAAGTCATTGCTGACATATTTTCCATTAATAGCTGGTGCCTTGTTTAAAGGACTAGTGGATCATGGCAAGTTACAGGAGACATCTTTTTTTTTAAAATGACTTTTAAATGGTACTGTGATAAAACATGTATTTTCTTTGATATGTGTAGCTAAGGAATTTAACTCAGAGCTGAAACATGCTCTGCAGGTAGTAGAAATGTATCAAACAATCAAAATGCTGGAACTGAAACTGTCTCAGAAACAGTGACAAGACAGAAAATCTCACAGGCTGAATAAAAAGGGGGTCAGCACTAAAAGCATGAAAACAAATAGTAAATGAGTGAAAATAATTACATGAGGAAAAAATAAAAGAACCCTAGAACATCTGAGAAAGAAAATAAGGTGTGCTAAAATCATATTACACTGCAGGGCATCACAGCAGCTTGTTGAAAATCTGCCAGATGCTGAATTAGAAAACCAGCAGCCCCCTCCAGGTTTTTTTTTTAGAAAGAATTCAGCATGTTGAACACGTTCTACGAAACCTTAGAGCAATTGAATTTTATCAGATATTTAGGTTTGTAAATCTGGATAGACTAGCATCATTCAGCCAGGCCATTCAAGCTATGCAGTAAGCAATTCAAGAACTTTTAGACCACATTATCCCTCAGTTAGGGGTACTCGACTTTCCACAATTGTGTTTGAGTGCTGACTCTTTAAATCACCTCCTGTTTTCAAGGAGAACACGCCCTAAAGAGTTAGATGCTGGTACATTCTTAGATCACATAGCTGACATGTTACAAAACAATGCTGAAGGCATTGCTGATGATTCTTTACAGTTGGTGGTAACAACCATTAGAAACCGGGAGGGTGGTGGGGTGGGGAGTAGATGTACACTGAGTTCTATCCTCTATAGCAAAATAACTGAGAAAAAGAGGTGTTACTTGATTGATTTAAACAATAGAGATAATGCTTTTTGTTTTGATAGAAGTGTACTTGCGCTCCTGAACAGACACCTGACTGACACTCAATTGATCAGTAAGGCTAAAATATTGCATGTTGAGATAGGTTTGTCAGAACACACACCTGTCAGTTTCAGTGATGTGCCACAATTTTAACAATTTTTAGGAGTAACTAATAAGGTTCTATACCATAATGAAGGAAATTGGCAAACATTTTCAATGGGGTCTGAGAGCTATCCTAAAACACTGTTTGTATTACATCATAACAATCACTTTTATGGTGTCACAAATTTCAAGAAATTTATAGGAGCCAGATACCTCTGTGAATACTGCCAATCAGCCTTCAGCCACAAAAATCATCACTCATGCACTCTTTTGTGTAATATGTGCTGTGATCCAGTCTGTGCAGAACAGATTGCCAGTGTAGTGAAATACCCAAAATGTAACACAATTTGTAGATCCTTAGATTGTCTGGAGAGGCACACGACCAAAGCTGATTTAGGCATGATGCCCTGTGAATCAAGCAAGTTATGTGGAGAATGTTTAGCTATATACAAAGGAAATCATAAATGTAAAATGGGTGGATGTCCTAGATGTGGTTCTCTTATGACTGTTGACAAACATGTGTGTTACATGTCTCCACTGAAACAAGTGAAGACCTCTGAGAAATATATAGTGTTTGATTTTGAGGCCAGACAAGAAACAGGAACACATACACCAAATTATGTATATGCCAAGCAACTGTATGATAGCAGATGTTGGGCATTTGAAGCAGACGATTATGTAAAAGATTTTGTCAGGCACTTTATAGATACACCATTCAAACACTGCACATTTATAGCTCACAATGTCAAAGGCTGTGACAGCTATTTTATCGTTAGTCAGCTAGTGAAGGAAAAAATTGGTATCAAATTGCTCACACAAGGAGGCAAATTGCTCTCCGTGATGGTATCTGCACTACTCATTAGATTTATAGATTTATTGTGTTTCATGCCAATGCATTTGTCTAAAATTCCAGGAGCATTTGGCTTTGAAAATGAGCTCTCTAAAGGATACTTGCCACATTTTTTTAACACCAAGGCCAATGAAAACTATGTAGGTCCCCTGCCTGATGACAAATTTTATGGGGTAGATTATATGATGCCTAGAGAAAAAGCAGAGTTCAAGCAGTGGCACCTAGTCAACCAACATACAGAATTTGATCTGAAATAAGAGCTTCGCTACTATTGTCAGTTAGATGTTGAAATTCTTCAAAAATCCTGTGACAGATTTAGACAAGAAGTGATGAACATGACAGCCATGCAGGTTTTAAAACAGTCAGATGGTCACATTTTAGAGTACAAAGAGGTTTGTTTAGATCCCTTTCAATATACGACCATAGCATCTGTCTGCATGGCCACATACAAATTCATGTTTTTGAAAGAACACACACTTGCAATTCTCCCCCCAGATAATTACCACGGCCAGCAAAAGAGGTTCTCCACACCTGCAATACAGTGGTTAATGTACATGGCAGATAAAGAAAACATTGCAATTCAGCACACACTATGGGGTGGGGAATTTAAAGTGGGGCCATATTTTCTCAATGGTTACATGATAATCAATGGGGTTCCCACAGCATTTGAATTCAATGGGCGTTCTGTTCATAATTGCAACATCTGTTACTGTGAAAAAGATTGAAATCATATGACAGGTATGATTTTTGGACAGTTATTTAATCAGACCATGCAAAAGGTTAATTTTTTAAAAAGTCAGGTGTTTACCATTAGAGTCCTATGGGAAAACAGTGGAGGGAAATGTTGGCCACAGATTTTTTTTTTTTTAGTTGTTTAACCAGGAATAGCACACTAAGCTGAGAGCTTTTTTACAGGAGCAACCTGGGAGCACAAGGAAGTTAAGTGACTTGCTCCGGGTCACACAGTATGCAAGTGGAAGTTGTGGGATTCAAGCCCAGGTCTGGTCTGCTGAATGTCACCAGATTTGCAGCTCAGAGCCTTAGACCACTGCACTATACTGCCTCCTCCTTGGGGGCTGACTGATTTTTTGAGGGACAGTGAACTACCCCAACCTCTTGAACCTAGATAGTCACTGTTTGGGGGGATGAACTAATGCCATTTCTCTGTACTGTAGGATACAGCCCAATGAGACCATCTGCTATTATGATTTTACCATCCTGTACCCTTTTGTCAACAAAACCAAACAGTACCCAGTGGGTCACCCAGCCATCATTTATGAGAACTTTGCTGACATGAGTCAGTACTTTGGTTTGGCAAAAGTAAAAGTTTTACCCCCTAGAGGTCTCTTTTTTCCAGTGTTGCCATCCAGGACTGGAAAAAACTTGTATTCACATTATGTCGTGCATGCGCAGAAGACAAAGTTCAGGCACCGTGCACACACGATGATGAACAAAGAGCACTGACTAGTACCTACTGTAGCGTGGCACTAATCCTGGCACTGGAAAAAGGGTATAAGATCTTAAAAATTTATGAAGTGTGGCATTTTAGAGCATCATCAACAGAACTGTTTGCAGACAAAGCAGTTGTTGGAAAATTATGATAGCACTTTATCACATAAACCTGAAAATATTGTCTGATTTTACAGCTGTAGACAACCTTTGTACAATGAACCGATGTTAAAGTTTCTGCAGATTAAATTTGTGGAGGGGCTACCAGCGTTATTCACTGATGATGATTTCTTACCCCTGGGGAAGGTGAATTTTGTTGTTATAGATGATTTAATGGACTCTGCCTGTCAAAATAGTGAAGTTGAGTATGGGTTTACCAAGTACAGCCATCATAAACAGTTAACGATATTTCTAATTGTACAGAATGCATTTTGTTAAGGCAAGAACAACTGGACCATCACGCTTAATGCCAAATATATGGTCCTGTTTAAAAACCCATGGGACAAGCTGCAGATACAAATACTGGCCAGACAGATGTACCTCGGTCAGACCAAATATTTTTTAGAAGCTTTTGAAGATGCCACAAAAAAACCTTGCAGCTATTTATTGGTTGATTTAAGAGCTGGTACGCCAGATGAATATAGGCTGCGCAGTGGGTTGTTTCCACCTGACTGGCCGGTGGTGTACGTCTTGAAAAAAACACATTCTGGTTTTAGAAATACATGATGCTGTATTGTCATTATGTCTAAAAGACTGCAGAGAAACCTTTCCGTTTTAAAGTTACTTGTCAGAGAGCCTCCTCATTTAAGAAAAGCTATTTTGTGCTCAGCCTCTGATGACTTGATATCCACCATCGCGGAGGTTGCTTTAAACACCCTAAAAGGAAATATACCATTGTTGGCTAAACAGCTACCTTTTCTGAGAAAAAGGGGCGGAGTCATAAAAAATTTAAGCAACAGGAAAGTGCCTTTAAAAAGACAAAAACAGATTGTAAACCAGACAGGCGAATTCATAAGGACATTGTTGGAAATTGCCATTCCTTTGATTACTGGACTGTTGGCTAACAGGTAATGTCTTTTACTCAGAAAATGTATCTGGTACCTCAACCACAATTAGACCATATGAAAACAAACTATCCCAATGGGGATATGAGAAAAGTCACAACTTACAGCTTGGATACCGAAATGAGATCTATACTATCAAGGACTGATTTATCAGATCATGACAAAGCCAAGCTGTACTCTGCAGTGTTACAACATTACCTCACTCTGGTACATCAAGGAGAACAGGCTAAAACCAGTTTGACCTTACACATGCCTGAGAGTGAGGCAGTTTCTGAGCAACACCCCACTAAGACTCTTTCTGTTACGAGTTCTATAGAAAAATACATTTTAAATAGTGTTTCTCAAAGGTCTAAAAAAATACTGAGATATTATTAAAGCAAATGGCAAAGAACAAGAATATTCTTTTTTGGAATAACATGGGGGAATTGATGTATAAAGGTAGTGTTGTTTCTGGGTGTCATATGGTCAATTTGGTAAGGGCTGCTACAGCCACTTGTGCTATCCCTGACCGAAAAAAGCCAAAGGGGTGGGACATGTTTGTCAAAGTGGTAGCAGAGGCTAATATACCCACATCTATCTTTTGTCATTCGGCAAACAGAAGATATGTTGAAAGTCGAAAAACATCCGATGTAAAAGCCCCTGAATCCTCTTCACTTAGCAAATGGTCAGTGACACCCAAAAGACATTTAAGAAACCTGCCTGGCACTCTGTATAAATGTGAACATTATATACCTTAGTGACTGATGTGTACTGACTATTTTTACATGTTTTTTTACAAAAAGGTATTTACAGTGATGTATTGAATATGTTAGCATGTTTTTTAAAAAAGGTACTTCTATTTCTGTATGTTATCATCCTACCTCATATTGAATATGGCAGCATTTTTTTTATAAAAGGTGTGTATACTGATGCATGTTAGCCTACCTCAACTTTAGAATGTAATCATGTTTTTGTTTTTTTTAAGAAAGGGAGCATATCATAATCCTAGCTCAGTGGTATGTCACATGTAATGTGCATTTTTAACAAGACAGGCTTTTAGTTTTCTGTATCTTATCTATGATTTTATCTGTCATGCTTTTACAATAAATACATTTTAATATTTTATATATTGTGTCATTATTGAAGACATTACATATCTGAAGATTTCAAACACATGTCCACCCCCCCAAAAAAAAAACTGACAAAGACACAGAGATCATGAGGGTATATATGATTTTATAAAACGATGGTTGTGAGTTACAAGTGACTGCATATTTTAAATTCATTACAAGACAAACAAGTTTGAACATGTTGCCATCCCACTGATACAGGCCCTGACATGTTTAGATGTCTTAAAGGGCGACGTACAAAAACTAGTTACCATGGCATCATTTTTGAGCAAATCATTAGAGTATATATTTAGAATTTGATTATGAGAAAGTCCTTTACATCTGTGATGTAAGAAAAAGATGCAGTGAAATCTACAGGTGGAAGAAAAGGTATCTTGTAACTGTGTGTTTTGGTATAGAATGGTCTTTGCATTTCTGTTTAAAAAGTTCACAATCATTCATGCATAATTGTCAGGATGAAAACCGTAGCTGTCAAAGAACTCCCCAGCCCCATTTTCTGAGATGTATACAGCTAATCAATGCTGTTCAGGGAAGTCATGGGAATCAGTATTGATGACTAGCATAGTGGGAAGGTTTATCAGTCTCTCCTTGGGTAGCAGATCATTGGGAAACACACCCAGAAAGCAGTCATAGATGTGGGAGTCATTGGTCACAATTTTTTCCAGCTGCTTTGTGTTCATTTTTATGTTTTGTCATATATAATTAAAAATGACATTTCTTCTCTGTTTATTTCAATGATATTATTAAAAACAACGTAAACAATGAGATTAACCATATGAGGAAGGGCTTCTGCAAATCTGATTTCTGTTCTGAGGTTCCCAATTTTAATCAAGGAGTAATGATCAGCACATTTGTAATGACCCAAAGTTGGTCATTCCAGAAAAATAAAATAAAGATAAATAAATTAACAGTCCACAGGTGCTCAGAGAACCTGCTGCAGGTGTAGGCAGCAGGGTACTGTGCTAAGGGGCCCCTAGAAATAAAGATTCAACCTCCTGATACAGAGAAAACACTGTAAATAACAGAAAAGTGCCTTGTGCACTGACAGCTGGTCAAAAGACAGATTTTTAAAAGCATTATATGTCATAATGGTCTGGATGGAATGTTGTGCTGAGTGGCTCATGCACAGCATTCCAATCCAGCCAATCTAGAACCGAGGCAGGTTTAACTTTGAATAATAATTCCACAGTTAGTCAGTTGAAGTCTGTTGCTGTGGGACTGTGGAGTAGAGAGGATCACAGGAGTGCAACAGGGACTTGTGGCTTATCTGGGAGTTGTGAAGCCAGTCCTGTTGACTCCCTGGTGAGTCCCCTCCTCCAGTCCACTGAAGAATCCTGTGCTGCAGTGTTGCGGTCGTCAGTGGTGCCAGCGGGGCGCCACAAAGAAGGAAACGCCATTTTCATCGTATTTTAGGGCTTAAAAGCCCTCCGTTTATTTATTTTCTGCCCCCCGGGTATTTTCATAGTTCCTCCGGTCCCACGTCGGCGGCAGATAAGTGCTACATCATTTTCGGCCGTCGGAGGCCCCCTGAGTCATCCTCTTTGCTGCCTGTACTTTTCCCTCCCTCTGCTGCAGTACCTCCCACCTCCCGGTTTCCTCCTGCTTCCCTGAAGACTGCAGAGCGGTGAGTCGGTGGCAGCACACGCAGTGCTGACCGCCTGTTGTTAAAGGGGGACTGTGGGTGTTTTAAAGAGTGCAGTAGGTGCATTGCAAGGTGGACAAGCGCCGCAGGGGCATCGGGTCGCTAGGACCCTTGATTTTAATAATTATGAGGGAGGCGGGGTTAGCAACGCCCATGGGAGGGGCCGATAAGCAAGGCCAGTTCAAAGGTCTATGAATATTCATAAGGGGTGGGACTAAGGTGGGGTTTCATGACATAAGTGACAGCAGGCTCAGGGAGCCTGAGAAATTTAAAGGGGCAACAGATTTAAAAGGGCAAGTCAGGCCCAGATCTAAAGTAGGGCATTAGGCCCAGTATAAAGTGGGGCACCAGGCCCAAAGTTTAGAGGGGCATTAGGCCCATTATCAATTGGGACCCCAGGCCCAATAAGAAGTGGGGCACCAGGCCCAAAGCAATGTGGGGCACAGGGCCCAATGCAACGTGGAGCACCAGGCCCATTGTAAAGTGGGGCACCAGGCCCAGTATTACAAGGGGCACCAGGCCCATTGTGAAGTGGGGCACCAGGCCCAATCTAAGGTGGGGCACCAGGCCCAAGCTAATGTAGGGCATCAGGCCCGAGGTAAAGGTAGGGCATTAGGCCTGAGGTAAAGCTTGGTACTAAAGGGAGGCCCCGGCCTAGCGGAATAGGGCAAGCCAGCCTAGTGGTACTATAGGGAGGCCCCGGCCTTGCGGAATAGGGCAAGCCAGCCTAGTGGTACTAAAGGGAGGACCTGGCCTAGCGGAATAGGGCAAGCCAGCCTAGTGGTACTAAAGGGAGGCCCCGGCCTAGCGGAATAGGGCAAGCCAGCCTAGTGGTACTAAAGGGAAGACCTGGCCTAGTGGAATAGGGCAAGCCAGCCTAGTAGTACAAAAGGGAGGCCCCGGCCTAGCGGAATAGAGCAAGCCAGCCTAGTGGTACTAAAGGGAGGCCCCGGCCTAGCGGAATAGGGCAAGCCAGCCTAGTGGTACTAAAGGATTCCCTAGCAACAACATACAGAAAGGGATCCTATTCCAGAATACCCTACCTACAGAAACAGGGGTTCATTTGAGAGTGTTCTATTTGTCTATACTGTGAAATTACTGTGATTACTGTACTGCTTATGCTGAACTGTTGCCCTAAGTACCTGAACTATTGCCCTAAGTACCTGAACTACTGTCCGAAGTACCTGAACTATTGCCCTAAGTACCTGAACTATTGTCCGAAGTACCTGAACTATTGTCCTAAGTACCTGCACTATTGCCCTAAGTACCTGAACTATTGTCCTCAGTAACTGAACTATTGCTCTAAGCACCTGGACATTGGCCCTTATCAGTAATAATTACCCCTGAAGTTATAATTTGCCCTCCTCCGGCAAATTATTGTACCATTCCACAGTTCTTTGGGCATTCTTCAGTTATATGTTTACTACTGTACGAAGACAATCTCAATCTTTTACCACACTGCAGTCTCCTAGTGTGGTCTGTAACACCACGTACGCAGAATCAGTCTCTACTCAGAAGAAGACGTCCTTTCAGCATTCTTCACTCCTGGGAGATCATCCATCAGCTCATCCCGTCCGTTTGTGTCATCCGCCGAAGTCGAGTCTGTCGCCAGTCGTACAAGTCATACCAGCCATTTTCGTGTTTTCACAGCTTGAAGGTACGTCCGCTGAAATGCATCACGACAGCCGTGCAAGAGTCGTTCCATGTGGTTCATGTTCTAGATGTCCCGAAGTTGATCGCCCTCTACAGAAGAGTGAGCTCATCCTGGAGAACCTGTTCTGCGCCCCACCTGGTTGTTCGCCGAAAGTCGAGTCCGTCAAAGCCCAGTCCGGGACACGTCCACCGTCTCTTTGTTTTGTGTTAGTTCCTGATCCTAGGATTGCAGAGTCAACCATCATCTCTTCAGATTCTTATGGTTCCTGGTCCTGTCAGAGTTCCTTCCGAGTTCAGCTGGCCCTTGGAGTGCCGCAGCATCAGTCAGGTCGTGGTAGTCCTCCATTGGATTCATCGTCACGCAGATCTTGATCTATCTTCGTCCTTGGCAACCCTAGAAGTGGGTTTTGGCCGAGGAACCCTTTGTTTCAGTGTGTTATTTCAGGAACCAGTTGCTTTGGTTCTACATTCCGGCAACCTTGGAGAGAGTGGGCTTTTGCCGAAGATATATGGACTGTTTACCAAACCTCTCACCACCCCAGTGGCCTTAACTAGGTCCTTGCTGGGAATTGAGATTAGGGTTCTACAGTTCTGTTTTACTTCCCTTGTAGCTACCAACAAAGAACGACGGTGTACACGAAGATGCCGGATCTCTGGACTCTTGTAATATCTGGACTCTTACGGAAATGTGTGATGCTGATCACCCTAATGCAGTGCTGAGTAGCCTATGTAACCTGATTCTCATTTAGAGTATAGAAGTACAGTATAGACTAGTGTCAGAATAAGAGTGGCAGTAGGCCTAAAGTTTATTCTTGTAGTAATAACCGTAAAAGTGGTAGATAAAAAGTATTTCCCTGTTTCCCTGCCCTATTGTTCTCAGACAACCCCTCCTCCTTCTTGTGACTGTGTCTGTCTAGCCTTGGTGTGAAATAAATGCCCTGTGGGCATTGAAATACTGAGTTGACTCCTGCCTCTCCTTGTCTGGATAGCAGTTATCCTATCCACATAATTCGGACCTTGGTGCCTCGCTCATCTCTTTTCACCACCTTTAGAGTAGAGCGCACTCTCACCTTCACAGAGCACCTCCTGCTCATCACATCTCTCAAGCAATACACATTCTTGGTCCAGAGTCAGATCAAAGGCCAAGAGTGTGTACCCTTGGGTAAATTCCTGATGGTTGACAACTAGTGGGCAATCTTTCTTATTTTTTCCAGTTGTCTGCACTAGATTAAAATATTCTCTTACAGCATTCCCATTTCTAAAATAGGGCTGCAGAGGTTTAGCGGGGAATTGTTCACTATCCAGATACAGCACCATAAAATTAATGTTATTAATAATGTTTAAAGTTGAAGGGGTTTTTAGTGTAGGAACCACTAAAAGCATCATTATTGACAAATCCCATGACCATCATTTTTGGTAACTGTCCCAAAAACAAATTATCTTGGTTGCAGACCCTGCTTCCTGCAAGGATGCTAAACACTTTCATCCCCACTCTGTCTAAAGGGTATTTAGCATTGGAGGTCAGCAGAGCTTCCGAGTGTCCCAGACAAACACCTGGGGTTACTTTTACCCTTTTGGCAAACAAAGAGGCGGTCATGATTTTTAGTTTATAAGGCTCAGCATCTCCACTCATCAGACAAAAGTTGTCCCTGTTACGTGTCAGTTTAATTTTAATATCCATGCCATTCAGCATCAGTTTCTCTTGGAAAAACAAGTCCATGTGCAAGTGTCCCAGCAGCTCTACCCCTCTACTGAGTTGTGTGAAAGAGCTTCTTTTATTAAGCCTTACATTGTCACTGGTTCTGTGGGTGATTTTGTGTTTCCCTGGGGTGTCTTTGTAAAATAATCCTGCTATGAATTGTGTAGAAAGGGTCTCTTCACTAAAGTTCAGTGACAGCGGTCGTGAGGGCTGGCAGTTCAAGCCCTCCCCACAGCCTCCTGAAACTCCCCCGCGGATGGAGCCGATCCCCTGCACTCACAGTGCGGTCGCGAGGGCTGGCAGTTCAAGCCCTTCCCACAGCCTACTGAAACCCCCCTGCAGATGGAGCCAATCCCCTGCACTCACAGTGCGGTCATGAGGGCTGGCAGTTCAAGCCCTCCCCACAGCCTTCTGAAACCCCCCCGTGGACGGAGCCGATCCCAAGCACTCACAGTGCGGTTGCGAGGGCTGGCAGTTCAAGCCCTCCCCACAGCCTCCTGAAACCCCCCCACGGATGGAGCCGATCCCCTGCACTCACAGGTAGTGTTCCCAGCTCACAGCTGCCTCCCGGAGCTGCGGTGAATGAAATTTGAATTTGGCTCTTTTTCTCTCTACATCGGGTCTGAAATCATAGGAGCCAGAACTTTTACTGCTGTGCACCTCGTTTTTTGAAAGAAAAAAAGCATAGTACTGCACTAGATTTTTTTTTCTCCCTGCCATTTCAGCATAATTTCACCCTGAGAACTGAGCAGCACCACGATTATGCTTCCTTTTACTGTTTGCTGAATGTGTAAATGAACTCAGATTAGACTGTTTAGAAACCTGTTTAAACAAGTGCAAGTTCCAGCCTGAATTTTTTATTTCTATTTTCCATCTAATTCTGCCAAGTACAATCGTGTGCATAATAGAAATTGTAAGCTCCTCCTCCCCACCCACCTACCTTGAGTATTAATTGCTGCTTTTTGTCCTCCTCCTGCAGTGCAGTCATGAGGGCTGGCAGTTCAAGCCCTCCCCACAGCCTCCTGAAACCCTCCTGCTGATGGAGCCAATCCCCTGCACTCACAGGTAGTGTTCCCAGCTCACAGCTGCCTCCCGGAGCTCTAGCCCTGCCTGCGCTATGCGCAGGCTCCCCACCACCACCCTTGGTCGGCTCTTACTTATATAGTGAGACCTCATGTGGTCATAAACCAATCAGCCCACTTTCCCATTAGCTCCTTATATCTTCCTACCACCAGTGGCCACCCTTGAGCTGACTCTCAAATCTCATCCTTTGTGTACACATTAATCTCATCCTTTGTGTACACATTAGAAACAAAAAAATAAAAGAAGAGAAAATGCAGTTCCTTACATTTTCAGTCATTATGCTCTGCCTCACTGTATCCTCCCTCCCACCTTCTTCCTATCCCAAGCCACCTGAGTCATCTCCATTTCTCTCTACAGTGACCAAGCCACCTCTCCACTCCTCCTCCTTGGCACAAGTAGACCAACACCAGCCCCACTGGCACAATTGGCCACTGGGGGCCTCTATCCTTCCTCCTGCGTTCCATGCTGTGAAACCTGCTCTTTTTATCCCCCTCTACTCAGGCCCTAGGACGGACTTCCACTCACCCAACCTCTCCACTCGTCGTGTAAACTACCTGAAGTCCATGCGGCTATTAAGGCACATTCTGGCCCTCCTTCTTATTATAGCCGGGGACATTGAACTTAACCCAGGTCCACCTGCATCCATAGCCTCCCAACCCCCAGCATCAGCTACGCACCTCCCTAAAGGACTTAAAATTGTCCACCTAAATATATGCAGTATCCTAAACAAAATAGCAACCCTGCAAACTACTGTCCTTGCCTTTTGCCCAGATATAGTTATTATCACTGAATCATGGTTAAAGCTGCACAACCAAGATGCAGAATTCTCCATTTCTGGTTTCTCCCTAATATGCCAGGACAGATAGGGCAGAAAGAATGGTGGCGGCGCAGCCATGTATATCTCCTCCAATCTCCAGTTCTCTAGAATCCTCCTGCCTGCCCCTATTTTTTCTGTTGACTCCCTTCTAATCAAAATCCACCTGCCTCACTCCATTCCAATTTATATCGCAGGGTCATATTGTCCGCCTGGTACTCCTCTGGGTTGCATTATTGACCATCTTGGCAACCTGAAGTCACACACGGAGGGCGGGGAACTTCATATCCTTGGTGATTTCAACCAGAACTGGCTAGGCAGCGCAGCCTCCAAATCGCGACAACAAATAAATGCCCTAAACTTGTCCCAGCAAATAGTGGAACCCACTCACCTAAACCTTAAATCAAACCAGCACACATTCCTGGATTGGGCTTTAACTACCCACCCCATCAGATCTGTAAAGCTGGCCTACTATCTGACTCCCTTAGTGACCACCATATGATTTTTATCGTGAGAAAAATCTTCCACCCCATGGCCCCCCCACCCCGCGTGCTGCAAAACAGAGCTTATAAGTCTCTTAACCTGACTGCTCTCCTAAATGACCTCTCCAATATTGATTGGTCTTTCATCCCTAGGGCCACCTCTATGGATGATGCCCTGAACTTTTTCTCTGTAAATTTCCTCGCCATCTGGGACCGACATGCGCCCCTAAGGAAATCCCGGGGTAAGAGGTTCCCACTTACTATGGGTAACAACTACCCTCATGGAACTCCTTCATACCAGAGACCGTGCCTGGAAATCTTTTAAGGCTACAGGTGATCAAACGGCTCAGCTACACTACCGGTCATTAAGAAACGCCTGTACAAGACTCATAAGACAGGTTAAATCAAACTACTTTAAAACAAGATTCAACAACAACTTCTCCCACCCCACTCATTTCTGAAGTCAATAAAACTCTCCTTCCCCACCTGCCCAACCCCTACTCCCACTCTTAACATGCGGGTAATTCCATTACTGATCCTAGCTTGGTAGCCTCCGAGTTTAACTCCTACTTTTCCTCCTTGTCTTCTTCCCTCCGCTCCTCTTATCCCTATCCCTTGTCCACTCCCCCCCTTCTGTACCTACCCCAGCCACCTTCTCTCTCTCTCTGTCCAGTCTCATCTAGCCAGGTACTAAAAATACTGCAGTCGCTAAATCCATCAAAGGGAAAATGTTTATTGGGCCTCGATTCCAAGATGCTCCTGCTCTCTGCATCTACCATAGCACACCCGCTAGCCCTGCTCTTTAAAGGTGAAATAACTGCTGCCATTTTCATCGACCTTGCGAAAGCCTTCTACACAGTCTCCCATCCCCTGCTGCTGGCTAAACTTGCCCAAGCAGGACTGTCAAATAATGCAGTTGACTGGTTCCACTCTTACCTGGCCGACAGGTCCCAATCAGTCCGCATTAGCCCGGCCAAATCCACCTCACTCCCTGTCACCAGTGGTGTCCCTCAAGGGTCTGTACTCAGCCCGCTGCTGTTCTCTATCTTTCTCAATGACCTGCCTGCAGCCTGCCTACAAGCATCTATCCACATGTATGCTGACGACACGGTGCTGTTCGCCTCTGGCCCATCCACTAGTGCCATGACAGCCTGCCTACAGCAGGATTTTGACTCCATACAACGTTGGTTCACCTTAAACCAGCTATACCTAAACCCTAAAAAAACAGTCTCCCTCACCTCCTGCTCCTGGTCCAAAGTAGCACGGCTTCCCGCACCTCCTACATTCTATACTTTGGATAGCTCCCCACTAGAGGCCTGCACCGCTTATCGTTATCTTGGGATCTGGCTAGACCAGCATCTTGACTTTTCAGTGCATATTGATGCGCTACACAAAAAATTGCACCCTATGTTGGGAGCCCTCTACCGGAATAAAAATTGCATCCCTCTATGAACTAGACAAGCAATAGTGCAAAAAATGATCCTACCTAATATTGATTACGGGGATGTCGTCTACTGTGCCACCCCCAAAACTTCCCTAGCTAGGCTAGATCCCCTTTTTAACTCTTTTTGCCACTTCTCGTTAAACCGCCCTCCCATATACCCACCACTGTGTCCTCTACCAACCCCTGGACCTCCCGTCTCTTCATAACAGAAGACTGCTCCACTGCGCTAAAACCTCCATCAAGTTCTGGTCACATACCCTTCCCTCCTACCTGTCTTCCTCCTTAGCCACCCTCTCACCTCCTACTTATGCTCTTTGAAATATTGACGCTAGGCTCTTACATATCCCCCACAGATCCACCCGGTCAGGCCAGGCTGCTTTCAGCTTCAGGTTGCCCAAACTATGGAACTCCCTGACAGCCGATATTAGACATTCCACAAGTACTCCTCAACTGAATGCTCTTCTCAAACTGCACTTCGCTACCAACTGCAACTGTAACCTCCCCTTAGTCCTCCCCCTCGACTCCATAATCCCCCCAGTTGTGCAGCAACTTGTTCTGATTCTAACTTGTAGTTCTGCTCCCTACGCATGTCTGGTAATACATTCTAGTTGAAGTGATTAAGTACCTATGCAACTGTACTTGAACTGTCTCACCTATTGCTTGTAATTTGTCAATGTATGTTCTTGTTTTTTCTGCTGTAATTTTCCTTACCAGTGTAATCCCTACCCCCAGGGCGCATCTGGAATTGAACAGTACTCTGCTCAGCATGCCTTCCTGGGAAATCTCTTAAATAAATAAATAAATTCTATGATAGCCCTGTAGGGGTAACAGTTATTGCTCTGACTGATGAGCCGATCCCCGACAGTCAGATCCCGCCGGCTGAAAATGGTGGCCACTTGGTAGTTTATGAGATCCACCTTAGCCGCTGCAGGTATATCTCCACCATCCACCAGTGATTTTGCAAACCAGGTAAAGAAGCATGTTGTTTAGATCCAAATAGTCTTCACCATTCCCTGCTATACAAAATTCAATAGGCGAGGTTTCTGGAAGGGCAGCCAGAAGGGTATCTCTACATCATGCTTTTTTCAATGCTTGTCTGTGTGGGAGCGATAGCAAACAAATCTAGTTCTAACTTTGTGCATTCTTCTGAATCACAGTGCATGAAGGCCATGTTTTTTTAGAATTGATCTCTATGTTTTTTACATCCCCTCGAAGGTCCTTTGGACTTTGATCTCTTTCTTTTATGTGATGTTTTGTGTTTTGAGACATGCCTTTTAAAATAATGGGGAGGTCCGATGAGAAGTGAAGGGGGTACTCTGTGCATTCTCTTTCTCCCTCTCTTGACCACAATCAGTCCTGTACCACCCTGAGTGGTCTTGTCACCTCCTGACATCCTTTGAGTGACAGCGCTAGTCACATGCCGCACAACATCCTTTGCAACATTTTTAGCAGCCGTTTGTAGATGTGGTTTGGCAATTTCAAACCCTCTTCTTAAAAATGAATCTGCTTTTCTAAACAGACTACAAAATAACCCCCCATACCAGAACCATACATAGTATGTAGTCCATGAAAGCCCAAAAGGCCGTATCCTGCCTGTGCCTTGTAATAGCTTCTGTATAAGGCAGGGTCCCCATAATGTCAAATGATTACCATCCTTGTTTAAGTTTTAAAGTACTCTCTGGGGGTGAAAATGCAACTTCACAATCACCTTTCCAAAATGAAATGGCACAGGTTAATTTTGATCATTCTTTATTTCAATAGTGACTGCATCGATCTGATGTTTACTGACTGGTAGTGGGGTTTATCATAGGTCACGGTTACTATCTCATTGCCTTGGCCCCGATGGGTACGCACCTCAGCAACGTCACTAGACTGTCACCCATTATTTCATGTATAATAATGTCAGTGTAGCTATATAATGTGTAAAGGCCTCCATTAATATCTGTAGGATTTTTTGTTATAGTCTTTCCTACACCTACTTTGAATCTGCTAAAACCCAAAAAGTACTGTAACTGCCCTTGCATAAACAGAATGCATTTGATGCCGCTGTCAATGCTTATTTCTCTCCTGACGGCTTGTTGTTCCAAAACCACTGGCAGTTCATTTGCTTCAAATATGCTTTTATTGATTTGCTTAATAACACTTGCCATGTTATGATGATAGCCCAATGGAATTTTAAATGCTTCTGACGCACATAAGGGTTGGTTGATGGCATTTTACTGTGGGCTACACTTAGAGGCTGATAGAGCATACTGAACCTGTTTTTCTGTGCAGGCACATTGTCCCAGGTATGAGGGTACTGAATTTCTGCTAATCCCACTTCCCATTCACCAGGCAGTTCAAGCATTTGTGGTAACTTTACTGTAAAAGTGGATATAATATTATTGGGGAAAATGTGTGAGGCATTGCTGGACAAGGTGATATAAAAGCCATTTTTGAGCATTTTTAAATCTTATCTGCTTCTAATGTCCCAAACCTGTGTTGCCTCAGTCCAGCTATTGAATTTATCAGGCCACCCTAGCCACTTTACCAGATACCAAGTTTTTCTGCCTCACCTTTTCTCTGCCAGGATTTTCTGCCCCATATACCCGGTCCTCATCCGGTTCAATTTTTTGCAACTCTTCTACATATAAAGTACCTTTGATGTCTTCAGCCTGATAGTCTTTTAGCTTACAGGTGGGTCTCAGTGTTTTTAAGACCTCAGTCACAATAAATATGTCATCGGTGTATGTCTGTTCATATCCCTGTTCAAACACCCTTTTCAGCTTAGATATTCTCATGTGATCACTTTTCTGAAGGGTACCCTTTTGGTTTTTGCCAAGAACTGTTTTGCCATAGATGGTCTTCTGTACATCCAGGGCATTGGAAGGGTTAACATCCTCTGGTCTGCATTTAATGCTTCTGTGACAAGTATGATTAGAGCTGTGCACCAGGTCAGGCAATACATCAATATATTTCCATGTGTTTTGGGCTGTAAAGTAACGCCACATGCTTGTCTTTAAAGTTCTGTTGAACCATTCTACAATACTAGCCTTAACTTCATTATTTGTTACAAAATGGAGTATTTTATTTAGTTTTAATAATACCCTTAAGGAGGCATTTAGAAATTCTTTACCCTGATCAGTCTGCAACTTCTCAGGTGTGCATCTGCTTTTCAAAATTGTTTTAAAGACCTGAATCACTGCCTTGCCTGATTTATCTTTTAAAGCCACTACCCAGGCATGCTTGGACAGCACATTGTTACACGTTAGTATGTATTTAAACCCATAATTGTACTTTGCATATTGACTCATCCACTAAATTGGCTTGCTATTATCTATCTATGTCAGAAACAATGACAAGATTTCTTTTAATTTGAATTCTTGCTGGTCTGTGTAACATATAGCAGTACTGCTTGGCAAGCCATTCTGCAACACCATTCCTGGTCACACCCTTATCAATTTCTTTTGCAGCTTTATATAACTAAGTCACACCACTAAAACTGCCCACTTTTCTTGCATTCAAATATATATTCTGAAGCAGTTGATCAGTCAACTTCTTTCGTCAGTACCCTAATACATCTGTTAACTAGCCAACCTCTTGTCACCCGTAAAATGATCTATATGTATATGTGTGCTCTTTTTTCTTAAAAATTCGATGACAACCATAAAATGAAGTATGTGGTTATATTTTATTCCTATATACAAAACATAAACTGATACATATATTAATTACATACAAAAGTCATAACAGTATTTTAAAGAGCATATATATCCCCATGACACATAGTGTGCATGCAGTGATTACATAATATCCTGTTTCTACACTACCAGATTCTTTCACATTCTACCATACCCAGAGACAGTAACTTTTGGGCTGTATGTTTTACACAAGCAAAGGCTTCATCCACTTTCCCCCAGTGACAAGGTAGGCACAAAGCATACACACATGTGCCATGCACCACTCAAAATAATCAGGGTGATCTTTGAGGGGTACTGCTGCAGAATCAAAAATGCTATTCACCTTACATATGTCTGTGTGTGTGTTTTTTTTTGTTCATTGCATCGATATACATATGCCACATAATTGGGGACATACTTTCAATCTCATTTGTTGTCCCTTCTGCCACTGAAGGTGCTGCACTTTCACAGCAAACATTTAATGCATGGCACTTTCCAAAGTATACACGGTCCTTTAAAATGTCCTTTATCACACGGCACATTGTAGAAATCAAGAGTGACTGGAATATTGGGAGCATGCCATTACACTCCATCTGAAAGCACATAATACACGTTATACAGATTAGCGTGTCACTTTTTTTTATTATTATTCAGGAAAAATGGCTGCTAAATCACATTTATTAAATACAACATGAGTGATACATTCTGCAAAAATGTGATGAATACACATGATTCTTAGTGTTCTTTCATTTCGTGGAGCATCATAACAATTGGAGAAACAACTTTCACAGTATGAGAGATATCACATTTTGTTCTCTGCTTTAAAGCAGACACACACATTGCTGCAACTACCAGTAAATACAGGTTACAAAGATATTCAGGATCATCTACAAATCTAGGCACAATCACTGTAATGTTTTCTAAAAGTGTCAGCTCAGACTCTTTCATATAGTTGTCTATATCCTCCCACATGGCTGACAGGGCAAGCAACATCAGTTTCATGGAAGAAGGTAAGTCAGAAAGGGGTTCTTCAAAGTCAGGCAGACTGAACATGGAAGGATTGCAGTAATGTCTTATGATCAAATACATAAGTCTTTGAACACTTTCTTTGCTTGCATCCCACATGGATCTCTGTAAAATAAAATATGAAGCTTTGGGTTCTACAACATTTACACATAACATGTAGCAGATCAGCAGTTAAATGCATTTTCACAACAAAAACACAGTCCCTAAATTTCTTTTTAGAAATTTAACAGAGTCCCTGAATTTCTTGATAGAAATTTTTTAAAGGAGCATTTACTGACTAGACGTCTCGCCTCATTTCTAATCTCACTGTCTGTCTGTTGTAACATATGTGTAAGTAAGCCCATGGGGTCATCAGCTCTTTTTACATCATTTAAAACATGACTTACAGAGTCCATAGTTTTGTTGCTCATGCTTAAGCCCTGTTGTTTCATAGCTATTGCTAAGATCACAGGCATGAGATGCCCTATATATATGGCTTCAGAAACATTTTTATATGCTTCTCTAGCCGTGAAGTCATCAAAGATACATGTATGGTTTATCTGACTAGGGTCATCTATCTCACACCCAGGACAGGCATCAACCATTTCACAACGTATCACTCTCTCTATCACTGCTGCAATTACACCATGAACGGTATGGTACATAACATACTTACAATACATATCATGGTCAGTTTTGAGGGGCTTAATACTTAGGCCTGATTTTTCACCTGAGAAAACCTGTCTAATCTCAGTAGATAAAGATGGTTGTGGCTGAGTAGTGATTACAGTGTTTTCTATTTTTTCACGCATTCTATCACTCTAAATTTCTAACATATTGACCCTCACATATCTCATTGATAAACACATCTGTATCTTTCACACAGCAAACACAGTCAAGCAGTAGATTTGTAGAGACTCGAGTATCCATGCTGTCTGAGTAAGACTGTTGTTCCATCTCATATCCGTCACTCTGATCAAGCAAAAAGAAACAACATTGGTCATTTTACTTTGTAAGTTACAATTCATCTGCTAACTCATCTGTTCAATTACGCTTAGCATGCATGTCTCCACTCACACATTTCCTTTTTAGTGTTAAAAAAAAAACAATTTACCTCTGCAGTGCAAGATGCTTTGCCATCTTCTTCCTCTTCTTTAGCCTGGTGCTTTTTCTTATCTTTTCTTAGCCTGCAGCTTGCTGGTTCTGGCAGTGTCACCATCTGCCTCTTGGCTGGCTGCTGCTTCTGCCTGTGCCTTGGCACCCTTAACTGGCTGTCCCTCCATGTCACTCTCTGTTCTGGGCTTCATCTTTCTCTGCACCAGACTCACATGCTAGCTCTTCTTCAAGGTCTTGCAGTTGTGCCTCTTCGGTAGGCATATCAGGATCAGCTATTGCTTTTTCCAGCTCACTAAACTGTGCAGCAAGATTTCTTTTTATGTCACAAATCTTTCCACTGGCCAAGATTGTAATTGAACATTCTTTTACACACTTAATGTAGCGCACATATATGGGTTTGGACCTGAAAGGCATCTTCTCTTCTGGCTTTTCATCTCCTGGTTGTTCATTTGGCGGTGTGACAGTCTGTTCCATGACTGGAATGTTAGTTTGAGATGCTGTGTTCTGGGCCATCTTCTTGAATCTCTTGGATAATCAGCTCAAATCCTATAATGTAGATTCAATGAGGCTCTGAAAGATATTCTGTCACATCTCCAACCAGGGGTTTATATAAGACCTTTGCCAGATGAACTCACGCTATGTGACCATCAGATGGGATGAGCACAAGATTTCTAGAAGACAGCCCCCATTGATAAATACTACTGATCTCCTGTCTTGTGATATGTACAAGAGAGTCTCCCATTGATCCTGTATGGTGATGTCATCTCTTATGACAAGCAGCAGGCTAACACACATCAGCATCTTTGGCAGGAGTCTATTAATATCAACTATCCTCTATGTGACCATCACATGGATGGGGCACAAGGTTTCTAGAAGGCAGCCCCCATTGATGAAGATTACTGATGTCCTGTCTTGTGATATGTACAAGAGAGTCTCCCACTGATCCTATATGGTGATGCCATCTCTTATGACAAGCAACACACTAACACTCATCAGCATGTATAGCAGGGGTCCATTAATATCAACTATCCTCTATGTGACCATCACATGGATGGGCACAAGGTTTCTGAAAGACAGCCCTCATTGATGAATATATTTATGTCATCTCTTGTGATGCATAGAATGACTAGCATGTGATTTTCTTATACTGTAATGTTGGGCAGGCCATTTTTAGTAGGAGCTTTTAATAGGAATTTTCTTAAGTTTCTCAGAGTATAAAAGTCTCCATAAAGTAGTCTACTGGTTTTTCAGTTTTACATAGGTTCTTCGGGGCATTTGTTTGTTGCTTTCTGGAGGTCAGAAACCTCTTAAATACTTTCACCAGTAACATTAGTATATATTTAATAGAAATATGTTATTCTGATAAGCAGAGATCTTGAAAATGATCTTTTTCAGAGAAAATAGAAAAGCATATTTAGTTTCTGACATCAAAATACCAGATTTCTGATGCATTCATTTAAAAGAAAATGTATGTAGAAAGTATGTCTGTTTTTTAATCAGATTTTAGGATCTGAAGCATTCTACTTAGAATAATCACCCTTGTAAAATCAGCGTCAGTGTTGGACACACAAACACACACACATACTGTCTCTGCTTTTAAAGTTAGAACTCATTTTCTTTTTCACATTAAAAAAATAAATCATTGTTTTTTCATAAATACATAAAATGCATTGTGTTAAAAGAACTTCCTTACTCAGTAAAGATATATGTTCTTACAGTTCTCCAAGTTTCAAAGCACATTTCACACAAAAAAATTCCCTGAGTAAAAAGGCACTCTGCATTCATCTCACAGATCAATGGGGGGGGGTGAGGGACTGCCTGGTAGGTGATGGGTGCAAGGTATGTAATCAATCAAAATCTTTATTTAACCAGGCGGACATCATTGAGCAATGCTCATTTGCAAGATGGACTTGGGTACATCATAAATTAAATAGCAATACAGAGGTAATGTAATTAAATACATATATATATATATGTGTGTGTGTATATATATATATATATATATATATATATATATATATATATATATATATATATATAGATATAGATGACTGGTCAGCTGAAAGCAATGGAACAAGCAGGCTTGTGGCAATTTAAGTCTGAAGTGCAAAAAAAAGGAGCAGGCACATAATTAGACCTGAGAGCAGTGAGGAGGAGAGGGAAAGAGAAGGAGAGGAGGAGAGGGAAGATAAATGAGAAATAAGGAGGGCAGCAGGAAGTAGAAGTGGAGGGGGAGCAGGGGGAGAATAAGGTAATTAGGGATACAGGTGGAAGGATAGGAGAATGGCATAGGTAAGGGGTAGTGGAGGGGACTATTAGGGAGGAGAGTGAGTGGCAATGGAGGGTGCACAGAAAAAGTCTCAACCAGAAAGTACAAGCAATTCCAATCCTAAATATTGGAGACTTAAACTGGGGATGAGATGAGGAAGCAGATCGGGGTTGGGAGGAAGATAATGGAGTGTCTAGGGCTAGGGAAGGCAGGGAACAGAACTAAGGGGTCTTAAGAATTCGACTACTGTGTGGGGTGGGAAGAGGTACTGTGGGGGGCACTGATGCAGATCTAGGGAGGGAGAAGCAATTGCATACTTCTTTGAAAGAATGGGAATATAGAGACTTGAAGGTAGAGAGGTGGACAGGTATATGCAATTTAAGAGTTTTTTGAATTTTGTTCCATAATGAGGGCAACACGAAGCTTAATGGTGGGGCAAGGAGAGAGGAGGGTAGGGGAGAGACTTGGGTTCCAGCTAGGTGATGGGTGCAAGATAGTGGTGGTGGGCAAGGAGAGAGGAGGGGAGAGACTCAGGTTCGAGGTAGGTGATGGGTGCAAGAGTAGTGGTGGGACAAGTTGGGAGGATGGGAAAGTTCATGCCAAGATATTGTGGCAGGGGGGTCGAGGGACAGAGGATGGATTCAGGTTCAAGCTAGGATGGGGTGGTTATGGTTCGAGGGGACAGAGGATGTACTTGGGTTTGAACTTGGATGCATACCTCTCAACCTTTTTCCCCCAAATGTGGAACACTGCCCCTCAAAATGTGGAACACTTAATCAAATCTTTACCTAGGAGGCTCAGAACACTGTTAAAGTGTTTGCATTTATGTTCAGAAAGTCTGTTATTAATTGAATAATATATTTTTTGCATTATTTACTATAGATGTTTGCTTTAAAATGTTAATACTGAATGTGGAACAAGTCCTCACAATGTGGAACAGGGAGTTTTAGTGAAGGAAAATGAGGAACGTTCCTCGTAATGTGGTACAGTTGAGAGGTATGCTTGGATGGTGCCACAGAGGTATGGGGATGGAGGATGTAGGGATGTAGAATGGGAATGATGTGTCATTTCTGGGTTCAAAAATATGTCATTTCCTGTATTTCGCATGTTACTTCTGGGGTTTGACATCCCGTGTCTAAGGTGGGACTTCCTGTGCAGAGGGCAGGACTTCCTGCACAATATTGGGACGATTCGGATTGGTCCATTTTAGGCAACGCCCAACTGTCAAATGACATGGCACACACTGATTGGCTGAAATTTAACATTTGATGAGATATATGAACTCTATACTATGTTTATCCCTTATGGAAATTTTGGCTGCTGCAATTGTCCCTCTGGACCCTTTTGGGCACTATGCTATTAGCCTAAATGAAGATATTCCAGGGTGTTTAAATTCTAAATAGATAAACAAAGTTCTCAGTAAACTCTCTGTAATTTGTCTCCATGCTCTTTGACTCTCCCTGTGTACTGAAAATGTCAGCAGCATTATCTTGTCTCCCTCTCCTGGATTGTAAAGCCCTATTGGTATACCTTTCATATGAAAAATGACATCTAAAACTAAATTATTTTCCTTTCATTTTATCATCAAAATGATAATCTTAACATACTAATTAATCTCTTAAATTTGGGACTCGAGTTAGCTTGTGCTTTACTGGGCAGTGTGCCTTTGGGGCTCTGAGACATTAGACCAGGCTGACTGCTCAGGGTGGGTATAGCAGTACTGATGATGTGGAACAAAGGGACAAATGCTGAACTGAGTCTGGAACTTGAAGCACGCATTTGCTCATTATCACCAAGTCACTCTATTTAGTGTGTATTTGACGTCTGTGAATCATTTCAGTATCTGTGGATGACTGTCTGCCACAGTGCAGAAAATGGATCATGATACCTCAATCAGAAGAGAGGAATTCAGTCAACTGGGCTGAAGGAGTTTTCAGCCAACTAGGATAGCCTGCATTTTGGTCAATCAATTGTACATGTATTATGAGCAGGAGCCAAGCTTAAAGCAGCAGTGCCACATACTTTTTTTTTAATTTACTACTGTAATAATAATATTAAGAATTTCACTGTATAAATGATTTATCTTCTTTTTATATTACATCATTTTTTTCTAATTTACATGCTCCATTGACCTCCTGAATAGCGTAGACCCTTGCCAGGATCACCATTTGCAATGAAGGTGCATCATAGTTATTTTGAGACCGGATATGATAAACATGACATGCCTCTGATCCTCCATGATGCACTGTTTTGTGGTTTTGTGTGTGTACTTGCACATATTCATGTTACTTAAGAGCTTCAATCAGTGTAATGATGGCTACTGAAGTGTCAGAGTCAAGCAGCAGCTGTAGGTATTTCTGAGTCAGAGTGAGTTAATAATTATTTAGAAGTTGTTTGTATACTTTTTGAATAAAAGCAAATCTCAATTCTAGGGACTGTTATATTTTTCTTAATATGTCTTGTCTTGTTTCTTACCCCCACTCCATATATTTTGCCCAACCTTCATATCTCGTCAATTGTACTGTGTTAGTGTGTCGTGAATTTGTAAATACTATAAAAGCATGGCGACCAGCTTTTTAGTGACACTTCACTGTAGTGTCCATTTCATTGGAAAAAATAACATTTTCATCTTATTTATAGTAAAACTCTTTCGGCTGTGATCTATTTCAAATGCTGTCCTGGTGACATACATGAATGCTTGTGCTGTAAACGCAAACTATTTTTTTCTTTAATCACATTTGTGAGGTTCTAGCAGTTAGTCACAAACTGATTCAATTATCCTGAACTATTGTCTACAAAATGTAACATGTATTTCAATACAGCCAGTAAGGAGGCTGGCAGTGTAGCCTAAAGGTTAGAGGAACGAGGTGTGAATAAGCTTGATACATCCAGCAGACCAGACCTGAGTTTGATTCTCACAACCTCTGCTTGCATACTGTGTGACTCTAAGCAAGTCACTTAACTGCCCAGTGTCCCAGGTCGCCCCTGAAAACAGGCACTTGTGCCTAGTGGGCCTTACCCAGTTACCAAAGACTAAAATTAAAAAAAAAATCTTAGTCCCATTTTTGCAAAGGGTGCACTGCCATCAATACTGGTAAAACGGCTGGTTTTCTACTGTTCCCTTCAGAATAAGGAGACACATCAGTCAATGCCACTAGTAGTGCAGTTTCACTGGTGTTTTTATTTGCAGAGGTCCTCTTCAGTGTTAGGGATGGTCTTCTTCAATGTTAGGGCTGGTCCTCTTCAATGTCTTTATTAGTGACATTACAGAAGGACTGGAAGGAAAGTATGCCTAGTCGCAGATGACACAAAATTTTGCAACAGAGTAGACACACCAGGGAGTATGGATAGAATGAGGAATGATTTTGAAAAACCTGGAAGAATGGCTATGGGTTTGGTAGCTGGGTCTTAATGCAAACAAGTACAAAATCATGCACATGGGACACAGAAACACAGGCACAACATACCAAATGGCAGGAGAGGTATTAACAGTCACAAAACAGGAAAAAGACCCGGGTTGATCTTTACTGATGACCTAACGATAGCCCAACAGTTTGACAAGGCAGTGGGAAAAGCTAGCACAGTGATTAGATGCATAGGGAGAGGTATCACCAGCAGAAGGAGGGAGGTAGTAATGCCGCCATATAGATCACTGATGAGGTCCCACCTTGAGTACTATGTATAGTTCTGGAGGCCCCATCTCTGAAGGACATAGATAGGGTGGAGGCGGTACAAAGGAGGGCAATGAAAATGGTACAGAGCCTACATCAGAAGCCTTACGAGGAGAGGCTCATGGATTTAAATATGTACCCCTTGGAAGACAGGAGGGAACGGGGGGATATGATAGAGACATTCAAGTACCTCACAGGGTTAAACAAGGTACAGGAAGGGAGCATTTTCCAAAGGAAAAGATGCTTGAGGACAGGGGGGTACAATATGAAGCTGGAGGGGGGGAGGCTCGGGGAAATGCAAGAAAGTACTTCTTCACAGAGAGGGTGGTGGATGCTTGGAACAGCCTACCAGAGGAATTGGGGTCTAAAACGGTCATAGGATTTAAGAATTCATGGGTTAGACATAAGGGAATCTTAGAGGCAAGAGGGGGATGTAAGCCAGAGTCCAAGTAGGGTCTCAGGTGGCACAATGGGTACTGAATTCTGGGCAAACTGGGTGAGCCAAGTGGTCCTTATCTGCCGATAACTTCTATGTCTCTGTTTCTATGATGTTTCCATAAATGTCTGCATAAACTGTCAGAGTGAGCATTCAGCATTGTAACTGCTGCTAACTGTAGTGTGGAGATGTTTTAAAGAACTAGTGGAGCCAAAACAGGAAGATAGGAAAATAAATAAAAATTTTAAGAAGTAGTCGTAACTTTTTATTTCTGTAGTAGTCAGTTGTAACTTCTTATTCCCTAAGTATTTTTATTTTTCCTGCGGCTAACTACAAAGTCTTCTGTGTGATAATATTGTGTTGGATGTGTGAAACAGTTCTTAGCCTGGCAGCTTACATATCTATCTCTATTCCCACCCCCCACTACATCAGCAGCACTGTGATCTCACTGACAGTGACATCACAGGTGACTGACCTGGCAGCCACTGAGTGGCTGTTCCTAAGCAGCAGTGATATCCCAGTCAGTGAGGTCACAAAGCTGATGATGTATTTTTTTGGGGGGGGGGCAGAGATAGATATGTCAACCATCAGGCGACGTGCTGCCCTACACGTCATTCCTCCTAACATCAGGTAAACAGACTTGTAATTAACCAAAGGGAAAAGAAAAAGTACCTCAGATATAAAAGGTAATGGATGATTACTTTTGTTTATTCATTCATTCATTTACTTAGTTATTTTCAAACGTTTCACAAGGAAAGACATACTCAGCTAAAACAATTTGCTTCCAGATGTATCCTGGAGGAAAGGAAAACAGGAGTACAAGAACAATCAGAGCAATACAATTATACATTATATATAAGTTGTGCAAAAATAATAGAGAACAATTTGAACAAATATTAAATAATATGGTGCCTGTCCACTGAGACTTTCAAGTCCAGTTAAAAATGTATTTGTTTGATTTAGCATTCGTGGATGTTGGTTAATGTATAAGTCAGTGCGCTGCCTGTTTCAATTTTGAGTGTTTTTAATGTTGAGTTTGTTTTATCCTGTACAAGCGCTTTGGTATTGGAAAAGCACTTTATAAATAAAGTCTGATTGATCTATTGATACTAAATAATAACAATAGACATAGTTATGCATGGGGCAAGGCAGAGGCCTGTCCAATTGTGTTTAAAGGAAATACATGTTTAAGTGTAGAGGGAACAAAGGGCAAGTGTAGTGTGTAGACGTAACAGAAGGAAAGGGTAACCAGTTGCAGGTGGGGGAGGGATTTGTAGACAGAGAGAGAGGGGGGCTTAGGGTATTAAGAAGAGGAGAAGGGTCATGGATCAGGTTCTGCTGCAGGAGTGAGAGGTGAAGTCATGGAGGAGAGAGGAGAGGAGAGAGCATTTGGTCAAGAAGGAGCAGATGGATAGGGGGAGAGAATTCCAGAGTTTGGATAAGTGGTAGGAGAAAGCAGCCTGACCAGCGATGGATTTCCTTAAGGGAAGTGCAAAGGAGTGATATCTAGAGTTGCAACGGGAGTATGAGGAAGGTGGGGGGGAGGTAAGGTAAGAGGGGAGAGAGCCAAAGCAGAATTATTTGGAGATAACGGATGCACAATGAGTGATGTGTCTAGCTTCAAGGGAGGGGAAGGAGAGGGATGAGTATAAGGAACAATGGTGTATGCGAAGAGAACAGTCCAAAACAAAGTGACAGAAGGAATGATAGATGGGGTCCAGTCTGGCAAATGTGGTTTTTGATGCAGAACTGTAAACAATGTCACATAGTTGAAATAAAAATGGGGAGAACCATTTTCTGGATAATAGTTCAATGAGCAGGAAGAGGGATACCATCTTTATTCCTGTAAAGCACATCAAGTTTAGGGTGGAGTGTTTTGTGGATGGCATCCACACATTCTGAAAAGTCAAGGTGCCGGTCTAACCAGACTCTAAGGTACTTGAATGAAGGGACATCAGCGATAGTGGTCCCATCTAATGTGTGGAGGGGGGGGGAGAGAGGTGACCCTGGAAAGCTTCTGTTTAGTGCCAAAGGTCATAGAGACCATTTTGGCATTTAAGGATAGTTGATTTGAACAGAACCAGTGCTGAACATTGTTGAAGTCCAGTTGAAGACTGGCCATCAGCTCAGAGGTGGAGGGTCCAGGGGCAAAAAAGACTGTCTCATCTGCATACATATGGATGGATGCAGATGAGCAAACAAAAGGGAGATCATCTAAGAAGATGAACAAGAGTAAAGTGCCAAGGACATAAGGTGATGGATGATAAGGCCTTCAGTAAGCCAGAGGAGGGAGGACCTGGTGGTGGTGGTGGTGGTGGAGGACTGCTTTTAAAAACTAATATTAGTTTTAGGCAGTACACTAGCTCTTTAAGCCACAGTCTCATAAGCACTCTGAACCATTTACATCTGCTGTCCACCAAAAGTAAGGATTCTGCAGCACAGCCGCAGACATCCTTGGTTGCTGTGTGTAGTCCTTCAACTTATACTTTTGTAACCACAATTACACAATGACCCTAGATCTTTTCAAACTGCTGCCAAGAATTAATAACATTTGATTCCCATCACACATTTAGCAGCTTTAAGAATTTCATCTACTGTCTCTGTATACCTAAATCATCTAGTTGCTTATTTTCCACTCTTTCGTGACTGAATAATTCTTCTCACACGTCTGTCAGCACATTACTTATTGCTAACATGGAGTAGATTTGTGCATATCTCTACAATAAGTGGGAAACTTGAGCTGCTTACTCTTTTAATGCCAGGCCGCTTTTCTGAGTGAACTGACCAGTTTTTAAGTTTTTCTTTTTGTTTTTCCCACCTTGTTCATGGGAGCGAGCACGTATAGCTTGTTTACATGTTGTCAACAGCATTATGGGAGATAGTGGAGAAAACAAACATGTCGGATGGGCATTTTCTTCATGCAAATTAATTGTAAATTTTTATTGTTGTATCTGTTAATGTCATGTGTCATACAAAACAAGTATCAGAAGCTGCTACTGAAATATAAAATAAATCAGACGCATTGATTTGTGGAAACATTTCATTTCAGAAGTCTGTTCATTGCACGGCTGTTTTAAAGGACAAGTAAACAGCCTGTTATTAAAACACACTACAGTATTAGACAAGTTCTGGTCAGAGCCAATATGGCTATGGAGAGCTTTTGGGATGCTTTTACCCATTATTTCTAGTGAATTTGCACAATGCAGATCTACTGAGAGGCAGTTTCAATGTGGTCTTCCTTTTGCACATTTTTTCAATGTATTTTCCTAGAATATGCCTGCTGATTGCTATATATTTAGCCTGAATACTTCACAAATGAAATGCCATTTTATTTTCAGGTGGCAGAGCACTGGCAGTAGGATGCTGGAATGTGTCATACATAGGCATGAGCTGTGTGCAGGCGATAACACCCAGTGGCCATACACCTCAGGCACTCGCATGCGAATCCGTTGTCCCAGTGCCGTTGCACTGCTCAGTGCAGGTGACAGTCGATTATGTACCCACTCACACAGGTCCTAGAATAGACATGTTACAACCGACCTCCCATTCATTTGTACAATCAAGGAACCATGGATGCACTATTCATAGCCTGGAGCATACACTGCAAATGGCATTACAGGATACCGCACCCCATGGCACCCAGGATACCTCAGCAGTCCACAGGGTAGTATGTTACACAGGGGAACAGAGCAGAGTGTGGGCCTGCAGCAGTGTATGACAGCAGAAAGATACAGCATTGACAAGGCATGCACTGGAGGTATGTCAATTTCCTCTTACTGTTTGCCGGGGACATCCATACAGTTGCATACACTAGTGGGTTCACAGATTGCATAGTGCCCCAATGCACAGTACAGCCACTTGGGTCATTAAAGAGAGCAGGTCCCCAGCCTGGGCCCAGTACAGTCGGTGGCTGGTCATGGCAGGGTGTGGAGGGCAGTGCCAATCTCTGCAACATGTCTGTTATGGGGGAGCGAGGGTGTCTATGTACTGAGGTGGTGGGTCGGGGTCCTCTATGCTATGGGCATGGACCGTGATTTCGTCTGGTGTGATTGGGTTTGGAGGGGGGGTCCTACACTATGGAGCTCTTCGGGGATGGAGTTGGATTGATCAGGGATGAGAAGGGGTACCTCTAGTCCACCAGGGCTGCCAGGCTGCTGTGCACCTGGGTGCACTTCCACAGCCTGCCTGTGGGTGGCTGGCCAGATTAGGCCAGCTATTCATGGCCTAACTGTGGACCGTGTCTGGTCTGTGAGGGGCGCATTCTCACTGAGTATGCCATAGCATGGCATCTGCATAGGAGCGTATCCTTAACTTGCATGGCATACTATTCGTGTGCACCCTGGCCCATTCCCTTACAGTCGGTGCATTCTACACATTTGAATATCATGCTGCAGTGAATTGTTGGAGTTGTGTGGCACATCTCCCTTTTCCTTCAGGACACGCCGCACATCTCCTTTGAATACGGGGGCCCCTGAAGAAATACATTATCAAAATGGTAAAATCATGACCCCACTGAAAACAAGATATTACATCTAATCTAGGATAGCCTGAGTAAATACAGTGCAAAAATATGTAAATTAAGATCCCTATGACAATGAGATGTAGCATCTCCCCTGCGCTATCCAGGATATAAAATATGTAATAGGGAATATCAAAAGGAAACCTACTCTGAACTGAACTTCACTGTGTTCACTGACATAAACAGTTCCTTTATTGTTTTATAACATATTAGAATGCAATATTTATTTTGAATGTTGTGACCATGAATGTGTGTGTGTGTGTGTGTGTGTGTGTGTGTGTTTGCTGTAGCTCAATATATTTTTTTCCCAAAAAGCACAGTAGAAAATGCCTGCTGATTGCTACATATTTAGTCTAGGTAGTTCACTGAAGATCTGGCATATGTCTGAGACAGGTCTTATCACATAGTGTCTTTAGAGGTTAAAAAAACAGTGTAAATTATAGATTTGCTGGGAAAGGGTAATATTTATGAGGTATGAATCTTTCTCAAAAGACAATACTTTCTCAAGAAAAAAACTAGTAGCAGAAGCTGTTTAAATGCTAAGTATTTAAATGTGCAAGTTGCTGCATTCTGAAGGGGTAAACAAATCCCCAATTTAATAGGCAACCAATATTTAACAAGCTGTTTCAGTTTCCTAATGGTATTTGATAAGCAGCTTGGAGTTATGTCTCCAACATTAACAGAAAGAAGGAAGTATTTTATTTCAGTTGGCATGGAAGGATACATTGAAAAGTCCGAAACATGTGTTCCACGATACTCCATTTTCCAGCTACAGATAGCAAGACGGCTGCAGGCTCTGCCCACAACCATAAAAATTTAGCTTCACTGAGAGGTACAGGGAAAGCTGTTGTTTACACTGATGCTAAAACTGCATTTATGTAATTAACATAAATGCAGTTTCATACCATTTGGAAAATGTAAACATCAGCCTTCCCCTTTCAAAAAACCCACCCTGTTCACTCCCTAAAATGGCAACCAGATATGCCCCATAATGTCGTCACTGGAGCAAGGGGCAGAGAGCAACATGGCTTTCTATAGTGCTAACTATTTCCATTCAATGCAAAACATATGTCAGTGAAAAGAACTAGTTGGCACTGTAGAAAGCCATGTAGCTTTCTGCCACTCACTCCAGTGATGTCCTTACATTGCTCATCTGGTGGCCATTTTAGGGAGCAGACAGGGTGGGTTTTTGGAAATGGGAAGGTTAGCGTTTACATTTTCCAAATACTATGAAACTGCATTTATGTTAGTTACATAAATGTAGCTTTAACATCAGTGTAAACAATAGTAAATAGCAGCCTTCCCTTTACATTTCTATAAAGCCAAATTTTCTAATAGTATCTTATCAAAATAGATCGTTTACTTACCCTTTGACTGACATATATGCATGCATTTGTCTCCTCATGGCTGAGAGCATGAAATCATGCATTGAGGATTAGTCCACCAACGGGGTGTTAGTATACATGGCAGTTATCACAGCAAACTAAGAAGTGAAGGGAGAGACAGTATAAAAGGTACAGATGCTAACTGGAATGGGGATAGTGTGTTCGGAGCCATTGCTGTTAGTGTGATCAGAGTGTAACCAGGAGCTGGGAGCTTGCAAGATGACATAAAGGCCCTTAAGACATACAAGCATGTGCTTCTGGATGAAGCCCTGTGTACCATGCACCCAGCCTGCTGTGTACCGTGAGAGTGAGCCAGAGGATCACATTGGTTCGACAGCGTTTGGGATCAGTGCAGCCATAGCTGGCAAACACTGAGAGACTGAGACAGGTCAGTGGTCTGCAGGATGCCAGCTGAACCACAAGCACTTTATTCTACTCAGCATTGCGAGCTGACAACAGTACTGTTCACTTCTGTTGGCTGAAAGCAACCAATCAAGTGTTACTATAGGAGAATATCATCATACATTCACATACCTCTCCTAGTCCAAAGGTGAGCGCAAACAGCTCTACTGCAGGAACTATCTCCCTCAGTCACCTGACTTTACTTTGGATAAATATTTGGGTGATAAGTGGTGAAGGAGGGAAGTGACGGCTAGTGCGTGTGTTGGACAGGGGATACATTATTGAACTGGGGGTATGTAGTTGTGCCAGGCGGGGGGGGGGAGGCATCTTGATTTAGCTCAGGTGGGGAGGGATTTTGTTATTATAGGAGTCAGGCATTTTTAGTCTAGGAAACTACAGACTCTATATTGCTTTCTTACTTTAGGGGCTTTGAGGAAGAGGAACTTAAAGGGTCAGAGAATGGTTTGTGGAGGGGTTATTAATTGCTAGATGGGTATGTGGGGGGGGCTGCACAGGGTGGGGGAATTTTTGTTTTTGCCTTGGATATCAAATCATATCAGATTTCTGAATCCATATCCCATTTGGTATTCTAAAATTTAGGATTTCAGATTTTTGGGAGCTTTATCCAAAAATCCTAATTACTAAATGTTTGCTGAGATCCAAGGTATATGCTTTTCAAAATGGATATTTGAGTACACCTAGTCTCTGCTGACATGATTGGGAAGGACAGAATACAGCAAAAGTTGGGCTGGTGCACTGCTATGTCTTCTACTAGTGATGTATTGTATATGGGCTATGTTGCCCAAGAAGAACACCACATTCACCTAAGTGATGAAAGACCCTTCAGGGTGTGCTCCAGATGCCTTGTTCAGCAGATATAGATGATGTAAGATGGTACCCTCAGAAGTTATTGGCTGCTGGTATAATCAAAGCATCCAGAAGTCTCTATGCATTGCCTACTGTGGCTGCAAGAAAAAAGAACAGCACTGTACACATGTGCATAGACTACTACACGCTCAACAGATGCACCTTCCTGATCAGTACGTTGTGCCTCATATCCAGGATGCCCTGGATTGTTTAAATAGGAGTTGTTGGTTGTTCATGCTTTATTTGTGAGGTGGTTATTACGAGATTCTGATGGCCTCAGAAGACTGGTAGAAGACTGCCTTAATATGACCACTTTGATTCTATGAATTCATTCACATTCCTCAAGGGATCACTGGAGCTCTGGCTACATTCCAGTACTTTATGGAAAGAGCAGATGGAGACATACATTTTCTGGAATGTTTAGTATACATTGACAATGTGAAAGTGGTCAGCAAAACTCAAGAGGAACACGAGACTTACCTTTTAAAAGTGTTAGATCACCTGGAGGAGTTTGTGTTGAAGCAGTCTAGAGGCAAATGCCAAATCTTCCTAAGCTCTGTTAAATACATAGGATACATCATTTCAACAGATGGAATTCAGACTGACCCAACAAAAGTACAAGCACAGATCACTTGACCATGATATAAGACCTTGAAATACCTCCAGTAACTGCTTGGATTCTGTAAATACTGTTGTTGGGTCACCAAGGACTACACTACATTGTAATGTTGGCTGTAGTAGGACGAGAAGGAAGAAAGATCTTTGGCAGGCTGGAGCAGTTTGGGTCTGAAGTCACTGATCAAGGGAGAACTGATTTTCAAGTGGGAACTGGAATGCTGAGCTGGTCTAGAAAGATTCTGAGGCTCCAGAGAAGGACTCAAAGTGAGATGGAGTCCACCAGCATTTGAGGAAGGCTATGGGTTCCCCTGAGTTCCTGTGGTTGCAGGATGAACACCAGAGAGCATGCTGTCAGAGGTAGAGTATGTTTTACTGCATGTGACTGTTTCCAGACAAAAGGATAGAAAGCCCGGACTGAACTGTATACCTTTCCATTGCCTTGGAAGATACAATTTCCTGCCTTGGTTAGTTAACCTCACAGCAGTGGTAAGAGTGCTGCTGGAAGGGACACTCTTACCACTGTTTCACTGAACTAGGACTTGCTCTGGTGGCTCAGAGCTGAGCTATTACGCAAAAGTTTGAAGTGAGCCATATTGTTATTGCACTAAGACTTTCCGCTTGGTTGGCATGATATTGGGATCTGGATTCCCTGATTTATGTTTGATTTAGTTTTAAAGTATTTCTGTGGGTTTAATGGGGCCATGAGATGGGAAGGTTCTTGGTCTTCTGTTTGTTAGGTGGGTGGTTGGTTGACCAGTGTGTCTGTATAGTTAATCTATTGTTTAGAGTGGAGATTATGTTCAAATGTGTGTATAGGGTCTAGGATGAATGAGGGAATGGTTGGGTGGTTTTAGTTCAAATTGAATTATAAGAATAAGATATTACTCTAGGGTGTGAGTAGACACCCAGTGGAACAATGTGTATGGGTTTTGAGCTCCTGAGGGTTAGCTACTCTCCATCCCAGCTGCTTGACCTTGTCCCTTCATTGACCACCCCCACCATCAGGAGCACATTGGCACTGCAGGGAGGCTGGCATTGTGAGAAGTTGGGTTGGTAGATGGCAGGGTGAGAACTGCTAATAGGGAGAGCACTATTGGGATAATGAGGACCAGGAAGCACCCTCAAGCGCAATGGGACCCTTTGATGAGGGGCTAGATGTGTTTGGTTCCCATACCAAGGTCTCCCAGTGGATTAAGTGGGCAGGTAGCCCAAAGGCTGGCAACCTCTGCCAATCCCCTTTGGGCAGTGCATTGCAATATGAGATTGATCAGGAACACGGCTGCAGTTATAGCAGACTTGGTTTCCTCAGTCCATCTGGCTTGCATCACAACTGCTTGAGGAGGGATTATAGGGATGGGGGCATGGCCATCTGTTTTAGATGTGACCTGAACTTTTCAGTGCACCTTCTGGGTTCTACGTCATCATTTCAATGCATGGCTATATGAGGGGGTTCAGGTGCAGGTTGCAGAATATTTTTGGTATACTGGTCTCCAGGACATGAGAGGCAATTTCTGCAGGGAGGTGTGGACTTCGACGCTGAGAGAGTTTTAGAGTCACACAGGTAGTTGGTTCTGGGTGATTTCAATGTTTGGACTCACTATGAACTCTTGCAGTTTGAACAAGACTTTCCAGACAATGGATTCATTGGGTCTCACTCAAGGTGTTACTACTATGACCCACAGACACCATCATACTTGGACCTAGTATTCTCACTGGGGCTTGAGGTAAGCAATTTCAAGATTGACCCAGTTGTTTGATTGGATCATTGCACAATAAAGTTTGCATTAGCCCCCCCCCGGTAGTCCTTCCCCTGTGGAGATGGTCCTCTACCATTCTTAGAAGGGGTAGTCCCCAGCAGGACTCCAGGCGGTGATGGGCCTCTCAGATATGAGGGCTGCTTGTGGGGCAGGTTCAGATGAGGCAGTAGTGGCTTACAACAGGGCTGTTGCCTCTGCACTTGACTCTGTCACACCTGTGTGTATACAGCCCAGGTCTTCTCACTTGAGATCCCTATGGTCTGATCAGGAGCTCAAAGAGACAAAGACCAGGGGTCAGAGGTTGGTGGAGCACTGTTGGTGGAATTCTGGATCTCAGGAGGACAAACTGACTTTGAGAACTCACTAAGGTAACTATCAAAGAGCAATCTCCCATAAGAAGGCAGCATTCCTGTCAGTGGAGAATATTTCAGGGAAGAACAGACCAGAACAGCTGTTTCAGACTGTAGATAGGTTTCTCCACCCTATCTGTCTGCAGCTGAAAAGAGCAGTTTCAGCCACCAAGTGTGAAGAGTTGGCTCGATTCTTTTCTAACAGAGTGTCCTCTGTCAGATCTGGTATTTCCCAAATGGAGCTGTCACAGCCCTGCAGTGGAAAGATGGCCATCACTAGGAGCACTCCTTCTGTCTGGAGGAAGTTTAGGGCACTAGGTGTGGAAGAGGTGTGTGAGATAATCTCAAAGCTGTGGCCCACTTGCTGTGAACTGGACCACAACCTCTGCCATCTCCTTGTGGGCTATGTGGGGTCTGAAGGTCCAGTGTTTGCTGAGATTGTCCAGTGCTCTCTATTTCAGAGGGGTCTTTCCCTAGCACCTTGAAAGAAGCACTGGTAAAGCCCCTTCTGAAGAAACCATCCTTGGACCTAGACTGCTTGGTGAATTATAGATCTGTTCTTAACCTTCCCTTTCTAGGAAAGGTTGTTGAGAAAATAGTGGTTCTGCAGCTCGAGGCATTTCTCTTAACCTTCAACATCTCTGAGCCTCTCCAGTTGGGATTTAGGTCTAGAAACAGTATGGAGACTGCATTGGTCAAGGTGTATAATGACCTTCTTAGGGTTAGAGTTAGAGGGGACTTGTCAAGTCTCATTCTTCTCGATCTGTTCTCAGCATTTGACACCATGGACCATGGTGTGTTGTTGGATCACCTTAGGGAGTTTTGTGGACTTGCCAGCATTGTTATCAGCTGGTTTGAGTCCTTTATCACAGGTAGGACACAATGTGAGGTGGTGGGACATGTCTCCTCACTCCAAAGCCCCTATCATGTAGAGTTCCTCATGGCTCAATCCAATCACTCTTGTTGTTTGCAGTGTACATGCTTTCCCTTGGAGAGATCATCAGATGTTACAGTATGGGGTTTTGCTGTTATGCAGATGACATCAAGCTGCATTTGTCATTTGCACATAGGTGACACATGCCATGCTTTCCCAATGAGTGCTATAAAATAATGCATGTCCAAAGCATCCTTTGGATACCCATTTCTTTGCTCCCACCATCCTTTCCTCCACCTCTGGCAGCTTGTCTCCTTCCTTCTGGGCTTCTTCCTTAAGGTGCCAATAGCCAAAGAACTTGCCATCCTGTGGCACCTTTAGAGGGTGGAGCCCTCCTCAAGAGGGTTCCTGTACCTCCAATACCCTGAAAAGGTGGTAGTTCTTTGGGGAGCAAAGAGCGCAAAAGGCCACAGAGACTTCAATCCAATCACATTACTAACAGTACCGAGCTACTAACAGCTCTCAGCACCCTTATCCATTTAGTAGAACAAGTACCATACTATTTTGCACAAGAATGCACTGCAAAAAGTCAAGTGATCAACTGCCCTGCCTACACTATACTAGTTGCCCACTGAACCAGTGAATCATGCTTATTGTCTGTAAATGTACAGAGGATTAGGTGAGTCTGTAAAGCAGAATGGCTATGTACTGTAAACATAGCTCTTGTAATGGCACTACACATAAACACAGGTCAATACATGAAATGTAAATTATTTTCCTGTTACCATGATGATTGAGTTGAGCACTCAGGCCACACTCATTTCAGTAAATGGAAAACATTACCTCGTGATTATTTTGGTCTTCCAAGTACCTGGAAACAATGAATTACAAAACAGATAGAGAATGGGTCATGTGGAGCCATGTGACTAAGATTAGGAGAAACAAGCAGAAATGTAGTTCCCTGATTAGCAGAGGTTGGCAGGGAAGGACCAGCACTGGAGCCTAAGTTAATCCATGTCTCTAATAATACCACTCTCACACATTGCTGAAGAGTTACCTCACATTGTTCTTGGAGAGGCCTGCCATGCTACAGCCCTGCCAGAATTCATGAAATGTAGCACTCACTTGAGTCTCGAATGGATCTCAGTTCCTGGAAACATCAGTGGGCTCTCTTGAAATACATAGATACATAGACAGTGTCGGCAGATAAGGGCCTATGGCCCACCCAGTCTGCCCATTCATCATGGGGTTGTTTTTTCTGAAAAGCAAAACACAAAGATTTTAATTCGGAATAATATAGATTAAATAATTTAAAGCCATTCTGTTTACAATAATTGCACTTGGTCTTCTAGAGTTTAGACAGCTTCATTATTTGGCTTTCTTGTTATTCACATAACCTAGCATTTTGTTTAAAAAAATATATGGTTATCATTGCAACAACGGATTTAACACTTGCTTAGTATGTGGCATCACTGTCTCTTCTCCGAGTGAGAGCCTGTGATTTCATAAATAAGTGAACAATGAGATCAGAAAATCCTAATTCAGGCTTTCCATACTGGGTTCAAGGACAGCTGGACAAAAGTATTTTGTAAGCTCCCAAATGGATGACAGAAATTTATTAAACTATTTTCTAGTAAATATTATTATAAAAGCTAAATATAAAATCAGTTTTTTTTTTCCAAGTTTATACTGGAAAAGATACTTGACTTTTTAGGGCCACTCCATGGGCTGTAAATGTCATTTACAGTACTCATGCATTTCATAGTTTGCCTAGCCCTGCATTTTGTTTCCCCACCTGTACCCCTTCAGTACAGTAGCAGGAGTCCTCCGGGGATGGAGTGGTGGTGCTGGGAGCAATGCTTTGTCAGACAATGGGTTTCCAGAAGGAAGCTGTAGTTCTGTGTCTTATGTGAATCCCAGTTACATATTTTTAGAGAATTGTTTGGCAACCTATTGCTACTTTATTTAATTTTTTATTTATTTATTGAAATCTAGGAATTAATACCTTTTAGCAATGCTCTTTACATAGGTTCCACGTCATAAGATTACTGTCAGGAAGGCAAGTACAAAGTAATATTGCAATACAAGCAATTCCAGGCCTAAATACATTCATCTGTTACTAAATGGTACCTATAATTAGCACAGAAACTTGTTACATTCAGACACACAACTTAGGGCTTGGGTGAACAAGGGGATACACAGAGGTGTAGGAGTGTTGACGCTAGAAATATCAGACAGAGTAGGGAAAAACAAGAAATAAACATTCAGTTAGCGAGGGCAATTACAGTGCCTGAGTCAGGATGAGTTACAGGAAGGTAACATGCCGTAGTGCAGGGGGAGGAGGGAAGGAAGAGAAGTGGAAGGGTGTTGGGTGAGGATGACGGGTCAGACAGGGTAAGTAGTGCAGGGGGAGGAGGGAAGGGAGACAGAGGGAAGTATGTGGGGTGTGGACTATGGGGCAAACAAGGGGACAAGGGAGGGAGATGAGGAGGCAGGGAGGGGTGGTTTGAAGGGTATGGTAAGGGCAGAGTTCAGGCTTAGAACAGGTACAGGGTAAAGTCTAGGAGGCGAATTGTGAAATGTGACATTAAGGTGCTGCCCTAGAAGAAGTAGTCACATGAAGGCTCAGTGATAAGTGACTGCTGTAGCTTTTTTAAAAATGTTTTTTTATTTTTCTATTTATGCCTCCTGCACCTCTTTGGCACCGGTCTACTTCGGGATCTCCTGGAATCATCCCCCTGTGGCACTCACCATAACTGGCCATCCTCCATCACCCATGTAGCCTCAGTTGTGCCCCCTGCGTGGGAATGGGGCAGGCTCCATGCCCTGACATCACAGTAGTGTCGGTCGGGAGGATGCCAGGTGGGCGGCCGCAAATCAGGGGCAAGCTCCTGGGGTGCCGTCATTTTTGCCGGAGCAGAGAGGCATTTTCTCTGTGTTTCATCCTATGGGAGTGGCCGACGCACTGGCATCATGGCGAATCCAATGTCTGCCACTCCCCACTCCCTTGCTCTGCTCCACAGTGCCCACTATCTCTCCAGCCTCCGCCAGAGAGCAGCAGTGCACTGACCAGGAACCGCTGTCCCTCCCCGGGAGAGGACAGCTATCCTCCAGACGCTCAATCCTCTCCCATCTCTGCCGACCCCCAGCAACCCAAGCTCAATCCTGAACCCAGGTCGAGGTGTGACATCAGGTGTGGCGTCCTGTGCCTCAATCCTCAGCGCCACCGGGCCAGCTTGTAGCTTTGTTTTAAAGAAGTCCAATGCTGCAATGCTAGTGATGTCAGGGGCTGACAGGGTAACAAAGTAGTACAGAGGGAGGAGGGAAGGGAGAGAGGGGGAAGTATGTAGGGGGTGGATGACGGGGCAAACAAGGGGACAGGGGAAGGAGATGGGGAGGCAGGGGGGGTGGTTTGAAGGGTATAGTAAAGACAGAGTTCAGGCTTACAACAAGTGCAGGGTAATGTCTAGGGGGTGAATTGTGCAATGTGACATTAAGGTGCTACCCTAGTGGAAGCATTTACATGAAAACTCAGCGATAAGAGACTGCCGTAGCTTTTTATATAGAAGCCCAACACTGCAACAGTAGTGATGTCAGGGTCCAGTGCATTGAACCAGAGTGGGGCCCTATGTGTGAAAGCTCATTGATCTTGTGATGTGCAGCATCATGGGGTTCTGAACGTTTGAGTAACAGAGCTTCTAGAATTACAAGGGTTTCTAGCTGGATTAAGAAGAGATTGAACACTGGGGGCATCATTTCCAGGCCAACTTTTTGGCCAGAAGTCAGGTTTGATATCTATGTCTGCTGTCAAATGGCAGCCAGTTTGCCTGGGTATAAAGATCACAAGTATGGGTCCTGCACTTGGTGCCTGAGAGGAGGTGACAGGCTTTGTTCAAGGCCTTTTTGATGCGCCATTTCAGTGGCAGACCCATAGGTGACTAAGCCATATTCCGCCAGTGAGATGGCTGAGCTATGGATGGCCAGGCTTAGAGCCTCATTGGTCAAGTTATGCTTATGTCTGTGCAGCAGCCCAATACGTTTATTGCTTTAGTGGTAGCATCAATATGCTGCAAGTAGGATAAAGTGGAATCCTTGAAGATCCCCAGATATTTGAACTGTTGAACAAGTTCCAGGGGTGCACTTGAATCATTACTGATAGTTAGGGGGAAGGTCTTATGTTTGTTGTGCATGCTTGAGAACAGCATGGACTTTGTCTTTTTATAGTTCAGAATAAGCTGATGCTCTCAAAACCATTTCTCAGTAGCAGAGAAGCCGTTCAGGAGGTGTTCCTGTAGATGATTAGGGTTGGGGTTACTGGTGAAGATAACGGCATCATCCGCATAGAGAAGTATGTTACAGGGACAGGTAGCAGGAAGCTTATTGAGAAAAATACTAAACAGGAGTGGCCCCAAAATGGAACCTTGTGGGATATCCAAGCACACTAGTCTAGTATCGTAGAGAGTACCCCAATTTTCTCTTGTTGAGACTGGTTATGTAAGTAGCTTGAGAACCATTTAGTGGGGCATGCAGCGAGTCCAATGTCAATAAGTTGTTCAATAAGGAGGGAGTGTTTAACGGTGTCAAAGGCCTTAGTTAGGTCAACGAAAGTTGCTCCTACCAAGTGCTCTTGATCAAGGGATTTATGGATGTAACTGGAGAATTTGAGTAAGGCTGTTGTGGTACTGTGCCCCTGCCTAAAACCATGCTGTTGGGGACATTGCAACTGGTATTTTCTAGGTAGTCAACCAGCTGGTCAGCAACAATACTCTCTAAGACTTTTGAGAGTGGCAGTAGGATGGATATTGGACAGTAGTTCTCATGCTGAGCCCCATCCCCACTCTTATGCACTGGGGTTATCAATGCAGATTTCCAGCATGGAGGAAACTGACAGTGGCATAGAGAGAGGTTTATGATACATGTGGTTGGAGAGAGGATCTCCTCAAATGCAAAACTGATGCATTTGAGGTCCAGAGAGTCCCCACTATATCTTGATTTCTGGAGCACTTTTTTAAGGTAACAACTTGCTTCACACTCCAAAATTGCCTTGAAATGGAATGGTGGATGGTCAGGGTGGGAGACTGTGAACCCATGGTCTCTAGTAGTGTGAGATGGCAGGAAAAAAAATCAGAAGGGAAGACAATACTCAGATCTGAGAAGGTGTTATTGAAGGTATGGGTGATGACTTTTGGATCCAGGGTAGGGGTACCCATCAACATTTAGCATTTTTGGAGTAGATTTTGAGTCCCTACCCGTGATGTTCTGAATGTTCTTCCAGACAGACTTGCTGCCATTCCGGCTGTTATTAAAGTATTGGCTTTTGCCAAATGGACTGCTTTAGTGCACTCATTTCTAGCCTGTTTGTACCTTTGGATGTTGGGCTGAGTACCCGATGCCCTAGCCTTCAGCCAAAGGTGATCCCTTGTTCTTAGGAGCTCAATAAGCTCAGGAGAATTCCATGGATTGTAGGGGCCCCTTACTTTTCTTGTTTTAACTGGTGCATGCTTATCACAGATTGCATTGAAAACAGTAATAAAGTGGACCAGTGCCTCATCCACATTGTCAGAATTATAGATTGTGGACCAGTCCTGGTCCCTAAGGTCCTTTTTTAGAAGCTCTAGGTGACCACAAATGATAACCCTGTTGGAGATGGTTCTAGCAGGGGGCTTGTGGTAGTTGTTGGCCCATTGACAGATGACTGGGGAATGATCACTCATACAGTCTGGTAGAACAGAAGTATAAGTAATATGCTTTGGTCTATTAGACAGCACCCAGTCAAGTAAGGTACCAGACCCAGTTTTATAGTTCAGTGTTGTAGGAGCTTGAACAAGTTGCAAGAAGTGGATGCATGACAAGCACATCCTTCAGAGCAGAGGTTTCCAAGGAAAGCCAGTTGCTATTAAAATAACATAGCATTATTATTTCCGATTGCAGGGACAGACTGCTTATCCCATCCATTAGTGTTTTGAAACCAGCTGTGGTATGTTTAGGTGGGATATAGACTGACAGCACACTAAGTGCTTTATTGTGTGCTCCAATGATCAGTTTTATTGCCAACATCTGGATGTGGTCACCTATATCGGGTATGGGCACGATTAGACCCTGCAAAGAATCCCATACGTAGACTGCACATCCACTGCCATGCTTGGTCAGGTGGTCTTTTCTGAATACAATGTAGCCCGGTATTAGGATAGCAGTGTCTGGAATTTGCAGAGATAACCAAGTTTCAACTATTGAGAGAACATCCGGATTCTGCAGATTGACCCATGCATGAAGACTGTTGAGTTTGGGCATTATGCTGCATATATTCATTGATGCAATTGTATGTGAACCCGCTTTTTTCAGGGTGGGATTTAAGGTGGAGGTTGGGTGTTTTGGAGGTCCATGGTTAGGATGTACATTTCCTGATATCAGTAGCAGCAGCAGTATTAGTCTTTTAGCATGCTCCTTGATTAGCCAGTTGGCAAGATTTTGCTTTTTTCCATTAGAGTGACACCAACTTAAGGTGCTCTGTATTATGGTGAGCCAAGGGAGCAGTACTAGTATGGGTTGCCAGTGTAGACAGCGGACTGGTGAGGTGTTTCCCACACTGAATTTGTTGGCATCAAACAAGGTACTATGAGGAGAGGTTATGGTGCTGTAGGCATTTAGAAGTGTGTTCTTGCCAGTCATGGGTGTTGCTGGTGCCTTGCCATCACTTAAAAATCCTGGCAGCAGTAGCAACAGCATTATGCACTGAGGAAGTAGGGCAGGTGGAGAATACATTATGTTAGGAAGCTGTTTAGTTGTCCCAAGGAGAGGCTGTTACAAACACTTTATCATTCGGTTGCGGTTGTCCTTTGCTGTCTCTGTGTGAGAAGTGACATGCAATAACCTCAGGGACAACTTCCATATCTAGGGTTAATGGATGGCACAGTTTTGCTAAGAGCCACCCCCTGTGTATTGTATGGTTCCCAGGTTTGGCACAGGCCACCACACCCCTGGAAGCTTTGCCCACCAAGGTGCTGCTATAAAGTCACTGTGCACTTCAATAGGAACTGGTCCTGCCATGCTTCTTGTGCCGCTTTAAGGGAGACCACTTACCACTGTCCCAGCTGTGGCCTCTGTGCTGCACAGAAGGGAAATCTTAGGCTCCATACTAGATGAGTGTTCAGCATGGCCATGGTGCCCTTTGTTCTTTCTTCTCTTGTTAATCTTCTTTCTTCGTTTGGCTGGAGGAGATCCCTTTGTTGATCTAAAAATAGATATCACTGTGCACATTACACTGTACACAGTTACTGTCCCATCATGACAAATTGGGGTAGACTTTAACTTATTTAAACTGCAATATCATATCTTTATCTTGGTTACATTAGCTGTTGCAATTGCATTAAATGCCGTAACCTTCAGAAAATCACTTGGACATGGGGCACAACATTTTAGGCTTAAACTTCACTTGCAGAACTCCAAATGTTTATTTATAGAAGCCTGTGCCCTCAGCTTGAGGTAAGAATGGCGAGCATGTAACTGGTGCCCCGACTACAGCTCCCGCTTTGGGCCCAGTTCAGATCAGCATTAAAATCGGGTATTACATCCAGCATAATTACTGTCACTGTACACTGTCTCAGACCACTGGTCACAGGTTACATTCTCATTGGCAACTCAGTTATTTTCAATATATTTACAGCACATATCACAGTTCCCTCTGGTGCAATACTTTCAGTTACTATAGGTGACACGCTTCTCTATTAATTTAAAAGATGACACAGGGGTATCATCAGTTACATTTCAGTGCCCCTCCCAGAAAAGAGTGGGAAAAGGGGACATCAAGGTCTACCAGCTCTGACTGGCACAGAAAAAGAGACACTGTGCCTGCGGCAGTGAGCAAATGAAGGTATGTACCCTTCTGAGCACACTTTCACACAGAACATTGAGGTATCTGCTACCTGGGTCAGCCTGCTGCAACTCTAATGCCTCAGTGGGGTTGGAGTCAGTGTCTAATGTGGTCACAGCAACATTGGTTTACCAACCAACTGGGTCCATCTCTCACCCCTATGGCTCAGATATCTTCTCCAGCTGCCCTAGTCTTTTGTCATTCATACAAAGGGCCCTTGCTACAGGTCACAGTCCCACACCAGCTCAGGATTATGTACACTACTTCATCATCATTTTCATAAACATGGGGCAATTGGTACTGAAGCCATCAGAAGACCCTTCTTGAGTGTGAGTCTCCAAGAGGCTCCTGCTGTTCCCAATCTCAGATCCTGACTATGGTCTGAGCCTCCAGACACCTGCACTGTAGGGTACAAGTGGCTCCCAGACACAGGAACCACACCACCATTTCTGGGTCCACAGGCCCACTCCTGTCAGTCACAACCAGAGACACACACTCGGTACTGTACTAAACTGGATTATGGCACATGGGTGCTCTAGAGTAGAGCATTTCAAGAAGAATTACTACTTTTTGTGGGCTAGCGTCCCTATTTATGTGCCCCTAGCAGACATGAAATGTTGCCCAGTAACCCTCACGCTCAGTGGGGAATTCCAGGTGCTGAAACACTGGCACAGACACTTACAATCACTAAGCAGGACATACACTGCAAAACAGGATAAACAGGATATACCTAGTTAACATTTCAGAATATGCTGCTCCGCTGGTGCAGCAGTAGTGCTATCACCTGTGGCAGTGACAACCTGCATTCAGGAACGAGTGTGGTGTGTCAGAGGGTTGACTGAGGGGGAGGTAGGATAAGCATACCACAGACAGCTCTCCTAATCTTGGGGGGGGTTGTGGTTTTCTAGAATGCCAGTGACACCAGATGGAGACAGGGTGTGCAACAACCGGGGTTACTGTTCAGTGGTGGAGATGTGGCACATGTCTGTAGGTCAAATGCAGGAGCGTGTCTGACCTACATTGATGTCATCGCACATCTATGCCTCCTGGGGGAAACTCACAGAAGGCAAAACCCCTGGGCTGGCCGCTCCATGAAGCCCCTGGAGCTCCACCCAAATGGTGCCCCAGACATAAGCCTTGGCTTGTGCCTTGGGTTGATTATGATCTCTCCCCTCAGGGAGCCCTGCCTGGACCTCACACCCGGCATCCTCCCCCAGCTGCCCCGGCTAAGAGGCCAGCAGCTTGCCCACTGCAGCTTATCCATTAGGTAGGGAAATGGGCAGACTAGGTGAGCGAAGCGGTCCTTATATGCCATCAGATTCTATGTTTCTACGGTACATCTCAGCACAAATTACATTTACTATACGGAAAAAAATTGAGACACACCATTGTGTCAAAATTTAAAGTCTTCATTCTTACCGCTATTTCCTCAAAGGGATCTCTGCACTGTACTTACTTACCTTAATTACTTGCTTATGCCACAGGTTCCAGTCCATTTGCTTTGCTCTGCAAATGCAGGTTTAATAATGTTCTCTAAATGTAAATCAAAACTGCTAAAAAATAAGTGCAGTTTTCTTTTTGGACCCCTATTTTTTATGGAATTCAGTTCCACATTATAACTCCCAATACACATACTAACCAATCAGATTTGTTGGTTATTTAGAGCAAAGGGAGACACTGTTATATTGTAATGAGTGTCTCACATGCTAAGTTGTCTGTTGCCATGACAACTGCTTAGGCATATCACTTGAGCGGTACGCACTGGCAAATCTATTTTTCAACATTAACGTAGTCTTTCACTATAAGAAAATCCAAATGATCGACTCGGGAAGGATTTCATGTATTGTTAGGAAATGGGTTAGGAAAATTCTGAAACCTGATTGACTGACAGTATTCAAAAGACATATGTTTATCAGCCAACAGAGCCCTATAAAACACAAAGAGACTGCCCTGTACTTACATGAGGCCTTTTATACTGTATGTAAAACATATTCTTTGAATGTTTTCAAATATGTTTTACATTCTACAGCAAGTGTAGCTTGTGAAGCATCTCTTGTGATCACGCGTGTTTTTACTGTATTAAGTCAAGTTTAATGTTACAGTCATTCTGAGTGATTTGACTGTATGATGTCGTTGATGATGTCAGTGATGAGGCTTTAAGGGCTTGACATAGTGCTTTAGACCTACACAAGCCTCGGTTGGATCCCCACTGTGGAACATTTTCTCCTTCACCCTGCAATTTATGTAGTATGAAAGAAATTGTTAGATGCCATTGCTGATGTAATTGACAAGAGTTTCAGCACAGTTTGAAGGATACTTTCAAAATATTGAACTGATGCGAATATTGTTTTTTCCTTTTCACTACAGTTTGTATTGTTAGCATTCATCTATCTCTAGAAACTTTTGTCTCACATTATGGCTAGCACAATGGCAGAGCACAAGAACAGTAATTGGGGGGGTGCTTGGTTTGATTCCCAGCTACAAACATTTTTCATTCTCACTACAATTCATGTTGCTGGTATACACCTCTGGCAAAAAAATCTTTGTCTTGCATGGGGAATGATAGCACAGTGGCAGAGGACAACAGTAGCTGGGTGGGGGCCTGGCTTTGATTTGCAATTGTGAACATGTTTTCCTTGTCACTCCAATTTATGTTGTTAGCATTCATCTATCCCGAGAAACCATCTGTCTCACCATGTGGAACAGCAGCACTAAAGCAGAGCGCCAAGGCAATAGTTGGGAGGGGGCCTGGGTTTGACTCTCAGTTTTGTAAACATTTTTCCTTTCTCACCACAATTTCTATTTTTACATTCCTGTATCTCTAGAATCCTTCTGTCTCACCATGTGGAATGAAAGCACAGTGGCAGAGTACCAAAACACTAGTTATTTGGGGGCTTAGGTTTGATTCGCAGTTGTGAACATTTTTTTCTCACTACAGTTTATGTTGTTAACATACAGTATATAATGCTACAGTTTATATTGCTAACATATATAACTCTCTAGAAATCTTCTGTTGCACTATGTGGAATGAAAGCATAGTGGCAGAGCACCAGGGCAGTAACTGACCGGGTCTAGTATTCAGAAACCTATTGTGTACATTTTTTTCTTTCTACAATTTATGTTATTAGCATGTGTCTCTGTCTAGAAACCTTCTATCTCACCATATAAAATGACAACACAGTTAAACAGCACCAGAGCAGCAGTTAGGAGGGAGCCTAGGTTTCATTTCCTGTTGTGAATATTTTTTCCTTTTTCTCTACAATTTATGTTGTAAACATGCATCTTTCTCTAAAACAATCTTTGTCTTGCCATGTAGAATGATAGCACAGTGACAGAGCACCAGGATGGATGTTAGGTGGGAGTCTGGATTTGATTCCCATTTGTGAACATTTTTTTCTTTCTCACTACAATTTCTGTTGTTAGCATTCATGTATCTCTATAAATCTTCTGACTTGCCATATGGAGCAGTAGCATTTGTGAACACTTTTCTTTCTCATTACAATTTATATTGTTAGAATTCCTCTATCTTTAGAAACCTTCTGTCTCAATATGTTGAATTATAGCACAGTGGCAGAGCACCAAGACAGCAGTGGGGTGGTGGTCTGGTCTTGATTCTTAGTTGTGAACATTTCTTTTACTATAAGGTAAATTGTTTGAATGTGTTTTCCTTTACATACCTCTATCTTACTATGTAGAATGATAGCACAGTGGCAGAGCACAAGGGCAAAAGTTGGGAGGGTGCTTGGGGTCAAAGTGCCAGTTGTGAACACTTTTTGTTCTCACTACAGTTTTGTGATTTGCATGCATCATTGTCTAAAAACTTTCTGTCATGCCATGTGGAACAATAGCATAGTAGCAGAGCACCAGGGCAGTAGTTGAAGGATGGCCTGGGTTTAAATCCCAGTTGTGAACTTTTTTCTTTCTCATTTCAATGTATATTGTTAGCATACATCTCTGTGTAGAAACACTCTGTCTTATCATGTGGAATTATAGTACAGTGGCAGAACATCAGGACAGTAGGTGGGAGAGGGCCTGGGTCTTGTTCCCTGTCATGAACATTTGTTATTTCTCACTAATATTTATATTGTTAGTATGCATCTCCCTCTAGAAATAATTTTTGTCACTATGTAGAACAATAACATGGTGACAGAGCACCAGGCTAGTAGATGGGAGTGGGCTTGGGTTCAATTCCAAATGCTGAATATTTTTTTTCTCACTATAAGTTGTTAGCATGTGTCTCTCTCTCTAGAAATCTTCCATCTCACAGTGACAGAACATCAAGGCAGTAGGTAAAAGGGGGCTGGGTTTAAACTTCCCATTGTGCTGTTTGGTCTCACTACAATATTTGTTATTCACTTGTACTGCTGTCTAAAAACCTTCTGTTTCACACAGTGATGTAACACTAGGACAGTAGTTGGGAGGGGGCCTATTCTCAATTCCCGGGTGTGAAAATGTTTTTCTTCCTCATAATAATCAATGTTGTTAGTATGCATCTTTCTCTAGAAACCTTCTGTCTCACCATTTGGAATGATAGCACACTGGCAGAGCATCAGGGTACTAGCTGGAAGATGGATTGGGTTCAAGTCCCAGTTGTGAACATATTTTTCTTTCTCACTACAATTTATCTTGTTAGGATGCATCTCTGTCTAGAAACCTTCAATATTATCATGCAGAATGATAGCACAGTGGCAGAGCATTAGGACAGTTGTTGGGAAAGAGCTTGCATTTGACTCCCTGCTGTGAACTTTTTTTTATTTCTCGCTACAATGTATGTTGTTAGTTTGCATCTTTTTCTCTAGAAAACCATTGTCTTGCCATGTGGAAAACTAGCACAGTCGCAGAGCACAACAATGGTAGTTAAGTGGTGGCCTGAGTTTGATACCTTATTGTGAAAATGTTTTTCTTTCTCACTGCAATTTATGTTCTTAGCATTCCTCTATCTCTAGAAACCTTCTGTCTCACCATGAGGAACAGTAGCAGAATACCAGGACAGTAGTTGGAAGGGGCCTGAGTTTGATTCCCAGTTGTAAATATTTTCTCTTTCTCACCACTGTTTCTGTTGTTAGCATTCATCTGTCTGCAGAAACTTCTATCTCATCATGTGGAACAGCAGCACTGTGGCAGAACACCAGGACAGTGGTTTAGAGGGAGCTTGGGTTTAAAATCCCAGTTGTGTACATTTGTTTGTTTCTGACTAAAATGAATGTTATTAGTATGCATCTCTGTCTAGAAACCTTCTGTCTCACTATGAGGAATGAAAACACAGTGACAGAACACTAGAATAATAGTCGGGAGGGGGCCTCAGTTTAATTCACAGTAGTGAACACTTTTCTTTCTCACTACAATTTATGTTGTTAGCATTCATCTCTCTCTATATATATACAAAACATTTGTCTTGCCATATAGAATGACAGTACATACAGTGGCAGAGCACCAGGACTGAAGTTGGGTGGTGGTCTAGGTTCCATCCCCATGTGTGAACATTTTAGCTTTCTCACTACAACTTCTGTTATTATTTATTTTATTTTTATTTATTTATTCTTGGATTACAAGTACCTTTGAGCCAAGGCTCATTTACAAAGGTTCCATGTCAGAAATAACAAACAACAAGGAAGCAACAGTGAAATAACAGTAAACAATTCATGTACAACAGTGCTATTGAAAAGGGTCAATTATAGGAAGAGTAAGGTGTAGAGGAGGAGAAGTGTCGGTAGTTAACGGAGGCAGTTATAGTAAGATGGTGAACACAGCTAGGATGCATATGCCCACAAGGAATGGGTAGGGTCAGGCACCCGGGGGTGGCACAGAAACAGGGATGAGAGGAGAGGGGGGAGGATGAAGAAGCAGTCGGAGGCATTTGTCAAAAAATAAATGGGAAGGAGTGATAGAAGAGATAATGGGGGCAGAGTGGGGGGGATAAATGCTGTAATGGGGCAAGGAGAGACTAATGAGGTGATATGAAGACCTGAGATTTGAAGTGGTGCCTCAGAAGCTGGGGGTGAGGGGGAATGGGGGGACCTGGGGTTAAACAGTATATAAATTAAGATTAAAGCAGTGTAGATCATCATCTAGGAGAGACAGTCACAGGAGCTAGAGGCAATGAGATGGGCCCGGAACCTGGTTTTGAACAGACCTAGTGTTGAAGCAGAGGAGATGGTGTGGCTGAGACCACTCATCCATAGAGGAGCCCTATAGGCAAAGGAGCATTGGCCCAGTGTAGTTTGACAGCGAGGAACTTGTAGAATCTGTGTTGTTGAGCTCCTGGTGTTCTGTCAGTTGGTGTTTTGATGTAACAAGGCAGGAATACTGGGGGGTGTGAGGCCAAGGTTGATTTTTCCTGCCATAGCACACATGAGATACTTTATACAGTTGGAGAGTTGGAGCCATCCAGATTGTTCATAAAGGGCACAGGTGTGAGTGAGGCGGTGGGCACCAGTTGTGAGTTGGCATGCTTTGTTAAGAGCAGTTGTTATATGCTGAAGAGCAGACGTCATGGCGGAGCCATAGATAATGAGGCCATAATCAATAATTGATACCACAGAGCTCTGGACAGCAATCTTCAGGGACTCTGGGGTGAGGTGCTGCCCGTGTCTGTAGAGTAATCCAAGGTGTGTGCTGGCAGCTTTAGCCATGCTGTCAATGTGAGCCATATAGGAAATATTGGGGTCAAGCAGAATCCCTAGGTATCTGAAAGAGTAAACTTGTTCGAGGACAGTCCCCTGCTTGGTGAAGATGGCAAGGGAGTGTTGCTTGTAATGGGTAAGTGAAACGCAGAATAACAATGACTTGGTTTTCTTGTGATTGAGGACTAGTTTATGATTGCAGAACCATGTTTCAATGGCACTGAATCTGAGTTGGAGGCTGTGTTGTAGTGGTGAAAGGTCCTTGTGCGTAGAAAAGACAACAGCATCATCCACATACAGGATAATTTGTTCTGAGCAGGATTGTGGTAGGGAGTTTAAAAAGAGGCATTCATCTATCTCTATAAATCTTCTGACTTGCCATTTGGAATGACAGCAGAATGGCAGAGCAACAGGACAGTAGTTGGGGAGCATGGGCCAGGTTGCCAGTTATAAACATTTTTATTTCTCACTACAATTTATATTTTTGTTTTCTCACTACAATTTCTGTTATTAGCATTCATCTATCTCTATAAAACTTCTGTCTCACCATGTGGAATGATAGCACAGTGGCAGAGCACCAGGACTGTAGTTACTAGGGACCTGGGTTTGATTCCCAGTTGTGAACACTTTATTCTCACTGTAGTTTAAGCTGTTGGTATATATCTTTCTCTAGAGACTTGCAGTCTTACCATGTGGAATAATAGCACAAGAACAGTAGTTGAGGGGGCTTCAGTTCAAAATGGCAGATGTGAAATTTTTTTTTTCTTACTACAATTTTTACTCACATGTATCTCTGCCTAGAAACCTTCTGTCTCACCACATGAAATGAAAGCCCAGTGACAGTGCACCAGAAGAGTAGTAGGGAGTGGGCCTGGACTCAGTTCCCATGTGTGAACATTTTTTTCTTTCTCACAACAATTTATGTTTTTAGTATACTGTACATCTTTCTCTAGAAACTACCTGTCTCCCTTTGTGGAATGACAGCACACTGTTGGGAGGGGAGCTGGGTTTAAATCCAAGTTGTGAAATTATTTTTCTTTTTAACTACAATTTATGTTGTTAGCATGCACCTCTCTCTAGAAACTTTCTGTCATGCCACGTGGAACAATAGCATACTGGTAGAGCACCAGGACCGTAGTTGGGAGATGGACTGGGTTCATTTCCCAGTTGTAAAATTGAATTCTTTCTCAGTACAAGTTATGCTGTTGGAATGTATCTCTGTCTAGAAACTGTCTTAGCATAGGAATGATAGCACAATGGCAGAGTATCAGGATAGTAGTTAAGGGCCTGGGTTTGATTCCCTATTGTGAACATTTGTATTTCTCAGTACAATTTATGTTGTTAATATGCATCTCCATTTAGAAACCTTCTCTCTCACCATGCAGAACAGTACCACTGTGGCAGAGCACCAGGCTAGAAATTGGAAGTGGACCTGCATTCAGTTCCCAGTGGGGAAGAATTTTTCTTACTATAATTTGGCTTCAAAGGTGGCATGCAAGGGAAGACATTTTGTTTATAAGGAACTGGGAAACATTTGGAGACAAGAGACTCTATGGGAGGGACAGACTAGACCTAAATAGATATGGATCATGGCTACTTGAAAATCATACAAATAATAGCATCTCAGAATATTTAAACTGAGGGATGAGGAGAAAAGGGGAGGGGCCACAATATCTACACTGGCCAAAACAGTACACCAAAACCTCAGAGGGAATCTCTATATGAGGGCTGGAACTTTTTTACTAGTAAATGCCAGAAATCTGACCCAAAAAATGGATGACCTGGAACACATACTAGTGAGTAAGGAAATCCATATATGTTCCATCACTGAGACCTGGTGGCACAAGGAGGACTTGTGAGGATGAGACATTAAAGGATATAGACTGTTTAGTAAGGACAGAGTAAATAACTCTGGAGGGGAAGTGGCGATATACATATCAGACTCTACAGATGTGGATCTAATGGATATAGATAGTGGAGATAACTTAGAGCACATATGGTTGAGGATGTACCCCAAATCCAGCAAGAAAATAACTCTGCATACAGTTTATAGGCCATCTTCTCAAGACAAGGAGCTCAACCAGAAAATGTCTGACTGTTTGGGTCAACTGGACACTGATAATAACACCATCTTATTAGGGGATTTTAACATGCCTGGCAATGAATGGGAAAAGCTGGAGGGAAAGATACATATAGAACATAGTTTTCCTCACACACTAAGCACAATGGGCCTAGACCAATATGTAAATAAAGATATTTATTTATAAAGGTATCCCTCTGTACAGACAGTTGGTGAGACCCCATCTGGAGTACTGTGTGCAGTTCTGGAGACCCCATCTCTGCAAAGACATAGACAGAGTGGAGGCTGTCCAGAGGAGGGCAACCAAAATGGTGCAGGGTCTGCACCAGAAGACATACGAAGAAAGACTAAAGGAGCTTAATATGTATACCCTTGAGGAAAGAAGGGAGAGAGGGGACATGATAGAAACTTTCAAGTACCTCAAAGGAATTAACAAAGTCCAAGAGGGTAGCATCTTCCAGAAAAAGAGATGTGCAAGAACAAGGGGGCACAATTTGAAGATAGAGGGGGGACGGCTCAGAGGTAATGTGAGGAAGTATTTTTTCACTGAGAGGGTTGTGGATGCATGGAACAGCCTCCCTGATGAGGTTGTGGAGTCAAGAACAGTGGGGGACTTCAAGAATGTATGGGACAGGCATAAGGCAGTCCTAGTGGGGAGTAGGAGGAAGTAAGCTGTTGGTTAACTAGGATCTGCAGCTTATCTGTTAGGTAGGAAAATGGGCAGACTAGGTGGGCCAAGTGGTCCTTATCTGCCGTCAAATTCTATGTTTCAAACAACATGAAGTCTTGCTATATTATGACAATTGCAGTATGACCCAATCTTGGAACTGCCCCGGAGATGAAATAGTTAACTTTTCCATGAAGCATGGAACTCAGCGTGAGCTCGGTTAGGAAGCTCTGTCTGTTGTGCTTCAAACATAAACTGTCAGATTCTTTACTCCACCTCACTGAACAGTCGCTCCGGAGATTTCTCCTTCTGCTCGGTTCATTTGTCGGTTTAAAAAGTGTTATTTTATCGGTTTTCAATGAAAATTAACCGAAATTAAACTGCAACTGGTCGGTTCAAGCTCTGTCTGAGGTAACGTAAGTAATAGATAGGTTTTACATTGAATTTTCTTTGTGGAACTTGTACACATTTATCGGTTCGGTTTGAACCGATCAGGTTGTTTGTAAAATTGCTAGTCCTCTTTTAGAGTGCGGTTCCCGGTTCTTATCGGTTCTAAAAAAAACAGATTTCATTACGTTTTTTTCCACAACCCATGACACGGTTGGGAACCGATAAGGGTGTCTTGCTTGGCGGATTGCCATAAACGGGCAAGTTTGGTTAGGCTGGCATTATGTCTGAGAAACCCAAAAGGAAAACCGAACCCACTCGGTTTCAGCACTGTAGTGTTTGTGGGGAAGCTTTTGCTAAGGCTGACCCACACACCACATGTGTCTATTGTCTGGCGTTTGACCACCTCAATTCAGATTGCCAGATTTGTAAGAATTTCCCTGCTGCCACCATAGAAAAGAGAGTTGGTAGGCTCAGGGAAAGGAAGGCCAAAAAGTCCACTGACCCGGATGGCCAGCCCGGTTCGGTACCAACCGAACCGGAGGGAGTGCCCTCTGACCAGGGCAATACTTCCTCAGGCAAACGAAGAGCCGGTTCTGAGGAGCTGGTTCCAGCAAAAAGGACTAGAAAGTCAGCTAGCGTAGAGCCAAAAGTTCTCTCCCCAACTGCTGAAGAAATAGCTAAAGCAATTCAACTTGTCCAGTCTCTTTCCCATCCGACTGAACCGACACCATCAGGGAGGTGTTCGGTTCCATCGGTTCAAGTTTATGATTGTGAGGATTTTTATGAACCGGAGGAAGGGGAAAGGGAAGGGGAAAATGAGGAGAGTGAATATGGTTTTGAAGATCTGGATGTGCCCATTGAACCGGACATCTCTCCAGATAGACCCTTAGGGGTTTCTCCTCCCAGGCTTTCTGAGTCCCCTTCTCATTTCATTTTTTATAAGAAAGTTGCTGAAACTCTGCAGCTCCCTGTTGAGGAAGCTGTTGATGACCAAGAGGAGCCTGACTATGTAGAAATGATGGATATTCCAGAGTCTAGGAGACTGTCTATTCCTTTACACAAATCTTTTCAGAAACAGACAGTAAAAGTTTTAAAAACTCCTCACACTATACCTCCTGTGGATAAAAGGATGGACAAGAGGTATACCTTATCAGGTTCCGACACTGATTTCCTCACTCAGCAATGCAGCCATGTGGGGGTAGTGCAGGCTGCAGCCTGTGACAAGGCTAATATTCCCCTAGCTTCACACCCCCCGAGAAGGACTCCAGGAAGATTGATGCTATGGCAAAGAAACAGTACATGGCAGCATCTCTGGGACTCAGACAGGCAAATTATATGGCTTATGCTGCTAGGTACCAGAAATCCAGATGGGATACTGTGCTGGCTCTAGCAAAACAAGTCCCTGACCAGCTTGCCAGGGAACTGGAACAGGTGGCTATGGATGGTACTGAGGCATCCAAGGTGTAATTTCATGCTGCAGTGGACTCTAATGATGTTTCATCAAGAGTCATGGCTACATCTGTGGCTCTTCGCAGGATGGCCTGGCTCAGATGTACTACCTTGTCTCAGGATACCCAGTCTAAGGCCATGGATTTTCCTGTTGTGGGCAATTCTCAGTTTGGGGAGCAAACAGAGAATTACATGAAGAAAATGGATGAATATAGGACCACCTATAGGAGTGCACAGGCCAAGGAAAGGCAGGCCACTCCTCAAAAGCAGCTTCCTAAAGGCAGGGGCAGGCCTTTTCATAGGCCTTTTTACCAAACCCAAGCTTCCTCTTCCGCCTAAGCCCAGAGGGGGTTCTTTAGAGGGAGAGGCAGATGGGGTACAAGCAGGCCTGCTCCCACCCCTCAGCCCAAAGCCCCTGCCAAGCAGGCACCCTGATGGGGTTGCCAGGGCCGATTCTTCTCTACCTGTAGGGGGCAGAATGGCTTACTTTGTCCAGGACTGGAAGTCTTTAACATCAGACAAGTGGGTCCTGGAAGTAGTAAGCCAGGGACTGGTTCTCAGCTTCAAAAAATTTCCAAAGCTGAGAACCAGATCTTTTTCACCTGCAACTCCATCAGAGGCACTCACCCTAGAGGCAGAGGTCTCTACCCTCCTGGGTCTCAGAGCCGTGGAAAGGGTTCCTCCCCTACACCAGGGCAAAGGTTTGTACTCCAGGTACTTCCTTACCCCAAAAAAGACAGGAGAATGGCAGCCCATCCTGAATCTCAGATACTTAAACAAGCACCTTTTAAAACCAAAGTTCAAAATGGTGACTCTGGGAATTATTTTACCCTCTCTAAGGCCAGGGGACTGGCTAGCTTCCCTGGACCTCAAGGATGCCTATTTCCATATTCCCATCAGAAGCTCCCATTGAAAGTACCTCAGGTTCGAGCTGCCCTCAGGCCACTACCAGTTCAGAGCAATGCCCTTCGGCCTCACTTCTGCTCCAAGGGTATTCACCAAATGCCTGGCAGTAGCAGTTGCCTACCTAAGGAGGCAAAAGATTGCCATCTTTCCTTACCTGGACGATTGGCTCATAGTAGGCCAGTCCCCAGAACAGGTCAATTTACATCTTCGGATAACGCAGCAACTGCTTACCTCTCTAGGTTTCCTTCTGAATCTCTCGAAGTCAGTTCTAGAGCCTGTCCAGCTTCTTACCTTCATAGGCGCAGAACTGAACACACAGGAGGCCAGGGCCTACCTTCCTCTGGACAGGGCAAAGACCCTAGTCTCCCTGGCCTCCTCATTCACCCTGCTGGTCTCTCGACCAGCAAGGCATTTTCTGCAGCTCCTAGGACACATGGCTGCTTCCACAGCAGTTGTGCAGGGAGCAAGATTTCAGATGAGAGACATCCAGTTCCATTTGAGAGCTTTTTGGTCTCAAAGAAAGGATCCTCTTACCAAGTTGATCCCAGTAACTCGAACCCTGATACAAGCCCTACAGTGGTGGCAGGATCAGAGCAACCTGAGACAAGGAGTTCCTTTCTTCACTCAGTTTCACTCCCTAATCCTTACTACAGATGTATCCCTCTTGGGTTGGGGAGCTCACATGGGCGACCTCACCACCCAGGGTCTGTGGTCTCCCCAGGAATCTCTGCTCCACATCAACCTGTTGGAGCTCATAGCAGTTTTCCTAGCACTTCAAGTTTTTTCCAAATCTGTTCAGAACAAGATTGTACAGGTCAGAACAGACAACACTACTACAATGTGGTACATCAACAAGCAAGGGGGCACTCGTTCTACGGCCTTGTGCACCGAAGCGATGAAGTTGTGGTCTCTGACTTACTCCCTGAACACCTCCCTTATGGCAGTCCACCTTCCAGGCAAGGACAATGTCCTGGCAGATGCTCTAAGCAGGATTTCTCAGGGCCATCACGAATGGTCACTGGATCCCCTGGTCTTGGGAGTAGTATTTGCCAGATGGGGCACCCCGCAGAGAGATCTTTTTGCAGCCCCAGACAATCACCAACTTCCCCTTTTTTGCTGCAGGCCCCCAGTGTTGGGTTCACTTCCCCGGATGCCTTAGCCCTGAGTTGGGAAGGGAAGTTCCTCTATGCCTTCCCCCCCTTCCCTCTCCTGTTCAAAGTGCTAGTCAAAATCAGATCCCAATCCTGCAAAGTCATTCTGATAGCTCCAGATTGGGCCAGACAACCCTGGTATCCACTCCTACTGTCCTTAGCAGTCTATCCTCCCCTGTGCCTTCCCAGGAATCACAATCTGTTAACATGTGCCCAGGGACGGGTTTGGTATCTGAATCTCAAATCTCTCAATCTCAAGGCTTGGTTTTTGAAGAGTTGGAGTCTGCTGATTTACACCTTTCCCAAGGTGTAATGGATATATTGAAGGCCTCAAGGAAGCCTTCCACCAGGGCTACTTACAATTCCAAATGGAAAATGTTTTCCATATGGTGCTCGGAAAAGCGTATTTCCCAGACTCTGCTGATCTACCCACAGTCCTGGATTATATGGTCCATTTGAATTCTCTGGGGCTGAGACCAGCTACCCTGAAGGTGCATTTGGCAGCTGTGTCTGCTTTTATTTCAGGTAAATCCTCTTCTCTTTCAGCTCATCCTGTATTTTCCAAGTTTTTAAGGGTTGCTTCACACCAACCCTCCATTCAGGGACCCTGCCCCTGCCTGGGATCTTAATGTTTGCATTGCTCAGCTTATGCAACCCCTCTTTGAGCCCTTGTCTTCAGCTGAGCTTAAGTACTTGACTTGGAAGACTGTGTTTCTGGTAGCCATCACCTCTGCCAGACGCATAAGTGAATTACAAGTGTTGTCAGTGGAGCCGGATTTTATCTCCTTTCACAGAGATAAGGTGGTCCTCCGGACTAACAGGAAGTTCCTACCTAAGGTGGTTTCAGATTTCCACCTTAATCAATCTATTTCTCTTCCAGTGTACTTCACTGACCACTCCTCCTCTGGTGAGACGAGGCTGCACAGCCTAGATGTGAAGAGAGCCCTTAGTTACTACATGGAGTGTACCAAGGGTCACAGGTTTGACTCCCTCCAACTGTTCCTCACTTATGGCGAGGTTGGTAAAGGGAAGCCAGCCACTAAAAGATCCATTGCCAGGTGGATTGTCTCTTGTATCCAATTCTGCTATGAAAAGTTGGGTAAAGTTCCCCCATCAGGCCTGAGGACTCACTCTACCAGAGGTACAGCTGCTTCTCTGGCTGCTGCCAGAGACATTCCTATTCTAGAAATATGTCAAGCAGCTACCTGGAAAACAGTTCATACTTTTACTAAGCATTACTCCCTGGACATCCAGGCTAGGAGTGATGCTCGGTTTGGAACAGCTGTTCTTCAGAGCCTATTCCCTAAGTAGGTTCTGTCCCGCCTCCATGGGGGTACTGCTGTGTAGTCTGCAATTGTCATAATATAGCAAGACTTCATGTTGTTTGAAGAAAAAATTACTCACCTTAGTAATGTTGTTTCTTCTAATGGAGTCTTGCTATATTATGACCTCCCTCCCTTCCTGCCCCTCTCAGAACCTCCGTTTTGGGATGTGGCTGGGATTTACAGGGTTGGCACTCATTTATGCCCACCTTGTTGTTTTTACACCCTCTTTTTGGGGTGAATTGGTGTTGTGTTTTTCATTTTCTGGGTCTCCTGACTTGAGTCTTTCTTTGAGACCAGGAAATGTGTGTTTAGGTTAGTAGCCAGTTGGCTAGTGTAGGTTTACAGCTTCTACACAGAACCTTAGTGAGTTTTAGCTCATAAAGATATGACAGTTTATGTTTGAAGCACAACAGACAGAGCTTCCTAACCGAGCTCGCGCTCAGAGTTCCATGCTTAATGGAAAAGTTAACTATTTCATCTCCAGGGCAGTTCCAAGATTGGGTCATACTGCAATTGTCATAATATAGCAAGACTCCATTAGAAGAAACAACATTACTAAGGTGAGTAATTTTTTCTTCTATGTTTCTATGTTTGAGAGGAGAAAATATTCTCAACTTAATGCTGAGAAATATGGGGGAGGATATATTGTCACACACTTCCACTGTTGGGAAATAATGACCATGATAAGGTTATGTTTAAGGTTATAGAAGGATTTAATACAATTAATGGGATAACAAAAATGAAATGTTTCGGTGTGGCAAACTTTGAAATGATGAAGTATGAACTTAATGTTTGGGACTGGAGACAGGATTTTAATATTCAAAATCAAGATGGAGTATGGGATGCACTATTAAATAAATTAGAACAGCTTGTGGAATTATATGTACCAGAGACAGCTAAATACAATAGGATCAGAAAATCACCTCAATGGATGGACAAGAATATCAAGAGGTTAATAAGAAGAAAAGAAACGCCTATTAACAGGGCTAAAAATAAAAATTCCCTAGAGGCATGGAAGGGTTGCAAGAATATAGTTAGGTTGTGTAAAAAGACTTGCAAGAAAGCCAAGAGGGACTACACATTAAGGTTAGCAACAGATGTAAGGGGGAATTATAAAACCTTTTATAAGTGCATAAACCTCAAATGTGGGAATAATACATGGGGGCCCATTAGAGGATGAAATAGGTAATTTAGTTAAAGATGAAAAACAAACAGTACAAATGTTCAACAATCACTTCTGCTCTGTGTTTAATCCTAAATCTAATAGTATAATACTGGTCATGCCAGAAAGAGAGGGGCTGAGGTATGAGTTGGACGAGAACAACATCAGAAGCAGGTTATGTCAGATGAATGTGAATAAGGCACCAGGACCAGATGGGTTACATCCTAGGGTCATCAGGAAATTTTCTTCAATGTCTACGTGTCATCAATGAAATGTGAAGGAGCTGTATGGTTAGCTAAGTGTGTGGATGATACCAAAATTGGCTTCATGGTACAGAATTCTTGGGAAGTGGAAAAACTGCAGAAGGAAATAATATTGGAGTAATGGGCATCTTTACATAAGCTTAAATTTAGTGTTGATACATACACTGTTATGTATTTCAGTAGGGTAAACCAGAGGGCCCAGTATGTATTGAATGGGAGGGTTCTGAAGGAAACATCTGAGGAGTGGGATTTGGGAGTATGGAAAACAAGCAAATTAAAATTCAAACGGCATTGCTAGTGGATCACTAGAAAGGCTAACAGCATTCTGAGCTGTATTAGGAGGCATGTTGGGAGTAGGGAGAAGGAGGTGGTGACCCCCCTATATACCTCCCTTGTGAGGCCACACTTGGAATACTGCTCCCAGCTGTGGTCCCCATTCATGAAAGTGAGGTTAAGATTCTGGAAGGATTGCAATGCAAAGCCACAAAGATGGTAGCAAGTCTAAAATAATTTGGCTACACAAACAGATTAAAATCTTTGGGTCTGTACATGTTAGAATACAAAAGGTTGTGGGGGGATCTCTGTCTACTATATAAATCACTAATGAATGTGAATTCTTGGGAGTGCCTAGGTTTTGGGATTAGAGACCAGAAGTACAAAACTAGATCACATAATATACAGATAAAAGAGGAGACAGCTGCAACTAGGTGTAGAGCTTCCTGGTACAACCAAATAGTGGTAGGAGTATGGAATGCTCTGCCACTGGAGGTGGTAGACAGTAAGACCATGTCAGAGTTCAAAGCCTGTATGGATAACTATTGTAACAAACTCTGGTTAGAGCCGATACAGCTGCCCAAAGCAACCGTGGTGCTTTTGTGCGGCAAAAGGTCTGAGTATGGTTTTACTCGCCCTTGCCACATTGGAGCCTGCCATGGTGAAGACAATAGCTCCAGCCATTCTGAATAGTTTCTTGACCTCTTCAGCAAATTCGTGCAATTAAAGGACATCACAAATAATTCTAGAATATTGCCAGAATCTGCCCAAAAAATGGTCACAAACTGTCCAGTTGCAGTCTCTTGACTAGTTGAAATCAAGAACGGGCCATACTGAGCAGTTTCTTGACCATTTCGACAAATTCATGCAATTAGATGAGCTAACAAATAATTCATTAACATTGAGAGAATCTGTCCAAAAATGGTTCCAAACTGTCCGGTTGCTACTTGGGAGCTATATCAGGCCATACTGGGCAGTTCTGTGGCCATTCCGGCAAATTCTTGTAATTAGAGGAGCTCGTCAATAATTTACAAATTATGTCAGAAATTGACAACAAAATGGTCCCAGACTGGTTTCAGTCTCTTGACTGGTTGGGAGCAAGAACACTGCCCTCACCAAAATCCAACTCTTCATCAACAAGGACTGTAGGCTCCTGACCGGTGCCCCCAGCCGAACCTACACCTGCCTTCTCTATACTACCCCCAATCTGCTCATCTTTGAGGAGCAACTGCTCTACCAGACCTGATTTCTTGCTAAGAAATCACTGCTAGGACTCCCCCCCCGGGGGTCTCCACCTCCTTACAGCAGTCATCATCTGTCACCACCCATAGCTCTGTTAAGGCCACTTTCAAGGTGCCCAGAACCAAGACCTCTCTTGCCCAGAGATCCTTCCTCTACCAAGCCCCCACCTGGTTCAACTCCCTCCATAGCTGCATATCCAACTTGTCAAAAATTGGCTTCTTCAAAACAGCCCTTCAGAACCATATCTTTAATACCTGCTGTTGCAGGTGCAGCTAACCCCCTGTTGTAACCTGTGGTACCTGCCCACCTTGCCCCCTGGCTTGACAATGTCCACTGGACAGCCTCTCCCTCCCCCTCCCTCAGACCCATTCCTTCCCTACTAGGTCCAAACAGGGATGGAACCTGCTGTCTTCTCTGAGGACCTACTATATGCATGAGCGTAACTCACAATTTTGTAACATTATGTAACCTAAGTAACATACAAACTACTACATTATGTAACCTAAGTGTATCTATATAAAATGTTCCTTTTACTGCACCTGTAATGTTATTCTCTGTTTTAATCTGCACTGTAATAACTGTTTTGATGTCTGCCTCCTCCGCGATGAGGTGCCTTTGTAAATGAGTCTCTGACTCAAAGGTTGTAAACCTGATTTGTAATGAATAAATGAATAAAAAAGAACATGCCATAATAAGCAGTTTTGTGGGTATTATGGCACACGTATGCAATTAGATGAGCTCACGAATAATTCATGAACATTGACAGAATCTGTCCAAAAATGGTCCCAAACTGTCCGGTTGCTATCTCTTGACTATTTCTGAGCAAGAACAGGCCATGCTGAGCAGTTTCATGGCCATTTTGGCAAATTCATGTAATTAAAGGAGCACACCAATATGAAGAAGCCAGCAGAAGAAGGCAGTTTGATCTATCAAGTCTGCTCATATTGCAGGGACCACAGCTTGAGCTAATGTCCCTGCCCTCCCTTCCCACTCCTCACATCCTCCCTACCCCTGATCCTTATCTTCCCCTTATGTCTATCCCAGCCTCTCTTAAAGCTGCCCACTGTCTTCAATGAGATCACCTGTTCCGGCAGTGCATTCCAAGTGTCCACCACCCTCTCTGTAAAGAAGTGCTTCTTGACCTCTCTCCTAAACCTCCCACCCTCCAGCTTAAGACAGTGAACCTCATGTTATGGTTGCCACTCAGCTTAAAGAGACTCTCCTTATCAACCTTATTTATCCCTTTCAGGTACTTGAAGGTCCCAAGCATGTCCCCTCTCTCTCTCTCTCTCTCCTGTCTTCCAGGAAGTACATGTTCAGTGCCCTCAACCTCTCCTTGTATGCCTTACCCTGCTGACCAGCTATCATCTTTGTAGCCCTCCTCTGGACCTTCTCCAGCAGGTTAATGTCTTTTTTGAGGTGTGGGCACCAGTACTGAACTCCATACTCTAGATGCAGCCTTACTAGTGACCTGCACAAGGGAAGTATATCCTCCTGTCTCCAACTACTGATCCCCCTAGATATGCATCCCAGCATCTTGTTTGCCTTTGCTGCTGCTTTCTTGCACTGCATAGAGTGCTTCAAATCTCTAGTGATCATCACTCCCAGGTTCTTCTCCTCCTCTGATGCAGATACTTGGACTCCACCCAGGTACTACTCTGTCCTGGGATTCTTGGCTCCAATATGCATAGCTTTGTATTTCTTGGCATTGAAGCCAAGCTGCCTGATCCTGGACCACCTCCCCAGCTTTTCCAGATCTTCCTGTAGGTCCTGTATCCCTTCAGCTGTGTCCACTCTCCTGCAGAGCTTAGTGACATCCATGAATAGGCACATTTTGCCCTTAATGCCATCCCCAATGTCACTGATGAAGAGATTGAGCACCACCAGCCCCAGCACCAAGCCCTGCGGGAACCCACTGGTTACCTCCCTGATGCTAGATAACTCTCCCCCCAAAATCACCCTCTGGGTTCTGTCCCTGAGCCAGTTTTCCACACATCTGGCCATCTTTTTCTCTAACCCCGAGATCCACCAACTTCCTAATCAACATTTTGTTTATCTTTTGGAGGCACATCTCCAGACTTGCCCCGGGGATGCGCCTCCAAGTTGGGCTGTGAATGGGACTGCGCTCCATATACATGGGCATGCCCCCTTCACAGCCCCTCCAGATGCACCACATATCATTATGAGCAGTATGCAGCACATCTATGATGCACTGGTGCATTCCAGAATCGTGCCATAGCGAAAGTCAGGGATGCGCCCTTTTGACAATCCTGCCCAATGTCGGCAGAAAAAGTCCATTGGTCCACCCACTCTGGCCAGGTTACTTTTACCTTTCTATGCAGTATGGGCAGTCTCCTCCAGCCCCCACTGGGAAAAAAACCTGGGTCTCTGAGTCCAAAAGGCAGCAACTCTAACCTTTGATGAAAAGATAAACTGCCACCTAGCTGGAAGGTAGTGGGTCCTATGTAGGTGCTGCCTAGTTCGGTGTTCTGCTCTATTATTCATGAATTGTGTCAGAAATTGACAAAAATGGTCCCAAACTGACTGGTTGCAGTCTCTTGACTGGTAGGGAGTAAGAACAGGCCATACTGAGCAGTTTCATGGGAATTACGGCACATTTATGCAATAGATGAGCTCCCGAATAATTCACGAACATTGACAGACTCTGTCCAAAATTACCCCAAACTGTCCAGTTGATGTCTCTTGACTGTCTGGAAACAAGACAGGCCATACTGAGCAGTTTTGTGGCCATTTTGGCAAATTCATGTAATTAGAGGAGCTCACTAATAATTCACAAATTATGACAGAAATTGACAAAACTGGTCCCAAACTATCCTGTTGCAGTCTCTTGACTGTTTGGGAGCAAGAACAGGACATACTGAGCAGTTTCATGGCCATTTCATTAAATGCGTGTAATAAGAGGGGCTCATCAATAATTCAAGAATTATGACAGAAATTGACAAAAATGGTCCCAAACCATCTGGTTGCAGTCTCCTGACTGGGAATGAAAGCAAGCCATACTGAGCAGTTTCGTGGGAATTACGACACATTTGTGCAATTAGATGAGCTCACGAATAATTCACGAACATCGACAGAATCTTTCCAAAAATGGTCCCAAGCTGTCTGGTTGCTATCTCTTGACTATTTGGGAGCAAGAATGGGCCATACTGAGCAGTTTCATGGCCACTTTGGCAAATTCATATGATTAGAGGAGCTCACCAATAATTCATAAATTGTGTCAAAAAAATGATCTCAAACTGTCCAGTTGCAGTCTCCTGACTGTTTGGGCCATACTGAGCAGTTCCGTAATCATTTTGTCAAATGTGTATAATTAGAGGAGCTCACCTATAATTCATGAATTGTGACAGAGTTTGACGAAACTAGTCCCAAACTGTCTGGTTGCAGTCTCCTGACTGTTTGGGAGCAAGAGCATGCCATACAGAATAGTTTCTTGGGAATTACAGCGCATTCATGCAATTAGATGAGCTCACGAATAATTCATGAACTGTGTCAAAAATTGGAAAAATGGTCCAAAACTATCTGGTTGCTATCTCTTTACTATTTGGGAGCAAGAACAGGCCATACTGAGCAGTTTCATGCCCATTTTGGCAACATCATATAATTAGAGGAGCTCATTAATAATAAATTGTGTCAAAAATTGACAAAAATGGTCCCAAACTGTCCGGTGGCAGTCTCCTGATTGTTTGGGAGCAAGAACAGGCCATACTGAGCAGTTTCATGCCCATTTTGGCAACATCATATAATTAGAGGAGCTCATTAATAATAAATTGTGTCAAAAATTGACAAAAATGGTCCCAAACTGTCCGGTTGCTGTCTCTTGACTATTTGGGAGCAAGAACAGGCCATACTAAGCAGTTTTGTGACCATTCTGGTAAATTCTTGTGTAACTCCCCCGAAAATGAGGGTTCCCAAAAGTCCTCCAGGAGCTTGCCTAAGTGCTCCAAGTCTGGGTAATGTGCTGAGAAATATCAGAGATGTGTTTATAACAAAGGTAATGTGCTGGAGTGCAAATGTATACAGTGTTTTGAATTAGAGTTTATGGGGGTACTTACTTGACGCGGACACCAAGTTTTTCCAGGCCAGAAAGGGTGTAACCCCCCTGCAAATGGGGGTTCCCAAAAGTCTTCCAGGAACTTGTCTAAGTGCTCCAAGTCTGGGTGGTGTTCGGCATTAAAATCATTTAGTGAAAGCTGCAGTGAGTGCTGTTTGAGCCTCGATTTACTGTTTCTTTAAGAGCTGCCTGCTCACAGGCATAATTAGTTTGAATGGGGTGGCCATGTGTATTTATGCCTGAGTCCCGGCCGGGATGCCGTCTAAGTGCTCCATTTCTGCAGTTGCTAAGAGTGCAGAGAGAGCCCTTCTGAAAGGTGTAACTAATTCTGGGAAGAAATGCAGAGTATTAATGGAAATGTAGTTTGTCTAACCTGCTTCTCTTGCAGCTGTTTCTGATCTGCTTCACCATTTTGGTCCCAGACTGCTGAATTGGACCAATCAATAGAAAGGGACTCTAAAATGGAGCCTGCTTGGGACCAATGGGGACTGGGACTCTTGTCTGGAGCCTACTAAAAGGGGGGCTGTATGGATGGTGCCTCTGGGTAATGTAGTTTTGGATCCTTAGTGCCTTTGTGCACCTATAGAGAGAGCCCTGCTGTGACTGACAACTGAACCAACCAACTGAACTCTTTGAATCTGTGTGAAAGCCCCAGAGCTGTTTGCTGGCAAGCCAGATTCGAGTTGGTAGTGAAGAGTGAAGGAGCTCTACTCTGTTCGAGTGGCGTGGTAGTTCACTCGGGAGGCGCGTGTGAGGCCCGATTTCTGGCCTGCTTGCCATTGTGGAGGGGGAGAGAGAGAGAGAGAGTAGAAAAAGGTGTTTTCGGACTGAATCCGAAGTTTGTGAGGAAAAAGCATGCGGCTGCTGTTGGGACTAGGCATACCCTGTAGAAGACCGAAGATTTTGCTGAAAGCGATCAGCCTGTCAGGACTTTGGTTACCATAGTGTCCCTGGGTAACTGCAGTGATTTTTGTGATTGGGACCCAGGAGTCGCCTGCCTGGTACAGTAAAACTTTCTTTACATATGAATGTGCTAAGTGCTGGAAGAGGATCGTGATCTGAATTCCCCATTTGCTGTAGACTGTGTGCTAGTGCTAAAGGTGTTGCATTGTTGCTATTGTACTCCATCACCTTGTTTTACAAGGGGACCCCAGAGCCAAGCTAAAGGAACCAGTCCTGGGGGTAAGTGCCAAGTACAAGTGTATCTGGTTTGCATAGCGAGGGTATTGGGAAAGTTACTGTTGTGTATGGTGTGGGCCACTACTGGGAGAAGATGGGGGGTCGCAGTGTCCCAGAGGGCTGTGACCTGGTTAGTCTAGCCACAACCAACCCTGACCTTTGGGTGGAGGCACCCAATTTAGAACTCAGGCCCCTTAACCTGTTAGTAGCCAAGCAGGCAGAGGTAGTAGCCCAAGGGATAGCACCACCTAGGGGTTACACTTGTAATTAGAGGAGCTCACCAATAATTCATGAATTGTGTCAGAAATTGACAAAACTGGTCCCAAACTGTTTGGCTGATGTCTCTTGACTGTTTGGGAGCAAGAACAAGCCATACTGTGCAGTTTTGTAACCATTTTGTCAAATGTGTATAATTAGAGGAGCCATTCAATAATTCACGAATTATGACAGAAATTGACAAAAATGGTCCCAGACTGTCCAGTTGCAGTATCTTGACTGGTTGGGAGCAAGAACAGGTCATATTGAGCAGTTTTGTGACCATTCTGGTAAATTCTTGTAATTAGAGGAGCTCACCAATAATTCACGAATTGTGTCAGAAATTGACAAAACTGGTCACAAACTCTCTGGTTGATGCCTCTTGGATGTCTGGGAGCAAACATGGGCCATACTGAGCAGTTTCATGGCCATTTTGGCAAATTTGTATAATTAGAGGAGCTCACCAATAATTCACGAATTGTGACAGAAATGGTCCCAAACTGCTGGGCTGATGTCACTTAACTGTTTGGGAGCAAGAACAAGCCATACTGAGCAGTTTCATGATCATTTTGTCAAATGTGTATAATTAGGGGAGCTCGCCAATAATTCACGAATTATGACAGAAATTGACAAAAATGGTCCCAGACTGTCCGGTTACAGTATCTTGACTGTTTGGGAGCAAGAACGGGCCATACTGAGCAGTTTTGTGGGAATTTCGACAAATTCATGCAATTAGATGAGCTCACGAATAATTCATGAATATTGACAGAATCTGTCCAAAAATGACCCCAAACTGTCTGGTTACTGCTTCTTGACTACTTGGGAGCTACTACAGGCCATACTGAGCAGTTTTGTGACCATTCTGGCAAATTCTTGTAATTAGAGGCGCTCACCAATAATTCACGAATTGTGTCAGAAATTGACAAAACTGGCTCTAAACTGTCCAGTTGATGTCTCTTGACAGCACAGTCCCCTGTGTCCAAGATGGCCACTGGAGTTCAGTGCACATGTGCGAGTCATCATGCTTGCACAAAAGTAATCTTCAACGTGGACAGTGCTGTGTTTCTATGGTCACCCGTGTTTCTCCATTAGCTCAGCTGCAGCCATACTGGCCCTGGCCAGACTTTGTTGTTTTGCAGGGCTATATTCAAACATGTTTGGGGTAGTCACACATTGCTCCAAACATGTTTAAGTATAGCAAATGTACTGAACTGTATTAATTTGCACTAAGGAAAGAGACTTAAGGAGCAGTCTGATACCTTTTAATATGAGGCCATTACTCTGTTTTGGTCTTACATATTTTTTATATGCTTATGTATAGGATCTAATTTATTGAACTATGCGTGTTAGAGGTTTGATTTTAACTGGTGGATGATGAGTTCATAGATTGTAATTTCATACAGCAGACCTGCTGTTTCTAGTACACACACTTACACTCCCCAACTTGCTTTCACAAAGACATGTAAAGAGAAGTGTTTACTTCTAAGAAATAGACAAATTATTATTTTGTCTATTGTTTTTTGATGTGTTAGTAACTACTTTCTACTTTTGTAACAAAATATGTGTCAGTGCAGTGAAACAAGTAGGTTTTTCTCTTTACTTTTCACAGTGTTAGTAAAAAAGAATTCAATAGAATTCTGGTACTGTTATGTCAGAGACTGCCAGCTTGTTAGGAGCCCAGTGTATTTCAGCGAGAAACTACATGTATTTTCCTATCTTTTTCAAAATAAATAGATACTTCTTTTGGTAACAAACTGTGCCCTGTATCAGCAAACTAAATGACTGTAGCAAAGGACCCCAAACCTTTATTCTTTAAGGTATGCATCCTTTCTAAGCACTTGCTATCTGACATTTTACTGCATAAAAATTCCATTCTGTGACATTTGACCCATTCCCTCCTATGGATGTCAGGGATGCTTCCTTATCTCTTTAGTTGTATTTTTAACTAATCGCTCTTCTAATTCATCACACTGATGTGTAAAAGATTTTTTTTCTGTCTAATATTGCTCTAGGTTCTTAAAAGGCAGCTCTTGTAACAGATAAAATGAGACAGATAGCAATGAAATAAGAGTCCAGATGTAGTGCAGGCAGGCTGAAAGGAAATGAAGCAGAAGACAGACAGAAACATACCACAACTTTAAATGAGATAACCTGGACTGAAGCACTCAAGGGAAGAGCACAGTCATCATTTCCTGTCAGTTCTCTCTCTCTCTCTCTGTAATCCCAAAACACCTGCAGGGCTCTGCCCATGCAGCTGTAACAATGAGGGCATGTCAGGATATTTCCTTGTGTAAGGGGCGAGCTTAAAATGGGCCATCAGCCTACTAGTTTATAACCAACCTGTGTAGCCTATTGTAATTCATTAGCATATATCTCTCACTAGAAACATTCTGTCTTGCCACGTAGAATGATAGCACAGTGGCAGAGCACATGGACAGTAGCTGAAAGGGTGCTTGGGTTGAAAATTCCAGCTATGAACACTTTTTGTTCACAGTGCAGCTTCTGTTATTCAAATGCATCTCTGTCTAGAAATCTTCTACCTTACTATTTGGAATGGTCACATAGTGGCAGAGCATTAGGACAGCAGTTGGGAGAGGGCTTGGGTTCACTTCCCCATTATGAAATTTTTTTTATTTCTTATTACAATTTATGCTGTTAGTATGCATCTTCCTCTAGAAACCTTCTCTCTTGCCATGTGGAACAATAGCATTGTGGCAGAGTACCAGGCTAGTAGTTTGTAGTGAGCCTGTTTTTTTTTCCCAATGGGAAATATTTTTCCATCCCAGTACAATTCATGTTGCTAGCATACATTTTTTTTTAGAAATCTTCTGTCTTACAGTGTGGCACAATAGCATAGTGTCTGAGCACCAGTACAGTAGTTGGGAGGGAGCCTATGTTTGATTCCCAGTAGGGAATTTTTTTTCCTTTCTCACTATAATTTGTGTTGTTAGCAAGCATATATCCATAGAAACCATCCGTCTTACCATGTGGAACAATAGCAGAGTGGCAGAGCACCTGGACAGTAGTTTGGATGGGGCCTGGGTTTGATTCCCAGTTGTGAAAATTTTTTTGCATTTTTCACTACAGTTTATGTGTTGGTATGCATCTATTGCATAAGAGAAATTGTTAGATGTCATTGCTGATATCACTGATTGGGCTTTCTTGGAATATATTTTCAGACCCTGGAACTAAGAACATGGAAATCTTAGCTGTCCTACTGTACGATAGCTCATGTGACTTTTTTTTAATAAAAGACAAGGCAATTTTATTACTATGGCACCAATTCCCAGAGGCTCTGGGTGCCTCACAATAAATAAAAATAAATAAATAAACAATTAAATAGAAATACTACAAATTTTAGAACCTTGAATCCTGGCCAAAATTTAGATTAAAGAAATATGTTTTTAAATAGCATTTAAAAGCAGTCAGTGAAGGAGCACCTCTCACTTCTCGGGGAAGGGTGTTTCCAAAGAATGTGGAGCCATCACACCCAACACCCTATCACCTGAGGATTTCAGCCATGATTGAGGGATGGACAAGAGGTCTGCCTCCACTGAACGGAGGGTGCAAGCAGAACCATATGGAAGCAGGAGGTCTTTCACGTAACCCGGACCCAGACAATGTAGGGCCTTGAAAGTCATCAAGCAAACCATGAAGTGGATGCTCCACTGAACCAGCAGCCAGTGGAAATCACAGATGATGGGCATAACATGCTCGAACCATAAGGTCCCAACTCCCAGTTGTGCAACCATGTTCTAAACTAGTTGCAGGTGGCACACCAGCCTCACAGATATCCCAAGGTACAGAGCATTGCCCAGACATGGCCAAGACATGTACCAGAGTTTCCAGTTCAGTCAGCTCAAAATATGGCTTGATCCAGGTAATCCGTGTGATATTATGCAGATGGTAAAAACCACTGGTGCTCTGCTACTATGTTATTGTTCCACATGGCATGACAGAAAGATCATACTGACTCCAGAAGCCCTAGTGCAGGAACTGTTCAGGTTAAAAGTTCCACGTTTGTACGACTGTGGGTGGAGCCTACAGGAGTACTGCATGTACAAAAGGAGTGATGTCATGTTTTCTGTCCATGGAACTGACTGAAGGTGTAAATAGTCTCCTCTGCCTTACCCTCCTCCAAAAAATGTTTTCCGCCCTCAAATAAATATGCTTTCACGTTAGTCAATGGTTGCAGGGTACTATTTTCTTTCTTAAATGGGTGTTACAAGAACTGGAACCTGAGTAGGGGGAGGCAGCATTGTTTTTTTAAGGGAAGTAAGGTCCACTCCACCTCCACCCAAGAAGCTCCAAAAGGTCCATCCCACCTCTTTTTTTATTCATGTGGGTGGGACATGAGGTGGATCTATCATCCTGAAAGAAGACTCACATGTTTGGGATGTGGACCAAGGAACAGAACAAGACTGGAGTCCCTGCATTTCTTTAAGGACTAGAGCAGAAGATACTTAAAATGCCTTTAAACGGACTTAAAAACCCTTGGAACAAATGATTATCAGAGTCACCTGGTGTCTCAAAAGGAAAGACTAAGAAGTGTCTAAAAACTAAGGAAAATAGACAGCTTTCAGGTATTTCTTAAACATTTATATACTAAAAACAAAGTTCAGCTTTCGGGATTAAAAATATTTGTTTACCATATTCTATCTATCTATATATATATAGTTTGTCTTTTTAGTCTTTTCAAAATCTTGAAAGCATTGCTGTTACTAATGCATTTAGAAATACATTTTTAATTGTCTCTATAGATAAATCATGCATGTTCATGGGAGGACACATTTTGTGATGAAGTGTATTTTTCTTTTTAAAGGATTAGTCCACCCAGAATGTGCAAAAAAACATGTTATGTAGAGTGTTTTGATATGTATGTTAAATCCTAGTGTGTCCTTCCCTTTGTCTGCTATTAGGAGTTTTTCCTAAATTAGCTTGCTAACTGTATGGTAGTTTTACGACCCCTTGGGATTTCCATAACAAATAGTTTTATTGGCTTTCTTTCTCCTACGCTGCCCCCTGTCTCATGTGACAGTGATGTAGCCATGACCTTAGATTTAGCATGTGTACTTCTTTAAAATTAGTTTAGCAAAAGCAGAGCCTAGTAACTGTTCTCATCCAGGGAGCACAAATGTCAACAGTTAGTTTAGCAGATACCTGAGAGCAAGCTAACTGGGGTTTCTGTAAGACAACAGCTACTAAATAGCTCTAATTCACTATTTTTGTTTTCTCTGTGCATCAGGTCTAGCTAGCAGGAGTGTTTTAACATCAAAAACACAAATAATGAATTAAAGCAATTTAGCAGCTGTTTTCTTACAGAAACCCCAGTTAGATAGATTTATATATGTATTACAGTGCAGCCCACTTATGAGAACATCATATTTGCCAAGAGAAAAGTTTCTTATAAGCAGGCTGTTACTATAAGCGGACTAACGCTAACTTCAGTCTTAGCGTTCACTGTTCTGTGACACAAACCTCAAACTGCATGCTGCTGTCCAAAATAAGCTCAAAGAGACAAAGTTAGATGATACAAAATAGTTTACTGTGGTCAGATTCAGTAATTTAATAGATACATTCCATTAAAAATACGTTATGAATACAAATATCAAACACTTGCAAAATGACAATGTCTGGCATCCCAGCATAACATTTATCATCCATGCAGTTTTAAAAAATAGTCTGTAATCTTTTGCTGCTTGTGACTGGACAGGGACAGTTCATCCAGAAATGAGTCGAGTTGATGAAATGCTGTTAACTCACTATTTTTGCTTAATATGCAGTGTCTAATTTTGTCCATACAAAGTTTTAACTCACTGACAGAAGTGGCTCGATAGATTGCTGTTCCTCCTCATCGCTGCTCTCGTCCACCTTTCGGACATCACGCCATATGTCGTCCTCTGTGATAACACTGGCAAACTCTAACCCTTCATCAATGGCAACGTACTCCTCAAATTCCTCAGGAGTCATCACAGTAGGTGCGCTGACCTCAGGGAGAGTTGGGTTGTTGTAGCCTGCACCCAGATCCACAGGCTCAGGAGGGTTCACACTAAAGCCGGCCTTTCTGAAGCGTTTGTTGATTGTGTCAGCAGTCACTTGTCTCCAAGCCCCATGTAACACCATTATGGAGTCCAAGATGTTAATTTCCTTTGTGAGCTCACTGGCTTTAGCAGCTCTGCCAGCATCAATAGAAATAAGCAGCATTTCTTCAATTTGTTTTCTGTACAGCTGCTTCAGATGTCTTACATAGGCTGGATCAGGGAGGTCGCATTCGGTGGGAGAAACACAAGCCTTATGTTGCTAAAAGTTAATGCTGGGTGTGCGCTACAGTTATCGAGAAGTAGGCAAACTTTCTTACGCTTTCTTTGCAGCTTGACATTCCACCTTGTAGCCCATTCTGTAAAGAATTGCCCCATCATCCAAGAATTACTGTTGGCATAATATTCAACCGGCAGTGCATCCACACTTATGCCGCGGAAGCACCATGGGTTCTTAGACTTCCCGATGACCAAGAGGGGCATTTTATCAGTTCCCATCATGTTTACTCACACAAGGGCAGATAGCCTTTCTTTAGCCTTTTTCCCACCTGATGACGGGTTGCTACAGAAGGCAAGAGTCCCATCTGGAATAGCCCGAAAATAAATTCCTGTTTTGTTGCAGTTATAGATTAGCTCCAGTGAAAATTCAGACAGCAGGAGGGGGAGGACAGTTTCGGACCATCTGCCAGCACCAGCTAAATCTGCGTCCTGCTTCTCGCCATGGCAACGTTTGAAATGTATGTTTTGTCATTCTTTCCATCTAAATATCCAGCTGTTTGTTGCAGTAAACTGGACACCAAGTCCATCGGCAAGTTGTCGTGCTTTTGTCAACAGCAATGGTCCACTAATCGGAGCATCAGCATTCCTGCAGGCACTGAACCACTGGAGCACGGCAAGTTCAACCACTTCATCTTTGCCCAGACATTTTCTTTTGATTTCTGTGTTAAACCCGCACTGATAATCAGCGTACAGCTTCTCTTTGTTGGCAAGGATTTTAGAAATTGTGCACACATTTATGTTAAATCTTTCGCAATGTCACCTCGTTTAGTGCCCGGGACACTGAGGGATTCGATGATTTGGATTTTTTGGGCAAGGGTCAGCGCGGTACACTTGTGTTTCTCCATGGCAGACAGCATTGAGAGAAATTAATGACAGTCTGCATTTATGTTAGCCGCAGTGTTTCGCCATGAAGGAATGTTTTAACAATTGGATAATTAGCTTGCAAAGTAGGGTTAATGATTAAATGATTAAGTGCTAGTTAGATGTGAATGTGTGCACTTAAAATCATCCCTTGGGCAGACACCATCATTGTTTAATACTAAGAGTCGACAACTGAGATCAAAGAGGAATGTGGCATTGCTGCAATGGGCTTTAAGAGCATAGTTAACGTGCTAGTAAGAGTTGAAGCAACTAAAAAGATGTGAAGGAATGCTACCCAGGCCCTCACAGAGAGCACTGCTTTTATTAAAAAAAGTGATTATAACCGATCCTGGTGTTCTTAAAAATGGGCTTTGCTCCCATAGAAAACAATGGAGTGAGATTGGTACATGAGAAAAATGTGATTATATCTGGGATGTTCTTATATCCGATGTTCTTATAAGTGGGCTGCACTGTACTACCAGTTTTGAGTTCTCACTTCAATCTAGTGTTTTGTTTCTGCCTATGCTGTTAGAGGAGTTTTTCTAATTTTCCCTGGGTGTTTTATGACGTCTGCGAGCTGTCATTCACATTTGTTTTATTGCATCTTCTCCAAGTTAGTCTTCACATCATACCCTTTGGTTTGATGTTTAATAGCCCCTACAGCAGGACAGTTTCTTGTTACAGTATCTTGCTTAGCCACAGCAGAGAAAAACACTGCAGCCAGGATTCACAGTGCTATACAATATACTATAGAAAGTTACATGTTCAAACACACACACACACACACACACACACACACTGAGCAGAACACAGCTGGATAAGGTACCAGTATTTAGGAAACTTGTTATCACCAAGCCATATGCAGTGTGGTATAGGTAAAACCCAGATCACCAGACCAGGACCAGTGCTGTAAAATCTGCACTGGGCACAGCTTGTGCAAATATTACTGATCCGGTGGATCAAATAAATATGTGCAAATAAATAAATACTCAGCTTCGCCTTGTGCTTCAACCCACCCCAGGAGTGACGTTATTACATGATAACACACACCCTGTCATGCCTTACTGCTTAAATATGCCTTTTCTCAATGTACTATACTTTGATTCAGTTAGTATATGCAACAGCCTTCATGTGAACACTCTGGGCTTCTCTTTGACTCTTGATGTCTATTTGCTTTAGCTATTGTATATTGTTTGAACTGCATTGATCTTCTGGATGTGGTGCCTGTATGCCTAAACTATGTAATATGTCTATCTACTGCTACCCATGTATCTCCAGTGAATGACTGTTATAACAGTCTGCTCTCCAAGCCATTGTTTTTGGACTTGTTAACTGTGCTGTCTTTGTATTAGTTTTGATGAAGTGCCTTTGTAAATGAGTCTCTGACTCAAAGGTTTGTAAAGCTGATAATGTTTAAATAAATTAATAAATGTTTATGTTTAAGCCCATGAAACACCCTTATCTAGTTAATGCATTCACAGTCATAGTGGTTCTGCCAGAACTTGTTATATTGTGTGGTGTATTTTTGTTTATTCCTTGGGCTGTGTGTGCACTTGCATGCATGTATGTGCCTGTATTGTACAGCACCTCTATGTTGCTTTCCATCTATATGTATAATTTACTAAACAACAAGCATTTGTCAATGCCGAATGTTTGCTTGCTGGCACTGACATTGATAGTGTAGAAGTTGCAGAGCTGCATAATACGAATGGCAGCGAAGTATTGAACTGAAGTCAACCCCACCACCACCCTGCAAAGAGTGGCAGGCATTGGGGTGTGCCTTTGGGTCGTCAGGCATAACAACCACGCCATTTCACCACACCCTACCCTGCAGACACTGACAAGTGTCACGGTGTGCCTTGGGATCTTTGGCCCTTATGCGCACCCCATTCCATCAGGAAATACGGTGAGATGGGTGCGGTATAGGAGAATGGGGTGAAGTTTGGGCCCGAAGAGTCCGAGGCACACCTTGATGCCTCTCACTGGCTGCAGGGTGTGGGTGGAATGGTATGAGCATGACAGGCAAGAATCCCAAGTCACACCCCTGATGCCTGTCATACTCTACAGGGTGGGGCGTTATGGTCGGAAACCCTAACGCCTCAGGCATTCGTTGGTATTTTCACTCCAAATTTTCAACATGTTTTTTTGTGACCCCCACCTCATGAACAGTGGCAATATCAGTTTGTTAGCCGAAAACTGCTTTTGCACAGCGACTATGGCATTTGGCACCACAGGTGCAAAAACACATTCCAAACAGGATGTGAAAAATAACAGCGGTACTGTTCATGGGAGGTGTAAAAAATGGCAATGTTGAAAATCTGCTGTGAAAATCTTAAAAAAACTGGTGAAGTCACGAGCATGCGTAGAAACTGTGCAACTCACACCCGTAATGTAACTAGTTTGGGGAATTTTTTTACAGTAGATTGTTAAAACAGGCATTCTGGGACCTCCGATCATGAACAGTGTCAGTGTGATTTTCTTTATCTGTCCCGAACAATGATTTCCCACAGCGACCACACATCTCTGCACTGAAAGTGTGAAAACACATTTCAGCCATGTTGTGGAAAATGACAGCTGTACTGTTCATAAGGAGGTGTGGAAAAATGCCACTGGTGAAAATCTGGACTGAAAATATTACAAATTCATGAACCTAGGAGGGTGCATGGAAACTGCATAATACTCACTCACAACACAGTCATTTTATGGAGTTTTGTCACCAAATTTTCAACATAGCCATTTTAAGACCTCTGCTCATGAACAGTGTCACTGTGATTTTCTTAATGTGTCCCATACATTGTTTTCACACACCGACTGTACCATTGTGCGCCACATGTGCGGAAACACATTTTGGGCAAGATGTGAAAAATGGTAGCTGCACTGCTCATAAGGAAGTGCGGTAAAATGGCACTGTTGAAAATCTGGTGTGCAAATATTACAAATTCGTAAACTTGCCAGCATGCGTAGGAACTGCACAACGTGCGCTCCTAAAACAGTCATTTTAGGAATTTTTCACCAAATTTTCAACATAGCCATTTTAACACCTCTGCTCATGAACAGTGTCACTGTGATTTTCTTAACGTGTCCCATACATTGATTTCGCACACCGACTGCGCCATTGTGCACTACATGGGCAGAAACACTTTGTGGGCAAGATGTGAAAAATGACAACTGTACTGCTCATAAGGAGGTGTGGTAAAATGGCAATGTTGAAAATCTGGAGTGAAAATATTGAAAATTTGCGAACTTACAAGTGTGCATAAGAACTCTGCAATGCACGCTCGTAAAACAGTCATTTTTAGGAATTGTTTTACCAAATTTTCAAAATAGCCATTTTAAGACCCCTGCTCATGAACAGTATCACTGTGATTTTCTTAATGTGTCCCGTACATTGATTTCGCACATCGACTGCGCCATTGTGCACTACATGGGCGGAAACATGTTTTGGGTGAGATGTGAGAAATGACAGCTGTACTGCTCATAAGGAGGTGTGGTAAAATGGCAATGTTGAAAATCTGGAGTGAAATATTAAAATCGTGAAACTTACAAGCGTGCAGTATAGGAACTGTGCAACGCATCTGATTGTAAAACAGTCATTTTTAGAAATTTTTACCAAATTTTCAACATAGCCATTTTAAGACCTCTGCTAATGAACAGTGTCATGGTGATTTTCTTAATGTGTCCCGTACATTGATTTCACTCTCGACTGTGCCATTGGCTACATGGGTGGAAACACATTTTGGGTGAGATGTGAAAAATGACAGCTATACTGCTCATAAGAAGGTGTGATAAAATGGCAATGTTGAAAATCTGGAGTGAAAATATTAAAATTTCGCAAACTTACAAGCGTGCATAGGAACTGTGCAACGCACGATTGTAAAACAGTCAGTTTTAGAAATTTTTTCACCAAATTTTCAACATAGCCATTTTAAGACCTCTGCTAATGAACAGTGTCATGGTGATTTTCTTAATGTGTCCCGTACATTGATTTCACACTCCGACTGTGCCATTGTGCGCTACATGGGTGGAAACACATTTTGGGTGAGATGTGAAAAATGACAGCTATACTGCTCATAAGAAGGTGTGATAAAATGGCAATGTTGAAAATCTGGAGTGAAAATATTGAAAATTCGCTAACCTACGAGCGTGTGTAGGAACTGCGCGTAGCATGCTCATAAAACAGTCATTTTTAAGAATTTTTCCACCAAAATTTCAAAATAGATGTTTTGAGAGCCCACTTTATGAACACTGGCAGTGTCGTTTCATTAATCATTCCAGAAAGGTGATTTCGCACAGTGGCTGCGAAATCACCCTTTGGGCCCAAGTAACGCCATGACAGTGCAAGAACTCATGAGAAGGGGTCCCAAAAACCCCATGTTGAAAATTTGGTGCAAAAATTCCAAAAAATGCCTGAGATATGCAACAAAGTTGAAAACCCCCTATCTATCCCATTATACAGATTACCGGCATTTCCTCAGTTAGAAGTCGGCTTTGAAGAGTGCAGACGTGTTCCCGGTCCACCAAAGATCGTCGTGCCGGACTCCGGAGGTAAGTATGGGGTGGGGGTGTGTGGGGAGGCAGGGTGCGCAGTGGGTGGGTGCGGGTTGTGCGGGGCAGGGAGACTGCGAGGCACAGTTTTTTCTTTACAGGTGTTTTTTTTTTTAAAGACAATGCGGGACATTTGCCATGTTGGGGTGGGCTCCCAGCATGGCAAAGGATGGCTGAGTGCGTGGAGTCGACGGGATTGGGCACCCCGTCGTCATGGCATCTGTTGCCACGCTGGGGTGGGCTCCCAGCATGGCACCTGTACTCGGGGAGACAGTGAAGCCCGACGGGGATTGGGCACCGTCAGTGACAGCATGGGGAGGTGGGAGAGAGAGACAATGGAGCCGGCAGAGGATTAGGCACCCGTCGGCCATTATAATTTTGCCACGCTGGGGTGGGCTCCCAGCGTGGCACCTCGGTCTTTGGGGGCGTGGAGCTGACAGGGGATTGGGAACCCCCGTCGGCCGTACAGTGTGGAGGGGGAGGGGGAAGGCGCATGAGCATGCAGTGTGCGTGCGTGCGCGCATGGGAGGGAGCTCTGCTCACTCAAGCGGAGCTCTCCCTTTCAACTGTATGCCACTGCATTTTCCTGCTGTCATAGACAGCTGGAGCAGTGATTGGCACTCTGTGACTGTGCCTGCAAATACACTGACTGAAATGGAAGAGGCTGACACACCTCTGGAAAACTCGTATGATGGCACTATGTTTCTTGCACATGCGTGCAAGCAAACATAAAAATGACACATCTGCACCCTGGCACCACTCAGTACTGTTGGTACTTTTGTTACCGAAAAAGACCACTTTCTAAGTGCAAGAAACCCTTCGTGGTGTGGTGCGGTATGGTGTGGGGGTGATGGGGGATATCCAGACTTCCAAAGGAATGTAATGCCCTCTGCTTGTGGCATCATACCACATTACGCCCCTGGTGTATGGGTATCTGCAAACACCTTATATCCTGTTTTATCTTATTGGTTAAATACAGCCCACCGACTCATCTTTGCTTATAAGAGCAGTTTCACTTGCTTCTGTCAGGTGTCAGAAAAGTTTAGCTTCTCTTTGCTATTCTCTCACCTGATGAATGTACATTAAGCCATTGTTGCACATCCAGTTGCTCTGTGAGGCATATCAACACACAATAGATTCATGGACAAGCGAGTTTCAAAATACATGTATTCAAATGTGTTTACATGTTCTGTCATCTATGCAACAAGAGCTCTGTATTTTTGTTCCAGGTGTTTTTATTGTATCTGTTCAGCACTCTGATATCAAGAAAGATGTGTTATACATAGCATAATAAAATTAGTAACGACACCTTTACTTTGCAGTTTAAAAACAAACAAACAGGACTGAATCTACTTCCACAGCCTGAACATTTACACAGGAGTCCTTCACTTCAGTCAGTTCTTACCAATGGAATTTTAGCAAATCAATGGTTAATAACTTATTTCAAGTCTACCATTTGTGTCAATGTGTGTCCTCAAAAGTCACAGTGTGACTTGAACCTTTGTGATTTACGCAATTTTGTTTAAAATTGCCTACATGCCGAAAAACATATTAGTGTGGAATAAAACACATGATAAACTGTGTCCCAACATTTGGCCCCTTGGAGTACTGCTCTTGCTTGGCATAAAGGACAGGTAAACTCCCATTTTTCAGTTAGCGCTATTTTTCATTTTTAATGATTTGTGCAGTTGATATCAGCCTTCCAAGAAGCCCTAATCAGTTTTTATCTGATAAAAACAAATTTCTTGCTAATGAGCCACTCACGTGCGCTCCCCCTGGACGATTTACAATAATGACATCAGAGTGTTCCAGCAGTGAGAGGTCCCTTCTGTTTGTATTCAGTGTACAGCAGCTGCGTTGCAGTCTGGTTAAAGTGTTTCACTAAAAATCACAATAATAGCTGATTCTTTGCCCTTTCAACAGTTGGATATTGATGACGACTGCTTTAGGTTTGAAGTACCTTATATGTTTGAGCCAGACTGTGGTCAGCCCTCCACATCAGCCAATGGGGCAGAAGATGCCAATGATTCTGATGAAGGCTCCACATCTTCCAGCTCTGTGACCCTGCGACGTGATGCACCAGTGTCCCAAAGGTAATTATACTATTTGTTGTGGGGAATGTTATCTGTGACAATCTTCTATGGTGCTCTGTGCTGAATGAAATGTGCCCCCCACCACAATGGTCCAGCTGGGCAAGGCATCCCATGCAGTGCTATGTGTGATTGAGGGTCTCCCACCCTTTCTATGCATCCAATGTCCATAAACTGAGCAATGTATGACACAAAGGTGATAACTATCCAAAACTGTGATGTTCTTCCAGGTGAGAAAATGCACACTACATGCAGGATTCCACATTTCTGATCATGGTACCACATATGGTAGATCGAAACTCCTGGGGTATGAAGTGATAGGAAGGTGTAGTGAGACCAATCCGTCCAGTTACATAAATGTCCCTTCCCCCAACCCCAACACACACACAGACACACACACTGGGTACTGTATACCTCCAGGAGTGTTACTGTGTCTTGCATGGTTCACCTGTTGGAGGACAGGTGGGGTGGCACAGCATCTTGCTTCATGACTGGCACCTGTTGGATACCACTTGGGGGTTGCAGTGTCTCGCTGCATAACTGCCATCTGTTGCAGGCCTAGTGGGGGTTGAGCAAGGTGTCTCGCTGTGTAACTGACCTGGCGGAGGAGAGATGGGGTGGCACTGCATCTTGCTGCATGACTGGCACCTGTCAGAGGTCAATTGGGGGGGAACTGTGTCTCACTGTGTGACTAGCTCCTGTTGGAGGCTAAGAGTTGCTGCTAGTTCTTGGCTGCACTCTGAAACTCTGTGTGATTTGTGTGATTGAATATACCTTCATATAGCAAACATTGTGAATATTTGTACATTTTAAACTGTTTTAACAGGTGGACTCACTACAGTGCAAGGAATTGGAGCCCTAGCCAGTAAAACCAGCTAGGAAGAGGGGTGGTAACCTGAGAGTGTGGTTTCCAGTGCTACACACTCATTAGAAACATATAACAGTGAACTATTTGAGTCTCATAGGCTCGCTTTAGTTCCTATCCTGGAATAGGATTTTATAAATAAATCATTTACCTGGGGCGAGTCTGGTGACCCTAGCTTTACTTCCAGATCCCAGAGGGCTATTTAAATCTGTCCTGCCGCGAGCAAGTCTTGCTGCTAGTTCTTGGCTGCACTCTGAAACTCTGTGTGATTGAATATACCTTCATAGAGCAAACATTGTGAATATTTGTACATTTTAAACTGTTTTAACAGGTGGACTCGCTACAGTGCAAGGAATTGGAGCCCTAGCCAGTAAAACCAGTTCGGAAGAGGGGTGGTAGTCTGCAAGTGTGGTTTCCAGCACTACACACTCATTAGAAACATAAAACAGCGAGCTATTTGAGTCTCATAGGCTCGCTTTAGTTCGTATCCTGGAATAGGATTTTATAAATAAATCATTTACTTGGGGAGAGTCTGGTGACCCTAGCTTTACTTCCAGATCCCAGAGGGCTATTTAAATCTGCCCTGCGGTGAGCAAGTCTTGCTGCTAGTTCTTGGCTGCACTCTGAAACTCTGTGTGATTGAATATACCTTCATAGAGCAAACATTGTGAATATTTGTACATTTTAAACTGTTTTAACAGGTGGACTCGCTACAGTGCAAGGAATTGGAGCCCTAGCCAGTAAAACCAGTTAGGAAGAGGGGTGGTAGCCTGCGATTGTGGTTTCCAGTGCTACACACTCATTAGAAACGTATAACAGTGAACTATTTGAGTCTCATAGGCTCGCTTTAGTTCCTATCCTGGAATAGAATTTTATAAATAAATCATTTAGTTGGGGTGAGTCTGGTGACCCTAGCTTTACTTCCAGATCCCAGAGGGCTATTTAAATCTGCCCTGCGGCGAGCAGGATGAGCATCGTCGAGCTGCAGATGCAAGACACGCATCAGCGCCAGAGTTTGGCATGTTCGCCATGTTTTGCAGAAAGAAAATACACTAATCAAACAGGAAATACTGCCTCAATCAGGATTTCAAACTAAAGGTAAATTGTGCATCCCTTTAAACTTAATAAGAATAAAGAATGGAGTCTATGATTAAAATGGTGGATGGTCGGATAGCTACATTATGCACAAAATGCACCATGTATAAACTTGATGTTAACTTAGTTCCTTGCACGAGTTACACATGTCCTAAGTGCAACAAAAATAAAGAATTAGAAGAGGAAATCAGATTATTCAATTATAGATTAAAGATATTAGGAGAAAGTCAGATAGAAACAAGGAAAAGGCTCCAGGTACCAGATACCACTACTATAGGCTGTCAAACCATAGCTGGGCCAACACCAGAACACCCGGTACCTGACAGTATCTTATGTAAAAGGCGTAGGCATGAGACAGAATTAATGGATAAGGAGGAGGCATGGCTTACAACGCAATACCTTAAACCAGCCAAAAAAGGGAGAAAATCAGGCTGTTTTAACATCCCTACTTTCAATAGTTTTGATCCCCTTATTGACTTAAATGAAGCAATTATAACTAGCGATGCATATAACACTGAGGATTTGTGCTCCAGTGTAATGAATGAAAATGCCCAGGTTGACCTACCAAATGTTTTAAATGAAGCAATCATAACCAGAGTTGCAAAAAACACAGAGGATTTGTGTTCTATTGTAATGAATGAACTTGCTCAGATGGATCAACCAAACCTGAATACTAGTATGGACTTGAATAATACTAAAGATATTTTTGTATTGGGAGATTCTATGATTTCTAAACTGGACAGACAAATATGTGATATAAATAAATCAACACGCACGTTGTCTTGCTTTCGTAACACTACAGGACATAGCTAAGATGTCCAAACAGATCTTACATAACAGTGTTGCACCAATGGTAATAATACATGCTGGAATTAACAATATTAAAAATCAAAATATACAGCAGATTAAAGAAGCCTTTGTAGGGTTTACAAACTTATTAATCGAAAAGGGAGCACATATTGTATTCTCAGAAATACTTCCTGCATCTAGGGCCGATATTTATATGGCAGCTAAGATTAAAAAGGTCAATAATTGGCTAAGAGGATGGTGTCTAAAGCAGAATATAAAATGTTTGACACATTGGGAACAATTTGATAATAACTGGCATTTATTCTTAAGTAATGGCCTGCATTTGAATAAAAAAGAATCTGAAGTATTAGGTAGATCATTAAATCAAGAGATCGCTTCTTATTTAAACTTATAACGGGGGGTGGGAGGGTCAGCTATGAGTTTACTGATGCATTCATTTCAGAGCAACCCATAACAGGCATAAATAATGAGTTAGGAATACCATTAGATAGTCTCTTGGATCAAAACAGTACAGTACAACATTCTAAACTTAATATTTTATTACTAAATGCAAGAAGTTTAACCAATAAAATGGAGGAGCTCAGCCTAACATTAATAGATAAAAAGGTAGATATATGTGGGGTGACTGAGACATGGTTTAATAAAGAACAGTGGAGGCAAAATATCTTGGGATATACACTATTTACCAAACATCGAGAACATACTAAAGGAGGGGGAGTTGCAATTTACATTAAAGAAGGAATAACTTGTCATGAAGTTTATACTGACTTACCAAATCCTGACAATATTGAATGTGTGTGGGTTAATCTAACCTTTGAACAGAAAGCTATAATTTTAGGACTCTGTTATCACCCTCCCTCCTTAGACAAGGAAAGTAATAGTTCCTTTTTGGATTATTTACTCAAATTAAACCATTTGGACAATATCATATTTATGGGTGATTTTAATTACCTAAGAATCAATTGGGCTACACTATCTGGCTCTTGTTATCAGGAAACTAAATTTGTGGAAACAGTTATATCCATGGGTCTTGATCAACTAGTATATAAAACCACTAGGAAGGAGAATATATTGGATTTAATATTCACTAACATCTATGACCAAGTAGATATACCTACAATGTTGGCACCTTTAGCTGATAGTGACCATTATATGGTATTGTGGACAATTAATGATTATAAGGTAGCCATCAAAGGTATTACTAAAATGCGCAATTACTCTAAAGTCAATTATAAGGAAATAAAAGCCTACTTAAAAAAAATGGAATTGGAGGTATGAACTTAGTAAATTACCAGCAGAACAAATGTGGTATAAAATTAAGGAAAAACTGAGGTTTTGTGAAGAGAAATGGGTACCAGTCCGCAACAAATACCATAACTGTAAAAGGCTACCGCTGCGGTTTTCATTCAATATAAAAAGACTAGTAAGAGCAAAAAAAGGGCATTCAGTAAATATAAACAGCAGGAAACAGAAATCAACTGGACCTGATTCAAACAAAAAGCAAATAAAACTAAATTAGCAATAAAAAGGGCTAAAAAAGAATTAGAGCTTAGACTGGCAACAACTAAAGATAACAAAAAACATTTTTTTAACTACATTGGCTCTATGAGGAAGAATTCTTCTAAAGTTGGCCTAATATTGATAGATAACAGCTTAATTTCTGACGAACAAAGAATGGCAACTGAGTTTAACAAATATTTCAGTAGTCGTTTTAAAACTAAGGAAACTCTTAATGATACTGATTATAATTGTGTCCAATGCTTAGTAGAAATAACAATTCCTGAAGTTTACTCCACCATAAATTTGTTTAAATCATCCTTTTCAGCAGGAACAGATGGCTTTCCTTTTGTTTTCCTAAAAGAAATCTCATATGAAGTGGCAGGCACCCTATCATTACTGTTCAATAGATCATTAAACTATGGCGAGATCCTAGATGTCTGGAAAGAAGCCTTGGTAATACAAATTCATAAAGGAGGGACCAAGCAAAAAGTGGAGCAATACCGACCCATTAGTTTAATATCATGTATAGAAAAAGTCATGGAGAAACTTCTAATGAATAGAATAAACACACACATTAATATTAATGGAATAGTGGATATAACACAATATGGCTTTACCTTGGGAAGATCATATCAGAACAATCTGATTAACTTTTTTTGAACCTGTTAGTGCTGCCTTGGATGCAGGACTCCCGGTGGATGTGGTTTTTCTGGACTTTGGAACAGCATTGGATTCTGTGTCACATAAAATTTTGATAGAATGCCTATACAACATTGGCTTGCACAAAAACATAGTTGTCTGGATTTCAGCTTGGTTGTCAAACAGAAAGCAACAAGTAAACATTAGAGGTTATACCTCAACCTGGTGTCAGGTGACTAGTGGAGTACCCCAGGGGTCAGTGTTAGGCCCAATTTTGTCCAACATTCTTATCTCTAGCATGAAAACCAAAAATGGTGTATGGGTAAATAAATACGCAGATGATGCCAAATTGGGGTGTATAGTCAATGATTATATTTCTGCCTGTATGTTACAGGATAATCTAAATGAACTATCCAATTGGGCTAAGGAACATAAATTAATATTTCATACTACAAAATGTAAAGTAATGCATTTTGGTAAAAATAATAGATTAGTTTCTTACTTTTTGGATAATATTTTATTGGACAAAGTAACTTCTGAAAAGGATTTAGGTGTTCTTATTAACAATAATTTAAAATTCTCTGAGCATATGAATAAAATTACTCAAAAATGTCAGCAACTTATTACCTGTATGTTGAAGAACATTAAATCAAGAGAACCTGAAGTATTAGTCCCAATATACTGCAGTATTATTAGATCAAATATTGATTATTGCTCGTCATTTAATGCTCCAACCCTAATTAAGGATAAAATATTGACTGAAAAAGTGCAGCGACGATTTACTAGACAGGTCCTTAACTACAAAAATTTTTCATATAGTACAAGGCTGAAGAAACTGAATCTTTATTCCTTGGAATATCGATCCCTTAGAGGCGATCTTTGTCTAATATATAAAGCCACGAGGTATCAAACATTATCCAAAACTACATGTTTAGAATGGCAGACAAATATAAATTTTACTAGGTCACATAAACTCAAATTAAAGTTATCTATTAATAAAACTACAAGTAGGAATCTTTTTTTTACTCAGAGAGTGGTGTCTACCTGGAATGTGTTGCCTGTAGAAGTGGCAAATAGTAGTACTCTACAAATATTCAAAACTAAACTAGATCTCTTTATGGGTAATAGCAAATATGATTTCCATCCAGGATAGGATGGCGAGTTCATTATGGGCTTGTCCCTCGAGCTCGTATATACCTACGAACCTATGAACCTATGATAAGAGAGGTGGTACTGTGTATCGCTGCATTACTGCCACCTGTCTGAGGTCAAGTGGGGAGGACTGTGTGTCACTATCTGTGACTGCAACCTGTTGGAGGCCAAGTGGTGGTGCACTGTGTCCCACTACATGACTGCCACTGGTCGGAGGCAAAGTGGGGAAGCATTGGGTCTTACTGTGTGATTGGAACCTGTTGGAGGCCAGGGGGGGCACTGTTTCTCATTGTGTGACCTGTTGTAGGCCAGGTTAGGGGGCACTGCATCTGATTGCATGACCTGTCGGAGGCCATTGGGGTGTTGTATTATATCTGGCTGTGTGACTGGCACTTTTCAGAGACCAAGTGGGGTGCACTGTGGCTCGTGCATGACTGCCACCTATCAGAGGTCAGGTGGGGCGCACAGTGTGATATGTTGGCAGTCAGGTGGGGGGGCCAGCATTTCATTACATGAACAGGGTTACTGCAGTGTTACCTGCAGTCACGCAGTGTCCCACACCATGCCATGTCACGCAGGTAATGCTGCTTTGAAACTTGACTAGTACAAGGTGAAACCACAACATGGGCAATGTATTGAATACCACCTTGCACTGTAATTAATTATCTTTTGAACCTTTCCATTATTGTGCCACTCTGTCCCTGTTCTCATCAAATGACTCAGAAGTGCACCGCATTCTGAATTCATGCAATAATGGTAATCCCGCAGGTACGTATGGTTTACATTGTATGATGCAGCCTAGGGTAGCAGCAAAAAACTGAACATGCTTTGGTAGTGGGCACATGTATTTGTGGGGTGGTGGGGGGGGGTTATAATTGTATATCCGACAGGCTGCTCTCCAATTGTGGGTGGGGGATATGGAAGCTGCAGGTGCTGCACTGCCCCCCTATCATAGGCCACTGCTCCAAGATGTGTAGCTCACACAATTGTGAGCTAGGTCAGGTGTGCACACATGTAGTGACATGACACTCCATGCCTTCATTTGGAAAATGTACCAGGATGCGCAGCTGCGCATATGGTGCTAGACTGCCTGTGTTACAAGATCATTGATAGTGTCTGATGGTGGAGTAAGGGCCACTCCAGGACGGCTTAGGAGTGGGGGTGGTGGAGGCCATGGTGCCTCCCATGGAAGATGATACCTCCCAGAGTTTTTACTGAGAGGATGGTGCTGAGAGATAAATCCATCAGGTAACATAACCCTCCCCCACAACATGGTCAGTGGTCACTGCATACCTGACATTTCCTTTGTTCCCCTGGTTTGACTATACCCTGTGTGTAACAGCCACCATTCACGTTACTGAGGGTTACAGACCATGACTGGACTGCACCCCATGAATACACATACTCAATACAGAGTATGACAACAAGTGTTCCACCGCATGGTTACAGGTTACACAGGACAAGACTGCAACTTACGCAGCCCAGTGGTTGTGCTATTACATGCCAGCATGTACTGGAAATTTTGCTTTCTATGTTGTGCCTTCCCCCCCACCCTGTAATCAACAATTGCAATGTCATCTGTGTGGTCCGCTGTTACTTGTTGTCATGCTGTGCTACTTCCCTGCCATTCACCTGATTCAATCTGTGGGATGCTTTTGTAGCCTGTTTTCCTGCGTTGAATCCCACAATGTCTTGCTGTTATGTGACTCGAGGTACTCCTGAATGTAATCCAAAACAGATGATAAGGGAACACCTCGGCACCCTGTCTGTGACTTAGGTCCTTGTAACCTGTGCCATATAGCACACCATTCAGGAATGAGTACAAGAGATGCAAGGCAGCTGCACTGTGCCCAACAGTGACTGCAACTCTGGGATAACTGGAACCCACATTTTTTAATGCATTCCATACATCTGTTTTCATCATGTACAGCTTCTTTTTCCATTGCATATGGGGCCACTGTTGCAGGGCTTACAGAGTGAGTGCCCTTATCCCAATCTTTGGTAGTAGACATACCTTGTCTAGCATTGAGGTTGTGACGATTACAGGCTTTGTTACTGTACTGCTGCCATGTTTGCATTGTCATGTCTGTTCCTTTATAGTGCTTGATAACAGTTATTGCAGTTTGTAACATGGCAAACAACAGAAATGGCACATACGTTAACATGATTGGACAAACTGTAGCACATGATCAACTATTAATCATGGGGTCACTGGGTCAGGCTCTAGCACCACTAGCTGTCACAGCAGCAAACGCAGTATAGCCCAAAAAGCCAATCAGTTCCAGTGAACAGAACTGGAAAAACGAAAGCAACAACAACGCAAGTATTCCCTGTTACAAGTGCATTAATGCCCTCCAGAGTCGGCTTCTACTGGGGAATTAATGCGTGGTTGGGTAGTTGTAGGCACTCGGCCAAGGCCTCATGCCACAACCCCCCCAACCATGCATTAATCCCCCAGTAGAAGCCTCCTTCGTCAGGCATTAATGCTTACATGTATGATCAAGGACATATTCTTTATTGCCCCCCCATGGTGTTTGATGAATTACACAATCTGAATCCAATTTTTTTTTTTTTTTTATGTCTAACTGGTGTCCATGTCAGAAATGTGCAGTGATGGAGACAGAAAGAGAAAATCTGTGCTGTAAGGAGGTTGCCAAGATTGTTGAGAACTGCCCGGAGGAGTGTGACTGCATTACAGAGGTGGATTTCTTCCAAATAAATTGCCTGACACGACAAGTTGTGCCGGTATCCTACTTCGAATATCTAGAAATGGAGGGACTCTTAGATGATGACATACCAATGCATGAGTAAATACTTTCTCTTTTTTTTTTTGGTCTTTACTAGCAATGCTCATAGCTTTGCTTCATTAGTCAGGAATGTAGTGCGACAAGTAAACGAGCACTTGAGCTGTCACTTCAGTCATAGTAAGGAGTGATCTAGCTGTCAACTGCTGATCCATATATTGTGGTGCCCCTGCCACACAGATAAAACAAAAAGGAAGACATCAGCATCTGCAGTTGTTGTCACTGTTGCAGTGACAATCCCTGTAGCAACCTGTTAACAGGCATGTACCCTGCAGCAACTAGCAGTAGGAGGAAGGTGTCCCTCAACCACACTGTGTGTTCACCATCCCCACAAGCTGACAGTCATCCCTTTTAAATGCCATCCTGTTCAGTCTTTACTGCAGAAACGTTGCATATCATTTGGTGGACACTGCCATAACACAGGAATAGTGTGGTCAGTTCTGTCCCTGCTGACAGCATTTATGAATACACGTAAATGCTTTGGTTCATGCATTTGCCTACGTGACTTCCTTGAATATTCAGCTGCCATGCTGCATGTTAAGTATGCTTCTGGATGTGTTATTCTGCATTACACTGCAATGGAGGAATGGGGACATCTAACTGTTATCAATATTCTCCCAGGGAGAGTGGAATGACACGTACGGAGGGTGTGTAGGAATGGAAGCTAGGTGACCGTTTTTATAAAGAGTGGGTGGGTAGTAGTGGGGTGGATGTGCACATGATATGAAAGTATTTTCCATTGTCCTCTTGAACAGTCATGGTGGTGCAGCCTAACAGTTCAGTGTGTAACCTGTTCAGCCACTGGTACTGTGACAGCAATACTACTGTTCTGTCCACAGCACCCAAACAGGCTCAGGTAGACACACACTTACAATCTGACTGAACTACCAGCATACACCCCATGATGATATACATAATAAAACAAAGGTCATTGTAACCTGCATGCTACCCCCTCTTCCCCCACCCCATACATGGATATTACAGCAGCGTATGTAAGGAATGTTACTGACAACAAGTGTTCTGCACTCAGAGCATCACACTTGCTTTTGGTGATAGTTTCCCCTGTCTGTGTTCAATGTCTGTACTGCCAATTCCCTATTGTGGTTCCAGTGACTGCTGCAGGGAACTTTGGCCATTTCTTGACATACAAGTCTAACATATCCCTCAGAACTATGCTATCAAGTCTGTTGTGCCTGCTGGTTTTGCATCATACCTACCATCGGTTAGTATGCCCACACCGCACAGTTCATCCTTCCCGCACTACACTCCGGTCCCATGGTTCACCATCACCAAGAAGAAAAAATTACTCACCTTAGTAATGTTGTTTCTTCTAATGGAGTCTTGCTATATTATGACAATTGCAGTTTGTCCCACCATTAGAACTGCTCCGGAGGTGAAAGAGTTAACTTCCATGCCAGGCATGGAGCTTAGAGCGTGAGCTCGGTTAGAGAAGCTCTGTCTGGATAATTTCAAACTGAAACTGTCAGATCTTTATGCGCAAAAACTCACTAAGGTTCTGTGTGGAAGCTGTAACCTACACTAGCCAACTGGCTACCTAAATATTAACACATATTCCTGGTCCCAACACCAAGACTCAAGTCAGGGGACCAGAAATAAATAAGATAAGATAAAATAAAAACACAACACCCCAAAATCCCCAGAAGGGGTGGAAAAACATATAATGGGCATAAATAAGTGCCAACACTGGACTGCCCACCCCATACCCAAGTAGAAGTTCTGAGAGGGGCAGGCTGGGGAGAGGTCATAATATAGCAAGACTCCATTAGAAGAAACAACATTACTAAGGTGAGTAATTTTCTTCAAACAACATGAAGTCTTGCTATATTATGACAATTGCAGAATACACAGCAGTACCTCCATGGAGGAGGGACAGAACCTACTTAGGGAATAGGCTCTGAAGCACGGCTATGCCAAATCTAGCATCCCTCCTGGCCTGGATATCCAAGGAGTAATGCTTGGTGAAAGTGTGTCCCGTTTTCCAAGTAGCTGCTTGACATATCTCTAAGATAGGGATGTCTCTGGCAGCAGCTAGAGACGCAGCTGTACCTCTGGTAGAGTGAGCCCTCAGACCTGAAGGGGGAACCTTTCCCAGTTTCTGATAACAAAATTGGATACAAGAGACAATCCACCTGGCAATGGATCTCTTTAGTGGCGGTTTACCTTTCCCAACCTCGCACAAGTGAGAAAAGTTGGAGGATCAAACCTATGACCCTTGGTACGCTCTATATAGTAACTTAGGGCCTCTTAACATCTAGCTGTGCAGCCTCCTCTCACCAGAGGAGGAATGGTCAGTGAAGAACACTGGAAGGGAGATAGATTGGTTAAGATGGAAGTCTGAAACCACCTTAGGCAAAACTTCCTGTTAGTCCTAAGGACTACTTTATCCCTGTGAAGGAAATAAAGTCAGTCTCCACTGACAAGGCTTGTAACTCACTTATGCGCCTGGCAGAAGTGATGGCTACTAGAAAAACAGTTTTCCAAGTCAAATACTTAAGCTCTGCAGAAGACAGAGGTTCAAAGGGAGGTTGCATCAACTGAGCAATGCAAACATTAAGATCCCAGGCAGGGGCCAGGTCCCTGAAAGGTGGATTAGTATGAAGTAATCCTTTGAAAAACTTGGAAAATACAGGGTGAGTGGAAAGAGAAGAGGGCTTTCCTGCTGAAATAAAAGCGGAGACAGCTGCCAAATGTACTTTCAGGGTAGCTGGTCTCAGGCCCAAAGAATTAAGATGGACCATATAGTCCAAAACAATGGGCAAATCAGCAGATTCTGGGGAAATATGCTTCCCAGAGCACCAGATGGAAAACCTTTTCCATTTAGAATTTTAAGTAGCCCTAGTGGAAGGCTTCCTAGAAGCCTTCAGGATTTCAAGAACACCTTGAGAAAGGTGTAGGTCAGCAAACTCTAACTCTAAAGTAGCACTGCACGCCTTAGCTGCCCCCTCACTCATCTCTTTCAATCTTTCCCTAGCTACTGGTTCCATCCCTCTATATGGAAGACAGCTCAAGTAGTTCCACTACTTAAATCAGGTGATCCCATGGACCTTAACAATTACAGGCCCATTTCCATCTTACCGGTATTGTCCAAGATGCTTGAAAAATTAGTAAACTCACAGTTAAGGGCCTACCTGGACACCAACAACCTCCTAAATCCAGCACAATCTGGGTTTAGATCAATGCATAGCACCATCTCTGCCTTAGCCAAAGTCACTAAAGATTGGCAGACTGCCTTGGATAAAAAGAATAGTACCTGTGCTGTGTTCCTGGATTTGAGTAAAGCATTTGATACAGTGGATCATGATTCATTAATCTCCTCTTTAGCTCTGTAGGCCTTGATTCACTCTCTCTCATTTGGTTTAGGTGCTATCTCTCTGGAAGGTTACAACTGGTAAAAATGAAAATTACCTATCTACCTCTAAACCACTGCTAAGAGGTGTACAAGAGAGCTCTATCCTGGGCCCCATCCTCTTTGCCATTTATATTAATAACACTGATTCCAACCTCTCCCAATCTAACATTCACCTGTTTGTTGATGATACTGTATTATATGTCAGCAATCCCTCACCATCAAAAGCCTGTGAACTGTTACAGTCAGAATTCTCCATCCTACAACACAACCTATTGGAAAAAAAACTACTTCTAAATGCCAAAAAAACAAAAGCTATGTTCTTTGCCACCAAGAGTTGCTCTTCCATTACCCCATCATTCACCACTCCACATTTATCCACCTTATTTGGAGAAAATTTGGAATTTGTGGATAAATTCAAATATCTTGGAGTCTGGATTGACAATAAGCTTGACTACTCTGTACACGTTGAAGAACTACTAAAAAAGTTGAAACAAAGACTTGTCCTATTTTTCAGAATAAAATACTACCTTACCAGAGACTCCAAACAAAGATTAATCCAGGCATCATCTATCCTCATTGACTATGCTGATTTCCTCACGGCCATTGCTCCTCTCCTCTTAAATAAGCTGGACACCCTGTATCATAGAGCCATTAGATTTATTACAGACCTTCCTCCAACACCCATCATTGCTCTCTTTACATGGCAGTCAATTGGACATCCCTACAGCACAGAAGAAAAAAGAATGCTGCAATCTGGATCTTTAAAGCTTTATCAGACAAACTCCCTCCTATATCTCAGACTGTTTCACCCGAATCACATCTAGGCCATACACCTTAAGGATCAATAAGCTCATTATGCTAAAGATTCCCAATACCTGCACCCGGTTTGGGAGGGCTGCTATCAGCTATTCCCTAGCATTTATTTGGAACTCACTCAAAAATCTATGAATCTGAATACCTCTTACCCTTATTATCCTTCAAAAATTATACACCACCCTATTCCCAGAACTGTGCAACTGCTTCCATAAGGCCTAGTCTCCCACCCAACCTCCACCCTCCCTTCTGTAATCCACTATGTTTAGTTTCTTCTACCCAGTCAGTTATCATACTTATAAAAAAGCCTATAGAAGCCCTACTATCTGAATATTATCCTTCTATATTGAATGTCCTCTTCATTTTTACAGGTTAAGTTATTGTTACTGTGCCTTGTATATCTGTAAATTTTTTGTATATATCTCTCATCTATTTGATTGTATTAATGTTATGTTATTCTCATGTCTTTGTACAATACTTGTATCCTTCTTTGTATGACCACTCAGGTCCATCTTGTAAATGAGCTACGCTCAATGATGTTCGCCTGAATAAATAAAGATTTTGATTGATTGATTGATTGAACTCCTCAAGAGCCAGGCCTTGAGGTTGAGGGATTTCAGATTCGGATACCAAACTCTCCCCTGGGCACAAGATAACAGATTGTGATTCCTGGGAAGACACAGGGAAGATGGACTGCTAAGGACAGAAGGAGTGGGTACCAGGGCTGCCTGGCCCAATCTGGAGCAATCAGAATCATCTTGCAAGGCTGGGATCTGATTTTGACTAGCACCTTGAATAGGAGAGGGAAGGGGGGAAAGGCATATAGAAGCTTCCCTTCCCAATCTAGGAGAAAGGCATCCAGGGGGACTGAGACCATCACTGGGGGCCTGCAACAAAACAGTGGAAGTTGGTGATTGTCTGGGGCTGTGAAAAGATCTGTCTGAGGGGGTGCCCCATCTGGCAAAAACTATCCCCAGAACTTGGGGATCCAGTGACCATTCGTGATGGCCCTGGGGAATCCTGCTGAGAGCATCTGCCAGGATATTGTCCTTTCCTGGGAGGTGAACTGCTATGAGGGAAGTGTTCAGGAATAAGCCAGAGACCACAACTTCATTGCCTCGGTGCACAAGGCCGAAGACCGAGTGCCCCCTTGTTTGTTGATGTACCACATTGTGGTGGTGTTGTCTGTTCTGACTTGTACCACTTTGTTCTGAACAGATGCAGAAAAACCCTGAAGTGCTAGAAAGACAGCTCTGAGTTCCAACAAATTGATGTGGAGCAGAGATTCCTGAGGGGACCACACTTCCTGGGTAGAGAGGTTGCCCATGTGAGCTCCCCATCCCAGAAGGGACGCATCTGTAGTAAGGGTCAAGGAGTGAGATAGAGGGATGAAGGGGACCCCTAGTCTCAAATTGCTCTGATCCTGCCACCACTGAAGGGCCTGGATCAGGGTTCGAGTCACTGGGATCAACTTGGAAAGGGGATCTTTTCTTTGAGACCAAAAGGCTCTCAAGTGAAACTGAATATCCCTCATCTGAAACCTTGCTCCTTGCACTACAGCTGTGGAAGCAGCCATGTGTCCTAGGAGCTGTAAGAAGTGCTTTGCTGGTCGAGAGACCTGCAAAGTGAAGGAGGAGGCCAGGGCCACTAGGTTCCTTACCCTCTCTAAGGGCTGGAAGGCTCTGGCCCGCTTTGTGTCCAATTCTGCACCTATAAAGGTGAGTACCTGGACAGGTTCCAGAACTGACTTTGGAAGATTGAGCAGAAAACCCAGAGAGGTGAGCAGCTGCTGGGTAACTTGCAGGTGTGATTCGACCTGTTCTGGAGACTGGCCTACAATGAGCCAGTCGTCTAGGTAGGGAAAGATGGCAATCTCACCTTCTTAAATGAGCAACTGCTACTGCTAGACATTTTGTGAATACCCTTGGGGCAGAGGTAAGGCCGAAGGGCATTGCTCTGAACTGGTAATGGCCTGAGGGCAGTTCGAATCTGAGGTACTTTCGGTGGGAGCTTCTGATTAGAACATGGAAATAGGCATCCTTGAGGTCCAGGGAAGCTAGCCAGTCCCCTGGCCTTAGAGAAGGTAAAATCATTGCCAGAGTCACCATTTTGAATTTTGGTTTCAAAAGGTGCTTGTTCAGATATCTTAGGTCCAAAATGGGCCGCCATTCTCCTGTCTTTTTTGGGGCAAGGAAGTACCTGGAGTACAGACCATAGCCCTGGTGTAGGGGAGAAACCCTTTCTACAGCTCTGAGAGCCAGGAGGATTGAGACTTCTGTTTCTAAGGCAAAGGTCTCTAGAGGATTTGCAGGTAGAAAAGATCTGATTCTCATCTTTGGAAATTTTTTGAAGCTGAGAACCAGACCCTGGCCTACTATTTCCAGGACCCACTTGTCTGATGTTAGAGACTCCCAGTCCTGAACGAAGTAAGCCAGCCTGCCCCCTACAGGTAATGGAGAACCAGCCCTGGGCATCCCATCAGGGTGCCTGTTTGGCAGGGGCTTTAGGCTGAGGGTGGAGCAGGCCTGCTTGCACCCCGTCTGCCTCTCCCTCTGAAGAACCCCCTCTGAGCATAAGCAGAAGAAGCCTGGGTTTGGTAAAAGCCTGTGAAAGGCCTACCTCTACCCTAGGGGTCTGCCTCTGAGGGTGGCTTGCTGCTCCTTGGCTTGTGCACTCCTATAAGTTGTTCTATATTCATCCATTTCTTCATGTAATTCTCTGTCTGCTCCCAAACAGAGAATTTCCTACCAGGAAAATCCATAGCCTTAGTCTGGGTATCCTGTGACAAACTAGTACACCTGAGCCAAGCCAACCTACGAAAGGCCACAGATGTAGCCATGACTCTAGAAGATACATCATTAGAATCCACAGCAGCATGGAATTGCACCTTGGATGCCTCAATGCCATCAGCAGCCACCTGCTCCAGCTCCTTGGCAAGCTGGCCAGGGGCCTGTTTGGCCAAAGCCATGACAGTGTCCCGTCTAGATTTTTGGTATCTTGCCACATAAGCCATGTAATTTGCTTGTCTGAGTCCCAAGGGCTGCCATGTATTGTTTTAGCCATGGCATCAATCTTCCTGGAGTCCTTGTCAGGAGGATGTGAGGCCAGGGAATGTTAGCCTTATCAAGGCTGCAGCCTGAACTACTCCAACATGGCTGCATTGCTGTGAAAGAAAGTCTATATCAGGACCTGACAAAGTGTACCTTCTGTCCATCTTCTTGTCAACAGGAGGCACAGAATTAGGAGCTTTTAACATTTTTATTGTTTGTTTCCTAAATGATTTATGCAAGGGGATAGACAATCTCCTAGACTCTGGGATGTCCATCATTTCCACAAAATCAGGTTCCTCTTGCTCATCCACAGCTTCCTCTAATGGGAGCTGGAGGGTTTCAGCAACCTTTTTATAAAACAGAAAGTGAGACAGGGACTCAGAAAGCGTAGGGGGAGATTCTAAAGGTCTGTCTGGGGAGATGTCCGGTTCAATGGGCACATCCAGACTCTCAAAGTCACATTCACACTGTTCATAATCCTCCTCTGGTTCATAAAACTCTTCAATATCATATTCTTGAACCGGTGGAACCGGACGAACCGACCTTTTACCAGACAGTGGCGGTTCAGACGGAACCGGAGAAAGTGACTGTACAATCTGTATAGCTTTTGCTATTTCTGCAGCAGTTGGAGAAGGAATTTTGGACTCCACACCTGCTGATTTTCTAGTTTTCTTTGCTGGAACTGGCTCCTCAGAGTCAGCTTTATATTTCTTGAGGAAGTCTCGCCCTGGTCAGAGGGCACTCCTCGGTTCGGTTGGTACCGAACCGGGCTGGCCATCCGGGTCAGCGGACTTTTTGGCCTCTCGTTCCCTGAGCCTGCCAACTCTCTTATCCAGGGTGGCTGCAGGGAAATTCTTATAAATCTGGCAGTCTGAATTGAGGTGGTCAAACCCCAGACAATAGACACATGTGGTGTGTGGGTCAGCCTTGGCAAAGGCTTCCCCACAGACACTACAGTGTTGAAACCCAGTGGGCCCGGTTTTTCTTTTGGGTTTCTCAGACATGATGCCAGCCTAACCAACAAACTTGCCCTTTGAACGGCAGTGCCAGTAAGACACTTTATCGTTCCCAACCGTGTCATTGGTCGTGGAAAAAAACGTGAATAAACTGCTTTTTTAGAACCGATAAGAACCAGGAACCGCACTCTAAAAGCTTTAAAATGCTTACTTTTTAAAGTTTTAAACAACCTGATCGGTTCGAACTGAACCGATAAACATTACAAGTTCCACACAGAAATAACCTGTCTATTACTTACAATACCACAGACAGAGCTTGAACCGATCGGTTTGCGGTTAAAATAATAATACTCGCGGTTGAATTTAACCGAGAAAATACTGTTTAAACCGAGAAATGAACCGAGCAGTAGGAGAAATCTCCGGAGCGACTGTTCAGTGAGGCGGAGTAAAGAATCTGACAGTTTCAGTTTGAAATTATCCAGACAGAGCTTCTCTAACCGAGCTCGTGCTCTAAGCTCCATGCCTGGCATGGAAGTTAACTCTTTCACCTCCAGAGCAGTTCTAATGGTGGGACAAACTGCAATTGTCATAATATAGCAAGACTTCATGTTGTTTGAAAGTATTTCTTTTTTATTTAACATTTTTTGTGGATTTCTGCCCCATTTTATCCCCTGTTCCCCAGCACATGGGCATTGTGTGTGCGTGGAGGAGCATGCACACCCCGTGAAGCCATCTCAGCCCCTTCTGCCCCTCCCTGTGGCTTTTGCCAGAGCTCTCTCAGGTTGGAACCACCATCTGTCCTCCACTAGGTGGCGGCCAGTGACCGGGGATCCTCCAGTCCTCCCAGGAGGAGAGAGCTGCCTTGTGGCAGCTCGATCTTGCTCCTCATCTCCTCCCCCAGTCAACCCCCAACAACCAGAGCTTGTTCCTGAACCCAGGACACACCGAGAAAGTATTTCTGAAAATGTAACTATTTGTCAGTTACAAGACATCACAACAATCTGATGTTCCCAATCTATGTACAGTATATGTTCAGACACATAGCTTACAGATGCTTTGTCCATTGGATATGGAGAAAACTGGGGAGTAACAATCGCAAGATTCTTCTGGCGTGTGTTGTGACAGTGATATGGGTGGCTTTCCCTTCCGAGGAGTATACAGGCTTCAAATATGCCTATTAATCAGCGGTTCATAACAATGTACATGGATAAAAACACACAAAATCAAAAATTTCCCTTTTTCAGGGACATGTACATCTTCATTTATTTGTATGTATCATGGCCACAATTATCATTGATGACGTTCAGGTTATATGCTTGGTTACAGAGTTTCTACCTGTGAAAGATGTTTTAGGGTGACACCCTACATCTCTACGAAGCCTGTGTTGAAGTGTAAGGGATTGTACTTTGGCAACGACTTGTATTCCCAAGTGGATGTACCACTGCTGGTGAGCAGTGTAGTGCAGGAATGCTCGAGTAGGGTTACTGAGCAGCACACACTGGCAACTGGTAGATGTACCATTGTTCAGTGGTGTCTACTGCTCCATACCCCTGTGTGGTCAACAACCCATGAAAACCAGGCCATTCTAGCTGCATAGATGACCTGCCGTTCGACATCACATCCCCAGCCCCCACCAACATCACAGCAGTGGTACAGTAACCCAGGGATGAAACCAGTAACATAGCATAGGCATGTGGGGCCCTGTCTAGAAAGTCACAGATGTCTCCCCTCACCTCCTCCCCCCCCCGTGAATGCTGGTTAGTGGCACCACCCCCACCCACTGTGTGTTGTACCTTGACATGGAAGGCACAGTGGTTGGACCGTGAGCAGCACATCTCCCAACACTCCCCCTCTGGCAACCCATCTGATGACTGATGCTGTGAACAAGCTCCCTAGTTATAGGGAAAAATGCTGTATACAAAAGCAGCATGCTTCCACCATTACTCAGATGTTGGGTGACTGGGGCTGGAGTGTGGTGACATGTGCCGCTCGCCATCCATCCTCTGTGCCAGTGCCACATAGCTACATGGGGAGGTGGGGTGCTGCTGGATGTGTGGGGCCACCAACCACCAGTCAGTCAAGTGGGGGTGTGGTGGGGTGACATGTATGACTTACTGGACAGTGGCTGCTGTGCCTGGACTATGTGTTGGTGTGTTGATGGAAATATGAATGTGACCACGGCAGTGATGTTGATTGGCAATGCATCTGGATGGTGCATGGAAGGTGTGTGGTGCAGGAACCCACCTTCACAGCTTTCCCACCTTGGGAGTTGTTAACATTACTCAGCGACATGTGGGCAATCTTTTTTGTGCATGGGCCGCATTGTTATGTGACTGAACATGGTGTCATATCAACATGCTCATAGTGGATCTGATACACGGTCCAATGCTTTTTACTTTAACAGAGTCCTTCCAAAAATATGTATATTATTGATAGTCAAAGTAGTTTTGACCACATCAGCGTGTGCAGGTTGTATATGTTAACATACTGTGAAACGTTATGTACGATCACTGCTGTTGTTATACATGTAGTCCTATGTGCCTTCCAGTGGTGCAGCAAAGTATGTACTGCTGTCACGTTACAAACCTTGGTAACTCAACTATCCATGTTTATGCAGTAACCATAATTCACTCGCTATTTATGTATGTCAATCTTGTCATTGTAGAAGGTGAAACGCCCATGCAGTTATGTGCAACTCCTCTGTGTTGTACTAAGTACCCCACCCCTTTTTAACAGTTTTGCACGGTGCGTGTCAGTTTTACTAACTTTTCTGCTGTTTTATCTCATGTGGTTGATCCACCACCACCACCATGGTGTTTTGACTGTTGTACCTGTAGCACCTCACACAATGTTGTGCCGCCACTGTTACAGACCGTGAATGTCTGCTTGAACATGTATAATGTTGTCCAATAGATGAATATGGCTGTGGCTGCATTTTGCGAGCTGCAGGTCTCTGATAAGACCACGCATTCAGTTACACACTTGCGGTCCATAACTTCTATCGTCATGAAACCGAGAGCTCCATGTCACAAACCAGAGATATTAATAGTTAGATCCACAGAAAGGGAGATGCAATGTACCCCGGTTACTTTTGCTGCACCTCTCCATGCGTTTTCACTACATGCATGTTACTGTACACTTTGGCAGCAATTCCAACAGGTGTGTTGAGCATATGCACCACAGTCCATGTTGCAATGCTGGGGGAGGGGGGCCATGAACCACCTTGTGCATTCATCATAGGTGTGCACAAGATCCAACACCCAATCCGACAGCTACGTGCTGTGGGCAGTCCAGGGGCGCACCAAGGGACATGGTCCCAGTCTGTGCCATTCATCAAGGTGTGGAGCGGTGAACAGTGCCTGGACGGAGTAGGCGGAATGCATCCTGACATAATTGGGATACACCTTCACCCATGCTACCAAGTGACAGCACACTGATTGGGACAGATGTTCATTGGATCCCTGCCATTCAGCTGCCCCAATCCACCTTTCCACCTGGGTGTGCTGTGGATGTCTACTTTGGCAACTGCATGCCCCCCTCAACCATGGAGTGGTCCAATCATACATGGAGCTCCCCCCCCAGGCCGCGACTGGGTCATGAATGTCAGTGACTACCTCCACCACCCTCATCCCCACACTGGAAGCACAGCGGCCACTATCCCATATTGCACAGAATCCCAACACACCCAGGCCTCTAAGTGATCATTATCAGGGGATGAGGTCTAGCACAACAGCTGTGTGACACAGGATTTCATGGAGTTTATGTAGCACACACATTTGGTTCTTGTGCTTCACTGAACCTGTTCTTACCTGCTCATAGTGGTTATGGTGTGGGTCACGGTCAGGGGAGGTGTGAGATGAGCACCCCAGGGATGGACAGCACCCTGTGTGCTATACGTTTACAAAAAAGAAGTCTCCCCAAAGGCAAGTCACCTGTACACTTGTTTGTTTGCTTTGGTGCTAGGGTGGTGGGCACAGCCTGTGTGGGTTCAGTAGTGAAGTAATATGACATGTGATAGAAAAGATCAATGTGGATCAGATATTCCATTACATAATTCTTGAAAAGCACACAGAGAAACAGTGGGCTTACTAATGAGCTACAAGGCAGGCTGACTACTAAGACACCACAGAACAAGGAGAAAGAACCACAGCTTTAGAACTAAGTCGCCTTATCTTTACCATCAGGTAAACCGTTACAGGTACCACCCAGTCAAGGTGCATGACAACAAGAGGAGAAGCTTGGCAACAGTCATTGAATAAGGCTAATCCATATCAACTGTCATCTGGCATCTCTCTGGACTGTGGGACAAGGTAGTCAGACTCAGAGCAGAAGTAAACTGGGTCGGTGTGCCTTCACTCCTAAACAGAGACCACCCAGTCCAATGCCGCTGCCTCACAGAATACCAAGAATAAGGAGCACTTGGATGTTGGTGGGCTCGGGGAGGGTTAGGATGGTCAGGCAGAGGCACATCCCAAATCCTATTCCACTCCAGAACTTATATGCCACACTGGCAAATGGGAAACAACCAAACAGAGGCACCCAGAGAAGTAAAAGAGAAGGATGTGGAGGTCAACCAAGGAGGTGACCTCAGTGGGGACAGCAGTGGACCCCAGAGGAGGAGGACGCGAACCCTGGTGGGGGACTATCATAAGAGGTATCCAGCTAGGAACACATGAGGGGGATGACATGGAGGTGAGGTGCCTACCAGGTGCCACAGCGTGGAGGGATGGGAGTAAAATCCTGGGGATCACCAGGAAGGCAAGACGGGAGGGTGAGCTGGATGTCATTATCCACCTAGGTACTAATGACCTGGTAAATGGGGAGCCTAAGGAAGTTCAGGAAGAGTTTAGAAAATTGGGGAGGTGTCTCAAGCAGGTAGCTACATCTGTCACCTTCTCAGAAGTACTACCTGTGAGAGGCATGGGAGAGCATAGGGGCACATGCTCCAGGAACTTTAACACATGGTTGAAGAACTGGTGCTGCGAGGAAGGGTTTGGATTCATTGGTGACTGGGGACCCACCTGGAGGGATGGAGGCTTGTTCAAGCCCAACAGCCTGCATCTGTCCTGGAGGGGAATCCAAGCACTCAATGATAAGTTTAAATGCTACATGGACAATCATTTAAAGTAGCCAAAGTGGGGAGGGCAGGCCAGCAAGGAGGATACCTAGTTGCCCACCCCCCCATAGCTAGCAGTGCAACAGTGAACAGGAAAAGGAGATATCTCTACAAAGCAGTGTGCAAAAGATGGAAATAGGCACCCAAGGGGTGGATGGGCAGAACGGGAGCAAAATACAACAGAAGGACAGACAGCAGGGAGAACCTAACTGACACCCTTGTGGGCCATGTCCTCACACCAAGTCCTCCTGTCAACAAATCCCAAATACTTGCAAAAAAATTATCCTTGGTCAAGGACGAAAAATTCTCACCATTGTATCTGTCTATATTCCCCCATGGGACTAGAACTCGGGTTTTCAAATGGATACCAAGTACCTTGATAGTCTACCGGACCACACTGAGACAGTTGTTTTGGGTGATTTTAATGTAAACTGGTTTGCCCCAAGAGCTGAACCATTTAAAGATGCCCTTGCCTCAGTAGACATCACACAAATGGTAATTTGACAACTCGAATGAACTACAGTACTGGGTCCAGCTCCCTCCTGGACTGGATTCTCTCCATCCACACCAGAAAAGTCACTAACGTTAGATTTGTCTCCAATTCCATTAGTGACCATTCCCCAGTACTCTGTCAGTAGTCCAACAAGGCATCCAAACCTAAGACAAAATTCACCTACCGTCGTATACTAAAAAAAAAGGAAACTCCCTCAATTTTTGTGTGCACTCTCAGTGATTGACTGGTCCCCCATTAACATCATGAACTGTGTTGACCTAGCACTAAACTTTTTTATTACACAAAGCAACACAGTGTGACCAGTTTGGCCCCTTTAAGAAAACTGAACCTAGGGGAGTGAACCCATGGATCTCCCCAGACCTACTAACATTGATGAAGACTAACATACTAAAATGCCAGCAGAATAGGACTAATGGTCTTTCATGTCTGCTTGTTTGGTCAGCCCCCACCCTGGGAGCCTACCTTGCTACCCCCCTTCCTCTCTGGCTTCTCCCTTCCCAGTCCCTGATATTCTCTGCACTGGTTTTTGCTTCCAGAACCCTTCCCCTGTACCTGTCCCACCCCCTCTTGAACTCCTCCACTGTCTCTGCCTCCACCAGCCCCCTGGGTGACGCATTCCATGGCTCCACCACCCTCTCAATGAAGTAGCACCTTCTCCTTTCTCCTCTGAATCTCCCCCCACTCCAGCTTCCACCCATGCCCTCTAGTTGCCCCCCCTCCTTTGGAGCACCCTGACTGCTCCTCCCCTATTTACCCCTTTCATGTACCTGAAGACCTCTATACTAACTAGGGATAATCGTTGGCACCGGGCAATGATCTCTGGTCACCACGCTGATCTGCAACGGTACAAAGCTGCCAGAAACCACTGCACCCAAGCAATATGGAGAGCCAAGCAAGACTACTATAAAGGGGTATTGACCAAGAGCTGGGGAAACAGCAAACAATTCTGGGACAATACAAAAAACCTAACTGGTAAACCTAAAAAATTCCCCCCACCACTATGATGGAGCTTAACGGTTATCTCACTGAGAACCATAAAGTAATTGTTGACTCCCTTAATATCGCTTTTACAGGTCTTAGTGGGCTCCTATTGCCCGATTTCTTTGCCGACTCCACCCTACCGGACAACACTGTTAAATCTATACTTCCTCCAAGTATTCCCCCCATCTATTTTAGAAGGGTATTCCTGTCCAAAGCTCGTAGATACCTTCTGAAAGTGCTAGGCAAATCCAGATCAAGTAACAACACCCTGGACCTAAAACTTTTCCACCTTGCACTTGAAACTGTCTTACCCTCTTTCACCAAACTCCTGAACCTCTCAGTCTCTCTAAGGTAGTTTCCCCTATCCTGGAAATCTGCTATTGTAATGCCCATTCACTAAAGCGAAGAACCAAACCCAACACTTAAATTACCACCCTATCGCAATCCTCCCCCCACTTCCTAAAGCCTTAGAATGCATAGTTGCTGACCAAATAACAAATACCTTGACAAACATAACATCCAGTGCCCACAGCAACATGGCTTTAAGAAAGCATATAATATGACCACTGCCCTACTCGAAATTACCACGTACATACATAAGGCCTTGGACTCTGGACAGTTACTTGGGGCAGTATATGTAGATCTGACCAAAGCATTTGACACTGTCAATCATCAGCTCCTACTACGCTCCCTCTCTGCTCTAGAACTATCTTCCAAAGTTACCGGGTGGTTTGACAGTTACCTACTAGTTAGGCAACAAAGAGTTAGGATTGGCAACTCACTCTCTGACTGCCTCCCTGTGCACCAGGGGGTACCCCAAGGATCCATCCTTGGTCCGCTCCTTTTCAGCCTCTTTTTAAACAATCTCCCAGCAGCATGTAATGCCAATATGGTCCTATACACGGATGATGCCATCATATTCTTCACACATACCGTCCAACTATCCTCTAACCTTCAGTCTAATTTTAATAATACAGAAAAGTGGTTTGACAATTATAAGCTGCTGATGAACTACAAAAAAACTAAGTCTATGGTGTTTGCTAGCACCCACAGCGAGCACAAAATGGCTTATCTACTTGTTCTTAATAAGCAACGTCTTCCACTTGATCAAGTTCATGAATTCAAATATTTAGGTGTTATGCTGGACAGTCCACTCTCCTACACTGCGTATGTAAAATTAATCTCCAGTGCTATTAACTCTAGAATAGGGACCCTCTACCACCATCACAACTGTCTCACCCATGAGGCTATGCATGTAGTTGTTATCTCCTCAGTCCTCTCAATAATCAATTATGGATTGATCTTCTATGGGGATGCCACTGACACCACTCTAAAAAGACTCTGCACAGTGTTGAGCAAGGGCTGTTGTCTTGTGACAGGTGCTGGTAAAAGAACCCACGCCTGTGAGCTCTACAAACAGACATCCTTGCTCCACCTTCAAAGAAGGATTACTTGCCAGACCTGTCTCCTTGCCAAGAAAATCTGTCTCGCCCATACCCCACCTGCCACACATGGCCTCTTGTCTCCTGTTGTATGCACCCGCTACACTCATAGTGCCAACAAATCCTCTTTCCTGATTCCCTTTTGTCACACCACCCAAGCTCAATGTTCCTTCTATGCTAGGGCCCCCTCCTTAGTGAATGGTCTCCCTACTGAGATCTCACCAGAACCTAGACTTGGGTCTTTTAAACGTAACCTCCATCAGCACCTTACTAGTCTCAGCAAATGTGATTGTTCCAACTAACTTGCTCCTGCACACTCCCATTTTCCCTCCTTCCCATCTCCTAACCCTTTTCTACCCTCTACTGCTCTCTTTCCTCATCTCCCTCCTTTTCGCCTCACCCCTTTTATGCCCTCCCCTGTCCTGTACTTTAATTCAACTCATCACACCTCTCCCCCCACCTTCATTCTTACACCCTATACACTAACCTTCCTTACTCCTCTCTTCATCTCTTTCCCCACCCTCCCTCTCTCTCTCTGCCTTGATTCCAGCCAGCACTTACTCCTACTAAACTGCATGTATGACAAAGTCAATTCTTGACCGCCTCTTACCCATTGTGCTCCCTCTCCCTTTTGCCTGACAAGCTTGTTTTGTATAGTCCTCAAATTATTTGTTAGCATATTATTTTTCCTTTAAACCCTGTAGCTTGTACACTGTTGTATTCCTCTGTATTGTTCTTTCTGTATTCTGATGCAGAATCTTTGTAAAAGAACCTTCGGATCAAAGGTACTCATGGTGCACCCCTTCAGATTGACACCCCGATGGCAAAACACAAAAAAAGACCATTACGGTGACAGTGGCTATATTGGTCTTTTTCCGTGTTCTGCCCCTTCCCCGGACCAACTCCGACCTGCAGTTGATAATCCTAAAGTCCTGGGGGTGCAGGGGGCCGATCCCCCCTGCATGGAGTGTGTGAGGGGCACAGCCTCCCACAGAAAACACTTCCAGATCGGGCGGCACAATACCAGCGTTGGTATTGTGCCATCGCTGTGCAGGAGGTCGGCATTTTCACTGTTGACCTCCCTTGGTGCTTCCAGGTACTCCTACTTCTTTAATCTAATAAATAAAAAATAAAAAAAACAGGGATAAAGGACAACCAGGGAAGGGGCTAGAGTAGAACAGCTAAACAGTCCAGGGAGTTCACATCATGGAAAGTCATGTGTGCTGGTGGCAGGAGCCTTAGCAACAAGATGGAGGATCTGAAGGCTGCCATGGGGCAGTCAGACCTGGACATTGTGGTAATCACAGAGACCCAGTGTAATGATAACCACGACTGGGAGATGACCATATCCAGCCATATCCGGAGGAGGAGTGGCATTTTATGTGAAAAATGGCATAAAGGTCGCAGAGATCCAAGAGGAACAAAACAGGAGCAGATTTATCTTGGACTCCCTTCAGGGTGCCTTCCTTAAGCAACTGGTCATGGAACCAACTCAGCAGAAGGCAATACTGCACGTTGTGCTCACAAACAGGGACAGTATGCTAGGGGTAACAGTGGGGGAGCACCTGGGGAACAGTGACTACCGGTCACTGTGGTTTGAAATCACAGAAGCAGCAGAACCAAACCGCACAAAAACACATACCCTGGATTTTAAGAGGGCAGACTTTGGAAAAATGGGGACATGCTTGAAAGAGGCACTAATGGGAATGGGGAAGAAATTGGGGTGGAGGAACAGTGGGCAATATTTAAAACAGGGATTACAATAGCAGCACAATTATGCATTAAGCAGGTTAGCAAGGGGAAAGGAAGAGGAGGCCATTATGGTTTTCCAAGGAGGTAGCGGAGAAAGTGAAAGCCAAAAAGATCGCATTCAGGCAATACAAAAAGATGCAGGCAGAAGGGGATAGGGAGAAGTACCAGGAAAAGCAAAGGGAGGCAAGGAGGTCAGTAAGGGAAGCCAAAGCACAGACAGAACAGTGGATCGCAAAATCAGTGGGTAGCGGGTACAAAACATTTTACAGGTACATAAGTGAAAAAAGAAGGGCAAAGGGAGGGATAGTGAGACTGAAAGGGGAGGATGGGGGCAGCATGGAGGATATCGGCAGTAAGCTGACATACTGAGCAGATATTTCTGCTTGGTCTTTACTGAGGAAGGGGAGGGTAATGAGCCTGAAGCTAGTACAAGTGGTGGGAAGGATGTAGAAATGGACACAAGTCCCTTTACACGGGAAGGGGCCCTAGAGAAACTGGAAGGAACAAGAGTTGATAAAGAAATTGGGCCAGATGGGGTGCACCCCAGGGTCCTAAAGGAACTAAGAGAGGTGGTGGCTGAACCTCTAGCAATCTTGTTTAGTCAATCACAGGAAACAGGGGTGGTACCCAAAGACTGGAGAACAGCAGATGTAGTCCCCTTATACAAAAGCAGGAACAAAGAGGAAGCAGGGAACTACAGACCAGTCTGCCTGACCTCGGTAGTGGGGAAGATCATGGAAGCACTACTGAAGGAGAGATTGGTGGAACATCTGGTTGCCAATGGACTACAGGATCCAAGGCAGCATAGTTTCACTGGAGGGGGGGAGGTCATGCCAGACCAACATCATTGAATTTCCAACTGGGTGACAAGGGAGGTGGATCAGAGGAGGGCAGTAGACGTGACACTGTGTCGCATAGATGGCTATTAAACAAACTGGGGAATATGGGAGTGGGCAGGACAGTAGTGCGGTGGATGGGTAATTGGCTGGGGGTCAAGAAACAGAGGGTAGTGGTAAATGGCTGTCACTCCACAGAAGGAAGAGTGACCAGTGGGGTATTGCAGGGATCAGTGCTAGGACCGGTCCTATTCAATGTCTTCATCAGTGATTTCACACAGGACCTAGAAGGCAGAATTTCCCTGTTCGCTGATGACATGAAGCTTTGTAACAGAGTGGACATGCCAGAGGATGTGGACAGAATGAGGAGGGACCTGCAGAAGCTTGAAGAATGGTTGAGGGTTTGTCAGTTGAAATTCAATGCAAAGAAGTGCAAAATAATGCATACGGGGCACAAAAATCCTGGAACAACATATCAGTTGGGGGTGAGGATATAGCATGCACCAAGCAGGAAAGGGACCTTGGGGTATCATCTCTGATGACCTCAAGGTAGGGAAACAGTTCAACAAGGCAGCAGGTAAAGCAAATAGGATGCTGGGATGCATAGGCAGGGGCATCACCAGCAGGAAAAGGGAGGTCATAATTCCACTATCTAAGGTACTAGTGAGGACCCACCTGGAGTACAGTGTACAGTTCTGGAGACCTTACCTATGTAAGGACATAGACAGGGTAGAGAAGGTTCAGAGGACGACAACAAAGATGGTAAGGGATTGCATCACAAGTCCTATGAAGACAGGCTGAAGGACTTGAATATGTACTCCCTGGAGGAGAGAAGGTACAGAGGGGATATGATAGAGACTTACAATTACCTTACAGGGAGGAACAGGGTGCAGAAATACACTATTTTCCAGCAAAAAAGATGTTCCAGGACTAGAGGATATGGGATGAAGTTGGAGAGAGGGCAATTCAGAGAAAACGTGAAGAAGAATTTCTTCACAGAAAGGGTAGTGGACAAGTGGAACACCCTGCCAGAGGAAGTGGTGGTGGCTAAAACAATCACAGGATTTAAGAATGCATTGGATAGACATAAGGGAATCCTGGAGGTCAGGGGTAAGGGGCAACAGACTTTTAGAAAGAAGTAAAGGGAACTTACAAGCTCAAATGGGCAGACTAGGTGGGCCATAGGCCCTTATCTGCCAATAGTATCTATGTATCAGTGTGTGCATCTAGCCCATAAGGTTGACTGAGTTGCACTGTGATGAGGGCTTGTGCCATACAGTCACGGGTATGATTTGTAACCAGTATTTTCAAAGGAGGTACACCCTCTTTGGAATCACCTTCTCCTTGGAGTGTGCTATTTGTGCATTTACTTGGTATTCTGGGGAAATGTACGTATGCTTTATACAGCCTATGTAGCTGTGCACATTTTCACAGGATCAATGTACAAGATATGCACAGCCGTGGAACTGTGCCAGGCACCTGTCTGTTGCCCCGCCCTCCTAGTGCGCATTTGCATTCCTGTGGTTGATCAAAGGACTGATGACAGCATACGATCATGTTCTCTATGCTGGGTGCCATAGTGGATCCAATGCTCCACACAAGAAGGTGATACAGGGAAGAAGTGTGTTCTGTAGCTTACATGTATGCCATAAGGCCTGCCTGAGTGGCCCAGGTTATCACATTCAGCCCAGTGCGTTGAAGCATCACAGTGTGGGGATTCCCTGTGTCATGCTACCAGCAATGGTGCACAGTGTTATAATGGGAACACAAGATGATCATCTGATTCAATGTCTACCTAGATGAGGGGTGTGAGACCGAAGTGCCAGCAAACAAGAAATACACCCAAAGAAGAAACACTGATGGGATGGTGGGGGGAGGATGTAAATGGGAAAATTAAATGGAAAAGATTGTATTTAGGGACAGAGTAAGACACAGAAGATGTGCTAGGTTCCAACAAATAAAATAGACTAGTAAAAACATTGTTTTAGTTGAGGGGCACACAACTGCAGACGTACGCATCACAATGTCACACAACTGGAGCTGCTGTTGTTTCTAAGGAAGGAGTGAAAGACAGAATATGTACTCTCCACTGGCAAGGTAACTGGTGGTCCCAGTGGCTTTTGAGGGACAAGCATGCAGAACAGTGACCTGTAAGTGGCACAATGCCAGGAATGCTTTCAGTACTGTGCCAGTGTCGTGTACCAGAATACCCCCCTCAGAAAATCCAACTGTCATGGCACTGTGCTAGCTTACCAATTCAATCACATTAGTGGTGGGGGGGCTGTAAATGTCATGGCACACTGTTGGGGGGCTGTAATTGGAAAAACAAACTGGACGTTTTTGGAGAAGGAGGTGAAAGACAGAGTATGTACCCTTCACTGGCAAGCTAACTGGTGGTCCCAGTGGCTTTTGAGGGACGAGCATGCAGAACAGTGATCCTTAAGTGGCACAACACTAGGAATTTTTTCAATACTGTGCCAGTATACTAGATTACCCCCTTGGAACGTCCAACTGTCGTGGCACTATGCTAGCTTACCAGTTCAAGCATAGTCATGACTGGGGGTGGAGCATGGGGCAGTAAGTGGGAAAACAAACTGGACATTTCTGGGTAAATGGGTAAAAGACAGAATTTGTGCCACTATACCAGAATACTCCCTAGGAAATTCCAGCTGTCATGGCACAGTGCTAGCTGACCAGCTCACACAGTGTAGCGGGATGGGGGGGAGCTGTACATGGAAAAGTAAACTGGCAAGATTACTAGTGGTCCCAGTGGCTTTTCAGGGAGGAGCACACAAAACAGTGACCCCTGAGTGGCAAAATGCCAGCAATGCTTTCACTACTCTGCCAGTGTACCAGATACCCTCTCTGAAATTCCCACTATCATTGCATTGTGCTAGCTTTCCAGTTCATGCACAGTAACAAGGGAACAAATACAACTCCATATTTCTTTTGTTGATAATCACAGTCAAAAAACATTTTTACACCAAAACCTGTCACATACAAGTGCATTCTTCTGCCTGCAACCATGATGATAAGCACCAATACACTACAATTCCTGCACTAAAAATGGCAGCACTAAAAGCAGCTGAGTGCCAAGTGACTCTTATGACATCATAGCGTTCGCCAGGAGGCCACATTAACGTGCGCTTCCGAGAGGCACTCTGCATTATGCATACCAAAACAAGCACAGAATGAAGCACAGAAAAATGGGGATTACTAAAAAAATGACTACATATTCCGGCACCAAATTTTCCAGGTATGTACAATGGGGGGGAGACTGAGCTAAGCATGCACAGATGTGCAGTGAACCCCACCAGGATGAAGCGCAGTGTCACAGGTGTACTGCATGACAAAAGGGATGAACTTCCATTGAAATTGCATTGTCTGCTGCAGTAATTCTACTGCAGAATTCTGCAGCACTGCGCTTCATCCTAGTGAGCATCACTGTAACTGTAACTCCAATTATTAACAAACTCTAGCCAGAGCCAATAGGGCTGTGAAGAGCTCCTAAATGACCAAAGTTATTTTCTTGTTGGTGTCATATAGTTTTGTTTAATCACAATCGTCAAAAAATGGCGTGCTGTTAAATCAGTCCTCTTGAATTTATTTAGTCAGAGTAAATGCTACTGGGTGTGGTGTGTGTGTGTGTGTGTGTGTGTGTGTGTGTGTGTGTGTGTGACTGCTCCCAGATAAAGTTTGCCTTTTTCCTGAAACTGCAGGGCAATTTTTCTATGTTTTCCTGTAGATTACATTATTTCCAATGGAAGCCAAATTCCTCGGTTTTCCTGTTTAACTCATGTAAGTGTATGGGAAGAATTTCCCTGTAGATAGCTCCAAATTCCTGTAAACAGAGTTCCTTACCATTTAGATAAAATACCTGCCATTCCCTACAAGCTTAGTTAAAGGAGAACTGCACTGAACCTGAGAGTAATGTTTCCTGTAGAAGCTTTTTTTCATATAGTGGGTCCCCTTCTGTTTCTGCCCCACGTTTGCTGGCCTTTTAGTTAACCCATTGGATATTTATGGGTAACATATTACTGCAAAGTGCCATCTAAGAATTGTATGATGTTGTTTATGTCCCCATGAACCTAAGAATTCTAAATTAGAACACAGATGCATTGTACCAACAATGTAAGTTCTTGACAATATCATACTGTTCTAAAATGGTCAATGCCAGCAATGTGTGAAATCAGAAACACTCACTAAATTTACCAACAGGCCAGTTCGGATTAAGCAGTAACAAAATGAGAACTGGTATTTTAAAAAATAACATCTACTTCTACAAAAATGCATGTTTGCTGATTCAAGGCAGTTCTCCTTTGAGATATTAACAGCCCAGTCTAAACTGTTCACTATTTATGGGTCTGGCAGTATAGCCTAGAGGTTAGAGTAATGAGCTTTAAATGAGCTTTGTACATCCAGCATTCAGACATGGGTTTGATTCACACACCCTCCATTTCCATATTGTGTGGCTCTGATTAAGCCACTTAATCTCCCCAGTATTCCTGTGTTGTCCATAGAAAGAAGCATCTATGCCTAGTTGGCCTTACCTGGTTACCAAAGGAAAAAATATATATATATTTACAAAATTACATTATTTTTTCCCTTTTAGTTTACTTTTGAAACTGTCTGTCTGGAGGATGGAAACATAACAGTTTTACACTGACATTCTGCTGTGTGGGAGGGCTCAGTGTAGCTAAGCCTCAGACCATAAATCCTTGATGAGAGATGAGCAGTCTGCATCACATGGCCCATCTCAAAGCAGGGTTGTACACACACACATACACATACACTTAAAAGCACTTTTCACTTGACACTTCCAACTCCCGAAACAGCAAACAAGCTATTTTTTATGTGTGCCTGGGCAACTGGACTTAATTAACTCTGTCACGCTAGTTTATGCTTACTTTTTTTGTTTGTTTGTTTGTTTAAAGGGCAAGATCCTTCAGGCCAAAAAAAGTGATGGTGCTACCGGCCCCCCTTCCCGTATGTGTGCTTATAGGAATGAAATAGTTCACAGACCACTGTCTGTAATCTGACACTGTAGAGGCTGTGTTTTACAGATATCATATAATGAGTTAACCCCTATACATCTATTAGACTGAGCTGGACGGATGATACTGTAGAAACAGTAGTTTAAAACGTTGGGTTTTTTTTGTTAATAGCCTGAGAAGTTCTGATGCACAATACAGTAGCATCCTCCTTCCCTTCAGATGCCTTTAACATAGAGCAGCAAATATCAAAAATCAGAGGGGTAGTGCACTACTTTGCAACTGTGGTGGGATACTTCCAAATGTCTAAAAACTGAGTTAGATGAAAAGCCGTTTTAGAGCTATAGTCTGATCGATGACAGAAGGGCTGTAGGCTCCACCCACAGCCCTAAAAAAACAGTTCAGTTGTCCTTTAATGATATGAAATTCTGAATGTTATGAAATAGAAACTTAAAGTCTGTATTGAACTTTTTCTTAAAACCAATACAGTGACTTAAATCTATTTGAACCAAATATTTACTGTAAAAAATATTATTCTGAAATTGACTGTAAGCAGACTGTGACTGAGTGCTTGATCTTGACTGCATAAACAGTATGTAGTCCATGTAATCCCACACAATATAATTGAGTTTTAATTACTCAGTTAAAAAAAGATTGTTAAAAAAAGAAAACCACTGAAGGTTATTCCTGTGTTCCATGGAGTTATTTATGACATTGTGTTTGAACTGTATCCTTTTACCACTGGTACTAAAATGTAATGCATGTAAATTTAAAAGCTTAAAAATCCTTGCAGATTTTCAAGCTGCCATTGGGAATGCTCCAGAGCTGAGGTATGCTTTTCCTTTGAGGTTCTGTAGAGGTTGTGGTAATGGAAATTTCATTTGAATGTAACAAGCTTGTATAATCTTTTTTCAAATAGGAGGAATTTGAAAAGCACAATCTTTTTTGGATGCACAATCTGAACTGTATTACAGTAGAAGTCCCCTGAAAGGCTCTCAAATTTATTATGAAGTAACAGTAATGCTTTATTTAGCTACAGCACTGAGCTACCCAATAAATGAATACAAATTTGCACAGCATGCTAATTTTCCTGCTTATGTAGTGGGTGGTTGGATGGGCATAATAAACCTAGAGTCCCTTCCAACCATACATTACTGTTAATATGTTACTTACTGTAGTTATAGTCAAGCAGAACTGTCTGCATCTCTGTAACTTCAAAGCTGCAAACAATTCAGGATGAACTCCATGGAGTCTGAGTCTAAGATATGTTCATAACTGTAACTGATGAAATACAGCAGCTGTTGTCTCATTGGCTTACTAGGTAGCATACATAACTCTGAGGCCAGAGGATCTGAGGGTTGTGAGTTCTAGCCCCACACCTGGAACTTTGGCTCATAACTAATACTAACACTAACACTGTAGTGCCACACTAGGGGGTGATGCACTGCTGAGGTGCCATTCTTTGATGAGATGGTACACCATGGTTCCTTCTATCCTGCTCTGGTCTCTGTCCAGTTGGAAGTTAAAGGAAAATGTAAGTGTAACTCCCTTCCCCTACCTAACTGTGACGGCTTTCTTGGTTCCACGGAGCACACTATTATGTTGTTTACTCCTCTCTGGCACCAAGCACTTGGGACTCTGGTGCAACATGTACCAGAGGCAGATGAGAATGCCTTTTTTGGTGCCATTGATCTGAACAGTTGCAGACACACCGCCATGTACCTTCCCTAATGCTGATGGAGCAAAGCAGATTAGTGCTTGGAACAACCATTAAAATTACCTGACAGATTACCTTGACTGACCAGATACTAGAGCAGATCCTGCACAACCAAAGCTGGTGGTACATAATTGTTTGACAAGGAATCCAGGAAGTTGGATGTTATGGACAAAATAACTTATGCCTCTGCTTGCTTTGGCCTAAGAATTTATAAATTACCAGGCATACATGCCTGATAATTTGTGACAAATCAGCAGCGCTCACAGTAAAGACTTGTTGCTAGGCAAAAAAAGGAGTAACTTAGTAATAAATAAGTCAGCACTCAGAAGGTCAGTGAAATATGAAGTTTTTTTTACTACACTTAAATCAAAGCTTCAAGGTATAAATACAAATGTGATACTGTACCTTTTAACATTAAAAAAGAATTGTAGTCGGGTCCAAGCAACTCCTGAACAGGCCATGCTTGATACTCCTGCCAAAACTTAACTGCTTGAGGCTGTTTCAGCAGGTGTTGATACTGGAAAGCATTTGTTATGCTCTGCATATGATACTGCTGATTCTTCTGCCAGGGCTGCTGCTTCCAGAATCTACTTTTGAAGATATTCCTGGCTCAAGGTAGCTAGTTTTGCTACTGACATACAACAAGCTGTGTTGACTGACCCTTTTTGGGACTCCAAAGCTATGTGGGACTAATGTTAATAATGCTCTGAGGGAGCTTCATTCATCTACAATGACTTTTCTATAAAAACAACAAAAGTGCACACTGGGGAGGTGGTGTTCATGAAGAATATACACAATTTTGCCAGTTCAAATTCAGGGAACTCACCACTATGTATAAATACTCTGGCCAGAGCTGATAGGGCTACAGCTGAGGAATTTGGAGTAAAAATATTGTAAAGTACTAAACTTACAAGCTTGCATTTGCAAAATGTAACATAGGCTCATAAATGTGTTGTTTTGTAATATTTTGCACCAAATTTTCAACAAAGTTTTGTTATGACCCTGCCTCATGAAGATGGGCAGACAAAATGTTCAACTCCTGGCTTAAAGGTGATTTTGTGCAGGGACTGCGAAATCAAATTTCAGGATGCAAAAACACATTTTGGGCAGGAGTTGAAAAATGACAACTATCACATTCATGAGGTGCTGTAAAGAAATGGCTATGTTGAAAATTTGGGGTAAAAATACTGAATATTAGCGAACCTAAGAGCCTGCATTCGCAAAAATCAACATAGGTGCATAACTTTGTTTTTTTTTTTAATATTTGTACACCAAATGTCCAACATAGCCTTCTTATGACCCTACCTCATGACCAAGGGCAGAGAAAATGTTCAGCTCCTGGCCGAAAGGTGATTTCACGCAGGGACTGCGAAATCACCTTTTGAGATGTAAAAAAACATATTGTCCTGGATTTGAACAAGCATTTGTCAATGCTGAACGTTCACTTGCAGGTATTTGCAGTGGTATTTGGCACTTGGACATGGCTTAAAAAAATCAGTAACTACGAAGTACAAGCATTTGTCAATGCCGAATGTTGCTTGCTTCTATGTGCTGTTTAGGTATTTGGAAGTCATTGGAGTGCAAATATTGAAAATTCGCGAACTTACAAGCGTGCATAGGAACTGCGCAACGCACGCTCATAAAACAGTCATTTTTAGGAATTTTTTCACCAAATTTTCAACACAGCCATTTTAAGACCTCTGCTTGTGAACAGTGTCACTATGATTTTCTTAATGTGTCCCATACATTGAGTTTGCACACCAACTGCGCCATTGTGCGCTACATGGGCGGAAACACGTTTTGGGCAGGATGTGAAAAATGACAGCTATGCTGCTCATGAGGAGGTGTGGTAAAATGGCAATGTTGAAAATCTGGAGTGAAAATATTGAAAATTCGCAAACTTACAGCGTGCATAGGAACTGCTAGCATGCGCTCATAAAACAGTCATTTTGAATTTTTCCACCATATTTTTCAAAATAGGCTTTTGAGGAGCCCACCTTATGAAGCCTTCATTTTCTCGTTTCATTAATCGGGCCGAAAGGTGATTTCGTGCAGTGACTGCGAAATCACCTTTCGGGCCCGAATAACACCATGACAGTGACAGAATTCATGAGAAGGGGTCCCAAAAACCCCATGTTGAAAATTTGGTGCAAAAATTCCAAAAAATGCCTGAGATATGCAACAAAGTTGAAAAAACCCCATCTAGCCCATTAAACAGCTTACCGGCATTTCCTCAGTTCGCGGTCGGCTTTGAAGAGTGCAGACGTGTTCCCGGTCCAGTGATGATCGTTGCGCCGAGCTCTGGAGGTAAGTATGGGGTGAGGGGGGTGTGGCGAAAACAGGTGCGCAGTGGGTGGGCGTGCGGGTTGTGGGAGGGGCCAGGGAGAAGGCGCGTGGGACCCGTTTTAATACAGGTTTTAAAAAAAAAAAGATGGCATGGGACGTTTGCCATGCTGGGTGGGCTCCCAGTATGGCAGAAGGATGGCCGGGGGAGGCCGTGGAGCCGACGGGGGATTGGGCACCCCTGTCGGCAGACGACGCCAGACGTTTGCCACACTGGGGTGGGCTCCCAGCTTGGCAGAAGGATGGCCGGGGGGAGCCGTGGAGCCGACGGGGGATTGGGCACCCCCATCGGCAGATGACATGGGACATTTGTCACGTTGGGGTGGGCTCCCAGCGTGGCAGCAAAGATTTTGGCAGGGGCGTGACGTGGTGCTAGCACACAGCGGTGGTTTTCTTTGAAGAGAAGACCACCGCTGTCATACACAGCACCGCATCCAATTGGTGCAGGACCGCCACGCCTGCTCAATGGAGCAGGGGATTGCACAGGAGGGGCACACTTCCAAACTGTTCCATTCTCCCAAGACATTCCTTGCGCATGTGCACAAGCGAACATAAAAATGACAGCTGTCATATTCATGAGGTGCTATAAAGATATGGCTATGTTGTAAATTTGGGGTAAAAACAGTTATGAGCCTGCATTCACAAAATTCTATGTAGTCTCATAACTTGGTTGTTTTGTATTATTTTTGCACCAAATGTTCAACATAGCCTTCATATGACCCCACCTCATGAACAAGGGCAGATAACATTTTCAACTGGTGCCTGAAAGGTGATTTCATGCAGGTACTGCAAAATCACCTTTCGGGATGTAAAAAAAAAAAAAACATTTTGGACAGGATTTGAAAAATGACAGCTTTTACAGTCATGAGGTGCTGTATAGATACGGCTATGTTGTAGATTTGGAGTAAAAATATTAAAAGGTACGAAAGTTATGAGCCTGCATTCGCAAAATTCAACATAGGCTCATAACTTTGTTGTTTTTCATCTGATATCAGAGCAGAGCTGCAGCAGTGGAAGATTCAATAGCCTGCAGTGCATGCTACAATTTTTATAAGCTCCAATCAGATGTTTTCCAGTCCTGTTGTTCTCCAGGGGGACAAGTATGGTCTTCTGTCACTGTACTTAGCCCAGGGAAGACAGCAGGATCAGCCAAAAAAAAGTTTTACTCTACTTGTTGTTGCCTTGAAATCTGAAGCAGACACATAATCCACACCACAAACTTTGGTTGCATGTCAGCTGATTGACTAATGCCCCCCCCCTTTGCTTGTTCCCTGTGCAAGTGGGTGTCTAGTGCAAGAAGTTCTGCTCCTTTGTATGCTCTGTAGTGCACATCATGGTGAAGAGCTGGGAATGAGGACCTGTGGGAGGGACTAAGGGCTGTCATACACAGGTTGGGACAATTCAGTTAGTGAGCTGGTGGTCAGTTTGACCACAAGCTTTAAAATGTGGTAGCCAAATCAATATTCTGTTAGTGAACATAATTTTAATGGCCCAAATATTACTTTCTGGGGAGAATAGACAGTTGCCTAGTAACTCTGAAAATATGGAAGTCAAACCAATTTTTTAGTGGCCGTTGGCCACCTGGCAACCAGATTTGTCCCACCATGGTCATCCCTCAGTCATAGGAGTTAGTTTTATTAACCAACATCATATTCCAAAATCCAGCAGGACTCTGGAGAATTTTATGATGTTCTGCAGATGCATCTGTGATTTCTCAACACAAGCTGTGGAACAGCATGATTGACAGGAGAGTGGGTACAGAAGATTCAGAAGCTTCACCTGTAAAAAGCCATAAGGTGATGGCTGAAGCTGTACTGGCTCAATGGGAGGGCCGGTGCTAAACAGGACTATGACAAATTGTAATAAATACAATTATAGGAGTGGCAGATTTATATCACAGCTGTGACAGTGATGACAAAAAAAATGGGACAGTACATTGTTCTGCATTTTTTATTTATCTTTAGGTTCATTTAATTTGTTTTCTTTTATTTTAGTAACCAGTGCAGATAAATTGATGGTAGTGCATGTTGGGTTGTGCCCTGCCTGCACATGGGGGCAAGTATTAAAGAGTTAACTTCCCCACCCCAGGTTGCACCTGGAAACGGATCTCTCCACACAGCATGTCTTCCTCGCCAAAATTTGTATAAAAAAAATTTCACTCCCACAGAAGTGATTAGTGCATGCATACATCTTAAGTTAAATTGGAACAGCGCTAACAACACAGCAACAAGCAAGGCACAGACTCCCTCAATAAACAAAGGTGCTAGCATCAAATGATGGCAGTCACTAAGTACTGAATGCTTTTTATGATAAACACTGACTTTATGTCTGACAATACATAATGCATCCACAACTGTCACACACAGGCACATCTAAGCTGTGACAAGGTCATAGGCCAGTAAACCTGAGTTTCGCTAAATTTGAGCCAAACTAGACAGGCGAGACATAGAACAGCACCATAAAGCCACTGCAGGCAGGTGCTGGGATAAGGACTGCAATATTCAAGAAAATGCTAAAATTAACTTTCAGTTATGGTTGCAAAACTAAAAAAAGAGAAATGCAATAAGAGCAGAACTGTTAAAAATTGCTGTGTGAGAATTGCACTCCATGTTTTGAAACAACACATTTTGCAAATATTTATTTTATTTATTTATTTATTTTGAAAGTTGGATTTACAACCTTTGAGTCAGGGACTCATTTACAAAGGCACCTCATCGCAGGGAGGGTAGACATACAGTGGCGTGAAAAAGTATTTGCCCCCTTCCTGATTTTCTCTATTATTGCATATTTGTCACACTGGATGTTTTCAGGTCTTTAGACAAAATATAATATTAGATAAAGGGAAGCTGAGTGAACAAATAACACTTTTTTTTTTTAACTTATTTCATTTATTTAATAAAAAAAGTTAACCAACACCAACTAGCACTGTGTGAAAAAGTAATTGCCCCCTAGTTAAATCAACCCAATTAAAGGGATAATTAGAGTCAGCTGATTGAACACAGCCAGGCTTGATTACAGCCAGCCCTGCTCAATATAAACCTCACTTATTTTGGCCCTTACCATCAGAGTCACATTGCCAGCACAAAGATTTTCACAAGCACATTATGCCATGATCAAAGGAAGTTCCTGAAAAGATCAGAAAAAAATTTGTTGCCCTCTATCAGTCTGGAAAGGGTTACAAGCTATTTCTAAGGCTCTGGGACTCCATCGAACCACAGTGAGAGCCATAATCTCCAAATGGAGAACACTTGGAACAGTTGTGAACCTTCCCAGGAGTGGGCGGCCTGCCAAAATTACTCCAAGGGCGCAGTGTAAAATCATCCAAGAAGTCTCAAAGGATCCTAAAACAACATCCAAAGAACTGCAGGCTTCTCTTGCCTCAACTAAGGTCAGTGTTCATGACTCCACAATCAGAAAGAGACTGGGCAAAAATGGGCTTCATGTGAGAGCAGCAAGGCGGAAACCACTGCTAACCAAGAAGAACATAAATGCTCGTCTCTCATTTGCCAAGAAGCACCTGGATGATCCACAAGCCTTTTGGGAAAATGTTCTATGGACAGGTGAGTCCAAAGTGGAACTTTTGGACAACATGGATCCCATAATGTCTCGTAAAGCAAACACAGCATTCCACAGTAAGAACACCATACCAACAGTCAAACATGGTGGTGGTAGTGTGATGGTGTGGGGATGCTTTGCTGCCTAAGGACCTGGATGACTTGCCATAATTAAAGGAACCATGAATTCTGCTCTGTACCAGAAAATTCTTAAGGATAATGTCCAGTCATCCTTCCGTCAGCTGAAGCTGAAGCGTAGTTGGGTCATGCAGCAAGACAATGATCCAAAACACAAAAGCAAGTCCACATCAGAATGGCTAAAAAGAAGTAAAATTAAAGTTTTGGAGTGGCTTAGTCAAAGTCCAGACTTAAACCCAATAGAGATGCTGTGCAGGACCTGAAACGAGCAGTTCATGCTCGAAAACCTACCAAATGTTACTGAATTAAAGCAGTTCTGAGAGGAAGAGTGGTTAAAATTCCTCCACAGCGATGTGAAAGACTGATATTGAATTATAGGAAGTGTTTGGTTGCAGTCATTGCAGCTAAATGTGGCATAACCAGTTATTAAGTGTGAGGGGCAATTACTTTTCACACGGTGCCAGTTGGTGTTGGTTAACTTTTTTTCATTAAATAAGTGAAATTAAAAAAAAAAACAAGTGTTATTTGTTCACTCAGGTTCCCTTTATCTAATATTACATTTTCTCTAAAGACCTGAAAACATCCAGTGTGACAAATATGCAATAATAGAGAAAATCAGGAAGGGGGCAAATACTTTTTCACGCCACTGTAGTTACAGTGTGAGATACAACAGTGGTAACATACAGGTACAATACAGATAACAAAAAGAACACAATATAACAGTGGTTTACGGGATAAAGTTACATGCAGTAAATAGCAATTGTATAAAAAAAAAAAAAAAAAAAGGGGAAGCAGTCCAACGGACATTGTCAAGACTATGGGCAAGAAACGGGGAGGGACCCCAACATTAGGTTGATTAAGGGCAACTACAGCTTCGGGCGCCAAAGAGGTGGTTACAGAGAGTGACTTTAAAGGACCAATTTTGGTAGACTTAGTGACAGAGAGTGTGGAGGAGTTAAACCATGTGGGCGCAGTAGTGGAAGGACCTTTGGGCTAGGGAGGTCTTGGTATGGGGCACCAGAAAGGTGGCCTTAATAGAGCTACGGGTGGCAACGGATGGGGATGCAAGCCACAGGGATGCGGTGACCCCTGTGGGGGAAGAGTCCTAGCAGGGAATTTTTGGCAAGTAAGCAGGTTTGGTAGCACAGGTGCTCCTCCAAGGTGAGCAGGTTGGTGGTGGAATAGACCAGACAAGTATGGGTGCAGAGGGATGCACCGGTCAGGAGCCTGCAGGCCTTGTTTATCGAGGTCTGGATTCTGGTGAGGACAGTATTGTCAGCTGCAGCATAGATAGGTAGGCAGTAGTCCACTAGGGAGAGGATGAAGGAGTTGATGGCCAGTCGGAGAACGGTTTGGGGGAGGCAATCTCTGTGGTGATAGAGAAGGCCAATCTGAAAGTTTATGGCTGACGACAGGGTATTGATGTGGGTGTGAAATGTAAGAGCCAAGTCGAAGGTGATGCCCAGGTACTTGTAGGATGACACTTGCTCGAGAGGGTGAGCATTACTGGGGAGAATGCAGAGGAGGGCAATTTTGGCCTTATTCTGGTGATGTGAAAAAAGCATAGATTTGTTTTTTTTGAGGTTAATGACCAGCTGGTGGTCAAGGAACCACTTTTCGGCTTGGTTGAATGTGTGCTCCAGGGATTCCTGTAGAGATGCGGGGTCAGGGTGGGAGGCAAGAAGAACCGCATCATCGGCATAGATCAGCATATTGCCCAAGCAGGAGCTGGGGAGGGTATTGAGAAATAGGCTGAACAGAACAGGGCCCAGGATGGAACCCTGGGGGACCCCTGAGTGAACGGGCAGGGTATTGGACAGGGTGCCGTTTATCTTCATGTGCTGTGATCTGATAGAGAGGTAACTGGTGAACCAAACTAGTGGGCCAGGGGAGAAGCCAAGTTGGTGGAGGGAGTCAAGTAGGAGGGTGTGAGAGACAGCATCAAAGGCCTTGGAGAGGTCAATGAACACTGCACCCGCAACATGATCAGAGTGGAGGTGCTGGAACAACTCCAGGAGGGCTGTAGTGGTGCTGTGTCCAGGGTGGAATCCATGTTGTTCTGGACACAGCAGGTCGTATTTGGCTAGATACTCGGAGAGCTGAATGGCCGCTATTTTTTCTAGTGCTTTGGAGAGAGGGGGGGAGAATGGAGATGGGCCTGAAATTGTTAGGGGAGGTTCTATCTGCACTCTTATGGATAGGGATGATTTCTGCAATTTCCCAGGCACTGGAAAATTGACCAAGACATAGTGACCGGTTTAAAAGGTTGGTGAGAGGGCCTATTACAGTATCTAGAACTAATCGGAGAATCCAGGAGTCCAAGGGCTCACAGCTGGTGTTGTTACTAGCTAAGGATTTTGGCAGATGAGGCCTGGCTTTATGGGGTGATATGGCACGCAGGTAGAAAGGGGGGGGTGACCCGAGGTGGGAGGGGTGGAGGCAGGGATAGGGTCGAAAAAGTAGTTGGGGAGGATGGAGCTTAGATCTGAGAAAGTAATTTTGAGGCACTCAGCTATACAGGAAGGATCAGTAGTGACGGTACCATCTATGGAGAGTAGTGATGGTGGGAGGGAGAGGATCTTTCCATTGAGCTCTTTCATATTGCCCCAGAAGGCACGGAATGAGCCCCAAGTGGATTCAAGGGTGGCTTGATAATATCTGGCCTTATCCTGCCTTATAGCCCAGGTGGAAGATGGCTGCATGCTAAGAGACTGTGGAGGAGTCTCATAAGCAGGAGCAGAGAGAAGCTTTTATATATTTTAGTAAAGGTATGCCACCATTGCCTCAATAGTTTTTAAACTCTCTGCACTTTCCAGGCTGTCTTTTGCCGTCTGGTTCCCAGCGTTTTTCCCCTTCTTCTGCTTGTTTCTCCATAGGAAGAACCAGAGAGGAGTCCCAGTGGTGGGTGGGGAGCCCCGGTACCTGCAGTGGGCGAGCCTCCCTGCGGAGGGTTGTGGAGCTGTGAAAAATGCCACAAGAGAACTCCTCGTCGCCTTTGAAATTCTTCTTTGAAATTCGTCTGAGGGATCTACTGAAACGGCTGCATTAACTGATTGAGTCATTCTTCTACACAAAAAAGCTTCAACGGTCTATCCCTTGATTCATGAAATCTGCAGTTTTCTATTTTTGATTCTATTTTTACTCTATATATTTATGCTTTTTTTTAGGCTCTTTTCTGTCTAGCTTTAGCTTCAGCTTGGTTTAATAATTAATCCTGCCTTTTTAAGATTTTTAAGACTTTTTTAGATTTTTTTTCTGATGCATTTAAATAAACACTGACTCAATCACAGGCAGCAGGGTTTAATAGGGAAACAGCAATACTGTTAAACTGTCTAAATCAGTTTTTTTTTTTTAGCTTAAATTGATTTTAATTACCCTTTTATCACTTGACTTCATAGCATATGCTATCAAGTGTTTGGATAACCTCTAATCCCAAATCCCATACCTGTATACTTGCAGTAAGTATCAAGTCCGTTGGCTTGTTGAGGCTAAATGATTGGAGCCAGTGTTAAGTAGCAACAATGTCAGTAGCTAACGCCTGATATGGATCTCCCTGTTTACTCAGTCATCTAAAGTAAAGTGTCGCCAAATTAGTCATCACATTTGGCTTTATAACGTGCGCAAAACTGATTTACCCTAGTTTTACCCAGTTTCAGCTCTTTTCAGTTTTACTTAAAGTTTCATTTACATTGCTAGCTCATTAAATTGCCTAAACCTTCACCCTGACATAGAAGCTTTCTCACAAGCATCTGATAGAACGCGAGCTGGTCGGGTCGGGTCTGGCCTGCTCTGTTCCATTATTTACCATTGTTTGCACCACTGTTTATGCTTTTTTTTTTTTTTTTTTTGCTGTTCGTGCTGGGTTACCTTAAAAATAATTAAGTAAAAGGCATTCCTATTCTGATACCGGCTATAAACGATCTAGCTATTTAAGCTATCAATCTATGAATTAATGGTGAATCAGAGGTGTCTCAAGCAAGTGCTAGCAATAAGTAGGAGTACAAGCAAGCATTTTTTTCCCTTTCCTATTATCCCATTCTCTTATCTATCAGAAGGGGTTGAGCAGTCAATCAAGGTTTTTTAAGGTTTTTGGATGCTGTTACATAGAGTAAGTGTCAGTGCTAAACCGTGCCTTATAACATCACACAATACATGTCTTAACTGTTATGCTGTATTCTGCATAGTTGCATACCTTAGCTGAAGCTGTGAGACCTTTCTGTCTGGCAGTTATTAAGACTATAGTGACTATTGGTGGTGACATTTTTTATTTATTTTAAAATCCAGCTATGTTCATGTCTGTATGTTAATTCCTGCCATTACCTTCTTTACGGTATACTTAAGAACTCCTTTCCACCAACGATCGAGAAACTAATTCCATTAAAAATATATATATATATATATATATAAAAAATACTAGCAAAATTAAGGTAAAGCATAAACTGATAGAGTATTATGCCCTGTGGTGAATGCACGGAATTTCCAACTGTTTCTTTGGAATTGCTTTTTCCTTCCCCAAATATATCATAATACTGCTCGAATAATGCCAGCAACAACTCATAGTAAGAATTCAAACTCCATCACTCCTTCTGGCAGAAAGGGCTTGAGCATCCCAGATTGCAGAGCAGGGGGAGAGGTGAAGTCAAAAGGGCTTCTCTCACTAAATTCAGTAGCAATGAAGCAACATGGGAAAAAAATCGAAAAAGATTAAACAAAAAGGGTTACAGTCTAAATAAGACTGACAAACATCGAATAGAAGAAATGATCACCGAAAATAAAGATTTACAGTTAGTTTCTGCACCTAACCTAGTTACTAACAATGGGGGTGACATCAGAACATTTTTTAGCCCTTTAATTCAAGATAAAAAAAAGACAAAACTGAAACATATGCATTTAAAGGACATAATGAAGGAGACACTAGTGATACAAAAATAGACATTTCACAAATATTTCATAACCTCACAGCCCTGGATTTGGAGGTTCAATCCATAAGAGAATCTCTCCAAATAGAAGAGGATATAAAAGAAAACCTGGTTATTGACACCCCATTACCCTTTCAAACAGCTAAAAATCATTACCCCGGTGACAAAAATAGCCCCAATAGTGGGGATAGTCCCAACCTGAAACACAAGAAGTCCCAGAATATCTCCCAGGGGCAAGTGACCAGAAATTATAGTACAAGTTCTTGGACAATGAGTCCTGAGGGTCAGGAAAACTCACCTTACAGAGACATTGAGGGGATATCAAGAGAGCTTTTAGCAGCACTAAGGGACCCAGTTAAAGCCAATGTCTTGATATTTAAACAAGTATTAGAACTCAAGCATGATGATTCATTCATCAAAGGGGTGTGCTTGGAGAACAGGCTGAAACTACAGTTAATGGAGAACAAATTGGCTAATAGAGACCATAGAATAGACATAACAAACAAGGAACTAGACACCCAATACAGCTCCCCTGGTAATACTGTAAGGGCCACTAATGGACCCTGTACTACACATCTGAATATGGAGGAGAGCAAATGGAATAGCCCATCAAAACAAGAAGGGATAGCCCTAAGGGATTCATTAGGAGCAAATCACTGCAGTCTCAGCAGTGAAAATGAATGCATTATGCTCCTGGAAGTTGAATTAAGGGACAGTAGCACTTGTAGAGAATTAGCCTTAATCATTCATATCTGTGGCATAAGGAGAATTACAGGAAGCATGAAAATGAGGATATGGTCCTAGAAAGACATGTACCTCCAAAAACCAAAGAAAATGGAAAACTCCAGACCAGACAAAGCCTCAGACACCCCTTATCCCCTTAAAGAAAATAAGGATAGAAATAAAAAGGTCAAAAACAAAATGATCAATGAGGTATCACCAGATGAGAGCAGGAATACCCCCAACAGGAAATTCAACCCCAAATTAAAAAGCACCATCAGAAATCAGAGGAAAACAGGGGAAAAGTCCAATAAGAGCAGAAACCCAAAGGAAAATAAGTCCAAAGATTCAATTAATTTAGACAAATAAAAATTAGAGGAAGCACCAAGAAGGGCAATCACAGAAAACTTGACACAAAACTGTAATAATTCAGATACAGCGGACTCAAAGGATTTAAAGGAGGGTAGCACTTACACTGATTCAAAGATGGCAACAGGTATTAAAAAATGATGTTCATAAGAATGAAGAGAACCCACTTAGGCACAATGTTAACTTTGAATCCTTCTTGTTAAAAACTCTGGGTTCTGATTTCGTATTGCCCCCTTTCGGGGTATCCTGTATGCCAAATGAAATATAAGAAAACCTAACAGAAACAATATCTGCATTACTGTCTTCCTTACTGAAAGGCTGTAGCATATTGAAAGACTCAATCAGCATCATAAGACCCCTGATGAAAACTGATCTGGTCTTGGTGGTGACCAATCAATTCTACATTCTAAAAGCCATAATACTAAAAGCAACAACAAACCTAAAGGTTATGGGTATTATGGTGGGTGAAGTCACCACATTAGGTGACCTTTTCCCAGAATTCTACACAAATCAAAACTGCCCATGGGATAGTAAAGAGAACACAGCAATTTGTCTCTTTGGACTGAAATTTCTGTCAAGAGACTTCAGATCAAATTTAAGGGGCAGACTGATTGATTTTCTCAACATATGTTTGGACATCAGCATAAGTAACCATAATATAGGGAAAACAATAAAACTTGAGTCAGATGGACAAATAATGTTTTATGTTAATGACACCTCTATAATCAAGGAGTTAGTGAAGAAACAAAGCACATTAGACAACCTTGGAATTCATTTTGTTATAGAAAATGAGGAAGTTTTTGTTCAGATAAATCAGGGTAGAGCTTATACAACCTCAAAAACCTGGGAATCTCTCACTGAAATATCAAACAAATTTGAGCTTTTCGCAACTCCAGACCAATGACAGTCCAAGATGGACTGCAAGGATGGAGATCACGGACTCATGGCGTAACTCAAATGGCATCTGGGGATGAAAATTCTGATGATGGCTATGCTAAAGTAATAATCTTGGACAACAATTTACTTAAAATATTATCATGGAATCCCTAAGGCTTGAGCTCAAAAACAGGAGACCCAGAACCATGTAACTACTTAAATCAATTTCATATAATTGGTATTCAGGAAACCTGGGCACTAGGAAATCTCCTCCCGAGTGGCTACATGGCATACTGTAAAAAAACAATAAGAAACAAAAAATTTGGGAGGGGGACTGGAGGATTGGCCATATTCATAAGGTTAAACAATAACATCACAACAGAAGAAATCACCATCCCTAGTCACTGCATCTTGGCAGTAAAAATAATAGAACAATCTTCCAAACAGGCATGGTTTATTATAAATGTTTACTCTCACCTTTCAGGAAGCCAATATGGAGACCCTAATTATCTATATGCATTAGAAAAACTGCTGGTAGCCGTGAGGGCTATGAAGCCGCCACCCTCCAGCAGTCGGAAAATCGTCAGAATTCGTGTACCAGCGCCTGCCCCCCAGGACAGCTCAAAAATTTAAGGATTTCCCAGGACAGCTCAAGAATTAAAGGATTTAAGCTGGTAGCCGTGAGGGCTACGAAGCCGCCAGCCCTCCCAGCAGTCGGAAGATCGTCGGGGTCACGTACCAGTGCTGACCCCCCTCCCCCCGGACAGCTCAAGAATTAAAGGGGATTTCCCAGGACAGTTCAATAATTAAAGGGAATTTAAGGTACGGGAGGAAGAGCTTACCGGCTCTCGACTGGGTGCTCGTTGTTCCGTTCTGAGTGCTCCGGTTGCCACGTGGAGTGAGCACTGCTGGCGCGGGCAGCCAATCATTGTGAACTTTTGGCGAGTTTTTTTTCTTGCTCAAATAATGCTAGCACTGCCAAGCGAGGAGCCCTGGCTGCAACTGTTTCTTTTTTATCTGTAACTGTAATCTCAGGTCTAGACAAAAGTACCAAAACTGTTTTAAATTAGCTTAACAGATAAAAAAGGGAAAACCTTAATATACTACGTAGAGTGCTAACTTGATTCTAACCGTTATTTGTGCAGACAGTGACTTTGTGCAATTACCCCCCAACTAAGCTCCCGTTCTGTGCCTGTCCCCTCTATCCCTCGCAATGCTTTTTGTATCTTCCTTAGCTCTATGTTTCCTACCTTGCACCACTTGCACTTCTAGTCAGCCCACACCTAACCAATCCTTTAGTTTCGCCACGCCTCCTGCTTCCCTACTTAACCTTGGGTCTTGCTTCTCCTCCACAGCTGGTAGCCGTGAGGGCTACGAAGCCGCCAGCCCTCCCAGCAGTCGGAAGATCATCAGGGTCACGTACCAGCGCCGACCCCCCTTCCCCAGGACAGCTCAAGAATTAAAGGGGATTTCCCAGGACAGCTCAAGAATTAAAGGGGATTTAAGGTACGGGAGGAAGAGCTTAACGGCTCTCAACTGGGTGCTCGTTGTTCCGTTCTGAGTGCTCTGGTTGCTGCGTGGAGCGAGCCCCACTGGCGCTGTGTGCCAGCTCCCCACCGCCCCCACCACCACCCTTGGTCGGCTCCCAGATTTATAGGGATCATCACGTGACCTAGTGGGTGTAAAAACAATCAGCCCACTTTTCCATTTGCAGGTTATTTGCCTGCTCCACTAGTGCCGCTATTCTGAACAGATCTTCCTGCTGCAGCTTAATGGCAATCCTAACTCTCTCTCTACTACTGCTGGGACTACCAGTAGCCTCTCTCCCCACAACCTCACGCCCTCTAAGGCAACCACTGTCTCATCTCCACCTAGTTGATTCAATCCCAGAGCAAATGTGCTCACCCACACTCTCTCAATCAGCACCTACTAGCCCCCCCCAACTGGCTAATAGGAGCAACCATTCTCCCTCGTTCTCTCTCACCAAAACTGTATGTGCTACGCTGCTTCAAGCATGATCAACTCCCCTCAGAACCTCGCTTGGACAAAAGCCATCGCACATACAGGACCCTTCGGCTCAGGTTCTTACAGCTTGCCTCACTACTCCTACTCTTAGCAGGGGATATCGAAACTAACCCAGGTCCTACCCTTTCAACAGTGACATCCCCACTGACCTTACCAAAAGGACTAAAAATAATGCACCTAAACATATGTAGTATCCTGAACAAAATTCCAGAGCTCCAACAATCCGTCCTATCACTTCGCCCAGACATCCTTATACTCTCTGAGACCTGGCTCAAACCCCAACACCCTGATTCCTCTATTGCTATTCCAGGTTACTCCCTAATTAGGCAAGACCGAATGGGAAAAAAAAGGGGGGTGGCCTAGCCATGCTTATTTCCGTAAAACATCAGTTCACCCCAGTCCCCACCCCTACTCCTTCGCCACAAATCGAGTCTCTAACCATCAAAATTGCTCTGCCCTTCTCCGCTCCAGTGTATGTAGCAGGATCTTACTGCACCCCTAACACCCAAATACCATGCATTTTGGATCACCTGTCCAACTTAAAGTCCTCTGCCGCTGCAGGTGAACTATATGTCCTAGGCGACTTCAACTACAACTGGCTAGCAAGTGACTGTGCCAAGCTATGCTCCAAAGTAAATGCCCTAAACCTCACACAACAAATTTCCCAACCCACCAAGCTAAACCTAAAAACACTCAACCACTCCCTTCTCGACTGGGCACTGACCACACACCCCCATAGGACTTTAGGAGCAGGCTTACTCCCAGACTCAATAAGTGATCACCATATGGTATACCTCGTCAGAAAAGTACATAAACCCCTCAAACCTCCCTCCCAGACCATTCTAGCCAGGTTCTTCAAATCACTCTCTCTAACATCACTCCTGTCAGATCTGTCCATGGTAGACTGGTCCGTCATCCTTAGAGCCCCTTCAATCGACCTTGCACTAGACTACTTCCAAAACAGCTTCCTGCAGGTCTGGAACATACATGCTCCGCTAAAAAAAGCTAGAGTAAGGGGCTCCCACCTCCCTTGGATCTCCTCAGATATCATCAGCAAATGCCGATCCAGGGACCAGGCATGGAAAAAGTTCAAATCAACCAACTCCCATCAAGCCTTCCTATCGTATCGGGCCCTTCGTAACTCTTGCATGAAATCGATCAGACATGCTAAACAGACCTACTTTTTGCTGGCCCTTAGCACAAATCTTAATCACCCGACCAAATTATGGAAAACTATTAAATCCCTCCTATCCACGCCTGTACAATCACCTACCCCGGCCCTATCCATCCCAGGCACAGCTGTCTCCGACCCCCTTGAAGTTGCCTCTGCTTTCAACACGTTCTTCACCAACTGTGCTTCCTCCCTGGTTAAGAGTCTACCTCTTTCCCCACTCAAGGCAACTTCTGCTTCCACCTCCCAGCACACCTCCCCCCCTCCTTCTCCTTCTGACCTGTGTCCCCTACCAAAGTCTACCATGCGCTGTGTAACCTAAACCCCAACAAGGGTAAATGCCCCTCAGGCATGGACTCCAGACTACTCCAGCTCTCAGCCCCTGCTATTGCTACTCCGATAGCTGACCTGCTCAACCTCTCCTTCACTACATCAACAATTCCTTCAGCATGGAAGATGGCAACGGTCATCCCTGTACCTAAAGGGGGGGAACCCTCCTCCCCGGGGAACTACCGCCCCATCTCCCTCCTCTGGCAAAAATTCAAGAACAATTTGTCCTTGCTCAGTTCTCACAGTTCTTGGATGAGTCCTCTTTCTTCACCCCTTACCAATCAGGCTTCCGTAAATCCCACTCCACCGTCACCTCCCTTTTAAGAGTCACAAATGACATCCTCTCAGGTATGGATAAAGGCCATATCACCTCGGCCATTTTTATCGATCTAGCCAAAGCCTTTGACACTGTCTCCCATTCACTACTTCTGGGCAAACTCAAGGCTGCTGGCCTATCCAACCTTACCACTAACTGGTTTTGGGCGTACTTGCATGGCAGACAACAATCTGTGAGAATCGGCCCCAGCACATCGTCCCCCCTCCCCATCACCATGGGTGTTCCTCAAGGCTCAGTCCTGGGCCCTATCCTTTTCTCAATTTTCCTGAACGAACTACCACAAGTATGCTCCCACTCTGCTATTCACATGTATGCTGATGATACTGTGATTTACAACACCGACCCATCTGCAGATACAGTGCATGACCAACTGCAGCAGGATTTCAACGCTGTTCAACTTTAGCTCAAATCAAATCAGCTTTTCTTAAATGCAAAAAAACCAATCTCCCTAACTTTTGTCTCACAACCTCGGCTTGCCCGACTCACCAACCGCCCCCCTTTCCTAACCCTTGACCCTACCCCCTTAGATTCCTGTACCTCTTTCCGCTACCTCGGCGTCTGGCATGACCAATATCTTGACTACTCAATTCACATAGACTCCCTTCACAAAAAATTGCTTCCTAAACTGGGTGCCCTCTATCGCAACAAAGGCTGCCTGTCTACCCCGGTCAGGCGTGAACTAGTCCAAAAAATGATACTTCCAATATTTGATTATGGGGATGTAGTCTGCGGCACCGCCTCACCCTCCACTCTGACCAGCCTGGACACACTCTTTCATTCCTTCTGCTGCTTCATACTGGAATGTCCTAAACTTACGCACCACTGTGACCTCTATAGCTCTCTGGCCTTTCCCTCACTCTCAGCCCACAGACAAATCCACTGCTCACGTGTTGCTGCTAAATTCTGGTCCCATACCCTCCCACCCTACCTAAATTCCACCTTAACTACTCAACCCAGGACGTCCTACTCGCTGCGACTCTCAGATAATAGGCGCTTCTATATCCCGTGCATGCGTACCACTATGGGTCAGGCTGCTTTTAGTTACCACTTGCCTAAACTATGGAATGACCTCCCAGCAGATATCCGCCATATCACTAATTCTAGTCACCTCAACTCCCGCCTCTATGAACACTTTCTCACTGTCTGCTCCTGCAACGGGCCTCCACATTAGTAGCCCCAAAGGCCTCCTGGGTCTCAATACCTTACTTTGTGGACTATGTACCCTTTTCTGGAAGAAGCTACTAATGACTAAAGTTTTTAATTTATTTATTTGTACAATGAAATATCTTTTCTATGCATTGTCTCCATGCCTGCCTATTTCTTTAAGCTGCATGGCTACCTTAGCTACAAACATGTATAGACCTTCGCTGCTGTGCCTCTCAACTGTACATAAACCTGTATGTCTATTTTGCCTGAATGTTCCCCATTGTTTCCCCCAGGTCGCATCTGGAAACGAGTGGTTAGTCGCTCAGTATGCCTGCCTGGTTAAACTCTTAAATAAATAAATAAATAAATTAGAAAAATTAATCAACAACATTCAAACAGATTACCCTTCAGCCAATATAGTGACTTTTGGAGATTTCAATTCAAGGTTAGGCTCACTGAATGGCTGCTCTGAAGACTTGTCAGAAGCTCTGATGACTCTTTCACATCCATCCCTGACCATAAAAAGGAATTCTAGAGACCAAATCACCAATAAAAGAGGAGTAGCGCTACACAGAACAATGTGCAGGAATAACATGTTGCTCCTGAATGGCTGGTCAAGTAATGACCCCGAAGGAGAATATTCCTTCATGGGAGCGAAGGGGTCATTGTTAATAGATTATATGTGGATAAACCACAATCTATTTAACAAGAGTATGTCTTTTAAACTAGCACTCAGAGCAGAAAGTGAGCACAAGGCCCTGGAACTAGAAATTGGGCACAGGGACGTTAACATAGACAATGAAACTATGGCCCCTCAAGTAATAGCTAAGAGAATGGGTATTGAATGGAGTGCTATCATCAGTGATAATTTTACAGATTTATTAGAGAGCAGAGGGATACTGTCAAAATTAGCTTTATTGGCTAACCAACCCATGGGTCCTTCAGTAATCCCTGAATTTAATTCTATTACAAACAAGATAGCCAATATAATAACAAAAGAGGTAGCTATAAAAAAAAAATCAAGGGCCAAAAATGGTACAATAAGGACTGCCAGGCTACAAGGAAAATATTAAATAAAACATTCAAAACTTTAAAACAGTCTCCAAACAAGGGCAATAACAGGCTTATGAACAAAGCCAGAAAAGAATACAGGGAGATCCTGGACAGGAATAAACAGAAATACACTAAGCAATTATGGAAGGAACTTCATAACACGGTCCACAATAGACACAACAAAGCATTCTGGGACATCGTAAGCACTGGAATGGGTCATCACTCCCGAATTAACACACACATTGAACCAAACATCTGGGTAAAACATTATAAGCACCTGTTTTGCAGGGAAGATCCTGACTATCTTTCCAGCCTGACAGAATTCAAATATGAGCACAGAAAATATTGCCCAGATGTCAAGATTACACAAAATGAGCTAAAAGGAGCCACAGACTCATTTCATAAAAGAAAAGCACCAGGACCAAATGGGGTCCCATTAGACGTAATAACCAGAACTAAATTATCCTAGATTCCTTTTCTACTTAAATTTTTCAATTATATTTGGAGTTCAGGGGACATCCCCAAAAGTTGGAAATTAAACATCACTGCACCAATTTTTAAGAAGGGTGATTAAAAGGACCCCAGATGCTACAGACCTATCAGTCTCCTGGATACCCTAGGGAAGGTCTTCACTAAAATTTTGAATAACAGATTGATATCACGGGCAGGGAGAAACAAAATAATAGATGAAGCACAGGCAGGATTTCGCAGAAATCACTCCACAATAGATCAAATTTATGTACTAACTCACTTGATTCATAAATATAGGATTGTGAAAAAACAAAAAAATATTCTGCACATTCACAGACCTTAAAACCGCCTTTGATAGGGTCACCAGACCACTACTATGGGATAGACTTGGAGATTTGGGGGTTGATCCATCACTACTTGAAATGATCAGACTTCTGCACCAAGACAACTATACCAGTATCAGATATGGCGACTCTGGGGAACTAAGCCCTTGGTTTTTAAACAATACCGGGGTTAAACAAGGCTGCACACTAGCCCCAATACTGTTGAATCTTTATTTTGGCACTGTTCTGAAAGAAATGTACAATCCTGATTTCCATCTACCAAAAATTGGGTCAAAATGGTCTCATTTTTAGCATATGCAGATGACGTTGTACTTCTTTCACTTAGCCACTTGGGCATGTGCAGAAATATTAGGAAATTTCAACTTGAATGCAAAAATGTTGATCTATCAGTTAATCATGATAAAACAAAGGTACTTGTGTTTGGGGGAAATAAGAGAGGCCACAATTACTATATGAACTCCTCCAAGATTGAGGTAGTAAAAGAGTTTTGTTACCCAGGACTCACAGTGAGCCAAACTGGATCCTGGAAAGCCCATTTAAAAAGTATCAAAAGCAAACTGGAGGGCTTTCTCCCAATGATCTACGCATTCTCACACAAACATGGGGGACAATCAGTTGATGGGATACTAAGAGTTGCAGGAGCCAAAATCACAAGTCAAATTCTCTATGGAGCTGAAATATGGGACTGGAAATTAAAAGGGTCTAAGGACTTTGGATTAAACAAATTCTGTAAAAAAATATTAGGACTCCCGAATAGCGCACCCTCTGCCCTGGTCAGGGCTGAGATTGGAGAACAATCTATAGAGTGTACCTGTGTGGAGAGACAAATCAACTACTGGATCAAGACCTTTAGGATGCTCCCTGACAGATTACCTCACCTGTGCTTGGAAGAGGCTACTCTATACTTTCAATCTAATACTGTTTTCCCTAATACAAAGGTTTTGCATGAACTTGTCAAACCATATGGGCTGCTGTATCTGGTTGCGGACTGCTTAACGTTCCCTATTGAATACATTAAATCAATAATAAACATCAAAATAAAGGATAACTTTGCTCAAAAAGACCTAGAGGTATGCCGATTATCCAGAGCATGTTTGCGGCTAGCGAAAAACAAAAGGGAACACAAATTCGAAAGATACCTCTATATCCTGCCTTCTCCTCATCAAAGGACTCTTCTAACCAGATTCCATTTTAAGGTCTTTAAGAGCAACAGAAAAAGAGGACTATACTCAGGGGAAAAAAATAAGGACTATATGTGCAAATGTGGATTGGGTGAAGACAGCGTATTGCACTTAGTGATTTTATGCTCACTATACGAAAAATATAGGACTTTTTGGTTGGGAAATATACTAAGCACACAATCTTATCAGCCAATGCAATTATTGATATACCTATTTACAACAACTAACCTTGCAACCTTGAGCTCTGTGGTCTCTCTCCTCTCAAGATAATTGACCTAAAAGGGCTCCACTTAACCGAATAGCTATGGTTTGAATGTTGAATTGCTCAGCTTCCGAGCACAATTCCAGACAACACTCTCCAACAAACTTTAGACAGATTTGCATAAAGTTTACTTATGACTCAACCATGAATGCTAACATGGTCTAGAAGTATTACCAACTGATTAAGTGCAACATTCGGCATAATTTACTAATTTAAACCACCTTTACTACATTATGTATAAAATATCTGTTGATTCATTAAGACTAATCCTGTATTGAAATGGTTAACTATTTGTCATGAACCCTGTACTACTTGAATATCTATGTAACCTAAAAACAAATCCACAGCTGTTTTGTGATCTTATATATATTTTTTTTCCTTTCCGTTATACTTATGATATAATCTGGCTGTATCTATTCACATTATGCAATAAGCACATATGAAATATTGTACACGGAACTCTTTTTAAACATTTACATTTTTTTTGTCTTTTTTTTATGTTATTTATCCTTATTTGTAATGGCAATATTGCGATCAATAAACTTGAAACTATAGCCCAGGTGCACTTGTTACGTGTTGCATTATAGGCTTGTCTGTCAGCCAGTTTGCCTGTCTTGACAGCAATATGCCAGAGATTATCTCTTTGTTTCAGTGTTTGGATGAGGGATGGGGAGATACATGGGACGTTGTGTACCTTGGTATGGATTCTGGTTTGGGGGGTGAAAAGGTCACAGGCCTTGCCGAGGGCACTGGAGAAATAGGCTAGGGCAGAGTCAATATCCATTGCAAGTAGGACTGGGGACCAGCCAAGCTGAACTAGGTGCGCTTTTAGCTTTCTGAGACCCCCGGGGTGAAAGCGCCGGTATGAGGTGACCTGGGACACTGGTTTTGGTGTGGGAGATGACCAGTGGCAGAGGACAGGAGAGTGGTCACTAAGAGAGTCTGGTAGTACATTAATATCCCTGATCTTATGGGGGCGGTTCAACAGAATTACATCTAGGAGGGTGCTGGAGCCGCCTGACCAGTTAAATCTAGTGGGTGAGGTAACTAGTTGGGTCATATCTAGGGCAGTGAAGGAGTCCCTGATACGGGGGGCAGTGGTACTTAGCCAATTGACATGAAGGTCACCTAGGATGAGCTGCTCCACCTTGTGTGGGAGTGTGGTGAGGTAATCAATGAGGGAGTAGACAGCTGGTCCCTGATCCCTCGGGGGTATGTAAGAGACTGTGAGAAAAAGAGGGCCCCTGGTTGGATCAGGGATAACCTTGAGGGTGAGGGCTTGGGCACTAAAACTGAGCTTGGAGGCAGGAAGAGCATGGCCTAAAAGTGTGTCACACATAAAGACTGCACAACCACCACCACGTTTGCCTATACGGTCTTCCCTGAACAGAGTGTAGCCAGGGAAGGAGATAACAGAGTTGGAAGTTTTTCTTGACAGCAAGATCTTGACTAGTGCTATAACATCAGGACGGTGTTGTACAGCCCAGCACTGGAGAGCAGCGGATTTTTTTAGGAGGCTGCAAATATTCATGGATGCAATGCTGAGGCCAGTACTAAAGTGGGGTGTGGGGTGGCTAGTTGATGATGGCCCGTGGTTGGGGTGTATGTTCCCGGAGAGCACAAGGAGTAGAGAAATTAATCTGATGAGTGCTCTGTGGTGACCAGGACCCTTAGCCAGGTACCGATGCTAGGTCCTACTAGTGAGGGTACAAGGGATGGGTAGGGTGCAGAGGGTAGGTATAGCAAGGAAGGGGTGGGCCCAGGGTGTCCCGGGGGGTATTGGTTGGAGGTGGGTGCTGTGGAAAAATAGGGGTGTCTAGGGTGGGGGGGTTGGCTGCTGTGGGGTGGTAGAGGGTGGGGCTTAGGGTGGAGGGTAGGTGGGCAGGATGGGATGTGGGCAGAGCAAGAAAGGTAACCATGAGTAGGCTGAATGTGATAGTCATGGTGCCCATTGTTATTTCTTTTGGGGGGTAAGGGGAATAACTGACCTTCAGTGAGTGTGACTGCCACTGTGGAGTAGTTTTTTTTTTCTTCAGAGTACAATATGCTAAGAGTGAGAACAAGGCAGGGGACAGTGGTAATTAGAACAGGAGAAGGCAGATGCAAGGTTGGAGGATTAATAGGAAAAATAAGATGCCTCTAGAGGCAGATCAGTATAAACTGCAAATGGGGAAAAAAAAAAAGAGGGCAGGCTGGGAACTAGTCTGAATACAGATCAATTTCAGTTTCTTATATTTGTTGAAGTAAGGGATTGTAGCAGCTTACTGACAAAACTATTTTTTTCTTGAACACTTTTAAAATAGAGATGAAGCTCATCTCGATTACTTTGATGATCCTCATTAGAATGGGGTTCCTGGTGAAGGCAATCAGGGGGACATGTGGGAACACCTCTGGCACCATCATTGGGGTGATCAACATGATCGTGGAGGCACTGTAAGCTATCCCTTTGACTCCATCCCCACCTTTATCCACACCACTTCCCCCATTCTCCATGCCATCATCTCCAAGTAAGTGCTGCTCCCATCACCTTGGGTCCTGGAGTCCTGCACATACATCCTCCTTCAATAGGTTCACAGTTTGGGCAAAGCTGCTGCCATAGAGCTAAAAACAAAATTTCAAAAACACGGGTTTGTAAGTGAAGCTGCATACTACCTGGCAAGCAAGCCTTATAAAATCATAAGAAAGCTAAGCAACAAATTGAAACTAGAGAAACAAACAAAAAAAAAGAATCTAAATGTTACAGAAGCATGGCGGCTAGCACCTCAGCACCCTCAATTTTATTTCTCGTGCTGTGAGATTGAACGCTACTGTGGTGATGAATGCTGATATTGGAAGCGTATAACTAATAATCCAGAAAGAAGATTACAGATGTATTTGAACTGTCACTCTAAAGCCCCTTTTCTTTTTTCTTCTATTGTGGTAATGTATATTGACATGCAGTGAAGTATCAGCATGCTAAAGCCTCGGCAGGAGTACAGTAGCAAATTCTTATCACAGAAAATTCATGGGGGAAGGTAAATGTTCTAATGTAAGTTGCCAAAACGGCATAGCATACAAGCCTAGCTGAACTAACCAGCACCAGTAAAAAGGGTAGCATGACTCCACACCACCAAATACTGGTGAGTATTCTGTTATTCTACATCAGTGTAAGATCAACTGCTTCTGTCTGTCAGAAACATTGAAAGCTGGATTTCCAGTTCCTGTATGAAAGAGCAAGCTCTAACTCGGAGTCATCTCTGCTTAAATATAAACTAATTGGGAGCCAAAATCAAGTTAAAACTAGCTTCTTACTGTCTCGGTTCACATAATAACAAGCCTAGAATGCACCAAGCTGAAAATTTTCGCTCATGATGTCGAAAGGGCACCGCAACAAATTCTACTACTAGCCGACATGGATGAGCCCAACAATTCTGCCTCGTCCAAATCAGAGCAAACCTTAAGGCCACCTAACACAAATGAATCAAAAACAGCTGCAGTTAATTCAAGGAAAGGGAGGAAACACCCAGATCCCATATCAGGAGAAGCAATACTACAGGCAATAGTGGAGTTTAGGGGGGAAATGCGGCACTCCATACACAAGCTGAGAACAAACATCAGCTCGCTACAGTCCCGCATGACTGAGGCCGACACACAAATTTCAGACAACACAGATCACCTGGATGACCTAGAGGAGTCAGTCAAAGAAATGGCCACAGTACTACTACTACTATCAATGCGGCAAAAAGATGCTGAAAACAGAGGCAGCTGCAAAAACATAAGAATATTCGGCCTACCTGAAAATGAGGAAGGGGGTGCCCAGTGGCTTATTTAGATTATCTCCTGCGAATGGTACTGCAGCTCAAACCAGAATTTCGCTTGGACGTGGAGAGAGCTCATCATGCCCTGGATTCTAAACCTACTTGTGCAGATGCCAGGCCCCGTTCCTTTGTTATCCAATTTGAAAGCATTCAAACAAAAGAGCAATTACTGAAGAAGGCATGGCAGAAGGGCAGGTAATGCTGGGGCAACACAGGCTAAGTTTCAACAATGATTATGCCCCATGCACACAATGCCAGAGAAGAGAATACTCAGTCCTGTTTCCTCACCTTAGAGCCTCAAAAATAAAATTTCAAACCCTGCACCCAGCAAAGCTTGTGGTTCAGCTGCCTTCCTTCTGGTCCCCACACCTACTCCACGGCTCCAGAGGCAATAGAAGATTTGGCCCAGCGAAGTGTTTTTGATGACAAGATCCTGTCTGCCATGAAGTTCAAGCTGGAATGACTGCAGAACCCTGCTGCAAACAAGCAACCACCGAGTTTCCTTATATCTGAGGTCCTGAGAAAGCTGGCACTACTGCAAAATCTGACCTTATACACTTGAGGTAATTTGCCATTGGATTTTTGGACTGTTTTGGGGGGTTGTGGTGTCTTTCTGTGGAGCCCACTGGGATCAGTTTTGGGGGGGGGGAGTGAGTTCACTGCCGCTGACGTGTGTGGTGAGATGGATTGTCTCCAGCTACAGAACAAGGACATATCAAAATAAAAGCAAAACAAATGACAAATAAAAACTCTTTTTTTCTTTTTGACCTACAAGCTTGCATTTCTGGAACCAGGCTGGAGGATATTGCTAGGGAGAACTTACCTTTTCCACCCATGTGGTGGTGACTCCTTCCCTCTCATCTGTCCTCCCTCCCAGATGGGTTCTGTTCTGACACGATTGCCTCGGCAGGGGCTCCCGGGGGCGACACCCTGCTATCCCTAGATGAGACGCTGTTGGTGGCCTCAAGGAAAATTTTAGTCAGTGGCCATGGAATTGAACAGAAGTTCCCCATGGGAAATCTAGAAAATCATAGTCTGGTGATATCGGATGCCATGTGAAGGGGACCATTTGCGCCTAAGAAGCCAACCAGCATCAGGAACAATCTACAAAATGAACCAAGGAAGACAACATAAAATAAGGTGATGAAAGGATTTTGGACAGAAGGGAACATTTTTTCTTCTTCAACGTGAGGGGGAAGTTCCTGGAGGGGAGGGGGAGGTGGAAAACATACCCACCATGTAATTTCAACCATGGCAAGTGGACATTTGCAGACTGTTGAACCCCCTTTTTCTAAATTAATAGTGGCACATTCAAACTGCATCCCTTGAGCCCCTCGGGGAGTGGTCTCCCTCCATGTAAATGGTTTTGGTTCCCCCAACAGAAGCTACCTTCAATGGGAGGTAAACTATCCCTAGAATACACATCGGGCAGAGGGGACTTTGAATCATGGCTCTTAAGTGGGATCCCTCTGTCATGCCAGTTCCGCCTCAGGAGGGGCACCCACCAGGCATGTTCATCCTGTTTGGGGCCCTCTTGCTCCTATGGGAGACTATTTTTTACCTCCCAGGGGGCTTAGAGACTCCAAGCCCCACCCCAGTTCCACAAGGGGATCGGGATTGGGGCCTTCAGAGGTCGCTATATTTAAGTACCTCAACAATGAGAGTCGATTTGTATATAGTTCACTTAAGAAAGAGGTATTTCTGTGTTTGGATGGTTATATGTTCTGTTAAAGTTCATGTTATTGCTTCATGGGATATGAACGGGGGAAGGGGCACAGGTAAGCTTAAGCATATATTCAAAAGGGAGGCAGTATAATGCAGTGGTTTAAGGCTCTGAGCTGCAAATCTGGAGACCTGGGTTTGAATCCCACAGCCCCCATTTGCATACTGTGTGACCCTGAGCAAGTCACTTAACTTCCCCATGCTCCCAGGCTGCACCTGTAAACAAGCTTCCAGCTTAGTGTGTCTCACCTGGTTAAACAATTGGAATAAAAATATTGAGACACCATGGAATAAGTGTCTCTAAACAGTATTTTATGAATAGGACAATGTTTGATGGGGGGTGGAGGTGTACTACCGGGGTACTGATTGTTTGTGGGATGTTATTTTATATATAGTCCCTTTAATAATTCTATGCCTTAAGTTTAAGGCAATTAGGAGGGTTTGGGAAAAATATGTGGAGATAATCATTGGGTGGGGGGTAGGCTGGGGGAAAAAAATGCACAGACTCAATAGTAAAGTTGGACATTGTATTTTTATTAAAACAGAAACAGTCCAGAGATACGTAGATGACCCTTCTCTACACTGGGTTGGTCCTCTGGGGGCAAGTGGTCCAGTCAGATGTAATGGTCCCCTTCCAAGGGAAAAACAAAAGAAATGTTAACTGAAATATCATGTCTACACTCCAAGTGAAATTATTTTCCCAGAACATCAACGGGTTACACGACCTGATAAAACGCTTTTGCTTTATTCAATATCTTAAAAAACAAAACGCCAATATTTATTTAATTCAAGAAACACATCTCTCAGAAACTGAACATCAGAAGTTTGGTTGGGGTGGGCGACATAAGGTTTATGCCTCCTCCCATCCCAGTGGGCGCTGAAGGGGAGCAGCCATCTTGGTACCCACCACTACACCACTGAAAATGGCTCATTCCTATGTGGATGGACAGGGTCAGTTTGTCATCTTACAGGGAAAACTATGCTCTCGGGATGTAACCCTGGTGAATGCCTATCTCCCACCCATGTCAAAATCCTCGGTAGCTCGGCTTCTCATATCAAAGGTGATAGATCTTCTTCAGGTACAGTTAATTCTGGATGGGGATTTAACTATAACAATGTCCGCCCACTTAGATAGCTCTAACCCCCACCAGGATTGCCAGGCAGGTATGGTGAAGTATCTAAAGGATATCCTGGACCAGCTGGGAGTGATGGATGTCTGGCGCAGACTATTTCCCTCGAACCAAGGTTTCACCTTTTTCTCCAACAGATTTCATACCTACTCCAGACTTGATTATTTCCTGACAGCATGTGAGCATCTCAGTCTGGTCCAGGATATCTCCATTGGTCCCATGGTTCTCTCAGACCATCATCCCCTTATCCTTAGACTAGATTTGGGAAAGACGAGGAAACAAACTTCGTGACACTTTAATCCAATACAGTTAAAGGATAAACAGTATCTGGAAAATGTTAGAAAATAATTCCTCTCTGAAAATGTATTTTGAAGACTCTGGTTTAGGACGCCCTAAAGGCTACAATCCGAGGTGAAACCATAGCTTATGCCTCAAAGAGGAAACAAGAAATAGAATCTAAATATAATACCCTTGCAGAACATTTATGAACCTATCAGTTACTGTGCACCGAAGGGGATAGGGAGGTTCAACAAAAGATCCAAGATACTAAAGGGGAAATACAAAAATTAATGGATGTTAAGATCCAACAATCCCTCCTCTATTTAAATGTGGCTAGCTATGAGGGTGGACCTCAGGGGGCTTGCCCAGCACCTTAGAGGACAAACATGTACTTCTACTGTTCTTAAAATCAGAGATCTGGATTCCGGTAAGCTGTCACATAAGAAGGTGGATATCAGCCACTCCTTTGTTAGTTATTACCAGAAACTATACCAGGGCATGTCCACCCATGAGGGGAGACAGTCTCTTTTGGGAACCCTCCACTTTGCCCACCTCAATGAGACCCAGAGAAGGTTATTGGAATCCCCCATCACAGCTGATGAAGCATCACACTGCATTAAATCCTTCTTGTCTCACCACTGCCCGGGACCTGATGGCTTCCCAGCTGAGTGGTACAAGGCGATTAAGGCTGAGCTATCACCCAAGTTACTCTCCACATTCCGGGAGGTGGCGGAGGGTGGTTCCCCCCTCCTCCTTGGGCCTATGCTACCCTGGCTACTTTACTGAAACAAAACAACGACCCCACCAATCCTTCCTCCTACCACCCAATTTCTATTCTTAACACTGATTATAAAATATTTACAGCCAACAGCCATCTAGGCATCACGATTAGAGAGGATTTTACCTTGTCTCATTCATGGCGACCAATCTGGCTTTATTAAAAGCAGAAATATTACGGGTAATATCCGTAAAACCTTAATACTGATTAAATATATCCAAAATCAGCAAATCCCAGCAACCGTTTTGAGCCTGGACCCAGAGAAAGCCTTCAACAGAGTGTCCTGGGGTTTCTTATGGGACGTCCTGTCGAGGTTCCACTTTCCAGAATTATTCCTTCAGTGGCTGAAGAATCTCTATGCTTCTCCCCAGGCTTATGTGAGGGTCAATGGAGGCATAACTTCTCCCTTCACTTTCATCTGGGGGAACTCGACAGGGGTGCCCCCTTTCCCCTCTCTTATTTGCCCTCTACATGAAGCCATTAGGGATGGCTCTCAGGAACTCTCCCGCGTTTAGGGTATCCCAATGGACCAACAGCAGTACAAGGTCAGTATGTTCGCTGATGACATTCTCCTAACTCTTCTCTCTCTGGAAACATCTATCCCTGCTGTTTGGAATATTCTTAGAGAATATGAGACAATAGTGGCGTTCAAACTAAATATTACAAAAACGGAAGCTCTTCTCTTTAATTTTGCTCCAACAAATGCTCTCCGCCAACTCCTTCCTTTGAAGTGGAGGTCAACAAAAATAAAATACTTAAGGATCCACATTCCTCTTAATTTGGGGGTCCTGGATGGGGTTAATTACGAACCACTCACCACTGCCATACAAAGAGATTTAGATAAATGGTCAGCCCTCTCATTATCATTCTTCCAATGGATCGAAACCATCTGAATGAACATCCTGCCATGACTTCTATACATTTTTCAAAATGTCCCTTACTTCCCATCTTCTTATTATCCAAAGTCCTGGGATAATATGATATTCAAATTTATATAGGGGAAACAATACCCTAGAATCTGCCTGTCCATTCTCAAATTATCTGGGGCTCGGGGAGTAAACTAACCTAACCTTCAGCTATATGCCCAGGCATCCATCCTTCATATTTTTTTACATTGACTAACAAACACCTATACAGCACCCTAGAAATCATTAGAGTTCATACTGAATGACATATCGGGTCTCCTTTTCTCTTCTGTAGATAATACTCCTCCCTTGAGACACTTTACGCAGATAACATCTAACACTCTTCAGGTCTGGTATAAACTACAAAATAAGCCAGAATTTAAACCAATTTATTACTACTATAAAATAATCTCCAAAGATGACCTTTTTCACCCTTCCCACTCAGATCTGGTTTTCTCTCAATGGCATAGGATGGGCTTATCATACTTGTTCCAGTGTTTGGATGACAGGGGGGTTCTTCCCTTTGAGAGGCTTAGGGAACAATATGGCCTCCAAAATACAGATTTTTTAGATATCTCCAGATAAGAAGTTATATTCTCCGACATAGGACACTTCCTGCCAAACTCCCCACCCCAAGTCCACCTCTGCTAAAAATATTTATAGATTCTACTAGGGGTAACCTATGTGGGCATTTAATAGGGACTCTGTACAAGGCACTGAGAGATATGACGGGGGACTCGACAAAAACAATATTAGACAAGTGGAATACAGATCTTAATCTGGAAGTTCCATTCCCTGATTGGGTGGCAGCGGCCATGCTGGCAGCCGGGGTAACCTCCTCCTCTTTTTGGCAGTAGTTCTTCTGGAAAATTCAAAGCAGATATTTCTGAGCTCCAGCAATTCTAACTAAGTTCCTCCCTGCTGAATATGGTTATTGCTGGAGAAAATGTGGTTGTTCCCTGGCGGATCTGAGCCATGTTGTGTGGCATTGTCCTCTCCTGATGCCTTTCTGGTGTAGCCTTCAGTTAGAGCTTTATTTTATTTTTTTATTTTTGAAAGTCGGATTTACAACCTTTGAGTAAGGAAAGGCACCTTGTCGCAGGGAGGGTAGACATGGTTACAGTGTGAGATACAACAGTGGTAACATACAGGTGCAATACAGATAACAAAAGAACACAATATAACAGTGGTTTACGGAATAGAGTTACATGCAGTAAATAGCAATCGTATAAAGTATAACAACAGTAGAAGTCACAACCCGGGTCGTACCAGGGAAATACCTAAGTGGAAGGGTGGGGGAGAACAGGGGTGAGGAAAAGAAAAAAAAAGGGGGGGAAGCAGTTCAATGGACATTGTCAAGGCTATGGGCCAGAAACTGGGAAGGACCCCAACATTATGTTGATTAAGGGTAACTACAGCTTCGGGTGCCAGAAAGGTGGTTACGGAGAGCGACTTTAAAGGGACCAATTTTGGTAGACTTGGTGACAGAGGACGGGAGGTAGTTGAACCATGTGGGGGTGCGGTAGTATAAGGACCTTTGGGCTAGGAAGGTGTTGGTATGCGGCACCAGAAAGGTGGCCTTAACTGAGCTACAGGTGGCAACGAATGGGGATGCAAGCCACAGGGACACAGTGACCCCTGGGGGGGGAAGAGTCCTAGCAGTGATTTTTTGGCAGGTAAGCAGGTTTGGTAGCGCAAGCTCTCCTCCAAGGTGAGCAGGTTGGCAGTGGAATATAGCAGGCAAGTATGGGTGCGGAAAGATGCGCTGGTCAGGAGTCTGCAGGCCTTGTTTATCGAGGTCTGGATTCTGCTGAGGGTGGTATTGTCAGCCACGATGTAGATATTTTAAGCCGTAGTCCACTAGGGACAGGATGGAGGAGTTGATGGCCAGAGTGCGGTTTGGGGGAGGCAATCTCTGTGGCGATAAAGAAGGCCAATCTGAGAGTTTATGGCTGAGGACAGGGTATTGATCTGGGTGTGGAATGTAAGAGCCGAGTCGAAGGTGATACCCAGGTACTTGTAGGATGACACATGCTTGAGAGGGTGAGCATTACTGGGGAGAATGTAGAGGAGGGCATTTTGGCCTTCTTCTGGTGATGTGAAAAAAGCATAGATTTGTTTTTTTTTGAGGTTAATGACCAGCTGGTGGTCAAGGAACCACTTTTTGGCTTGGTTGAATGCGTGCTGCAGGGATTCCTGTAGAGATGCAGGATCAGGATGGGAGACAAGGAGAACCGCATCATCAGCATAGAGTAGCATATTGCCCTAGCAGGAGCTGGGGAAGATGTTGAGAAATAGGCTGAACAGAACGGGGTCCAGGATGGAACCCTTGGGGACCCCCGAGCAAACGGGCAGGGTATTGGACAGGGTGCCGTTTACCTTCATGCACTGTGATCTGGTAGAGAGGTAACTGATGAACCAGGCCAGGGGAGAAGCCAAGTTGGTGGAGGGGGTCAAGTAGGAGAGGGTGACAGACAGTGTCAAAGGCCTTGGAGAGGTCAATGAACACTGCACCCGCAGCAGAACCAGAGTCAAGAGCAGAGTGGAGGTGCTGGGAGAACTCCAGGAGGGCTGTAGTGGTGCTGTGTCCAGGGCAGAATCCATGTCGTTCTGGACACAGCAGGTCATATTTGACCAGATACTCTGACAGCTGAATGGCCACTATTTTCTCTAGTGCTTTGGAGAGAGGGGGGAGAATGGAGATGGGCCTAAAATTGTTAGGGGAGGTTCTATCTCCATTCTTATGGATAGAGGTGATTTCTGCAATTTTCCAGACACTGGGAAATTGACCAAGACATTGTGACCGGTTTAAAAGGTTGGTGAGAGGGGCTAGTACAGTATCTAGGACTAATCAGAGAATCCTGGAGTCCAGGGGATCACAGCTGGGGTTGTTGCTAGCTAAGGCTTTTTTCAGATGAGCCTGGCTTTAAGGGGTGATATGGCATGCAGGTAGAAAGCGGGGCGATCTGAGGTGGGGGGTTGGAGGCAGGGATAGGGTCGACAAAGTAGTTGGGGAGGACAGAGCTGAGATCTGAGAAAGCCATATTGAGGCACTCAGCTATCTATACAGGAAGGATCAGTAGTGAAGGTACCATATATGGAGAGTAGTGATGGTGGGAGGGAGCGGATCTTTCCACTGAGCTCTTTCATATTGCCCCAGAAGGCATGGAATGAGCCCCAAGTGGATTCAAGGGTGGCTTGATAATATTCGGCCTTAGCCTGCCTTATAGCCCAGGTGCCCTTGTTACGTGCTGCATTATAGGCTTGTCTGTCAGCCAGTTTGCCTGTCTTGACAGCAATATGCCAGAGATTATCTCTATGTTTCAGTGTTTGGATGAGGGATGGGGAGATCCATGGGGTGTTGTGTTTCTTGGTACAGATTCTGGTCAGGGGGTGAAAAGGTCGCAGGCCTTGCTGAAGGCACTGGAGAAATAGGTTAGGGCAGAGTAAATATTCATTGCAAGTAGGATTGGGGACCAGTCAAGCTGGGCTAGGTGCCTTTTTGTATCTTTCTGAGACCCCTGGGGTGAAAGCACCGGTGCGAGGTGACCTGGGGCACTGATTTTGGTGTGGGGATGACCAGTGACAGAGGACAGGAGAGTGGTCACTAAGAGAGTCTGGTAGTACATTAATATCCCTGATTTTATGGGGGCAGTTTGACAGAATTACATCTAGGAGGGTGACAGAGCCACCTGACCAGTTAAATCTAGTGGGTGAGGTAACTAGTTGGGTCATATCTAGGACAGCGAAGGAGTCCCTGACATGGGGAGCAGTGGCACTCAGCCAACTGACATTAAGTTCACCTAGGATGAGCTGTTCCACCTTGTGTGGGAGTGTGGTGAGGTAATCAATGAGGGAGTAGACAGCTGGTCCCTGGTCCCTTGGGGGTATGTAGGAGACTGTGAGAAAAAGAGGGCCCCTGGCTGGGTCAGGGGTAACCTTAAGGGTGAGTGCTTGGGCACTAAAACTGAGCTTGAGGGCAGAGAGAGCATGGCCTAAAAGTGTATCACGCATAAAGACTGCACACAGAGCTGTCTAATTGTCTTGGAGAACCGATAGAATTGACAAGGGAAATTCTGTTGCTATCGATATATCTGGACCACTCCCCCACTGGACCCAGACACTGTAGCCAATATACCTTATAGTGGCCAAAAAGACCCTCACAAGAAAATGGATATCACAAAAGATCCCTTCCATCCAGGACTGGAGATCCATAATGAGAGAAATATATCAGATGGAGGGCTTTGCAGAAACAATTCAGGATTGTTCACAGGGGTTCAGACTAAAATGGCAGAGCTGGGTACTCTGTTATTCGAGGGTAGACCCTGACTTTGTTCCCTAGGTCCACTGGAGTGAAGATAGAGATAAGATGTGAATGAATACGATACATGAAGTACACTAATGTCACTGGTAGATAGATGGGTGTATGTTCTGGGGAAAGGACTATACCTTTAACTACAAGCATTAGATAAAGATCTCATAGTAACAGGGAGAAGGACCAGTAGATTCAATATATTAAAATCTCTGACTGTATTTAAATGTAACAAGTGAACAGATGTACCTTGCGACAAGCTTGTATCATTTGTCAAAGTGTGTCTGTGTATAAACTCATTAATAAAAAATGAATAAAAAAAAAAAAAAGAAACACTTAAAGCTGTCTTGTACTGTGGAGTATATGACTGTTCCTGGTGCAAAATGAGAATGTCCAAGTACATCTTCAGCATTTTAACAGAGTTTCAGAGCAGAAAATCAGAAGGCAGAATTTGCTTGTAGCTGCATTTAGCGTTCAGAAAAAAATAGCTATCAGCTATTGGCTTCTAACTGTCACTGAATGTAAGTGAAGCTGTATACTGCCTGGCAAGCAAGCATTATAGAAGTGTAAGAAAGATAAGGAGCAAAACAAAACTAGAAAAACAAAAGAAAATCTAAATGTTACAGAACTATTTACATGAACATTTAAGTCTGCAACAGTGTGATAAGAGGTACAACTATTTAAAAAACAAATTATGACACTAAGTTCAAAACCCCATTGAAATACATTGAACTGCATACCTGTGTCTTCAGTTCATGGTCCTGCTTTGAAAAGTGAAGACATGTCTGTGGTCCAGAGAGGATTACGGTGTTGGACCCCCGATAGGTAAGTAAGGGCTTGGGGGGGTGCAGGGTGGTGGCTGCTCAGTAGGAGGGTCAGGTGGGGGTTAAGGAATGGCCCCAAAAGACAACAATGGACCATTTTTTTACAGGTGAAAAATTAAAAAAATAAAGAGACCGACGATGGGGGACTGGGCTCCCCCAGTGTCACAGTTATGTGGGGGAAACATCAATGGACCTTTTTTTTCCCACAGGTGAAAACAAATTACAATCCCTGATCATGACACTGGGGGACTGGGCACCCCCAATGTCAGAAAAAAGAACAATAATCCCCGTTCATGATGCTGGGGATTGGGCACCCCCAGTGTCATTTCTATGGTGTGAGGTGGATGTGGTTAAAAATGACCAAGGATCCTCAATCATGATACTGGTTACTGTTAAATAGTGCAGTGCTGCGGTCTAGGGACAACATGGGCGGACTGCTTCACAGATGCAGAGATGACTGTGATGCAATCCACCATGTTGTTCGCTTCGAAGGAATGCAGAGTCCTTTTACTCAATGATCATAAAAGGACTGCAGGGCTCTGCACACTACAGCCCTAAAAAGCACAACAGAACTGAAAGTTGAACTTTGTTGTTTTATTTTATTAAAAGACAGTCCATTGTGACCAACAGACAAACACTAAGTGCCCACCTGACGTGATTTGGACCACTGTCCTTTATCAAAGGCCACCAAGGTCAAGCTGACCGGAAGGTAATTTCCTGCCTCCTCCCTGCTGCCACTTTTATGCAAGGGTACCACATAGCCTTCTTCCAGTCAAGTGGCACTTTGCCACTTTCCAGAGATTCATTGTATAGCTCAGCTAATGTTGCAGCTATTTCATCTCAAAGCTCACGTAGTACTCTTGGGTGAATTCCGTCCGGTCCCCGGCTTTGTCTGTCCTCAGTTTTTCTAGTCTTTCAGCATCCTTTCCCTTGTGAAGGAGCTTGTGTCTGCCTCCCATGCAGGGTGCTCTGTTCTGTTTAGTGCTGGACCACTACCATTCTGCTCATTTGTGAAGACTAAGCAAAAGAATGCATTGAGTACTTCAGCTTTGTCTTCATCTTTTTCCATTAGCTGACAGTTGCTTGTTGACATTCTGACTATTCCCCCTTTGCTCTTCCTTTTTCCGCTGATGTGTCTAAAAAGGTTTTGTCCCCCTTCTTGATTTCTAGCACTATTTTTTCCACCATCTGGGCTTTTGCTAACCTGATAGCTTTTCCAGCAGCCCCTTGAGCTTCTCCTTGTAGAGCTCCCTATCCCCTTCCCTCTGTGACTCCTTGAACTGCCTAAAGGCTTGTTTCTTTTATCTAATCTTTGGTGCTATCTCTCTAGTAAACCAGAGGGGTTTTCTCTTCCTTTTAGATTTAGTTACTAGCTTTGTGCAGTCTGCTGTTACCATGTTCAGTAAAGCTTTTAAGTTTTTCCAGTGAGCTTCTACGTCCCCTGCGGATCTGTCTTTCAGCAGTGCTTTAATGCTGGATCTCATTTTCTGAAAGTCAGCTTTTTGAAGTCAATAACCTTTAGTCTGGTGTGTCCTGGAACCACCATATTATTGATTTTCAGCCAGACAGACTTATGATCACTGGTTCTCAGATTGATGCCGACATGGACGTTGGATATTCTGGAGCTATTAGTGAGAACCAGGTCCAGGATTGCTTTATCTCTGGTGGGGGAGTCCCTAGCTGATTCAACCCAGCTTCCTGAAGAGTGATGAGAAATTCTCTGCTCTTTTGAGTGGAAGTTGTGCACGTAGACACATCTACATCTGGTAGATTGAAGTTCCCAACCAGAAGCAGCTCCCCTTTGTCAGCCATTGAGTGAATGGTCTCAAGGAGCTCCTTGTCAACTTCAGAGTCCTGGGCTGGTGGTCTATACATGACGTCCAGTGACAGGAGACCTGCATCTCTGGAAACGATCAGCCACATGCCAGAGCTGAAGCTACCTCCTGCCTCCTCGACCTGGTTGGACAGAAAAGGAAAATAAACAGCTCTTTATGCTGAGAGAGCAGCTGCTGGCTGGTTCTGAGCAGAGTAAGTGAGAATAGAAGCCACCTTAGTGGAGAAAGGAGCCTGGACTGTGTACTCCTAGGGGGATTCACCCAGGTAGAACTGCTGTCAAGGAATCCCTGCTTCTGCACCTGTCAGAGTCTGCCTTCCCTCCATGATTGGTTTCTCTCCCAGTTGATGAAGATCAGTGAATCTCAGCAGACAGTAAGGCTAGGGGCTGGACCACACTTGGCATATGCCTCCTAGGGTTGCCCTTTGTGTCTGACCTGTTGCTTCTGGTTGTTTCTGGCTGAGATTTTTCTATTAGCTGACCACTGTTTCAGTAGTGGGTACAGCAGTCGGTGAAGATCAGTGAAGCTTAGCAAACAGCAAGGCTGGGGGTTGGACTGCTCTTGGCATATGCCTCCTAGGGGTGCCCTTTGTGTCTGAGCTGTTGCATCCGGCTGAGAGCTTTCTATTAGCCAACCACTATTTCAGTAGTGGACACAGTTTCTATGTTTCAATACGTACTCCAAAACCTTTTCAAGTGGACACTTAAAAGGATCCATGTGGGTTTTGGAACACAATATGGAAGAGCATTTCCACTCATCTGTATATGTCTTGCTGGTGGAGGGGTTATATGCAGTCAGGAGTATTTCAGAGACTCCCTCAGACACCTTTAACTTGTTCAATTCTATTTCTTCAGGAGCCAGGCCTGAAGGTGAAGGGAGCACTGGGTGGGATTGATTTGCTTGCCCTGAGCTTGGGACAGTAAGTCCATCCAGAGTGGCAGAATCCTCGGTTTGCTGACTGACAGTCCCTTCAACAGAGGAAGCTGTATCTGCTGAGGCTAACAAGAGGGCCACTAGAATCATCTTGTCCCCATAAGCCTCCGCCTTGAATAGCAATCTCTGGATGAGAGAAATTGGTGGGAATGCATACAAAAACAGATTGTGCCAAAGCAGTCTGAATGTATCCTGACAGAAAACGCCAGGTCCTGGATTTTGGAGCAGAACTGAGCAGTTTGTCATTGAGTGTGGATGCGAAAAGGTCCACATCTGGAGTTCTCCATTTGTCAGATAGTGATTTTATGACCTCTGGTGCTACTGACAATTTGCGAGGATATGCTGGTGTTCATCTTAGTTCATCCCTAGAGTGTTCTGCACCCCTGGCAGATAGATTGCCTGGAGCAGGATCCCCTGTTCCAGATACTGTTCTCACACTGTCATTGCCTCCCTGCAGAGGGGATAAGAATGTGCTCCCCCTTGTCTGTTGACAAAGCACATGACAGACTTGTCTGTCTAAAGGAGAAATGTGTTTTAGTTGATTAAGTCCATTAGGGCTTTGAGACCATTAAACTCTGTACAAATCTTCAACGTTCATACATTTATGCGGAGATATGCTTCTGACGAGTCCCAGATCCCATGTGTCATGAAATCCTGGCAGTGGGCTTCCACCACAGTTAGGAGGCATCTATGGTGAGGGTCACCTCTGGCTCTAGTGGGGAGATTGGGAAGCCTTGGAGAAGGTTTTCCTCTGCAGATCACCACATCAGAGACCTTGCCAGAGGTTTGGTCACTTGAATGAGTAGTTCCCAGGGTGTTATGCATGGGACCACTGGGTACTGAGCCTCCACTGAATTGTCCTCATGTGCAGCTTTGTTAGGAGTACTGTGAACACTGAGGAGGCCACGAGTCCCAGCATTTGTTGAATGGAGTGAGCTGGAACAGTCTTTGGTTCCATGATAAAGCATGCCATCTACAAGATGGCTCATATTCTGCTGTCTGGAAGAAAGGCCCAAGCCTGAGTCATATCCACAACAGCTCCTATGAACAGCAGTACTTGGAAAGGCTCCAGCTCAGTCTTGGCAGAGTTCAGCAGGACTCCCATGGATGTCAGAAATTGAAAAGCAGTGGCCACTGCCTGCTGTCTCACCTTACTGGAAGGACATGTTAGGAGCCAGTCATCCAGGCACAGGAAGAATTGTAGTCCTAGATTTTTCAAGTGCACTGCAAGTTCTGTGAAACACTTTGTGAAGACTTGCTGCACTGGGGAAAGCCCAAAGGGTAGGACTCTGAACTGATAATGCTGTCCCTCCATGCAGAACCAGAGGTACTTGTGGTGGTTGGGGTGCAACAGTACAGTATGTGATGATATACAGGATTGCGCATGAGTACTCATACACAACAAGGTTATTTTCTGATTGAGTGGTTTCTGTGGTGACAAGAGACCTCAAGAGCGCAGCTTGGGGAGGTCTCGTTACCACGGTAACCACGAGATCAGAAAATAGCCTTGTCTGTGTATGAGTTGTTCATACACGATCTTGTATAGAGTATGGGCACTCATTACTGACAATGTCCCCCAAATAACTTTTAAGAGCCTTATCTGTGGCGCGTTGACCTGGCGCTGGTAACTTCCGTGTCATCTCTAACCGCCACGGCCCCTTCGTTGCGCATGCGCAACTACGTTCAATGTTGTTATGCTGCACTAGTGATGTACTCAGTGCAGCATAACAACATCGTGACATAGTCAGGACAGCCCAACAACACTGTTCCAGGCATGGATGTCCATGTAGAACAGCGTTCTACCATACCCCATATGCATCCTGCATATCCAGAGATTCAAGCTGATCCTGTTGCTTCAGGTAGGGTAGCATGGATCCCAGAGAAACCATCTTCAGTTGTATCCATGTACTGGTTTAGTTTTCTGAGCTCAAGAATGGGACGCATACCTCCCGATTTCTTGGGTACCAGGAAGTAGTGGGAGTAGAAACCTGTTCTGACTCTGACACTATCTCCACTGCCCTGTTTCTCAACAGGCTCATAATCTTCAGGGGGTATTTCCAACAACTCTTTGTCCATCAAGATGGATTCCCACTGATGGTAAAATCTGATGATGACCCCCCCCCCGGGTAGGAGTGGTCCACTTTGGATAGATTAAGTGGACCTGGGGTTGGAGCTTCAGGTGGTGGTATGGTGCATTTTTCATGTCTGTGTCTTCAGCTGTGCATTCCTTTGGGCTTGAGAAGGTTGGGATCTGTTGTGGGAGACCTCTTCTGCCCTTGACATGAAGAAAACGCTTCTTATGGAAAGAGCCACATCCTTTATCCCTCTGTGGGTTGTAGGAAGCTGGTCTAGAGGTCTTACGAGTCATTCTTTTTTATTAGACTCCTGAAGAAACTGCTCCACTTGCTGTCCAAACAGACAAGTGCCATTGAATGGCATATTCATGATCTGTTGTTGGACATCTGGAGCAAAGCCAGCAATCTGCTGTCAGGAGTGCCACCTGATGCAAACATCTGCAGTTGCAGAGAAGGCTACTGCATCACAAGCATCCATACAGGCCTTTGGCTGGTGGCTGTTAGATTCAATACCTTGCCTAATAGCTAGCAGTATTTCTTGTTTAGCCTCTGTGTCTGGCAGAGCCTCTACTGGAAATTTTAGCATGTGCCAGAGTATACTAGTACTTAGAAATGTGGCTCTGGTTGCTAGCTAGCCTAATGCTAAGTGTTGCTGAGGTATAGACACAGTTTCCCATGGTGTCTACCTTACGTGACTCCTTGTTAGTGGGGTGCGGGTACTATGACTTTGTTGTTTTCAGCCAAAATGACAATGGTGTCCACTATTGGCTGAGTAAACTAGGTGGTCCTGAACTTAAGAGCTGTGTATTTTCTGTCTGCCTGTTAACACAGAAACACAGCTATTGTTGGCAAATAAGGACTGCTTGACTCATCCAGTCTGCCCATTTTTCCCTTGCCTATATTGGCACCATAGACCCTACCTGACCTCCAGCTACTTCCCCCTGCTTCCCTACCAAGATTCTTTTGTACCTATCCCATGCATTCTTGAAGCCCACCACCTTTGCTGGAAGACTGCTTCTGTCATCCACCACTCGTTCAGTGAATAAGTAGTTCCTCACTTCTCTCCTACATTTCCACACTTTTAGCTTCAGTGCATGTCCCCTTGCTCTCATGCACATTCTCCTCTGAAAAATACTCCCTTCCTGTACCTTAGTCACCCCTGTAAGGTATGCATAGGTCTCTATCATGTCACACCTCTCCCTCCATTCTTCCAAGGTGCACATATTGAGATCTCTCAGTTTCTCCTCATAGGGCTTCTGATGCAGCCCCTGCACCATTTTAGTTGCCTTCCTCTGGACAGTCTATGTTCTTCCTGTGATGTAGTCTCCAGAACTGGACACTACTCCAGGTGGAGTCTCACCAATGAGCTACACAGTGGTAATACCACCTCTCTCCTTCTACTGATGATACCCCTCCTTATGCTCACCAGCATCCCACTGGCCCTACGTACAGCCTTATCGCACTGCCTCACCACCTTGAGGTCATCCAATACTTAGAAACATAGAATCTGTCAGCATATAAGGACTGCTTAGTCCACCCAATCTGCTAATTTTTCCCTACCTACAGTATCACCATGGACCCCTACTTTCATCCCCTCATTTCTTTTGACTAAGATCCCATTATGACATATGCCAATATTATAGGGGTATGGTTGTGTCCCTATAGTTAGGGTTGAGTAGTCAGTTCACTGTTAAAACCCTAACTTTGCACATTAATAGCTTTGGCACCATTTGACTAAATTAGCTGAAATTTTGCATGTGCTGTCTAGTAAGTAAGCTCTTGACCTGTGAAAAGTTTTGTTCTGGCAGCTTGTGTGGTTTCTGAGATCCGCATATGTCATTTTCTGAAGCTGTCTAATTTTTTTTCCTATACTTAACTTTTTTTTTTTGCTCTCAGCTACAGCCTATATGGAATGGAATTGTTTTCCCAGACGTGCAGGGCACACATGGGATGTCCAAAGGTAGCACCTTTGAATAGTCTGGTGAAAAAATATTAAACAGTTACACAATTATAAGGCTTTAAAGTTTTGTTTTTCCCATTCTGAGCATGTGCAGTAGGGTTTCTGAGTTAACGTTCTGGCACAAAATGAAACATTTGATGTCGCAGGCCCCTTTTTTTGGTTTCTCACTACTTGCTTGGCACAGCACCAAACATTTTTTGTGTCACGAGAACTGCCATCTTGTTGCTTTTCTCCACAAACTAACAAGCATTGAAAATATATAAAAATGCTGTCATTTTAAAAAACAAAAACCAGAACCTAGTTAAACAGGCCTCGTTTAGCTAGATTCTGAGATTTGTTTTTTAAAATAAGGGCCAGAAATACCTCTTCTGGGCACCCAAAATCCCAGGTGTCCAGCTTAGCGAGAGGAGCCCTTTGCCCATGTTCTCTGTAGGAGAACAGCAGGACTTTCTTGATTTCTGCAGCTGTAGCTGGAACTTTTGCTGCAGGCTGCAGTGAGAGCAGGGAGCCACCATTTCCCTAGTGTCTAGTGAAGCCTCCTCATTGCTATCCCTTTATGTATGTGAAGATGCTTTGTGACTGATATCAGTGCTCTCAGTAAATCTCGGTGCTCTCCCCCCAATCTCTGTCTGTAACAATACCTTTCATTTATTATTTATTATGACATTCCTCATGGTTTCCCAATAATAGGACCAGATTAATCAATTACAAGACTGCCATTATGTTAGTTTTTCTTACAGCTGTTTGTTTCCACTTATTAATGTAGTAGTAATAATCCATCTTATTTCATTCCATCTGTCAGCAGTTACTGATTCATTTTGCCGGAGTGTTTTCTATGCTTCCCTTATTTACTTAATTACACTGGTTACAATTTATTTACATGTGACGTATCCTATATTGGGACAGTATCTATTTTATAATGTCTTAACCAAATAATTGCCCATTATACTCGTAAGCATCTCGGGCAAGGTGCAGAATAATAATTATTATGTATTCTATTACATATTCTCAACATGCATGTTCTCCTCTCTCTATTTTCAAATGGAATGTTGGGGTGGGGGGGGCAGAAAAAAGGAGGGGGGCCAAAAATTCCTAAAAAATAATTGCTGGTTTATAGTTCAGTGCTCACATATTTTGTATCTATGACAGTACCATAATTAAAAAATCTTGCACTTATTATACAGGTGCAGTAGCACCCCTATAGTTAGGGTTGCTGGTGAGTTCTATGTTAAACTTGATTTTTTGATTGCTATTTGCAGAAAGATGGTTTTATAGATTTAAATGCAACTTTCAGGATTTGTTGTACATGGCAGAATCCACAATCCCTGAAAGTCTTACATAAATCGGTTCAGTATTTTTAGAGATATTAAAGTGTTAAAAAAATACTTTTCCCATTGATTTCAATCGTGAATTTTTTTGTGAATTTTTGCTCTCAGGTAGCTAAAAAACTATAATTCTTTAAATTGTGAAATTTTGTATGGTTGTGTAGGTTGGTGGGGAACCTGCTCCCTTGCCCAATCGTGGGTTTAAGTAAAAGAAAAGAATCCCTGGTGGTCCAGTGGACCTGCTCCCCTGCCCGATCACGGGCTTTAGAAATAAAAATAAACCCTGGTGGTCCAGTGGACCTGCTCCCCAGCCCGATCGTGGACTTAAATAAAAGAAAAGAATCCCTGGTGGTCCAGTGGACCCGAACCCCAGCCTGATCGTGGGCTTTAGAAAACAGAACATTCCTGGTGGTCCAGCGAGAACCCCTTCCCACCCACCCTCAGATCCACCTCCCCCCACTCAGCGGCTGGGTGGCAGCTCCCCACCGCCACGACTGACAGTGTACAGTGCGACTGTACACCCGTTGATCCACTCGTGGACCAATGGATGTGCAGACCATACTGTACTACACAGTCGGAATGTGAATGGTTTCATTCACATTTTGGAGACTGTGTAGTACAATACAGTCTACACACCCATTGGTTCATGCAGTGGACCAATAGGGTACAGCTGTACTGTATGCTGTGAGTCGGTGAGCGGCTGGTGGGTGGGGAGCTCGCCCACTGCTGACTGGGGAGGCGGGATGGTGGGTCTGATTGGGCGGGTGGGGAGGGGGTACTGCTGACCACCAGGGATGTTCCGTTTTCTAAAGCCTGAAGTTGGGCTGGGGTTGGGTCCACTGGACCACCAAGGATTCTTTTCTTTTACTTAAGCCTGCGATCAGGCTCGGGAGCAGTTCCACTGCACCATCAGGGTTTATTTTTATTTGTAAAGCCCATGATCAGGCAGGGGAGTAGGTCCACTGGACCACAAGGGATTCTTTTCTTTTACTTAAGCCTGCGATCAGGCTCGGGAGCAGTTCCACTGCACCATCAGGGTTTATTTTTATTTGTAAAGCCCACGATCAGGCAGGGGAGTAGGTCCACTGGACCACAAGGGATTCTTTTCTTTTACTTAAGCCCACGATCGGGCAGGGAAGCAGGTCCACTGGACCACCAGGGATGCTTTACTATCTACCCATGATTGGGCGGGGGGGGCATGATGCCCGGACTGTGTTCCAGGAGGTCGGGTGGCCACCCACAGCTGGCGGCTGCCATGTTGCACCCTGCAACATGGTAGCTCACCTGAGGGTGGCCAGTACTTGCTCCTTCTTTTTACGGGCGGATCTTTGCTCCCCCCTGTGTGGCGTAAGGCGGGTGTGTGCCTGCATATGCACCGCACATCCCGGGCTGAATAGCGGAATTTGCCGAATATGCATGGGCATGCCCCCTGCACTTGCACCACATACATTACTGAGGTGCACCCGGCATCGAGTTCGCGATGCAATTTCCACCTTTGAATATCGCTGGGACATTATCAGTGGGTTGCGATGGCGCAACAATGTTGTGCCATGCACAACCCCTTTGAATATCCCACCCTCTGTATTTTTTATGCTTGAATCTCATGCAGTTCAGTGTCTGAATGTAGCCAGTGGTGAAGCCAGGTGAACTGCAGTCATTGAACGGATCATGAGACTAACAGGTCACAACCTCTGTTCGCACTTCAGTGTTATAGCTGTAGTCTCTCCTAAGCTTGTATAGTCACACAGCCTAAAAAGGTTGACAGCTGGCAAGAGAAAAAAATTCAAGCAAAAAAGTCACAGATCCATACACAGCACTGATTTGTGTCAGTGTGAATGTTAGAAAAGAAAAAAATTACTCGCCATAGTAATCATGTTTCTTCAAAGGGATCATTCATTATGATTAAACAAATGCAGTCAGCCTCCTGTGTTGGACTGCCAGAGAGATGGAATTATATGCAAATTATGGAACTCTCAATTGGCTCATGCCACTTTCAAACTGCTGCCCGAGCAACTGTTGCATTCTGAGTGCTTCAGATTCTTATGTAGCCTAAACTGTGTATAAGACCCACTAACTATGATAATATTTATATATATATATAATAATTTTTTGTCCTCTCGTCAAAAAAACAACCCAATAAATAAACCTAAAAACTTGAGACCACAAGGAAACCAATTGGTTAACAAAAGGTGAGCCTCAAACTTAAGTTCTATAGAAAATACATTCTAAAAGAGGGCTGCAGAACAACGTTGATAGGCTTTTTACTAGGGGAGGCAGAGTGGGTGATTTAATCACAATGAGTGATCCTTTTGAAGAAACAAGATAGTGAGTAATTTTTTCTTCTAACCTCAGGAATCACTCATTATGATTAAACAAATGCAGACTACCAAGCAGTATCTTTGAAGGTTGGGCAGAAAACCTATTTAGGAAACAGGTTCTGCAGCACTGCTGTACCAAACTTGACATCACTTCTGGATTGCAGTACCAGGCTGTAATGCTTTGTGAAGGTGTGTACTGTTTTCCATGTAGCTGCTTTGTAGATTTCCAAGAGTGGAATATCCCTTGAAGCTGCCACTGAAGCAGCTGTACCTCTGGTGGAATGTGCTCTGAGGCCCAGGGGAGCCTGTTTTCCCACTTTACTATAGCAAAACTGGATACATACCATTATCCAACGAACAACTGCACATTCTGTGGCAGGTCTACCCTTACCTACCTCTCCATAGGTAAGAAAGATCTGTGCCTGGCCTGGTCTGTAAGACATAGTTCTGTCAATATAGTGGCTAAGTGCCCTTTTGACATCAAGGGAATGAAGCCTCCTTTCTGAAGAACTGGAGTTCTCTGTGAAAAAGACAGGTAAAGTGATGGACTGATTTAAATGGAAATCAGACACCACTTTGGGAAGAAATTTTCTATTGGTCCTAAGGACCACTTTGACCCTGTGGAATGAGATGTAATCTACATCCATGCACAGGGCTTTTAACTCATTGATTCTTCTGGCTGAAGCAATAGCCACCAAAAACATAGTTTTTCAAGTGATATACTTCAAGTCTGCTGTTGCCGTCGGTTCGAATGGGGCATCTATGAGCTTGGCAATGCAGATATTCAGATTCCAGGCCGAAACTGGTTCCCTCAAAGGAAGGTACAAAAGGTTAAGGCCTTTAAAATATTTCCTGAAGACTGGATGAGAGGCCAAGGACCTCTCTTTACCTACTGTCAGGTAAGCTGAAACTGAAGCCAAATGAATCTTGAGGGTGGAAGGCTTCAGAGTTAAAGAATGCAAGTGTGTCAGGTAATCCAGAAGAATGACAAAGTGAGCCCTGGATGGGTCGATACCCTTAACTGCACACCATATGGAAAACCTCTTCCACTTGGCAGAATATGTCTTTTTAGTGGAAAGTTTTCTGGAGCCCCTAAGTACTGCCAAAACTTGTTCTGACAGTTTAAGATCTGCATACTCTAAGCCCTCAAGAGCCAGGCCTTGAGCCTTAGTGAGTTCAGGTTTGGGTACAGTATCCTGCCCTGGGAGGAAGTCAACAGGTTGTGCTTCCTGGGCAGATAAATTGAAGGTACCACTGATAGAGCCAACAGAAGCGAATACCAGTGGGAGGGAGAAGCTCTCATTTTGGCTCTCCTGCCCCTTCCTCAGAAATATCCTCTAGGTTATTGTTGCAGCTGAGAGGCCTGAGCTTGGAAAAAAGGTCTGGAGTAGGATCCCCTACCCCTGCCTCCCCTGGTCTCGGACCTATAGGATGAGGAAGGCCTATCCTTAGAATTGCTTCTGTAGGTGGCCTTATAATCTTCTACCTTTTTCATATAGGCCTCTGTCTTATCTCCAAACAGGGAATTTTTTCTCAAAAGGAAAGTCCATCGCCTTAGCCTGGGTGTCCAGGGTCAGGTTTGTTGTCCTGAGCCAGGCAAATCTTCTAAGGGAGACAGACAGTGCCGTCAACCTGGCTGCAGAGTCATTAGTGTCCACAGCCATGTGGAACTGGTATTTTGTGGCATCCAATGTAGCCCTTGCTGTATCCTGCAAGTCCACTGCCACCTCACCAGGCACTTTGTCAGCCAGAGCTAACACTGCATTCCAGAGTGCCTTCTGGTATTGCAGTGCATAGGCCATATAATTCGCCTGTCTAAGGATGAGAGAAGCCACCATATACCCTTCCTTCCCCATTGTATCCATATTCCAAGAGTCCTTATCTGGAGGATGGGTAACCAAAGGGATTCTGGCTTTGTCACAGGCAGCAGCCTGCACAACACCTTCAGGGTCAGGGTGGCTGAACAGAAAATCAGCTGTTGACCAATCAAGCTGATATTTCTTGTTAGCCTTTTTGTTGACTCCTGGAATAGAATTTGGAGTTTGGAATACTTGCATTGTAGCCTTTTTTAAGAACTTATGCATAGGCAGTAATAAACATTCTGTTGAGGTTAACCCCAATCATATCCAGGAACTCGGCTTCCTCCACATCCTCCTCTGTCTCCTGCAGAGGGAGCTTGAGTGTTTCTACCACGCTTTTAACAAAAGCATAATGTGAGGAATAATCCTCTGGACCCCGGGGGGGGGGAACCAAACTCCTGCTCTGGAGAAACCTCTGGGTCTATCCATTCCTCCTCGAAATCATCATCCTCCTCCTCAGGAAATGAAGCCTGTGGCTCCTGAGAGGGTAGAACTAGTACAGGAACCAGGGCAGTCAGTATTGGAAATGGAACTACAGCTTGCAGTGTTTGCAAGACCTGTAAGGCCTTAGCAATGTTCTCAGCCGAGGGCATACCAGTTTTGCCAGCTGGGAGCTCCTTAGCCTCCTCGGCCGGAGGCGTAGCGACATGTTTTTCTTTACAATTTTTCTTCTGTGGCACAGGTTCAGTCCCTGATTCCACTGATCTTTTTTGATTGCCCTGCTCAATTTTATCTGATCCTTTACCAGGAAACTTAGCTTTACCTCCAACCCTTCTTGTGCCAGACGTGGAGGAACCAGTTTCACCAGTATTAGTAGAAGCAAAGAATATCTGTCTGCTTTGGCTATTATCTGACCACAAGACACACACAATTTGAAACCAGTGGGTCCTGTGCATTTTTAGGCTTAACAACAGGAGCCTCTGACATTGAGCAGGAATCACTAAAGAAAATGTGATGAATTATCGGTTCTTTAGAACCGAATATATCCTAACCACTATAAACAACTGCTAACGGTTCTGGGAACCGAGCATTACTCGGTTCCTGACACCGATAAACTTAGAAATCTATATAAAAATGAAATAAATATATGCGGTTAGGAATCTACCACGGAACGTTAACAAATATAAAAGATTGGAGTAAAAACCTCACTAGAAATAGCGGAACCCTCAGTTCCAAGGAACCGTGAAGGAACCGCTAAATACAATAAATTCTACGCAAACTACAAAATAAACTAAAACTAAGGCAGCGATCTGAAATAGAAAATAAAACCACTACTTATTGATCAGATAATCAGATTTTGAAGAAGTTGAAGGAGAGCTCTCCAGGACGTCTTCACTAGGCAGGTGGAGTAAAGAATCTGAAGCACTCAGAGTGCAACAGTTGCTAGGACAGCAGTTTGAAAGTGGCATAAGCCAATTAAGAGTTCCATAATTTGCATATAATTCCATCTTTCGGATGAGACGTTAAACCGAGGTCCCATCTGCCTGGATTGTTGGTAGTTCAGGTGGATGTTAAAGATCCCATGGCACTTATCGAGAAGAGTAGGGGAATTTGCCCCGGTGTCCTGGGCAAAATTTTCCTCATTCACTAAAAAATCACCAACAGCTTAATCTGCTTCAAGGTCAGTTGACATTCATCTGTATCCCCCTTCCCCAGGTCGTGCCTGAAAATAGGCAGGATTTGTCTAGTGCACTTACCCGGTCAACAAAAACTAAATCAAAAAAATAAATAAAATAAATCTCTCCAGGCAGTCCAACACAGGAGGCTGACTGCATTTGTTTAATCATAATGAGTGATTCCTAGGGTTAGAAATAGTGATTCCTTTTCAGTGAGATAGATCTGTTTTGTGGGTTTATGATATCAAAGATATTAGATACGATTTCTGACATCAGGAACAGTTCTCAGAAACAGTTCTCTATATTACAGACAACTATTTCCAAGAACTGTTCCCGATGTCTGAAATCGTGTCTGATATCAGTTGATATTATTTGTGACATCATATCTACAGTATCTGTCTAATTTCATGAACTAGATCTGTACTGATGTGGGTCAATTGGATGTTAAAAACAATGAGACTTACACAGTTGTCAAAAAAGTATTTAAGTTATTTTTAGTGACACCACCATCAACAAAAGAGAAATCACATTGTATCACCTCGAGGTACATTCAGTTATAAGCAGCTCCATATCTTGTGGGAAGATGCTGCAAAATGCATGGCATGGGTGATTGTAATCTTCCCAAGACGCACGCACTGTGGGTGACTGCAGATTCCTGACTTCTGTAAGACTGTGATGACTGTGTTTATATATATATGCAAATATCAAAACTGAGTTGGACCAGTAGACCAACTTCAAACTTGGGACGTAGGAACTAGCTGCATAAACTGACCCTGGACTCCCCCCTTCCTCCTCCCACCTCCATCAACCCTACTGTCCACATTCAGGCAAAGAAACAGTACCTCCTGGTGTCTGCTTGCTACTATTTTGGTATGTGTGTGGGGGGGTGCAGATCCAGAGGTTCCTCCAGTCCTCCCACCACCACCATAGCCACTGCCATTGCAAGGATTTAAAATTGCAGCAGCAAGCTGCCAGACCCCACTGGCCCACTGGATGGACCTTGAGCCCCCTATCTGTAGAAGGATGATAGGAGTCCCCAGAGGATGATCCCAGCCAGCTCCTGCAACAGCAGCAGCTCTCACCCAATGAGAAATGGAAGCTGAAGGCAAACATCAACCAGGGCCAGCACTGCCAAAAGGGGATGTGCATCGACTTTGCCATGTGCCAGAGGAACAGCTTCAAGGTGTATATGTACCTGCTGTCACCCGAACAGCAGTAGCCCAAGGGAACGAAGGTGTCGGATGGCTACCAGAAGATCCTGGCCAACATCAAGGGCTCACATTTCCACCCGTTGGACCCAAGTAACACGTGTCTCTTTGTGCTCAGCCTTGATACCCTGGAACAGGACCCACTCTCCCCACATGATGTGGTCACGCACACCTTCACTGTTCTGGAACAGTGGCTGCCACTACCTGCTGTGCAACATCTACTCGAACAGCTGGCCCAATTACACCGAGGACCAGGGCTTTGACTGCAATGGGGCCAAGCTCTCCAAGGCCTCATTGGCTTGGGCAACTTCCACCTCAACTTGGATATCTCCATCCCACTCTTCTCCAGGGACCATCTGCTCAAAGGAGGGGAGCAGGACCACCTTGCATTCAACAGCATGCCCCCAACTACAAAGTACCTGCTGGTATTTAAATGCAATGGTACCTGACAGACATTGGGTCAGAGATGAAGAATGGTCCATACCATAATCCACCATAGCAGGGATATCATCCAGCTCACCACCCGCAAGCATGGCAAGGACTGGGAGAAACACAAGTATGCCCGCTGGGACAAGGACAAGGAAGAATAGGCGAAGTAAGTTCCTGAGTCTGTTTCACTTTGGCACTCTTTGAGCCTGGCTGTGGGTTTTAACAGGGGTTCAGTTAATTGTTCCAGGATGGAAGAAGCCTGGTAGAAGTGCAATCGCCAGACAGCCAATGGCACTTAAAGATCATCAGTGGCCACTAAACATTATTCATAGACTATGGATCCTAGTACCTACCATGTACAAATTCATGACATAAGATACCATTGCAAATACTGAGCCCCCAAAAACCTTACAGTGCCCACCAAACACGAAGAAGAGTGTTGTATTTGTTAAGTGAAGCCAAAAACTATCATGTGTTCAAATCTGAAAATCATTCCAATTGTTTGGAACTCAAAATACTTCACAGGACCATGTCCTTAATTCTCTAAGTCAGAATCCTATAAGAGACCACTCTTGGACATAACTGGTAAAATATATACAACTTTTTTTTTTTTACTTTACTTTCATGCTAACAACATTGAATGCCACCTCATTTTCTTCTTACCTTGCTGCAAGTCAAATTCTTCTTCCCCTTTAGTTTTGGAAGTTTACTTTATTATAAGAAGTCAAAAACTTCCAAAGTGGAGTTATGTGAAGCACTGTGTCAATTATTGCTTAGTGGTGATTCCCTTTTGTTATTGGAAAATGAATGATGAACGGGGGAAAAGTTTCAGCTTGCAGCAGGGCTTTGTGATCCTGATCCTGATCCAAAGGGGCTAATTAAGTTCAACGTAGGGTTAAAAAAATCCTCAAGCTCTCCCAAAAAGGTAACATAAGAAATGCTGAATCTCTTGTACAGTTGAAAGGGTGAATTAAAAACCTTTGAGTACTTCACACCTCCCCTTCCACAAACTGGCACTGTTAATTTCTTTTTTTTTTGTTTACCCTGCATTGATCTTTTGCCCTGATCTCTAAAATACAGCAAGCCTCTTGAGTTTTTTGAAATCTATATCCCTTATTTGTAGGCTGTGCATAAGGTCCAGGTTGATCTGTAGTTGAAGGCTTGCATTCTGGGTTTAAACGATCACGCAGAGTAGGTTTCCCCCTAATTCTCTGTAACTGGTGCAGGAAAAGAAATGCTGGTTGTATAGGGCTAATTGTGTATCCTTCCAAACTAAATAATCTTTTTGTAGAATTCTGAATCATTCCTGTCAAAAAAAATCTTAATGTATTTCTTGCTAGACGAAGTTACAGTGTGTTTACACCTTGTTCTATGTCTTCATGTAGCAGATTCCCTAAATAAACTTGATGTTCTCTATCATAGAGCCCTTTGTTTTATTACAGACTCTGCACCCAGGACTCATTGCACTCTATACACAATGATTGGATGGTAATCCCTGGCTTTGAGGAGGCTTAAAAACCTGTATATGTGGATCTATAAAGCGTTAACTAATAATCTTGCCTGTTACATCTCGGATTTCATCATACAATCCTATGGTAGTTACACATTAAGAAAATATAACTATATCCTCTTAGACATCCCAAGATATGCTACCCAATATGGAAGGTCAGCCATTAGTTGCATCATTTGTATGGCATGGAATGAACTTCAAAATATGATCCAACTTACCAATCTTGTAAGCACTGGAGTATTCAAAGCACTGTTAAACAAGATGTGCAAAGAAACAGGTTCATGTAAATGTCAAATTACATGAATGCAGTTTTAGTACTGAGATTGCACGTATAATTTGTGTACTGGTTCCAAAATTAGACATAACTATTTCTATACCAATGTTTTCTTGGAATATATTCAATGTCAGGCTTCCTTCCTTTATATGTGACCTTGCAGGATATCTATATTAGAATATTGTATTAGGATTGCTATAGTACCTACTAGTCTTCCTGATGTCTATTGTATTATATATGTATGTCATTTACTGTGATTTTCAGCATTGTTTTCAGTTGTATTATTTTTGGTAAACTGTATGCTGGCCTACCCAGGACCTCCTTGTGAATGAGTAATTTCCTGGTAAAACTAAACTTATTCTGCTGTGGTTACTTTAACTGAGTACTGGGTGACATCTGGGCAATTGTTATTGCTGGTGATCCTCATGCAGCATGAATGCCAAAGTTGAAAAAAAATGCTGGGAGGGTGTACATGCATGTGTGAGAATAATCGGCACTGTAAGTCCCTCATTTAGTGACTTGCACTGTGTCTGCCTGTATGTTGCCTAGGTTGGTAGCACCTATCTCACACTCACAGCTGCTCTTAAATAAAAAAAGTTTCATAGTTATCATACAGGTCTATCGACCAAAGGCCATGATGACACGTCACATATCAGTGGATATATATCATCTTTCTTTCTCCCATGTGATTATCTAGTTCTTTTTATGTTGGCAAGTTTGCGCAGCCAACATCTTGTGGTTGTGCAGATTTGGAGGCGCAGTCACTGTTGGGCGAATGCAGGGCATGCATCAGTAGGTGCGTCCCTCATTCCCCAATCAGCCTGCATGCTGGCGCCACACCATGCATACATACTGTGGTAAGCACATCTAAGGAAAGGTCTGCTGCAATGCGAGCAAAGCTCATCACACGCAGCTTACCTCCCTACATGCTTCCATGGCAACAGAAACATGGCGGCATGTTGCCCGCCAAACTGCCGACTTTGGGGGTGCCCAATCCCCCTGTTGGCTTACCCTGCCCCCAGTGTATGTACCGACGGGGGAGCCCACTCCCTGTCGGCATAAAGAACCCCCCCAATTTGTTATATGCCGAGGGGGGTGCCCAATCCCCCTCAGCTCATGCCCCCCCTCGCTTTCCTTGTGTGCCTACGGGGGTGCCCAATCCACCATCGACTACAGCTGTCCCCCCCCAACAAAAAGACTCCATTGGCACACTGGGAGCCCACGCCAGTGTGCCCCTGTGAAAATAAAAACAGTCCCACAATGCTTTTTCTTTTTTTGTTCCCTGTAAAAAAAGAAAATGGTCCTTCGGCAGTCTCCATGCCCCCCTCCCACAACCCGTGCCCACCCATTATGCACCCTGCCTCCCCACATCCCCCCATCCCATGCTTGCCTCCAAAGTCCGCGCAACGATCCTTGGTGGACCGGGAACACGTCTGCACTCTTCAAAGCCAACCACGAACTGAGGAAATGCTGGTAAGCTGTATAATGGAATAAAGAGGGTTTTTCCATCTCTGATGCATCTCTCAGGCATTTTTTGGAATTTTGGCACCAAATTTTCAACATGGTGTTTTTGGGACCCCTCATCATGATTTCCGGCACTGTCATGGTGTTATTCTGTCCCGAAAGGTGATTTCACAGTCACTGCGTGGAATCACCTTTCGGGACTGAGTAATGACACGACAGTGCCACTGTTCATGAGGGGGCTCTCAAAATGCCTATGTTGCAAATTTGATGTCAAAACTCCCAAAAATGGCTGTTTTGCAAGCGTGCATTGCGCTGTTTCTATGCACGCTCGTAACATCATGAATTTGTAATATTTTTACTCCAGATTTTCAAAATTGCCATTTTTTCCACACCTCCTGATGAACAGTACAGCTGTCATTTTACATATCCTGTCCAAAATGTGTTTTCACATGTCCAGCACAGAATAGCGCAGTCGCTGCACGAAATCATGTTTCAGGACAATTTGAGGAAATGACGGTGACACTGTTCATGAGCAGAGGTCCTAAAATGCCTATGTTGAAAATTTGGTGGCGACAGTCCATAAAATGACTGTGTTGCAAAGCATGCATTGCGCAGTTTCCATGCACCCTTGTGAATTCGCAAATTTGCAATATTTCCATGCCAGATTTTCAACACTGGCATTTTTGCACACCTCCTTATGAACAGTAAAGCTGTCATTTTTCACATCCTGCCCAACATGCGTTTCTGCACCTGTAGTGCACAATGGTGTGGTCACTGTGGGAAATCAACTTTTGGGACAGATTAACAAAATTGGAGCACCACTGTTCATAAGGGGAGGTCCCAAAATGCCTATGTTACAAATGTGACTACTAAACCACAAAAAATAATTGGGTTATGGACATGTGTTGTGCAGCTTGTATGCATGCTCATTGCTTCACCAATATTTCATACTGTTACTCCAGATTTTCAACGTTGCCATTTTTTACGAGTCCTCATGAACAATACAGTTCTCATTCTCCACATCCTGCCCAAAAATGTGTTTTCATCCCTCTGTCGCCAAATGCCACAGCCCCTGTGCAAAACCACCTTTCAGCTAACAAAGTGATTGTGCTGCTTTTCATGAGGTGGCCTGACAAGAAGCCCATGTTGAAAATGTGGAGTGAAACTACCACCACACGCCTACGGTGTTAGGGTTTCCAACTGTAGCACCCCACCCAGTACAGACTGACAGGTGTCAGGGGTGTGACTTGTGATCATCGGATGTAATGCTAATGCCATTCCACCCCCTGCCCCCACCCTGCAGCCACTGACAGGCATTGTGGTGTGCCTTGCACTGTTCAGCCACAAAGTTCACCCCATGCTCCTATGCTGCACCCATGTCCACGTATTTCCTTATGGAATGGGATATGTATAATGCCCAAAGACCCCAAAGCACACCACAACACTTGTCAGTGTCTACAGGGGAGGGTGAGGTACAATGGCATGAGCATTATAGCTGATGACCCAAAGGCACACCCCAATGTCTCTTGCTCTCTACAGGGTGGAGGTGGCATCACTTCAATACTTCACTGCCATTCCTATTATGCGTCTCTAGCTCTGGCACTGCCAATGCCAGTGCAACAACATTTGGTATTGACAAATGCTTGTTTAAATTGTGTTAGTGTTCTGCAAGTTACCACAGTTTCAGGAAGTGCATTCCAGTGTCCTACAACTCTCTGGTTAAACCACTCAGTCCTTTTCTTTGTCTTAGTTGTTTCACCTCTTAGCCTTAGAGAATGTGGCCTTGTGTTCCTTGTGTTTTCTGAACTACAGAGATCTGAAGTTAGCCAAAGTGGTTCATTATTGAATGCACTGTATGTGTAACACAGATTACCCTTAATTTCCTATATTGAAATGAGTACATACCCAGATTATCCAACCTCTCTTTATAACTCCTTCCTTTCATACTATGGATCCTTATGGTCACGCTTCTCTGGACCCTTTCCATTTGTTTCATATTGTTTTTACTTTGTACAGATATGAAGGGGGCACAGTACTCCAAGTGCGGTCTAACCAAGGTCGCATCAAGTGGCACCATAACCTCCCTCTTTTTACATTTGATGTTCCTCATTATGCGTTCCACTATTTTATTACACCTTTTAACTGTTTCTTGGACATGGAAGTCAAAGGTTAGTTTATTTGTAATATATATCCCTAGATCTTTTTCAGTTTCAATTGTTTTGAGCGTAGTGCCGCAGAGAGTATAATCCGTCAATAAGTTGTTATGTCTAAAATGCATCACATCGCATTTTGTAACATTGAACTCCAGCCCATGATTAAGTGCCCATACTCCTAGTTACATAGATACATAGACAGTGTCGGCAGATAAGGGCCTATGGCCCACCCAGTCTGCCCATTTGAGCTTGTAAGTTCAGTTTATGTTTTCCAAGAAGTCTGTTGCCCCTTACCCCTGACCTCCAGAATTCCTTTATGTCTATCCCATGCATTCTTAAATCCCGTGATTGTTTCAGCCCCCACCACTTGCTCTGGCAGGGTGTTCCACTTGTCCACCACTTGTTCTGTGAAGAAATTCTTCCTCACGTTTCCTCTGAATCATCCTCCCTCCAACTTCATCCCATGCCCTCTGGTCCTGGAACATCTTTTTCACTTAAAAATAGTGTATTCCTGCACCCTGTTCCTCCCTGTAAGATACTTGTATGTCTCTATCATATCCCCTCTCTCCCTCCTCTCCTCCAGGGAGTACATGTTCAGCTCCTTCAACCTATCCTCATAGGACTTGTGATGCAATCCATGCACCATCTTTGTTGCCCTCCTCTGATCCTTCTCTACCCTGTCTATGTCCTTACATAGGTAAGGTCTCCAGAACTGTACAGTGTACTCCAGGTGGGGCCTCACTAGTGTCTTGTATAGTGGAATTATGACCTCCCTTTTCCTGCTGGTGATGCTCCTGCCTATGCATCCCAGCATCCTATTTGCTTTACCTGCTGCCTTGTCACACTGTTTCCCTGCCTTGAGGTCATCAGAGATTTCATTTATAGTTCATTTATATTATTCTGTAATGACTCTTCCGATGTGCTATCATTTATAATTGCTCCTATATTTGAATCATCAGCATATTTAGAGATCCAAACATTCATAGATGTTCTCATGGATAAAATAAGTAGACTAAATTAAATTGTAAATGGAGTCCACTCTGAAGAAAGAGGGGTTGCTAGTGGGGTACAGCAGGGTTCAGTACAGGGTCCAGTCCTTTTTAATGTCTTTATAAGTGACATTGCAGAGGGACTGGAACAAAAAGTATGCCTCTTTGCAGATGACACAAAGATCTGCAACAGGGTTGATACACAAGGAGGCATGGGAAGGATGAGAAGGGACTTGGCAAAGTTGGAGGAATAGTCAGAAGTATGGCAGCTTGGATTCAGTGCAAAGAAGTGCAAAATAATGCACCTGGGAAACAATAACCCAGGGGAAGATTACACAATGGGGGAATAGTAACAACAACAAAAATGGAAAAGGACCTGGGGGTAATCATATCAGATGACCTTAAGGTTAGCAAACAATGTGAGAAGGCAGTAAGGAGAGCTGGGTGTATACTGGGATGTATAGGGAGAGGCATCACCAGCAGAAAACAGGAAGTTGTTATTCCTCTGTACAGACAGTTGGTGAGAGACCCCATCTGGAGTACTGCATCCAGTTCTGGAGACCCCATCTCCGCAAGGACATAGACAGGATGGAGGCAGTCCAGGGGAGGGCAGCTAAAATGGTGCAGGGTCTGCAAGAGAAGACATACAAGAAGAGACTAAAGGAGCTTAATATGTATACCCTTGAGGAAAGGAGGGAGAGGGGGGACATGATAGAAACTTTTAAGTACCTCAGTGGAATTAACAAAGTCCAAGAAGGTTGCATCTTTCAGAAAAAGAGATGTGCAAGAACAAGGGGACACAATTTGAAGATGGGGGGATTGGCTCAGGGGCAATGTGAGGAAGTATTTTTTCATAGAGAGGGTGGTGGACGCATGGAACAGCCTTCCTGAGGAGGTTGTGGGGTCTAAAACTGTGGGAGAATTCAAGAATGCGTGGGACTGACATAAGGCAATTCTTGGTGGCGGTAGAAAGAAATAGGCTGTTGGTTAACTAGGATCTGCAGCTTATCCTGTAGGTAGGGAAAATGGCAGACTAGGTGGGCCAAGCAGTCCTTATCTGCCGTCAAAGTCTATGTTTCTATGTTTCTACAGACTCCTGCGGCACACCACTCATCAGTGGCCCCCACTCAGAGTTATATCCCCTTATACAAACTTGCTGCTGCCTATTTCCCAAACATGATTTAATCCAAGATATCAAAATATGATATATTCCTACCATATATAATTGATTGATCAATATATCATGACAGACAAATCGAATGCTTTTGAATAATCAAAATAAATGACATCCAAGGGCAATCCCTTATCAAGGGAAGAACTTACAGATTCAAAAAATTCCATGCGGTTTGTCATATACAATGATTTGGGCTTTGATTTGACAGTACAAAGTTAGGCATTTTGTCTGTGTTTTCTTTTATCTGGTTTGAGACCTTAGATTTTCTGTATCAGCCTAGGAAGTACAATCACCCAGTTATTGTGAAGTGGCCAGTGGACTGTGAACATTCAAAGTGTCAGCCAAGAGATCAAGTTGTCTCCAGTTGTTGATTTTTGCATACTTATCAAAGTCCAGAGAGTGTCGGTACTATCGTATTCTGATCTCCTTTTGTTTAACTTGCTGTAACGACGGCACTTTGACCAGAGATCGACAAATCCAGTAGTTCAATACCAGGGGAATTCTTTTTATGAACTGCACTTCTATTTCTACTTCTCCCACTAAGGTGAACAGGACACTTAAGAGCAGTATTACTTCACTGCATTTCACAGTCTCCTAATCAGCTGTGCAGTAGCAGACTATGAGGATTTGTACTGGGACAAGTAGATTGACTTTAGTTACTTCTCCTGGACATGTACTGCATTGTTGCACATCTCTGCTCCTGACTTGGGACACCCAACTCTCTGATGGCTGTCAGTATAATATTATTTTGTTTTTGTTTATCATCTAGGTGCACTAGACAATAGAATTGCCTATTGTCAGGCACGATCTGGGAGGGTTACAGACATGGTGACAGAAGTCACATGGTGGCAATAGATTTCAGAACAGAGCATGTGAGGTTGATATAGAAGTACTTGGCATCACAATACTTTATGATACAGAGCATTTTACCAAGGTACAGCTATGCTATAGTAGTACATTATGGAACAGCGCATTTAACTGTGGTACATCACAGCAGATAGTTATAAGGGTCAAGACAAGATACTGCAATCAGAGCCCAGAGAAATACAGCATGACAAGAACGAGAAACTGAAAGGATGCAACCTGGCCCAGAGCAGGCTGACAAAAGTTGCAACAAAGTGCATAGCAGTAATACAAGTCTGAAACAGTTTGTCATGTGGAGGGAGGTAAGAGCGAGTTTCGTAAGGTTAGGGTAGAATCAGCTGCATGCACATTTATCATTGCACATAAAGATCTTACAGAGATCCGTCTTGAACACCATGTGCAATGGAAAGAGCTTTAGTTCTAGAGGGAGAGAGTTCCCCAGTTTAGGAGCAAACATTGAGAAGGCACTTTCACCTATTTTTTATATGCATTTGAGTACGGCCATAAGGGACATGTCGTTTGATCTCAGACGGTAGGCAGAAGTAGCTGGTTTGAACATGCTGGCCAGAACAGCTGGTACACCGGAGTTGGAGATCTTATAAATGAGGCAGGACTGTTGTGACAGTCCTCTTCAATGATTTATAATTTATATTTTTGCTGCTTGTATCATTACTGATTACACGCCCCTTCCCCAGGACGCACCTGGAAACAAGCTCTTTCCTACTAAACTTGATCTGGCACTGAACATGTATTTTTTATACTCTCCTTCTTGACTAGATATTACTCACTTTACTTGAGACTAAGTGCTCTTGTTTTCCTATTTTCCATTTTTCAGATATTGATGAGGGCTCATTTTTCAGAGTAGGTTAATGACAACTACTTTGGGTTCCTTTTAGATACTTTTCTTTACAAGTGATGATAAGTCTCAAGAAGTTGGGAGTGGGGATTTTTGGAGGGTGGGATTTGGGTTTGTTTTGCTTAGGTTGTTTTTTTCTATTGTGATATGAGGATTTTAGGAGTTTATATTGTATGTATTGTTATTTCCTGATGTCTTTGTACTCATTCTCTTTATTTTATTTTCTTGTATGACATGTGATTGGGTTTGGAAAATAATAAAGATAATAACATTGAAATAAATAAATAAATAAATAAATGAGGCAGCACATGATGAATCTCTGAAATGATTAGGGGGAGAGCCATCCAAGACTGTAATACAGTGAGCAGTGGTGCGTTATCTTGGGCATGGATAGGGCAAATCGACAGATGTTATTGTAACAGATGTTCCTTTTGTTCATCAGTCCTTTATTGGTCTCCTGACATGCTACTAGCCCATGAGTAAGGTTTGGCAGAAGGACTTTCTGGGCAACTGCCAGTCTAGCAGTTGCGGTGAGGTTATGTCTGATCTTGTAGGCATGCGCAAGTTTTGACTTGACAGCTTTGGTGACGTTTGACAAATGTAAGGTGAGAACAAAGGCAGGATCAAAGGTGACTCCTAGATACTTAAAGGATACAACTATTTTCCCCTAAAGTCTTCTGCATCGTTTAAGTGTGTCATAGCTGGATTATCTACTCTAGTGTGTTATGGTTCACCTCTCTGTATTTTAGGTGCAATCAGCAGAGTTACTGTTCTCCATGTGCCCCCCAACTTACCTACCCTGTTCACTTCTTATCCCCCTGTGGGTTGTACTTCCCGGAGGGGTGATGGGGTGTAGGTGCACTATACTCCCTCTTCCCCATCCCCACTGGCTGGTAATTGGCCACACAGACTACTTCAGAGACAATCCAGCCGACTGTATTCGATGGTAGTCGCGTTGTTACAGTATATACATAATTTATGTTTATGTTGTTTGGGTGGGTTAAGTTTATTTTATTTTCAGCTATTTATTTTTCTATTTATTTCAGTTATTTGTCAATTTATTGATCTTGTTTTATTTAAATTCTATCTAATTTAAATATCTTATCTTACCTTATTTATTTGTGTGTTGTATGTAAATTCCATCTATGAATTTAGTCTTTATCTGGATGTCAAGTTGCTGCCTAATTTTACAACATGCTTGGAAATGCTTAATTGTTTGTGGCTACATGTTCAAGCTGCATTCAATATACATGTACTTTGTTTTATTATACAGATGTATCCCCCTCAGAGATAATCTCTAAACTGTGGCCAACCTACTGTGATTTAGATCCAGGTCCAACTCGCCTTTTGGTGGAATGCCTGGACCTAATTGGTCCTGTGATTGCTGGGGTAGTCAGGACTTCTTTAGGGAGTGGGATCTTTCCTTCAGCCTTGAAAGAGGCTTTGGTTAGACCTCTGTTGAAAAAAACATCTTTGGACCCAGACTGCCTCAGCAACTACAGACCTGTTTCGAACCTCCCATTTTTAGGGAAGGTTGTAGAAAAGGTGATGACCATTCAGCTGGAGGGACATCTTGCTGCTTCCTCCGCCTATGAGCCTTTCAAGTCTGGGTACTGAGTGGGGCATAGTACAGAGACGACCCTGGTGAGAGTGCTTAATGACCTCTTGATGGTGAGGGATAGAAGGGACCATACCATCTTGATCCTCCTAGACTTCTCTGCAGTGTTTGACACCATGGACCATAAGGTGTTACTTGACCGACTACAGTTCTAGTGTGGCCTGTCCGGAAATGTCATTAACTCGTTTAGGTCATACCTGACAGATAGAGTGCAAAGGGTGACCATGGGAATTTTCTCATCAAACTCAAAGCCTCTGGGCTGTGGTGTCAGGCAGGGGTCAGTTTTATCACCTCTGTTGTTCACGGTGTATATGTTGCCACTGGGGGACATTATCAGGCAGTACGGGTTGGGTTTTCACTGCTATGCAGATGACACACAGCTGTATCTGTCCTGTGCTCCCAATAGCCAGGTGTCAGACTCTGTACTTAACAGCTGCCTTGAGGAAATTGAGACATAGATGACTCAAAATTGGCTTAAACTAAACCCAGACAAGACTGAGGTACTGGTGGTGGAGTCAGGACAGAGGGGGGATACGACATTACCCCCTTGAACTTGTGTTGGGGGGTTTGCCTTTGGCCCTCTCTAGGTAGGTGAAGAATTTGGATATAATCTTGGATGGTGGCCTGACACTTGAAGCATAGGTGTCAGCCATGGTGAGAACCGGGTTTTACCATCTTAGGAATATTGCCCAAATTCGAGCCCTGATCCCACCTGATGACCTGCCCACACTGGTACAAGCTTTTGTCACTTCCAGGTTAGACTATTGGAATGCCCTGTACCTATGGATATCTGGAGGCAATTTCTGCAGACTGCAGCTAGTGCAGAATGCGGCAGCAAGATTATTGTTGGGGGTGAAAAGAGGCGAACATATCACCCCAGCGCTACGTGAACTGCACTGGCTGCCAGTTCAGTGGATGATTGTCTTCAAGATAGGGCTGTTACCCTATAAATCCCTGCACTTTAGGGGACCAGTCTATCTGCAAGAGCTCCTTGTGCCGTACCACTCGGCCCGGGCTCTCCGTTCTGCTGGGTATGGCCTCCTTGGAGTTCCCAGGGTTAGGCTGCGGCAGTCTGGTGATCGGGCATTTGCAGCCACTGTGCCTACCCTGTGGAACTCCTTGCCTGGTTATCTTAGGAAGGTTACCACGGTGGAAGCCTTCAAGAAGGGCCTCAAATCATATCTATTTAATCAGGCTTTTAACTGAAGGGGGTTTATAAAATAGTGTGGTGATGCCCTAACTTTGGGGCATTACAGACTCAGGCCTGCCTAAGAATGCATGTCCCCATGTATTTCCTTAAACACTTTATAATAATTATAACCATTTTTTCTTAACATACCAACATTTTACTTGACACTGTATGAAACCTTACTTTGATGCAACACTTTAAGATGTTTATAACTACTGTAAAATGTTAGATTTATTAAGCTAAAGTGGCTGTGTCTGGGGATTACTTTGAATAGATCTACACATGGTACCAAGAGACAAGTTGGGAGGCTTCCATTATATACCTTTTGGGGGAACACCTACATTAGATCTTTGGGATCTACGGGGTTGGAAACTTACTGGTTCTTGAACAATACATTCTGGTTCTATAAGATCTGGCATTTCAGGATTTATCGCTGGCACGACAATCGGGCGGTCAAAGGAATTCACATTAGAAGTGTTATTCCAAGGTTCTTTGCACCAACTGGTTGGTGATTCTTGTCCCAAGATTTTGTCTTTTATGGACTCCTGCATCTCCTTTGGCATAGTGCTGTCCTGATCTTTTGTTAGAACAGCATCTCTGAAAGTACAGGCTTTTAAGAGATTCCGGTGAACAGTCTTGGTATTGTTTCCTAATTCTTGCTGGATCTTGTATATGGGTAACTCAGGATAAGGTATCTCAATAATGCGGTATGGTTCAGGTTCCCATTTTGAAGCTAATTTGCTGCATTTCCGAGTTTTCTTCAGCATTACTATTTCTCCAATAAGTAAGGGTGTAGCATTAGCCTTGGTATAATAGTTTGCTTTTTGGTTTTGACACACTTGCTCCATGTGTTTGCCGACAATTTGTCCAGCTTCTTGCAGATGTTGGTTATGTTCTTGCACCCAATTTATAACTGGCTTTATTACTTTGGTTTCATTCAGCGGTACCTCTAATACTAAGTCCATTGGAAGTCTTCCAGGGTGTCCGAACATTAAATAATGAAGTGTAGAACAGTGTATCATGTTATTATATAAATACGTAAGTTCAGGAAGTAGAGCTGGCCAGTAAGGACGTTTATGCTCTGGTAAGGCTTGCAACATTTCATTCACAGAGTCCATTACTTTGGGGATGGTAGGCAGTGGTTTTCAGCTTATGACTTCCGTAAAGGGTGTAGAGTTCATGAAAAAGCTTGGATTCAAATGAGGTTCCTTGGTCTGTAAGGATTTTTGCTGGATAACCAAAGGTGATACAAAACATCTCAAAAAGGTCTCAGTGGTAGTTTAAGCAGATAGGTCTTTAACTGCACTAGCAACCACAGACTTTGAAAAGTGATCAAGAAAATATATGTGTCCGTTGGTGCTTGGGTCCAACTTTAAGTGCTCAAGAGCAACTACTTCCAATGGTGCGTTACTAACTACGGGGTGAAGAGCAGCTTTCTGATTACTCTTTTCTCTGCGTTTCAAATTACAGGCTGGACATTCTTCACACCACTTTATTATATCACTACACATTCCTATCCAGTAAAACCCTCTTCTAACAACAGCCTCTGTTTTCTTGTCCCCAAAGTGTCCCAAGTGATCATGGTATGCCTCTAGTACTACCGACGTGCTGGTGCTTGGTACTACGATCTGGGTCAATTACGTATGCGTAGTAGGGTCTCTACTTTTCTTAACTAAGCGACAATCTTCTATGGCCAGACAAGTTCTGTGCCTCCAAAGTTTCATTACTTCTAGGTTTAGCTTCTTTCATTTTCACTAGATCATACATTTTTGAGCAGAAACTAGAGCTTTAACTTGGTTGACAGTAGGATCTTGGTCTTGCAATTTCATCCATAAACTCTTTTGGTCAGCAATTGTATTGTCCACTTCAGGTTGGGTTTTCACTTCCGGCTCTGGAACAATTTGACAACAAGCTTGGACAATCTCAGCTGGTACTTGAAGAAAAGGTGGCATTTCTATGTTTTCCAATGAGGTATCATCTACTTCTGCTTCCTCTTGTCCAGGCATTCGAGACAATGCATCCGTGTTTGCATTTGCTTTACCAGAATGATATTTTAGGGAGAATTGATCATTCGCAAGTTGGGAGGCCCACCTCTGCTCTAGGGCTTTTAGCTTTGCAGTATTCAAGTGCGCCAATGGGTTGTTGTCTGTGAAAACCGTAAAAGGGGTAGCAGCCAAATATTGATGGAACTTTTCTGTGATGGCCCATACCAGTGCTAGGAACTCAAGTTTGAAAGAGCTGTAGCGGGCATCATTTAGCTCTGAGCCTCTTACACCTCGGCTTGCATAAGCTATAACTCGTTCTATGCCATCTTGTTCCTGTGCGAGTACCGCACCCAATCCCTTATTACTGGCATCGGTATATAAAAGAAAAGGCTTTGCATAATCAGGATAAGCTAATATAGGAGCCTCAGTTAGTACTTTTTTTTCCAAATGCTTTCTGTTGTTCTGCTGCCCATACCACAGGACGATTCTTCGGGACTCGACCCTCTGTCGATCCTCTAAGAAGTTCATGCAGAGGCACAGCAATTTTGGAAAAGTCCTTGATAAATCTAAGGTAATATCCCATGAAACCTAAGAACTTTCATACCTCTCTGACAGTAGTAGGAACAGGCCAGTCCTTTACCACCTCTGTCTTTTCTGGGTCTAGCGACACTCCCACAGAGGAAACTATATGTCCCAGATAACTTACTTTAGATTGCAATAAATGGTATTTAGATGGTTTTATCTTAAGACTATATCGAATTAGTCTTTGAAATACTTTTCCCAAGTGTAGTAAATGGTCTTCATGGGTCTTTGAGTATACAATGAAATCGTCCAGATATAATAATAGGATATCAAAATTTCGACTTCCAAGGCAATGTTCAACAAGTCTCTGAAAAGTTCTTGGGGCATTACAAAGTCCAAAATGCATCCTTGTAAATTCAAACAGACCCATGGGGGTGATAAAGGCTGTTTTCTCCTAATCTTTAGGTGCCATAGGAACTTGTCAGTATCCACTGGTTAAGTCTAGAGTGGAGAACACAGCAGTAGATTGGAGAGCTGCGAGGGAATCTTCAATCCGAGGCAAAGGATATGCATCTTTATGAGTGATGGCATTTAATTTACCGTAATCAACACAGAATCAAATTTTACCATCCTTTTTCTTAACCAAAACAATTGGAGCTGCACATGGGCTGTGGCTGTCTTTAATTACTTCAGCCTCTTTCATCTCTCTGATCGTCTCCTTTACTTGTTGGTACATTGCTGGCAGGATAGGTCTGAATCGCTCCCTTGTACTGGATGTCCCTTTTTACTGATGTGGTGCTGAAAACTGCGAGCTAGGCCAAAGTCTAAGGGGTGTTGGCTAAAAAAAGCTTCTTTCTTGGCGTAAAACCACTTCTAGTACATCAGCTCTCTGTTTTGCAGTGGTCTTGGGATTGCCCAAATTAATCTCCTTAGCCCATTTTGGTATACTATCACTTTTCATTGTTTCTTCAGTCACTACCTTTATCTCTTCCTCCACCTCTATAATGTCCTGCAAGCACACAGTGTGGATTTGGGCAACCGGCTGATTTCGGTAAAGCTGCACGTCTTGAGTCCCGTTATTTAACACTCTAACCGGAATCCGACCTCTGGTCATGGTAGCTATACTCTGAGCCACTATTATGGGTTCTCCTTTTTTTGTAGGATATGGTTCTACCAAAGCAACGTAATCCTGACCCCTTGGGCCCACCTTTGCTTTACACCATAGGGTGGTCTCTGTGCCCAGCTTTAATGTTACTGGCCTGATGTCTGTCACTCGTACTTTACCAATCTCCCCGTCAGCATTGGCAAACCATTGATGGCATTGCAGATGATTGATAGTTTGCTGCAGAGCATGTTTATCCACTTGGGGTATGTGCTTGGCTCTTTGTTGGAGGATGTGCACTAGCTCATCGAAGCAATTTTGTAAAACATTCATCCCCAAGATTACTGGTGGCAAATGATCACTTTCTAGATCACTAATAATGATGCCCTGTCTGCTTTGAGTGTTTTTTCCCAATTGGATATTGGCTTCCAGATATCCCAGATACGGTACTTCGTCCCCATTGGTCGCTATTAACTTCACCCAAGATCTGGTAGGTGGCTTAAGATCATTGGGCATCCAATACCTCTGGAAGTCTCATCCCTGTATCGTGGTGACCTGTTATCCTGTATCTAACAAAGCCATGAGTTCGATACTGCCTACCTTTACTGGTACCATCGGACTTTTGCCAATGAAATAAGGCTGATCTAATGGGGCTGCGGGACCTGGTCATCTGCTCTTCGAGGGTCGATCCTCATCCCTGAAGCATTTCTGTTTAAAGTAAGGGTGGTATCCACTGGCTGACTACATCTTCGCTCTATATGGCCACTAACACCACACTGATGACAAATGGGCCTTCCCTGGTTATCAAACTGATCCATGGGGTGCCTTTCTTCACCCCTCCTCGGATGATTTACATGATCATTTCCCTTCCTTTCTTTTCCAGGCTGATTAAGGGATATTTCATTTTTTCACCCTACCTTTAGGCGTTGCATTTCTTTGCCATCTGGTAGGTCAGGGTGGCAATCTGTTGAGTCAGCTCAGATTGTTGACTGGCACTGGCCCACACAGAACAGATCGGTGTCTGCATGCTTGGTCCACACGTCTGTTCATGCTATGGATATGTGACAGGTTCTCTTCCATGCTCCAAACTCTGTAGGGACAGTTCCTTGGGTTGAAGTCCTTTTTTCCAAACGTTGTCTTCTTTCCATCTTTCTTTAGGATATCCAGGCCACATAGTTCCCATTGAAGCTGCCATCTGCAGATAGGTCAGAGTCTCATCTCCGGAGTGTCCAGAACCGAATGCCTTAATTGTTTTCTCCTTAAAGTCTAGGAAATCAGCCTTGGGGTCCTGCAAATGTAGCATGCGGAGCTCTCTCCTCAGGGCTTCGCTATGCATCCCTTCAATGAATTTCTCTACCAGCACTCGGTCAGCATCTCAGACTTCCGCAGCATCTACCCTCTCTATAGCTCGCAACAGCTCTTGCAGGCTCAATGCAAACTCACGCAGGGTCTCTTGGGGCTTCTGAGTGTGAGAAAAGAACTCCATTTTCAAGTTGGACACAGTTCGAGCATCAAATATTTGCTGCAGCCTCTGTAGAATCTGTTCTGCCAAAACTTTTGCTCCACTTGGCCAGGACTGTACTTCTCGGTGAGCAGCTCCTTTTAGTTGCCCAATTAGGATTTCAACCTTCTGTTGCTCGGGGACCTGGTATAACCTAAACATAGCCTGCATCTTCGAGCGAAACTCCTCTAAGTTGCTGGTTCTGCTTCTGTCTCTTTCTCCAGAAAATTGTGGTAGCCATGGCGCTCCAAAGTAATATGGCATCGTTAATGGTGATGGCGGAATACTTCCTTGTAGTCCATCTCGGTCTCTTCCCACCAACTCTCTATCTCCACTAGACAATCCACTACTACACCCTGGCTTCATTTGTACTTCTCCCTAGGCAACTCCAACTTTGGACTCCTCGGATAGATAATTATCTGTGTCCTGCCGACTACACCAAAAATGTTGCTTCTGTTGTGATCTGAAGATGACAATGGAATACCAAGGTCCGAATTATAGTGGATAAGATAACAGTTACCCAGACAAGGAGAGGCAGGAGTCATCCAAGAGATTCAGTGCCCACAGAGCATTTATTTAGTACCAGTGGGTAGGAAGACACAGTCACAAGAGAAGGTAGGCCCCAAAACAATAACAGGGCAGTAGAAAAGACAGAATTATTTTTATCTAATGCTGCTAAAATGATTACAAACAATATAAGAATATAGACCTTGGCCTATTGCCCTATATTTCTACCATTCTTCAGCAGTAACCTATACGTGCAACTAGTACTTAGGCAGAAATCAGGTGTAATTCACTACCCACAATAATTGGTTTTACAATGACCATTGAATTCTCACAAAGTCCAAATGTCTGAAGTCTTTGTGCACACCGTCCTTCTTCATTGGTAGCTACAAGGGAAATAAACAGAACTGTAGAACCCTAAACACAATTCTCAGCAAGGACCTAGTTAAGGCCACTGGGGTGGTGAGAGGTTTTGTGAACAGACCATAGGTTTCTCGGCAAAACCCCACTCTCTCCAAGGCTGCCGGAAAGAAAGAACCAGAGAAGCTGGTTCCTGGAATGAACCCACTTACGGGCTGTCGGATACCACACTGGATGCAAAGGATTCCTCGACCAAAACCCACTTCCAGGGCCACTAAAGAAGAAGAGAAACCAGGTGATGCATGGTGACAAATCCACTGGAGGACTACCACGACCTGGACGATGCTGCAGCACTCCAAGGGCCAGCAAGACTCTGAAGGATCTGAGGTGAAGATGGATCTTCCAATGCAACCAGGAACCAGAATGATCTGAAGTGAAGATGGTTGATTCTGTAGTCTTGTCACAAGGAACTAGAACAAAACAAGGAAACAGCGGACACATCCCGAACTGGGCTTCGACGGACTCGACTTGCGGCGAACGACCAGTGGGCGCAGACCAGGTTCTTAAAGGATGTGCACACTCTTCTGTGGAGGTCGACCAACTTCAGGACATCCAGAACAGGAACCATATGAAATTACACTGGCACGGCAGTCGTGATGTGTTTGAACTTTGGCTAACGTAACTTCGAACTGCAGAACAGAAGAAACGGCAAGTGTGACTTGTATGAACGGCGACGAACTCGACTTCGGCGAAAGATACGGACGGAGCAGATGATCTGATGGTCGGACACTTTCTGGTGAAGAATGATGATGAAGACGTCCTTTTCTGGGTAGAGACTGATTCTGAATATGTAGAATAACAGACCACACCATAGAACATCGATGTGGTAGAAGATTGAGCCTGTCCCCAAACGCTGGCAACAATGTAGCTATAGATACACCTTTTTGCAATGCCAAGAGAATTGCATAGTGACCAGATCAGTTGCCAGGGGAAGGGGCAAATAATCAATTTTGGGGCAATTATTTACTTGTGGGGCAATTGTTTAGATGCATGGGGCAATAGTTCAGATGCACGGGACAATAGTTCAGATGCCTAGGTAATAGTTCAGATACCTAGGGCAATAGTTCAGACAGCCAGGGGCAAATAACTACAATCCTAATGTTACAATGCAGTCCTTGTGCTTCTAGCCAATACACAATTGTTTAGATGTTGGAGCAATAAATAGTGGCATAAATAGTACAGTCGTCACAGTTACTTTGTAACCTATCATGAGCTAAGCACCCTTGAATGGACCCTTTTCTGACTGTAGGGCCTACCTGAATAGGATCTGGCTACCCCTGAACGTTTTGCTATGAATGCTCCAATCACTATACTAGTGTGTCTCACTTGCCTTATACTAGTTGCCCTGAACACTGGAGGCCTAAATGTCTTATCTGCTATGGGGCCTAGATGCCCTACTTACTACTGGGCTGGCTTGCTTTTGCTGGCTAGGCCTGGGCTGCCCTTACTACCACTTGTCTGGCTTGCCCTAATTCACTAGGCTGGGGCTGCCCTTACTACCACTGGGCTGGCTTGCCCTAATTCACTAGGCCGGAGCTGCCCTTATAACCACTAGGCCAGGAAACCCTGCTTTACCTCGGGCCTGGTGCCCTACATTTACTTCGGGCCTGATGCCCTACCTTTTCCTTGGGCCTGGTCTCTTTATTACTTGGGGCCTGGTGCCATAAAACTGTGGGCCTGGCGCCCCCCCGAAATGGGCCTGGTGCCCTGCTTTAAACTTATGGGCCTGGCAACCTCTGAACTGGGCCTGGTGCACTGCTTCAAACTTATGGGCCTGGTGCCCTTTTTAAAGTTATGGGCCTGGTGCCCTCTCTATTCTAGGCCTGGTAGTCCACTTTATATTAGGCCTGGTAGCCCTCTATTTAAACTGGGCCTGGTGCCCTCTTTTACATCGGGCCGGGCACCCTCTTTAAACTGCACTGCCCCTTTAATTATTTGGCTCACAAGAGCCTTCTGTCACTCCTGGGTGTGTCGTCTCCTTAATCCCGCCCCTCCTCGTATTCATTAGGCCTTCACTTGGCCTTGTCCTACTGGCCTCTCCCCAAGAGCGTTGATAGCCTGCCCCCTTTTGAATATTAAATAGGGTCCTTGCCACCCGATTCCCCTGCGGTGCTCAGCCACGCCTGCACGCGCCTTGTGCACTACCAAATAAACAACAAAAAAAACTCTTCTTCTTTCAGTAACTTAGGCGGACAGCACGAATAAGCGTGCTGCCACCGACTCACCGCACCACACGATTCAGGAGGTAGCCGGGAGGCGGGCGGTACTCTGGCAATGGGAGGGAGTGAACAGAGCCGCAGGTTGCGTGAGGGACAACCTAGGGGGGCATCGGAGGGCTGACAGGGTGAGCGGCGATGTGGTGCTTCTCTGCTGCTGGCGAGTGACTGAAATTAAATTTTTTTAAATATACGGGGCTAAAACAAATAAATGACAGGGCTCTTAAGCCCAAAATGGATGAACTGGGCATTCTTTTTCTTCGTGGTGCGCCGATGGCGCCACCGACCGCACACACAACAGCTGCAGGAGTCTTCAGGCAGGGGAGGCAGAGCAGGCACACAGCTAAGTCCTCAAGGACGGCTTCAACAAACAGGTAAGCCCTTCCTTGTCCCTTCAACTTACTGTATCCTCTCTCCTCTACAGCTGCCCAGGATCAACTGACTAAAAAACCAGTAAAACTTTAAACTTGAACCTACAGAGTTCTAGAATGGCTGGAGTGGAATGCTGTGCATGAGCAGCTCAGCACAGAATTCCATCATAGCCATTGTTATGAGAGCTGCATCAACAACTATTTTTTTTACAATGTTTTAAATGCACAGGGCACTTTTCTTTATTATTTACAGGTGTTTCCCCCACTGTAGGGAGGGGAATTAACTTGTGAGGGACCCCATTTCTCTAGACCCTGTAGTCTCTGCCTACAGCAGGCACCCTGGGCACCTGTAAACCCCTAATTGGTTTATTTATTTTTGTTTTTCTGGGATGCCCCAACTTTGGGGCATTACAATGATATATTTGTGATGGATAATTAAGCTGTTGTTTTTAGGTATATTGTGTATATTGCTGTAGTTAGTTTTCAAATTGTATTATTGTATAGCATATGTGTTATATTGCACAGCACCCAGAGTCTTTGGAGATGGGTGCTATATAAATAAAGGGTGGGATATTCAATGCAGTTGCACCATGCGCAACAGGGATGCACCTGCGCAAAAGCGGGAGATGTGCCAAAATGCGATATTCAGCGGCATCAGATGCACAGTGCAAAACCCAATGCACCATAACACAACAGTAATGAATGCATGCACAAGTGCAGGGGGCGTAACCAGGAATAATGTGCACAGTGCAATATTCAACAGCAGGCAATGTGCACAATAGTGGAGCAAGCGGAAGTTGCGCAACAGCGGAAATGAGCAAAAATAAAAGGGAGCAAGTGAGGGGAGGATGAATGTGCCAGAGAGGAGCCATAGCAGGGGAGTGTGGAGACAGAGCAGCAGGGAGCCAGGGAAAGTAACAGGTGGTCAGGGGTGGCCAAGAGGTGGATGGGGAGGCCACTGGAAGCATGTGTGAGTGTGCGTGAGGGTCTGTGTGTGCCAGAGGAAGGAGAGCAGTGGGGCAGAGGCAGGGCACGCAGTGCTGAGGTGCCAGGGTGCACCCGGTGCAGAGGCAGTACCAGCAGCACACAGCCGGGGGGGACGAGGTAGTCAGCCTCCTGGGGAGGGACACCAACCAGGGACATGGCCAGTGTCACCTTACAGATTGAGGCGGTAATGAGGAGTGTGAGGAGGCAGGCTGCAGGGAGGTGTGGCCAAGGAAGGGCCCATCAGCGGTATGCCCAGAACAGGCTGCACCGTGCTCACGCCAGCTTCAAGTTGCACAGTGACATTGAGGTCATGGGCTGGTACTGCCTGAACTGAGCCATTCTGAGGCAGCTCTGTGAGCTGTGCAGTGAGGAGATGCAGGCACCCACAAGACGGAGCCATGCTCTGTCCGTGGAGACAAAGATCACAGCCGTCATGTGCCTGCTCACCTCGGGCACTTCCAGAGACCCACAGGGGACACAACAGGCATAACCCAGTCGGCTGCATCACACCTACTCACACAATTCCTCAGCGCACTGCTGCCACATGCTGTGGAGTACATCCATTTCCCCAACACACAGGCGGAGCACACAGAAAACATGCAGGAGTTCCACAGGGTAGCACGGTTGCCTGGCGTGCTCGGGGCCATCAACTGCACCCATGTTGGCATCCACATGCCACCTGGCCCAGAGGGGGCAGCATATATAAACCACAAGGGATACCCGAGTGTTAACTACCAGGTGGTGTGCGATGCCAGGAGGTGCGTAATCAATGTCTGTGCCACGCACCCTGGGCGAGCATACAATGCCTTCATCTGGCATCAGTCTGCACTGTGCCATAGGAGGCACTGTTGGGGAGGCAGTATAGCGTAGTGGTTTAAGGCTCTGAGCTGCAAATCTGGTGACATCCAGCAGACCAGACCTGGGTTTGAATCCCACAGCTTCCACTTGCGTACTGTGTGACCCTGAGCAAGTCACTTAACTTCCCTGTGCTCCCAGGTCACTCCTGTAAAAAAGCTTTCAGCTTAGTGTGCTACTCCTGGTTAAACAACTAAATAAAAAAAAAAATTATAATAAATAAATAGGTTCGAGAGTGGGGACATCCCCACTGGCCATCTGGTAGGTGAGTATGCAGTACACGCCAAATGCTGGGTGCAGCTGGGGGTGTGTGTGGGGCAGGAGTGCCATGGGGAGCAGCCTGGAAGGCCAGAGGCACAGTGCCACAGACCACCATGCTAACGATACCTCTCTACACACAGGTGACAGTGGGTACCCACTGCAGGTCCAGCTGCTCACACCATACCGGTGCCCCTCGACCCCAGTGCAGCAACAGTACAACGAGGCACACGCCACCACATGGATAGTCATCGAGCAGGTGTTCGGGCTGCTGAAGGCATGGTTCTGTTGCCTGCACACTTCTGGCGGTGCCCTATAGTACAGCCCCTCAAAGGCCTGTGGGCTATTCCTGGCCTGCTGTATCCTGTACAACATGGCCACCGACTGTGGGATAGCTGTTGAGGTCAAGGAGAAGGACAGCGGTGGGGACAATGAGGACGCTGGACAACTGGTGTTGGGCAGCCACCCTCTGGGTGAAGGGATCCCTGGTTGGCCCAGATGGCCCAGCAGCACCGGGACACCATTACAGAGGAGCACTATGGACCACACAAGTAAGTGAACAGGGCCATGAGCAAGCACCAGGGGCAACGGCACAGCTGACAGATGGGCAGGGGCAGACACCAGGGCAGGTTCGACGGCAGGGGTGTGGTACTAGGTGGGGGCCTGCACACAAAGGCAGAGAACAGCAGGGCTGCACACAGCATGCACACACAGGCACACACATCCCATCCCATGCCCATAGGAACACCCACCCCATACACCCCCCACACCCACACAGGACCCACCATAACCACACCCAGTGGCAGGCACTGTGCGTGTCTCAGACGCCGAGCACCATTGCACAGTGGCAGACAGCGCTATGCTGGCATCACCATGCACACGCCACAGTGGCCAGCATCCAGGCAGGTGTGCACAGGGACCGTGTGAATGCAGGGCAGGGCACCACACCCATGTGATGCACACGGAACACCACAGTGCACACTGGGCAGTGGCAGACAGTGGTCATGGAGGGGGTGGGGTCAGTCACGCTGCACAGTAGCACAGCTGCCACAGATGCGTGGGCGGCCCCACCAAGACCTTCCAGCTGTAACAGGCTGATCAGTGGCCTCATGGGGTGGCACCGATGGTCCCCCAAGGGTGATGCTGCATGAATACGACCGTCTCCACGCAGGTGTCTGCAGGCCACCAAACATGCCCGCACCAGGTGTGCTTGGTATGCCCACAGCAGATCCCGGGGTCGACATGGCAGGGGTTGCCCGATGCCGAGAATGAGGGGTGGACAATGCACTCTGCAGGGTGTGTGGCCGGTCGGCCAGTGTAGCCACGAAAGTCACCATCGCAGTGGTGTGCCTATCGATGGCTGTGGTCACATCCGCCCACTAGGCAGATGCCAGTCGTTGGATCCCCCTGTGACCCATCAACATCACTGTCTGGGATGTGCATCACATTATCATCAGTACTGGAGTTGGCACCAATCTGTGTCTCAACACACAGGACACAGTGCCTGGCATCCCGCTGGAACACAGCCAGGGCCTCATCTGCACCAGCACCTCAGGCATCAGTCCGGACACCTGTGCAGGGCTGCAGGCGGTCGGTCCCTCGGACACCAGTGGAGGTGGATGGGTGCTCCACCGGTTCCAGGGCCACCCCTTCGGTGGACACACCCACCACCACTGCCCCATGCAGACGCTCAGGAGCTGTAAAGAAACACAGTACCGTTAGTGGTGCCGCCTGAGCCCTGGACCCCGCCCCCCCACCACCCACACACTGCCAGCACCGGTGCTACCATGGTAGTGATGGGCTGCCACCCATCTGGAAGCCTCCACCGGGCACACCCTCAATGGCACTATGCCGCATGCTGCCGGCCACCTGCTCCTCCAGTGGCATCAGGTGAGGCACATCCTGCTGGCCCCCACCAGTGGCTGCATGTGCTGCCCTGATGGCAGTCACCTTGTCCTTTATCCTCCTCCTGTCCATGCTGACTTTCTTCTTGCACTCCTGCATGGAACGCTGGTGGCTGCCCTGCTGGTTGACCACATGTGCCACCTTGCCCTATGCCGCCGCATGGGCCTGTGGTGTGCCTGTCTGTCCACTGAGGAGTGGCTCCCTGTCGAGGCAGGCCTCAAACAGTGCATCCAATTCTGCCCTCGTGAAGTTGAGCCTCCGCTTCCGCACCCTTCCCTACTCCTCATCCTCCTCACATTCGGTCATGCTTGTACCTGGGGAGATGGACAGGTGTTACCATGGACTGTTCAGTCCCATACAGCCCTCCGAGACCACTGTCCCCACATCTCCACAGCATGGCACGTACCTCCTAAGACTGCAATACCGATCCATGGCCCCTGAAGTTCCATGGTGCCTTTATAGTGCATTGCATGCAAATGAGGGTATGCGCAACTGTAATGGGATGCAAATGCAGTGGATGTGCTGCGGAATAGATCATGAGCTGATTTGCATAACCTGGCTGAATATCACGCGGCTGCACCTTGCGCAATGGTGTTGTGCATGCTCAACTCATGGCGCACCACTGTGATGTGCGCAATTGGACCCACACCATGCATGCGCATGGTGCTGACACGTACACAAGTGGTGCAGCATACACACATAGCATTGGAGGCAGTACAGCGCACAGCCACTACTGTGCCTGTGGTGCTCATGCACCATGCATCCTACGGGCACATGTGACATGGTGCAGACAGTGCTGTGCCACTATGCCATGGGTGCCATGGCACCCAGCGCAGTGGGCCACTGCATGGCATCACACACATGCACCCTACCGCGCACCATACAGGGCCTCCCAATAGCACAGTGGCACTCCATGTGCAGCCTGACCCGTGACCCTGTGGCTGCCCTTCACCATCTAGACACCATGCGGCCACATGGCTGCCCCCTATTGCGCAGTACAGTGTCAGTGCGATTGAGACTGGCAGCGCAGCACTGTGCTGCTGCAGCACACGGGATGTGTGCTACTGGGTGTCATTTTGCACTGTGGATAGCCTGGATCATGCCACGCACCAGAGCCCCTGTGTGGAGTGCCACTGAGTTGGCTAACCTGGTGGCCCTTGTAGAGCCACATGCTAGTGCCCTGTATGCGCAGGTGCCCCTCCAGAGGCCCCGCACCGCAGTGTGGCAGGAGGTAGCTAATGGGCTTGAAGAGGCCACTGGGAGCAGTTGAACCGGGGAGCAGTGTCACCACCACTATGTTGACCTCCAGTGGTGTGACCTTGTCCACCTGGGGCACCTGCAGGCGCATGCCCAGTGGGGAGCAGTGCCACAGCCAGGTAGGTGCTCCATGACCATCACTAGCCATCTCCAACTGTCCTTGAGGCACAGGGGTCAGCAGGCCAGGCCACCGGGGGGGCCAGCACCTGTGTTGTCGGGTGTGGGGGAGCATCATGTCCACCCTATGCCACCGCAACACAGACAGGCTGTGCAGGCCGATGCCCGGGGGGTGGGGCCTATGGGTCAGATGTGTACTGATGTGACTCTCTCCATGTTTCTCCCCAGGCCCGGAGGAATGCCATAGGGCACGGTTGGCCAGGGAGCAGCAGGACCAGGACCAGGACCATGACAGGGGAGTAGCCATGCAGAAAAGCCACAGTGGTGGTGCTGTGGATCAGCAGCACCCTCCAGACCAGGATGCAGGTGAGTAGTGTGTTTCTTTATACACCTGTGCAGGGTGGGTTGCAAGGGTGGTGGTGTGGCATGGCCCCTGTGCACATGGCCCCTCCAGCTGTGCATTTCCTGTGGTGCCCTCTGCACCATCCTGTGGGCCTGCACATGTGGGTGGGTGTCGCAGGTGGAATGTGGGTGCACTCGGTGCCTGGCTGTGCCGCTGCCATCCCACTACGTTACCATGATGCCGGATGGCCAGCATGGTGCTGTGCGGTGCATGGGCGGGGAAGGTGTGCAGCGGTTAGCATGGCTACAGTTGCCCAGGTGGGCAGCTCATGTGGGCACACTCACTGTGGGTGGTTGCATGACATCCTGGGGCGCTGGTCACTGATGCACACCATGCACATTGGGTGGACTGCGTTAGTCAGGGCAGTCACTCATACTGCTTCTGCTCCCTTGTCCTAGGTGGCAGTCATTGGGAGGCTGTGGAGCAGACCCTCCGGGAGATCCTACAAGTTACCCAGGTGATACTGGAGCTGCTAGAGAGGATGGACAGGGGGGACAGGTGGCGGCACCACAGGGTGGCAGGAGAGGACCGGGGCTACCAGTAGTGCCTGAAGCTTGTGGAGGCACTCAATCCCTCCCTGGACTGTACCCCACTCTCCCATGTCCCCCACCTTTGCCTTAACCATTGTCCCCTGCCCTTTCCCCTCCCCCCTTGTAGCGTCCCCACCCATCCCCCCTCTGTTGTACATATCTGTATATAGGTTATGATTCTGTTGTTGCTGTTGTTGTTCTGTTTTAATACATTTGTTTATATCTACGTCAGTGTCAGTCTCTGATTTGCAGCAGGTGTATGGTGCCTTGCTGCAGTGGTGTCCATGGCTACTGTGGGGTGGGGCTGGATTGGGTGTGGGTTTGCCTGGTGGGGCTCCTCCACTGGGTGTGGGTGGGGGCCTTGGGCTCTGTCTGGGGCATGTGTGGTGTGCCCTGTGCACCACTCGCCTGTGTGTAGCGGGCTGTGGTGCATGTGCTGTATCCCATTCACCTGTCAGTGTGTGCTTTGCCTGTGCAGCTGTGGCCATTGCTGCTACACTGCCACCATGTGCAGCTGAGGTACACATGGTCATGTGGCCCATACCACCGCATGCTCGGCTGATGGCGTGTCTTCAGAGGCAGCACATGCCTGTCACCTTGCAGGCACAGTGCCCTTGCTGCTGGCATTTCAGCCCCTGGACTACTGCACATCTGTCCCTGTTGCCAATGTGGGCGGTGCTATTGGTTGCTCCCACCATGCAATCCATGGTGACTGGGGCAGTGCCTGTGGTCTGGTGGCTGTCACATGGGGTCCTGCTGCATGCGGGTGGTGGCCAGGATCATGGGGTGACCGCCACATTTCAGGCTCACCAGCACCCTGGGATGGGCTGGCCGCAGGTTACACGGCACCATGGGCCTCGCGATGGCAGGGCCTGTTGCACTGCTTTGTGTGGCTGTTTGCAGGTGTGCCCATGTGACTGGGGCGGCATTGTGTGTGCCCTGTGTTGCCTCCTGTGTGGGGCAGGCCTCCATGCACCACGGGAGGGTGCTGTGTTGCCTGGTGGGGCCAGTGCTGTGGTGGATTGAGTGTATGGGTGGAGAACCTTGCTCTGGCCCTCTGTTTGAGGTGCCTTCATGCTTGTGCTGGCATCCAGGGCAGCCTTTGTCCCATGTGGGGTCCCTCGGGTACTGGTGCCAGGTCACCCACATTGCTATGCCTCCGTGTGGGCATGCTGGTGGGCCTTGTGTGGGTTGTGGTGGCACTGGTGGATGGGTCACCGCCTGCATTGGGTGGTCACTGTGGGGTTGTGGTACTTGTGCATTGTGCTCCAGGGTGACTGGATGCCTTGGCACAGTGGTGCCAGACTGCCTTCAGTACCATGCTCTGTTTGGTTCTGCTTCTGGGGTAGGTGTCTTGGGTGCTCTGTACTGGGGTGGGGCAGCAATGGTGTGCTGCCATGGCATGGGTGGGGCTTGGCCATCATTGGCTCCTGGTCCCTGTTGGCTGGTGGAAGGTGCAGGGGCGCCGGGACCAGCAGGTGGGGACTACTGGGTCACATCTGCTGGTGGTTCAGCACTGGGGTTTGAGGGTCAGTGGTCCATTCTGCACCCATCTGGTTGTGCTGCTCATGGAGGCCTTGCCCTGGTCGGGGGGGCTTGGGGTTGGGGGACGGTCTGTCTGTCCTGGTGCATGCTTCTCAGCACATGGCACATCCATGGCTGCTGCACAGCTGCTTCCTGTCTTTGTCCGTGCACATCCCTAAGGGTGCTGTTGCGCATCATCCCTGCTCCATGGCGCATCCCTCATTGCGCCATGGCACATCTGATGTCCAAAATATCTATTTATCCCTTCCCCTAGAACGCATCTGGAAATGAGCTATGTAGCTCAGTATGCCTCTCCTGGTGAAACATTTTTAAATAAAGAAATACAACCCTGTGACAGGGTCTGTTCCTGCCACTGAGACTTGGGACCTTTTCCTCTTCCTAAAACTCTGGTTGCAACCACTTTTCCTGTTTCTGTTTATGCTGTCCCTATTTTTCTGTATGGAGGCAGGCCACCTCCTTACAAAACCCCCTCTTCCCTTTCTTATTCCTGCTGTTTAATTTTCTCTTCTTTTCCTGGTCCCTTGTCAATTCATGTTGCCGAGTTCCTAAGTAAAAGAAATTCTGTTACACAAGCAGTACATTATGGGCTGGATATTCAAAAGGGTTGCGCCAGCGCAAGTCAGAAAATGCGCCATTCTGCGATATTCAACAGGAGGCAGTTGTGCCACTGAAAACATGCTGAGCAACAGCGCAATGATAATGAAGGCATGCACAACCAAAGGGGGAGGAACCATGCATAAAGGGCGCAGTGCGATGTTCAAAGACTTGCGCAATGCGCAACAGTGGAGCAAGCGGAAGTTGCGCCGTAGCGGAAATGAGCCAAAATAAAAAGGAGCAAGGAAGAGGCACAAGAATGCTACAGGGAAGCCACATGAGGCAGGGGGAGAGACAGGCACAGGAATGCAACACGAAAGAGGGCAGGCCAGGGAAACCACACCACAGAAGATGGGCACAGGAAGGTGTGTGCTGCCACACAAAGCAGAGGCCAGTAGGTGTACCTGGTGCAGGGGAGGTAGCAGTCAGGACAGCAGGGGGAACAAAGCAACAGCTGCTGGTGGGGGAACACAAGCCAGGGACATGGCCAGTGCCACCTTCCACATGGATGCCGTAATGAGGGGGGTGAGAAGGCATGTGGCAGGGGGACGTGGCCGTGGAAGGGCCCGTCGGCGGTATGCCCCCAACAGGCAGTACCAAGCCCGCACCAGCTTTGAGCTGTATACAGATATCAAGATTGTGGGCCGATACCACCTGAACAGGGCAATACTGAGGCGGCTCTGTGAGCTGTGCAGTGATGTGATGCAGGCACCCACACAACGGAGTCATGCTCTGTCAGTGGAGACAAAGGTAACAGTCTGCATGTGCTTGCTCACCACGGGTACCTTCCAGAGACCAACAGGGGACACCACAGGCATAACACAGTCGGCCACATCATGCATCCTCACCCAATTCCTCAGCGCACTGCTGCCACATGCTGTGGAGTACATCCATTTCCCCAGCACTGCGGCACAGTGCACAGCAAACATACAGGAGTTCCACAGGGTAGCACAGCCTGGCATGCTAGGGGCGATAGACTGCACCCATGTGGCCATACGCACACCACCTGGCCCTGTGGGTGCCGCCTACATGAACCGAAAGGGATATTCCAGTGTCAACTGCCAGGTCGTGTGTGATGCCAGTGGGCGCATCATCAATGTCTGTGCCATGCACCCTGGGGGAGCACATGATTCTTTCATCTGGCACCAGTCGGCACTGTGCCACCGATTTGAGAGTGGGGACATCCCCACAGGTCATCTAGTGGGTGAGTATGTAAATAGAATTGACATATCGTGGGCATGGGGGGTATGGCCAGAGGTGCCATGGGTGTGGCCCACAGGGCTTGGGGCAGTCTGAAGCTGAATACGACACTAACCTCCACTCTCTTCACACAGGTGACAGTGGATACCCACTCCGTCCCTGGCTGCTCACACCCTACCGGTGGCCCACGACCCCATCGCAGCAACGCTACAATGAGGCACATGCCACCACACGCAATGTCATTGAGTGGGTGTTCGGGATGCTGAAGGCGTGTTTCTGGGTTCACCACAATATATCCCAGGCACACTGCCTTAGGGGTAGCTGGTCCATTCCACTGGGGTGTTAAACAGATGAGGCATACTGATGAGTCCTGGTAGGACGAAACACGTGTCTATGTCTTCTGTTAGCACCCTTTGCAAACTGTGTGAGAGGCCTTTCGGCACCATGCAATTCTGCTTAAAGTTGGACCAGCATAACATTCTGTGGTGATTTGCATATGCAGCCCATGATGCTTTGCATTGTGGGGGCATGTGTGATTTTGTATTTTCTGTTGCCTGGACACCTCTGGCAGTGCCCTATAGTATAGCCCCTCAAAGGCCTGTGGGATATTCCTGGCCTGTTGCATCCTGCACAACATGGCCAAAGACTGTTGGATAGCCGTACAGGTCGAAGAGGGGAACAGCGATGGGGACGACGGTGACACCAGTGACGGTGGGGATGGGCAGCCCCCCCTTGGCCAATGGGACCCCCGACTGATCCGGCTGGCACAGCTGCACCGGGACACCATCACAGAGGAGCACTTCAGCCAACACAGGTAAGTCATGGTGCCATGTGCAACCACCAGTGGCTAGGGCACAACCCACAGACACACATGGAAACACACCAGGGGTGCATGCTGGCAAGGGATGTGGCAGGGCACAGAAGCACACACATACAACCAGGGAGAGGTGAACAGTAACACGCCACATGGACGGACATACACACATGCACACACAGTAGGCACAAAACGTGCACGGGGTCAGGTGCAAAACTGAGCTGGAACGCAAACACTAGCAACACACATGTCCACAGGCTACCACATCCACTGACTGTCCATGTGGTGTGTCAGATGCTGGGCACCATCGCACTTTGGTGTACAGCGCAATGCAGGCATCATCATGCACACGTACCTGTGGACAGCAGCTAGGAGGGTGTGCAGGTGGACCGTGTGTCTGCATGCAGGGCCAGGCACCCACCCGTGCACTGCCCACCGAAACACACAATGCACACAGGGCAGCACCAGACAGTGCCCGCGCTGGGAGACAGGTCAGTCTTGTGGCACAGTGCCACGTCCACCTCGGATGCGTGGGTGGCCCCGCTGGGACCCAGCAGCACTGGCAGGCTGACCACGGGCCTCATGGGGTGGCATCGATGGTCCATCGGGGGTTCCACTGCGCGAACGCGACCGTGCCCACACAGGGGTCTGCAGCACACCAAACATTCCTGCACCAAGAGTGCTTGGGATGCCCACAGATGAACCCGGCGTCGACAGGGTGGGTGTCGCACGATGCCGGGAACGGGGAGTGGATAGCACACTGCGCGGTATGAGTGACGCATGGGCACCTGACTGTGTGCCCATTGTGGCCATGAAAGCAATGAACGCCTGTGCATGCCTGTCAATGGCAGCGGTCACATCCTCCCGCAAATGGTCAATCCATGACATGATCCTATCGGTGTCCCTGCTGCGTCGCTCCTCGGCCCGCTCCAGAGCCACACACAGTGCCTCCATGGACGTTGCAAGCTGCATCTGCTGCTGGACCGATGCCTGCAGTAGGTGGGTGTGCTCGTCAAAGAGGTCGTCTGCCACCTCGGCATCCCATCCCTCAGGGTATGCAAGGGCCTGATGTTCAGCACCCCTTGAGGGTGGGTGCTGCTCACCAGGACCAGGTATGTGCAAGTCCACAGGCGGTGCACAGATGCCACCGCTGAACCCTGAACCCCCAGTCCCGGTGGGCGACTGCTGCTGCTGCCCCTCTGCCTGCTGTGCCCAAGGGATCAGTTGTTCCGCCGCTGTGGCCGCAACAGTCCCACTGTCCTGACCAGCCACCAGTGCTGCCCCACTGGTGCTGACAGGCACAGCCTGGGACTGTGCTGACACGCTGGTCCACACGTCGGCACCAGCCAGAGCCATGGGCATGAGCTGACCTGCTGTGTGTCCATTCTGTAGCACACACGTGTCACTGCTCATGACAGTCGTGTCTTCATCATTGGTGCAGGTCTCTGTCCCAGCCACAGTGTGCTGGCATCCTTGGATGCCAGAATGCTGAGACACAGGAAGGGCTTCCCCCACACCTGTCTCAACGACATCAGTGTGGACAGCCAGGCGGCCCCACTGTTGCAATGCTCGATGTATACCTGTGGAGGTGGATGGTCCCTCTTCCAATTCCAGATGACTGTCCGCAGTGGACAGGCCCTCCACCGCTGACTCCTGCAGACACGCAGGATTGTGACAGAAAGAAAAGTCACGTTACTGCGTATGACCTACCCTGCCCCCCCATAGACAGACCATGACTTACCATGCAGTGATGGGCCACCACCCGTCTGGAAGCCACCTCCTGGAACTCCCTCTATGGCACTGTGGTGCATGCTTGCAGCAAGCCTGTCCTCTGCCGGTGTGAGCTGCACCACCTCTGGCTGGCCCCCGCCTGCTGCAGCACGTGCCGCCCTGATGGCAGCCACCTCTCCTTCACCCTCCTCCTGTCAGTACCCATCTTCTACACCCCGCACGGAGCGCTGGTGGCTGCCGCAGGTTGCGGCACATGCCACCTCCTCCCATGCAGCAGCATGGGCCTGAGGGGTGCCCCGCCGTCCACTGAGCAGTGGCTCCTGATCAAGGTAGGCCTCGAAGAGTGCCTCCGTCTCAGCCTTTGTGAAATTGGGCCTCCTCTTCCGCCCACCATCGTAGTCCTCCTCACCCAGACCCTGCTCGGTCATTATTCAGCCTGTAAGGATGACAGTGGTTACCTGTGACTGTGCAGTACAAAGCATGTCCCTGATACCACAGTCCAGACCCCCACACAGCATGCAACTCACCAATAAACTGCAGTAACCGAATATGGCCACTGCAGAACACTGTCGCACCTATATAGCTCAATCCATGCAAATTAGGTGAGGAGCAACTTTAATTAGATGCAAATCATGCTGCTGCACCATTGAATGGCTGAACGGATGATTAGCATATGACGGCTGAATATCGCGCCGTTGCGCTTTGTGCAATTGTGTTGAACGTGCTGAGCCAATGGCGCAGTTCTGTGGCATGCGTAGTACACCTCACTGCGCATACCCAGGTAGCTTACACAGGCGTCTGCCACGCTGATGACGTGCTGTGCATGGTAGGCAATGCAGGGCATGGCCACCATTGTGCCAGTGCCGCTATAGCGAGGGTCACTACATGGCGCTGTGGCAATGGGCCTACATAGGCACAATGGCACAACTGCGCGATAGTCCGCTGAGTTGCTGGCACACAGGCAAACAATCATGCTAGACGCATAGTCGTCTGATGGAGCTGTGCATGGCCTTGTGCCAGAGACCCTTGACCCTGTGCCCGACCTTTGCCCCCCTTGGCGCTATGCGTCCGGCATGGCTGCACCTCTATCGCGCTGTTCAGTAACAGCACGATAGGGAATGGCAGTGCTGTACCACGCAGTATCTGCACTTGGGGTGCTGCGCTGCATAGCGCCATATTGCCTACTATCGCATTGGAAATGGCGCGGAGAAGGGCTGCTCCATGGTCAGCACTACAGCTGGCAAACCTGGTGGCCACAGTGGAGCCACATCATGGGCATCTCTTTGGGGAGACCCCCTGAGAGGCCTAGGTCCCAGGTGTGGAGTGGGTGGCCACAGCCCCAGAGGCGTGACTGGCAGGGGCAGAATGGCGGAGCAGTGCAGGTACTGATATTGGACCTGATGAGGAGGAGCCTGAGTTACTGGCCAGACTACGGTCACGTGCCAGGAGGGCAGTACCACGACCAGGTAGGGTTCTGTCACACCTGTTTTTGTCCATTTGAGTCACATTGTTGTTTGTGTCCAGCACATAGGGAGGGACTGTATGGGGTTGCCGTGGTGGTGTTCACGGGGCGTGGGGTGGGTGGGTTTGGCTGGGTGGGGGGGGCACACCCTTGGGGCAGGGGGACTTTGCTTCGGGACTGCACTGATGTTCTTCTCTGCTTTTTGTCCCCCAGGCCCAGAAGAGTTACGCCGTTTGAGAGCGGAGCACAGGGCGGTGGAAGACAGAGCCAAGCAGGCCGAGGGTCCACAACGGCCACCCGACCGTCCCGATGAGGGTGAGTGCCAGACATCCATTCTTAATATTGCATGCTGTGTGGCAAGGTGGGCAGCGGGGCATGGCCACCATTCATTGACATCACTGCCATGCACACCACTGGTTACAGTCAACACTGTCCAGTGGCAATGCATGTCTGGGTTTCGTCACTGGTGGTGCACGCGTGCACCAGGTGCATGGCTGTGCCGCTGCCTTTGAACCATATAGCCATGTCACTAGACGGCCATGGTGGTGCTGTGCGTGACTTGGCTGGTGGGTGTGTGCAGCATTCAGCATGGCTGTATGCACCTGGGTGGGCAGGTCCTGCGGACGTGATCACTGCAGTTGGTCACACACCATCACAGTGGTATGTCTCATGGCCGTATGCTATGCACAGTGGGCGGGCTGTCTGGGGTTGTGCATTCACACCTATTGACTGTGCTCCCTTGTCCTAGGTCTGAGACATCTCAGGGAGATGAGGGACGCCATGTGGGAGCTCCTCGATGTGGCCCGGGAGTCTGTGGCGATACTTCGGAGGCTGGACACAGCGGGAGTACTGCGGCGCCACAGGGCAAGGCAGACCCAGAGCCAGGAACGGCAGACACACTGACAGTCCCTTGATCCCTGACTTCCCCTCCCTCCCTGGACCCACCCTCACACCCCACCTATCCCATCCTGTTTGTCCACCCCTTCCCCCTGCCCACTCCCACCTTGTTTGTGTCCCCCACCCCAATCTTGTAAATAGTTATTGTTATTGTACATAGTTGTTTTATATTTTTACAATACATTTAAATTTTATATGAATACCGTGGTGGTCTCTGATTTGCAGTGGGCTATAGGTGCTCGGCTGCAGTGGTGTGCATGGCATCAGGGGTGGTGCAGTCATGGGTATGTGTGTGTGTGTCCGTGTGGAGGTGACTATGGTGTGGGGGTAAATATCAGTCAGTGTCTGTGGTGTGTGTGTGTTGTTCCCTGTGCACTGGATGACTGTGTGCAGTGGTCCATGGCACGTGCTCTGTGTCCATGGTGCACCCATCGGCCCGTCCATGGCCTGTGTAGCCGACACACATGCCTGTCTGTGACCTGCATGATCTGCTGGCATGTCAGTGGTAGCATTCCCTGCAGGGCGGACACTGTACCCGTCACTTTGCTGGGTTGCCCATGTCACTGGTGTGGTGCATGCTTCCACGCACCACTGTGGGTGTCTGTGCTGGCTGTTGTGGCCAGTGGTGGGCCGGGGTGTGTTACTGGGATACTGTGCGGTGCGCTGTACCACTGGGGGTGGTGTCCCTTACACGACCATCCAATCTGGGGTCACTCTTCTGCCAATGCATGGTCGGTCTCTCAGCAGTACATTGGGGGACTGTGCGTGGTTGCACTTTGTCTGCCGTTGTTGCATTGCCATGTGCTGCATCCTGCTGATGGGTGCTCATGGTGGGGCTGGCATGCATGGTTCTGTGGTGCACAGGGTTGCATTGCCACTGTGGGGGTGGTGGCATGCATGGGGATTCCTGCAGTGCTGGTCACTGCTCATGGGGGGTTGTCTGGGGGTCACGGTGCAGGGTGTGCTGTGCACTGGGGGGGATGGTGTGGCACAGGGTGGTCCGCCCTCCTTGTGTGCCAGTCACAGCTTGCCGGTAGGTGTGATAGGGCACCATGTCCAGGCTGTGGGTTAGTTGCTTGACTCCATGGACCAGTGGTTATTCCAGCCCTCCCCTGGTTGTGATGTGCTTGGGGTATGGGGGGACAATGTCTGTTCCGCTGTGTGCTCCTGTGCCCATCTGTGGCATGGGTGGTGGGCCCCTACCTCCCTGGTTGTACAGTTACATTGCTCTGCAGCTGTGGGGCTCCCTGCTTGCGCTATGGCGCCTCTGGACTGCTCAGCTGGGCATCCCTTGTTGCACCATAGCGCATCATATCTGCTCAGCTTCCCCTCCCTTGTTGCGCTATGGCGCTGGTTGTGTGATATTCAGACGTTGGCTGTGGGCACAATTTGGCATGCTCCTGTTTTGAATATCGCGTCTGTTGTGCATGGGTACAATAGACTTGCGCTTGCTCCTGCTATTGCGCACTTTTTGGGCGCAGTTTGAATATCCAGCCCTATGAATAAAGGCATTGGTAAACTGGAGGTACCTGTAATGTAAAGATAGAAAAGCCTCTACTGTGTAAATAAATCCCCCTAAAACAGTATTCCTGCTCAGAAATGCCAAGCTAGCACTTGCATGGAAAACTCCTCTTTTTGTTAGAAACGTGTCTCTGCTAGAGAGACTAAGTGGATAGCTGCTGGCTGGACTCTGTGTTTTAAAAACAACATTTGGTGCTCCTTTTGGTGAAGCAAAAGGAATAGCTAAGTTAGTTTGCTTAGCTTCTGTTTTTAAAAAGCTGTTTCTGTTAAAGGAAACACAGAGTAGAGCTGCAGCCAGTTGTTTTGCCCCTAAAATATGTTTGTAGATTTCAAACCACAATTAAAGCCAAACTAACTCCTGTGCTGCAAACACCTGAAAAAGGAGGAAACAATTACAGTTTTCTGTCTTTTAAACACTCCCGTGTCTTAGTAGACCAAAGAAGGTATTGTTACTGCAAACCTAGAAGAACTGAAACATTTAAATAAACATGGAAGTTACCAGAATAATGTTGCTGAGCTGCTCCTTGGAAGCTAAGAGGAGGCCTGCTTGCTACCAGCTTTGCAGCAGAATGAGAACCACTATAGGGAGTGAGCGGCCTCAAGTGGTCTATATTTAAAGACAGCAAACTGTCAATCAAATGTTAGGTGACTGTAGTTTGTATCAGATCCTTTATACAAAGTTTTTATTGTATAAAAAGCTCAAAAGGAAGCTTATATTGATGTATAAAACAAGGCTATGCTAATGAACACTATTTTGAAAGGTTATTCATTGATTTTACCTTGTTCCAAAAGAATACTGAGTCACCTGATCAGGAGGCGGGTATATAAGCTTGACCTCTCCCAGTGTTAGTTGGACAGAGAGATGGTCAGTTCTGACTGTCTAAGCTAGAGGAAAGTTTCAGTTTGTGAGTGAAAATAAGCTTTGGAAAAATCCTGAATGTTTGTTTTCTGTATTTATTTTTACTTTTTGATGCTGAAGACTGTTTATGAATTTAATAAACACCCCAGCAAGCAAACAATGGGTTGCACCTTACAAGCTGCTTCTATGTACGTTATTTGTCTACCTGTAGACCCACCCTATAACAAACCCTGTTTAAAGGTGAACCATCCTGGCTATTGATGGTTAAGTGGTGGGAGCAGGTTCTGATTCTGGGTTTTGAACCAAAGAGCATGGATACAGTCTTTTTGGTATTTAAGATGAGCTTGTTTCGCTTCAGCCAGTGTTGGGGGATGTCAAAGTCTGTGTTCAGATTATGATTAATAGTGGACAGGTCAGCTGAGCTGGAGTAGAGCACCATGTCATCAGCGTATAGCAGCATAGAGCTTATGCCATTTAGCATGGGCTTATCATTTGTAAACCGGGAGAACAGAATAGGACCTGGGATGGATCCCTGTGGAATGCCAATGACAGTGTGGGCAAGTGCAGTCTTGGTGCCATCAATCTGTATGAACTGCTGCCTCCCAGAGAAGTAGACAGAGAACCAGGCAGTGGTATCAGGGGTGAAGCCAAGTATAGAAAGTTTGGAAGTCAATAAGAAGTGGTCCACAAGATCAAAAGCATTTGACAGGTAGCTGCCCTGGTGGTGCTGAGGGTTGAGGTGCTGGATGCCACACCTCACTCCACACTTGCAACCCAGATTCAGATGTGAGCCCAGGTTGGCAGGGGTGGGATAGGACTGAGCATCCAGGGGACTGCTCTCCTACCCCTGGGAGGGCTCCAGGGAACCACCTGGTGATGACTGGGGGCACTACTAGAGTGGTGCCACAAGAGGGTGGAGTGTAGCAGACATTGACATGCTGTGCCCTGATGTCACTGCATGCCCGCACTCTGCAGGGAGAAACATTGGAGAAAACAACGGGCACAGGTCGAGCTGCATGATCTTCCAACCTCCACATCCCGACCCGAATGGTGCTTCCTCAAGCTGGATCCTCTATGGGTGAGTTGAGCTGCAGGTAGCTCCTCGCCCCGCTGCCACGTGGGTAATCCATGGGCATTAGGAGGAAGTGGCCTGATCTCAGGTTGGGGCCAGGGGTGCTGGTCAGGATGACTTGCTGACCGTGCCTGGGAAGGAGAGAAAACATGTAAGGAAAAAAAAAGCATTTGACCGGTCAATGAAGATGGCCCCCGTGAGCATGCCTTTGTCCATTGCTGACCTGATGTCATTTGTTAACTGAATGATGGCAGTAGATGTACTGTGTCCCACTCTGAAACCATGTTGTGCTGGGGAAAGTAGATTGTGTTGTTGGAGGTGGACTGCTACTTGGATGGCCACTGTTTTTTGTTTTTTTAATTTTTTGTTTGTTTTTTCCAGTAATTTGTTTAACACTGATAGTATAACTATGGTGTGGCAATTGTCCATATTCCTAGTGTCTCCTTTTTTGTGGATGGGAACTACCTGAGCTATCTTCCATGTGAAAAGAACATGGCCAGTGGATATTGATAGGTTGCACAGCCTTGTAATCCATGTTACTATTAGCGGAGCAATAATGTGTAGGAATCTTGGAAGCAACCCATCAGCGCCGCCTCCAGCTGACCCATATGCAGGTATGGTCCATAGGAGGCATTGCACCTCCGATGAGATGACTGGCATGAGTTTAAATGGAGGGTTAGCCAGGATATTAGTAGTTGGCATTCGAGTGGTGTCAGGAGTAGGCAAATTAGTGTACCCAGAGAGATCTGAGAAACATGAGTTACGTGCATTCGCAATAGTTGAGCTGTTGTTGCAGTTGATTCCATCCAAAGTCATCTTCAATATGGGTGCACTTGAATCCTGCCCCGTGATGGATTTTATGTGACTCCAGAAGCCACAAGAGTCCCTCACTGACACCTGAAGAAACTATTTACAGTAGATACTCCTAGCCGAACAAACATATTTTTTACACAGGTTCCTAAGCCATCTGTATTGATAACAGTCAGTGGGAGACTTGGATTGCTTAGCCTTGAGCCAGGATTTATCCCTCCATTTGATGGTAGCAAGAAGATCACTGCTCAGCCATCTGGGTGCTGAGCCTCTGATTCTACGTTTCTTAAGAGGAAGGTGTTTTTCCTGCAGGTCCAAGAGAGTATGTGATAAGAAGTTGGCCGCCAATTCAGTTTCAGAGATTTGATATAGTGGTGCCCAGATGATTTTGCATAGATCAGAAAATAACACCCCCCATATTCCATTTCGAGAAGTCTCTGAACTGTATTTCTTTAGGTGGCGGCTTAGGTGCGCAGGTGTTCCAGATATAGTAGACCAGCATATGGTCACCAATTGAATCAGGCAAGGTACCAACGGACAAAATCCAGTTAGGTCTATTGGTGATGATCCAGTCAAGCAGGGACTAGAGATTGCTACTAGAGGAAATGTTTGTAGGACTGATGATCAATTGGGTTAGGTGGAGCCTTCCAAGTTCGGTACTGTACAGTCCCAAACTTTTCCCTAACCAGTCCAGGTTTAGATCATCAATGTGGAGAAATTCATTTTTCCCTTTTTGAGAAGCCAGATAGTTTATGATTTGTGTGAGGCCCAGTGAGACTGTCTCAGGCGGGTTATAGATACACATGATATTCAGCTTTTTGGATTGTCCTAAGATGAGAACAATATGGATGGCTTCACAGGTGCCCATTGTGCTTGTTGATAGAACAGCTACATTGAGGTGCTCGTGTACATAGATACATAGATACATAGACAGTGTCGGCAGATAAGGGCCTATGGCCCACCCAGTCTGCCCATTTGAGCTTGTAAGTTCAGTTTGTTTTCCTAGAAATCTGTTTCCCCCCCGACCTCTAGAATTCCTTTATGTCTATCCCATGCATTCTTAAATCCCGTGATTGTTTCAGCCCCCACCACTTCCTCTGGCAGGGTGTTCCACTTGTCCACCACCCGTTCAGTGAAGAAATTCTTTCTCATGTTTCCTCTGAATCGTCCTCCCTCCAACTTCATCCCATGCCCTCTAGTCCTGGAACATCTTTTTTGCTTAAAAATAGTGTTTTCCTGCACTCTGTTTCTCCCTGTAAGATATTATTATGTCTCTATCATATCCCCTCTCTCCCTCCTCTCCTCCAGGGAGTACATGTTCAGTTCCTTCAACCTGTCTTCATAGGACTTGAGATGCAATCCATGCACCATCTTTGTTGCCCTCCTCTGAACCTTCTCTACCCTGTCTATGTCCTTACGTAGGTATGGTCTCCAGAACTGTACACTGTACTCCGGTGGGGCCTCACTAGTGTCTTGTATAGCGAATTATGACCTCCCTTTCCTGCTGGTGATGCCCTGCCTATACATCCCAGCATCCTATTTGCTTACCTGATGCCTTGTCACACTGTTTCCCTACCTTGAGGTCATCAGAGATGACAACCCATGATCCCTTTCCTGCTTGGTGCATGCTATATCCTCACCTCCCAACTGATATATTGTGCCAGGGTTTTGTGCCCCATATGCATTATCTTGCACTTATTTGCATTGAATTTCAACTGCCAAACCCTTGACCATTCTTCAAGTTTCTGCAGGTCCCTTCTCATTCTGTCTACACCTTCTGGTGTGTCTACTCTGTTACAGAGCTTTGTGTCATCAGCTGAACAGTGAAATTCTGCCTTCTAGATCCTGCAATGTCACTGATGAAGATGTTGAATAGGACGGTCCCAGCACTGATCCCTGTGGTACCCACTGGTCACTCTTCCCTCTGTGGAGTGACAGCCATTTACCACCACCCTCTGTGTCTTGCCACCCAGCCAGTTACCTACCCACCACACTACTGTCCTGCCCACACCCATATTCCCCAGTTTGTGTAATAGTCTTCTATGTGGCACAGTGTCAAAGGCCTTGCTGAAGTCCAGATAGGCCATGTCCACTGCCCTCCCTGATCCACCTCCCTAGTCACCCAGTCAAAAATTCGGTGAGATTGGTCTGACATGACCTCCCCTGGTGAAACCATGCTGCTCTGGGTTTTGTAGTCCATTGACAACCAGATGTTCCACCAATCTCTCCTTCAAGTGCTTCCATGATCTTTCCCACTACCGAGGTGAGGCTGACTGGTCTGTAGTTCCCTGCTTCCTCTTTGTTCCGCTTTTGTATAAGGGACTACTCTGCTGTCCTCCAGTCTTTGGGTACCTCCCTGTTTCCAGTGATTGGCTAAACAGGATAGCCAGAGGTTCAGCTACCACCTCTTAGTTCTTTAAGGACCCTGGGGTGCACCCCATCTGGCCCCATTGCTTTGTCAACTCTTATTACTTCCAGTTCCTTCAGGACCCTTTCTCGTGTAAAGGGACTTGTGTCCATTTCTGCACCATTCTCACCCTTGTACTCCCTTCAGACCCATTACCCCCTCTTCCTCAGTAAAGACTGAGCAGAAATACCTGTTCAATATGTCAGCTTTACTGTTGTCATCCTCCACGGACTCCCATCCTCCCTTCAGTCTCACTATCCCTCCCTTTGTCTTTCTTTTTCACTTATGTACCTGTAAAGGTTTGTCCCTTTAACCACTGATTTTGCAATGTGTTCTTCTGTCTGAGCTTTGGCTTCCCTTACTGACTTCCCTGCCTCCTTTGTTTCTCCTGGTACTTCTCCTATCCCTTCTGCCTGTGTCTTTTTGTATTGCCTGAATGCTATCTTTTGGCTTTCACTTTCTTTGCTACCTCTTTGGAAAACCATAATGGTCTCTTCTTCCTTTTCCTCTTGCTAAGCTGCTTAATGCATAATTCTGTTGTTCTTATAATCCCCATTTTAAATACTGCCCACTGTTCCTCAACCCCTGATTCCTGTCCCATTCCCTTAATGCCTCTTTCAAGTATTTCCCATTTTCCCAAAGTCTGCCCCCTAAAATCCAGGATACGTGTTTTTGTGTGGTTTGGTTCTGCTCTTTCTGTGATTTCAAACCACAATGACTGGTGGTCACTGTTACCCAGGTGCTCCCCACTGTTACCCCCATCACACTGTCCCTGTTTGTGAGCAGAAGGTCCAGTATTGCCTTCTGCCGAGTTGGTTCCATGACCAGTTGCTTGAGAAGGCACCTGAAGGGAGTCCAGGATAAATCTGCTCTAGTTGATGCTGCTGCTGGGATGCTCCAGTCCACGCCTGGAGTATTGAAGTCTCCAACCAGTACTACCTCACCCTTGTCTGCCATCCTTTGGATGGCTAGCATCAACTCCTATCTGTTTCTTCCTCCTGGGCTGGTGGTCTATAGACCACACTGTGCGGATGGCTGGCCCCATTTTTCCTTTCTAGCTTAACCCACAGTATCTTTCCCCATTTTGTTCCTCCTGGATCTCTGTGGCCCTTATGTCATTTTTCACATACAGTGCCACTCCCTCCTCCCTTCCTGCCTGCTCTGTCTCTTCTGAATATGTTGTAGCCAGGTATGGCCATCTCCCAGTCATGGTTATCATTACACCAGGTTTCAGTGATGGCCACAATGTCCAGGTCTGACTGTACCATGACAGCCTCCAGATCTTCCATCTTGTTGCTAAGGCTCCTGGCATTTGCACACATGGCTTTCCATGATTTGACCTCCTAGTCTGCTTCACTGTTCTACTCCGCCCCTTCCTTGGTTGTCATTTATCCTGGTTCTCCTTGCTGTCTGCCCTTCTGCTGAATTTTGCCCTTTTCTGCTTATCCACCTTTGGACACTAATCTCCATCTTTTTGCACACCGCTTTGCAGAGATAGCCACTCCTCTGGTTCACTGGTTTCACTGCTAGCTGTGGGGGGTGAGCAAGAGTACCCTCCTTGCTGGCCTGCCACCCCTTTGCTAGTTTAAATGCTTGTCAACGTAGCATTTAAACTTATCATTGAGTACTTGACCTCCAGGATGGATGCAGGCCGTCAGGCTGAACAAACTCCATCCCTCCAGGTGGGTCCCCAGTCACCAATGAATCCAAACCCTTCCTCACAGCACCAGTTATTCAACCATGAGTTAAAGTTCCTGGTGCATGCACTCCCATGCTCTCCTTTGCCTCTCACAGGTAGTACTTCTGAGAAGTGACAGAAGTAGCTACTTGCTTGAGACCCTCCCCAGGTTTCTAAACTCTTCCTGAACTTCCTTTGGCTCCCCATTTGCGAAGTCATTAGTACCTAGGTGGATAATGACATCCAGCTCACCCTCCCGTCTTGCCTTCCCAGTGATCCCCAGTATCTTCCTTCCATCCCTCCATGCCGTGGCACCTGGTAGGCACCTCACCTCCTGTCCTCTCCCTCCTGTGTTCCTAGCTGGATCCCTCTTCGATGGACTCCCCACCAGGATTCGCTTCCTCCTCCTCTGGGGTCCACTTTCCCCTGAGGTCACCTCCTTGGCTAACCTCCACATCCTTCCTTCCACTTCTCTGGGTACCTCTATTTGGTTGTCCTCATTTGCCACTGGCATATGAGTTCTGAGAGGAATAGGATCTGGGATGTGCCTCTGCCTGACTGCTGTAACCCTCCTGAGCCCACTGTCATCCAAGTGCTCCTCGTCTCGGCATCCTTTGAGGCAGCTGCATTGGACTGGGTGGTCCCTGGATAGGGGTGATGGTACCCTGACCCAGTTTACTTCCGCTCTGAGTCTGGTTACCTCATCCCACAGTCCAGAGATGCATGCAGATAGGGCAGCACCGCAGTGTCCAGAAGGTCTGCCTGAATATGGCTGCACCACAGCCACTGCATTGCACCACTCCCACATTATACTGCAATTTCCACAACTTGTCTGCTACAGAAACTCTCTTAGTTCTCTTTTTATTAATTTACAGTACTAACAATCCTGTAACTGATCCTCAGATATTTTTTTTAAGGAAAAAACCAATAAATAAATAAATGAGTCGAAACACTTGTGTGAGGATGGCTTCTTCCCCTTAGGCCCTCCTACTCACACCTCTTACTATACCCTGTGTTTAGCTCCTGTCAATCAGATTTATCAGGGCATATAATTAAGAGTTGGGGGAAGGGAGGAGAGGACAAAAATTGCAGCAATTAAAGACAGCACAGAATTACACCACCACTATGTTTTAAATTTTCAACAGCCCAAAAACAATTATAAGTAAAGACAACAAAGAAAGAAAGTATAGTGTCACTACAAGCCCACAATCTAAGGTTAAAAGAAAAATACCAATTATCAGTTACTCTAAAGCACTGAATTGAATATGTTTCCTTGCTTCTCCTTCTGGCTTCTTCTGAGAAAATCAACCTCTGTACATAGAACAAAACCCCAGCACCCCTCTTGGATGAGAGATGGTCACTCCTAAATAGTTTGTAGCTTTTAATAGCACACATACTGTCAGGGATGCTAGGTTTCAGCCAAGACTCTGAGACCCCTAATAAGTCAGGCGAGTACTGTGACATCTAGGCCTCCAATTGTGCAAAATTAGCTATGTGGCTTCTGATATTCATATGTGCAATTTTGATATCTTTGCAGGAGAACCAAAGGGAGGGAAAAACAGGTGCTGCCACAGGATGGGGACCAGGGTTGGACTCAATATCACCTGTTAGTGAAAGATGGAGGGTGCATAATAAATAAAACTTTATTTTTATGGCGCCTTTCCAGAACCAAGGTGCCAAACAAAATTTAATAACATACCACATATTGCAGCAGCTTAGTTGATACAACAAACAACAAATAGTGAAATAAATACCGCCAATCAGTTGCCAAATGCATGGTGCCAAAGATGTGTTTTCAAAGCTAGTTCAAATCCCTCCACAGTTGCGCACTCAAGTAACTGACGGGGTAGAGAATTCCAGAGAGAAGGGTCCACATGCATAAACGCCCAGGCCCCATAAGATTTTTAAACAAACTCCTGGAATCTCTAGCTACCCCTCGCCAGCTGAGCGGAGCAATCGCCCTGGACGGTAGGGTACCAGAAGCTTTTTCAGGTAGTCTGGGCCTAGTCCGTGTAGGGCTTTATAAGTCAGAAGACTGACTTTAAAGGTGATCCGCCATTGTACCGGCAGCCAGTGCAAACCACGCAGCACTGGAGAAATATGGCAGGACCGGGAGGTTCCTATCAAAATCTGTGCTGCTGAATTCTGCACTAGCTGCAAATGGCAGATTTCCACCCCAGGTAGCCCTAGTTACAGGGAGTTGCAATAGTCCAAGCACGAGGACACAAAGGTATGAACCAACGTGGGAAGGTCATCGGATGGAACAAGGTGCTTAATCCTGGCAATATTCCTCAGATGGTAAAAGAAGAAGAAGAATCAGCACTTATATAGCGCTTTTCATACACAGTATCCCAAAGCGCTTTACAAGCAATGCTAGACTGGTAGTGACGTGACTGAATGTGTGGTGGCAGCCATATCGCACATCATCACCCACACACAGCCTGGATAATTGCATGAACCGGTTTATGGGAAGGGGAATGTTCCCTGCTCTTTGCAAAGAGTGTCCTGGGTTCTTTTACTTCCACCTGGACACCCATCAGGACAACACCAGGATGGGCAGAGAGACCTCAGTTTAACGTCTCATCCGAAGGATGGCACACCCCAGCAGTACAGCACCCCCAATACTGCACTCGGATGCCAGCAATTTTTAGGTGCAAGTCCAATCCCGGTGTGGGACGAGAACCCACAACCTTCTGGTCCAGAGGTGGATGTGCTACCAACTGAGCCACGCTGACACCTTTCTCTAAAAGGAGGTCTTGACGACGGCCGGTACCTGCAAATGCAGGGTCAGCCCTTCGTCAAAGATTACCCCCAGGTTCCGCACCTGTTAAGAGGCCAGGAGTGATAAACCCCCAAGAAAAAGCCCCAAGGGTGAACCTACCCCGACCCCCCCCCATCCGGCATCCTAGGTCCACAACCAGCACTTCAGTCTTTCCCGAGTTCAACTTCAACCAGCTCAAATCCATCCACTCCTGGATCTCTGCCAGGCAGTTATTAAAGACTGAGAGAGCTTTATTCTGGTCAGGTACAAAAGAAAGGTAGAGCTGGGTATCATCAGCATAGCAGTGAAACTTCAGCCCATACCTCCTTAAAATGTGTCTGAGGGGCAGCATGTACACTGAGAACAACATGGGGGACAACACTGATCCCTGAGGAACCCCACATGACAGAGGGATTGGGTCCAAAGAATGAATCCCAGACACCACTCTCTGAGTTCTTCCAGTGAGGAAAGATGTAAACCACCTGAAGACTGTACCCGACAGGCCACAGATGGACCTCAGATGACTGAGCAGAACCCCATGGTCCACTTTGTCAAACGCTGATGAGAGAGCAAGGAGGACCAAGATGAAATGGTTCTTCCGATCTCTAGCCATCAGGAGATCATTGAGCACCCGAACCAGTGCTGTCTCCATACTATGCCTCTCTTGGAAACTGGACTGGACGGGTTCATAGATATCATGGATGGTCAAGTGGCTCTCCAGCTGTATGGCCACTACCTTCTCAACCACCTTCCCTAAAAAGGGAAGGTTGGAGATTGGTCTGTAGTTTGCATGGCAGTTTGGGTCCAAAGGAGCGTTCTTCAGGAGGGGTGTTACCACCGCCTCCTTCAGGAAGCTAGGAAACCCACCTGTTTCCAAAGAGTACCAAACTATCCGTGCAAGCACTGGACCAATAGAATCAATACAACCCAAAATCAGGGATGTTGGTCCTGGGGGCTAACTACAGTACATAGGGCATGCACTCTGGACAGTTCTCATGATATACATGAACTCTGGGCAGTCTAAGGTACTCCAGGAAAGCTGGAGGCTAGTGGCCAAGCACTGGTCACCAGCAGTGCCCATAGTGTGTTCTGGTTGGAGGGCTGCCCTGATGTCGGCCACCTTAGCCGCAAAGAACCGAGCAAGCTCATCGCACTCTATTTGCGAAAACGCTTTCCGAACTTGTAGACAGGCTGGGTTGCACAGTCTGTCCACAGTTTGGAAAAGCTGAGCTGGTCAGTTCTGAGCAGCTGTAATCTCCTCAGACAGGAACTCTGCCTTCTTGCGGGTGATTGCAGATTGATAGGCTGATGGACCATTATCAAGTCTAAGGCGGTTAACATCAAGGGCAGATCTCCACCAGCAATGCTCTAACCTTCGTCCTAGTTGCCACATATCCCTCAAGGTCCCATCAAACCATGGGGACTGAGGGCGAAGGGAGAGAGGACGAACATGGACAGGAGCAACGACATCCAGGGCCACCAAAATGATCATATTATAGGCCACCTCGAGGTCCTCTGGATCGTTGTTTGCTACCAGAATAGACAATAGGTCAAGTACCGCTGTTAGGCTTTCAGAGCTGACATCTCATAAAGGGTGGTATTTGGCCATCTCCACAGGGGTAGACCTTCAAGGGAGGGCACTAAAATTGAACCCCATGGTGTAGTGATCAGACTATCTGACTGGTTCCACCCCCAAATCCGAGGCTTTACTCCTCAGGAGGAAAACTAAGTGACCATGTTTATGGGTAGCAGTGGTAACTATCTGTGTAAGGCCCAGAGATGTCATCAACTGGAAGTAGTGTTGTCTAAATTGTGAGGGTTCATCATTGATCCAGGCATTAAGTCGCCCAGGACCATCAGCCTGGGAGACTCAAATGCCATGTCGATGATGAAATCCGCTACTCCCTGAAGGAACTATTTCTCATCCTCTGGTGGACAGTAGATGAGGACAATCCTACAACCTACACTTGCTACCACAGTACACTCAAATGACTCCTCAAGTGGTACACTCATGAGGCCCAATTCAGTCTTGAAACAGACCACAATCCTCCCCCCCCGATCCAATCTCAAGCAGTGAATCACCGAGTAACTGGCTGGAATTGCAGCCTCTAATATAGGGCCAGAGTTTTCATCCAGCCAGGTCTCGGTGATGTAAGCCAGATCCACCAAATTTACAAGATTTGCAATAATTGCAGTCTTGTTTTTAATGGATCTGGCATTGCATAACACCGCTCGAGTTGGATGAACTTCTGGAGCCGCCCGGCCTGAACTACATGCCCACCCAAATTGGTCAGAGCCAGATTTGAGAGAAGCATTTCAGGAGACAGTTCTTTAGGGGCACATGAAAGGTGACAGAGGTCAGAAAGCGTGCTATTTTAGCCATATGAATGTAAGGCCCGGACCCCTGCCTTTTTGCAAACGACAGGTGGTATGCTGTTGAAGCTGACAGCAGTACCAGGTGGGGGACTGGGTTTGGAGAGGACTAGGTTACTCGGCACAAGGGCTAGGTTTGGCTACTCTGCACAGGGGCACCCAAGTAAATCCGAACACAGGAAGCAATAACTGTAATGTCCAATACCAAGAATGGGATTCTAAAGTGTGGCTTTTATTCACATCAAAACTGAACAAACAAAGCATAGATGGACCCCCACGGGGCTACATTCCTGGTAATGCAGACAAGAGAATCAGAACATTCCTCAACACTTCAGCCCTCAGGCTCTGGACCCACTGGGCACACAGCCTGGACTTGCACGCTGCTTTGGGTACACTGCCCGACTTGTACACTATTTGGGTTTTCCTCGGCTCAGCTCCCCTGCCGGCCACTCGAACACCTTCCATTTGACATGGAAACATTTTCCTGTTTCTCCCTAAACCACCTTAGAGCCTTCGATTCCTTAAGGGAAATTTCCTTTCAATCCCAAGTCTGGAATTTCCTCAGCACTATTGATGCAGGCAATAAAAAGGGCCGCAGAGCAAATCCGTGGAAGTGAACCTGGTTACAAAAGATGGGGGGTTTCCCACCTCTAGCTTCCACAGTCCACACCCGGCCATTTCTCTGGACATTAAACAACTCTTTCTGAAAGCTTGGCAATGTAGATTAAAGGGTAAATGCATAGCACATTTCCTCTACATGTCTTTACTTTCCCCTTGTAATAGACTCGAACATACTTAAACAACTCTTTTTGAAAAGCTTGGCAGTGTAGATTAAAGGGTAACTGCATAGCACATTTCCTCTACATGTCTTGGCTTTCCCCTTTGGCTGGACTTGAACATACTTTTACTTTGGCTTAGCCTATTCCTCTAGGCCTCCCACTGATTAAGCAGTCCAATCCCCACTTTACAACAGTTCAGGTGAAACATAGGCCCCATGTAAGAGCAAACTCACCCTTTGGTTGCAGGTGCCCCACAGGCAATTCTTGACAGCTTCTGGTGCTACAGCACAACTTAGAAAAATAAGGCAGCTTCTTCCCCAGCTGGAACCAGGAGGTTGCCCCTGGAATAACAGGTAAACCTTTTACCCTCATCCCCTCAGGGATGGGGCACAGAGACCAGAAATAGCGGTCTCCACCACTTCATGAACAGCTTATTGTGTTCCTCTTTTGGCGGAAACACACACCTCTCCCTAAAGTAGCTCTATATCAGAGCTTTAGGCTCCAAGAGCCTGTGCACAGACTGCTTTGCTCCTCTCTTCAAGACTGCTCACACACAGCTGCTGCCCACTGTTCAAAAACTCCCAACATTCTAACCTAACTCCCAACTGCAGATTCCAATGTGGTTCAAGCAGCTGCGATAGTTCTATGGTGATGTCATCCCTCAGTCTCAGCTGAAACTGAGAACAGAGTGAGACAGTGTGAAATCCATTTAACTGGAGTTTCACAAGCTGCCTTCCCTGCCTACCACTAGGTCTTACTGGGATTCTAGTAACCTCAGGTAACAGGGGGGTTACATGAATAATCTTTGACAGCCAGGTACCGGGTAAGGAGCATCAGTCCTAGCCAGCAGACTAGAGAAAACAAAATTAATAGTGTCGAGATATTGTATTTTAAAGCAGCAGTCTTTGTTAGTTACTATATAGTTTTCTTTAGCAATAATTTTTCTTCTGGCAAAAATATCAAGATAGGGAAAAGGGGAAATTGTTTAACTAGGAAAGGCACACTAAACCAAAGCTTGTTTTCAAGTGGGACCTGGGAGCACAAGGAAGTTAAGTGACTTGTTCAGGATCACAGAGTATGCAAGTGGAGGCTGTGGGATTCAAACACAGATCTCCAGGTTTGCAACTCAGAGCCGTAAACCACTATGCTATACCGTCTATTTTTTTTATTTTCTTTCATTCCTGAACCAAGATACAGGATTTTTAAGTTTTTAAAAGTTCCCAGTCCCATGCAATGGCCGTCATGAAAGAATTAAATATCTTGGTACACTGTGGTGCTGTTTACCATCAGAAACATGTGCTAACAGCATCCTAATACATTCACATTATCTGAATCTGTCATGTATATTCAGCGGGTATCCTCAATAGAACAGATTTGTGGGGTGAAGGTGCTAGAATGGAATTGTTATGTGACACCTCCCTTCCTGACTGGGAATGAAAGTTACAGGGTTGCCTGCATGGCCTGGGCACCATATAGTGAAGACAGCTCTTCTCTTGATATAGAGTTCTGCACCTTTCCATCTGTGGGTGGCAGAGGGCCTGTACACTGGCTGACAGATGAACTGTTTGTCCTGTGCGTCTGTATCTCCAGCCACATGGGAGCAGAGGGACCAGAGGGTCTTGTGGTTCAGCAGCCCACCAGACAGTCCCATGTATTCTTCATATCTGTCTCTATATGGAAATGCAGGGCATGCAATGACCCTGCACTTCTGTAGGCAGATGGAGTCTTCCCTTGGCACAGGACTCAATGGCCGCTGCTGTCTGCATCTGTTCACATAGCTCCCAATGAGAGTAAGATTCCACTATCTCAAAGAGAAAGGAAAATTCTTTGCAAAAAAACTACATTAAGGCACCAGTTAGGGTGCAAGTTAATGCCACAAAAAGTATGGAAATGTGATGTTAGGGTTTCCAACCCTAACTTCCCATCCACCCCCCCCCCCCAAAGCAGCAAACGGAAAAAACATTAGGGTATTGGGTCTCCAGAGTTTTGGCAAACCTGTGGTGGGGTCTTCCTTGTTGTTGTCAACCCTAATACCCACTCCATTCCCTGAACAAACAATGTCAGATGTGATGTCCTTTCTTCACACAAGGAAAACCCTATTACTGATTCACCAAGACTCCAGAGAGTCATTGCACCAAACTGCAGGTGGACAGATTCTTCACTTCACACAGGGCATCTGCATCTGTTCATGCATTTCCCAAAGGAACCGGCATGAATGAGGATACAATTCCACTATCTCAAAAAGAAAGGAAATTTTTTGCAAAAAAACTTTGTTAATGCACCAGTTAGAGTAACTTAATGCCACAAAAAGTAGGGAAATATGGCATTAGGGTTTCTAACCCTAATGCCCCACCCCCCCAGCAGCAAAAGAAAAAAAACATTAGGAGTTTTGGCTTCCAGAGTCTTGGCGAATCAGTGGTGGGGTCTTCCTAGAGGGCTGTCAACCCTAATACTCACCCCTGCCCCCAAGCCTGAAGCCTCCAATCTGAAGCACAAGGTACAGCTCCAAGCCACTGCCTCATAATGATACACTCTTCAAAGGTAGAGAAGTATATCTCGCCACATGCTGTTAACACAATTTGTTGTAACTTTCTTCATGCAAGGCCCTGTGTGAAGAAAGGAGATCATGTGTGACGTATGCTCACAGAATGGGGTGGGCATTAGAGTTGACAACCCCCAAGAAGATCCTACCACTGATTCGCCAAGACTCCAGAGACCCAAAACCCTAATGATTTTTCCTTTTGCTGCTTGGTGGGTGGGGGGGGCTGGCATTAGGGTTGGAAACCCTAACACCACATTTCCCTACTTTTGTGGTATTAAAGGATACCTAAACAACATTTTGACATCAAACTACTCAAAAATCTGACTCCGTAGGTGACTAAAGGAAGGGCTGCTGTATTCATTAATGCTAAAACTACATTTACATAATTTACCTAAGTGTGGTTCCATAGCATTTGAAAATTGTAAAATCAGCCTTCCAATTTCAAAAAAACTGTCTTACCAGCTTTCTAAAATGGCCGACAAATCTGTTACGTGACGACATCATTGGAGCCAAAGTCAGAGGCTCTCTATAGTGCTAACTAGTTCTTGTTTCTCTTTGATAGAATTGTTTCACCCAAATGGTCAAAACCATGTGCATTATTTTGTATAATACACATGTTAGGCTATGGTTCTGTTCATTTTGTTTACTTTAACATGCTGAAAATGTGTTTTAATCCAACCAATTTTCTTTGTGGCAAACCACAGTGCTACACAAATCTTGAATAACCTGGTGGTCTAGTGGTTATGGTGGATCCAGGATGTTACAATGGGGGTGCTGGGGTGGTGTGCATGCTTAATATGCACTTTTTAACATTTTTATTAAACCTTTATATTTTCTGCTATTATTCTTTTCTAATACGTTTTTGACAGAACCTACAAATGTAATCCATAGTCTGAATGTAAATATTTGTACAATCAATAAATCAGACTTCTTCAACAAAGTGAAATACAGCAGCAGCAGCAAGCAAGTACATTACTATGGGGGGTTACAGCCACACCCTTCACCACCCCCTAGAGCCACCACTTTTTTGTATCAAAGTTCTTGTGCAGTCCAGTGTTAGAGTTCATACTTTCATGAAACTCAAATATATGCTTGTCTTGTCTTCTTTTTCCATGGGAAATAATAATAATAAGAAGAAGAATCAGCATTTATATGGTGGTTTTCATACACATTGCACCCCAAAGTGCTTTACAGGCAATACTAGACTGGTAGTGAAGTGACCGAACGTGTAGTGACAGCCATTTCATACATTAATATCCACACACAGCCTTGGACAATTGCATGAACTGGTTTTATGGGAAGGGGGATGTTGGCCAGGACAATGAGGTCAGGTAGTGATCAAGGTGCTGGCAGCCCCACATCTTATTTCTCACAGTAATCTGCTCATATTTCTCTCCTTCTGTCTTCCTCCTTCCCTGAATATAGCAGTGCCTTGCAAAAGTGGCCTTCTCAGTCCCCCTCTGGTATTCATTCTTCACTATTCCTCCTCACACTGAAAATTGGTGAGCTCATCACCCTTCTGCATCATGAATGCAAGTAGTACAGTCCCTGTTTTATTTTGACATATCAAATATAAACATATCTTTCCAGTAAGCCAGGCTCATAGCAGCAGGGAACGGAATGATGGGCTTTCCTATTCTTAAAAGATCTAGGCTATCTTTGATTAGGCACTATTAAATGATGGGTGCGCACATCATTACGCACGTCATTTAATAGTGCCTAATCATAGGTGGCTTAGATCTTATATGGGTAGGAAAGCCTATTTTTCCACTTGTGCCATGCTGCTATCAGCCTGGATTACCAGAAGATCATGTTTATTATTAATATGTAAATATAACACGGGAGACTGTACTAAACACATTAATGATGTGGAAGGGTAGTGAACTCAACAGTTTTTGGTATGGGGAGCAGGTGAGAAGAATGAATGCCAGAGAGGGACTGAAGGGGCCATTCCAGCAGGGTACAGCTATATTCAGGTTAGCTGAAGACATGAAGGAGGATGCTGAGCAGATCACTGTGAGATCTGAAATGTGGGTCTGTCAGCATCATGATCACTTCCTGACTGTGGGTGAGAGTAGCCAGCGATGACAAATACTCAGAGTGGCAGGGCTGCACCTAAACCGTTACTTGAATTTAGTGCAGGGAGATTACCCTCGGGTGGGGGTGGGGGGCTGATGTTTGTTAGGACAGTACTGAGGGAATTGCGTATAGTTCATTCAAGATTTGGAAGGGTGGTAGCCAGCCAACTCGTATCGTGGAGTAGAGCACAGAAAAGTACTAGAGAAGAATTGCTGGGAACTGTCTTGCAGGGTTCTGCAGATCACAGGTAAAGGAGTAGACTGACACTGGAAGTCAGGTAGATTCACTCAAGGTATTAGTATTCCTCTCCTGCTAATAATTTTGTTATCCATTGTAAGTGCAGTCCTTATGAGGGCATGAGCAGCAGTTTTTCTCATGGGTCATGATGCTTATTGCTTGCCCCTTCAGGAAGACCTAGTTGTTGGTTAATGAGGTGGAATAAAAACACAACAGGGAACTGTACATACTACCTTTACTGTGCAGAAGAGTGGTGATCCACTCAATGTTTACTGTGGGAGCAGAAGTCAAACATTGAGAATGTGGACTGGAGAGTGACTTGGGAAGCATTTTTAACAGTGCCAGCTGATGATGCGCATCAGTATAGGTCTGCACAACTCTCTGAGGTACAAGATTACAATCTGAGGTGTGATAATTCTCTTCATGAAACTGCGAGCTCATATGCAGCCCCAGGCAGTACTAAGGACAGGGTATGGATGGTGGGGTGTGCAACAGAAGGCAGGCTAGGTGCAGGGGGTTCACATGGAAAAAGAAAGCCTTATTTGTGGATTAACAAGAGAGCATGAGCTTTGGAACTGAACAAGACAGGTACTTTGCTTTGTGACCCTGAGCAAGTGATTAAACTTTCTTGTTCTCCCAGGCCACACCTGTAAACAAGCTTTCAGCTTAGTGCATCTCTCCTGGTTAACAAAAAACAAAATTCAGTGCATCATATAACTACTAGATCATCAGGTATTTGAAGTGTTGTACTGTAATGCAGTTTGCCAAAGAAAAAGTCAGCTGGGTTGCAAAACATTTTCTGCAAGTTAAAGTAAACAAAATGAACAAAATCATAGCCTAACATGTGTACTGATTAAAATAATCCACGAGTTAATACATGGTGTTGATCATTCTGGTACAACAATTCAAAATAAAGAGGGAAAGAAGAACAAGTTAGCATTATAGAGATATATGTGGATCTCTGTCTCTGGCTCCTATGATGTCATCATGACTCATTACTTAACACACTTGGCAGACATCTTAGGGAGAAACCAAGGCTGTTTTTTGAAAGTGAAAGGCTGATGTTTACATTTTTCAAAAACTATGAAACTATTTACATAAATGCAGTTTTAGCATGAATGTAAACAGCAGCCTTTACTTTACCTCGTTATAAAGCCAGATTTTGGAGTTTGCAGTTTTAAAAAACTGCTTGTTTAGGTACCCTTTAAGTCATCTTAACTGGTGGATTCAAGTTTTTTTTTTTGCAAAGAATACATATATAGATACAGATCTATCTATCTATATTCTTGCCAAAAAAACTTTCTTAATGCATCATTTACGGTTCCAGCGACAAACGTTTGGAAATGTGGTGTTAGGGTTTCCAATCCTAACACCTCACCCCAATCCTGCACTCAGCAACAGGCATGGGGGGTGTGCCTTGGGATTATCAGCCCTAACACTCACCCCATTCCATGAGTAAATAAGCTGAGATGGGTACACAGTACAGGAGAATGAGATGAGCATTAGGGCTGACAAGCACACCTCCTAAGCCTGTTGCTGTGTGCGTGGTGGGGGAGGAGTGTTAGGGTTTCCAACCACATTTCCAAACTTTTGTCACTGGAACCCTAACTGACGTATTAATGAAATGTTTTGCCAAGAATGTCCTTACTTTTTGAAATAGTATAATCATAGCCTTAGTTGCTTGTGGGAGCTCGAAACAGGATTCTTGATCACAAAATAGGATTCTTGATCGCAATTTGTGCTTTAATAACTTTTATAATGTTCAAGCGATTTGCATGAAATTAGGTATGCACCATCAGGGACCAAGAATCTCTTGATGTGGCAAGTTGCATTCTAGTTGGACATGCAGGTGTGGAGATATGGAGTGTCAGAGAATGTGTAAATTACCATTTGTCAATTTATTGTCAATGCATTGCGCAAAAACAGTATGGAATTTTGGTCTGAATTTTTTAGAGTATATAGGTCTTGGCTCATAGTGGTACCTTTTGAGGATTTGGTGAAAAAATATTAATGTGTTCCAAAGTTATTAAATTTAAGTATCCCATTATTTTCTATGGGAAAAGTTAGATGTCAGGCTTGAATCAGGATTCTTGATCGCAATTTGCAGTCTAATAACTTTGCAGCCATTCATGCAATTTGCATGCAACCTCAGGGACCAAAGATCTCTTGATGTGGCAAGTTTTGTTCCAGCTGGATGTGTGAGTGCAGAGGTATGGAGTTTTAAAAAATGTGTAAATTACCGTTTTTTTTGTCAAATTCTTTGTCACCACGTTGTGCAAAAACAGTGAGCATATTTTGGTCTGAAATTTTTAGGGTATATAGGTCTTCGATCACAGTGGTTCTTTTTGAAGGTAGGTTGAAAAAATATTAATCTGTTCCAAAGTTATTAAATTTTAAGGTTTCCCATTATTTCCTATGGGAAAAGTTAGATGTGAGGCTCAAAACAGGATTCTTGTTCGCAATTTGCACTTTAATAACTTCCCAGCTGTTTAAGTGATTTGCATGAAATGTGGCATGCACCATCAGGGACCAAAGATCTCTTGATGTGACAAGTTTGTTCCAGTTGGATGAGTGGGTGCAGAGAGATGGAGTCTGAAAGAATGTGTAATATTATCATTTTTTGCCACATTCTTTGTCACCGCATTGCGTGAAAATGGTGTGGAATTTTGGTCTGAAATTTTCAGGATATATAGGTCTTGGCTCACAATGGTGACTTTTGAAGGTTTGGTGAAAAAAATATGAATCCATTTTAAAGTTTCCCATCATTTCCTTTGGGAAAATTCAGATGTGAGGCTTGAAACAGTATTCTTTATCGCGAAACAGGATTCTTGATCGCAAATGTGGGATCCTAGTTCATGCTGCCACCATCTTGTTTTCTGTTAGCAAGAGAAACAAATTTAAATTTCAAAACTAATGCAGCATTTTTGTAAACACCCCATAGTTGTGTTTACGTAATCGGGGGCCCACAGAATCACAGTCTGGAGTTAGTTTTTTGATTACTTTGTAAGAAATGTGGGTTTTTTTTAGCTGCAGAAATCCTTGTCACAAACACACTCCGCAGGTCAGGCCCTCTGCTCCTACAGTGCCAACCTCGGAGTGCAATAGTGTGAACAGGTAACAGACAGGTTAACCCTCCTGTCTGCTTTGGGTCCAAATCACCTTCTAGCCTTGAGTTCTGGAGGGATTTAAACTGTGAACCTTATGCTAGCATACCCAATTAACAGGCTCAGATAATACTCTCTTTGGGGGATGCAATATAATCTTTCGCCCAAGGGCAACCAGCCAGGTATCCAAAATGAACCCTTATAACTCTATAAGAGACCTAGGTATTTCTTACCTTTTAAGCAGGCTCAGTAACACAATCAACCTTTTAACAGCTGTCAGACTTAAACAGTGGTTCAGCATCACATGCAAAAGGAAGACTGAGAAGACTCACAGGCAGTATTTCAAAGAAAAGGTTTTTACTAAAAAGTTTAAAACAGGTGAAATAACATACAGGCAATTTATATCACAGATCTTACAGTCATATAACAAAAGAAAGTTACAGAATGCAAACTCCTGCCACATACTTAATTCATCTCTAAGTGTTACCTTTAAGTGCTTTTTAAGTCAGAGAATTGTCTTTTTCAGAGTTCAAGAAACATATGTCACACTACGCAGATACAATGTTTCATTTTAACTCTATCTTTCCCCACCCCCTTTTGGTGAGTCAGCTAGCTCCTCCCTTAGATTTAATTCTAACAATTTTCTACCAGGAGGTGTTTTAATTAATGTGAACATCAGAAAAAAAGCAATTTCCTACTTATGACAGTTTTTAATCAAACATTTCTCTTTGAAGTTTTACAACCCCACAATCTGTCACTAAGGTGTGAAAAAGCTAAGGGAAATCAGCCAAATGATGTCCTTTCCTGATGTCATAAAATTCATATTCAGGAACCAACATCAAAGCAGCAGCAGTTGATAAGGGGCAATAAACTATCCCTCTGGAAAGAAAGCATTAATTAAGTTTCCCTGGTCTGTTTAATGACATCCTCACTGACACCCTGAAGGTTAAAAGCCAAACTGCTAACTTGTGTGAGACAATTACTTACACAGACCATGGATTTAATATAAATATTACACAATAACCGCAAGCAGATGGCAGAGCATCACAATCCTCCCCACCTAGACTGAATTTGGGGGCTCTATCCCTTGCATGGATGAGCTCCCCAAGTCGGTTCATTTCTCATACTGATGCGACAAGCCATCTGCATTTTTATTGGTTGCCCCTGCCCTGTGTGAGACCATCATGTCATACCCTTGCAAGGCAAAACTCCATCTTAATAGTCTACCATTCATTTTACCCATTTGTGCCAGCAAACCAGGGAGCTGTGGTCAGTTTGTACCTCAAAACGCTGTCCATATAAGTATGGCTCTAACTTCTTTAGGGCCCACACCATGGCAAGACACTCTTTTTCCACAGTAGAGTAAGCCTCCTCCCTGGGAAGTAACCTTTTACTCAGGTACACTATGGGGTGATCTTTCCCCTGATTGGATGTCTGACTCAGTACTTCTCCAATACCCACAACTGAGGCATCAGTCTGGACAATAAACAGTCTGCTATAGTCTGGACTTGACAATACAGGAGCACTGCACAGTGCCTCCTTCAGTCTGGAAAAAGGCTTTTTCATAGGCTGGTTCCCAAGTAACTTTCTTAGGCATCCTTTTCTTTACCAGGTCAGATAAGGGAGCAGCCAGGGCACTGTAATTGGGTACAAATTTCCCATAGAACCCTGCTGTCCCCAGAAAACTCCTGACCTGCTTCTGCATTTCTGGTCTGGGCCATGTCTTGATCACCTCTATTTTAACTTGGTTAGGATGGAGCTGTCCCCGGCCTACAACATGCTCGAGGTATGCCACTTCAGCCATGGCCACCTGGCACTTCTCAGCTTTGACAGTGAGCCTGGCCCTCTGTATCCTGCCCAGTACTTCCCTAAGGTGGGACAGGTGTTCCTCCCAGTTGGCACTAAAGATGGCAATGTCATCCAGGTACGCCATGGTGTACTCCTCAGCACTATTTAAAACCTGGTTCACCAACCTTTGGAAAGTGGCTGGGGTGTTCTTCATTCCGGAAGGCATTACTTTAAATTCAAATAACCCTATCGGAGTGATGAAGGCCGACCTCTCCCTAGCTCTGGCAGTTAACTCTACCTACCAATACCCCTTTGTCAGGTCAATAGTTGTAAGGTACGTCACCCCTCTCAACTTGTCCAGGAGTTCGTCCGTCCATGGCATCGGGTGGGTGTCTGACTTCATGACTGCATTGAGTCCATGATACTCCACACAAAAATGAGTAGAGCCATCTGGCTTGGGCACAAGGACTATGGGTGAAGCCCATGGGCTGTGGGATTTCTGGATTACCCCTAAATCCAGTATTTCTTCCACCTCCTTCCTAATGTTCTTTTGAACAGCCTCTGACACTCAGTATGCTGTTCACCATATGGGTGCTGGCATCCCTGTCTCCACATTGTACATTGCTAAGGGGATTAGTCCAGGCTTGGTGCTAAACAGTGGGGCAAAGTCTGCTAAAACCTCCCTTACTTTCTGGATCTAGTCCGGGGCCAATTGGGGTGACATTTTAATTGTCTCCACAGAAGACTCCCACTTGCTTTCTTCCAGCAAGTCCAGAAGGGGGGTCTCCTTCGTCCGTCCCCTTCCCAGGACTACACACTGCAAACACCATGTCAGCCCTATTAGCGTATGGTTTCATCATGTTGACATGGTACATCCTTTGTGTATGTCTTCTGTCAGGTAACTCTATAATATAGTTTATGTCATTTACCTTTCTGACTACTTTGTACGGTCCTGCCCACTCAGCCTGCAGCTTGTCTTTCCAGACTGGAATTAGAACCATGACTTCCTGACCCATCGTGTACGAGCAAGCTCTGGCTCTGCGGTTGTACCACATCTTCTGTTTTTGTTGGGCCATGGCCAGGTTGCTCTGGGCTATCCCCATAAGCTCCTTCAGCTTTCTCCTAAACCCAAGGACATAATCCACTATGGGAGTTCACTGGGTGGCGTGCTTGCCTTCCCTGACCTCCCAGATCAAGTCTGGGGCCCACGTACCCAGCATCCATATAAGAGCTCAAAGGAGGAAAACCCTGTCAACTCTTGGGGCACCTCCCTGTATGCAAACAACAGGTGGGGAAGGTATTTCTCCCAGTCCCTCCCATGCTGTTCAGCAAACGCTTGGAGCACTGACTTAAGGGTATCGTTAAATCTTTCCACAAGCCCTCTGGCTTGTGGGTGATAAGGTGTTGTGCATCTCTGCACCACCCCACACTTCTCCCACAAACATTTCATCAGGTCCAACATGAAGGAACCCCCTCAATCAGTGATAACCTCCTGCAGAAACCCAACATGGGAGAAAATCTCAAGTAAGGCATTTGCCACTTTGTCCTCTGGATACCAGGTGGTGTAATCCACCATAGTCAGGATGAACCTCTTCCCGGAGGAGCTGGGGGTATTTAAAGGCCACACAATATCCATTCCCTCCCTCTGGAATGGCTCCTCCACTATGGGCAATGGAACTAGGGTGGCTTGGGTTTTCTTACCTGCCTTCCCTATTTCTTGGCACCGGTGACAAGACCTGCAATACTCCTTCACCTGCTGGGTGAAGTTGGGCCAACGGAAATTCTGGGCCAACCACTGCATAGTGTGCACAATTCCCAGATGACCAGACATGGGAATATCATGTGCAATCTTGAGCAACTGCTCACGGTACCCCGGGGAATGACAAGCTGCCTGCCTATCACCTCTCTCTCTGTCTTAGCATCCTGTGTATACATCAGTCCATTGTTCCAATAAACTTTGTTTCCCATCACCTCCCTGTGCTCCATCAGAGTCTGCCCACGGCCTCAGCTTCTCTAGACTAGGGTCACTTTTCTGAGCAGCTGCGAACTCCTTACACATTCCCAAGGCATGGGGCAGGTCCCCTTCAGTGTCTAAACTAGGGTCCCTAGCTCTAGTGTCAGGGCACTCAGGATCATTGCCATCCCTAACCCTCTGACAATGGGTCACCCCTCCGTCCTCCGAGTAACCCTCCATAGCTGTTTGGTTAACTGCTACTGGGGACATTTCTACCCCCCTTTCATTAGTCTCCATATAAGGAGACCCAGGTTGGGGAACCAACCTCCCAGTGGTTTCCACAGTGGCTTCTATGGGGTACCGGAAACCACAACTTTCCTTTCCTTTGCCACTTGCCTGTGGTTAACTGCACACACCATCCCCTGTTTGAGATTGTTGCCAATAATTAATTACATCAACAGCTAAAGTTTCGAGTACGGCAACCTTTTGTACAGTCCCCCCGTCTCACCCCAGTCTTGGAGGACACTAGCAAGTGGCAAGGTTTTCTCCTCCCCAGTGAATCCTTGTACAGTCACAAATTGATTGGGTATAAGCCGACCAGGCTCTAGTAGATCCCCTGTTACCAAAGTCAGGGATGCCCCCATGTCTCTTAACCCATGCGTTGGTACACCATTCACAGTGACTGGGTGCATGTGTTCCCTCATGTTGATTGGCATGCTTTCAGGGACATACAAACAACCCACTTCTTTTCATGCACCACTTTGGGTACTACTTGTCCTTTCGGGACACTGTCTGGCAAAAAGCCCAGTTTCTTTGGAGGCACTGCTTAAGAAAAGGATTATGGAACACCTGGAATCTAACAGAGCACAGGATCCAAGGCAGCATGGATTCACAGGAGAAAGGTTATGTCATACAAATCTGATAGGTTTTTTGACTGGGTGACAAATGAGGTGGATCAGTGAAGAGTGGTAGATGTCACCTACCTCAGTTTCAGCAAGGTCTTCAACACCGTTCCACATAAAATACTGGTAAATAATTTGGGAAACCTGGGCATGGGCCACAAGGCCCAAACCAAACATTCATTTCTTCTCTCAGGAAAATCTTTTCTTTGAAACCTGGGGCTACCTGGTTTCGGTGGAGGCAGTGAGTGTTTTAGCTGCCCAGAAGGCATGCTTTTCCCTTTCTGCACTGCCACACCAGCCCCATTCGCTCACAGAGCAGGTCTGCTCCTGGCATAGGGGTTCGAGAGTTCAGCAGCCTCTTGCACTGTTTTTGGATATCAGTCCTCCAGCCAGGTTTTCAGCTCTGCTGGGCATGCCCAAAAAAACTGCTCTAGCAATACAGCATTTTCAATTTTATCTACAGAGTTTGCTTCAGTTCCTTTCCTCCAGCATTTTAAAAACTGACGTTTCATGGCTAGCTCCTCACAGCTCATGTCAGAGTTTTTCTGAGCTTACGGAATTTAGCTCTGTATGCTTCTGCAGTTAAATCATACTTTTTTAAAAGTGCAGTTTTCAGTTTACTGTAATCATTACTGTCCTCATTGTCCATTTGACCCAATGCATCCTGAGCTTTCCTGGTAAGTAACGGGGATAGCTGGAAGCTCCAGGACTCTCTAGGAATATTTGCCTGAATACAAACTTCTTCAAAGGAATTTAAAGACATCCATATCCTCCCCATCTTTAAATTCAGCTATCAATTTGGAATTTAATTTGTAACCCAGTCCTGTAGTTCCAGTTAAACTCAGGCTACTTACCTGCTCTGGTGCTGGTCTTGGGAGTCGTAGCTTCTCCAGTTCAAATCTTCACTGGCACTCTCCTTCCTCTTGTTCAGCCTCTCACTGATGCTGTCACTGTCACTCTTCTCTCTCTGCCTCCCACTGTTCTCATTCAGTTTCTCGCTCAGCTTCTTGCTGTTCTCACTCCGCCTCTTACTGAAGCTGTCTCTCTCTTTCCTGTTTTTCCATCTGCAGTTGGAACTTTTTCTGTTCAAACTCCAGCTCCATCCTCAGCAACTCCATCTGCACCCTGATTGCTTCTGGTTCCAGAATGCTGGTGACCTTCCCCTGCTGCTGTGTCCCTTGGCTTGTACTGGCCCTGCTGTCCTCCTCACTGGATCTGGACACTGCACTGGGCTCTGGTCCCTCCATGCCCAAGGTTCAGTCCTTTTCAGTCACAGACTGTGACTTAAGGCTCTGGGAATCAGCGGCCACCGGAGTGTCCATGAGGTTCTACTTGTTGGCTTTTCCCTCGTGCTGGACTCCTCAATCCTGGCACAACTGCCTTAGGTAGTCTGCAGTGTACCCACTGTAGTTGAAAGCCATCTTCTTCTCTAACTACAGCTACTGTAACTTGCACTTTAGAAAAAAATAAAATGGGTAGGAACTTTGGCTGTAAGCAAAATGATATAGTTCTCTTTACTTTTAAAAAAAATAAATCACTGCCTTATTTTGCATGTGAGCTGTACAGTATTAAGCTGACACACTGAACAGCTTAAAGCTTGTGTTACCAAATGCTTTATTCACACCGCTGCCAACCAAATCTGTCACAAACACACTCTGCAGGTCAGGCTTTCTGCTTCCACAGTGCCAACCTTGAAGCGCAATAGTCTGAAAAGGTAACAGACAGGGTAACCCTCCTGTCTGCTTTGGGTCCGAATCACCTTCTAGCCTTAAGTTCTGGAGGGATTTAAACTGTGAACCTTATCTAGCATACCTAATTAACAGGCTCAGATAATACTCTCTTCGGGGGATGCAAAAAAATCTTTCACCCGGGGCATCCAGCCAGGTATCCAAAATGAACCCTTGCAACTCTACAAGAGACCTAGGTATTTCTTACCTTTTAAGCAGGCTCAGTAATACAATCAAGCTTTTAACAGCTGTCAGACTTAAACCAGGGGTTCAGCATCACATGCAAAAGGAAGACTGAGAAGATACACAGGCAGTATTTCAAAGAAAATGTTGTTTACTAAAAGGTTTAAAACAGGTGAAATAAAATACGGAACAATTTATATCACAAATCTCACAGTCATATAACAAAAGAAACAGAAAGTTACAGAATACAAACTCCTACCACAGACACTTAATTCTTCTCTAAGTGTTACCTTTAAGTGCTTTTTAAGTCAGAGAACTGTCTTTTTCAGAGTCCAAGAATCATATGTCACACTACCCAGATACAATGTTTCATTTTTAACTCTATCTTTCCCCACCCCCTTTTGGTGAGTTGGCTAGCTCCTCCCTTAGATTTAATTCTAACAATTTTCTACCAGGAGGTGTTTTAATTAATGTGAACATCAGAAAAAAACCATTTCCTACTTATGACAGTTTTTAATCAAACATTTCTCTTTAAGGTTTTACAACCCCACAATATGTCACTAAGGTGTGAGAAATGATGTCCTTTCCTGACGTCATAAAATTCATATTCAGGGACCAACATCAAAGCAGCAGCAGATGATAAGGGGCCATAAACCATCCCTCTGGAAGGAAAAACATTAATTAAGTTTCCCTGGTCTGTTTAATGACATCCTCACTGACACCTTGAAGGTTAAATGCCAAACTGCTAACTTGTGTGAGACAATTACATGCACAGACCATGGAATTAATATAGAGGATAATGTATGGTCCTCTATCGGTAACCGGTCAGTTAACTGTCGAGAGGTTGCCAGGGCGACCGTGTAAACCTCGAGAGCGAAGTTCGAGAGGTTTACGTCGCCATAACAACCTCAGACGATAAACATTGACGGTGCGAAAGAGGACCGCCCATTATCTTTATAGTGTATGGTCACATAAAAGGCTGCTTACTTTTTGCTAACTAGTCACGCCCGCGGCTGTTCAGTCCTTCCTAACCGCTGCTGTTCATCCGTGGTTCCCGCTGAAAAAAAGCGCGCGCACATGCTCAGACCAATCGGCTGTTGTTAACCTATCGATGTGGCGGTCGCATGATGGGTTAACAACGTATCTATCCACATCGATGGGTTAACAACGCCAGGAAATGATGATTTCCTAAGGTTAACAGCGTTCTACCATACATTATACAAATATACAATAACCATAAGCAGATGGCAGAGCATCACAATCTTATCTCGCAAATCTCGGAAAACGTTTACCACGAAACAGGATCCTTTTTTGAAATTTTTTAAAGGATTTTCGTTTACCTCAAATTGAGAAAAGGGGTTTGCAAAACAGGATTCTGTTTCACAATTTATGGGAAAAGAAATGTTACATAGCTGTTTCTTTGTCACTTCATAGCAAAGAAACAGTTTGGAATTTTGGACTAAAATTTTCAGAGAAGAAAGGGCTTGCTCCACAGATGTGCCTTTTGCTGGTTTGGTGAAAATATATTACTTTGGCTTAGAGTTCTGCAGATTTGAATTTTGGTTGATTTCCCATAGGATAACATTGTACTGGGAGGTTTATGGAGCCGTTTCTTTGTCACTATTGTGTTAAGAAATGGTTTGCAGTTTTGCTCTGAAATTTTCCGGGAAGAAGGGGCTTGTACTAGCGCTGTGCCTTTTGGTGATTTTGAGTAAATATAGTAATTTTGTGTCAAGTTACACAGGTTTCAAATTTTGCTGTCTTTTCTATAGGATAAGACTGCAACATGAGGTGGGTTTTTTTTGACACTGTACACTACGGGATGGGAGCACAGGGTCCAGAGGGTCCTGCACTCCCACAGGCAAATAAGAAGACCACTACTGTATCTGAAAAAAGTATACATGGATGGGAGCATAGGATATCATTATGGACTGGGTCCTGTGATCCCACATGCAGGTAAGGATACAATTATGAAGCGATGGGAGAGCAGGGCCCTCCCTCAGGGAACTAAGGATAGGATTACACTCCATCAAAAATTATGGATGGATGGGAGCAAAGGGCCCGGAGGAGCAGGGCAAATGTGCCACAGGCAAATAAGAAGACAGTTATGCTTTCTCAAAAAGCAAGTAAATTCTTTGCAAAAAACTTTGTTAATGCATTACAGTAGTTAGGGTTAAAGTGACAAAAGTAGGAAAATGTGGCATTAAGATTTCCAACTCTGACCCCCACCCCCACTCTACAGGTAGCAGCAGGTGTTGGGGAGTGCTTTGCCATTGTCAGCCCTAATGCTCTCCCCATTCTCATATACTGTACCCAGCTCTGCTTACTTTTGGAATGTAGTGAGCGTTTGGGCTAACAATGGCAAGGTATACCCCACACCTGCTGCTACCTGTAGGGTGGGCTGTTAGGGTATCAAACCCTAATGCCACATTTCCCTACTTTTGTCACTTAAACCCTAACTAGTGTATTAATGAAGTTTTTTGGGGTGTGTGTGTGTGTGTGTGTGTTATAATCTAGCCACAATAGTGGCACTATAGTTAGGGTTGAGCAGCCGCTTCTATGTTAAAGCCAATATTTTGCACTGTAATAACTTTGCAACTGTATGATGAATTTGCGTGTAATTTTGCATGCACAGTGTGGTACCATAGATCTCTGGATCTGGTAAGTTTCATTCTGGTCAGATGTGCGGTTGCAAAGCAGCACAGTGCCAAAAAACATGTAAAATACCACGTTTTGGCTATTTATTTGCTCGGGGTTACAGCCCAAATGGTTCTGGTTTGTGTTCTGACATTTTCAGGGTATATGGAGTCTGGGTCACTGATGTGCCTTTTGAAGGTTTGGCGAAAAAATATTAATCTATTAAAAAGTTATCAAAGATTGAAGTTTCCCATTATAGCCTATGGGAAAAAATATATGTATGGCACAAAAGTACATTTTACTTTCACAGATGGGCTTTTTACTTTCATGCTGCCGCCATCTTGTTTTCAGTTAGCGGTGGCTAAAAAATGCTGTAATTCGAAAAACAGTGCCCCTTGGTAAGCACCACTTTTGTTTACCAAATCAGGGCCCGAGGAACACATTCCTGACTTTAGTTTTAAAAAATAATGGTCAGAAATATGTTTTTTTCAATTCGGCCATTGGTACTTTTGCAAATTTGTGAAACTTTCGCAATTGTGCAAGTTTCACAAATTTGCAATCCAACCCAAACACTTTTGTTTCTTTGCCACTTCATAGCAAAAAAATGGTTAGGGCATTTGAGCTGAAATTTGCAAGGTGGCAAGCCCTTGCCCCACAGATGTGCCTTTTGGTGGGTTGGTGAGAACTTTTACACAGGTTCCATAGTTATAGCATTCCAAAGTTGAGAAATTTCCCATTAGATAACATTGTGGCACCCGTATCTCGAAAACAATTCAAGATACAGATTAAGCATGCATGGAGGTTTCCAAGTCATGACTACAACTGCAGTGGAATTTTTTTCATAGTTGCTATGGTTACTGAGATATTGCCAGATTAGTGTTACAAGGGTTCCTTATCATAACTCTAGGGCTGTGGTATGTCTCCGTACTTATGTGTAAGTGGGAGCACAGGGCCCAGAGGGCCCACGCTCCCACATATACATACCATTATGCAAAAATGGGCAGCGTGAAGGAAGCGCAGGGCCCAGAAGGCCCGTGCTCCCACAACCACATAAGTTACATTACAGTTTCTCAAAAAGAAGGGAAATTCATTGCAAAACTCCGTTAATGTACCAGTTAGGGTTGATAGTACAGTGACAAAATTTGGAAATTCAATGTTAGGGTTTGGCCATCTCTACAGCCCGAAAGGTTTGTGGTCCTGGTCTGAAATTTTCAGGGTATATGGGGATTGGGTCACCGATGTGCCTTGTGAAGATTGGTGAAAAAATATTAATCCATTCAAAAATTATTAAACTCTCTAGTTTCCCATTATACCTATGTGAAAAATATATGTGCAGCTTGAAAACTTCCACGAAAGCCCCTTTTAGTGTCATGCTTGCATATTTTACTTTTATGCTGCTGCCATCTTTTTTTCAGTTAGCAATGCGGAAAAAACAATGTAGCTTAAAAAATACTGCCCCTTGGTAAACACCAACAGTTGGGTTTACCTAATTGGAGCCCTAGGAAACATATAAACATAGACTTTCATGGCAGATAAGGACCACTTGGCCCACCTAGTCTGCCCATTTCCCTATCTAGAGGATAAGCTGCAGATCCTACTTAACCAACAGCCTCTTTCTTCCTACCCCACAGAAAAATAGCCTTATGTCTGTCCCATGCATTCTTGAATTCTCCCACAGTTTTAGACCCTACAACCTCCTCAGGAAGTCTGTTCCATGCATCTACCACCCTCTCTGTGAAAAATACTTCCTCACATTGCCCCTGAGCTGTCCCCCCGCTATCTTCAAATTGTGTCCACTTGTTCTTGCACATCTGTGCCATTAGTTTTTCAATAGGATGCCGGGAAATATGATTTATAAGATGTTCCCCAGTTGAATGTTCCGTGGACTTTCACAAAAGTTCAGCGGCACTTTCGTGAAACTCCGTGGTACTTTCACAAAAGTTCTGCAGATAAACTCCCCCCCCAAATAAAATGTCTCTTTGCCACTTCATAGCAAAACAATCATTTGTCAATGCCGAATGTTTGCTTGCTGGCATTGGCATTGGTAGTGTAGAAGTTACAGAGCTGCATAATAGAAATGGCAGTGAAGTATTTTACTGAAGCCAACCCCACCACCACCCTGCAGAGAGTGACAGGCATTGGGGTGTGCCTTTGGGCCGTCAGACATAACGGCCACGCCATTTCACCACACCCTACCCTGCAGACACTAACAAGTGTCACAGTGTGCCTTGGGGTCTTTGGCCTTTATGCGCTCCCCATTCCATCAGGAAATATGGTGAGATGGGTGCAGTATAGGAGAATGGGGTGAACTTTGGGGCCGGAGAGTCCAAGGCATACCTCGATGCCTCTCACTGGCTGCAGAGTGTGGAATGGTATGAGCATTACAGGCAAGAATCCCAAGTCACACCCCTGATGCCTGTCATTCTCTACAGGGTGGGGCGTTATGGTTGGAAACCCTAACGCCTTAGGCATTCGTTGGTATTTTCACTCCAAATTTTCAACATGGTTTTTGTGACCCCCACCCCATGAACAGTGGCAATATCAGTTTGTTAGCCGAAAGCTGCTTATGCACAGCGACTACAGCATTTAGCACCACAGGTGCAAAAACACATTCTGAACAGGATGTGAAAAATGACAGCTGTACTGTTCATGGGAAGGTGTAAAAAATGGCAATGTTGCAAATCTGCAGTAAAAATATAAAAAAAACTGGTGAAGTCACGAGCGTGCATAGAAACTGTGCAACGCACACCCATAATGTGATTAGTTTGGGCATTTTTTACAGCAGATTGTCAACACAGGCATTTTGGGACCTCCGATCATGAACAGTGTCACTGTGATTTTCTTTATCTATCCCGAACAATGATTTCCCCCAGCGACCACACATCTCTGCGCTAAAAGTGTGAAAACACATTTCGGCCATGTTGTGAAAAATGACAGCTGTACTGTTCATAAGAAAGTGTGGAAAAATGCCACTGGTGAAAATCTGGACTGACAATATTACAAAGTCATGAACTTACGAGGGTGCGTGGAAACTGCACAATGCTCACTCGTAACACAGTCATTTATGGACTTTTGTCACAAATTTTCAACATAGCCATTTTAAGACCTCTGCTCATGAACAGTGCAACTCTGATTTTCTTAATCTGTCCCAAACATTGCTTTAGCACACCGACTGCACCATTATTGTGCTACATGTGCGGAAACACATTTGAGGCGACATGTGAAAAATAGCAGCTGTACTGTTCATAAGGAAGTGTAATAAAATGGCAATGTGGAAAATCTGGAGTGAAAATATAGAAAATTTGCAAACTTACGATGTGTGTAGGAACTCATGGCGCTGCGCTCATAAAACAGTCATTTTAGGAATTTTTCACCAAATTATTAACATAGCCATTTTAAGACCTCTGCTCATGAGCAGTGTCACTGTGATTTTCTTAATGTGTCCCTTACATTGATTTACGCTACTCGACTGCGCCATTATGCGCTACATGAGTGAAACACATTTGGGCGACATGTGAAAAATGGCAGCTGTACTGTTCATAAGGAAGTGTAATAAAATGGCAATGTGGAAAATCTGGGTGAAAATATAGAAAATTTGCAAACTTACAGTGTGTGTAGGAACTGCGCAGCGTACGCTCATAAAACAGTCATTTTTAGGAATTTTTTCACCAAATTATTAACATAGCCATTTTAAGACCTCTGCTCATGAGCAGTGTCACTGTGATTTTCTTAATGTGTCCCGTACATTGATTTCGCACACCGACTGCGCCATTGTGCGCTACATGGGCGGAAACACGTTTTGGGCAAGATTTGAAAAATGACAGCTGTACTGCTCATAAGAAGGTGTGGTAAAATGGCAATGTTGAAAATCTGGAGTGAAAATATTGAAAAGTCGTGAACATATGAGCGTGCGTAGGAACTGTGCAACGCACACTCGTAAAACAGTCATTTTTAGGAATTTTTCCACCAAATTTTCAACATGGGCTTTTTGAGAGCCCAGCTTATGGACAGTGGCAGTGTCATTTCATTATTTAGTCCTGAAAGGTGATTTCGTGCAGTGACTGCGAAATCACCCTTCGGGCCCGATTAACACCATGACAGTGAGAGCATTAATGAAAAGGGGTCCCAAAACCCCAGGTTGAAAGTTTGGTGCAAAAATTCCAAAAAATGCCTGAGATATGCAGCAAAGTTGAAAAAACCTTATCTATCCCATTACACAGCTTACCGGCATTTCCTCAGTTCGCAGTCGGCTTTGAAGAGTGCAGACGTGTTCCCGGTCCACCGAAGATCGTCGGCGCCAGAGTCGAGAAGGTAAGTATGGGGTGAGGGGAGTGGGGAGGCGGGTGCGCAGTGGGTGAGTGCGGTGGGGGGCAGAGACAGTGAGGGACCATTTTTCATTTTCAGGGTGTTTTTTTTAAATGGCGATGCGGGGCGTTTGCCACGCTGGGGTGGCTCCCAGTGTGGCACCCTGTACTCTGGGGGGGGAACCAGTGGAGCCGAAGGGGAATTGGGCACCCCTGTCAGCTATAGGATGTGTAGCCACGCTGGGGTTGGCACCCAGCGTGGCATATGGAACTCTGTTTTGGGGGGGCGCAGCACAGCCGACCGGGCATTGGACACCCCCGTCAGCTACACAGTGTGTGTGTGTGGGGGGCGAGCATGCAGTATGCGTGCATGTGTGTGTGTGTGTGTGTAGAGGGAGCGCGCATAAGCAGGCGATATCTTATCACTGCTCACTGAAGCGTAGCTCCCCTTTCAACTGTACTCCACTGCATTTTGGACTTCTGTCATAGACAGCTCCAGCAGGCATTGGAGAACTGCGGCCGCACCTGCAAACACACTGACTGAATTAGAAGAGGGCTGCCACACCTCTGAAAACTCAGATGATGGCACTATGTTTCTTGCACATGCGTGCAAGCAAACATAAAAATGGTTAGGAATTTTGAGATGAAATTTGCAGGGTAGCAAGGGCTTGCACCACAGATGTGCCTTTTGTTGGTTTGGTGAAAACATTTTATACTGGTTCTATAGTTACAGCACTCAGAAGTTGCGAATTTTCCCATAGGATAACACTGTGGTGACCACAGTGCCTTTCAGTGCCTATATCTCAAAGATGGTTCAAGATACAGATTTTTCACTAGGTGTACTATGCATGCTTGGAGGTGGCCAGGTTGTGAATACAACTGCAGTGGAATTTCTTTCAAAGTTGATATGGTTACTGAGATATTGCCACATTTGCAGTACAAGGATTACTTGGAATGTCTCTAGGCCAGCACTATGTGTCTGTACTTATGAGTAGGTGGGAGAGCAGGGCTCAGAGGGCCCATGCCCCAACCTATGCATACCATTTATGTTAAACTGGGAGCACAGGGCTCTCCTGTGCTATGGCTCTACACTTATGGGTGGGTGGGAGTGCAGGGCCCAGAGAGCCCGTGCTTCCAGCTATGGATACCATTTTGCAAAACTGGGAGCACAGGGTCCTCCTGCGCTATGTCTCTACACTTATGGGTGGATGGGAGTGCAGGGCACAGAGGACTCATGCTCCCACCTATGGATCCCATTATGCAAAACTGGAAGCAGAGGGCGCTCCTGCACTATGCCTCTACACTTATGAATGTAAGAAATTGCCAGCAGATACAGGTTATTCGGTCTCTCTAGTCTGCTCGAGTGTGCAGCACTTCAGTCCATTAGACTGCAGCTGCCCCCCCACATATGCCCTCCCCATCTCCCACCCCCCATTTGTACCCTCTCCTTGAATCTGTCCCACCCCCTCTTGAAGCCCCCAACACTATGCAGTGATACAACTTCCTCCGCAGAGCATTCCACCCTGCCACCACCCTTTCTGTGAAATAGTGCTTCCTCAGTTCCTTCTTGAGCCCGCCCCCTTCCAACTTCATAGAGTGCCCCCTGGTTTCCCTTCCACCCTTCAGATTGAACATACACCTGGTGTCTACTCTGTTCAAATCCTTCTGGTACTTGAAGGTCTCAATCATATCCCCTCTCTCCCTTCTTTCCTCCAGGGTATACATATTGAGCTCTCTCAGTCTCTCCTCATATGGTCTGTCTCCCAACCCCAGGATCATTTTTGTTGCCCTGCACTGTACCCCCTCTAGTTGTTTGATGTTCCTTTTCAAATAGGGGCACCAGAACTGCATGCAGTACTCTAGGTGCAGTCTCGTCAGGGACCTGTACAGGGGCAAGATGGCCTCCCCACTCCTAGAAGTAACCCCCCTTGTTATGCACCCTAGCATCCTGTTTGTCTTTGCTGCTGCCTTCCTGCACTGAGCAGAATGGTTCATCTCCCCAGTTACCAGCATTCCCAGATCCTTCTCTTCCTTGGATTTTGTTAACAGGACACCCTCCAGCCAGTAATTGTGTCCTGGGTTCTTGCCTCCTAAATGCATCGCTTTGCACTCCTTGACATTGAAACCAAGCTGGCAAGTATGAGACCATTCCTCTAGTTTTGCCAAATCCTCCTGAAGTACTTTTGCTCCCTCCCCCATCTACCTCAGCACAAATCTTTGTGTCATTTCTGCAAAGAGACTGATCTTACTCTTAATCCCTACTGCAATGTCAGCTATGAAAATGTTAAACAGAACCAGTCCCAGCACCAAGCCCAGTGGTGCACCACTTGTTACTGCCCTAGGTTCAGATGCTTCTCCCCACTACTACCTTCTGCTGTCTATTCTGCAGCCAGTTCTTGACCCATCTGACCAATTTCCTCCCGGCTCCCAGACTCTTTAACTTGCAGGTCCGCTTACCATGTGCACCTAGTCAAAGGCCTTGCTGAAATCCAGGTAGAGGACAGACAACGCATGTCCCCTGTCCAGTGCCCTTGTAACCCAGTCATAAAAATCAACCAAGTTCATCTGGCTGGATCTGCCCGAGACAAAACCACACTTATGGGTGGGTTGGAGTGCAGGGCTCAGAGGACCCACACTCCCACCTATGGATACCATTTTGCAAAACTGGGAGCACAGGGCCCTCCTGTGCTGTGTCTCTATACTTATGGGTGAGTGGGAGCATAGGGCCCATATGAATCCCATTATGCAAAACTGGGAGCATAGGGCCCTCCTGCGCTACGTCTCTAGGCTTATAGGGGAGGTGGAATTGCAGGGCCCAGAGGGCCCGCACTCCCACCTATGGATATCATTTTGCAGAGCTGGCAGCACAGGCCCCTCCTGTGCTATTTCTCTATGCTTATAGGTAGGTGGGAGTGCAAGGCCCAGAGGGTCTATGCCCTCACATATAGTATGGATATGAGTAACATTACACTTTCTCAAAAAGAAGGGAAATTCATTGCAAAAAACTGCATTACTGCATTAGTTAGGGTTGATTTCACACCAACAAAAGGCTAGAAATTCAATGTTAGGGTTACCAACCATACCACCCCAACCCCACCCTCTGCACACCAAGAGGTGTCGGGGTGTATCTTGGGGTCATCAGACCTAACTCTCACCCCATTCTGCTATACTGTACCATCTCAGCTTGCTTACACATGGAATGAGGTGAGAGTTAGGCTGACGACCCCAAGGCACACACCGATGCCTGTTGGTGTGTGGAGAGTGGGGGTGGGTGGGTAGGTTGGTAACCCTAACATCAAATTTCCAGACTTTTGTCATTGTGAAATCAACCCTAACTGATGCATTAATGGGAGTTCTTTTGCAATGTATATATATATATATATATATATATATATATATATATATAAATATGCAAGGTGGTGCCACTATTGTTAGGGTTGCACAGCCACTCCTATGTTCAACCCAAAATTTTGCACTTTAATAACTTTGCAGCTGTTTGTCTATTTTGCCTGAAATTTTGCATGGCTGTCTGTTACCATAAATCTCTGGATCTGGCAACTTTCATTCTGGTCAGATGTGCAGTTGCGGAGCTGTGGAGTGCCAAAAAATGTGAAATTTACCATTCTGGTGCAAATTCTTTGCTCATCTCTAAGTCCAAAATACTTTAGGGGTGTGGTCTGAAATTGTTAGGTTATATAGGGTCTGGGTCACTGATGTACCTTTTGAAGGTTTGGTGAAAAAATATTAATAAATTAAAAAGTTATAAAACTTTAAATTTTCCCATTATAGCCTATGGGAAAAAATACACGTCCACTGTGAAAGCACTTTTGACTTCCGCAAATGGGTTTTGTAGTACCGCAAATCTGCCATCTTGTTTTCTGTTAGTGAGTGGAAAAAATGATGTATTTCAAAAAATACTACCCCCTGGTAAACACCAACAGCTGTGTTTACCTAATCAGGGCCCAAGGAACATGATTCTGACATTTGTTTTTAAAAATAATGCTTGGAAATATGTTTTTTCAATTTTTCCATTGGAAGTGTCACAAATTTGCAAAAGTACATTTGCAAAAGTTTTGCAAAATGACTTTTACAAATTTGTGAAAGTACACCCCAAAATGCTGTTTTCTGCCAACATTCAATTAGGCTGAAGTTTGCAGGGTAGGAAGGGCCTGCACCACAGTTATGCCTTTTGCTGGTTTGGTGATAAAATTTACATAAGTTCCATAGTTATAACATTCTGAAATTTAGAAATTTCCCATAGGATAACATTGTGGTGCCTGTGGTACCTTTCGGCGCCTATGTCTCAAACGGTTTGAGATACAGATTTTCCACTATATGCTAAGTATGCATGCAGGTTGCCAGGCCACGATTACAACTGCGGTGGCATTTGTTCCAGTGCTCCTATGATTACTGAGATACTGTGCCATTTGCAGCACAACAGTTATTTGGCATGTCTCTAGGCTTGCGCTGTGTCTCTATACTTATAGATAGATAGGAGCGCAAGGCCCATAGGGTCTTGTGCTCCCACAAATGGATACTATTATGGAGTGATGGGATGCTCCCACAGGGAGATGAGGGTTAATTATAATAGAAAGATGAGCTGTAGGGCCCTGCGCCCCGCGCCCCATAAATAGACTGACCAACAGAGGTCCATGTTTAGATGTCTGTAATACCAAGACTGACCAACAGAGGTCTCTGTTGAGATGTGTGTAACAATGACTGACCAACAGTCTCTGTGTTTTATTTATTGAATTTTGTTGACCCGGTAAGCCCACTGGGCCTAGAAGTCCCTTTTTCAGGGGTGACTGGGGGATACAGATGGTAAGCAACTGAAATTGAACCAAATTAAGCTGTTGGTGGTATTTTTTTAGTGAATGGGAGAAATTTGGCCAGGACACCAGGGAAATTCCCCTACTCTTTTTCGATAAGTGCCATGGGATCTTTAGCATCCACCTATACTACCACCAATCCAAGCAGATGGAACCCCAGTTTAACGTCTCATCCGAAAGATGGCACCTCAGAAGTGCAGCTCCCCCCTCATGCTACACTACAGTGTCAGTATTAGGATATTAACCCAAGTGCCAGATGTGGGAACTGAACCCACAGCCCGCTGATCTCCTGGCCTCGGAGGCGAGTGCGCTACCCGCTGAGCCACTGACACTGCTGTCTATATGTGTGAAATACCAAGACTGATCAACAGAGGTCTCTGTTTAGGTATGTGCAATACCAAGACTGACCAACAGAAGTCTCTGTTTACATATCTGCAATACCAAGACTGACCAACAGAGGTTTCTGTTTAGATGTCTGTAATACCAAGACTGACCAACAGAGGTCTCGATTTGACATACCAAGATGAACCAACAGAGGTCTCCGTTTTGATGTATGCAGTACCAAGACAGTCCTTTCCCCCTCATTCTGGAAGTTGGCAAAGTAGGTAGGCAGCACTAGTGGCTGGGTAAGATGGAACTCCAACATCACCTTTGGCAGAAACTTGGTGTGTATGCGGAGAAGTACCTTGTCCTTATGGAAAACAGTATATGAAGGATCTGTAACCAGTATATTGATTTCTGACACTAGCAGAGGTGATAACCAATAGAAAAGCTGCTTTCCAGGTTAAAAACTTCAAGTCAGATATCGCAAGGGGCTCAAAAGGCTTGTGAGTGAGCATATCCAGCACGAGGTTAATATCCGAGGTGGCCACCAGCTTCCTGATGTGTGCAAAATGCCCTTAAGGAACCTCTTGAACAGTGGCAGCTGTGCCAGGTAGAAGGTACTGATGGGTTAGTGGTATGAACATATAGCACACAGATGGACCATTACTGTGGAACACTGAAGGCCAGAATCAGAAAGGTATAGAAGGCACTCCAGAACCTTGGCAGGTGGGTGCCCAAAGGGGTCCATGCAGGCTTTGCAGCACCAGATCGAAAATGTTTACCATTTGGATGTGTATGTCTTCCTAGTGGAAGGTTTGTGTGCAGCTAAAAGTATTTCAGAGACCCTCTGAGATAAATTGTACCTGTTCACTTCCATCTCTTCAGGAGCCAGGCCTGAAGATGAAGCAAGCACAGGTTGGGATGGGTCAGGTGATCCTGAGTCAGCAAGTCTATCCTGAATGGAAGAGCCTTTGCTTTGCTGACTGAAAGTCTGTTCAACAGAGGAAACTATATCTGTCGAGGACTGCAGAGGAATCAGTAGAATCATCTTGCCCCATTGCGCCTTCAATTTGGGCAATACTCTCTGAACAAAAGGGATTGGAGGGAATGCATACAGAAACAGATTTTGCCTTTGCAGTTGGGAATGCATAATTACAGAAAGGACTATGTCCTGGATTTCTGGAGCAGAGTTGAGGCAGTTTGGCATTGAGTGAGGATGCAAAAAGGCCTACATCTGGGATATGCCACTCATTACTCACGACATCGGGAGCTAGTGTCCACTTGTGAGGATCAGCTTCTTTTTGACTGAACTCGTCTGCCAGAGTGTCCTGAAATCCTGGCAGAGAGATTTCTTGAAGCAGGATCCCTTGTTCCAGGCACCATTTCCACACTCTTTATCGCCTCCTTGTAGACAGGGTAAGAGTGTGTTCCTCCCTGTTTGTTGATGCAGTACTGACAAACTTGTCTGTCTGAAGGATGACTGTTTTGTGGTTGATTAGGTCTACAAGGGCTCTCAGGTCATAGAAAAGAAAAAAATACTCACCATAGTAATGTTGTTTCTTTCAAAGGGATCCCTCATTATGCCTGACAAATGCAATCATTCCCCTTGAATGAGCTACCCGGGGCTTAGAATTTTATGCTAATTAGAGAATCTTAGAGTGAAATTCTAAACTCTGCTGGGTGGTCATGCTCTCCCCTGCTTTCTAGTGGCAGATTTATTTCTCAAGTGGTGGGAGTTCAGTGAGCACTAAGTCTAACTAAATGACTACCAAAAATTTAGAAAAGCCTAAAAATGTGAATTATTTTTTTTTTTTGCTGTTGGAGGAAAAACAAGAAAGTGAATGTGTGAGACACTGATTATCGGCTGTGAAGCTGTGTAGCAAATAATGCTTAACAATAAAGAGGACTATCTTGTGAGAACCTTTTCCAGGTTCTAGAAGGGGAGGTAGGGATGGGATTGTCAAGCACAGTGAGGGATCCCTTGAAACAAATGAAAATTACATACCTACCATAATTCTTGCTCTTCCTGGATATCTTCACAGTTCATTACTGGTGGGTTCCTAGCCGGAGGCACTCGGACCTGGCCGGAGCTTATAGCTCTAAAGATGTTAAGACCAGGAGCTGACATCAGAAGTGGCACCATCCTCGAGCATAAGATAGAATGTGGTGCTTGCGGACTGACCAGTAACCGACGCCGACTCCCCAGCCTTCTCGGTTCTGCTCACCAAGGGGAAGAAAGCAGGTTATAGAGAAACTAAGGGTGGAGGGAGGGGCAGGAGGCCCAAGGGACAGCAAAAAGAAAGGATGTAAACTGAAAATAAAAGCCAGACAGAGAAAGAGAGAGAGAGAGAGACAAGGGCTCTATAAAATCTTGGGCAGGGGGGGCCAGACCACTGGGCAGGCCAAGTATAAGAGAGGAAGAAGATGAAGGAGGAGGGAGGAGGACGGAAGAGGAGGAAGGAGGAGGATGGTGATGACCATCTTCCAAAAGGCAAGAACAGAATCTCCTGGTATAAAGGTAGAAAAACAGGCCTATAAGCCTGAAGGTTTTATAAGGAGGAGGTTAGAACAGCTAAACAGAGCTTGAAAGTACTCTGAGGCAATGCAAGAAGATGGGATAAAAACCCCACCACTGCTAGTAAAAGGATGCCTGAGCAGGCTCCCTTATACACACTGCTTTCTCCTCCTGCTACCTCTGCCCCCTTTTTCTTTTTAGTGAGGTCTGAAACAGAAAATTGGAACTGACAGTGTCTGCCTCCCTCCCTCCGAGAGAGAAATCTCTTGATGTAAGTCTCCAACAAGTGGAGATGAAACTAGGTGAAGGGGTAAGCTACCCTCAAGGCTTAAGGACATGTAGGTTTCCAAACGCTGTCATCTTTAGAAAAATAGGTGACTGGCAGAGGAAGCTGTCCTTCTGATCATTCAAACTTGAAAAAGTGCCTTCCACTAAAATTACCCAGAAACTGGCAAGAGGGGCATAGTCAAAAATAAGAAATAAAAGACCATGAAGTGGTAAAGAGAGGATCCTCAAGGTGCAAGAAGCTGAGAGAGAGAGGAACTACAATGACAGATAAAAGGCAACTTCAAAGTTGAATACAGTAAGGAGGTTGAGAGCTTGAGAGTTTAGGAGGTCTCAACTCACTGAAACTGTTTAAGTGGGTTAGAAAGGCAACTCAAGGAAAATGAAGTTCCTCACATCCGAATAACTTGAGTCTTGGGGAGGGTAAGAGTCCCTGCTTGCCTTCTCCTGAGAGATGGCACCTTAGTTCTTCAAGAAGATATAGGGGGCCTGGAGGTGCCAGCGAGATGCCACCCACAATTGGCCTGAGAGAGAAAGAGAGAGCAAACAGGGAGAAGGCTCTTTCCAGGTGTCTGGCCATGAGGGGCTGGTGGGTGGGAAGCAGTAATGAATGGTGAAAATATCCAGGAAGATCAAGAATTACGGTGGGTATGTAATTTCCATATCTTACGTGGTATCTTACCTGGATCAGTCTTCACCATTCATCACTGTTGGGTGAGTACCAAGCTCCACAAAGTGGCGCTGGAACCTTCCTGAGGGAAAATCACCCTTAGCCTCCTGTGGAGGATACACAAGAAGAGAGGGCCCTCATGGGCCTGGCTAGGCCCGCGACTGTTCAGAGTCAGGTCGAGACTCCTGAGGTGCAGGAGAATAAGGGTGCCTCGACAGCACTCTCCTGGCTCTACGGGAGAAAAATCAGGCCCCCCCGGAAGGGCGAGGCAATCACCCTACGCCAAGGGTGACAACCGGGATAGCCAGAGCCATGCTGTCTTCTTGCTGTTCCTACCAGCCTGGAGGCTATCTCACTGGCATCATAAGATGTCCTCACTTGGTGTCTCACCTTCTGTAAGCCATGTGTAGAAATGACGATGGCCTGTCTGGTTGCCTCGCTATCAGGCAAGGCTGCCAGGATGTGACCCAATGAAGCCCACAGGCACCTTGCATAGGCTACCTGGTGCACCTGGTGTGCAGAAACAGAAAGCAAGAGATGCATGGAAGAGAAAACCCTTCTGCCCCAGTGATCAAACAGCGCAGAGTCAGTCTCTGGGGGTTAGTCTCTAGAGGGGTGAAGACACCCAGAGGAGGTATCCAGCCACTCCAGTCCAGATGTAGGATGCGGCATAGCTCATGGAGACCTGGTGGGAGTGCAATACCTGTGCTGGCAGTCCCGAGGTGCTGGAACAGAGGAGGCAGGAAACTGCCAGACACTGTCCTACTTCACCACGAAGAGATGGGGCCATGGTGGTATCACAGCGGATTCCGAACTGTACTCCCCGAGAAAGGACAGCATCACACGCACAGGATTGTGGTCTGCTGCTGGGGTAAGATGGAGTTCCTCCAACATCATCATGAGGAAACACAGAAACATAGAATCTGATGGCAGATAAGGACCGCTTGGCCCAACCAGTCTGTCTATTTCCCTACCTGATGGATAAGCTGCAGATTCTAGTTAATCAACAGCTTACTTCCTCCTACCCCCCCACTAGAATTGCCTTACATCTGTCCCATGCATTCTTGAATCCTCCCACTGTTCCTGACTCCACAACCTCCTCAGGAAGGCTGTTCCATTCATCCACAACCCTATCTGTGAAAAAATACTTTCTAACATTACCTTAGAGCCGTCCCCCCTCTATCTTCAAATTGTGCCCCCTTGTTCTTGCACATCTCTTTTTCTCAAAGATGATACCTTCTTGTACTTTGTTAACTCCCTTGAGATACTTGAAACTTTCTATCATGTCCCCCCTCTCCCTCCTTTCCTCAAGGGTATATATGCTTTAGTCTCTCCTCGTATGTCTTCTGGTGCAGACCCTGTACCATTTTCGTTGCCCTCCTCTGAACACCCTCCACTCTGTCTGTCTTTGCGAAGATGGGGTCTCCAGAATTGCATGCAGTACTCCAGATGGGGTCTCACTAACTGTCTGTACAGAGGGATAACAACTTCCTGTTTTCTACTGTTGATGTCTCTCCCTATGCATCCTAGTATCCCCCCAGCCCTCCTTACTGCCTTATCACATTGCTTGCCCACCTTTAGGTCATCTGATTATAATTACTCCTAGGTCTCTTTATTTTTGTTGTTGTTATTATCTCACCCCCCATTGTGTACTCTTCCCCTGGGTTTCTGTTTCCCAGATGCATTACCTTGCACTTCTTTGCATTGAATCTGAGCTGCCATATATTTGACCATTCCTCCAACCTTGCTAAGTCCCTTTTCATCGTTTCCACCCCACCTTGTGTATCAACCCTATTGCAGATCTTTGTGTCATCTGCAAAGAGACATACTTTTCTTTCCAGGTGCTCTCCAATGTCACTTATAAAGACATTAAAAAGGAGTAGTCCCAGTATCGATTCCTGCAGTACCCCGCTAGTTACCCTCCTTCCTTCACTGTGAACTCCATTTACTATTATCCTTTGCATCCTGTTGTCCAGCCAGTTTTTTATCCAGGCTACCACCTTGGGACCTGCTCCAAGCCTGGCTAACTTGTTTATTAATTTTTTTTGTGTGAGACTGTGTCAAATGCCTTGCAAAAATCTAGGTAGGCCATATCCACAGCCCCTCCCTGGTCTACTACTTTGGTCAGCCAGTCAAAGAAATCTATTAGGTTCATCTGACATGACCTTTCTGCTGTGAAACCATGCTGCCTTGGGTCCTGCGCCCCACTGGCCTCTAGGTACTCAACAATTCCTTCCTTCAGAAGTGATTCCATCATTTTCCCTACCACTGAGGTCAAACTAACTGGTCTGTAGTTTCCTGCCTCTGCCCTGCTCCCACTTTTGTGAAGTGGAATGACATCTGCCCTCCTCCAGTCCTCAGGTACCACCCCATCCTCCCATGATTTGTTAAAGAGTAGTCCGTGGCATTACTAGTTCTACCTTTAGTTCTTTTAGAATTCTGGGTTGAATCCCATCAGACCCCACTGCTTTGTTCACCCTCAGTTTCAGAAGTTCTTTTAAAACCCTTTCTTCTGTGAATGGACTGGTATCAACCCCCCTACACAGAGTGCTTCTCTTGTTTGATTTGGGTACCTCACCCTCCTCTTCCGTTGTGAATACTGAGCAGAAATATTTGTTCCGTATCCCTGCTTTTTCACTGTCACCCTCTGCCCACATTCCCTCCCCTTTATTAAGTCTCTATATCCCTCCCTTGGTCTTTCTTCACTCCCTAATGTACCTATAAAAGGTTTTATATCCCTTAACAGAGCTGGCTATCTTTTCCTCAGTTTGTGCCTTTGCTATTCTGACTGCTTTCCCTGCCTCCTTCTGCTTTAACTGATAAAGTTCTCTGTCCTGCTCCTTCTGTGTTTCCTTATATTTCCTGAATGCTATCCCTTTCTCCTTAACTTTCCCTTCCACCTCTTTTAAGAACCATAGTGTTTTTTTCCTTCATTTCGTTTTGTTGATTTGCTTCACACAAAGGCTTGTTGCCTCTGTGATGGCTGTTTTGATTATTCCCCACTGTTCCTCCACCCCTCCTTCTTGTCCATTTGCTAGTGCTTTTCTGAGGCACGCTCTCATTTTCCCAAAGTCAGCCTTCCTAAAGTCCAATACCTTTTTTTGTATGGCTTGACGCTATGGCTGTTTATTGTGAACCACACTGTTTGGTGGTCACTTGTTCCCAGATGGCTATCCGCTTCTAAATCTGAGATCCTTTCTCCTTCCCCATTTGAGAGTGCCAGGTCTAAGATTGCTCCCTCCCAAATGGTTTCCAACACTAGCTGTCTGAGGCATGCCCCCTGTAGGGCATCAAGAATGACCCTGTTCTTGGATGTGCCTGCAGCAAAGGTACTCCAGTTAACACCTGACATAATCAGGTTCCCCATCAACAAAAGCTCCCCTTTTTCTGCCATTTTAAGGATGCCTTCTATCATTTTCTTGTCCATTTTCTCCCCCTGAGATGGAGGTCTGTGCACAACCCCCATGCGGAATGTGATGCCGTTTCCTGTCACCAGGATGACCCATAGTAACTCATCAACTTCCTGTTTACTCTTTAGTTCTGTTGCTTTAATCCCTTCCCTTATATAGAGAGCTGCTACTCCTCTTTTACCCACCCTGTCCCTCCTATAGATTGTGTATCCTGGTATGTTGACATCCCAGTCATGGTTCTGTGTGTACCATGTTTCAGTGACTGCCACAATATCCAGGCATCCCTCTTCCATCAAGGCCACTAGTTCAGGGAGCTTGTTACACAGACTGAGGGCATTGGTACTCATCGGCTTCCATTTTTTGATGGCCTTACCCCTTTTAGCCCCATCCCTGTCCTTACTGCCTTTTTCTGCATTTACCCCTGTCCTACTCCCTACTGACTTCTCTACCTTGGTGTTTACCTCTCTAACTAACTACTGTGTTTTGTGGGGGAGGCTGGGATTTCCCTGCTCCTTTCAGTGTCTCCCCCCTTGGCTAGTTTAAATGCTTGCCAATGAAGCATTTAAACCTGTCACCTATGATCCTGGTCCCCCCTCGAACAGATGCAGACCATCATGCCAGTATATGCCTGCATCCCTCCAGGTGGCTCCCCGGTCCCCAATGAAGCCAAATCCCTGAGCTCCACACCGGTTTTTAAACCATTCATTGAATCCTATGGTGTGGGATACCCTAGCATCATCCTTGTCATAGACAGGCATCACCTCTGAGAAGTTTACCGTACATAATACTTGTCTAAGGCCCCTTCCCAACTCTACAGACTCCTCTTGCACTGCTCTGATCCCATTCACAGCCAGGTCATTTGTGCCTAGATGGACAATGACATCCAGCTCCCTCCCTCATGCAGTTGCTCCTGCAATCCTGAGGATTCACTTCCGGTCCCTCCGAGCCATGGCGCCAGGCAGGCACCTTACCTCCCTCTCCCCTTCCTCCCCCACTTCTACCCCCCAATGATTGAGTACCCCACCAGGAGTTGTTTCCTTCCCCTGTGGGTCTCGTGCCACCCTCCTGTGGGTCTCCTTTGTGGAGGTTCCTAGCATCCTCCTTGGTCTCCACTGCAGGTGCCTCCATAGAAGAACCACTCTTCACCAGAACAACATATGAACTGTGTTGAGGTACAACTGGAGGGATACACCTCTGTTCCACCACCCTCTCCCTCCCTGAGCCCACCTTGGTCCAACCGCTCTTCTTTCTTGGCAACCTCTGAAGTAGCGGTGGTGGCCCTGGTGGCCCCTGGGTGGGGGAAGAAGTTTCACGAATCCTAGCCAGGTCAGCCTGGAGATGGGCAACCTCCTCCCTCAGACCAGAGAGGTGCCTGCAAATAGGGCAGCATCACAGCCTCCAGAATGTCTCCTGGAACACTGTTACCCCACAGCCATTGCACTGCACTACTCCCATCTTGACTTATCTTGTGTCCCCTCTCCTGTTGCTTTGTATGTGTAACCCCCCTACAAATGGGAGTTCCCAAAAAGTCTTCCTTGAGCTTGCCTAAATGCTCTCTGCCAGACTGGTGTCCTGTGTTTTACCAGTTTAAATGTCATTGCCAGGGAGTGCCTGTGTAAGCCTCTGTGTACTGTCTCTTTAAGAGCTGCCTGGATTGCAGTCATAAGTAATCTGAGAGGGAGCTCTGTTGAAAGATGTAACTATTTGCTGAAAATCATTTAGAATGATAATGATAATTTAGTTTGTCTAACCTGACTTCTTTGTATCAAGGACTGTTTTGTTTATCTCCACTATCTTGGTCTTGGACTGCGAATTGGACCAATCAGTTCTGGTGGTACCTAAAATGGAGCCAGATTACAGGAGCTGTCTGGAGTCAAAATCTGTAGGCACTGTAGTTTTGGGCTTTTGGTGCCTTTTTGCACCTGAAGGGGGAGCCTTTGTTGTGACCGACAGACAGATCAGCCAACCGAACCTTTTGGATCTTGGGGAATTTCCCAGGCTGCTGCAGCTAGTTTCAGTTTTTGAGCGAGAAGTGAAGAAGTAACAGCTCAAGTGATTTTGAGCAGCAGTTCTGTGTAGTTTTGCATGGGAGAACTATGAAAGGGCTGAGTTTTGGCCTGCCTGTCTGCCTGCTGTGCCTGAGAGGGAAAATAGTTTATTCGGACTGAATCTGAGTTGTGAGGACTATTTAAGCCACTGGACTGTGACCAGGCTTTAACCTGAAGAAGACCAAAGATTTTTTGAATGCAGTCGGCCTGTCAGGATTTCCAGCTGCTTTTGAATCCCTGATTTGTGCAGAGACTTTGCGATCATGACCAGAGAGCGGTTTACCTGGTACAGTAGAAGTTCCTTACATGTAAATGTGCTGTGTATTGAAAGTGGGTTGTGATTTGGTTCCCCACTGTGTGAACTGTGTTCTGCTTGCTGGTACCATAGAATCCTTTACGTGTAAATATGCTACGTATTGAAAGTGGGTCGTGATTTGGTTCCCCACTTTGTGAACTGTGTTCTGCTTGCTGGAAGCTTTATCCAGCCTAATCAGACTGAATCTGCTTTCATCTCCATTCGGCCTGGGCCATACCACACTAGCCCTGCCAGACTACCCCAATGCACAGAGAAAGCCACTGACGAGAGACCTGCCTGGGGATCAGCCCCCTGCTCCACGCTTGAACAGGAACGATGCCTTGGCAATTTGTGTGGTCCTTGCTTCTCTTGGCACTCCAGATTAACCACCTGCTGTCACAATTTTCATCCAGCCTGTGTCCAGTCTTGGGTATCGTGAGTAATCAGGGTAGCTCCCTGCAACAACAGCCTAATCTAAAAGTGTGTCATCTGATTGTTTTGTTGTTTTCTTTTCATGAACTGAGCCCTCCGGCTCCGGATCACAAATAGTGTGTTATGCATGTTTTCTTCCATCTCATGGCCCCAACCAGCTGCAATGTTCCTGGCTAGCCCATCATTCTCCATCTGGGTAGCCAGGGTGTGTGACTGTTTATGGACCCTGACATGCATGCATAACTGTTTGATTGATACAACCTTTAAGCAAATGAACCTGATTACACCCCTCCCTTGTTCAAGTCCCTTAAATAAATCAGATCTAACTCTTTTTTGCATTTACCCTGACTGTGGTTCCAGTTGGTGCAAGAGTACTGTACTGCTGTTATTTTCTGTGTATAACCTTGTTTTACAGGGGGTCCCCAGGGCCGAGCCAGAGGAAAGTCCCGGTGGTAAGTGCAAACAGTGTGGGTACTTGTGTGGTGTATCAGGGGTATTGTGAAAGTGATTATTGTGTATTGTTCTGGCCACTAGTAAGGAAAGAGGGAGGTTACAGTGTCCCAGAGGGCTGTGCCCAGGTTAACTTGACCACTACCAACCCTGACCTCTGGGTGGAGACACCCATTTCAGAACTCAGTTCCCTTAACCTGCTACTAGCCAAGCAGGCAGGGGTAGTAGCCCTTGGAATAGCACCACTTAGGAGTTACATATGCTTACTGTCTCCTCCCTCTATGTATTTTTACACCTACTTTCCTACTGCCTATGTGCCCTCACAAATCTTGCCCTTCCTGTTCTGGGACAGGAACTTCCCGTAGTCTTCAGTAGTCTCCTTCTTCTGTGCTTGGATTCAGACCTCCAGCAGCTGGGGGGGGGGAGAGAAAGAGCTATTTTATAGGTTCCTTCAAGGTTGATGAAACTAATGTGTCTCAGTGATCCTTCCCTTCCTACTGCCAAACAGGAAGTTCCTGTTGCCTGTCAAATCCAGTGGCTATAAAAGTAGAACTCGCATAGGGTCGGAAGGAGGGCAACTAGTAAGAAAGCTGTAGTTCTAGACTGCTGTTACTTGCTCTGAAAGCACAATTCTCCTCTGTAAAAAACTACAACAGGAAGCTGTAATTGGCGACACCTGCTTTTGTACTCCTAAACTCCTAAGCCAAACCCCCAATTAGCTTCACCCTCTGACTCAGCAAATTAAGCTGATATAGCCCCCTTCCTCAAACAGAGAAAAACACAGTGATTTTCTTTTTTTTTTTACTTAAATGAGACCCCCTGCTTCTAATAAAGTATCTGTTTGCTTAATCCAAACCGGCACTGACTCCTGCTGAGATGGAAGTGATTTATCAGTAAGAAAGCTGTAGTTCTACACTGCTGTTACTCACTCTGAAAGCAAAATTTTCCTCTGTCAAAAACTACAGCACTCAAAAACTACAAGAATCACTGATAGTTGGTGTAATCAGCGTCAGAGGAAATGGGGGTGGACGTGTCCTCTTCCTCTGAGGAGGAATCCATCGAGGTGGAAAGACTCTGTACAGGGGATGGCGGTGCATGGGTAGGAGGTGGAAAACCCATCTCATCCATGGACCTAAAGTAAACGGGAAACACACTTGCCATCGCCCTGTACCGTTCTCACGTAAGGGGGCTCAGGGGAGTGGAGAGTCCTGGGATGAGGGGCAGAGGAGCCAGAGAAGAAGGAAAGGGAGAACAGTTTCAAGAGACAGTAGGCCCTCTGCCAGGTCTGTAGGAGCAAGCAGATGGCATCTCCCGAGGGAGGGGCTGCGCTGTCCAACCACCGACCATTGCTCAATCTGCCACGGCAAACAAGTTGGTGCCCTTGGGGGACAGACCCTTGGTGAGGAAGCCAGAGCTGTACAGGCCCAGAAGGGCAGCCTCTGCCCCCACCAAAAGCAGGTCTCTGACCCCTAGCAGGAGAAGGAGAACCACCATCAGCAATCCGACTCTGCCCCAGGGTGGCCGAAGCCACAGGTACAAACTAGGACACCTGATGTGGCCATACCAGACTCGAACTAGAGGACTGAGACCTGCCCCTCAAAAGAGGCCCCACTTTAGCCACTGCTCTCGGGGGGGGAAGGGAAAAAACGTCACCAACATCAACCTCAGATTCCTCCTCAGCACTAGTATCGGTGCCAACAGCTGAAGTGACACCAGAGGCGGTATAGGTGACAGACACAGCACTGGAAGCAACACCATCACCAGGAGTGGCACCAACCAAAACACTAACCTCAGAAGCAGCACCAATCATGACACTGTCCCCAGAGGTGGCACCGAACGCTACACTGCCCTCTGGCCTGGCACCGGAATTGGCAATGGGAGCCTCCTCCATACTGAAGATGGCACCAGTGGAAAGAGAGGTGGCACCATGGACGGCCCTAGCCAGAGAAGAGAGTGAAAGAAAGTATCTCAGACTGGGTCCAGAAAGCACCCAGAGCTCTGCAGGGCTGGGCTGCCAATTGGGATCATCCCAATCATCCTCCATTTCTGGGGAGGACATCAAGGAGATTCCCAGAGAGGTGACCCCAGACATTCTAGCCATCCCGGCACAGAGGATGGTGTCAGGAGGGGAACCAGAGGTTATGAGAGTGCCACCTCGCGCACAGACACTGGCGTCAGTGTCAGAAGCCAAAGTTGCACCAGCTGAAGCCACCAAGGGAGCTGCTGATGTAGGCCCAGCATATAGCTGAGGCCTCAACACCAGAGCAGCCCGGTCTCCTGAAGGGGAACCAGGTCACGAGGGGTGCTCAACCAGTCTCCTGGAGGAGACCCATTGTCCAACCAACCCCTTGCCTAGGCCTCTGGTCTTTGCAAGACTCGAGACAGCAGAGGCATGTTCTCCCCCCGTGTGAATAGCAGCAGGGGGAGGCCTGGGGGAAGGGCCCAGAGACCTTACCTTGGTGGCCCTCATATGACGCCAACCACCGAAGGTTGGCAGGTTTCTCCTCAACCTTGCCACAGTTTGCCAGGGTGAGGAAAAAACAGGTGTTGTATGAATCCATGTCATGGCGTGGCTCCAGGCAAGTGAAACACTGATCTTGTGGGTCCATTACAGTCATGAGACTACCACAGGGGCACTGACAGATAGGGGTAGTCCCTGCAATTGAGGAATGCTTATGCCCCAAACCGGACATGATTGGCCGCAAAAAATGACAAAAAATGAAAGGAAAAGACTCGATGCTGCAAAACTTCAAAATAATAAGAGGGTTGGTGCTGAGGAAAAAATTACTCACCTTAGAAATTATGTTTCTCTTATTGGAGTCTTGCTGTATTCTGACTAATGCAGTTAGCCCCAGCCTTTAAACTGCCCCGGAGAACAAAGGGTTAACATTCTATGCAGAGCATAGAATGCTGAGCTCAAGCTCGGTGGATGTCTCTGTCTGTTTCCCTTTGAAATCTAACCGTCAGATTCTTACGAGTAAAAACTCACTAGCTATTCTATGTGGAAATTGTAAAATTTTTACTTGCCAACTGGCAACAAAAAGTTTTGGATTCCCAAGGAAAGACTCAAGTCAGGAAACCCAAAACAAAAAACCCATTCAAATAAGAATAATAACAAGAGAAACACCCAAACAAAAAGCATAGGGTGTAAAGGAGCACCCCTGAGGTGCAACACTGCACCTGCCCGCCCACTTCCCAAAAAACAGGTTCTGAGAGGCAAGGCAGGGAGGGGATGTCAGAATACAGTAAGACTCCAATAGAAGAAACATAATTACTAAGGTGAGTAATTTTTTCTTCAAACAACATGAAGTCTTGCTGTATTCTGACTAATGCAGACTACCAAGCAGTACCTCCATGGAGGAGTGACAGAACCTACTTTGGGAATAGGCTCTGAAGTACTGCTGTGCCAAACCAAGCATCACTCCTAGCCTGGATATCCAGACAGTAATGCTTGGTAAAGGTATTGACTGTTTTCCAGGTGGCTGCTTGACAGATTTCTAAGAGAGGAACATCCCTGGCAGCAGCCAGGGAAGCAGCTGTACCTCTTGTAGAGTGAGCCCTCAGGCCTGAGGGTGGACTCTTTCCCAGTTTCTCATAGCAGAATTGTATACAAGACATAATCCACCTGGCAATAGTTCTCTTGGTGGCAGGTTTGCCCTTTCCCACTTCTCTATAAGTGTGGAACAACTGGAGGGACTCAAACCTGTGACCATTGGTATGCTCTATGTAGTAGCTAAGGGCTCTTTTAACATCTAAACTGTGTAGCCTCCTCTCTCCTGAGGAAGAATGATCAGTGAAGAAAACAGGAAGAGACATAGACTGATTCAGGTGGAAATCTGAAACCACTTTGGGCAAGAACCTTCTATTGGTTCTAAGGACCACTTTATCTCTGTGAAAGGAGGTAAAATCAGGTTCCACTGACAGGGCTTGCAGTTCACTGATACATCTGGCAGAGGTAATGGCTACCAAAAATACAGTTTTCCAAGTCAAGTACTTAAGCTCTGCTGAGGACATAGGCTCAAAAGAAGGTTGCGTAAGTTGAGCAATGCAAACATTTAAGTCCCAGGCAGGGGCAGGATCCCTAAATGGAGGATTGGTATGAAGCAATCCCTTGAAAAATGTATGGAACACAGGATGAGAAGATAGTGAGGAAGACTTCCCCACTGACAGAAAAGCAGAAACAGTTGACAAGAGTACCTTGAGAGTAGCTGGTCTGAGGCCTAGGCCATTAAGATGGACCATATAGTCCAGAACTGTAGGCAATTCAGCAGTGTCTGGAGAAATATGCTTCTTAGAACACCAAATGCTGAATCTCTTCCATTTGAAGTTATAAGTCTTTCTGGTGGAGGGCTTTCGAGAAGCTTTGAGAATATCCAGAACCCCCTGAGACAGATGCAAATCTGCAAACTCTAACTCTTCAAGAGCCATGCCTTGAGATTGAGAGACTGAAGATTGGGGTACCAAATCCTTCCCTGAAAGGAGGTTAACAGGGTGTAATTCCTGGGAAGAGACAGGGGAAGATGGACTGCTAGGGACAGCAACAGGGGGTACTAGGGCTGTCTGGCCCAGTCTGGAGCAATCAGAATCACTTTGCAAGACTGTGACCTTATCTTGACTAAAACTCTGAACAGAAGGGGGAAGGGAGGGAAGGCATACAGAAATTTCCCTTCCCAGTTCAGAACCAGAGCATCCAGGGGGACTGAGCCCAAGACTGGGGGTCTGCAGCAAAAGAGAGGAAGTTGGTGATTGTCTGGGACTGCAAAAAGATCTATCTCTGGAGTGCCCCACCTTGAAAAAATCACCATCAATACCAGAGGGTCCAGGGACCATTTGTGATGGCCCTGTGAGATCCTGCTCAGTGCATCTGCTAGCACATTTCCTTCCCTGGAAGGTGAACTGCTATCAGAGAGGTTTGTAGAGAATACTCCAGGGACCACAACTTCATGGTTTCTGTGCACAAGGCCGTAGATCGAGTGTCTCCCTGCTTGTTGATGTACCACATGGTGGTGGTGGTGTTGTCTATTCTGCCCTGAACCACCTCATTCTGTACTGACTGAGAGAAGGCTTGCATGTCAGAAAAACTGCCCTGAGTTCTAGGAGATTGATATGGAGAAGGGATTCCTGAGGGGACCACAGTCCCTGGGCAGTGAGGGCCCCCATATGGGCTCCCCAGCCCAGAAGAGAATCATCCGTGGTAAGGACCACTGAATGAGACTGAGTGGCAAATGGAACCCCTTGCCTTAAATTGTCCTGATCCTGCCACCACTGAAGGGCTTGGATCAGGGTCTGAGTCACTGGAATCAGTTTGGTAAGGGAATCCTTCTTTTGGGACCAAAATGCCTTCAGATGAAACTGAATGTCCCTCATCTGGAATCTTGCCCCTTGGACCACTGCTGTAGAGGCTGCCATGTGGCCCAAGAGTTGAAGAAAATGCCTTGCTGGTCAGGACACCTGAAGGCTGAAGGAAGAAGTCAGTTCTATAAGAACTCTTGCCCTGTCCAGGGGAAGAAAGGCTCTTGCTTTGACTGTATCCAGCTCTGCCCCAGTAAAGGTAAGAAGCTGGACAGGCTCGAGAACTGACTTGGGAAGGTTGAGAAGAAATCCTAGAGAAGTGAGCACTTGCTGGGTCACTTGCAGGTCTGACTTGACTTGGTCTGGAGACTGACCCACCATTAGCCAGTCATCCAGATATGGAAAAATGGAAATATTTTGCCTCCTTAAAAAGGCAACTACTACTGCCAGGCACTTTGTGAAGACCCTTGGGGCAGAAGTTAGGCCAAAGGGCATTGCTCTGAACTGATAGTGGCCTGAGGGCAACTCGAACCTGAGGTACTTTCTGTGGGAGCACCTGATGGGAATGTGAAAATAGGCATCTTTGAGGTCCAGGGAGGCTAGCCAGTCCCCTGGCCTTAGAGAGGGAAGGATTATTCCCAGAGTTAACATCTTGAACTTTGGTTTTAAAAGATGTTTGTTTAGGTATCTTACGTCTAGGATGGGTCGCCACTCCCCTGTCTTTTTTGGGGTAAGGAAGTACCTGGAGTACAGACCTTTGCCCCAGTGTAGGGTTGGTACTCTCTCTATGGCTCTCAAAGCCAGCAGAGATGAAACCTCTGCCTCTAGGGCAAGGGTTTCTGAGAGACCTGCAGGTGGGAAAGATCTGGCTCTCATCTTTGGAAATTTTTTGAAGCTGAGAACCAGTCCTTGGCTTACTAGTTCCAGGACCCACTTGTCTGATGTAATAGACATCCAGTCCTGGATGAAGTAAGTCAACCTACCCCCTACTGGTATAGGAGAGTCGAACCAGGCAGGCCCATCAGGGTGTCTGCTTGGCAGGGGCCTTAGGCTAAGGAGTGGATGTAGCCCTGCTCATCCCCCTCCTGCCTGTCCCTCAGAAGAACCCCCTCTGTGAAAAGGGAGAAGAGGCCTGTGCTTGGTAAAAAGGCCAATGAAAAGGCCTGCCCTGCCCCTAGACTGTTGCCTTTGAGGAGTTGCCTGCCTTTCTTTGTCCTGAGCACTCCTGTAAGTGGTCCTGTACTCAACCATTTTCTTCATGTAATTCTCTGTCTACTCCCCAAACAGAGAATCACCCACTAGAGGGAAAATCCATGGCCTTAGCCTGGGTATCCTGTGAGAGGCTAGTACATCTGAGCCAAGCCATTCTCCGAAGAGCCACAGATGTAGCCATGACTCTTGATGACACATCACTGGAGTCCACAGCAGCATGAAACTGAACTTTTGATGCCTTGATCCCATCTGCAGCCACCGCCTCCAGTTCCTTGGCTAGCTGGGGGGGAGGCCTGTTTAGCCAGTGCCAGTACAGTGTCCCACCTAGACTTCTGGTACCTGGCTGTATAGGCCATATAATTCGCCTGCCTGAGTCCCAAGGAAGATGCCATGTACTGTTTTTTTGCCATGGCATCAATCTTCCTGGAGTCTTTGTCTGGGGGTGTGTGAAGCCAAAGGAATGTTTACCTTATCACAGGCAGCAGTCTGCACAACCCCAACATGGCTGCATTGCTGATATAAAAACTCTGTATCTGAGCCTGAAAGTGTATACCTCTTGTCCATTCTTCTTTCAGCAGGAGGTATAGAATTGGAAGACTTCAAGGTTTTTGTGTCTGCTTCCCAAAAGATTTGTGAAGGGGGAATAGAGAGTCTCCTGGACTCTGGGATGTCCATCATTTCCACAAAAATCAGGCTCCTCTTGATCCTCCATGGCTCCCTCCATAAGAAGCTGGAGGGTCTCAGCCACCTTTCTGTAGAACATAAAGTGGGAAGGGGACTCTGAAAGCCTAGGAGGGGATACACCTGAAGGTCTGTCGGGGGAGATGTCTGGTTCAACAGGCACATCCAGACTTTCACCATCACCATCGTCATCCTCAAACTCCCCCTCCTCCTCAAACTCCGGTTCATAAAATTATTCTGGGGTATAATCGTGAACTGGGGGAACTGACCGAACCGAGCCCATGCCAAAAGGTGCCGGATCGGTTGGAACCGGGCGAAGTGATTCCACAATCCGAATCGCTCTGGCTATTTCCTCGGCGGTCGGAACATGAACTTCTGGATCCGAACTAGACGATTTTTCTTCGCGTTTTCCTTTTGTCAGAAGCAAACCCTCAGGATCGGCTCTCCTTTTGCCCGAAGAAGTATCGCCCTGGTTAAAGGGCACTCCTTCTGGTTCAGTCGGAACCGAACCGGGCTGGCCTTCCGGGTCAGTGGAATTCTCGGCCTCCTTTTCCCTCAGTCTACCTAATTTCTTTTCAAAGGTAGATCTGGGAAAGTGTTTACAAATTTGGCAGTCTGAATCGAGGTGTTTAAACCCCAGACAATAAACACAGGTGGTGTGGGGATCGACCTTAGCAAAGACCTTCCCACACTCACTGCAGTGTTGAAACCCAGTGGGCCCAGTTTTTTTCTTGGGTTTCTCAGACATGGCCAACCTAACCAACTTACCCTTTTTTCGGCAACCGCCAGGCAAGACTCCCTTATCGGTTCCTAACCGTGTCACGGGTGTTGGAAAAAACGTATCAAACATGTTTTTTTTAGAACCGATAAGGACCGGTAACCACACACTAAAGTAAGATACAAGATTTAACAACTGATCGGTTCAGCCGAACCGATCCACACTTTTACAAGTTCCACACAGAAAAACAGTACAAAACCTATCTAGTACTCATGGTACCACAGACAGAGACTGAACCGACTATGCAGAAAATAAATTTTGGTTAAAAACTGACAGTAAACTGACACTTCAACCGACTTTCAAACCGAGCTGCAGGAGGAATCTCTGGAGCGACTGTTCAGTGAGGCGGAGTAAAGAATCTGACAGTTAGATTTCAAATGGAAACAGACAGAGACATCAACCGAGCTCGAGCTCAGCATTCCACGCTCTGCATAGAAAGGTAACCCTTTGTTCTCCGGAGCAGTTTAAAGGCTTGGACTAACTGCATTAGTCAGAATACAGCAAGACTTCATGTTGTTTGAAAGTGGCAACGAATTGACAGCATTGAGAAATGGTTTGTCCAACAAACAGAACCTTCTCGAATAAAGTTCTGCTGTACTGCTCCCACAAAGTGCTCAGCTGCTGCCTCAATGGCGGGGAAAACAGAACTGAAGAGGCTGGGGAATCTGCATCGGTTACTGGCCAATCCATGAGCACCATGTTCTATTTCACACTCAAGGATGGCACTGCCCCCGACATTGGCTCCCCGCCTTAACATTTTTAGAGCTATAAGCTCCCGCAGGGTCCCAGCACCTCCGGCTAGGAACCCACCAATAATGAATGTTGAAGATTGATCCAGGTATGATACAACATTACTATGGTGAATAATTTTTTCTTCAAACCCCAGGAATTTCTCACTATTTTTTGACAAATGCAGGCTCCATAGCAGCATCTTGGGAGGCTGGGCACATAACCTATTTAGGGAAAAGATTCTGCAAGACAGCAGTGCCAAAGCTGGCATCCCTTCTGGATTGACCGTCCAGGCAGTTGTGCTTTGTGAAGGTGTGTACTGTCCTCCAGGAAGCACTTTACAAATTTCCTGACTAGAGACACTTCTGGATGCTGCCACAGAGGAAGAGGCACCCCTTGTAGAATGGGCCCTTAGGCTCTCTGATGGAATCCTGACAGTTTTACCATAACAGAACTGGATATAGGCCACTATCCAGCAAGCAATGGTTCTCCTGGATGCTGATTTTCCTTTGCCTATGTCCCCATAGGTGGCAAACAGCTGTGTAGTGGTGAACTTGACATCATCTGTGTGGTCCAAGTAATAGCTCAAAGATCTCTTAACATCCAAGCTATGAAACCTTTGCTCCCCTGCTGTAGATTTTTCAGTGAAGAACACAGGGAGTATGATAGTGACAGGGAGGTTTAGGTGAAATTCCAAAACTACTTTAGGAAGGAATTTCCTATTGGTCCTCAAAACCACCTTATCCCTATGGAAAATGATGTAGTTCGGATCTGTACGCAGGGTATGGAACTCACTCACCTCTTGGCAGAGGTGAGGGCTACCAGAAAAACTGTTTTCCAGGTGACATACTTCAGTGCAGAAGTTGCCATGGGCTCAAAGGAGCACCCATCAGCTGGGCAATGCACAGGTTCCAGTCCCAGCAAGGGACTGGTTCCTTAAAAGGAGGGTTCAAGTGGACTACACCCTTGAAGAACCTCTTGAAGATAGGTTGGAAGGCTACAGACCTATCTTTACCAGCTGAGACATATGCTGAAACAGTTGCTAGATGCACCTCTAGGGTTGTGGGTCAAAGGTCGAGGGACTGCAGTTGTACCAAATAATGCAAAATGTTGGATAGGCTAGCCTGAAAAGGGTTAAGCTGTCTGGATGAGCACCACAGTGAAAATCTTTTCCATTTTGAAGCATAGGTTTTCCTGGTTGCTGGCTTTCTGGAAATCTGCAGCACATTTAAAACCTCTTTCAAGAGGTTTAACCCAGAGAATGCTATTTCTTCAAGCACCAAGGCCTGAAGTGCAGGGTGCTCAGATCTGGAAATGTTATTCTGCCCTGAGGCAAGGTATTGTATTCAATGTACTGATGCATTCTGCCTTGGGGGTAGAGTGATTGGAGCTTTGATGGAGAAGGACAGCAGCAGAGAGTACCAGGTCTGCCTGGCCTAGTCTGGAACAATTAGGATCGTTGTTGCAGCCTCCCTTCTGAGTTTCATCAGCACACTCGGAATAAGTGGGAATAGGGGAATGCATTAAGGAACTTCCCTGTCCATCAGAGGACCATGGTGTCCTCTGGAACTGTCCCCACTGAGGGAGGTCTGCAACAAAAGAGGGAGAGCTGGTAGTTTGGTCAGGAGATGAACAGATCTACTTCTGGTGTGCCCCACCTTCTAAACACTGTGGAGAGCACTTGCTTGTTCAGAGTCCACTTGTGGTTTCCTTGACTGATCCTGCTCAGGGAATCTGCGAGGTCATTTTCTTTACCTGGCAGGTGTACAGCAGATAGCTGCACCTCTAGTGTGTATGCCAGGCTCCATATCTTCATTGCTTCTGTGCACAGTTTAGACGATCTTGTTCCTCCCTGTTTGTTTATGTAGTACATGGTGGTGGTGTCTGTCCTGATCTGGACTGACTGACCCCTTATGTGGGAGTACATATGAACATACGAAGAAGCCAGCAGTAGAAGGCCATTTGGTCTATCAAGTCTGCTCATGTTGCAGGGTCTACAGCTTGAGCTAATGTCCTCGTCCTCCCTCCCTCCCCATTATTCCCATCCTCCCTACCCATGATTATTACCTTCCCCCTATGCTTATCCCAGCCTCTCTTAAAGCTGCCCACTGTCTTCGAGATGACCTCTTCTGGCAGCACATTCCAAGTGTCTACCACCCTCTCTGTGAAGAAGTGCTTCCTGACCTCCCTCCTAAACCTCCCACCCTCCAGCTTAAGACTGTGCCCCTTGTGATATGGTTGCCACTCAGCTTAAAGAGACTCTCCTTATCAACCTTATTTATCCCTTTCAAGTACTTGAATGTTCCAATCATGTCCCCTCTCTCTCCTGTCTTCCAGGGAGTACATGTTCAGTGCCCTCAACCTCTCCTCATATGCCTTGCCCTGCTGACCAGCTATCATCTTTGTAGCCCTCCTCTGTACCTTCTCCAGCAGGTTAATGTCCTTTTTGAGGTGTGGGCACCAGTACTGAACTCCATACTCAAGATGCGGCCTTACCAGTGACCTGTATAAGGGCAGTATAACCTCCTCTCTCTCCTACTACTGATCCCCCTAGATATGCATTCCAGCATCGTGTTTGCCTTTGCTGCTGCTTTCTTGCACTGCATAGAATGCTTCAGGTCACTAGTGATCATCACTCCCAGGTCCTTCTCCTCCTCTGACGCAGATATTCAGACTCCACCCAGGTAATACTCTGTCCTGGGATTCTTGGCTCCAGTATGCATAACTTTGCATTTCTTGGTATTAAAGCCAAGCTGCCAGATCCTGGACCACCTCCCCAACTTTTCCAGATCTTCCTGTAGGTCCCGGATCCCTTCAGCTGTGTCCACTGTCCCACAGAGCTTGGTGTCATCTGCGAATAGGCACATTTTACCTTTAATGCCATCCCCAATGTCATGGATGAAGACATTGAACAACACTGGCCCCAGCACAGAGCACTGTGGGACCCCACTGGTTACCTCTTTGGTGCCAGATAACTGCCCCCCCACCAGCACCCTCTGGGTTCTGTCCCTCAGCCAGTTTTCCACCCATCTGACCATCTTTTCCCCAACTCCATGATCCACCAGCTTCCTGATCAACCTTTTGTGGGGCACAGAGTCAAAGGCCTTGCTGAAATCAAGATAGAGGATGTCTACCACTTGGCCCCTGTCTACTGTCTTAGTGACACAGTCAAAGAAGTCAATCAGATTTGTTTGACGTGCTCTCCCCCCCCCCCCACGAACCCATGCTGCCTCTCATCCTAGAAACCATGTTCCTCTAGATATTCCACCAGCCCTTCCTTTAGTATGGTCTCCATGAGCTTGCCCACAATGGAGGTCTGACTGATTGGTCTGTAATTCCCTGGATCATCCTTGGGACCGCTTTTGTGAGGGGGCACCACATGTGCTGTTCTCCAGTCCTGTGGTACCATGCCTGACTCTAGTGAACTATTAAGTAGGTCTGCTAGTGGCCCTGCCAGCTCCTTAGCCAGTTCCTTTAATACCCTTGGATGTACTCTGTCCGAGCCTGGTGATTTGTCCACTTTCAATGCCAGCAGACCCTCCCTCACGCTATCCTCCTCTATCACTATGTCAGTGTTCCTCTCCTCCCCTCTCCTCTTTTCCCTCATGAAGGCACTGGTCCCTCCTTCTCCCTGGTGAAGACAGAACAGAAGTATTCATTTAGTAGCTCTGCTTTTCCTCCATTATCCTCCACCCACTCCACACCTTTCTTAAGCTTAACAATCCCTTATTTCTTGTCCCTTCTCTCACTTATATCGAAACAAAGCCTTCTCCCTGTCTTAATTCCTTCAGCTATTTGAAGCTCCTTCTGTGCCTTTGCTCACCATACTTCCTTACATGCCTCACTAGCCAACCTTAGGTAATCTTCCCTATCCACCTCTCTCTTGGTCTTCCTGAATTTTCTATAGGCCAACCTCTCTTCCCTTACTGCCTTGGCAACTGCAGAACTGAACCAGCTGGGCACTTTGGCCCTTGTGTTCTTCCCTCTGAGCCTAACACACTCATCTGTGGCAACTAGTATTCCTTCCTTAATGATGGACCACTTTAGGTCCACCCCCATATCTGCTCTGATGCCCACCAGATGGCTCCTTAGAACCTCACCCATTTTCCCGAAGTCCACCCTCCTGAAATCCAAAGTAAAAAGTCTGCATTGCCAGATTCACACTGTCCTGAGTTCTAGGAGTTTTATGTGCTCCTGAGACTCCAGTGCAGTCCACACCAAACTTACGGTGAAGTCCTCCAACTGGGCACCCCAACCCAGGAGGAAGCGTTTGCAGTGAGCATCACTGTGGGTGATTGCTGTAGGAAGGGGACTCCCTCTCTGAGGTTCCCCTCGTGCTTCCAGTCCAGTGTCCTTCAGAGACACCTTGTGACTGGAGTTAATCTTCATAAAGGGTCCCATCTTTGGGACCAATGAGACCCTAGGTGGTACTGGATATTCCTCATTTGAAATCTGGCTCCTTGTACCACTGCTGTTGAGGTGGTCATGTGTCCCACCAACTGAAGAAAGACTCTTGCTGGTCTGGGATGTCCTACCCTAAAAGACCTTGCAAGGCCTACAAGGTTTGCCACCTTCTCATGAAGGGGATGCCTTTCCTGGCTGGGTGTCTAGCTCTGCTCCTATGAACTGCAGCACCTGAACAGGTTCTGTCTGGGACTTGGGACATTTACCAGGAAGACTAGGTGCTCTAGGGTTTGCTGTGTGAGCTGGAGGGAGGCATTGGCCTCCTGGTATAATCCTTCTGAGACTCACCAGCCATTTTATTTGAGCAGGAGTAGGGGCTTCTGTTTTCTGGAAAGTTTCTGGCTGTTTCTAAGTGGATGAATCCATACCTTAAGCAGCAGGAACAGCAGGCATCAGGTTTCAGGGGATTAACTTTTTTTAAATTGCAGTGTGTTTGCTAATTGGAATTCAGCTGCCTTAGCCATTTTGTTTCGGCAGAAGTAGGGGCCTTTGTTTGCTGGTAAGTTTCTGGCTATTTGGGGATTTCAGTGGGGTTGCAGCTGTTTGTTTGGTTTTGTTTTTCCTAATTCATAAACTGTCCTATTACAAAAAGCTGATTGTTGTTCTTGCAGGACCCAGGGCTTGGCCCGTCCACACATCCCAGGGTTCCTCTGCCTTTACAGCTGACCATCAGGGTACAACTTCCTGAGGCCACAGAGGAACAGAAGTGAGCGCAGTTAAAGGGGTCAATCTACTTCAGGAACAACAATTCAGAGGGGATACCTCTTCAATAGTGCGGTACCGAGGTAGCAGATTGTAAAAGAGAGGAGAGAGGAAAGAAAAAAAACAGCAGGTGGGGTTACCGAGGATTAAAAAGGGGGGCTAAATAGAGCAGTAAAGGAAAATGCAGGGAGTGGTGCAGTGCAGTGGATGAAGGGCTGCAGTCTTCAGGAGGACATTCTGGGTACTGTGGTGCTGCCCCATATTCAGGCACCTCTCTGGGTTGAGGGCAGAGGTTTCCAGTCTCCGGGCTGAACTAGCAGGTGTACTGGCAGCCTTTGCCCCCACCCAGAGCCCACCATGTCTACAGACACTGCCACAGCGGATGTCCAGGCAGAGGGCTGGCTTGTCTGTGGTGGGCTCAGGGAGACTGAGCGAGGAGGGTCAGAGGCACATCCCCCATGCAGTCCAACTTATAAACTCCTTTGCTGTCCTGCAGGAGCAGGCAAGCCCCACAAGGGAACCCGAGGCTAAGACCAGGGAGGATGAGCGGGTCCTCCAGGAGGGAGACCCAGGGGTGAGAGGTAGAGGACCCAAAAGGAAGAGGATGCTACTCCTAGTGGGTGACTCAGTAGTCCAGGGAATGGATCTGGGTACAGATGGGGAGGAGAGGGAGGTCAAGTGCCTTCCAGGAGGCATAGCTCGGGGGGGGGCAAATCCGGAGGATCGCCGCAGCGGTAGCAAGGAGGTGGAGTGGAGGTCATGGTCCATCTGGGGACAAATGACCTAGCCAAAGAGAAGGTGAGCATAGAGCAGGTGCAGGAGGACTTCAGAAGGTTGGGTAGGTGCCTTGGAGAAGTAACAAGCTCCGTAACATTCTCAGAGGTGCTGCCAGCCCATGGCAGGGAGGAGGCTCGAAATCTCTGCATCAGCAGGTTCAATACTTGGTTGAGGGGCTGGTGCAGAGATAATGGTTTGGGCTTCATTGGGGACTGGGGACCCACCTGTAGGGATGGGGACCTGTACAATGGGGAACGGCCTTCATCCATCCAGGGAGGGGACTGCAGTCCTCAATGAGAAGTTTAGATGCTTCCTTGCAAAGCGCTTAAACTTGATGGGGAGGGCAGTCGGGAACAGGGAGAATTAGGCAGCCCACCCCCAACAAGTTAGAGTAGCAAGCAGCATGGATCAGGAGGAAATGTTGTGTACAGATATTCCTGAGCTCATTACAAGGGGTAAGGCAGAGGAAGGGAAGCAGCCAAAGGAAGAAATCAGCTAGAAAGGGGGAACGGCAAGGCAAGTGTAGATACTGTATACAAGAGGGACAGGCTCAGAAACATAGACAGATATGGCTGGGCTCATTACAAACGATAAGGCAGAGGAAAACAGGCAGCAGGAGAAAAAAAAAAACGGGGTTGGAAGGAGGGAGCAAAAAGGCAAAGGTAGATATGCAAGAGGCACAGGCTGCGAGACTTGGACAGTCATGTATACAAATGCCCGCAGTCTGGGAAACAAAATCCCAGACCTGGTAGCCTTGATGGCAGAGGCAGACCTGGACATAGTAGCAATTACCGAGACATGGTGCACTGGAAACCATGACTGGGAGGTAAATGTACCTGGGTACACTCTACATAGGAGTGATAGGGAGGATAAAAGGGGGGGGGCCTCTATATCAGAGAAGGTATTAAAGCTACGGCTGTGCAGAGTAAACAAGGGGGAGGCCAAGGCACTGTGGGTCACACTTGAGCCAGGAAATGGCACATCAATTCACAAAGGAGTGATCTATAGGCCTCCAACACAGAGGGAGGAGGGAGCTAGGGCAACAATGGAGGAAATACATATGATGGCAGCAAAGGGGGAGGTACTGCTACTGGGCAGTTTTAACATGCTAGACATAGACTGGACCATCCTGGCAGCTGCCTCAGCCAAGAGCCGAGACATCATAGAATCCTTGCAGGAGGCAGGCCTTAGGCAGTTGGTTCAGGAGCCCACCAGGGACAAGGCAGTCTTAGACCTTGTGCTGACCAATGGAGATAGGATAATGGAAGTCAGGGTGGATGGGCACCTAGGGTCCATTGACCACCATACAGTGTGGTTCAGCATCAGTACAGTGTTGCTGGATAGCCATACAAAGACAAGGGTCCAGGATTTCAGAAGGGCGGACTTCATTAGGATTGGGAGGGGGATCAAACAAGCCCTGGCAGGAAAGGATCCAGGGGGAAGGGTTGAGGGGCGGTGGGCACACCTAAAAGCAGCCATAGTGGAGGCAACAGATCAGTGCATTAGGCTGAGGAACAAGGGGAAAAAGAAGGAACCAACCACTGTGGTTCACAAAGGAGGTGGCACAGAAAGTGAGGGACAAAAAGGAGGCATTCAGAAAGTACAAGGAGACTCAGAAGGATGAGGATAGGGCAGTGTACCTAGAGAGAGAGACAGAGGGAGGCAGGGAAAGCAATTAGGAGCGTGAAGGCACAAACAGAGGAGAGACTGGCAAAGACAGTAAAAAAAAGGGACCATACATTTCATAGATACATTAGTGATAGAAGGAAGGCCAGTGGAGGGATTGTGGGCTCAAAGGGGAAGAAGGGGTGTGCATAGAGGGTGAACTAGAAAAAGCATCAGTACTGAATGAATACTTCTGTTCGGTATTCACTGTAGAGGATGAGGGACAGGGACCACAGCAAGGCAACAGAAACAATGGGGGGAGGGAGGCAAACACCGGTCCTTTTACAGCAGAGAGGGTCCTGGAGGACTCACAAAATTGAGAGTGGAAAAAGCGATGGGGCTAGATGATATATACATGAGGATATTAAAGGAATTACAAATGGTGCTAGCAGCACCACTGGTGGCCCTGTTTAATGAGTCGCTGAATATTGGGGTGGTTCCAGAGGACTGGAAGGGGGCAAATGTAGTTTCTCTCCACAGCAGTGGTAGCAGGGAGGAGGCAGGAAACTATAGGCCAGTCAGCCTCACCTCAGTAGTTTGTAAGATTATGGAGGCACTGCTAAAGGAAAGGACTGTGGAACACTTGGAAACCATAGAAGCACACAATCCAAGGCAGCATGGTTTCACAGCAGGAAAGTCATGTCAAACAAATTTGATTGACTTTTTTTTGACTGGGTGACGAAGGAGGTGAATCAGGGAGGAGCGGTGTATATTGCCTACCTCGATTTCAGTAAGGCCTTCGACGCTGTACTCCACAGAAGACTGATGAACAAGCTAGGGAGCTTGAGGGTGGGCCACAAAGTGGAAAACTAGGTTAGAGACTGGTTGAGGGACAGGAAGCGGAGGGTGGTAGTAAATGGGATCAAATCCAAGGAAAAGAGGGTGACCAGTGGGGTGACTTAGGGATCGGTCCTGGGATCAGTCCTTTTCAATGTCTTCATCAGTGACATTCCTGAAGGACTGGAGGGGAAGGTTTGCCTATTTGCAAATGATACCAATATCTGCAACAGAGTATATACTCTGGGGGGGGGGGCAAAGAAGGAGGGATCTGGGAAAGCTGAACAAAATGGTCAAAGGTGTGGCAGTTGAAATTTAATGCAAAAAACTGCAAAATCATGTACCTGGGGGCTAAGAAACCCTGCAGAGAGCTACAGAATGGGGAGGAATTACTGATAGTCACCAGGGAAGAGAGGGATTTGGGTATAACCATCTCAGATGACCTAAGGGTGGCTAAACAGTGAACAAGACTGTGGGGAGGGCCAGTGGGATGTTGGAGTGCATAGGAAGGGGTATCACTAGCAAAAGAAGGGAGGTGGTGATCCCATTGTAAAAAACGCTGGTGAGGCCTCATCTACTGTGTTCAGTTTTGGAGGCCACATCTTCATAGAGACATAGACAAGGTGGAGGCGGTCCAGAGAAGGGTGACCAAGATGGTACAGGGCTTGCATCAGAAAACATATGAGGACAGATTAAAATACCTCAATATGTATACACTTGAAGAGAGAAAGGAACGGGGGGATATGATAGAGACCTTCAAGTATCTTAAAGGCTGGGTCAGCCCGGTGACGCTGAGGGTTGAGGCGCGGGATGCCACACCTCGTGCCATGCCGGCGACCCAGGGTCAAGAGTGACCTCAAATTTGCCGGGGGTCGGCAGGGGAGGGAGAGGATTGTGCATACGATGGACTGCTCTCTTCTCCCAGTGAGGGGAGGGTTGTCGTCCCGCTCTTTGGCTGCCCTGTGGTGGAGGCCGGAGGACAGCGTCAGAGGTCAGAGACACAGAAGCTTGGAGACATGGCGTGCACTTGCCTCCACACATGCATGTTCATGCAGTGAGGGGGAGGTGATGTATGGGGAAGAAAAATGGAAAAACACACGGAAAAAGCAATATGGGGAAAAAAAGAAAAAAGTATCTTAAAAGCTTGAACAAAATGCAGGGGGTGACATATTTCAGTACAGGAGTTGTACAAGGATGAGGGGGCACGATATGTGATTAGAGGGGGCAGGATAAGAGGAAACGTGAGGAAGCATTTATTCACAAAGAGGGTGGTGGATGCTTGGAATAGCCTGCCCCAGGAAGTGGTGAGTGCTAACACAGTAGGGGGATCCACACATGAATGGGATAGACAAAAGGGAGCCCTAGATTTATTTTATTTATTTGGATTCAGAAATACCTTTGAGTCATAGACTCATTTACAAAGCTTCTATGTCACAGAGATTAGAAACAGGCAGACATTATTATTGATTTAACAGATACAGTTCAGCAGTGGTTACAAAGATCAGAATAGGCTAACATACAAATGCTAGGGTTACTTAGTACAGGTCTTATACAATACAGATTGAACTCTGATATGAGTCAGAGCCTGACAGACTCTGTTAGGCTCAACAGCTTGGGGGACAACAGGCAAAAGCCAATGGCCAAGTAGGGTCAGCAGCCACTGATGCAGGCAGGGAATACAGACAGACTACAGTAGGTGGGCCTATCAGTCCTTATCTGCCGTCAACTACTATGTTACTATCCAGGTAAAGGTAGACACTGTCTTTCCTCCTCACATGTGCTGCAACTAGTGCCAAGCAGTTTGTAAAAACTCTGGGTGCCAAAGAAAGGCCGATGGGAGGGGCTGTGAATTGGTATTGGCAGTTCCTTACCCTGAATCTGAGGCACTTTCTGTGAAAGGGTCTTACTGGAATGTGAAAGTATGAGTCCTTCATATCCAGTGACCCCAGCCAATGACCTTTTTGTAATGATGGGATCACTGTGGCCAGTGTCACTATCTTGAACTTCTCATTTTTCTAGTGTTGTTCAGAAATCTTAGGTCTCGAGTGCACACTCACGCGAGTGAGGATGCCAGCATAAACCAGGGGTTCTGATGCCAACTAAATATCCTGACTAGATTTTTGGTTAAAAATCTCAACTTGATCACCGCAATTAATTAATACAATACATCATCGCGGTCAGGAAAAGTCAAAATCCGGCTTTGAATGGTCATACTTTCACAGACGAAATCCACTTACAAGTTATAGAGGTCTGTTTTTGAAATTATGCCCGGCAACAGTAAACGAAATACAGTGCATGGCAACTGCAAGAACAGAGCGGGCACCAGTGTCTCCTCAATGCCTCCAGGGGAAAAACAATCAATATCAGGTAAAGGCAACAAGAGTGACAAAAATTACTTGAATTGTATTAAGGACTTGGAAGAGTCCATTAAAGACGATTTAGCTGAATAAAACATTAAGGACAGTACCACAGAGAAAAAACTGACAGAAGTTACTTCACGAGTGGATGCGTTTAAGGAATGGCTGGCATTCATGGAGGAAACTATAACAAAATTAAAAGATTTTGTGGAGGAGGAAGCAAGACAACTGGGAAAAGTAGCTGAAAAGCTAGACGATTTGGAAAAAAGGGGGAGCAGAAACCACTTAAGATTTGTGGGGATTCCAGAAGAGTCAGAAGGGACTGACATGGTACGCATTCTGCAGGACTTTTTCCCAGCACTTCTAAATTATCGGTGGAATTGGCTGTTACAAGTGGAAAGAGCCCACCGTGCCCTATTAGCCAAACCCAAGCCTGGCCAAAGACCCAGACCCATCATAGCCAATTTTTTTATGATTTTCAGTTAAAGAAGTGCTGAGAGTGGCTAGAGAGAGAAAGACACTAAGCTGGAATGGGGAAAGGATTTACATGTTCCAGGACTTCTTGGCTGAGATCATTGAAAAGAGAAAAATGTTCACTCCAGTTAGAGTAGTACTTCAGAAATTACATAGATACATAGACAGTGTCGGCAGATAAGGGCCTATGGCCCACCTAGTTTGCCCCATTTGAGTTTGTAACTTCAGTTTATGTTTTCCTAGAACTCTGTTGCCCCTTACCCGACTTCCAGAATTCCTTTGTGTCTATCCCATGCATTCTTAAATCCCGTGATTGTTTCAGCCCCCACCACTTCCTCTGGCAGGGTGTTCCACTTGTCCACCACTCGTTCTGTGAAGAAATTCTTCCTCACATTTCCTCTGAATCGTCCTCCCTGCAACTTCATCCCATGCCCTCTAGTCCTGGAACATCTTTTTCGCTTAAAAATAGTGTATTCTTGCACCCTGTTCCTCCCTGTAACATACTTGTATGTCTCTATCATGTCCCCTCCCTCTCTCTCTCCTCTCCTCCAGGGAGTAGATATTCAATTCCTTCAACCTGTCCTCATAGGACTTGTGATGCAATCCATGTACCATCTTTGTTGCCCTCCTCTGAACCTTCTCTACCCTGTCTATGTCCTTACATAGGTAAGGTCTCCAGAACTGTACACTGTACTCCAGGTGGGGCCTCACTATTGTCTTGTATAGTGGAATTATAACCACCCTTTTTCCTGCTGGTGATGCCCCTGCCTATGCATCCCAGCATCATATTTGCTTTACCTGCTGCCTTGTCACACTGTTTCCCTACCTTGAGGTCATCAGAGATGATAACCCCAAGATCCCTTTCCTGCTTGGTGCATGCTGTATCCTCCACCCCCCAAACTGATACATTGTGCCAGGGTTTTTGTGCCCCATATGCATTATCTTGCACTTCTTTGCACTGAATTTCAACTGCCAAACCCCTGACCATTCTTCAAGTTTCTGCAGGTCCCTTCTCATTCAGTCTACACCCTCTGGTGTGTGTCTACTCTGCTACAGAGTTTTGTGCCATCAGCAAACAGTGAAATTCTGCCATCTAGGTCCTGCACAATGTCACTGATGAAAATGTTGAATAGGACCGGTCCCAGCACTGATCACTGTGGTACCCCACTAGTCACTCTTCCCTCTGTGGAGTGACAGCCATTTACTACCACCCTCTGTGTCCTGCCGCCCAGCCAGTTACCTACCCACCACACTACAGTCCTGCCCACACCCATATTCCCTAGTTTGTGCAATAGTCTTCTATGTGGCACAGTGTCAAAGGCCTTCCTGAAGTCCAGATACGCCATGTCCACTGCCCTCCCTGATCCACCTCCCTAGTCACCCAGTCAAAAAATTCAACGAGGTTGGTCTGACATGACCTCCTCCTGGTGAAACCATGCTGCCTTGGGTCCTGCAGTCCATTGACAACCAGACGTCCCAACAATCTCTCCTTCAGTAGTGCTTCCATGATCTTCCCCACTACTGAGGTGAGGCTGACTGGTCTGTAGTTCCCCACTTCCTCTTTGTTCCCACTTTTGTATAAGGGGACTACATCTGCTGTCCTCCAGTCTTTGGGTACCTCCCCTGCTTCCAGTGATCGGCTAAACAGGATAGCCAGAGGTTCAGCCACCACCTCTCTTAGATCTTTCAGGACCCTGGGATGCACCCCATCTGGCTCCATTGCTTTATCAACTCTTATTACTTCTAGTTCCTTCAGGACCCTTTCTCGTGTAAAGGGACTTGTGTCCATTTCTGCACCATTCTCGTCCCTTGTACTCCCTTCAGACCCATTACCCTCCTCTTCCTCAGTAAAGACTGAGCAGAAATGCCTGTTCAGTATGTCAGCTTTACTGGTGTCATCCTACATGTGGCCCCATCCTCTCCCTTCAGTCTCACTATCCCTCCCTTTGCCTTTCTTCTTTCACTTATGTACCTGTAAAAGGTTTTGTCCCCTCTACCCACTAATTTTGCAATGTGCTCTTCTGTCTGAGCTTTGGCTTCCCTTACTGACCTCCCTGCCTCCCTTTGCTTCTCCTGATATTTCTCCCTATCCCCTTCTGCCTGTGTGTTTTTGTATTGCCTGAATGCAATCTTTTTGGCTTTCAATTTCTTTGCTACCTCTTTGGAAAACCATAATAGCCTCTTCTTCCTTTTCCTCTTGCTAACCTGCTTAATGCATAATTCTGTTGCTCTTGTAATCCCCGTTTTAAATACTGCCCACTGTTCCTCAACCCCTGATTCCTGCCCCATTCCTCTTAATGCTTCTTTCAAGTATCTCCCCATTTTCCCAAAGTCTGCCCCCCTAAAATCCAGGATACATGTTTTTGTGTGGTTTGGTTCCACTCCTTCTGTGATTTCAAACCACAGTGACTGGTGGTCACTGTTCCCCAGGTGCTTCCCCACTGTTACCCCCATCACACTGTCCCTGTTTGTGAGCACAAGGTCCAGTATTGCCTTCTTTCGAGTTGGTTCCATGACCAGTTGCTTGAGGAAGGCACCCTGAAGGGAGTCCAGGATAAATCTGCTCCTAGTTGATGCTGCTGCTGGGATGCTCCAGTCCACGTCTGGAATACTGACGTCTCCAACCAGTACTACCTCAGCTTTGTCTGCCATCCTTTGGATGGCTAGCATCAGCTTCCTATCTGTTTCTTCCTCCTGGGCTGGTGGTCTATAGACCACACCTGTGCGAGTGGATGGCCCCATTTTCCTTTCCAGCTTAACCCACAGTATCTCACCTCCATTTTGTTCCTCCTAGATCTCTGTGGCCCTTATGTCATTTTTCACATACAGTGCCACTCCTCCTCCCTTCCTACCTGCCCGGTCTCTTCTGAATATGTTGTAGCCAGGAATGGCCATCTCCCAGTCATGGTTATCATTACACCAGGTTTCTGTGATGGCCACAATGTCCAGGTCTGACTGCACCATGACAGCCTCCAGATCTTCCATCTTGTTGCTAAGGCTCCTGGCATTGGCACACATGGCTTTCCATGATTTGACTTCCCTAGACTGTTTAGCTGTTCTACTCTAGCCCCTTTCCTGGTTGTCCTTTATCCCTGGTTCTCCTTGCTGTCTGCCCTTCTGCTGATTTTTGCCCCTTTTCTGCCTATCCACCTATTGGGTGCTAATCTCCATCTTTTGCACACTGCTTTGTTGAGATAGCCACTCTTCCAGTTCACTGGTTCCACTGCTAGCTGTGGGGAGTGAGAAAGTAGGTACCCTCCTTGCTGGTCTGTCACCCCCCTTGGCTAGTTTACATGCTTGTCAATGTAGCATTTAAACTTATCATTGATTGCTTGGATTCTCCTCCAGGATGGATGCAGGCCGTCAGGCTTGAACAAACCTCCATCCCTCCAGGTGAGTCCCCAGTCACCAATGAATCCAAACCCTTCCTCACAGCACCAGTTCTTCAACCATGAGTCAAAGTTCCTGGTGCATGCACCCCTATGCTCTCCCATGCCTCTTGCAGGTAGTACTTCTGAGAAGGTGGCAGAAGTAGCTACTTGCTTGAGACCCCTCCCCAATTTCCTAAACTCTTCCTGAACTTCCTTTGGCTCCCCATTTGCCAGGTCATTAGTACCTAGGTGGATAATGACATCCAGCTCACCCTCCCATCTTGCCTTCCCAGTGATCCCCAGGATCTTCCTTCCATCCCTCCATGCCGTGGCACCTGGTAGGCACCTAACCTCCCTGTCCTCCCCCTCCTGTATTCCTAGTTGGATCCCTCTTATGATGGAGTCCTCCACCAGGATTCGCTTCCTCCCTCTCTGAGGTCCACTGCTCTCCCCACTGAGGTCACCTCCTCCGCTAACCTCCACATCCTTTCCTTCCACTTCTCTGGGTACCTCTATTTGGTTGCCCCAGTTTGCCAGTGTGGCATATGAGTTCTTGAGTGGAATAGGATCTGGGATGTGCCTCTGCCTGACCATCTTAACCCACCCTGAGCCCACTGTCATCCAAGTGCTCCTCGTTCTCGGCATCCTTTGAGGCAGCGGCATTGGACTGGGTGGTCTCTGGATAGGGGTGATGGTACTCCTGACCCAGTTTACTTCTGCTCTGAGTCAGGCTACCTCATCCCACAGTCCAGAGAGATGCATGCAGATAGGGCAGCACCTCAGTGTCCAGAAGGTCTGCCTGAATATGGCTGCCCCGCAGCCACTGCATTGCACCACTCCCCACATTATACTGCAATTATACTGCTATTCCACTACTTGTCTGTTACTGAAGCTCTCCTAGTTCCCTTTTTATTAATTTACTATCCTAAAAATCCTGCCACTGATCCTCAGATACTTTTCTTTAAAAAAAAAAAATAAATAAATAAGTCAAAACACTTGTCGTGTTGAAGTGTGCTTCTTCCCTTATGCCCCTCCTACTCCACACCCCTACTATCCCCTGTGTTTAGCTCCTGTCAATCAGATTTAACAGGGCATATAATTAAGAGTTGGGGGGGGGGAATTTGCAGCAATTAAAGACAGCAAAGAAATATACCACCACTACATTTTAAATTTTCAACAGCCCAAAAATAATTCTAAGTAAAGACAGCAAAGAAATTACAGGGTCACTAAAAGCCCACAATCTAAGTTTAATAACAAAAATAGCAATTACCAGTTACTGTACAGCAGTGAAATGAATATGTTTCCCTCCCCTTCTGGCTTCTTCTGAGAAAACAAAAATCACTTGCTACCTCAACTCTGACTAAGCCCTATCTCCAGTTATCACGTAGCTGAGGTCAGAGGCCAGACAATTAGCACCCCTCACCCAGACTACAGGGCAAGTCAGACAAGCCAAGACTAAATTTGCAACAATTAAAGACAGCAAAGAAATACACCACCACTATGTTTTAAATTTTCAACAGCCCAAAAACAATTCTAAGTAAAGACAGCAAAGAAATTACAGTGTCACTAAAAGCCCATAATCTAAGTTTAATAACAAAAATAGCAATTACCAGTTACTGTACAGCACTGAAATGAATATGTTTCCTTCCCCTTCTAGCTTCTTCTGAGTTTTACATGTTAAATACTATATAAAATACTCAGCTGTGATGATGATTCAGAGATGAGGGGGGCTACATGCTTTTAACAATGTGGAGGACGACTGGTCCTTTATCAACAGAAACTGGCCAAAGTATTCACAACAAAAAGATTCTTTTAGCCACAGGGAGGTTCAATGGTCACCCCCATGTGCTTCCAGTGCCAGACAGCTCCACGAGACAGCAGCCATAGATCCCACTGCGTAAGAACACAACAAACTGAAGTGGAATAGTCAAGCCAAAAGCCCTTCAAATAAAACCTCTGGCAAAGCAACTTCTGCAGTACAAGTGAATTCTAAACCCCTTCCTAAATCACTTGCCTGGTCAGTAATGTCATACAGAAAAGCTATCCCCATATCCAAGAATAGATATCATGATCTACAGGCGGCTTCCAAAGTTACTGAGCAGCAAAATACTCTGAATGAAGGCGTGTACACAAGAGATGCAAATCAACATCCCCCCTCTTCAGACAATATTCAAAATACTGTATGTCACAGATCTCTGAGGAATGTCAGGATTGCAATTTTCCCCTAACCTAAAAGATGACTGGTTGTTGCATGCTTTGGAGATTGCCTAGGGATGTTTCCAAGTCACAGAGGATATAAAGTTGGTTACTGTTTCCCATGCAGGTTACATGAACCCTTTAAACTCTGACTGCTGAAATTATGCATAAATGCAATGCCTGATTGGTTCTAGTGAATCACATGACACCAGGAGTAGCCATTCTTGGTACGTACATACACAGAGAAACTATGATCTTTTACAAAGGATTGTGTTTGTTCTGAAAATATTGGGATATTCCACTGCCAGACTTAAAACAGAACTCTGAATCTCTGGTGCCATCTAGAGGCTCAAGGATGCAATAACTATGACTTCTGCTAATGTTGATGTCTATTTCCTTGCAGATTATGAGACAAGGTGGAAAACTTCCTGAATCATCCCCTTCCCCAACACGAATGGTTCTGGATGCCTGCACAGATCTGGTGAGTCTCCCTTGCTGTTAGTTGTTGTCTTTTCATTAGAACTAAACCAGGTAGAGTAATATGAAACTAGTGTTCTCTCACCAGTAGATCTCATATAAGAGGGAGGGTTCAGTAGGAATAGTGATTAGATGGTTAAATCTGCAGACCTGATTTTGTATCCACACTTGGCAAGATGGAAGGTAGTTTACCTTAACTGACGAGTCCCAGTTTGTTAGCTTATAGCTATCAATGTGCAGAACATGATCTCAGATCTTTGGAATACAGATGGAGGTGATGCTTGCCCCTGGCCACAGGTGACCCAAGATCCCATTCCTAGCCACGTTTTCTTGGAATGGATAGGAGCATCCATTGGTGGGGAAATCTATGGGGGTGGAGAGTTCAAGGAGTCATGGTATGCTCTATATAAGTTTGGTTTGCTGGGCATGCTGGGGCCAATGGGGGCACACTGAAATGCACACACTGTATTCTACATGGGACCTTATTTAGCAAATGGATATTATCTTGATATAATCTGAGTTCTGGAGGTCACACAGTTAAAGACACAGAATTAGACAGAGGGACAGAAAAAGAAGACAAACTAATACATGAAGGCTCACTTGCTAACTCCGGAGACAACCCCTTACAGTAATAGGGAAAAATTAAAATATTGCTTTTATGTTAAATCCAGGGGGAGAGAGGAGCACTAGTACCTCATGTTCGTTATATTTGGTGCATCTATGTGTAACCCCCTTGTTACCCGGGGTTACTAGAATCCCAGTAAGACCTAGTGGTAGGCAGGGAAGGCAGCTTGTGAAACTCCAGTTAAATGGATTTCACACTATCTCACTTTGTTCTCAGTCTCAGCTGAGACTGAGTGATGACATCACCATAGAACTATCGCAGCTGCATGAGCCACAACGGAATCTGCAGAAGGGAGTTAGAGTAGAATGTTGGGAGGTTTGAACAGTCAGTTGTGAGTAGTCTGCAGTTGGAGTTTGGAGACTGGTGTGAGAGGAGCACAGCAGCTCTGTGCTCAGGCTCTTGGAGCCTCAGCCCTGAAATAGGGCTACATTTAGGGAAAGGTGTGTGTTTCCGCCTAAAGAGAGACACAGTAAGCTGTTTTTTTTTTAAGTGGGGGAGAGCGCTGATTCAGGTCTCTGTGCCCCATCCCTCAGGGGATGGGGCAGGAAGGTTTTCCTGCTATTCCAGGGGCAACCCCCTGGCTACTGCTAGTGAAGAAGCTGCCTTATTTTGTCCACGAGTGTAGGGTACAAGAAGATTTCGTGATTCGCCTGTGGGGCACCTGCAACCAAAGGATGCGTTCTGCTCTTTCTAAAGGGCCCATGTTTCATCCTAAACTGTGTTAAAGTGGGGATTGGACTACTGAAGTAATGGGAGGCCTAGAGTAATAGGCTTAGCCAGAAGTAAAAGTATGTTCAAGTCCAGCACATAGGGGAAGTCAAGACATGTAGAGGAGATGTGATATACGTCTACCCAGTAATCTACTTTGCCAAGCTTTCAAAAGAGTTGTTTAGTTTCCAGAGAAATGGCCGGGTATGGATTGTGGGAGCTGGAGGTGGAGACCCCCATCTTTAGTAACCAGGTCCACCTCTGGTTGCTCTGTGGTTTTACTGCCTCATGCACTTGGCCAGTGATGAGGGAAGTAGCCAGGCGATGGGAGGAGAAATTTCCCTCTAGGGTCGAGGCTAAGGTGGCTTGGGGGCCACCAACAGGAAAACTGGTTCATTCCCATATGGATCATGGATCAAGTGGCATGGAGGAGCCAGGCCATGGGAAAACCCAGTAGGTCCCTTCAATGTCTTTATAAGCGACATTGCAGAAGGACTGGAAGGAAAAGTATGTCTCTTTGCAGATGACACTAAAATCTGCAACAGAGTTGATGCACAGGGTGGGGTGGAAAGGATGAGAAGGGACTTGGCAAGGTTAGAAGAATGGTCAAATGTATGGCAGCTTAGATTCAATGCTAAGAAGTGCAAGGTAATGCACCTGGGAAACAAAAACCCAAGGGAAGAGTACACAATGGGGGGTGAGATACTAACAACAACAAAAATGGAAAGGGACCTGGTGGTAGTCATATCAGATGACCTAAAGACGGGCAAGCAATGTGAGAGGGCAGCAAGGAGGGCTGGAGGATACTGGGATGCATAGGGAGAGGCATCACCAGTAGAAAACAGGAAGTTATTATCCTCTGTACAGACAGCTGGTGAGACCCCATCTGGAGTTGTGTGCAGTTCTGGAGACCCAATCTCCAAAAGACATAGACAGGATGGAAGCTGTCCAGAGGAGGGAGCAACTAAAATGGTGCAGGGTCTGCAACAGAAGACATATGAAGAGAGACTTAAGGAGCTTAATATGTATAGCCTCGAGGAAAGAAGGGAGAGGGGGGACATGATAGAAACATTCAAGTACCTCAAGGGAATCAACAAAGTCCAAGAGGGTAGCATCTTTCAAAAAAAGAGGTGTGCAAGAACAAGAGGGCACAATTTGAAAATAGAGGGGGGGCGGCTCAGAGGTAATTTAAGGAAGTATTTTTTTACAAAGAGGGTTGTGGATGCATGGATCGGCCTTCCGAAGGAGGTTGTGGAGTCAAAATCAGTGGTGGAATTCAAGCATGCATGGGATAGTCATAAGGCAGTTCTGGGGGGGGGTAGGAAGAAGTAGGCTGCTGGTTAACTAGGATCTGCAGCTTATCCAGTAGGTAGGGAAATGGGCAGACTGGGTGGGCCAAGCGGTCCTTATCTGCCGTCAAATTCTATGTTTCTATGTTTCTATGTTAATTCGGGCTGTGTACCCAAAGCTGCATGCAAGTCCGGGCTGTGTGCCTGGTGGGTTCAGAGCCTGAGGGCTGAAGTATGAAGAAGTGTTCTGTTATCTCTTATCTGCATTACCAGGAATGTAGCCCAGTGGGGGTCCGTCTATGCTTTGTTTGTTCAGTTTGGATGTGAATAAAAGCCACACTGTAGAATCCCATTCCTGGTTTTGGACATTACAGTTATTGCTTCCTGTCTTCAGATTTACTTGGGTGCCCCTGTACAGAGTAGCCAAACCTAGGCCTCCTGTGCCGAGTAACCTAGTCCTTCCCGAACCCAGTTCCCACCAGGTACTGCTGTCAGTTTCAACAGCATGCCACCTGTCGTTTTGCAAAAAGGCAGGGGTCCAGGGGTTACATATGACTGGACATGGTAGGCAGTAATGGTAGGCTGTTTCTGAACAATACAGAACATTTTATGCAGTTCATTATAAATGTGTGCACCAAGGATTTTTTTTCTCATATCCTGGAAGGACCATTGCTGCTTGTTTGGGAAAGAGAATGCCCTGGCTGAGCTAATGAGGCTGGCACAGAAGAACAGACCTGGTATTCATATAAAAAATGGATTCTATGGAGGATAGGAAGGTCCTTTGATAGTTGGACCTTCAGGATAGTTAAGCTGTGGTGTTTTCATTTAAAGCATACAAACAAGTTTTTCAAATATGGCATCAAAGGTTATTAGGTTATAAACTGGCACAGAGTCATAAGAGGTGCTTGGATTGTTTACTTGGTACACACTCTTGTAGTTCTTCTCCTAGTGTTAGGTGTTTTACTTAAGGAATTGCTTAATAGCACATTAGAAGTATATACTTATAAATTGTCCTTATAGGTGCATTTTTTTAAGCGTCCTATTGTAAACTGTTATATCCTTAGACATATAGAGTTCATATTTTTGAATTCATCTAAGCTGTCTAGATTTTGAATATTTAAAATGTCTCCTTCTTTTAGGTAAGGAAATGTGAAAGGAAAATGTGTACCCTCTACTAGGATTTGAACCCAGGTCCCTGGCAATCCATGCCATGCTCTAACCACCTAAGCTATAGAGGAACTCAGGAAATTAGTTAGCGTATGGCCAATACAATATTGTTTAAGAGTATAATATTTTTAGTCTTAGTCAAGGGTAGTTTGCTGTTTATAAATCAATGCAGCAGTAATAATCTATTATAGTGACCAGAATGTCAGTCCTAAACATAATAATCATAGAATCATAGAAGCTTGATGGCGGAAAAGGACCATACCAGCCCATCTAGTCTGCCCTTTCCCCCCCCTTCACCTCTCCCTCCCTGCCAGCTCCCATCCTCCCCTGATACTTAATCCCATATGCTTGTCCCATGCCCTCTTGAATTCTTCCACCAATTTAGCCCCCGACACTCCATCTGGTACTCTGTTCCAGGGCTCCACCACCTCTCCATGAAGAAACGCCCTCTCACATTGCCCCTGTATCTTTTTCCTTGTAGTCTGAGGCTGTGCCCTCTAGTTCTGACCCCATCCTTCTTCTTAAGTAAACACTGTTCTCCCACTTTATTGAGCCCCTTTACATATTTAAAAGTTTCAATCATGTCTCCCCTTTCCCTGCTTATCTCCAGCGTGTAGAAATCCAGCTCCTTACACCTCTGGAATGTAAATGGTCTAGGTTCACTAATTAAGACAAAACAGATATTGAATTTTTATTTATTTATTTGCTTTTGTTAACCAGGTAAGCACACTAGACAGCCAAGTGCCTATTTTCAGGTACGACCCGGGAGATTACAAGGTACATACATGAACAAATTCAGGTGCGACCCGGGAGATTACAAGGTACATACATGAACATCAGGCAAAAACAAGTGAAGGATTACATTAAAGAGAATTAGCACACAGGGACAATACAAGCAACAGTACCAGCAGGGATTTACATTGCAGGCAGTAGGAAGAAGTACAGTGTGGTTTCATTGTTCCAGGCAGCAATGTTGTAAGGCTTGCAGGTAGGCAAAGAGGAGTAACATTGGGATAGAGTGGGCCCAGAGCAAGATAAGGGAGTGCACTGTAATAATGCTCACCCTGTTGGGCAGGTGGGCCTAAGTGGTCTATTTTTCTAGTAAACTGTGAGTACAGGAGGTGTATAAGCGCAGATGTACCCTACCCAAGTCATATTGTTTAGGTAGCATCTCAGTTTGTTGGGGCATCACAAGCTGAGAGGGTTTATCTAGTGCAGAGACAGGTGGAAGCCGTTTTGAGAAAGCCCCAGAGGGAGGCTTTAAAGCTCTGGTGGGAGGGAGAGGAGTGAGTGCTTGATGGAAGAGAGTTCCAAACCCCAGAATATGCAGCGAGAGTCGGACCATTTGTGTGCGAGTTTTTGGTACCAGGAGGGCATGAGAGTCACTGGATCGCAGGTTGTAGGAGGAAGTAGCTAGAATGAGGGACTCTGCAAGTTTAAGGGGGGTGGCAGTTCTGACAATACTGTCTATGAAGTTGTCCACGACATAGGAGTGGTGAGTTTCCATTGGGAGCCATTCAAGCCGGGTGTAGAGCTCACAGCGGTGAGTGAGGCAGGGGGCTGAAAGCGCAAAACGGCATACAGTATGTTGTTGTACGCTGAGTCCCACTTTACTAGACTAGTTTTTGCAACGTGAGCAAAGGTGACTAGTCCATAGCAGAGTGTAGGTAGGAGGACTCCCCTAGCTAAGGCGAGATGGGCAGCTGGAGTGAGACAACTTTTTGCTCTGTAAGCATGTTCCAACTTGCAGTTTGAGGCCTTACATGAATTGCGTATGTGCATGTTCATATCCAGTTGCGGGTCAAGAGTCACCCCAGGTACTTGACCAAGTCTGCAACTAGCAGTGGGGACCCATCGGCCCCAGAAATCTGTAGTGAATCTGGGGCAGCTTTTAACTTGGCTGCTGAGCCAAAGAGCATGGCCTGCATCTTCTGCAGGTTAATCATAAGTTTATGGTCCTGCAACCAAGTTTGGATTTGGTCGAAGTCCGAGTTTAGTTTGGTGTTGATGGTAGAGATGTCCTGGGAACTGGACATGATGACTAGGTCATCTGCGTACAACACTGAGGACCCAAGAGCCGGAGCCGAGGGTGGCTCATTTACGAAGAGAGAAAACAGGAGAGGCCCCAGGACAGAGACCTGGGGGACTCCGCAGTTTACCTGGGCAGGCTCAGACAGGGCCTTGTTGAACTTGGTGTACTGCTGCCTGCCCGTGAGATAATTACTGATCCAGGCAAGGGCCGGGGAGGAGAAGCCAAGTGGTAGGAGAGAGGAGCACAGTAGTGCGTGGTCTACCCAATCAAAGGCTTTCAAGAGATCAACAAAGATGGCCCCGGTCAGTTTGCCTCGGTCAGCAGCGGACCTGATCTCAGAGGTAACAACTGCTAGGGCCGTGGAGGTGCCATGCCCCTTTCTGAACCCATGCTGTGCAGGGGAGAGTAGGTTGTGGGTCCGTAGGTAATGGGTGACCTGAGAGGCTACTACCTTTTCCAGAAGTTTGCTGATCGCTGATAGGATTGCTATGGGGCGGTAGTTTTTAAGGTCTTTTGGGTCCCCTTGCTTGGGCACAAGGATGACCTTAGCCATCTTCCAGATGTCTGGGACTATACCCGAGGTAAGCGAGGCATTGAAGATGTGGGCTATGGGTCAGGCTAGTACTGTTGCCCCTAGCCTCAGCAGCTTGGGCTCCAGGCAGTCATGCCCAGCACCAGTGTGAGGGGAGAGGCCAGCAAGGAGCTTCTGGGCCTCCATGTCTGATACTACCTTGAGGTAAAAGGGCAGGAGGGGGGTTGTCCCACTGGGTGGAGAGGCCCAATCTACGGGGTAGTGTGGCAGTTTGGGGAGAGCTAGCAGGTCAGTGAATTGAGAGTCGAAGGCATTCGCAATAGTGAGGCGGTTGTTGCAGTTTACCCCGTCAATGAGCATGTCCGTGACCTGAGCTCTAGTAGACCCACCAATCACATTCTTAATGCTCTGCCACAATGTCCTCAGATTTTTGGCTGTGGAGAGCAGGATGGACTGACAAAACTCACTTTTTGCAGAGCGAATGGCTATCTTGCGCAAGTTCCTCAGCTGCCTGTAATCCTGGAGGTCTGTGCTGGACAATAAGCACTTATACCTCACCCAGCATTTATCCCTTTGTTTCATGAGAGAATACAGACCTCCATGGAGCCATTTAGTTGCAGTGCCCCTCACTCTCCTTCTTGTGAGGGGGGCATGCTTGTTTTGAAGTGGGGTGTAAGCTTTTAGGAAGTTGTCAAGGGCCTTTGAGGGGTCATTTGTGGCCATGACCTGAGACCAGTCGGCATGACGCAGGTCAGCAAGGAAGTCACCAACGCTGAGTTTGGAGTAGTCCCTCATTTTTATCACCTTGTGAGGGATTTTGGGAGGGGAGTTGCCCCATACGCAGTAGGTGGGAGAGTGATCTGATATAGCATCAGGTAGAACGCCGCAGGAGATAATTTTCTTCGTTCTGTTGCTTAGCACCCAATCGATGATGGAACCCTTGTCTCCTCTAGGAGAGGGCCTTGTGTGTTCAGTGATGAGCTGGCTGAGGGCTAGTCCATGCAACAGTGGCTCGTATTGCTGAATGTTACGACCTGCCCAGTTAAGGTTGAAGTCCCTTAGGACTAGTACCTCGTTCGAGCCAACCTTTGAGCTAAGACTGAATCATTTAAAGAAACAAAAAAAAGTGATATGGTATTTCTCCAGGAAACACATCTCATACATGGCAAGGCAGACAAACTACAAAGACAATGGGTGGGACAAGTAGTTCATAACTGTTTTACCTCAAAAAACAAGGTCTGGCTATCTTGTTAAAAAAGGGAATACCATTTATAAAGAAAGATCATGTGGTGGATTTAGAAAGCAGGTTTCCAATCCTGACAGGGTCCTTGTATGGCAGGAACATTACACTATGCAACTAACTGTATGTGCCCCAAATACAGAAAGAGCTACCTTCTTCCACAATTATTTGTTTAGCTTATTACCCTTTAAATAACATGACATCATACTAGGAAGTGATTTTAATAATGTCATGGGCCCCTTGTTAGACAGAAAAAGTCCCACGAACCTAGATAGGCAATATACACCTCATAATTACTTAAAGGAGATGGTAGAAGATGTAGGTCTCTTGGATGTATGGAGACTTGCACACCCAAATGGCAAAGATTTGTCATTCTTTTCAGCATACCTCAATGCTTTTAGTAGAACTGACTACCTTTATAGACCCCTTTCATTATGTAATATATCTGGTACTAGCTACAATTATATTATTGTATTTGACCATGGATTACTTAAGACAACCTGTGTATTAGAGGGTACTATGCAGAAGCAGTCTAGATGGCATTTTAACACATCCTTACTACAGGACCCAGAATTTAAAGAGTGGCTGGACAAAGAGACAAACATATATTTTGACCTGAACAATAATGAGGAGACCTCATAGCAAACACTCTGGGATGCATACAAGGCAAATATCAGAGGCTGTATTATCAGATAGTCCTCCATTAGAAAGAAACAAAGGCAAAAAGAAGTAGGGAATTAAGAAAAACGTATTTATTTATTTTTAGTTTTTGTTGACTTGGTAAGTGCACTAGACAAATTCTGCCTATTTTCAGGCATGACCCAGGGGAGGGGGATACCGATGACTGCCAACTGACCTTGAACCAGATTAAGCTGTCGGTGTATGTTTAGTGAATGGGGGGAATTTGGGCCAGGGCACCAGGGAAATTCCCATTACTCTTTTCGAGAAGTGCTATGGGATCTTTAACATCCACCAGAACAGGCAGATGGGACCTCGGTTTAACATCCCATCCAAAAGACGACACCTCAGGAGTGTAGCACCCCCCCTCCATGCTGCACTAAGGTGTCAGCATTGGGGTATTAACCCAAGTGTCTGGTGTGGGAGTGGAACCCACAGCCTTCTGATCTCCCGGCCTCAGAGGCAAGTGTGCTACCTGCTGAGCCAATGACACTACCTATTATTAAACAAATTGAAGACAAAAATGAAGAAAAACTCCAATAAAAAACAGGGTCTAATATACCAGCTTACTAAACTCAAATTTGAAGTTAACAAAATTTACTCTAGCAAGGCAGAATTTGCTCTATTTCGTACTAAACAGTATTAGGAGTCAGGAAAAACAAGGGAAGCTCCTAGCATATTGTCTAAAAAAACATCAAAATATGATCCCTAGAATTTGGACTGTGAATAGCAGTATAACTCATAACGTATAAATACATGCTTTCAGGAATATTATGAAAATGTATACAAACACTTCAGCCCAAATAAGGGAGCAGATACTGAAAGTTTCCTAGAAAGAGCCCAACTACCCAGCTTGCCTACCTTGGAAAGAGAAACCCTAGACAAGCCCATTACGGGGATTAGAAATCACACAGGTAATTCAACAAGTGAGCTCTTTAAAAACATCTGGTCCGGATGGACTACCCAGTGAATTCTACAAACATAACAACCCTATCATCATCCAGTACTTAGAGAACTTGTTTCAAGAATTTTTACACCAAGGTTAGACAACATGTACTCTTAAGGATTCATATATTTATTTATTTATTTATTTATTTATTTAGACAGCAGTTTGGAAAACCTTTGAGCCATAAGCTCATTTACAAAGGTACCGTGTCACAGTAAGACAAACGAAAATACACAGTATAACAGTATAACACAGTATAACATATTTACCTCTTAGCTAAGAAAAAAAGATCCTCTGGAACCAGTAAATTACTGCCCCATTTCCCCTCTTAAATTTCAATTATAAAATCTTATCTAAGGTATTGGCTAATAGACTAATATGTATAATTCAGACACTGGTAAGCAAAGAGCAAGTGGATTCATTAAGGGACGACAGGCATCAGACAATCTCAGGAGGTGGTTTTTAGTTATATAGGCAGCTAAGAAAGGTAGCTCAACCTCAATAGCCCTATCTTTAGACATAGGGAAAGCCTTTGACTCTTTGGACCAGTCATACATACAGAAGGTCCTAAATAAATTCAGTTTTGAACCAACATTTAAACAATGGGTCTCAACTATCTATTCTACTCCCAAAGCTGCCATTATTTCCAATGGATTAGTATCAAAACCCTTCCAGTTATTTAGGGGCACCCACCAGGGATGTTCATTTTACCTGTTCCTGTTTATTTTAGCTTTTGAATCTCTTTTGAGACATATCAAACTTTCTACACAGATTCAGGGTATTCATTTGGGAAAGATCGAAAACGAAGCTTTTGCATTTGCAGACTACTTGCTAGTTACCCTTGCAAACCCAGGGAAATCACTTACTGCTTTACACACCTTACTAGATAAATTCACCTCACTCACAGGAATATTTGTGAATTAGGAGAAATCAGAGCGAATAATGCTTCAGGAATCAAAACAAGAAATGGAAACTTTAAATAAAATCTTTAATTTTCAATGGGGCGCCAAAGGGATCCTATATCTGGGACTTCATGCATTTAACTTGATTCCCCAAATGATACAGCACAATTTGTCAGGGCTGATAGAGAACATTCAAAAAGAATTAGACAAATGGTCTAAATTGAACTTATCCCTATGGGGAAAGATCAATTAAATAATGATTCTAGCACCCAAAACTTTCTATGTTCTTAATAATATCCCAGCAAAAATGCATATCGACTGGTACAAAAAAATAAATAAAATCTTTACTAAGTTCCTTTGGGACAATAAACCACCTAGATTAAATATTTCTAAATTAAGAGCCCCATGGAAGGTAGGGGGCTTTGACTATCCCTGGTGGCAAGGGTATCACTGTGCATTCATGCCTAAACACTCAGCTTTATGGCTAGCTACAAATAACTCGGACCAGATGCCACTATGGCTCTTATAGAACGAGATTGCCAAAAGCTCATAAACTGACAGATTTCCTTTTCAGTCCCATCATTGCCGACCTTAGGTCATACCCAACCTTGTCTGCCACATGTTGGCTTTTCAATAACTTCGACAAAAAATTTCAAATGGTTCACTTCCCTCGGAATTTGCCCCAATCTGGGATAACCCTGACCTAACTTACAATGGTAAACAATTTAAAACAGAACAGCAAAAGGTGGGAATAACTCAAATTGAGGATTTATTAGAAGCAGAAATGAGCATATTCTTGGCTTTCGGACAATTAAGGGAGAAATTCCATATATCCAGACTTCACTTCTGGTTATATTTACAATTGTGAGAAAATGTTAAACAATATAGTGTGCAATTTCCCCTCCATCTTTGAGGGATTCCAAGTAGCAACAGATTCTAAAAATTGCCCTACTGAGGAAGGAGTCTAGCCCTTTCTGTAAGTGTATTTCTGACTGTGATATCAGTATTACATTGCCTGCAAAATTGGCATGGGAATTTAGACCTCAATATAAGTATTTCTGACCAAAAATGTGAAACTATGGGGAAGAATGCATATAACTGTAGCAGGGAGGTAAATGGAAGACTGACGCAATTCAAGATCCTGAACAGGTATTACCCTCCTTTAAGACTGAAGAAGATTGTCAAATCTCAGCAACATATGTGTTGGAAATGTGGTGCCCTTTATGCATCATTGGGACATATGTTTTGGTATTGTTTCATAGTACAATCAGAATAGAGGAAAATACATCTTCTGCATCAGCCGATCCTGAAGATACAATTACCCTTCTCTCCCCTCATTTATATTCTTGGCAAAACTACACAGATCTCACATGTGCCCAGATTACTCCAGTTATGGATCTTGACAGTAGCTTTGACTTATAAAAGGTTGTTGCTTAAGAACTGGAAGATTAGTAAAGTCCCAGTCATAAGGGAGTTATTGGATTCTGTAGGGAACACAGCTAATAATGAGCGCATTAGCTATTCATTTATAGACCTGACAACTTTAATGAAATGTGGAACCCTTTCTTTAGTTTTAAAAATGCTTACATTGTATCCTAGGACACCTAAGACCATATGATTGTATAAGAAATAGTGTTGTTGCATGGTCTTAATAACAGTATTGCATTCTAATGCTAAATGACTTATTCTGGTATAATGTAATGAGATGCATATGATTGTTATATTTTATTTCTTAAATCCCTAACATTTATAAATTGGTAAGAAATCCTAGGTCTAAAATGGGTCACCACTCTCCATTTTCCTTGTGGGTCAGGAAGCATCTGGAGTGCAATCCTTTCCTATATTGAGAAGGGGGAACTCTCTCCGCTGCACTTGCTTGCAGCAGCTTTTTCACCTCCAACTCCAGCAGGAGCTTTTCTGCTGGGGCATGAGGGAAGGCCCTGTGTGCCTGCAGTTTCAGAAATCTTTTTTTTTAAATATTCTTTATTTTTTATTGTTTTTATATAGATATATATATATATATATATATATATATATATATATATGACAGCAGAGTTCATCTATATAGTATTGCTCTTTTGTCTTGCAATACATGGAATGTTCTTCGGTTAGCAATTCATGTATCTATAACATCATTCTGTTATGTATCAAATGACACTCAGAATTCATATCTTACAAAAATTGGTCACTTTCAAATGGCTGTATCAGGGAACAAATGTTTCATCTAGAGGTGAGATATAGAAAACTCATGGTCTCCATTGGAACTCAAATCGTGACATCCTTCCCATTCTAGAAGCTACTATTCTCTCTAGATAATATATCTCAGTCATCAATGAATGCAAATCAGAGAGGGTGGGTACTTTAGCCGTTCACCATAGGTGAGTTACAACCTTTTTAGAAGCTGCCAGGTACAGGTATAACTTATTTCCACCCGGTGGAACTTTTTCATCTTCCCCAATATAAAGCAAAATCATCTGATTGGATAAATTAATTTCTGGATCCACAATTTTTTGTATACTCTTCTCAATATCTAACCAGTATTGAGTAACTTTTGGACAGGTACAAAAAATATGTGTAATATTTGCCATTTTTTTCCTCAACATTCTCTCCAACAAAGGCCATAACTCATAGATATAAATTTAGCAATTTTGTCAGGGGTATAAAAATATCTACTACAACATTTCCATATATATTCTGACCAGTATGATGACTGTGATACTTTCATCGAGCGAGGAATAGGTTCCAACCATTTCTCATAAGTTATCTGAGTCCCTAATTCTCTATTCCATCTCCCTAAGATATCTTCAGTAGATTCCTTCCAAAAAATCTCTTATTGCTTTATATATTTGTCCAATTAAATGGACTTGTTCTCTGCCTTCTATTGCATCTCTTAAAAGGACATCAACATAGGTATGAGAGAGGGCAGAGTATTTAATGCTAATTCTTTCTGTATAAATGACCGAATCTGTAAATATCTATAATGATGTGTATGGGGAAGTTGATATTTTGCCTGTAGTGTGGCAAAAGGCAATGCCCCATTTACATCTAGGTATTGATATAACAAGAGCAGCCTTTTTTTCTGCTATTCTTGATGGACCCGGACAGCTCCTATCTCTGAAGATACACTTCCTGTACCTATTAGTTTAAAATAACCAAAAACTTCAGTTAATGTGGTAGACGCCCTTAGCTCAAACCAAGCCTTTAATGTATAACGAGTTCCAAATGTAAAGTTTTGTAACTGTGGATAAGCATTTTGGGGGGCAAATATAACAAGGATAATATTTACTAAATCATTTAGTATAAATTCAATAAATTTCCATGGTTTTTCTACCTGAGGATTCAGCCATGTCATCACTATTTTACATGTTACTGCCTTATGGTAATCTCTAAGGTTTGGAAGATTACAACCCCCCTTTGCCACTGGTAACTGTAACAGAGACCATCTGACCCTAGGCTGCTGTTCTGCACACACAAATCTCGAAAAGATTCTAGCCCAGGATACAAAATAGAATTGTGATGGAATAATCGGCAAAGTCTGGAAATAATATAATATTTTAGGAAATAAGGTCATCTGAATAGCTTGTATTCGTGCTGAAAAAGAGAATACCTGATGTGTCCAGTTCCTGACTAAATTCTCTATCTCTAACGATAAGGGCTCTAAATTAAACAATTCCAAATGTTCCAATTTCTGGGGAATATTTACACCTAAATATTTAATCTTATTATTTCTCCATTTTAGAGGGATCTGGTTCTTCAGAGACTGAGAGGGGATGAAATTTAAAGACAATAACTCTGTTTTTTTATATTTATTTTGTATCCGGCTATCTCTGAGAACTTATCTATCACCTGTAAAGTAGCAGGAATGGACTTTTCTGGTTCTAGGAGTGTTAATAATACATCATCTGCATATAATGATATAGTAAAATCCCTCCCTCCTCAAGGGACCCCCTGAATATTAGGATGTTGCCTTATGGCTTCAGCCCATGGTTCAATGTATATGGCAAACAGTAAGGGGGAAGTGGGCAACCTTGCCTAGTTCCCCTTTCCAGCTGTATCATTGAAGATAACTGTCCATTCACTTTAACATATGCATTCAGAGAGGTATAGATTCTCTGTATCATGCTAGAGAATTCCCCAGGAAATCCAAACTTGGGCAAAGTTTCCCATAAAAAAGGCCAACTGACGCGATCAAAAGCTTTGTCTGCATCAAGGCTGAGCAACACTGCCTGTATCTGTCTCTGAATTAAGTGGTCCAACAAATGGATCACTCTACATATGTTATCTGTGATTTCTCTGACTCCAGTTTCAGAAATCTTTTGAACTACAAGGAGAGGCCCTGACTCAGTATTTCCAGTACCCACTTGTCTGTGATAATGTTTTTCCATGCCAGGAAATAGTGAGTTAATCTTTCCCCCTCTGGTAATGGCCGGTGACCTGGACAGACATGTCAGGGGTTCTGCTTTGACTGCACCTTGGGGACTGGAGTAGTATCAGCCTACTTGGCACCTTTTTTGCCTTTTCCCCTGAAGACACCCCTCTGAGGACAGTAATCACAAGTTCCAAAATCTCAGGGAAAATAACCCCGGCTCCTACATCCCCTTCCATAAGGCCTATGGGAAGTATAAGCCTTCTCCTTCTCAGCATTGCTTTTGTAGGTGGTGTTATAGTTTATACTCATCCACCTTTGTCATATAAGCCTCTGTTTTGTTCCCAAACAAGGAATTTTCCTCACAGGGAAAATCCATGGCCTTAGTCTGAGAGTTTTGTGAGAGATTTGTAGTCCTGAGTCATGCAAACCTCCACAAAGATACCACATATGCCATGACTCTGGAAGCAGGGTCATTGGCATCTACTGTCATATAAAATTGGCACTTGGTGGCATCCGTGGCAGCCTTTGCTGTGTTGGATAGGTCCTAGGCCAAGTCACCAGCAGCATTCTCACTCATAGCCATTACAGAGCTCCAGAGTGCTTTCTGGTACTGAGCTGTGTAGGTCATATAAGTTGCCTGCCTCAGCAACAGAGAAGCTGAAGTATACACCTTTTTGCCCATAATGTCCAGCTTCCTGGAATCCCTTTCTGGGGGTTGTAACAGAAGGGGTAACTTGGTCTTGTCACAAACATCAGTTTGTATAATCTCTTCATGGTCAGGGTAGGTATACAAGTATTTAGCACCCTGCCTATCCAGTTGGTATTTCTTTTCAACCTTCTTATCTATACTGGCTGCCAGAGTCTTGGAGGTAGCCATCTTAAGGAACTTATGGATGGGCAGAATACCTCTTTGTAGGTGTTAGACCCATCATATTTAGAAACTCTACCTTATCTTCGTCCTCTGCTGTTTCTTGAGGAGAGCGGTTGAGGGTGCTTGTCATCTGCCTCACAAAAGAGAAGTATGAGATGTAATCCTCCAAATACCTGAACTGGGGAACCAACAGGGTCTATGGGTTCCCCTTCCTCCTACTCTTCCTCATAACAGAGTTCAACCTTCTCCACCACGGGCATTGGTACAGGTACAGGAGCCTGGGAATGGGGGCTGGCATGGACATACAGGCTCTCCTAGCCTGGAAAAACTACTATATTTTAGTCATATCCTCTGCAGAGGGCCTTCTAGATTTTTCAGCTGGCATCTCTCTTGCTTCTTCAGCAGGAGGGGCAATGACATGTTTCTCTTTCCACTTTTTCTTAGTAGGCACCAGTTCCGATGCCTGGTCAGCAGCACTTTTTGTCTTACAGGCCTCAGGGGCCACCCTGTGAGACACCCTGCCCTCTGTTACCCTTAGCAGACTTGTCCTTCTGCTTACTCTGATGGATCAGACTCTCACCAGACCCCGATTGTGAGGAAAAGGCAGACCAAGAAGCCATAATTTCTTCAAATTTCTTAGCCCTCTTTTTGACTATTTTGGGGCAGAACTTGATACAGAGCTCACAACTTGTAAAATCATGATCCTGACCCAGGCACTTAAAGCACAACTCACTGCAGTCTGTCTTAGCCAGCAGTTGAGAAGACAGTACAATTTTAAAACCTGTGGGTCCTGTTCTTTTCTTAAGTCTGTCAGACATGCCAATCACTAACAACCTAAAGAGAAAAAACGGTTCCAATAATAGCTAGCAGTTCAGTTCCCGAAAGAAATAGAAACTGCAATTTAAAATGTTATTTAAACAATTTAAAAGCTTACAAATTACCAAAAAGTGAAAAATATCACCTTGGTTCCCACAAGTAGCAACCAGGATCTAAAAAGTAAGGAACCGCAAAATAGTAACAGAAAAAACAACCAACTGCTAGCAAGAAACTGTCCAAAATCACTTTTTCTAAAAATAAATTATATTGAATAAACGCAGTTCTGCTAATGTGGGAAGCACGCCTCAAAGCCTTTTCTCGGTTCCCTGGAACTGATAGGAAACTGAAGAAATTAAAAATATTTGACAAAAACACCTAACTAATGCAGAGTTATTGAAAACTAACTGAAAACAAAACTGTCAGGAAGAGGTCAACAAAGATATTAACCAGAATGTTGAATTGAGTGAAGAGCAACTTTGGGGTGATGCTGCCTCTCAGGCAGAGAAATAAATCTGCCATTAGAGGGCAGGGGAGAGCATAACTACCCAGCAGAGTTTCGAATTTCATTCTAAGGTTCTCTAATTAGCATAACATTCTAAGCTTCGGGGCAGCTCATTCCAAGGGAATGATTGAATTTGTCAAGCAATAGTGAGGGATTCCTGGGGTTTGAACAACTTGTTTCTCCAACACATTGATGTGGAGATGAGTCTCTGATCGGTCCCAGACATCTTGTGTTTGGAAGCCCTGACCGTGTCCCCCACCCCACACAGGGAGGCATCCAGGGTGAGATTCCTGAGGCTCCAGTTTGGAGAAAGGGAAGCCCTGGAGGAAGATGCCCTCCACTGACCACCATGTGGGAGATGGAACCAGAGGCTTGTTCACCTGAATGTGGTAAATGTGAGGGTGTGATGCTTCTGATCACTGTATACTGAGCATCCACTGGCTTGTCCTCATGTTAAACTGTGCCGGGGCACTGTGAACATTGAAGGAGGCTATAAGATGCAGCATGTGCTATATGGAATGGGCTTGCACTGTCTTGCACTCCATGATGCAGCATGCCATTTCCAGAACTGCTTGTAGCTTGCTCTCTGTAAGAAAGGCCCAGGCCCAGTTTGTATCCAGAAGAGCTATGAAGAGCAGCTGCTGCAACAATTGGAGCTGAGACTTCCTGAGAGTCAGCAAGATCCCCACAGGGGTGAGGATCTGAGAGGCAGTGGTCACTGCCCGTTCTGTCTCTTGGCTGGATGGGCTGGAGATTAGCCAATCATTCAGGTACGGAAAGACTTCAGTCCTAATTTCACAGGTGCACTGCAAGTACTGCAAAGCAATTTGTAAAGGCCTGTAAGAAAGCCAAAAGGGCAGGAGTCTCAGTCAATAAATCTTTATTTTACCAGGTGAAACACCATTGAGATGAACTCATTTGCAAGGTGGATCTGGACGTAATACAATAAAGTAACACAGTGCAAGGTACATAATACACGAGATCGAAGTACAATACGAACATACGAAATTTGCCAGCAGATAAAGGCCTAGAGGTCTACCAAGTCTGCTCAAATGTGCAGCTAGCACCCTTTATTCTGCAGCTGCCCCTCCCTTTCACCCTTCCCCTTCATTAACCCTCCCCCTTGTCCTGTCCCATCCTCGTTTGAAGCAGTCCACTGTTCTACTGCATACCACTTCAGGAGGTAACGATTCCACCCAGCCACCACCCTCTCTGTAAAAAAGTGTCTCCTCATCTCCCTCCTGAACCTTCCTCGCTCCAGTCTCATATCATGGCCCCTGGTGGCCCTCCCCTCCCTTACTTTGAACAGCCCCTCTGTACTTGTCTTGTTTATTCCTTTCATGTATTTAAAGGTTTCAATCATGTCACCCCTGTCTCTCCTCTCCTCCAGTGAGTACATGTTCAACTCCTTCAACCTCCCCAGTCCCTTGATCATCTTTGTCGCTCTGCGCTGCACCCTCTCCAGTAACTTAATGTCCCTCTTCAGATACGGACGCCAGTACTGCACGCAGTACTCCAGGTGTGGTCTAACTAATGACCCATACAGTGGCAGAATCACCTCCTCCCTCCTCGAGGATATACCCTTTGCAATACAACCCAGCATTTTGTTGGCTTTTGCAGCTGCCTTCCTACATTAGGCTGAGTTGTTCATTGACCCTGTAATGAGCACACCCAGATCCTTCTCCTCCTCTGTCTGGGCTAGCTGCACTCCCCCTAGCTGGTAACTCCTCCTTGGGTTCTTCATCCCAAAATGCAGCACCTTGCACTTTTTGGCATTAAACCCCAGTTGCCAGGTGTCTGACCAGGTTTCAAGCTTTGCCAGATCATCCTGCAACCCCTGCCATCCCCCTAGGTCATCCACCACCGTGCCTACCTTGGTATCATCAGCAAACAGACTGATCTTGCTCTTGATGTCCCATGATATGTCTGCAATGAATATCCCAAACAACACTGGTCCCAACACCGAGCCCTGTGGAACACCACTCGTCACTGCCCTTGGGTGTGAGAGCTCCCCACCCACCACCACCCTCTGTTGCCTTCCCTGCAGCCAGATTCCTACCCATCTCACCAGCTTTGCACCCGCCCCTGTGCCTACTAACTTCCTTCCCAGCCTTCCATGTGGCACTGAGTCGAATGCCTTACTGAAGTCCAGATACAGGACATCCACTGCATGGCTCCTGTCCAGTTGCCTAGTTACCCAGTCATAGAACTCGACCAGGGTTGGTTTGGCAGGATCTGCCACATATGAAGCCATGCTGTCTGCTGTCCTGTAGTCCTTTGGCCTCTAGGAGGGCCACCAGCCTCTCCTTCAAGATAGTCTCCATTAGCTTACCCACGATGGATGTGAGGCTCACTGGTCTGTAGTTTCCCGGTTCATCCTTGGGGCCACTCTTATGGAGGAGCACCACATGAGCCATCCTCCAGTCCTGAGGTACACACCCCGAATGTAGTGAGGCATTAGATAGGTCTGCCAAAGGTCCTGCAAGGACCTCTGCCAGCTCCTTCAGTACCCTGGGGTGGATGCCATCTGGGCCTGGCGCCTTGTCCACCCTCAGTGCCTTCAAACCCTCTCGAACTCTGCTCTCCATGATTTCCCCATCTGTCACCACTTCCCACCCTGCTTCTGCCATTTCTCCCACCTTGGGTGTCACCCCCCTCTTCTCTTTAGTAAATACTGAGCAGAAGTACTCATTTAGTGCTTCCGCCTTATCGCACCCTGCTTCCACCCAACCCCCCTCCTTCCTAATCCTTACTATGTGGTCCTTACAGCTCCTTTTCTCCCTGATGTACTTAAAGAAGTCCTTCTCCCTTCTTAATGCCTTGTGCCAGCCTGAGTTCCGAGATGCTTTGCTCCCTTACTGCCCTTGTCACCTCCTTCGATTCTGTCAAGTACCTCCCTGTCCTCCCCCTCCCTGTTTTCTTGTACTTCCTAAAGGCAGCTCTTTTCCTCCTTACCTTTCCATGACCTCCTTGCTCAACCAGATTGGTTTCTTAGCCCTAGCCTTCTTGCTCTGGGCTTTGCAGCAGGTTTTGGTTGCCTCCACTATCCCCAGCTTTATGAGCTCCCACCTCTGGTTAGTGTCCATACTAGATTGAATTCTGGCCAGGTACCCTTTACCACTTCCCCATCCTCCCAAAGTCGGCCCTCCTGAAGTCCAGCACTACTGTGCCAGATTCCACTCCTTCCTTGCCCATATCCAATGTGAGCCATACTGAGTGGTGGTCACTCCCTGACAGCGGTTCCTCCACTATAAGTTCTCTCACAAAGTTCCCATTTGCCAGCACAAGGTCAAGGGTATTCCCTAACCTGGTTGGTTCACTGACCATTTGCAGCAGGAAGCTGTCCTGGAAGGCATCCAGCAGTACCTGCTCCCTTCTGTTCCTGGTTGTTGGGGTGCTCCAGTCCACTCCTGACATATTGAAGTCCCCCACAATCACCACACTACCCTTTTCGCAGGTCCTCCTGATCTGTCCCGCTAATTCCCTGTCTAACTCCTCCGTCTGAGATGGTGGCCTGTACACCACTCCCATTCTAAGAATCCTATTCTTGGAATCCTGGATTTGCATCCAAAGTGACTCCGTACTACCCTCCTCCCCTTCCTCCCTTACACACTTCAGTCCTTCCTTCACATATAGTGCCACCCCCCTCCTTTCCCAATCACCCTGTCCCTACGAAATAACCTGTACCCTGGTACAGACAGGTCCTAGTCATTGTATTGGGTGGCCCATATTTCCGTGATGGCTGCAATGTCCACCTCTCCCTCTGCCATGAGAACCTGTAACTCTGCAGTTTTCCTCCCAAGGCTCCTAGCATTAAGGGTAACCAGCTTCCACCCTTTCCCCCCCTTCCATCCTGCACTCCTTTCCTAGCATCACCAACAGTGCTTGCCATTTGTCCTTTGTCACTGTTATGGGGGGTAAGCTCATATGATTTCCCAACCTGTGGTCTCTGCATATCTCTTCCCCAACTGCCACCCCCCACTCCTAGTTTAAATTCCCAACTTCCCCTATGTACTCCTCCATCCTCTGTTTCAACACTTTCTTTCCCTCCTCACTCAAATGTAGTCTGTCCTTGGCATAGAGACTACTGTCCTCCCAGGTCCCTCCCCACCCCCAACAGCCCTATACCCTTTAGCACAACACCAGGTTCTTAGCCATCCGTTAAATTCCTCTATTCTCAGCTTCCTTGTTGTGCTTGCCTTTGTCACCGGAATTATCTCTGAAAAAGTTACTGATCTTCCTGCTCCCTCACATAATTGTGCTAGTTCCTCAAACCTCCTCTGGACTGTATCTATTGTCTTGTCAGCCAGGTCGTTTGTCCCAAGAAGTATAATTAAATGAGCCTTGTCCCTACCCCTTCTAGCATATTTCAGAACAGACTGTCCCACCCTTTCCGCTGTCATTCCTTGCATGGCCTCCACCCAAATGCGACTATGCCTCGCCCCCTTGCTACCCCATCTAACTCCTCTTAGTATTGAGTCCCCCAGCACTAAGATTCCACCCCTCTTACTCCCTGCTTGCTTCCATTCATCTCCTCTCTCATTTCAAGCTCCTCTTCTTCCTCCTGCACATTATTTGCCCCTTTTACCCCTGTTGCAATTCTCCCAGCAGAACTCCCCCCGCTCCAATTTTGTCCAGGCATTTATCAATTACTCCTCTAATTTCATCATTTCCCTCCTCCACCTTCTTCCTCTCTAGCAGTGCTAAACTATTTTCTGAAGGCCCTTCACAAATGCCCGCTCCCTCTCTCTTCATAGTAACCTGTTCTCTCCTTTCCACTCCATGACTTTTGCCTCTTCTTCACCTCCCCTCACAAGTCCCTATCTCCTCCTTCCATTTGTCTTTTGTCTCCTGACCTGGTTTCCCTGGCAATTGTTCTTCCTGGCCTGGGCCCCTTTGTCTCTGCTTCCCTTCTTCTGACCTTCTCCTCACCACTGTTGGCTTAAATCACCCTCCCTCATCTCCCCTTCTTCCTCCCTCCAGTATTGGGCTAAACCCACCCCAATCTGCCTTGCCTGTCTTAGTTCCTCCTGCAGACCCTCAATCTCCTTTCTAAGTTTTTCTATGTGGTTGCACACTAAACATCCTCCCACACTCCAGGCAATTTTTAGAAAGATTGGTGCACCGCAGTTGTTGCAGCCTACCACCCTACCCATTGCTGTCGTTGCCCACCAGTGACCCCCCACCCTGCTAGATGCAGGATACCAAACACTCCCCCAAGTCTCCTCTCCCTCCTCTATCAGTGCAAAACATTTTCTTTATTTCCCTTACCTCCTTTGTTGCACACGTTTAGATATATTGAGCAACTGCTTTTTATATTCCTATCCTTCCTATCCACACTCAAAAACAGGCTTTAAGTAGCCATTGCACAATCTTCTTCAAACTCCTACTCCTCCTTTCCCCAATGCAATATCAATGTGAAGAAGTAATAATTAAAGCTCCTAGATTTGCATTTACTTCTCTTCCACTGAGAGAGCAGTCACCTCTTCACTTGCTGCTGTTCCTTTCCTGGTATGCCCCTCCTACTCAACACCCCTTACTATACCCAGTGTTTAGCTCCTAAATCGAAACCAAACAGCATTGGGGTGCAGAAACAGTTCATACATAGTAGATACAGAAAAATACCTAATGACACACAAAGAACTGATATATACAATATTTACAATTACAAGGCATGTATATATGTATACATACAATATTTACAAAACATCCATAGAGGGAATCCGAGGGGTTATAGATCAGATTTACAGGAAAAGTGAAGAGGTGGAGAGTGTGAAAGGGCGACTAGGATCACACAATGAGAGCTCCATGTCCTTGACTACTAAGTATCATGGAAACAGTTGCAGGGTTCCTTAAATGAGAGAGCAAATAGCAGTTTGAAGGTAGACAGTTTTACAGGGATTACTAACTTCAGAGTTTTTTTAAGTTTGTTCCACGGGGAAGGGAGAGCGTGGCTTATGGATGCTAGGCCAAAATGAGAAGTGGCTTTGGGAATGAGGAGTGAGGTGCATGAATGACTTCTTGGGGAGTAACTACCTGGTGTACACCAAGGCAGACAATCTGCAATATACTGTGGTACTTTCCATGTAGGTGCTCTAAATGTCCAGAACGCGGCATTCTTTTGCCTTCTGAACTTTAGAGATGTCCAGCCCACCAGGGCATAAAGGGTACAATGATATGTGGAGTAAGGTGCGCCAGTAATTAATCTTATTGCCTTATGATAGAGGGTGTCAAGTTTAGCTAGAGCTGTGAGAGGTCCATGCCCATTGGGGAAACTGGAATGATCTAGGAGGGGAATGAATGTGCTCTGAACCAGCCTGGTTTTAGCATCTTGAGTAAGAAGGTGCTTAAGTCTATAAAATACACCTAGTCTTTGTTTGATTTTTTTCTGGACCTCTTCAATGTGGTCGGCAAATGAAAGTCTGCAGTTGATCCAGAACCCAAGGTACTTGAATCTCGACACAAATGCTAAAGAATCACCCAGAAGGGTAGTGATTTGCAGGACTAAACCTAGGAAGGAGGGATTAGGTGTGTTAATGAAGGGAGAGAAGAACATGGCCTTGGTCTTTTTAGCATTTAATAACAGCTTCTGTTTCAGTAGGTTTAGCTGTAAATGGTTAAAATCTTGCTGGAGATCTTTTCTGGCCAGGTCTGGGGTAGGTGTATCAATAGAGAGTACTGTATCATCAGCGAACAGATGGATACTGGCTGCTTTGATACCTGCATTAATATTGTTAATATACTGTAAAGCACAAAGAGCAGAGGCCCTAAAATGAAGCCCTGTGGTACCCCACTCTAGAGAGATTTCAAGGAAGAAAGTACACCGTCAGCTTTAACCTGCTGGTACCAACCTGAAAGGTAGCAAGAAAACCATTTTAATGCCTGGGAGTCCAAGCCAAAGTCTGTAAGAATGTCCAGTAGTAGGTTGTGGTCCACGATATCGAATGCCTTACTCAAATCAAGAAATAAGGCACACACACAGTTTTTAGTGTCTAGGGCTTTCTGCCAATCACTAGTAACCTTTGCAACGGTAGATATTGTGCTATGGCACAAACAAAAACCTGATTGAACTGGATTTAGGAGATTGAAGGTTTCTAAGTGATTCCTAAGTTGGGTGTTTACTAGTTTCTCTAGCATTTTTGAGAGGATAGGAAGCAGGGAAATAGGTCTATAATTATTCAGGTCGCTAGGGTCACTGGATTTGTGTAGAGGGATGACATGAGCAGTTTTCCAGAGAGTTGGAATGTCACCCTGCGCCAAAGACAAATTGAAAGGGTGCGTGATGAGGGCTGACAGGACATGATAATTAAGTTTTAGGAAAAATTAATCTATTTGATCAACACCTGCACTCTTACAAGTGTCCAGTTCCAATAATAAATCTTCTACCTGCTTCAGTGAAATAGGAGAGAAAGATAAGACTGCATCAGTGGTAGGGGTGCCCCTAGCTGTACCTGGTAGAGCTTGAGCGCAAAGGTAATTGTGAAGATTATTGGCAGGAGAGGAGTTGAAAGCAAGACCAGATGTAGCAAAATGATTATTGAGGAGGTCCAGAATCTCATTTTTGTTGGTGGTAGAGGAGGCACCAGTGGCAATTTTAGCAGGGAGCAAGTTCAATGGGGTATAGCCCTGGGCAGCCTTTAGAGTCTTCCAAAATTTCATTGAGCATTTGGCAGCGGAATCTAATTTGATATGAAAATATCTGGCTTTTTCAGTCCTGATGAGTTTCGTACATTGATTCCTTATTGCTCTAAAAGCTGCTTAGTCAGAGGGAAGTTTAGTTTCTGGGCCTTTTTCTGTAAGAAGTCCCATTAAAGAGAGAGGTTTTGAGACTAGCCGTAAACCAGGGGTTTGAATTCTTCTTCGTATGAAACTTCACTAAAGGTGCATGCTGATTTATAGTACCAAGCACAAAGCTCTGGAAGTGGTGGTAGGCCTCGTTCATAGTGGGGAGCCAAGTAGAAATCTTGCCAATTTGAATGTTGTTGGTCAGCTAGGAAGGCAAGAGGATTGACATTACGTTTGTTTCTTTTGAAAGTGTACCTAGAAGAAGAAACTGGCTTGGGTGCCGATCTGACACATGCTATAGAACAGTGATCACTAATATCATTAAAAAGGACATCTGAATGGATGAATAGGTGCGGCTTAGTCACCGATATGAGGTCAATAAGCCTACCATTAGCTGGGTTTTTCTTATTTGGCCTGGTGGTTTCCGTAATGAGCTGTGTGAGCCCAAAGGAGTCACAGGTCTCTTTTAGTGGCTTTGATTTGTCAGAGAACCAGTTCAGGTTAAAGCTGCCCATGATAATAACCTTGGAGGACAGTGAATCCAGTAAATTATTCAAATGGTTTAACACCTTAAGTCTCGTTGAAGGAGGTCTGTAACTGCCATTGATGCAGAGACAGATGGAAGGGGACAAATGGACCTTTAATGTTAAGCATTCAAATTCTTTGGTTAACGAGGTAGAGTCTATGACAGAAACCAAATATTTTTCTTGGATATAAATGGCCATCCCTCCTCCTCTAGAATGCCTGTCCATTCTGAATAGATTGCAGGATGGGACATTAATTTCATTATCCCCGTGTAGAGGGTCTGAGTCAAGATTCAGTGATCACCAGGACATCAGGCTTAGTATAGGTAATCCTAGATTGCAGGAAGTCAAATTTCTTGAGGAGGCTACAAGCATCGATATGCATCAGTCTCATACGCTTTAGCTGTGCCTATTCAGAGGGAGCAGTGATAGGAGCACAAGGGCCAGGGTTCGGCTCAGTGTTGCCTGAGCACAAAAGTAACAGCAGCAGTAGTTTTTTGATGGCACTTATAAGTAGCTTGAGGAGTTGAGTCTTACCCCTTCTTTTTTTAAACTGGGGAAGAAGGTGGAGGGTGGCTCAGTCAAATTCCGAGAGGATCCAAAGATGCATACAGAAGCACCCTAGCCTCAAGTAATTGAAGCGAATGTAAGAAGTTGGTGTGTCTAGGTAAAGAGGAGTACCAGACATTATGGGCCCAGAGGATACCATGCTGCCAATAAGGATGAAGGATATAATCTAGGAAGGAGGCTGGGAGACTGAGGATCGATACAGTTCGCAGTAGGGCTTGCCATATAGTGGTGGGCCACAGAGGAGCATGTAGTGTGTTGATCTAGTGTGTGGAACAAAATGCTTACTGCGCAGCACAGTAGTAATACTGTACATTGCATTTTGTGGCCAGGTGTCAGGAGAAGGTGCTAATGTACTGGGGGTAGCTAGTAGTTATTGTAACAGTGATGAGAATTAGGCTTTAAATAGCCTCTGCTAGATAGGGATAAGTTTTGGGGCAGGAAGAATGACAGCTTAAGTCAATAGTTATTGTAGCAGCAATGAGAATTAGGCTCTAAATGGCCTCTGCTGGACACAGCTATATCTTGTGGCAGGAAGAATGACGGAAGCACCAAGATATCTCATCAGCAAGAATGCTGACCTCTCCCACAGCGATGGCACAGTACTGACGCAGGTATCGTGCCGCCTCTTGTATTATTGTTTTCTGTGAGTGGCGCAAGCACAATCCCGACACAGGTACCATGCCGCCTCTTGTATCATTGTTTTCCGTAGAATGCGACCCCACACCCCCCAGACTCTAAGATTCCAACTCCAGGTTGGAGTTGGTCCAGGGAAGGTGAAACACAGAAAAAGGACCATTACCGTGAACGTCGCTGTAATGGTCTTTTTCTGTGTTTCGCCATCGGGGTGTCGACCACAAGGGGTGCTACAAAGAACGACAGCTTAAGTCAATGTCTGAACTAGTAATGCTGTCCTAGCACTATGAAATGAAGGTACTTGTGGTGGCTAGGGTGTACCAGTATGTGCTGGTAAGTATCCTGCATATCCAGGGATGTTGGCCAGTCCTGAGGCTTTAGGAATGGTAGCAGAGTCCAGAGTAATCATGTTTAATTTTTCTTGATCCATGAATTTGTTTAGATTTCTGAGGTCGAGAATGGACACATGCCTCCTGATTTCTTTGCAATCAGAAAGTAGTGAGAATAGAACCCTGTGTTTCATTCTGACTCTGGCACTATTTCCACTGGCTTGTTGCTAAGAAGACCAGCAATCTCCTGTGCCAGAAGCTCTGACATATGAGCTGCTAAAAGGGGTTGCTACTGGGAGGATAGTCTGGGGGTATTTCTGTGAAATCCAGATGGTATCCCTCACAGATAATCCTAAGGATCCATTTGTCCATCGTAATGGACTCCTGATGATTGTAAAACTGGGTCAGGCATCCCCCACCCCACTGGAGAGGAGAGGAGAGGTGTGACATGGGTAGCTGATGCAGGACTGGGGTCAGAGCTTTAGATAGTGGTACTAGGTTCTTTCAATGCCAGTGCCTTCAGCTGTGCCTTCCTCTGAGGGTTGGGAGGCTGACTTTTTTGTTTTGGGCTCCCCTGCCTTTGCCATGAAAGCCACAAAATCACCAGTTAATGCTGTGCTCGATGATATCGGGCTGGGTGCATGTTCAGGGCTGCTTACCCCCAACAATTATGAGCTTCAACAGGGATTAACTACACTCCAGGACACAATGGTGAATAGTGTTACTGAAAATATGATGAAGACACACATAAGTGATGCTGTCCCAAGTGCTTTATTCCACAAAAGTAACAAAATCCAAACCACTGTTACACAAAACGGGTCCAACCAGCTGACTGACCAAAGGCACTCCGGCGCTTCGCTCCTTCGAGCTTCCTTAGGGAGTGACTACCTATAACAAATTAATCCTTAAATACAGTTCAATTCTCATCAATAGGTGATGTCATCACTGCATGTCACAAATATATATGTTTACTTATTGTTCAGTTCTTGATGAGTTTATTTAACATAACTTACCTATTTGTGACACGCAATGATGTCACCTAGTGAGTAAATGGGGTGAGTGCAGCTGGAGGGGGTAGCTTTGGAAGATACCAGCAGCTAGTAGCCTGTACCCAAAGTGCCTCATTGTATTTTCAATAACACACTGTTCACTATTGTGTCATTGAGTGCAGTTAATCCATATTGGAATTAATCATTGTTGGGGTAAGCAGCTCCAAACCTGCACCCAGCCTAATATCATCGAGCGCAGCATTAATTTGTGGTTTTCTGGATTTCAGTGCACTAATGCTGCAACCTGGGCATTAACCAGCTGGCTAGTGTAGTGTGGCTAATTGGACATAACCATTTCAACCAGCTGTCCTAAGGGAAGATTTGCTGGCAACAGTTATTCCAGAAACTCTCAGTACAAAGAAAGATGCAATGAGCACTGATTCTGAACTAGAAAATACCAATGCTGTAGAATCACCACCAGCCTGCGTGACGATGACTGAAGATATCCTGACACGTAAAGAATCAGCAAAGCAGAGGCTCGCAGCTACCTGTAATACACCTGATGACAGTGAGTTGAAATATTTATTAACTTTGGAAAATCAACTCCTCCAAGAACTAAACACCACATATAAAATAAGCCTTGAGCAATATTTAGAATCATCTGTTGCCTCAAGGGGTTTGCTAATTACTATGACCTCTTCTAGTGGACTAAAAGAGTTTGAATATAAAGGGAAATGGGAAATGGAAGCAGCAGTGTTTCCAGACATTCATTAAGCTAATTAAAAGTGACACAGCAAAACATCAGAGGTTAATGAAAGAGAAAAGTGAAAGCAAAGCAGCTCTTAAAAAGTTCATTAATCACACAGATTTTGCCAATCTGATAAGGAGCTTCAACTTAAACTAAAGAAGCATGAGTCAGATATAATTCTCTGCAAACAGTACAAAATTGTAACGGACATTGCGGACTATCAGGAGGGTAGGATTTACAGCTGGTCTTGATTCAGATCTGACAGATCCATATCCAGAGGCAGATCATTATCACCAATCAAGGCATCAGCAGAGAAATGGAGGGAGACAGGACAATAAGGCAAAGCAATCAAACACTCCAGGTAATTCAGTCAATACTGCTGAAACCAACAAAACGATTTGTGTCACTTTCTCTCAGGAACCCTCTACCAGTATTAATTCCACTAGCAACATTCCACAATCAAAAAACGGAAAAAGAAAAAAGCAAGGAGAGGCAAGGGATGGGGCAGAAAATCCTGGACGTTCAGCACAAGGAGTGGTGAGTACTAAATTTGACAAACCATAATCTAACTGAATCACAAAGGTCAGTGTTGGGACTTCCGGTGACGTCAGCAAACTAATGGCTGCCTAGCCCTGAGGCTCCGTTCCCCAACCAACAGTAAGCTTCTGGAATCACCTACTTTCAGGATGTCTTCACCTGCAAAACAGAAAAGGGATAAACCTGGGAAACCCCTGCCTACCCAGACTCAGAAATTGAGAGCTTTGATCCAGAGCGAACGAGCAGATGATATGGAAACCCCAGAGGCATCAGACGGCCTGCTACTGCCCAATCCACATGGCGAGGGATCCCACCCTGACCTCATCGCAACCATCAGGCAGATGGCCCACACAGTCTCGAAGATCGACCAGACTCTCACTGACCTAAAATTGGATATTAATAACATCAGCCACAAAACCGACCAGCTAGAGCTGTGTACATCCCAAATCTCGTAACAATCAGATAGACAAGACCAGTTGCTCCTGTACCTCCTTGCTAGGGATCGCGAGCTCACCCACCACCTGGACAACCTGGAAGGCAGAAGTAGGAGGCAGAATGTGAGGATCTATGGGGTGCCCGAGGGATCGGAAGACAAATATCCATCTGTCGTCATCTTCCTGCAAGATTTCCTCCGCGAATTGCTTGTTCTTCCAGCGGATTTCGACCTGGAAATGGACCGGGCACATAGATCCCTCAGACCCAGGCCCTGAAACGCGGAGGCGAGACCCCGGTACATTATCGCCAAAGTGACCTCGTATAGAGCCAAGGAGGAGCTACTGCAAAAAGCCTGGCAAAAAGGTTCACTAACTTTTTCTGGTCGCCGAATAACCATCGATAATGACCATACATCTGTGGTGCAGGATGCCAGGAGAACCCTCTGGCCAATACTAAAACAACTCCGAGCAAGAAACATTAAAGCTCAGATTATTTATCCTCCGAGGCTCAAGGTCTTTACTGAGTCCGGTCCCAAAATCTTTCAGGACTTGCTAGCTGTTTCCCCATATCTTGAGACCCTAGGGATTGCCTCGCCTCCCCTCTTAAAAGAAAAGTTGGAGAAGGACTTACTTGCATCAGCCTGGTCTGTCGCACAAAAAGGAACTTCCCAACCTGGATCCTCACAGAAGATCCCACAGACGAATCTCCGTGCTGATGTTTCCACCCTGTTATGGCGTTATGGCGACCCAACTGTGATAAACAAGAAGGCCACACATTTACAGGACAAGTCCGAGGGATCCTCTTCAAATAATGAGCAACAACCTGTTGTGGACACTTGACTGATGCCATGAAGCTCACCTTTTTCAGGACCTGCCTGATCTTTCGAGACGTTCCCTCCCTTTCCTCCTTGTCTCCTCTTAGCGAGGCCCCTATTCCCCCTAGGTCAGTGCTCTCAGGTCATTCAGGGCAGCTGAATTAGCCCACTCCAGCTCGGTAGGATAGCAAGGGCTACTACTTCCTTCCTGGCACCCTGTGAGTACTTCTTGTGTTCTCTTATACTTTTCAGCCAGCCTTTTATTGGAGCACTGTACCGGGGGGTTGGGGTGGGGTGCTGGGCCATCTTTTCGGCCCGCTTCACACTGCACTCCGAGAAGGCGATTGGTCGGGTCTCTGCAGCTGTTTTCCTGCTGATTCCCCCCGCTGATCGTTGCCCTCCATTGCACGCTATGGAATTGAAAACTGATCTGGTTAGTCTTCCATGACGTTTTCTTATTGCAGGACCATTAAGGCTGCATGTTGGCACCCACACACCTTCATCAATCCCTGCTAAGGCTCTGCTAGACCTGGTTCCCTTGCCTGGAGGTTCTTGCTTCCCCCAGGTCGCGGGACTGGGCGCTCCCCCTTGGGTGATTACTTGGCTTCATTGAAGCAAATACTAGGGCCATACCGGTTCATCACTGGGTGCTCTGCTTTAGGTCTATTTGGGTGCGGGGGTCGATTCAGTGGTCTCTCTGCCATCCAGATCTGCACCTTAATTCTCCTCTCTCCCTCTCAGGGGTGGTCCAGGGTGCAAGGCCTGGAGTACCACTCACGGCCAAATTAGGCTCAACTAATTTACCTAGTCAGGAGAGGGCTCTGGATGGGTCCATTAAAAATTTACTCACATTAATGTTCACGACAGGCCCCCTAGTGGACAACCATGGTGCATGCTCTTTAGCAAAGATGTATTATCCTTCCATATTTTTGTCAGTGTTAGCATTCATTGCAATTTTATTTTGGTGATTTCATATTTTTGTAGTCTGGGGGGCGGGGGGCAGCTTAAGAATAAAGCTTTTGCTGACCAAAGGGCAAGCTCTATACGGGACATTTCCTGTGAGCTCGAGGGTAAGCCTCCACTTCCTGGGGCCCCCTCCTTTTCTGCATATTCGCGTAAGCCCTATAGCTGGATAACATCAACCAGTGTTCCCTAGGAAGTCTAACTATATCAACGTGGAGGAGGAGGAGGCATTGGGGCCTGAAAACCCTGTGTCCCTCCATTGCCTTTATGCTTCTGGCCTCATTACGCTTCTGGCCAGTGTACAAAGTTCTTGCCCTTTACTGGACTCTTCTGGTTTTGTTACAATTATATACTTGTTCTCAGTTGTTGTTTTGCGGGTTATACATGACAAATGGGTACTTACATGTTAACAGTTCTAGGACGTTTCAGCAATGTCTGAATTATTTGGGCAAATGTCGGATATCAGAAGATCTACCTCTCCTGTTTTCCAATGGTTAACCAATGCACAAAAGTTCTTTCTTATAACATTAATGGCTGTTCTAATCCTATCAAGAGGAAGCAAATCCTGAAGTTTCTGACTGCCCAAAGGTGCAAGGTGAATCTTTTGCAGGAGATTCACTTGTCTCCTTCGGAGGCCTTAACGCTGAAATCTAGAGGTTACCCCAGCTTATTCCACTCCTCGCTGGATTCGGGAAGGAAGAGAGGCGTGATCATTCTGCTTTCTGCCTCCTTCCCTTTTGAGTCCAAGGAGGTGATTGAGGATCCAGGGGCAAGATACATTCTGGTTGTAGGCAGGGTTCAGGGCCTGCAGGTCACTTTAGTAAATGTTTATGCACCCCCTGGCTCTCCTATATCTTTTTATTCTTTGCTTTCCCAACTTATCGTAGAAAAAACAAAAGGCATTCTCATAATGGGAGGTGATTGGAATTTAGTATTTGACAGGAACCTAGACGCCACCTCACAAATCCCCAACCAAGAGTTCAGGAGAGCTCAAGCCTTTAAACAAATTTTTCAACAGTTTGGCCTGGTGGACATTTGGAGGGAAAAATATCCCAAGGCCAGAGACTATACTTATTTTTCCCCAGATTTAAAATTTTCTCTCGATTAGATGCCTACTTTACATTCATCAAGGACCTTCATTGTTTTCCCTCAATGTGGGTAGGAACCTCCACCCTATCCGACCACAATCCTATTTCCTGGAGCTTGAGCTCACCTTACCTAAAAAGAACACCCATTGGAGGCTGAATGCATCACCTCTCCAAGACAAAGAAGTGGTCGACAAACTGAGACAACACATTAAGGATATCTTGGCTATAAATACAACACCAGGGGTCTCACCACAGATTGTGTGGGACACCCTTAAGGCTACCATTACGGGTAAATTGATTTCTATTGCCTCCCAGAAGAAAAAGGCCCGGGTGCAAAAGCAACAGGATCTCCTGGCTAAAATAAAAGAGCTTGAGGATTCACAGAAAATCAAATGGATAGGACAGAGGGACTTAGAAAGGATTTATCGAAGTGTCAAAGGGAAGAAATTGAAAGGTCTCTGTTCTACCTGAAGCAGAGGTGCTATGAGGGTGGTCCCAGAGGCACCAAACTCCTGGCATTTCACTTGAGGCAACATGTGGCCAGAGCCACAATTACTAACATAGTCTCTCCATCCTCAGGCCTTCTCCTCAGTAAATCAGACCAAATAACAGAGGCCTTTGTTTCTTATTACACTAAACTCTATAACCCCCAAGCAGAAACAATAACTGCAGACAAAATAGAATATCTCCGAGCCCTAACCCTCCCCACCCTCTCACTGGAGATGGGTCAATTGCTAACTAAGCCTATTTCACAACTGGAGATCTTCAATACCATCCAAAACTTAAAAAACAGGGAAATGTCCTGGCCTGGATGGCTTCAGCGCCAAATTCTATAAGGTCTTTAGGTCTGAGACAACACCGCTCCTATTAGAGGTGTTCTCAGAAGTCTGGCAGGAAGGGAACCCAGTCCACCCGTCTTGGCAATATGCCATGATCTCCCTGCTCCATAAGGAGAACAAGGACCCTATCCGTTGTGAATCTTATCGTCCTATCTTCCTCCTTAATGTAGATTATAAAATATTCACCTCCAGTATAGCTTCCAGATTAAATGTCCTTCTCCCTGTCCTAGTCAACATGGATCAAACTGGATTTATTTCCGGGTCGCCAGGCCCCAGTGTCCGTTCTACGCTAAATGTGATTGACACCATCCACCGTACTCACACCCCCACCTGTCTGATGGGTCTAGATGCTAAGAAGGCCTTTGACAAGGTGTCATGGGGTTTTCTATTTGCAGTCCTGGAACGTATGGACTTTCCACAGGCTTTCATTGATGCCGTCAAGTCACTCTACTCCAGCCCTCAGGCTTACATCAGAGTAAACAGGGGGATCTCCACTAGGTTTAGACTGAGCAGAGGCACCCATCAGGGATGCCCATTATCTCCCCCTCCTGTTTGCTCTATACATTGAGCCCCTGGCTGAGGCCATCCGCACCTTGGACTCAATTCACGGGATTGAAGTAGGAGGACAGGATTGAAAGATATCGCTTTATGCAGACGATGTTCTGCTCTAGTTGTCACATCCTGATCAGTCAATTCCACAGGTGTGGTCGGTCCTGTCCGAATATGTCAGGCATTCTGGCTACTCTGTTAACAAAACCAAGAAGAAAGTCCTTAGCTTTTACTACTCCCCCTCCACTACGCTACAAAAACTTCTACTTCTTGACTGGACAGCAGAAAAAATGAGATACCTAGGGGTCTGGGTTACTAAACAAAACTCCCAATTATTCAAATCAAATTATTTCCCTCTAGTAAGACAAATGAAGCTTGACCTAGACAGGTGGGCCTTACTGAACTTTCCCATGTATTCAAGAATTCAAACAATTTCTATGAATGTTCTCCCGAGATTCCTATATTTTACTCCAACGTCTCCCTACCTTTATCCACAATTCACACTTTCAGGCCTGGCAAAAACTAATCTCCAAGTTTATTTGGAACAATAAGAAATCCAGAGTAAAGATACACATCCTCCAGGCAAATAAAAGCAAGGGGGATAGATCCCTCCCAGTCCTGGAAGACTACCTAGCCTCACAATTGAAAACGGCCTTACAATGGCATGTTCCCACATATGCGTCCAACTGGAAAGAGATGGAATGGGAGGAGGAAGAGGACCGCAGTCCTGCTTTGTGGACCCGATTCATCCATCCCCCCGGACCTCGTCCGGACCAATCATCTCCCCTTTCCACTGTCAGAGACACTATAAAAGCCACCCAAAGGATCTGGCAGAAATACAAATTAAGGACCTCACTCTGGCCCCTCTACAGACTTGCCAGAGACCCTGACTTTCTCCTGGCATCCCTTGATCATACTTTCTATATTTGGGAGAAGATGGGTCTAGTTCATCTGAACCAGTTTCTTCAAGGCCAAATAATACAGGACTTTTGTTCTCTCAAAAACACATTCAGCCTACAGAATTCTGACCATTATAGGTACCTACAAGCTAGAACCCATACAAGTAAATGCCAAAGAGCTGACCAAGACCCTTTAAGGGCTGCTCCCTTTCTTGAATGCCTTCAGGCTATCTTGTCTTCCCAGAAAAACAAAGGGTTGATTTCAGCGATTTATAAGGCCATGGCTACACTAAAGAAAGACCCCCTAGAGAAAATTAAAATGAATTGGCAGAGGGAGGGGGGAAGGAACACAGGTGAAATCAACTGGGGCGCAGCCTTCCATACTGTTACTAAAACTACCTCCTCTCCACATTGGCAGGAATTTGTCTGGAGAGTCAGGGTGTGTTTCTTTCTTACCCCCTCGGTCTTACATAGGAGAGACCCAGAGAGAAAATCGACCTGTTGGCAACTTTGTGGGGAGGTGTCAGCCAACCACCTGCATGTTTTCTGGTACTGCCCCCGAATAGGGCACTTTTGGGAGGAAGTGATCCAGGCGCTGAAAGACTTGTTTAATCTGGACTCCCTCTGGCCTGGACTAATGTGGTTTTGGGAGAAGCCCCGGGGTGCTGATGGATGCGGACTCATTGTACATCTGGGCCATACTCCTAGCAACAGCACACAAAATGATCACTCGCCTCTGGTTGAAGCCTGAATTACCCGTTAAACACACCTGGGTACAAGTGACACAGGGAATTGCTGAGCTCGAGGAGCTGACATATAAGATCAACCAGAAAACACATATATACACCCGTAGATGGACTAGGTGGCAAATCTGGCTCGACTCTGCTGTGGCCCGGAGTCCGATATCGCTTGGCCGAGGGGACCCCTCTGACTTACCATTGGGAGGCAGGGGGTGATGCTGATCCTTGACTGGGCCATTCCCCCTGCTGTAGGGGCACCTAGGCATGAGGGATCTGAGGGGAGTTCTTCTCTTAAACAATGTTAAAACAGCTCTGGTTGATGACTGTTGTTTGAGATATTTGCATTATCACATAGATTTGAAGTATGATCTAATTCGAATCATTGTTGAGTTTCTTATGTTATTGGTATTGTAACTTTTCCTAATGTAATGTACCCGATTGATGTTAATAAACTTGAGTTTAAAAGAAAAAAAAAACAAAGGTCAGCGTTGGCTGAAAGACTATTGTTTGTGCCTCTTACTAAGTCTGATGCGTTCAAAAGTAATGTGGATTTGAAAAAACTGTTTAGAAGAATTCAACCAAAAGACTTTTGTGAGGAATCCCACAACAGATTATACAATGGGATTCACACCTGGGTACATGGACACTATGGTGTGCCCTTCGTGGGAAACTGACCTGATCCTGCTGGACTTTTTAGATGAGAGTGAATCACTTAATATGGTAGACAGTTGGGGAACTGAAGATTGGCATAATTTGTCTCTGTTAGAATCATTATATGGTGTAGAGGAACACTCCCTGTCAGGTAATTTGAATACAATTCTACCTGATTTGATTCGAGCTGAGTTCATCAGAATGAGGAAAATACAGTTTAAACCCAAATCTAATTTCTGTCTAACTTTCAATAATCCTGTAATTAACACCTATAAAAAATGGTTCTCAATGAGGTAAAAACTCTCTTACATAAGGAAAGTGATAATCGTCATTACAATATGTCAACGGAGGAGGTTAGAGCTCTTAAAGAGCCACAAAATTTAAGAGAGGCAATTTTCAAACCTAGTGATAAGGGTGGAAATATTGTGATGTTAAAACAAGATTTTTATCAAAGTAAAGTACTGAAACTGTTATCACACATAAGGATGCATTAAATCCCCCAGACAGACCTATTATTTCAGGGGTTGGGTCTTTAAAAAAACAACCTATGTCTGTTTATAGATTATTTTTTGAAACAAAGTTCTGCGTCTTAATTCATATCTTAGGGACACAATTCATGTTCTGGAAAGATCTGATGAATTTGAATGGTCTTCAAGTTACAGATGGCTTACTGTAGATGTTGAGTCACTTTACATGTCAATTTGGCACAGAGATGGACTTGTAACGTGTAGACACTTTTTCCCCTTATAGACAATATGCCAGTATATTTGATTTTGGAGGGCTTAGACTTTGTCTTAACACATAATTATTTCAAATTTAATTTGAACTACCACCTGCAGAACTGTGGCACTGCAATAGGGGTGGCCATGGTGCCCTCAAATGCCAGCTTGTTTTGGGGGTTCTGGGAGGAGAACTTAATTTACAACAGAAACAGCAATCCATTGCATGGTAAAATAATCAGCTGGACCAGGTTTATTGGGCATATATTATGTGTACAGCAGGGAACAGAACAGGAAATTTCTGAGTTCAATGACCTGGCTAAATAATGATGACCTGAACCTTCGGTTTACCCACAGGACAGACCCCCAAATGATTGACTTCCTAGACATAACCCTCATGAGCAATTTTGATATCAAAGTAAACTCCAAGGGGTACAGGAAGCAAACACCAACCAACAGCTACTCATTGGCCAATAGTGTCCACCCTAAATCTCTGAAAGATTCAATTCTGTTTTGCAAATTTTTAAGTCTGAGATGTAACTGATCTGAAGATGAGACATTTCTAACACAAACTGATGGGTTAAGGCAGGGAGAGATTTTTAAAATGTGGGTACAGTTCCGGTGTTTTAGATTCAGCATACAATAAGGCTGCAGGTAGGACTCGGAAAGATTTGCTAACACCGAAATCCAAAAGTGACTCTACACAGAATAATATAAATTGCATCATTGAATACAATCATTTAGTGGAGAAGATTGGTAACATTGTTACCAAGTACTGGCTAGTTTTACTGAGTGATTTGAGTCTAGCATCCAATATAGGAAACAAACCTAGGATCTCTTTCAGCAGAAGCCAGAATTTAAGGGAGAAGCTAGTAAAAAGCCAGTTTTCATGTATTAGCCTACAGCCCCAATACTTGGTTGCCCACTAAGCCATCTGGAACGCACAAATGTGGGAACTGCAGTGTATGCATTCACTGTCAACAAGGGATTGTTTTCCAGTTGGAGACATGAAGGAGGAAAGTTGATATCCGTCGGTTTATTTCGTGTTTCCACCTTTGTCTATGCCCTATGGAGTCACTACAAAAAACTTCACGTGGGAAGGACAGTTAGAAAACTAAAAGAGAGGGTTCAAGAACACATGCAGGAAATAAAAATGTTAATCTTGATAGTCCTGTAGTGGAACATTTTCTTTTAGATCATGGATGTGACCCTAGTGGACTCAGGTGCATGGGCTTAGAGCAGGTCAGGATGGGGAGGAGAGGTGGAAATTGTCTAAACAGACTGCTTCAGCTAGAAAGTCTTTGGATTTTCAGCCTTCAAGCACTACAACCAGAAGGACTGAACATGAGCTAGGACTTGAAACCTTATTTATGACACGTTGTATAATGGTCTTACTGTATTTCTGTTTTTCACGCCCCTGAATCCCAACCTCACTCAACCTGTACCTTAACATTAATGATACTACATCTTGATATTTCAATTTCCCTTGCATCAAACTGCAGTAAAAAAAACTTGAGGTAGTTAATAATACACTTAATTTTACTCAGGGGTTCCCACCTGCCACCCATCCCCCCCCCTCGTCCTGGGCTTATACCATCATGTTACAATTTGATGTTTTCAGTAATGTGGTATTTGTAGCGGTTATCTTGAAAAGTTACTCTAATGTTTTCTCTCTTTATTTCTCTCTACAGCTGGTTTGCCTAGGAGAGTGCAGGAACATTCCTGTTTAGCCACAGGTACCTGGATATCCAGCAGGACACTAGGTTAGAATGCCGACAGCAAAAACAGTGCGGTCAAGAACCACACTGTCAAAACACCGTCAGCAACAAAAGCACCCATCCAAAATGCAGACTACACAAATCTCGCTAATCAAAGTGGTCGCAAAACACAGGGAGGACCACTACCATGTGAATGAAAGTAATCACAACTTGTATTTTTGTGGGGGGCTCTGCCACCTCCCATTTTTAAATAATGAACTCCCGGAGGGGGTGGAACTTGGGGATGGGAGAAAGTTGGGGGAGGACCAAATTCAGCAATATACAAAAATAAAAAAAAAAAACACACTTTGAGTGGGTAAGAAAAGTGTAGCCACAGGATTCGGGAGACCAGGAACAGAACCCAGGTCTCCCAAGCCATACCAGCCAAGCTGCTTCTGTCTCAGTTTTCTCCACCACGGGAACAGCTCAGCCAGCTGGTAGTTGACATTTGCTATTCTACCCGTCGCTATTCAGGTTTAGACAGTTCCTGCAGCATGGCTTAGATGGTGCTGTTCAGGAATTGCTATTCTAAGCTGATGCCTCCAGCAGCAACGAATGCATCTGTGGTCACTCCCAACACTGACTTTCTTTCTGTTTTTATTCAGGTATTCTATAGAGGCATACACTAACTTTGATTACCTACATGTACTGAACTTCTACCAGTACAGATATGAACTTATTTTGTTAATGATTTTTTAAGTGCTTCAGATATTTGTAAATACCTTTATCCATATATTTGTCTAACTGTCATTATTATTATTATCACTTTGGGATGTTAGTTTCTAGTGCACTGGCCGGCCCAGTGGTGCTGAGGGTTGAGGTGCTGGACACCACACCTCGTGCCACACCGGCGACTTGGGTTCGGAAGCAGACTCGGGCTGTCAGGGGTTGACAGGGGAAGAGGGGATTGATCATCCGGAGGACTGCTCTCCTCTCCTTTCCTGGGGTAGAATCTAGGGGATTCCACACCTTGCAGCTGCTCCCGATGGAGATCGGAGGTACTGCACAAGGCGGGGATGCAAGTCTGGGGAGGTGGTGGCAGACATCTGTGGGAGGGAGCGGTATGTTCCCTCGTCGCACCAACGTCATTGCATATACACCATCTCAGGGGCAACCATCCAAGGTGGAAAACCCCGGTACCAGGAGGTAGATGGTGGTCCCCACAGTCAGACACACATGTCCACTGCCAGTCCTTACCTTGTCAACTCTCAAGGGTCCTCTCTCTGGGGTCTCAGAGGGGAGGACTCTGTCCCAGATTCCTTGTTGGGTGGGATTCAGGCAGGGCGGTAGCGTCTCTTGAGCAGATCTCGCCTGAAGGGGCCCCTGGTGTCCGGTGACCAGGAGTAAAAGAAAGTTAACAAAAAAGTTTCTAGTTCATCTTGTGACAAATATTTTATTTTTAGTTATTGTTCGGTTCAGCATTTATTTAGCATAACTTATCTATTTGTGATACTCAATGATGATGTCACCTAATGACATGAACGGAACTGTATTTAAGGACATCATTTGTTGTAGGTAATCACTCCCTGAGAAAACTCGAAGGAGTGAAGCACTGGCGTGCCTTTAACATGGTCAATCAGCTGGTTGGACTGGTTTTGTGTAACAGTGGTTTGGATTTTGTTACTTTTGCGGAATTAAGCACCTGTAACAGAATCACTTGCATGTGTCTTAATCATATTTTCAGTAACACACTGTTCACTATTGTGTCCTGGAGTGCAGTTAATCTGTGTTACAGTTCAACCTTTGCCATAAAAGGCCTGCTTGTTTTGAAGAGAATCACATCCCTTGCCCGTCTAAGGGTTAAAGGTAGCTGGTCTGGAAGTCTAAAGCATCTTTTTAGTTTCATTAGATGCTTTAAGAGATTCCTCCACCTGTTGTCCAAACAGGTAAGTTTATCAAAGAGAACATTCATAACCTGTTGTTGGACATCCTGGGAGAAGCAAGAAGCCCACAGATAGGAATGCTGCCTGATGGAAACATCTGCAGCAGCTGAGCGAGATGCAGTATCAAAGGCGTCCATAGAGGCTTTAAGCTGGTGGCTGTTGGACTCAATTTCTTGTTTGACAAGTTAGTAGAATATTTTATTTAACCTCTGACTCTGCCAGAGAGCTTAGCTTGCTCCAAACAGTATCTTCATACTTAGAAAAATGCCCTTGGTAGCTGGCAATTCTCATGCCCAGGCTAGCTGAAGCATAGGCACATTTGCTCTTAGTGTCAATTTTGTGAGACTCTCAGTTAGTGGGGTGTGCAGTGACCCTTTGGGAATAATGGCCTTGCCATTCTCAGCAAGGATGACAATAGCATCAGGTACAGGTTAAGTGACATACAGTAGTTTATCTTTCGGGGTAGTGTATTTGTTGTCAACTTGCTTGGGGACAGCTGCCACTGAAGCAGGTCTGTTCCAGACTGCAAACAGACAGGGTCATGAATGCAGGAGGACACCTGCCCCAAAGAATGAGGGGCTGGTGCCAGAGGCAATACGAGAACTGGAACCATGGGCCAGAATGGAACCAGCACCAGGCCAGGCCCCAAACAGCCCAAACCCAGTGCCACACCTGGCACCAGAATGGGCATGGATGACTTAGCTAGCACCTAAGTGACCAACAATGGCACCATGGCTGGCCCCATCCTTGCCCAGGATGGAAGGTAGCCGATGGGACAGACATCAGCGGTGCCACCCTGGGAAGGATCCTGAGGCTGTTGACGGATGCAAACACACTACCCGGTCTGACAGCACCACTTGCGGTACTGGTTCCACCAGCCCCGAAAGGCCAGGGACTGGCTCCACTAGCAGTGCCACCCAGGCCAGACACTGCACCCACTGGTCCATAAGAGCTGCCCAAAGCAGTCCTCACTTAGAGACCAAGGGGGGCTCCAGTCCTGCCACTTTGATGTCCCAAAACCAGAGACCCTTGGCAACACTGAAGGTGATGGTGAGGGCTTCTGACTCTGAGAAACCAAAGACCTCATGGCAGACCTCACAAAGGGTGACGTTGACCTTTGCCGCTTCTTCCCCTTCTGCTGGAAAGAGGAAGAAATCAAGGCTGAGTGGTAGCAGGACCCTGACACAGAACATGTGTGGGATCAGGACTGCTTGTTTTTGTGCTTGTAGGAGGACTTTCCTTCGTTAGAGACTGGACCACCTGTAATCAGAACCCTTCCCTAATGGGAAAAGCAGACCAGACATGGTCTCGCTGCTAGAGCAGCCTGCCTTTTGAGGCTCCCTGCTGTTCTTCATAGCCTTCGACCATTGATGCTCAGTAGGGCTGAGAAGAAACTGAATAGATTTGTGGCAAAATATACTAAACTCAATCAAAAATAAGAAAAAACCAAAAACCTAGCTTTAAATACTAAAACTGAGAGGCCTGAACATTGTTGTCATATAGATGTGAAATGCTGACTCTCGATGGATGAGCAATGAAACTCTGATTTACACTTTATGGCAGGATAAAAGGAACTGAGATGGTTGAGGGCTGGTGCAGATGTAAGCATACATATACATGCTGTGTCTCATGGTGTTATGCATGCATGCATGCTGCTCACCTCGTTGCCAGCCCACTGAAAAGTTCTAGCTCCTGCTGGTTCCTAGCACCTCCGGCTCAGACCCACTAGTGTAACTTAGTGGTGAAGATTGATTCCTGGAAGATCTGGTGTTCCTCCCAATGTGTGTGTGACCTGACTCAGAACCGAGCCTAGCCCATGATCAGTTGCATCCAGGTGCACAATGAATTTCAGACAATAGTTATGGCTCATGAGCACTGGTGCCTGAAACAATGCCTTCTGCAACTGGTGGAACTCTGTTTCTCAGTGATCCATCCTCTAAACTTTTTCCATCATTTTCTTCCTTGTGAGTTAGGACACGGTATTGACCATGCTACTGAAGTTTGGCACAAATTTTTAATAGTACCCTGCAATCCCTAGGAAGGCCAATACTTCTCTGTTTGTTGTGGGTGTGGCCCATCCCTGTATGGCCTCAATTTTTACTGACTCAGGCCGGTTGTATCCACTCCCCACCCTACGCAAAAGGTACAACACTTCTGCCATCCCTACTTGATGCTTCTCTGCCTTGACAGTCAGCCCTGTAGACTTCAGTCTGCAGTGTACCTCTATCATGTGAATCACGTGATCCGCTCATGTCTGGCTGTGGATGGCAACTTTGTCCATGTATGCCAGAGCAAAGACTCCTGCCCGAGGCAGTATGTGATTCATGAGCCGTTAAAAGGTGGCTGGTGCATTCTTCATCCCGAATGGCATTACCTGAAACTTGAATAGGCCAAACAGAGTGATGAAGGCTGACCTCTCTCTGACATCAGGGGCCAGAGGTTCCTACCAACAACCCTGCATCACATCTATGATTAGGTACATGGCTCCCCCTAACCTCTCTAGGACTTCATCCGTCCTGGGCGCAACCAACTCTATACCTGTTAAGCTTGCAGGAGTCAACATAGAACTTCACAGTCCCATCCTTCTTGAGGCTCAGTACTACCAGGGAGGCCCAGGGATTACTGGATTCCTGGATTCCCATAAGGGCTAGCATTTCCTTGCTCTCCCCCTCAGTGGTATTTTCACTTCCTTCGGGGACTCTGTAGGGTGGCTGATTCAGTGGGGTCTGGGACCCTGTATCCACATGGTGCTCTGCCAGCATGATATACCCCATTTTCCCTGTGATCATTTCCCCAAACATGTGTAGCACCCACACATATCAGCAGCTTGTGCTGGTGTCAGCTGCTCTGAGAGGGTGACAGCGACCACTGAGGAGTCTCCCTGAACCTCTCCCAGGAGATCCATGAGTGGGTCTGCTTCTGCCTCCTCCTCCAGATAGCTGCATATAGCTAGAACTATCTCGTCCCGGACATGGTAGGGGTTCATCAAGTTTACATAGTAGATTTGCTGCTTCTGCCACTTGTCAGATAGCTTCACCATGTAATTAAACATTATTCACCCTCCTGACAACTAAGTAAGAACCTTACCAAGCCACCTGTAATTTATTCTGTCACACAGGGATGAGTACCATCACCCATTACCTGACTTTGTACTCCTGGGCTCTGGCCCTGTAGTCATACCACATCTTCCATCTCTATTGTGCAGTGAGTAGGTGTTCCTGGGCAAACTCCATGAGCTCCTTCAGCCATGATGTGAAATTCAGGATGTACGCCACAACAGATTCCCTTTGGGTAGCAAGCTCACCCTCCCATTCTTCCCTTACCAAATCAAGGGGACCTCTTACCCTATGGCCAAAAAAGAGCTAGAAGGTGAGAACCCTGTGGACTTTTGGGGGACTTCCCTATATGCAAATAAGAGATGGGGTAAGTACTTGTCCCACTGTATCACATGCTGGTTGGTGAATGCCCTTAACATAGTCTTAAGCAACACATTTAATCGCTTGAAGAGACCGTTAATCTGGAGGTGGAGTGGGGAGGCCCTGAGCTGCTTCACCCCAAACTTCTCTCAGACTAATCATTAGGGAACTCATGAAATTGGTGCCCTGGTTCGACAATCTCCTGGGGAAAACCAACCCAGCTAAATATCCCCAGCAGTTTGTCATCCACTTTTCTGCCTCAATGGAGGACAAGGGCATGGCCTCTGGGTACCTCATGGCATATTTCATGATTACCAAAATGTACCTCTTGCCTGTGTAATATAAGGTGATGAGGGAACCCACAATGTTCACAGCAACTCACTGAAAAGGCTCTTCAATTATAGGCAGGGGACTCAAAGCCACCTCAGCCTTGTCGTCAATCTTTCCAATCCTATGGCATAACAGGCAAGTCTGGCAGTAGTTTGCCACATCCTCAAGATACTGGGCAAGTAAAAATCGTCAGTCAGCTGCCATTTTATACTGCTGACTTTAAAGTATCCAGAAAGGAATATATATCATGGGCTAAATGCCAGAAGTTGCTTCCTATATTCCCTAGGAAGTATATGTGCCAGAGTACCCCTTCCTCCTTTCCTCCCTTTGGAACCCACTCATGATACAGGAGCCAATTCTTCCAGTATACCCCACTTTTTCCGAACTCTGACAGTCACCTTCCACCCTCGTGGTTAGCTCCCTTAATTTCTGTTTGAATGGGTCAGCTAGCTGAGCTCCCTCACGCTCCACACACCTGACCTTCCCTAAAACACACTCTTCTGTGGGAAAGGCATCCATGGCTGGGCTTGCCTCAGTCTGTAGCTGTGGCTCAGAACTGCTGCTCCCAGCTTGTTTTTTGCTACAACTGCCCCTGCTTCTGATGAAGGGGTTGCTTCCAGCTGCACTGCCCCCACTGTGTTCATAGGAGCCAGTTTCCTATCCTTACTACAGGTAGTGACGCACACAACATTGGCCCGAGTGTCAACGTCATCACCCATAATTACATCAACAGGCAGGTCCAGTACAACACCCACCTCCCTTATGCACAGGCCAGCTTCCCAGCTTAGAAAGATCTGGGCCATTGTCATTGAGACCGCAGGACCTGTCACTTCTCTAATTCTGGAAAATGGGCAGACTAGGTGGACTGCAGGCCCTTTTCTGCCATTAAGATTTATGAATATATGTATCAAATCCTGTTTTAGCACTGAAATGGAGACTCCAGTGTCCCTCAGCCCCTGGTTTACCATCCCATTTACCAACATAGGATGTATGTGTGCAGTGAAATTAGTGGGAAATGCACTTTGGGTACAAGCCACTACCTCCAGGGAGCTTCCAAAGCTACTCCCTCTAGCTGCACTCGCCCCATTTGCTATATTTTTCAAACAGTCAAATGACAGGTGTCCCAGCGTTTGGCAGATATAGCACCTGTGTCTCCCAGACTCCTTACTTTTTAAACCATTTGATTTCCCTTTTTGTTCTGGCATTGACTGGCTTTTCTTAGGTCCCCCCCCCCCAATTCCCTTAAAACCACCTGATGTCCCTCCCACATTGTTTTTGCACTGAAAGCAAGGTTGGTTGAATGTGAACTGATCAGCCCTATCAGTTGCCTCCTTCATGGTCCTTTGAGTTATATCTAGCAAATATATTCTCAACTTCTCTGGTACAGTCTTTAAGATCTGTTCCATGAGGTACAACTATTTTATCTGTTCTGCAGAGTGAGGCTTTGCACACTCTGATCATCACTCTAACAGATTGCCTAGTTGTACATACATTTCAGAATAACTATCTCCCAGTGCTCTCCTTAAACCTCTAATTTGTTGTCTATAGACCTTGGAAGTCAATTCAAATAGTTTTAACAAGGCATTTTTCACATTGTTATAGTCCATATACTACTCATTGTCCATCCTGGTGAAGGCTTCTAATGCCCTGCACATGAGTGGCAAAAGACGAGTTGCCCAAGAAGCCATGTCCAATTCAAATTTCCCACAAATTCACTCAAAAGATTTTAAAAAAAGCAAGCTAATCCCACTCCTGATACTTGGAAAACTGTTTGGAATTAATTTTGGCTTCTTGGGTCAAACCCTGATGCCAGTAGTTATGGTGTGTGGCACTGTCTTCTGGTGCAGAATCTCCATCTCCCTCTCATGTTCATGCTCTTTTTCTTTGTCCCTTCTTATCTGGATCTTGTGCTGACACTCCTTTCTTGTTCCTCTAGCTCTTTCTTTCTCCTGCTCTCAGCTGCATCTCATGCTGGTGCTGTTCTTCTCACTCCTCAGCTTCCAGCTTTGTCCTCTGCAGCTCAGCATCAGCCTTCATCTTAACCAGGGTGAGCTCCAGCTCTATGATTTGGCCCACTTGCATGCTTCCTAGCCTCCATCTCCCAGCTTTGGCTAACAGTGACCATTTTTGCACCACTTCCCTGGTCACATTTCTCGAGGATGTCTAAGAGTTCTGTCTACAGCTGGCCTTCCTCAAAGGCAAGCCCTATTCTTTCACACAGCTCCTCACGGTCTGCCACAGTTCATACCCCATATGATCCAGACATACTGCCTTGTAGCTATCTACTCTTACTTACAACAAAATAAAACTGGTAGAGAATACAGTATACCCTTCTGTATGTTCTGTTTTGTGACTGGACAGACAACCTTTTTACTGACAAATTGTTTCAGATCCCAACTGCTGCCAACCAGTTTGTCTCACACTTATTCTTTCCCAAAAATTAGCCTGCTGCTGTTACCAGTTTCACAACCCTTCAGACACCTGACAAGGCTACCTTGCTATGCTGTCACCACTCACTGCAACCTCACTCAGGGTATGTCTAGGTCTGAATCCCACTAGAGCCACCGCTCACATACCATACAGTGCTCCTTACCAAAGGGCGGATAACCCCCCTTCTATTATAGCTGAAAACACTTTTGCTTTAAATATGGTAACTCTAGCCTGCCTTTTTGTTAGCAGTTCCAAGACTTGCCAATTTACCCCTTCTATCGATACCTGAAATGATTCAGTCATAGAAAGCATGAAGTATGTAAAAAAAACAGTTAATACTAAATGATATTTTCATATGTTACAGGGCAGTTCACACAAAAGACTATGGGGAATACAGTATTTCTGCAGAAATAAAAAATAGGGACCTAAGATAGTGATTACACAGGAAAAGTCTAACTCAAAGCTACCAGCCCAGTGGCGCTGAGGGTTGAGGTGCAGGACGCCACACCTCACACCACACTGGTGACCCGGGTTCAGGAACTAGCCTGGGTCATCAGGGGTCGGCAGGGGATGGAAGAGATTAAGCATCTGATGAACTGCTCTCTCTTCCCTGGGAGGGTTCAGGGGAGTGCCCGCTCATGGAGTTGCCTCTGGCAGTGGCCGGGGGTGCTGACATGGCAATGCAGCATATGCTGGGGCAGAGCTACGACACGACGTTGCCTTGTAAAAAGTCATGCTCTGCAGGGCAGGAAGGGAGGGAGTAACTAACTAGAAAATCCCCACTGATGAGGATAGGTGAAGGCACCACAGACCCCGGGCAGTCACACTCCAAGGCCGGGCACCTCTTCTCAAAACCCCCTCCCAACCACCTGGGAAATTAGATTATAAATAGAGCACTCTGGGAGGATAGGGCGGCCCTATCTCAGAGGGTGCAGAGCCGTGGGGGGTCTGCCAGAGTGGTTCAGGCAAGGAGAAGGGTGCTTCAGGCAGAAGGTAGAGCTCAGGTAGTCAGTGGATGCCGGAGAGAGTTCCCCACCAGCGGAGCTACAAACAGAGTTAGAAAATAAATAAATAAAAATAAATTCTAAGTAGAGTAGCAGAAGCTTATGCCCACTGAGAACTTGATGAATTATGACAAGCTCGAACCCATGATGTTGCTAGTTCAAAATCCCAAAACATAACTGACTCTAAGGGCATCAGGCACAGATATTTTTATCTGGCTGGCCCACTATGTCTACATAATCATACATGACTCTCTGATATCACAAGTCCTTTAAACTCTGGGGATCACCCTTTTTCAGAACAAATAAAAATGGTTTATTGCAAGCTTGGTTTTATGGATTGTGGCCTGGGTCTTTTTGTTTCCCATCTGGCTTAGTCAGTGGGGTTCCATCTAGTTCTGCCTTGGCCCTGTTTACCTTCAAAACATGTCCTTTTGTCATGAAAGGGAAGTAGCCCTTTGAAGTTTAACCCCCAAACAAAAATATTGTATAGGGCAGAAACTGGACTGCCTAACAAAGGCTCCTCTTACCTGAATACCCCCAGGCATCGGCTACAGCAGAATGTAATTTACAGCTTTCATCAAACCTCACCCCTTAGCTGAAATACTTTACAGAGGCAAGATGATAATAAAAATACATTTGAAAAATCACACACAGACACACACACACATACAAACAGAAAAAAAAATTGCAAGTTGTCCCAATCTGTAAATAATATTTATTATGCAATCCACAGCAAACAATTTAAGCTTAAAAATGTGTTTACAAACAATACAGTTTCCCTGACTTGAAGGTAACACACGCTTACTAATAGGTCATCAAAAGAAACCAACTTTGACAGAAAGAAATGTGTTACTGTGCACAAGGAAAATCTGTGTGGAGAAATGAATTTAGAGATAACTGCAAAAATCTATGCAGAAAAAAACATCGCCTCTGAGAAAGAGGCTGTACCATCCCAATTTTGCCTCACATATAAATACACTAAAAATAAATAAATATCATTTTCTGATAAAATTTGAAAGTGGAAACAGAGTAAGATGAACATACATTTTTGAGTCCATTTCATTATAGTTTGGGTATAGAAAGGTAGGAGAGTGATCATATACAGTGAGGAAGGGAATTTAAATAATGCCCCTCACCTTTTGTGATGGTCTAGGTTTACTGTAAAACATATAAACTGAGAAAAATGAGACATCAGTTCTCAGATAACTTAAAGTAGCAGCCAGTCTTTAGACAATGCATTCACTTCATGGTGCATTCATACTCACTCCAGTTGCTGGTCCTGCTACTTGTTTTTGTTTTCCAATTAGTTAACATGGTGCTGCATTCCATTTTATTCTCTTACAATGTACCATGTTTGCACTTTCATTCTGTTGGCTAGAGTTAGTCCTAGTGCTTCTATTGTAGTGTCTCATGTTTCGTGCTTGTCTGCAGTAGCTCAGTTGATCACAAGAATGGAGACTTATAACAGCACACATACCAATGCAACAGAAGGCTGCTGAAGTCCTGGCAGCAAGCATACAGTATTTTAAAGGAACTCCTATAGTTATTTATACCCTACAAATTAGTAAGATTAAATCAAAAAAGGAAAAATTACATCATGAGATGGAAATAAACTAAAAAAGAATCAAATGATATGGCATAAAATAGACTGCTGCTTTAAATTTCAGGCTGGGATGAACATTTCATTCAATAAGTCACTCTAGCAAATAAATCTTTAATTATTAGACGATATGAACGTAGTTTTCTGTCAAGCAGCCTCAATATGCAAAACCTGAAACAACTGGCCTCCTGATGGAACTGGAAATCTGATGCAGCAGGTTAACAGATGAGTCATTGCTTCCTACACTTGATGCAACAGTGGGGTTAAAAGGCAGTTTCTGATCTCCCAATGCAAAAGTCACTCAAAGCTTTCACAAATCACTAATTGTCAATGATATGGTAATTAATTTTAGAGAAGACAATTCTTTGTTGAAAATCTTTAAGCAATTACTTCTTTTTCTTTTTTCCTTTCTTGCCTTTGCCTTTCTTTTTGCCTTTGCCTTTGCCCTTGCCCTTGCCGGCTTCTTCTTCCTCTTTCTCAGCTTTCAGTGCTTTGGCTCTCTTTTTAACCAGTGGGGTCTTGCCATACCAGACCTAAGACAAAACAATAACAAGTACTGAGTATCTTCAAAAGTTGGAGAAGTTTTTTACTTTAGCCTTAGCATTATCATCTGTTTGTGAATTATGATTTGTTTGCACCATGAACTACATACTTTTTGGATTCTCCTATTAAGACTGTTAGACTGTTAAAATCTTAGTGATTTTAGATTGAATTGGGAGGGAGGGTTGGGGTGTATGTGATTGTAGTGGTATTAATAGTAGTAGTCACGTGTAGTTAACATCTGTATGCATGTGTAGTTAACTATGTTTTATACTGAAACATATAAGTCAACTGAGTGGTTAATCAGTAAGGTGGTTAGAGTATATGTGGAAGTTGTGGGTGGGGGTGAGCTTGTAGCTAAGCATACAAGGAGTATTTAGGGTGGTGGCATTATGTGCCAAGGACAAAGGGCCCCACAGCTTAGCTACTCCCTATCTCAGCTGCTATACCCTCTGATGCCCTCCCCCCCGCCATCAGTGGCACATAGATGCTGCAGAGAGGTAGGTATTGTGAGGAAGCAGGATGGCAGGCGGCAGGGGGAGCTAATTGAGTGGGCACTACAGGTCTGGTAAGGATAAGGAGGTACCCAGAGTTGAAATGGGCCCAAGATAGGCCAGACCTGTTTGGTTCCCATGACTGGGACATGGTCATACCAGGATACATGATGCTCAGAAGGGACATGGTAAAAAAGGAAGTAGGGGGAGTGGTGCTTTATGTGAAGGAAAGCATAAAGGCAACAGAAATACAGGGAGTTCGGGGGGAGCGGTGCTGTGAGTCACCCTCGAGTCAGGAAATGAAGCCACTATTTGGAAAGGTGTGATCTACAAGCCTCTGGCATGGGGGGGCTTAGATAAGATAATGTCAGAAGCAACTGGAAAAATGGTGGAAATGGGGGAGGTGTTGGTGGTGGTGGACTTCAATCTGCCTGATGTAGATTGCAGCTTCCCAGCTTCGGCTGCATCTAGAAGCAGGGACATCCTGGACTCCCTGCAGGGGCATTTCTCAGGCAACTAGTCAGTGAACCCACTTGTGATGGAGCAGTACTGGACCTGGTGCTCATTAACAGGGGCAGTGTGGCAGACAGCAAGGTGGGAAGCCATCTGGGCACTATTGATCATCATACAGTATAGTTCAACATAAGAACAGCTGTGGAATCCAACCACACGATAGTGAGGGTCCTGGACTTCAGAAAGGCTGATTTTTCTAAGATGGGAGAATGCCTCAGGAATGACCTGGTAGGGGGAGATGACCCAGGGAGTGGAGGAAAAGTGAGCCAAAC